>JBAIAC010000002.1:44585000-47555000 GCA_037349315.1 Chelydra serpentina | reverse complement strand
TTCCACAAATTTTCCAATGCACTAGACAGAGAGATAAATAGATATGCTGTTTTCAAACAGTATGTCTATCATAAATGTTAAATGTACAGTACAATGCTGTCTGGAAAAACAGCAGAAGTACTTGAGTCTTTTGACTGCAAAAGCATATGACAAAGGGGAAAAAAAAAGTCAATCTTTTTCCAGTCTCAAATGTATTGTCAGGCAATTGCCAACTTGCACTAGTTAGGTACAGATGCAATTGTACATGTATTACTCTAGTACCAAAAAGATATTCATTTTTATCATTTTATTGTGAGTGCCATCTCAGATTGCCACATTAATGGGTGTCCATCCAGGACTCTGGGCAACTTTGAAATACAACAGAACAGAACAAGAGTTACAAATCAAAAGTCCTGCAAACACTTACAAATCTGCTTTAAGCCCCATGGACTTTAGAGTTAACCACACACTTAACAGAGCTGGTCGGGAATTTATGAGTCAAATGTTTTTAGTTGGAAAATGGTGATTTGGCAAAAGCATTTCAACCGGAAAAACTGGATAAATATTTTTTTGGGGGTGGGCAAAGGTACTTACTTAGGAGGCGATCAGCTGAATGGAGACAAAAGGGAAGGGGTCTGAGGGGGGCAGGGGAGAAGAGTTTAAGAGGGGCAGATGTGGGTGAAGCTAAAGTGAACAGACAGCGAGGCAGAGGGTTCAGTCAAATAGCCAATAAGCACAGAGCAAAGAACATCCAGTCAAAACTAGAGAGTTCTCTGAAGCTATGTCTACACTTACAGCAGTCTGTAGAGTACAGGCATGGCATGCCTCCCTACCTCCAGCACAGGTATAAATAGTGGTGTGAATTGTGAGGCACTGCTTAGGTATGTAGAGAGCATGTACCCTACATGCTGCCACCAATGCCTGACTGTTCAGAGGTCCCTGCGTTGACTGCCCTACTGGCTGGAGTCTCTGACTGGCTCCTCTCTGCAGTTTTCTCCAAGATCATGTGGCAGCAGAAGGGGAAGAAGGGGCAACGTCAGCTGAGTTCTAGTGCCCCCTGAATGTGTGTGTGGGGGATCTCCCTTGAAGAGCTCTGGATCCAAGTTGCTCCTGGGAAGCTGCTGGAAGGTCCCAGCTAGGACCCATTTTAATACTTCCCCTAGCATGAAGTAGTTTCTAAAATCTAATGCCAGCAACCTTCTAAAGGTGTGCTCCCCCTACCTTGCTGCTGAGCCCCTTTCTCTCCACTTTGGGGAAGAGGGAGCTAAGGGATTATTGATCCCCTGTGGGAGGAATCTGGAGTGACCTGTTGATGTGCACAGCGCAGGAGAATGCAGACTTCAGGGACATTAGTAACTCAGTCTCCAAGAATGTGCTGGTCACACATGGTTAAAAAGATCAAAAGTGGAATTGTTTAATTTTTATTTTTTTAATTGTTCATAAGAACCATATTATTATGCCTGCAGTTTCTCATATATAGGGTCATATTCATTTATCGATTGTATATAGCACCAGGGCAGATACTTGATATTTCACAATCAAGTCTGCATGCACTCTGTGAAGAGCGGGACTGAAATTTCAATGGAAATTCTTGAAGTTGTACAGCGGCTTTGGACATATTTTACAAATAGAGGATATCTTAAAATGGATTTAAATAATCATCAACACATTTGTCCCATTTTTATATTAAAATTCAATTTATTTTATGCTGCGCCCCTCCCCAATTTTCAGTTTTCATCCTGTCACAGATCCCAATCTTTGCAAGATAAAAATCTCATTAAGATGAATGGGGCCATTCACCCTTCTCAGAGCTATTTTTTCCAGACTCCTTTCAAAAGCAGAAATCTAATAGCTCAGGTCATTATCTGAGATTATATTCACTACCATGAGGACTAGAGACAATTTTAAACTCAACTTTAGCTATGGAGCTCTGACATAATGAAAGCAGAGTTTCTGGAGTACAATTTTCTGACAAGAAAGGTGATTGGTTGCAAATTCCATGGCTTTGAAATCCCAGAATACACTGGACTCTGATCATAATCAATACAATTTATTTCCCTTCAACTATTTGACACTGGCTCCTTTCCTCTGAATCTCGTCTTCCTCTCCAAATCATTTAGTGACGCCACAGCTAATCTCTGCTACAGTTGAAATTCTTTTCTCGGAAAAGATCAGGATGCTACAAACCCTGGATTCTGGAATTTTTAATGACTCAATCAGGCATGAGGCAGAGGAAGTGAATGAGTGGGAAAGGAAAAAGTGACTTTCAACATTTGTTAGCTTGTTGAGATTTATATTTTTATATGTCATTGTTATTCTCATTACAGAAATTCCTTAGTGATCACTGCCAGGGAAGGAGGGGGTTGTACTTCTGTAATGTAATGTACTAGGATGGTTCAAGTCCATACATTTTTTCATTATATAAACTCCATGTTCTCCATCTTTTTCAGTTGCTAAATCTGCTGATCCAAATCAGATGGGCTTATATTTTGGCAAACACTTCATCAATCCATCTTTTCCTTCCCCATTTATAAAGATTTGTTAAATATTCTTGACCATTTGATTAAGAAGTAACAAACCTCTAAGTCTAGCAAATTTGAATTTCTTCCTGCTTACCACTAAATGAGAATGGCTTAATTTTGATGCACCATACTCTGAAAACCATTTATCTTTAGAAAACAATGATTGAATTTATTTTGAAAACAAAATAAAAACAAGACATTTATACCTAACAAATAGCTACCAAGGATTTGCATTTGCTGTTTCCAATAGGTATTAATTTCCTTTAGATCAGTATTTCAGTCTAGAGTTTAAATGCATATATTTGCTCAAAGCCCCAAGAAAGTAACAGTGGAAGTGTTGTCAGTTCATGATGGAATTATACGACACTTTTGTGCGGTTACTCTGCCTAAATTGACCTTTTCTTTTCTTTTTACTCTAGTATCCCCCCAACCCCCTCTTCTATTTAGAGCTGGGCAAATTTTTTCAGATGAATAGTTTATTCCTCTACCTGATTCAGAGGAGGGATTGAATCCACATATATCTCCCACTGCCTTAATCATTAGGCTATAGAGTGGTTCTCATACACTCACTCTCTGACCCAATGGATATTCATGTATTTATACAAAATGGAACAGCTTCATCAGGAGAGACAGAGTAACTCACCCCTTGAATAGCCTAAGATTGCTCATGGGGGGAAACTTGAGTTCAAGTCCATCCTCCAGTGAGGGGATTCAAACCTGGGTCTCTTACAACTCAGGCAAGTGCCCTAACCACTGGACTAAAAGTTATACAAAGTGTAACAGACACACAGAGCTTACTGGTGTGGAATAGACTTTTCTGATTTGCTGACAATTCTGAACATTTTCGGAATCAAACAGAATATTTTATACATACATTTTTCAGTTTGCTGGCAGAAGTGGCTCACCCAACTTATCTACATGTGACTCTACAGCAGGGGCGGCCAACCTGTGGCTTCGGAGCCGCATGGCTACTTTTGTGGAGGGCAAAAAATTGCTTAACAGAGCCTAAAGTATTACGGCCCTCTCTGCTCAGAGGCTTTTAAAATGTTTATTATATTCATTGAATTCTAATAAAGTTAAATTGTGGAGCTAGATTTTCAGACTGAAGGCACAAACTCATGCCTTCAGTGCAAAAACCTATGCATATACAATTGTTAGAATGTGTCCACAAAACACCCTTTTGTGACAATGGGTTTTCATGTGTACACATTCTAAAATGTCATGCACACAGCTGTTAGACTAGTTACAGTCTATTAGCCTACTTGATAATAGTCAGGCTGCTGGATACCACTTTCTGGTTATGCTGAAAAATATTTGGTCACTATTTCTTTTTACTCCCTGGTCGCCTGTCTATATCAATCTGTTGTCTCCTACTTAATTTGTGAACTTGTCCCTTGGGGGACCTGTCCTTTTGTTCTGTTGTTGTACGGTGCCTAACACAGCAGAGTCCTGGCCCATGACTGGGATTTCTAGGTGCTATGGTAATACAAACAATAAATAATACTAAAGACCATGCACAAGTGTAAGTTTCTTTTAAGTATGTACCTGATAATTGCATGCACAAGAAGTGCTGCTCATGATGTTTTGTGCCCAAGTATATGGAGGCTGGGCAGTGGCCTGGGTGAAACTTTACCCTTAATAGTCAGCATTTTGCTATGAGCTTTCAGTCACTGATTATTGAAGGGATGTAGATGGCATGAATAGACTATGAAAAAGTAAAATTTAATTTTGTGGGTGTATACATCTCACACAGAGACAAGCCAGGGTTATAGGTCAGAAGGGAGCTCATGGCTCAATTCCCAGTGACAGCTGTATTGAGTTTTACTTTGGCTAGGCTTAATATTGTTCAGAGAGTAAAAATGTGTAAGTGTGTCTGCCAAGTGATTAACACAGTCTAGAGAAAAACACAGGGTGTGGGTTCTGCTGAAATGGTTAATGGCAATAACATCTTTATTACATCAATATGTCCCTATAATTGATGCAATTAATAAATCCATCTGTTCATTTCCAGAGCTTTCCTCCTATTTATAGAGACACATCATATGTTCCATTTTCAGGAGCCTAAGTATAATTTATGTTGCTTCCCTTTCTCATGCACAAACTTGCAGTTAGGTTTGCACTGCCTTTTCCAGTATGTTCATCTTGTAACTGTAGTTCGGACATAACTGTAGTAGCATTCTTCTGACTAAGGAAGCCTAACCATTTTGAGAAAGTATACTTAGAACCCATTTTCCTTCCAAATCACAAGTTATTCTATTATAATTCAGAACAGGCCAGCTATTATTTTTATTTCCCAAAATATCTTGAAATGTTTCCAACTGTAAATCTGCAGAATATTAGATATAAACTAGAAATGGAGACTCTGATAATGCAGCTATGATTCAACTATGATTCAACTCTCCAGCACAAACAAATAAAAGGAGGAGAGGAGTGGAGAAACCCAATCTGCTTTGTACTGTTTCTTCATAACATTCAAGTTTCATATTGCTTCAGATTGACCCATGAACATTTTATACCTTTTAACTCTGCTATCCCCAGTCTTTTCTGCTTGGAGGATGTAATAGAAAACCAGCCCCAGCAGAACCTGGACACAGTGATTGGACCCCTCTAAGTCATCCCCCCAGACTGAGTTATGACACTAACGAATGAACTCTTCCCCTGGGACAAAGGAAAGACAATTTATGCTGATACTAACTGATCTACTTTTCCATCTAATACAGTAGCCTGCCTATACCACCTATATATAGAATACATGGAGAATACCTGGCTCCATTCATATTTTGCAGACAGATACCTGAGGATCATGCTTGAAAACTGCTTCTTTTCTCATAGTCTCAGAAATAGCTCATATTTCAACATCTATGAGGGAATTTTGGTCATTTGTCCAGAGGATGTAAATATCATCTATGTATCTCTGGTATATCATTGGTTTTGTGGTGCATCTGTCCAAAATTTTTTCTTCAAGTGATCCATGAAGATTATTATAACAAGCTATAACCCAAGATGAGGGTGGAGTGCACCCTCAGCAAGTTTGCAGATGACACTAAACTGGGAGGAGTGGTAGATATGCTGGAGGGTAGGGATAGGATACAGAGGGACCTAGACAAATTAGAGGATTGGACCAAAAGAAATCTGATGAGGTTCAACAAGGACAAGTGCAGAGTCCTGCACTTAGGGCGGAAGAATCCCATGCAGTGCTACAGACTAGGGACCGAGTGGCGAGGCAGCAATTCTGCAGAAAAGGACATAGGGGTTACGGTGGACGAGAAGCTGGATATGAGTCAGTGTACCCTTGTTGCTAAGAAGGCTAATGGCATTTTGTGCTGTATAAGTAGGAGCATTGCCAGCAGATCGAGGGACGTGATCATTCCCCTCTATTCTGCATTGGTGAGGCCTCATCTGGAGTAGTGTGTCCAGCTTTGGGCCCCACACTACAAAAAGGATGTGAAAAAATTGGAAAGAGTCCAGTGTAGGGCAACAAAAATCATCAGGGGGCTGGAGAACATGACTTATGAGGAGAGGCTGAAGGAACTGGGATTATTTAGTCTGCAGAAGAGAAGAATGAGGGGGGATTTGATAGCTGTTTCAACTACCTGAAAGGGGGTTCCAAAGAGGATGGATCTAGTCTGTTCTCAGTGGTACCAGATGACAGAACTAGGAGTAATGGTCTCAAGTTGCAGTGGGGGAGGTTTAGGTTGTATATTAGGAAAAACTTTTTCACTAGGAGGGTGGTGAAGCACTGGAATGAGTTACCTAGGGATGTGGTGGAATCTCCTTCCTTAGAGGTTGTGACAGGATTGGACTCACCCCGGTGGCGCCTCCTGCTGGTTGTTCCGGGGAATAAGCTCACCAGCCTCTGGAGCGCCCTCTGCAGGCCGGTGATCCGCCTGACCGCTCGGGCCCACGAGTCCCTCCCAGGACCCGGTTCCCCTTTAACTGGGGTGCTGCCCCCTGGCAGTACCCCACAGATCTGGGTCTCCCCTCTCCAGGGGACCCCAACCCACTATCCCCACCTCAGTCATAGGCTACTGCCAGTCACCAGCTAGCCCCCACGCCCTGGGGCAGACTGCAGTATAAGCCACTCACCACAGGCAAGGTTGTGTTTGGACCTGCTGCCTCAGCCTACCCGTGGGTTGCCCCCGCAACCCCAGTACCTAGATGGGCCTAACCCTAGGCCACAGCCTGGGGTTTTCTCAGGCCAGAGCTCCCCAGCTCCTCTGGCCTTCCCCAGCCCTGCTCCACCCTAGGTACCTGCTCAGGTCCCTGCAGCCAAGCCCTTCTCCCTCTAAAGGCAGAGAGAGACTCTGTCTCTGCTCCAGGCCCACTGCCCTCTTATAAGGGCCAGCTGGGCCCTGATTAAACTGGCCCCAGCTGTGGCTGCTTCCAATCAGCCCAGCTTCCAGCCTCAGCCCTCTCACAGGGCATGAGCAGGTATCCAACCCGCTACAGAGGTATTTAAGGTCAGACTTGACAAAGCCCTGGCTGGGATGATTTAGTTGAGGATTAGGTCCTGCTTTGAGCAGGGGGTTGGACTAGATGACCTCCTGAGGTCCCTTCCAACCCTGATATTCTATGATTCTATCCCTCTTATTCTCCCATCTCCAATGTTTTATTATTATTATTCCTTTCCTCCTATGACTGGAGAGGTGTTAAGAGATCACTTCACCTTGAAAGGTCCCTTGAAATGTGTGCTAACTACTTATGCTAAGCCATCTGTTTCACACTGTATTTAGCTGTGACATTCTGAGTACATTTCCCAGTTCTGAAGGCGGACTCTGTAAGCTTGAAAGCTTGTCTCTCTCACCAACAGACGTTTGGTCCAATAAAAGATATTACCTCACCCACCTCACTAGACAGTGCTATCAGCCATCTCACACATTGTCTGATATAAATAAGCTCTTTGATTAAAAGTAGCTGAAGTATAATCCAGGTAAAACCAAGATAATACTGGTAAGAACAGGCAAGCAATCCAATAATTGACAGAGACAGCGACTTCCCTTTTTGTATTTGCCTTTCAGAAATCAAAGTGGTACTCAGTTTTGGGGACTTCCTTGACTCATCTCTAGACACCCAATATCAGTGGTGGACAGAAATACATCTATGACAGTCTTCCATGCCTCTCTTACCTCAGATCAGGAGAACTGCAATATTCTCTAACCAGGAAGTAAAGTGACAGCCATGCAAAAGATTCAGATGGTCCAGCATTCACCAGCTTATCCCCTGTGTGGAACAAATGGGAAAGAACATAGCACATTGGTGCCCAAACTTTCCAGTGGCTCCCTCATGATGAGAGATCTGCTCTGAGGTACCAATCCTTGTGTCTATTCATAGACAAGGACCTGACTATTATAATAGACTTTGTGCTCCATATTTAGTGTCCTTCACTAAAAAAAATAAAAATGCTTAGTCAATCACCGGAGACTTCTTTCATGACTTTCTTTAATCAGGCACATGGACGGCCTGGTTAAAGAAAGTCATGAAAAAGAAGTCTCTGGTGATTGACTAAGCATACTTTTTAGTGAAGGACACTTACCTATGAAACTCCCTATGACCAAATATTAGGACACACACATATCTTGCTACTTGTAATTCAAGACAATTTTTTGTTCAGTCCCTTGTGGCCAGAGAGATCTTCCTTCTGATATTAGACCTTACTCCAATGCAATCCATGAAAGACCTAATCAGCAAAGAATTGACTCTTAATCTCAGCTACAACTCCTACATAAAATGATGACAGATTCAAAGTCCATATAATGAACTGATACAAATTAAAGCCGTGTTTTGACATTTTGTAACAAAGCTTTTATGAAACCTTTTAAATCCTAGAAATAAATCAGTATTCATACAAGAAAAACAGTGAGGATTTGTTTAATACCCCAAATCCTTAGTCAGCATAGGTTCTTTGCCCATATCAGACTTACAAGATGAGTGGTTTAGTATTACGGTGAGAGATGTGCATGGTTTGAATTGAAGGGGTGGTGGTTCAAATGAAGCTAAAATCCTCTTTTAAAAAAGGTCAGTTGAATGCACTTGCACAGAGAAAGAGAATAAATCTGAAGTTTCCCCTTGTTAAATATTTATCATCTGAGTCTTGGTAGAGGCACGGTCTGTCTGTGTCTTAAATCACTACAAATATGCAATATAGCAAGGGAGATTCCTGGGGGTTAATACAAGAGTGGCACAAGGGTCTGATTAAAAAAAGTGTATCTCCAAAAGGAACGCTGTAGATGAAGTGGGAAAGGGAACTAGAAGATAAATGTCTCTACCCAGAACCCTAACGCTCAAAGAGCTGAAAAGTAGAGTCCTATGGCTAGAAACTCTGAATCTTGCTATCACTAACTCAAATAATTAAAAAAAAATAGAATTGATGACCTGAGCGACTCATAAAATTCGCATTGTGAATGCCCTGACTACACCATGGAAATGCTAACTTGACAGCCTCTAATGAGTTCAAATTTCATGGTATCATGCAAGGATGCAGGTGATCTCCAAGGTTAACAGGACCCAACCCCCATAAGGTTTATTCCAGGAGTGGATGGGTGAGATTCTGTGGCCTGCATTGTGCAGCAGGTCAGACTAGATGATCATAATAGTCCCTTCTGACCTTAAAGTCTATGAGTTTTACTGAGTAAAGAAAATACCTTAAACTGCATTGAGATATTAACCAGCAACACAAGTATAATGTACCCACTGTGGAAAAAAAACCCACCTGTAACTAATAGACCTTTTCATTCTGCCCTGCTGAAATTTCTGGTTGGAATTAAACTATTGCTCCATTCATTAATCCAATTTTGCATTAATTAGTGTTGCACACTGTATTAATCCAGGCTCCAGGTGTGAAAGACATGGATCACTGCAGTGAGGACATGTCCAAGAGGACCCAAACTTCAAGTCAAATACAAATGATAAGAAGAGCTCTTGGCCACTGCCATTACCTAGTCCTACAGAAGTAGCTAATGATCAAACAGGACCCTCAAGTTTCACACCTGAGTCACAGTAGGTAGGCAAACTCCCCAGATCGAATAAGCAACTTCCATTTCTTCCACGTGGTTCTCCTAGTTTAGCATAACCCAGCAAAAAAACCAACTACCACCCCGAGACTGAGTCCCACACAGCGTGACCTCAGCCCTGATCCCACCAAGGCACTGGGTAAACCAATCAACTGTATTTAACAGGTCCACTCAAACAGATTCTTCAATGCGCAGATGGCACAGTGCTATGTGATACTGCAACCCATTCTTTCATCCAAAGGCCTCACATTATTCAGAGGCAACCTACTCCTCTACTGCAGCACACTCTTCTCACATGACAATGGAAAAAAATAACAAAGACTTGCAGACGTTGAAAACCGCTCACCTCTTCTTTTCAAGGTTAAGAGTCTGCCCTTTAAAGTGCTCGTTGCTGGTGGGGTCTTAGGTCAGAAGTACCCAGCCCTAGATGGTGAGATTTCTTTTAAAAAAAATAGGTCAGCGAGGTACTTGCCTTTTACATGGCTCACACTCTCACCTTCATGGCTCTGTCTGCTGCTGATATTTGCCTGAAAACTAGAAGGATTCCTGTTTAGGAAGTATACATCAAGTTTCTGACCATCAGAAGGCTTCATTAGACCTCAGAGGCATTAGAGAGGACAAATTGGTTGACATTTGTTTGTACAATATAAAAAAAATCCAAGTTTTTAAAACACCTTTTTTTCCTTGTACCTAATCATTAAAAACTAGGGGACTGATACTCTGGGGATAAGAAGAATTTTACTATTTAAAATTTTCAGTTACCCTATTTGTTGCTACCACACTCATGGCTCTGTCATTAGGGTCTTGGTTTCACCCATTGTACATCAAACAAAACATCTGAATATTTATTAAACACAAAGAAAACCTTCAAAATATTTAACTTAAAAAGCTAGAGCTAATTGAAAAATGGGATGTTTTATAGAAAAAAACTGTCCCTCCCTCCCCCCCCCCCCCCCACTATGAAATTTCAAATTATGACTTTTAAAAACTAGTTTTATAGATGGTTGGGAAAAAAGTCAATTTCTTAAATAAAAAAAACAAACAACCACATAAAGATGATGATGTCATCTTGACAAAGCATATTTAAAAACAAAGGCCTAAGAGTGCAATTATAAATTCCCCTCTCCCAGACCATGGTGATAGGAATGATGAGGATATTCCACTTTCACTGCCACACAGCTTGCAGCCAACTGCTCTCCAGAAAAGAAAGCCAAAATGCATGGCAAACTTGACTACCCAAGCACACTTCTGATGGTCTATATATGTAACTATTTTGCATCTTAAACACAATTTGGTCAGTTACCAAAATGATTTTATAACCTCCCAGAAGCTCTAAAATTTGTTAATCAACTGTTTATATCACTTATTTGATTTCATTCCAGTCCAACCTGACAGCATCATTATGAGTTAATATGATCTTTAGACAGAGTAAATATTTTAATTCAGCATAGGATTCACCAAAAGAGATAGTGGACAGAAACTTAAAGGAATCAGTTTGATGTCAACCTGGCAGCAATTAGAAAAATAGACAACTGGGATAAATAATTATATAGGAGAGCACAAAGCAGAGAAACTGTACTGCACAGTATTAAAATGTACAGTACAGAGGTCTAGTGAGAGCAATCTGATGAGTCACATTATATGGGGGAATACAGAAACAAAGTGAGTGATAAAGATAGTAATATGGGGCAAAGGTTCAGAGGAGAGGTTAAGGATAATTTATATTAATTAGGAAAGTAGTGATTAACAGGCAGCAATGGTTAAGATGCACAGTTTTAAAGGACACATAGAAGGCAGATGCTTTGAAATTATTCAACAGGGTAATGGACTGAAAAACAAGAGGGCATGAACTGAGGCTAAGAAAAGACTGGGCAGCAAGGGAGTTCGGGATAAAACTCCTCATACAGAAGGTAACTAATGTGTAGCACTAAAAGCAGTTGGGGTGGGAGGGAATAAAGACACAAATGCTAAACAGATCAGTGGACGGACAGATAGATGAATAAACTGCATGGCCTAATTTAATTCCCAAACTCTACTCCATTACCTCTTTTGCCAGAAGGGCAAAGTTAAAACATTAAAAAAATTAGCAGGATAATAAATGAAAAATATAAAAGTATACTGAAGAACTTACACGATAAAGCCAAAGGCAATTACTATGGGCTAAAAGAGTAAAGAGTATTCTTTACTCTTTTAGCAATAAACTCTCACTGAGTTTATTGCTAACAAAAGTCTAGTAATCCACTGTCCTCTGAACGTGGATGTAACTCCTATTAATGTTAATGTTGGTTAAGTACACCTATTGAGGGAAGAACAGAGCACATGCTCCATATGAAAACAGTGATAATGACCTAGAAACAACTTGAAAATATCTTGTTTGTGAACCAGGGGAGGTCTTAAATCTCTTGCTAGATAAAAATTCTAACAAATGAAAAGGATTTGCTGGCCTTGATTCTTATGACTTATGTTACTTAAAAGTAGAGCACGTACATAGTGTTACAAATCACCAACAATGGATAGCACAGCTGCCAGCTAAACCACACACTTGGCATTAAGGTTACAACTCAGGAGCCTTGGAGTAAAATTTCCACAAGTGCCTAAGAGATTTAGCAGCCTAAGTCCCATTGACTTTCCATAATGGCATGAGCCATTCCTGCACACTCCTCTCCTTGCTCCTTTTTGTGCCTCTAAGGCAGTGGTCCCCAAACTGTGTGGTACATCGCCTTGGGGTGGGGCAGAGGAATGTTGGGGGGGGGGAGGGGCTGCGGCAGGACCAGTGGTGTAGCCAGGTTTAGAGCACAGCGGGAGCGACAGTGCTATAAAAAGGCGCATCCCCGCTCCCCCTGTACTCACCCGGCGGCGCTTTAAAGGGCCGGGGCTCCAGCCTCTGCTGAGCCCCCGGGCCTTTTAAATCCCCCGAGCCCGGCTCCGGCAGCGGGGTGGGGGGGGGGGGAGTGCTTTAAAGGTCCCGCAGCTCCCCGCAGCGGCAGGAGCCGCCGGCCTTTTAAAGCGCCCCCGCCCCCCCAGCCCAGCTCAGCTCGAGCAGTGGGGCTGGGGCATGGGCGCTTTAAAGGGCCAGCGGCTCCTCGCAGCAGCAGGAGCCGGCAGCCTTTTAAAGCGCCCCCCCCCCCCAGCTCAGCTCCAGCAGTGGGGCTGGGGGGGAGGCGCTTTAAAAGGCCAGCAGCTCCTGCCACTGCGGGGAGCCGCTGGCCCTTTAAAGCGCCCCCCGAGCCCGGCTCCCACAGCCGGGCTCGGGCGGCACCTTAGTGCCACTTCTCCTCACAGGGGGAGCGGCCGCTCCCCCTGCTCCCCCTCTGGCTACGCTACTGGGCAGGAATCAGGACAGCCCCTATGGGGGCACAGTGAGGGAGCACCATGATTCCAGTACCGCTCTGGCCCCAGACCAGCTCCATCCCCAACCCCGTTCAGCCCCCATTCCTGCTCCACCTCTGGGCCAGATCCACCTCCAGTCTCGATCCACCCCTAGTCCCAGCTCCACTCCGCCCCCTGCTCTGCCCCCAGCCTAGCTTCACCTCTTGCCCCAGCTCCACCTTCAGCCCAATCTCTGCTGTTGAGGAAGCCTTACCTGTGCAGCAATGGAGCGGGGGGCACGGACAAATTCTGTTTATTATAAGGGGAGGCGTGACTGGAAAAGTTTGCACACCACTGCTCTAAGGACTCCACAACAGGCTCTTTTCCCTCAATAATACCCCTCCTTGAGGCTGGTTTATTACAAAACATAGTGCGAATAAGCCGTAACTAAAATCTCAAAACATAGTCCATTTTTCTCTTCGCCCCCCCCATGCACATAGCCCTTAAAATCCCAGAATATCAACGTAGCACACACCACATTCCAGTGTGAAGCTTTGGGATTCACTCAGACCAGTAAGGGTTTCTGTCACCTCCTGTCCTGTAACTCTGGGTGCCTATGTGTTGGGCAGCTCTGAGCATTGGCTTCCCTCATCCTGGCCTCCACCAGCGTGGTTACTCATTGCAAGGGGACACCAACAGCCCTTCCAGTCTTGAGTCACCCCAAAATGATCTCCCTTGCAGTGTCTAGTCCCTCTGACTGGGTACTCACAGAAATATATCAAGTTTGCTGCCTCCAAAGAGACAGAACACACACCACCCTGTTAGTTTAGCTGAGTTTAATACACAACACTAAAATGTTTTGGTAATAAAAGAATACCTTTATTAAGAAACAACAGATATCTAAGTGATAATAAGTAAGAATAGATGACAGATACAGTTACATGTAAACCAAAACAAACACGTTTTCTAGTGATTAAAAAAATAACTTCAGCAAGTTACAATCTTTGTCTAAGCAGGTATCTCACCTCTCTCATCAGTTCCAGCTTCTCTTGGTTTTCAGGCAAAGAGGATCCACTTTTCATGGAGTTCTAAGTGCCACGCTCCTCCTTTGTCCAATTGGTGATGGATGCCAAAATGGCTCTCTCTTTCTGCTTATATTTCCAAAATTCTGTTGACTCGGTTTCAAAAGCAAGGAAGGCTTCCTGGGAGTATTGGCTACATCTCCTGTCATGACTGTTAAACCATCTTCCACTTGATTGTTTAGACTGATGGCTTTGTTTACCTGATACGTAGAGGAACTTTTCACTGTCCTCTGAGGTATTACTTGGCTTGGTTTACATTGGAGACAGGTGAAACAACATTCCTTTGTGTAGGTCAGGCTGGTCTTATGCACTGCTCACAAAATCCTTTTAAGAACATATTTCCAGCACATATTTATAATTATTTATACACCGCCTATATCTACACATCACCCAATAATATTAATGATCAGCACATTACTGGTTTACGTAGGATACCTTACATGACACCTTTTAGATACAGGATTATGACAACAGGGTGTTCAGAAAGTGTCAGACCTGATGTGAATTATAGCGTAATGACCCCTCTGCCATTTGACCCTGAAAGACTCCCTGGATCACATCTAGCATCTTCCATCACATCCAGACTCTTCTTCGGTCCTCTTCTGTGATTCTGCCAGGAGGGTCACTCTGGCCATTCCATGTGGAGTACAACGTCAATCGTCCCAGCAGAACCCCTCCCCTGCCCTCTCTGCTGGAGTTCATCCTCACCTGGGAGGCATTCATCACTCCCCCTGTTTTATTAATCTCTCAGACAGGCCAGCAGGTAGACCCTTCCACTGTTCCCCTGGCACTCAACGCAGCATGGAGACATTGCTGGGGAAGCCTCCCCGCAGTTCCCTGCCCTCAGGGCTCTTCAGCCTTGAAGTCAGCAGGCAACTCCCTCTATTGCTCTCCTTCCTTCAGTCTTCTCTAGCCCTGGCTCTTTGGCTTAGGGATGGCAGACAGCAAATGTCTTGGCTGATCTCCTGCCTTCCCCCTCCTACAGGAAACTCCTCAGCTTCCTTCAGGGACCTCCTCCCTTTTTGATTCTCCCTGATCCTTTATAGTCAGGGTGGTGCCATGTCATCCTAATTAGCTAAGCTGAGGCACTTATTCTGGCACAAAGGAGTTGAATCTGCTTCATTTAAAGGGGCCAGCCCAACCTGTGACACTTTCACAAATATTTTTTCTTTATAAATTTTCCATCAAAAACATCCTCAATAGAAGATGGTGTCTTAACAAAATACCTCACTATCTCCCCATGTTCAGATAAAAAAAATTATTTAGTTTAAATACTATTTAAAGAAAATAACCACTATGTAACTATTGATCTTAATTCTTTCACAAAGCACCAGTGACCACAGTATCTGAGCACTCACAAATTAAAAAGCAGCCCTGAATTACCCTAAGTGGGCATTTTTTTCACAGCTTTCCCCTTGTTGAACATGTTTATTGTTGGATTTTCTCCTCTCCCTTTTTAAATTTTATTTTTGGGGATGGGTGTGCAGGCCAGGGGCTTTTCATTTTCCTCTCACACAGCATATCACTTTCAGCAGCATGTAGGGTATTGTGTGCTGCAGTGAAAAGCAAGATTTGGCCACACTGCAGTACTTAGTTACATAGCTACACCTGTCAGTGAAAGGCAGGGGGAGGTAACAGACAGTCTTGCCGCTGCCAGAGATTTTCACTGCAGCAAATAATTTCCCTGTTTCCTTTGTCCTCACTTCCCATCAGAGCCTTTTCTCCACTGCCAAAATTGTTTCTGGCAATGGGGTAAGGCTCCAGCACCTGGGAAGCAGCAGAAAACTACACAGCTAAAAATAGCAATATAGATGGGAAGGCACAGCTTGGGCCCAGGTTTCTGAGTGATCCAGATGACTCTGTATCAATAACCTGACCTGTCCTCTTCATTATTTACCACTCCCGCAATTTGTGTCATCTGCCAACTTTAGCAGTGTAGTACACTGCTGGTTAGGGCTAAATGATTGACCAGAATGTCTCGTTCTTTAAGCTACATCATTTGGCACAATAATGGAAAATACAGTATCAACATGAATAAAAGATTTTGTTTTTTGAAACAGAGAAGGCTCATAGACTAGAAGGCCGCACATTTTGTTGCTTCTGTAGGCCGAGCTGAATATCCACTGTGGCAAATTGCTGGCACTACTATGATGGGTTCCGCACTTTCTCTTCTTCTGGGGAGTTTTCAGGGCACCATTTCTTGCCCCTGAACTGGGGTATCAGCTGTCCCACTAGTATCCAAGAGAAGGGGAATGGAGCGGGAGGGACCCAGGCCCGCCCTCTACTCTGGGTCCCAGCCCAGGGGCCCGAGGTTAGTGGGTAAACCACTTGTACTTGTGATACTTTCCCCTGGGCTCCTTCCCTCTCCTGCTTGTGGGGCTTCCTGCCTTCCCTCTGCACAAGCCAGGTGTCCCTTTACCTAGGGTCTTGGTCTTCTTAGCCCACCACAGCACTTCTCCAAACTCTCCTCTGCTTACCTCCAAACTGCTCTCTGCTCCACCACCAAACCTCCCTGCTCCAACTCCTTCCTCCTCCTCCTCTGTCTGCCTGAAGCAGGGGGGTTTATTAGGTTCCTGAGAGGGCCTTAATTGACTGCAGGTGCTCCAATTAACCTGTATCCACCCTCCCTCGTCTCCAGGGAACCACGCCTTAATTAGCCTAGGGCTTATATATTTCCCCTCTCACACTCTACTGCTGCTGCTCCCTGGCCCTCCTGTATCACACCACTCAGAGAAAGCAACATATAAAATATCTTAGACTTCATTCTTGTAGTGAGCTCCGTATAGGCAGACCAATGTGCCTGCAAGGATGCAGTTGAAGGACCATATCCTTTATAAACAATGCATGAGTGATGACTTTCTGTATTAGATACAATCATTTCTAAATAGTTTCAAAGTAGATTTTACTACACAATTTTTGATATTGAAATTGCTAAATATATTGATTTCAGAAAAACAAACAAGTGGTGGATTTTGAATATATACAATTGCTTCAAGAATGCAAGAGAAGAGACTAGTAAGAGAAAAGGCAGTTGGTATAATGCACCTTTTTAAACTTGTCTAAAATGTTCTCCCTGCTAATCCAAAAAAAATCTTTGTGTGCCCACAGAAAGAAGTTCTGCTCAAGATTCAATTGATTAAAACTGTTAGAAGAAACTTCTTTTAGATGGGAGTGAAATGTAAACAAACATTGTGGCAAAATTATTTTTAATAAGGTTAATGCAATCTCTTATTGAAACATTGAAAAGAGAAGCTATTTCCGCTCTTAGTTATTTTTATGCAATAATGGAATATAAATCATTATATAAAAAGGTCTTCTAAAGAGATTTAAATACCAAAAAACCAAAATGAGCCATTAAGTAATTCAAATGCTTGGCTTTTATTGCATTTAAGATCATCAATTTGTATGATCTACAAGTCTGAAACCTGGATGTTGTCCAGATTTGTTAATAATCTCCATTAATGTTGGGATGGATTTTCTAAATTCTGATAGGAAAGTTACAATATGCCAGCATACAGAAAAACAATGTACAGTGTTTGTGCTGACATCCTACCAACTAGCTCTCCCCCTAAAATAAACTAAACCAGTGGCACTATATACAATATAACCAAGGCCTTGGGATTTCCACAATTCCACTACTGTGGAATGCCTTCTAACTGTCCCCTCTCAAGAGAGGAGTTAGAAAGGACAGATCCTCTCCTGAGTTCAGGCTGTGTTCACCTCTCCCTCACACCCCAAAAAACCCAATCTCCTCTTAAAGAACATAATGTCTTAGGTCCCAGTCCTTCAATATGATCTGTGTGGATGGGCCCATATACCTGTGTGGAATCCTATTTAAGTCAGTAATAGAGATGTAGGAGTCTATCCTCACAGATCAGTTTGCAGGATCAGCAGAGCTCAGAACCAAAAGAGAGGCAGAGTAATGGGAAATAAATAATTTGGCAAGACCTCTGATGTGGCACAGAGCTGAAAAATGAAAAAACCCTTAAGAAAAATCAAGAAAGCCAGATACTTTATAAATTGTGTTCATAACTTCTTTGGCTTGTCCTTAATTTGGGCACAGAATTTAGGACAAGGAGGCTGCAGAATAAATGGGGTCTTGAATATAAAGCAAATAAAAGAATAGGCAGCATCTTTTTTCAGTCCCTCTATGTAGCTGAAAAAGAAAAAAGTCTGTTATGTTGGTACAGTAGAACCCCAGAGTTGCAGACACCTCAGGAATGTAGGTTGTTTGTAACTGTGAAATGTTCCGTAACTCTGAACAAGACCTTATGGACTTCAGCCATGGGCGGGGGGTTGGGTCTGCAGTCACAGGGTGAGTGAGGGCTCTGGGTGGGGGGTGGAGGGGTGTCAGGGCTTCTGACCCTTAGGCACCAGGGCTCCAGCCTGGGGACTCAGGGCTTTTGCCCCATGGGACCACCAGGGCTCAGGGCTTTAGACATGCAGGGAGTGCCAGAGCTCAGGGCTTGCGGGGGGTGCTGGTGTTTGGTGCTTCAACTCCGCAGCTCTGTTCCCAGCTTCTGTCCCATGGGGTGGTGCCAGGATTTGGGGCTTTAGCTACAGGAGGAGCGCTGGGACTGAAACTGGCACTCCTCTTGTAGCTAAAGCCCCAAGCCCCAGCGCTACCCGTGGAGCTGAAGCCAGGAACGGAGCCACAGAACTAAAGCCTCTGTTCTAAAGGCCTGAGCCCCGATGCTCCCAAGGGTGAGAAGCCCCAAGCTCCCCTCCAGCCCTGGAACCCTGATCCCTTCCCATCCTGCAGCTGCAGTCCCAAGCCCCTATGGCTGAAGACTTGAACCCCAGGGCTAACGCCCCAAGGAAATACAGTATTTGTTGTTGTTTTTTTCTCCTCTGCTGCCTGATTGATTATTTCCAGTTCCACCTGGTCTCCGATTGTCCAGTAAGTCCATCACTCCAGTGTTATCATCTTTGAGGTTCTACAGTATAAAATGAAGTTTCTATATAATCAGATGAAGTTGAAACATTTCTTTCTGCTCAAAGGGAAGAGACAGTTTTCTCCCAAGAGCTGTGCATCAGAAAATGGAATCCATGCTGTTTTGTTTTCTCTGTGGGTTGGCACAGCGATGAGGTGGAAGAGGTAGGGACAGGGTTTGCCAGTCTTCTGGAGATGGGACAGGAGTGAGTGTGTGTTGACGACACTAAACAAACATAAACCTTTATATAAAAATAAATTTGTATCACTAAGGACCATGGGCCTTAGCTCTGCAGTTCTTGGGAGATTCAACTGGAGTGCCTACTCCACCCTGAGTTTCCAAGCCTGGCAGCATGACTCTCTTGGCACATATTGGCTCCCCTGCCATATCTGCACAACTATCCCCCAGAAAGGGTATGAAAAGCTATAGCTATAGACCTAATGAGTATTTTAAGACTATTAACATACACAGTCCTTTGCTGTATAAATTAGGGCCCATTGCACTGGGAGCAGATGAGGTAGAGCAGTTGCTCCTAAGAGTTACCCTCTCTTTAAAGCCTTGCCAACTGTGCTTGTGATTATATGAATTGCTGCTTTAGAGGGGTTGCAAGCATCTCACAGCCACTGGCCTCTGCCTGTTCCTATTGGACCCTCTTCCATACGTTTGCTCCATTCTGTCCTGTGCAACAGAAAGGAGCTTACAACAAGCACCCTTAAAAGTTATTGTTTACTTTAGTATGGTATGAAGCCCCATTGCAAGATTTCAGTTAAAGTATTATCAGTAACGTTAAATATTCCAATATGGTAAATGTTGACTTTTTAATGGCACCTACTGTGCGGCCCATTACTTCTCATCCTCTCTGTCTCCAGAACATATCACCCACATCCATTCATTCCAACACAATGAAAGCTCAATGACACTCACTTGAGTTATCAGCTGTTAACAGTTGTGATGACATTATTTGATTTATTTCCATGATTCACATGATAGCAATGCAAATACCAGTGACAAGGTAGGAGACACACTGAAACTACATGGATGTTAAGGATTTCAAACACTATGTTAGGCCATTGCCTACACTAGGAGTGCTTTGCCAGTATATCTATATCGGTATACTGTACTAACCCAGTAAAGTACTCGGATGCTGTTTTGCCAGTATATCTTATTCCAGCCCTGTCTAAGCAAAACAAGCTATACCAGTAAAGGCACATTTTTGCCAGAATAACTGCATCTACACTAGGAGCTGTGTCCGACATAGCCATTCCAACAGAAGTTTGGAATGGAGACATGCATGGCTTCAGACTAGAAACCAAATGGCAACCTCTGTGTAACACACATTCCTTGGAAACACAGTTCTGATTTTATTCTGAAGCAGCTGAAACTGTCTGATCAGTTTGTAACAAAGGCAATAGCCAGAACTGTAATTCCTAATATAGATAGGCTATTCATTTAAAATTGTTCACATTTTTGGTCCACTTACATTTCACTATGCTTGTTGCTCAATGAGTGTACATCTCTACTACGGTTGATGAATCCATGTATTAGAAGCTGGTGTTGTCTGGAAATACTACTACAATACAGTACTTACTGCAAAGGCATTACACCAAGCCAATTATCTAAAAGTTGGAAGTTTTTGCATGAGGAAGGTGTCACTTGCCATTTACACAAATCTAATATCTATTCTCTTGTTGCAAATTACTTTGCTACTAATAATTAAGTCCTTAGTGTACAAACTTTAATATGTACATTGTAGCCAAGAATTCATGATGTAACTATTTTTAAAATAAGGGCTTAGTAAGCGGATTCACTGCCTGCAGATATCTTAAAAATTATGCAGTTGTAATATGCATGATCAGACGATGTTATTCACACTTCATTTACAATTGAATTGCCTACTCAAGTGGACTTAGATGTAAGTGCTTCAGTATAATGGAACCCTCTCCCCCCCCCCCCCAAAAAAAACAAAACAAAACAAAACAAAAACACCACAGAACACCTTGGGACTAAATTGATACCAAAAGAGAATGATAACCGTTTAGGAGTCTTTCAGTCTCCTAGCTGTTTGGGGGCGGGGGCTGTAATTTTCTGTACATTTCCATAGTGTCTGGCACTATATGGTTCCGAACCTGGCTTGTTAGTGCTAATGCAAAATTTATATTAAATAACAATCATGAAGAGGAGACAGAGGCAGTTCTGTCACAAAGGTAGAAAGTCTGGGTTCACTTTAAACAAAAGAAAAGCAATGATACTCAAGACAAAGCAAGACAGAAATAAAACAAAACAAAATGCATTAACTCCCCAACTCTGTGGAAAAATCCAAAGCAACAATCACAAAATATCACAATTACCATAAAGTATTTAGCCCAGAAATAGTAGGTAGTTACTAACCAGCTCTGAACCTGTTTTTAAGTACACTCTTCAGAACTTTCCTGGCTACAAACCTCCCATGTCTCCTCATTATATTCCTACAGAGTCCTGTACTCAAGGTTCTGGAGGATTACCAGTTTGCTGCACATGTGATTTAATCAAGAATGGGCTAATAAGGCTCTTCTAGACATCAGTAGACAATCACCAGATCCTTACACAAGGCTCTGTACACATACATATGAGTTTATTTCCTAGTTCTAGTGGGACCAAAAAATTGACAGGGCAGTGACTTTGAAGGAAAACAACAGAAGAAGGGTTCGCTACCTTTCACACTCCATGGCTACAAATTCACACCACACAAAACCGAAAATGTGCAGAGAATCAGAAGGCAGCTGCAATTTAAGGGACAAAAAAAGGATCTCCAAATGACAAAATACACCGTCACAGGATCTTGACAATATCTTACAGTCAGCAAGCAGTATGCAAATTTCTCAAAATATAAAAAGCCAAATGAACATGAAACAGTAACCAAAGGAGACATTAAAGTTCACAAATTCACTTTTTCACATAGCAGCTCTGTAGCTGGCTGTTTAGATAAAAGCCTGTGCTACTCCACAAAAAAATGAAACAAACAAACAAACAAAATCCTCTCTCAGTTCAGTTTCAGTAGCTCTGTACTAAGGTAGCATAAGAGCCTAATTGTTATTTCTTCCTCTTTCATAAACATTTTTGGTTGTTTTATGCACTTGTTTTGGGAAGCAGACTGTATATCTTGATCTTTGCATTTTAGGGTTTGTATTATTTTGTCACAATAAAAATCAACTGGGAAGTACATAAGAGCTGTTGCAATTTTTCCTTTGGATAGCAGCATGATTTCTGATAATGAAATCATAGAACTGTTGTGAACACCACAGTATTTTGTTTGGTGTAACTAATTTTTAAAGAAGATGTTTTTGTACATGGTTAAAACCAAGAATATCAAGGAGAAAACTTACTGATCAGTAACATTCACTTTGTGCTGGTTTTCTGGTAAGCTGGAGAAATGTGGCATCCCAGACTCCAGGTAGTAAGGTTTTCTTTCCTTCTTTCTTCCTGAAGAGGATGCAGTACAGTATTTACCAACTCTTTTCTCTGTTGTTTCTCTTCCTCCTTATTTTGCCGTAAGTGGGTGGTGGCTTCTTTCTTCAGCTAGGACTGTTTGAGAAGAGAATCCAAAATGGAGGACAATCCATTTATAGAGGAAGCTCCTCCCACAAGTAGTGTTTTGCTAAAGGGGGCGGCAGGGAAATGCATAGGGTAAAATTTACTACCCCATCCAGTGTCAGAACAAAGTAATTAACATAGAAGCTATAGGCCTTGTGCTGCTCCCCAACAGATTAGTGAATTTCATCTTGCGTGAAGGAATTCTGTTACTTCTAACAGCAATCAGTTGAGATTACTTCTGAAGGAGAGATACACCTGTAATGGTCCAGGTTACTTTCCTTAAGCCTGTGAAAATTCATTGTCTCTTGTGCTTATATACTCTGTCATTGTCAGTTATTAGTTTTATTCATACTCACATACATGCTGTAATCATATTTGTATCAAATGTAAGTCTCACAGGCACAAGAACATTCCACCCAGATCTGAATACAGGTCTGTACTTTACCATCTTTTCATTCTGATTTTAAAGAACCTCTTCCTGTCCAGAATTGGAAGGTTTTCACATCTCTAGTTTGGTACCTGTACTTCTGTATATACAAACCAAAAATTACCAAATGCAGCATATCCAATTCTCAAACAAATTCCAAAGCTATCGCAATTTTTTTTCTTCTAAATTGCAACATTTCAAAGTGACAGTAGGCAATTAGTGATCCAGCTAATCCTCAGTAGGGTACAACATCTCCAGCACTCTAATGTGAGAATCTGACTGCAAGCAAGACATATATAAGCAAACAATGATGTAACCACTTGTTCCTATGACTGTTAACCTCATCCTTCCTCCTCTATTCAACCCCTAGTCAGTTTAGAATCTTGCTGGAAATGTTACTACTAATTTCTAGAGGACTTTCTACAAGAGGAATGGCAAGATTTCTGTTCACATTGGGCTTTTTATAATGTTAGGTCCCATTCCTGCTTACTCGTATGCACATGCTTACCTTTACTACCAAGAGATAAGTATTTTATTATTTTACCAATCAAAACTACAGTGTTTGCAGGATCAGGGGCAGTTTTACTAAGCAAAACTACAGGGACACATAATCTAAACTACTTGATGCTGTCCCTATAAAAACTACTACGCGCTCAGAGCAGTTGTTTCTACTGACAACTGTCTTGCTAGTGGCAAAATGTGTACCAGGAAAATAGAGATTTTAATTCCCTATTGCAAAATTATTTTAAAAAAAAATTGTTTGCAAACAGTTCTAACTTTTAACATTGTTTTAGATGTGCTATGATACAAAAAGCATCATTGTTTTTTACCTAAGAGGAAAGCTTTAACATTAATAGCCAAGACTTTTACAGGAAAATCCCTGCTTTGCTGGTTCAGGTGCCAGTGAAGAGATAGAGAGAAAAAAATTTCAACTCTGATATTTAGAGAATTGTGGGTGCTGGTGTCTTCCCAGCAAAGACTATTATAGCTCTCCGCACTGCTTCAAGTTTCACCCCTGCTGCAATAGCTTCTGCAGGCTTTACATGGGTGCAAAATTGCTAGGGTGCAAGTCCACCCTGGCCATGCACCCTGAATCATCTTCCCTCCCTCTGGCCTATCCACATCTCATTTCCACCCCACCCTTATCCTGCCTCCGGCAAATAGAGCCCCTGATGCTTGCAAAGGATTTATCTATGTGCTTTACTTTACATACTGTGAGTAATGCTGTTGAAGTCAATGGAGTAGATCACACTACATAAAGACAAGCACATGTGCAAGTCTTTGCAGGATTGGGGCCAGAGATCACAAAAAGTGCACAATTAATAAGAACATAACATAAGAACATAAGAACGGCTATACTGGGTCAGACCAAAGGTCCATCTAGCCCAGTATCCTGTCTTCCAACAGTGGCCAATGCCAGGTGCCCCAGAGGGAATGAACAGAAAAGGTAATCATCAAGTTATCCATCCCCTGTCGCCCATTCCCAGCTTCTGGCAAACAGAGGCTAGGGACACCATCCCTGCCCATCCTGGCTACTAGCCATTGATGGACCTATCATCCATGAATGTATCTATTTCTTTTTTGAACCCTGTTATAGTCTTGGCCTTCATAACATTCTCTGGCAAGGAGTTTCACAGGTTGACTGTGCGTTGTGTGAAAAAATACTTCCTTTTGTTTTATTTAAACCTGCTGCCTATTAATTTCATTTGGTGGCCCCTAGTTCTTATGTTATGAGAAGGAGTGAATAAACTTCCTTATTTACTTTCTCCACACAGGTCATGATTTTATAGACCTCTATCACATTGCCCCTTAGTCGTCTCTTTTCCAAGCTGAGAAGTCCAAGTCTTATTAATCTCTCCTCATATGGCAGCCGTTTCATACCGCTAAGAATTTTGGTTGCCCTTTTCTGAACCTTTTCCAATTCCAATGTATCTTTTTTGAGATGGGTCGACTACATCTGCACACGGTATTCAAGATGTGGGTGTACCATGGATTTATATACAGGCGCTATGATATTTTCTGTCTTACTATCTATCCCTTTCTTAATGATTCCCAATATTCTGTTTACTTTTTTGACTGAGTGGATGTTTTCAGGGAACCAACTATTCACAGTGACTCCAAGATCATAGAATCATAGAATCTCAGGGTTGGAAGGGACCTCAGGAGGTCATCTAGTCCAACCCCCTGCTCAAAGCAGGACCAACCCCAACTAGATCATCCCAGCCAGGGCTTTGTCAAGCCTGACCTTAAAAACCTCCAAGGAAGGAGACTCCACCACCTCCCTAGGTAACCCATTCCAGTGCTTCACCACCCTACTAGTGAAAAAGTTTTTCCTAATATCCAACCTAAACCTCCCCCTCTGCAACTTGAGACCATTACTCCTTGTTCTGTCATCTTCTACCACTGAGAACAGTCTAGAGCCATCCTCTTTGGAACCCCCTTTTAGGCAGTTGAAAGCAGCTATCAAATCCCCCCTCACTCTTCTCTTCTGCAGGCTAAACAATCCCAGTTCCCTCAGCCTCTCCTCATAAGTCATGTGCTCCAGCCCCCTAATCATTTTTGTTGCCCTCCGTTGGACTCTTTCCAATTTATCCACATCCTTCTTGTAGTGTGGGGCCCAAAACTGGACACAGTACTCCAAATGAGGCCTCACCAGTGCCGAATAGAGGGGAATAATCACGTCCCTCGATCTGCTGGAAATGCCCCTACTTATACAGCCCAAAATGCCGTTAGCCTTCTTGGCAACAAGGGCACACTGTTGACTCATATTCAGCTTTTCGTCCACTGTAACCCCTAGGTCCTTTTCTGCAGAACTGCTGCCCAGCCATTCGGTCCCTAGTCTGTAGCAGTGCATGGGATTCTTCCGTCCTAAGTGCAGGACTCTGCACTTGTCCTTGTTGAACCTCATCAGATTTCTTTTGGCCCAATCCTCTAATTTGTCTAGGTCCCTCTGTATCCTATCCCTACCCTCCAGCGTATCAACCACTCCTCCCAGTTTAGTGTCATCTGCAAACTTGCTAAGGGTGCAGTCCACACCATCCTCCAGGTCGTTGATGAAGATATTGAACAAAACCGGCCCCAGCACCGACCCTTGGGGCACTCCACTTGATACCAGCTGCCAACTAGACATGGAGCCATTGATCACTACCCGTTGAGCACGACCATCCAGCCAGTTTTCTATCCACCTTACCGTCCATTCATCCAGCCCATACTTCTTTAACTTGCTGGCAAGAACACTGTGGGAGACTGTATCAAAAGCTTTGCTAAAGTCAAGAAATAGCACATCCACTGCTTTCCCCTCATCCACAGAGCCAGTTATCTCATCATAGAAGGCAATTAGGTTAGTCAGGCATGACTTGCCCTTGGTGAATCCATGCTGACTGTTTCTGATCACTTTCCCCTCCTTTAAGTCGTTCAAAATTGATTCCTTGAGGACCTGTTCCATGATTTTTCCAGGGATTGAGGTGAGACTGACTGGCCTGTAGTTCCCCGGATCTTCCTTCTTCCCTTTTTTAAAGATGGGCACTACATTCGCTTTTTTCCAGTCATCCGGGACCTCCCCCGATTGCCATGATTTGTCAAAGATAATGGCCAATGGCTCTGCAATCACATCGGCCAACTCCTTTAGCACCCTCGGATGCAGTGCATCCGGCCCCATGGAGTTGTGTTCGTCCAGCTTTTCTAAATAGTCCCGAACTACTTCTTTCTCCACAGAGGGCTGGTCACCTCCTCCCCATACCGTGCTGCGGAGGGCAGCCATCTGGGAGCTGCCCTTGTCTGTGAAGACAGAGGCAAAAAAAGCATTGAGTACACTAGCTTTCTCCACATCCTCTGTCACAAGGTTCCCTCCCTCATTCAGCAAGGGGCCCACACGTTCCTTGACTTTCTTCTTGTTGCTAACATACCTGAAGAAACCCTTCTTGTTACTCCTAACATCTCCAGCTAGCTGCAACTCCAAGTGTGATTTGGCCTTCCTAATTTCACTCCTGCATGCCTGAACAATACTTTTATACTCCTCCCTGGTCATTTGTCCAATCTTCCACTTCTTGTAAGCTGCTTTTTTGTGTTTAAGACGAGCAAGGATTTCACTGTTAAGCCAAGCTGGTCGCCTGCCATATTTACTTTTCTTTCTACACATCGGGATGGTTTGTTCCTGCAACCTCAATAAGGTTTCTTTAAAATACAGCCAGCTTTCCTCGACTCCTTTCCCCCTCATGTTATTCTCCCAGGGGACCTTGCCCATCAGTTCCCTGAGGGAGTCAAAGTCTGCTTTTCTGAAGTCCAGGCTCTGTATTCTACTGCTCTCCTTTCTTCCTTGTGTCAGGATCCTGAACTCGACCATCTCATGGTCACTGCCTCCCAGGTTCCCATCCACTATTGCTTCCTCTACTATTTCTTCCCTGTTTGTGAGCAGCAGGTCAAGAAGAGCTTTTCCCCTAGTTGGTTCCTCCAGCACTTGCACCAGGAAATTGTCCCCTACACTTTCCAAAAACTTCCTGGATTGTCTGTGGACCGCTGTATTGCTCTCCCAGCAGATGTCGGGGTGATTAAAGTCACCCATGAGAACCAGGGCCTGTGATCTAGTAACTTCTGTTAGTTGCTGGAAGAAAGCCTCGTCCACCTCATCCCCCTGGTCTGGTGGTCTGTAGCAGACTCCCACCACGACATTACCCTTGTTGCTCACACTTCTCAATTTAATCCAGAGACTCTCAGGTTTTTCTGCAGTTTCATACTGGAGCTCTGAGCAGTCATACTGCTCTCTTACATACAACGCAACTCCCCCACCTCAGGATCTCTTTCTTGAGTGGTAACAGCTAATTTAGACCCCATCATTGCATATGTATAGTTGGGATTATGTTTTTCAATGTATATTACTTTACATTTATCAATATAGAATTTCATCCTCCATTTTATCAGGTCCTTCGTCCATATTAAACTATCAGGTCAAAATCAGGTCCTTTGTCCACATTAAACTATAAAGAAAACATTTTTCCCCAGGAAAGTTAATGCAAAAGCTTGAAAGCATTTAATTCCCATTATTAACAGGAATGATGATAACTGTGAAGTTAATCCTGTCAGGAGCTGAGCACTCAGCAGCTCCTATTAAATTCTTACTCAGAAATTGCTTTTAATGGGAAATGAGGATGCTCTGCTCTTCACAGAGGCCACTCAGCTCCTTTCACGATCTTCTCCTTTATGACCAATTCTTCATAGAAAGAAAGCATATGTGGGGGCAAAGGGAGTTGAGGGAGGGAGATATTGTTATTCAGACAGGTTTATGCTAAATTTTAAAAATAGCACTGAGGGAAGATATCTAGTCCAAATGTCTTCCCAGGGGTTCAGATCAAAAACATTTAACTTCAAATAATTGAAATTTTAAGATGCTTTTAAGTTTCATAAACTGCAGATGAACCGGCCCCTTGGCAATGTCATTGTCTCAGTAAGATTCTTAAAGCAGCTCCAGAAATAAAGATAATATAGGTATTTCTTTTTTTGCTTTAGAAAAATACGATTTTTAAAATTTTCTTTACTTCCTTTTCTCCTTGGAAATAAAGGGAAAAATATGGGCATGGTATATTGCCCATCTCTGCCACCCACCACCCTTAGTAATACTCTGTAGTTGTATACTAGAGAATTACGCTATTATTTTGTTAGGTCTCATAACACCGTGGTGGAATAAGTAAACATTCTTATTTTAGAGATGCGGAAACTGAGGCTTCACAAATTCATGCCAGAACCAGAATTAGTACCCAGTGGCAGGAGTTTAAAAAATGATCAGGCTCAAGTCTATAGACACCGAAGCAGGTGGCCAGATTTCCAGCAGAAAATGATCACCCAGGAGATTGAATTATAGAAGCTGTTGTGTGCTCAGTGCTTTTGAAAATTAGGCAGCCTACCCAGGTGCCTTATTATGGAGTTTGAAGTCTATCTTTAGGTGTCACTTTCTGAAAATTTTGTCTGAGGTTTCATATTTTGCAGATGCTTGCCTAATAGGCTGGACCATAACATCAGCTGGACAAGTACAGCTTCTCTGTGTCTCAATTTGCCCATTCATAACAATGATATAATCTGATATACATCATTGAAATGAACAGTTTTGAACCTCCAAAAATAGTTCAGGTTTGACTTTATGCTTATTTTAAATATAGTGATTCACTCCTCCCTAGTTTTTGAACATATTCTTCCACTGTAGCCTGTGATATATTGACTGCTACATGCTCTCTTAGATCTGAGTAGAATCTTTGATAAGGCTAGGGAAAAAATAGAATTTATAGAATTGTAGAATTTAGTGATTGAACGTATTAGTTCTTCTTTAGGAAATCAATCTCTCATAAATGCCACTGGGCTTTGAGTAAAATCAATGGGAGCTGAAGGTGTTCAGCTCAGAAAACAGGTGCTGAATGCTTTATGGGATCAAACAGAGAGGGCTAGATTCACAAGGAGATTTATGTGCCTAACTGCCACTTAGGTACCTAAGTCTAATATTTAGGTACTCAGAATCCCTGCTCTGCTGCTACCAAACACTATAGGTGCCTAAAGTTCCTACGTGCCTACATTTCCACCAGTGAGCATGCCTATAGCCACCTCAGACCTGAGTGCCAAGATGCTCAGTACCTAAGCCATGGCAGGATCTTAAAACTAGGCATCCCCTAAGCTATCTTGTCAGGAATAGGGAGGGGGAAGATCTGGTAGACATTCTTATAGAACAGCTGGATTAGACCCTGCACAAGGCACAGCAGACAAGAAGGTAGTGCCCCCCTTATACCCAATTGCAGGATTAGCTCAAGGTTCCTACTTTACAATTGAGTGCTCTAACAACTGGTCATTACACTCATTAGGAGATGTTAAATTTTCCATATTTTTAGTACATTTAGCTCCACCTGTTATATGCTTCTCAGAGACTTTAGGATTTGGTGATTTAACTGTATTAGGATGTCATTTTTCATAGTTCTGATTTATTTACTTGGAAGGTAATCTTGCCATTAGCGACATCATCTTCATTTCAATTTCAGGTTTGAAATCTGCCTAACTAAGTCTTGGCACAGTGGTTTAGTTCATGATAAAATCAACTTGACAGTTGAAATTCTACTTACTATTCTGGCATCGTTTTATACAGAAACCAGGAAAATTGTACAAATAAGGAAAAACATAGCAAATGTAATCTGCTCCAGCAAATAGAATCGCCTTAATTTAATCATCTGCAATGCTAGGGATTTGGTGGCAATTATGTCATCAGAGTGACTAGTTTCACAGTTAACAATTTTCTTCAGCCTTTGCAATCTTTCCACTGGATAGCACTTATCTCTCAGCCTGTGCTAATTAAACAAAAGTTATGGAATTACATTAGGGTCAGAAACAAACATTTACTGAGAGCGAGGTCAGCAAATTAAATATACAAGGCCACAGTAATATGGGAGAAATAGTCAGGCATTAATTCAAGGGGAGATGTGGCAGAATTCTAACATAAGCAACAAATCTTTTGTTAAGTCTACAAACCTTGAACAAGGGTGGGGGAGGAGGGGGAGTCAAGATAATGAAAATAACTAAATTATAAGGAGCAACCTTGCACTTATTAAACATATGTGCCATTATCGATATAGCTGAAATGATTTTGGCAATAGCCTCCTTTCTAACAAAAGAGACTGTATATTATGCACAAAACACAACCAGCGGGAGGTTTACTCCACTGTGGATATACACAGCCATTTTTCTTAATTATCCCAGTCATTCTGCCCTGAATAAGCCTGCTTCTGCTCCAGTGAAGTTAATGAACACACTCATACTGACTTCAGTAGGCTTTGGATCAGATCCTGGGCTTTGGTCTGGGGCAGGAGAGAGAGAGAGAGAGAGAGAGAGGTTGATTATTAAGTCATTTTCATCAAACTATCATTGATCATGATGAACCCTTTTCATTTTTAAGGCTGCTGTGATGCATAATTCCAGAAGAATCCCTCAAAGCCTAGCTACTTTCTGAAGTGTTACCTACATACATAGCAATGCTGTATGAACCCCAGGGAGTTCAAATATTGCACTGTGCTCTTATAGCACAGGAAGTTTAAGGCTTGATTTTCTAATCTCCATTTTATTCAAGATATGACAATAGAGAAACACAGGGCATTTGTGACCTTGAAAATGAAATTCAGGGAAACAGATCTGGTGGAATGCTGCTAGGCAGCCTTAGTATAAGGGTTTTGTCTGAGGGCAAACACTTAGTTTACAGCAAGGTGAGGTGAGAATTTCCCCACACCAGTATGTCATGCACTAACTGTCTATGGGGACCCTGCTGTCACACATTAAAAGTTTGCTAGTGCACTTTGATCTACTCCCATTTCAAAGCAGATTAGATCAAACTGCACTAGGGAACTTCTAGTGGGCAGTAGCAGGGTCCATACATGCACTTAGCGTGCATTTAGAACTGTGGCAGGCTAGTTCATGGTAGATTTACACCCATGCTTATTGCAAACTAAGTGTTCATTTAGACAAGCCCTGAGTGTAGAGAATTCCCTTCATGTGATGAGGAAGTAGAAAGCATTACCAATTATATCTTGACCAGTGCATACATTTTCCTCCACTACTAAACGGCAGTAAAATCAACATCAGGAGGGTATTACTGGACACCAGCACAGTATTGCCAAGCTCTGCTGTTCAAACCTCAAAAGTCACTTCTCAAAAAAACATTGTAAGGTTCTTATCACAATATGGTTAAGATTCAGATAGACAGCATGGGTAGATCTATGCTCCAATAAAAGATCCAAAGAACAGCTATAGTGGGCTTACACCTTCTGACTGGGGATCATGGGGCTAAAAGTTGCACTGTCAATGTTCAGGGTCAGACTGGAGTCCAGGCTCTGAGTTCCCATGATGAGGAGAGGGGCCCAGGGCCCCGGCTCCAGCCCAATCGTCTACACTGAAATGTTTAGCCCTGCAGCCTGAGCCCAAGTTAATTGACTCGGACTCAGACTTGGTGCTGGGGTTTTATTTATTGCCGTATAGATGTATCCCATGTTTCCAAGCACTTGGAATTTACCCTTTGGCCTCCAATTCTGTCATCTCTGCTGTGATGCAACATGCTCCTGTTTGTTAAACAAGAAATAGTTCTTGCCTTTGGAAACAAATTTTCACATAGGGCCTGATCCAACTGGGCATATTTGGCCCAATTCTGTTAACGTTTTTTTACTGAAATTTTATTTAACTTTAAGAGCATGGCTGAGTTGTTGGTGTGCTGTGGCCTCTACTTATTATAGTAGTCTCAGTTTCCTTGTCCCTTTACCAATTTGTGTGTTATATCCAGCTATTTTCTATCATTACACACTAGACAGAATCTGCCCAAATCAGTTATATTGATACATGTGAGTACAGCACTTACCAGAACAGGTATCTTATCCCTGATAAGGACCTCCAGGCATTACCGTGACAAAAACAATAACAATAGTATTTTTTTCATAACACAAAGAAAAACTCAATCTTATTAAACAATGTTTTTGTCCTTACTCAGTTTCAAGGTAAAATCATTTTTCTTTGGTTTGACAGTGAGTGGGGAATGTTGCAGTTCCTTTTTATTTTTAGTTGGAGCTCTGATAGTGGATCCTATGGTCATCTTCTATGTGAAGAAAGTGATTCTGTCTGACATATGACTGCACAGACCTAGACAAAATTAATAAATCATTGGCTGAATGCAAGCCCTCATTTCTTCTGCCTTGTTTACCACATAGCTTGTTCTCTAAATTACTATATTTCACCAAAAACTCAAACAAGGAGAACAGTTCTGTCTTAGATATCACTTTATAGCATCTCCCCTCTCTCTTTCTTGCACACACACATTTCACTTACTCATGTGGTGAAAATGTGACTGTGAGGATTGTGAAGACAGTATCCATAATACTTTCCTCCCAATAGGTCCCTGTGCATCTGATTAAAACAGTGGTGTTCAACCTCAGGGTATTCAAGCACTCAAGGAAGACAAGGCTATTTCAGAGAAGCTAAATGAATTCTTTACAACTTCTGCAGTGAAGACTGATGCAAGGGAGATTCCTACATTTGAGCCATTCTTTTTAAGTGACCTATCCCAGACTGAGGTGTCAAAAAAGGTGGTTTGGGAACAAATTAATAAGTAAAACAGTAATAATAAATTAAACAGTAATAAGTCACCAGGACCAGATGGTATTCATCCAAGAGTTCTGAAGGAACTCAAATATGAAATTGCAGAACTACCAACGGTGGTATATATATATATCTTATCACTTAAATCAGCCTCTGTACCAGATGACTGGCAGATAGCTAATGTAATGTCAATTTTTTTTAAAAGCTACAGAAGAAACCATGGCAATTACAGGCTGGTAAACCTAACTTCAGTACCAGGTAAATTGATTAAAACTATAGACAACAGAATTATCTGACACACTGATGAACACAATGTTGGGAAATAGTCAACACATTCTTCGTAAAAGGAAATCATGCCACACCAATCTATGTGAATTCTTTGAGGGTGTCAAACATCTGGACCAGGGTGATCCACTGGATATAGTATACTTGGACTTTCAGAAAGCCTTTGACAAAGTCCCTCATCAAAGGCTCTTGAACAACGTAGGCAGTCAGGGGACAAAAGGGAAGGTCCTCTCATGGATCAGTCACTGTCATCGATCGGTCTATCAGCCTTCACAGAGAAAGCGCCGATCACAACACGTCAGATGTGTTGTTCTAGCCAGTCCTCCAACTACCCGCTGGCCAGGCTGTCAGTAGCACCGGACACCCGATTGACATAGCGCACAGCAACCTAGAACTCCTGAGCGATCCGCCAACCGCAGCCTCCCAAGCAGCTGGGATTACAGGCATACGCCACCACACCGGGCCTTCATGGATCAGTAACTGATTAAAAGATAGGAAACAAAGAATAGGAATAACAGGTTAGTTTTCACAGTGGAGAGAGCTAAATAGAAGGGTCCCCCAACAATCTGTACCAGGACCAGTGCTGTTCAGCATATTTATAAATGATCTGGAAAAAGGGGTAAACAGTGAGGCAAAGTTTTCAGATGATACAAAATTACTCAAGCTGGTTAAGTCCAAAGCACACTGTGAAGAGTTACAAAGAGATCTCAAAAAACTGGGTGACTAGGCAACAAAATAGCAGATGAAATCCAATGTTAATAAATGAAAAATAATACATATTGGAAAACTTAGTCCCAAATATACCTACAAAATGATGGGGGTCTAAATTAAATGTTACCACTCAAGAAGAGATCTTGGAGTCATTGTGGATAGTTCTCTGAAAACATCTGATCAATGTGCAGTCAGAAAAGCTAACAGAATGTTAGGAACCATTAGGAAAGAGATAGATAATAAGACAGTAGATAATATAATACCACTATAGAAATCCATGGCACACCCACAACTTGAATACTGTGTGCAGTTCTGGTTGCCCCACTTCCAAAATATATATATATATATATATATTAGAATTGGAAAAGCTACAGCAAAGGGAAACAAAAATGAGTATGGGTATGGAAGAGCTTCCACATGAGGAGAGATTAAAAAGACTAGGACTATTCATCTTAGAAACGAGACAAATAAGGAGGGATGTGATAGAGGTCTATAAAATCATGAATGGTGTGGTGAAAGTGAATAAGGAAGTGTTATTTATCCATTTACATAACACAAGAACCAGGTGACACCCTATGATATCAATAGGCAGCCTATTTAAAACAAACATAAGGGGGTACTTCTTCATAAACTGCAAAGTCAAACTATGGAACTTGCAGCAAGGGGATGTTGTGAAAGCCAAAAGAATAACTGGTTTCAAAAAAAGAATTAGATACATTAATGGAGGATAGGTCCATCAGTGGCAACTAGCCAAGATAGTCAGGGATGCAATTCCATGCTATGAGCATCCCTAAACCTGTGATTGCCAGAAGCTGGGACTGGATGACAAAGGAGGGAATCTCTTGATGAATTGCCCTGTTCTGTTCAGTCCCTCTGGGCCATTTGCCACTGGCTGCTGTTGGAGACACAGGATACTGAGCTATATGGATCATTGGTCTGATCTAGTATGACCATTCTTATGTTCTTAACCTAGAAGAGCTGGATAGCCACTTCATCCCTCAATGGAGGCAAAATTGGCCACAAAAAGGGAAGGCATAGCATTCAGATACTATACTCTGATAGGTGCATTGATACATGAGGACAAATGAATGTTATCACATAATGTGTTGTGACAAACACACCACCAAACAGTGTAATTTCATACACCACCGCCTCTGTGTCTTTCCACCTCTTCACTCACAGTGGATGGGATGGGAGTTTTTATTCTCTCTCTCTCCTTGTCCTCTCCTTTGGCTTTTTTGAAAGGAAGGAGTGATCCCACTGGTTTGTCTTCACCCCCTCTCCCCCCTACCCCCACATACACATTCCCTGGGGATGGAAGGAACCAGTTCATTTGCTCAGTGCTTCCTGGACTGCCTCATGCATGTGAGATAGCATGCAGACAATTGTGTTGATCACAGCAATCTGCTTTTTTCCTGAAACCAGGTAAAGGGTAAGGTGAGGTACCAAAACCTGTAGGCTAAATGAAAGTAGCATATGGAACCCTAGAAAACTGCATGCAGTTCTAGACCCAGAATATCTACTTTTGATTAAGATGCATTTCATTTGCTACATTTTCATAGTAGCTTTAGTACAATGATCACTGACAGAAAGTTGAATGTGAACTTCTGAGATGACCTCAGAACTCTGGAGAAGTATTATTATTATTGGTAGTCCATCGCTGATGATGATGACGATATTGTCACAGTTCTCATATATGGCTATGCATATGATTCCACAGTCCGAATCCTGATGCACAGAGTCGGCCGCACTGAGGGCATGGGAAGTCTGTATCTATGACGTTTGATGATGCAGCTCTGTGGAGCCTTTCATGTGCAGCCTGGACATAATTTCATTGCTCGTACTCAATCTTGTCATGTGCTGATCTTGTCAGAGACCGCCAGTGAGTCCTATTCTGAGGTATGGAGAGGTATGTTTATTATAAATAACAATGGAGGGCATTATATGAAGTATCTGAAAACATTGGGGCTTTAATAGCTATCCAGTTTCTCCCCCACACCCACACCTGAAATTAGGGCCTTTTTGTGCAAGATACTGTACAAACACATTGTAAGAAAAACAGTCCCTGCCCCAGAGATCTTACAATCTAAATAGACAAGACAGAAAGAATTACCCCCATTTTTACGCAGCTATTGAATCCATCAAGATGGCTGAACAACTGATATTTTACAAATTTTAAAAGAAATTACTTATATTAAATAAATAGTGTGATTAGATTTGGTGTATATCACCATCCACAGAGAGGAATCCCTCTCTTGTTGACCAGGGTGTGATACCACAGCTGATCTCTGGATGCCCCTTTACTATGGCAGTTCATGAGCTTTTGGACACTAGTGCTACTGGCCTTTACCATGCACAGACTCAAACTTTTAAGGCCAGAAGGGACCATCACAATCATCTAGTCCAGTGGTCCCCAAACTTTTCACGGTCACCCCCCCCCCCATCTCTGTCCATGCCCCCAGGGCCGGGAGCAGGACCGCAGCTCCCTGGGGGGCACTCGGAGAGGGGTAATGGGGCAGAGGCTGGGGTCACAGCTGGGGGCAGGTCTGGAGCTGGGAACGGAACTGCAGCCAGGGTCTGATGGCTGGGGGAAGGACTGGGCCTTGAGCCAGGACTGGGGCTTGGGCCTGGAGCCATCTGGGGGCTGAGGCAGGAGAAGAATTTGGGAGCCAAAGCTGGGGCTTGGAGTGGAGCTGAAGCCGGGGCTGCAGCAGAGGTGGGAGTGGAATGGGACTGGATAGTGCTCCCTCCCCACCCCACGTGGGGGCTGGCGTGCCCCACAATTTGGGGACCACTGATCTAGTCTGATCTACTGCACATCATATGCCCTAGAATTCCACACACCCATTCCTGTAGTAGGCTCATAACCTCTGGATGAGTTACTGAAGTCTTCAAATCTTGATGTAAAGACTTCACATTACAGACAATCAGGGCTATTAGGAAACAGAAAACTACATCCTTACAGAGTTAAAGCATTGGTGGGAACGACAGTCTAACACACTAAGTAAATTCATGAGTCCACTGCTGCACCTGCCTCCTTGTCGTCTTGATCACAGATCCTGAACTAGGTTCAAGAAGGATACTCTCTGGCTCATCCAGAGTTGCCGCAACTATGCGCTGGCTTGGCCTGGTTTCCTCCCGATGCTGTGATTTGTGCTGGAAGAGTGCCCAACTTGATATCTGGTAGGCAGTTTACAACCCCTAGCCTCCACAGGCTATTCTCTGGTTATGGAACCTGGACATCAAGCTCTGACTTCTGCATACAAGAGAAGAAAAATAGGTTTGTCTTAAGATGTCTCTAAGGGGAACAATGTAAAGCAATAAGCAGATGTCGAAGTTTAGATTTTGTGTGTGTGTGTAAATCTGATTAACTCACCCACATGCACGGCTACAATTTTATCCAGTTCTTTTTCTGATATAGCCATGGCTTGCCCCTTGCCACACGACTGCCATTCCACAAAATATTATGTTTTCATGTCCCTGTCTCTACTGTGTATTTCCTTTCAGAGTGAATCTGTCCATCTCTTATCTCTCCTGGCAATATGTCATGCCGATTGTCAGTATCTCTGATCTTGTGCTGTCAAGCGTCAGTAATTTCCATCTCATTGTCTTTCACTGGTGCATCGTAGTGTTGCTTTCATTTTCTAAAATTCTCTTCAATGACCAGCTCCTCCTACTGTATGGGAAAAGGTGACCATCAGTAAGTCTGTATAATTCATGGAATGGACTGGGTTTTTTTTTTATTCTCCATCAGGGTGATTGCCTCCATACCAGCACACTAGTGCATCAGTGCTTCTTCCTTTCCCCCTCAATGCATCCTGTTCTTCTAAAAATAAGTTAATTGTCTTATTCACATCCGTGAACAGAAATGCACCCAGTGGCAGAACTATTCTCGCTCGTTTGAATTTTTTTTTAAAGCAACATAGATTATGTTTCCATTTGGAAAAATTGGATTCATTTTCCCCACAGCCTGAAAGGCCATGCAAATCCTCAAGCAATGAGAGAGATTTTAATTGTCTGCCCTTTAAATGCATAAAGTATATTCACTGAAATATTCAGTGATATGCCCAGTAGTCAAATAGCATTCTGAATACAATTTTTAATGAGGTTTCATTCACAATTCCTTAGAACCAGTTTTATGCCTGTGTGTTTTCATATATGTCAATGGAGTTACACTGGTGTAATACTGAACATAATGAAGTAGAGAATTAGATACTTAATTTTGTTAAGCTGTTTGAATTTCTGGTATATTATACAGGTCCCAATTCAGCAAATCACTGAAACATATGCTTAACTTTAAGTCAGTAGGATTTATGGACATATTTTGCTGAATCAGGACCATACTGTGACTTTCCAAGCGAGCAACATTTTAAACAAGCTTTTAGTTTAAGTCTTTGAGCATTTGTATAAACCATGTTTGCAATGAACGTCTCACATACAAGCCTAAATTAAAGCATGTGCTTGTGTACTTTGCTACACTGGGGCCTCCATCTTAAATCAGGATGAAACCTTGAACTCTTGGAATTTTTCATTAAATGAAATATTACAAAACGTATAATTTCAACCTTACTGAAACATTTTGTTTTGACATTATTTCAACTATGTCAAATATTATAAAAATCTTAACTAAAGATTTCTACCTTAAGACAAGATGTTTTGATGATTTGCCATAGAAACTGTTGACAAAAATCGATATGGTCTCAAAAAAATGTTTCAATTTAGTTGAATCAGCATTTCAATGGAAAAAATATTCAGTCAGAAATACTTGGACAAACTCTAAGTAAATCACCTGAAAACCAGGTGTGACTGTTGCCTAGGATGGGCCACACTGAAAATACCACATTCATGGCAGACTTCAAGAAACAGGACAGGCAATTTGTTAACACTGGTGGTTTATTATAGATGTTAGAGTCACCAGACCAGTTCAAAGGAGCTTCTGTAGTACCACACTGGTTAACAAGAAGCCAGCAGTCCCCTTTAGGCTTCGAGCCCTTGGTTCCCATCCAGACAAACAGATCTAATATAGTGAGAGGTTACTGAAAATCCAATTCACCGTATGTGACTTTCTATTAATCCCAAAGTATCAGACACTTACCCCCAGGTCAATATGTATCTCAGATCTTACCCAAATATCACGCTGTCAGCCAATCCTTAGTAAACTATCTAAAGATTTATTAGTAAAAGAAAGAGTTATTGAATGGTTAAAAGATTATATACATTACAAATACTTGCAAGGTCATTATATTAGATTTGTAGCAGTGATGGATGAGCCTGCTGGCTTGCAAAAGTCTTTCTGGAATCATCCCAAAAGGTTAGAATCCAAAGGCAGCTTAGATGTAGAGTCTGTTAGAGTCTTTCCATGCATTTTTCAGGGTATTCCAAATAACTACTTGGAAGATCTCAGTCCCACAGCTTAAATTTTCCCTGTTTAAAGTTCAGCAGACTAAAGATGCAGGATTAAGCCCGAGGTTTCACTATTATAACTGAAGTGGGCTCTCAAGTGTTTTGAGCACAGCATGTGACTGAGGATTCTTCTTTGTGGAGCACACACTGACCCAACACTTTGAAGTTATCATTCAATTTCCTATGCATACAGAAGTGATCTATAGGGCAGTGGTTCTCAGCCTGCAGGCCACATACGGCCCAATTACCACACAGTGGGAGTCCAGCTGTGTGCTAAAGGCCACAGGGCCCATGTGGTGGGGTCCAGGTTGCCAGGCTGGCCCGCTGTCACAGCAGGGTCTGGGGTCCCAGCTTACCTGCTGCCCGATGTGGCACGGTGGGGTCCGGGGCTGCTGGGGCTGCCTTGCCCAGTGCAGTAGGGTCTGGGGCCACTGGGACTGCCCTGCCCTTCATGCCCCGCACAGCAGAATCTGGGGCTCACCTGCCCTTCCCTGCACGGCGTGGTGGGGTCCAGGGCCGCTGGAGCCACACTGCCCCACATGGCGCATCCAGGGCTGCCCTATTGCCCAGCCCTGCAGCAGGGTCTGCTTATGGCCCCACTCTGTGAAAGGGTCTCTGGGCGGGGGCTGGGGCACTAAGCATAGGGGTGTGGGGGAGGGGGGTGGGTTGGAGGGGCCACTGTTTCTCTCAACATGTGGCCCAGGTAACACATTGTGGGCCGCATAAATAGGTTGAGAACCACTGCTATAAGGCAACAGAAGATCACTCATAACAGAGGTAGATAAGCTCAAGGTAATGTAGATAATAGTATTAGTCTCCTGCAGTGTCTCAACTTTGAACCTGAGGTCAACTGAACATAGTCACATACATAATGTTGTAAGTGTCATACATTAAAAGGATTTAGCATTTAAAAGCTAATTTGGTTACATTGTTAAACTTCTAATAGGATACAGGTACACAGAAAAACACATTTAGCATCTACTCTTGATTTCTATAACTAGAAATGAGTGGGTTAGAAGATTGCCGGTCTAGTACATCTCTATGATATTCACATATAAGTGAATTGTCCTGATACAATTGTACTGCCTCTTGTTAAGCTGGTATGGGGCATATACAGGTTAGCTGGTTTGCCAGTATCACACCAGGCACTTTCTGAAGTATGAAGAGTATGTAGGCCTAACCTGCATGTAACTCAAGATCCATAGGATGAATCCTTACATCTTTAGGACTGGGCAAAGGGCTGGGGCATTTGCATATAGTTCCTAACTTCCACAATACTCATCTGAATGACTTTGTCCAACTATGTCAGTTCCTCCCTACCTAAACCCTAAACTTTGTCAGCAACTCTCATCAGGCCTGACATGCTCACTATATAGTGTTGTCAGAGTCTGTATCTAAAAGGTGTCACGCAAGGTATGACATACAAACTGGTTACAGGCTGGTCCCGGAAATCATTGTGTGGTGTATGTAAGGGGTGTGTACAAAGAGTTGTAAAAGTGTGCTATAATTATGTTCTTAAAATGTATTTGGCAAGCAGTGCATAAACCCATTCTGCTCCAGACAAAGGAACGCATACTTGCTTGTCTGGTCATCAGGCAGAGACAAAGAATGTACATTAACATCAAAGGTAAACAAAACCATCAACCTACCAAGTGGGGGAGATAGTCTCTTAAGTATCACATTGGGAGTGAGGGGGGCGGGGGGAAGGAGACTGAAAAAGTTAACATGGCATCAGCTCCCTGGGAGGACACAGCAATCTGAGCTGCCAGGAGAGCTTCTTGAAGCAGGGTCAGTGAACTTTGGGAAGATATAAGAAGAGAGAAAATGCCATGTTGACATCCATCACTTAAGGGACTAAGGGGGTCAGAGCTCTTGAAATCATAGAATATTGGGTTCTTAAGACATGTGTGGTGAAATCTCTGGGAACTGAGTATAGATGAGAAACTTGCTTAGGCAAAGATTGTAACTGCTGAAATTAAGTTTTAGGTTTTGAACTGTATTTTTACGTTTGTTTGCTTCTAATCCTTTGTCTTTATTCCTTGTACTTGCTATCACTTAAACCTATGACTTTATGTTTAATAAACTTGTTTTACTTTTACTATAAATCAATTCAGTGGTTTGGTTAAAACTGAGTATTTGTTAATCCCTGTTAAGGTAATAAACTGTTGGGTATTGTCTCTTTAAGGTAACAGCAAACTCAATAACATCTGTAAGTGTTAAATGGGACACTGCAGAGAGACATCTCTTATGAACTTGGGAATGGCGGGGTGGGGTGGTCACTGATTGTTACCTGCTAGGCAAGGGTTGGACTGGCAGAGTCCTGAAGAAGTTTTCTGGCAGGGTAGACAAGCTGATGTGTCAGGTTTAACATACATAGCTTAGCAGCAGCAACCCTATCACAATTCTGGAAACCAGAGGTGACGTGAGGGAGGGGCATGCGGGTCACATTCCCCCCCTCCCCCCGCCAATTTGCTGCTTTGCTTGCGCTGAGCATGCTCACATGGACTGAGCATTATCAGTAACAGCTGCTGAAACCACTGTCCTATTCCATCCCCACCCACACTCTGACAGGTATGGGTCATCTCTGCTGGGAACCCCAGCAGATTTTAACACTGAGGAATAGTTCAAAACATGGGGCTTTTGAAGTGGAAATATGGATGATAAGGGCAATAAGGGGACAATTACAACAATATCTGGGGTATTTGGGGATACTGTTTCATGAAATGGCCAGCATCCCATGTCCTTTGCAACTTCAGAGAAGGAGAAATTCATCCCACTACCAAGAGGGGCACAGTACCTTATCGAGTAACTTGGTCCTAGGGTAAATTTGCAAAGAATCTTCCGTAGACAACTGAGAAATAAGCTGTCCAAAAAGCAACAGGAATTTACACTGTTAGGATTGTGGTAATGTAGTTAACTGAAAGTGGGATGGGGGTGGGTGGGAAGAGACTCTGGATATCTCCAAATTCAGATCAACATGGGCAATAAACTAACATTAAAGAAGTCACTGGTCAGGATTATCAGTCATAATCAAAATGAAAATAAGAAAGAAAAACTTGTAGCACCTTAGAGACTAACAAATTTATTTCAGCATAAGCTTTCGTGGGTTAGTACCCACTTCATCGGATGCATGGAATGAAAATATACTTCAGACAGACATTTATACAGTCAGAGAAACATGATGGTCCAGGTGTATAGACCAATCTTAAGAGGCTAATTAGTTGAGAGGAAACATGACAGCAGGGGAAGAAAAAGCTTTTGAAGTGATAAACAAGATGGTCACACAGGTGTGAATGAGGATCGTTAACTTAAGGGAAATAGATTCAATTAACATAATGGCCGAGCCATTCCAAATCACGATTTAATCCGGAGGCAACGCAATCTAGTTTGCATATCAATTCGAGTTCAATAGTTTCTCTTTGAAGTCTGCTTTTGGAGTTAATCTGTCGCAACACTGCTGTCCTCAAATCTGTCATTGAGTGATCAGGGAGGTTGAAGTGTTCACCTACTGGTTTTTGAATGTTATGATTCCTGATGTCAGATTTATGTCCATTTATTCTTTTGCGTAGAGACTGTCCGGTTTGGCCAATGTACATGTACATGTACATGTTCTTTCTTATTTTCATTTTGCTGACACAGACTAACACGGCTACTACACTTAAACCAGTCATAATCAAGAGTTCTAACTCATTAATGTTTGTCAAAACTTTTTCCCCTTTTCCACAACTTACTTGTTTAATTTCTGATTAAATCTGTTCATTATAAATGCATAAGGTTTGTGAGCCTGCAGTCACAGACCCTTGTCCAATTCACTTAGCTCTAATCATTTACATGGGCTGGCTACTGCCTTTGATACTGTCCAATATTGTTGGCTGTGAAATAAATCAGCTGCTGAGAGAGCTCTTATTTCATTTTATAAGGATAGTTGTGAAACATCATTCAGATTAGGACAAAATATACATATAAACTGATTGAAGCTTCAGTCATTTACACTAGCTGAGAATCTGGCCCTAAATCCTTCATATTTTTAAGGTGCCCTATAGAATTGGGATATTTTGTGGTCATCACTCTTTAGGAACATGTTTTTTCTTTTTAGTATCATTAGGAAGACGACAAAATGCTTCATCCATTAAAAAGAAATGTCAGGACTTTTCAGGAAATGTCTACTTGCTTTTGAGATTATTATGACTTCTAGCAATCTATAGTTGTATATCTATAGTTGTAGTGGCAGGGTTATAAAATAAGAAGTCCACCCAAGGAACAGAGACTGGAGAGCTTTGAAAAAAATATTAAATTGCTGCCTCACATCATAATACATGACCATTAGCTCCCCTCTAAAGTACAACAGTACCCCCCACTGCCAAAATACAAACCCACCATCACCACCACCAAAAGACTACTAAAACAAGACACTCCACTATATGTGCTTCTCCGCTGGGGAGAGGAGGTGAGAACAAAAAACATGAGGGAAGGTTCTCCCATGGATCCAGTAACTGGTTGAAAGATAGGAAACAAAGGGTAGGAATAAACAGTCAGTTTTCACAGTAGAGTGAGATAAATAGTGGGGGTCTCCCAACAATCTGTACCGGGACTATACACTGCTGTCTGATATATTCATAAATGATCTGGAAAAAGGGGTAAACAGTGAGGTGGCAATTTTTGCAGATAATAAATTACTTAAGATAGTAAAGTCCAAAGCTGTCTGTGAAGAGTTACAAAGAAATCTCACAAAACTGGGTAACCGGGCAACAAAATGGCAGATGAAATTCAATATGGATAAATGCACAACTCAACTATAATCTCAACTATACAGACAAAACGATGCAGTCTACATTAATTGTTACCACTCAAGGTACAGATCTTGTGGTCATTGCGGATAGTTCTCTGAAAACATCTTCTCAATGTGCAGTGGCAGTCAAAAAAAGCTAACAGAATGTTAGGAATCATTAGGAAAGGGATAGATAATAAGACAGTAAACATCTTAATGACACTATAGAAATCCATGTTATGCCCATACCTTGCTGCAATTCTAGTCACACCATCTAAAAAAAGATATATTATGATGGGGAAAAGTACAGAGAAGACCAACAGAAGTTGGTCCAATAAAATATATTACCTCATCCACCTGGTCTCTCTAATCTCCTAGTACCAACACAGCTACAACACCACTGCATACAACCTCTGTATATGAAATTTTTTGTCTGCTCTACTTTTTGTTTGGTTAATGTTCACATGGTGAATCTCTAATCCATCCTCAGTTGAGCTAGGAATACCTAAATTAGATTCCAAAACTTATATCTTCCTCATGTCTTGTTTTTGAATAACCAATAAATGACAACAAAATCCCAATTTACGCCTATTTCTACTTTAAATGAATTTGAAGAAGTTAGACTATTCATGAGAAAAATCTTTGGGTAATTGTGATAGGGGACTTTAGCCCCCTTTCTCCTTCCCACACCTCAAAATAGGGATTGCATTAATAAATAAAGAAAACACTGAGTTTGGAACAGAAGCTCATTTATCTCATTTTGGACAAATTTAGTCATGATACAAACTGTTCATTAAAAGTGATATTCAACAGCCATTAGTGTTTTGTTCTAGCCCTTCATATAAAAAAAGTTGTCTATGCCCCTGCTATTTAAGTTTGTGTGGACAATACTTTAGAATTTTTAAGGGAATTCTAAGATTTTGACATTGTGATCTTCCATATAATAAATTCACTAGTTTGGGTTAATAATTCTCCATCCCGCCCCCCAACCTTAATTAATAATCAGTGTTCTCACTGTGCTATACTCATGCTTTTCTGGTGAAGAGGAAGGAAGGGAAGAGTGTACATAAAGCATCTGAAACATCATGTATTTTCAAGTCTAGATCTTTAGAAGTATGCAGGCTCAGAAATCCTCATATCTATAATGTATTAGCATTTCAACTAATGAGTCCTCTTCTTCTGAAAGGTAAATGTTTGATGGGAAACTGAAGACAGGCTAACATGATAAAATATTTTAATAATGATAAGGGATACTAGAATGATGAAATATTAATTACTGTTGGTTTTCAGTAATTTGTCTGCTATGCCTAAATCAGATTAGCGAGTCACCAAAGGAAAACTTTGCAATCATAAGAGTTGTCTTACTAACTGTCAGTGGTCTACTGGCATTCATAAATAATAGTTCTGAGTATTTTTTTTAATTTTAGAAATGCACAAATGTTATATTTATAATCATCTTCATTGCCTGCTCTAATTGTTATGAAATGGTATAGTACACTTTTAAACCATTAGTCTATTCTACCTGAGCAGACCAGAGTGATTGTGTTCCAGCAAAGGAGAGTGATTCTAATATTTGTATTTTATTTTAGATGGAATAAGGGCCAAATTATGACATTTATCACACCAGTGCAAATCCAGTGGTGTAAAGGAGACCTGAATTTGGCCAGGGGACAGAGCAGACAGAACATTTTTGACCAGATTTTTTTCCTCAGTGAAAAATGGCTTTTTTGAAAAAATGGACATTTTTTTCAAGAGACATCTCTTTCTGACAAAAATGTTTTCATCAAAAAACTGAAAAACAGTTGTAAACTGTTTAGTTTGACAATGAAAATTTGGGGGGATTTGGTTTCCAAATGACAAAAATAATTTTCAGGTTTTCAATTTTTTTATGACCTCTCCACCCTTAAAAGAAATTCAGAACAATAATTGATGAAAATGAAAGCACATTCATTTTCATTATTTTCTTTCCTGTCGAAAAAAATCAATTTTCTGACCAGAACTACCCAGTAAATATAAGCACAAGTCAAATTCAAAGAGTGTGTGTGTATATGTGTGTGTGTGTGTATGTGTATGTATGTATAGCCATGTTGGTCTCAGGATATGAGAGAGAACATGTAGGTGAGGTAATATATTTTAATTGGACCAACTTCTATTGGTGGAAGGGACAACCTTTCAAGCTTCACAGAGCTCTTCTTCAGGTCACTGCCCCTGTGGAAGTGAGGACATGAGGAAGAGCTCTGTGCAGTTCGAAAGCTTGTCCCTTCCCTCAACAGAAGTTGGTCCCATAAAAGATATTACCTCACTTACCTTGTCTCTCTCATATATAAAAATAGAGTTGCAAAATTTAAGTTAATGAAAGGTGGCTAATTTTAATCTTCATAACTTAGTATAGTAATATTTCTGTAACTGATTCTTCCTTTGCACTGACTTCTGACTAACCAAATACAAATGCTTGTGCAGGACATAAAAATACATACATACATACTAGGTCTCATTTAATTACGGGGGACCTAACGAGGCTTACCCTTACATGGAGGAAGGCTAGTTTAAGGAATGTTACACAGCCTCTGCAGAGCTATGTAATCTCTAGGTGGAATTGCATGTCCTGCACGCCAGGGAGAGCATGTACCCCAATCTAAGTTGTGGGGATGCCAATATATAGCCCTATTTCCCCTTAAAGATTGGCCAGTGCAGTTGCTTCTACTCACAGGGAGTAGTAATGAGCACATAGCTTCTTCATGCTCATGAGCTCCAAGCATCCTGAGGCAGACTGCTTCTCGATGTCTTTTAGATGGGGCACCTCCACAACATCACTTACTATGGGACTGTGCCTAACAGGTACAATTTAGCTTGAAAGCAGATCTTGAAATATCTTCCTGAAACCTTTAAGAAAGAAGCTGATGTGAAAGATGACGGTGACTCAACCAGCTGCAAGACAGAGGGAGGATGCTGGAATTCTTACCTGGGTGTTGTTCCTGGACCTAGCTACTGGAAGAAAAGCGCGCTCTCTCTCGCTCTCTCTGCATCTTCCACATAAGATCCTTTTGCTGTTCAACGTAGGTGGATTCCAGAATTCTGTCCTCCCACTATTTCAAATGGTGGTGGTGGCAGGAGGTTCTCTTATGCTTCTCCCTAGTATAGTCTTGTCAGTTTGCCTGCTACTGAGACTGGCCAAGGATTTAAAAAGCACCAGAAGCACTAGTGCTTTCTGCCTGCAGACTCAGAAAGGCAATCCCGCATAAGGTTAACATTCATCTTCATTTGGAACATTATATTGTAAAGCTTAGAAATGGGGGGTGAAATCCTGGCCCCACTGAAGTCACTGACAAAACTCACATTTCTTCCCGAGTGGTACAGGATGTCAGCCACTACTTTTAAATAAAATCTTAAATTTTAAAGAAACTGATGGCTTACTCCCTCTGAGCCAGGAATGTGTTCTACTCACCACTGAGGGGCAGACTTTTAAGTCTTGTAAATAAACATTTTAAAGAGATAATTACCAAGTGAAAGACTTATTTAATAGTTGTAAAACACTTTGGAATCCTCAGCCAAAAAGCATAAAATTTTTTATCATTATTTCAGCAAGTTCCCATTCCCAGAGATATATTTTATTACATTTTACATATGTTACAACAATGTACAACTCATTATGAGATCAAAATGTAGCACCCTGGAAATCAACCCCAGAAATCACTAAAGTCAGATATAAGGGGAAAACAAACAAAACAAAACAAAAATGAAGTTTCCACTTCCTTTTGACTTTGAGCATTGGTAAAATAAATCTGAGGTTATCAATAGGCAATGTTTTGGAGGCTATATGAAATATGCTGTTTTCTAACTGGATCTACAGTGTCTGTTGCAAGTCAAGCTGGAAAATGCTGAGTTGTGCTGTCTTATCATAAAAATGTATCTTTGTTCTTCAGTTTGTGTAGGTATAGAGGGCTTAAGTATAATGTTTAATTAATCCTACCCTTGGGAGAATGGTAAGTAGAAAAGCTATATAAAAGACATTATCAGAGGGGTACCCGTGTTAGTCTGGATCTGTAGAAGCGACAAAGAGTTCTGTGGCACCTTATAGACTAACAGACGTATTGGAGCATAAGCTTTCGTGGGTGAATACCCACTTCTTCGGATGCATGCAGTGGAAATGTCCAGGGGCAGGTATAAATAAGCAGGGAAGAGCCAGGCTACAGATAACGACGTTAGTTCAATCAGGGAGGATGAGGCCTTCTTTTAGCAGTTGAGGTGTGAACACCAAGGGAGGAAAAACTGCTTTTGTAGTTTGCTAGCCATTCATAGTCTTTGTTTAATCCTGAGCTGATGATGTCAAATTTGCAAATGAACTGAAGCTCGGCAGTTTCTCTTCGAAGTCTGGTCCTGAAGTTTTTTTGCTGCAGGGTGGCTACCTTCAAATCTGCTATTGTGTGTCCAGGGAGATTGAAGTGTTCTCCTATAGGTTTTTGTATATTGCCATTCCTAATATCTGATTTGTGTCCATTTATCCTTTTGCGTAAGGACTGTCCAGGTTGGCCAATGTACATAGCAGAGGGACATTGCTGGCACATGGAGTATATAACATTGGTGGATGTGCATGTGAATGAACCGGTGATGGTGTGGCTGATCTGGTTAGGTCCTGTGATGGTGTCCCTGGTGTAGATATGTGGGCAGAGTTGGCATCGAGGTTTGTTGCATGGCTTGGTTCCTGAGTTAGAGTTATTATGGTGCGGTGTGTAGTTGCTGGTGAGAATATGCTTCAGGTTGGCGGGTTGTCTGTGGGCGAGGACTGGCCTGCCTCCCAAGGCCTTTACAACCGTATTTGCTCCAACCCCTCTGACAGAGACCAACACCTACAAGATCTTCACCAAGCATTCTCAAAATTACGATACCCACATGAGGAAATAAGAAAACAAATCAACAGGGCCAGACGTGTACCCAGAAGCCTCCTGCTGCAAGACAAACCGAAGAAAGGAACCAACAGAACTCCACTGGCCATCACTTACAGTCCTCAGCTGAAACCTCTCTAACGGATCATCAGTGATCTACAACCCATCCTGAACAACAATCTCTCACTTTCACAGGCCTTGAGAGGCAGGCCAGTCCTCGCCCACAGACAACCCGCCAACCTGAAGCATATTCTCACCAGCAACTACACACCGCACCATAATAACTCTAACTCAGGAACCAAGCCATGCAACAAACCTCGATGCCAACTCTGCCCACATATCTACACCAGGGACACCATCACAGGACCTAACCAGATCAGCCACACCATCACCGGTTCATTCACATGCACATCCACCAATGTTATATACTCCATCATATGCCAGCAATGCCCCTCTGCTATGTACATCAGCCAAACTGGACAGTCCTTACGCAAAAGGATAAATGGACACAAATCAGATATTAGGAATGGCAATATACAAAAACCTGTAGGAGAACACTTCAATCTCCCTGGACACACAATAGCAGATTTGAAGGTAGCCACCCTGCAGCAAAAAAACTTCAGGACCAGACTTCAAAGAGAAACTGCCGAGCTTCAGTTCATTTGCAAATTTGACATCATCAGCTCAGGATTAAACAAAGACTATGAATGGCTAGCAAACTACAAAAGCAGTTTTTCCTCCCTTGGTGTTCACACCTCAACTGCTAAAAGAAGGCCTCATCCTCCCTGATTGAACTAACCTCGTTATCTGTAGCCTGGCTCTTCCCTGCTTATTTATACCTGCCCCTAATTTCCACTGCATGCATCCGAAGAAGTGGGTATTCACCCACGAAAGCTTATGCTCCAATACGTCTGTTAGTCTATAAGGTGCCACAGAACTCTTTGTCGCCTATAAAAGACATTGTGATCTTCTCTAAAATAGATGATATTCAAAACTTATCAGTTTGGTGCCATCCTTACTTTGCAATCTGAGAAGTAGTAATGGTTCTGGCTGCCTGAAATAAATATTTACCTTTTAGATCACATTGTGTGTCTCCCAGTACTCTATAATTATTCAACAACTGCATGGGATTCAGAACTACATTCTATTTTAAAAGTATTTTTCTGAAATAATGTAGAAGGCCAAAGAATATTCATGCTATACTGTAGTCATATTTGTAGACATGAGAAGTTAATGAATTTCCACAAGTTGTGACCTGAGTATGTGGATAATATATCATTAATCACATTAAGTAGATACCTTGTCAATTTGTAAAAAGAAAAAAACATCTTATGTCACTTCATCTAAGTGTTACTCTAATATCAGACACATACGGAATGATATAATGAGATGGTCCGTTTTTTTAAAGAAATCACAGTTTACTCAGCATATTGATAGCCCATTACTACACAGAGGTGTCATGAGGCTTAAATTATAGTTTGGAAAGTGATTTAAGATCCTCAGATGACTACTGCAATATAAATGTAAAGTAGTATTTTTTACATTATTTTCTTTATATACTAGACTTGTTGTTTTTTGTCAAGAACATGTTCAAACTTGATTTACCTGCATCTGCTTCTGCAAATGTTGGACACTTAACCTGGGGGCTCTGGGAGTCTAATGACAGGTGAATAGGAATTTTATCTCTGACATTGTTTGACCCCCCTGAGACGTCCAGGAGAACATTATGGAAGGTCATTATATATCATACACGCTTGGGAAAACTCATACATGGTCAGCAATCAGAGATGGTACCATCAACCTTCCATAGCTTTCAGTATGTATTTTTAGTAGTTAGATGCAGTTAGGAATTTAGAGCTGTCTCTTTATCTATGACTGCAATAAGGGTGCAATATTCAGGATTGCTTTTAAGAGAGATTAGTTTTTGTTTCCTACCCCAGTTGCTTGACAGGGGTCAGCATTCACCTGCTGAAGTAGCAACTACTACAATAGCTATAGACTTTCCGTCATTTCTATACTGATAAGGCACAGCTTTAAAGTTTGAACACAAACAAACAATCACAGAATTATTAGAACCCCTCCATTACAGTCAAGAATAGAGACTTAATCTCTGCTGTACCAGAAAGAATGAAATAGAGTTGATAAGCTGCACAAATAAGAAATGTTTTAAACTAAAAGTGGTCCAGAAAGATTATTGTTATATAAATGGCAGGTGACAGTGTTAATTCAGCTTTAACCAGACAGTATCTTGTGGTATATAGTGATGTTAAAGGATTCTGCACTCACTTTGAAGCAAAATCAAGCTGTTTACAAAAGTATGATAGACTTACTCTCGAATCCATGTATTATAATAGGCGTCCAATTTTCTTTCTTCATGCTTCTATGAGGCACTTTTATTCTGAAAAACCATGCACTGAGGCAGGGCTGGTCTGGGATGCAACCACACCTCTCAATCTTCAAACCTGCCAGTGTGAGAGATAAGATATCAAAATGTGTCACAAATGACCGAGACAAAGAATATAGAGTTTGGGGGCATGTTGTGCTGTAATCAACAGATTGCAAGCATTCTTAACTTTACCCTCATTAAAAAGTTATTTTCTTATTTTGCAAAGTGAACAAATCAGATTTTTTAAAAGAAGAAAAAAAGAACATCATGTAGAACCGTTAGGCCTTCCTACATAAACCATCAGCATTGTTTGAATTCTGGACCTTCAAATCCTTCATACAGGCCTTCAGGATTCTAACTAGAGAAGTTATTGTTACACTCTATGTGGAACAGTGTCTAGGGCCATGTCTACATGGGGATAAAAACCCCACAGCTGGCCTCGGTCAGCTGACTCAGGCTCACAGGACTCAGGCTATGGGGCTGAAAAATTACTGTGTAGATCAGGGATTGGCAACCTTTGGCACGCAGCCCACCAGGGTAAGCCCCCTGGCGGGCTGGGCCAGTTTGTTTACCTGCCACATCTGCAGAGTGCAGCTCCCACTAGCTGCGGTTCGCCGCTCCAGGCCAACGGGGGCTGTGGGAAGCAGCGCGGGCTGAGGGATATGTTGGCCGCCACAAAACAGTAATTTTTCAGGTTGCTGATCCCTGGTGTATATGTTCAGGCTCAGGCTAGAGTCTGAGCTCAGGGACTATGTGAAGGTGAAAGGTCCTACAACCCAAACATCTACACAGCAATTTTTAGACCTGCAAGTCTGAGTCAGCTGACCCAGGCCAGCTGCAGCCATGCCATACAGCTTTTTATCCCTGTGTAGACATATTCTAGAGGGATACTTGACACACACTTTTGCCAGTGGATATATAAAGCTCTGCTAGAAAAAGGTAGAATGCTCTAGATCAGGAATCCTGGGTTCTATTGTTGTTAGTGCTTAGACAAGCAGGACAAGTCTACATTGTAGTGATGGGTGTCTCATGGCTTCCATGCGTACCATGGCTGAGGCAAGCACCTGCCTACATGTTGTGGCAAAGTACCTGCTTCTCCTCAGCAGACTCAGTCCTTTTAAGCCTTGGACACACAGGCTTGGGCAGGGCAAACCCTTACCGGTAGCACAGGGTCCGGCTTTATCTTCCCCCGGTCAGTCCCTTGTTTGTTTTCCTTCCCTTCTGGGGAGGAAATGTAGCCCTTCTTCCAGGAAGGGCTCAGTGTCTCATTGCACTCAGCCTACTGGTAGCTTTCCTGCTTCTCTCACTCTCCCCCTCCCGTCACATAGGGGAGGGTTTAAAAAGGTCTCCAGCAGTTGCAGCCAGCTGTACCTAATTACCTCCCTAGTAACCCCTCTCTCAGCTGAACCTTATTTCCCCATAGTTATCTCTCCTCAGTGGATAGGGAGAGGCCTTTTAACCCCCTGGGACTAATTACTACCCCCACCTCTGTAGCTGTTTGTCCTGGGCTTACCACAATGTGTTTTAGCTCTTCAGTTACTTTGCCCTTAATATCTGGAGCATGGCAGTAGCTAACAGGGACTGTGACAAGTAGCTAACAGGGACTGTGACAAGGTGAGGGCTGGGGCAAAAATTGGGGATTGGTCCTGCTTTGAGCAGGGGGTTGGACTAGATGACTTCCTAAGGTCCCTTCCAACCCTGATATTCTATGATTCTATGAAGGCTACATTGTATTAGGATAAAGAGTCTCTTATTTCTGCAGACCATTGCACAACTTGGCCTACATTCTTTGTACCTTGATGTATACATTTACATTTAGCTGTAATAAAACACATATTCCGTATCAATAACTTGTCCTCTCCATTATTTGCCACTCCTTTAATTTCTGTATCATGAGCAACCTTTATCAGGTGATTTAGGTTTTCTTCTAGGTTATTGATAAAAATGTTAAAGAGTGTATGGCTAAGAGCCAAACCCTGAAGAACTCATTAGAAAAACACCCACTTTATGATGATTCCCTATTTATAATTACATGTTGTGACCTATCAGCCATCCTTTAATCCATGTAATGTGTGCCATGTTGTATCTTTCCAGTTTTTTAATCAAAATGTTGTGTGGTACCAAATCAAACACTGACAGAAGTCTAAGTACATTATGTCAACATTATTACCTTTATCAACCAAACTTGTAATCACATAAAAAAAAGATAAGTTAGTTGGACAGGAACTTCTTTCCATAAACCTATATTAATTTGTATTAATCACATTACCCCCCTCTTTAATTCTTTATTAAGTTAGTCCCATACCAAGCATTCCATTATGTTGACCAGAATCGACATCAGCCTCATAAGTCTATAATTAACCAGGTCATCCCATTTACCCTTTTTAAAAATTTGCACAACATTACCTTTCTTCAGTCTTCTGGAACTTCCCCAGTGCTCCCAAACTTGTTGAAAGTCAACAGTAACAGTCCAGTAAGCTCCTCAGCCAGCTCTTTTAAAAACTCTTGGATGCAAGTTATCTGGGCCTACTGATGTTTTTTTTTTTTAAATGTCTAACTTTAGTAGTTCTGTTTAACATCCTTCTGAGATAGTAGTGGAATGGAAAGAGTATTATCATCTCTATATGATGAGACTATATAATCTGTTTTTTCACCCCACAAACAGCACAGAAATACATATTGAACATTTCTGCCTTTTCTGCATTATTATTGATTATTTTATCACGTCTTTCTAGTACTAGACAATTTCCGTTGTTAGGATTCATTTAAAAACTCCTTTTTATTGTCCTTAACTCTGATGTTCATAGATTTTTTTCTTTGTGTCCCTTTACTTCCCTTATAAATTTTCCACAATTTCTAGCTTCTGATTTATATTCACTGCTTTTAACTTCCCCTTTCTTTCATTTGTTTTATATATATCATATTTAGAGCTGCCTTCACTTCCCCTCTAAGCCAAGTTGTTTTTTTAACCAGTATGACCTTCTTCCTCAGTTGTGGGATTGCGGCTTTTGGGGCATCTATTATGGTTTCTTAAATGAATCCCAATTATCATTCATGTTTTTCTAATTATATTCTTCCTCCCAGATGATTTGCCTTGTAATTGTTTTCAGCTTTGTGAAATCGGACCTATTAAAGCATAAAGCACAAAGTATCTAATCTATCTATCTATCTAAAATAACTAGTCTGGACTTTATTCTGTGTTCTTATTATAAATGCAATCAAGTCATGATCACTGGTACCTAAGCTATCAATTTTCAGTTATGTGATCAATTCCTCTTTATCTGTCATAACGCACTCTAATACAGAATATCTCCCGTAGTGGTGGAAACTCTTTTTGCATTAGTAAATTGTCATCTATAAGGTTTAGAAATTCTACACTTTGACTGAAGTCCTCCATGATCACATAGCTTTTCCCCCCTACATATAATTGATAGGTGCATAAGGAGGATAGGTGCATAACATGCATATCCTGTTCCCTAGTGTGATTTGGTGGTCTGTAGCTAACTAATACCCCATTATGTGCTTTATCTGTTAGAACAGTGATCCATAAGCATTCAAAATCATTTTATTCCAAGTTATAAGTCACTTGAAAACAGGTTATGTCATTTTTGACATAATGTGCTAATCTCCCTCTTTTTGTCCACTTGATCCTTTCTAAATAGGTTATAACTAGGGTTGTCAATTAATCACAATTAACTCATGCGATTAACTAAAAAAATTGATTGTGATCATTCGCAGTTTTAATCGCACCGTTAAACAATAGAATACCAACTGAAATTTATTAAATTTATTAAATATTTTCTACATTTTCAAATATTTGATTTCAATTTACAATACAGAATTCAAAGTGTATAGTGCTCACTTTATATTATTTGTATTACAAATATTTGCACTGTAAAAATGATAAATAAATGAAATAGTATATTTCAATTCACCTCATACAAGTACCATCGTGCAATCTCTATTGTGAAAGTGTAACTTTCAAATGTAGATTTTTTTGTTACATAACTGCACTCAAAAACAAAATGATGTAAAACTTTAAAGCCTACAGGTCCACTCAGTCCTACTTCTTGTTCAGCCAATCGCTAAGACAAACAAGTTTGTTTACATTTACGGGAGATAATGCTGCCCGCTTCTTATTTACTATGTCAGCTGAAAATGAAAATGAGTGTTTGCATGGCACTCTTGTAGCTGGCATCATAAGATATTTACATGTCAGGTGCGCTAAAGATTCATATGCCTCTTCATGCTTCGGCCATCATTCCAGAGGACATGCTTCCATGCTGATGATGCTTGTTAAAAAAATAATGTGTTAATTACATTTGTGACTGAGCTTACCCGGGGGAGAACTGTATGTTCCCTGCTCTGTTTTACCTGCATTCTGCCATATATTTCATGTTATGGCAGTCTCAGATGACGACCCAGCACGTGTTGTTCGATTTAAGAACATTTTCACTGCAGATCTGACAAAACGCAAAGAAGGTACCAATGTGAGATTTCGAAAGATAGCTACAGCACTCGACCCAAGATTTAAGAATCTGAAGGGCCTTCCAAAATCTAATAGGGATGAGCATGTTTTCAGAAGTCTTAAAGAGAAACACTTTGATGCAGAAACTACAGAACCTGAACCACCAAAAAAGAAAAGCAACCTTCTGCTGGTGGCATCTGACTCAGATGATGAAAATGAACATACATCGGTCCACACTGTTTTGGATCGTTATCGAGCAGAACCCATCATCAAGATGGACATATGTCCTCTGGAATGGTTGTTGAAGCATGAAGGAACATATGGATCTTTAGCACATCTGGCATGTAAATATCTTGCAACACTGGCTACAACAGTGCCATGTGAATGCCTGTTCTCACTTTAAGGTGACACTGGAAATAATAAGAGGGCAGCATTATCTCCTGCAAATGTAAACAAACGTCTTTGTCTGAGCGATTGGCTGAAGAAGAAGTAAGACTGAGTGGACTTGCAGGCTCTAAAGTTTTACATTGTTTTATTTTTTAATGCAGTTTTTTTTACATAATTCCACATTTGTAAGTTCAACTTTCATGATAAAGAGATTGCACAACAGTATTTGTATTAGATAAAATGAAAAATAGTATTTTTTTCTTTTTTTACAGTGCAAATATTTGTAATAAAAATAAATAGAGTGAACACTGTACACTTTGTATTCTGTGTTGTAACTGAAATCAATATATTTGAAAATATAGAAAATATCCTAAAATATTTAAATAAATGGTATTCTATTATTAACAGAGCGATTAATCACATGATTAATCACACTTAATTTTTTAAACCCTCACGATTAATCATGATTAATTTTTTAATCACTTGACAGCCAGTTATAATAATTGATTTTAATATTTGAATCATGTGATTCATCTCACCAGGTTTCAGTAATACCAGCTAGATTGAATTTATGCTCATAAATAAACAATTCCATTTTTGTTTGTTTGTTACCCGTTTCCTAGGATTGGTGTATACGCAATTCAAAAATGTATTTTCTTCATGTCCTTTGGTTCCCTTATTAATTTTGTTCTCAACATCTCTATTTTGTGTTGAATACTCATATCTTCCCTCTTTTTTAACCTTCCACTTTCTCTATTCATTTAACCCCCTCCTGACTTCTCTAGCCAGCCTGTCCCTGAGGAGACTGGTCCATCTTCTGCTGAGGTGGAGGCAATCCAAACTATACAGTTCTTCTCTCCCCAAAGAAGATAGACGAATGTTCCACAAAACCAAAATCCCCAAACCTACACCACTTACTCAACCAGGAGTTCACTTTCAGAATCTTCTGTCTTCCTTCACTTGTGAGACAGGAAGAATCTCAGAGAAGATTGCCTGCACATTTTTCTTCAGCACACTTCTGAATTCCCTGAAGTAATCTATTATCTGCAAGATATCCCATGATGCAACATCATTAGTGCCCATATGAACCATCAACAATGGATCCATTGACTTCAGAATCCCATTCAGTCTAACAGTGACATCTCGTGTCTTGGCTCTGGGAAGTCAGCACACAAACTGCTTTCCACCTGTCCCTCACAAAATGTTCTTTCAATTCTTCTGAGTAATGAATCTTCAACAAGGATTGTTGGAGAACTCTATGTGGGTAAGTCTGATATTCTTACAAGTTGGGTAGAGCTTTGATATCCACACGTGAGTCACACCTCATTTTTATTTAATGATTGTATTACAAAAGAGTTAAAAGGATCAGGACCCTATTGTGCTAGACTCTGTATAAACATATGTGAAGACAAGATCCTTGCTCTGAAGACCTTAAAATGTCAGAAAACTTTAAATGCAAAGATAATCAACATGACGGGAATAATTAAGCTGTCTACCAAGATTCTCTAAGAATCAGTTAATATTTAAAAATATTGTAGTGAATATGTAGTGAATATGGCTGAATATTGGCAATTCATCACATTGTTTTTGACCCTTAACTCCAATCATTCTAAAATACGAATTCCAGCCTCTGGTTTTAACAGTTTGCTGCCTATTTCTTTAGAAATAAATGTTTGATTAAAATGAAGGTTAATACCATGGGCTTTTAATGGAGTTGCGTTGCTAATCACAACAGTAAGACTAATTTTAACCATCAATCAAAGAAACAAAAGGAATGAACTTTAATGAAAGACACCAAAGAAAGAGAAACATCAATAAAAAGCAAATGGTGTTTTGCATATCCCCTTACACAAAGCTATTTCCTGTTTATATACTCAGGGAGCGGGCCTCTTTCTAAGCCACCAGTTTAGCACAAAGGGATCATTTGCCAACATGGAAGTGAAATAAAATCTCACACATCCCGAGTGGTATCCCACTGCTCAACTGCAGCAATCAAATATGCATGAAGCTCTGTGCTCTTTCAAAATGTCAACAAATTTAGTACCAGCAGATTAGAATCAATGATTTTATCTTTCACAGTATGCTGTTCTCTTTAAAATTCAAACAATGTTAGCAAACAACTAGAAAGACAAAATGAACTACCTGCCTCATAGACTAGCCCCCTCCATTATCAGGAGGCACATGATCTATAGGAGAGGACACATGATCACCGCATGTGTTTCCTCTTCTCAGTGATCCCCCTGCCCTGTGCCCAGCCTGGAGCTGCCATGCTTTCCCTCTCCCACCAGAGTTACCTGTGAGGTGGGTGGCTCTGTCCTTCTCCCACTGTGCTTCCACCGTCAGCACATTTGGCCCCTGTCACTCTGACATGCAAAGTAACCACAAAGTCAGCTTAGTTGATGGGGCTTCACCTTCACAGAGCTTCAAAATTTCTTCTTTCTACATCTGAGGGATCTGCTGGTCAAAGGGCAATTTGTAGAGACAATGTAGGGACTGTTCTGCCACTCAGTTTTCCTCATCATGATTCCCAGAGCAGAGGTATAGCAGGGACACCCCTACTAGAGCTAGGCAAATAGCTATATTTTTGCTTCACCGATTGTTTTTCTGAACTAATACAAACACAAAAACAAACAAACCACACTTCCAATCAAACTGAAACATTTCAGACATTTTGGCCTATCAAAGTAGTCAGGAAAATTTTGTTTCAGGCTGCTTGAGACTTAATTTGACCTGAAACAAAATACTGTGCTTTGGATATTTTTAATGAAAGCAAAGGAAATAAAGGGCTAGATTCACAAAACACAGCCAAAGGAGGATGGTGGTGTTACCACCCTCACTTGTACCCACTAACCTAGTGGTTAGGAAAGTCATCTGTGATGTGGGAGACCCAGATTTGAATCTCCACTCTAGAGCAGGGACTTGCGCTTGGGTCTCACCCCACCCACGTGAGTACCCTTACCACCTAGCTATAGGGTATTCTGGGTTGGATCTCTCCCATTGAAGCTGGTCCTCTTTGTATAAATAATTAAATATTCATTGGAGCACGTTGTCTCCCCTTCCCACCCCACCCCACCCACCGCCACCAGGTGAATGCCCTAACCACTGGGTTATGGAGTCATCCTTGGTCTCTTTACCCAAATCATATTTTTAAGACAATGTCACTTCAGCCTGAGTTAACTTTAATGAAAAAAGTTAGGAAAAAAAATGTTTCCCCAAAGGAAAAATGCAGACAAAAGAAAGCCTGGTAATGGAACACCAAGACAAAACTGGCAGGCTGTCCATCATCATTGGCATGAAGGGTATAGTTAAACTTGTCATACTTTCTAACTAAAAAATAATGCCATTACAAAAATCAATGAAACACATTTTATTGACTTATTCTAAGATCTTCCAGACTGCCCATTTTGTAATGACCATTAAACGTATATTTCTGTTGCTGTGGGCCTGTCTTTTCTCATGAGCTGTAAAACCAGAGTGCAGGAGTGACATCTGTTAACACTTTTCTCAGATAAAAATCTCATGTTTGTAAGATTTGAGTTCAGCATTTGCACACACACAGAATGATGATCTCTGAAATCCTGATTCAACCAAACCAAGAAGCTCATCTACAAGGAATCATAGAATCATAGAATCATAGAATCTCAGGGTTGGAAGGGACCTCAGGAGGTCATCTAGTCCAACCCCCTGCTCAAAGCAGGACCAACCCCAACTAGATCATCCCAGCCAGGGCTTTGTCAAGCCTGATCTTAAAAACCTCTAAGGAAGGAGATTCCACCACCTCCCTAGGTAACCCATTCCAGTGCTTCACCACCCTACTAGTGAAATCCAACCTAAACCTCCCCCTCTGCAACTTGAGACCATTACTCCTTGTTCTGTCATCTTCTACCACTGAGAACAGTCTAGATCCATCCTCTTTGGAACCCCCTTTTAGGTAGTTGAAAGCAGCTATCAAATCCCCCCTCACTCTTCTCTTCTGCAGGCTAAACAATCTCAGTTCCCTCAGCCTCTCCTCATAAGTCATGTGCTCCAGCCCCCTAATAATTTTTGTTGCCCTCCGTTGGACTCTTTCCAATTTATCCACATCCTTCTTGTAGTGTGGGGCCCAAAACTGGACACAGTACTCCAAATGAGGCCTCACCAGTGCCGAATAGAGGGGAATAATCACGTCCCTCGATCTGCTGGAAATGCCCCTACTTATACAGCCCAAAATGCCGTTAGCCTTCTTGGCAACAAGGGCACACTGTTGACTCATATTCAGCTTTTCGTCCACTGTAACCCCTAGGTCCTTTTCTGCAGAACTGCTGCCCAGCCATTCGGTCCCTAGTCTGTAGCAGTGCATGGGATTCTTCCGTCCTAAGTGCAGGACTCTGCACTTGTCCTTGTTGAACCTCATCAGATTTCTTTTGGCCCAATCCTCTAATTTGTCTAGGTCCCTCTGTATCCTATCCCTACCCTCCAGCGTATCAACCACTCCTCCCAGTTTAGTGTCATCTGCAAACTTGCTAAGGGTGCAGTCCACACCATCCTCCAGGTCGTTGATGAAGATATTGAACAAAACCGGCCCCAGCACCGACCCTTGGGGCACTCCACTTGATACCGGCTGCCAACTAGACATGGAGCCATTGATCACTACCCGTTGAGCACGACCATCCAGCCAGTTTTCTATCCACCTTACCGTCCATTCATCCAGCCCATACTTCTTTAACTTGCTGGCAAGAACACTGTGCGAGACTGTATCAAAAGCTTTGCTAAAGTCAAGAAATAGCACATCCACTGCTTTCCCCTCATCCACAGAGCCAGTTATCTCATCATAGAAGGCAATTAGGTTAGTCAGGCATGACTTGCCCTTGGTGAATCCATGCTGACTGTTCCTGATCACTTTCCCCTCCTTTAAGTGGTTCAAAATTGGAAAAAAGGGCTAAGTCTGTTTCACTTAAATGAAGAGGAAAATCCAATGAAGTCAGAATTACACAAATATAAACAAAAGCCAGAAGTTGGGGTATTAGGAAAAAAAGATATTTCGGAGGGAAAGACATAAACAACAGTTGCAGAGAAAGTAAAAGCTGTTAAGCAACAGACAATTAAAGAGATGCAACAATGGGGGGAAAAACAGCTGCAGAAGCTACCAAAACTTTTTTTGATCAAAAAGAGAGAGTGTCTAATTTTAACATCCACATTCAGTGTAAATCACCTACCTACAGGCTATTTCTGTATCCTGGAGATTTAGTAGAAAGACAAAGTGAGGTCTCAAACTGCCATGGTGGTTTCTTGCCTCACACAGAGTTCAGAGATAGTTTTCATTGGCCAGATACAACAGCAATAGTGTAGTACCTTGGAGGATGATCAAGGCTGGAAACTGTTTCATTAACAGGTTACTTCTAAGCAAATGAAAAAATCTGCAGACAAGCACATAAGGTACCTCCACTATGAAACAATGAGGGTCTGTTTAAAAATGTTCAGAAACTGCAGATATGTTTTCACAACAACTAGAACCAGGCTTGAATGCAGGAAGTTCTCTCAGTGAAGTCATTTAAGGGTTAACATTTTTAAAATAAAATGTGTTAGTCCTAAAATCTGTTTTACTATTGTTATTATTATTACTAATACAATAAAAAGGTAGCCCAGGTGCAAAATTCAAACTAGGAACGGAAAGATGTATTTACATAAAGTATTGGCTACTGCAAAGAGGCAAGAAGACAGATTAGATGGACCCTCAAACTGTATGACATGTACATTTAAAATACAATAAAATGCCTTGGGTATTTTCCTGATTCACTGTAATGGTGATTCAGTTTTGGCTGACTTTGCTAACCTCTGATGCTTTTGGAGTGATTACAAACATGTTCTGTAATATTTTGCCTTCAGTGTTCCTGAACCCAAGCACTTTTCAGAGAGCTAAATCCTCCCTTCCTATAGGGAGGAGAGGGAATGGGGATGGGGACTTCTGATATGAGAAAATTTAGCAAAATCAAACTACAGAGTTTGCTCCCAGCTAAAGTGAAGGATTGGAGGCCCCAAGGATCAAACAAAAAGGTTTTGGTAGCACTTAATCTTTTTGACATTATTTAAATTAGAGAACAATGTGTTGAATTACTGTGCCTGCAGGAGGAAGGATCTCTCTACACAGGAGGTGCCCCGCAGCACAAATAGCAAGACAGCAGGCTACAGGTCTTATTTAATCTTACTATTGAATATTGCATGTTGCCAGTATTGAACTGCAGTTGCCACCATTAGCCATGATTTTCAACATACTCCTGTTTCAGCATTCCATGGGTCACATTCTCTGCTGCTGTAATGCCATTCAAGTCAATGGAGAGAACTGGGCCCAATAGCTGTGTGCAATGTGTCAGTAGGATGTCCAGTCATCAGACAAGATTCAGAGTGATTGGTATAAAGTCCACCAGGGGAAGAGTGGGACCACAGCATCCCTTACTCCAGGAGCCCATAGGGGGGCAGCACAATCCACAAAATGTATGGCACTGGGATAGGAAGGGGAATGTCCACAGCTGTTGGAAGATACACTGATAGAGCACATCATTTCAGCAGCCTCAATGAGCCAGGCTTCTACAAACCACTGACAGATCCAAAACTGCTCCCTCCCACCTGAGGGAAGGTAGAAGTATGCTACATCACCCTGTGCTAGTTCCACTGATTCCATCCCATCCCATCTAGCTCACATGGAGGATAATTTCAACCCAAAGATTTACACTTTTCTTGGTGTTTTGTTTTGTGTTTCTTGGGAGTGGGGGGAATTAGGAGATAATATTTTAGTTTTCTAGAGGAAGGGAGGGATCTGCTCTTGACTTATAGTCGGGGATAGAAAGCTAGATGTTTTGAGGCCATTCACATTGAGTATATTCAAACTTCTATTGACACCATTGGGGGTCAAGAGTATTCAACCCCTCCAGGGCTCAACAACTGGGCCCTTCACTGGAGCAATTGGAAGTGTTCCCCCTCCTGTTTACTGAAAAATACATTAAAAGAGCAAATGTTCAAGGAGACACATTAGTTTTGCTTTGGAGAAAAACTTATTTTCCGCTTGCAGAGTTCTTGGAACAAAAGGCTCAAATTCCCTTGCATCTCACAATATGCCACTTTAATTTTTCTAAAAGTTAATGGCAGAGATGCTTAGGAGAGTGTGTACTTTATAGAAATCGCAAGACTTCTGTAGATTGGCAGGGCTAACTCCCTCTTGTGTTGGCTGAGCCCCAAAAGCAAAACATTTCATGTGGATTCCACTGATGTTTCTTGGAACAGCTGTTTCTGAAAATAAAAGACAGAAATTGATGAAAGTATGTCAACTTTTTTGTGTGCGTCATACAATTCCTTTGAGGCAAAGCAAAACAGATCAATTCTCCAAGGGCTTTTTGCACTTGCAGAACCTGAAATTTTATCTTGGCAAAATTATTTTACTATTACACAACAAAAACAACACATACTTTGAATTTTGAGAACATAAGAAAATAAGACACTCAAAGTCTAAATGACAGTTTTGGATTCACTCTCTCTCTCTCTCTCACACACAAACACACACACACACACATTTTGCTAGAGTATGAAGATTTAAAAAATGTATATATATTGGCCTGATCTTTACAGAAAACAGATAGGTAGGTGCCTGTACTCAGTGGTATTGGCATTGGTTAAGACTGAGGGTCCAGCTGGTAGGTGTTTTCAGTTTCAGAAAGGGCTAGGTTTGTTAATGCTTTACTAAGTTGGAAATAGATTAATAGAGCATTTGTGACCTCAGACCTGCCCAACTAATAGAAAACTGAATTGCTCAGAGGATTTCAATTGTTCTAACATGTTATGAAGGAGTCCTTGAAGACTGATGAAATGTTGGCATGTCATTTGCTTTGATGGAAAATGAAAATGTGGTTACTTTACCCACCAAGCTCAGGATAAATGCAGAAATTGATCTTCATTAAGAGGGAGGGATAGCTCAGTGGTTTGAGCATTGGCCTGCTAAACCCAGGGTTGTGAGTTCAATCCTTGAGGGGGCCATTTAGGGATCTGGGGCAAAAATTGGGGATTGGTCCTGCTTTGAGTAGGGGGTTGGACTAGATGACCTTCTAATGTCCCTTCCAACTCTGATATTCTATGATTACATATGGGCCAAGTCTTATTACTAGGGCGACATCCGGCAGGACTTCTGCACATTGGGCCAAATAGCACTTCCTCTTCTCCACATCGGCATTTAAGACCAGGTACACACCAGAATCAGGGCTGTACACATGAATGGCAAAGCGGGTGTTGGATGTGCGGAGCCCAGGCAAGGGGGGTGCAGCTTGGATGCCACATAGCTGTGCTCCACTGGATGCCACCTGCAGCAGCACAAATGAGTGGCAGGACTGGATCAGGATGCGGGGGTTGGGGATGGGTGGCTGGTGGAGCATGACTATGCAGATCCACCAGGAACCCCTGCTCTTTTGTGTGGTGACGATGTTATAGCTGTGAAAGAGGGTATCTGTAGAATAACCCTACACCAAACCCTTTTACTCAGGTTTGGCACAAGGGAGAGGACTTGGGTCCTATTCATTTCTTTTCCTGAGTGCTTTGGTACACCTAACACTGCCATTTACTTAGAGAAATATCCCCTCTAGAAACAGGATTGTCCTTTTTACACATGCCTATTCATTACTTATTTGAAGTAATACATAACAGAGTGTGAATACATTTTCTTAGGTCTGAATCTGCTTCCCATCCCAAATCACACCCAAGTAGCTGAACTTAGTGCAGAGCATCCAAGGGCAAAATATCCTATTTTCACTTCTGCAGAGCTTCTTCACAAGTACTACTACAGCCTCAAGACTGCATTGCCTTTTTCTGGAGACCCTCTGCAGGGAAAGTGCTGACCACCTTGCAGATTCAAGTCCTCAGTTAAGTTGCTAGGAGCTAAGGTCTCAGTCCTGCTTTCATTGAACTCAAAGGGACCCAGATTGGATTCCAAATACAGTTCAGATAGCTCACAAAAGTAGTCCAACCGGGCCTATCTACAGTACTTATAAGGATCCCATCACAAGACTATCTGAGTGCCTCACAATCATTAATGTATTTATCCTCACACATGCCTGTGAGGTAGGACACTGCTATTCTCCTCATTTTACAGCTGGGAAACTCAGGCACAGAGAGAGAATGCAATTTGTTCAGGATTACACAGGATGTTTGTGGTAGAACAGGAACTGAACATGAGGGTCTCACAGCCCAGCCCATCCTTCCTCTAAGGTGCTTCCTCTTAGCAAAAACCTAATCCAATAAGGTGCTGAACATCCTCAACACCCAGTTATGTCACTTGTAGTAGAGGGTGTGATGCTGGCAGACCAGATGTCAGCTCTTCCAAAGGCTGTAGGCATCAGATGAGCACTGACAAATTCATACCTAGAAGCCAGATCAGCTTCTATGTTAATATTGTTCAAGATAGGCATTAGACTTATAAGAGCATGTCTTGTGTTTAGACTCTGTGGAATGCTTGCATGTTACTGCATGCATTTATTTCCCTTGTAATGTCTGTATCCCATGCTATATATGGTGATATATACGTTTTGTTTTATAACTGTAAAAATGCTTGCTCTGAATTGGTGAACCCAGTCAGGAGGAATGGTCCACCACCCATCAAGAAGGACTATCAGAACTAAGTGGGCAATTGTGGAACATCACGATACAAAGCCTAATTAATACCGTTAGATACAAAGTTGGTTAATAGCCAAGAAAGTCTGTCCCATCAGCTTGAATGCTAGAAGAAGGGGATAAAACAGGGACACAAGAATATTTTCTCTCTCTTTGCTGTCTGAACTCTCACAGAAGCAGAGATCCCCCAGAGTCAACCTGGCTTAGCCCTAAAAGACATTCAGTGCTGAACGATTACCTCAACTATGTCACCTTTCAAAATCATAGTCTAACTCATTTGTGTATACGTTTGCCTACTTTAACATGTAAATAACTTCTTTTTCCTAGTTCATAAATCTTTAGTTAAGTATAGGGTTGACCTAGGGTAATTGACTGTTCTCTTGGGACTGGAAGAAACCTGAATCTTTGGTGAATAGCAACCAACTATCACTAAGTCCAGCTTGCCTGTGTGGCAGGATAGACTGGAGTATTCAAGGGAATGGTGTGTGATTCCGTGCTAAGACTATTACAGTGATCCAGGCATTCACATTTATTACTGGGTTGGTGAAATCTATTTCTAGAAATACAGCCAGTGTGAGCTGTCTGCCCTTCTTTTTGACATGCTGCCCCGAGGTTGGCACTGGAGGTCGTGAGCTACTCCCGACAGCATGACAGGAGGCATTCAGCATGCTCAAGCAGTGCTCAGCACCTTGCAAGAGTGGGCCCCTTGATAGTAGCAAGACTACTCACCTGGGTAAAACCTATGGAGGTGGGTAAAAGTTACAGGAGCAGGCCTGAGGATGGCCTGTGTATACTGTAAATCACAGTAGGGCACAATCTTTTCAGACTTTCGCCAGAAGAGAATGAAATCAAACTTCTTCTGTACTTAATGGTGTTTTTTTAGTTAACTGAGTAGCATAGTACAGCAGCAGCTCAGCTAAACTTTCCCTGGCAGCATAGACACAGGAAGTAGGAGTGTGGGGGGTGCTGCAGCACCCCCAGGCTTTATGCAGGGCTGCTGGCCTCACGCCTGGGGCTCCACTCCCTGGCTTGGGTCCTGGGGGCTGGCTCTATGTCCTGCTCCCATGCATAAAACCTGGGGGTGTTTCCCACACCTATGCCCTGCTCCCGGCACTCGGCCCACACTCCACTCCCCGACCCCTCCCCTGGGGCTCGGGTCTTAGCCTGGCCCCACCCCACGCTCCCAGGCCTCCACTGCCTGGCCCCCCACTCCCAAGGCTCTACTCCCATCCCCAGCTGTGGCCTCATCCCCCTTACCTCCGTCAAGGTCCTTCCCTTCCAGAGACACAGCCCTGCTCCCAGGCTAAAAATGTTCCAATGTCACTACCTGGTGGAGGCTTTTCTCTAACTGTCTTATGGAAAACTTTCCTCCCTCTTCCTCTGAGTACTGTCAGAGAAAGGATATTGGACTAGATGGACCACAGTTCTGATCCGGTATGTTCCTAAATGTTGGAGGGATGCTATGAATGCTCCTCCAATATCATCCTGAGAGCTAAAATGCAGTAGTTATATATAATCTTACCTGGTAATCATTAAAACAAAGAACAATTATTCTAATATAGCATATTTTGGAATTGTATGTATCAAGGATAATTTTCAGTTCTGCATTTCCATCAGTAGGTGGTCCTAGAAAATTCTGCTGTCATGACTTTTTACTTCCGCAACTAGGGGGGGAAAGAACCACAAACACCTTTCACTCTGAAATAACTCCAGCCATGACTGAACTAATATTTTGTTAAACTTCACAAACTCATTCACTTCTGTGAACATATCCAGCATGAGAAAAGGCCTGTCTGCCCAAAGAGATTTTTTCTTAATAATAATATCTTCTGCCTCAACCTTACAATTATTTTAGTTTGACATTGAATGTTAAAAGCTCTCTCTCACAGTCACCTTTTACAGACTCTTTACACCTTTGGTGGAAGGCTAAAAATAAACCTGCTAGTTGAACATATTGCTGTTTCATCACTTGAGATGACTGAGACTGATCAATTTTTTTTCAACTTCCTGACTTAAAGATCTAAAATAAACTTTTTAAAAAGTGCCATATCCTTCCTCTCCAGTTCAGATTGTATCTCAAATACAGTTTTCCTTTGATATCTCTTTGCAAGTTGCAGGCACAGATTCCAGTGTAAACAATTCCAAAATATATAGGAGGGACACACTTTTCATGTCAGTTAGTGAGGTGAAAAAAATAACATCAATGGAGTAAACATCATGGCCTCTGTGTTAGAAATACAACCAATACGTATAGAAAAAAAATTAAATTATAAAGTTTACTGCACATGCATGTGAGAATTTGTGCCAATTAGTATTCTTAAACATGTAGCATGTGAAAGCTCACTCAGTTGTAATTGTTGCAGTTAATATTTTTAACTTTAGATGTATAAATACTACATGCATGCAAATTGGATAATTACATTTAACAAATTATAACCTTTTTAATGATACCTTATATGACCCTCTTGCATAAAACATATTTTAATTATGCCATATTTATATCATAACGACGAGCCTGGGGAGCAGTGTCACATAAGTTTGTGTTAGTGAGAGGAGAATCAGATCCTTATGAGTCTGTACCAATGTTCACAAAGTAAGAAACTGCTAGAGCTGCTGGGTCTGCTCTCAGATGTACAAAAGCAATGGGCCCAAACATTTTCTCTCAGATAGTAGAATAGAAATGGAGTCGGTCAGACCTATTGGACAGCATAAATGGAGAGAAATGGGGTGATTGTGGTGCTGGTCGGGGAAACTTCCTGGAACCTTATAAACGCTTAGATTTGGGAACAGTTTCAGTCCAATTCTTCCTTTTTCCAGATGAATGCTTATCTTTAATTAAGTGCTTTGCTGGGACAGGGCCCTAAGCATTTTCTTACTTGTAAGGGGACTACTCATGTGCTTGAAGTTATGCATGTACTTAAGTGCTTATTTATCAGGAGGTTCTTTCACAGCACCACATCACTGAGCAGAGCATCAAAAGCAGCAGCCTCGGTGGTAGCTCTTTGCTTGGATTTCAGCAATGAATCAGAACAGCCTGCAGCGTCTGCAGAGCAGGCGCAATTAAATGGCCACCTCTCACTTCTGAGGTTTTCCTTGTCCGTTACGTAGGGCGTGGGAAGCAAGGCAGGTGGGGCTATGGAGGTTGCCCAAGTGTAGTGCCACACAAAAAAACCCGTTAAATGGAAATAACAAGGTTGTGTTGTCGAAGTAGCTTTTGATGCAATGTCTGAAATTAAATAGGTGACCAACATGACAAGGGCACACAAGTAGCACTATGGTGCTGAGGTAGAGGGTTGATTTGCTTTCATCAGAGTGAGGCTTTGAGGATGACATACTCTTACCCCATTTTGGGGACACTAAGTATGAAGGCTAGTTTCATGTTTTTAACCTAAAACAAGTTTCCAGCCCTATTCATTATAGGCTAGAAAGTAAAATAGTGTTGAACTTTGACTATCCCCCCATTTCAAAGGATAGAAGTAAGTTATTCCCCTGCCCCCTTAATATGAGGGGAAACCTCTGTAAAATCCATGCTGTGGATCCCTCCATATTAGTGGGCAAGACTAGCTGCATGGTTGGGTAACTGCCCAGACTATTAGTAATGGTGTTAGGGCTGGCAGCAGTTTCCTTCTACACCTGCAACTGGAATACACCCTCTGCTGAATAAAAGACACAGACGCTCCTGATCACAAGGAAGAGATCCTTAAAAGACCATAAGGAACAACATGGAGTGTTGTATTACACAGAGCCAGGCGCTTCTGTGTTGTAATCCAGGCTTTGACACAAACTGGTTCTTCCTCTGAGACCTTGGTCAAGGTCACTTTGCCTTAAAACTTCAGTATTCCCATTGGATAGATGGCGGTAATACTTACCTACCATCTAAAAGTTCTGGATTTGTTTCCAGAACTGAAAATTGTGAAATTTCAGTTTCATGTCTATATACCATAGAACACCCCTTGCAAAGAAACCTCATATAAAACAACTAAAGGGTATGTTCTGGCCCGGGTTGCTTGTATAAAATGTGGTAACACTGCAAAATACTGGTAGCAAAAATACATTAGAGAAGAGCTTGCAATGAAACTTACTCTTATTCAGTGTTAGGGGTCAGTAAATCAGCATACTATTTATCAAACAACAGCTGAGAGATTAGCAATGAGACTAAAGTTACAATAAATACATCTTCCAAAAGACCCCAGTTAAAATGTTTTTGAATGTATGTATAGATATACTAATAGATACTGCACAGTTGCTGTAAACTATGTACTAGATACTGCTGGTTACTTCTAGAACAGAGTAAGGGATAGTGTTGAGCTGCCCAGCCCCAGGACAAATATGGAGAAACATTCTGCTACACTCCATTAGGAAGTGCAGATGGCTCCATCTCCACACCAGCCCGAGGAACAGATAACATGTGCATGAGGGAGCAGAGCCATGGCAGTTCCTGATCTCCAATCCTTTGGCACACCGTATGCTCCCCAAGACTAAAGAGATAGCACTGCCTGCATTTCCCTTGAGTCCAGAGATAGTAGTTTTCCATTTCATGGGCCATGCATGTGGGAGGGATGGGATAAATTATCTTTGTGCTCTCCTCCCCAACCCTATGCATCCATAAAAGGGCCAGGCAGAATCTGGCCCTAATTTTGCATTTATTGAGTAATTAAACACAAGAATATTTAAATAGAAATAAACCTAGAAGATAACAGCTGCATGAGGATAAAAGTACACATTAACACAAATAATAATCCTGCCAAACTCAGATACGTGTTGCTAACTATCTGTATGCATTTATTCTAGTTCGGAGCTCAAGTCCACTCGACTACTACAGTAGCATTGGCTTTTTCACAGATGTTCTATATTTCAGAAGTCAGTAAAATACACAGCTTAGCTTGTTATAAAACACTGAGCTATATGAACAAAGATCAGTGCAAAAAGGAAATTGGGTAGCATCTGGGATTTAACTGTGGGTGTATGCTGTTGGCTTTTTCCTTTGTCATTCACTTCTGTTTTCCAGCTTGATTGGGAAAGTTAAGTAGATTTGTGAATCATCAAAAGAGAAAAAATCTCAGAATCAACATCAGCGAGACCAAATGGATATTTATGTATTGGCATTTTTATTAGATTCAGAGTTGCAGTATTTTTTTTTACAGCTAGAGCAAAGCATATTACTCTGTCCCTTTCGACACATGGATGCTGCTGCTTCTGCTCAAGTCCTTCCACCACAATCATAGGTTTTCCTAGTGTTCGGTACGTGATATGGCCTCACCTGTAGCCCTGGCGAGCAGTTCCTTCGGGAGCTGGCAGACCAACTGATGCTCCATGATTTGTGTTTCATGGCAGTCACATGTGTAAGAGTCATTGGAATAGGTTGACTTCTGTATATTGACTTTTGACCTGCCAACTCTTGTTTGGAGGCTATTTAAACATCTCCAGGTTGAAACAATCTTCTCCGGACGCACAAGAAGGCATTTGGCAACATTGATGTGCATTTTGATGTCCTCACTGAATATTCTGAGCCACATGCACCACATTTCCAGTCATGTAGAATGACGGTGATTTTTAAAAAATAGTTCTGTTGCTGCTAGGAAGCTTTTCCATGATTTAGGTGACTAACTGTTGTGGTGTGGCCATGTAGTCAATGTCTGGTATCTTCAACCTTTCATAATCATTCCATTTTGCTCGTAACTGCTCTCCTGTTATCCAGTGAAATAACTCTGGTAAACACATAAAGGCTGTTCATGTATGTTGGTTTTAGACATCCTGTGCAGGGCCAGATTAATGCCCAAGCTTTTGGGGCTGCAGCCCAGGACCTCAGACTAAGGGCCCCCCCATAGGCCCGTGGGACAGCTGCGGCCAGCTGCTTTTTTTTATCCAGCCCTTGTCAAGTCTCCGCACCAAAGGCCGGACACCTGGAGCCTTGGCACCCCACCAGGGGCTGGAGCTGCGAGTGCCGGCTCGCAGATGTGCCCCTCTGGCCCCTAGGCGAGGGGCATTCAGGGAATTTTTGCACTGCCCATGCCCCAGCACAGGCTTCACAGCTCTCATTGGCTGAATACACAGCCAATGGGAGCTGCGGGGGTGGCACCTGTGGGCATGGGCATCATGCACAGCGCAGAGCAGCCTGGCTGCTCTGCCTATGAGCCAGACATGCTGGCCACCTCGGGGAGCATAGCAGTGCGGAGCCAGGGGAGGCAGGGATCCTGCCTTATCCTTGCTGTGCCACTGACCAGGAGCTGCCTGAGGTAAGCGCCTCAAGGCCAGAGCCTGCACCCCACACTGGCTCCCGCACCCCAATCCCCTGCCCTGAGCCCACTCCCCCACTCCAAATCCCCCGTGGCCCCACAAAATCTAATAGCCCCGGGCCCACAGGAGATTTAATCCAACCCTGATCCTGTGACGTAGTAGCAGCGGTCATTCAGCACCGGGCCCAGCTCCTTTGCTGAGGCTGTTCCTTCCCATTCTGGACATGCATATTCAGCCATCAATTAGCAAAATGCAAGTTCTATGGGTTTTAGTGTTGCTGTGCTGGTTCTTCATTTTGAATTTGCAAGCTTCCTAAGCTGTAGGTGCTAACTTTGCCTTTTGTCTTCTCCCTGTGTGTATTGAAGGGGAGACTACAGTCTAGTATCACTCCAAGATAGACCTACTGGCCTCATGGTTCTGAAGATGGAAGAGACTCACTTGGGTTTTGGTTGGGTTGGCACACAACCGATTCTTGGTGCAATAGACTGAAACCCCAGACAGCGCTGATGTTAGCATAGCTTTCATCTGGGCAAGATTGTTGGATTGGGTGGCCATAGATAAAACTTCTTGTGCCATGATGGATCCATTGATCATTTGTATAGATGTTGAAGAGAACTGGAGAAAGTACACTCCCTTCTGGCATGCTGTTTCTGTTGCTGCTATCAGGTCCACTTGCTGCATAGTTTGATGTAAAAAACATCGGTGTCACACTGTCTGGAGTGGCTCAGAACCATAAATGCCCAACTCAGGGCAGACACCCTGAACTGGTGGTATGTTCTATAATTAAATTTCACCAAGCCAGTAACAAATATGAACTTCTGGATCAGTGTATCAGTCTTATATGGAGTCACAGTCTCCCTAGACTCTCCAGTCTATCCTCCCACCCACACAAAGTGGACTTAGTGATAAATGCTCTTGCTGGTAGCCGCGCTCACACTTTTTCCTAAAATATTTAATTAGATTTAGGAAAAAACAAATAAATATGCACATACGCACGTCCAAATCATTGTAATTTATTATTTACTAGTTAGTAAGTCTATTGTGAAAATTGATATTAGCAATCATACAGGTATCGGTTTTCACAGAAGAATTACTCAGCCCTAGCAAGTTTGGGGAAAAATAAGCCCTGGATGGAGGGTAGAGGGAGGCAGTGGAGGGCTGGAGCCTGAAGCCCTGTTGCCAGAGGACAGAGCCCTAGGCCATGCAGCTAGCACATGGGGCCCACCACCATGCAGCTGGATCCTGGGGCTGGAGCCTGAAGCCCCACAGCCAGACCCTCCCATCTCACCACCCCACGGCTGAAGTCTAAAGCCTGAGCCCCACCCAGGGCCAGATTAAGACCTTTAGAGGCCCTAAGCACTGAAAAGAGTATGGTGCCCCCCCCCCACTATGTAATTCAAAATAAAAACAATACTATACTGTAAAATACAATTTTATTTTTTGAAATGACACAAAACTTAAATGTATGCTGAAATTAAAATACCTTCTTTCTAGATTTTCTGATTGCAAAATTCTGGATAAGTTAATCGAAGCGGACTCGACGAAGCATGTCCATTTCCATACACAATAGGGAAAGTGAATCAAGTCTGTCCTGACACATTGTTGTTCTCTGAGGGTTTTTTATTCTTTTCAGCTGAGAAAAAGAGCGTTTTGTGGAGAAGTTAGTAATCATCAATGTTAGAAAAATAAGTAGTGCGATCTCTACATTTGGAAATACACATTATATTCCATCTTTCAGTATTGTGTCATGAAGATCAATGTGACTGAATTTCATTTTTCCTGTTTCATTAAACTTTGCGCACATATAACAGTGGAACTGCCGAACTTCTCCACAGAGATTCATGTTCAAGTCAACAGGGTATGAGTCAACTAGATTTTGGGAACCTTGTGAATATTTGTCAGATAAGTCCATATTGTTTAAAAAAGAAAATCTACTTGATACTTTTTTGTACACTTCATCTCTCCTCTTCATATGAGCTTCAAGTGTACCAATTATAGCGTAGTAGGTAGATACGCACAATTTGTCTCTAGGATTCAATGCTGTTTCTGTTGCACTGCTATCATTTGCTTGTGTTTTCCTGATTCGCTTGCGGGACTGGGCTTCTTTGTAGTTAGTATCAGGCAAGATATCTTGATATGTCTTCAAATCTTTTGAAATCATTCCTCAAAGTGTATAAGTGGTCTGCTAATGATTGACAGAGGTCTGCACATGTTTTCAAATCCAATTCTTTTTCTTGGAGAGCTTGACTTGTGTAGTAAAATTGTTGTAAAATTTCATTCCACATGGTCAACATGAATACAAACTCTAGTTCTTGCGTCTTGTTTGCAATGTTTTCTGCCTCTCGTATAATTTCTCCCTTTTGTGATTGGTCTTCAGCTATACTTTCTAATGTATCCACAATCTTTGAGTAGGACTCCAGAATTGCACTTGTTGCCACTGCATGTGCCTCCCAGCGAGTATTAGAAAGAAATTTCAACACACAATCATTGCCCAAATATGTTTTAAGAACTGCTCATCGGTGTGTTGAGGCAGAGAAAAATTATAAAGTAACTGGACTGTTGAGAAAAATCTTACTGCCACAGGACAACAATCAACAGCACTGCGGCCAACAAGACAGAGAGTGTGCAGCACATGGTATGAATATGGCATATTTGTTCTGTTCTAAAAGCTTCTTCTGCATTCCTTGATAACACCCTGACATGTTGGCAGCGTTGCCATAAGATTGACCTCTGTACTTTGAGAAATCTACTTTGCAAACTTGCCACAGATAATGCATTACTTGAGTTGCCATTTCTTCAGCAGTGTGGCTTTTCAAATTGAGGAATGTTATACATCGTTCGACTGGTTTTCCATCTGTGAGAGACACATATCTTAGTACAATACTCAATTGATCAATATGTGAAAGATCAGATGTAGAGTCAACAGATAAACTGAAGTACCCAGCAGTACCTATTTCATCCACAATAGCTGAACGAACATTGTCACTCAGTAGACCAATGAGTTCATCACAAAGTGGCTTGGATAAGTATGATGGGTTGCCTTTGCCAGCATTCCCATATTTTGAGCTATGGCCTGCTAAAAATGGGTCAAACTGAGCCACAAGCTCCAACAATCCCAAGAAATTTCCATTCTGCAATGATCCAAATGTGTCATTTGATCCCCGGAAAGGCAGACCACGTTCAGCTAATGTTTGAACAACAGCTATAACATGCTGCAAGACATGTTGCCAGTATTCACGCTCTCCTTTAATTTGTTTTTCCAATTTTTGTGTCAATCCAAAGCCCTGTCTTCGATTTAAATATGTCAAAATTGAATCTCTGTGAGTAGTGCTATTTTCATGTTGTTCAATTAAAACAGTATTCCGCCAGTCACTAAATCCATCTGCAGCAAACCGGGATGTTGAAGGTTTATATGCAAAAAGTTTGCAAACAAAACAGTAAACAGACCCCGCTGATGGTGAATACAGTAGCCACTCTCAAGTGTATTTCTTACCATTCGCTTTCATGCCAAAAAATCTTGTTTGTTTGCCATTGGTAAAAGTCCAACATGATTTCTCAAATGCCCCAGTGTGGTGTTGACAGTCATTTGGTCCATGATCTATCCAGTAAGCTACATCATCAGTACTGAAATCAACCCACATACCAGGATCTTTTCTCCTATTATTTACAGCATGAGCAGGTTACACAACTGTGTGTACGTTGTGTAATTTATTTATTTTTTAAAGTTCAGATAACTGAGATAAGGGGCAGGATGAAACGTAGCCAACTGAGTGGAGCACAGAAACGTAAACTGGCAGAAGAAAAGAAACAAAAAACTAGTGACATTTTCAAAAATCTTTCAAAGCTGACATCATTTTTCAAAGCAAATCCATCAGAAGCAACATCTTCTCTCAGTAGCACAGACATCGTTCCAAAACCTGTATGTGTTTCAGAGACTGACCCTTCTTCTATTGGTGAAACAAACACCATTTCAGAACATGTGGATGTGTCAGAGACTGTAACTGATCATCCTACTCCTGGTGGTAAAACAGACATTGTTCTAGAAGGTGTGGATGTGTCGGAGACGGAACCTGCTCATGCTGTAAATAATAGGAAAAAAGATCCTGGTATGTGGTTGATATATATATGAAAGAAAAAACGAATCAAGTATGTATAACTCAGGAGAATATATTAATAATAAAACATAAATGTATTGCATTACATGACAGGATTTGATTTCCTCGCATTATTTCGATCTACGTTAGTAGGATGCTCCCCCGGTTTAGGTGGGGATAAATAATAAAAAGAGAACAGAAAAATGGGGGAAGAGTGTGTAGTGGAGTGTAAGGAAGTCTAACAAAGTTCTGATTTTTCTCATGATGACTACTTCGATCCTTTTTTAGAAATATCAAATATCAGGTTTTTTTTAAATCTCATTTTTTTGGTGCCCCCGGCTTTGCTGGTGCCCTAAGCATATGCTTAGTCTGCCTATTGGGTAATCCAGCCCTGGCCCCACCACCCCCTGGGAAGGTGGGGAAATCATGGGTTGCCTGCTCCTCCAACATTGTGCCCCAGGTGTCTCCAGAATGGGGCAGCGTCCAACTCCTGCTGGAAGCCCCAGCAACCAACAACAAGTTGGTGCACCCAGGAGTACCAGGGAGGGGAAGGGGCCGCTCCTCTGTTCCTCCCCAACCCCCATCACAGCCCTGGAGGCTGTGACCACAAGAAAAGTCCCTGGTGGCTGCATTTGAGAAACACTGCCCTAGATCTTACATCAAAGAATTGCTGTAGCCAATCCTATAATAAATTATCTAAAGAAGCAGTTCTCAAACTTTAGCAACCCGAGGACCCGCATTTTTATTTTAAAATGTTCACCGACCCCCAAGCCCACTCAGCCCCAGGCCCTGCTCCCATTCCACCCCTTCCCCCAAAGCCCCACTCCCACCCCAACTTTTCCCACTCCCTCTCAACCCCTGCCCCTCCTCTTCCCCGCCTCTTTTTGCGACCTCCACCACGAGCTGCTGAACAGCTGTTCCATGGTGTGCAGGAGGCACTGGGAGGGAGGGGGAGAAGTTGATCGAGGGGCCAGCAGCTCCGGACATGACTCACAGACCCCCTGGAGTACCCTTGTAGACCCAAGTTTGAGAACTGCTTATCTAAATGTTTATTAACTAGGAAAAAGGAATAAGAGTTATTTTTAGGTTAAAGCAAGCAAAACATATACACACAATTGAGTTACCATCTAAATCCTAAATTGTAGTGATAGGTCCATTCAAAGTCAGGCCGCCCCGGGGATCTCTGGTTTTATTTTAGAGTCTCTTCAGAGTTCAAAGATCCAAAAAGATAGAAAAAAGGTCCCCGTGGCTTGATTTCCTTCATTCAGCTTCCAAGCTCACAGGATGAGCTTCACTGCATGTGGCATTTCCCATGTGCGACATGGCCATTAACCAATCCTTTGTATTGATGGCCCATCTGATTTTGGTAGTCCTTCTGAATGGGTTGGGGGAGGGTGATTCCCATGCCTGAATTCACAAGTTCAGAATAAACATTTTCCAAAAAGTTAAGCAAAAACGTACATATTTTCTATAGCATGAAATATGCAGACCTTGTAAATTAGATTAATGCATACAGGAATTTACCAGCATTTAACAGAGTCTAAACACTAAAATACATTCTTATAAGACATTCTTAAAAGACCTATTTTGAGCAAAACTAATATACATGTGAACTGGTCTGGTCTCCAGCTATAAGTCTGTCAGTTCTTAGCTAATGCCTACAGCCTGGGCAAGAGTTGGCATCTGGACTGCCAGCGTCACAATTGGTTCTCTAGTAGAGATTGTATCTGTCATATGAGATGGTGATCTTTCATCATGTTGTATATTTTAGTGAAGAGCATTCAGTGATTTACTTTGTCATATACTGCTGATAGATTAACAAACATGGCATCTATTACTATACACTTTCCAAACACATCTTCAATGCATTGAGTGATGATCATCACTTGACCGGTGCATGATTTTCCTGGGATTAAGTGCTTTCTCTGGGATTAGATGCTTTTCAATGAGCAGTGATAGGCTGATTAGGATGAGAGGCTTGTACAGTTTCTAGAGGCGACACAATAGTGTTATAGACCTGAAGTTCTTTGGCTCTGTTGAGTGCTTCCCCGATTTCAGGCATGCTAAAACATCTGGTCATTGCCAGATCTTGGGTACTTTTTATGTGGCTGAGCATTTGTTAAACACCTTGAGTAACAAGTTATTTATTGCTAGTCCAAAGTGTTTGCTTTGTTCAGCATGAATGTCGCCTAGGCCAGTAGTTTTGCCATTCTTGAAGGCATTCATTCCAGACGCTAATTTGGTCATGGTATACTGTCCCCAAAAATTATAAGTTTCCTGGTATTTTGTCACTTTAAACCATAATCTTGGGTTGTTTGTTCAGTGCCTTGCCATTTTCTAGGAGTTGGTGTGTGACCTAGTCTGCAGTAATATTGTAGTGTTTCTCTACCTTCTTTTGGTCACTGCTAAATTTTCAGATGGTTATCCATGCTTTCATAATGCTCTAGGTCATGTCCAGGCTCTCAGTGAGATTGTGCCATGTCTTCTGTGTTTCCTTCCTTAATGCAGAGACCAGTTCTTTGCTGACTGACAGCAGACTCAGTGAATAGGTCTGCTTTGAACTTCAGTTTGTATTTTCCATACCAATCCAATAATTTGGTGTTAGTCCTGGCACATAATTTGTTTTGCAGCTTCATTTAATATATTTCTTCAAGACAGTGCACACTGCATTGACACATTCATCATAATTTTCTGGTATGGATTTGATCGTTCTTACAATGACGTTGAGGTTGTTGGTAAAGTCCTTCCGTTCTGGTTTCGTAAAATTAAAGCGGCACCAGAATGGTACTGAGTGTTAGGACTGCATTGCTCTGGACGGCATTGATCAAATGTGGAATTGAAGCCAAACTAAGTTTGTTACACAAATGACAGATCGGGGTCGTAGCCCCGCTTCCATCAGCTGCTGTAGAAAGAAACTGGGGAGCTTCTTAGACTCAAGAATTGAGCTCAAGTGGTATGAACTCTGCCCAAGGTTCAACTAGTTTACCATTTCGTTTTCAGTTATACCGTAGTCCCATTTGACATTCTATCTATTAAAGTCACCATGTTTTGTCACATTAGAGGTTATGTGGTTTAGCAAACATGAATTGTTTTCAAGGCAGTTTGCAGACAGCTGTGATGAAAATGCCACTGATGTCTAGTCAGGATTTCAATGTCATTATCAGTCACAGATGTTGTGTTGATGACAAGATAAGGTTTGATGAAAATGGAACTGCCATATTGCTTGTGTGGTCTTTCGATGGCCAAGTTCATCCCAAGGATCCAGAGGCAGTTGTTGGTTCCTCTGTGTCTCTCTTGGAGGCCTAACACCTGGCAGTTGTAGTCAGTGCTATAAGGTGTTGTCCAGCATCTGAGACCATTCAACGTTTGCTGATATTATTGTCAGTGCTGGCCCTGATAACCAATTTTAAATGACTTTGACAACTGTATCGACTTTTAGGGACAGTCAGTCAATTATGCTGATGACTGTGTTGGTTTGCAGGCATAGAAATGTTATTTGGTTAGTTGTAGTAGTAGGTGTTAGGCAAGATTTGTAGATTATGATGTGAGTGCTTGTGCTATGGTGCCCCACATGGATGCTTGGAACTGGTCATTCACATGGTCCATGAACACCCCTTTCTACAGGAAGGGCAAATCTGTGTCCAGGGACGCTTCTCTTTATGCAGATCCTGGAGTTATCCCTCCCATATTTGTAACATGCGAAATTTGTAACCTCAGCAGACTTCAACTGAGTTACACCATGGCTGAATTTGGCTTTTAATTTGCACATTGAGCCAGACTATTGTAGTGGGGTTTTAGAGTGTGCTGTATCACTGGAACCCATTTGGATTTCTTGGAGCTGCCTCTTGTTCTCCATGGTAGCCTCTTTACCAGCCTGCTGAAAGGTAGGAGTATGCAGATGTGTGTCTGTATGCAAAATTCAGTGCAACATTACAGATTTGGCTTGGAAAGGATTCACATTTTTCCACTTTCTCCTTGATGTACAGTATTTGTGGTTCTAGTGTATATCCTCTCCAGTGGTAAGACAAACCACACATTGCCTGCCAATAATAAAAATAAATATTTGTACAGTACTTTTCATCCAAAGATCTCCAAGTGCCTTACAAACTTTAATTAAGCAACAACATACCTGGGATATCAGTAGTATTAGTGTTGTTAAATTAGAGAGACAAGGAGGGTGAGCTTTCTGTGTAAGATTATCTCTCTCACCCAGAGAAGCTGGTCCAATAAAAGATGTTACCTCACCCACCTTGTCTCTCCAATATCCTGGGACCAACACGGCTACAGCAATACTGCATACAGGTAGTTGACCAAAGACATTTTTCTCCTTCTTTCCTTGGCTGAGTCATAAAGCTACCTCCTAAAAGTATCCAGGCACACTGAAGAATATTTTTCTCTGTGTCATGTGTTTTCACCCAAGTACAGTCACAGTTAAATCCCTATTTTCCATGTACAGAAGCCGTTGTTCATAGAACTCAGTCTGTTATCATGAACTGATCTGCATGTTTTACTGACTTCTGAAATACTACATGCAAAGATCAATGAAAATCCCAAGGCTAGAAGTTGGATTCTGGTAGATTATCATAACGGGCCTAAGAAGACAACTTATATCATTAGTGACAGAGTCAGTTATTTTTTATCATTGGCATGCCTTCATTAAAAGGGAGCACTATTTAACTGATCCATTTGCTCACAGCAACCTTATTTTTCCCCCCTCTGTGACTAAAAGGCCAAAATCAGAGCTCAGCTTCAAATCAAGTAAAACTTTAATACTGCCGTGGGAATAAGAAAGTGTCTCTACATATTTTAACTACTACGTTTTGAATATGAGAAAATCATAATATAATTAAGTTACTGATAACCCTTTTTTGGCAATAGACAAAATTCAGGGTCTAGCAGATTGTTTCGGTTACAAGAAGAAATTGAGGTTGAAGTTAGGTATTTCTTTTGTACAGGTCCAAAAAGAATATACAAAGTCCTGTTTCCCTAAGCACAGCAAGAATCAAAGAGCAGGAAACGGTTTATTTCTTTACAGTTCCAAAGCCCTTTCCAGATACCACTTAGACCAAAAAGATCCCTTTAGGCTTCTCTCAGGGCCATGTGTCCAGTGCTTGTTCTGGCTGACTCCTTGGCTTTCTGCTGCTTTTCTCTCAGCTTTTTGTGTTTTTCTTACTGCTCTCAGACACAGAGACAGAGAGAGACACACCTCCACCAAACAATACTTAGTTAAGTCCCTCTGCCCAAAGGTGCTTGTCACATGTCTGTGTTTTGGGTGGTGGCTGTTATTGTTTTAGCTATCTGGTTTCATAAGGGAGCTAAAATGTTTCTTATATTTGTCAGTAATGAAAGGTGACTATTACCTCCACACTTTCAATGAAGTTCAACCCAAGCCATACATTTAGTAATGCAACCCGAGAACTTGTTAAATGGAGGTTAAATTAAAGACAAGAAATTGTGAAAGGATTTTAAAAAGTTTGTCCCAGTCTTCTTTGATATATCAAACTGATTTATTTATTTTTTCGAATTGCCTGTGAACAAAATCAGGCTTTTTGCCCAGCTCTAACTGTATACGAGATGGTATCCCTATTGCTCATCCTCTGTTAATTGTAGAGAGACTGAAGGTTCCAGAAGGCAGGGGCCTCTAGCTGGCAGCCTCTAGCACATCAGAATGCCACTCCTGATTGGAACCTGAAGGAGCTATCACATTGCAAATACTCCAGGTTTTTTCCCCTCCTTTAAAGCCAAATCTGAAGAAAATCGGTTCATTTTTAAAGTTGTCAAGCTGATGTGTGTTCATTTGTTTTCTAGATCTAATGTTCTAAAGTGTTTCAGGTTTCAGCGGAAGCCGTGCAGTACCTGTACTCTAGCTTTGCCTGTGTTACCCTCTTAAGATTGGTCTATACACCTGGATCATCATGTTTCTCTGACTGTATAAATGTCTGTATGCAGTGTGTTTCATTCCATGCATCCGATGAAGTGGGTATTAACCCACGAAAGCTTATGCTGAAATAAATTTGTTAGTCTCTAAGGTGCTACAAGTTTTTCTTTCTTATTTTCGTTGTGTTACCCTTGTAACTCTAGGGGATAGAGGTCTCAGATTTAAAGAGGAGGCTGAATGGTTTTGCGGCTATGACATAGAACTGGAAGATATCAGTTCTATTCTCAGTTCTGCCACAGAGTTCTTGTGTGATGCACAGACAGTTTAACCACAAATGCTTCTGAGGTTCTTGATGCCATGCTCGCTAACAAAACAAAGCTGCTCACTTATTACAAATTTACTTAACTGAACTTTTCTTCCATCCTATTTTCTAAAATACTCCTGCCACACCAACCCCCAGCCAAACCAGTTCTAGCTCCCTTTTCCAACCATATTCTCCTTCACTCTGGAATTCAAAAGGCATGTGTTCCATAACCAACTTGTAATTTTTATATATGTTGCATGAATGAAGGTGTTACTAATGTGAAAAGGACCAATTGCATCTTAATAAATATGGAATGTTCTCCTATTGGGAGCTGTTCAGGGTAAGCATCCTCTAGATATATGTCTGCACAGTACTAAGCACAATGGGTGCCTAATTTTATTTGGGGCCTTTGGGTGCCACAGAAATACAAACAGTAGTGCATTAATATAACCTCAGACATCTCGTATGTAAAACATATGCTCGAGCACCAAAATCTAAGCAATTCCCAACAGGTCCTTTGTTGTCCATACAATATTCTTATTTCCAGGTCTCAAATCTATAGTGTCTCTCTCTGATGATCCTGGTTAATTATTGCATTAAAGACTTGCGTGTTCTGGAGCTTCTGCAGTCAATGGCATGTAAAGCATTCTGGGTCATGCTGACTAGTATAGGAGGTATAAAGATGTCAGCCACGTGAGCACTGCAGGGACCGCAAACTAGAGCTAGAGAATCTATTATGGGACTAGGAAATAGAGATAAGTTGAGAATGAAAACTCAGAAATTCTGTAAAGGACTCAAAGAATCAAGGGTTTGCTTATCTGAACTGACATAGACCTTAAAGTATGGGTTCAGCTCAAATGTTCACCTTCTATTATCTCTAAATACTATACTCCTTGCTGAATAGGAAAAAAAGTCTATGTTTAAGAAGTGGACTCAAAGCAGGAATGGAGACACTATTTCTTTTATCTCCACCATTTTCATGGCTTCAGAAAACTATCACAGAAATCCAGTCTGGTTAACTTTTTTTCCCCATTTTAAAGGGAGATTATAGCTTCACAATATAAATTCACTTTACAGTGAAAGCTGTTATACCCAGCCTCATTTACAGAGAGATGTTGTTTTAAAAGATTCAACAAAAATGTGTGCAACTGCTTTGAAATCACTAATGTGCAAAATCACTCTGGCCGACGGTGCTTTAAAGTTCTCTGTGTGTGTGGTTAGTTGGTTTCTGTGTCTCTCCCTAGTCCTCAACCCCGTTACCAATTTAATTTGTTCTTAAATACATTTTAACCTTGGAAGATGGTTTCCAATATTATACAGTCAATTATCTCATGTGGAACGCCCCTGGGTATTATGAAAAAAAGTTAATTCAAACTGATTCAGTGTATTAGTTTATATCATGCCTGCGACAATAGTAGTGAGGCACTGATTCATAAAGACGAAAACACAAACCAAATTTGCCATTTTTCAAGGTAAAAGCTAGTAACTAAAATAATCAAACACTGAACAAAATAAATGCAGCTATGCACTCTGCCAAGTACTTTGTAACGGTGACCTGACCTTTGGCCAGGAGTGTCAAGCTTAGAAAGCCTAACAAGTCCCCTAGCTGATCATACCTATCTAACAGGGGGTTTGGTGAGGAGTAGTTCATTAGAAAAATAGTTACTGCTAAATGTTCTAAAAAATAATAAATAATAATAATAATTCTTAATGTGTTTGCAATACAGCACCACTTTCCTTGACTCAGTAGGTCTTAAAAGGTCTTTCAGAGCTATTGTAACCTAATGTTTCAGTGATTTGAAAACTCAAGGACGCTAAGAGGCCCTGACCCAACAGGATAAATGGATCTGAGAGTATTTATACAATCCAGACCATGAATTGGTGCCCCCAAGTGGCCCTTGAGTACAGTAGTGGCTGCTTTGAAGTCATTGTGGCCATCCAAAATAATGTGTGTCCATACTAACTAAAGAGTCTCTAAGTAGGCATTAACTCATTTTAGCACATGGTCTAAGGCAGGGATCGGCAACTTTTGGCATGCGGCCTGCCAGGGTCATTTACCATTTGTGTAGCTGCAGAAGGGGAAGCAATCGTGGAAGTGGTAATGTAGACAGAACACAGGCAGGTATTTTTCTCACAGTCTCATCCATTCCCAGTTTGATTCAGCACCCTGTCTATATTACAGCTTCCACCAGTGAAGAATTACGGTCCCAATAGAGACACTTAGAACACTAGACAGGATTAATATTGTATTGTTTTTTCTTCTTCTTTTTAATTGTGTGTTTCAAGGGAATTATTATAACTGGTCAAAAAACAGGATAACTTTTCAGTATGTAAATGCTATCCCTTTTTCCAATCAAAAATTTCGGAATTTGAAGTTTTTTGACCAATAGACATTTATATACAGACACACAAGGAAGAAAGATGAAAGGTTGAATTTCCGGTGGATTCTATCTTATCCTGTCCAAAGCCAAGAAAATCTATATTCAAATATTCTGAGGCCCCGACCCAGCAGAGTACACGAACAGTGATTAACTTTAAGCGTGTGAACAGTCACACAGGGACTTAAAGTTAAGCTTCGGCTTAACTGATGTATTGGGGCCTGAAACACTTGCTGGAAAACAAGTGTTTTTCCTAGGTACAACAACTGTACCCAATAACTTGAATAGAAGAGGTAAGGCTGACTTGCCATCTTCATTTCTTTTCTATTTTTGGCTGAAGAGACATCTGCATCATCAATGTAACAGGTTTTTTTCTGTGTGAATAGATGTATTATATTACTGTAGAACACTGTAACACTGTAAAGATTAATCGTTAAAAGCATAATAATCTTTTCTTGGTAATCTACTAAAGTCAAGATATGAAAGCACAGAATTATGACTGACCAAGTATGGTATTGAATAACACTAGCTGCAAATTACTGGGATGACATTTTTCTGTTTCAGCAGCCTGCCAAGCACATTTCCTCATGCAGTGGCTTTAGATGTGCATCCTGTTCTTAAGTATTAAATTATGACGTTATTGGCTATCTGCCTCTGCAAATCCTTTGCAGAACTGCAGTCAGAAACATGTCAGAAGAGGATGGCGATACTTCTTGCCAAAGAACATTAATGTGGTGGTTGAAATGAAATCTTCATACACTGGTGTTTGTGTATCCAATGTAAGATGAAGTCAAAATAAAAAAGAAAGGCTAAATGTTTTGCAGCTATAAATTGGTGTAGCTCAGAAGCTGAGCATCAGACACTATAGGATTTAAATGTAATCCTTTTATTTTAGCACACGTGTAGACATATTCTATGGTATTATAATTCTTTCATCATTTTATTTGTTTAGTACATTTATATAGCACCTATTAAAAAGCACCTGAAAACTTTACTATGAAAATCGGTAAAATACATTAAAATAAAAACAGACAGCTCTAAAACAAGGGATCAGACACATGGCAGACTCAAAAGCCATGTGTGACAGGGTCGGACTCACCCCTGCGGCGCCTCCTACTGGTGTCTTCTGGGAATTAGCTTGTACAGCCTCTGGAGCGCCCTCTGTTGCCTGGGGATCTGGCTGCCCACTCTCTGGCCCATGTCCCTCCCAGGACCCGGTGCCCTTTTAACTGGAGTGCTGCCCCCTGGCAGTACCCCACCGGTCTTACTTCTAGGGTCTCCCCTCCCTAGGGGACCCCCAACCCACTATCCCCACCTCGCCTCAGTTGTAGGCTATTGCCAGTCACCAGCTAGCCCCCGCGCCCTGGGGCAGACTGCAGTATAAGCCACTCATCACAGGCAAAGGGGGTTTGGACCTGCTGCCTCAGCCTACCCGTGGGTTGCCCCTGCAACCCCAGTACCTAGTGGGGCCTAACCCTAGGCCACAGCCTGGGGTTTTCTCAGGCCGGAGCTCCCCAGCTCCTCTGGCTTTCCCCAGCCCTGCTCCACCCTAGGTACCTGGTGAGGTCCCTGCAGCCAAGCCCTTCCCTCTCTAAAGACAGAGAGAGAGTGTTTGCTCCAGGCCCACTGCCCTCTTATAAGGTGCCAGCTGGGCCCTGATTAAACTGGCCCCAGCTGTGGCTGCCTTGCTCATCAGCCCAGCTTCTGAGCCTCAGCCCTCTTCCAGGGCTATTTCCAGCCGCTCCGGGTAGGAATCATAGAATCATAAAATCTCAGGGTTGGAAGGGACCTCAGGAGGTCATCTAGTCCAACCCCCTGCTCAAAGCAGGACCAACCCCAACTAGATCATCCCAGCCAGGGTTTTGTCAAGCCTGACCTTAAAAACCTCTAAGGAAGGAGATTTCACCACCTCCCTAGATAACCCATTCCAGTGCTTCACCACCCTACTAGTGAAAACGTTTTTCCTAATATCCAACCTAAACCTCCCCCTCTGCAACTTGAGACCATTCCTCCTTGTTCTGTCATCTTCTACCACTGAGAACAGTCTAGATCCATCCTCTTTGGAACCCCCTTTTAGGCAGTTGAAAGCAGCTATCAAATCCCCCATCACTCTTCTCTTCTGCAGGCTAAACAATCCCAGTTCCCTCAGCCTCTCCTCATAAGTCATGTGCTCCAGCCCCCTAATCATTTTTGTTGCCCTCCGTTGGACTCTTTCCAATTTATCCACATCCTTCTTGTAGTGTGGGGCCCAAAACTGGACACAGTACTCCAAATGAGGCCTCACCAGTGCCGAATAGAGGGGAATAATCACGTCCCTCGATCTGCTGGAAATGCCCCTACTTATACAGCCCAAAATGCCGTTAGCCTTCTTGGCAACAAGGGCACACTGTTGACTCATATTCAGCTTTTTATCCACTGTAACCCCTAGGTCCTTTTCTGCAGAACTGCTGCCCAGCCATTCGGTCCCTAGTCTGTAGCAGTGCATGGGATTCTTCCGTCCTAAGTGCAGAACTCTGCACTTGTCCTTGTTGAACCTCATCAGATTTCTTTTGGCCCAATCCTCTAATTTGTCTAGGTCCCTCTGTATCCTGTCCCTACCCTCCAGCATATCAACCACTCCTCCCAGTTTAGTGTCATCTGCAAACTTGCTAAGGGTGCAGTTCACACCATCCTCCAGATCGCTGATGAAGATATTGAACAAAACCGGCTCCAGCACCGACCCTTGGGGCACTCCACTTGATACCAGCTGCCAACTAGACATGGAGCCATTGATCACTACCCATTGAGCACGACCATCCAGCCAGTTTTCTATCCACCTTACCGTCCATGCATCCAGCCCATACTTCTTTAACTTGCTGGCAAGAACACTGTGGGAGACTGTATCAAAAGCTTTGCTAAAGTCAAGAAATAGCACATCCACTGCTTTCCCCTCATCCACAGAGCCAGTTATCTCATCATAGAAGGCAATTAGGTTAGGGAGGCATGACTTGCCCTTGGTGAATCCATGCTGACTGTTCCTGATCACTTTCCCCTCCTTTAACTGGTTCAGAATTGATTCCTTGAGGACCTGTTCCATGATTTTTCCAGGGACTTAGGTGAGACTGACTGGCCTGTAGTTCCCCGGATCTTCCTTCTTCCCTTTTTTAAAGATGGGCACTACATTAGCTTTTTTCCAGTCATCCGGGACCTCCCCCGATGGCCATGATTTGTCAAAGATAATGGCCAATGGCTCTGTAATCACATCGGCCAACTCCTTTAGCACCCTCGGATGCAGTGCATCCGGCCCCATGGACTTGTGTTCGTCCAGCTTTTCTAAATAGTCCCGAACTACTTCTTTCTCCACAGAGGACTGGTCACCTCCTCCCCATACTGTGCTGCGGAGTGCAGCCGCCTGGGAGCTGCCCTTGTCTGTGAAGACAGAGGCAAAAAAAGCATTGAGTACATTAGCTTTCTCCACATCCTCTGTCACTAGGTTCCCTCCCTCATTCAGCAAGGGGCCCACACTTTCCTTGACTTTCTTCTTGTTGCTCACATACCTGAAGAAACCCCTCTTGTTACTCCTAACATCTCCGGCTAGCTGCAACTCCAAGTGTGATTTGGCCTTCCTAATTTCACTCCTGCATGCCTGAACAATATTTTTATACTCCTCCCTGGTCATTTGTCCAATCTTCCACTTCTTGTAAGCTGCTTTTTTGTGTTTAAGACGAGCAAGGATTTCACTGTTAAGCCAAGCTGGTCGCCTGCCATATTTACTTTTCTTTCTATACATCAGGATGGTTTGTTCCTGCAACCTCAATAAGGATTCTTTAAAATACAGCCAGCTTTCCTCGACTCCTTTCCCCCTCATGTTATTCTCCCAGGGGACCTTGCCCATCAGTTCCCTGAGGGAGTCAAAGTCTGCTTTTCTGAAGTCCAGGCTCTGTATTCTACTGCTCTCCTTTCTTCCTTGTGTCAGGATCCTGAACTCGACCATCTCATGGTCACTGCCTCCCAGGTTCCCATCCACTATTGCTTCCTCTACTATTTCCTCCCTGTTTGTGAGCAGCAGGTCAAGAAGAGCTTTTCCCCTAGTTGGTTCCTCCAGCAATTGCACCAGGAAATTGTCCCCTACACTTTCCAAAAACTTCCTGGATTGTCTGTGGACCGCTGTATTGCTCTCCCAGCAGATATCGGGGTGATTAAAGTCACCCATGAGAACCAGGGCCTGTGATCTAGTAACTTCTGTTAGTTGCTGGAAGAAAGCCTTGTCCACCTCATCCCCCTGGTCTGGTGGTCTGTAGCAGACTCCCACCACGACATTACCCTTGTTGCTCACACTTCTAAATTTAATCCAGAGACTCTCAGGTTTTTCTGCAGTTTCATACTGGAGCTCTGAGCAGTCATACTGCTCTCTTACATACAACACAACTCCCCCACCTTTTCTGCCCTGCCTATCCTTCCACCCCGCTACACCATGTAACAACCCACTTTCCAGGAAAAAAATCAATTTGGCATCAATTCCCAGATTATGTAAGGCATAGGCAAGAAAATGGCAGAATAACTATAATTTAGGCTTTGATTCTGCAGTCAGTTGCATGTGATTGCATCCTGTACCCAGGCACAGGCTCAGTGACTGTCAAATGCAGGACCAGGACCTACAAATAAATAAGCAAACAAGCCTTTCAATGGGAGTTGGATCAGGTCCCAAAAGCAGATCCACCCTGACTGCTCAGTGATAATTGCTGGAAGCGGACATAAGGAAAGACATGATCAACCTGGCCTTTGGGACTTAATTAATGACATAACAATGTGATCAGTTTCTGCTGTTGACACATCAGCTTTGTTGTGTGTGTGTGTGTGTGTGTACGTGTGTACATGTGCATTTCCAAAGGCCAACGTGAATAAGATTTTTTTTAAAAATCATTACTTTGTAAATTATGGTAAAAAAATCTGGTTTCACCGACTATAAACCTTCAGATCTTACTTTTGCTTTATGGTATGGGGCAGAGAAACTCACAGTAAGCTCTGCTCTCAGGCACACAGGAGATGTAAATCCTCTTAATGGACTTCTTGTTTCCTGATCATACCCTTCACAACAAAACTATAGAGGCTGCACTTTATTTAGGGTTTTGAGGCCTTTTCTGGACTTGATTTTGCTTTATATAAGCCAGTCAATAATGTTTTATAATCAGTGCTCAGAAAAATCAGTGACAAATAATAAGGCAAGTATAAAAAAATACTGATTTCAGCTGTATGGGTGCAACTGTCATTTAAAATCAATGAATTTTTGCTTGAGTGCAGACTTCAATATTTGGCTCAGTTGTGTTTGGGAGATCTTAATATATTTGTAATTATATTTGAAATTATAAAGCATTAGTTATATAATCATCATCTTTGTAGCTGTCACTTTTAGTTTATTAACCATAAAAAGCTTCAAGTGAATCAATATAAAAAAGTCACAGCTGACTGATCCTGCCCATTGTAAGCAACTAATTTCCATGTGCTGTTTTTTACTTTGTATATTGACAATGTGTATTCAAGTGATTGTAAATAGTCATTTTCACAGCTAAGGCAATTACTAGCTATGATGAAATAGTGTGTTAGTTACTTGCTGGAGCCTTGTCATATAGTGTCAAAACTCTCCCTCTGCGAGAACATGATTAGCTCTTTGGTTAATATCAATGTCTGAGGAAGTTATAGGACCAAATCAAATTCAGCCCTGGAATAACTCCATTAATTTCAGTAGCCCTATACTAAGTAACTCTTTGGTTTTGTGAATGATATCTGAATCATCTAGCTCCTCCCCCACACACCATCCCTCAAAATGAATCAATATATTTTGTTTTCATAATATGTAAGCTAACCATTTCACCATTTCTGAAGGTTTTTTTCTTGTTTCAAATTAACAATTTACAGATAACACAAATTCACTACATATTTCAGTCAATCTGAATCTGCATTTTCAGCAAAACAAACAAACAGACAAAAGTATTTCACCCACCTAATGCTGATGCAGTTTTCTATCTAAGGATCAATTTATGTACAAAGATAGATATTTGAAAATGGCAGCTTCCAGCATGTTAGCTCATCCCTAGCAATACAAGCACCAAAGCACTGAGAGAAAACAGCTGCATTACGATATCCCAAAAGAGCTTACCTGCCTTCCTCAAATCCTTATGAAAATTTTACTGGATGGCTGGGGTTGTAAACAGTTTGCAGGGATTTTCTTGTTTTATAAAATGCCCTAAGCAGCTAGTTCAATTTATGGAAAGTCAGATGCATGATATTTACAGTAGAAACCAAAGATACTTTTAAATCACAAGAGTGCAAAACGGTCTCTGAAGCCAGTAATATTTTTGACCCACTGATTTACAGCTAAGCTAATCTTTCAGACTTCCTTCTTTTCTTGGTTTGAACACTATCGAATTTTCAGCCTGAAACATTTTTTTTTTAAATAGTCACTTGATCAACCCCTGAAAAGAACAGTTTATAGCTGAAATGTTGACAGGCTCCCAAGCACAATAATAAGAGAGCGAACACAATTCCACTAATAACTTGGCATCACAATTGTATTAATATATTTAAAGGGCTCAGATGAACCAGGCTGGAGTTTCCAGCAGCTTCCTTTTCATATCTGAATCTACAGATGTTCTCTTAGAAAGGGCGGTAATTCACCTTGGTGACTAGATAAAATGTCCATGCAATTTCACAGGGTGACATAAAAATGCTCTTTTAGAAATCAATAGAGAAAAGTATTATGCTGCCATTATAAATATTCCTGATAACTCATGAAATATTATTTTCATAAAAGGAGACGAGAAGGACAGTGCTATATATTTTTAACACTGCATAGTAATTTTTTTTAGAATTAAATTTTCTCCTATACGATGAAAAAATGTGAAGAGTCTAATATATAAGGCTATTATGGAAAAGCTACTACTTGTCTAGCTAGAATCCTAATGTGTAGACTTCCTGACAATGCGTGGAGATGTGTGGAGGAAAACCATCAGGATTCCCATTCAACGGGCTCTTGTTGATTTGGGAGCAGCCGTTAATTTAATGCAGTGGTGGGCAACCTGCCGCCCGTGGGCTGCGCCGCTTCCCGCACCTCCCATTGGCTGGGAATGGTGAACCACAGCCACTCGGAGCTGCGGGTGGCCATGAAAATGTAAACAAACTGTCTGGCAGCCCGCCAGTGGATTACCCTGACGGGCCGAGTGCAGCCCATAGGCCACAGGTTGCCCACCACTGATTTAATGGATGCGGTTACAGCTCGAGCTCTACAGCTTCCCATGCTATGCCCGAGATTATTGTAACTATCGATGGCTTCCTGCTGTCTTTAGGTTCAGTTGTGGAGGAGACTATCCCTCTGGAGGCAATTATTCAGAGACACAGTGAAATACTACAAATTGGCATGGTCCATTCGCTGGATTTTCCTCTGATCCTTGGCATCTCCTGGCTCACCCTTCATAACTCGCTTCATTCATTGGCAAGAGTAGAAGGTCACTTTGTCAAAATTCTGCTTACAGCGTGGCCAAAGATCAGAAAACATTGTACCCAGACCAAAGAAGTGAGGTTGCCCACTGAAACACCCACTGGAGGAACTGTGCAACTCCCCAGCTCTCCCCCAAGTACTGCAACTACATGGACATCTTTGAGAAGAAGGCAGAAAGCCTGCACAATGCACAATGTCAGAGTGTGAACTGGTGGCATTGCAAGAGTGTCTCCAAGAGAACCTGGCCTAGGGGCTCATACACAAATCAACTTCATCAACAGTGCACCAGTCCTTTTTGTAAAAACAGACTAGACGGCAGCTTCCATCACTGTGTTGATTTCTGAGGCCTAAATCAGATAACAATCTTGAACCATTACCCCAATCCCTGAGCTGTTGGACTGTGTGGGAGTTGCCCACATATTAACTAAATTGGATCTCCAGGGAGCTTAAAATCTCATCTGTATTTGGGAGGGGGATGAATGGAAGACCGCCTTCCAGACTCACTATGAATATTTGGTTATGCCATTCAGACTGACTAATAGCCTAGCAATATTCCACCACTTCATTAACTATATTCTATATGACCAACTGGACCAGTTCCTGAGGTGATATATTGATCTTCTCAAATGATCTACACAGTCCTAGAGAGACTACAACATAGTCTTTACGCTAAGCTTGAGAAGTTCACATTTTATCAGACCTCAATTTAGTTACTGGGTTTCATCCTATCCCTGGAAAGGATCAAGATGCATCTGTGCCAGGTTCAGGCTGTCCGCAACTGGGCACCCCTCTCCAACTTCCTACAATGTGCGTGACCTACAAGCATTTTTTAAGCTTTGCAAACTTCTACTGGAGGTTCATTTAAAAAAAATTGAAATCAAGTCAAGCCCCGCACTGCCCTACTCTGGAAACACCCAGTGCCATGGGTCACCTGAGGCCCAACATGCATTCGAGCAGTTGAAGCTTACCTTCACCACTGCTCCAGTATTAGCCCACCCAGACACTACATAAGCTTTGGTTGTGGAAGGCAACACTTCTAGTACAATGATTGGGACAGTACTACCCCAAAGGCATGGACCCACACAAATACTGCACCCCATCACTTGCTACTTGAGGAAGCTTACCCCTGCTGACCAAAACTTAGATCTTGGTCAAGGAACTCCTGGCAATTAAGACTAGTTAGTCTTAATAGTGGTGACACTACTGCAAAGGGACCCCCTATCCAGTCCAAGCATTTACCAATCATCCAAACCTATAGTTCCTGTGCAAGGCAAAGGCCCTAAACCAATGACAGCTCTGGCAAGTCTAGTCTTCTCCCAATCCAACTTTAGCTAGATCTACCACCCTAGAACTAGAAACAGCAAGGCTAATGCCTTTTCCTGAAGATATGGCTCTGACCCACAAGGCCCCAGTCCAGAACCAGAACAAATTCTCAAGTCCCATAATTTCCTGAATGCCACTTGTCACCAGGACCTGCTTGCACTCATTCACTCTGTCTTTGTCTCTGGAATTCCACACAAGTGAGCCATTATTAAACTGAGAACCACATGACAACCAGGAGGAGATCATGTTCATAAGGGACCACATCTAAGCTGCCAGGACCTGACCGTCGCGATTCTTCAATGGTGCCATGACTCCACACTGGCAGCACACTTAGAGGATCTAAAACCCAATGATTAATGTCCCATTTCTTCTGATGGCCCCAAATGTGCTGCACAATAGAGATCTTTGTAGCTTCCTGCCATCTGTGTGCCTACGCCAAGATGCTACATCAGAAGCCTTGTGGTCTCCTCAAACCTCTGGACATTCCACCTCAGGCCTAGGAGGACATTTCCTTGGACTTTGGTGGAGTTACCAGAATCCAGTGATTTTACAAACATCCTGATAGTGGTAGATCACTTTTTAAGATGGCTCACTTCATTGCCTGTGCAGGTTTACATTCCGCAAAGGAAACCGCGCAGCTCTGGATAAACACAGTCTGCCTTCATGGCCTCCCAGATCATCTCACCTCTGACCAGGGGGCCACAGTTACTGCCTACTTCTGGCAGGAGGCCCTCTTTCCAAGCACACCTATCTTCTGCCTACCATCCTTAGTAGAATGGCCAGAGAATCAACCAGATCCTAAAATAATACTTGCAGGGCTATATCAACCATCACCAGGATGACTGTCTTCACTGTTGTACAAGAACTTTGCACAGGCTAATAATGCAGACCATGCATCCACAGGCCCCAGTCTTGTCAACGATGGGTACCATCCCCAACTTCACCCACAAATACCCACATCCTCCCCTAACCCATTTGTCTCAGACTTAGTACAACACATCTGTCACATCCAAGATGAGGAAAAGGGACACCTTGAAAAGGTGAAGGAGAACTACAAAAGGCATGCAGACAACAGTCCCAATCTACTCTGAATTACAAAGGTATGGCTTTCAACAGAACACCTTCACATAGACAGATCCTGTCAGAAATGAGACTATCAATTCCTTGTCCCATACTGGATTTGGCAATAAGACAAATTGCTCACCTTCAACCTCCAGCTCCCCCAATCCCTTAGAGTCCACTGAGGACTCTATACACTGAGGTCACATTTCCCACAGAAGACCAATCAGCACCGCCACCAGTTCAAGTACAAGGTTAGGAGGAATGCAACTCCTCAACTCCAAGACCATGTGGGGCAAGTTATGGTACTGATTGAGAAGGCTATGGCCTGAAGGAACACACTTGGGAGCCAGATAAAAAATGTTTATTCTCCTGTCCTGGTTCAGATCTTCCATAGGAGCCACCCTGAAAAACCTGGACCAATGTAGCCTCGAAGGAGCCCCTAGGGGATGGGGTAATGTTATGACTCATGGGTCTTCAACCCAGACCCACAAGATTCATGGAAGCAGCTATGCTCCAACCCTTCACCTGGCAGCCTGCTGGCAACAGCTTATCTGGGACCCATGAAGTCAAGCTCTAGCATGAGGCTCTGCCCTTGAGGTCAGATTGATGGAGTCACAGATTGGCCTGCTAGCTCTACTTAAACCATCAACAGGAAATAGTCTGAACAACTGGGAATCACCCTACTCTGGACTGTGTGCCATGTGCTTCCTGTTCCTGCCTCTGAACCCATGGTATCCCGATCCAGCCTGACTCTGGTTCCAATCTGCAGTTTGGCTCCTGATTCTGACTTCCCTGACCCAGTGAATTCTTGACTCCTGTCTCGTCACTGCAGATTCTGTCTCTGACTAGGTCTGGCCACCCATGATGGAACATTGCTAAGACTGATTATGATAACCGAGGGAGGAGGACCCACCATAATGGATATTACAGGCTTAGAAGAGTGAAAGAATTTAAATTCCTAGCATTGCCGGTTGGTCTCTTGAGTGATGCCTAGCATCATATTACAACTGTTTGGTGCAAGTGGCAGGAACTGATTCCAGTTCCCTGTGAGAAAAAATATGCTAATAAATGTGTATAAAACTGTAATTCAACCCATCCTAATGTACGGAAGAGAGACTTTGCCAGCCACAAAAAGAGAAATGAGTATGCTCTCTGTGATGGCAATAAAGATGTTGATGGTCAAATGGTTGGACACTCCATTATAGGAAACAAAATGAAGTTGTGAAGGGCATAAAGCAGGTTGCCCCAATTAAAGACAAGTTGAGGGAGGTTATTCTACATTGATATGGACATATTCAGCTGAGCCTAAGCGTTATATTGTAAGATGGACTTTAAAATGGTCATGGATGGAAGACGATGAAAGGCGAGCCCAAAGATACAGGGCAGACACCAGTGGACATGAGAGAACAATTTGCATGACAGCTAGGCATACTATCATGAGTTCTGGAAGAAGACTATAAAAGTTGCTGACCCCAGAAAGGGAAGTGACAAGAAAGAAACTAATATCCTAGTCTATCTGTTTACCACACTTCAGGTGCTGGCTACAGTGGCATGACCACCTGCCCCACACCTGATTCCCAACTACAACACAGGGCTTGACTTTTAACACTTACTAGACCACTTGGCTTCCAACCTCTCCACCATAAATAATAATTTCCAATAATATACTGTTTTTGAAGGTGCTAATGCAGGAATGTGTGCCTGCCCCTCCCTCCCCACCATCCAAACTCTTTTACTTCTACTATTACAGAACTTTCCGGTGGGAGGCAGCATTATCTAGTGGCTAGGGCACTGACCTAGGAGTCTGGAGACCTGGGTTCTATTCCCAGCTCTGCTGTTTCATCTTGAGCAGGTAATTTTTCCTCTGTGTGCCTGTTTTCTCTCACATTCTCTAGATGTCTGATCTATTTAGATTGTGTAAACTAAAGCAGGGATAATTGTATGTGCATGGTGCATCACTGACCACAATGAGACCGAGATTTCAGTTAGAGCCTCCAGGTGCTAACATAATACAACCACCACCACCAATAACCTTTATTCCAAGAAACTTGCAGCTTCAGTACACTATCCCATAGTGTCACGATACCATCAGTTGGAGTTGTTAGCTACAGAAATACAGAGGATTTACTCCCTTCCACTTTACAAAATAAACATTTGTGAGCACAAAGAAAATTAAACAAATTCTGATTTTTTAATTGGGATTTTGTGCTTATGGGAGGAGCTAGAGTCCCAGAGAATGAAGTCCACTATGTCTCTACAACACAGAATCATGAAAAATCCCCTAGTATACTTATGCATAATTGAGCAATACTGGACTTTTTCCATCAGCGGCAGCAAATACACAAATGGCTAACTATGCTCTCCCACTAACTATGCCAAGCCCACCATGTATCACCAATACAATTTGTGGACTGCACCACCACCAACTATAGTGAAATTACTGGTTGTAAGGTCCTGCTTACTGTAGGTAGCATTGTTAGTGGTGGTAGAAATCAGACTAGGCACTAATCTACCAACTAATGGATGTATGTTTTCATCACACTAAGTCACTGAATCACATAATTAAATATGCTAAATTCGGCTAAGTGCCACTGAGTGTTCTCTATTCCAGCTGCCTTGTATTCTTCATTTTGAGAACACAAGACTACACAGCGAGGCTTTTGAACTAGAGTTTATCCAGCTGTGTTCAATAGCTCATTTATAGAAGTTATTATTCTTTTCACTAGAAAAGTTGAATAGGAGAGTGGGAAGGGTTTGTTTTATTACTACTTTGAAAAAAATAATTGCCAAAAAAAAAAGTCTCCTATGGAAATTTCCAGAATAATTCAGAAACTAAGTAGCTTTAAACACTTTGAGAAACATGTATTCAGTGTGTTTCACACATAGTGTTTTTCTAAAATAATCTTATGCTTAAAACTTTTCAAAACAAAAAGCATCCAATGTGTCAGAATCATCTCTTACAGCAAAGGTGGACGGAGAGACAAACAAACAAAGGAGAGAGAAGAGAAATGAGCCCTTAATAAGTTTGAGGTGGGGGAGACAATATCTCCTTAGCAATGAACAGCAAATGCAGTCAATGAATTGGAGTTCAAAAACATTTTCCCATATTCTTTTGGGGCCATATTTCCCTCTACGTGGATTAGTCTCTTATGGAGTATTTTTGTTTTTCTTTCATCACAGGGAGGTGTCCCATCAACACAAGTGGAAAGGAGATTAGCCTTCAGAATCCATGAATTCCCCAAATTCTTAGTAGATCATCTGGGGTTCTGTAGCTGCCCAAAGATCTTGCCTTCATTGGAACCGAACCATTTAACATCAGATGAGGCCCTGCCAGATCTATAAATGCTACTATGCTCATGCAAAATATTTTCAACAAAAAGTAGTAGTTATACAGTACTCCTGATCATGATTTCACACATTATACAGACATGACAGTTTATTAGTAACTATTGACCCATATACTAAACAGTGTGGGGGGGGGGGCAGTTCTACATTCTATTTCTTGGGTGTAATTCCTATTTACATCCAGGTAACTGAGGGCAGATTATTTTTAAGGGGGGGGAAATGGAGATTTAATACAAAGTGGAAGGTTTGCCAGTCCCAAAATTCATAGCCTGAACATTTGCATCTGAAGCATGGACATTGTTTCCTAGCAATATCAAGAACAATAATGGCAAGGTGAAATAGTAAGATAAAATTATTTGTTCTCTTTCAAAGTATATAAATAACTATCCAAAATGTCTTGACAACCTGTAAAGTCACAGCCCATATTAGTAACCACCACCACAGAATGATTGTTTGGATTGTTATGCAATATGCTTAAAAAATAGTTGGGGTATTTAGTTTTAGAGGTCACTTTGCATATGCACAAAAATAATACATAGTTCTGAGCAGCTTGACCTGACTTTCTGACTGTAAAAATTACAGTATATAGTCATAAGCAGAGCTGTTCAATAATCTGCAGTAAGTTATTCAGGGATTTTCACTTTCCATTCATGAATTCTCCATTGACAGAAGAGTTTTCCCCTATTTATTCATTATTTTAAATTTACAAAGAAATTCTACGAAACGTTTTGATTCTTCAATTGTGCATGGGCAGTTTTGTGATTACTTTTAATTGGATACATAGGTCCTAGAAACATCACATGTCTGTTCACCAAGCCTCTCTCAGAACCGGTTTTAAGGGGGGTTTTTGGTGTGAAAACACATGTGTATGCTTTCCAGTAATATACTCCAATAAACACTTATAATTCACTTAAAATTTCTGAGGACATTCCTGCTGATTAAAGAATGTGTTAGAATATTTGTGAAAAACTAACACAAAGGGAACATACTAATTTATTTTGACTTTGAAAATTCAAAAAGGGCATTTTCAGGAACTTTTGTTTTTTTAAATCAAGTATATACCCATATTGAGCCCAAAACCGCCATTCAGATCCCAGAGAATACAATGACGGTTCTGAAAGTAGACTGGTAAAATGACATTTTAGTATTCCATATTTATTCTCCCCCCAGTAAGTGCCATATAAAATAGTCTCATCTTATAAATCAAGACAATATTTTTGTAAACTGTAAGCACTCCAGGGTCAACTCGGTTTCTGAAAAGTCATGCCGTGTACTTTCTGTTTCATGCAACAGCACTAAGGATAAAGATCCTGAAATCAGAATTTAGCTGACAATTTTACTGATGCTCATTTGACTTGTAAATACAGTGAAATCTCTTAACAGCTCTTATCTTTTGGGGAAAGATTTCTAAAATGCTTTATGCAAATACATTTTTTAACAAGTCGTTCCCCATTTTTTCCCCTCATTAGAAGTCAGGAGCCTGTTTCTTGTCCTTAACCTATAAAAACAAATTATGTATCATTGTTCTAAAATCGAGACAAAGCTATATGAAAAATAGAGATTATATTGTCTCAAGAGAGGCAAGATAGTTGACGTAATATCTTTTATCGGGCCAACTTCTGTTGAGGAAAGAACAAGCTTTTGAGCTTTCCAGAGCTCTTCTTCAGGTCTCAAGGCAGATAGTGTGAATTAATCTGTCAAGATTCCATATGCAGGCTTTCATACAACCTGACTTTCCAGGGAGGGGACACAATCAGAAAAGCACAGACTGGTACAAATTATTGAGGCAGAATGGAGAGTTAGGCTGAGTACCACAAAGGGTAGGAGAAAAGTGGTTTAATCCTTTACATCATGTATATTTTAGTTATCCCTGTTCAATGAATCAGATGATTGTGGGTCTTTGTGCGCTGACTTACATTAGTGGAAATATGAAGTGCAACCCCACTGAACTCAGTCACATCACATCTGTGTAAGAGGGATGCAAGTTGAGAATTTGATCAACAATTCCTTGGACATGAGTATATGTGTAATTAAATCTTTCTGAAGTCATATGCTGTGTATGTTCTCATAGCATTCAGGATTTCTCAGGAAAATGCTTCCTGCTGTGGACATCAATTCAGAAAATACACTTGTAGATGGGTAATTTAGCGATTCAAAAGTTAAACTATCAAGCTTGGACCAGTATGATTTCTCTCTCTCTCTCCAGCATTCACATATAATATGCTTAAGAGCCCAGGGAGGTCCATGTGCTTGCACAGTTCTCTGCTGTAGGCAAGAGTAAGGATTAAAAAAAATTCGAACATTTATAGAACTAAGTTTTCCCATTCACACAAGGTGCAGGAGGAAGCTAAAAGCACAGATTTTTTTAAACTGTGTTTAACTGTTGATTTCAGACCAATTCTCCAAATTATCAAAATCATTTTGAATTCTAATCCTGGCCACAAAGTGTTCGCAATCCCTCTTAGCATGCTATCATCCACACCACACCATGATGTCATTAATGCAAGTTTTGACTAGGTACAGACCCTTGTGGGACCTCATTAGGTATGTCCTCCTACTTTCACAATTAACTTTTGATGACTCAATGAGTAATTTGTTTCTTCAACCAGTTTTGCACCCTCCTAATAGTAATTTAAGATAGACCCCATTTCCCTAATTTGCTTATGAAAATGCCATGTGGAGACACTGGATTCTGGGGTTGATCTGAATCCCTGGTGCACATTAGAGCCCGCTGAGGGGAACTCATGGGGGTGGCTTTTCACGTGACATGTTTAGCTCGTTATCTCAGTTGTGGGTTTCTGCAAAAAGAAGTTGGAGGCAATTAGTTCTTTCGGGTAACAGCTATTTCAAAAAGAATAATGACAGTGACTAGTCACAGTTAAGAAAATATGTGCTTATACCTGAAAAAGCTCTGTGTAAGCTGGAAGGCTTGTCTCTCTCACCAACAGAAGCTGATCCAATAAAAGACAGTGACTCGCCCACCTTGTCTCTCTAGTAGCCATATTGGTCCTAGGTCCAAGAACACTGGCTAGGCAGTAATACCGCAGAAAAAGATGTGGGGCTTATAGTGGATTGTAGCGAGGCGGGCTGGCGCCCCACCACCCCGCAGAGTGAAGCACCGCCCAATGGCCAGAGTGGGTGGGGACAGGAGGCTCTGGGCCCGCCCCGCCAAGAGACAGGCCGCGACCCAGAAGTAGACCAGCGCGACCCGGAACTATAAAGTCGGGCCCGCGGAGCTCACTGGAGGAGCACCGGGGAGACCAGACGGGGCCAGCTTAGCTCGCGACTGGGAAACCCCTGTGGCCCCAGGTACCCGCCTAGACTGGCCGGACCCGCCGAGAGGCCCCTACCCGGAGAAGTGGCCGGACCTGCCAAGTGACCGCGAGTCTGATGAGGAGCCCATGAGGCTGGAACCCGCTGAAGACACCCCCTGGACTCAGGTACCGCCCGAGGGGGAGTTAGGAAGTGGCCCCGGGACAGCCGACCCCAGTCTGGCTGCACAGTGGCCAGAACCCATGTCAGTGTGTTGTGGCCAGGATCCCCACTGACGCAGCGGCGGATCCTTTGCTGCTGTTAGGGCCCCGGGCCGGGACGCAGTGGAGTGGGTGGGCCTGCGTCCCCCCTGCCACCCAATGTGTGGGTGGCAGTCTCCCCCTCTCCCAGATTCTCCAGAGCCAGGACCTGGGCTTGCCACCACCTCCATTGAGGGCTCAGCCCCTGCTTGAGGGACTGAGCCCTGAACTATCTGTTGCCCCGCCCTGACCAAGGGCCTGGGTCTATTGAACTCTGTGCTCAGCCCCTGCCTGAGGAGCTGACCCTTTGACTATTTACTCGCTGCCCCGCCCTGACCCAGGGCCTGGGCCTATTGAACTCTGTGCTCAACCCCTGCCTGAGGAGCTGAGCCCTGACTATTCACTTGCTTTCTGCCCGCCCTGACTCAGGGCCAGGGCTTAGCCTCTACCGCTTACAGGACCCGACCAGAGGTGTTCGGGCCCGAGACCAAGGATTCCCCAACCTAATTGAATGAGTACAGTGAGGTGGGCTGGCGCCCCACCACCCCGCCGTAGACTGAGACCCCTACACGTGGTGGAGAATGTGGGCACCGATCCCCCTAACCCTGTGAGAAGGGACCAGAGGGAGAGCTTGCCTGACCAACATGGATATGGATAAGCTTATTAAGTTCTTGGCCGAGAGCCAACAACAGCAGCAGGCCGCCCAGCTCCAGCAGCAGCAGCAGCTGGTCCAGCAACTCAGCACACAACAACAGCAGCTGCTTGTGGAACTGGGGCGCCAGAACCGGGAGCACCAGCAACAATGCCTACAGCAACTGGCGACGATGCTGCCCCGCCCTACGGATCCCCAGCCGGCGGGGGCCACCAGGTCACCCAGTGCAGCCCCCCCGGTTCGATTGACCAAGATGGGCCCCACCGACGACCCCGAGGCCTTCCTAGTGACCTTCGAAAGGGTGGCGCTAGTCGCAGGGTGGGCCCCAGACCAATGGGTGACCCTCCTGGTCCCGTATCTGACCGGGACCGCCCAAATGGTGTATCGGGGCCTGTCCGTGGAGGAGGCCCGTGACTACACCCAAGTAAAGGCGGCCATCTTGGATGCCTTGGACATTAGTCCCGAGACCTTTCGCCAGCGGTTCCAGACCCTAGTCTATCCTACGGGAGCCTGACCGCGGGTGGTGGCTCAGGAACTTCGGGAAGTGTGCAAACGATGGTTACTGCCCGAGCGGCGGACCCCGGGGGAACTCATGGAGCAGATTCTTCTTGAGCAGTTCACCCATATACTCCCATCACGAGGGAAGGCGTGGGTCCTCCGCCATCGGCAAGTGACGCTAGCCGCTGCTATCACCTTGATGGAGGATTTCCTCGCGGCCGAGGCCCCCGTGGGGCCAACTACCCGAGCTGCCCCACCAGTACCGGAGCGCCACACTCCAGAAAAGAGGGGCCCCACCCGGGGCGAAACGCGAAATCCTTCGCGGGGCACAGAGCCCCGGCCGACCGAGGGCCCAGTTTGACAAGCCCCGATACCTCGGCCCATCCCCTGGGGGGCCAATCGAAGCCTCCCAAAGGTTCCGACAGGAACCCCGGCCCGGCTGGGACAATCAGACTTCGGACCATGTTTCTCCTGCGGGAGACATGGCCATTTGCAACGGGACTGCACCGAAATGGACTGCAGCTTCGGCCAGGTCTGTGCAGGAGATGCCCGCGCCCGGCGCCCCGAAGATCACGGTGCCAGTGGTTGTCGGGGATCGCCCAACCCTTGCCCTGATTGATTCAGGCTGTGGCCAGACCTTAATTCGGCAAAGCCTAGGCCTCCAGACTGATCCAGACCTGGGGACGATTCGTCTGCAGTGCATTCACAGGGACATAAGGCCATACCCCAGCGCCCGAGTCCCGTTAACCGTGGATGGGGTGACACGACTGATGGTGGTTGGTCTGGCCCCTCGGCTCGCGTATCCAGTGATCCTGGGGCGAGACTGGCCGGAGTTCCCCGAAGTCCTCCATGCGAACACCGAGGAGGGTCCGGCGGCTACCCCAGCCCTGGAAGGAGACCCTCCCGAGGTCCGGTCAGAAGGCGGCGAGGCACCAGACTACGCTGGACCAAGGGAAGAACCAAGAGACTCCCCGCGGGAAGCGGCGGATGCTCCCCAGCTGCACACGGATTTTTGCCGTGATCAAAGGGCAGATCCTACGCTCAGCCGTGCGTATGAGCAGTTGGCGGCCGTCAATGGAGCTATAACTGACCCCCAGTGGGCGACACAGTGGCCCCACTTCGAGCTGCGCCAGGACCGCCTGTACTGGGTCAAGTGGGACCTGCACACCGGGGAATCCCGAACCCAACTGCTCGTGCCCCGGTGTCACCGGCGAGCGGTGATGAAGCTTGCCCATGATGTCCCCGCAGCTGGGCATTTGGGCCACGAAAAGACCCTGGCCCGAATATTGATGCGGTTTTTCTGGCCAGGTATACACAAAGAGGTGAGGAGCTACTGTCAGTCGTGTCCAGAGTGCCAGTTAGCCGCCCCACCACAGACACCTAAGGCCCCCCTGATCCCTATGCCCCTCGTCGAAACACCATTCGAGCGGGTGGCCATGGACCTGGTGGGGCCCCTTCAAAAATGTTCGGCCGGGTTCCAATACATCTTAGTGATGGTGGACTACGCTATCTGTTTCCCAGAGGCAATACCACTCTGGAGCATCACCGCCCGAACCATCGCGGGGGAACTCGTGAAGGTCTTCACTCGGGTAGGCCTGCCCCGGGAGATTCTCACGGGTCAGGGGACCAACTTTATGTCCCAGCTGCTGCAGCAGGTGTGCGAACTCCTGGGGATCAAACAGTTACAGACTTCGGTTTACCACCCGCAAACTGACGGTTTGGTCGAACGGTTTAACTGCACCCTGAAGGCCATGTTACTTAAGTTCCCCCCAGAAGAGCTACGCCAGTGGGATCAGCTACTCCCGCCGCTGCTCTTGGCGGTTCGAGAAGTACCCCGGTCGTCTACCAAATTTTCCCCTTTTGAGCTGCTCTACGGGCGCCGCCCCCGGGGGCTACTGGACCTGATGCACGAAACCTGGGAGCAAGCCCTCTCTCCAACCCAGGGCCTCTTGAAATATGTCTTCCAGCTCCAGGATCACCTTACTCAAGCCGGGGCATTAGCTAGGGAAAATTTGAAGGCTGCGCAAGAAGCTCAGGCCCAGATTTATAACTGCGGCGCACGAGTCCGCGACTTCCAACCCGGCGATTGGGTTCTGCTCCTCCTGCCCTCCAGTGAGTCAAAATTACTGGCCCGGTGGCAAGGCCGTATGAGGTAGCCCAGAAGGTTGGGCCCGTCACCTATGAGATCATCCAGCCTGACCGGCGCCGGAGGATGCAGCAGTATCATGTTAACCTCCTAAAACCCTGGCGGGAGCGGGAGGGACTCTTTATCAACCCTTCCCCGCCTGAGCCCGAACTGGGCCCCCGCGCCACCCTTCCGGGGGACCCCGTAAGACCTCAGCTCGGGGAGACGTTGATGGAGGAACAACTCAAGCAGACCCAGTGCCTCCTCCGGGCGTTCCCGCGAACCTTCACAGTCCAACCCGGATACACAACCCTTGTCCATCACACCATCCAGACCAAACCGGGGGTGGTGATCCGGGAGGCGACCAGGCCAGTGCCCTATCACATGCAGCAAGTCATTGAAGAAGAAGTGCAGGCCATGCTGGACCTGGGGGTTATCGAACCCTCTCAGAGCGAGTGGCGCAGCCAAGTAGTACTGGTCCCCAAACCTGATGGCACGCGACGGTTTTGCATCGACTTCCGATGCATCAATGCCATCTCTAAGTTTGATGCGTACCCAATGCCCCGGGTGGATGAGTTGCTGGGCCGGTTAGGGGAGGCCCGCTTCATCACTAACCTTGACCTGAGCAAAGGGTATTGGCAGATTCCCCTCGACCCCGCCTCCAGGGAGAAGACCGCCTTTGCTACCCCCACAGGCCTGTACCAATTCACTCGGATGCCCTTCGGCCTCCATGGAGCCTCTGCAATGTTCCAAAGACTAATGGACCACCGCCTCCAACCCCACAGAGACTACGCCATGGCCTATCTTGACGATGTGGTGGTGTACAGTAGCCAGTGGGAGGACCACCTAGAGCGGGTAGCGGCAGTTTTGAGGTCCCTCCGGGCCGCCGGGTTGACGGCCAATCCCAAGAAATGCTGCCTGGGATGGCAGGAGACCACCTATCTGGGGTACACCATCGGGAGAGGACAAGTGAGACCCTTTGTGGGAAAGGTCCAGGCCTTAGCAGCCTGCCCGGCCCCCACAACAAAGCGACAGGTCCGTCAGTTTTTAGGACTTGCCGGATACTATCGACGGTTCATCCCTCAGTTCGTCTCTATCGCGACCCCTTTGACGGGACTCTTGACGAAGGACAGCCCCCGCCGTATAGTGTGGACCTCGGAGTGTGAGGACGCTTTCCAGGAACTCAAAGCCAGTCCCTGCCGGGAGCCCGTTCTCTACAGTCCGGACTTTCATCGCGAATTCATCCTCCAGACGGACGCCTCAGAGGTAGGACTGGGGGCTGTCCTGTCCCAGGAGGTCGATGGAGAAGAACATCCCGTCCTCTACCTAAGTCGGAAATTGTTTCCCCGTGAACGGAACTACCCAGTAATAGAAAAGGAAGCCCTGGCAGTGAAATGGGCCTGTGATGCATTGCGTTATTACCTTCTCAGAGCCCCGTTCCTGCTAGTCACCGACCATGCCGCCCTTCAGTGGCTGGCCAAAATGAAGAACAACAACATGAGGCTAACACGCTGGTACCTGACGCTGATGCCCTATGCTTTTACTGTCCGCCATAGGGCAGGTAAGGACAACGTCAATGCCGACTTCTTCTCCCGCTTGAGGGATTTGGACAGGTCTGGTCCCGATGAACGGGAACCAGCCTTGAGGAGGGTGGGGGGTGTAGCGAGGCAGGCTGGCAGCCACCACCCTGCAGAATGATGCACCGGCCCAGTGGCCAGAGTGGACGGGGCCAGGAGACTCTGGGCCCGCCCCGCCAAGAGACAGGCCGCGACCCGGAAGTAGACCAGCGCGACCTGGAAGTATAAAGGCAGGCCTGCGGAGCTCACTGGAGGAGCAGCCACCGGGGAGACCAGACGCGGCCAGCTTAGCTCGCGACTGGGAAACCCCTGTGGCCCCAGGTACCCGCCTAGACTGGCCGGACCTGCCGAGCGGCCCCTGCCCGGAGGAGTGGCCGGACCTGCCGAGCGGCCCCTACCCGGAGGAGTGGCCAGACCTGCCGAGCGGCCCCTACCCGGAGGAGTGGCCGGACCTGCCGAGTGACCGCGAGTCTGATGAGGAGCCCATGAGGCTGGAACCCACCGAAGACACCCCCTGGACTCAGGTACCGCCCGAGGGGGAGTTAGGAAGTGGCCCGGGGACAGCCGACCCCAGTCTGGCTGCACCGTGGCCAGAACCCATGTCAGTGTGTTGTGGCCAGGATCCCCACTGACCCAGCGGCGGATCCTTTGCCGCTGTTAGGGCCCCGGGCCGGGACGCAGTGGAGTGGGTGGGCCTGCGTCCCCCCTGCCACCCAACGTGTGGGTGGCAGTCTCCCCCTCTCCCAGGTTCTCCACAGCTAGGACCTGGGCTTGCCACCACCTCCATTGAGGGCTCAGCCCCTGCTTGAGGGCCTGAGCCTTGAACTACTTACTGCCCGCCCTGACCCATGGCCAGGGCTTCCTGATTTATTGTTTGCTCAGCCCCTGCCTGAGGGCCTGAGCCCTGAACTACCCGCTGCCCCGCCCTGACCCAGGGCCTGGGCCTATTGAACTCTGTGCTCAGCCCCTGCCTGAGGAGCTGAGCCCTGACTATTCACTTGCTTTCTGCCTGCCCTGACTCAGGGCCAGGGCTTAGCCTCTACCGCTTACAGGACCCGACCAGAGGTGTTCGGGCCCGAGACCAAGGATTCCCCAACCTAATCGAATGAGTACAGCAAGCCGGGCTGGCGCCCCACCACCCCGCCATAGACTGAGACCCCTACACGGATCATATATTGAATTTGAGACTACATGATGCAGCTGTGAAAAAGGCTAATATTCTGAGGTGTATCAACAGAAGTGCCATATATAAGACGAGAGGTAATTGTTTCACTCTACTCAGCACTGGTGAGGTCTGTGGAGTACTCTGTCCAGTTTTGGATGCCACACTTAGAGATGTGAACAAATTGGAGATAGTCCAGAGGAGAGCATCAAAAATAATAAAAAGTTTTAGAAACTTAACCTATGAAGAAGAAAACCAATTTAGTTTAGTTCTAAGAAAGAGGGCTGCAGGGGGACCTGGTAACAGTCTACAAATATGTTCAATGCTGTTACAATAAGGACAGTGATCAGTTATTCTCTAGGTTCACTAAACATAGGCCAAGAAGTAATGGACTTAATCTGCAGCAAGGGAGATTTAAGTTAGATATTAGAAAATAAAACTTTAATCATAAGGATAGTTAAGTACTGGAATAGGCTTTCAAGGGAAGTTGTAGAATCACTGTCACTGGAGATTTCTAAGAACAGGTTAGACAAACATCTGTCAGGGATGATCCAGCTATACTTGATTTTGCTTCAGCAGGGAATGGACTACATGACTTCTTGAAGTCCCTTCCTGCCCTACATTTCTATGATTGTATGTGGATTAGTCATGTTCCAACAGGCAATATAATCAGTGTAGCAGGTTGTGTTACAGGCATCATGCATTTACACTGTCCTCTGTCTATTGCAATGCGTATTCTGAAGGCTGGAAGGTTATGGTGAATGCTGGTTTCTATAGACTTGATTGTCAGAGGTGCTGAGCGCACAGAGCTTCCAGCAACTGCAGTGGGAGCCACGGCTGCTCAACAACTATGAAAGTGAAGAAGACCTCATGTGTTTAGCATAAAGACTACAGTAGTAGAACTAGCTTTTATTTTAGAAGAACATCAGCCCAGATATACTCTCCTTTGCATCAGTGACAGCAAATACTATGTCTCCCACTTGGCTTTGTCCAGGACAAGACCGATTGCTGGAATCACAACTAGATTCTGCAATAATGCTCTTGATCTCATTGTCAATGGCAATAGCACCCTCTCCCCAGGCACTATATTAGACAGCTTCACTCCTATAAGCTCTACGTGCAGTCACAGATTCAGTCACCTGCAGCATTTTCTGTTCCTCTTTTTCTAATAATTGTATGAGTGACTTTTTGGTAACCCTACTCTATGTAGTACCAGATGGTGCCAGAACCTTCTTAAGCAGCACAGACTTGCTGTTTCTTCTCTGTCAACCATATCCCTGTGTTCTGATTTTTGCTGGCCTGCTGAGCCCATGGGCTTTCACATGGGGGTTACCATTCCGACCAACACCATTACTTTCTAACCCCATCCCTACTAGGAGTATTCTCAACTGTTTGGAAAGTATGATTGCTATTGTTAGCACACAACAATGAACCACCACCACCAAGCACCATTCTTGGCAAGAACTATCTCAATAGATCATAGCAGAGACACCTCCAGAGGCAAAGCAACACAAAAATAAGGCATCCTTAAGATGTACAGAGCAAGCATATCTATTGGCAGCAGATCTGTTAACAATGCAGGGCAGCAACTGGTCCATCAAAAAAAAAAAAGTGTCAAAAGATTATATTCATTTTGCTTAAGGAAGGGATGTCAGGACTCCATCACACTGACCTACCCACCCACCCACAAGCAGTGATGGCGCTAAAATAAGTACCCAGGCCACAGAGCAAATGCATTGAGCATTAGCTGCTCTATTCAGATTGCACCCATTATGATGGATGCAAAGGTAGCAAACAAAAGGTAACATTTGTCTAAGGGGAAGCCACCAGAGAGGCACAGTCCCACTGAGTCACCCATTCACAGGAAATGTTACAGAATTAGCCAGACAATGTTACTGATATTGCACATTTCTTAGCTGAAAGCAGATCTGTAAAGTATGCATAACCCCAACTACAAGTACAGAAATGGAGGTTTCAAAGAACATGTGTATAGGGAAATGACAGAATTCTCTCTTTTATGGACCTGACTGGAAAATATTCAGAGTTGGAGACTTTGTGTTTGAAATAGCTATCACAGCAGACTTAAAATAAAAGGCAAGTAGTATGGCTGATAGAAATTTTTCTATCCATTTTTTTTAAGGATAATTGGGTTTTTGATTAAATTAATTATATTTTTAACTACTTTACTTGAAATGTATAGAGATTTTTCATTAGAAAACCAGCAACCATCATTTCCTTCCTCCCCTCCCCACATTTTTGGACAATATTTTATAGTTCTCAGCACTTTTTGGCAAAAAAAAAAGTCATTTTCCCCACAAGAAAACTAATTTTTTCCCCAACTAGCTCTAATAAATATATTACACACACACACACACACACACACTTTTGTTTGAAAAGACATTCCCCATCCAAAAACAAATAAAATAAAATAGGCCAGTGCTAACAGTGCAGAGAAGTTCAACAGAGAACTTAATATTTTGTGGAGAGGGGAAGATGGACAGACAGAGGATTAAGAGACAATGGCAAAGCAGGAAGATGTGACAGGGATACCTACTGTAGCCTATGGACCACCACAAACACGCTGGATGCTTTGCATGTTTATAAGTACCAGTGTGTTGTTTATTAGGTCCTCCCCACGAGTTCATCAATACAGCAAACAACAAGTGGCATCAACTTCCCCCTTAGCCCACTCTCTGGGAAGGGAGGGAGAAAGATTTCCTCATCCTGCATCTCCTGACCCCTGCCAGCCTCTTTCCCTTGCTTCCTCTCTTTTAACTGTTCCCAGATGATGGGTAGATTGACAAGCTAATGAGAACAGCCTCCTGCCTAATTAAATGTTTGATTTAGTTTAGTTTAGTGGACCAATTAAGTCCACTCCAGTGGTGCAAATAGCTAGTACCTTAGTGACCAGCATGCTATGTCCGTACTAGCCTTGTGGCATTTTGTCACAGAAGGTAAGACTAAGAAAGACAGCTTTGTTGGGTGAATTCATGTTTTCCTCCCATCATAATGAAGTAACTTCTAACAGGTTGTAAAAACTAAAGAACCTGAATTAGTTCTCTGATATCACTTATCATTGTTGTCAATCCAGGTTCACATTTCAGAGCTCAAGCAATGAATCTGTTTGCCTTGGACAATTAAAAACAAAAGTAAAAAGGAAGAAATTCATAGGCTAGCGATGTGTGATTTATATCATTCCTTCTTATGGTGGCCAAGCACACCATATACAATATTTTATGAGCAAGTGTCAAATCACAAACTATACGGCAGACATCCTTGAGGGACTCAGCCTCAGGGTGGCTGCACAGATGTCATTCTCCAACACCACACCTGCAAGAAGTTTAAATTGATGTGTTTAATTTAGAATGAGAAATAGGTATGTGAACAAATATGCTTGTGACAGCAATAGGAAAAGCAGGGATCTGGGTAGTAAATGTCACCAAAATTAATTTGGTGTGTTCAGATTTACCAGCATCTAAACAGCATCACTACTCTGTCAGCAAAAATGATGTTCTGCAAGGGTTTGCAGGTCACATGGCAAAAGTTCCCTTGTTACATTTAGGCACAGTAGATTTGCTCTTTGACACTTTCAATTTGATATTTTGCAGGGATTAGGAAAATAAATCAGATAGGAAAACATTATATGTTGTTTTTGCCCCTGTAGCTGACTACTAGTAATCTTAAAAGTCAACAAATGTCAGGTTTCAATTTTTAGTTTACTGAATTACTGCTTTGTGGAGCACAAAAATACCAGTCTCCATGGGTTTTACAGTTCTAATTCTTTCACATGCAATTACTAGAAAAACTGTTTTACTGTACCTGCCTGACAGTTGCTTAATATCACTGGCTTTTGTACATATTGCCTTAAACATCTGATTGAAGTGATCAGGAAGAGGCTTTCACCCAAGCGCACCTGCCGCAGTTTCACCAGTACATTCCACTCTTTATGGGGGCCCTTCATGACTTCCAACCCTAGTTCTCTATAGAAGAGATGAGTGCTCCACAAACCAATGAAAATTGAATATACATCATAGGAGAAATGAAAATGATTTGTAATAATTTATTGCAGTGGAACCTTTGTATAGACTAATATGATTACAAATAAAAGCCTAAGTCATGAGCATATGCGATTTTATTTTTAAGAAAACTATTGTATAGAAAAATCCTAGCCAGCTTACAAATTAGTGTTTTGTCCTACAATTATAATTTTAAACAGTCATTACTTTCATGACAAAGATATAGCAAATGGATAGAAATAAAACTGATTCTGATTTAAATTAAGGACATCACAATTAGATATGTACTTTAAGTGTCAGGATGCTCTCACAGCCAACCCAACCAATAAATTGCTACATAATGGTGTGAGTTGTTAATTTCAAAAGTAATGACCCAGGAGTTTCCTAGAAAATGCAAAGGTTGGGTATGCTTGCTATGCTCCCTATAGAATGTGGGGAAATTTATTATTCTTATAGACCTGATGCAAAGCCCACTAAGACCCTCATTGTATTCAGGGGCTCTGAATCAGGTCTCATCTCTATTAAAATAATGTTTCTCAGTTACATCAATGCAACCCCATAGAAGTTTGCACTGGAGTAATACAATGTGTCACACAATCCCAAATGCATTTTTAAAACTTAAAACCCCTTTTTTGAAAATCTTAATATGGAGATAGACAAACCGGAAGCAGTTTGCTGTGATGCCAATTTTGAAAACGTATAAGCCTCGTTTGAGTTGAGTTCACACACACAAGCTTTATGCATAAATACATGGTGGAACCACCTTAATTTCCCCTGCTTGGGGGGACAATAGATTCACTTAAAACCCCAAGGGAAGGCAAAGCTAACTCACATAACAAAATAGCGCATCCTCTTTTAAGAATGGTTCATAGGGTCTTCACCTCAGAACCCTGGTTCAGCTTCCAAACTTAAAGCCTACATAACAAAGCCTTGGTTAGGCTGGTCGGCTAGGGAAAATCTACACTGCAGCTGGTAAAGCAGGCCTCCTAGCAAAGGTAGACAGACTCAGGCTAGCGGGCTCAAACTAGTAGTGTAAATGTTGTGGCTCAAGCCGTACCTTGGATTCTCAACCCCACCTGACCACCTAGGCTCGAGAGCCCAAGCCGCAGCCTGACGTGCTATTATCTTTAACATACAAGCCTGAGCCCTGCTAGTGCAACTCTGTCTATCCAGGCTGGGAAGCTTGCTCCCTAGAGCCTGAGAGAAGCATGGCTTCTCTTCTCACCCCTCTCTCTCTCACTCAGCTTCTTCTTGATTACATATTCTATCTCGAGGGCAAGACAAGACATCCTTGATTACATTCCAGTTGTAGCCTCCAGCCTGTACCTTAAATAGGTAGTACACTCTTTTTCACAAACCCACAGACAATGTTTTGCAATACCAATATATTTACTGTGCAGGTAGCCATGCAAGTAGGTTAACCATAGAGTTTCTAGGATATAAATCCTCAGGAGATTGTTCACACTTGGTCTTGTTTAATATGCAACTTGCATCACCAGAACATTGTATAACAATTTTAGGGTTTAGTCCAAGTGTTTAGAAGACCATGTAATAGAGTTTCAAACAGCAGATCAATATCTACTTACCCTTTTGAAACTGACTCCAGTGGTCCTCACTGGATAATGAAATTGGAAGCTCCTCTTCAGTGTCCTAATCCAAAGTCCATGAACATAAAAAGAAGAGGAACTAAGAAAATACCCTGAATGGAAGAAAAAAGCAGTTAAAAGCTCCAGCAGAGCTGAAACTCTTTGGATATGTGGAAGACAACTGGAGAAAATTCAAACACTGCTTCAATCAATGTGTGCCAGTAAAAAAGGAAGACATCCAGACATCCATTTTGACAGTGGCTGGTTCTGATTCACATGATGTTTTCAATAGTTTTCAGTTAACTCAGGCAGAAAAAGCTAACTATGAAACTGTAGTACACTGTAAAGAGCACTGCACTCCATGTAAAAAAAACAAAACATGAAAGTTGTTTTTAAATCAGAGAACAAAAGGAAGGTGAAACTATAAACGAGTTTGTGACTGATCCCAGGCTGCAGAGCAAACCTTGCAATTTTGGGAGCTAACTGAGTCCCTGATAAGAGATCAAATTATGATTGGAATCTGGAACAAAAAATACTTCAGAGAGACTACTGGAAAAACCAGGATTAACCCTTGATAAAGCATTTAAAATTTGCCAAGCAATGGAAGTTACCTGTCCCAAATGAAGCTTATTAAGTTTATGCTACTCTGACACTGTAGACATGACTGAAAATCCAAGATACTGCAAGGAAAAAAAAACCTACCTGAGGCAGAAAGGTATGTGAAACTCAAATCCAGAGTCCTGCAAAAACAGCACATGGAGCCAGACATGCTATGGTAATCATCGCAAACCAAGAAAACATCCAGCATATAGGAAAATCGCAATGGATTACATTACTTTGCAAGCATTCACAAGCAGCAGCAGAGTATGTGCATAGCATGGAGAAACAGGGTGACATTGGTACCACTAACACAGATGAATTCTTCATAGTAACAATGCATAACACTGCAGCAGAAGATGACTAGTCTATCTATCTGAAAGCAAATGGGATGATTACTTTTAAGTTGGACACTGACACACAAGCCAATGTGTTATAAGACTTTCTCTGTCAATTCTAAAAAAGTAAATAGGCAAAATTCAGGGCTTACACTGGTGAGCTTATTCCCACTAAAGGAATATGTGAACTAAATGTGTGGGTAAATAATTTGGAAGATATACTACTACTAAATAGTAGTAGAAATAATAGGGAAAATACCACCTATTATTGGGTCAAAAGAAGATCAATCCTTTGTCTCATCAACAGGGTGCTTTCTTTGGAGGGCCTGGGGAACAACAACTGAGGAAGAGTTTGAGGGAATAAAGAAGCTCTAAGAGTAGAGAATAGAGTTGAAAGAGCCCAGCTGTCCCCAATTCACACCCCTAGGAAAATTCCCTCACCCTAAGGCAGAGGTTCAAAGAGGAGCTGGAGGTATTTATTGCTCTGGGAATCAAAGTGAGCAGAAGAACCAAGAGAGTGAGCATACTCAGTCTTCTACCCCACCCCAATCTTTGCTTATGTATAGGCCACAAAAAATTACATCCATATGAAGGGAACATTTTCTATTATTAAGTTTTTAGGGAGAGAGCTGATGCCAAATATTTTTTCTTACTGGATGTATCAGCAGGGTCATGGCAGGTGTCTCAGGAAAAAAACCAGAGCACAAATTTGTGCAAATTCAACTCCTCCTTTGGGAGACACTGTTTCTGCAGACTGTCATTTGAGTTGCATTCAGTATGACAGATATTGCAAGTGCATGTGAGTCATTTGTATTAAGTGTATGAATCATCTGTGAATCATTGTGGGCCAGGGAGTTTATGCAATTCCCAGGGTTGTCCAGGCAAGTGGGGAGAAGGGGGAAGGTTACCACAGCTTCTCTGGGAACTAAAAGTAGTGTTGGGTGCTCGTTACTGAACTAGTAAACACCTATAGCGAGGTACCACCCCTGGGGTAGCTTGCAGATACTGGCTCAAACTGGATTTTCCAAGACCAACAGACAAAGAAGGGCTTTTTTGTATGAAAAGGCTGAGTTTCAACTGACAGAGCCTTCTTTTGATTCAGCAAATTGACAGGACCTTCTGTCCAAGGGGGAGGAGGGGTGACAACCTTTGCAGAGGGTTGGAGAGATTTTGGCTTACTAGAGCCTCGTAAGATTGATAGGTGACCTCTGGTAAGCTTTTAGCATGTGTATAGGAACTTGTTTGTTTTCTCTGGAATGCTTTTACTATAAGAAACAGTGTATTTTGCTTTGTGAAGACTAGCTGGAAACTGATAGACACTGTTGTAACCTCTGGAGAAAGGTTAACCACAGGTGCTAGACCCTGCTCAGACCAGCTTGGGGAAAATCACCATGAAGGCGACTGCAAGCCTAAACTACTGGTTTGGTGGGAGAGAGATGTGGGTTCCTTTCCAAGACAGGTGATGACTAAGAAGCCTGGGACTTTTAAGTGGGTGTTCTCATGAAGACTAGGAAAAGGGAGATAAAGGGACAGTTAAATCTGAAACTGTGACATTCAGCATGCGAGATGTTTCACAGGAGACTATGCTATCAAAATTTTGTTGTAGGGTTTACACACATGATGACATTTTGATTTGGGGAAAAATAGGACTTAAAAGAGCATGACTTAAGAACATAAGAATGGCCATACTGGGTCAGACCAAAGGTCCATCTAGCCCAGTATCCTGTCTGGTGACAGTGGCCAGTGCCAGGTGCCCAGAGGGAATGAAGAGAACAGTTAATCATCAAGTGATCCATCCCCTGTCGCCCATTCCTGGCTTCCGGCAAACAGAGGCTAGGGACACCATCCCTGACCATCCTGGCTAATAGGTCCATCAATGGCTATCTTCCATGAATGTATCTATTTCTTTTTTGAACCCCGTTATAGTCTTGACCTTCACAACATCCTCTTGCAAAGAGTTCCACACGTTGACTGTGTGTTGTAGAAAAATGAATGCAACTCCACAAGGGGAAAAAGAGGTGTTTTTAAGAGATGATTTTTTGGCAATTACAAAAGTGATTTTATATATATATATATATATATATATATATATATATAGTTTGAAATAACAGCCATGGCCAAGAGTATGGTTGTGAAAAGTAGTATCAAGAGTAGAGCTATATATATAGCTCTATATATAGCTCTACTCTTGATACTACTTTTCACAACCATACTCTTGGCCATGGCTGTTATTTCAAACAAGTAGACAGCAAATTACATTTATTCCCCATAAGGGACTGCTCTCTCAGAGATGCAGGCTTGGAAAACAGACAAAAAATTCTCTGTTTCCATTCACTCTACAATTTATTTTCAGAGTTTGTTTGCTCAATTGTAGTCTAAACAGTTAAACTCCCCCAAGAACTGTTAAAGCTTTCTAACGTTTTCTTGTCTCTCTCCCTGGATTTTACATAATTTAACCAACATCTGAGGCTTAGGCAGCTATGAGCCTGAATTGTAGGATCTCCAGAATGGAAGAGACTGGGATCACTGCCAGCTGTCTAAAGAGCAGCAGAGAGTACACATTGACAGCAAAGTCAGCCAAGTGCCCATCTGCTTGGTTCAAAAGAAGTCTGGTTGCAGACAGAGAGAAGGAGCCACACTTTAGTTAGCCAAGTATTAAGATGATTAGACTGGTTGTATAGCAAATAAAGAGATGAAGAGCATATCAGACAATGGTCAACTCGCCTGACAATTTAATCACTTTGGGCCAAATATAATAATGCTTCAGGGACTGACATGAGGCTAAATGTATTTATGTTTGTGAAGTGCTCTGGCACAGTGGGGATGAGTGCTGCAGAAAAGCCTTTAAATAATAAAATAAATCCTGAAGTCGTTACTCAGAGACACGGTTGGCAGACAACTCTACTTTTCACTCAAGCAAAACCCCCATTCAGGTAAGAAACCTAAGTACTGCAGATGTGTCTACTATTAACTTATGCCATTTAACTCATCAAAAATAGAGGAAACCCAGGTGTCAATCATACCTCTGCAACCCAATGGAAGGCAATAAGATAACTTGCAAAGTAAAGTACTACTCAGTGCAAGTTAGAGTGGCAGAACCTTGCCTGTGAAATAGAGTAGATCGCTGCCATTACATCTTTAATAGGGAGGTGAAGCCCACATAGACTACACGTCTCAGCATGCAATACTCTGATTTGATCTAAGCAGCCCCGAGCATGTCTGCACGCGCCATCGCTCCCTACTAAAGTGGAGGGAAGTGCTAAGCCTCATTAAGAGCTCAGTAGGCTGTATTTGACTTGCAGTCTGCACTTTGACCACCACTGCGCTTGGATGACACTTGGCTTCCCATTTAAGTTGTTCAGATTTATGGAAATCTCATTGCATTATGTTGTGCAGCATGAGGTGACTGATGTGCTTCTGCATCATAGTCGCTGAAAAAAAAAATCTGAAAACTGGTTGGCTGAAAATTGTTCAACAGAAACAAATGCATTATAAAAACATGGTATTTAAAAACAAATAGTAAAAGCTTCCTGTTGACACATTCAGCATCTTTGTCTTTAATGTCATGGGCATTCTAATATTTCTGCATGTTGGTCAGCAAGTCTTGATTAGAAATTCTGCCCAAATCTTCTTGACCCACTGCAGTCCTATTGGCTCTTTAAGGTTATGTTCATTTTTGTGACCTGTATGCAAAATAATTTAATTGGATGGAGAACTACTCACACACTAAAAACAGCCTGGCTATTAAAAACCACTGAACATTTTCCTCCTGAATTACTGGGCTGATTACTGTTAAACTGGCAATTTTCAGCAATAGATACCTGTTTACTGCAGAGTTAACAGTATGTTTCTCTATTCTTTCCAAATAAACAAAATTGCCTGTTCATGAAGTCAAAAATAGACTGTTTATACAGCCTCCTCAGGCTTCCCACAGCATCTCCTGCTGGTGGGGAAAATGATGCAGCAAATGATGCTACCTTCTGTTAAGTCGGGGCGCTATAGGGAAAGGAACAGGAGAAGAAGGGACTTTGTTTGCAGAGGAGTAGTGATGTAGCAAGACAGACAAGGCACCAAAGTCACTAAAGCCCTATGAGGAAGTTTTATTGCTGCTACAACTACTCTCCACATTCTTATATGGTGCCGAGTCTCTGTGCTAGTATTACATGAATCGGAGAAAGCCTTCTAAGATGCTGCCTTGTGCAAGTATCTTTGACTTAAGACACATGGGTTCAATTCCTGGTTCTGCATCGACTTCCTGTGTGACCTTGGGCACAGTCACACAACCTCTGTGGATCTCAGTTCCCCATTTGTAAAGTGGAGATAGGAAAAATAATTGTCTCCCATCCTCTCTGTCTTGTCTATTTAGATTGGAAGCTCTTTAGAGTAAAGATGGTTTGTTAATAAGGGTATGTACAAACTCAAACACAATGGTTTCACCCTGATCACGTTTGGGGCATTTATGCAATACTGTAATATAAAAATATAGATTAATAACTGTGCACAGACACCCAGATGCCTGCTCACATCTCCTACGGTACATATGCATGGTTAGATATGCACATGCTTGTAGTGGTGTTCAGTAAATCACTCTGTGCCCAAAGTGCTTCAAAGAGATTCTCTTTATTTAGGGATGAAGTTCCAATTGTTTTGATATACCAGAAGATGGGCTTCTGCAGCACCCCTTCCCCAGACTTCCTGTGCGGGAAGGTAATCCGCTTAGACACCAATATCTGCTATTGTTCATGTGACCTGGGGACTTCGCATGTGGTAGCAAAAAAACCCCCCCAAAGTACCACCATACACACGTAGAAATGTGAACCTAAGTATTTGGCCCTAAACATTCCTAATCAGATGAGCTAAATCAAAGATGACATTTAACTTCAGTGTTCAGTAGGGTATGTAGGATTTGTAAATAAGGTTTAGGAAAGTAAAAGCTACACACCATAGTGCATCTCAAGCTTTTGCTAACTGAGGCTGCCAGCAATTCTAGACCTCTTTTAGCCTAGATGCACAGCAGCATAACAACTTGAAAACAAAAACAAGTGTACTGTATTCTGACTAGCCACCAGAGAGATTTGGATGCATACATTATTTTTAAGTGTTATTACAGCATGAAAAGGGAGAGTTGTCTATTGTAATTAATTTCTAAAGGACAGTGTGTTATTTGATTCTCTCCCCCTCCCCACACCCCACTTTGCCAACCTGTGCATTTTTAGGTTGGCATAGATATGACACTTTGTCCCATGTAATACTATATTACAATTTACTTTGAAGCTCACAGTAGCTCATTAATGTTCCTTTGCATACACATGACCATGACATCACCAAGACAAAAGTCAGAGACAGTAACCTGTAACTCATAAAAGGTTCAGCACTTACTATAATCTGCATGAGAACTTCCTGTAAGTAGAACTCATGCAATGTAGATTTTTAATGAAGGGTTTCCCAGCATTTTGCTGTGAATGAAAATGAAGTAGTGTAACCTCATGTATAATTCTTAGCTCCTATGTAGCTGATCATTCATAAACAGACACACTGATATATGAAAATGATTTTATATGCCCAGCTTCTATGTTTTTCATAGCATTCCAACTAAGACTCTGCATTAATTTCCCATTTCAATATTTTATTTCTGTCTTGAGCCATAAAAATATAATTGTTACAACTGAAGTTTCAGCTCTTCTATTTCCCAAAGGCCCATTCTTTTTACACAGCCACATACACCATCCTGCTTATTGGCCTTCATTTTCTATCAGCAAATGTTAATGCTACTTGAAGAAAACTTCAAGTTAGGTTATTGCCAATGAATAAAAAGATGTCTCCTAGAAGAATTTGCTGCCTAGAATAACAAAATGGATCTTTTATTGGACTCCATTTCCCACAGTTGAGCTATTGGATTTGCCAACTATTCAAAGATCAGATTTATGTTTTTCACACCTGCATGGGTTTATTGTGTTAATTTCTACAATTAAGTAATAAGAGGAGATGAAGTAGACAGTAACTAATGTGAATTGTTCTTAGGAGAGCAAGTTATCCTAGTTCAGATATATCCCAAATGTTTCAGCATCCTGATCCATGACAACAAGCAGTCAGATAAAGATAACACCTTCATTTAAAAAAATAACTTTTGTAAAAGCAATCACAGGTTAAATAAGTTAGTGCTAACATATGGCTATGCAGCACTATAATAGCTAATCATTCTGATTTCAAGTAGAAATCTGGGGTGAAATTCTGACAGCTGAAGACAGTGGGGATTTTGCCCATTGACTTCAACAGGGTCAGGACTTCTACTGAGATTTTGTAATAGACATAAGATTCGATCTTCAGCTGGTATAAATCTGCATAGCTCTATTGACTTCAATAGCCCTTGGAGCCTCAGACTATCCCTGGGATTCTGTGTAGACTACATGTATTGTGATGATGAGACATCAGAGCTATAGGGAAGAAAAGAAAGGCATTTCATAGATCTTTCATAAAATACTTCATGATTTCAAAGTCAAAGTACTGATGACATATTCTTCAGAAGAAACAGAGCTATGAGGCCTTATGCTCATGATAATCAACGGCCTCCATATATTTTAAGATGATCAAAATCCTTTTACCAAATCAAAGAGAAACAAAGGGACAGATAAAAATACAGAAAAGGACAAACTGAGAAAGGAAGAGAATGTATTCACAAAAGGAATAGATGTGGGTTTTTTATCCCACTTGACAAATGGTGTATACAGTTTTTTGAGTGACTTTAAATGATGTGGCAACAACTCTGAGATAAAGCTGTAAAATGGATGGTCTGTGTAATAATATGAACTTGACTGACTGATGCAAGGTCTGAAAATGATTGCCAATTCAGGGGAAGTTTGGATAAAAAGTACAGCAAAGTTAATGATCTGTAAAAGTGATTGATAGATGATGTCAGATTTTTTTTTAAAGAGATACAGAAAACAATCAATAGCCTACCAAATTCAGTTTACTAGGCTTATGCCTCAATTAGATAAAAGCACTAAGAGCTGTGTTCAGACATATTAAAAAATAAGGGTAGCACTTTTGTCAGAATGATTTGTTACAGTACAGCTGTATAAAAAAAGAATGATTAAAGCACTTTGAGTTGGTTAACAATGATTTTGAAAGCTTTTCATTTTTATTCGAGTGCTTGCTGAAATCCCATGGTGCACTTCCTGTAATTGCCCACTGTATTTGCATATTGAATAATAAAAGCAAAGCCTTTAAAAACAGATCTATCTGGATTTCTTTTGTTTTAACCCCATTATGTTTCTGTAAGAGGCAGTTTTTGTGATGTATTATAGACCAATGCATCTATAATTGCTAGAAAATTGGATAATTTGTCTAAGAGTCATACACTAACTTATAACTGGATGTAGCTTCAGTAAAGACGGTTGCATTACACCAAGGACAAATCTGGCCCTCTCTCTTTATTAGGATGCACAATTTTCATTTATTTAACTGATAAAACAAGTAACTGAAGGCACTGCTTTTCTAATATTGTCCCCCGCCCTTCAGCCCCTTCCTTCTGAACTGCCTGGAATGCTTAGATCCCCTTCTATGTAATTGTTATCCTCATATGCTACGTATTAATGAGATATACAGCTAAAAAGGTTTGTATCAGATAAGATAAAAAGTGTTTTGATACTTAATAAAAAAATCTATTAGCCTTCCTTGTTCTCTCATCCACAAACCTTGTCCTCCACATGCCATTTTCTCCTTCACACCCTCTCACCCACTATCTCAGCTAGATCCGTCTACCTTTCCTGGCCTCTCTTGCTATTTCTTTGTCATTCAATTACCACTCCCTGACCCTCTCAGAGGCTCTCTACCCCACCTCAGTCTCTGCATTGTGATATCCCAGAAGGCATTAGGAATCCAAGCTTGAGCACTCACTCTCCTAGGCTGTGGCCAGTTTATCTAATTGAATTTCACATGATCCAGGTCTTCTCTAGACCAAATGGTGTCATAAACAGTATTATTTCCCTCTGACCTCAAAGAACGGTTCACAGCACATAAGGTTTGAAGAGAGTAGTTGTCCCAGTAAAGGTTGCTGAAACTCTAAGATGGAGTTCAGTAAAGACAGGAAATTTCTTAGGGAAATGGAGGCTACTTATATCAACTATATCATATTTAGAAATATAGTAACTGCACTAATGGATCTGAACAGTGATCCATTTAGTCCAGCATCTGCCATACATAGAGGCTAGTAAAAGGCGTTTAGAGGAAAGTTGAGGAAACACTAATGTAAGCAGTTATGGGATAACTTGCTCCAAGGTTGTATTTCTTCTTAATCCCTAATAGATAGACTTATGTATGCCCTGAAACATGAGGGTTTATATTCCTTCTAAATTCTTGGTTATATTGCCTATTTAGTATTCTAAATGATTTAGAAGTTAGGGCTCAGTTTGGTTTTGCATTTGGGGTGAGACTTTTTCCTCAAATTTGTTCACTCATTTCCAGTATGTTTCCATAATAGGCATCTCCCTAGCATTCTGAATAAATCCAGTTACATCCCACATAATAGCCATAATCTGAGCCATTTATACATAAATCCCTGTTCTATTATTCTTGTCCTTTTGTTGTGAAATTGTTGATCAGTCAGAATCAAGACATCACCATTTTTCACTTTTAAACCCTGCTATCATATCTATATTGGATGTGCATCACTCTAGTGCATATCTGTTCTCTAAAATATAAACTCTGGGCCCATATTTATCCCCACAGTGAATGGGCACAAGTCCATAGAAATAACTGGGATCCATTAGACAATGTTGTGAGAGAAAAGTCAATGGAGTTTCACCAACTTCCCCAATAGTGAATTTTACCACCTTTATAGCCTATTTTTCTTAAACTATCAACCATTTTTAAGTTCCTCTTCTGTTTTTAGCTCTCTGGGATTCCCCCGCCTTTCCCTCGCCATTTATTTACAAATCCTCTCTTCTTTTTCCATCTAGCATTGAATAATGGTTTAATCACCTTTAGATATTTTACTTCTCCCCCCTGGTAAAAAATGTTATATTCAATCTACAAGTCCTTAATGTTACAAATATCCTTCTCTTTCAACTGTTCATTGCTTAAGTAAAATACGCACAACTCCTTTTCCTGCTGAATTTTAGGACCTTTATGTTTCTATAAACCAACCTAATAGGATAAACAAATACAAAAAGTAAATCCTTTGCTTAGCAAGGCTATGAAAAAGTCAGAAAATCAGAGAAAGACTAAACACAGTGAAAAAACAGTTCATTACAAATGCAGTCTAGGGATGAAGATTGAACTAATTATAATCCCAACTCAATTAAGGAAAGCTGATCAGCAGACTTATTTTCCTTGTTAAGAATAAACAAGCCATCTCCCCTGACATAGCAGTTTTCCCTCAAAACTTCTTTCCCCTACACTTCCTGTCTGTGGATGTGAAATAAACCATATGTGGACTCTGTCAGTAGCAAAATTAGTGCTTCCAGAAAGAATGGAGCTTAACTTGTTTTTCTTTCTCTCTTTGAAACTACTTGGTCACAAACAGGTTTCAGAGGATCATGACAACATTACCCTTCCCATATTAGTAAACAGGAGGTGGGATCCAGCTAAATCAGTGGGTGTTCTGAGTGTAGAGTTGATGAGAATCACTAATCTAGACATATGTATAGAAATGCAATTCTAAAACTAATTTCACTGTCACTGGTCTACTTGCACTGTGAAGCATATGGCACCTTTGATTGTTTCCTTAATCTATATTACAGGATACAATATAAAGATGCAATATACTCTAAAGAACAACCATAGCTCCAACTTTAGCTTTTTTTCAACTGGAATCTTTAACTGTACACACACACAAATGAATATATCCAATCTAAGTATGCACAAGTCAATATTTGCAAGTGCCTAAACAGGTCGCCGTGCATTTACACATGCAAGTATGGACTTTGTGAGCACAAGTGTGCTTTCAAAGGGCTCAATCTTGAGTCAGATGGAGTACCCAGGGCCTGATTCAAACTCCTATTGAACTAAATAAATTAAGTTAAATCATTTTAAAAGTTCAATTTATTTGTCATTAGTTATGAATTTCTCTGCGTTTGGACCATGACACCTACTTTATTTGTAGTTGTCAGCTTCACTTTCAGGTTGCAGGTGCTGCAGTGTTTGGGTTCAAACACTATAAGAGGATGTTTACTCTTTTAAAAATTAAATTTGAATAGATATTGGAAACATTTCTATTGGGCTTGGTTGGTCTTTGATTTTATTAATGTTTCTTTTTACAAAATGCATATTTAAAATTTATTTTAACTTGATGTCTCTTTAAAGGAGAAGAGTGCTAGTTCTTTTTCAAATCAGCACTCTGAAGTTATGTAAGACTGGAAGTGCTATTCAGCATGAATATCATGCTAAGTCTATACTAAAGATCAGTGGAGGATCTTTCAATCTACTCCCGTTTCAAAGTGGGATAGAGCAAAGTGCACTAATGAACTATTAGCATATTAGCAGGGTCCCCGTGGACAGTTAATGCATGTCATGACAGGCTAACGCAGAGTAGGTTCACAACCCAGCAAGCTGCAAGCTAAATATTTGTGTAGACAAGCCCTTAAGTATCATGTGTTCTGCCACAATAAGCCAAGACATTTTCCAGTGTAGCTAAAACCTCTGCCTCACTTGATTTTCACCCAAAACCCATAAGTTTGCCCTCCATAACCTAGGATCATCAAAACTTGGACTGGGTTTCGAGATAGTTACACACTATAGTAAACTTCTCAAGCAACCTGGCTTAACTTTCAAGTTTGTGCTCTCTGATATACTCTGTTACCAATAGGTTGTTTATCACTCTTGTCTGTCCATAGGGAACACAGAAGTCATTCTTTGGCACAGCTTATAGGTAGAAACCCAATAGACCTGTGCCCAGCACAAAGGTTATCACAAATACCCTGATATCTTCTCCTCCTTGTAAGAGAATAGAGATAGTGTGTCCTTCAAAAGTGCCAGCCAATATTTTCTCTATTATACTTCTAATTGTGTGCAGATTAGATAAAGCCAATAAGGGTTTGGGTTTTTTTAAGTGTACAAACAGAAAATGGAAAAAGCTAGAACTTTAAAAAGATCACTTTTCCCTGTGGAACTGGGCTGCAGGCTGTTTTCTTCTTTAATTACAGAAAGGGGAAAAAATAAATTAAGGTATTATGCAGGCAGAGTTCTACTATAGCTCCATTTCTGGCCCATCTCCCAGACATTAAGCTAGCTCATTTTTAAGCTAAACATTGTTCCATGCTGACATTTCTTTTGCAAACTATGGCCCAGATCTTTACTGTTGAATATCTGCATAGCTCCCTTGTCCTCAATGACACTATGCTAATTTACAGAAGCAGAAAGCCAGGCTCTCAATGAAGGTGTCATCTACCTGTTTCTTGAGTGAGTCCTTTCCCCCTTTACTGCTTTTGTAGAAGAAAAGTCTCCTTTCTGCTATGTTCCATGCATCCTCTCATCCTACCTTTAAATTCCTCCTCAAAACTCTTTCTACTGCTAATCGTCATTCCGATATTGCCTTTAAATCATCCCTTAAAAATCCTTTCAGAAAGATCCACAGATTTGAATCACTAAAAATGCATTTCTCGACCTCAAAACAATGGCAGACCCTGTGCTCATTGGACTTAATTAGTGTCTTGGCTTCATGCTGGCTCTCTGCACAGGGGTAATTTGAATCCATTGGGAAAGGGGTCTGTTACACCAGATAGCATGTCACAAAGCTACTTGTAATTTATGCTGTGCCACAAGCTAGCAGTAGCATGATACCTCTGGAAAGCCAAAATATGATGCACCTCTTATTTTACTTTCATACATACCACAAAATGCCTTTTTCTCTTTCTTTTTGGAACTGACAAGACAGGGCGCCCTCACCCTGCACTCCTTATTGCAAACAGTCCTCACACACTCCCATGGCAAATTCAAAATGATATGCGATATGCTTCATTTACAACATGGTATACAATATTGCTCCCCACCGCATAAAGCTTTTACCTTTTCCCCAGATGCTTGGGAGATTTCTTCTCTGTGAGATCCCAGGCTTCTCTAGCCTTTCCTCCCAGCTCTCCTGCTGAATCACCCTGTTAATAGGTTCATCACCTGGTGCTTCATCAATTCTATGGTCAATTTGGCCCACGTGGAGTTGTTTAGGAAGTGCATAGAATGGTGAGACAGCAGCTACAGCAGTGCCACTGTAAGGTATACAGTGTAGCCACTCTCTGTTGTCAGGAGAGAGCTTTCCTACCAACAAAATAAAACCACCTCCAATGAGTGGAGGTAGCTTTGTTGGCGAGAGAGCTTCTCCCACCAACAAAGCACTGTCCATGCTGGCACTTTTCATTGGTAAAACTTTTGTCGGTCAGGGTGTGGTTTTTTACACCCCTGACCAACAAAAGTTTTACCGATGAAAGTGCAGTGTAGACAGAGTGTGAGTAACTTAAGGCTGTCACAGGAACATGTGGCCATATTCGAGAATTGGCAACCACAAACATTCAAGCATCATCAGGCAGCCCCCCCCCCCCGCCCCAAATTTTGAGACTGGCTTAAAAATGCTAAGCTTAACATTACATTTTTTTTCCATTTGCCTTTTGGTTTTTGAGCCTTTAGGATGCGATTGACTCATATTTTCATGATTGTCTCCCCAACCATGAGGTCTAGAAAACTTACTGTAGTTGTCTTCCAGAGCTGGGGTTTTATGTAAAACATGAACTATCACAAGATGTAATAAAATTATGAGAGTTGGAAACAGAGATATCCTGGAGTGCAACTGAATTGCAATAGTGCAGGTCAGAAGATGTGTGAAAGGTGCTCACCTTCACTCTGCCCTGATCCTATTGCAGTTCTGTGAGGGGCTGGTGCCTTGTGTTGTGCTCCAGCAACCTGAGGAGATTGCAGATGGCCCCAAGGAGTTGAAAACACATTTGATAATCAGCATGTTGCTGGGGCATCCCACCCATGTCCTCTTGACTCTACCATTGCGGCAGCATGAGAGGAAATGGTATATGGGGCCCCTATGTTGGCTCTGTGGCATGGAAGGCTCACCCTTACCCTGTGGTGATTTCAGCTGCATGGTTAAGCTCACTGGGCTATATATCTGATGATTTGTATAACGTACACCACCATAGGGTCTGGCACACAATCCCTTGGTGACACTAAACATGAATTAGTGAAAGTTCCAGCAGAGGAATTACACATTCTTTGAGTGATAGATATATATTAATATTATCTGGGTTAATCAAGAAACAGTTTTTTAGTGTACCCACTGTAAACCAAAATCTGCTTCAGATAATGGTGTTCTGACTTAGAATGCTATTCTGTATATATTCAGGTATAGGAAGAGTTAAGGAAGATAGCTAGCTATATATTTGCTTCATACTGACTTTTTTTTTTCCTGAGAAAGCTGTCATGTATCTGTCAGGATGTCACTCAATGCCTTACTCAAACCTGAAAAGAATACCATATACAGGACTATGAAAAGCCTTATGGTGGCTTGAGACCCACAGCTTGAGTGTCACATCTTTCAAATTTGGTTCCAGAAGCGTCTCTCTTGGACATCATAATCTCCTGAGTGAAGACTTCAGAACACTTTTTTCACATTTTTGTTGAAAGCATTTAACAGTATATTGTGGTTAAATAAAACCTTTGTCTACCACTGTTGAAAGAAAGACACAAGTATCCGCTGGTCCCAGAAGAGATGTCTAATATGATGTACTAATGCAAAACACATTAGCACTTTCAGTAGGATCTCCAGAACTTCCATTACCCAGGAAATGATTCTATAAATAAGGTGATGAAGTATCAGGAACATGTTACTAGCATCTCAAATCTGTCTCTTCATCTGCTTCATAAAACTGTACCAGTTCAACTGTATTGATTTAAAAATCAATTAAATTAAACCAGTACAAACCCCGCATGGAGATACACACAAACCAGTTTAACCCTTGTTTATATAGGCGAGGGATCGGCAACCTTTGGCTCGCGGCCCGCCAGGGTAAGCCCCCTGGCGGGCTGGGCTGGTTTGTTTACCTGCTGCATCTGCAGGTTCGGCGGATCACAGCTCCCACTGGCTATGGTCTGCCGCTCCAGGACAATGGGGGCTGTGTGAAGCAGCGGCCAGCACATCCCTCGGCCCACGCCGCTTCCTGCAGCCCCCATTGGCCTAGAGCGGCGAACTGCGGCCAGTGGGAGCTTCGATCTGCCGAACCTGCGGACACGGCAGGTAAACAAACTGGCCCGGCCTGCCAGGGGGCTTACCCTGTTGGGCTGCAGGCCAAAGGTTGCCGATCCCTGATACAGACATAACTCATTTTGCGCCTTAGCCTTTCTGATTTTGTCTCTTCAAGCTTATGCTATTCTTCTGTGTTCCTTCTTAACTATTTGCTCATGTTTCCACTTCGTGTTAGATTCCTTTTTTTATTTTCAGGTCACTAAAGAGCTTCTGATGGAGCCATACTGGCCTCTTACTATTCTTCCTATCTTTCCCTCACATTAGGATAGTTTGCTGTTGTGCCTTTAATGTTGTTTCTTTGCGAAACTGCCAGCTCTTCTGAACTCCTTTTTCCCTTAGGGATGGTCTACACAACCAAATTAGACCATGGCAAGCTGAGGTGGGAATCTACCTGATGCTAGCCTGCTGCAGTCAAACTGTCCATATGCACCCTTTAATCTAGTCCTCTTTGAATCAGGACTAGCTTAAAGTTAATCAGTGAACTGTTAACAGACATCACCACTGTACTTGAGGACAGTGTGACTGCAGCAGGCTGTTGTGGGTAGATTCACTCCCTAGATTGTTGTGATCTGAAGAAAACCTAAGGCCTTGCCTATCTATGTTACCTTACCTATAAGTTCTCTGAGTTTATTAAAGTCTAATTTGAGGAAGTCCATTGTTCTTATTCTGCTGTTCTCACTCCTTCCTTTCCTTAGAATCATAATATCTATCCCTTTTACCCATAGTGCTTTCTATCTTCAGATTCGTAACCAATTTCTCCCCCTTAGTCAGAATTAAGTCTTAGGGCATGGCTACACATACAGCGCTGCGGTGACGCAGCTGTGTCGCTGCAGTGTATCAGGTGAAAATGCTCTCTGGAGACAGCTCTCCCGTTGGCATAATAAAACCACCTCTGCAAGGAAGCCTGGGGGATATGGGTCGATAGCAGGGCTGGGGCTACTGCTGACACACCTGACCAGAAAAAGTGCTTGTGAGAGGTGGGGGCCTCACCGTTACACTGTCTCTGAGGAGAAAAGTAAAACAGGCCTCTTTAGGCAGTCTGGCTTTGCTGGGAAGTTCCCAGTGTAGGCAGGGGAGCTGTGCGGACAAGAAATAGCCCAGTCAGGAGGGAGAGAGACGTGGGCATCTGCTGAAGAGAAGTGATGGCTGTGGAGCTGGGAGCTTAGATTGAATCCCTTGCTGGACCATGAGGGGCAATGCAGTTGCAGTTGCCCTGCACCGCGACAAGTGAAAACCCACAATGTATACATTTCAGGGGATTCCACTGTGTCGTGGTCACACAACTTGAACATTTATTTGTGAGACAACTGTTTCAGCAATCAAGCTTCTTTGTTCATACAGAGGGACAATCAGTCTGAAGGAAATAAAAATTCCATCCTTCAAAGTTAATCAATTGATTATTTCTTCATTAGAGATGTCAGGATTCCCCCCACCCCACCCCCAGCATAGTCAAGGGATGTGCTGTAGCCATATCTGAATAATACTATAACATTGCACTGAGCGGTATCAGTCTAGTTAGGGATTAAGTATACCTCAATAGTTTTGGGGTATAAAGAAGGCCATGGGTTTGAAAGGCAAAGCACATGCAAACCACTGTTTCCCCACCCCCCTCCACTCCTCTGGTAATTTAGGCAAAACAAAAAGTGCAACTGAAACGAAAAGTGAATGAAAGTCTTTATTGTGGCAGTCATAGTGCATAATGCAGAGAAACAGTAAAACGTACATATTCTTCTGATTTGAAGAAGAGCTCTGCGTAGCTCACAAATTTGTCTCTTTCATCAACAGAAATTGACCCAATAAAAGAGGTTACTTCACCCACCTTGTGTCTCTACTGTACTAACATACTCTTTTTAAGCATTTTGATGTTGCAGCTGCAGCCTTTTTTACAGTCAACTTGTTCTCTTCAATACTGTTGACATCTTGTTCCCCCTCTTTTTTTTTTTATTGCAGTCATCTGTGTATGTACCATGATCCCTGTCCACAACCCTACTGCCGGGATTGAGACTATGTACACTTCTCAATAAGCCAACCTGAAACGCAAGTAAAATTTTGACACAATGGAACAAAATGGAAATTTCAAACTAAAATTGAAACAAAAGGGGATAATTGTACTTCTAGGCAGGTTCACAGGATGGAAATACACAGAGCTAAAAAGTGCAACTGTCTCCTCCTTCAGAAAGGCAGATGAGAGTTGTGACACTAATGCCTCTTCCATTTGTTAGTGACATAAAAGTTTTCATTATCCTTGGCAGTTCTGTATTTTTCAACTGATTTTAGCATTAGTTTCCTTTTAACCTTAATATGCAGTGTAAAGTGTGTTAGATGAAATCTACTTTAAAGACTTTTCACAAACAAGAGAAAAAGGCAAGAGGTATCCAAGAATGTGCAGCAGACAAGGAAATTATTTTGTATCCTGTCCAGAAGAATAAATGTATTCTCTCTAGCAGACGTTTTTCATGTACCTTCAGAAAAAAGACATGTTTGGGTTAAAGCTCTAGTTGGCAAGACAAGGCTGTGTGTGAGGGTAGGATGATGAAACAGAGTACGCATACACATCTGACAAATAGCAGAGGATCCTACTTTTGGTTAAAACCTTGACAATGGAGAACTGGGGGAAAATATGGCCAATAGTCCACACAACCATTAAACCTATTGTAAAAGAAAATCTTGCCAAGCATTAAAAAAAAATTACATAATACCTTCTAGTGGTTATCTTTTGATTCAAATAAACACATTCTAAGTTGAAAAGGGAATTAGAACAACTTCTTACATGTGCATTCCCTCTGTCAAAAAGCTCAATCTCTGTAAAGAGATGTACCAAACATTTTTTGCTAAAAATTGGATACGTGAAACAGAAACAGAATTTCCACTTACTAAAATGGATTGTACACAATAAGATATAGCACATCACATTCTGTGCAAAGATATAGGCTGACGCTACAATGAAAAAACGCTGCAGACTTAGTTGTCTGTAAAGAATTATCAGTGTTTTTTTTAGTTGGACATTGGATATGTTGCATCATTATGCAACCAGAAATCAACTGCATAAGGCTATCTATATATATATATAGTAATCTGAATATGGCTAATAAAATATCTGAACACTTTCTTGGACATTAGTTAAAGAAGAAAGGAAGCTGATAACATTATGGCATCTCTTTATTGTAATTGTCTATGAAAATCTTTATATAAAAATAATTTACTTTTACCATGACTTGGGTGATTTCAGATATGTACTTTGTACCATTTCTTTAATTCAATAAATAGGGGGTTAATGGTAACTAAGGATATGTCTACACTGGCAGAGTACAGTGCCGGCAGTTATAGCACCGCTTAGACAGCGCTGAAGGGAAACTGCTGTTGTATGTTCACACTGTCAGCTGCCTGCACAATAGCATGTTCACACTTGCGGCACTTGCAGCGGTATTCAGAGCGGTGCACTCTGGGCAGCTATCCCACAGAGCACCTCTTCCTCTTCTGCCACTAAGACTTGTGGGAAGGCGGAGGGGGTTGCGGGGCATCCTGGGTCCTGTCCCAATGCCCCATGATGCATTGCTTCGCATCCCAGCAATCCCTGTGCTTCTGTCCGCATTTGGCGCCATCTTTCAATGGTTTGTGTACTGCGTGCTCTGCCTCTTTGGTCTGCAGGAATGGATCCTGAACTGCTGACCAGTATGCTGCTCGCTCTGACTAACACATCATGAGTGGCAGTGGAGTTATTCCTTAAACTACAAAGGCAAGAGGAGTGCGACGTTGATCTCACCATGCGTACTAGCTGCAACATGAGATTGCTTGTGGCATTCATGGAGGTGCTGACCACAGCGGAACTCTGCTTTTGGACTCGGGAAACAAGCACTGAGTGCAGTGAAACAAGCCTCGGGAAACAAGCCTGTGTGCAGCTATGGTCCCCCCACCCCCATGACGGCACAGTGGCACAGGAAAGTTACTGTTAATGGGGCAAGAAATAAAGCAGCTCTGCCAAAGAACCTGTGGCAGCAGATTTCCCAGTATCTCCATGAGAGTTGCCTGGAGATCTCTGAGGCAGATTCCCATGAAGTTAAGTTGTCAATCAACAGCCTGTTTCACTGCTCAGACTAGGCATGTGGTGGTACATTCATCATATAGACAAAAGCCTGCTTTCTGCAACCCTCCTGCCCACAACAACTCGCTTCAGTGATTCCCAAAATCAAATCCACTTACCAGGGGCCTCCTCTCCTGTTTGCGCTTCGCCAAGATCTGACAGCTGAGACTGTCTAGCCTCCTCTGGGGTAGAGAAGAGCTCCTGGCTCCATACATCTCTGACCTCCAAGTCATCCTCTGCCTCTGGGTCCCCCTCCCGCTCCACATCCTCATCCAAGATTTCCTCCTTCTTGCTCAGTCCACTCTCGACTGGCACGTGATCCACCAAAATATCCACAGTGGCCTTCGCAGTGGAGGTGGGGTTGCCACCAAGTATCGCATCCAGCTCTTTGTAGAACCGGCAGCTCATGGGCGCAGCAGCAGAGCGGCGGTTTGCCTCCCGCACCTTGTGGTAGGCGTTCCGCAGCTCCTTCACTTTTACTCTGTACTGCAGTGTGTCCCAGTCATGGCCCCTTTCTATCATACATCATGATATCTGTCCATAGGTATCATAATTCCTACGCTGAAGCAGAGCTGGGACTGGACAGCCTCCTCTCCCCAAATGCTTATGAGGTCCAGCAACTCGGCATTGCTCCAAGCGGGGGAATCACCTGGTGTGTGGAGTAGGCATGGTCACCTGGAAAGATGTGCTGAGACCACTGCGTGCATCACTGAGCAAACAGGAAGGGGACTTTCAAAATTCCAAAGGAATTTACGGGGTGGGGCTGATGGTTGGTCACCTGAGAGCAGGGCAGTAGAGTTCAAACCGATGACCAGAGAGATGAGAACAGGCATTGTGGGACACGTCCTGGAGACCAATTCCAGTGCTGTAATCGACCACGGTATCTACACTGGCATCGCGGTGCTGCACCCCCGGCACAGAAAGCTGTACAACTCTCGTCTGGGTGGGTTTTTTACAGCGCTGCAAGTAAACCGTTTCTGCGCACTAAGTGGCTTGGCAGTGTGTACACCTTGGGAGTTACAACGCCGAAAGCTGCTTTACTGTGCAGAAACTTGTCAGTGTATGCAGGGCCTAAAATGTCTGCATGCAAATAAACTGATGGTGTCTATTGGGTAGAAAGGTTTGGGATCTATCTGAAAGTAATATAGTGCTACCATTGCTGCTTAGCAGCTTCTGTCCTACTGTATTTGCGTGTGCCTGAAGAACTGCCCCTCCTCCCCCCCAAAAAAACCCTGGTCTTTGTTGTGTAGATTAGATCCCAAGCATCAAATCTTTTTTTCATTTAATAAAAGGTCATCCTCTCAGTTCATAGACTCAAGCTGGGAATTTTGTGATCCTTCAGTACACAGCAATATAAACTTGGGAACAAATTCTGACCTCAGATATGTGCCTAATGCTATTGTTGATGTAAAATGCACCATATGTATTTGAGGGCAGAATTCCTCTTACCAGGCTTCCCCCAATTAATTACATATGCAAACAAAAGTAGCAATACCTTGAAATTTAATAAAGCCAAAAAGAATTAATCATTAATTTTCACTGATTGGAAGACTCATTGCAAATGATAAGATTTTATGAAATGCTATGATCAAGCAATTTAAAAAAAAGGATAATTACAGTGGAAAATATTGTTAAATAGCTATAACTTTAATTATCGTCCAATGCTTCATAATATAGTATTATGCATGCTACAGTTGCCCCACATGGGTGTCCACTTGTCCTACATTGTAAAATCTTCAGGATGAAGGGGGGCTAAATTCGGGGGGAGGCATTTACATCAGTGTAAATCAAGATTAATTCCATTTCAAAGTTACTCTTGGTTTAGATTGGTTTAAATGCGATCAGAATCTGATTCGGTCTCGTTTTCCATGTCTCATATAACACCAGGCACATTGTTGGCCTTTAACAACATTCTGATATTGTTTCACTTAAAATGATTATTTTTTAATAATGTGAAACAACACTGCTGTGCTCCATTATTAAACATTTCCTGAGACAGTGTGGGGATACACCATTCTTAGTGTGAATTATAAAGCATATGCATAGGCAGATCACATATCAGCAAACTTTTACTGCCTCTAGTGGGGCAGCTGTCCCACTCTAGCATGGAAGGGGTTAAAGCAAGCCAGAGAGGCCGTACAGAGCCCCAGCCAACCCTGGAAGGGCTTATTGGGAGCCAATCAAGTGGAATCTTTAAAACAGCCAATCAGGGCCAGGCTGGGCCCTATAAGAAAGCTACTGGGCAGAGAGGAGGGCAGTGTCTCCCTGGAGGGCAAAGGGAGAAGGACTGGCTTTTAGAGAAGCGCCTAAATCAGAGCAGGGCAGGGTCAGCAGAGGCTGTGGGAGCTCTAGGTTGACAACTGCCACATTGGGGCCCTGACACAAAAGGGCAGAGAAGGTGCTGGGGCTCTGGGGAAGTGGCCCGGGGAAGCAGGCAGTAAGGGAGAGTTGGAGGAGGGCAGTGAGTGGTTGCCGCTAGATGGTCCCTGGATTGGGGCCCGGACTAGTGGACGGGCCCGGGCCCCCCACTTGCCAGTGATGAGAGTGGCTAAGTCAGACTGCAATTTGCTCTTGGAGGAAGGGGCTAGACTGAGGACTGCAATGAGCCACTGAAGGGGGGTGATAGAAACAGAAGCTGCCAGTCCCACGGAAGGGGCAGGAGAGCCAGCAAAGCGGGCACAGCTGGAGGGCAGTGTCCAGAAGCGGATGCCATGGTCCGAGAGTGCTGTGTGTCCGACTGTGGAGACCAAGAGAGTAGCGGTAGGCAAGACCACTAGTGAAGTTGCACCGCTGAAAGAGCTAATTCCCAAAACAACCAGCAGGAGGTGCCGCTGTGGAGAGTCTGCACCCCATTACACTGCCTAATGAAAATGAAGGGCTTGACATTTATTTGAAAGTGTGCTGCCTATATTTTTGTAGCATTTAGCTTCAAAAACTACCCCAAAATGAGGAAGCTAGTTAAACAGAAATTAAAAGGAATTGTCAAAAGGGTGAAATATGTGCAAGTTAGAGGGAAACTTTTTAAAAATACCATAACATAGGGTCAAACTAAATGTACACCACAAATAAAACAAACAAAAAATAGCAAGAGGACAAAAAATGCCACTGTAGCTAAACAGCAGAGTAAAAGAAGCTGTTAAGAGGCAAAAAGGCATCATTTAAAAATTGGAAGTCAAATCTTACTGAGAAATATAGAAAGGAGCATAAATCCTGGCAAGTCAAATGTAAAAGTATAATTAGACACGCCAAAAAGAATTTGAAGAGCAACTAGCAAAAGACACAAAAACGAAATGGCATTTTTTTTAAATTAGTACACCAGAAGCAGGAACTTTGCCAAACAGTCAGTGTGGCCACTGAACGATCAAGGTGTTAAAGGAGTGTTCAAAGAAGACAAAGCCATTGCAGAGAAGCTAGTTAAATTCTTTGCATCAGTGTTCAATGCAGAGGATGTGAGAGAGATTCTCACACCTGAACCATTCTCTTTAGGTGACAAGTCGGAGCAACTATCCCAGACTGAGGAGTTAACAGAGGAGGTGTCAAGGCTGAATCCCACTCTGTCATCTGAGTACAGGAAGTGGGGGCTCGCAAGGATTCTAAAAATTAATACTTGCCACTCCAGGCTTCTATTAAACTCACAAGGTTACAGCTTTTCTCTGACCTTGGCTTGGTAAACGCTGCCACCACCCAAATGCAAACAAAAAAAAACCTTGGACCCAGGAAGGAGCACTTGGGAATTCCTCCCGGTGAGGTACCCTCAAGCCCTTTCACACCCCCTTCCAGGGGAAGAGCTGAGAAAGAAAACAAAGGAAATTAGCTGTGGCTACCAGATAATCAAACACCATATGCACAAACCTCTTAGGACACAAAAATCCAAATCCGTCTTTAAAAAGGTAAATGTTATTAAAACAAAAAGAAAGAAAATACATCTAGAACTTAGGCTTTTGCTAGATTTTAAAAGAGCAATTTCCAAAAATTAAGCACACAAAATAGCTTTCTTGGGGGTTCAGCTTAAAGGCTACAAGTAAACAAAAGCATCATGGGTTAGCAGAGAGGAGATCCGCAAGCCAAAATAAAGAATAAACTTGATTGCATTTATCTAAATGTTCCCTATCCAAATGATTCCTTCTAGGTATGGAAGATAATTTTTCATACCTGGTTCAAACTTTACACAGCATTCCTGCTTATAGCATTGCTGCTCTGTCCCTGCTTCTCTGGAGAACAACAGACAATGGGAAAGTTTCTTTCCCCCATTTTAAAAAGTTCTAGCCTTCCCATTGGCTCTTTTGGTCAGGTGCCCACTTTTTTTTCTTTACCTGGCGGACTTGTTAACCCTTTACAGGTAAAGCAAGCAGAGAATAGACACCAAGAGGGATTTTACAGCTAACTGGCTGGTTGGATGTTCATAAATGGGGGCTATCCCCCCACTTTATTCATCACAGATGGCTTAGAAATAAATTGATAAATTAAATAGTAATAAGTCACCAGCACGAGATGGAATTGATGCAAGAGTTCTGAAGGAACTCAAATATGAAATTACTGAACTACTAGCTGTGGAATGTAACCTATCACTTAAATCAGCCTCTGTACCGGATAATTGGAGGATAGTAACACAAGGCCAATTTTTAAAAAGGGTGGAGGCAATCCTGGCAATTACAGGCCAATAAGCCTAACTTCTGTACCAAACAAATTGGTTGAAACTATAGTAAAGAATTGAATTATCAGACACATAAATGTATATGCAGGGAAAGAGTCAACACGGTTTTTGTAAAGGAAAATCATGTGCCACCAATCTATTAGAATTATTTGAGGGAGGTCAACAGACATGTGAACACGTGATCCAGTTGATATAGTGTACTTTCAGAAGGCCTTTGACAAGATCCATCATCAAAGTCTCCTAAACAAAGTAAGCAGTCATGGGATAAGAGGGATGATCCTCTCATGAATCAGTAATTGGTTATAAGACAGGAAATAAAGGGTAGGAATAAATGGTCAGTTTTCAGAATGGAGAGAGGTGCCCCCAAAGGATCTGTACTAGGACCTATACTGTTCAACATATTTATAATTGATATGGTAAAGGGAGGAACATTGAGTTGGCAAAGTTTGCAGATTATACAAAATTACTCAAGCTAGTTAAGTCCAAAGCAGATTGTGAACGTTACAAAGGGATCTCACAAAAACTGGGTGATTGGGCAAGAAAATGGCAGATGAAATTCAATGTTGATAAATGCAAAGTAATGCACATTGGGAAACAAATCTCAACTATACATACCAAATGATGGGTTCTAAATTAGCTGTTAACATTCAAGAAAGATATCTTGGAGTCACTGGCATCACCTTGGAGTCTTAAAACACTGTCACAAATGTGCAGCAGCAGTCAAAAAAGCTAACAGAATATTATGAACCATTAGGAAAGGGATAGATAAGAAGACAGAAAATATCATCATGTCACTATATAAATCCATTGGACCCCTACATCTTGAATACTGTGTGTTGTTCAGCTAAGAAAAGAGATGATGAAGGGGAGGCTATGACTGACACCTCTAAAAACATGAATGGTGTAGAGAAAGTGAATAGGGAAATATGCAGAGCTCTGTGTGCCTTGAAAGCTTGTCTCTCTCTCCAACATAAGTTGGTCCAATAAAATATATTACCTCACCCACCTTGTCTCTCTGAAGTGTTACTTTTCTCCTTCACATATGTTGTACACCCCATCACTCCAGGGGTGGGGTAAGGGTGTGTGGTAGCCCCACGGTTAAGTCTATATGGCTGCCCTCAGCCTCAGGGCTGCATTGTCAAATGGCTGGCACCGGGAAGCATGGCCAAACGGCCAGAGTCAGCAGGAGGGCATGTGGCCAGGTAGGAGGACTTGGGCCATCCCTGCTCCACCGAGCCCCAGCCCAGGATCCTGGTAGTGGCGAATGGGTTCACCACTAAGTTGGCGGAGAATACGCCCGCACCATGCCGACTGCTGCAGCGACACTGGCTAGTCCCTCTCGAGGCTACTTCCTACCGTGACTCCTGCAGTTGAAGTCAGAGTATCTTCAGAGTCTCTAGGCTCTTCGGGTGATGACTACAATCTCCCTAGGGCATCCCTGGGTGCATGTCTGGGCCTCGTGTGTCTCCTGCTCACGCGGTCTGTGATCCTTCCTCCTCGGTGGTCAGCCCAGACTGAGCTAGGCTGTTCCCTTTTATACTGCTGTCTTAACCCCTTCCACTCCAGTGCAGGGCAAGTACACCTCATCACAACATAACACGAGACCAGGGGTCACCCAATGAAATTAATAGGTAAGTTTAAAACACACATAAGGAAGTAATTCCTCATACAACACACAATCAAGATGTGGAACTTGTTGCCAGGGGAGGTTGTGAAGGTCAAATGTATAACTGGGTCCAAAAAAAGAATTCACTAAGTTCATGGAGAATAAGTCCATCAATGGCTGTTAGCCAAGATGGTCGGGGATACAACCTTTGTTACTGGTCTCTCTAAACCTCAGACTGCCAGAAGCTGGGACTGGATTACAGGGGATAGATTACTTGAGAATTGCCCTGTCCTGTTCATTCCCTCTGAACCACCTAACTTTGTCAACTGTCAGAAGACAGGATACTTGGCTAGTTGGACCATTCGGTCTGACCCAGAACGGCCATTCTTATGTTCTTATTGGGTGGTGTCCTTTCTTTTGTGATCTATAAATGTATCAGATCATCTTAACCCGTAGTTTTGATTCAGGCTAAAAAGTGATTCATATATTAAACCTTACAAAACATTACTGTTCATTTTCTGCAATGTATCATACACCAAGAATAATAATCTTGTATGATATACAGAGGCTATTGGTTCCTGTAATTTCAGGTCTTTTGGAAATATTAAGAAATAAATATACAATATTCCCCTGTGATCTAAATATTTCTTTAAATATTAAAGAGCAAAATACAACTCTAGATAACTTTTAAAGCCAGATAGTGTTGTCACATTGTCCCCAAAGCACTTATTCTTTATCATTTATTTAAGGGAGGTAGTGTTGTCTAGTGGATAGAGTGATGGACTGGGACTTAGGAGACCTGAGCTCTATTACCAGCACAGCCACTGGCCTGCTGGGTGACCTTTGGCAAGTCACTTCACGAGCCTCAGTTTCCCCCTTCTGTAGGATAAGAAAGCTTACGTTTTTTGTGTCACTGTCATCGATTGGTCTATCAGCCCTCAAAGAGAGAGCGCCGATCACAACACGTCAGATGTGTTGTTCTAGCCCAGGGGTCTCAAACTCAAATTACCACCAGGGCCGTATGAAGACTAGTGCATTGGCCTGAGGGCCGCATCACTGACCCCGCCGCCTCGCTGGCCCCGCCCCCACTCCACCCCTTCCATTAGGCCCCACCCCTTCTCCGCCTCCTACCCTGTACACACGGCTTCCCGCTCCTCCCCCCTCCCTCCCAGAAAATCACAGTAACAGGACCATAATATCAGAAATAACCTATAGTTCCCTAAGGATTCAGCTCTCTCCTGGATGTCATTTGTCACATCATCTCAAGGCAATAAATAGTGACATATTAAAATTTTCTGTTTAAAATGAAAATTCAATCTGATCCATGAATGTAACCATGCAAATAAGTTATCCTTACAGTAGGTGAAATCTCATGTCCGCATCAATGTCATTTTGACAAAAGCTTTCACTTTACAGCCAAAAAAAAAAAAAGAAGTCTGTGCAGGAGTGAAAGTAAAAGACTGTTTATAATGAGTAAAAATGTATTTCTGTGGAAAAATTCGTTATCTATATGAAAGCTGAAAACATTTATATATGGAAATATTGAAATTTTACCCAGGTTAAATTTTCAAAAATTCATTATTTGCTGGAAAAGTGGTACCTGAAAGGACTGAGGTTGGTTTGGAGGAGCATTTGAATGTTAGTACTAGTGAAAGGTACCAGAATGAGAGCAGGGTACTGAAGTCCTGTATCCATGATCTGCCAGTGGAAAAATATTGAGGCTATTTATAAGGATTCCAGTTGTGATGATGTTTTGTGTAATGTGATCACGTACTGTCAGTAACAATACTGAGTCCACCGACTCATCTAACTATATAAGAACGGCCACACTGGGTCAAACCAAAGGTCCATCTAGCCCAGTATCCTGTCTTCCAACAGCGGCCTGTGCCAGGTGCCCCAAAGGGAATGAACAGAACAGGCAATCATCAGGTGATCCAACCCCTGTCACCCATTCCCAGCTTCTGGCAAACAGAGACTAGGAACACCATCCCTGCCCATCCTGGCTAACAGCCATTGATGGACCTATCCTCCATGAACTTCAGTTCTTTTTTGAACCCTGTTATAATCTTGGCCTTGAACCCTGATACAGTCTGTGTAAATCCCACTCACCTTCCTCATCCATGTACTTCCACTGAAGTCAATGGTACTACTTGTATGGTAAATCAACAGAATTTGGTCAATATGGTAAAGACCTTAGGTCTGTAATTACCTAGAACTAGACTCAAACCAGTGACATACCAAAGAAAGGTTCCTATCCATTACCAATCCCCTCGATTATCTAGTCCTACTTCCCCTAATACCTCCTTCTATTTAAGTCCTAAATGAAACACACACACAGGTCTTAGATATGGGTTTGCAATTGGCATTCCCCTAACTAGCGTACATATTTTTCCAGCTCTCTGCTTGCCCTGCCTTTAACTTAGATTTTTATACATTGAGGGTTCTAGCCTAGAATTTCAGTACAAAGGCATTCAACATTCACGTACTTGGGAGACCCTCTTAGTATGTCTACACTGCAACTGGGAGAATGCCTCACAGACAAGATAAACAAATACATGCTAACTCAGCTCGAGCTAGCATACTATAAATAACAATGTGGAAATTGTAGGAAGGGTAGCAGCTTGGGATAGTCACCTGAGCTTGGATCAGGTGTGTGTGTGGGGGGGGCAGTCAGCCAGGCTTGGACGTGGGTGGTTAGTTCATGCCGCAATGTTCATACTCCTATTTTTAGCACACTAGCTCGAGGTAAACTAAAGTGTCTCTTCCTATCTGGGCTGGGAGGCACACTCCCAGCAACAGCATAGACATATCCTCTGACAAGTACTTATTGTGGTCATGGAATCATGTAACTAACTCAGAAATCATTTAAAATTTAACAGCAGATCTATTTTAAATTAAAAGTAGCTGGAGAGTTGCCAAACCATCAGATTTCAGGCCTCCCACAGCTTATTTTACTTATAACTAGCTGTTAATTAAAAGATAATTTTCAAAGTATTGATTTCTTCAACCTAAAACAATAGATTGATGTACCTTATTATTTTTCCATCTTCTCATCTGTCCCTGGGCACAACAGAATGATTAAAAGATAGGGCAGCTGTCAAAGCCTGGAAGCCTAATTTTGGAACACTTGATCAAACAGTGGGCCAAGTTCTGCTTTCACTTACACCAATGCAACTTGGCTATGTTTCAGCAGAGTTACACAGAGGCAACAGAAGAGTCTGAGAGACAACTGAATGCACATTTGAATTGTAGGGAGAGCTGACTGGAATTTTTCTCCCCATTTTTGTCCAAATTTAGACAAAAATGGTGGTGGGGGGGTGGAGTTATCAACTTTTTTCAAAACAATTTTTCATGTTTTTGTCAAAGCCAATATTTTGTTTTCAGTTTAAGGTTTTCTGATTAAAAACTCATTTATCTCATGAAAACAGGTATTTTTGCATGAACATTTCCACTGCGTTGAAAAGCTATTTTCCGTTAAAACAAAACTGACAGACTTTTTTTGTCCAACCAGCACTAATTATAGGTGGGCAGTTTCTAAAATGCTACCAAAATCCATAAACTGTTATGCAGGTGACATCACAGAAATGTAGACACATTTGATTACACTTTGATCTTGCACTCTTTTCATTCACAGGCCACACAACTTGAAGTCAATGGATATTTTTTGAATGACTGGACTGCAAAATTGGTGAACCCACTGGACAATGGAGGCATGATGCATGAAAAAGCAGGTTTGAATAGGATCAGTATGAAGCTCTGGGACACTGCATTTTTAGTCATATTTTAATTTTATACAGACTAAAAAAAATTAAAGTTCAAATCTGCTGTCCTGGGATTTCTGGATTCTTGTTTGTGTTAAGTGTACTAAAGAAATTAGGCCTCCACAACACCACAGAGCCTCACTTGCTCCGATTTTCTTTCCTTTTTTGAGATTAATCCAGTCCCGTAAGCGACTTTTAAACATAGCGTCTGTGGTTTAGTTGACTTATGCTCTTTTCTTCCCAGCAAGTTGAAATGTTCTCGATCATAGGATTCTTAGCAGTTTTGAAGCAAAAGCACCATGTGCTCAGTTTCCTTAGAATATATAATGATATTGTGTTATTTTAAGCTTCTGTAATGCATGCAATTAGAATTCTGAAACTTTAGGACTATGGCTTTTAGTCATTACTTTCTCTAGATTCATTCTCTCTTCTTTTTTTCTTTTTTAATTTTTGTGCTTTTGATATAACTCTCTTCCCAAAAAAGATCTGGAAATAAAGAATCTAATTCTCCCCAGTCGTGCACCTAGCGGAGTCAATTACACCTGTACAAAGGAGTATAAAAAATTACCAAGCCTGAATAGGAGCACATTATAGTTGCTTTAACTTCAGAAGATGCAAGACAGTGGATAATTAGTTCCTAAATCTTCTGTATGCCAAAATAAATTATAGTAGTGACACGTATTATCGGCCAAAAGGCATGAGATAACACTATATGCTGAAAGCCGCAGGGTCAACCTACTGATATATGAATGTCCCCCTTTTCACCTCAGATCCCTCAAAAAAGAGCTGGTTTAAAATCTATCAAGAAGAGATTTTTATATTCTTTCCTACTTCCCCCCAAAACGCAGTCAATCCTGAGTTTTACTTTGAGCAGTCCTAAAACAGATGAGGAAAGCCTATTTGTTCTGATTCAAGATCATAAATCCTGGGAAGAAAAGCAAATGCTCTTACTTACTCTGTCAAATAAAAGCAATGGTGTTGGCAACAATGCAACAATTTTACATATGACTGATAACAGAGAGAGAGAGAAACTGATTTGAGAGAATGAAATCCAAAATTTCACTGACATGTTAGTGTACATTAACAAACTTTAATATTTCTTTTAACATGACATTCTACCTAGCCAGAGGTAAGTCCTGGGAAAGAAAGGAAAAAGCGGCTCCGAGTCCCTATTATAATCAAAGGAAAGTGATAGCCAAGTTATGGTTAGTGAGACTGCAACATATCAACAGTTTTATAACGCTTGAGGCACATTTTGACATAATAATGAATGGCTGAGAGTCACTTTTATCTAGGTCTGAAGAAGAGATCACAAAATGGTGCAGAGGGTGCAAAAATCTGTATGTGTGTGTGGGGGGGGGGCAGCAGGAAAAAAAGGGAGTACATCAACAGGATGTTAATATTAAACATCAGCAAGAGAATTGCAATCTGTAGAGAAAAACTCATTACATCTTGACATTGCCTAATGCTTGTCATCCAAATATATGGTAATTACTCTACTGTTATATTTCAATATAATAGCACAAAACTCTGATTCCAGCTCCTACAAACAAAACTAAGCACATTTCATGACAACTTCATTAGTAATGAAAAAAAAACCCAAATCAGATGGTAAAGGAAGCAGATGTCTCTGACATCGTCTATGGTTTGATTTACACATCTGCAAACATTTACAGTATGTTCAAAAGAATGCTGAGTAAGATAAATTAGGAAACTCTCAACATTGTCTTTTTTTTTTTTTTTTTAAAGAACATTGTGAAAAGAAAAAAAATGGCTCAAGGAAAAACACAAGAGTGGCGTGACAAAGATATTGCCAAAAGCAAATATTCATCCCACAAAGGGTGTTTATTTCCAAATCAATGTGACATTTCAGTGCAGAGTTAAAGAAATAAGGATCATATTTTAAAATAATCAGATGTTGGAAAGAAATTACTGAGATTAATTGTCATCCAAGCCTGGAGTATGGGAGAGAGACCTCTTTGAAGTGACTCAATGCAAAGAGCAACCTTGACCAGCCATAAGATGTTGCTGGCAGATCTAGAATGCAGAAAAACTAATCATCCCTCGATGAAACACAGGTCTGTAAATTTATTTGGGCTCTTCTAATCATTGCATTCCCACCTGATCCAGATATTAATATATTATCACTGATGATGATGCCATCAAATGTTTGCATTGACAGGAACTCCTACACCTTTGCCACTGGAATTAGTGAGAGTTATGCACAATGGTCAGCTAAAAAGAGAAAAGACTCCATAGTGTGTTACAACAAACAAAGAAGGATGGAGGAGTCTTATTGAGAAAGGAGGAAGTTCCTTCAGCTTCTCTTAGCCAAGAGGAGCTGCACAGAGTAGCAGCATCAGTAGTGAGGGCATTAGCAGCTTTGAAAATCCAGGGTCAGTGTAGTATGGTGGAGCAGTGTTGGAGTTTCACAAGATCCTTTAGAAACCTCCCAGCTAATATTTAACTGATAGATTTATGGGGTTTTGTGGATTTCTTGTGATGGTTCCCCTCTCCCCCCATCCCCAAAGTTCATTTAATGCTCACAGAAGGTGCCAGATTGATGGAACTGGAGACTGAAGTCTTCTCTTTATCTACAGAATAGTTACAGCAAGAACTCATCCTCATAAAACCCTACCAAAGTGCCTCAGTTCTGACCTGGAGGAACCATATCACATGTCATTCAGTTTCTATGCATCCAGTCCTTGGCCTGTCTGCTGAGACTGCTAATAAGGAGCCAGATTTACCAGTACACCAACTCAAGTGATGAACAACATATTTAAACCCCCGTTTTACTAAGTTTATGGCTATTTTGCCCCATTGGAATAGCAAGTGGCCAGAATATACCTGCAAATCTGATCCCAACGGTGCTGCCATTAGGAACTGGGCTGAGACCACCAACTCATTTCATATAGGCCACCAAACAGCCATCAAATGGTAACTACTTTGGACTCCACTTGGGGTGGAGTCAAATTGTTTATCTGGAAGTGCAAGGCTCTACTGTTTATTACTAATCCCTTGACCTATCCATTCCCCAGCTGGTAGATTTGTAAAGGTTCACACAGCTTTATTTGAAAGGCAGCAAAAGTAGTTAATAAGTTTTTGTTTTTAAAAATCCTGCTAGAACAAATATCTATTTTTAAATAAATATTTCTGCATGTAACAGACTGTACACACATTTTACAAGAATAAACAAACTTCTCTAATTCTTATTCACACACTGAGGAGTTGGGGATCATTAGTGCAAACTACTGCTGACCTGCAGCATTTAAACTGTAAACTTTGGGTATCCTAAGTGGTCCATCAAGGTACAGCAGATGTCCTCAATCAGTCTAATTTCTTCAATAGGCATATTTTGTTCCCAGGCATGAATACTAGTTGGTGATATTTCACCTTCATAAGGAAGGTAGAAAAGATTGGTGGAGGTGGCAAACAATATTTGGTTTAAGCTAGCAGGAGACAGAGGAATACCAAGGAAAGCATAAATTGCTTCAGCTGTCTTCTGAGGAGAGCTCACAATATCTTCAAACTTGACCAGCTGATAATTTGTCTGCAGCAGATCCCCGTTTACTCGCAGCGCTGCTGCTGTGTTTGCTAGCCACAAACGGGACAGCACGGAAACTGCATTTGACCTAGAATCCAAGAGTTCTTCCCTCAGAGATTCATATTCAAAGGCATAGCCTGAATTTAAACCACACTTTTCTTTCCCGCCTTCCACTTTAAACAGCATAGCTAAGTGCTGTGGAACATTTTTCAAGGAGTAAAGGCTTGGCCTACTTTTATACAACATTGAGTAGATCCATGCCCGAGGGTCCCTTACTACATACAATGCCCTCATTGAGGGCCCTATGATTTCTTGAAAGAAAGGAAGCTTTAATGTCCAGCTCCCACTACTTAAACTAAGCACAGGACGTGCATTTGGATAATAGGCAAGGTGTCTCCTCAGTTCCCTAACGTATTCAGCATCTTTGTCTAATTTTCCTCTTGTTCTGCTTCTTTGTTCTGACAAAGACTCTCTCTTTCTGGAGCTTCTCTTTTTATCCTTACTTATGGCAGAATGCTGAGCTAATTTACTTCTGCTGGCTTCATGTAAATGAATATTTTGTAAATGAAGTTTTGTGTCTTGGACTAAGGATTGGAGCCAGCCTCGGAGTAGATGGAAACGGCCACTTTGGATATCAGATGCCTTCCATTCACATGCATCTACAAATGAGTCAATTTCAAATTCAGTTTCAGGGATATCAAGGTAAGTTGTAGGGATCCTGATGTATATGAAATCACTGCTGTTAAAAAAAAGTTGCTTTAAAATGTCTGCTCCAGAACTGGGAAGTGAGGTAATTACAACATCTGGCAAAACAGCAGGGTTTCCTTCTAACTGTTTAGCTGTACTGCCTGTATTGGGGTCTACATTTATGATGTCACTGCTCCATTTTGCACAGATAGGCTGAGTACAAGTGCTCCATACATCCACCAGTTCAATAAACCACAGTGTGATAACCAGTATTAGTATCCAGCGCAACAATTTGCTGAAGGAAATGTAAAACCGCCACTGAAAAGCCAGTATTACCAAACTAATGCCCAAAACTAAACCTGCTATTATATTCACTTTGAATCCAAATGGGAAAACTGTTCTATTATTTGTTATCTGTTCTCGTACAGCTTCAGTGCCTAGACCAAATTTGATAACTTTGTTTTGATCAGCTACCTTGGCAAAGCCACCAAATCCCAAATAATTGAATCTTGTCCTCAGACTGTGATATTCAGTCACAATGGAGACAATATTTTCAGTGTTGTTGACATTTAGAAGAATTTGAAATCCATATTTGGAATCATCTATGAACCTGCAGTTGGAAACATTAACATACGGTCCATAGAACACATATGCAATTCTTGTAACAGTGGTTTTCATAGGAAAGGTGACGTTTATGAACTGTGTCCACCGCTTTTTGAACTCTGCTGCTTGCTCTGCCTCTTGTATCCTGGCAACAGGACTACTCCCATGATGATCAAACCAAAACATCTTATAGTGAGCATCCCACACATCCATCATGGCTCCACTATATTTGTTCATAAACGTATAGGGTACATATTTAAAATCAATGTCAAGATTATGAAAGAAGGCACTGACAGAGCTGAGGGGAGAGTCTTTCTCCTTCTCAATATGGTCTACTACTAGCAATGTCTGAGCATTTAGGAGTAGCAAAGTACGATAAACGCTTTTCAGTTTCATTGCAGAAGAGTAGGCAGATGCTGCCTCACCACTCACAAACATCATCTCCCCATACTGAGAGGCTGTTATAATCTCCGCAGCTGAGTCTCCAACCTCATCACCAATCCACTTAAGCCACTGTGCACACTCCCCAAGTTGTCCCTCCCAAGGTTGATTACACTGACTTGTAGGAGATGGAGCAAACACCAGAACATTATTCAAATGGCTGAACTTGGGTCCATATAGGGCTTCGGATACAAACACCTGTCCATTGGGGGCAAAGGTAAAGGAGTTCTGATCTGGATGTTCATGCCCTGGGTTGAAACTCCTCCACCCATCAATCCAGGAATATGGCTGAAAGTGAACTATGTCATAGACTGCACGGCCACCAAGCTTTCCAGATTTAAAAGACACAAAGGTGTTGGTCTGAGTATTTGGCAACCCAGCCCCATAAGTAACAACCCCCCAGTTAGGAAACACATGCATCTTAGCAGTGCCATAGTCAGGGGGAGGTTGAGGAGTTAGTTCTGCAGCATACCAGATGTACTCAGTGTGAAGTGTACTCCACCTTTGTGCAGTGGATGGCACCATTGGGCCATCCTTGGGCCTGTGCTTTCTAATCTGTTGTGCCAGCCAGTTGCCAGCTCCATTCTTCATTACAAACTTATCCAGGAAAACCAACTGGCTTTCAGGGCCATAAAACCAGTTATAATTAGAATCTGCTATGCCCACAGTCCTCTGATAGCCTGGTAACAGTGTGGCATAATAAAACCAAAAGTGCATTTTCAGCCAATTGTTTTCTAGGTTATTAATCCCAAAATGGCGTTGGGCCAGGAAAACATATTGGGTTACCGATTTAGCTGTGTAACTGCCGTAAGCTACTCCTTCATCCAAAGAGCCATCTACAATGTGATTGAGCAGAAACATAGTTTTTTCCATCACATCAACTACAGCATGTTTCCAAATATTTGTCTGAGATTTTTTGTCCACCCCAGTAACCAGGGCGCCTGTGAGCAGTGCTAGCATATTAGTGGCTTGGTGGTTATGGAGAAGTTGCTTTCCCCATGAGCGGACTTTTGAATATTCGTACATTTCCTCACTCACAACCCATATCTTCTTCAGATATTTTTGTCTTCTGATGTTATCCAGTGAGCTATATAAGAAGTCAAAAGCTGTGGCAAAACCTGTTAAGGAGTGGCCAAGTGGCACTTCATCTCCTGGAGCATTCTCAACAAGCCAGTCTTTATAGCCAGCCATTCTGTCCATGTATTCTAGAACAAAACCAAAGGCAGCTTTATCTTCCGGGCATAGCAAACAATAAAAAGCTAAGGGAGGCAGATTGTTACCATAAATCTCATTCCACTTTGCAGCAAAATCAGCATGCTTGGGTGGAGGTAGGTAGTATGATGGGTTGGACAGCATAACTGACACTGCACCTCTGATAGCTCTGAACAGATGTAAATGGCTTGTACGAGACTTTTGCCTCAGTGCTTGGATATCTTCAGCATCAAAATACAAGCTTGGATGAAGAACAGCTTTTTTCAGCTTCTGGTCATCACTGAAACCTTGCAGTTTCTGTTTCTCATATTGATCCACATTTTCTGTGAAAGTCACCCAGTCAGAGTAATTGCTTACAGATTCTTCAAAAGTGGAGAGAGCAAACATCGCTAACGCTAGGAATAAAATATGTACTGTAAACATAAGAGCCATGATCCATTAGGCAGTTCCTTCCCTTCAGGCATACATCTTTAAAAAACACAGTGTTCAGATGTCAAATGTTGATCCAGCTAATATAACAGTGTACACTTAAGGCATTTATGCTTAAAAATAAAAAAAGATAGACTCGCTGCTCAGCTTATTTGCAATCTGAAGTACAGAACTGAAAACAAAACAAAGGATTTCTGAAAAGTTGAACCACTGGTGCCTTGTCTGTCTGTACTTTGCACAGCTACAATGGTAAGCATAACACATAAAACTAAAGGGAAGGTAAAGTCTCTACATTTTCCATGTGAAACAGTCTGATTATATAAGTCAAGGGACTAAAAAACGTAGTATCTTTTTTGCTGAAAAGCATTGGAAAAAGACTCCAAAACTTGAATTTAAAATAATAATTGAATTCACACAAAAATCTTTCCCCCTCACATTCTGATAAAATGCCATTCCTAGAGTAGGAAAAAAACTTTGCTGATGATGAAATCATAACATTTATTCAGAACAATGTTTTGGTTTTGCTGAAGTAGAAATGCTCAGTACTTTCTACAATAGACTCAGATGTTAAATTTACTCTCCTTAGCCGTCCTGTTCTCTCCTTTGTATACAAAATGTTCTTCTTCATAGGCTTGAGAGGGTGAAAGTGGGGGAGGAAAACAACAAAATTTCTCCATTAGCCTCTCTCTCTGGAAAAAGATATAGTATTTCTAATTCCTGTTCATGTCTATTTGTGGAAGGTTTGTTTGGATGAATACTCATAAAATACACGATATGCTCTCATGTTGTTTTCTATTATCTTCATTTCATCTTCAACTAGTGAAATCCATCCTATGTCTCAATGGTTCCGATGATTCTACTCTTCCCATCATGAAGTAAAAGTAAAACACTCGGAAGGGGTGCAAAGCCAGTGTTTTTCCACCAAAAGAGATGTTTCAGTTTTCAGTTGGCTTTGCATAATTGATCCTTTCTGTGGAAACACATAAAAAAAAAAGAAGTTCTCTGATGTATTGTAGATCTCAAAATATATTCTACAAATATTTAAAATGCATCACAAAGAATTTCCAGGTTCTCATCTACAGTAAATGCTAAGGCTATAAAGAAGCAAAAGAAGAACAACCTTTGTCAAAGTCTGCTCACTAAATTAGCTTCAGAATCAAAGTAGAATTAACTCATTACCTGAGTTTCTATTTTATTTTTACTTTTTCCAAGTTGTCTGAAACGGCAAGGACTGAGAAATTATTTTATCTTTTTACATTAGCAGAATTCATGTGAATTAATGCAATCGTAATACTCTGTTAGAAATAAAGAACAGGCTTCCCTTCCAAACAGTTCCAGTATGTGTCTGTGTATTCTTTTTCATTTAAAAAAAAAGTTAAGATATTAAAATTTTCCCAAGTTTCTCAACCATTTGTTTCTACAGAACCTAAATCATACAAGCACATATACTGGATGCCCTGCTTCTAAAGGTGAAGCCTATTTTTCCTAGGGCTCTTCTCCTTAAGGGAACATATATCAAAAGTTTGGTATTACTCCATGTGCACTCCTTACCATTGTGGCCACATAATGTATATTTGACTGCAGCCATCAGAGGGCGCTATGAACCAATTAGTGCTCAGCAGAATTTCTCCCTGTGCTTATGTTGAGTTTGGACAAGTTACCAAGTTTCGGTTGCAAACTGTACATATGTTAAACGCATCAGTGATAGTCTCATCTGACCTCGCACGCTACTTCTGCGACAAAAATCCTCCCCAACTCTCCTCTTTTTGCACTTGTGTGTGTTTTAAAATATAAGGCGATCCGCTTACCTTAGCAGCCTCTCTTGCTAGCGTCCCACTCCATGTGGAGAGAGCAGCGGAGCTTCTGGCAGAAGAGCTGAGAAAAGTGCTGAAAAGAGAACAGCCGGCTGCAGCGTAGTTCTCTCGGGCGCCCTCGGCTCTTCTCCCCGTGGTTTGCTCTGAGATCTCAACTTCAGACAGGATCCGCTGAACTTCAGCTCTTTGTCAGAAAGCTCGGCCCGGCAACAGGGCCAGGGGGCCCGCCCCCTCCATCAACGCGGGGACTCGGGACTTCTGTTTGTTGTTAATGATGATCATTACAAGTGCGGGCGGGTCTCTCTCTCCCCCCAGTAGTGTTCAAACTGCTCCCGATAGCGATGAAGCGGGCCGGGGCGGGGGGCAGCCAGTGCTACAGAATAATGCCCGGGGGGTGGGGGGATCCGGGCGGGAGAAAACACAGCACTACTCCCCAGAAGAGTTCGCTACACATGCGGCAGGCTGGGGTGCCCTTTTGGCCGGGGGCGCAGTTCTAGCGGCTGCTGCTGCGGCGGGCGAGCCAGTGGCTGTGTCCAGAGCGCAGCCTCCTCTTCTGCCTCCCACGCCGCTGGCACGGCCGCCTCTGCGCCTCGCCGTGCAGCCCCGCCGCTGGGGCTGGGAGTCGAGAGGCAGCTGCGGAGAGGAGTGAGCGGGCGGCAGCGCGGCGACAGCATTGCCGAGGCGGGCGGAGCTAAGCCGGCTAACAGCCCGTCCTGCCCTTGCTTTGCTCCTGCTCCAACTCCCCCGGCGGCCCGAGTGAGCATGTGCGAAGGGTGCCTGCGGAGCTCCTGCCTTTACCTTGCCCCCAGAGCCCCAGTCCAGCGGGAGGGGGGGAGGATAAGGAGCTGGGGGGGGGGGGGGCAGATTGTGCGTGGAGGAAAGAGCAAAACGATGGGTGGGTAGGCAGGGGGTCTGGAGGGAGGGAGGGATGGGGTACGAATGGGGGACATGAGGGACTTAGGAGCAAATCAGATGGTCAAGTTAGTAGACGGAGAGATAAGCAGCTGCTACCTCCTGCTTGAAAGGAGCCTGTCTGAGGCATGTCACCTCCTGGTTACCTGCCATAAGAGCATAATTTTCAGTATAGATACATAACTCCTTAAGTCAATGGCTAAACTCTCATTGTCTGCAGCGAAGCTAGGATTTAACTCTGTGACCTAGGGACCAAGCTGGCAGAGGGCACAGGAGGTGCATAAGAGTTTTACATAACCCACTGAGTCAGATACATGCATAATAATTCTCTAACTGGTAACATGGGAGGTCTCTGCTGAGCGCCAGTAGCCCACTGGTCATCATAATCACTGTGAGAGGCATGTATGGATAATATTTAAGGAGTTATGTATCTATGTCAGTGGTTTTCAACCAGGGGTACGTGTACCCTTCCGGGTACCCAGAAGTCTTCCAGGGAATACATCAACTCAACTAGATATTTGCCTAGTTTTACAACAGGCTACATAAAAAGCAATAGTGAAGTCAGTACAAACTAAAATTTCATGCAAAGACTTGTTTATACTGCTGTATATACTATACACTGAAATGTAAGTACAATATTTATATCCCAATGCATTTATTTTTATAATTATATGGTAAAAATGAGAAAGTAAGCAATTTATAAATCCTAGTGTACTGTGACACTTTTTTATGTCTGATTTTGTAAGCAAGTAGTTTTTAAGTGAGGTGTAACGTGGGGGTATGCAAAACAAATTAGGCTCCTAAAAAGGGATACAGTAGTCTGGAAAGGTTGAGAGCCACTGATGTATACTGAAAAATAGGTTTTTATGGCAGGTAACCAGGAGGTGACATGTCTCAGGTTCCTTTCAAGCAGGAGGTAACAGACGTTTATCTCTCTGTCTTATCTGAGCCAAATGCAAATGATGAGATTGTGAAATCTTCATGAGAGGAAATGTACAGGAAGAAACAAACAGCAGGAGGGGATCCTGTTTACAAGTAAAGACAATGTACTGTTGGAGTATATCTGGGAGTCAAGAGGTACCCATTGGCTCTTTCACCGATGAACAGTGTACTTGTCTCATGAACAGCAGATAACAGCCAAGCCTGACTGCAATATGCTGGAAGAATTCTAGGAGAGCATTCCTCTGTAAGACATTAAAGGACCTAGTATAGGCTCTAGAATGTGTGTTATGATTTTATTTGATATGTAACCATTTGTTTCCAGTACTTCTACTTGCTATTACTTGAATCTCTACTCTCTTAAATAAACTTATACTTGTTTTCACAATGAACATATCAAAGTGCCATGTGTTGAGCAAAGCCGTGATCTGAGGTGAAACTAGCAAGCAGGGGTGTACTGTTTCTTTGAAAGCAACGTATCTATGAATGCTGTGAGTGTCCTGTGGAATAGGCCGGACCCTCCAGGGTCCAGGGAGAGGCTCAGAGAGCTCAGGGCTTGGTGCTAACCTGTAGAGAGAGAGCTGAGCCTGTAAGGCCTAGAGGGGAATATTTGTGTTGTCCATGGCCGGTGGAATCAGGGAACTGACACACGGCAGGCACAGACAAGGTTTCCTCATGGTCAGGTGGTACCGAGGTGCCTCACAGCCCTGGGTACCCCCAGGAAGTGTCACATATTCACAGTCTCAAACTCCTCCTATAAGCCCAGAGCAGCTGCTTGCCTGCCCTAAAATAAGGAACAGTGAAATAGTTAACAATGGGGATAACTGCATCATAGGCGCCGACTTCATGGGTGCTCCGGGGCTGAAGCACCCACAGGGAAAAATTGGTGGGTGCTCCGCACCCACCGGCAGCTCCCCGCCATCCCCGGGACCCGCGGCCAGCTCCCTGCCAACCCCGGGGCCCGCCGCCATCTTACCTTAGCACCGGGAGACGTTGCGGGGCCCCGCCCCCGACGCTGGGCATGAGCTCCCACCGGCGCCAGAGAAAGTCGGCGCCTGTGAACTGCATTGACTTTACACTTCATACTCAAACACTGGAAGGAGATAATGGAAGAATACCATACCTCTTTAATCCATTGTCTCTATCTTGTTTGCACCTCAGGCGGATAAGGTTCCATCAGTTCAGGTTAGTATTATTATTTGTATTACAATAGCACAGAAGAGCCCTAGTTATAGACCAGGACCTTATTGTGCTAAGTGCTACACAAACAGAACAATAGGGTGATCCTTGCCATTAAGAATTCACAATTCAAGTATAAGACAAGAGATAACCGCTGGATACAGACGGGCAGAGGACTAAAATGAAACTATAGAACAAATCTACTCTTTATATTTATCAGAGAATATGCACCAATATAGGGACACCAGGATTATCAGCAAGTGCGTATTCAGGAAACAGAATTTACCTGCTGCTCCAAAAATCACAGGTTTCTACCCCTTGCAATACCTACTTAGCAATAGTAGAGCTTATGTTTTCCAGCAAGTCAATAGAGGGCAATGTAATTACAAACTGATATATTAGAGCATGTCATTTCAATACAGGACAGTAAACATAAACTAGTATGTTACATACAACCTGCATACAAAAATGTAGTTCTCTACTACAATACACTATTCTTTTATAAATAATCTATTTTCTGATTTTTTAAAAAATCTGTGTTACTCATCAGTGATTTGGCCCTCTCACAGTTTGGTGCATTATGAAACAAAGATAATTTGTTGTTTAATTAGAAATAAAGAATGCAACAATGTACGTGCTCATGTTTTAATTCTTAATTCTGTTTAAAACAGTTAACATTTTCATAGTATCTTACCTTTTATACCAGCGTTGTACAAATAGTGCAGCCATGAATTATGCATTAACAATAATGCTAAGCATAGACAATCAGTTCACTTTTAATTTGATATCATAATTTTAAATGTAATTAACTCGTTACACCGAAAAAGTGTTTTTTTCACAACCATAAAAGTCTAGAAATTGTTACCATTAAAATAAAAGATACATGTTGCAGAAATTAAGGGTGCACCAGAGAAGTACCTGTATACCACTAAGTACTGGATTAGTCTAACCCCTTTGTAACATTTTCTACAGTGAAGACCTATTTCTATGATGCACTGGAATGGCTCCTGGTTAGCTTTAGCTCTAGGTTCTTGTTCTTGAGTGCCTTACTGAAGTGGAAAACACCTACTCCTCAACCCATTCATCGTCACTCATACAAAAATAAGCCCATGCATACTACTCTGTGCCCAGCCTGTCTCCCAGTAAACTACTGTGGACCATTGGTAATAATAGAAATATAATCAGGTCCCTGATTTGGTTTGCAGTTTTGGATTCTTGGTTAGGACATTAGGGTCTATGTGTATAACTGCCTGGTTTAATAGAAAGCTGTTCCTTTGATTTTAAGTGCTCAACAGAGAGAAAAGAGGAGGAGTGAGATCTTTTGAAACGTTACTAATCACTGTATTTATATACTGTACCTCAGAGGGAAAGTGTTTTAATCAAATTGAGCATGAGTCACCACCTGTCCCAGGAATAGCTTATTTCCTTCTTCATTTTTCCTTTTTTCCCCCATGATATTTTAGTCAATACAGTTTTATGCTTGAATATTTCTTAAGCAATGCATTTAAAAACAAAGCACTTAATTGCATAACCATCTAATCTTGAGACGAATATATGAATATATGCTACTTGGCCTGCATTCTGGAGAAAACGTTAAATGAAGTAAACTTTTGTAGGGCTTCTGATTTTTGGTTTTAATCAATGTACACTGAAAAAAGTTTCAGATTTCACAAAAGAAAGGTATCCACTCAACACTGGAAATTGTTACTTGTATCTAAGGGCTTTTCTATGCGAAACAGTAATGTAGACTATGGGGGTGTGATGTCTATAGTGCACTGCTGTATTGCCCATTATTTGGTCTGTGTAGACTCTGCTACTGCATGTTAAAGGTTCCCCATTGCACTTTAATATTGTCCTGTCTGAACCAGCACTACATTAAAGCACACTAGGGAACATTACAAAGACATTACTCATTATATTATATACTACTATACTGTAGTGCAGGGATTGGCAACCTTTGGCACGCGGCCCGCCAGGGTAAGCCCCCTGGCGGGCTGGCTGGTTTGTTTACCTGCCACGTCCGCAGGTTCGGCTGATCGTGGCTCCCACTGGCCGCGGTTCACCGCTCCAGGCCAATGGGGGCTGCGAGACGCGGCGCAGACCGAGGGATGTGCTGTCCACCGCTTCCCACAGCCCCCATTGGCCTGGAGCGGCAAACCGCGGCCAGTGGGAGCCGCGATCAGCCGAACCTGCGGACGTGGCAGGTAAGCAAACCGGCCAGCCCGCCAGGGGGCTTACCCTGGCGGGCCACGTGCCAAAGGTTGGCGATCCCTGCTGTCGTGAGTAATGTACATGACATACATTACTGATTACAGTATATACAAGAGAGAGCCCTGAAAAACTCCAATTTTGGACATCTACATAAAACTCAAAAATTGCTAAAAAACCATGCACTTTTCAAATGATTATCTGTAGTCATCCTAAGCTGTTAGGTACACCCTCCGGACATGATTTTAAAATAAAAAAAACTGTCTGATAATGGGTGGCTTGTGTTCTCCTCTCACAAATATCTACACAATGGTCAAACATAGGCAGAAAGTTCTGTGGCTGTGAAGTTATAGGCTGCCATATGATAGAGTGCTACTGGAGGAATGTGAGTAGGGGCAGGTTTTGGCCCCAGAGGAAGCAGGCATGAGCCATAGCCCTCCAAACCAGCAGATGTTTTGAGAGCTACAGGCTAATCCCACAGATTGTGGAGCTTCCTTTCAAAGCTTGAGCTTGTAAATGAAAGCCCAAACCCTTTGGACTATTCCCAATATCCACTGTCCCCCATACAGTCACAGCTGCACGTACTTTCTTCCCTACTGCACCTTTCCTCCTATTCAATAGGCTTTTGAAGTCATAGAGGTGCAACTTCCATTAGTTAATGAAAGCAGGGTCAGTGTGATTTTATGCAGGGGAGTCCCTGTATGTTTGCGGTAGGATGATGTTTTAAGGAGTGGCTTTGCACCAGCTTCACACCCACCCTCACCAGCTAAGCTACTTGCCATCCAAAAAGAGAAAACCTGAAGAAGCATGAGCATATGGAGGGGCTTGCAGTAAGTCAGAAGATGTGGGGAATGATGGCCCAAATTTCCCTTCCTCTTACAGATACTATGCTCCAGGGGATTTGTGACCTGCTGATTGCATAGATGTTGAACTATGCAACAGGAGGTGCATTCAGAAGTATGATCACTGAAAAGAAATTGTTGAATGCCCAACACCAAGGACTCTACTTTTCCATTGAAACATAGCTCCTCCAGGAGCAGTGAGGCTTTGTACCACCCTCAAGATGTGCTATCTGTCTAGTTTAGGATTTTGCACTGGCAACCATTGTCCTAGTAGTGAAGTTTGAATTCCTCAAGCACCACACTCATGCACAGGGGTAGCATGTCTAGAGCTGCATTACATTTCATGTGGTTACACTCCATGTGCAGTATTCCCACCACTTTTGAGAAGCCATGAATCCAGAGGAAGAGCACAGATATTCAAGGGAGCTTTTTTACACTTTCTCCTCAGGTGCACTCATGTAAGCCACAGTCAAGCCTCAAATTAGGTGTAGATATAATGATCTAAGTAGACATCTGAGGCTTAGTCCAGCTTTCATTGAAATCAATGAAAACATTATTATTATTATTGAGAGTCTAATTGGACTCTTTGAGGCCTCATCAGCAATGCTGAGTGAGGAACCTCCAGAAAATGGTGGCCACTAGGTGAAAAGCTCTATTGAAGAGGAAGAACTTAAAAATAAAGAGGGAGAGCTGTTCTGAACCACCATCACAATAAAGTCTTGGCATCAGGTTACTTTTATATTAATAGTTTTCAGTTTACACTGATGGGGACGAGAGGGTTCAACAGACTGGTAGTGACTCAAATTTCAGAGGAGTCAGATTAAAATCATCAGCAGTACTAATCCTGGTAATAACCAAATTCTTCGGTTAAAATGAGTTTAAGAATTGTGCTGCCATTCTGTTGCTGTTAGTGGGATGGAGTCAGTAAAAGTCAAGGTCATTTTCAGAACCAGTAATTGTTAACAATCTTCCTATCTGAGATCTATTTATAGAAGAATGCTGGGAAACTGTCAATGAACTGTATTATACTGTGGCATTTTAAAGTATTCCTCATGACTTGGAACAGGCTAAAAAACCAAGCTGCTTTATGGCTGCCAGCAGGAAAGACACGTGCTCAGGTGTACTGCTTCAGAAATAGCTCCCAGCACTAATACCAAAATCAGCCATCTGAAAGATCTTGAATATGCTACTAGTGTGATCTTGCTTGAGTACAGGCCAAATGCTAACAGATGGAAGTGAAGAGTGAGGATAAGAATCAGCCTGGCCCGCAACAAAATGTTTGCCAGGGTCAAAAAAGGACTTAACATATGTTAGTAAATGATGAAAGTGTTGACACTGATGACTTCATGTACGCTACCTGAATATAGAAGATAAACAAAGCAGTCAGAGACATTTGGTGCTTGTATAAGGCCTGGTCTACACTAGGACTTTATGTCGAATTTAGCAGCGTTAACTCGATTTTACCCTGCACCCGTCCACATTACGAAGCTATTTATTTCGACATAAATGGCTCTGTAATTCGATTTCTGTACTCCTCCCCGACGAGGGGAGTAGCGCTAAATTTGACATGGCCATGTCGAATTCGTGTTACGGTGGACGAAATTCTACGCTAATAGCTCCGGGAGCTATCCCACAGTGCACCACTCAGTGGACGCTCTGGACAGCAATCCGTGCTCGGATGCTCTGACCAGCCACTCAGGAAAAGCCCCGGGAAAATTTGAATTCCTTTTCCTGTTTGGCCAGTTTGAATCTCATTTCCTGTTTGGACATCGTGGCGAACTCAGCAGCACTGGCAACGATGCAGAGCTCTCCAGCAGAGGTGACCATGCAATTGCAGAATAGAAAGAGGGCCCCAGCTTGGACTGATCGGGAAGTCTTGGACCTGATCGCTGTGTGGGGCGATGAGTCAGTGCTTTCAGAGCTGTGATCGAAAAGACGGAATGTGAAGATCTACGAGAAGATCTCAAAAGCCATAACAGAGAGAGGATACAGCCGGGATGCAACGCAGTGCCGCGTGAAAATCAAGGAGCTGCGGCAGGCGTACCAGAAGACCAAAGAGTCCAACGGACGCTCCGGATCGCAGCCACACACATGCCGTTTTTACGAGGCACTGCATGCTATGCTCGGTGGTGCTGCCACCACTACCCCACCAGTGTCCGTGGACTCCGACGACGGGGTCTTATCTACGGCCACGTCGTCTGAAGTTTTTGCGGACGGTGAAGAAGAGGAAGGAGAGGAGGAGGATGAGGCAGTCGACAGCGCTTTCACCGCTGATTTCCCCGACAGCCAGGATCTGTTCATCACCCTCACTGAGATCCCCTACGAACCCTCCCAAGGCAGCATCCCGGACCAGGAACCAGGCGAAGGATCAGCAGGTCAGTGTTTTAAACATTTATTTGGAATAGAATAGGCATGGTGTGTTAGCAATGTGTTTTTATTGCTTAATTGCCCATAGGCGCTTTAGTTTTGAGTCATTTCCAGTGCAACTACTCGAAAAGTCTGTCAATATGTATGGGGATAGAGGAGAAATCCCCATTGGAGATCTCCGCGAAGCTCTCCTGGAGGTACAGTGAAAGCTTTTGCATCAGGTTCCCAGGGAGAGCGGCCTTATTGTCTCCTCCATGGTAGGATACTTTTCCGCGCCATGCAAGCTGTAGGTACTCTGGTATCATTGCCTTGCATAGCATGGCTGCATACGGCCCCGGGGTTTGCTGGCATTCACGCAGCATGCGGTCTTTGTCTGTCTCCGTAATCCTCATCAGAGTGATATCAGTCATGGTGCCCTGGTTTGAATGAGTGGTTTTTTTAGTATAGTGACTTCTTGATTTTTCCTTTAAAGAAAGACACCCGGCGGTTTCCAGCCACGCGGGGGGACGGGAGCTGGGAGGCTAACCATTGAAACTTAGCGGTGCGCAGGGAGGGAGAGTTCCCGGGACCGGCCACGTGGAGGGGGAAAAAGGGTAGGCGAGCCATTCAAACAGAGCGGTTCGCGGGCACGTACATTTCCCTGGACCGGCCACGCAGAGGCGGGGAAAGGGTAGGCGAGCAGTTCAAACAGAGCGGTTTGTGGGTACGTACATTTCCCGGGAATGGCCACGCGGAGCGGGGGAAAGGGTAGGCGAGCCGTTCAAACAGAGCGGTTCGCGGGCACATACATTTCCCGGGAACGGCCACGCGGAGGGGGGGAAAGGGTAGGCGAGCCGTTCAAACAGAGCGGTTCGCGGGCACGTACATTTCCCGGGAACGGCCACGTGGAGGGGGGGAAAGGGTAGGCGAGCTGTTGTAGATGAGTGGTTTTGGCAGCAGCAGGAACTGGCCACCGCTAGGAACTGTGCTTGAAACATGGGAGTAGAGCACTGCTGTGAAGTAAGCTCTCAGCAGTCCAAAGGCAACGGCTTACCATGGTCTCCAGAGAGCCGATTTCCAGTGTCCAGCACCGCTTGTGGGATCTGTACACCACGACCCCAGGCACTCAGTATAAAGACATAATATTCTACCTTGTAGTAAGTGCACATGTGATAGGTAGTGTGCATGGTCTTATTCACAGGGAAAGAGTATAGGCATTGTTCGGGAAAATGTATCTTTCTGAGGAATTCACTCCCTTTCTCCCATCCCACAGCTGCAACTGTCTCCCGCCCTACCCGTGGATCACCCTCCCAGAGACTTGTGCTGATCAGGCCGTGCAAAAAGAGAACCCGGGACGACATGTTTTCAGAATTGATGGTCTGTTCCCAAAATGAGGCGGCACAGCAGAGAGAGGACGTCTCAAGGTCCGAGCGAGCAGTCAGCGAACGGGAGCAGAGGGCTGAAGCTCGCGAGGACAGGTGGCGGCAGGAAGACCAGCAGGCGACTCAAACGCTGCTGGGACTAATGAGGGAGCAAACGGACACACTCCGGCGCCTGGTAGACGTTCTCCAGGACAGGAGACAGGAAGAAAGAGCCCCTCTGTATGTTATTTCCAACCGCCCTCCCCCCCGCCACAAAGTCCAATCCCCCCCTCACCCAAAGTCACTAGAACGAGGGGAGGCAGGGGTCGTGGAAATAATCACTCCACCCCTGCGGACTGCTCCAGTAGCAGAAGGCTCTCATTCCCAAAACTTTAGATGGGTCCTTTCCCTCCAACCGCACCCCACCCCAGTTCCCTGTCCAAGTTTCATCTCAAAACTATGCTCCCCTTAATAAAAATGTTTGTTCTGTACAGTGCTGTTTCCTTGACTTTCTTTCACAGGACGGTTTGATTTGGGGGGAGGGGGTAAGGGGGTTAGTAATTTGAGACGACAGGTGCCTGTACCAGGGTACAGACAGGGGGAAAGGTTCAACAGAAAGTCACACTCACATTGCATTCACTAGGCACACTTGTCATTCTAGGAGGGGGTTTTCATGTTCTCTAGGGGGGGGGGGGGGGCTCTGTGACTTTCTGGTGGGGGAGGGTGGCTGCAGATCTTTTGTGGCCGGCAATAGCCTCCATGACAGATCCATGCAGCAGGGGATCTGTGGCCGCAATCCACGGCCAAAAAGTCACACAGGCCGCCCCCCCCCCCACGGAGTTCCGAATAGGAGGGGTTGCAGGCTCCCTTGAAACAAGCAGTCCAGCACTGCGGACTGCTCTGGGAGCAGGAGCCTGTCATTCCCCGAGTTTGGAAGCGTCCTTTCCATCACTGCACCCGCTCCCCAACTGCAGTATGCGTCCCAGGTTAAACCCTTAACCGAGAAATCATTAATAAAGAAGACGGTTTTAATAAACAATGTTTCCTTTATTATACTTTTAAAGTGTTGAATGAAGGGGGGGAAGGGCGTTGGTAATTGGAGAGGATAGGCAACAGAAACTGGGTAAAGAAACGGGGGCAGGTTCAGCTTCTGTTTAAACAAGTGTAACAGTCACTGGTTACCCTGGTCAGTCTGGAAGCTAGCTTTCAAAGCTTCCCGGATGCGCAGCGCGTCCCGTTGGGATCTTCTAATCGCCCTGGTGTCCGGCTGTGCGTAATCAGCAGCCAGGCGATTTGCCTCAACCTCCCACCCCGCCATAAACGTCTCCCCCTTGCTCTCACAGAGATTGTGGCGCACACAGCACGCTGCAATCACAATGGGGATATTTGTTTGGCTGAGATCGGAGCGAGTAAGTAAGCTTCTCCATCTCCCTTTGAGACGCCCAAAAGCACACTCCACCACCATTCTCCACTTGCTCAGCCGGTAGTTGAAGAGCTCCTTTTCAGTGTCCAGGGCTCCTGTGTATGGCTTCATGAGCCAGGGCATTAGCGGGTAGGCTGGGTCCCTGAGGAGCATTATAGGCATCTCCACATCCCCAACACTTATTTTGCGGTCCGGGAAGTAAACACCCTCCTGCAGCCGTCTAAACAGACCAGAGTTTTTGAAAACACGAGCATCATGAACCTTGCCCGGCCATCCGACGTTGATGTTGGTAAAACGTCCTTTATGGTCCACTAGTGCTTGCAGCACCATAGAAAAATAGCCCTTACGGTTAATGTACTGGGTGCCCTGGTGGTCCGGTCCCAGGATAGGGATGTGTGTCCCATCAATAGCCCCGCCGCAGTTTGGGAATCCCATAACAGAAAAGCCATCTATGATCACCTGCACGTCTCCAAGGGTCACTACCTTTAAGAGCAGCAGGTCAACGATTGCATGGGCAACCTGCATCACAGCAACCCCCATGGTAGATTTGCCTACTCCAAATTGATTCGCGACTGACCGGTAGCTGTCAGGCGTTGCAAGCTTTCACAGGGCTATGGCCACTCACTTCTGGATAGTCAGGGCAGCTCTCATTCGGGTGTCTTGGCGCTTCAGGGCAGGGAACAGCAACTCACAAAGTTCCAGGAAAGTGCCCTTACGCATCCGAAAGTTTCTCAGCCACTGGGATTCATCCCAGACCTGCAGCACTATGCGGTCCCACCAGTCAGTGCTTGTTTCCCTTGCTCAGAATCGCCGTTCCACAGGATCAATGTGACCCATTGCCACCATGATGTCTACGGGCCGGGGTCCCGTGCTTTGCGAGAGGTCTGTGCCCCTCTCAGAGTTCATGTCCTCTGTTCATGTCCGCTTCCGTTGCCTCCTTGCCCGATTTATCTGCATCTGCCTCTGGAAAAGGTGGACGATAAGGCGCGAGGTGTTGACAACAGACAGAACAGCAGCGATAATCGCGGAGGGCTCCATGCTCGCTGTCCTGTGGCGTCCGCGCTGTCAATCACCAGAAAAGGGCGCAAATTAATTGCCCGCCGGCGCTTCACAGAGGGAGGGCGGGAGTGTGGGTCGAATGATGACATTTACCTATAACCACCCTCGACACATTTTTGGCCCCAGAAGGCACTGGGGGCTACACCCAGAATTCCAGTGGGCAGCGGGGACTGCGGGAACTGTGGGATAGCTACCCACAGTGCACCGCTTGCAATGTCGACGCTTGCCCCGTTACTGTGGACTCACAAATTCGATTTAATGTCCTTGGTGTGGATTCGCACGCTCGACTTTGTAATATCGGTTTCACAAGTTCGGTTTAAGAAAAATCGAACTACTCTCGTAGTGTAGACATACCCTAAGAGGAACAGAAAAATCACATGTGAGAGGAACACAAGAATCACACTATTAATCAAGAAAGGGTTTTTTGGGTGAATCGGTTATCAGGGTTGCTGATAAATACGAGAGAAAGCTGGAATTCTTTAAAAAAGGAAAAATATGCAGAGTATAAAAGATTGATATCTGAGATGGATTTTTTTTAGGGTCAAGTACCAACACAATGGCTAAGGAAAAGTGTAATTACTGTGGAGTATGTACAACAGAGCAGAACATCTGATGATGCTGTTTTCAGTATTTTTCTAATTACTAATTAAAGACAAACTAGAAAACAACTAATTTTATTATTACTAGATTAATTTAACCAAGCTTATTTGAAACTGCACAAGCAAGCTGGAGAAGAAGAATTCTATTTTTTTTTCATTTCACAAAGATTCCACCCAACAAAGCTTGCAGAAGTGTATTGAATTACAAATGTTACAGCAAAAGAACACACTGATCAAATGCTAAAGGCCTGAGTGTTAGCTGTGTGGAAGGAGTATATGATTTAAAATCTTTCTTGACTGTCATATACACTACACATGAGGGAAAAGAAACTGCTCATATCTACTTCATGTAACATTTTATCAAACACAGCAAATGTCATAAGTGAAGGTAGTTTATCATCATTGAAGATGCTGCTGTGCAATACGGAAGGAGATTTTCAGCAGGTTAATATATCACAGTGTGAAGTTCATAGTGTGGCAAATGGTGAGCATAGAAGTCTATCCTAGCAGAAGTATCAAATTCTCACTGTGCAGACTCACCACTATATGGAGAAGAAAAACAAATCCTAAAAATATTTTGAACAAGTATTTTTAGAAATGGGTGAATATCCTGCCTTGCCTATTACTGTTTTAGTAGTTTATTGACTGATCCTTGCACGCTGCTGTGTGAAGAGTAACAAACAGGCAGAGGGTTTGACCATAGCAAAAAAAAAAGGGGGTGGGGAAAAAAAAAGAAATGCAGTAAGCACACCTCCTCTTCCTTGTATCAGTGCCACCTAGTCTATGAATTTCATGAAGCTGATTCTACCAGAGAAAATCATGATAAACACATCAAGTGTCAGTCTCTGAAACAGACTACGAATTCATGGTGGGGCTACACATACATTTCCAAATATGTGCTAGTTTGGTCCTGAGAGATTCTCAACACCTATAGTCCCAGGCCCTCTAAGTTTTCTGTAATTGTAAAGCAAGCATCATTTTACATGTGTATTGTAAGAAAGATTATGTGCAAAAGGACTGATCCTATTTACCCTTCTGGTCTGGTATGGCAGTTCCTATAGTTAGTTCAGGGAACTCACATATTCTCAGCATGTCACCACTATTACAAATGTATGCCCTTGCATTCTCCTGAAATTTCAAGTCTTTCCATTGACTTCAATGAGATTTGGATCTGGATCTAAATCCCAGGACACATGGGGGCCACCCTCCTGGTGACATTTTCATTACCAAATAGTCGTGTGAAGTTCTTAACTGTTAGGCAATTAGAGGTCAGCATTAATATTTTAACTTCAGAGAGAAAAACAGACTCAGACAATAGGGAATATTCTCAGAGGGCCTTTGCTAGACAATGAGATCACAGAAGAGAGCAATTACATGATAACACTGAGTACAAAGATAATTTTGATCTACACTGCTTTCTCCAAGACATTACAGGGGTCTTGGACATTGGTACCCTTGGTACCTCCTATCCTCAGCTTGTGGCACATGATAGTCTAGTCTCCTATGCCCTGTAACGCTTTGGTCTAATTTTGCTTTTAGTATATGGTGCTGGGTGGTATTGGTGGCCTGAGATATACAGGAGGTCAGTCTAGAGCAGTGGTGGGCAACCTGCGGCCCATGGGCCACAAGCAGCCCATCAAGGTAATCCTCTGGTGGGTTGCCAGTTTGTTTACATTTGCACAGTCGCCCGCAGCTGCCAGTGCTCACGGTTCACCGTTCCCGGCCAATGGGAGCTGCGGGAAACGATGCGGGCCACAGGTTGCCCACCACTGGTCTAGAGGATCTGGTGGTCCTTCTGGTCTTAAGTTCTATTTAGGCAGCCAAGGCATGCATTACTATTCTCATTATCACATTGTAATTTACACATTTCTAAGGCTGAAGTAGGAAACTGTAGCTTGCAGAATGTAATACTTTGAATTGATAGACCACTTAGCTTGTCTTATCTAAAGATCTCAAGTGCTTTTACAAACAGTAAGGGCCAAATTCTTCTAACCTTTACTCATACTGAATAGGGCCTTACTTTGCAACTGTTTTTGATGGCATTACATGCAAAATAAAGTGCTTTTCCACATTAGCAAGGGTGTCAAAATGCTGCCATAAATGTATAATTACATGTATATAGTCCTGATGTACTCTCCTGCAGGAAGATAGTGCCTTTTTCATAAGAACTCACTGCATTCATTTGCCAAGCTTTTTAAAAAAATATTTGAAGAAAGAGTTTTCTAAATATGTTGTATGTGTATTCTGGCCAATTTTAACACTTACATACCCCTCACAAACATTAACTAGTTAATTACCACACAACTCACATGAGGAAATGAAGGCACAAAGATTAAGTAATTTAACTAGGGCCACAAAGCAAGTCAGAGTGAGGATCAGAATCCAGAAGTCACCTTAGTACTGTGCTTAGTACTTCTTATACTAAGATGCCAGAGGCCATGTTGGCTGCTCTTCAGTGTTGTGGGTTCATTTTGGCTGGCTGCCAGGAGTTTTGGTGGCCTATTGTCAACATAAAGAGTTTAGGCTACACTGCCCCCATGGGGTCACACATTGCTCTGGGTTCATCCTAGAAATGGAATGACTTTTGATCACGTATTTCACAGATCCCAAAAATCAGCCCTACGCTAGAGGGAGGAGACCATGCACCACCAGTAGTCTTTAGGTAAAACTGGTGGTACATTTTAAACCTAATGATTCCTTTATGCTTTCAAGGCTATCTTTGCCAGGAAGAGAACTAGAAACTTACTGTTGTCCCCTCGCAAAATGTAAATAATGACTATCTCTGAAATTTTGATGTGTTGAAAATCAAGGGGGAACCTGACCATGTGGTTTATAAGCCACAAAAGTAATCTCCAGTAATCTCTGCATCACTCTAAAGGTCGCATTTTTGAGGTTGCTCTCTTTGTGAGATACAAAACTTGAATAAGCGACAAAGGGTCCTGTGGCACCTTATAGACTAACAGAGGTATTGAAGCATAAGCTTTCGTGGGTCAATACCCACTTCTTCGGATGCAAGCACTTTTCCACTGCTTGCATCCGAAGAAGTGGGTATTGACCCACGAAAGCTTATGCTTCAATACCTCTGTTAGTCTATAAGGTGCCACAGGACCCTTTGTCACTTCTGCAGATCCAGACTAACACGGCTACCCCTCTGATACTTGAAAACTTGAATATTATCTCATATATGTGCCCGTACATTCTATTACTGAGACCCTAACAATCTGATGTCTACTTATCAATGTGGGTTTGTGTACGGACAAAATACAGCTCTTTTGATTCATTTAGAGCCATATTTTCAACGTATTGACCAGTCTCTACTTGATTTAGGCTGGATGATTTTGTCAAGTGACCTCAGGCTGTCTCCTAGCACTAAAATTCCAGATCATGGAAAAAATCAGAATTTGGATTCAGCCCAGCTGTTCAGTAGAAAACAGACTGGAACCTATGAAAATCCCATTTTTATTGGTAGGCTGCCTTTTCAATTTGATTAAAAAAGACTAAGAATTTATAAGGTTCTTTTGGAATGTTTAGAACTGTGGATTGTTTTTAATGACTGCTCAGGAATCTTGTCTATTTGTGCTCTGTCCTGCTGAGTGCTACTAGCAACTTGTGTGTCTTTGCCTTTCAAATATTGCCAGAGATTTCTTCCCATCTGTTTGTTTTGTTTCACTTACAGTGATATTTGTATGTATTAACTTTAACTGAAGGACTGGAGGTCTGCAAATCATACTGTACAATCAGAGACAGAAGGGGATTGATCTATTTTGATTATGGAAGAGAAAGTTAGGGGGCAACTTGATCAGTCTGTAAGTACCTACACAGAAAACATATCTGATGCTAGCAGACTCTTTAAAGAAGCAAGGAAAAGTATAACAAAATCAACAGTTGGAAGCTGAAACTAGAAAAATCCAAACTAGATATAAGATGTAAATGTTTAACCATGAGGGCAATTAACTACTGTATTGTATCAAAAATGTGGTTGAGTCTCCATCACTTGATGGAGTGTTTTTTACCTTAAGACTGGATGTCTTCCTAAAAAGATATCATGGTGGATAAAAATCAATGATTTAAAAAAAATGGATTTATCTTATTTAAATCAGATTTTTTTGATAAAATGCTTTTTGAGGAAAAAACCTATCTAAAGACAGTTTTAATTAAGATACATTATAGCTCAAAGATATCTCATCATGGAGTAGGGATTATAAATTCTAATTCTATTGTATGAGACAATATATTCATGTAATGTTTAAGAAAAGTTTTGTAAATGAGTTCCGATAGTTTATGGATTAAGGACCTAGTTTTGTGGGGTTCCAGAGGCTTCAGTATAGATTATTTAGGTTAATCTTTCTATCTACCCATGGGACTCAGTGCTAAGTCTAGAAGAGACCATCAGAGATGCTTACTTTTGCAGTTCTCAAACTGTGAATTTGTGTCTCTAGAGAAAACATGCTTGTTAACAGCAAAAATGTTTTTAAATAAATAAATTAATATATAGAGGTGAGAAATAAGAGACCTCAACCCTATTGTCCTTCTGCGAATTTGTGTACACAGAGTCAGTACCTTACTTCTCTCTAAAAGTGCAAAGTTTCAAAAAGTTCAATGAATATAAGATTGTTGCGGGAGGAATAGATCTGGACAAGGAGGGAGAGGCAGTAGAAACAAAAGTGAAACTGTTTGAGCAGCATATTACAGAAGTCTTGAGATCTTTCTGAGTGTAGCCTTCATTAATTTGAGATCTACCATACCATTCTCTCTGGAAGGGAAAACCTATAATGGCAAAAGGCCATAAAAGAGACTCAGTTTGTGTCTCCTCGGCACTTTTATGTAGAAATCCATGATTAAATCGAGTATTCCTGACTAGTGAGTTAAATCATGATTTAAATCAATTTGATTTAAATCAAATCCACCCTGAAAGATATGCTCTAGTTCTTCTACAAATTATTGGTCTAGATGAAGGAATTAGTGGGAGAAATTTAGTGGCCTTAAAAATCTAATCTTTGATTAAAGCGGGAATCCTTTTATGGCATTCATTTGTTTGGAAAAGTTGGAAAATACAATGGCCATTTATAAAGGTCATGTAAATTTGTCATAACAATTGATACTGTAATCCTTGATACAAATATAATTGCGTCAACTATTAATTATGATTTTAATGCAGTAATCCAGATTCCCACTTGCACTATGCTATGACAAGGCCACCTGTAACAGCCCATGTGGCAGCTGGGTGTTATGTCAACAATCCATGTATGAAACAAAAGGCCATGTTTTCTTTTTTGAAGCTTTTAAAAGTTAGACATATGTTCACAGGATAAATACAATTGTGAAATAGCCTTGGGTCCTGGAAACATTATATTTCTGTTCATAGAAATGAAAAGTTACAGTCACTCAAGTGCATGTTCTAAGCCACAGAATTCAAAGATAAAAGGACTAAGAAGGATTATATGCGTGTCCAGTAAGGGAATGTTTTATTCTGTTGGCGGGAAATGCCTAGGACAGGCAGATGCCATCATGGATACTTCAGATAAAACACAGAGCGGTTAGCAGATCTCTGCCTATTTTCAAACATGATCACTCATGGATCTCACTGATCAACAGACATGTTCTCTCTGTTTAAAATACTCATGATTTTACTCCTTTAGATTTCAACAATAAAAAACAAATTTCCCAAAGGTATGTGTGACAGTGCACCCCATACTCTTCATAGTGATATTATATGATAATGGCATAATTATGATGTGTTTTCATAGAATCTTGGAATATCAGGGTTGGAAGGGACCTTAGGAGGTCATCTAGTCCAACCCCCTGCTCAAAGCAGGACCAATCCCCAATTTTTGCCCCAAATCCCTAAATGGCCCTCTCAAGGATTGAACTCACAACCCTAGGTTTAGCAGGCCAATGCTCAAACCACTGAGCTATCCCTCCCCCCTTTGTCCAAGACGGAGCAAGTAAGGTGTCATTGGAACAAGTATGATTTGCTGAATATGTTTATCTTATTTGTATGCATGTATCATTTTTGTATCTGAAGATATGAATATTGACTATGTATCTGAATTTCACATGTAGTCACACCTGGGCAACACCCACTAGGCAAAATGCTTCCAGTCTAGATAATCAGCTTGGAAGGACCTTTTTAATGTAATGGACCATTAGGAAAAACAATAGGCCTTAGGAGAAGCTTATCCCCCACCTGCTGAGACTTCCTGAGAATGCTCCAGACAGCCTGTAAGTAATGGCTGCTATGATTCAGCAAGATATGCAAGGGCATGTGACCAGGCCACATGACTCTGGATTCCATTTTGGAATGTCTGTATTTGTCTACAAACTGCTCTGAGATCCAAGTTTAAAACAAAGGGTTCCCACCATATGCTAAAGCTATATAAGGCAGGGAGTGACATCATCTGTGGCTCCTCACTCCCCCACAACTGAACACCTAAGAGAAGCTCCTAAGGAAAAGGACTTGGAACAGAGATGGGGATTCCAAACTGCACAGCAAATGCAGCTAGTCCCTTAAAAATCTGCAAGCCTGCTTGTATCATCATCACTCAGGCTAATTCATAGCCAGTCTATCTAGTATGTTAAGCTTAGTTTGTGTTTTTGTTTATTTGCTAGGTGATCTGCTTTGATCTGTTTGCTATCCCATATAATCACTTAAAATATATCTTTTTATAGTTAATAAACCTATTTTATGTTTTAATCTAAACCAGTAAATTTGGAGTGAAGTGCTTGGGAATCTTAGCTCAAGGGACTGTTGCATTTCCTCTCCATATTAAGGGGGAGGTGAGCTGGATAATAAAGTCATACTGGTCAGGTTTTTGACCAGGGCAGGACAGTACAGCTCTGGGGTCCTAGACTGGGAAGCTGGTAGTTATTTTGGCTGTAGCCGCTCTATTCTTGGTTCATGCAGTGGCTGGTCAGAGATCCTGCCTGTAACTGCAGCTGGGTGTGTCCCTACCTGTGTGAATGCTGGTGGAGGTGTAGGACCGGGAGCAGCTCTTCAGCTTGTCACAGCAGCACAGTGTAAGAGGAGAGCCCACGCTGGTGAGTCAGAGGGCTCAGTGGTACCCCAGTTCCAGGTGGCAGCCCAGGGGGACCCCATCACAGTATGGACCCACTAAAAGTTACACTTACAGTCACAAATGATGATCACCCAGCAGCAATAAAATAATCGCAAATAATCAATTAACTCAGCCAACAAATATGGAAGCAACACAGCCTCCTTAAACCCTTCAGCAACTTACCCTCAGCCTTCCCCCAGACCTCATGTGGCTTTTGCAACACACCTGGAAGATCATCAAGTTCAAGGTATTTCAGACCAGAGCTCACTACAGCTGTAACAAACATTTCATTGCTGCTACAAGATATTGTGCAGAATTGGTCAGAATTTTTTCAACAAAACAGTTTTCCATCAGCGAATACAGATTTGATATGATCAGAAAGTTCCACACGAACATGCCAATTCCATTCAAATTCCCATAGTTTCCAGGTTCCTTACTCTTTGACAGCTCACCAGGCAGGTTTCCAGGGGACTGGGACTCCCAGGCACCATGGTTCCCTGGCCCTGCAGCAATCCACAAGGTAGGCTGCCACAGAACCCAGGCTCCAGGCTTTCAGTTTCAGCAGTCTGCCTGGCAGACTCCCAGCTCCTTAGCAGCCTGGTGAACAAGGAAATAAAAATAAGATGCTCACTCAGTACAAAATAGAATAACAGCTGTTTTGAATGATTTTAGCAATAAAAATAAAATTGAAAAAATATTAGTAAAATGTAAAAGTAAAAAACATTACATTTAATGAAAACATCAACTTTCAAACATTTCATGTTGAAAGCACAAAACATTTTCAAATTTTGAAACATGTTTTCAGAATTAATGTTGAAGAAATCTGACATTTCCAATTTTTATTGTGAATCAAAACTTTTATTATTTCAGAATTACCCATGGAATAGGAATTTTGAGTTTCAAATCAGCTGTAAAAATGAACAACAACTTGGGGAAGAAGCCCAAAAGATGCTTTCAGATGTGACAGTCCACAAAGAAATTGGGGACTCCAGAAGGGAAGATGACACCCAGAGGCTGGCATCAGGCAGCAACAGAACAACGCTTGTTGTATTTTCTTTTACCTTGGATACACTACGAGATTGCTCAAATGCACAAAGTAACCAATCTGCCTATTAACAGGTCTGGAGCCTTTGAGTCTGATCCAACCCCAATTAAAGTAATCAGGAATCTTTCCATTGACTCCAGTGGGCAATGGATCAGATCCTTTGTTAGTGAAACTACATACGTACAATGAAAATGTCACTTCACTAATACTACAATAGTTTTACACAAATACTATATGCACTTTAAAAATATCTGCATATTAGATATGTGCAGGATTACACAATCCCAAACCAGCTGCTATATTTAGTCAAGGAGCAATTCATGGTAAAGTACTAGTGTATAAGCATGGAATACAACGTATTATTTTTAGCAGATATCTTGCTATGGGAATGTATTTCTAGAAATCTTGGCATATTCAATCTTGTTATCCTACAAGATGTTTATTTTCAGCTTAACATGAAAATGACATTGTAGTTCTGTAGGGATATTAAAGAAGGTACTGGCAGTGATTCCCCAAGTGAAAGTAACTCCCCATAATTTGTCCCCCACAATTTAAACCTCGTAGCATTACCAAGTAAAAAGATCTCTTGGGTCTCCTGTTCAAACTTATAAGCTACTGTCTGTGTAAACCACTGATTGTATCTGTTCTCAGAAAGATACTGTATTGCTATGAGAAACTTGCAAACAAGTTATTTGACTTTGTTCTTTATGCATGCTTTGTACCTAGAAACAGCATAGAAAGATCCCCACCCTCAAAGGGCAGGGAGTCTCAAACAAATTAGTACACACCCCGAAAGTGGTGGAGACAGTATGTCTGCTGATGAATGCTTGGTGTACATGAATGAATGAGCAGGGAGGTGCCAGCCTAGGAATTCAGTGACCATCGGCTGAAGGCGGCATCAAGTGGGAACGACCAGACAACATCCCCCGGAGGATAAACTGGGATCCACCCGACCATCTCAAAGGATGGGAAAAACAAGATAACATCTGACAGCACAAACATCAGGAATGTGCCATCTGCTGATTGAGTTAGCAACAGCAAGATGAAACAGTTCCCATAGACTAACATAGGAAATAATTCCTATAAGAATGGCTTCTACACACTGAGGACTTTGAGTCTGGTTCTGCAACCATCCTCCAGGAGCATCAGATGAATCTGACAAGGACTCGGCTCCACCCTCATGCCCAGGTTACCTGGCCAGTAACTTGGCATGAGCAACTTCTAGGCTGGTAACTATGACATCTATGCAGAACCTGTGTGTGTGTGTGTGAGAATGAATGTGAAACTGAATGAGATGTTATAGCTATAACTGACTGCTTACTATGATTCTTTTTGTATTCACAATAAATGTGACATTTTGTCTTATCCCCTTTAAAAAGATCCTGCTGGTTTTTATTTTATTGGTATAACAGTTCAAAAAGTAAGTAGTATATAATAATGTAACTTCATCTTCACCTCCAGCTTCCTTTGGGGTTGTGTAAATGCTTTTTGGGTTTTCCCCAATTCCCAATCTATTTAAAATAAATAAAAAGATGAAAGACTTGTTAATTATGGACAAATATGAGCTAGGGAAGAGAATACATGAAAAACAGTTAAAAGACAACAAACCTGTAAAACTCCAACAGAATGTGGTTGAATTTAACATTTGATTGCTTTAACAGGACACAGTTTTCTTTGTGATTATGTAGGTAGCAAATTCATAGTGTGGATTTTGCTCAACTTTCAAATTCAGAAACCAGGATAAAATTTCCAGCAATATAAAGAGAGGGAGCATTCTTCAGCTAGGATTGTTTTTTCACCATGAGTGCCACTTAATTAAAGGGGATATAGGATGGTATAGAGTTCTTCGAGAAAGCATGAGAAAAAGAGGCTGAGCATCAAATAATTTTTAAATGACATTTACTCTTTAAATAAGCTGGTCAGCAACTCAACTTTCCTCTTCCTGTTCAGAATATATATATATATATATATATATATATATATATATATATATATATATATACACACACCCCTCCCCCTCCCCCCCAAAAAAACCCCCACAGGAACTAAGCAGCAAGAAAGAAAGAGGAAAATTGACACCAGAGACCGAACAATGGATACAACAATGGTGTTGGTTTCATGGAACAACTTTCAATGAAAGTTGTTTTGGTTTTGATGGCATCCTTTTATGCAGAAGCATTAGCTTTGTGGATACCTAGATACTTCACTAGTCAGTTTTTTTTGGCCTTCTTAGCAAGATACAACAGTTCAGTTTCAGCAATGGGGAATATTGCTATTATTTCTGAGCTACTCCACTACTTTTACTCCCACAAACAGTAATGGAGAAAATTGGAGAATATCCAGTACTGAATATCCTTCCATAAGAAGTTCTATTTCTGAAAAAACGATCACATCCCTTCTTCCTTTCACATCCCCAAAAACGTACCCTGTTGCTCTGGGGTCAGACACAACACTTGTGTGAAAATTCAGCTACTTTAAAGCAATGGAACAAACAATTGCAGAAATGCACAGTCAATGAAATACTGGAATATTCTAGCATCAGAAAATATAAAACACCACAGACTGGATTTTGGTACTTTTATTTTTTGTAGATAGCTTTTAGTCTGGTTCTCCAGCCCACATTGTTTAATATTACATACTTGTTTAGAAATTTCCCAATCTAGTTTAAAGATACCAAGCTCCTTGTTCAAAAAACATTTGATTAGAGATTCATTGAACTGTTCTCCATAATAGTACACCCTTGGGAGAAGGCACCTCAATGAATATACCAATTAAGAGTTGCACTCAAACAAAAATAAGCACAAGAACAAACACTGGCATTAGCATTAACAAGCAAAAAAATTGTAGCAGAGAGACAATGTGAACTAAAATGCAGTGTTTAAAAATATTATGTATTTATATTCAAAGCCCTATGGAAAGTGTCTTGTTATTTGCATTTTGTGTTTGGATTTTTGAGGGCAGGTAAGGAAAGGCCAGGAACCTAGGCAAGGGATAAACATACTAGGCTAGTGGGTTGAAGTGGCAAATAACTAAGTTAAATTCAGAGTTCACATGGCTTGATGGCATGTCATCCCCTTGCAGAACATTGAGTAGAGCAAAATTCAAATGTCTGAATACCAGGACATGCAAAGTTAATGGTGCCCATGCAACCTTAACTCTGCCCTATTTCACTAATGCCCCAATATGGCCTGTTTACACACACATCTTTATTCTGCCAACTGCAGAGTTACTGAAATATATGTGCTCTTCATACCTCCTTTATTTGTTTCACAACCCATTCACTCGCAGCCACAGGATTCCATATAACACTATTAAAGGACAAGAAGGGGTGGGGGAAGGTTGCCCTGCTAGTCTGTCCACCAGGGATGGTGCTAGAAAGAGGTGCTGTGACAAGGCACCCCAAAGCTGAATGTTAATAAGCATTTCTTAATAAAAGTATGTATGGGAATAAGGGAAGGGAGCTTTGAAACTTACCTTTTCCTTTCCCTTATGACTCTAAATCTAATGGTGCATCTGTCTGTTTTTATCAGCAGCTTCTGGCATCGTGGCCTTGCAGGGTACACCCTCCACACCTGCAGAATACCTGACCCTGATGAGGAGGAGAAAGAAGAGGGTTAGGGAGGACATATTCTGTAAAATCCTGCAATCCTGCAATGCATCAAACCATGACCAAAGGATATAGAGGGCCAATATGACAGGCAGCATGGAGAAATTCAGAACAGGAAAAAGGCCTGGGGGTCCCAGAAGGACAAGAAGCAGGAAATGCATAATGGGTCTTCACAGGCTGCAAATCCAAATGCTGCAGACCCTGATGGACCTACAGGTAACTCCACCCTTTGCCATCCTTGGAGTCCCTTTGCAGTCCATGGAGAAATTCACAGTCACTGTTCCATACACAACCCAACATACCATATTCTGGTACTGCAGCCTGCATCCTTGCTCCCACCATTCCACACAGGTGACATCAAGAAAAATCACTGCTTCACATACATTGACCCATGAGAACCATAAATGGTGTGTGTGTAGCCACAACTGACTACATGTATTTACAGAAATAGGCATAAATGTTTACTTCCTTTTTAAATTTAAATTCTCACTTGTTTAAATTATGTTAAAATTGTGTATAACATTTTTGTCTTTTTCACATTGATTTTCCGCAGGTTCTCCCCCACCCCAACACACACACTCAAGAAAGTTCTGTTTTTGGAGAAGAGGAAGGTATTCAGGAACAGTCAACAGTCAACCAACGGCAAGTCATGCCCGACCAACCTGATTACCTTCTATGATGAGATAACTAGCTCTGTGTATATAGGGAAAGTGGTGGACATGATATATCTTGACTTTAGCAAAGCTTTTTGATATGGTCTAGTACAGTATTCTTGCCAGCAAGTTTAAAAAGTATGGACTGGATGAATGGACAATAAGGTGGATAGAAAGCTGGCTAGATTGTCGAGTTTAACGAGTAGTGATCAATGGCTCAGTGTCTAGTTGGCTGCCGGTATCAAGCAGAGTGCCCCAGGAGTCTGTCCTGGAGCCGGTTTTGTTCAACATCTTCATTAATGATCTGGATGATGGGATGGATTATACCCTCAGTAAGTTTGCGGATTACACTAAATTGGGGGGGAAGGTAGATATGCTGGAAGGTAGGGAAAGGGTCCAGAGTGACCTAGACAAATCGGAGGATTGGGCCGAAATAAATCTGATGAGGTTCAACAAGAACAAGTGCAGAGTTCTGCATTTAGGACAGAAGAATCCCATGCACTGCTACAGGATGGGGACCGACTGGCTAAGCAGCAGTTCTGCAGAAAAGGACCTGGGGATTACAGTGGACGAGAAGCTGGATATGATTCAACAGTGTGCCCTTGTTGCCAAGAAGGCTAACGGCATATTAGAAGGCTGTATTAATAGGAGCATTGCCAGCAGATGAAGGAAAGTGATTATTTCCCTCTATTCGGCACTGGTGAGTATTGCATCCAGTTTTGGGCCCCCCACTACAGAAAGGATGTGGACAAATTGGAGAGAGTCCAGCGGAGGGCAACAATAATGATTAGGGGGCTGAGGCACGACTTATAACGAGAGGCTGAAGGAACTGGGCTTATTTAATCTGCAGAAATGAAGGGTGAAGGGGAATTTGATAGCAGCCTTCAACTACCTGAAGGGGAGTTCTAAAGAGGATGGAGCTAGGCTGTTCTCAGTGGTGGCAGATGACAGAACAAGGAGCAATGGTCTCAAGTTGCAGTGAGGGAGGTCTAGGTTGGATCTTAGGAAACACTATTTCACTTGGAGGGTGGTGAAGCACTGGAATTGTTACCTAGGGAGGTGGTGGAATCTCCAACTTTATGGGTTTTTAAGGCCTGGCTTGACAAAGCCCTGGCTGGGATGATCTAGTTGGGGTTGGTCCTGCTTTGAGCGGGGGGTTGGACTAGATGACTTCCTGAAGTCTCTTCCAACCCTAATCTTCTATGATTCTATGAAAACAGTGTATTTTACCCATACCTCATTCTAAGAAACTGGTGAATCTTTAGAGTTGAAATTCCCCCTCCTCCATGAAAAAAAAAATGTTCCAGGGGCAGATACCCAGCATGAATAATTTCAGTTCAAATGTTTTAAATTTGGTGAAGTGATAAGTAAATGAAAATAGGATCTTATAATGGAAATTGTCAGACAACCTTACCTATAGGTGTTACAACCTGTACTGCCAGTAACATGTAACATGTATAAAGTTAAGGACAAAATGAATGAAACCTGCAAGATGATAGATTTTTAACTATGCAAAGCAATCACAAGATTTTTTTTAACTCTGTTATTCTCTCACCACTAGCTAGGTTATCGCTGAGTTTAAGTAGTACACTCTGAGACATGGACTGTATTTGCACTTCTTCATAAAATACCTGGCACACATACAAATAACAAGTGATAAACAAATAACAATAAAAGAACAATAGTGACTACAACACTGGCACTGAGTAAATTTCCTCACACTTGTGTTGTGTCGACCCGAAGATTATCATGATGTTCCACCACCTAGGAATCCATTTGAACTCTTCTTGTACTACTGGATGGCATCTTCCACCTGCCAGTCAGGGGTCTGTATTCCATCCTTCCAGACCTCAACTCTGCCAGTGTGATCCATGCATTTGTGACATCCAGACTTGATCACAGCAATGCATGGCAGCTGGGAATGAAACCTCAGTCTTTAACACATAGCTTCAATTGCTTCACAAAGCAAATTGTCACTTGCTCAACAACACAGACTCCTCAAGAGGACAACTCCAAATGATCCTGCCCTGAGTTATTTTCCACTAACTACACAATAACATTCAAAGTTTCAGTCCTTATACTCAAAATCATCCATAGAACCTCAGATCTCAGGATAATCTCCTCTAAACGCTATACTTGGAGGAATAGTGGAGCAACAGAACTGTCAATCTCAAGAGTGAGACTCATGAGACAAAGGCATTCATAGCAGCAGGCCTGCTAGTATAGAACCAAGTCCCACAGGATAACGACCCCCAGAACCTCACCACCTTCTGATCAAAATGCAAACCCAATTTCTTTCAGCTACCCTCTATTACAAAACAAGGAAAGGGATTTAGCAGAAAAACTTCCCTGAATCCTGGCTAAAACATGTTACAGTGTAGACTATTCTATATGTAAGTAAAATGTCACATCAATTTTTGAAGGTATGTATTTACATATTGTCAGGTAGATAGATGTTCAAACTGTAGTCCCATTCTTCAATTTAAAACTTTAGACCATTAATTTATTTTTTTGAGGACTAAGAATACGGATTTCATGGACCTGGACTTGCTCAGCAGATTAGTAAAAAATAAAGTCATAAACCTGTTAACCTCCATGGTGATGGGTTAATTCCAGCATAAGGAAGAGATTTTCCAAAATCCCCATTAAATGTTGTATGGCTAAATCCCTTAGTCACGCTGACTAAAAATCTCTAAGTTGATACTTCCAACAGAGTTAACCATGATCAACCGATATGTTAAATACGTTAGCAACACTGACTACAAAGACACATTTAACATGGCTTCAGTTAACATGACTCCTCAGAGTCATGTTTTAACACAACCTAATTTTCTAGTAAAGACACGTCTGTTGACCTTTGACCCCCTCATCTCATTTTAGGGTAGGTTGTTATACAGGATTAAACTATATATCATATTCTAAGGCATGCTAAAATGCTTTTGAAAGTGGTAATCTATGAGATTAAAGCTGTAAAGATGCAAGTAGAGGGAAATAAAGGTAAAACAATATTAAATGGGAGGTGCAATAAATATGGGGTTTAACCACTGTGGCAAATTGCCGGCACTGCTATGATGGGTCCCGCACTTTCTTTTCTTGTGGGGGGGTTTCAGGGTGCCATTCCTTGCCCCTGAACTGGGGTAACAGCTATCCTACTAGTATCCCAGCGAAGGGGAGTGGAGAGGGAGGGACCCAGGCCCGCCCTCTACTCCGAGTCCCAGCCCAGGGGCCCTATGATAGCAGGTGAACCACTTGTACCAGTGATTCTTTCCCCTGGGCTACTTCCCTCTCCTGACCTTCAGCTTGTGGGGCTTCCTGCCTTCCCTCTGCACAAGCCAGGTGTCCCTTTACCTAGGATCTTGGTCTTCTTAGCCCGCTGCAGCACTTCTCAAAACTCTCCTCCGCTTTCCTTCAAACTGCTCTTTGTTCCACCACCAATACACTCTGCTTCACTCCTCCAAACTGCTCTCTGCTCCACCACCAAACCACTCTGCTCCAACTCCTCCTCACTCTGCTCCAGCTCCTCCTCTGGCCGATTGAAGCAGGGGGATTTTATCAGGTGACTGGCTTCAGGTGCTCTAATTGGTTTCAGGTGCTTTTAATTAATCTACAGGGAATAAGGCTTCTCCTCATCCTAGATCACTCTCCTGCTGCCTTCTGGCCATGCTGTATCACACCACCTAGCATATAGCCTGCTGAGTTAGCAGAAAGGCAAAATGCCTGACCCAGATTTAGCAATACACATCTTGTGATAAAGTAGTAAATCACAAAAGGAGAGTTTAAGCTTGAAATAATGGATTTTTGGTACACGTAACCAAGAAGCAAAACCGCATTTACATATTTAAACCATTGTGAAATGTAACACTCGGAACCTTTAATTATGGTCCCCTGGAATGACAAACATGGGTTTAAATGGTATAAAAAGATGGTCTGGTCAACCCCTGTTTGGGACACCAGGGATGACCAAATGGCGGTAGTCTGAGTACGAACAAGCCCTCTCCTTGGTGCTTTCTACTTACTTTTTCTTCTATCTTCTCTATTACCAGCCTCCATATGGTTGTAAATATGCACAAGATTATAAGTATGTCAACATTGGGGAATTGATTTATCTTATACCAGCCTAAGGCTGTAAGCCTGCTAGTGGGTGTTTTGTTATACATATCTGGTTTTGTATAATTATGCTTATTCTTGGATTTATTTGGATTTCAAGTAAAGTCTTCATGTTTCTATTTGTGTGATTCATCAGTTTCACTCATTAGTAACGTTATGTGGCCACCAAGTAAATAACCTGTAATCAGTGATATGTGCAATTTGCACCATAAACTTATCAAAGTGTACAAGTCCTTGGTAGGCAAAAGTTGTTACCATCAGTTAGTTAGATAGATTGGATAAACAGGTAAACTATTTATATCAGGTATCTCAACCTTTTTTTTCCACAAGCTGGACCACACCCATTGTCTTGCAGACTTTTGTCCATTCACAATACATAGATTTATAGATTTTAAGGCCAGAAGGGACAATTAGCTCATTCAGTCTGACCTTAAATACAGATGTATTCCCATCCCATTCACAATCACATAACTCAGTAGCAATCACAGCAGCTGATTTCATGGGAAAATATTACAAAAGAATCTAATATATTCATGCTATTTTGTAATTACAATTAGCATCAGGAAACGAGGAGCTTAGATAGTTCATGTGACTGGCCAGTTCTGGACCACCCTCAAGTGTTCTTGAACTACTATGAACCACAGTCTGGCAACATCTGATGATGTTATTTGTATGCCCCACATCACTGTAACATCTGAGTGCTATACTATATTTAGAGCTACAACAGTATTTTGGCTATTGTACCAATGTGTAATGAGTATTTCTGTGATAATTCAACTGTAATCATGGCACTGCCCTTCATGTACAATCAACATCTCTCAAATATTTGAAACGTGCAAATACATGAAATGCTTTCCGTGGTTTATTAGATTGTTTTGTTTACTCTAAATGAAACAAAGCTGCATCTCCCTGGCAAAACATACATCACATTTCTCCATTCCTAAAGCATGCTGCAAAGGTTGATAATACATGAAAGTGAATACAGTTCAGCATTTGCACATCATATTAGTACATTAATTAAGCAATAATGATCGAGGCCCATGACATTTCTTGGGGATTAATGATCAGCTGGGAGAGTTGATGGCCAAGGCTTTTCCGTGTGCCATTTACTCCAGCTGGTTATTAATTCACTAGGAAATATTCCTGAGCCAAGGTCATTATTGATAGCCCACTTGAACAGAAATAAATAATAATAATAATAATAATAACCACCTTGTTATGCTTTTTCCATAGTAGCAGCATTCCTTCGGAGCACAATATACACTCTTTAAAGAGTGCTGTTGCTGTGACAAGCAATATTTTAAGTGCTAGAAAAGTGATTATGTAGGAATCACATCTGTTATTAAATAGTTCTTCATGTTGTCTGTGCTTTCACAAAAATACGTTTTTACAACTTTTTTCATCCCGTTAGTACTGCAAAGCCAATCAGCTATGGAGAGTGAGATGAATTCTGTTCTGCCGTTCACATCATGCATTAGCTAAATTCAAACGGCCAAATTCTTAAAGCTGGTAATCATTCGTGAGCCAGGAAGTTCAGCTTTTCTCCAGGCATTATACTGCCTTCCATTTCATTTCTGGCTGCAAATTAATGTGTTGGTTTTAGTCTATAGGTCCATGTGGTTTTGGTCCTGACTACCTTAGACACACTCTCCCTTTTCCTCTAGTTTTGGGGATCTGGCTGGCTCAAGTATTGGTAATGAGATCCTTTGACTTTCAGATTATTGGTTAGATTCACCCCAGATCAATAATTACCAAATGCTCAACTTTTTTAATTAAAAACTAATGTTTAGTATAATTGTCCACATAGGAAAATTGATCTGCTAGTAGACCTTCTCAGCAAAGGGGTCGAAACATAAAAAGGCATAAAGACTGAATTACCCCTTTCACCTATCGAAGTGATCTCTTTAGGTCAGTACTTAGGCATTCTGGTGAAGCATTGAGGCAAAGTTACCAAGTTTTATACTTAGCTATAGGTGTTCTAGAAATAAATAGGCTTAATTTTCTTGTGTGTTTGGTCCAGTGCTTTCCATGATTTCCTTAAAATCTATATCTAAAAGGAAAAGAAAGAACCACAGCATATTAGAACTTTGCAAAGGCTTCCACTAAGATTGACTGTCCTGGCCTTCGAATGTTACTTCTAATGTGCAAGTAAAGGACCTTTAAAGTCCAAAGTCAAATTAAAATAATGTTGAGGGTCTCCCAAATTTGCTGGTCCTCTCTTCAACTCTGTTTTGTATGTGAGTTTTGCCACCTGGTGATTCCAAGTCAACCGGAGGAGCAGTTACATTTCTGTATTTTGCTGTTATGCTCTGATAAGCTGAAGGAAGCTGTCCAGATCTAAACAGAGACTCTTTTTGGTGCAAACAAATAACTAGTTTCCTTCCTGCATTTTATCAATGCTCAGTACATATACTAGAGGAATTTGATAAACAGAATTCTATCTTTCCAGATCATTAACAATATAGTTGTATTTTCTACTTACAAATATTAACACAGATCTCTTTCTCCATTGTTTGTCTTGTTCTGAGCCTGTTCTTAGGGTATTTGAAGTTATCTCCAGAATAACCTTAGTGAGGGAGAAGGGAAATAAGGTAAAGAAATTAGGTCAAAATATAGTGTTAATTTATTTTTGCGGTCATAATATGGGTGTATTATTGTGCAGAAGGAAACCAGTGTTTGGTGAACTTCCAAACATTCAGGTTATGGTTTGGTGCAGTTAAACATGGGAAAGTTGGAATGCTTCTCTCAAGCTTTCCAGGATCTTTAGAGGGGTCCCTAGGAACCCCCACCATTATTTAGTTCTTGTCCTTCAATGGATACCTCATCCCCTTTAACTGATATTGTCTTTTTGTTGGTGAGGCCGAATTATATGCTGCTAGCTGTACTTTTGGCCTGGAAGACAAACTTCCCACTTTGGCATTTGCAAGGGACGATCTGTTGGGAGAGCTCCACTCAGTCCTGGCTGGTTAGTGCCTTCCTTGCAGCCCCTCCCCCCAAAAGGGGATGGCACAAAGGCCTGTCCCCACTTTTCATGGGGTGACAGGCAACCCCTTTCCCTCTCTATGTCCCTTTACAGGGAGGCTGCTAGACCCCATTCCCACATCCAGTCTTTTCAGGAAATGACATACAGCTACACTACAAGCTAGGAGCATGATTCCCAGCTTACATACACATACTCACACTAGCTCAATGAGAGCTGGTGCAAGTATAAATAGTAACGTCGCCGTGGTAGTAGGGGCAGCAGCAGCAGCCGCAGCAGCATGACTTAGCTGTGCTGAATACAAACCCTCATGAACCCCATGGATAAGCACTCAGCACACCTAAGCCTTGCCACTGCTACTGCTGCTCCTCCTGCTACCACAGCTACACTACTAGGTATAACCATTCTAGCTCTCGTCGAGCTTGCATGAGTATGCGTATGCAAGCTGGGGATCATCACCCTAGCTTGTAGTATAGACATAGCCTTAGTTTTTATTTCCCTTTTCCCTCACTCAGGCTATTCCACAAATACCACAATAAATGATCTCCTTCCCTTTTTTTCCAGTATTGCCATGTTGGGTCTTATTTAAGGATTTGAACTCATTCTTTCACTCTCTCCTGCTCAAAGTCCCTCATTAAACCTCGCTTCTTCCCCAAACCTTCAGCTAGAAATAGTGCAACAAAGAGAACATACACTTAATTTCACTATCTGCCTTGTTGCATCCCTTCCCCCAGCCTTCATCTATTGACGTTTTTATTTTATAATGATATATAGAAAATATATATACACACATACGTATAGTAGGTTAAAAGAGCATAATTTAGGTTGAAAAGGTAAGATGTCAAAAGTCAGGGATCCTGTGGAACAATAATATGTAATCGTGACTGTATCATAACGCGTGTGTGTCAAGGGGTCTGAATAAAGTTTTCACAAGCAACCTTAAATCTGATATTTTCTAATATTTGAGTGTTTGACTTTGCCACCTAAATACTGTTATTTTAATGTAGGTTTTTAAAAGTAATTTCCCAGATTTTGTAATGTGTAACTGTAACAATCTTGAATCATCAGTAGGTTTTGAATCCCCATCAGGAATCATTGGTAGGTTTTGAACCTTGAGTTTTCAGCACAGACCTTTGCCATATAAGCTATGGGACTAATTACACTAGCTGGCATCAGAATAAGGCTGAGAGCCCAGAATGTGGCTAGACTTCTATTGCCATGGGCTGGGTCCACGGAAGCCCAGTCTGGTTCTCTCTCACAGGATTTCCCAGGCACTCCCGTTGCAGTGAGTGCTGATGATGCTCAGGTGGCAGTGTGGTCCTGGCCTTAGAATGTTTGTGTTTAGGTGTTTTTGCAAGTTCAATTTCTCATGAAATTTTGGCACATGAGAAGGGACATGGAAGTTTATATCTCAGCAAAATCTGAACAAAAGAAAAGGCACATTGCTAGCCCAAAGACTTTCTTCTTGCTGCATTTCAAAAGCTTATTGTAAACAATGGATGTATCTGAGCTTATCAGAAAAAAAGTTTTTAAAATAATCTTTTATATTGGGAAGCGTTAGACAGACTTAATAAAGAGGTTACTGTTGGCTCCCCCTAATGTTCAGATAGTAAGCAAATTGAAGCAAGTACATTGTCTTCATGTTTGTCTGTGCAGCTTTGTACTGTTGCCACTACATATAATTATCTTCATCCATTAGCTTCTAATTATAAAATGTTAAATCTTACTAAAACTAAAGCTTGTCACCAAAGTCTAGATCCAGCTTAAAGAGATGTTATTTCTACTATGAAAACATGAGATAACTTGTGCTGGGTATTTAATGCATAAGAATAAGAGGTCCAAAGCGATACTTTATCAACCAAAATGATTGACAGAAAGTGAGGGCAAAAGAATTATACTTTGCCTTAGTCTACGGTTCACTGTCAGTGAATATTCATAAACAGTGCGACCAGGGTCAGAGTCCCTCATTAGGAGGCTGAGAAAAACATACTTCACCTCTATGAAGCCCAGGGTTGCTGGCCTGGAGAAGAAGTTGAGAATCAGAATATTTCCTACATAAGCTCTTGACAGTAAAGCAATCAGGTACATGGCAGGGCTTGAAGGGGGGGGGGGGGGATGAAATATACATATACACACACGCGAGTGGCTGCAGGCAACAGCACCAGAATGCACATCAGATGACAGCCAAGACTTGGGAATCTCAGCTTGCAAGTTAACTTCAAAATTTTATGCTCCTCCATGGTAGTCCATTTAAAAGAATAAACACTCTTGTACCAGATATGCACAATAACTAGCTTTTCCTAATTGTTGAGAGGCTGGGGAAGAAGATTTGTGGCAGCTTCCTGACTCAAATCACGTCAAATCATAGAGTGCTCGGAATGTGGAGATGCTATATTAAATATACAGATTCCAGACAACGCCATGTGTTGATTCTGGTAAACGGCCAAATTGCTGACATTGGTACTGCATTAATGGAAGATCTGTACCGTGCTGAACATATGCTTCTCAACAGGCAATATAGTACTATTTAGAAGACAGAGATGCTGTGCTGTATGCACTGAACTGGGACTTTTTTTTCTTTTTGCCCAGAACAGAATGTGAGATCTAACCCACTGCTCCCATCAACTTCAATAGGAGCTGTGGCTTTCCAGCACTTTTTAAAATCAAGCCTTTATATGGATTTAGGAGCCTAATTGAGGGCAGCCACACTGAAATGTTGTTTGTGTGTCTCCCCACATGTGTTTTAGGCAATGAAACATCACAAACAAGATGGTATCTAGGAATTTATTTATATATTATTGTTTAATTTCCAATCTTTTTTTTTTGTATCTGCAGAAATACAGTTAAATACAATATATAGCATCGCCTAAGTGTAGACTAACAAGCACTGTAAAACTAGCATGGTTGTTTTCTCAAATTTTAATTCTCTCTCTCACCTTATCTTTTCTGGTTAAGCCTGGTGGCATGGTACCTGCCTAAGAAATAAGAATATTGATTTGATTTATTTCAATCACCACAGTTTCTGGCAACACAGTCACAGCAACTATCAGTAGAAAACTCCCACAGAGTTCTTTTCTTTCCATAGAACAACTTCAGTTTCAGTATATCTGTGTCACTGCCAGAAGATCCTGACTTCCATGCGTCTCTGCATGCAGGAGAAATATTAGGGCTAGGTGTGATCAACCACTGTATGCCCATACAGGGCAGATGATACCACTGCTAGCTGAGTCATCTGTGGGGATTAAACATGGGATCTCTGAATCCAAATCATAAACCTTTATGTATAGGCCATTAAAGGGGGGGAGGGACCCATGCTGTACTTAAGAAGAGACTGATTGATACCTCCACTCATTGGTGAACAAACTGTTCAAAAAAGGGTGGGGAGGGTTAGCCGAGGCCACTCAAGAAATCTGCTGTCCGAGGTAAAACTTCAGTGTGCAGCTCCCCTTCCCCACTACAAAAACACACCCCACCCTTGTGCACACCCTTGCAACCAACACCACTCGCTCAGATTTGGCCTAGTCATCCCCAGAAATCTGCCATCCTAGGCAGATATCTAGTTTACCTATAGCTAGAGTGGCCTCTAAGGGTTAGAGAGAAAGCACAGCCATTACCCTCCCCACACCATATCATCTCAACAGTACAACACCCGATGGGAAAAAATTGCATGATTCTATTGGATAACACATAGTATACACTCCACATGCACCAAATAGCTAGGAGAAATCATGTCTCCTGGGGAACACTCTCTCTTGGTTCTCCTCCAAGGGTGGTGCAGTTCTACACCGACTCCTTTTCAGGGCTCCATGACAGTTGCACAAGAGTCTCCTGGAATCAGCATCCATCTCCTGATGACTACTGAAAGCAATCCAGGAGGTTTTAATAGGAGATTTTAAGAAAATGATATTATGTCATGTTGGGAAAAAAAACCTCCCAGAATAGCTTCAGTCAGAGTCGGCAACCCTATGCACAACCCCTGTAGTTCTTAAATGACAAAAAGTTATACTTTACTCGGTGACCGCAATACAGAATTTTCAATGTGTGGAATGGCTTGAGCAAAAAAGCACAATCTGCTTCCCATACCCTATATACACACACTGTATGTGCAATTATTCAGATTATTGCCCACATTCTACAAATGGATCCCCGTACATGGACGGAGCCATTGACTGACACTCCCTGGGCATGATGGTATAACAAAGGTAGGACTGTGGCCTATGTTTATTTTAATTGAAAGAAAATATTAAAAGTAAATGAGCATTTTCATTACATGGATAATATGATAAAGTCAAAGTGTAAATTCCCACTTTGTTATGGAAACCCATATTACAATCCTTTGTTAACAAAGAAAGCAAAGAAAATAAGCCAATTAAAGTATTTCAGTCAAGCCTGATTTTTTCCCCTTTATTGTTTGTAGGAAAGCATGCTTTAATGACAACTTTCCTTCCCCAGTTTTGAATTTTTTATCCAATTTTCCAGGTAGGTCTGAGTGAGGCAAAAGAGTTGGCATATTTAGAAAAATATCATTGTATCATATCAAAATTTGATATCATTGCTGTATTCTATATGAGCAGTAAGGATGCTCTAAGAGTAAATTACCACATGTGTTCAGGAGAGGCTTCTGATTAAAGTCACATTGTGTTTGTGTGCTGTGATACAGCATGGCCAGAAGGCAGCAGGAGAGTGATCTAGAATGAGGAGAAGCCTTATTCCCTGTAGATTAATTAAAAGCACCTGAAACCAATTAGAGCACCTGAAGCCAGTCACCTGATAAAATCCCCCTGCTTCAATTGGCCAGAGGAGGAGCTGGAGCAGAGTGAGGAGGAGTTGGAGCAGAGTGGTTTGGTGGTGGAACAGAGAGCAGTTTGGAGGAGCTGAATCAGAGTAGTTTGGTGGTGGAGCAGAGAGCAGTTTGGAGGAGTGAAGCAGAGTGGATTGGTGGTGGAACAAAGAGCAGTTCGGAGGAAAGCGGAGGAGAGTTTTGAGAAGTGCTGCAGTGGGCTAAGAAGACCAAGATCCTAGGTAAAGGGACACCTGGCTTTTGCAGAGGGAAGGCAGGAAGCCCCACAAGCTGAAGGTCAGGAGAGGGAAGTAGCCCAGGGGAAAGAATCACTGGTACAAGTGGTTCACCTGCTATCATAGGGCCCCTGGGCTGGGACCCGGAGTAGAGGGCGGGCCCGGGTCCCTCCCTCTCCACTCCCCTTCCCTGGGATACTAGTAGGATAGCTGTTACCCCAGTTCAGGGGCAAAAAATGGCACCCTGAAACCCCCCGACAAGAAGAGAACGTGCAGGACCCATCATAGTAGTGCCGGCAATTTGCCACAGTGCTTTAAAAAATGAACTCTTGGTAGGTGGAGAGAATTCTTCTAAATAAGGGAGTTTACCACAGAAAAGGTATAGCAGAAAGCAGAAACGTAAACATCGCCAGACTAGTGTCCTGATCTAGCAAACACTTATGAACATAAGTAACTTTACACATGTTGGCCAAAGTGTCAAAAGAGATCAACTTTCATTTTGGAGAGTCCGTATGGTCTCGATAGAGCAATGGCCAGGAGCTCAGGAGACTTGGGTTTGATTCCAGGTTCTGCCTCTGTCCTGGTGAGTGACCTTGGGCAAGTCACTTCCCCTCTCTGTAACTCAGTTTTCCAATCTGTAAACTGGGGACAATAGTAGTGACCTCCCTTTGTAAAGCATTTTAAGATCTACTGATGAAAAGCACCATAATAGCTAGGTATTACTATTAAGCACCTGAGCCCCCCAGCACTGCAATTTTTCTCCCACATGATTAACTTTAAGCATGTGTGTAGTTCATAGAGATCATAAGTGTTTGTAGACAGGACCTAAGTATGTGACCAGATTTTCAGAAGGGTTCAGCACGCAGCAGCTCTCACCAAGAACAATGGGTGCTAAAATCTCTTGAAAATCTGTCCACTTCTTTTAGGTGCCTAAACAGGAGCAGAGCTCTTCTGAAAGTGTCACCCTGTGTGGTTAGGTCTTTGTATGATTAGGACCCCAACACCCTGCTATTCCTTCCCTTTAAGGTACACTTCTAGGTAGTTTGTCTCCTTGTGGTAGTTCTGTTTTCATATCTGTTCAGTCCTTGTCCTTCCTGCTAAGAATCCCAGCAACTCTACACATACTAGCTAATGTGACCATGTTTTTGTCATGCAGATACCACTTCAATAAGAACCAGACAGATTGTCAAATAGGAAAATGGTATCTATTTTGTTATTGCTATCACCAAAACCAGCTGAACAATACCAGATTTGGTTTCAAATGAAAGGTAGGAGGAATGGTTTCAAGGCTCCTTAAAACAGCACATGCTCTCACAGGTGAAAGTGAACATGCCAAATGCATATGTCAACATGAATTTGTTCTCATTGTTCTTCAACAGCTAATGCTCATGCTGTATACAACTGAAAAGAGGGTAGGCAGAGGCTGCTCTAGACTCTTCTACTGTGTTTCTCATCACATCTATCACAATGTGGTATTTGAGTGCCTGTTCTAAAAATGCATTAAATAAGGTGTTTTTACATCTTTATTTCTCTCCATCTTGAGGGGCTTCCACTATATGCAGTTTTGGAAATCTGTTTCAGGCCTATTTATTTAAAGAAAAGGGTGAAAGAAAAGGCAGAAAAACAGCAGAATGAATGGGGGGTGGGGGAAGGGAAACAAGCGATGTTTTATTGGTCAGACTAATTCCAAAATGAAGGTTGATAAAAAGTATTCTGAAAAAAGTTTTAAATCATTTCATGGAGTACCTGTAGCTGCTGTTAGAATGTTCCACAGAGGCATCAACTTCTATTTTTTAAAAATTATTCATCTATTTTGTGTTTAAAAAAAAAAAAACAACCCAAGAGTTTTTGGTGCCTTAGGCTATCTACTTTCAATATTTAAAAACCAGTTTGCAAAATACTGCCAACTGGCATTTGTTCAGAGCATGTTAATGATGTCTGTTGGCATTCGGATGGGAGATTACGACAGCAAAACTCTTTGTGAACCATCTTTTGTGTTAAACTGGTTGCCTGAGCATTATTGAAGAGGACAGTCTGTCAGAGATTAGCACTGTTCAGTAAGGAATCTATTCCACTTCACATTCTTTCCTGAAACATAAATCATACATCAAAAGGAACCTTTTTAGTCATCGCTTTGCCTTTTGATCCTTCCTAGTCAAAGACTTAATATGAAAGCACATACACAAGGAAATAAAAAAAAATAGTCTTGAAAAACAATACCCCTTCTAGCATATAGAACACAGTTCAAAAGAACCAGCTGATCCTCCAAGCTTGCCAGATGGGTCCTACCAATTCCATTTAAATTATGAGATGGAGATTCTCTAGGGAGTTTAGTATGTAAAGTAGAAATTCTTGCCACTTCTCTTCTCCGATTTTCCTCAGAGAAAAAAGTAATTCCTGAACCAAGTCTGAAAATAAACTCTTTAGATGGGTGCATAAATCATAGCAGTAACACATATATTCCTTGAATGTCTTAAATTGGTCTGTAGACTCTAAACAAACTTTCTGAAAAGGTAAGTGTGAATCATGCTACAGTGCTCAAAAATGAGCAAGATAGCTTGAAACTGATCAGCTAAGTCTTTGACTATTTGTATATTTTAAAATCACTCTCTCTTCCTCTTTCTCCTCCCACTCGCCAACGCACAAAAGCTTCATTAGACCCTTACCAAACCTCTGTAGGCTGAAAGAAGATATTCTTCTTGAGCTATGGTTATAGAACCATTCTTGCTTGGAAAGGTCTAATTAAAGTTTATTCAGTCATTTTTGTCTGCTGGAAAGATCTCCCTAACCAATAGAAAGTGAAAATGAAATCCAGATGAAGTAAAAAAGAATAATTGGCTAAGATTCATGAAGTGTTAAATATATTTTAGAAAGTTATAATAGATTAGTATAATGGAAAATCTCAGTATGTCAGCACTGATCTAACATTTCTTTGGAAATATATAACAATGTAATATTCAGAGGCTTCTCATCCTTAGTAGCTTTTTACTCTTTCAATGTGTGACTATAATTAAAAGAAAACAGAAATACTAAAAAGCTGTGCTGAGTTCAGTGTGATCTGCATTCTAGAAGTCTCTTGTACCAGGAGGAAAGGGCGGTAGGAACAAAGAAGAAAATCTGCTTCCATCAAGAATTCAAGTTGAGTGTTTGGAAAATGAAAAGAATTTCCCGTTGTACTGCAACAATTAATTTCCAACCGAATAGCAGAGGCTTTGGTGGTGGTGGTGAAGTGGAAGGAAATAATTCGGTTGATGGTGTTCATGAGTAATGATCCCATGACATTGCAAGAATGTGGTTATTAATTCCAGAGTCTCGGCCAGATTCCACACATCCCAGAATCCAGACCACTGCTCTCTTTCCTTCCAGTCCATAAACCCTGGAACCTGACTTTCAAATAGCTCCAGTTTGGTTGAATAAGCAAGAATCAGCAATAGTTGGGTTTCAAGGAAACCTAATGGGGAATAAAACAATATCTCCCCTCTTACAAAATGGAAATTATTAAAAACAGTGAGGAAATAATGATATTTTCAATACAGTGAATTTGGAGAAAGTGATGGGCACAAATCCAGGACATAAAGCCAAAGGTCTGGATGGTAGGAATCCAAGCCATTTTACTAGGTAGGGTTTCTCTGTCGTTTCACACTGTTTTTTATTACCATCCCTCCGCCAAAAAATAAAACAACATTTTTGTGGTTTGTTGAAGTGGAAATACCGCTGGAAAATGGTCTCATTTACCACAAGAAGGCATGCTAGCAAATCTGAAAACACCACAACAATTTATTTCTTTGCTATGTACCCAGCGCAAAGGAAAGTACAGAAAAATGTTTCGAACACAGTGAGCCCAATGGTGAAAAGGTCATTGCTTTATTCCAAGTGAATTTGAAAATTATCCTTTTCTTCTGTAGTAAGAAATATTCAAAGCAGGACCCACTGCAGTCTACCCCAACAAATAAAGCAAAATCCTGTAAGAAAATTGCTCTGCTAAATGATATAAAACTTGGTGCATATCTTTCACCACAAGAGAGATTCTCCACTATTTACAACTGCAACCTACAGGAACTCAGAAGCCCCCACTAAAGTGAATGTCTCGTTTAGTGATAGATGAGCTTTTGGAGAGGAAAAGGGTCTCTTCCCCCTCCTAGCAATAGCAAGCTGACTTTTCCAGTATCTTTTCCAGTATCTGGATTTAGTACAAACTCAGTAAGAGGGCCCATCTCTGATGTTGAGCACTGAGATACAATTCCAAAAAATACATACAGATTACACTACAAGGGGAGGACCCTGATCCTGTGACAACCAAAGTCAAATATGCTATTAACTTCAGTGGTGCAATATGAAAGACTGTATGCATCTCTTATGTTATCATATTTTTCATTTGTGGCTTTTGGAAGTAACACTTCTTGAAAAATGGTGGCCATAGACCCAAACTGATTCTTCCAATTCACTCCAACAATTTGGCCCACAATGTTCTGACTAAGAGCAGGCGGGGGGGAAAAACAGCTGGGAAAAGAAAAGGCAGACAGGAATAGGTGAAAATGTGAATGTGGGAGCAGAGACAAAGGAGGCTAAGGAAGGCCAGAAATACCGGAGAAAAGAAATAAATATTAATACATTATTTCAAAGTACCTCAGCCAGGGAATCTTCAAAAAATGTACTGGGGTTTTATAGTGCATTGACTTGCTGCTAAGTACATCATTCATTTAGTGTCTGGGACAGCTGCCCTCTTTCTGTGGAAATCTGATTCCCATGAGAAACCCAAACTCAAGCCTTGCTCTGCTATTGCCTAGCCTAAGCTTTGCTTATATAAGTAAAGAAAAGAATTCACTCTCCTCTGTATTATTATCCCCCCATCATCAATTCATATTTAATATTTCATAAAAGTATAAAAATATTTCCTTGTAATTGTTGACTGCTGCAGTCGCAAGCTAATGGTCATTTGTTTCTGTGCCCTAATGCATTTTTAAAGGAGTGAACTGTGCTGGGAATGGAAATATTTTCTTTATCAATATCCAGCTCCAGGGCTGGCAAGCAAAAATACTACGTGTCCTTTATTCACTATGACTAATGAGCGTGAGGCACAGCAGAGGGGGGCCGGGTGTATTGCAGGCTCCACCGACTGTTTTAGGGAGCATGTGCACATAACCGTATATTGTCCACAGAGCTGACGTTGCCATCATTTTCTCATTTAGGACTGAATGTTGCTGTAACAGTAGAGATTAAATCGAATGCTAGCTCATTTACTTGGCACATTCATAAAGCAGGCTTCTTTGAGTTTTAAGAATTCTAGACCAAGGATTACATGAGACAATGCTACTGCACAAACTGAAGCATTTGATATTTTGTTGGACTAAGAACAATATACAGAAGGCTCATGTCTGTGGACAGCTAAAATACTAGAACTGGGGTTTTCCCCAGCCCTCAAGACAACCACTGCATTGGCACACATGCAGAATGGAGGAAAACAGACTTTTAAAACAGAGCTTAATTAACATCAGTCTAGCTGCTTGTGAGTTGTCTAAACAAATCAAACACATTAGTCCACCTACACACCACAGCATACGGAGGAAGAAAACGTGTATTTAAAGTGAGATTGTTATACCTATTTTTTTCCTCCCTAAAACATTTTTTAATGTAGTGAATTATTTCAGGCTTAAACTTCCAGTCTTTTTTTTTCCATTTCTTTTTTTAATCTTGCAAAATTACTGGCCAGATTATGTCCATGATCACAGAGTAAAGGGAGTAGTGTTCACTGCCTCATCAGTTACAGGACTCTTACCATTTAGGGAAGAGATTTGAAAGTGCATAACATTGCTTTTCTAAACAGGAGCATAGCACACACCTAATTTCTGTAAACGGGTCTGATACTGAGCACAGCAAGACTCCCAAATGCTTTGACTCTCAAACCCAAAGCTTTTAGAGGTGGCTCTAATAACCAGCCTTTCAAATACTTTTAGGAGATACAATAGGGGTGCATTGAATAGTGCAACTTTTAAAATAACGTACTGTGAATGAATAAAATCTCACAAGAAAAGCTTTCCATTCCAAATTCCAGACCAAAGATGTTCAAGTAAATTAGGTTACGTTTGATTTAGCTGAAATAAAGAGAATCTTTGAAATTGTTGTGCTGTTGTGTCATCTCCAATACAAAAATTATTTATTTATTATTTGTATTACCATAGTACATACAAGACTAAGACCCTGCTGTTTGAGGCATGGTACAAAAGTATGGGTGTGTGTGTGGGGGGGGGGGTGGGAGCAGTTAAACAAAACATTGCTTTTTTGTCAAAATGGAAATTTTAGTAGGAATTTTGAGAGGGGGCTTTTTCATTAAAAAGTTAAAAAAAAAAAAAAAGTTTTAGGTTGGTGAAAACCAGAAAAGGTTGCCTGAAAAACTGAAGAAAAAAAAATCCATGTTTCACAACTGGAAACAAACATTCACCCAAAATCTGAAAAACAAAATAACTTTGTGAGTGAAATTTTTCACTGTTCATTTGCCAAACGGGGGGTGGAGAGTTGGGGGTGGGAAGGAACTGGTTTTAGGGTTTTCAGTTTTTCAATCAACTATCCAATATTTTTGAAAAATAATATAACAAAAATGAAAATTTTGGACTTAATCAACATTTTTTGAGGGAACAAACACTTGCTGACAAGCTCTGATTATCAATCCATTTTATAGAGGAGGAATTGAAGAACAGAAGATTAAGTGACTTGTCCATATTTTCACACAGGGATCCTACAGAGGAGCCAAGAACTAAACCCAACTCTCCTGAGGCCCAGTTTAGTACATTAATCCATAGGCCATCATTCCTTGTCAATTTGATTTCATTAACATATTAATGACCGGATACAATGAACTTTTAAAAAATCTCACCCTGAGATACATTATTTTTAATTAAAAGTAAGATGGGCAGGCCATTTTTAAATTACAAAAGTAGACAATTATAGATGCTTTTCTGATTAGTTCTATGACTCACATTCCCTTTTAAAATGAATTTTTGCAATAGTCCATAATTGTTTCTTTTCACACAATCTGAGCTTTATACAACCCTCAAGTATAAGTGAAATCAAACACCACCATTGACCCACTAACTCATCTGTGGGGATTAGCTCTCACCCAGTGTGGATCTCCTTCCTGGCAGTTGCTTGCACCATGGTGTCTCTCTCTCTCTCTCTCTGGGATTCAGGGTGCTCCCTCTTTGTGACTGGGCCCTCCACTCAAGTCACTAATTAGTCCTCTGCTTCTAGGGTATCAAAGTCCTATTGGACAAGCTGTCCATATGCCATGTCAGGCAGTCTTCCGGTCCAAGTCCAGTCCAGTGCCACTTTCCCAATGGCTGATAAGGGAACCTGTGTCTGCCCACTACTCAGAGTTCCAGTCCAAGGACCCTATGCCTAGCAACCACAGTCTACTCAATCTCATACCCTAGTGCTGTTTCCCTGGGCTCCTTCCTACCTCACTTCTCTATCACCTGCCCCACCTCTAGGTTTACCAGCCCAAGCTTCATTGAATCCAGTGGCTATTTCACCCCTATTGGCTTCTCACCCAACTCTAGTCCAGGACAGGATCCCAGGGCTTACTTTCCCATTAGCATTTCCCCTCATCCCAAGCCACCTCCCTTTCACTCTAGGGCAGAGAACAACAGGGGGGTCACAGTAGTCCTGGGCCAGCCCCCACAGGGCTGGGGAGAGTGTGCGCCCCAGCTCCACCCCGAGTTGTGGCCCAGGCTCCTGGCCCCATGTCTGGCTCCAGTCCCAGCCTCAGCACGGCTCCACACCTGGCCAGGGGACTGGTTACCAGCCCCCACCATGGCCTGGCTACGGCTTGGCTCCCGGCCCCACCTCTGCCCCCAGCCTTGGCCATGGCCGTGGCTCCGGCCCTGGCCCCAGACCCACCCCCAGCTGTGGCCCCAGCCTTGGCCCCTTTACCCCTGTCCACAGACCCCCACCCCGAGCATGGCCCTGCTTCTGGCCACAAATCCAAGGGCACAGGGGTGTGTGGACAGAGGTAAGCGGGGGTGACCCTTAAAAGTTTGGGGACCACTGCTCTAGGGAGTGACTTCAGAGCTCCTCCTTGCAGCCTCCTACTTAGTCTTTGTTGTGTTTTTTTTTTCGGCACAGCAACCTCATGGTACGAGGCTATAGCCACCACTTTCTTCATTCCATTTTAACCTTTTTATAAATACATACTCTTTCATTCAGTTTAGTATCCTTAAGGATACACAGCAAGGCTTCTTTTGCACTATTCCATTTTCCTGACATTCTCACTAGTCCCTTTGGAGAGAAATCTTTGATTCTAAGCCAATGCAATTTTTTATAAAGAAACTTTCTTGCCATTGAATATGCCCACAATGCCATAGAACATGATCAACAGTGTTTTTGGTTTTGTGCTCATTATACCACCCATCTTTATGTTTTAATAGTTTTTACTTATAATTTAAGGCACGTTCTCCTGGAAACCTTCTAAAAATGACTACTTCGCTTTTTCTACCATGACTGCGGAATATAGTATTATCTTTGATTTTTGAGCATACACCATACAGTCATCATCCTTTTGTTTCGTTCACCCATAGTTCCTGCCATTCCTTTGCAAGCTCCTTTGTGACCACCCTTTTAAATTCTTATTTACTTAAGGATATCTTAATATCCACCTCCTAATTTTTAGAGCCTGTTTTGCTGCTTTGTCAGCCATCTCATTTCCAGTTTTTCTAATATGTACAGGAAAACATGCTATTGTTACACAGATACCTGCTTGGAGTATTTTCATAGTTAGGAACATTATTTCAGTTATGTCATTTGTGCTTTTGAAAGTCCCTGTTCTGATTGTCATAATGCCTGACAAGGAATCAGATAAAATTACAGTTGCAGCCAGTCACACATCCCATACCCAGGTTAGTACCCACATTATCCCCATTAGTTTGACTGTCAGAATGGTCACATAATTCAGTAGCCTTTTAAATTTCTGGATGCCAAGACTAAGAAGTAGGCTGACCATATTTCCTTGAGACAAAAACGGGACATTGGGATGGCAAAAACGGGACGGGGAGACAAGGGGCAGCCGCAACAAGCCTCCCCTTGTCTCCCCGCTCAGCAGCTCGGCGGGGAGACGAGGGGCAGCCGCGGCAAGCCGCCGCCCCTTTTCTCCCCGCTCAGCAGCTCGGCGGAGAGACGAGGGGCAACCGCAACAAGCCGCCCCACGTCTCCCCGCTCAGCTGCTCGGCGGGGAGACGAGGGGCAGCCGCAACAATCTGCCCCTCGTCTCCCCGCTCAGCAGCTCGGCGGGGAGACGAGGGGCAGCCGCAACAAGCTGCCCCTCGTCTCCCCGCTCAGCAGCTCGGCGGGGAGACGAGGGGCAGCCGCAACAAGCCAGCGTTCAGTTTTTTACAAAAAAATAAAAACTATATATAGTTTATTAAAAACGGGACAAAATTGACATTTATATTAAAACGACGGGACGGTCGGGAAATATGAAAAAAACGGTACTGTCCCGTTTAAAACGGTACGTATGGTCAGCCTACTAAGAAGAGAGAATGTTCTTCCCACTCTAGCTGTGCTGTTGTCTTTTGATCCATGTATAAAGACTTGGCAAAGCTGCCCCATTTTTCCGAAATACATTTAGACATTTCATTGGGCATAATATGTGCATTTTTTCCATCGCTCATTTTTTCCCCCATACCATTTCAAATGCACAAATGGGGAGTAACTGTCCAGTTATAATTTGATTTCTCATGCCTAAAGCCTCCTCCTGCTCACAACTTCCTTATACAGGCTCAATCTGCTCCTGCCCAGATGGGCTTCATCTTCAGTTAGACTTTACCAGGCCTTGGCTTTCCTCCAGGTGCAGCCTATAAGGTTAATTGGCCCTTTTAACCTGCTCAGGATTTGCGTAGGCCTGTCGCATGCATCTATTACAGAGCTACTTCAATGCATGCAATATGCCTCCTACATAAGAAATTTAAAAAGCCTCCTCCTAATGGCATTGTTTTTCCAAAGGACCAGGGCCTACACTTAGTTCCTGCCATTAAGCAAACTGTCCTAACACTAGCAAAACTGGAATCTTATTCAATGAAAGTTTTGCCTGTATTAGGAGGGCAGGATTGATATCTAAGAAAATACACACACACACAAGAGAGAGAGCAAAAGAGAGACGGAAAATATGTTACTAAGTACATGGTGTCACATTGGAAATGCAAATATACAACATGTTGCTGCAAGCTACTGCTAGAATGATAGCTGTACATGTTCATATATATACACACGTTAAGTACCTAGCACACTTTTGGACACTGTCAGAATAATAAATATCATGATTACTAACAATAATGGCCATTACTCCATTCTCCTACAGGTACGGAGTGATTAGGAATGAGAGAGAAATCCATACCTAGTAAGACTGAGAGACGTGCAATTACAATAAATTGTAAGAAGGAGATCAGGGAACTTAGGTAAAGAGAACTTAGTCAAGCTTATTCCAAAACTATACTTATTTTGTCTCAGCTCTTGGGAGGAGTCCCTGCTGTGACAACAGCGATGGTTGTAGACCAGTGGTGGGCAACCTGCGGCCCGCGAGCCACATGCGGCCCATCAGGGTAATCCGCTGGCAGGCTGCGAGACATTTTGCTAACATTGACTGTCCAGAAACACGGCTTCCCGCAGCTCTTAGTGGCCGCAGTTCACCATTCCCAGCTGCAGGAAGTGGTGGCCAGGGCGTCCCTGTGGCCCACCGCTTCCTGCAGCTCCCATTGGCTGGGAATGGCGAACTGCGGCCACTGGGAGCTGCGGAGGGCCATGCCTGCGGATGGTCAATGTCAGCAAAATGTCTCACGGCCCGCAATCAGATTACCCTGATGGGCCGCCTGCGGCCCACGAGCTGCAGGTTGCCCACCACTGTTGTAGACACTTCTTCTGGGAACACACGCCTCACAATCCCATTTGATGGAGTCCCAAATTTAGGGTAAAAAAAAATGGTACAGTAGAAACACAGAATTATGGATACCTCAGGAATGGAGACTGTCCCTAATACTGAAATGTTCGTAACTCTGAACAAAGCGTAGTTCAGGCTCCAGATCCAGCAGCTGAGCTCCCTACTTGAGTTTGCAAGCTTGTCCCCCTCCCGGAGGATGTGTGTGTCTGTGTGTGTGCGTAAACAGCATGTCCTTCTCTCCTGTGGGCGGAGAGGGTAAAAACAACATGTCCCGCTGCTGGCCAGGGGAGGGAGGTAAAAACAGCGCATCCCCCTGCCAGTGTGGGGAGGAGGGGTAAAAGCCTTGCAGACCCCAGTCCTTCTCTTGCTCTGCTGGTTCCGGCTGTCTTGGACTGGCAGCCCCAGCGTCTTGCTGTATGTGGTTGCCCCACGCTTGTGGGTGGGGTGGGGACAGGCAGCCCAGATGTGCCTACTCTTAAGATGAAATCCAGGCACAGTACAGTATTTGCTTTTTTTTGGTGTGTGTGTGTGTGTGTGTCTACTGCTGCCTGATTGGTCAGTCTGTAACTCTGGTGTTCGTATCTTTGAGGTTCTACTGTAATGTAAACCTAGTCAGGGAAGAATAGAAAAGGTTTGTACTTATGCAATGTTCTCCTTTGGAAGATTTGCTGTCCTAGTTGTATATTATCTGGTTCCAAAGTGCCCACATGTCTGGTTTCAAGGTACTTGAGACCCTCTTCCTTACATTGAACAAACAATCCATATATAACTTTTAGTGTGAATTTATGTTTACCACAAATTGCTTAAAGTTATTTTGTTCTTCCCATAATGTAACTATTTCAAACTTATTCCTATGGCTAACTCCTGTTTTAATTAACTCTTGTTAATTAAAAATTGTTCTTCTCTAGACTAGCTGTTTTCTATCCTCAGGAATACAAGTTCTGAGCTGTTGCATTAATTCTTTCACAATGTCAAAAGTATCAGAATTTAAAATTAATTTACAATATGTTATAGGAGGTTTCACCAGGTGATGATGTAACATACCCTTACATTCTTTTTTGAACGTGTAAACAAATGTTTAATCTTGGGACGACATGCTGTGTTGGTAGTTTGGTTTATTGAAAAGTCTTGTGTAAAGGTAGTGTTCTTTGGAGATGCAGCTGTATGAGCAGAAAGAGTTTTTCTCTCTGCTTTGATCTCTGATTAAAGTAAACTCTTGAGGCAGAGTTGTTCTCTGGGAAATGGGTATTAATGCTGGGCTGATATTCCTGAAGGAACGGTTTGCTTACCTGCTCTCTGATCATCTCATCTAAGGACTGGGGTATATGGGTTACTAAAACAAGTTAAATTTAGAATAGCACAAAGAGAAATGTGTGTCCTGCTCCCATTGCATCTGAATGTGGAGTTAACTCTGAAACATATTGATAGTGAATTATGTCAACATCTCCCATGATAGAGCAGCTGCTTATTTTATAATGTGTTTATCCGTTTTTATTGGATGCAATGGTGACTATGAATGTGGGAGCTGAAATGATAATTTTAAAATAAGTGCACTATTACAGACGGTAGAGCCCTTATGTGCGGTTGGCTTTTTTTCCCTTCTCTCTCTCTCTCTCTCGGCCACTCAGTTCCTCGAATCTGCTTACCAGCTGTGTTCCCCAAACTTGCTCATGAAAAATAAAGTAGAAAAGTCTCTTTCAGGAAATGAGAAGATGTGGGAGGGGAAAATATCCCCCCCCCCCACCCCCTGCATTTTTGCTCTGTAACCCGTAAGGTCTATTCCTGTGACTGCTGAGGAGGAGCCCACCTCTGTCTCTCTTTATTCCCTCTCACTACTATTCTCCTAATGACTTCTCAGCTCAGTAAAAAGCAGGTGGGAGCTAGGAGGAAAACAAAGGGTAGCCAAGGAAACAGCCACATAGGGGTGCCAGGGCTTAGAGCAAGCAAAGGTGATAAAACAGAATTTTTTGTTGTCATCCTTAAACCCAAGCGTAGTTTTTGTTGTTGTTGTTCCCTTTTACTTCAGGGCTTCCTGGGCCACTTTTTCTATTTGTTTGAGGTTTGAGGTTTTTTTAAAGTAGATTGGAAGATGATCTTTTTCATGGAAGTGTGTTTTTTTGCTTTACTTTGGCATGCAGTGACCATGCTGTTCTAGGGGAGATTTTAGGCTGCTGCTATATGAAATATTTGAATGCACTGTGCTGATGGCATTTAATGCACTTTGTTTGATAGATTTCACGCTGTGTATATGGAAAGGTTCTTTTATCTCTTGCTTGAAATGGATTTTTCTTTTTTATTATTGTTTTTGTTGCTGCTGCAGTATTCTGTGAGTGTTCTAGTTAGGACAGGCTGATACTGTCGATGTCTGTCATGTGTTGTCTTATTCTTATGGCATCTTAAATTCTTTACAGGTTTCACAAAATACTTCCTTTGGGGACTATTAAACTGAAATAAAACATTTTAAAAGTTTTGTTCTCTTTAAACTACCTTCCTAACGTAACAGAGTTATTTAAAAATATGTATTTTTCCAATTACACATTCTAATCCAGAAACAGGAAGACTTTGTAATGAGCAAGAAAAGAGCAAGTTTGTTATAAAACAATGTTTTCCCAGTACTGCTGAAAAAATGTCACAAAATCATGCAGTGTTTTCATTTAAAACCTTTTGGAGGAAAAAAGGGTTCACAAACAGCTATGATATTTAGGTTCATTTTTGACATCTGGAACTTGTAAAGTATGGAAACATTTAGAAACCATTCACTTTGTGTGTGTTAATCTTTTGTTCTGTCTTGATTCAGTAAATACAAAAGGGTACGTAAAAATACATTATAGGGCAGACTAAAACTGAAAACAGCAAAGGTATTTCTGAGCAATTTTAGGATTATGGGGTAGGCAAGTTTTGTTTACAGCTTACAATTCAAATATCTTGGGGCAAGGTTTTTTTGTATTTCATCAGACCTAACATTTTTATTTATTTATTTCTACCAGTTTGTTAAACAACACCTATCCCTTGCTGTGAACATGTACATAGTTTATACCACAGAAATTTGATATTTAATTAATGTTGACCTATAAGAAGCCTTCTCATACCACCATCCTCATCCAAATAATCACTCTACCCCTTTCAACACTGACACAAGCCCCTCAGGCAAAGTCTGCAAAAGTAGATGGGACCTGCAATTTGCCCTAAAGGTCAACAGATTAAAGCTCTGTAAGATCACAGGGAGGTGAAGCAAATGCCATAGTTGAAGACCCCTCATTGAAAGCATCCTGCAAATATCTCCCTCCTCTTTTAAACCCAGGGTCATGAATTTGAGAGCTTAGCCAGATCTTAACTATCATGATATCTCACAGTGACAGAGGTAGGTAACCTGGCTACTTCAGAAACTACTATACCTGCTATGTTATTGATCTAAACAGCTTTCAATCTGCAGCTGTAATGTAAAACAGATGTTAATCTGCCATAGATAATTAAAAATTACACATTCGGGTGCAAATCCATCAAGGATTCTGCATGAGTAAGTGCAATTAGCAGCATGCATAAGAGGCTGTGCTGTGAATAGGACAGAATGAGGAGGAGTTGTGCCCATGAAACTGACAGCAGAACTGGGTGCATAGTTTAAGACAAAGGAATACATTTCTCCTTCTCTCAATTGCATAGGTGCAACTCCTTTTGATCAGACCAGTGTAGCTGAGAAGTTGAATCGTTGGAGCTTGTCAAGGCTGAATCGCCACTCTGGCACTTTGAGTGCAGAAGGTGGGGGCCTATAAGGACTCTAAAAATTAATACTTTCCACTGCAGGCTTGTATTAAACTCCCAAGGTTACAGCTTTTCTCTGATCTTGGATTGATAGATGCTGCCACCATCCAAGTGCACAACCCCTTTGAGAACCCAGGAAGGCACACTTGGGAATTCCTTCTTTTGGGGTACCCTCAAGCCCTTTCATCCCCACTCCGGGGAAGAGCTGAGAAAAAAGAAAGGAAAGGAAATCAGCTGTTGCCACCAGCTAATTAAAAACATATGCACAAACCTCTTAGGACACAAAAATCCAATTCTGTTCTTAAAAAAGGTAAATTTTATTATTAAAAAAAAGAAAGAAAATACATCTGGGAATTTAGGCTTTTGCTAGATTAAAAAAACAACAACATTACAAGGATGAAGTATCAAGAATAGCTTCCTTGAGGTCCAGCTCAAAGTTTACAAGCAAAATAAAAGCACCTGAGGTTAGCACCGAGGAATCCACAAGCCGTAAAGAAATAAAAGGGATAAACCTAATCACGTCTTCCTAGACATTTCTTGATCTACTTACATATCTGGGGTTTTAGATGAGTAGTTTCTAGGTATGACACTGATGATTTTTCATACCTAGCCCAAGCTTCTCATAGCCTCTCCCCGAGAACAACAACTGACAGGCGAGTCTTGTTTCAATTTTTTAAAAATTCTAGCCTTCCCATTGGCTGTTTTGGCCAGGTGCCCACTCACTTCCCTTTACCTATACATAAGCAGTGAGACTTTTTAACCCTTTACAGATGGAGCAATTAGAGAACAGCTACTAAGAGGAATTTTATAGCTAGTGGCTGGCTGAGTGTCCATAAAAGGGAGCTGCCCCCACTCCCTTCATTTATCACAGAGCTATTGTGAATTTTCCTGGGTATAATTTAAAGCAAAATTTGGCCTACTTGGTAAAAAACTGGTTTCAAACCCTCACAACCTTGGGTGTAAATGATAAAATTATGTAACTTCCGGAGTATAATTTACTGCCTTTTTACATAACTACCAAATTTAAGTTCTTTACTCTTTTTTCCATAGCACATTAGCACAGTTATACATCCTATTTCTCTCCAGTTCTTTCCTATATTCCTTACAATGCTCCCTGTAGAGGGCCTGTCCAGTATGCTAAGTTTTTCTGGAGTTTACAGTTGAAAACAGATAAAAAGTAAAAGAATAAAACCAGCTTAATTCCTGTAAATCAAATATTATTAGGAAACCAAAACCACATCTCGGCTATGGACTCATATGTCAAGTTTTATTTTAGTGAGAATTAAAATGTCTAACCCGTGAATGCTTTAGAATAGGATATGGAATGAAAACACTGCCACAGCTCTAATAAGGACAGTGCCTGGAAGCATTGCTATAATAAACTCCCTTTTTATGGCTTGAAACCCCTCTGCACAAACAAGTAACAGAAACAATAGTAGGAGGTAAACTGAAAAGGCCACACAAAAAAACAGCAAATGGAGACATTTTTGAAAAAATGGAGAATGGGCTTTCAGGCCACCAGGCCTCAGGCCCCCTTTGTTGGTTTCTGAAATGTCCAAAAGAAAGAGAGAGCTGAACAATGTAATTCTTTCCTTAATTCATCAGGCGGCTTTTCTCATTCATGCATGTTAGTCTTGATCTACAAGGTGCTTAATGAATTGGGACATGATGTGTGTGCGCGCGCACATACTGGGCTATTTGTACAGCAGCTTTCAGTAAGTTTGATCCTTGAGTAGTGGAGGTTAAACAGGAGGTCAGAGATGCCACTTTTTCAGTGATTGGTGCATTGTGGAACAGCCTTCTTAGGATGATTAATTGCCTTGTTTGTTTTCTCTGTTCTAATGGGCAATAACATGACTGAAGCTGATTTGATTCAGGCTCCATCAAGGTTAACCCCAGGAAAAGTTTAAGCTATCAAGCATGACTTGTAGCATGACCAGTGCAAGACTGAGGGACTTTGGTATTTAGATACAGAGTGCATTGCTCTTGTGCAAGGGGGAATAATTACAGTTAAACATGATTTATTTCTCTCCCTCCAACCTTCTTGCCTCTAGCCTGCCAAATTTCAGCCACTTCCTTGTTACAGATCACAGCCTATGATGTTCTGTGGGGTCTTGGAAAATGGAGATATTACTAGAGGCAGCTTCCCTCTCCCCAGCAACACTTGTGCATAGAACGAAGAAGATCAGCATGCAGGTTATGGGGGCATGAACTGACTCAGTGGAAGAGAATTGTCAATTGGCAAAGACAGTGGATGGTATGTCTGGGAGAATGGATTATGTATTATTTTCTTACTGTTTGACACATATGGTATTTTAACATTTAAAAATGCTTCAGTACCTGACTGTTTGGACAGTTTCTTTTGACATGCCAGTCATGGCAATATAACTTATTTGAGTCAGTCCACCTGGTTAAGAGATATTGTGTCAACCATCACCACGCTGAGTGCCCAGAGTGGTAAAGTTGAAAGTAAACTCACTAAACAGGGAATCTATTTCCGGTCTAATGAAGTCCCTGCATGTCAAAACTGATAAGCTGCAGGCCTTGAATCAGCTTGGTAAAAGAAATTTACAATGACAAAGATTCAAGCCTAGGACGTACGGCAATATAACATTATATGTTGCACACTTATTTTTGTTTTATGCATAATTTAAAGTCTTGATTTTTCTTTGTGGGGATTTTCTTTCAGGAGAGCTTTGGTATAGTTTTTTTTTTTTTTTTTACTTTCAATGGGTATATTAAAAACATTTAGAAAATACAGACTAGAATTGATCAAAACTTCCATTTTTTAGGATATTTTCACTGCTGCTATGTTGACAATGGAAATGGGGTGAAAGTTAAAGAGTTGTGACATGGAAGGTTAGGTTCAGGAGTAGGAATTTGTCAGTCCTGATGTAAATACCCACTGTAGACTTGGGTAAGTTAAGTATGCCTGTCTCCCTTATCTTCCTTGTCGGCGAAACGCTAATATATTTAAATACTTTATAAGGCTGTTGTGAAAATCAATTAAATAGCATGTTAAGGACTTTTATAATTAATAGAGAGTTGGGATTTCTAAGAATGGATATGTTTAAGCCACTCTCCAATAGTATGATAACTGATCTTAAGGAAGTGTATTGACTGACCCTAACTGTTATGAAAGCCGACACACAATAGACTTGGTGGTAGGAAACAGCTACTTATTCTAACTGGGAAGTAATTTCAAAGGCACAAATGGGAGCTAGGTGCCCAACTTCCACTGACTTATAACTGGCCTTGGGTGCCCAGATGCTTGTGAAAATCTCCTTCATAAATAACATGCACATATATAGCAATATTTATCTGAGAATCCCCAAATGGTTTGAAAACATTAAAGGATCACTGTCAATTTTATTTTAACATCGACAAAAAGTATGACTAAGCTTTCTTTAAATAGTATATCCTGATTTTTACTTTTAATTTTTGTTTAAAGATGTGAGCATGTCGGGGAGTGAATGGGGGAGTGGGGGAATGGGCTTTTCTGGTTCCCTGTTGATGTTTAGGCGGGTCTTTCTTTGGACAGGCCCAAGACCAAGTCTACCAAATATTTTCTCTCCTATTAGAATAATAGAATATTAGGGTTGGAAGGGGCCTTAAAAGGTCATCTAGTCCAACTCCCTGCTCAAAGCAGGACCAATCCCCAATTTTTGCCCCAGATCCCTAAATGGCCCCCTCAAGAATTGAACTCACAACCCTGGGTTTAGCAGGCCAATGCTCAAAACACCAAGCTGTCCCTCCCCCTCATTCTATGGCTCTGTGCCTGATGCCTTTTCAATTTCAGTTTTGCTGCTGCTAGTACTGGAAAACTCCCTGTTACAGGGCATGAGGAAAGGTGTGCTTCATCAGCTACAGTGAAACCAACTAAAGACAAAGTGCACAATGCAAACAAACTTCAAAAACAGAGAGATTTGTTTCCCCTTACCCCTGTTCGGTTATAGCAATCTTAGGCCCTGATCATGCCAAAACCCATGTGCATGTTTAAAATTAAGCACATGCTTAAATACTTTGCTGGACTGGGAATTTGCTGAAGAATTCTCTATAAAATTGATGAATAGAAAAAAACTGAAAAGAAAATTGCCAGTTAGTGCTTTGGGTATTAGTTTGTTCTTATAGAAGAGGGAAAATGGTAGTGAAGGGAAACAACAAAGAAACTAAATATAGACTTTATGACATTCTCTACTCTAGACTCCACAAGGAAGGAGTTAATAAGGGTCTCATTAGCAGACCTGAAAGAATAATGAATTGTCTGGTTCTCTGGCAATTCCAAAATATTGGGAGGGAAATTGCTTTGTGTCAAACCAAAACCAAGATTTTTTTTTGAAATTTTTGGCAAATCAGAGTAAAAAAAAGTCATTTCAGGTCAAATGAAACATTTTGTTGTACAAAACTGAACATTTTGCTTTAATTTTGACCATTTTAAAGTGTTAGATTGCTTTAAAATTAAAAGTAAAGGAAATTTTGAAATGAAAAGTCATTTCAAACAGGTAGCATCAGAACATTTTTTCTAATATGTCAAAAGGGAAACGTTTCAAATTTTGTAGAGCCCCCTCCTCCCCCCCACCCAAAAAAAATAATTTGGCAAAATCAACACAAACATTTTTTTTCTGAAAGAATTTCATGTGAAAATTTTCACCCAACTTTACTCATTAGAGCAGGAATATAAAGAGGAAATAGTGGGAAGCTGTGGGAGGCAACTGAGGGAACAAAAAAGATCTCATATTAGCCTAATGTCAGGAAACAAGGAAGCACTGGGAAAATGAAGAACTATAGAGCTAATGAGAGAACTGGTTTGTAAATTAAAGCTAACTCAAGCCTCTCTCTCTCTCTCCCTCTCTCCTCTGTGTGTGAGTGTGTGTTTGTGGTTCTCTTTGGACCAGAAAGATGAAATCTCAAACCCTGACTCCCTGCACATTGGGCAAGGAAGAGAAATGCTCTACTCTGAGGAGGGTCCACTTTAACTTGTGACAATTCAGTTTCTCTTTCTAGGTCTGGGTCACACATGTATGGAGCTATTTTCACATACAGATAGACCAATATTACATAATATGTTTACATATATTAACAAACCCACTACTGACCCCAGCCTGTTGGGGCATGTATGAGGGACGAGAGCCGAGGAAAATGTTGAGGGACAGATGTCTAGGAGGTGCAGAAACACACTCTCAGACTCCATTGATTCCTATTTTTTTTTAATCTCTGAAATATTTTGAAAAGCAAATTACTTTCTTCAGTCTCAAAAGAGTGAGAATTGCCCCTAAAATCAGCAATGAGCAAGGGGGAGAAAGAATGGGGGGAAACAGAAGATATAAAGCAAATCCTAGAGTCCTCTACAGCTCTTGCAATATGAGCAGTGAGTCAACTTGTCAATCTTGTGATGAGCTAAGAGTTGCAGACCGGTGTCTCTGAGACTGCAGAACAGAAAAAGGACAAACAGCAATTATAAGATCAAAGAAAGAAAAAAAAAGAAAAGAAAGACCTCTTTGATCTTGCTACCATGCACCAACAACCCTCTCTCTCCTTTCCAGTCACTGCAGACACCGACACCATCACCATTCACTCAGACCCATAATGTGGGTGTCTCCTTTGACTTGTCTCTGTGGACCCACACATATAGTATATGACTAAACATTGTCCCTTCTTCCAGAAAAATCTTTAAGATCTGGTCTTTTCTGTCTGCCAATACAGCTGAACTCTGCTCCAAGCCTTCATTATCTCAGGACATGACTACCACAATCTCTTCCAATCTGTTTTAACAAATGGAAGGATAGCAACAGTGGGGAAAAAAAACACCACTATATAGCAAACATTAGAATGTAATTTAAACTTAAGTGTTCACTGTGCAATGAAATAAATAACCAGAATATTAATATTAATAAACATGCACTAATAATCAATGCTGGCTGTCCATCATATTCAAAGGAAATATCAGATTAGACATAAATGGGATGAGAAGACAAAGGCAGAGATAGTCACATCATTAATTCTCTAAAACATGAGAGAGCTAGAGATAGAATAATTAATAGGGGAGAGAGTGAACAAGCTTTACTGAGCAATTTAGTTTATATGTAGAAACAAAGATGAAGAATATGAAGAGATTTGTCAAAATATTTAGAAGTCAGAAAAAGAAGTATAGTAAATAGCGACATTCAGGGCACAATGAGGTTCTTTTTCTCAATTCAGATTGTAATAGAAAATCCAATAGTCAAGTACCAATTCATCCTTGGGTCAAATGCCAGTCTTTTTTTCCTCTCTTCATTAGTTCTTAGAGTCTTGAGATAGTTACTCTTTACACCAGGAGTTTTAGGTTATTTCTTTCTTCAACAAGGGCAGGGGGAGGGGGGAAGGAATGGAGGGAGAAATAGGTCTGAGATACAGAAGGGGTAACAGAAAAATGACTGTACATCAAATTCTGCTTCAAATCCAATCACTGAGGTCAATGGGATCGCACCATCGTGACAGAAAGAAGAATTTATTTCTATGTATTCATCTGTGATCTAGTCCTGGAAAATGATGTATTGCTGACAACAGCTGTCAGCAATATGTCCTCTCTCCCCTGCCCCCGTAGACTCATTCAACCTATGTTGAAAACTGTTTATTTATATACTAGTGGACACTTAACACAACCATTTTCTTCACTGTAACACAAAAACCCATGATAGACATGATATTCTAACATATCTGTCTCATTTTTAGCAAGTTGTATTGCAGCTATAAATTAAAACCTAGCTAAAAAAGACAGCTAATATATTATCTTCACAATTAACATATCCAAAACATAATTTTAATGTCTAAGAGTCTTTACAAAGGAGGTCTTTTTAATTGTTTAATGTCAGTAACCCCTTAACGTATGAGACCATCCCTTTAATAGACTGGTCATCATGTGAATATCTTCAGTTCAGGGAAAATGAAAGGAGAATTTGGCCCTCTCTCTCCCTATCTCCCTTCTGCAGATTCAAGGGAACTTTTAATAAAAAGAGTGTCACATCTCTAAGAAAACTCTTTTCCCCTTGCCACTGTACCTTTTTATTCAGCAAATCAAATAGAGAATGTGCTATACAGATTCAAATGCAATGATAAACAACATCAGTTGTTCTCTGAATGGTAATACCTTCTGTCAGGTGGAAGCTGAACCATTATTGCAGCCTCCCCTGTGCTCACTGATAAAGCAAGACTAAGCCTGTCTACACTGTGAAAACCATCATTTTGGGGGGATGCAGTTACCACATGCTTGCCATTTGTTTTGGAGTAGAGATGTGACACTAATCATGTTTTTCCTAACATATTATACACATAATAGAAAACTATTTCAACCATGGTAGATAAGGATAACTCGCAAAGTTAGCTAGCTATATAATATGATTAACACATTTTTGTTTGTGCCATAAAAGAATTTCAGTTCAAACTGAAAAAAATAGTTTCCCCATGATTCTCATACTTACTCAATATGATCCCATCAGAGTATATCAGTGGCCTGATCCTGTTTCTCATAAATGCTAACAGTAAAATTACTATTGATATCATCATCATTTGTTGTGCTAGAGTCCTTTGGCATGGAAATTAATGGAGGATTGTTCTCTCTAGATCCTCACATTTAAGCCTTAGCCCTCCTGGTTTAGGTAACAGGGATCAGCCAGTTCGGAAGAACCTACATCCCCAATCTTGGGCCCCAGGAGCATTATTTGTGGGCATGGTACTTCTTCTGCAGTAAGGGGCCTGGAGTGGAGACATGCATCATCTTCTCACCCCTTATTACTCTGACTCTAAATAGATGTATTCCCTTTCCAAAGACCCCACCCCACCCCCACCATTGTCTGGCTATGCTGGAAGGACAAGAGACTTTGGACGTGCTATAATTAGGCTGCAACTTTATTCTTAAATGTCTGGTAGTACCCAGCAGATAAAAAGGTATCATTTCAATGTACACTCAGGGGGCTTATGTTAGCCCTCCCCCTTACTCATGTGGGTCCCCAGCCAACCCGCTGGTGAGACCTCACTATCCCCCACCTCGAATGAGGGGGGACACTACACAAGAGGAGTGGTTGGCTCCTTGATGTGCCACTCATGAGCACAGCCCTGGAGTACCTGCACTAGATGTTCACCCCACGTTTACATAATGAGTTGCAACATCATAGCCTAACTCCCTTTATATGTTTGCCCCAACTAAACTCCCCCCCCCCCACCCTGAAATTTGCTGTGAGGAAGGTGAAGAAAATAAACAACCCTTCACCCTGGTTGTGAGGTAAAAAATGCTTCCCAGCCCTCCCTCCTCCCCCCCAAAGAGGGACTAGTGCAGTGCCCTCAAAAGACCCTAACAAAACCTGGTATTTCATCACTTCTATGGTTGGGAGGGTGGGTGCTGATCCACTTGGTCCAGGTCAGAGAGGGCTTTTCCTGCACCTGCATGGACCTATATAATCCCCCCCTTCTCCAGTCACTTGGGGGGGAGGGCCAGGAGAAATGGATGAGCATTTCCATGTTGACCTGGTTGGCAGCTCCAGCACTATTCCCTAGCTGTCCAACCCTTAAAGGGGCACCTTTTCCAACAACCAGACAACATTTCCCACAGCTTAATGTGCAGTGAGGTCATTCAGCACAGTAGATCATCCTTCAAGTAGAGCCCTAGAAGGCATCTCCAGCCCAAGAAAATAAAAGGAGAGAGCAACAAGGAGCTCTCGATCTGGCACAGAGGCAGAGTTCCTCTGCAGGGTCAGATCTACATCCCCAGTAAATCCCCTGAAATCTGTGGAGTTTGGGGGCCAAACCACTGCTTCTTCCAAAGGGACCATGTAGCGGGATAGAACCCCGCTCAGGCCCTGAGGGGCTTGAAACAGCTCTGGGAGAGGGCTAAGGCTCAGAAGCTGGGCTGATTGGCCCTCGGCCCGGACCTTGTTGCTGTCTGGGCCGAGTCCTTGCAAAGCGGGGTCCTCCCTCTTTCGTGCAGGCGAGCCGTGCTCGCCTTATTGCCGAAAAAGGGGGACCTCCGCGACTTACGGAATTGGCGTCCCGTCTCGCTCCTCAGCACGGACTATAAGGTCGTAGCGAAGGCCATCTCGCTGCGGCTGGGGTCCGTGCTGGCGGACGTGGTCCACCCCGACCAGACCTACACCGTCCCGGGCCGGACCATATTCGACAACCTGTGTCTGGTCCGGGACCTTTTAGAGCTGGAGCGTAAGGATGGTCTGTCGTTCGCCCTCCTGTCCCTGGACCAGGAGAAGGCGTTCGACAGGGTGGACCACGGGTATCTCCTGGGCACCCTGCGGGCGTTTGGCTTCGGACCCCAGTTTGTGGGCTTTCTCCAGGTGCTGCCGCGGAGTGTCTGGTCAGGCTCAACTGGACCCTGACCGAGCCGGTCAGCTTTGGGCGGAGAGTGCGGCAGAGGTGTCCCCTCTCGGGTCAGCTGTATGCTCTGGCGATCGAGCCCTTCCTCTGTCTCCTCTGTCAGAGGCTGACAGGGTTGGTGCTTCGTGAACCGGGGCTGCGGCTGGTCCTGTCGGCGTACGCCAACGATGTGCTCCTCGTGGTCCAGGACCCGGGCGACTTGGTGCGGGTGGAGGCTTGCCAGACGATGTATTCGGCGGCCTCCTCCGCCCGGGTCAACTGGGTCAAGAGCTCTGGCCTGGTGGTCGGGGACGGGTGGCGGGCGAGCTCCCTCCCACCCGCGCTTCAGGCCATCAGGTGGAGCGCGGGTCCGCTGCTCTATCTGGGCGTTTACCTTTCCGCCACGCATCCGTCTCCGCCGGAGAACTGGCACGGTTTACAGGGCAGGGTGTCGGAGCGGCTCCGGAAATGGACAGGACTACTCCAGTGCCTCTCCCTCCGAGGGAGGGCACTGGTACTCAATCAACTAGTCCTGTCCATGCTCTGGTACCGACTCAACACCCTGAGCCCGGCCCCGGGGTTCCTTGCCAGTCTCCAGAGGCTCGCCCTGGAGTTTTTCTGGCCGGGGCTGCACTGGGTCTCTGCAGGGGTCCTGAGTCTTCCCCTGGAGGAGGGGGGACAGGGCCTGGTCTGCCTGCACAGCCAGGTCCATGTCTTCCGCCTCCAGGCCCTGCAGAGGCTCCTTTATGGTGCAGGTAGTCCGGCGTGGAGCACGTTGGCGCACGCCTTCCTCCGCCGCCTCCGAGGGCTCCGATACGACCGGCAGCTCCTCTTTCTCCACCCGAGCGGTCTTCTGCGAGACCTCTCCGAGCTGCCGGTCTTCTACCAGGACCTCCTCCGCACCTGGAAGCTCTTTTCAGCGACCAGGTCCTTTGTGGCCACCAAGGGGGAGGATCTCCTCACGGAGCCCCTGCTACACAATCCCAACCTACGTGTGCAGGTGGCGGAGTCTCCCTCGGTGCGCCGGAGGTTGGTCCTGGCAGGCGCCACCAGGGTCGGAGACCTCCTGGACTACGGCACGGGGGACTGGGTGGCTCCCCGGGCGCTCGCACGGCGCATGGGGCTCGCCACCCCTCGGACCCCCCCGGCGCGTACTCCGGGAGGTGAAGGCCGCCCTGTTACCCGGGTCTCTCGATTTCCTGCGACGAGCCCTGCGAGAGGGCGCCCCCCGCCCACCCCTCACCCCGGGCCCTCCGGATATTTTTTTAGGGCCCCGTTTCCGCGAGCCCCCCCGCACCCATGCGCCAAGCCGGCTGCACGCTCTGCAGACGGTCCGGTTTCGAACCGCGCCCAGGGCCCATCTGTGCACGCTCGTGCTTCACACGTTGCATTTCCTCACCCTCGCGTCCTGCCTCGATACCAAATGGCGGGACTATCTGCCACCTAAGGAGGGTGAGGAGCCCCGGTGGGCCAGCCTGTATTCCACCCTGGTTCCATGGCCCGCCGGGGATATTGGCTGGAGGCTCCTTCACGGAGCCGTGAGCATGGGCGTACACCTGGCGCGGCTCACCCCAATCCCCGAAGCCTGCCCTTCTGCAGCGTGAGGAAAGACCTGGCGCACGCCTACCTCGAGTGCGCCAGGTTGCAACCCCTATTCCGGCTCCTCCGGAACCTCTTGCTGAGGTTCTGGCTGCACTTTTCCCCGCACTTGTTCCTGTTCGCACACCCTGTCCGTGGCCCCACAAAGTTGCGAGACCTCCTCGTCAACCTCCTCCTGGCTCTAGCTAAAGTGTCCATCTACAAGACCAGGAGGAGGATGCTAGATGAGGGGGAGCTCTGTGACTGTGGGGCCTATTTCCGATCCTCCCTCGTGTCACGGATCCGGGCAGAGTTCCACTGGGCAGCGTCCGCTGGCTCCCTCGACAGCTTTGGGGAGCAGTGGGCGCTGTCCGGGGTTTTCTGCTCGGTCTCCCCATCCGGTCTCCTTGTTTTGAACCTTTGACCCTCACTTGATCCCTGTTTTTTCATTAGTTGTACCCCGGATTTACTTGGCCCCTGGGTCTAGTGGTCCCTCCCGCTAGGCTGGGGGAGGGGCTTTTAGCAGTGGGCGGGCTTGCGCCCGCCCACCTCCTGGGGATACCAATAGGAGCTGGGCTGATTGGCAAGGAAGCCACAGGTGTGGCCAGTTAATCAGGGCCCAGCTGGCCCTTATAAGAGGGAAGTGGGCCTAGAGCAAACAGTCTCCCTTTGCTTGTAGAGGGAGAAGGGCTTGGCTGCAGGTACCTAGGGTAGAGCAGGGCTGGGGAAGGCCAGAGGAGCTGGGGAGCTCCGACCTGAGAAAACCCCAGGCTGTGGACTAGGGTTAGGCCCATCTAGGTACTGGGGTTGCGGGGACAACCCACGGGTAGGCCGAGGCAGCAGGTCCAAACCCCCTTTGCCTGTGATGAGTGGCTTATACTGCAGTCTGCCCCAGGGCGCGGGGGCTAGCTGGTGACTGGCAGTAGCCTACGACTGAGGTGAGGTGGGGATAGTGGGTTGGGGTTCCCCTGGGGAGGGGAGACCTAGATCCGGGGGTATTGCTAGGGGGCAACACTCCAGTTAAAGGGGCACTGGGTCCTGGGAGGGACATGGGCCAGAGTGGTCAGGTGGATCACTGGCCTGCAGAAGGCGCTCCAGAGGCTGGTGAGCTAATTCCTGACTGAAACCAGCAGGAGGCACCGCAGGGGTGAGTCCAACCCTGTCACAGACCAAATCCTACAACTTCCACTGGGTGGAAGAAACTCTAGGTATTCCCTCCCACAAGGTTCCCTTTTGTGGTCTTCATAATGGGAGAGGAAGATTTATATCATAATGTCAACATTTGAAAATGATGATGCATCAGTGGACCAGGTCAAGGGGCAAGACAAAGTGAAAATCAGAGTCCAAATGCCAGAGCCAAGGGCTGAGGTAGAGTTAAAGTCAGAGCCAAGGGTCAAAATTGGATTACCAGGAGTCAGGAGCAGGGCTGGTTCTGAGACAGGAGCAAGGCTGGCACAGGATGGGAACAAGATTGAGTGCAGGCAGGATCTGGGCTGAAGCTGTGGAGGAAAAAAGCAGGAGCAGGACTTGGAGAGACAAGCACCAGAAGACAGAAAGTCTGTGGCATATGCATTGAGTAGACAATGAGCTACTCCTGCTGCTAGGTTAAGAACTGGCCTTCTGGCTTCCTCAGCCAATCGGGCAGGGCGCTCCATCAGGTTGCCTAGCTGGCTCATTAGGTACTGAGCAGTTGCAGCTGAGGGCCTTCTCCTGACATGATGTCCTTGCAACATCAAGTGAGGAAAGATAAAAAGCTGGAAAAATTCAAGTGTTCTTTAAAAAAAATCAATAATTAACAAGGGCAGCAACCAAATTCCCATTCAGTACATGTATTTCTCCTTCTTTCTGTCCTTTTCTTTAAAGCCTGGACATATAACCTTGATAGTTAAGCATGATCTCTGTCAAGGCTTAATGTGTTTTGGTTGCCTAGATATATTACAATCTCAGAAACAAACTCAGATCTCTAGAAGCGGATGTGAGGCTGCTGCCAGTGAATGCAGCTATGAGTCTAATTTAAATGGTGTAACTGTGGAGGGAGATACAATGCAAATTATGTGAGCTACCCAGCTGGAAAGCCGTTTCAATAGATTTAAGTGATTTAGGATATAAATAAGGTTTTAAAAGGTTTAAAATGTCCTAAGTGGACACATTCATTGTTAAAAGTTATTTGGATAAAAGGAATGTGTGTGTGGGTGGAGGGTGGGATGTTGTTTAAAGAAATAACTTGTTTTACTTTTCCAAACGAGAGAGAAATGAAATGTATCAAAATGGTGTTCTTCACCTTGGAGTAAAAGTTCCTTGTTTTCATTTCATAGTTGTTTATGACACAAATATAATGGTGTTCAAACTGTGAAGAAAATTATGTGTGTTAAAGCTCCGCAAAAACATTTGTGTTTAAATCAATTCATAGTAACATAGTAGGAGAAAGGGACTAGGTAAGTTTCTTTTGTTGTAAAATTGGTTTTTGTTAATAGGAAATTAAGGTAATACAGGACTTTGAAGCAACCGTTGCAGACCTTAAAGAAAGTGTTCACTTTACTGCAGGGAACGACCACTAGTAACCCTAATCAAAATTATTATATAACAAGGAAACAGGAAACATTCATACACAGAAGGACTCCATTGTCTTTTTCCATTCTTTCTAATGAAGGGAAGAAAAGGAGTGAAAGAAGGGATGGAAGGTTGAAAAGAGCAATGACTCTGTAGCATGCTCCTTCTTCCTGAAAGTTCTCAGCCTCCACATCAGGCCCCATGGCTATGCCTCTCCCTGGTCAGAGATCTGGGTGTGCAGCCACTCTATACGGCACACTCATGAGAATTTCTTGTATATGTTTCTTCCCCCCCTTCCCGCCCGCAGCAGGTTTGCATCTGGGTGTGAAAGTTTTGGCCCCAAGAATCTTGGATGTCTATTTGGAATAAGTGAGTGCTATCAACTGGGCAAACTATTGTGTAGGATCAAATGTTTGTGCTGTCACATTAGGACATGTCTGTACTGTCATATTAGGACAATGGGCATATAACATTCATTTTCCAGTCTTACTAATAGTAATCTTTCATAAATGGTCATAAGAAAAGCAACAATAACCCCATTTTCTGCAGCTGGTTTTGAATTACTATTGTATACGATTCTTTTGTCCTTCTCCACAGGACATGTATTATTTAGGATGAAATTTAATGAGGACAGCTTGTAGTACTGGTTGCAAATTCTTTCATTTTTGCTCTCAGACTTTTCACAGTTTTCAGTAGATGATGAGCAAGGTGGAGGAGTAGGACTGTATAATGGGCCTTTGTTGATGGTGATATTTTTCAGCAGTAGAATTCTCTTAAGGCTGATTTTTAGAACTGATATGCTGTTTCGAAGATTCTTTTCTTTAACAGGACAGTTCCCTGTGGACTCTGGCAATTCCGCAACAATAGAAGAGGCAATATAAGCCTCTTATACTTCAGCTTTCTTAACGTCTCAGAATCTTCACAACCTAAAAAATTAAGACCCATGCAACTATGTTTTCAAGGCAGTGTGGGTTCTTTCATCATCATGATTTCCCATTACTTCAATGGTAGTTTCCTTGCTCACTGCTTTAAAAAAAGTATACAGTAGTCTTACATACTCAACTATCTGTTGTGGCTTTCTCCTCTTTTCTTTCCTGGTTATATTTCTGTTACATTCTCACCTATATTGACTTCAAGTGCAAAATCAAAAGTTCTCCCTGACAAATTGCAAACAGTTCAAAAATACCAACATTTAAAAATGTAAAGGCTGATTGCAAAAACCATGTGTGCATACTCAGATTCGCATGTGCAATTGGTTAATTACACAGACAAACTAGCAGCTATTTGATTCAGCAGTTACCCATTTGAGTGAACAAGTGATAGATCTCTGCTTTTAGAAACATATTGCCCATAGAAATAGGGCTGCTGGGAAGAAGATGGTAATATGGTTTCTCTCCCACCGTGGTAATCTATAGTATTCTAGGCTTCTCAGGGAGAGGTGGTTCATCCATGAGGTTCAATCCCACCTTGATCTTCATCGGTTTTGCAGCCCAGTACCACTCTCAATGATGATCAATCACTAAAAATGACAGTCTGGTCCTAAATATTCTATTTGTAGCTCTGTGGTTTTGTTTACTTTTTAGGATTCTTTATTTTGCAAACAGTAACAGAAAGAGTGGTTCTGATCAAAGACTAATGTGGGGTGGTATGATTAATTCTGATGTTGCTACACAGGACATTTCTCAGGACTGATATTTTAACTAATTTCCCTCAGTTTGTGTAATAAATGTAATGATTTTTCCTGCCAGTGCCTCCTGCAAATCAATAACTACAGCATTAGCAGACGATCCAGAGTTAATAGATTGTTCAGTCTAGTTGCCCATTTCAGACAAGAGAGGCTTTTGGGACACAATCCAAATCACTTGACTTTACAATGTGAAATAAATACACAGTTGAGTGTGAGAACTCTTTTTATCATAATTAAGATGTGCCCATAACTTTACATCAACTGTCTTACAGAACTATGCTCAAGAGGTGGGGGGGAAATTGACTTGGTTAAATAGCATTATGCAGTACCCAGTAAAAAGTTGAGAACTGTCTTTGACCAGAGGAAGCTGGAATAGGCAGAGTATAATTCTTCAGTCATAAATTAAGTGGGCATCTACTAAGTGTGTCTCAGAATTCTGAAGGGGAGCCTCATTCGTGAAAAGCAGGAGCAAATTACATGGCTTAGAATGGAATCTGCTTCAATAAACCCTACAAAAAAAATTGTGTGATCTAGTTTGATATCACAACATAATTGCATAGTGCCTGAATTGTACATTCAAGTTTCTTATAAACTATGTGCCAAATAAAGGCTGCCCCTCTGCAGGTGTGCTTGAATAGGCCCTGGGTTGTCTCTTCCGACCATCATCTGGCAACAAAGATTTGGAGAGTTCAAAGGGAGGCAAGGCCAGTCAGCTTTGGTGGCAGCAGCCCATGCCTCAGACAGGACACATAAGGCCAGGGACATGGACATAGTTATCATGGTGGTATCTACACTTTTTAAAAAAGGTTATTACTCACCACTCTTCCGCCAAAGCTCCCCAAATACCCAGGCAGCATCATGCCTCCCTCCATTGCACTTATGTGTAGATGATGCTCCTGCAGCTCTCAGGTGTCACCGTTTATTCCTGTGTGCATTCATTTTTTTCTTCACATTTTTAAAATACAATTTTAGGTGCTGGGCTTCTCCTCCTTGGAGTAAACAAAGCAATCTCCACAAATATATCCACCTCCATCCACCTAGCCCTAGAGAAGAGAGAAACAAATCTGGGCTCATTGTGAGTAGTGAGCTGCCAAAATAAGGGCTCTCTCTCATTTACATGGAAGAAGCCCTAGCTTAAGCATCTGTGCAGATCTCTCCTCTGACAAGATTATGAGATTCTACCAGAGCAAAAATATATGGGGAATTAAAGTTCTATCTAAGTCTCACAGAGCAAAGGGTAGTGGAGCAATGAGACAGAACTGGTGACTAACGGAGGGAGTTCAGGGTAGAGCTGGTAAGAATATTTTGCTGAAACTTTTCTGATGAAAATGTTGTTTTTGTAAAAATCAAAAAGATTCAGAAAATGTGTCAATTTTGAGGAATATTTCCAAAGGGAGGAGAAAAAACCCAAAATTTTGGTGGATAGTGGATTATAAATCAGCTTTTTCCTCCATGAATGCAGTTTTTGTCATTCAAGTAAGACCAAATACTAGAGATAAGTAAGTTCTACAGAGAGAGAGAGAAAACATTATGATACCAACGATCCTAGCAAACAATAAGCTCTATGCAATGTTATGCTGTTAGACCCATTACTAACTCTTCCTTTCCATGTACATTGTCCCAAACCTCCCTCACCATTACAGAGCAGAGAATGTGTTTAAAGAATTGGGATATTTTCTGGGCTATCTTACTTTCATAATTCATACAATCATAGAATCATAGAATCTCAGGGTTGGAAGGGACCTCAGGAGGTCATCTAGTCCAACCCCCTGCTCAAAGCAGGACCAACCCGAACTAGATCATCCCTGCCAGGGCTTTGTCAAGCCTGACCTTAAAAACCTCTAAGGAAGGAGATTCCACCACCTCCCTAGGTAACCCATTCCAGAGCTTCACCACCCTACTAGTGAAAAAGTTTTTCCTAATATCCAACCTAAACCTCCCCCACTGCAACTTGAGACCATTACTCCTTGTTCTGTCATCTTCTACCACTGAGAACAGTCTAGATCCATCCTCTTTGGAACCCCCTTTTAGGTAGTTGAAAGCAGCTATCAAATCCCCCCCTCACTCTTCTCTTCTGCAGGCTAAACAATCCCAGTTCCCTCAGCCTCTCCTCATAAGTCATGTGCTCCAGCCCCCTAATCATTTTTGTTGCCCTCCGTTGGACTCTTTCCAATTTATCCACATCCTTTTTGTAGTGTGGAGCCCAAAACTGGACACAGTACTCCAAATGAGGCCTCACCAGTGCCGAATAGAGGGGAATAATCACGTCCCTCGATCTGCTGGAAATGCCCCTACTTATACAGCCCAAAATGCCGTTAGCCTTCTTGGCAACAAGGGCACACTGTTGACTCATATTCAGCTTTTCGTCCACTGTAACCCCTAGGTCCTTTTCTGCAGAACTGCTGCCCAGCCATTCGGTCCCTAGTCTGTAGCAGTGCATGGGATTCTTCCGTCCTAAGTGCAGGACTCTGCACTTGTCCTTGTTGAACCTCATCAGATTTCTTTTGGCCCAATCCTCTAATTTGTCTAGGTCCCTCTGTATCCTATCCCTACCCTCCAGCGTATCAACCTCTCCTCCCAGTTTAGTGTCATCTGCAAACTTGCTAAGGGTGCAGTCCACACCATCCTCCAGGTCGTTGATGAAGATATTGAACAAAACCGGCCCCAGCACCGACCCTTGGGGCACTCCACTTGATACCGGCTGCCAACTAGACATGGAGCCATTGATCACTACCCGTTGAGCACGACCATCCAGCCAGTTTTCTATCCACCTTACCATCCATTCATCCAGCCCATACTTCTTTAACTTGCTGGCAAGAACACTGTGCGAGACTGTATCAAAAGCTTTGCTAAAGTCAAGAAATAGCACATCCACTGCTTTCCCCTCATCCACAGAGCCAGTTATCTCATCATAGAAGGCAATTAGGTTAGTCAGGCATGACTTGCCCTTGGTGAATCCATGCTGACTGTTCCTGATCACTTCCCCCTCCTTTAAGTGGTTCAGAATTGATTCCTTGAGGACCTGTTCCATGATTTTTCCAGGGATTGAGGTGAGACTGACTGGCCTGTAGTTCCCCGGATCTTCCTTCTTCCCTTTTTTAAAGATGGGCACTACATTAGCTTTTTTCCAGTCATCCGGGACCTCCCCCGATTGCCATGATTTGTCAAAGATAATGGCCAATGACTCTGCAATCACATCGGCCAACTCCTTTAGCACCCTCGGATGCAGTGCATCCGGCCCCATGGACTTGTGTTCGTCCAGCTTTTCTAAATAGTCCCGAACTACTTCTTTCTCCACAGAGGGCTGGTCACCTCCTCCCCATACCGTGCTGCGGAGTGCAGCCGTCTGGGAGCTGCCCTTGTCTGTGAAGACAGAGGCAAAAAAAGCATTGAGTACACTAGCTTTCTCCACATCCTCTGTCACTAGGTTCCCTCCCTCATTCAGCAAGGGGCCCACACGTTCCTTGACTTTCTTCTTGTTGCTAACATACCTGAAGAAACCCTTCTTGTTACTCCTAACATCTCCAGCTAGCGGCAACTCCAAGTGTGATTTGGCCTTCCTAATTTCACTCCCGCATGCCTGAGCAATATTTTTATACTCCTCCCTGGTCATTTGTCCAATCTTCCACTTCTTGTAAGCTGCTTTTTTGTGTTTAAGACGAGCAAGGATTTCACTGTTAAGCCAAGCTGGTCGCCTGCCATATTTACTTTTCTTTCTACATATCGGGATGGTTTGTTCCTGCAACCTCAATAAGGTTTCTTTAAAATACAGCCAGCTTTCCTCGACTCCTTTCCCCCTCATGTTTTTCTCCCAGGGGACCTTGCCCATCAGTTCCCTGAGGGAGTCAAAGTCTGCTTTTCTGAAGTCCAGTCTCTGTATTCTACTGCTCTCCTTTCTTCCTTGTGTCAGGATCCTGAACTCGACCATCTCATGGTCACTGCCTCCCAGGTTCCCATCCACTATTGCTTCCTCTACTATTTCTTCCCTGTTTGTGAGCAGCAGGTCAAGAAGAGCTTTTCCCCTAGTTGGTTCCTCCAGCACTTGCACCAGGAAATTGTCCCCTACACTTTCCAAAAACTTCCTGGATTGTCTGTGCACCGCTGTATTGCTCTCCCAGCAGATGTCGGGGTGATTAAAGTCACCCATGAGAACCAGGGCCTGTGATCTAGTAACTTCTGTTAGTTGCTGGAAGAAAGCCTCGCCCACCTCATCCCCCTGGTCTGGTGGTCTGTAGCAGACTCCCACCACGACATTACCCTTGTTGCTCACACTTCTCAATTTAATCCAGAGACTCTCAGGTTTTTCTGCAGTTTCATACTGGAGCTCTGAGCAGTCATACTGCTCTCTTACATACAACGCAACTCCCCCACCTTTTCTGCCCTGCCTATCCTTCCTGAACAGTTTATATCCATCCATGACAGTACTCCAATCATGTGAGTTATCCCACCAAGTCTCTGTTATTCCAATTACATCATAATTCCTTGACTGTGCCAGGACTTCCAGTTCTCCCTGCTTGTTCCCCAGGCTTCTTGCATTTGTGTATAGGCATTTAAGATAACTCACCGATCGTCCTGCTGTCCCAGTATGGGGCAGGAGCCCTCCCCTCTTGCACTCACTTACTTGTGCTTCCTCCCGGTATCCCACTTCCCCACTTACCTCGGGGCTTTGGTCTCCTTCCCCCGGTGATCCTAGTTTAAAGCCCTCCTCACTAGGTTGGCCAGCCTGCTTCCAAAGATGCTCTTCCCTCTCTTCGTCAGGTGGAGCCCGTCTCTGCCTAGCACACCATCCCATGGTCAAAGAATCCAAACCCTTCTCTCCGACACCATCTGCGTAGCCATTCGTTGACTTCCATGATTCGACGGTCTCTACCCCGGCCTTTTCCTGCCACAGGGAGAATGGACAAGAACACCACTTGCGCCTCAAACGCCTTTATCCTTCTTCCCAGAGCCACGTAGTCTGCAGTAATACGCTCAAGGTCATTCTTGGCAGTATCATTGGTGCCCACGTGGAGAAGCAGGAAGGGGTAGCGATCTGAGGGCTTGATGAGTCTCGGCAGTCTCTCCGTCACATCACGGATCCTAGCCCCTGGCAAGCAGCACACCTCTCGGTTTTCCTGGTCAGGGCGGCAGATAGATGACTCAGTCCCCCTGAGGAGAGAGTCCCCGACCACCACCACCCTCCTCCTCCTCTTGGGAGTGGTGGTCGTGGGACCCCCATCCCTAGGACTGTGCATCTCATGCCTTCCAATCAGTGGAGTCTCCTTCTGCTCTGTTCCCTCAGATGCATCATTCACTCCACTCTCTGCACTAGTACCTGTGGAGAGAACATGAAAACGGTTGCTCATCTGAATATGCGTTTCTGGTACATGGACTTGTCTCATACTCTTTCCTCTTCTGGAGGTCACATGCCGCCAATTATCCTCGCTGGTCTTCTGTCCCCGCTGCGCAGCCTGCTCTGAATCCTCACAACACTGCGCCCGCTGAAGCCTATCCTGACGTCTATCCAGGAACTCCTCATTTTCTTTTATGGAACGCAGGGTTGATACTCGTTTCTCCAGACCTTGAATCTTCTCCTCCAATATGGAGATCAGCTTGCACTTTGTACAGACAAAGTCGCTTCTATCCTGTGGAAGAAAGACAAACATGGCACATCCTGTGCAGGTCACGACAGCGGATCGCTCAGCATCCATAGTTCCTTCCTTCGAAGAGTTTCCTCACTTGTGGCAGAATTAATTGTCTCAAGTGCACTCTCGTCGTAATAGTGCTCTGGATAGGAGAAAATTGTTAGTGTCGTGTCCAGGAGTGGAGCAGAGTCCACTTTCTATACAGTGACTTTGATACAGTGACATAGGAATGTGTGAGTGGTGATGAAATTAGAACTTTGCACAGAACTGGTAGAAAATCAGGGTTCCTGTCACATGGCAAATTCTGAGATTTCAAACTTGAGTTTCATGCTGAATATGGACAAAAAGTAGAAATCTTTGAATTTTTTCAAAAAAGAAATGTTCTGAAATAATTCATTTAAACTTTGTGAAAAAAATTTCAGCCTTATTGAAATGAAATTTCCACATTTTGACCTTTTATATATTTATTATATTACAATATATAAATTGAAACAAAGTCAAAACAGAACATTTTGACCTTATCAAAACAAAACATTTCAATAATTTCCCATTTAAAATTTTGATTAAATCAATATGCTCCTGTGAAATGTGTCAGTTTTATCAAATCAGCATTTCTGGCAGAAAAATGTAATGTCAGAAAATTTTATACCAACTTTATTTCAGTGCATGACCCTTGCTTCCTTTCAAGTTCTCCACTTCTCACACCCTGTGCCTTTAGCATATCTAGGAAATTGGCATTTGGCACTTGTTTAAAAATACTGTTTTCAAAAATTCAGGCTCAAAGCAGGACCAGCCCCAATTAAATTATCCGAGCAAGGGCTCTGTCAAGCTGGGCCTTAAAAACCTCTAAGAATGGTGATTCCACCACCTCCCTAGGTAACAATTCCAGTGCTTCACCACCCTCCTAGTGAAATAGTGTTTCCTAATATCTAACCTAGACCTCCCCCACGGCAACTTGAGACCATTGCTCCTTGTTCTGTCATCTGCCACCACTGAGAACAGCTTAACTCCATCCTCTTTGGAACCCCCCTTCAGGTAGTTGAAGGCTGCTATCAAATCCCCCTCACTCTTCTCTTCTGCAGACTAAATACTCCAGTTTCCTCAGTCTTGCCTCAGAAGTCATGTGCCTCAGCCCCCTAATAATAAAGGTTAATATGATGATATATACCAAGATTTCTGTAAGGCATATAACTCAATCCTGCATAATATTCTGAAAAAATAGCACTACACAAAGTCAATTAAAGTGGGTAATCTGATAGATGGGAAAAAGTAATAGTAAATAGGGATAGTTATCCATGGACGTGTTTCTGTGGGGTCCACAGGACTTTGTTCTCAGCCCAGTGCTATTCAATATCTGTATTAGTGACCACTGCTGGTAAAATTTGCCAATGACACAAAAACTGGTGAAATGGAAAATAATGATGGCGACAGGTAAGTTACTCAGACCAACATGGTTAAATAAACTAGCTGAATTGATACAATGAGAGATCAGAAGGGGATCAGGCGTTCCCCTGTTTAATGATTGTATTTCAAACCCTGGTGTTATGTCTCAGACCAAAGCATCTCAGAAGAGACAAATAAAAGGCTGAGTTGCCTGTAATGTTCATATAAAATACAGCAGAGACTACAGACTGCATTTTGAAAATGTGTCTCATCATGAAAATGAAGGGTCAAACAATACTAACAATGACAGTAATATTTATCACAGGTGAGCCAGTAAACATCCTTTCCCAACATAATCTTGAAATTCTGTTTAAAATGGCTTCCAATACTGAGATACACTCTTTCGTGATTATGTGCAAACAGCACAAAACAAATAAAAATCAACAAAACACTTTACTGTAAAATTTTAAGAGAAGAGTGAATTTAAAATATATTGGAAGATTCTCTTAAATGTCTGACAGAAACAATGCATTGATCCACAGAAGCAGAAGAGAAGAGAGAAAAGGACAAGTTTATTTAATTGAGACTTATTATACCCATACAAAGCATCTTCTGCTACCCATTCTTCCTTCCTCATCACCTCTTCCCTTTCCTCTTTCTCTCTCTCACACAAGCAATCCATGCTTCCAGTTATCTGGAGAAAAAAATCTTTAACAATTTGTTTGGATAAATGAGCAGTGAATTTTTTGCTTTCATTCAAGTACATCATGTGTGGGAGATACTGTAGGTTGATAATTGAGTTATGAAAAGAACAATAAGAATGTGTAGGAAATATTGGCTACATTTCTGTGAGTTTTTAATTAGAACTGTGGAATTTCCATATGGGAGGGAAACATTTATATATTCTACTTTAAACACCAGATAAAGTTGTAAGAATGAACAAGGGTCATTCCAAAACAGCGAGAGATGGAGATGAATGTGATTAGTCCTAAATAGGATCAACATGGAAAGGTAACCTTCTGCATATAGATCTTCCTCTTCCCAACTATAACACTGGTCTACAATTTTTGAGAAGTCGTCTGCTTCAGAGATAAAATGTGCTATTTAATATGTATTTTGATGTGCTGAATTCAAATATGACAATTAAAACAATTGATTGGCTACTGTTTCTAAGATATTTAAGTTTTTACATTTTATGTCTATGTATATTGTGTAGATAGTAGAGTTTTAATCATAAATTGTAAACCTAGGTCTTTTCATGTGTTTATGGTTGCTTTACATGATACTATTTCACCTGTCCTGTTTATGTAACACTTTAAAAATCAGCAAAGGGGTTATATAAATAAAATGTATTATGAAACAAAAGGCAAAAAACTATTATGTACATAGTTTAGTCCTATTCAGTGTCTACTCGGCGCTTCTTGGCTTGTCTCTTGTATTCATTAAATGGAGCATTTCTTGTCACTGTCCAGCAATAGTCTGCAAGCATTGATGAGCTCCATTTGCCCTGATAGCGTTTCTCCATTGTTGCAATGTCCTGGTGAAATCGTTCGCCGTGCTCGTCGCTCACTGCTCCGCAGTTCGGTGGAAAAAAATCTAGATGAGAGTGCAAAAAATGTATCTTTAGTGACATGTTGCAACCAAGGCTTTTGTATGCCTTGAGGAGGTTTTCCACCAACAACCTGTAGTTGTCTGCCTTGTTGTTTCTGAGAAAATTTATTGCCACTAACTGGAAGGCTTTCCATGCCTTTTTTTCCTTGCCACGCAGTGCAGGGTCAAATGCATCATCTCGAAGAAGTTCACGAATCTGAGGACCAACAAAGACACCTTCCTTTATCTTAGCTTCACTTAACCTTGGAAATTTTCTACAGAGGTACTTGAAAGCTGCTTGTGTTTTGTCAATGGCCTTGACAAAGTTCTTCATCAGACCCAGCTTGATGTGTAAGGGTGGTAACAAAATCTTCCTTGATTCAACAAGTGGTGGATGCTGAACACTTTTCCTCCCAGGCTCCAATGACTGTCGGAGTGGCCAATCTTTCTTGATGTAGTGGGAATCTCTTGCATGACTATCCCATTCGCAGAGAAAACAGCAGTACTTTGTGTATCCAGTCTGCAGACCAAGCAAGAGAGCAACAACCTTCAAATCACAACAAAACTGCCACTGATGTTGGTCATAGTTTATGCACCTCAAAAGTTGTTTCATGTTGTCATAGGTTTCCTTCATATGGACTACATGATCAACTGGAATTGATGGCAAACCATTGCCATTATGTAGTAAAACAGCTTTAAGACTCGTCTTCGATGAATCAATTAACAGTCTCCACTCATCTGGAACGTGAACGATGTTGAGGGCTGCCATCACACCATTGATGTTGTGGCAGGCTACAAGATCACCTTCCATGAAGAAGAATGGGACAAGATCCTTTTGACGGTCACGGAACGTGGAAACCCTAACATCACCTGCCAGGAGAGTCCACTGCTTTAGTCTGGAGCCAAAAAGCTCTGCCTTACTCTTGGGTAGTTCCAAATCCCTGACAAGGTCATTCAGTTTACCTTGTGTTATGAGGTGTGGTTCAGAGGAGGAGGATGGGAGAAAATGTGGGTCCTGTGACATTGATGGTTCAGGACCAGAAGTTTCATCCTCTTCCTCTTCCTCGTCTGACTCAAGTGAGAATGATTCTGGTGCATCAGGAACCAGCAGTCCTTCTCCGTGGGGTACTGGGCATATAGCTGATGGAATGTTTGGATAATGCACAGTCCACTTTTTCTTCTTTGACACACCTTTCCCAACTGGAGGCACCATGCAGAAGTAACAATGGCTGGTATGATCTGTTGGCTCTCTCCAAAGCATTGGCACTTCAAAAGGCATAGATTTCCTTTTCCTGTTCAACCACTGGCGAAGATTTGTTGCACAAGTGTTGCAGCATATGTGTGGGGCCCACCTCTTGTCCTGATCTCCAATTTTGCAGCCAAAAGAAAGGTGATAGGCTTTCTTAACCATAGTGGTTATGCTGCGCTTTTGTGATGCAAAAGTCACTTCACCACAAACATAGCAGAAGTTATCTGCACTGTTCACACAAGTACGAGGCATCTCTGCTCACTTTGGCTAAACAGAAATGTGTCCCTTTGCAAAATCAAACACTGACAAATAAGAGAGCACGACACTGTATGATTTCTAGAGCTGATCTAGGGCAATTTTGTTCAGCAGAGTGATGTAAGCTTCGTTATGATTGCATCATCCATGACTTCTAGGAATAACATGATGCAATTCATATCATGTATGACACAATACCAGCTTCAGATTGCATCATTCATTGTTTTGCCTAAAAAGCAAGTACTGTCCAAACCCAGTCATAGATTTATTCATAGATCCAGTCAAAGATGTATTTTAGTCATTTCTGGTTTAAATTGAGATCCCTTCCCTTTTTAACTCACTTAACCTCCGCCATTCCCAAGTCAAGGGTCATATATACTGACCCAATAGCATGTCTTGAAAACTAGAGCCAATCAACAATTTTAAGCATCATTTTCGTTCTCAGTGACCCAGAATTAGTAAAGTTTGACTATATTTATTTCAGAAGCATTTTGGCTGTAGAGCAGTGTAATGTAATCAACAGCCTCCATAATAATATATTGATGCTAATCAATCCTGTATCACATCTGATATGGCTGGTACACTAGATTGAATGTCCCAGTCTCCAAAAGAGAATGGTATTTGAACAATGGCTAGCTGTCTGAATTTAACTGAGGCAGTGCTAGCAAGGTTGAGAAAAGCAACTAAAAGAGTTGATAAAGTTTATATCAGAACCTCTTTTCCAAAGGAACATGTTCGACATTTGTTACAGCACTTCACAATTTAGAGCTGAACTAATGGATTTTTGGTTTACTGAGAATTCTGAAAAAAATATGACGTTTTGTTCAGGATTGAACCTTAAATAACAAAATGAAACATTTCAAGCCAGGTTAAATTAAACATTTCATTTGACCCAACTCTATTTTGTTTATTTGTTTTGATTTCGGGCATTGTAACAAAAGCAAAGAAGCACTAGATTTGCAAAATGTCCGGTGTAGGTGATGGCAGAAGTGGCCTCCTTATAGCGTTTAACCCATTAATGAAGTTGTTGAACAAAACCAGCCCCGGGACCAACCCTTGGGGCACTTTGCTTGATACCAGCTGCCAATTAGACATCGAGCAGTTGAGCACTACCTGTTGAGCCCAACAATCTAGCCAGCTTTCTATCCACCTTATAGTCCATTCATCCAATCCATACTTTTTTAAGTTGCTGGCAAGAATACTGTAGGAGATCATATCAAAAGCTTTGCTAAAGTCAAGGTATATCATATCCACTGCTTTCCCCATATCCCCCAGAGCTAGTTATCTCATCATAGAAGGCAACTGGGTTGGTCAGGTATGACTTGCCCTTGGTGAATCCATGTTGACTGTTCCTGAATACCTTCCTCTCCTGCAAGTGCTTTAAAATGGCTTCCTTGGGGACCTGCCCCATGATTTTTCCAGGGACTGAGGTGAGGCTGACCACGGATTCTCCTTCTCCTTCTTCCCTTTTTTAAAGATGGTCACTATATTTGCTTTTTTCCAATAGTCTGGGGCCTCCCCGAATTGCCATGAGTTTAACTGATTTTAAAGCTTTTTTCACCCTCTCATGGCACTACTTTAGTGCAGAGTTAATATTGTGCCTTACCTATAATTGTACATTTTCACACCTTAAAATGTTTGGATTACTTTTCAGTTTGATCTTAACTCTCAATTCCCTGGATTTGTAATGCTTGTTCTGGAGATAATTACAGCAGTCTTGTAATACTCTTTACACTTAATTTATTGGTATATGATCTCAGCTTTATTTCCATCTTAATAAAATCTGCTGGTTTTAGTTGTTTGTTTTTAAATATGGAAAGGAAGGTATAAAAACAGGTGAGAATTAGTTGGATGGTCTCATCCCAGTCATTGTTTGTGTACATTATAAAATCACAATACACTCTATTCAAATAAGCACATTTGTCAATTTCTGTTCCAGACTGGAATGACAGGGGTATAGAAGGTCAAGACAGGAAGTGTTTTGGGAGAGCTGTATGAGGTGAGCTTACACAGCATTTGCTCACATTAAGGCTGTCTGAGGCCAGTGCTATTTAGGTCCATTATAAGCACTAAAATTCACTCACAGATTTTAAAAACTTGCCTCAATAGCTTAGGCAGTGCTGACATTAAAACAAGATTTTTTAAAAAATGTTAGTTTGAAAAGATGGCAAACTATTTGTCTCCAGTGACACGGTCATCTCAGCAACTTAAGCCATTACGGATTAAACCAATTTACAACAGATGTGGACAATTAAATGTGTCTAGGGTCTTAACTTAAATGGGAATGCCTATAACATATTTCTATCAACAAGCAGCTGTTTATCAACATATTCCCTGAGGACAATTGTAATAGTGGAAACAAGAGAGTTGCAGGGTTTTTAATACAGTGGTTCCAGATCTAATATCAGCATACATTTTGGAGGCAATACAAATATTAATGGTTTATATTAACTGAACAGGACCTCCATGCTGTAATGTCATGATCATGTATGCATACTGAAATATAATCTATGCCCATGTTGTACCCTAGGTCAGTGATTTTCAACCTCTCTCTTTCTGAGGCCCTCCCAACATGCTACAAAAGCTCCACAGCCTACCTGTGCCACAGTAACAGTTTGGCTACATATCCAGATTAAAAAACTGATAGTTACACAGTTAAACACACACACATCATAGAATATAATATAAAAAAGAAAAGGAAACTATAGGTACAAAAATCAAATCATATTATTTTTGTTTTACTTACTCAGTGTGAAACTTGTTGCTGGTGCTATCCCACAGGTTGGGTGGCCCGCTGAGGTGAGTCACAGGAGGGAGGTGACGTTCTCTCCAAGAGCCCCGCTGCCCAGGGATAAGGTGACCAGATAGCAAGTGTGAAAAATCAGGATGTGGGTAGGAGGTAATAGTAACCTATATAAGACAAAGCCCTGAATATCAGATATGTCCCTATAAAATTGGGACATCTGGTCAGCCTTCGTGGAGCTGAAGCCAAAGCCTGAATCCTGCTTCCTGGGGCTGAAGCTCAGTTTATTTCAGCAGATCCTCTGAAACCTGCTCACTGTGCCTCAGAGGGCTGTGGACCCCCTATTGAGACTACTGCCTTAGGTGCTAGTCAGTGGGGAAACAGCTCCTGATGCTCTTGGGAGGGGTTACTTATAGCTTTCCCCCAAACACTAGATAGGTTTCTATACACAAAATATGATCTCCCAAACACGGCATAGTAGTGAACCGCACTAGGATCAGCAGGGAAGACACATCCTGGAAGCCATTTTTAAGTTTAGTGACTGATGTCACCCAGAGCTCCTGCTAACTATTCTCATTCTCTGTTGGCTGCCTAGTGTCCCCATTTCCTTGACTGATCATCATGCCTTTCCTGATCACATGACTGACTACTGAATTAATTTATTAATACATTGCTGACTTGTTTATTAACTTAGCATTCATCCTGCTTAATTGGGTCACTACTCAGTTGATTGTCTGTTTATTGATTTTATTTGCTCAGCTAATTTTTAATCTTTAAATTTTATCTGCTTAATTCCATTCCATTGCCTCTCTAATGAGTTTCACTATCTAATTGACTCTCCACCTATCTAACTGATTATACCTCACTCCATTGTCTGTTCAGTTAATTACTTTATTTATCTACCCCATACTAACTGATTACTGACTAATCCCTCTTCTGTTTGGCATCTTAATTGCCAGATGATTCAGTGGCACAGCCACATCCTGCCAATACCTGTCTTTGGCTTACCATGCCTCCTCTCTTTTCCCCTCCTGTTTTTCTCCATCCATCCACATTTCCTGTCCTCTGTACTGCCCCCATACATACTCTCTCCTCTCTCCAAACCACATCCTCATTGGACCTTCAACTTTGGATCAGCTCTCCTACTCACCAAAATGGACACTTGTTCCATTGTGTCTTCACTCAACACTGCTCCTTCTTTGCTTTGTCAGCTATCTGAACATCACCTCATTTCTTTATTGCCCACTTGCTTCCTGCCAATCACCATCTCCTGGCTCTCAATCCATCAATATCTGCAACTTTTCTACCATTCCCATTCCCCTCCTTCCTCCCTTCCACTGACAGATTTCCTCCATCCTTGACTCCTTTGTCCCTCTCTACCACCATAAAATCCATCCAACCAACCCTCAATCCTGATTTATTCAACATCTATTTCCTTTGCTCCTGTTGCCTGCTGCTAACCAACTCTGGAGCAACGTTGCCCAATCATTGATTACATATTAACATTTTCCCTTTCTTGTCAGGATCTTGATGACTTCAAGGAGATGATCAACAAGGTCCACCATGATCTCTCCTCTCCTCCCATTGACACTGACATTTGTCACTTGTTCTCCTCCTTCAAGCCATCCACCAGCTCCACTGATTCCATGTGACTTATCCTCTCCAAACTCATTGAACATGCCAGCTACACAGCTACTATTTCAAATTCCTTTTCCTCAATTCCAGCCTTGGTTCCCTCCAATCTTGCTTCTACACTCCCAACTCTACTGATACTTCTCTTACCCAAGTCTAATTATCTTGTTCTTCAGGGACTTTTCTCCATACTCATACATCTTGACCACTCTTCAGTTTTTGACACGGTCAGTCCTACACTCCTTCTTGGCAACTTGTCTTTTCTGGACTTTTGTGCCTCCATCCTTTCCTTGTTCTCAGCATACCTTTCTGGTCATTCATTCAACATCTATTTCAGGGGACTGTCTTCCTTCTTTCCCATTTCTGTGGGGGTCATATAGGACTCCATTCTAGTTCCCTGCCTTTTCTCCCTTTACACCATTTCTTTAGATGATTTCATCTGCATATAGAGCAGTGGACTGGGACTTAATAGACCTGGGTTCCAGTCCAGGCTTGGCCACTGGCCTGCTGGGTGACTTGGACAAGTCACTTCCTCTCTTTGTGCCTTAGTTTCCCCATATATGAAATCATAATAATGATACTGACTTCTATTGCAAAGCATATGGAAAGCTACTGATGAAAAGCCTTATATATATTATTATATATCTTCAGCTACCATCTTTTTTCTGATGTCTCATAAATTTACTTTTTAGCCCCTGAGGTGTCCCCCTGATTCAGTCCTGCATCTTGAACTCTCTCTCTCTCTCTCTGACATCTCTTCTGGGAGTTTTAAATTTAAATTTAACACAACTAAAACTAAATTCCTCATCTTTCCTTCCAAACCCTCGCCCCTAACCCACCCCACTTCGTCACTGTTGACAACACCTCCATCCTCCCTGTTTTTCAGGCCCACAACTTTCGGGATCATCTTTACCTCCTCCCTCTCACTTGCTTTACACATTCATGCTGTACCCAAACCTTTAGAACTTATCTAAAATCAAAGCTTTTCTTTCTATAACCACAGACAACTGTTGTCCCAGATTCCTATCACCTACCTTCTCAATCATGATGACCTCTTCTCTGGCTTTCCTGACACCCAGATCACATCTATTGAGTACATTCAAAATGATGCTACTAATTACATTCAGAACTGAATTATCCAAGGAAAGAGGAGGTCAATGGGACAAACCATTAAATTTATACCTAGTGAAATTCAACATGTATTGCTTCCACTTTGTATTATTCACTTGTCTCATGGGTATGTTCTCTTCTGTTTTAATACCCAAGAAAGCAATTAGTCCTGTAAAAATGGTTTATTTTTAATAATGAATTAGTAACAATTGTAATATTTTTTTCTAGACCAGTTTGCCCATCCCTTGACACAGTTGAATCCTGGGATATATTGAGAGGTCAATGGATATAAAGGTGGATGACATTGGGGAGAATAGAAAAATCTGACTGTGTCAGGTGAAGGAGAGATTAACATGGATTAGTGTGATCGATGTGAGGGAAAGAATTCCTCAGAAAAGGTTTGGAAATACACATATAAGCAACTAAAAGCTGTGAGTGCTTTATTCAAACTTCATTTTCATTCTTTTTAATATTCACTCAACACAACTGAGACTTGAATGCGGCAACCTGAAGTCTAAAGAAAGTTAAGTTCTTACACTACAATACTAGACAACTGCTCCAAATGTTGCTAACTGTCAAATTCAAGTTTTCTGTTTATAATGAGTTGTTCTAAAGAAGTAGTGTGAAAAGCACTAGATTAGTGTTAGGTTGCCAGTCAAGTCATGCCAGCTGAAAATATATTTTATTTTTGTCCCTGAAAATAACACTAACAAAATAAACTCAAACGAAGTAATAGCCTTTAGCCAACAGGGATATGATAGGCATGCAGACCGTAGCAGTTACTGACATTTATTTTATTCTGAATGATCTGTGCAAGGATGCTTTTGTAACATTGTGTTAACCTTTTTGGTGATCTTTTCCCTTTTCTGTTCAAAAATATGAAACTGAAGAGTAGCTAGATAGTAAAGTTCCACGGATCTTTAGGTGTGAAGTCTGCAACTGTGCTTGATGTTACAGCTTTGAGCTAGAGAAATAAAATCAAAGGATTAAAAGAGCTAAAATAATTAAGAAAAATAGTAATAATACATTTGTATAGTGCAATTCCTCCCCAAGGATCTCATTACACTTAACTGAATTCAATGAGGGGAACTACTTCTTCCATCAATGAAATGCAGTTGAGTTGAAACATAACTTTGTGAACAGTATATATTCAACACCGCACAGCAGTTTAAGAAAGAAAGTACAATAGTTTACTGGTCAGCTTAGGACAGGAATTATATAAACAGTAAAAGTTGTGGGGGGAAATGTAATCAACCAAACTGAAGTTTAGCCAGGATGCCAGGGCTAATGTCCAAATCCTTATGAAAAGATGGAATTTTTAATGGCGACAAGTGGTTAGAACCTCAGTTTTACATATCATTGGAAAGATGCATTAAGCTCCACATCACTTGCAATTCAGAAGCTGCAAACAAAGCATGAATTAATCATTACAGGTAAACCTAGGAGTATTATTTTCCCATGTTCATGGTCCTAAAACTTATTAACACTGACCCAAGCTCCAGGCTGGCCCGAACAGCCCCAGCCGCATGGCCAGCTGGCCGACCCCAGCCCGGCCCGAGCAGCCCCAGCCCAGCGTCCCATGGCAGCAGCTGCAGCCAGGGAAGGCAGAGCCTTCCCTAGCCTATTATTTCGACTTCCCATGCCCAAAGTTCTCAAGTATCCACATTAACGCATTCTTAAGAGATGGTACAAGCCAAGAATGGGATGACAGGATAATGTTTTGTTTGAATTAGCAGTTACAAGGATAAAGGTGGTATCTAACTACATCTGGAGTACAATACATAACTTGTTTGTATCAGTGTATACAAGGAAAAGTCATAGGAGGGGCATCTTTGTCCAAACAAGGGGACAGCATCCTGGTGTGCAGACTAAGCTTGTACCATTGTCGTGGGCATACATGTGTTAAAATACCTGTAGCTCTGATAGGGCGTTAGTACTCTGCTTTGTCAATGAAACCTGTCTGAGAGCCTTTGCCTCCAAACGTAGTCTGTGGTCTCTCTTATGAATAACATAGAGGTCTGCTGAATTAACATTCTGCAGTAAGTGCTAGTGCAGCTGTCATCAGACCTCCAAGAATAGTAATACTGCTGCAGCAGCAACAACATTCCACAGCACTGACAACAGGTACAACTTTACTATTATTTTAAACTGATATTTAAGGTACCTAACTATTGCTGTGGGTGTTCTCACAGTAATTAAACTTATATTATCCCAAGTATAAACACCAGCAAATAATATATATTATTGCCACAATCCTTAACCATGTTCATGAAATCACTTACCGCATGTGTTGCCAAGAAGTTGAACCAAATATTTATCATTGTTTCTCTTCTTTTCCGTTGCAGTTTTACATCAATTTAAATATATTATAATTTCAGAAAAATGTAATACTCTACATTTCTAATGCTACAATAACAGGTTAACCTTTGATCTAGGGATAAGTCATATACAGGAAAAGAGAGTAATTACCGTCACCAACTCATTGACATACATTGGCACCACTGATAGATCAGAAAACTGTGTAGAGGAGTACTGGGCATACTTCATAGCAACCATGAAAGCATAACGCAGGAAGTGCATTTAACTCTCAAAGGAATGTCAATCATTCTTCAGTTTGGAACTCATTCACCTCTATTCTCTGTTCACTTTAGTGAAATAATAAAACATTGTTTTTCACCTCCATTTACAACATGAATATTTGCCCTAAAGAGGTTTGACAGTGTCAAGTAAGGATGAGATTAATACATCTGGGAACATTTCCCTTCCAGCTGAAAGCCTGAAGACTAAAATGTACAGTTTTCCATCTGACAAACTGAGTAAATTCCAGGTTAGTATTGGAAACTCATATCTATATCATCATCATCATCATTTTTATCTTCTTATTATCCAAGTTTAAGTACAGGTTAATACTAGAGCTGAGCAATATATTCATTGAAAAGTTGTTTGGTAATTTTATTTTTTTATTTTTTTTGGCAAAAACCAATGAGTTTTAGAGTTTGCAACATGCCTGAGAACTCGATAACTCATTAAATCTCATGGCAAATTTTTGTGAAAATATTTTTTACTAACTGGATATTTGTGAAGAAGCAAAACAAGTGATTTTTGAAAATGTTTTTGCATATGAAAGTGACTTTCAGACAGTTCACTCCATCCCTGTCCCTTTTTATAAATTTTGCCTCAATCCTGCAATTTGTCACGCCTTTCCAGAGTCAAAGAGTATGTCGACACCAACTAAAGCAGTGCACAGGATAGATTCAGGGTAGCTCGGGTATGCTATCTAGTTCGAGCATCAATAGCAGTGAAGACAACGCAGCATGGGCTTCAGAGTAGGCTAGTGAGTTGAATACATATCCAGGGTCTGTCCTGGGCATGTGCTACCTGCTCTGAAGTTTCTGCTGTGCTGTCTTCACTTCTATGGCTAGCAGCACTAGCTGGATTCATGCTAGCTCAGGTAAGCTAAGCTGTTCACAGAACTTGCCATGAAGACATACTCTTAGGCCTTGGCTACACTCACGAGTTACAGCGCAATAAAACTGCCTGCAGCACTGCAACTCACTAACTGGCTACACTCGCAAGGCACGTGCAGCGCTGCATCTCCTCAGGTACAGCGCTGCAGGTACTCCACCTCTCCGAGAAGAATAACGTTCGTTGCGCTGCTGCTGGTGCGCTGCGGCTACAGTGTGGTCACCCAATGTGCTGTTATTGGCCTCCAGAAGTATTCGGAAGTATCCCACAACGCCTGTTCTAGCCACTCTGGTCATCAATTAGCACTCTACTGCCCTGGCCTCAGGTGACCAACCGCCACTCCGACCCTTTAAATTCCCTTGGAATTTTAAATATCCCCTTCCTGTTTGCTCAGCCAGGCGTGGAGTGCTCTCAGCGCATCTTTCCAGGTAACCATGCCTCCACGTGCGAGACGAGCCCCAGTATGGAGCAATGGCGAGCTGCTGGACCTCATCGCTGTTTGGGGGGAGGAAGCTGTCCAGTCCCAGCTGTGATCCAGCCGGAGGAATTTTGATACTTTCGGCCAGATATCAAGGGCCATGATTGAAAGGGGCCATGACCGGGACTCAATGCAGTGCAGGATAAAAGTAAAGGAGCTGCGGAGTGCATACCGCAAAGCCCGCGATGCAAACAAGCGCTCGGGTGCTCCCCCCACAACCTGCCGATTCTACCAAGAGCTGGATGCAATACTTGGGGTTGACCCCAGTACTCTTCCGAGCACCACCGTGGACACGGGAGAGGAGGAGGAGGGAGAGGTGGAGGAGGAGGGAGAGAAGGAGGAAGAGGAGGGGGTTGAAGAAAACAGAAGCGAGGGTGCTGTGGCTGGGGGAGACACCCCTGACTCCCTGCGTGCATGCAGCCAGGAGCTCTTCTCGAGCCAGGAGAAAGAGAGCCAGTCGCAGCAGCCGGTACGCGCTGGGAGAGAAAGAGAAGAACAGGTTCGCGGTAAGCAGCTTTTATTTTCGGGAATGAGTTTTTTCGGTGTGTGGTCCTTGGGCAAGGAGGGTTTGGGCTGCATGCATGCCTAGATGCGGAAGAGCGCATTGATGTGGTCTATCACATCGGAGAAATCGGCCACTGTAATCTCTTCGAAAGTCTCAGCCATGACGTGGGCAGTGTGCTTGCACAGCTTCATTGGGAGAGCCGCCGTGGTCCTTGTCCCATTCAGGGTAACGTGTCCGCGCCACTGTGCCGCGAGGGGCGGGGGGACCATTGCTGCACACAGGCAAGCTGCATATGGGCCAGGGCGGAAGCCGCATTGCTGTAGAAGACCCTCCCTTGCTTCCCCGGACACCCTCAGCAGCGAGATATCTTCCAGGACGAACTCCTGTGGAAAATGTGGGGATAGTGTTCAGTGTAGGTTCCCCCTGCAGCTGTTGGCTCTCCCCAAGGCACAGAAACCCGTCGGACAGTACATCCGCGAAACAATCAGTCCCCCTTTACCCTGTGTTTACTCACCATTTTGGGGCTCCCGTGGGTTCTGTGCGCTCTGTTTGGGATGGGAAAATTGTGCTGTTTTGGAGACTGTGTGTGCCCTCCTTAAGTGTGGGGGAATCATTGCTCTGTCTGGCATAAAACAATGATGCCTCTGTTAAATGTTGTATTTTGCCTTCCAGATGCAACCTTGAGATCTCCGCCATCCTTCTTATCACCGGCTCAGAGACTACAAAGGCTCAGGAAGAGGCCCAGAAGAACGAAAGAAGACATGCTGCTGGAAGTTATGAACCAGTCTCTTAAAGAGAATCAAAAGGCTTGGGAGTGGAGGGAGAATGAAAGCAGGCTCCGCCAGGAAAACGCAGCGGAGCGGTGGCAAAGCATGCAGCTCCGGCAGGAAAGCACAAAGGAGCTGATTAGCATCATGGCGCGCCAAGCGGACTCTATCCAGGCGCTCATCGCCATGCAGGCGGAGCAGTTCCGCACCCGCCCCCCCCTGCAGCCAGTGTCCCAAAACACTTGTGCCCCCATGTCACCACCTGACCACTTCACCCAACATACTGGTTCTTATCGCCCACAGCAGATGCCCCCAACACCTGTAGCTTCACCAGACAGCCCTGGAAACTACGAACCTTACCCACTGCACTCTACTCCCATCCCGAATTATAGACATCCTGAGGTCCAGCAGTCACTGCACAGCACTCCAGACAGGAATCCCGAGTATGAAAGCAGGACATACCATACCCTGTGATCGAACCCTTCCCCACACCACCCACCACCCCCTTGCCCTTTCTGTCTCACAAGCAGTTGTGTTTCTTTTTAATACATGTGTTTTCTCTGTAATAAACGGATTCTTTAGATGTGCAAACAATCTTTATTATTGCAAAAGGGAAAAAAAAACCTTAGCCCAGGAAAGAAACAGGCAACACAAGTGAGCTGAGCAAACACAAATCAGCTTAGCAAAGACAGATAACTGATAACCTTGGAACCACTTTACTTCAGGGTCGTGCAGGGCAGCACACATTAGTGGTGGTTGTCAACCTCAAATTTCTCCCTCAAGGCATCCCTAATCCTTGCAGCCCCACGCTGGGCCCCTCTAATAGCCCTGCTCTCTGGCTGTGCAAATTCAGCCTCCAGGTGTTGAACCTCTGAGGTCCACGCCTGAGTGAACATTTCACCCTTCCCTTCACAAATATTATGGAGGGTACAGCAAGCGGATATAACCGCGGGAATGCTGTGTTCGGCCAAGTCCAGCTTCCCATATAGAGATCGCCAGCAGCCCTTCAAACGGCCAAAAGCACACTCCACAGTCATCCGGCACCAGCTCAGCCTGTAGTTGAACCGTTCCTTGCTGGTGTCAAGGCTCCCTGTGTAGGGTTTCATGAGCCACGGCATTAAAGGGTACGCGGGGTCTCCAAGGATCACAGTGGGCATTTCAATTTCCCCTACCGTGATCTTCCGGTCTGGGAAAAAAGTCCCGGACTGCATCTTCCGGAACAGGGCAGTGTTCCGAAAGATGCGTGCATCATGCACCTTTCCGGGCCAGCCTGCGTTGATGTAAATGAAACGCCCACGGTGATCCACAAGCGCCTGGAGAACCATGGAGAAATACCCCTTCCGATTAATGTACTCGGATGCTAGGTGGGGTGGTGCCAGAATAGGAATATGCGTCCCATCTATCGCCCCGCCACAGTTAGGGAAACCCATTTGTTCAAAGCCAGACACAATGTCCTGCACGTTACCCGGAGTCACGGTTCTTCTGAGCAGGATGCGATTAATGGCCTTGCAAACTTGCATCAGCACAATCCCAACGGTCGACTTTCCCACTCCAAACTGGTTCACTACTGATCGATAGCAGTCCGGAGTTGCGAGCTTCCAGATTGCAATAGCCACCCGCTTCTCCACCGTCAGGGCAGCTCTCAATCTCGTGTCCTTGCGCCGCAGGGCGGGGGCGAGCTCCTCACACAGTCCCATGAAAGTAGCTTTTCTCATTCGAAAGTTCTGCACCCACTGCTCGTCATCCCAGACTTGCATGACAATGTGATCCCACCACTCTGTGCTGGTTTCCCGAGCCCAAAAGCGGCGTTCCACGGTGCACAGCATGTCCGTGAATGCCACAAGCAAGTTAGTGTCGTACGCGTTTTGCGTGACAATTTCATCGTCATCGTCATCGCCGGACTCCTCGCTGTCACTGTGGATCTTAAGGAACAGCTCGACTGCCAAACATGACGTGCTGGCGAGACTCATCAGTATTTTGCTCACCAGGTCGGGATCCATTTTCCCACTGACAGAAACGGAGCACAGATCACGCTACAAAGAAACCGTTGAAAGATGGCGCACATTGTGGCCGGAAACACAGGGATTGCTGGGATGCGAAGCGATGCATCACGGGGCGTTGGGACAGGACCCAGAATGCACCATACCCCTCGCTCCCTTCCCACAACCCACGGCGCCAGAATTGGAAGAAGTGTTCTGTGGGATACCCGCCCATAATGCACCTCTCCCAAAACCGCTGCAAGTGCGGCAAATGTAGCCACGTCAGTGGTAGTAACTGCGCTGGTGGCTGCCAGTGTGGACAGGCTGCAGCGCATTCCCTACTCAGCTGTACGAACACGGGTTTAACTAACAGCGCTGTACGACTGCAAGTGTAGCCAAGGCCTTAGTAAGGTCAATGGTCTCCATTAGTGTGTACTGCATTGCCTGCATACAGTGAATTGCAGGATTGGGCCCTAGAATGTAACCTCTGGGGAAGGCATTTTCTACATATTGATACAGTATCAGGGTCTCTAGGCACTACTGTAATATAAACTGTAAGTAATAATTTCAAAAAGTATGTGGTAGCTACAAAATCACAAAACAAAAATGTAAAAAAAACAAATAAAACACCACAGTGCATTTTCAAAACAAATTTTTCACTAATTGTGCTCAATTTTCATTAATTCCTATTTACAAGGAGCATGTCTCTGACTACTACTGAATTCTTTCTGGAGGAAAAAACAAAAACAGAATAAAAATGCAGGGATTCCTCCAGGACCACTTAAAGAGTGTTGGATAGTTTGGATCTGCAATGTAGATCAATGCAAGCACCTAGGGAGCTTTGGTTCTTTGTCGATCACAGACAATGTTGTCAGATTACGAGATGGAAATAACCTATGAGTTCTGAGTACACAGAGCCGGGGATAAAAACAAAATACAATATTGTCACTTTGTAACAGGCTTAATCATACATAACAGTTTGTCCTAATGAATATGTATGAGTTACTGATGACCATGCATGATTGATATCTATGATTCAAAAAATGGAGAAGCTTATCTATATGCAGATTTAGTAGCTAATAGAAAACCACTCATTTTTTCTCTTCTTGGCAAAGTTCCTGAACAACTGAATGTCAAAACTTGGATCTTTCCTACAATAACAAGTTTGCACTCATAAAAACTGATTATGTCACTTCCCTTTAAACATTTAAATTATAAACTCCTTAAGATAATTACAAGAACTATATCATATGTACCATGCATTGTATCATTTTAAAATATTTAGAAAATATGGGACATAATAGGAAAACAAAGTTTTATTACATTACCTTGCAAACAGGTTTAAACTAATTTGATAAAGCAAATACAGGAAAATAGAACTTTAATGTATACATGGAGGTGCCATGAATTCATTGCAACAATTATTGCTCTGGATATATATATGTGTGAGCTTGAAGACAGCCAGCCTACAGAAAACTGAACGTAGCTGGTTTCAGATCCAAAATTCTTCTTTTATGGACCAAAACACACAGAAATAAATCCACAGAGATGTGAACCTTTGTATCAGTTTCTCTTGTACAGATGCCTCATGGTTTTAAAAAGATTTAAATGTGGTCATAGAAGAGCAGAATTTTTCAGCGCTTTGGATCTTTACTACCTAATCATTCAAATAGTATGATTTTTTTTAACCATATATCTATGGCCACACAATCCCTCTCACTAGAATAGAAAATGAAAGATGCTTGAAGTGTAATGGAAAAATAATAGAGTGCTGATATAGTTACACCAACACCGTCTGTTAATGAAAACAACTTTTGACTTCCCCTGACAATGTGGTCTTCCTAATCATTACTGTCTAATGTTGCTGAATAAGACGTAATGCAGAACTAATCAGGGCAGTGATGCCCACTTATACCATTTTTTTGAATACGTTTTTATAAATATTCACAGGCAAAGAGATGAGGAAGCTTATGATAGAAAAGTCAATAAAATAAGGAACATCAGGATTAATTTTAAAAACTCTTAGAGGCACAGTATTAGACCACATTTGTACATACAGATATCATTGATTGGGACTCTAGTTCATTGAGTGGCAGGATGCACTATCTCAGAATGTTGGGAGAGGTGTGTTTATTTGGGTGCTGCTTTCAAATCTAAGAGGTCTAAACCTGTAAACCCATTTTAGATAAACCCTGTCAACATCAACATGAAATTCTCAGTCCTTCCCAAATCACACCCTGGAAACAGCATGCAAGTTGAAATAAGTGGAGGATCCTCCAGTTATGTAAATCAGTGTATCAGTGAAGTTAATTCTATGCTGCCTTATATCATCTGAAGGTCTGGTCTAAAGTTCTGAGAACTGGGAAAGACTAACCCTTCCACTGTCTGTAATGAAGTAGATGTTGGAGGAATTGACAGCATATTTCAATTGCAAGCCTATGCAAGGGGTCTTTCCTGTTGATAAACTGTATAGATCCCTTTGGTTTATTATAAAATACATTCAAGAGACCAAATAACCAATGTCAGTCAGGTTTATTGCTCTGAGCCAGTAATCATATAGTACATAAAAAGGTCCTATACTATACCAGTTTCTGGGAAGCCACTCATGCAGCGTTCTTACATTAACCCTACCCAGAAGGTATGCTCCCAGAGTTACACCCTCTATAGCTGTCTTTTAAAACCCTACCTATTTACAAGTAAAATGTGTCATCATCTGAAACTAGATGTAATCAATTAGCTTTCTGCTTTGATTTTTCTGGTACCACGATCTATCCCTTATCTCTTTGTTCTAAACACATGCCTTCCTGATTCCAAAGGGTGTGAAGGCACTTCCTATGTTTGTACTAGGGTAGAACAATCATCTGTCTTGTCTGCTTCTTTTGGGACATTCCTACTGTCCTGTGAGAGTAACTCCTTTTCTATTGTGGTAAAGCACTCCTCTGTCCTGATCTTGACAGCTTCCCTATTAGCTCAAGCTAAAACTTACTTCAGTGAATGCAAAGGATTATGAGACACTTAGCATAAGATATATAAAAATCATAGGCCAATTTAGGCTATATAACTGCTATAATATTTATGCATAATGCTATTTATGCTTAATACATACTGTATATAGTGCAGGTAATGCATACTATTAATATATGTATATATGCTAGGCAGTGTATATTAGTCAACGTCCCCTTCACAAATACAGACAGACAGAAATACCTCCAAAGTTGTAAAGGAGGAAATCAGAGAAGTCTTTCACTCTCAGGTCTTAAAAAGAGAGGATGAATAGAAACATACATGATTATTGGTTAAGCTTCCATGTTTGCAGTCCACAGGTCAACTGAAGGTCATAACACTGCCATAAATCTAAAGTACCTAAATCAATTTGACATCCATACAATTTTGCAAGGATGGTCTCAAAGAATTAAGACTATTTAAGTAACTTTCTATTAAAAGCAGATCTAAGCAAAACTTTCCTTTATGTCCCCATGCAAGCAAGCCATAAAAGAAATCTTTAGATTCTCCCAGAGAAGAGTTTTGTATCTATCAGTGAAGATGAATGGTATTTAGCTTGTGCATTGCCTCAAGGGTCTTTACCAGAGTAATGGCAGCGCTTGTTCATCTCCTAAGGTCTCTAGGAATAAAATTGCTTATTTACTTAGAGGAGACCGACTGCAGCAGAGGCAGGAAACCCTTAAGACATGTCTCAACCACATTATTTGATGAAAGCATTGGTGTTTCTAAGTAAGCAGTAAAAAGTAATCCATTTTGATGCCATCTCCCAGTTTAGGCTCCTTGGGATTTAGATTCCTAGTTCTATATTGTCTTTTGCAAAAATGGGGATTAAACAACAGGCATAATGTTAACCCCTTCTGCTATCCTCACCTTTCATTCCTGATAGGCTGCTGGGATCTCTAGTATCCCAACTCCCTGCATTTCTCAGGCCAGCTTTGTTACCGGGGCCTGCAAAGAAGCATAAAAGACAATGCCCAACTGGGAAGATAATATAAGACTGTCTCAGGGTACTAGGCTGGATTTAATTATGGAGCTTCCTACTGGAATCCCATTCTTCTAGATGTAGTCATGCCAGAAATCTTAGAAACAGATGCTTCAAAAATCAGACTAGAAAATGCCTTTTTCAGAAGTTTTGTTCCAAAGAAGTTAGAGTATCATGCAGTCAGTAGTTCCCCAATGACACATTTTTGCAAGGCCAAAACATATCAGGTATTGCTAGAAACCTGTACCATAGTATCTTTCTAGACCAAATTATAGGGGAAACCATTCAAATGCATGATCAATCTGGGCATAAGAATATGGAAGTTCTGTCAGAGCAAGAAATTCATCCAACAGCCCAACATATTCAGAGGATGAAAAATACAATAGCTCATGCCTGGTCCTAGTTAAAGATCTGTCGAAGGAAGCCTTGCTGGCCACAGAGTGTTTCTCAGGGCTTGGCTACACTTGAAACTTCAAAGCGCTGTTGCGGGAATGCTCCCACGGCAGCGCTTTGAAGTGTGAGTGTGATCGCGCGGAAGCACTGGGAGAAAGCTCTCCTGGTAATCCACCTCCATGAGGGGATTAGCTCAGAGCGCTTGGAGCCCGGCTCCCAGCGCTCGGAACGTGTTCACACTAGTGCTTTAAAGCGCTCAGACTTGCTGCGCTCAGGGGGTTGATTTTTCACACCCCTGAGCCAGCAAGTTAGAGCACTATAAAAAGTCAATGTAGCCAAGGCCCATAAACTGTGTCAATGGTGGCAACAGGTGGATATGTTCACCAGCCCTTGCAGACACAAAACTCCCTCAAATTTCCACATGTTCCCATGCCGAAAGCCACTGGGAAGTTGAGAAATAATTTTTAATCTTGTTGACTGTTCCCCAGTTGCTGTATTTGTTTACTTCTTCTAGTACTTCAGAGTGTGCTGGCAAAATAACAAAGGACAGACCAGATAGATGCCTATTGGGTCATCCCTACTAAACATCCAATCATGACTTTACTCAACACTACAGCTCTTAAAATGACTTCTATAAAGGCGAGGGGATGTTGGCCAAAATGACACATTTTCAAGGACAGCAGAGACAGCTTTGTGGCAAAGGATTCTCTGATGACTGTGGTTAGGGATATATGTGGTTAGGGAATCATTCCAGATAGCAGTTTTCCAGTAATGGATTATTGAATTTCTGCTTTCAGGGTGAAAAAAAAATCTCTTCAACAACATTAGTAACTGGCAATTCCTATTGTAGCACAAAAGATTTTGCTGCAAAATCATCATGTAAACTAGATATGAAATGGTCATGCAGAGTTTCAAAGCAGCTTTTTGAGAGCCAATAGCCCATGTTGGAGGAATAACTCTAAGGACTATGAATTCTAAGGACTATGAATTCTATGAATTAGGTGGGGAGGGATAGCTCAGTGGTTTGAGCATTGGCCTGCTAAACCCAGGGTTGTGAGTTCAATCCTTGAGGGGGCCATTTAGGGATCTGGGGCAAAAATTGGGGATTGGTCCTGCTTTGAGCAGGGGGTTGGACTAGATGACCTTCTAAGGTCCCTTCCAACCCTGATATTCTATGATTCCTCTGGCCAAGGTCTACTAAAATTCCAATTAAATGTAATCCCATTCCATTTTATATTGTCACAGATTAGATGGGTGTTACAGTGGAACATACATTGAATATAAGTAACAATGTGATGGAGTTGTGAAGAAAGACTAATATTCTAATAATTAACAGGAGTGTTATATGTTTGGGAGATAATTATTCTACTCTACTTGGCATTGGTGAGGCCTCAGTTGGAGTATTACATCCATCTTTGGGATGCCACATTTGAAAAAAGATGTGGACAAAATGCAAAGTCCAGAGAAGAGCATCAAAAATGATAAAAGGTTTAGAAAAGCTAACCTGTGAGGAAAGGTTAAAACTACTGTGTATGTTTAGTCTTGAAAAAAGAAGACGGGGGGTAGGAGGGACCCGAAAACAACCTTCAAATGCATTAAGGGCTGTTATAAAGAGCACACTGATCAATTGTTATCCATCTCCATTGAAGGTAGGACAAGAAGTAATGGGCTTAATCTGCAGCGAGGGAGATTTAGGTTAGATACTGGGGGGAAATATTCTAGTTATAAGGGCAGTTAAGCACAGGAATAGGCTTCCAAGGGACGGTGTGAAATCCCCATCATGGGAGATTTTTAATAACAGGTTAGACATACACCTATCATGGATAGTCTAGGTTTACTTGGTCCTGCCTCAGCACAGGGGGCTGGATTTGATGACCTCTCAAAGTACCCTCCAGCCCTGCATTTTTATTTTTCTATGACAAATCTAACAATATGTATCCTTTCCTATCCCCAAAATGCTTTTGTTCAGTGATAGAAGGATTGGTGTGGATACCATCAATATGAAAACTGCAAGTCTTTTCAAGGCAGTTATATCTTAAGATATTCAGGACTTGGGTTAACAGACAATTGAAAGACTTCAACATTGCTGTATTTAGCTTCAGTTGATATAGCCACATTTCTTACTACAGCATCTTGATGATGAGACAAAGCCATCAAACATTAGTGGAGATACTCCTGAGACTCATAAGAAGTATCTCCCACAAGCAAAAAAATTATGTCTTTACCTTCTGTCAAAGTCAGATTCAAGACTCACAAAATTTGTCAGACCACTCTATTTATTAGCAAAGTGCTTTGCCAGTGCACCCAGATATGTGAGTCCCAAGCAAAGGCACAAGCTATCTTATATATACAGCTAAGAGGAGACAAGCTTAACATAAGGAACAGACAAATATACATACAGATCTTATTTGCATACTTTTACTAATCTCCTAGCTCAGTAGGAGCTCTTAAGGTCATTAGTTTAAGAGGACCCATTGTCTCACACCTTAATGTTTCTCTTCCTGACAACTATATTTCAACAAACAGCAAGAACAAGCAGCATTTCTTTAATGAATTATAGTTACAATATAATTCATTCTACTTTCACAATCCCTCCTTTTGGTCAAGCTACGCAATGACCAACAATTACTGGGTTCCACATATCAATCATTCTTTATCTCTCTGTTCATCAGTGATATTTAAAATCATCATATTAGCACTCTGGTTTGGGGCAGCTATCTGTGTAGCATGCCTGACACAATTTTGGATACAACAGGAAAGTAACTGAAAACATACAAAAATTATTAGGATTCTAAACAGGAGAGTTAGGGCTCCCTGAAACACCCAGTTTCCTATGCAAGAGAAATTGAAAAGGTTACTTAGCCACTTCCATAAAGAACTTGGCTCTTCGTGGGGAAGATATGCAATTTGTTCTAAGTGGCTAGCATGATTTATTACCTCATTGGTGTTGTCCAGTATATACACACAGCAGTCTTTTCCAATGAGGGCACAGGTCCCTTCTTTGGCCGCCAGCACTATGTTCAATGCCTGACAGTTTTGGAGGGCCATCTGTCGGATCACCCCTGTTTCTTTGGCCAGGGCTCTTAAACTGTCTCTGGTTTCCTTTACCATTATTTCAATTACTGCTTGTAACCTTAGGATCCTTTTTGCATCGTGTATTATTCCCCCTAATGGTACTAAGGAACTGCCAGTGGCCTCTTCCCAGAATAAGGGGCTTATGTTATTTACATGCCATTGGGCATCTGTTAAGTCCCTTCTTTTTCGCCTGAAATTGCGGAGGCGTTCTCGAGGGAAGGATCCTAGCACTCGGAATTATGGGAAGAGTCAGGCGGGATAACAGATTCCTGACCAATTAGCTGGTAGTGCGGTATAAGCTTTGGTCCCACACACCCAGTGATGGCCTATTAAGGCCGGGAAGGGTCGGTTGCACCCATTTGTCATATAGGTGTTTGAAAAGGAGGAGTAGTATTCCCCAAAGGGTACAGGGTAATTCTCCTTACGAGGAGTGGTGTTATTTGCGGGACATTGAAAAATTATATTGTTTTCACTAAGGTTACTGTAGGGGGAACATGAGATTGATTTCTCTGTTTGATCCCAGGTTGAGAAAAATTCATATCTCCATACCTGGCCCGCCACTTTTTAGTTTTGTTTGAATAATCCCATACACCATTGGCCACAATATGCTGAAGGCCACGGCTTTTCCCCAGATCCATCCCTGTCCCATTACACACCCAACACCAATGACCTTTTCCCTCCACCACACTTATCCATTTAGATACATTTATTCCCACCGCTTCCCAAGTGTCATTGCTGTTCCATATTTTGTTAAACGGACGAGGCCCTCCAGTGAGGTCTGGGGACTTGAGTGGGGTAGCCAGGACAGGAACACCAGTTTGAGAGTGGGCTGGGATGCAGACCCAGCAATTAGAAATATTTAAGGGTCTGAGCTATCCACACCTGCTGCTGGATAAAATAATTGTCATCGTGATCTCCCTAGAACGTAAGATACCAGCAGCCGAGGAACAGGCAGAGGCGCATGTTGGAGGCAAGGCTCTTCTGGTTCTGACAACCTCAACTGAGGGAACCGCAGTCACGGTTTTACGCCCACCAGGCAGTAGGCGCTAGACTCGCTACTGCTTCTTTTTGTTTGTCGTCTGCTTCTGGCAACCCTTATGAGAGCGTAGATTGTAAGGTATTGCAGACTGTTCCTCTACGTTCTTCTGGAGTCAAAATTGACTCTGCGTTGTCCTGAGGTGGTGATTGGTTCTCTGGGGATGGTGCCTTCTTACACCATGAAGCATGTATCCACGCTGCAATGCCAGATAGTTTAACAGCCGTCTGTGTAGTAAGCAGTACCTGATGAGGACCCTTCCACCGGGGCTCCAAGGCGTGCTTTCGATGATGGCGCCGTACGTAGACCCAATCACCTGGCTCGAGGTTGTGGCAAGCGTCGGAGGTGGGTTCCGTGGGCCAGGCGGCTCGAATCTGTGAATGGAAGTGACTTACAGCTTGCATTAGTCCCTTGTAATATTGAAGGAGCGCACTGTGAGTCAAGTTCAAATCTGGAACGGGAGTAATGGTAGTCATAGCTCGCATAGGGTGTCCCATAACAATTTCAAAGGGACTTAAGTTATGCCTTTGGGATGGAGTGGATCTCATGTCCATAAGGGCTAATGGTAAGGCTACTGGCCAGCTTAATCCTGTAGAGTCACAAATTTTAGCAAGCTTATTCTTAAGTACACCATTTCGTCTTTCAACTGCACCTGTACTCTGTGGGTGGTAGGGACAGTGCAACAGGTGTTGAACAAGTTGTCCAGTAAAATGTGTACCCCGATCACTGGACAGAGTAGCAGGAATTCCCTTGGCAGGCATAATATGATTTACCAAACATTTGGCAACAGAACGTGAGTCAGCCTTGCGACAAGGAAAGGCTTCAATCCAACCAGAGAATAAACATACCATAACCAATATAAATTCATATTGTTGACACTTAGGCATTTGTACAAAATCAAGTTGCCAATGCAAGAACAGTGCTTGAGGCAGGCCCCAGAACCCCTAGGCCACTTTTGCAGGTTTACCAATATTATGGCTTTGGCAAATGGTACAGGCTGCACAGTGGCGGGCTGCAAAAGAGCTAAAATGGGGGGCCCACCATCCTGTCTTAGTTACAGCAGAGACCATCCCCTCCTTTCCGACATGCGAAACACCGTGTAGCAGGGCGGCCAGAGACGGGTAGAGTGAAAAACAGAAGGGCAGCGATGTAGGGCCCATTTTTAATAGGGGGAACCGGCGGAGGTAAGGAAACTCCAAGTTTGCCAGAGGGTGCCAAAGTCATGTGCAACCCCAAAAGCGTAGCAGGAGTCAGTGTAAATGGTGGCACAGCGTTCCTCTGCCAACAAGCAGGCATGGGTGAGGGCAACTAATTCAGCGACTTGTGCTGAGGTTACAGAAGGTAAAGGCTCAGCTTCCAGGGTGTCAGAGAGTGAAACTACAGCGTATCCTGCAAGGAGACCACCTTGGTTGTCTCGAAAACAGGAACCATCAGTAAATAAAACAAGGTCAGAGTTAGGAAGAGGAACATCAGAAAGGTCAGAGCGTGGGACAGTGACAGCAGAGACAGTTGTAAGGCAGGCGTGGGGATCACCGTCATTAGACAAAGGAAGGAGAGTGGCAGGGTTTAACTGAGAACAACGCTTTATGGTGATATATGAAGCTGATAGTAGTAAAAGTTCGTACCTGGTAAGGCGGGCAGAGGAGAGGTGGCCTGTGTTACACTTAGCAGGAGAGTTTCCACAGAGTGAGGGACCAGGAGGGTAAGAGGAGAGTGGAGAACAAGGGAATCAGACATTTCAACTAGGCGTGCTGCAGCAGCCACAGCACACAGGCAGGGGGGTAAGCCTTGGGCAACAGGGTCTAAAGTGGCAGAGAAATAAGCCACTGGGCAGTTCTTTTCTCCGTGCATCTGAGTGAGAACTCCAAGTGCACATCCAGATTGTTCGTAGCAGAAAAGGGTAAAAGGCTTAGAATAGTCAGGCAGCCCTAAGGCGGGGGCAGAAACCAAACCCTGTTTGAGGGAAACAAAGGCAGAATCGGCCTTAGGGGGCCACAGCATGGGGTCAGGCACAGAGAATCGAGTGAGTTCCTGGAGAGGTTTTGCAAGGGAGGCATATTGGGGAATCCATTGTCTGCAAAATCCAGCCATGCCAAAAACTTCCAGACCTGGCGTGGGGAGCGGGGTTGGGGAAAGCTAAGGATAACTTGGACGCGGGTGGGAGAAAGTGCACGGGAACCCTGGGAGAGGAGAAAGCCAAGGTATGTGACAGAGGCTTGACAGAGTTGTAGTTTAGAGCGAGAAGCCTTGTGACCCTTATTTGCTAGGGCAGTAAGGAGCATTAAAGAGTCAGTTTCAGAGGCAGACAATGAAGCGGAACAGAGGAGTAGATCATTTACATATTGGACTAGTGTGGACCTGGACGGGAAAACAAAGTCAGCAAGGTCTCGGGCTAATGCTTGGGAAAAATATGATGGGCTTTCAGTATACCCCTGGGGCAGTGTGGTTCATGTGTAGTGTTGCCCCTTGTAAGAAAAGGCAAACAGGAACTGGGAGTCAGAGTGAATCAGGACAGAAAAGAAGAGCACAAATCAACAACAGTAAAATTCCCTGAGGTTCCCTGGTGTTCTCTCATTGCTGTGGGACAAAGTAAGTCTGGGGACTGTCGGGCTGTGCCGACAGGGGGTCTAGCTGGTTGTTTACAGTCATTACAAACACCCCTAAAATCCAAAAATCCAGTATCACGGCCCCTCCCATGACCATGTCCCCCTCCCTAGTACTGTTTACCTTGCCCTGAATAATGCTGTATTTGCAGGGCCATTAACTTTTGGGAAGGTTGTTCCTCCTTTCCCTTTAGAGTGCGATGGCAGTGTTCTGCCACTGATTGCAATTTATCCATGCTTTCAATCTCCCACCCAACACTTATTCGCTTTAGCATACTGCCAATAGCAGGTAGGAGGCCATTAACAAACGCATGAGCCAGGGCGCCCTTCCCATTTTCACCTGGTTGCTGTATATCAGAATGTTGCAGAAAAACATCAGTCAGCCGGGTGCGATAGTCACCCGGACTTTCTCCCTGTTGCTGTTTACAGCAATGTATGGTTGTCCAGTTGGTTTTAGGAGTCCATACCCGAGGGGTAGCCTCATGCAGGTTTTTAGCTTGGTCTTTACACTTTTTCCAGTATTCAGCATCAGGACCGGTGTTTGGTAAAGTAGAATGGTGCTCACTGACGGGCCAATTGGCTGCTGTGAGCCATTTTTCATGCTCGCTAGGGGTTATAAGTAGCTTGCACAGCTGCAGGAGGTCTGCCTCAGAGGGTTCATAGGTGTCGCACACTAACAAAAATTCCTCTGTAAATGTGGTAGGATTTTCCAGGGGCTTTGGAAAGCCTGTTACAATTTAAAGGAGCTCTGTACGAGTCCAGGGTTTATAGCTCCAAGTGGGACCCTCTTGTTAGCCCTCAGTATGCAGGATTCGGAGGGGAGCCTGGATAGGTTTAGAGCCAGAGCGTAAGCGTTGGGCCCAATCAGTGTCCAGCCTCTCTTCGTATGTATGGGGAAAAACAGAGGAATCGGGCAGACTGGAGGGTTTCAGGGGAACAGGGGTTTTTCTGTACGGCTCTGAGTGGTACCGCAGGAATGGGCCTGGGAGGTATTGGACGATCCGGACTGGTCTGAACTGGAGACCCCTAGGAGTTGTTGTGACCGCCTATTGATCCGACGCAAGGATGCCAGACCAATTAATGTGTCTTCCTCATCGTCATCCCCAGAATTTAACAAGGGGATTTCTTCATCCTTTCCCAGAATGAGATGGGAATATGAAGGGAGTTGGGATCGATCCCGGTCTTCTCGGAGAACAAGGTAAAGGGGAGCGCTCGGTCTGGTGGCGGGAGAGGAGGCTTCTAATAAAGCTTTTAACTTATCATTTGAATCTTTGAGAGAGGCAAGTTTTGATTCTGTCCACCTATGATTTGCCTCTTCCCACCACTGCATGAAACAATCAACCTCTCCTTTTGCCAATTAAGTTTTAGGTTGGCTGAGTTTGTCTTTTAAGACGTCTACTCAGTCTTTGTCCCAAGATCCTAACAGTGGCCACTGAATTTTGGGATTCTCCTGAGTTAGCCTAGACCATTTTTCCAGAAATTTACAGGAGTCCGGACCCTTCCTAAAATACATAAAATGAGCTGGCGTTCCTTTAGGGAACTGTCCCGACTTAGACGTCTGGTTACCCATACAGGAGGACTTTACACACCAATCACACAAAAAGGAAAATCGGGTTAGTCAGATTGCAACACACAAAAGGAGCTCACAGGCTACTGCCTCAATCGCCCTTGCTTTCACACCAAGTGTTTTACCCAAGGCGCAGTGCAGCTGTGATTGTGCAGATTTCACTCACTCAGACCATGGGGACAGGAACCCTTTGGTCGGCCGATCCCCAGACGGAGACGGCGCCCAGACTCAAACACACCATAGGGAGGACGGATAGACACAGAGACAAGACAGTCTGGACAAAACACAGAAATAATTACCTGACCAGATTCCTGATGTCAGATCCCGGGATCCCTACCAGAACAGAGTGGGAACCAACAGGTTCGATGGCGTAGACTTCACTGTGGTCATGCACCCTTCCGTTCTGGCAGAGGACCGCTCGGGCCAAATGCCCAGGTGCCGGCTTGCCTCGGCCGTCCTAAGAAAGGTCAGGAATCACACGGCCCCAGTGAAGATGGTTGCCATCTCGGTGGGACCTCCAAATTGTCAAAGTCAGATTCAAGACTCACAAAATTTTGTCAGACCACTCTGTTTATTAGCATAGCGCTTTGCCAATGCACCCAGATATGTGAGTCCCAAGCAAAGGCACAAGCTATCTTATATATACAGCTAAGAGGAGACAAGCTTAACATAAGGAACAGACAAATATACATACAGATCTTATTTGCATACTTTTACCAATCTCCTAGCTCAGTAGGAGTTCTTAAGGTCATTAGTTTAAGAGGACCCATTGTCTCACACCTTAATGTTTCTCTTCCTGACAACTATATTTCAACAAACAGCAAGAACAAGCAGCATTTCTTTAATGAATTATAGTTACAATAGAATTCATTCTACTTTCACACTTCGGAATAAGAAAATATTATCTTTGGCTTTAGCAACAAATGATTCTGTTTATTTGAAGAGAGTAAAAGATGTTATTTGTCCCCACCCATTGTGATCCTCATATACGTATGTATATCTGTAGGTTTTTCTGTGTACCTTCAGAATATTCCGAAGGTAAAGACATTATTTTTTTGCTTGTGGGAGATACTTCCTATGAGTCTCAGGAGTATCTCCACTAATGTTTGATGGCTTTGTCTCATCATCAAGATGCTGTAGTAAGAAATATGGCTATATCAACTGAAGCTAAATACAGCAATGTTGAAGTCTTTCAATTGTCTGTTAACCCAAGTCCTGAATATCTTAAGATATAACTGCCTTGAAAAGACTTGCAGTTTTCATATTGATGGTATCCACACCAATCCTTCTATCACTGAACAAAAGCATTTTGGGGATAGGAAAGGATACATATTGTTAGATTTTTCATAGAAAAATAGAAATGCAGGGCTGGAGGGTACTTTGAGAGGTCATCAAATGCAGAACAAATTATATATATATATATATATATATATAGTGAGTGTGTGTGTGTGTGTGTGAGCACATCAAGATTTTATTGGTTTGAAATTAAGGGACAGAATGTAAGTTACAGCTGCAAAAAAAGAGAACATGTTCTGGGCTCAAACAGAGATGTAAAAAAATACACCCAAAGAAGAAAAAACTTAACATATGGGAACCATGTGCTAGAGACCCATTCGTGTAGATAGCAGATTATAAAAAATAATACTTTCCTTTAGAACGTCTCATGTATTGACTAAAACATGTAGTCAATTGTTTGACTATGCTCATGGTTTGTTCCTAAAAATGTTCAAGTGACCAAATAACCAAACTTGGCCGTACAAAAAAGAGACAGGGAGAACCCTCCTTCTGGGAAGCACGTCCCAGAACGTTCACCTAGCACAGAAAGTGTACTTCAAAGATATGTTTTTCAGCTAGAAATGTTTATAATATGATTTTACAATTACAAAACTCTTCCCATGTCACTAAAATCCAACTCATCAGTTTGTAACAGATCCTTAACTTCTTGTTTTGTTCTGCATTTTTCTTATCTCTGTTTTGGACCCTACAGAGTTAGGCACAGAGGTACATCCCAACCTGGCTAGGACACACCATTCACGTATCTTGGTTTGGACAGGCTTTCAATTTTCTACTCCTGAAGCTAACTTCAGTTTTGAAAATTGTTGTGGGATATTTGAAATGGGCGAATGGAATTGTGGAGAGAGCGTAATATATTCAATTAGTGTAACGTCCCCAATGCGTGCGCACACACACACACACACACACACTATATATAGAGATAGATAGATAAATACCATGCACATAGTACCCATTAATGTGGCGTATTGGCTAACACACGGAATTCTTCACCTCTTGTTATTATCTTTTAATATCTTTTCACAATTGAGCTCAATCTCTCCCATACTTCAACATATACTCAGCTTCAGTGATATAATTGAGATATAAAGGAAAGAGCTAGGTATTAAGGAGATCACATACAGATGACTTTGCTTGACTAATGTGTCTCAGATGTGCAACTGTGTGTGACAAAAGAATGCTGTGTCCTCAAAGGATATATTTGGCATAAAATATGTGATAAAATTCATCTAATTGCTTACACTAATTTGCGTGACCAGTTATACTATCAACCAGGCATTTTAGATCCACATGCTGCCCTTAATCCATGCATGAAATTCCCATTTAAATAAATGGGAATTATACTCACAGAAGGAGGCCCTTTATGGCTCTTAGTTTTTATGGGAATCATTAAAGATTTCTTCAAATACACCATTACAGATTTGCTTTCTTTTACATGAAGAAAATTTGTGTCCAAAGTGATCTGCTGTCTGAGTGGACAAATAATCTTGCCTGAACGCCATAACTTTTTCCAACATTCAATTTGCAATTTCTTCATTGTCATTGCAAGCTGAACATTCCTAAAACAGACGCTATGGTTCCTGCCCCAAAGAGCTTTCCATTTAGTTATTAGACACATATACACAACATCAAGGGATAGTATAAGAAAGAAGTCTTGAAGGGCTCATCAAAAAGGTGTTAAAGTTTGAAGAATAAGAGATTTGAAAAAGAAGGAGGAGGTCACAGTGCACAAGAAAAGAAAGACCCTTCCACACAAATATAAAAAGGTGAAAAGAAAAGGCACTGTTAGGAAGGAGGTAACGTAGAAGCAAAGTAAAGAGGGAAAGGAAGAAATAAGAAAAGAGATGACCTTTTGCAGAGATAAGAAGCTCGTCACAGCACAAGTCTCCTGCACCATTCAGGCCACTAGGGTGGAATTCATCTCCAAAATTATTAAAATACTTATTAATCAATGCATCTAATAGAACGTAAGGATTCTAATGTAAATTTACCCCATGAATGTGGCCAGCACAAGTCCCTTGTACACCGCTTAAGTCCCACTTAAGGTTTATTTTGGAGGACTTAAGTAGAGCACACTTGTATTTGCCTTCTGCACATGTGTGCATTTCCCCATTAATTACCATACTATATGACATATATTCTGCCATAATTTTATAAAAAAAATATTCTGATTTTTTTGGGGATGGGGGAATATTTATAGCCAGTTTTAATATTTCCCCCATTCTAAAGATGTTTGTTAAAATACTGAATTTAATTAGCCCACATCATGAAATAATATGTATATTTTAATTGTATTACTGTAAGTTGCTTCTGAGATACAAATGCATTAAGCAGTACTATGAAGGAATAAATAAACTTTCATGAATGTATGTAACTTAAAAGACATCAGAAAATGACTATCTTGATTTTTTTTTAAACATTTGTTAGACCCTTTGCATATCATGGACACTAAGGGTATGTCTACACTACGAGACTAGTTCGATTTTTGTTAAACCGAACTTGTGAAACCGATATTGCAAGGTCGATCGTGCGAATCCACATCAAGGATCTTAATTCGAATTTCTGAGTCCACAGTAAGAGGGCAAGCGTTGACATTGCAAGCGGTGCACTGTGGGTAGCTATCCCACAGTTCCCGCAGTCCCCGCTGCCCACTGGAATTCTGGGTGTAGCCCCCAGTGCCTTGTGGGACCTAAAATGTGTCAAGGGTGGTTATACGTAAATGTCGTCACTCGACCCACACTCCCGCCGTCCCTACGTGAAAGCACCGGCGGGCAATAAATTCGCGCCCTTTTCCGGTGATTGACAGCTCGGACGCCACAGGACAGCGAGCATGGAGCCCTCCGCGATTATCACTGCTGTTCTGTCCGTTGCCAACACCTCGCGCCTTATCGTGCACCTTTTCCAGACTCAGATGCAGAGAAATCGGGCGAGGAGGCAACGGAAGCTCCGGGAGTACATGAACTCTGAGAGGGGCATAGACCTCTCGCAAAGCACGGGACCCCGGCCCCTAGACATCATGGTGGCAATGGGTCACGTTGATCCTGTGGAACGGTGATTCTGGGCAAGGGAAACAAGCACTGACTGGTGGGACCACATAGTGCTGCAGGTCTGGGATGAATCCCAGTGGCTGCAAAACTTTCGGATGCATAAGGGCACTTTCCTGGAACTTTGTGACTTGCTGTCCCCTGCCCTGAAGCGCCAGGACACCCGGATGCGAGCAGCCCTGACTATCCAGAAGCGAGTGGCCATAGCCCTGTGGAAGCTTGCTACTCCTGACAGCTACCGGTCAGTAGCGAACCAATTTGGAGTGGGCAAGTCTACCGTGGGGGTTGTTGTGATGCAGGTAGCCCATGCAATCGTTGACCTGCTGCTCTCAAAGGTAGTGACCCTTGGAGACGTGCAGGTGATCATAGATGGCTTCGCTGCGATGGGATTCCCAAACTGCGGTGGGGCTATAGATGGGACACACATCCCTATCCGGGGACCGGAGCACCAGGGCAGCCAGTACATTAACCGAAAGGGCTATTTTTCTATGGTGCTGCAAGCACTAGTGGACCACAAAGGACGTTTTACTAACATCAATGTTGGATGGCCAGGCAAGGTTCATGATGCTCGTGTTTTCAAAAACTCTGGTCTGTTTAGACGGCTGCAACAGGGGGTTTATTTCCCGGACTGCAAAATCACTGTTGGGGATGTGGAGATGCCTACAGTGATCCTAGGGGACCCTGCCTACCCGCTAATGCCATGGCTCATGAAGCCATACACGGGAGCCCTGGACACTGAAAAGGAGCTCTTTAATTACCGCCTGAGCAAGTGCAGAATGGTGGTGGAGTGTGCCTTTGGCCATCTGAAGGGCAGATGGCGAAGCTTACTGACTCGCTCCGACCTCAGCCCCAAAAATATCCCCATTGTGATTACAGCGTGCTGTGTGCTCCACAATCTCTGTGAGAGCAAGGGGGAGACGTTTATGGTGGTCTGGGAGGTTGAGGCAAATCGCCTGGCAGCAGATTACGCTCAGCCGGACACCAGGGCGATTAGAAGATCACAGCGGGACGCACTGCGCATCCGGGAAGCTTTGAAAGCTCGCTTCCAGACTGACCAGGGTAACCAGTGACTGTTACGCTTCTTTAAACAGATGCTGAACCTTCCCCTGTTTCTTTACACAGTTTCCGTTGCCTATCCTCTCCCATTACCAACCCCCTTCCCCCACTTCATTCAACGCTTTAAAAGTACAATAAAGGAAACATTGTTTATTTGAACCGTCTCCAGTACTGGTTTCTCGGTTACGGTTTTAACCGTGGACGCATACCGCGGTTGGGGAGCGGGTGGAGTGTTGGAAAGTACGCTTCCAAGCTTGGGGAATGACATGCTCCTGCTCCCAGAGCAGTCCTAAGTGCTGGACTGCTTGTTTAAAGGGAGCCATCAACCCCTCCTATTCGCAACTGTGTGTGGTGGCGTCTCTGTGACTTTTTGGCAGTGAATATCGGCTACGGATCCCCCGGTGCATGGATCTGTCATGCAGGCTATCGCCGGCCACTAAAGATCAGCAGCCACCCTCCCGCACCAGACAGCGAACCCCCCCACCCCCACCCCCCGTAGAGAACATGAAAACCCCCACCCAGAATGACAAGTGTGCCTAGTGCATGCAGTTTTTACTGTGACTTTCAGTTGATCCTTTCCCCTGTCTGCACCCTGGGTCAGGCGCCAGTCGTCTGCACTTACAAACCCCGTTACCCACTAACCCGAAAAACAAACGGTCTTGTGAAAGACAGTCAGGGAAACAACAATGAACCAAAAAAAACATTTTTATTAAAGTGAGCATTGCTTGAACATGTGTTATAAATATGAAGGGAAGGGGGAGAGGGTCTGATGCAGTGCTATAAAATCCTCTTTCCAGTAAAGGGTTAAGAAATGCAGGTAGCCAGACTGACACCTGACCTGGCTGGGCTCTGACCAATAAGGGGACAATATACTTTCAAACTTTGGGAGGGGGGAAGGTTTTAGTGAGTGTCTTTGTCTGAGAGAGAGTGATCTTGGAAGACAGAAGGAACCTACAGAAAATCAAACCTCCCTTTTCTGAAGTAAGTTTAGATAGCATAGCATATAGATTTCTGTTTATTTTGCTTGGGTATCCCCTGTGTTAGAAAGGGCAAGGGGAGGGGGGGGGGAGGTAGTCATGGTTTTCTGTAACGTTAAGGTTTTGTCCAGAGGGGGAAATCTCTCTGAGTTTAGAAATAGTGCCCTGTGAAATAGTTACCATCCTGATTTTACAGAGATGATTTTACCTTCTTTATGTTTAATAAAATCCTTCTTTTAAGAAGTTGACTGTTTTCTATAGTGTTAAAACCCAGGGGGTGGGTTTTTAGATCACTGTGTAACCAATTGGTTGGGAGATTGTTCTCAAGCTTCCCCAGGAAAGGGGGTGTACGGCTTGAGGGGGCATTTTGGGGGGGAGGGAAGTTCAAGTGATTCCTTTCCTGGATTCCTGTTAGACATTTGATGGTGGCAGCAAGAAGCATTTCTCGGGGTGCAGGGAATTTTGTACCTTGGGGGGGTTTACCCTAAGCTGGTAAAAATAGGCTTAGGGGCTCTGAATGCGGGTCCCCACATCTTTACCCTAGAGTTTAGAGTGGGGAGGGAACCCTGACATGGTGGCAGAGCGGTGGGATCTATTGAACCAGAGAGTTTTTTGAACCAGACACAGGGAGTTTAGATTTTTTTTTCTCTTCTCTCTAGCTCTTCCCTGTAGCTGCTGGAAGCAGGGAGGGGGGAGGGGTTAAGCTGCTAGGAGCTAGAGTATCTACATATGAAAGCAGGTAGTTAACCCCTACAGGGAATACCCAAGCAAGGTTTTTTTTCTTTTCTAACACTATCGGGTTAAGACAGATTAAAAACAGAAAGGCTAAGATGACTGCCAGTGAAGCAGCTATTAAACTTGAGATAGCCCGACTACAAGCTGATGAGGAGGAGAAGAAACATGCAAGACTGCTACAACTTAAACAGATGGAGATGGAAGAGAAGGAGAGAGAGAGGAAGCATGCTGAGGAGGAGAAGGAGAGAGAGAGGAAGCATGCTGAGGAGGAGAAGGAGAGAGAGAGGAAGCATGCTGAGGAGGAGAGGAAGCATGCTGAGGAGGAGAGGAAGCATGCTGAGGAGGAGAAGGAGAGAGAGAGGAAGTATGCTATGGAGGAGAAGGAGAGAGAGAGGAAGCATGCTGAGGAGGAGAGGAAGTATGCTATGGAGGAGAAGGAGAGAGAGAGGAAGCATGCCCTGGAGATGGAGAAGACCAGGGCGGAGCAGAATCTACCGGATAACACTAATAATCCTTCCCCAACAACCCACAAATGGGAGCGACTATGTCCACCGTATGATGAATCCCGGGATATTGCTGAATATTTTCTCACCTTTGAGAGACTATGCAATCTCCATCACATTCCTGATGATCACAAAATGACCCTATTGGTAGCAAAGTTGACTGGAAGTGCTCTGGACATATTCAATGACATGCCTATTGATGAGGCTTCTGACTATGAGAAATTCAAGGATTTGGTTTTAAAACAATTTCAAGTTACACCTGAAACTTACAGAGTAAAATTTCGAACCCTTATCCGAGGGCCTGGACTAAGTAATGTAGCTTATGTAAACCGGATAAAGGAGCTGTTAAAAAAATGGGTCAAGGGAAGGAATGTTACTAGCTTTGAAGGAGTGTGTGATTTGATGGCTCAGGAACAATTCCTGAATATGTCCAAGGATGATATAAGACAGTGTTTATGGGATAAGAAAATGGACTCAGCAGACAGCCTTGCTGCTTATGCTGATCAATACGAACAGTCCCAGATCAGCAGAGGGGCAAGGAAATTTGGTACACAAGGGGTGCAGGAAGCAGAGAGGAACAACCCTGGTCATAGTTTGGGGAGATACCAGAAAGGAAAACCCGAGACCACATCCCCTCACCAGGAGCAGCCCAAGGCCCCACAAGGGAAAACCCAGACCCCTTATTGCCCCACCACCCCATTCTCCAGCAACCCACCTCGCCCCACTGACCAGTCAGCTGGGCGATGTTTCAAATGTAACGAATTGGGGCATGTGAAGGCCAACTGCCCCAAGAACCCTAACAGAATACAGTTCATTGCACCGGGGTCACCCCAAAGGTCCTCAGGCCCAGATGCCTCCCAGATACCCTTGGAACGAAGGGAAACGGTGAGTGTGGGCGGAAAAAAGGTTACAGCGTGGAGGGACACCGGAGCACAAGTGTCGGCTATCCACAAATCCTTAGTGGACCCCAGCTTAATCAACCCAGAGGCACAAGTGACAATTCAACCCTTCAAGTCCAACTCTTTTAATTTACCTACAGCCGTGTTGCCTGTCCAGTACAAGGGCTGGTCAGGAAATTGGACTTTTGCAGTCTATGATGATTATCCAATTCCCATGTTGCTGGGGGAAGACTTGACCAATTGTGTGAAGCTAGCCAAGAGGGTGGGAATGGTCACCCGCAGCCAGGCTAAGCAAGCTGTCACACCTAGCTCTGTTCCTGGGACTTCCACCGGAACCCCATCTGTACTACCAGAGACCCAGATAGAGGTGGTGGAACCGGACACCCTGCCAACAACTGCAACAGCCGTCGTGGATCCAGTCACAGAAACCCGACCCAAGCCAGTCTCGGAACTGGAACAGACGAAACAACCAGCACCAGAACCCTTGCCAGCACTGAGTCCAGCGCTTGCAACCCCAGCTACCGTACCAACACCCGAGGGCACCACCGAGCCTGCAATGGCAGCAGCAGCCGATAACTCCATACAAGAGGCTCAGCCAGAGCCTGAATTACCACATTGTGCACCAGCGGAGAGCGGTTCACAGTCAACGGAAACAACCCCATCACCTACATCGCTTCCAGAGGGACCCAGCCCAGGTCTACAACCCAGTGAGGAACTGATGTCTCCAGCATCTAGGGAACAGTTCCAAGCCGAGCAGGAAGCAGATGAAAGCCTACAGAGAGCTTGGACAGTGGGACGGAGCACCCCACTGCCTCTCAGCTCTTCTAATCAATCCCGGTTTGTTATAGAAAAAGGCCTTTTATATAAGGAGACTCTTTCTGGTGGACACCAGGAAGACTGGCGTCCTCAGAGACAGTTAGTGGTTCCGACTAAGTACCGGCTAAAGCTCTTGAGCTTAGCCCATGATCATCCTAGTGGTCATGCTGGGGTGAACAGAACCAAAGACCGTTTGGGGAGGTCATTCCACTGGGAGGGAATGGGCAAGGATGTTTCTACCTATGTCCGGTCTTGTGAGGTGTGCCAAAGAGTGGGAAAACCCCAAGACCAGGTCAAAGCCCCTCTCCAGCCACTCCCCATAATTGAAGTTCCATTTCAGCGGGTAGCTGTGGATATTCTGGGTCCTTTTCCAAAAAAGACACCCAGAGGAAAGCAGTACATACTGACTTTCATGGATTTTGCCACCCGATGGCCAGAAGCAGTAGCTCTGAGCAACACCCGGGCTAAAAGTGTATGCCAGGCATTAACAGAGGTTTTTGCCAGGGTAGGTTGGCCCGCCGACATCCTTACTGATTCGGGAACTAATTTCCTGGCAGGGAGCATGAAAAGCCTGTGGGAAGCTCATGGGGTGAACCACTTGGTTGCCACCCCTTACCACCATCAAACAAATGGTCTGGTGGAGAAGTTTAATGGAACTTTGGGAGCCATGATACGTAAATTCGTAACCCAGCACTCCAACGATTGGGACCTAGTGTTACAGCAGTTGCTCTTTGCTTACAGGGCTGTACCACATCCCAGTTTAGGGTTTTCACCATTTGAACTTGTGTATGGCCGCGAGGTTAAAGGGCCATTACAGCTGGTGAAACAGCAATGGGAGGGGTTTACGCCTTCTTCGGAAACTAACATTCTGGACTTTGTAAGCAACCTACAAAATACCCTCCGAGACTCTTTAGCCCTTGCTAGAGAAAACCTAAAAGGGGCTCAGGAAGAGCAAAAGGCCTGGTATGATAAACATGCCAGAGAGCGTTCCTTTAAAGTAGGGGACCAAGTCATGGTCTTGAAGGCGCTCCGGGCCCATAAAATGGAGGCGTCATGGGAAGGGCCATTTACGGTCCAAGAACGCCTGGGAGCTGTGAACTATCTCATAGCATTCCCCACCACAACTCTCAAGCCTAAAGTGTACCATGTTAATTCTCTAAAGCCTTTTTTCCCCCGAGAATTGAAGGTTTGTCAGTTTACTGCCCAGGGAGCAGAAGACGCTGAGTGGCCTGAAGGTGTGTACTATGAAGGGAAAAATGACGGTGCCGTGGAAGAGGTGAACCTCTCAATGACCCTCGGACGTATGCAGCGCCAGCAAATCCAGGAGCTGTGCACTAAATTCGCACCGATGTTCTCAGCCACCCCAGGACTGACCGAACGGGCATACCACTCCATTGACACAGGTAATGCCCACCCAATTAGAGCCCGACCTTACCGAGTGGCTCCCCACGCCAAAACTGCTATAGAACGGGAGGTTCAAGACATGCTACAGATGGGTATAATCCGTCCCTCTAGCAGTGCATGGGCCTCTCCCGTGGTTCTAGTCCCCAAACCAGATGGGGAAATACGCTTTTGCGTGGACTACCGTACGCTAAATGCTGTGACTTGCCCAGACAACTATCCAATGCCTCGCACAGATGAACTATTGGAGAAACTGGGACGTGCCCAGTTCATCTCCACCTTAGACTTAACCAAGGGGTACTGGCAGGTGCCGCTAGATGAATCCGCCAAGGAAAAGTCAGCCTTCATCACCCATGTTGGGCTGTATGAATTTAATGTGCTCCCTTTCGGGCTGCGGAATGCACCTGCCACATTCCAGAAACTGGTAGATAGTCTCCTAGCGGGATTGGGAGAATCGGCAGTTGCCTATCTTGACGATGTGGCCATATTTTCTGACTCATGGGCCGAACACCTGGAGCATCTCCAGAAGGTCTTCGAGCGCATACGAGAGGCAGGACTAACTGTTAAGGCTAAAAAGTGTCAAACAGGCCTCAACAGAGTGACTTACCTTGGACACCAGGTGGGTCAAGGAACTATTAACCCCCTACAGGCCAAGGTGGAGGCTATCCAAAAGTGGCCTGTCCCAAAGTCAAAGAAACAGGTCCAATCTTTCTTAGGCTTGGCCGGATATTACAGGCGATTTGTACCGCACTACAGCCAAATCGCCGCCCCTCTAACTGACCTAACCAGAAAGAACCAGCCAAATGCGGTTCAGTGGACTGATGAGTGTCGGAAGGCCTTTAATCAGCTTAAAGCAACACTCGTGTCTGACCCTGTGCTAAGGGCCCCGGACTTTGACAAACCGTTCCTAGTAACCACAGATGCGTCCGAGCGTGGTGTGGGAGCAGTCTTAATGCAGGAAGGACCAGATCAAGAATTCCATCCTGTCGTGTTTCTCAGCAAGAAGCTGTCTGAGAGGGAAAGCCACTGGTCAATCAGTGAGAAGGAATGTTACGCCATTGTCTACGCTCTGGAAAAGCTACGCCCATACGTTTGGGGACGGCGTTTCCACCTGCAAACTGACCATGCTGCACTAAAGTGGCTTAATACCGCCAAGGGAAATAACAAAAAACTCCTTCGATGGAGTTTAGCTCTCCAAGATTTTGATTTTGAAATACAACACATTTCAGGAGCTTCTAACAAAGTGGCTGATGCACTCTCCCGTGAAAGTTTCCCCGAACCAACTGGTTAAAATTGTCCTTGCAATGTGGACAATATTGTTAGTCTTTATCCAGTTATTAGTATATTTGGAGATTCATGTGTCTTATTACTTTGTTTTCTTTTAAAGCTCCAGGAAGAAATCACAGCCAGTGTTTCACACTATCGGTGATTTGGGGGGCATGTTATAAATATGAAGGGAAGGGGGAGAGGGTCTGATGCAGTGCTATAAAATCCTCTTTCCAGTAAAGGGTTAAGAAATGCAGGTAGCCAGACTGACACCTGACCTGGCTGGGCTCTGACCAATAAGGGGACAATATACTTTCAAACTTTGGGAGGGGGGAAGGTTTTAGTGAGTGTCTTTGTCTGAGAGAGAGTGATCTTGGAAGACAGAAGGAATCTACAGAAAATCAAACCTCCCTTTTCTGAAGTAAGTTTAGATAGCATAGCATATAGATTTCTGTTTATTTTGCTTGGGTATCCCCTGTGTTAGAAAGGGCAAGGGGAGGGGGGGGGAGGTAGTCATGGTTTTCTGTAACGTTAAGGTTTTGTCCAGAGGGGGAAATCTCTCTGAGTTTAGAAATAGTGCCCTGTGAAATAGTTACCATCCTGATTTTACAGAGATGATTTTACCTTCTTTATGTTTAATAAAATCCTTCTTTTAAGAAGTTGACTGTTTTCTATAGTGTTAAAACCCAGGGGGTGGGTTTTTAGATCACTGTGTAACCAATTGGTTGGGAGATTGTTCTCAAGCTTCCCCAGGAAAGGGGGTGTACGGCTTGAGGGGGCATTTTGGGGGGGAGGGAAGTTCAAGTGATTCCTTTCCTGGATTCCTGTTAGACATTTGATGGTGGCAGCAAGAAGCATTTCTCGGGGTGCAGGGAATTTTGTACCTTGGGGGGGTTTACCCTAAGCTGGTAAAAATAGGCTTAGGGGCTCTGAATGCGGGTCCCCACATCTTTACCCTAGAGTTTAGAGTGGGGAGGGAACCCTGACAACATGAAACCTGGGCAGGGAAATGTTGAGGGGTGCGGCTGGAGGGAGGGAAAGGACCAATCTAAGATTTTTGGAATGAGAGCCTTCTGCTACTGGAGCAGTCTGCAGGGGTGGAGTGAATATTTCCACGGACCCTGCCTCCCCTCGTCCTAGTGACTTTGGGTGAGTAAACAACTGGACTTGGTGGCGGGGGTGGGCGGTTAGAAAGAACATATAGAGAGGCTCTTTCCTCCTGTCTCCTGTCCTGGAGAACGTCCACCAGGCGCCGGAGCGTGTCAGTTTGCTCCCTCATTAGTCCCAGCAGCGTTTGAGTCGCCTGCTGGTCTTCCTGCCGCCACCTGTCCTCGCGCGCTTCAGCCCTCTGCTCCCGTTCCCTGGCTGCTCGCTCGGACCGTGAGACATCCTCTCTCTGCTGTGCCGCCTCCCTTCGGGACCAGATCATCAATTCAGAGAACATGTCATCCCGGGTTCTCTTTTTGCGCCGCCTTATCTGCAATAGCCCATGGGAGGGAGAAACACGGGTAGGGCGGGAGACACTCGCAGCTGTGGGATGAGGGAAAGGGAGTGAATTCCTCAGAAAGATACTTTTTCCAGAACAATGCCCATACTCTTTCCCCGTGAATAGGACCAAGCACAGTACCTATCACATGTTCACGTACTACAAGGTCAAATATTAGGCCTTAATGCTGAGTGTCGGGGGTCCCGGTGTACAGATCCCAGAAGCCTTGCTGAACACTGAAAATCAGCTCTCTGAAGACCATGGTAAGGTGATGAGTTTGGACTGCTGAGAGATTACTTCACAGCAGTGCTCTACTCCCATGTCTCAATCACTGTTCCTGGCGGCGGGCAGGAACTGCTGCTGGCCAAACCGCTCATCTACAGCGGCTCGCCTACCCTTCCCCCCCCTCCGCGTGGCCGCTCCCGGGTACCAAGATTGCCCGCGAACCGCTGTGTTTGAACGGCTCGCCTACCCTTCCCCCCCCCCCCGCGTGGCCGCTCCCGGGAACCAAAAGTGCCCGCGAACCGCTCTGTATGAACGGCTCGCGTACCCTTTCCCCCGCCTTGCGTGGCGGTCCCGGGAACTCTCCCTGCCCGCGCACTGCTAAGTTCAAATGGTTTGGCTCCCAACTCCCTCCCACCACGCGTTAACGGAAACAGCCGGGTGTCTTTCTTTAAAGGGAAAATGAAGCATTCACTATACTAATTATACCACTCATTCAAACCAGGACACCATGACTGATATCACTCTGATGAGGATTACTGAGACAGAGAAATACTGCATGCTGCGTCAATGCCAGCAAACCCCGGGGCCGTATGCTGCCATGCTATGCAAGGCAATGATACCAGAGTACCTGCAGCTTGCATGGCGCGGGAAAGTATCCTACCCCGTGAACGTGATAAACAAGCTCTCACTGTACCTCCAGGAGAGCTTCGCGGAGCTCTCAAATGGGGATTACTCCTCTATCCCCATACATATTGACAGACTTTTCGAATAGTTGCACGGGAAAGCGACTCCAAGCTGAAGCGCATAAGACCAATTAAGCAACAGTAACACAGTGCTTACACACCATGCCTATTGTATTCCAAATAAATGTCTAAAACACTGACCTGCTGATCCTTCGCCTGATTCCTGGTCAGGGATGCTGCCTTGGGAGGGTTCGTAGGGTCAGCTCAGTCAGGGTGAGGAATAGTTCCTGGCTGTCGGGGAAATCAGCAGTGAGAGCGCTGTCGAGTGCCTCGTCCTCCTCCTCTCCTTCCTCATCTTCACCGTCCGCGAAAACCTCCAACGACGTGGCCGTAGATAAGACCCCGTCGTCGGAGTCCACGGACACTGGTGGGGTAGTTGTGGCAGCACCACCGAGCATGGCATGCAGTTCCTCGTAAAACCGGCAAGTGTGTGGCTGCGATCCGGAGCGTCCGTTGGACTCCTTGGTCTTCTGGTACGCCTGTCGCAGCTCCTTGATTTTCACGTGGCACTGCGTTGCATCACGGCTGTATCCTCTCTCCATCATAGCCTGGGATATTTTTTCATAAATTTTGGCATTCCGTCTTTTGGATCGGAGCTCGGCAAGGACGGATTCATCTCCCCACACAGCGATCAGATCCAAAACTTCCCGATCAGTCCATGCTGGAGCCCTCTTTCTATTCTGAGATTGCATGGAAACCTCTGCTGTAGAGCTCTGCATCTTTGCCAGTGCTGCTGAGCTCGCCACGATGTCCAAACAGGAAATGGGATTCAAAATGGCCAGACAGGAGAAGGGATTCAAATTTTCCCGGGGCTTTCTCTGAGTGGCAGGTCAGAGCATCCGAGTACAGATTACTGTCCTGAGCGTCCACTGAGTGGTGCACTGTGGGATAGCTCCCGGAGCTATTAGCGTCAAATTCCGTCCACAGTTCCTCGAATTCGACATGGCCATGTCAAATTTGGCGCTACTCCCCTCGTCGGGGAGGAGTACAGAAATCAAATTAAAGAGCCCTTTATGTCGAAATAAACTGGTTCCTAATGTGGACGGGTGAAGGGTTAAATCGAGTTAACGCTGCTAAATTCGACATAAAGTCCTAGTGTAGACCTGGCCTAAGTTTTATTTTGGAAAATGTTTTGCAACTGACTTAGAAACTAGCAAAAGTGGTTGTGACGGGTTGGGATCACAGAAACTCCCTTGGTGCTGCCACCTGGTGTGCCAAGGCTACTTCTGCCCCTGCTTCCCTGTCCTTTCCAGCTTGGGACTCCAGAATCCTGTCTGCTTTGAGCCAGATCCGCTGATCTGCTGCAAACACAGACCCAGGTCCGAACCACGTCCCCTAATAACTGTAAGGCTCTTGGAAGCGCTCTTGCCTTTGACACCCAGGTGCCCAACTCCCAATGAGGTTCAAACCCTTAATAAATCCGTTTTACCCTGTATAAAGCTTATACAGGGTAAACTCATCAATAGTTCACCTTCTGTTTCAAAGATAGAAAGATATGCACAGCTGTTTGCCCTTCCCCCAGGTACCCACTCGTACTCCAGGTAACTTAACAAGAAAAAAGTGATTTTAATAAGTACAGAAAGTAGGGTTTAAGTGATTCTAAGTAGTAACAGACAGAACAAAGTGAATTACTAAGTAAAATAAAATAAAACACGCACATCTATGTCTAATCCAACTTAACACAGATATAAAACCCTCAACAGCTCCAGCCTTCTTCCTTTCACAGGCTGTAAAACTTCTAGCTGGGGTCCAGCAGTCGCTCCCACCCCCTATTGTCTTTGTTCTTTGTTCAGTCTCTCTCAGGTACGTCCTTGGGGGATGGAGAGCCTCTCTCTTTAGCCAGCTGAAGACAAAATGGAGGGGGTCTTCCAAGGGCTTTTATAGCCTTTCCCCCACTCCCTGTGTAGCATCATGTTGCCCTGGAGTTTTGGGATCACATGGGCAAGTCACCTGTCCATGCACCCTAACCAGTCCAGCCAGTTGCATTCCTGACCAGGCCCAGATGTGGATTGGGGTCTGAACCTTCTTTTGTCTGTTAAGTGCTTGCATTTAACTTGCACATTCTTTTCTCCAGACCTGATCCCATGCTCTTACGAAGGCTATGTATAAAACCAGCAAATATAAAACCAATATTCATAACTTCAACTACAACAATGATACATGCATACAACAGGAGGAATAAATTCAGTAGGTCATAACTTTCACAGAGATATGTTACATGGCACTTGTAGCATAAAACATAGTCCAGTTACATATATACATTTATAAGCATCTCTTCATAACGTCTTATGGGGTACACCATCACAGTGGTGTTATAATGGAAATGCTAAGAAACCGCCACCCAGATCATTTTAAATGGATAGCAGAAGAAAAAGTATTATAGGTAGCAGAGGAATGATTTAACCAAATATACTTGCCAATTACCCATGCAGGCTGCTTTTATTCTTATTTTTATTATGGTCAAAGGTTGCAATACAATTTCTAAGAGGTAATTTGGTCTGTATGATGTAAATGGTTTTTCAAGGCGCTTGTGCTATCACACAATTAATAACATGAATATCTTGTTCGCATGGAATATTTGACAGGCATAGCTTCAGTTTTGATCCAGAATTTTAAAAAGAACAGTAATTTCTAGCAATTATATCCTTCATAAGGTACTGAAAATGCTGTTTTTTCCCCTGTAAAGTTACCAGGGCAAATTGACTTCCAGTGAAAAGGGCGAAGATTTAGTACTTAATAAAGTAGCATCAGACGGCAATCATTTTGAAGGTGACTGTCTTTACAGTTATTTTTAAAAAAATTTTAATTTCTGCTTTTGATATTGGTACAAGTGCATTTCAGCTTGATTTATAATTGAATGTGTTTATTTTAGGCACTATAATCTCTTTATATAAAAGCAAAACCAAGTTCTGTTTAAGTTTAGATATCTACATTTAGAATTAACTATATTGGTTTTTAAGCCACTCCAGACCATAGTATCTAAGTCATGTAGTGAATAAGTATCCATATAAAAGCTATCCAGTGAAAGGCCTCTGGCAAGCTGGCAGATACAAGAAGCAGCACACAACTTGAGTCAGTCACTGATTTAGCACCTCTTCTTTTCTTGTGCTTGTCCTGGTGTCCTAGTCTGCCATGGGTCTGTCTTTAAACAGAGCTATGGATTCTTCTAAAGGGATGTCAGGCAAATATGATTTTGATTTTTAGACATTTAAGCCTTGGGCTTGATCCTGTTCTCATTTAATTCAATGGAAATTCTCTTGTTGTCTTGAATGGTGCAGGAGTAGCACTTAGGGCCTAACCCTTCGTGCTTTCAAACTCTTATTGAATGCATCAAGGATTATAGATGAAAAAGAAAGGAAAGATCAGATCCTCAGTGACCTTTCTTTACTTTATGTAATATTGAAATTCAGTAAATATGTTAGTACTAATTATCACATCTATGCATTTATATAAAAATGACACTTCAGAACTATCCAATTGTAAAAAAAGTTAGCACATCTGAAGGTAACAAGCACAAAAACAGTAATTCTTCAAGCGCTGGTCCGTATGTGTAGTTCACTGTGGGTTACATGCATTCCGTGCACCTGAGGAAAGAGAATTCTTGCAAGTAGTGTTCAATTGTCCATGCCTGTGCCCCTGCTCTCCTCACATGCTATGCCAAATGTGTGTGGGAGGTGGTGCAGCAAAATGACTTTTCAGTTCTTTCTTAGTGCTGCATAGCCTGAGTTGGAATCCTCCATTGTCCAGAGCTGATCCTTTCTCTCCTTCCTGTAAATATTCAAATGTATATATTATTTCAGTTTTTAGTTTTTCTTTTGTTTTTTAATGGGTGTTTTGATAGTTCCAGATAGTTAATGTTAGAATCCCTGCCCGAGGGATCCTTCCAGTCTTGAGACATAGATTATGTCCATGATACTGGGCTTCAAAAACTCCTGCCTCCACTCCTTTCAGCAATGATTACCAGTGCTGCCGCTACTGTTTTGGAGATTCTTATCTCTCTGTTAGAGCAGTAGCACTGCTTTTTTCCCCAGCAGAACATGGCAGGTGTGAGAGCTTCAGCTTTAGAAGCACTGTATTGAGCATGCAATGAGTCCCCAATCACACCAAAGCTGGGGAGAACCCCCCTGTTCATAGGTCAGAGTTAGCAACGAGCATGCCCCTTGGTACTATGTCTGACTCTGGAGTGGAGAGGAGCAGAGGGCCCTCTCATGAGAATAAGGGGCATTCTCACAACATAAAAACAGATCCCCTCCACGACCCTCTAAAAGAAGAGATCCCTACCCAACCCTATAAAAGTCAGGTGAGCCTTTACACCAAACCCACAAGGGCTCAAGCCCTGCTAAGAAATATGGGCATGTTCAAAAGCCTCATAGTAGCAAGAATCCTTTGGCACCAGCCTCTGCATGCAGTGACACCTAAAATGAAACACCCGGGACCCCAAGGATCCAACTTCCCCTCCCCCTGAGGAATTCAGTCCAGACAGGGGATCCAGAATCTCCCAGAAACAGCCTTAGCCATATAGATGGGAACTTCCTCATTGGGACAGGTGGTATCCAATGCCTTGGGGACCATCACAACCCAACTTTGAAACTTCATAGTCACCTTTTTGGGACCTTTATGCACATTACCCAAAATCTGTAAATTCCAACAGGGATTCTTACCATCCCTCGCCTCCAAGGGGCCAGTTTGAACCCCCTGAGCCCATGGAATAAGGGGAAGATGAGCCAGATCCTCCAATACTCTCAATTCCAACAGGGATATTTTCCTCATTACCCAATAAGGCATTGCTCCATCTCCCTTCCATGATCACAGACAGTTTCAAGAGCTTTTTACAAATAGTGGAAGAAGAGCTACAAATCTTCTTTGAGGAAGTCTAGAACTCTCAGCATAAGACCCTGAATATGCAATATGCTTATGGACTCCAGTCAGGTTGCACCTCAATAAATGAGGCCAAACTAGAACTGGAAAGGGCTGTGTGGCACATACCTGCTACCCATGTCCCTACCCCAAAGAGAACAGAGAAGTGATGTTTTGTCCTGGTTATGGAAACAGAGTTCTTGTTCATCCACCCTGCCCCAAAGTCCTTGGTGGTCCCTGTGTTCCATATCCTCCATTAGTCCTCTCTTGTCGAAGATGAACAGTTCTAGTCTTTGTAATCTTCTCTATGGAAAGTTGTCTTCCTCCTTGCCATTATCTCAGTCATAAGGGTGGGTCAACTTGAGGTCTTAATGGTCAATTCACCATAAATAATATTCTATAAGGATAAGGTCTTGTTACAACTACACCCTTAGTTCAAGAATTTTTTCACATAAACCAGTCAATTCACTTACCTGTATTTTTCCCCAAAGCCCCACACGTCTAGTGAGGAATGAAGATTTCATTCCCTCTTCATTCAGTGAGTTTCAGCATTCTACCTAAAGAGAATAAAACAGAGCAGGATGTCACATAGATCATTCATTGCCAAAGCAAAACAAGTATGAGGACAAACTTTGTCTTCTGTTTCTAAGTGGATCTCTTGCTGTAACCTAATCTGTTATCAGCTGACACAGCTTCCTCCTACATACAAGGAAAGGGATTATTCTGAAAGGATACAAACAACCTCGGTAGAATCACTTCAAGAGGTATCCCAGCTTGATATTGGCAGAGCAGCTATATGGAGCTCCATCTGCACAATCACAAGGCACTATGCCTTGGTCCAGGACTCCACCACTGATGAATCCTTTGGCACAGTGGTTCCACAAATAGCTATGCCACCTGCATCCTTGCATGCTCCTCCTCTCTCTGAGTATTGATTTCCGGGCATCCACAGTGGAATACAGATAGGAACCGCACTCAAAGGAAAAAGAGAATTACTTACTGTGACAAAGTCAGGCTGGACGACTGCAGGAGGGTCTGGGAAAACAGGTACATTAGCCCTAGAATGCTAAAGGCCCTTTTTCCTACAAGATGGGAAGGGGTTACTTCAGGTAAATTAGGGACACCTGAGTCCAATTAAGGGCTGCCTGAAATCTGATAAAATCTCTCTCGGGTCAGGGGAATGAGACAAACTGCTGCAACGCTGGAGGCAGCAGGGAGATAGGCTTCTCCAGTGCGAGAGACTGCGCTCCTCCCCATGGGAAGAGACTGAAAACCGAGTGCCTGTTTAGGGGAAGGACGGACACCCCGGGGCCAGGGACAGGACAACACCTTGCCAGTGAGGGGCCCAGGGAAAGGTATTCCCCTTTTCTTTTGGTGCTTTATAGACTTTGTTTGGCAGAGGCGCACTCCTCAGTCCTGCCCCGAGGCCTACTGGGAAGGCTCTGAGAAACAAACCCTGAAGAGCAGTGCTTCTATATCGTGATGCCAACTTTTCCCAAACTTGTGCTAAAAATTCCCCAAATCTGGTGAAAAATTCCCAGCAGTGCTTCTATATCCTGGGAAATTTCCCAAACCTGGGAATTTTTGAGTAAAATGTTTCAACTTGGGAAATTGGGAATTTTCATTCAAAACATTTTACTGAAAAATTCCCAGGGTTTGGGAAATTTCCCAGGATATAGAAGCACTGCCGAAGAGGGAAGACAGACGTGCTCCAGAGTGGGGGCTGATTTACCCCAGGCCCTGTCCCTGCCAGAGGAGGGAGTGTTAGGCCCAGTGAAGAAGGAGGGGTGCCTTGCCACACTTACCTTATTGTAACTGGAGTTCTCTGAGATGTGTGGTCCCTATCTGAATTCCACCACCCACCCACTTTCCCTTCTGCTTTGGATCAGGACTAGATTCACAATAGTTAAAGAACTGGAGAGATGATCAGTCTGGCCGCCCCTACCTCCCTGCCTTATATCCTCAGTGCAGAGCAAGAGGAGAGCAGGGGTGAGGACACAGGCAAACAGATGCTACTTGCAAGGATTCTCTGGTTTCAGGAACATGGAGTGCTTGAGTATCCATAGTGAAATGCAGACAGGGACCACCCATCTCAAAGAACTCCAGTTACAATAAGGTAAGTAACTTTCATTCACAACCTAAAAATAATACTTAGTGCTTAGATAGCATTCACTTGAAGACGTCATAATGCTTTGCAAACATTAAATGATTATGCCTCAGAACCCTCCTGTGAGGTGGAACCTATCACTAGCTCTCTACACAAATATAGATCTCACTCACAGAGAGAAAGTGATAGAGGAGAGTAAGGCTAGACTATAATCAGAATTAGATCCATTCTTTAGAACAGGGATTGGCAATCTTTGGCCCGCGGCCCGCCAGGGTAAGCCCTATGGCAGGCCGGGCCGGTTTGTTTACCTGCCGCATGTGCAGATTCGGCCGATCGTGGCTCCCGCTGGCCGCTGCTTTCCGCAGTCCCCATTGGCCTGCAGTGGCGAACCGCGGCCAGCGGGAGCTGTGATTGGCTGAACCTGTGGACGCGGCAGGTAAACAAACTGGCCCAGCATGCCAGGGGGCTTACCCTGGCAGGCCGCATGCCAAAGGTTGCCAATCCCTGCTTTAGAAGGATCTAAAGTAGTTCGACAACTGGTTTTTTTAATCTATTTACTAATAACTATTGGAAGACATAAAAAGTTGAGCTAACCTGAGTATTCATGGGTTATACTCTTTGTAACTTTTTCAGGAAACTATGATATATACCCAGTAAGATGGCACTTGGTTGATGCTTAGGGAATATCACATTATGTGATTTTTTTCCCAATTAGTTAAGACCAATGGTATTGAGTTTTTGAGTTGCACCCTCAGAATTAACTCAATGTTCCATACCCAGAAGCCTAGAATACATATATTTAAATACCTATGGAACACCAACATTTCTAGTGTTGAGCATGAAGAACCTGTAGGAAAAATGCATACACACAATAAAGCTAATATCTGCATTAAGTCAATACAGAAAGAAAGAAAATGAATGTATCTAAAATAATTATTCTAAAAAACAAAGACAGTGGAGTAATAGGTATGTCATCATATCTTCATAATGATAATCTATATTCAGCTTCTCTTAGAAAATTATCTTGGGAATTAGTAGGATAAGTATCAAAACGTCAGGCAGATAATGCCACTGGTGGCAATAAAACTTGTATGTCTTCCCGTTAACTGTCCTTGATGTGCTTCATTGAACATATTTCATTTTACTGTCAGCGTTAAATCTGTCTCTAAGCACATCCCATGCCAATAAAATGGTTATAAACTAATTTGTATAATAGAACAATAATGACTATGCACATTCAGAATTACAGTACATATTTTAATACTATTATACCTGTTGATCTAGAACTTACCTTTTCATTTTTCTTTTCACAGTTCAAGCAAGTTAATAGGAATCATGCAGGGGAAAACACTGGATTGCCTGGTGATTTATGGCCTAATCCCACTTCCAGATGAGTCAGTGGAGAACTTCAACTGGGATTTGGGTTGGGCTGCTTAGAGTAGGATCTTTAATTTAATGTTTTATTTTTATGGGTAAAAATCTAATATTAAACATAATGCAAATTTAATTTTATACTTTACAATAATTTAAGAGATTTAGTAAGTAGAGCAGAGGCCCTTTCTTTGTTTACTGCAGTATTCTCTCATTTTAACAAAAGCTATTCAAAATATGCTTTGAAACAAAAACAATCTTTAGAGCTCAAATATAAATGTAGGGCACTCACCAAGTCCAAGATGGTTTCTAGTCTATACATGGATGAACTCCACACATTCTGCAATGCAATTTCCCATATTATCCATACACCATTCTTGCTTTACAGGTAGCAGCACTAGAGTAGTTGTTACCTAGGTAGATATACATAATGGTTCTGGATCTGTTGGTATTTTTCAGTTGTGGACAATTTTCTTTGTCACACGTACTTACGATTTAGGGGGGGAAATGATCTGGTTTTGGAATGTCATCTAATTTCATGCTTCCATTCAAGGTAATTGTACTTCAAGCTAGAAAGTTGCGTAATTTAAACACATTTAAAAAAATTATCCAAAAGATTTACACAGACACATCCCCCGCCCACACACACACACAAAACCATATTACACGTGTAGGAATAAAATACATTGTACATGCAGTACTTAGGATACCCATTCTTGCATTTCATATTCCAAACTCATCCAGACAAAGCTCCCATTGAGGCCGTGTACTCATTTGTCAGTTGTCAAAACACCTTTGTTTCTTTTTCACTGCCCTATTCCCCATGGCTATATAAACAACTTTTGCTTCTCTTTCCCGCCATCAGAAATCCATATAACACTGGCATAAATTTTATCTGTGCTTTGTATAAGGTTCCAAACTTTATAATTGCTTATTTCTTGCATTCAACCAACAGACTTGATGTTATCTGTTTCATTGGCACAAACAAAGTTGATCAGCGGCTGCTAGTGCCTAAATGTACTATTTCAGGGAAAGTAATCTCAGACATTAATAACATTAATTTCTTTCAGGGTTGTAACTGGTAGTAGAAACAACAATACAAATAACGAACCCCATAGTTTATGTATTTCTCTCCACCAATGTGCTTTACAATAAACAAATACAGGGCTTGTCTATACAGGGACACTAAGGAAAATTAATCCAAATTAACTAAAGGTGTGAATTTAAAGTAGATTAGGTAAACTGCACAAATCCCTGAGTGGACATTCTCATTTATAAGTGGCTTTTTATTTACATTTTTTATGTTCTACAGAACATTCAATTAAGCAAATGAATTTCACAATGCAAAAAACAAAGATTATAACTTATTTCAGTAGCACAATATTAAAGAATACAGGCATCTATTTATACTTTTCCATACTACTTTAATGCATCTCCTGCTTGCATTTACTGTGTTTTTTTGTTAGAACTATCTAATTAGAACCGCCTTAACTGTCCTGACTTCTAGTTGGCAGAAGATGAAGTTCAGTAGCTAAGTGACACAGAATGCTATAGGCACAATAAATAAAAATCTCTGAGATATTAACAATATAAGAAACTATTATCAAGTCCTGTTCCCTTTTCATCAGAACTGAATTCCCCTCCAGGGTGATATTTAATTGGTTCTTGACTGACCATAGTGTTTTTCTCTGAAACTTTGTGTTATAGGAATTCTGCACATTAATTATGGTCAGTGGGTAAAAAAGATAAACCAAAACAAAAACAAAAAAACCCCACATCTTCCATCAACTATCTTAAATTTGTTCATATTTTCTTCAACTCAGTGTTCATGATCTTTTTAAGATGTCTATTTTATAATTCTATCTTTATACATTTTATAGATAAAGAATAAGTATATCCTCTTTTATGTTAGGACACTGTTGTTTTACTTCCAGTTTCTGAAGAACAGTTTAATGAGATGTCTACACTCATACACTCACAGATTTCTAAGCCTCTGTCTTGCACTTCAGACCTGATGGTTTCAGTTCCTGACTTGTTTAAAAATACTCTTCTTGTCATGGTAGTCATTGAACAAGGTCCTTATTATCTAAAGGATGCTATTCAGAGGACTATGGCCCTCGGTCCAAACCTTATTAACATTGATGGGAGTTTTCCATCAACTCCAGTGGCTTTGGATTAAGCCTAATATTAATTGAAAGTGTCTTGTCTAGGACTGGAAGAAAATGTAACAAAAATGGTTTTAGACGAAAACCCAGTTTTCCATCCAAAAATATTTTTTTCTGTGAAAAGCATCTGTTTTCCGTGGAAGATTTAAATATTTCATCAAAATATCCACCCTACCCACAAACATATTTGATCTGAAAACCAAAACATTCTGATTCAAAATGGTGCCATAACATCATTGTAGTTTGGGCGCCTTATACTCCCATTCTCCTCTACATACACAGAGGTGGACTTGTAACACACACTCTCACCAATGGATTACACACTCACTCTTGGGACTGGTTCTGACCTTGACTAATCTGAAGAGTTGCTCTAGTTTATACCACTTCCAACAACCCCAATGGTACTGTTCCAGCAGCTGACTTTTTTCCACTGTATAAAGATATTTTGACAGTCTGGGTCCAGATACAACAAGGAGAGAACAAAAAGTTTAACACATAACCCCACCCAATATAAGCAGTTAAACCAACTGATTGCACACTGTTGTTATGCTGTAAGAGTATATTGAGTAAGATCTTTTACAAAAGCTTTCAGTGCACTGAATTGACAAGTCATTATGAGGTATGTATAAAATTTGTGATTATGAACTTATGTATGTTTTTATATAGAAAATTATAACTAACTGTGGTGCATCTTCCGCAGCACCTCACAACAGGGCCACAACGAGGGAGAGGGATTATCTCCACAACCACACAAGATGTTCTTCAAGCATTACACCATTGTCCAGCCCAGGATAAAAAATGATGAGGAACCATCAAAGCAAATGGGAACAGCTTGAAACTGAAAAGACAAACTTAGTCTTCGAAAACTAAGAAAGAAGGGAGTTTCCCCCACTTTGAACATCTATAGTGAATGAAAAAAAACCAACCCTTCAAACCCTTTTAAAATGGAAGGGCTGTGAAGTGAAAGCCATCCAGAACTTATTTTACAACAGTACCAAATGGGGGAGGCTGTCTGTGAATGATGGATCCTACATATGGCTAGGGGGTATGCTGGGAAACCCTACAAAGGCAATCGGTAACTTGTATTACAAAAGGGACTTCATCTAATATGGAAGTGTAAAGCCTGAGGTTGCATTTTTGTGTATATTTTCCGTGTAACTTTTATGTGTTTGCTCTCTTCTACTAGGTCATCTTTGAATCTGTTCTTTTTCTATTAAATAAACCTTTTGTTTATTTTTACCCCCAAGCAGGTCTCTGCTGTGCAAACTGCGTGGAATGTGTGTGCCAACATGAACTGATAACGCGGAGGTCAATTTCACACTTTTGTGGGTGACAAATGAGAGGGGAACAATCACATTGGTATTTAACAACTTGGGGATGATGGTTTTGGGGAGACTCAGGACTGGAAGAGCTGTTGGGGGTCATCCTGCAAGGAGTAACTAGGCTGATAGAAGCCAGGATGAGACCTTGTGCTTGTGGGCGTGCTAATGGTGTCAGAGATCTGAGCCATAGGAGCACTGCATTAAGACAGGACAGATGGTGACACAACCCCTTACTGGTCTGAGAGATCCCCAGAATGTCACAGATATCCATCCTTCCTTTTTTCTATGCCTGGGTCTTTGGACAGGAGGTCCCTCACTACATGAGGTCCTGATACCTTGTCCTGTAGCACACATTAAAACAATATCTGACATGTACAAAAACCCATATCTTCTTATAGATAAATCTCCCTCAATTATTATCTGAAAATGCATCTTATTTTATTCCTAACTTGTCATGTGAAATTGCATCATTATTGCCAGCAAGTCCCTCTCACAAGTTCTGCCACATAATAAAACAGATACAGTACTATGAGATAATAATTTGTCTAAGTCTACTAGTACAGAATGTGTAAATTAAATGTACCCCCAAGTGTTATACTGCTAGAAAACCTATTGTTAAAATAATCTATAGCTTTCAGACTCACACATAATAAGGTATTCCTAGAACATCTTCTCTCTAAGTTAATAAAGATGATGAGAACTTACTTTTCAACTCTCAGGGTGGGAAAAAGAAGACTTCAGGACTGCAGGAAAAACAAGAAAAACAAAAACAAACCAACAAAAATCCAGCCAAGCAAAAAACCTCCTACTCTCCTTTTCCTCACATTAGAGACAGTACCTTAAATTGAGGGGTCAGAATGTTCAGATATAACACCATTTGAGGCTCTGGTTTCAGATTTCCATTTTCCCTTGATCTGCTTCAGACTGAGAGTGGGAGGATAAAGTAAGAACCCCAACATGTAGTTAATTGCTTCAGTTAATTTAACTAATCCCCTCCTCCTATCCATTGCTGTCAACATTAAAAGAAAGGAGAGAGCAGATTTTTGAGGCCTCCAGCCATTTAAACTAACAAGTTCTCTCTATATTTACACAATGTCAGTAATGTACAAACTTCACAGCTTTATTTTATGTTTATACATAAAGAAATAGAATCCACCATCAAATGGCTTTTCTAGTCCTTTTAACCCTGATTATGGCAGAAAGTATATGACCAAATATGTCAGAATAGAATCAGCCTAATGATCTCAGATATTGTCCTGTTTCTACCAAAATGCTAGAAAGAATACTGAGAACTATGACCCCTAATGCTATATTCCATATCCCAAAGTTCCACATGCCAAACAGCTAGAGTTGATAAATTCACACAAGCCAACCAATCAAAAGATAAAAATAATCCTAAATTCAGAGTGTATTTGTTATCTCGGGCAGTTCTTCAGAGCAATTGTAAATAAAACGGTGGTGAAGGAAATGACAGAATGAAGAAAGAGCATTTCAAATACCGCAGGAATACTCTATGAACCCACCAAACCCTAGAGTATGTTTTCATCATAACTAGAATTGTGTAAAACTTTGCACTAACCCTCCTGCAAAGGGAATGAAAGCATTTTCTTTGAATGGTTTTGAACAGTTTCCAGAACTTTATATCTGAACATAACCCACATCAACTCAGTGTGGGTCTTCTCCAATGACCCTTTTCATACAAGCCTGTACGGGTTTAAATCCTTGTCCTACTATCTGCTCATTTGTGCAACATACACGTTTATTCTGTCACCACACAACCTCAGCCTACTCTTGCCTAAATCACTTCCCAGCTTTTACTCTCCCTTTCTTTATTATGTGAAAGTGCTTCACTATATAATAATCAAAATCACAATTCTACCAATATGTAATTAATAAAATGGAAAAAAAAATCCTCTAGCAAAGAAATTTAAACTTGGAGATGCCACTTGGAAGCCCAATGAACGCTGGTGTTAACTTTACTAACTCTTGTTTCCATCTAAATCTTATGTTCTCATTTCCATGGGAATTAAATCAACTCACATCTTTACGCTAGTTCACAAAGCACTTTCCATATCTTGAAAAATTAAATATATATTAAATGAATTACCACCAATGCTCCTAATTACAATTAAAGATTTAATAATACCTTATCCTCTATTTAATTAAAAGTTGTTTGTGAGATTCAGAAGCTTAGCACATGGTTTCAACTCAATTCCAATTCCATGTCACTTTTTAACATTAATTATAATTCACAAAAATAGAAAATTTCTATGAAGAAGGAATACTGATGAATTCTTTTCTGATTCATTGACAACTAATGATACAAAGAGCACAAATATATTTAGTCAGACTGATAGGAATGAAAATTATCCCATTTCGTTGTGCTTGCAAACCCTTAGCATTTGGGGCTCTTTTAAACTCATTTTATTTGTCTAATTTGTCAGGGTGCCAGAACTGGAATAGAGAAATAGACTAATGACAATAGTTGGATTTATTATATCTGCAAGGCACCGATAATTCTGTCAGTGTGTGTGTGTGTGTTAATGACAGCTGTGTATATGAGTACAATGAGAATTAAAAAAAAAACTACAGCTTTTTAACATTACTATATGTTACCAAGGTTTTTGTGGTGTTTTTTCCTGCAGAAGTTTAAACATTTCAGTGTTGTCAATTCAATCTGATTACAGTTTTTATAATATGAATAGAAAAGACTATCATGTTAAATGGGTCTAGAGCATTCATTTACATTTGACTAGAGAGAGCAGCTGACTGGCAATGCAGGCTGATGAGCAGTTGCTAGCAGAACTAGTTTAAGTAGCTGAATGAGAAATTGGAGTTGGTAATTTAAAACTGAAATTCTATCCCTTTTGAGCCACATTAAATCGGTTGTTGGCAGCTATGCAGTTTGTTATACATCATAATGCAATTCTTGTACAAGAAATATTCAGAAAGATTTAGACTTCAGCGGAACCGATACCAACAAATTAAACAACAAGAAAGTCATAGCATTTAATGACAAGCATGTTCATGCTTTACCAAATAAGGGGATACAAGGTTATGACCCTTGCCTCTGCTGTTTGTTAGAAAGGCCTCCTAATGCTGAAGCCCAATAAAATTAAAATTCTTAGACACATCCAAACTTTTCAAGCAAATAAGCTCTTCCTGTTCCTCTGTCTACAATGCTCAATTTCTCTGCATTCTCCCTACTGCCCACCCTTCTCCAGCTGGCCAGTAGAATTTACAAGTCAGGGTGTTACTCCAACCCCACAGAGTTGGGTTCAACAGCCTGTCTCCCAATCATTTTAAAGAAAAGCAGTGGGAAAGGAGGTAAATTTCCCAGATATCCTCCAGACCACTGCTGCCATATGTGGGGTTGAGATGACCCTTCAGGGACTGACAACTGAGACAAATTTTCTATTGAACAAAGTCATAAAAGTAAAAGGTAGGTTTCTGGGGTTTTTTTTTAATTAAATAGCATTACCCCTTGGAATGCCTTTCTTTTCCACAATGCTGGAGCAATCAACGCTTAGGTGTGCATAACAGGTTAACTACTCCGAGAATGCTAATGGATGCAGCTCCACTGATGTCAGTAGAGTTGTGCCCATTTACACCAGCAGACAATCTGGCCCACTAAGTGCATATCAGCTGTTATCACAGCGGTAATAACACAGGAGCCAATCCTTGTCCTCCGCATAAAGTCCGCTTCTCTCTTTCATCTCAGTCAGTAGTCTAGGGTTACAACATCAAACAAATGTTGATCCCACCCCTGGTCCTTAAGTCCTTGCCCACCTCTCACTATAAGATATTCTTGCTGGGGTATTACTTCTGGGGGCAAGACTAACACATGACCAGAAGCATGAGGTAGCATGTAACACCTCTAAGAACTCCTCCCACCATCTGCTACCAGTTAGAGTGGTTTCAGTCCCATAGGTCTTCCTGAAGAGCAGGTTTGGCCAATAAGGTCAAATTCTGGAGTGGGATGACCCCTCTGGAAGAAGAACGAGGAGTACTTGTGGCACCTTAGAGACTAACAAATTTATTTGGGCATAAGTGCTCCATGGCACCTCTAAGAATTCCTCCCACCGCCCTCTATCAATCAGCATGGGTTTTTCCCCTGTAGCTCCTCCCAGAAGGGATACGTGTACCAGTCAGAATAAGTATGGTGGAAGGGTATAGGCCAAAACACCTGATCTCTGGAGCTCAATGGTTCACCAGTCAGCAGCACTGCCCCAAAGAAGCCTCATTGCTGTGTGGAAGAGGCTATTTCAAGACCATGTTTTTCAGAAATCATGGAAATGTTGAGAGGAAATGTTGAGAGGCCTCCTTTGCCACCTATGGAATTCATTTTAGCTCTGTGGGTGCTTAGTCACCTCAGAAAAAAGCCATACATAAAAGTGACAGTTCTGAGGATGATGAGGGCGCTTCCAGGGGCAGCTGCTGATGGATACACCCAAAGCTGACCCTGAGACCCAAGTGATCGTGAGGCAGACTGACAAGTTTGATGGCCTCCCATTGATCACCTCCATGGAGGAAGATGACCACAGCTTATCAGAGTCACTGTTGGACAAGGTGAACAGAGAACACATTGCTCAGATAAATAGACTACAAGAAGTAGCGGTCACGGAAGTGGGTGTAATAGGATAGGAACCAACCTGGAGTTGTGTAAATATAAATACAAGGGAATTAGAGCTGTTTCTTTTTTGAAAGTCTCTCAACAGCTCAACGATCATGTTCCATCAGAGAATAAAGATGAATCATGCCCAGCTTGGTTTTGCTCAGCACTGAGACAAATTGTTCAAGAGGACACTAAACATGAAGAGGATGATAGCTATATGGATTGAAGGAGCTTGGTATAGAACCAACTGAGCCTGTACCATATCATAAGTGTAAAAGATTTTTACAGTCTATTGTATGCCTTTCTGTGTACGCTGTCCTTAATCACTGTCTTAGTGAAAAGCTTTTGAAAGACTGTGAGGGCTGTTTTATAGATGCACCAGGCTAACAGCATCATAACTGAGTGAATTGGACTTCAGAGGATACAAACTGCAAGCTCCAGGCCCTGTGTACTGACCTGTGTTTGGAAACCCCATTAAACACAGTTATTGCTTCAGGTTATGAAATACAATGTCTGTGCTTAACCCAAGAAAATGTAGCACAAGAAGTGACCTTGATAAATGCTGTGCAAAGCACTTGAGACCCTAGCAGTGTTTTAAACAAAAATTACAAACCAAAGGATACCCACTTTGTCCATTATATTGACTGCCTGGTCGGCTCAAAAAGTTACAGAACCCTACCTAGGAAAAAGACAATTTGTTAGAAAATCTAATAGGATTCAATTAGAGACTGGTGAGGGAACAAACATGACATAAAATAAAATAAAATTTGGTATCTGTAAATAAAACTATCTACTGCAAATATCTACTGTGGCTATCTGTGTTTCTGTTACAGGGTTTGCGTAGGCCTGAAATATGAAGAAAGTTTTGGTTGGGCATCTTCCCCTGTGCTCAGAGCTGTATGTCTTGTAAACAAAAATAGTTTGTGAGAATCCAGCTATTGTGTCTTTAAGAAAAGAGACCTATTTACAGCAAAAAAGCTGAAATGCATCCAAGGGAAATAAAAACGAAACTAAACCCCCCCACGTTTAAAATAAAACCAAAATGCTTTGTATAAAACATGGGTGTTTGAGAAGCGTTCGAATACACTAGAGCTGACTCAGCGCAGTTGAACTATATTGTTTTAACCATAACCTATTGAAAAAAATGGTGTTGTGTGGAACACTATTTTTTCATTATTTATAATTTTTTGTGTATGGAACTATTGCCTTCAGATGTAATTACATATCCATGTATCTTTAACATTCCATCAGGGTTAAAGATATTAGGCCCTGTTGGGAGTCAGAAAAAATATGATAAATTAGGTTTGATGGGTGTTCATCCAGAGAAAGGTAGGCAGGGGGAGGGAGTGTGTTAGTGAATCATAGAATCATAGAATCATAGAATCTCAGGGTTGGAAGGGACCTCAGGAGGTCATCTAGTCCAACCCCCTGCTCAAAGCAGGACCAACCCCAACTAGATCATCCCAGCCAGGGCTTTGTCAAGCCTGACCTTAAAAACCTCCAAGGAAGGAGACTCCACCACCTCCCTAGGTAACCCATTCCAGTGCTTCACCACCCTACTAGTGAAAAAGTTTTTCCTAATATCCAACCTAAACCTCCCCCTCTGCAACTTGAGACCATTACTCCTTGTTCTGTCATCTTCTACCACTGAGAACAGTCTAGATCCATCCTCTTTGGAACCCCCTTTTAGGTAGTTGAAAGCAGCTATCAAATCCCCCCTCACTCTTCTCTTCTGCAGGCTAAACAATCTCAGTTCCCTCAGCCTCTCCTCATAAGTCATGTGCTCCAGCCCCCTAATCATTTTTGTTGCCCTCCGTTGGACTCTTTCCAATTTATCCACATCCTTCTTGTAGTGTGGGGCCCAAAACTGGACACAGTACTCCAAATGAGGCCTCACCAGTGCCGAATAGAGGGGAATAATCACGTCCCTCGATCTGCTGGAAATGCCCCTACTTATACAGCCCAAAATGCCGTTAGCCTTCTTGGCAACAAGGGCACACTGTTGACTCATATTCAGCTTTTCGTCCACTGTAACCCCTAGGTCCTTTTCTGCAGAACTGCTGCCCAGCCATTCGGTCCCTAGTCTGTAGCAGTGCATGGGATTCTTCCATCCTAAGTGCAGGACTCTGCACTTGTCCTTGTTGAACCTCATCAGATTTCTTTTGGCCCAATCCTCTAATTTGTCTAGGTCCCTTTGTATCCTATCCCTACCCTCCAGCGTATCAACCATTCCTCCCAGTTTAGTGTCATCTGCAAACTTGCTAAGGGTGCAGTCCACACCATCCTCCAGGTCGTTGATGAAGATATTGAACAAAACCGGCCCCAGCACCGACCCTTGGGGCACTCCACTTGATACCGGCTGCCAACTAGACATGGAGCCATTGATCACTACCCGTTGAGCACGACCATCCAGCCAGTTTTCTATCCACCTTACCGTCCATTCATCCAGCCCATACTTCTTTAACTTGCTGGCAAGAACGCTGTGCGAGACTGTATCAAAAGCTTTGCTAAAGTCAAGAAATAGCACATCCACTGCTTTCCCCTCATCCACAGAGCCAGTTATCTCATCATAGAAGGCAATTAGGTTAGTCAGGCATGACTTGCCCTTGGTGAATCCATGCTGACTGTTTCTGATCACTTTCCCCTCCTTTAAGTGGTTCAAAATTGATTCCTTGAGGACCTGTTCCATGATTTTTCCAGGGATTGAGGTGAGATTGACTGGCCTGTAGTTCCCCGGATCTTCCTTCTTCCCTTTTTTAAAGATGGGCACTACATTAGCTTTTTTCCAGTCATCCGGGACCTCCCCCGATGGCCATGATTTGTCAAAGATAATGGCCAATGGCTCTGCAATCACATCGGCCAACTCCTTTAGCACCCTCGGATGCAGTGCATCCGGCCCCATGGACTTGTGTTCGTCCAGCTTTTCTAAATAGTCCCGAACTACTTCTTTCTCCACAGAGGGCTGGTCACCTCCTCCCCATACCGTGCTGCGGAGTGCAGCCATCTGGGAGCTGCCCTTGTCTGTGAAGACAGAGGCAAAAAAAGCATTGAGTACACTAGCTTTCTCCACATCCTCTGTCACAAGGTGAGCACTGGTTAATATTAAATTAAAACCAAAGCAGTTTGTAAAACACTATGGGCCAGTCTTTCTAGCAACTCAAAGTCATTACAAGTTTTAAAATAATATTTTTTCAAAAATAAATACTGGTGTAACCCAAACCTGAAATATTGAAGGGTTCACAAACTTCCACCATATTTATAAAATAAGAATATGCTGTAAGAACAATCAAACATTAAAAAGCGGTGGATATTTATGGGGTGTTTACTATGATTGTGCTATGTCCATTTTTATCTAAAAACAAATCAGAACTTTAAGCACAGAAAATATTTAAAAAATGAAAATAAACTAAAACATACATTGAATCTTCAATTTCCTCAGTCAGGAGAGGATACGGTAACATTGAGGATCGTTGTTCGTGATGATTTACTGTTTACTACTGTAAGAAGCCTCTGTAGTGCTGTTTTTAATTGAAAGCAGAAAAACATATTTTAACTAAAATTTAGCCAAAATCATCCCTGTTGCGTAGGCAATTTAATTTTCACCCACAGATTACAAAAGGGAATGGTGCATAAATTCATTATGAAGCTATTAATTAAGAGCTATCGTGATCAGATCAACCTGCTAACTACAGTCACTGAAGATTGGTGTTTCAAAACAAAAACACAACAAAGAGGTAGGTTGGTATAAATACCTGAGCTTTTTTGCAGACTGTCTTTTCACAACAGAAACTATCTTGAACAGAATGGTTGCTGCTGGACTACAAGATGAGGTATGATTGTTTTATAACTAATATTATATAAAATGTTCTTACTCTTTGTATAGGTGGTCTTTATTAATGATACGTCTTTATTGCAGCACATTCTGTTTAGTATGGAGACAGCAAATTCAAGCTGTATTTCATCAGAGCTAGGTAAAACCTAATTTTAACTATAGGTGTGTTTAATACTTTTAAACAAACCCTGCCATTAAACACGCTGAAAACAGAAAATACTTTTCTTTTTTAAAAAACCCTGCTATTAAACAGGATATACAGGGAGTTTGTGGATTTGGGGAATACTACTAACTAAAATTTTTCTTGTTCTTTAAACAAAAGGCCCAAATATATGGGGGGTGGGACAGAATAACCATGTGCCAGCACACCTTTACACAAGGGTGGAAGGTAAAGTTATGAAACTTGTTTTTAAATGTGTTTAAAAAACAAATTAAGTTAGTTTGATGCTTAAATTGTTGTTTGTGATTTAGGTGCACATGCAGGAGATAGCTGTGGCTTTTTGTTTTATTTTTAACACAAATTATTTTGATGCAAACTTTGATTTGAGGTGTTTTAAAATACTGGGGCTGATTGGGAGAAGTTCTTAGAGGTGCCGCACAATCCTCTTCTGGATAGGTCTTCATACCATGGAACTTGTCCTGATAGGACCTTCCCTAGAGTGGGTTTGACCAAAGGGGCTGAAACCCACTCCAATTGATAGAGGCAGGTGGGAGGGAGTTTGTAGAGAGGTCACATGCCATCCCTTGCTTCTGGTCTCAGCCCTGGAAGTAATATCCCCAGGTGGGGAAATCTTACGGTGACAGATGGGAGGTGCCTTAGGGGTCAGGGTCAACATTTGATTGATGTTGTACCCCAAGACTACTGACAACTGTGCTCCCTGAGCACTGCTCCATGATAAACACACGGTGCCAGTTCTACCCGAGAAGCCTCTCCATGCCCTTCTCCTCCCGTGTAATGGAATCTCAGCAGTTTCATTGCTTCTCAGGACTAAATGTCTGCTTAAGCATGTTGAGTGGCATATCTTTTTCAGCATCAACTTTTATTTTAGGTTCCAAACTAAAAGAAGAATTGAGAAGAATTTTACATTGTACTGTCAGTTTAGAAATTTTTTTAATGGTTTTCATGGATCCATTTTAGGCATTGTGCCTACTGCCCAATATTTTTTAGTTGGTAGCCCTCACTGCATCCTCATAGAAAATATCTTCACTGGCCTTTCTGAACAAAAAGCATTCCTCCTCTTTGTCAGCTGCTACCATAGTAACCTATTCTCTAGCTTAGAGGACCAGTCACAGTCTCCATGGAAGCCGTTGTGATGGTGTCTCCATAAGACTTTTTAGGGAGATGCTTATAAATGTATATATGATGTAACTGGAATATGTTTTATGCTACATGTGCCACGTAATATATCTCTGTAAAAGTTATGATCTACCAAATCTATTCCTCCTGTCTGCATGCATGTATCATTGTTGTAGTTGAAGTTATGAATATTGGTTGTATATTTGCTGGTTTTATACATACCCTTTGTAAGAGCATGGGATCATGTCTTGAGAACGGAATGTGCAGGTAAAGAGCCCAATCAAGACACTCCTAAACAGACAAAAGAAGGTGCATACCCCAATCCACATCTGAGCTTGGCCAGGAATGCGACTGGCTGGGCTGGTTGCTGAGTTGTGCATGGACATGTGACTTGCCCATGTGATCCCAAAACTCGAGGGTAACATGAGGCTACAGAGAGAGTGGGGAGGAGCATCCATCAAGGAGAGAAAGTTTATTTAAACCCCGGGAAGACTCCTTCATTTTGTCTTCAGCTGGCTAAAGAGAGAGCCTCTCCACCCCCCCAAGGACACACCTGAAAGAGACTGAACAAAGGAAAAAGACAATAGGGAGTGTGAGCGATTGCTGGACCCAGGCTAGGAGCCTGTAAAAAGAAGTTTGCTGGAACTGGTGAGGTTTTTATCTGTGTTGAGTTTGATTAGACGTAGACTTGCGTGTTTTATTTTATTTGATTTAGTAATTCACTTTGTTCTGTCTGTTACTACTTGGAATCACTTAAATCCTACTTTCTGTACTTATTAAAATCACTTCTTACATATTAAGTTACCTGGAGTACAAGTTAGTACCTGGAGGGGGGCAAACAGCTGTGCATATCTTTCTATCTTGAAATAGAAGGCAAACTATTTATGAGTTTACCCTGTATAAGATTTATATAGGGTAAAATGGATTTATTTAGGGTTTGAACCCCATTGGGAGTTAGGCACCTGGGTGTCAAAGGCAAGAGCACTTCCTGAGCTGCTTCCAGGCAGGCCTACAGCTGTTAGTGGATGTGGTTCAGATCTGGGTATGGGTTTGCAGCAGGCTGATGGGCCTGGCTCAAAACAGACAGGATTCTGGAGTCCCAAGCTGGAAAAGGCAGGAAAGCAGGGGCAGAAGTAGCCTTGGCACACCAGGTGGCAGCTCCAATGTGGTTTCTGTGATACCAACCCATCACAGCCTTTCCTTGAATTACTGAAAAAAGAGTCATTGAAGAAGAAAGCCAATTTCCCATTTTCTGATACCATTTCACTATCCATGATCAAAAATTTTACATTCTCTGCATGTAACCCACATATTTAAGACTGCTGCATTTCTTTCCCCCCCCCCCCCCCCCAAAAAAAAGAAAGAAAGAAAGGGAGAGAAGCTACGGGAGGAGACATGGATTTTCACTGCAATACTTTGTGTCTCTGCACATGTGCAGAACAGGACAACTCAGATAGAAAGGCCCTGAACCATCCAGAAGGATATGGACAGGGCAGGGCAAGGTATGGGAGTTAGTAGACGTGCTCAATAGTTGTTTTTTAAGCAGCATAGAAATGTTTCAATGTGAATAAGAAGTGTTGCAGGTCCACACATATTCGCCTTCTGAGAGCTGGGCCAATCAGAGCTTGACGGAGTGGAATGGTTATAGATACAGGAATAAAGGCCAGCCCGTGGACACAGTGACCTATTGACCAGGACCAAGAGATAAGTCCACTGGGAGGGCTGGATCCCAATCCCTGTATCACTTTGGATATAGATGTTCATTATTCCAGCTTTAGGTACTAAGGAAGCCCTCCATTTAGGATAACGTTTGGTCCATGTTTGGTTTATTTTATGGATCTAGAGAGAGCTGGGAGAGCAACATTTGTCACAGCTATCATCTATGCAGACTATGGGACTTCTATTTAGCTAATCAGCTAATTGAATTAAACTGGGAGTCTGTCTCATTTAAAGAGAGAACAGGGGCAGAGCTGAGTGAAGTGAGAGTTTGTACATTCTCACCCGATTTAGGTGTTTTTATTGGTTAAAAAGAGTGCTCTATAGAATGAGAGCCTTATAGAAGACCAGGGAATAGGGATTTTATATGCTGATCCCAACACCTGGACATTTTGGATACAGGCTACAGACTTCTGAACACCAGTCAGCTATTACACCCAACGGCTAGAATGGTAGTAGCTGTGGAGATCCCCAGACTGTTTGTTTGCTGACAGGGCTCTGAAGAGGTTTGGGTTTTTTTTGGTTGGTTGGTTTTGGCTGGGGAAGAGTCAGAGGCTGCCATTTCTCAAGCAATGAAGCATCCAGGTGACACACACACTGCATATTGTGGTCACACTATAAAGACTTAGACATCACCTTTGAAAAAAGATCAGATGGGAATGTATTCCTGCATGCATTCACTAAAATGTTATGTTGTATGTTATATACGTACATTTGTAACAGCAACAAAATAGGGAAGTTTGTCTGAGAATTTACTAACAGCATTTGTTGAAAAAAAACAGTTTGCATGTTTTCCATGTGAATTAAATATTTGGTTACTCAGAAACTGTATGGTACTGTCTTTGAACTTTACGCGGAACTATGAAAATCTGCTTACTAGATTAACATATAAGAGTGCTCGGGAGGGTGCTTTCTGAAAAGTCCTCAAGAGACAGAACTCTAGCCTGCACTTCAGAAGAATCAAGCAAAGGTGCAGGAAGAAGGGAAGTGTAATAAAGTTATACATAATATTGTCTCCGTTTCTTCTTACCCCTTTACATATGCAGCTGGTCTCTGATTGGTACTGGATGTCTCATGGTTGCTCCTAATTTAGGGCCCCCACCTGACAGCCTGATTTTATTGCTATCATGCAGAACTAGTTATAATAAAGTACGCAGTCTCTGTCGGCATTGATAAATTACTAGAGAGGGGAAGAGTAATCATTGTGTATATCCTGCATAAAAATAAATTATTACATGAGCGTGAAACATAATTTCAATTTATTATGGAAACACTAAATTGCCTTGCTTATCGAAATATATCAACAAAGTGACTTTTACAGTTTGATTGCTTTGAAAAAAATAACTACTAAACATCACGTAGACGTGTAATAAATAATGCTACAGCATGTGGATAGTGTATGAAATAAATATTGTTCTGGGTCATTATGAGATACAAAGCAGCCTTTGCATTGCTAAACCAGTATGATTTGATGAGTGCAGAATTCCATGAAATATGCTTTTTCTGTTCAAAGGGCAAAAAGTTCAAAATTAACATTGGAAAGACAGTTTTGCAATATAACATGATCAGTGGCTATTCTTCTCTAAGTTATGTTTATACAAATAGACATTTAGACTGGCTAATTACTATTTTGAGATAGTGGTTCCCTGTATTTATTTAGCAAAGTCATTCCATTGCTTTTGAGCAAGGAGACAGGGTTCAAGAATAGCGAATGAAGCAGAGAAGACAAGTTTATTCACCAAATTAAAATAAATGCAGACAGGGTTATATATGAAGTTTACATCTCCATGGGGCATTGGAGGGGGAAACAGCAATAAATTGGACTCCAGATCTTTGTGATAATCCACTTGGGGAAGCAAGAGGGCAGGCTGTTTTCAGGCACATTATAGGAAGAGGTTGAAGGAATGATGGAAAATAGCTAATTCACAAGTAACAGGTAGGGGATTGTGATGGGGTGTCCACCCCACACACAACTTGAAGGGGTTAAGGTGGCCAGGTGGGCCAATTAACTCCCCAGGCTGCACCTGGAGGAGCAGCCAAGGATCACGGATTGATTAAATGAGGTTCAGGTGGACAGGTGCCCGTATAAAGCCCAGGATCTGAGAGTAGAATGGGGCTCTAGAAAAGTAATTTGCAGCCACTCCCTGGGAGAAGGATATCTATAGGGATAGATAGCCTACAGTTACCCTCCAGGGAGGAGGGAGTTTAGGCTGGCAAAGCCAAAGAAGGGGGAGATCCAGAAAGGTGGGAAAAGCAGCAAGGTATGGGGTAGGGAAGACCATGACTCCTGAAGAGAAGGCCCCTGAGCTCGAACCCAGAGTAGGGAGGTGGACCCGGTTCCCCTACCAGCCACTGGGGAAGTGATGTGGACCAGACAGTGGAGAGGGGACTGCCTGGGATAGTTTACAATGAAGGACTTTGATACCCTGGAAGGGGAGGACCATAGTGACCTGGCCAGAGGGTCAAGTCATGAACAGGAAGCTGCAGCTCTGGGAGCGAAAGGGACTGCAGTGTGAGAGAAGATGGGTGGAGAGACCACCAGAAGAAGGTGCAGCACCTGGAAAGAGCTGATCTCCAGAGCTGCCAGGAGCAGGCACCCTAGAGGTGAGTGGACTCCATGACAGGGATTGATAGCAAAATTATTAACTTTCAAAATAAATGAGCAAATCACAAGAGCAAGAACACACTATTAGTCAATTCATGGAAAATCCAGACCCAAGCACTTGGCCAAGCATCTGAAACAAATGTTGGGGAGACTCCTAGGCTGAATTCTCTCTCCAAGCCAGATATAGAGCTGCTCTGTGGGGGCTATTCCAGCCCAAGAAGGATCTCTACATAGTTCTTTCCATGGGGATCAACAGGAGCATCCATACAATGGTGCATCTTCCAGCCCCTGACCTGGTTTGCCCATGCCCTGTCTTCTCCGCTCTGCTGTTCAGGGGCCAGATAAAGGGTACCTAGCCGACTGCATGTACCCACTACAACCAGCCTCTGCCCTGCCACCTACTGTGAGTAATTTTGTGATTTTTCTGAACACTGCTAGACAGTTAGTCATATGGAATTGTCTATAATATTCCAAATTTTAAAATGTTTGGGTTTATTTAACATTAAGTTTAATATTGAATTTCTTTTAGTGTAGTAGCCGTGTTAGTCTGTGTCAGCAAAACGAAAATAAGAAAGAAAAACTTGTAGCACCTTAGAGACTAACAAATTTATTTCAGCATAAGCTTTCGTGGGTTAATACCCACTTCATCGGATGCATGGAATGAAATATACAGTAGACAGATATTTATACAGTCAGAGAAACATGATAAGGTCGAGGTGCATAGACCAACCTTAAGAGGCTAATTAGTTGAGAGGAACCATAACAGCAGGGGAAGAAAAACCTTTGAAGTGATAAACAAGATGGTCACACAGGTGTGAATGAGGATCGTTAACTTAAGGGAAATAGATTCAATTAACGTAATGGCCGAGCCATTCCAAATCTCTATTTAATCCAGAGGCAATGCAATCTAGTTTGCATATTAATTCGAGTTCAATAGTTTCTCTTTGAAGTCTGCTTTTGGAGTTAATCTGTCGCAACACTGCTATCCAATTGAATTTCTTGACATTTCTAATTGTTTGTTTTTGTAACTAAGATGCTTTTGTAAGGATTTTCACCCTATTTACTCTCAGGTTAATTCCTTCTTAATGTTTCTTAGTAGGAATTTTCTTATTTTTTTAAATGGCCCTAAGTCAGAGGACAATTAGGAGTTTGTGGAGCGCTGGGCCAGAGCACGTGGGGGCCCTTCCCCACCCCTTCCGCCTGCAGTCACCCCCGCCCTCTCCAGCACTCCTGCTGGGGAGTGGGGTCAGGGCATGGGGGTTTGGCCTGCTTCACCTGCCCACCACTCCTGTCAGGGGTCAGGGTGCGGGGGCTTCCCGTGGTCCCCGTCAGGAGCACCTGGTTGGCGGAGCAATGAAAGCCCCCATGCCCTGACCCCATTCCCGAGCAGGAGCACCAGTCAGGTGGGAGCAGCAGAGCTTGGGGGCACCCATTTTTCCGGGGTGAGGGGGGGAGGCAATTGGCTAGAGCCCCTGGGCACAGACCCCATTGACCCAGTGGCTAATCCGCCATTGCATAAAATGTATTGCAAGGAAATCTTATTTCAACAGACACTATGAAATCCAGAGAATGAGAGCAATGCCCCTTGTTCTGGCCCCATCCAATTTCTTACTAATAATCATCCTCATCTACTGTCCTGCAGAGAAATTTCTAATTTTTTGGACCTCGTATGGTACACAGCAAAGGAAAGGAATGGAGTTAGAGAACAATGTCTAGCTGGGCTAGCATAGGGATGAAATGGATGGAGAAATGGGGAGGGAGGAAAGTCATAAGGGCTAGATTCAAATTTGTCTAAGTGAGTATAATTCCACTAAGCTACCTGCAGTTGCACCAACTTATGTCAGGTACGAATTTTAACTTTTTGATATAACCTTTTCAGAGGAATTTAGAACTATGTGAAATATCTATTTAGAAATATGTGCAATATCAAAAGGTGAAATTCACTGAAAAAGGGTTACTCGGGGCAGGCCAGGCAAGTTAATACTTTATCCCAAAAGCAATTCCTGAATTAATCAATCAATGTATAGAACATTGCTAACCAATTCAAATAAATGAAGATCTGGCATTGATTTGTGCTCTTAAATTAAAACCATACATAATAATTTTTTTGAGGGGGGGTTGGAGGAGTGGTCGGGGAGGAAGTCAGTTGTCTTTTTTTCAAATTGCCACATACCTCTGTATATCCTGGTAATAGTTGCGATCTAAATCAGAAATACTATGGAAGACACCATTCTAGCCACATATCTAACATAGCCTTTTGGGAAATACTAGAAATATAATATGAAAAAAGCCTGCTCACACAGACTTACAGTTTGATTACCAGACTACCCAGGTTTACATCACTTCAGCACATCATCAACCTTTTAGATGAAAATCTGAACCTAACTTTTGAAGTTTGCTTCTCGTCATCACTAATTAAATCTACCCTGTTTCAACCAAAGCTAGGAGCTAATGACAGTGTAATAACACAATACATTTCATCACATCGCTAACATAGCCCAACACAGTGCAATGAGTAGCACACTTTCATTTCAAATTTAAGAATTAAATCTTTTAAGCATTAAGGCAAGTAATCAACATCACTGTCATCTGAGCTAGTATCTCTCTGTCTACAGGAAGTTATACATATGGACCAAACGAGCATGGTGACCTTCCTAAGGCAGTAGACAATTAAAAAAAATATATGTTTTTTTAGTAGAACGCAGATCCCAGAACTGGTGGCATTCACCTCAAACCAGAGAATTTGTTCCTTAGAGCATTCACCCCTTGATAGCCCTGACTCCATAAGGAAGGCCTTTAATTCAGTTTGGTATGTTTTGTCAGTGTTTTACTCTAAGTCATAAGCAATAGAAAGAAGCAAACCTATCAGTACATTCTGCGTATGTCTACACTGCAATAAAACACCCAGGGCTGGCCAGTGTGAGCTGACTTAGGCTGTGAGGCTTTAAAATTGCAGTGAGGGTCCCAAAGCTCTAGCTCCAGCCAGAGCCCAAAATTCTATACTACAGTCCAGCTGACACAGGCTAGCTGCAGGGTATGTTATTGTAGCACATACCTATGTATCTGCTTTCCATTTACTTTTTATTGATCATGCTTTTGTTAAACAATTTGGTATGTAAGAATGACAAAAAGCTGAGCCAGGGCTCTGCAGAGCAGCAGGACAGTTCAGTAGCTTTCAAAGCTCTGGTGTACGACAGGATGATTTTATGGTCTAATGTGCAGACAAAATGAATCCTAACTGACATGGATATGACAGGATTTTTTACCCTACTCAAAATAGAGAGACTATGGCAAGTATAATATTAGAGAATTAGCATTTTCTTAGTAACATGGGCCAGATCCTGAAGGTACTGATGTCAACAAAGCTACACCAATTTACACCTGATATTTAATTTAACCCTTTGACCCATGATGTTTAATTTAATTAAGGCCTGTGAAATCACATGCAAGTTGTGTAGAACAATACCATATACAGTAGCCACCAAAGATTCTGCTATAATATGAGGTAAGTGATGCTTGTAACACAGCATCATTTTTACATGGCATTTTTACATGGCACCACAATTTTCTGCACAGAGACACTCAGAAAGCCAAGATGAAAAGACAATATCTCCCTCTGTGGCTTTGAGGGAGACTGAAAAGTGTTCCAGAAAGAAGGAGAGGCAAAAATAAAAGAATCCTCAATATGGAGAACCAAAAGAAGGCCCACACTGAAGAACATATGAAAGAAATGGATCAGACATATTTTTATTTATTTTAAGAAAGAGGCAGTAGCCCACTCAGCCCACCCTAGCACCTTCCTTGTGCTGTCTCCTTTACAGCTGTGTTTTCTTTTTTCTTTTCCCTGGACAAGCAGGAACCTATCTGATTCAAGTTATAATTACCCAGCTATGAACCAATCACTCTATTCTGTCAAAACAGATAGCCCACTCTTGAAAGAAACATTTTGTATGCAGTAAGCTGTGCATCCCATCTCAAGCTCCTTTTCATATGTGTTGTTTGCATCTACCTTTGCCATCTAAATGTGCTTAACATTTCATATTATTCTGTAACCAAGGACCTATAGAGTGTCTTTACTAGCTCTTATCTTCACCTATTCAGGTGTCTTTTTTATATAATATTATGAAAAACATTTTGATAGAGATTGATGTCTGATAATGGGTAGACAGGAGGAAATCTGTGATAACTGCTACTAGGTCGGCACTAAACCATCTTATTTTGGTTAGCTTCTAATCCCCATACACATGTTTTCCATCCACTTGTTTTTACTTTTCTTTTAGAATGTAAACTCTTTGGGGTGAGAACTGTTTGTGCATTACCTAGCATTATGTGGCTCTGACCTGCTACAGGGTTCCAGGCACTATCACAGTAGAAATGCTAAATTATAAAGAGCGCATCTTAACTTTCCCTCTGGAGACTGATTTTTTTTTTCCCACATGGGACATCACCACTTGTAGCTAGTGACAGATCAGTCTGTAATAGTCAAGTATTATAGAGTCCTGATTTTTTTTTCTCTCTCTCTCTCTCTCTCTCCCTCTCTCTCTCTCTCTCTCCCTCTCCCCCCTCTCCCCCCACCCCCACACACCATGCACAGTTTTCTTGTGTAGGAAGAGGGAAGAAGAGAAAAGCTATCAGATGGTCATGTATAACTGCTCTCTGATTGCAGTATATTGTTCTGTTCTTCAAATTAACATAACTTTGCCTTTGTTCTTTGAAGAGAAATTTGTGCTTCTTTTCAACTTTGATACCAGGCCTCTTACAGACTGAATCAACTTTTCTGAAGTCATAGTATGAGGATGCATTTGTCACTGGAAGGAGCATCTGGTATGCTGGCATGTGGCTGTCAAGTGCCTTTTGAATATTCTCTCAGCAGGGTATCTGCAATTTAAATACCTCCTTATAGTTAATAAGAGTTGTCAAAAAAGCACGTTAACATGCCTTAGGGATTAATTCCCATATTCACCAACTGTGTGTGTGTGAATAAGACAAGCCCCAACATGAGCTGCATGCACCCAAGTACATCTACATCTTTTATGCAATGATGGCTCAAACTAGCAGAAATCATGTGAAAAAAAATTAAAGACACACTTCAAAAAGTGGAAGAGCTATTAAAATGATGCTCATTTCACACTATGAGTTAACAAATGTATTACAGCCCTACTTACCCAAACTCTGGCTAACAAACTCCCATTTAACTGAAGTTTGATTATGTCTCCCGAGACTTTCAAAACTAACTTACAACATGTGGTGCATGTAGCTATGTAACCATTATCAGCTTTTTTCTCCTACTGCATCACAAATTTAAATCTCTAGATTCTGCCTGTTTGGAGAGACAATTGTCAATTTCAAAGGAAGCAGGTGTAGCGTGTTACAGATAAAAGAAAGCACAGGATCTTCTCAGGAGATTATAAAGGGCCAGGTCATCCACAAATCCACCTAGGTCAGTTTAAACCAGCTGAGGATCTGACCCAAATATATATTTTTAGGGGGGTTGGGGTATAATTAACTGAAGTAAAACCAAAAAAGCCATTCAGATTGAAAACGGTTAGTTGTGTGGATAAAATAATGTGATAGATGTAAGTCACATTAATGAGAGTAAGAAACTAGGAGTAATACATCAACAAGAACTCTGACGATAGAATCTGAAACAAAGAGCTCAGACAGTGAGCCAGTAAAGAAGGGTGGGAGCGGGTGTCTTCTGGTTTAAAATAAATTAGCTGTGGTATGGGGAACCTTCCCTTTAAATGTTTTAGCTTTCCAAGTAACAATTCTGCTGTGGGGGGCACTGCAGAAGCCCATTTTCTGGTATACAGAGGCAGTTGGAACCAATCACTTAATAAAAAGGATCTCTTTGAAACAAAAGACCCAGAGTGATTACTCAACACCACAGTGGTCACTTGCAGAAATATGGAAGTTTCCAGTTTACTGAACAAGACTCACTGAGGTTAAAGCTTCATTGCACTAGGTGCTTTACACATATGAAAAGCCAGATTCAGAAGAATTACTTTATTTAACACACACTACAGGTTGCCTAGGTATGAAATGCTACCATTTATAGTCTATTCAGGACACCTACGGGTGCTCCAAGGGTTAGAGGGTGGTGTTTGCTATTTTAATGATGTATTGATAACAGAAGCAGGGAAAGAGGGACATATAAGGATGCACACATCACACAAAACTATCTGGTGCTTCATCACATTCTTGATAGGAAACTTGTAGTCTGATTCCATATTCCTCCATTTCAGTTGGTTTTCAGCTTCTTTTCCACACTAGAGTTAAGACTGGGTCTCTGCAAAGTTCACTGGCTTCTCCTATCCAACTGAAACACTATATCTGAAAGCTTTGAGGGTCCTCGCTCCTGTTCCTCTTTGGATAAATGGGATTGCACAGTTTTTGTATTGTCACAATATGAAAAAAAGAATATGCAGTCACTGAGAATGCATATTTCAATTAAAAAAGCCTTTGAATTTAATTATAAGGACTTGCAATTTCCAGAGTCTAAGAAATAGCATTCCTTCTTGGTCAGCCCAGGAGCCTAACGTTCAGGATAAAAACAAGTTCACAGGGGCAAGCTAAATCAATTGGAATGCTCACTAATGGATTCCTTGTAAATAATATGCCAATGTTCAATCTCTAGGGTGGATTTATAATGCTGTAACTGCATGTTGAGAGTTATACAAGATTGGAATTAAGTGAACATTGTCTTTAGCACTCTCCAATTAAAATGTATGGCTAGAATCTGAGATTAATATGAATGATTAATTTTAGTTAAAAAATGGATCTTGAATTTGACACACTAATTTTTTTTAAGGTGATTTTTGTTTCCCCTTAATGTGGTAAAGGTAAGCTGGCAAACCATACTATAACAAATACATTTGCTGTAAAGAGAACATACATGCACAATTATGGAAGTGGTCTGAAGGCTAAAGCAGTTGGGCCGCTGGTGGCCCTGGGAAGGTAGAGGTGCCCTGGGAAAGTAGGTAAGTAGATCTGGTTGGGAAAAAAATTCCCAACCAGATCTACTTATCTGAAAATGTTTAAGTGTAGTAGCCGTGTTAGTCTGTGTCAGCAAAATGAAAATAAGAAAGAAAAACTTGTAGCACCTTAGAGACTAACAAATTTATTTCAAATAAATTTGTTAGTCTCTAAGGTGCTACAAGTTTTTCTTTCTTATTTTCATTTTATCTGAAAATGTCATTTTTCTTTTAAACCAAAACTCTTTGCAGGAACGGTGCAGTTTTTCCACATCTCCTGCATCAAAAGTTGGGTTTTTTTTTTTGCGATTGTCAGTTCACAACAATTTTTGAGATACTGACTTTTTTCTCACAATTCAGGATGAGACAATTCTTAAAAATCTCAAAAATTCACATGGGAAAACATTTTCCCAGCCACCTTTAGCTGTAAGTTACAGCAGTCCCACAAATCTATGCCAGTGAGGTCATAGCCACACTTCAAGAAAGATGTGGACAAATTGGAGAAAGAGTCTAGAGAAGACCAACAAAAGTGATTAAAGTTTAGACAACTTGACCTATGAGAAGATTTAAAAACCTGGACTTGTTTAGTCCTGAGAAAAGAAGATAGGGGGAGGGAAAACACAGATAACAGCCTTCAATTGTGTTAAGGGCTGATATAAAGAGGATCATGATCTATTGTTCTCCATGTCCATTGAAGGTAGGACAAAAAGTAATGGGCTTACCTGCAGTAAGGGAGATTTAGGTTAGATATGGGGGGTGGGACTTTTGAATTCTAAGGCTAGTAAGGTACTGGAATAGTCTTCTAAGGGAGGTTGTGAAATCCTCATTATTGGAGATTAAGAGCAGTTTAAACTAACACCTGTCAGAGATGGTCTAGGTTTAATTGGTCTTGCCTCAGCACAGGGAGCTGGACTTGATGACTTCTTGATGTCCTTTCCAGCCCTACACTTTTATGGTTCTATGACAGAAGAAATTCTCTGGGTTTCAGGTTGCTTTGCCAGTGGGAGGCACAAAGTTGCTGGAGTGTAGCCCAATAGGTCTTACATTGACGTGAGTGGTATGAAATTCACTAAAATTAAAAGAAATTGTACAGGTAAAGCCCTAAGCATGCTGCAGACTATACCCATGAGAGTGCAGGTGCAAAATGTTAATTAACACAATCGGTAATTATTTTTTTCTCTGATCTGCATAACAGACCTCTTGCATATTCTGCACACTGCCCACCTGCAGAACTCCCATGGATGTCAACGTGAGCACTGCTGAGAGAATTAAAACGGAATGTGCAGTACAAACCAGCTGGATGGATGGGAGCAAAGAATTGTCCAAACAGACTTAAAGGGCTTCATTCTAATTACGCAGAGACCACACTGGAGCAGAAGAGGGGAGGACATGTACCATCAAAGGAGGAATTAAAACAGATTCTCCTCTTGCTTATTGCTGATTTTCACTGATGTAATTCTGCTACATGGTGTAATATGAAAATCAGGCTCATTATGCCTTTTAAAGCATAAAATGTGGAGTGGGAGCTGGGGAACAAAGGGAGAGAAAGAACACAATGGGCAGAAGGTCCTGTGGTGCTAGTCCAAGAGGTATGCAGCATTCCTGCACCGCTTGTCCCAGAGCATAGCAATGCTGGAGAACAGTGCCCTGCCTTTGCTAAGATACATTCCTCTGGGGCCAATAGCTTCACTCTATTCCACACATTTCAGCACCTGCAGCCAAACCCTGGCTGCCCCTTTATGGATGTGCTGGATTGTGGGGGAAGAAAACTCAGAGTTATCTCCCCAGAAAAGCACATCTGCACTGGAGCAGTCATATTATGACCTTAAATATCAAGTGATTTGACTCTGGCAACCATGAATGTCGAGATAAAAATAGGAAAGAAAATCTGTTTGTCATGCACTCATGACAAAGCACTTTTCAAAGGTTACTCTTAAATTACTTGAGTACAAATACACAAGACTACTTAACTCCAAGGACATAGATTTTTTTGGAGAGAGAAGATTTGCAAAGGAAAATTCATTATTTTGGAGGGCATGGTAGATGCAGGGCAGGAGGGTTCAAAAGGAAGTAGTACTGTGGTTACATGTTGAAAGACTACACTTAGTTTAAAATGTCTCTGGAATACATTTAAAAAAAAATCTGAAAATCCTGAGTCCCAGAGATTAATCATTACATAAATTCAGTAGGTTGGAATTCACATCACAGTTTATAAGAAAAATACCTGTGGCACCTTAGAGACTAACACATTTATTTCAGCATAAGCTTTCGTGGGTTAAGAACCCACTTCATTGTTAGTCTCTAAGGTGCCACAGGTATTTTTCTTGTTTTCTTTTTGCTGACACAGACTAACACGGCTACTACACTGAAAACTATCACAGTTTATGTTCACTTGCTGGATGTCTTAATGTAACCTTAATGATCTGATCTGCATTCTTTATAAGAGATGAGTAAAGTTAGAATAATAGAATATCAGGGTTGGAAGGGACCTCAGGAGGTCATGTAGTCCAACCCCATGCTCAAAGCAGGACCAATCCCCAACTAAATCATCCCACCCAGGGCTTTGTCAAGCCTGACCTTAAAAACCTGTAAGGAAAGAAATTCCACCTCCCTAGGTAACCCATTCCAGTGCTTCACCACCCTCCTAGCGAAAAAGTTTTTCCTAATATCCAACCTAAACCTCCCCCACTGCAACTTGAGACCATTACTCCTTGTTCTATCATCTGGTACCACTGATGTGATGTGTTTTGAGGATGTACTGGAAATACAGTATAGTATATTTTTAAGTAAACAAAACTATATTGTCATTCTAATTTCAACTCTACCTTTTAAAAAAGTGTCTGTCTTTACCTACTCTGAATGATGGTCTGAACTACTAGAACCATTATTCTGCCCTGGTAAATATAATGTCAGTAAATAATATCTGTATACAAACATAGGAAGTCTATAACATCAATTTTGCAGAAGTTACTATCCCCCTCTTATCCCATATCTTCTGATAACAATAATTTATCCTTCCTATTCAGCAGTAAGTTATTTACACCACCAACACATTGTCTTTCTATTCCCATATATGTAAGTATTTAAATGGGAATATATTAGCAAGTATATGCCAAGTCCTTTTACTTTGCTCTCATAAATAATCATTACAAGGCTTATTTAGGTTAACAACATATAACCACAATACACTCTTAATCTCAAAGCTACATAACAAGCTACAAAGATACTCATCTTGGTTATTTCTGTGGTTTCTTCAGATGGGAACACTTGGAGAGATTTTTTTTAAAATAATTTGTTCTGTGACTCTGCATAATAGACGGTAGGTAAGCAGCTTGTATAGCTTCTAGCATGCCTACAGATATGCAGCCAAAGCCCAATTTTGAGGTGGAGTTGAGAACATTTGACAATATATTTTTTTTAATCCTAAAAAAAAAACCCTAGTACTCTTCAGCGCAAAAGGTGTGATACAAGACAGTTATACATCCCAGATTTTGTGGGATGATGGCATAGTAAAATTTGAATGACAAGATAGGTGCATTAATCAACTCAGCAACCAGACACACGTTCATGACAGGGTGAAATAAAGACACACAGAGAAAAAGCCACCCTAACAGTTGCTTTGTCCACCTTACACTGGAGCTACATACAGGATCACACAGTTTAGGACCTCCTTAGGCCCCAATGAGACAGAAGCTTACAGGGTAAAATCCCTCCCTGCCCCGCTTTGAAGACCATATGTTTTGCCATTGACTTCAGTTGGGCCAGGATTTAGACACTAATGTGTTTTTTTTCTGTTCCTGGTTACACTTAGTGTACACTGAACATGTTCTTGGAAAAATTGTATTAAACTTAAATTAACCTCAGCAGCAAAATCAGACAGACATTCTTTAGTTTGTTAAATCATTTAGCCTGATTGTTTCTGGGGGAAAACACACACACTCACCTGATGCAAATTCACAGAGCTGCACTGAATCCAATGGAGCTATGCTGATTTACATGTTTGCGGATCTGGTCAAATAACTGTACAGGAAACTGTTTTACTGAGATTCTACAGTGATAAGCGCAATGGAATCCACATTTAGGTCCTTATTCAACATCTACTGAAGTCAAAGGAAAGATGCCCATTCAATGGATCGTGCTCTTAACCAGACTCAGGACGACAGCCTATCCTGCCTGGGTAGTGAGATAGTCTAGATGATGTAATCTGTTTTTCATCTTTATCTTTTTATTTATATAATGAACTATGATGAAATCTTAAAACATTCCAATCCCCTGTAATATGCCAACTGGAATTCCAGATATAGCTAAATCACCCCTTATATCTCTCTACCCACATACGTATATTGGCGTCATCACCATTGAAAAGAAATGACTTCACTATTTTCACTGTACTTCATTTTTTTATGAGAAACATGAGTTTAAAAAGATGCTGTTAAGTAAATGATGTCAGGTGATAACAATCAAGCACAATCCCTTAGACTAATTATTAATGTCAAAGTACAATACTGAACAAGTATTCCTTTTGCTATCTTTGCCAGGTAATAGTGAGTTATTTGCCTGAAGTGGACAATTTTATTGTTATTAGTGTTTGCAGGCAGCTTTCAAATGCATTAGTCATCCCTAGATGACCTAGACATCCCTATTTCTGGAACACCACAGTCATGAAGAGGTTTAGAACTTATGTGCTGGGAGAGGTAACTTAAATAATGTCCACTTTGCTGGTTGTTCAAACTGCTTTTCTTAATCAAATAAAAATGTTACTAAATTTTATTTCAGATACATTTTTTACTACACTCACAGTCAGAGCTCTGTTTCATTCTGATTCATGGGGAACATACTGTAAAGAAGATCACTTTGGTCCTGCAGAGACACCGAGTGTTTTTATATGTTTACATATTCTTTATTCTTTTTAATTAGTTAATGATGCATTTACTCTTCCTAGAGAACAACAGTCTAAGAAAAAGACCTACAGAGTAAAATTTTCAAAATACACATGTAAGCTTGTTACTTCCCAAATAACGTTTGCATTTTAAAAATAGGCTAGTACCAAAAAGACAACCTACCTGGCTGCTGCTGTTTATGACAGAAATGTCACACTGATATAACATGTAACTATTGGAATCTTCCCTAATAGGAACCCCTCAGTGAGGGAGGAACCAGAATTTAGTTCAGAAAAAAAAATCTGTTACGATATAGGGCAGCCCGAATTGTTCAAATTAAGCAATTGAAGCACTCAAAATACTCTTGATTCGAAGCCAACTACATCTATAAACTAGCAGTGCTTCATTAAAAATAGGAAACTATTACCTGGGAATGTTTCTTATTTCTATAGCCAGTGTGGTTGTGGCCCTCTATATTTAAGGTTGCATAATGGTTTACATTAAGCACCTGATTCAAGGGGAATATACAATGGAAAGTCTCCCACTGACTTCAGTGAGCACTGATTGGACCTTACCCACTATTCTCAGACATTCAGTATTCTGAAACTTTCATCTTTCTTGCTGAATTTTTCCGTGTTTACTCTCCACCACTGTTTCCTCTAAGCTGTGCATGTGTGCGCGTACACACAGATCCTAAACCCTGTGCACACGATGAAACACCGCACGCACAAAAATTTGCACAGAAGCACAATTTGCACAGAAGAATTTTTTTGTGCACACGGCCTTTCAAAAATTAGAGGGAACATTGCTCTCCACTAAGCAATGTTTTTTAATTAAACACAACCAGCTTGTTTTGAACACAAGGAAAATGAACGTAGAAGGTTTTCCCCATCATTGGAAAAGAAAATACATGCAACTTTTTCTGAATGATTCTCAAACCCTGGAAAGTTGGCATTGATACACTTCTCATTCAGTTATAACCTGAAAAATTGGATTGGATTTGACCCAAGGTATGAGTGTTGGAAAGCTGTACACAAAATGTGCGTGTTCTATACTTGAATTAAAAAAATATAATGTTGGATGTTTCTAATTTAATATTCTTTCAGAATTTATGCAACAGAATCAGCGACTGAATCTTTTCACTGTGACATTTGCTCACAAATTTATTTTTGCTGTGAAACCAGAGGTTTTGACTAGCTCTAACTGGTATCAATACGTGTAGCATGCACCATACACAGCCAGAGACACCAGTTCTGTTGAGCAGGATATGCATGCCCCAAATACTGAAAGTCATTTAAATAAATAGCAAATTAGAACATCGCTCACTAGACACCAGCTACTGTCCAGCCAGTGTGTGGTTGCACAAGGAACTCCTTTTGTTCCCATTAATGCACATGAGCTAGAATATTGTTCGCAAGCTGCTCAAGGGTATATGCCTGGAAAAGGAGCAGGAGAGGACTGAGGACAAGACTGGTTGGAAGAAGAGGAGGGAACACATTGTAATCTCTGAATACTTGCCAGAACTACCCCCTCTAGCATGTGTGTTTTCCAGCTGAACTTCTGGCTCATACTTAACAGCCCAAGTCACAATGCAAAATCTAAACACTACCCAATGAAATCCAGAGCACACACCTGCCCATTTTGATTCAAATATTATATTAAAATGTATATTATAATGTTCCAACATTGAAATACAAGGATTCACCACTATTAAAACACAATATTTTGAGGGGACCAAATCAAAGTTTGTCAGAATTTTTCATTCCATGATAAATTCTGGATTTTTTTCCCTATTTGGAACAAAGCCAGAAATCAAAATGTCAGCGTTTCTTGCAGAATGGAAATTCAGTTTTCCAACCAGCTGTGCTACTGCTTTGGGACCCAACCCAGCTCTGATTAAAATCAATGGGAATTTTACTATTTACTTCAAAAAGAGAAGAATAAATCCCATCATTACTACTTAAAAAAAACCTACCTCTTGAGCCATTTATTTTTTCATATTCCTGAACAAACTATTTAGAATACACAATAGCTCTCCCCCAGTTTTCTCAGCCATAATGGTACCCTTTACAGTGTTTACTGAGAATTGCGGACAATAATGTAACTGTTAAGCAAAACTAACTAATACAGTAGCCCCTCTAAACCATATACCTTTCCCACCCCCATTCCTCAACTCATCCCAGTTTCTACTCCCTGCAATTTGTGTGCACGCAGTTAATTCCATCTAGAGAATTAACCCTGTGATAATGGACTGATTTACTTGCTCACCTGCAAAAAAACCCCAAATCTACAAATTGCAAAAGCCACATGGCAAAATTATAAAGCTCTGAAACCGATCCTATTCAACAGAAAACATCATGCCAATATTCTAAACAATTATTTCAGCATGTGCACATTACCTCCAATCTCTCTCCTGGTCCAATTCATGTGCAAATTAGCAGAAATTCAATGAACAAAATTCACAGGTGTTTAGCATTTCATTACAGCACCCATCTACATGGTGCTGAATAACTAATATTTTTTCTTCCCATTTGTTTGTTCTGCAGAGTAAGAACATAATCAAATTATATCTCCTTGGTCTAATGTTATGAATACCCACAGAAAAAAGTGTGGTATGAAGATTTTTTTAGCATGAATTTGGGATAACCAGATTGCTTACAAGGGTTAGAAACTGGCATGACCACCTGATGAGGTGTCTTCACCACCAGTTAGAGTGGAATTACTTAAAGGATCAAAATTCCTTACTGCATAGTATAATTCAAATACCCTCCTTGATTTACCTTGTTTTATTAGATTCATCTGAAGTTCCTCAGTCTTTTCTCCAATTTACTAACCTAATTAAATGTGTTCTATCTGCCAGTCTTGTCTCCTTATTGCTCACCTAGATCCTAGGTCTGTTGTGACTAATGGGCCTACAAGGTGTACCCCTATTGTGAGCATAAATACAAAAAGCATGTGAAAGGTCATACAATCTTACAATAACCATGAAAAACAGGTCAAGTTGTTTACAACATTGACTGTTATAAAAAGTGTAAGAGAACCAGACAAAAGCTGAATCAGTCTAAACCAAAAAGATCATGTTGATATAATCCAAGGATTGTGTTTAAATTATGCTTGTTAAAAAACAAACAACAAATAACAACAGGAGATTTGGAGCCAGATGTTAATGAACCAAAGTTGGTATGCTAGATATTAGACCTAATTGGTGAACAAAATAAAGAGGGGGTGGACTGATTCCACCCAGCACTCCTCTTTTGGGTCCTGAAAAGAAAGATTGCAGAAGAACATTATGAAAGAACAAAACAAAAGAACACACTGAGGCTCCTGAGGCAAGCTTCACCATTATTGCTGCAACGCCCACAATATCCTGCAACCCCAAACCTTCATTGTTCTGATCCTGAGAGGTATTCTGATCAGAACAAGTCAGAGAGCGGAATCCAAATAACATCACCTCCCCTACCAGCTGAATCACAAACAGCACCTGGATGACAGTTATTACCTTATTTAATACCATTTATGAGACTATCCAACAAGGGGGCTTTTCCTTCTAAGATTTCAATTTAACGACAGCAGTAGCAATGACATATCCAGCCCATCTCAACTAGCTTCTTCTCTTTTCCCCAGAAGGACAATTGCTAGCATCTTTGATACTATTTAAAAGACTATTCAACAACAGGGTTTGTTTGTTTTCCATTATAAAACTCTCTCTAACTAAAGGAAAAGGGAACATGGGATGTAGTTAACATGAAAGTCTTATTAAATACTTTTTCATTTCAAATGCTTTAACTATTTTCCCTTCTTTTCTGTTCCTTTAATAAAAGGTTAAAAGGATTTTAATGGTATATTTGCTATTGTGCTAAGCTGGCTGAAGTCTGTATAGCAAGCCTCAGACCTTGTTTAACACTGTTTATGGTTAGACAGGAAATGGGTTATGTTATGTTAACTCCTTTAGCCTATTTATTCCATCTAAATTAGTACATGTCCTAGATCCTTAATGTACAGAACTTTATGGCACGCCATTGTTAACCTTTTGGGGTGATGGAAGTTAACCAAACTTTTCTGCCACTTAGCCAGTTTCTACCAACAGAACCTTTACTCCTCATCCTGTGACTCCTTAGTAACCTTGAAAGCCTCTTGTGAGAGACTTTTTCAAAGGCTTACTGAAAGTTCAACTCTACTACATCAGCTGTTTCCCTTATTCACTATTTTGTTGACATGCTCAAGAAATTCTAGTAGATTAAAACGGATGCTGGTTAGTCACTAACAACTCATCAGAATCTTGCTCCATTGAAGTCAATGGGAGTTTTGCAATTGATTTCAGTAGGGAGGAGAGGGATTTCACCCCCAGTGTATTATCATTCTCATTTATTTTATTGTTTCAGCCAAATTACTTGGTACTGTAATTAGACTCACTTGTATAATTTTCAGGATCATTGCTAGGATTTTTTAAGATTCACACAACATTTGTTAACCTCCAGTTCTCTGGTTCAGCAGCTGTTTTTAATGAGACATTGCATATTTCTATTTGTGGCTCAACCACTTCATTCTTAAAGTCCTTCAAGAGAGTCATATTATATGTATATATAAATAAAAGCTTAGTCAAGTTACTTGTTACCCCATTTTTTAACTCGTGCAATTAGCCAAAGTTCAGGGCCCTGAGGATTGTTTCCATTATGAGAAATTGATGGAGTCAGGTATCTTTAGTGAAATCTTTATTTACAAGGAATATACAAAGTCTTGTTTTTCTGAACACAGTAGGAGTCAAACAGAAGATAGTTTCTTTGCTCACAGATCCAAGCCTCTTTTAGGCAGCAGTCAGCCTAAAAGCTCTCCCAGCTTTTTGCCAGAGCCACACTCCCAGTGCTTCTGTTATTATATCTAGCTCTTCCTTATTGCCTTTTCTCCCAGTTTCTCTGGTCTTTTTGCTGTTTCCCAGACACCCAAAAGCAGCCTCAATCTAATCAAAGCCTTAGTCCTTGACTTTGCTACGAGTCCCCCAGAAACCTCTTTTTGGTCATGGTTCAGCTTCTACTCCAGATTAGTTATGTTCCTGTGCTTTGTGTTACACGCTTATCATTTCAGCTATGTGGCGACATAAAAGAGCTCAATGGGTTCTTTACATTTATCCTGAATGAAAGGCAGCTGTAAAACCCACCAACTTCAACAAGATTTAACGCAAGCTATAACAATAGTAATTTGCTCCAACATATGTTTTTTGACTACTCACTTTTATTAATTGAAAAGGGTAAGTATATCCCAACATCCTCTGTGGTGAAGGCAGATCTTCTACAATGTGCTTATGACCGTAACTTCTCCTTTTACTCCCTGGTAGTGTAGCACACCTACAGATTCTTCTGTAGGCTTCCTATTTCTAATCTACTGTAAAATCTCCTAATATCCATCATGCTATAGAAAATGCTCCTTTCTATTGGCTTCATTAAAGATAGCTTTCCATTTTCTAAAAGAAATGTGCTTGGCCTACATGGATTTTAAACACAGTTGGGTTTCTTCCTGAGTGAGGAATAGAGATTGCTAATAAACCAGCAAGCCAAATTTATTGGCAGATTTTATATTCAGTTTTCTCTTGTCACATTCCCACTAAATGAATGAAATAATACTGGATTGCCAACAAGTACAAAGCCTGCATTTGCACTAGAAAAGTGCTCCTCTCAAAAACTATAATGTAAAAAATTTGTAGGGGAAATATTTTCAGGGGGGAATAAAAAGCCTTTCTCCCAAAGATTCTGCACACTGACTGGGTTATCAGACATATAGTCATTAACCCCATACACATGTATGCAAGTGTAAAACACACCCTTGCATGTGGTCTACCCTTAATATGATTTGTAGCATAGAAGTGGATGTTGGATCCACTATTTTATCCACACCAAGCAGGTGGGCAGAACAGAATGAGGACAGGACAGCATCATTGTGTCTCACATGCTGACCTACATAGATGTGTTGGCATGCTGGGAGACATACTGAACTGGGTATAGTCATGCTGTGGTATATTAACTCCCTGGAACAAGTGCGGGGGAAAGAATATGCAGATTGTTTGCCTATACGTCACAATCTGCTTTTTTGTAGTACTTGTGGAACAGCAGAACTGCATAATGCCCCTTACTCAGGACAGATCGTAAAGGGACTATCTAGCTTTTAATGAATACATTGTTATTCACCCAGTCCTACTCACAGTGCACAAGTTACATATTAACAAACTAACAGCGTAATGTCTTAATACTGCAATAAAACACATTTAGATCCCTCATTATGAACAAAAAAATATTCTTCCAAGCACAGAGGAGAGAGAACATTATATCTGTCCTTTTAAAAAGGTCAGCTGCAGTAAAGCAGAATTAAAGATCAGTTAATGTCTTTCAGGTGGACAACATTAAAGTGTGTTCAATTCATAAACCTATAACAAATATATTAGCATATTTCCCATTTTACAGTCATTTCTTTACAATGATTTTTGTAGATATTGGTGTCTGTTACCAGTAGTTAGAAATGTCACCTTTTTGAGAGGTACACTAATTTTCCTTTAAAAATGAACAAATCAACAGATTGTATACATGGAAGCTCACTTTTTCCTGCCTTCTATCCCCACTCTCCCCACCCACCCCCAAACACCTTTTACTATTCAATTCCAGAAGGAAAAATCCCAAAGCCCTAGTAACACCGAAACTGCTATTAAATAAAGGTCAAAAAGGTCTAACATTTCATTTGCACATTCTAATTCAATGACTTCATGAAACCTCATGCTATAAAACCAGAGTCCTGTGCAGAAGCTGTAGATATTGGAATGGACATAATCATCTGTGTGTAGGTAGCATTGTTAATTTAGCTAGAGAACAAAAATCTGACACCTTCCATTTGAGAATTCATGGCAAAAACTGACTTGAGGCAGCTCAATAAAGTGTACTGATCAGGAGAACATGCCCCTATATTCAGTAAATCTGGTTACTTTTGTCAGATTTCTATGGCTGCAGCTGGTGCATTTTAAGAAACTCATGTCTTTTACCACATACAGTATTTAGATGCTCACTGAGCAGACACAGACTGCTTAATGCAGCTTGGCAATCTAAAATTGTCAGGCTCCACATATATAAATAACTATCTACTTCAATAGGCTAAGAACTTGATCTGCTCATGCCCCATTTCAAGGCTCAAATAGAATACTTTCCTTTTCATTTTTAGTGTGTTTCTCTTACTCTGTGCACTGAGTGTGCAGTTTCTTATGGTCTACATTTTTAAAACTTTGTTTAATTGGAAGGATATTTTTTCCCTGAAGCTAGTTGCAAGTATGTAATCACTTACTTCATGTTACAGATGACATTTATTCACTGGATTTTTTAAAGCGATATTCAATTACTCCTACACTGATTTAGAGTTACATAATTCCAGTCGTCATATCTGCATATTTTAATATAGAATAACATTGCATTTTTTGCAACTCCATATTCCATAGGAAGAGAACTTACTTTTTAATGTTATCTGCATTAGGTTATAATGATCCAATGAATTACACAAGGCAGCACTTATTTCCAGGACAAAGATATACCTCCATGTCACACAGACTTTAGCAATACAGTGTAAATTAAGTTCTTTATCACAAAGAGTTTTTATACATGTTATTATAAAAATTTCACCCAGAGACTACAAACCATACAACACAAACGTGAACAAGCCGTGACAAGCTATTATATAGGACTTTGTACTGGGCCGCTAAGAGCTGCAGCACAGAACTTGCAACTTCTGGTGTGTGTGTGTGTGTGTGGCGGGGAGGGGTGGGGTTGGTCTAAGGTGTCCATAAATTACAATATCTTCCTGAGGTGGCCCTACAGGCCACAGCACATCTAGAAACAGCATGCCTACCCTTGATACACCCTCTATACCAGGGCTTGCAAAGCGGTTCTCTGAAGGCAACCTTACAACTGTCTTCTTAAGTGACTGTGCTGGGAGAATCCTTCCCCCAGGCAGAATCAAGGGGTTTAGGGCTCTTTTATGCTACTCTGTCCCTTTTACAAAGGATAAAGGGACCAGAGCATGGATGAAGCACTCAACTTTCATAGTCAAGGATTTATGTCAACTTAAAACTCATTCTGCCTAAATATTATTGTTACAGCCACCAATGATTTACAGTAATAAAGATCAGAGAAAATATATTTTTCTGTTTTACAGTGTGTTTCTCAAACATTTGACAGCACTAAGGTGACGATTTACAGATCATACTCCTAAATCCATGGTTTAGTACCTAAATAAAAGGGACCTGATTTACTAAAGTGCTGAGCCCTTGTACTTTTCACTGAAATTAACTGCCAAAATATGGCTTAGGAGCCAAACTCTAGGATGTTATTTTTGAAAATCTTGGTCTTGATGTCTATGTGAAAAACATTGAAACTCACTAGTCAGTAAGTTGTTTCTGTTGGTCTATCATAGTGGTCAACCGGAAACATAAAATATTTTATAAAAAGAAGAAAATATGATTATAAAACCATTAAGTTACTCAAAATAGTCAAACTTAGTAAGTTACTTGGAGGTGAACTTCTGGCTGCTAGACTGCTCCATGTGGCGCATTAAGGATACCTCTGTGTAAGTGGTATAGAGGGTTTATTATGTGAACTAGAAGGTGGTCACCAAGTTCCCCCTCTGTGACATACCCAGGGTACAATCTGGACTGAAGAACAGCTGTGTCCCTTCATTTCTCCAACCTGGAGTGCCTTTTACACTGTGACGGGTTGGGGTCACAGAGACCTGCTTGGTGCTGCCACCTGGTGTGCCAAGGCTACTTCTGCCCCTGCTTCCAGGCCTTTTCCAGCTTGGGACTCCCGAATCCTGTCTGTTTTGAGCCAGATTCCACTGATCTGCTGCAAACACAGACCCAGGTCTGAACCAAGTCCACTCACAAATGTAAGGCTCCTGGAAGCGCTCTTGCCTTTGACACCCAGGTGTCCAACTCCCAAGGAGGTTCAAACCCTTAATAAATCCGTTTTACCCTGTATAAAGCTCATACAGGGCAAACTCATAAATAGTTCGCCTTCTATTTCAAAGATAGAAAGATATGCACAGCTGTTTGCCCCTCCCCCCCCCCCCACCCCGGGTACCAACTCGTACACCAGGAAACTTAATGAGTAAAAAGTGATTTTAATAAGTACAGAAAGTAGGATTTAGGTGATTCCAAGTAGTGACAGACAGAACAAATTGAATTACTAAGTAAAATAAAATAAAACACGCAGGTCTATGTCTAATCAAACTTCACACAGATATCAAAACCTCACCGGTTCCAGCTTTCTTTCTTTCACAGGCTGTAAAGCTTCTAGCCTGGGTCCAGCATTCACTCACACCCCCTATTGTCTCTGTCCTTTGTTCAGTCTCTCTCAGGTATGTCCTTGGGGGGTGGAGAGCTTCTTTCTTTAGGCCTTGGCTACACTTGCAGATGTACAACGCTGTTAGTTAAACCCGTGTTCGTACAGCTGAGTAGGGAAAGCGCTGCAGCCTGTCCACACTGGCAGCTGCCAGCGCAGTAAGGTGGCTACATTTGAGGCATTTGCAGCTGTATTGGGAGCGGTGCATTATGGGCATTCAAGTGGCTGCAACGTGCTTTTCAAATCGGGGGGGTGAGGGGGACTTTGACAGGGAGCGTTTTTGGAGACAGAGTGGGTTTTTGGAATATCCACAGAGTGTCAGCTCATTATTTCCACACCTCCACATCCCCTGCCTCTCTCTCAATCACTGAAAGCAAACAGCAGGGGCTTTGTTTGTTTTTAAAGAGCAGATAAAAGAGAGGAAACGGAGCCTTCCCCCTCCCCCCCCGCCGTTCTTCTCCCCCCCCGCCCACGCTGTCTCTGTCCAAGGCAACTTTGCTGCCGGCATTCCTAACGGAGCCCCTCCCCTCTTCCCCCCCCACGCCTGCAAACAGTAGCTGTGTTTGGTTTTTTGTAAAGCACCTCAACAACGGAGCTCTGAACTCCAACCCGGAAGTGCCGTTTCAAAACAAAGGCAGCTTCGGGAGATCAGTAACTGCATTGTTCCTTGGCTACACTGAAAGACCAACGTTCCACCCACTTCGCAACAGCTGTTATTCCTGTCAGGGAGGTGGAGTATATGCAGCGCTGTATCTGAGGAGATACAGCGCTGCACGTGCCTTGCAAGTGTAGCCAGTTAGTGAGTTACAGAGCTGCAGGCAGTTTTATTGCGCTGTAACTCATAAGTGTAGCCAAGGCCTTAGCCAGCTGAAGACAAAATGGAGGGGTTTCCTAGGGGTTTAAATAGATTTACTCCTCTGGGTGGACACCCCTCCCTCTCCCTGTGTAGCATCCAGTTACCAAATGGAGTTGGGGTCCCATGGACAAGTCACTTGTCCATGCACAACTCAGTTCCTTCTCAGACCAGCCACATTCCTGGCAAAGCTCAGATGTAGATTGGTGTCTGCAAGTTCTATTGTCTGTTAAGTGCTTCTTGATTGGGCACTTAACCTGCACATTCCTTTCTCAAGAAATACAACCAATATTCATAACTTCAACTACAACAATGATACATGCATATAAACGGGAGGAATAAATTCAGTAGGTCATAACTTTCACAGAGATATGTTACATGGCACATGTAGCATAAAACATAGTCCAGTTACATCATGTATACATTTATAAGCATCTCCCCATAAAGTTTTATGGGGTACACCGTCACAGTGGTCACCAAGTTCCCCCTCTGTGACATACCCAGGGTACAATCTGGACTGAAGAACAGCTGTGTCCCCTCAGCTCTCCAACCTGGAGTGCGTTTTACACTGCTTTGCTGTGAGAGCAACCATTCCTGGTCTGCTCACACACAGCCTCCAGCATATAAATTACTCCCAGTTATAGTGCATGAGTGCTGATGCCAATCATTCTTGAATTACACTACAGAGTAATACCAGCAAATTCCCAGTCTCAGACCTTCCCCAGAAATGTACACCTTGTACTGCCCAGCTCTCTCCTGGATGATACAAGTTCACATAAAATCTGTCATTTTATTAATAGAAAGTAGTAGGAAGTAACAAATTCTGTTATCCCAAATGGAGTTCCCCAAACACTTTAGTCCAAATACACTGGTTTAGATGAAATAATTAGACAAGTTTATTAACTACAAATAGATGGATTTTAAGTGATAAGGCACCAAAGTCAGAATTGACTTAACTTAAAGTGAATTTAAAGCAAAAATCTCTCTAACCACATGTTCTACTAGTTTTACTGGTTGAACTATTTCAGTCAGGATCCTGCCCCCCAATCCAAAGCCACTTCCTTTGTTCTTTGGGTGTTGATGCTGTTGGGCAGAGAGAAAGGGAGGAATAATTTGGAGTGTCTGCTCTCCCTTCTTATAGTTCTTTCTGTTCTTCAAGAAGCATCTCCAGCTGGGTTCAGGAGATAGAAAGTCTGTGGGAATGGGAGCTGTTTCTTGGTCAAGATGTAACTTTTTCACTCACACCCTCTTTCCTGCCAAAAACTGGCTACTTACCCGTGTGATGATCCATTTGATTTTGTTGGCACCTGGGTGAGGTGTTAGCTTGCCTTTTGTCTCTGGAGATCTGGTTTGTGGCCATTCCCTGATTTGGAACATGTTTTGATAATGCCATACAGTAGAATCTTACAACTTTACGTATAGCGGGCCACAGGTTGCCCACCACTGACATATAGTGTTGCTACACATATTTTACCATGGCAATAATTGTCAGCAAATTATGAGTTTTCAAATGACACCTCAGAAAGCTTTATACTTTGTACAAAATTTATCATAGTCCTGTAAAGGGGTGAACCCGGGGAATAGACCATCATAGCCTCTGAAACACAGAATCCTTTCATGCTAACCCCACAGAGAAGCCAGAGTTATAGCAGTATCTTAAAATAACTAGGGGCAAACATTTCAGTTAAAATACAATGCCACAGATCAACATTCAGGGTGAAATGCTGGTCCCATTGAAAACAATGGCAAACTCTTATTGACTTCAGTAGGGTCAGGATTTCACCTTCAGTACATTACTCCAATGCACCATTGGGGAAAAAATATATTTCTGAAAATAAGGTAACCATATAACTTATCTGAATTCTACACAAACCACTGGTTGAAAGCCAGAATCATTACAAGCCTTAACAGAAACAAATTTTAAATCTGACAATCATAACAGCCAGAGGGTAAAAGCCAGAGCAAAGGTTAACAACTTTGCCTCCTAAGTTGATGGCAGCAAAAATAAATCCAGGAGCCAGACAGTTTAGGGAGGCATCTTTCCCAATGCTTTAAGCAATGCAGCTTCCACAAAAACCAGAGTAGTGCAAGATGCAACAAAAAGCTATACTATATTTTAAATAAACTAAATTGACATGGGGGGAGGGGGGGGGGAACAGAACACTCCATTCCTAATTAATAAGTGCTGCTTCAAACAAATAATGTTGGTACCCAAATAAGAAAAAATGGCCTAGTTTATTAACTATAAAATAGTGCAGCTTCTCCAAATAGGGCTATGTTATCCGCAGATTGCTCCCCATTTCTGCGGAGAATCTTACAAGAGAAGGGCAGAGCAGTAGAAATATTCCATGAGGTTGTCTTGGAAAGCCTCCTGTCTGGGGAGAGAGATTTGGGGTCCTTCAGATTCTGAAGGGAGCAAGGCCCCCTTACTCACAAATTCAGAAAATTTATGGGGAAGGCACCACTTACCTCTTTGAAGGCAGAAGCTGTCCTCATAGATAGCTGTATCTCTGAGGGCTCTGCTCCATTCTGACAATGTGATTCCAGCCAGAGCAATGCTGCCACTGGCTGAGTACACATGGGAACTAGGTCCCACAGGGAGCTAATATAGCTCTGAGGTACATTAACACCCCTCACCAAAACTATATGGAGTACTGACTTCTATGAGCTATTGTGAAGGAGCATCTGAATGGTCCCAGGTGAAGAGCAAGGTACTTGGGAAGTCACCCTCTTTGCACCAATGTTATATTCATCTGAGGAAAGTTGCCAACAGCTGATGTACAAAAAAGACATGGTGTATTGATAGCTCAGTGGTTTGCACATTGGCCTGCTAAACCCAGGGTTGTGAGTTCAATCCTTGAGGGGGCCATTTGGGGATCTGGGGCAAAAATCTGTCAGGGGACAGTACTTGGTCCTGCTAGTGAAGGCGGGGGACTGGACTCAATGACCTTTCAAGGTCGTTCCAGTTCTAGAAGACTGGCATATCTCCATTTATTTATTTATTTATTTATTGTAGTATGAACCACACTTACAAAACCAGAGGGCCCTGTTCTGCATTAATTAAACATCCAAAATACTGATGGAACTCAGTGGGAGTCTGAGTTTGCAAGGAATGCAGAATTGGGTACATATTTTTTTAAATAATGAAAATCACTGCAAACTGCAATCATTACATTAGATATATCAGGAATTACTAACCCATAGGGATATAATAGAATTAAACAAGCCTCATATAGAAAAAAATAGTAATTTCCCCCAAACAATAGTTTTGTAAAATATTACCTCAAAAACTATTTTCTATTTATAACTGCTTCACTTTGCCTCGAAGGTCAAGGACACACAACTTTCCAAGCAGTGCAGCTTGTGACGTTAAAGTAAAATTAAATGTTTGCCCAATAAGAAATATGATAATCGGATCCCATAATGACTCACTCATATGCTGTCCCAATTAAATAATGATGAGCCCATTCCCAGAGAAATATTCTTGCCAGCTTCCCAATAGCATTGCAGCAGCTTCAAAATGAGTTAGTTAAGAAGCCAAAGTATGTAGCTGGCCTACTCTTGTCTGCAGGAAATGTTTTTAAGACAAAGTGTATCAACTTTACTTACTAATCAGTTGGCAGAACGTTAACGCATGCCACTGTGATGGGATCCCCGGGATGCAGCCTGGGACTGTAGGACCACTGTGCCCCCTTAACTCTCCAGCCTGGGCTGTCTCTCACACTGCTTTGCTAGTGACAGGGAGGAAGCCCCTCGAGGCACTGTTATCACTCATCACAACCACATGTGGAGCCCCACACTCAGATAGATTGCGTGAATTCTCTCAAAGCCACTCATGAATCATACAAAGAAAGGCACCAGCCAAATCCCCCACAGCTCCCAGCCTTGTATTTCAGTAATATACCATCTTGCACTGCTCAAGATAAGCAGTGCAAGTTTATTAATTGGTTCACCACTTCATCAATGGAAAGTGGATATTCACCAGCCTTTGTAAACCTGAGCAGATTTACCAAACACTTCAGGCAAACTTGCTGGTAAAGATAAACAGTAAAACAAGTTTATGGACTATAAAAGATAGATTTTAAGTGATAAGTGATAGGCAAAAAGTCAGTTAGTTACCAAAATAAAATAAAATATAAGTAAAATAAAATATAAACTCTCAACCTACTAGACTGGGCAACATCTAGATTAAGCAGTTTTTCTCATCTCCACTGGATATTGCAGTTTATAGTACACAGGTTTCACCCTTGAAAACTGGACCAGATTCCTTTGTTGGGGTCTTCAGTCTTCTCAGCATCCTTGTTGCTTGCAGCATAGGTGGGGGAGGGAGAAAAGCCCAAGCATGGGCTCCCTGTGTTCTGATTTATATCTTTAGTCCATGTGCTTGGAGAACACAAGTCCATGCATATCTGGTGGGCATTGCTGAGTCACAAGGTGAAGCAATACCCTGGGTGTGTCTCCTGTGAGTGAGTCATTGAATTATAACTCCTCTGCTGGACAATGGCTGGTGATGTCTGTTCAGCACCCACCCAGGTGTTGGTTACCTCTTCCCTTGTCATTGTCTCTGGAGAGCTAGCATCTGGGCACTTCCCAAACCCACAGCTTATTTTAGTGAAAACCATATAACACGATTCTTATAATTTTATATACATTAATGATACACATATTTAGATGGAACAATGGCTTTCAATACATCATAACCTTTCCCATGATACCACACATGGCATGCTTTATATGTAATATCACAATTATATGTAAATGAGGAATACAGGGGTTACAGGGTGCTCCCCCAAGTATAGAATGTTACAGCCTCCTGGTGTACAGGGAGGGGGGTTGTTTGTTTGTTTGCTTTGTTTTGATTAAAACCATATGATACAAATAAATGAGTGAATTTTATATACATAATTTATAAGTTATAATTATGGCTGTCAAGCGATTAAAATAATTAATTGCAATTAATCGTGCTGTTAAATACCAATAGAATACTATTTATATAAATATTTTTGGATGTTTTCCACATTTTCAAATATATTTATTTCAATAACAATGCAGAATACAAAGTGGACAGTGTTCACTGTATATTCATTTTTTATTATAAGTATTTGCCCTGTAAAAATAAAATAAATATTATTTTTCAATTCACTTAATACAAGTACTGTAATGCAATCACTTTATCAAGAAAGTTGAACTTATAAATGTAGAATTATGTACAAAAAATAACTGCACTCAAAAACAAAACAGTGTAAAACTTTAGAGCCTACAAGTCCAATTAGTCCTACTTCTTGTTCAACCAATTGCTCAAATAAGTTTGTTTACATTTGCAGGAGATAATGCTGCCTGCTTCTTGTTTCCAAGGTCACCTGAAAGTGAGAACAGGCATTCACATGGCACTGTTGTAGCTAACGTTGCAAGATATTTATGTGCCAGATACGCTGAAGATTAATTCATACCTTTATGCTTTAATCACCATTCCAGAGGACATGTGTCCATGCTGATGATGGGTTCTGCTTGATAATGATCCAAAGTAGTGCAGACCAACACATGTTCATTTTCATCATCTGAGTCAGATGCCACCAGCAGAAGGTTGATTTTCTTTTTGGTAGTTCGTAGTTTCAGCATTGGTGTGTTGCTCTTTTAAGACTTCTGAAAGCATGCTCCACACCCCGTCCCGATCAGATTTTGGAAGGTACTTCAGATTCTTAAATCTTGGGTCGAGTGCTGTAGCTATCTTTAGAAATTTCACATTGGTACCTTCCTTGCGTTTTGTCAAATCTGCAGTAAAAGTGTTCTTAAAATGAACAACGTGCTGGGTCATCATCCGAGACTGCTATAACATGGGTAAAACACAGCCACTCCAGGAGACATTCAATTCTCCCCCAAGGAATTCAGTCACAAATTTAATTAACACATTATTTTTTTAATGAGCATCATCAGCGTGGAAGCATGTCCTCTAGAATGGTGGGGCATGAAGAGGCATATGAATATTTAGCATATCTGGCACGTAAACACCTTGCATGCCATCTACAACAGTGCCATGTGAATGTCTGTTCTCATTTTCAGGTGACATTTGAAATAAGAAGCGGGCAGCATTATCTCCCGTAAATGTAAACAAACTTGTTTGTCTTAGCGATTGGCTGAACAAGAAGTTCAGCCAAGTGGACTTGTAGGCTCTAAAGTTTTACACTGTTTTGTTTTTGAGTGCAGTTATGTAAGTAAAAATCGTACATAAAGAGGTTGCACTATGGTACTTATATGAGGTGGATTGAAAAATACTATTTATTTTATCATTTTACAGTGCAAATATTTGTAATAGAAATAATATAAAATGAGTACTGTACACTCCATATTCTGTGTTGTAATTGAAATCAATATATTTGAAAATGCAGAAAAACATCAAAAAATATTTAATAATTTTAATTGGTATTCTATTGTTTAACAGTACGATTAAAACTGTGATTTAAACTGCGATTAATCACAATTTTTAAAATTGCAATTTAATTTTTTTTGCGTTAACCGCATGAGATAACTGCGATTAATCAGAAGTCTTAGCTATAATACTAAGCACTGGCTTCTTACTTGGTCATAGCTCTAACACAAAGAATTCAGTAATTAGAAAACAAAATCAAGTCAGAGCCATGAAAACTCAACACTATCTATTGCTTACTAGTCACAAAACATATTTCACTGGCATTATTTTATAAGGTAAAGCTTTAAACCTGCACACAATTATGCTCTTGTATACAGTAAAACACAAAATAATTCTACTTACTTCAGCAGGATTCAAGTTTACTCATGTGAATAAAGTTAAGTACACGTGTAAGTGTTTGCAGAATCAGGGCCCAACTGTGTGCCAAGACTAACATTCTCCTCCTCCACCATCACTACAGGTAGAAAATGCCTTATCCATTATTGTCACACATGATCAAAATCCAGCATGCATGTTTAGGGGATGCCACTGTATGAGCAAGAAATAAACTGGAGCCCTTCTGTCCCCCTATAACATGGTTATACTGATAGTGAGTTTTCCACATTGATGCAAGTTTACACAATTTGTATTACTTCAACCATTGTGGGCTTATTTGCAGCTGTGGTATCTCAAGGGGAGTTAGATATATATCAAATCTGCAAAATCTAGCATTAACGGTGGGAAAAGTAAATACCAAAAAGACAGGAAATTAAGTGCTGAAGCTGACAGCTCAAAGTTATCTCTGCCCCCTTGTGCTTATGCTTTGAATGATGGTATTTCGGGGCCATTTCATTATATTGCGTTATTTGTCAAGTTATAGGCAGAGCCGGTTGCACCACCTGTTGTTACAGTTGCCTGACACTTCACATTATTAGACCCTGTATTCAGTTGCTTATTCCTTTCCCAAACCAACCATTCAGGCAGATGTTTTCTATGCTAAATCTCTTCCTCATGCTGATTTTTTAAATTAAATTATTTATTTTCATTTCTTTTTTAAATGAAGCTCAGTCTGTTTATCTTATCAAAAAAGAAGATTGAGATGTGACTTGATCACCGTGTGTACATACTTTCTGCGGGAGAAAAATATAAGACACTAAAGAGCTCTTTAATGTAGCAGAGAAAGGCACAACAAGAACCAATGACTGGAAGTTAAAGCCAGACAAACTGAAATTAGAAAAAAGGCATTAAAAAAATAGCAGTGAGGGACATTGTTCTAATTTTTAACTAACCAAGGGAAGTGGTGCATTCTCCATCTCTTGATGTCTTCAGATCAAGATAGGATGCATTTCTGGAAGAAAGAGTTCAATCATAACACAAGCTATTGGGATCAATACAGGAGTAACTCAGTGAAATTCTATGGGCTGTGTTACACAGGAGATCAGGCTAGATATCTAATGCTCCCCCCCTTCTGAAATTAAAATCTATTAACCTTTTTGAAAATTCCAGATAAATGTGTTCAGCAGTTTCAGAGAAAAAAGTGAGGGAAAAACAAGTTGTTTTGCCCATTTTTTTTTTAAAGTCAGCTGTTATATTACTTTGGGGTACAGATGAAAAGCCACTCAAAATTGGCCAAGCGATACATCTCTAAAAAGCTGCAGTGTGCACATGCTCTGTAGAAAGTTGTTAGTTTGGCAGCTAAATTCTCTTAGGAGTCCATCTGCACGGAGCATGTTCCATCTCCTCATAGCACCTATGTGCTGACTATAATGTGCATGCAACATCCCCGTAGAACAACTGAGCATGCTCCATCTCAGGGGGTGGGCGTGGGGCGGGGGGGAGGATCTAAGCTGGACTTTCAGTGCAATTGTTCCTTCTAGTTGCACAAGGCCACTGTGATGCCAAGCACCAGTACTGAGGTGGTCTCTCTCCTGTACTATCAATGCTTCCCTTGCTGGTAACAAGAAAGCAAGGAAGAAGCAACCTAGTTAATGCAGAGGGTTAAGGCTGTGAGGGTACAAGGGCAGGAGTCAGTGGGAATAGGAGCAGGAGACCGGATTCTCCTACAAGATGGGCAGGAGCAAAAGAGTTTATAACCACTAGAACATGGTACTAATCGAGGGTCAAGTGATAGCAGTCTGTGCTGTGTATCTAAAGGTCCTTGCCTGTAACCCATGTAGATGGTCCATATGGCTCCACATGATTGGTTCCACATGACTGCTTCCCCTCACCTCCCAATTTGCTGTAAAAAATTGAAATTTGTTTATTAAACAATGTTAAAAGAACAAAGGTGCAACATCAAGTACTGAAAAGTTAGGAAGTGCCTCAACTGAGGTTGCCCAGCCAATCTCTTTTGACACCCAGTGCATATGCATTATGTTACAGTCCAGTTATATAATCATGTACTATTTATTCCCATCCCCCAATAAAGCGGTGTCCATGTATTCTGTGCTGTACTGCTTACAGCAGGGGTGGGCAAACTTTTCAGCCCGAGGGCAACATTTGGGTATGGAAATTGTATGGCGGGCTATGAATGCTCACGAAATTGGGGATTGGGGTGCGGAAGGGGGTGAGGACTCCAGCTGGGGGTGCAGGCTCTGTGGTGGATCCAGAAATGAGGAGTTCAGTGTGTGGGAAGGGGCTCCAGGCTGGGGCACAGGGTTGGGGTGCGGGAGGGGGGGTGAGGGCTCTGGCTGGGGGTTCAGGCTCTGGAGATGAGGGTTTGGGGTGCAGGAGTGCGCTCTGGGCTGGGACCAAGGGGTTTGGAGGGCAGGAGGGGGATCAGGGCTGGAGCTCAGCATTGGGGTGTAGGAGGGGGTTAGGGGTGCATGCTCCAGGTGGCGCTTACCTCAAGCAGCTCCCAGAAGCAGCAGCATGTCCCTGCTCCGGCTCCTACACGGAGACGCGACCAGGCAGCTCTGCACACTGCCCCATCCACAGGCGCTGTCCCTGCAGCTCCCATTGGCCGTGGTTCCCTTGGCTGCCCCTATATGTGGGAGCCGGACGGGGGACATGCAGCTACTTTGAGGAGCTGCACGGAGCCACGGTACGCACGGAGCGGGGCAAGCCCCCGACCCCACTCCCCAACTGGAGCATCGGAATGGGGCAAGACCCGGACCATGCTCCCTGGCAGGTGCTCGAGGGCCAGATGGGGATGGGGCCCCCGCGCCGAAGTTTGCCTACCCCTGGTTTAGAGACAGCATAGAATATTGCCCACTGCATTTTGGTTAGACATTTGCATGGACTTGAAAAGAAAAGAAAAAGAAAAAAGAAAAACAATAAATTTCTCTTTTGCTAATGGAGGGGAATAATTGCTTGCTTATGTGGTGGGTTGAAGTAGGTGGACATATTGTTTTGATATCTTATATGAGAACAAGTTTTTTTTATGCTGCATTTATCCTATTTAATGTATCCAAAGGATACAGAAATGAGAGCCCTACCCAAGCTCCACTGAACTCAATGCAAAAAACCAAAACCAAACCAAACCAAACCAAAAGCCTCCCATTGATTTCTATTGGCATTGGATTAGACTCAGGTTTATATTCGGGAAATAAATACATATTTAACTTTAATTACACATTTCTAAATTAAGTGATTTCCTGAATAGGGATGCCTTACTGAATCACACCTAATTGCTGACAAATATAAAATATGTGGTCACAACACACACACGTCACATGACAAAATATTGATACAATCTATAAAAATTAAATTGCTGAACATCAAAGTGAAACTTCTGCAGTAATTATTCCATAGATAGGATAGAGCAGTGCAGTTTCATAAAGGTGTAGTGTGCTAACACAGCAGTTCCCAATGCATTTACAATGGATGAGTCACAGTAGTTTTTCCTTCACACACAGACTGAATTACTTGGCCCCTGAAAATATTTAGCTTGGTATTTTTTACCTGCAAGCCATTAAAAGGCAGGGGTGTGTGCATGTGCACGAAATATGATCAAAGTAATCTTTTCTATTTCTAAGGTCCCTATCAAATTTAACCTGAGGTGCATCTGATTTTTGTGTCCCCACATTGGTATCACAGCACAGAGCAAGAGTAATGTAGAATGTTCACGTTTTCTACTGCACTATTCCAACTATACTCTCCTGATAGCAATACACTGCTTCACACATATATATTACTTTTTTTTTTTACTCCACCTCCTAAATTTTCAAAGCAGTGCCTGGGGTTTTAGCCTTGCAACTCTCATTGACTTTTATAAATGTATAACTCATTCCACCTTTTGGCTGCTAGGAATATTTTATGCTGTTTGACAGTGGAATTAATGTGAATGGAGAGGATGCATTCCCAGTAACCAGAGGGTTAATTATTTTTGCAGTAGAATCCTATTTGAAAATGTCCTTCTCTTGCATAAAATGGAAACCTTAATTTACTTTATAAAGTAAGCCACCTTTGTGTGTTTAAAATAGTAAAAACTTGTTTAAAATGTAAACTTTCCAACCAACATAACATTTACCTAGATATTACTAAAATTATATATTGATGTTATACAACTTTTGGGGGGCAAAGAAAGAGAAGTTATGGGTTTTTCACCAATTTCATTTATTTTCATGTTCTATTTTCATTTCCCTCAAGGGCAACAATGCTCAGTATAATATGTTGGTTAGTTTTATATCACCTTCTATTGATATTTTGTGTAATGCCTAGAGCTTACTTTTAGCTCATAGCACATGAATAAAAATGCAATAACTATTCCTTCCTTAGTAAATGAATTGCTCTTTGAATGTTGACTAAAAGTTGTAATGTTTATATTTATAGCAAGTTAGACATTAAAACACAACTTGTCAAATAGAATCCAAATCCAAGGATTTCAAACATTTTTCTTACTGAAAGTGCACAGAGAAAGCATTGAGATATTCCAGACTTTTAACACAATCAGTTTCAGTTTTCTAGGTCTGAACCTATGAACCTTGCTTTGGTTTAACCACATATTTTTCTTGATGTGCATAGGAAGCTATATATCCATATGGATATCAAGAGCCTGACCAAAAACAAATAAATTCAGAGCTAATCCTGACAGTGCAGGGATGCAGAGACTGGGTCCCATTATGCAGGTACTGTGCTCTCTCTGCCTCTGTTACCCTCAGGAGTGAGATATCAGCTTGTGGAAAATGATGCCGGCATTCTGTTCCATTGCCCTATACAAATATACACATGCATGTGAGCTTTTCCACCCACATTTCCCTACTTTCCCCCCCCCCCCCCCACCTACTGAGGCCCATTCTCACCATGGCTGGCGTTGTCACTGGCACTGTGCTGTATGAACCCCAAGGAAAAGTGAGAATATAGTGCTCCTTGGGGAGCAACGGGGGTGAGTTCAATATCCTAATCTTAAATTTCTCTCATGAATACACGGAAAATGGTACCTCTGTGTGTTGTATCTGCAGCTGCTGATATTGTGGCCTTCGGGATCTCCTCCTCCACACTTGTGGAATGCCCAAGCCAGATAAGGAGGAGAAAGACAATGACTCGGGTTGACATGTTCTAGGAGATACTGCAAGACAGTGCTGCATGAGGGAACAAGACCAGGTCGTGGAGGATGACCCTTGCAGACAGCATGGAAAAGGAAAGAGTGGAGAGGAGAAAAATCTGGGAGTACAAAGAAGGAAAAGGAGAGGGAGATGTGCCAGGACATAATGGGGCTTCCCAGGCAGCAAACAGAAATGCTGCAGACTCTGACAGATTTGCAGATTCAAGAATACCATGCTTGCCTCCCTCTGAAGCTCATCGAGAACTCAATATTGGGACCTCTCTATATCCCCTCCCAACATCCCACATAGTATCAGGTAGCTGCACTACCCCATCACTCCATCCCAGGGGACATTAAAGACAATCACAACTTCACATACACTGAACTGTGAAAGATATGGTTGGTGTATGTGTACCTGAAATGGAGATGACTGCTCTTTCCCCTTCACAAAATTCTGTTCCCTTAATAAATTAAGTTCTAAATGCTTTTTTATTCATCTAATTCACGTTACAAAATAAAATTCTATTTTGTGGAACAAAATTCATCTTTATTAGTTTATAACATATGCTGGCTGGTGCAGAGCAGGTCTGACACCCACCAATTTCCTGTTACTCCATTTTGTCACAGAACGCATAACATCGTTCACAGACAATATTAATGGGTGCATTGACAAGGTTATATTCCTACACACACACACACACTTATACTGGGGTCTAAAAGATTAAGGCCATGTAGAGCACATGACAACACCACAAACTGCTCCGGCTCACTATTAAAATGGTCTTTCAAAGCCTCCCTGAGCCATATAGCTCTGTGTTGAGCTCTTCTCATAGCCTTTGTATCTGGCTCAACCTTTATCCCCCACACTGGCAGAAACTTTTCCCTCTTTGCTTCACAGGTACTATGCAGGATACAGCAGGCAGCTATAACCATTTGGGATATTTTTTCACTAAGGTCCAACCTCATAAATAGATGACGCCAGTGACTCTTCAAACAACCAAAGACACATTAAACTGAAATTCTGCAACTGCTGAGCCTGTAGTTGAAACACTCCTTGGTGCAGTCGAGGTAGTTGGTGTGTGGCTTCATGAGCCATGGGAGCAAGGGGTGGCTGGTTCTCCCAGGATCACTATTTGCATTTCAACATTCCAACTGCTAAACTGCCAGTTGGGAAAAAGTCCCTGCTTTCAGTTTTCTGAACAGCCTGGTGGTCTTAAAGCTCTGGCCATCATGCACCTTCCCTGATCAGCTCCCATTGATGTCAGGAACACATCCCTGGTGTGACCGGGGCCATAGGGGGGCATACTGAGATTGTTTAATCAGTGCAAACTGCAAAGAATGGGACAGATGATCCCCGAAACAGGAGGTTATTTCTAATAATTAGCTTCAGCAATCCAGAAACAAAAACAGCTTCTACTATACCTTACTGGTTACCCAAAAGCTAAAAATACAGTTCCCTTAAAACAATCCAGCCTTGGGCTCCCACCCAGACAGCCAAATCAAATGTGATGAGGATTACAGAAAATTTTGTTCATGATATAAAAAGTTCTACCAATCCCAAGGGATTGGGCACATTACCCACCAGGTCAATGAATATTTCAGATCTTACCCAAACAAACGTTTACAGCCAATTCTGATTAAGTAAACTAATATTTATTTTAAAAGAATTAGTGCGTATCGGTTAAAAGATCATTGTATGTGAATAACATTCTTAGGTCAGTTTCATAGTAGAGACAGTGAGCTTTAGAGTTGCAAAGAGTTCTTTCAGAATTAGTTCCATAGGTTACAGTCCAATGTCCACTATCAGGGTAATCCGGACTGAGCTGGAGATCAGGAGGCATTGCAAAGACTTCCCAAAACACACTGCACTGGATGTAGGTGAGTTGCACAGTTGGATACCTATCCCGACTGCCCTGCTATAAGTGCTCCTCGTGAGCATGTGCACTGCTGACACAAGGAGCATAGTGTGCTCATATGCAAAAGCAATGTAATAACTGTGGTGGGCTGTATGCCAACATAATTTAGGTTGACGCAATTTTGTAGTGTAGACATGGCCATAGACACAGATTTCCCTTCCATTTTCCTGCTTCAAGGCTTACTGGAGGAGCCCAATCTTTCTCCCTCACTCCCTTCCTTGCCCTGTATAGGGATCAGCTGACCCCTTCCCAGCTGGGTGTGATAATCGGAAAGGAATGGCTTGCCCGAGGTACCCTGGCTCTTAAAGCAGCAGGCCATCCTATTACATGTGGACAACCAAATGTAAGAAAATTCCTTTCATAAAAGGAATATATTGAGATCCTGTACTACACCTTAATTCAGGGCAATACAAAACCAGAGAAAGGCTGTAGCTTGACTGTATGATGGCTGCTTCAGTTTCTAGATGCAGGGGGAGGACGTTTCCATCCAAGTTCCCTGCCCAGAGGTCTTCCACTATGGAGTTCTACTGAGCTTCAGGATTCGACCTCTAAAAACATCACAACTACTATTAATGCTGGAAAGTTTCCAAGTATCTTTACTGGACAATCCTCTACTCTCTCTCTCTCTCAAGCATAAGCAATGATATAATGGAAAACAGTATGGCCACAGTCTGACTGCACAATTTATTATGGTCAAGTAATACCATCAGAAAATCACCAGTAACATGTAAATGATTAATGCATCAGATTTAAACACCAGTTTGGAATTGAATACTTACTAACACTTACCCTGTTTCAGAGAAGTTTCTCACAGCCATTCACAGTTATGCCTTCAAAATGCTCCCTCATCCTAAAATCCAGCTAATGGCTTTATTGAGATTGGAAAGGTAACAATCTAAGTTACATTCCCTTCTCACAGTGGTTTGCAATCTTCTTTATGTTTGTCTCATTCTTGGATGACTATAAAAAAGTTTTCCTAAGGAGCTGAGGACACACACTCCAACTAAAGCTGTGCTGCATGCCCGGTCTATTTTTAGATGAGGTCCTCTTTTTGCACCTCAGATTGATGATAATAGCTTGTTTGGAGCCTCTTGCTGGTTATTTCTCCCCCTAATTTCTGGAACTGTGTGACAGGGTGTTCACCCCACACTAGCCCAGGAAGGGTTAATGTGGCTCAGAAGGGGTAAAGTAACCTGATAGGCCACACCTGGGAAAGAGTTCGGCTTGATAGTCAAGCACTGAGTGAGGATGGAGCCCAGCTGGGCAGGAGCAGGTATAAGGCTAGGAAGTGAGAGTAGAAAGAGGCAGCAGTGTGGAAGCCTGAAGCCACTCTCTGAGCTTAGAGAAGGAAAGGAAGAAACCGAGCGGGAGAGTAGAAGTCCTGTGATCCTGTACCTCAAGGAAGGGTTTGCCTAGAAGAGTGGTGGAGTAGAACCTTAATAGAGGTGGAGTAGGTCAAGGCTTAGGGAAACAGTAGCTAGGTTTGGGTGGTGCAGAACTTGGCCACTGATTTGAGGGTCCCTGGGAAAGAGCTCAGCGTAGTAGGTGGTCCCAGTTTCCCCTACCAGCCACTCAGAAAGGGGCATAGCTTTAAGTTGGAGCACTGCCAGGAGAATCAGTCCAGTAGACCCACAAGTAGAAAACTATAGTGACCTGGCTGGAGGGCCAAGCCATGAAAAGAGAGCATCCTGATTTACAAACAAACAGGAAGCACTATAACTCCTAGAGCCTGCAGAGTTGCAGCATGAATGAGAGTGAGAAGGTGGAGTCCCCACTATGTCACGGGTGAATCATCAGGGCTTATACAGCCTACAATGAGGCCTTGAACTCTGATTAAAGAGATGTCATGGCAACGGGTGCCATACCAGGGAGCTTACTGAGTCTTCCAATGCAGCCCATTTTAGTTCTCTCTCTTCCTATTGCATCATCAGGACTGTGAGAAATAGAACTTCTGGAGTGGAGAGCTTGAGAGTTTAGTATATGAAGTAGATCTGCTTGGTGGTTATAGGCCTCTGCTATTTTTTTATTCATATTGGGTATTATGCCTACTATTAGCAAGTAAAAGGGAAAGTTCAATTTTTGTCACAGAAAACTATACAGTTCACTTTTCTCCACCTTTGACATCCCCACAGCCTAACAAAAAATCAAGACAAGAAGAATGGCAAGTTACTTTGCAAGTTAAAGTAACTATTTCCAATGACTAAGGGGAAAGGTCACAAACTGATTCTGAGAATGTATGGTCTTTAAGCAATCACAATGACAGTATATTGGTTGACAGTTTCACACATGCTAAAAAAGTTAATGAATTCCTTCCTTTGTTGTTCACTAGAAGATGATGTTAGCTGGCAAGGTGGGGAATAGAGCAGTGCAAGTATCAATTTGTATGATTTTCTTTTAAGAGAGATTTAAATTTGTTCCAGGGCTACATATTGCTAGTTGTGTTAAACAAATGTTCTCTGACTTCAGAAGATGGTGACATTCCTGAGATGTACATGTCCACATTTGTCCCATGTGAAAATTCGTCACGGCTAATCTAATATCACCTCCACCAAAATAAATTGTCCTGAGGAAAAACAGAAAAATATTGCAAAACCTTTCACTTTTCTCAATTTCATTTGTAATCTCAAAGATTTCCATTCCCCTGCCCACAGTAAGTAGAATTGGTCAACGCAGCCCAAGAACCTGAGAACTGCACATAGATTTTAAGGCAGGACTTATTGTATTCACCCAAAACAGGCTGCATACTCTTCAAGTGCATATTTATTATTCAGATTGCAGAATGAGGGTTTAGGTCCCCCAATCATGGACTAGGAGGACCCTATCATGCAGGTCAAAACACACAGAACAAAAAAAAAAAATAGTTCCAGCCCTAAAGAGTTTACAGTCGAAGAAAGATTACTCACACGTGTTGTTTACCTTTATTTTCTAGAGATCAACATCTTATAGCTCTATAGGCCCACACTGTGAACCAGATCTGGCCCCTCCCAGGGGGCCCTGACCCACAGGGTATTCTGGAGTTGGCCTCTCCATACAGTGGCGTAGCCAGGTTTAGAGCACAGGGGGAGCGGAGCTAAAAAAAAGGCACCAGGAGCAAAAAAACATGCTTCGCTCCAGCTGCAGCACAGAGCAAAAGGTATCGGAGCACAAAAAAGGTGCTGCTTCTGCTCAGTGGGGGAGCGGCCGCTCCCCCTGGCTACGCTACTGTCTCCGTCTCTTCACTTCAAGCTGATCCACTTTGTCTACATACATTTAAAAAGAGTCATTGGAGGAGGCACTGGAACCAGGGTTTTCCCCTACCAACTGAGTTCCCTAACTACTGGGATATAGAGTCACTCTCATGCTCTGTGGCTCAGAGACTACTCAAGTATTTTACACAATGTGGGACAGCTTCAGCAGAAAAGAAAGAGAGATGCACCACAGAAGAGCCTAGTGGCTAGGTCACTCACCTCCTCCTCCTTTTTGTGAATCTACCCCTTCATTTCCTTTGCTTTTCAAAAAGGTAAGAAATACCCAAATCTAAAATAAAACCTTTTGTTTTACCAGAAATAAAAAATATTCTAATGTTTTCAATTCACAAAAAAAATCTGAAAAGTTTTAGTTCAACCCAAAACAATGTTTAGTTTCTTTTTGGAAGGAGATACACACTCTAGTACATGTATATGTACCTGACATTGGAGGATGCTACAATAGCTTTAAAAGAATCCAATCGCTATTTGTCACTGATTGGGGGACTTTTCCCCTGCTCTAAATAGAAAATTTATTCTTTTAATGTGGAAGTCATGCAAGTGAGGGCTCACAAAGGGCTCACATGCACCCCTGGGCTTAAGTGGTCTGGAGGTCCTTCCTTGGATTAGACATTTCTCCCTGAATTGTTTCATTTGAACTTTTACTAGTGTAGGAGTGTTCTGCCATCTTTTTGTAGATTTTGTTTGTGACTGTAAAACATGTCACACACATACCGTATATTCTTATAGCAGAAGAGTGAAGGCTCTAATCATTTTCACCCTTAAAGCCCTGCACAAGAATTCTAAACCAAAAATATTCATTTAATCACATCATCGTGTTGCATTAGATATCAACAGCTGTCGATATATAACTATCAATGTCACATTGACCTTCCCTGCCTCCTCCTTTCCTGTGGCTCTGCCATGGGCAACAGAAATCCTTTATTATTAATAGACAATTTTTAAATCCTTCTGCACATCTGTCTTACAATCACACAAAGTCAATATTCAATTATATATGCTGCCCTATCTGTCACTTTTAATCGCATATGCATGTGCTCTGTAATAGCCATTCATTTATTGAATGACCTATGTCATTTTTGATAAAGTGATATAAATCATCCTTAAGAATTCATATAAAATAGGATTTTCCCTTGAATTTAAGTGATTGCAGGTTAATACCTGGCATTGCTGACTTTGCAAGAGGATGCGGGAAAGCTATCACTGCACATATAAGGCTTTAAACAAAATAAAGGAATTTTAAAATGGAAAACAGCAGATATATTAGGTGTCTTGACTCATCAATTTGAAGAGAGCCTCCAAGGGCACTGAAGACATAGTTATTGAAATGGACAATACATATTTAATCAAATATTTGAAGAAAGCAGCAAGTTGCAAGCCTCAAATATAATTGCTCCTGATTCATAATCTTTTCTTCTGCCAAACCTGTCTGAGCAAAGATGATTTGTCAAATGTCATGTGCATGTGCAGTACAAGGTTTAATATTCATTACTACTCGAGAGATCATCACACATACCCTAGTGTTACAAGGCTGATGTATTGTTTATGTACCGCAGAAGACAAATACACACACAATAGATGACAAATTATAAATTGCCATTGAGAATTTCACCACTGTGAAATCAATTCTGTTTGGATGGACGTCATCATCAACAGAATTCATCTTGAACTAGATACTTTAAACTGTACATTTGCTAGTATTAGATGAACAAGCAACAAGTTATTTATGATTTTCCAGAGGGGAAGCAATCAGTTCACTGCTTTTCACCCCCGCTCCCCACAAAAAATAACAATTGTTAATGTTTAGGTACTGGGGGATAAATGACCTGGGAAAGCGCTCCAAGCCTGAGCTGAAATATTTTTAAATGTTAGGGAAAATACAGGATACTAAAGACTTCAGACATAGCAAGGAAAATACTTTTTGTTAATAAAAATAGTATTTTACATTTGTACATTCATTTTCCATACAAAGATCACGAAACACTTTGCAAATATTAGTGAGCCTCAACATCCCCGTGTTGGTTGGTAACTATATTAATCTCAATATTATTTATGATGAAACAGAGGCAACTAGATATTAAGGTCCTGATTCAGCAGAGAACATAGCATGTGTTTAAGTCCCAATGATGTTCATTCATTTAGACTTAAGGACATAAGTGCTTTGCTGAATCAGGGTCTCTGAGTACCCCATGACTACAAAAAGACAGTAGCAGAACCGGGAGAAGAGAACCCATTTCTCCAGACACTCAGTTCTGAGAGCTTGTCTGCACTTACCGATCAACGCTGTGGCAATCGATGCATGGGCGGTCGATTTAGCGGGTCTAGTGAAGCCCTGCTAAATTGACTGCTGATTGCTCTCCTGAACTCCACCTGATCGAGAAGAGGAGTGTCTTCTCTCTCCTGTCAACATCGCGTAGTGTGGATCCCGCAGTAAGTAGATCTAAACTAAGTCGATTTGAGTTACGCTATTCATGTAACTCAAATTGCGTAACTTAGATCGATTTTTCCCTTTAGTGTAGACAAGGCCTGAGCTTTAACCACTAACTCTTTTTTCCATTTGTTTTCTTTTACAAGGCTGATTCTATATCCTTAATTAGTCCATCTATCCAAAACTGTGTCTTACAGGAGGTAGTGAATGAAATTCCATATTATGTGCAGCATTAACTAGACACAACAAGATAAAAGGACAATATTTCAGCTTCTTGGTGGGTTTTCTTTGTCCAAAATGTAATGTTATTTAAGCATAGTATTGTGTGTGGGGTTTAATTATATAAATGCTTTATACATGTATTATGAGGAGGATGCTAACAGCACATTATCCAACGTTGGCAGTATGCCCACTATTCTTGATAGCTTCAGGGTTAGTGAGGCAAAGCTAATAAGTAAACTATGAAGCCTGAAAAAAACCCACCTAAAATCTTCAAGAGTAGAAAGAATTTATTTCAGCTTAATGGAAAACACACAAAAGGTATTTGTGAGCCAATGGCAATTACAGTATGGATTTCACTAAATAAAACCAGGTCTCTGGAAGTCTGGAAGCAGAAATGTATATAGAGAGAAGTCTAGTCAACAAATTGCAGGGCATCCATCAAGCATCTATTATAATACATGTAAAATAATCAAATATCAAGAACAGATTTTAAAACAGTACCTCAAAAACAACAGTAAGCTTGATTCTGAACTTGAAAGATATCTGAAATGGCACCTATTATATTCTAAATGGCACCAGACGATACCTCCCCTTTCATTATAAAGGGAAGCCACATAGTGGAAGCAGTACAGCTTGTGTATCATGAGTGTGGGTGAAAATCCTGACTTCACTGAAGTCAACAGGAATTCTGCTATTGAGTTCTCCCTGATTGTTTAAGTGTAAGCAGAGTCAGGATGAGCTCTACCCTGACATCTGGTGGTGAGTTGTAGAAAGGGATGTCAGGGGCTAATCTTGTGTGCATGGACACACCCACCCTGCAAAGCATGATGGACCGCTTGCCCAAATGGTCACCTTGACTGCTGTGGGAGCCCCAGTTTCTCTGTTATGGGGGCAGGAAGACTAAAGTGTTGTTACCCTGATTATGTGAATCAAGGACAGTGGGCTTTTGTTATGATGAAGGGACTCGCCCTTAGCTAAGCAGCACTTGCTAGGCGAGGGACATGGATTCCAAAACCCAGTGAATTGAGAGAGGTTGGGGACAGGTATTTGTATCTGGTGGCATGGGCCTCTTCTGAGGGTCCTAAATGTCAATTGCACCGCCTTCTCTCTCTCTCTACTGTGGAATATCAGAGCTAATTTTGAGTTCCTTAGGAGTCTATTCACAGGCTGCTGAGTTGGAATTACTATGGACTAAGTGTGCAAATGAGCACGAAGGTTCCCCTAACTACAAGCTGGAATTGTTATGAGCTGAAATCACTAAGCACTGTGTTAAGTAGTGGGGGAGCCAGAAGATCTATTGCTGAGCGACTGGTGGAGCGGAGCTGCTGGCGGAGCGGAGCAGTTGGCGGGACAGCCGGAGCGGCTTGCAGGACGGCTGACAGAGCGGAGCTGCTGGCGGAGCGGAGCAGTTGGCGGGACAGCCGGAGCGGCTTGCAGGCCGGCTGACGGAGCGGTTTGCGGAGCGGCTTGCGGGACGGCTGAACGGAGTGACTCGTGGGATGGCTGGCGGAGCAGAGCAGAGCCGAGCCGAGCGAAGCACCATGAAGGGACGGGGCAGTCAGCTTCGAGCCACGTAAGGTGCCCCTTACCTCTCCCCTCCCCATTTCTACCCAGACTGGAGGGGGTGTAACACTCTGCAGATGAACTTTTGGGTTGTTGGACTTTTGGGACTTTGGGTGATTTTGGGGGTTGATGGACTCAAGAACCAAAGGGAAAGGACATGGCCAATTTGCTGGGGTGGGTCATTGCTCACAGTTTGGTTTACAAATCCTAGATGTGGTGTTTCCCCAGCAAAAGGCCACATTGTTTCTCTCTGTCATTAAAAGGGTTTTCTACACTCAGACTCTGTGCTTGCGTGAGGGGAAGTACTGCCTCTTAGAGGCGCCCAGGGGGGGTGATACATATTTGTCCCAGGTCACTGGGTGGGGGCTCGAGCCGGTTTTTGCATTGTGTTATTGGAATGGAACCCCTAGATACGGAACCCGGCCCTTGTTGCTGCCGACTCTGACTGGCAGAAGGGTTACATAAGCATTCAGGACCCAATCCTATAGACAGGATTCAGTGTAGCATTCCTTGTGTGAGATTACTCACAGTGGGATCACTGCCCGATAGCAAGGTTTGCAGGATCAGAAGATTAGGTTTTTATCCCTTCCCTTCTCCATCCTCTCTCTCCTGGGTCATGCACTATGTAGAACTCTGTGTACTGTAAATATTCCCACTAGATTTAAAACTGTAGGAATTGTTCATTTCATAGGATATTTCAAAATCTTGACATGGTTCCATTTTGAAATGAAAGTGATTTTGAGATTTCCTGTAAAGTGGATATCCCATTTTTATTAGCTATGATTTTAATATAAGCCTGGTGTTATCGCTACAAAAAAAAAACACAAAAAAGAAAGCCAATTTCTTATTTTGTTCATTACTGGTGTTCTGGTATAGGCTATATGGTGGTGATGGGGACTGTACATCTTTCATTCCCTGAATAACATGGAACACTGGCTTGTGGTAGTTCTCTCCCCAGTAACTCGGGGTGGGAAGAAGTGGGAGTTTTGGGATAAATGAGATATGATGGGTTGGACCCCCTTCTGGGATGCCACCTGATGTACTGCGATTTCACTGAGCCTCTCCTGCTCAACCAGCCTGGGGTCCTTCTCCCTCTTGCAGTGCGCGCGCGCGCATGCGCACACACCCAACTGCAGACACAGACTGAATTCAGCTCTTTGTGACAGGACTCCCCCAGCACTCACGTGCACACACCCTTTGGGAGATAAATCCAAAATAATGCGGTCTTGCACTGTATAGAAAACATCTGCACAGCGCAAGCTCATAAAAATCCACCCTCTTCCTCAATGTGAAGAGAGATGTGCATGACTTCTTGCCCCCCCCCGAAAAGTTAGAAATTACATAAATGTATTTGGTTATTAAACCCAGTTTATTAACTACAAAAGGTAGATTTTAAGTGGTTAAAGGGATAACAAACAGAACAAAGCAGATTACTTTAGTAAATAAACAAAAGTCACAAAATAAACAAAATTAACACACTAGATAGTTAGGATACACATTAGCAAATTCTCACCCTGAGTGATAAACAGGCTGGCAGATTCTTAAGGCACAAGTTGCCTTGGCTTTCCCAGGTTCTCTTACATAGGCTAAAAATCCTTCCAGCCTGGGGCCATCACTTCCTACAGTTCAGTCTTTGTACCCCAGGTGATTTCAGGTGTGTTGTTGTAGGGAGAGTGAGGTCCCCCATTTTGTCATTGTCCCTCTTTTATATCTCCCCCCCCCACTTGCTGGAAAGCTTTTTTGCTGTGAACTGGGTCAAACAGTTCCCACACACTTCCTGGGGTAATCCTTATGCTTGTGTGTATTTCTTCAATAAGCCACAAACATTGTTTGGCCTCATCCAATGTAGCACATTTGAAATACAGAGACATGGTCAATATTCCCAGCTTCAGCTACAAAAATGATACATGCATACAAATAGGATAAACACATTCAGTAAATCATAACCTTTCCAATGATACCTTACTTGAGTCATCTTGCATAAAGTACATCTCAGTTATGTCATTCATATCATAACCATATTTCTATGAAGAATATGGGGTGTAACACCATATGAGGCATTACAGTTGTTGAAGTCAAGCATATCAGTTGCCTCAAAACTTTTATTGGGAAGGTTTTTGGTCTGGGTGGATGGAAGTGAAAGACAGACTTTGTAGCCTGATGGTGAAGGTACTAGGACTGGGATGTAGGAGACCTAGATTCAAAGTCCTTGCTGTGCCTGAGTTGGAGTGATTAGGATGTAAAACTGCTCTGAATCAGGGGAAGCAGTGTCTTGAACTCAACTCTCCCACATCCTTAGCCAAGCACAGAACCTGGTCTACACCCACACTTCTCTTTTCATGAAAAAAGGTTATTTGAAAGGTTATTTTCACTCCAGTCAAGAACAAATTTTTAAGCCTCAAAATTTTTTCACGAAACTGAGTTGTCATCCTCCGGTCAGCGGTATGTGGCATAGCCCAGGGGTCTATGAACTGTGCATGTCCAAGGTGAAAATCCTTGAGACTGGCATGTGGCAGGCCAGGGCTGCTACTAAAATCCAGAGCTTGCAGGAGTTACATGACTATTCTTTTCCTCACCTCTCAATTAAAGGAGATTCCATTCCCCACAAAGGCTTTGTACAGGATATAAACATTTGGCCATGAGGTTGTAGCATGCAGTAGGGCGGTTTACTCCCATCACAATCTTTATTAAATCTCCAAGATCAAATCAGGTTATAATCAGTGGCATCTGTTTAATACTTTGACTCAGACTATTTGAGAAAAGAGTAGTCACTGCAAAAAGGTAGTACAGTGGGTTACAGAGCTATAAAATCTTCATTCTGCCATCCAGACTACTCTTCCAACATTTCACATTAGGCAGTAATCTTTTATTGAAGAGTTTGGCAAGAGTCCAATAAAACTCATAAAATTTTGACCTATAAAAATTGTAATCTACCTTCCCTAGCAGACCGACGAGAAGTACTTAATATCATACACCATCTTGCTCGGCACTATTCATTTCCATTTAAACTTAGAATTATCAGGAACTGAGATTGGATATTAATGATTTATCAAATCTGCATAGAGAGCAGTAACCAAGAATAGAGATTCTCTCAAATTTGTAACTAACATAATTGGCAATGGCTAAAGATGTTATACTCATGACTATAAAACCCTCTTATTCATGGTTTTCATAAATTGTCTAAGATAGTCAAGGTCAATTACTACATAATGTTAAGAAAAGGTTTAAATGGACCTTCGTGAAACATCTCCAAATGCTTTTAATACTTTTATTCATCCGAGCTTTTAAATCATCCAAACCTGGGACATCACAGGTTAAAGACAAAGAATTTTAAGAGTAATATTATGACATAATATGCATAGTTCTACAGCTGGTTTATAAAGAAGGTGATTTGGGGGACTCCTTCCTCCACAAGGAAAAGATTAGGCCCTCCAAATCCTGGGTGTTCCTTTTTTTTTATTACCAGTAATACTCTCATTACTTTGCTCAGAATGAATAGTTGATCTTGGTCTTATAATTAGAGTGCTACTCACAGTTTGTGTGTCCATAAACCTTGATAAAGGAATGTTGATTTACCTGTCTGACGCTTAATTACAAGCAGAGGATAATGAATGTACATTTACATGCAAAGTAAACAAAGCAATCAAGCTAACAAGCGGCTGACAAAACAGTTTAACAAGCATACCAGGGGACAGAGTCAGCACCCCCCAAGAAGTCTTCCTGGTTCTTGAGACAAAGACAATAGACTTTGGAAAATACAAGGGGAGCAAAAAGATATTTTAGTTCTCCATCAGTTAGGGAATCACCCTCTGATTCTGCGAGCATTTGATCATCCTACTGGGACGGCTTGGAAGATGTTGGAACAGTGAGAAAGTTGTTTAGACAAAGCCATAACTTGCTAGAATTTAGTTTTTGCACTAAGCAGCATGTTTTATTTCATTTTCTTTGCAACTATTTTCTGTTTCTGTTATTTTGTTTTGTATCACTTCAATTTCTGTTCTTTATTAATAAACATTCTTAGTTTTACTATAAACCATTTTAGTGCTTTTATATTGAAGGAAACAAAAGAGAGTCCGCCGCTAACCTAAGAGGCTGGCATGTGTATTGTCGCTTTGGAGGCAGTGAACTTAATTTTTGTGAGTGTCCCATGAGAGAGACTGGACACTGCAGAGATAAGCCTCTGGGAAACTCAGGAACTGGGGTTCACTGATTTAACCCAGCCTTTTAGGTAACAAAGTGGCAGTGTCTCGAGCAGTTTCCTGGTGAGGCAGACAGATGGATGTGGCAGACATCTGACACAGTTTAAGCCCCAGCAAAGTTTCCCTTCTTGAGGCAGAGAGGTAACACAGTGCCTTATGCTCTGGGTGTCCTGTGTAGAGCATCATATTTAGTTCTGGGAAAGTGGTGAAAAAACACACAATTCTTGTTTTACTAAACTGTTATCTGATAATCTGGATAACTTGAACACCGCATGAATTGTGAGTTTCACAATAAAATATACATTTGAAGCACCATTATGTGACTACCCACGCATGCAGTCCTTTAGTTCACTTTCCCTGGATGTTTACTCTAGTAAAGCTCAAATGTATGTACAATTGCACACAAAAGGTTTTTTAGAACATTGTTGAATAGAAATTGTTTAAAATCTGAAAGAATATTCTTGGACAGCTGTCATCTCTTCAAATTATTCCAGTTTTGCCTGGAGAGATCAAAATTAAGAGCAGCAGATGTTCTGTTTGTATGACAAGAAGCACAGTTGCTGAGGACAGTGTTTGAAAGGGTGGATTACAATGGTATGTTCCATATTTTGGAGGTTCTCTTTGGTTCTTTTTTTTTTAAAAAAAGCTTGTTTATACAAATTCAACAACATGTAATATGTTGCAATAGTTCACAGGAGCAGAACCAGGTGCAGACATGTAAGTTAATTGGATTTCTGCAGTTGAGAATGTTGGGATCAGAATAACTCAAATTCCAGTTTAAACAAAATACAGATCATGGTGTTTCTAAGTCAACTCCCTTTCATTGGCATCTTGTGATGTTTAAACATTTAATGTTTGTAAAGCAATGGAAGAGAGTTAGATTAGAGGTAAATGTAATACAGGAAAGCAAATTTTGGCTCGATTAATGTCAATGAGAGTTTTGACATTGATTTCAGCAGATTCAGGTTTTGAGTGTCTTTTCCAAGATGGCTTTGGTAATCCATAAATTATTTGGAATACAGGTCTGTCGCACCTTACGCGCATTTAACTTGCGCGATTTCGGCTTTGCGCGGTTCGCAGTTTAAAAAAAAAAAAAAAAAAAAAAAGGTTCACTCGGCCGCCTGTAGTGCAGCCGATTCCAGCAGTGTATGCCCCAGAGTGAGCGTGAGACGTGAATCTGCTGTTCCCAATGCATACTTAGTCCCCCTGTGCCTCTCATTCTGTGTGCATCTCACCGCGCTGAGTGCAACATGGCCCCTAAACGCAAGCCAGCTACTTCATCTGGTGCTCCACCAAAGAAACAGCGATCTGTTCCAACACTGGAGGAAAAACTGGATGTGTTGGACTTATTGAAAGGCGGTATGTCAGTTGCCAGTGTGGCACGTAAATACGGCCGCAATGAATCTAGCATCCGTGCCATCAAGATTAGAGAGACAGAAATTCGTGAAGCCGTGGCATCAAGTGCTCCAAGAACTGCTAAGGTGACCAGCCAAGTGCGTGACAAGGCTTTAGTGAAGACTGAAAAGACATTAAACTTATGGCTGGAAGACATGAACCGTAAACGTGTGCCTATCAATGGCACCATGTTGCAAGAAAAGGCTCTTAGCATCTATGCAATGTTCAAACCTCCCACCGAAGAGGGACAGCCTTCTGACAAGAAGGAATTCAAAGCCAGCCAAGGTTGGCTTAACAGTTTTAGGAACCGCTTCAACCTCAAAAACGTGCAGACTACTGGTGAAGTTGCATCTGCCAATGAGGAGGCAGCAAAAGCCTACCCTGAACAATTAAAGGAAATCATAGAGGAAAGGGGCTATCTTCCAGAACAAATGTTTAATGCTGACGAGACTGGGCTCTTCTGGAAAAAAATGCCCACCCGCACTTACATTTCGAAATCAGAACGACAAGCCCCTGGCTTCAAAGCAGCTAAAGACCGTGTGACTGTGTTGCTTTGTGGCAATGCGGCTGGGCATTTAATAAAGCCGGGCTTGCTCTACAGGTCTGCAAATCCCCGCGCCCTAAAAGGCAAGAAAAAAATCTCCTGCCTGTGTTCTGGCAATCAAATAAGAAGGCTTGGGTGACGGCAGCAACATTTCTGGATTGGTTCCACAAGTGTTTCATTCTGGAGGTCAAGCAGTACCTTGAAGAGAAAGGACTTGACTTTAAAGTGTTGCTGCTCATACACAATGCTCCTGGCCACCCTGATGCACTCTGGTTTGCGCATAATGACGTTGAAGTCGCCTTTCTCCCCCCCAATGCCACCTCCATCCTCCAACCTCTCGACCAAGGTGTCATTAGCTGTTTCAAGGCCACGTACACGAGGCTTACATTCTCACGGATCCTTACCACTATGGATGCTGATCCCAATGTTAACGTGATGGAGTGTTGGAAGTCCTTCAACATTGCTGATTGCATCACTTATATTAAACAGGCAATGGATGCAATCAAGCCTGAAACAGTCAATGCATGTTGGCGAAACCCATGGAAAGACTGTGTGAATGATTTTAAGGGTTTCCCGGCCATTGACAAAGAAGTTGAATGCATTGTTCAGGTGGCCAGGCAAGTGGGTGGTGATGGCTTCGTCGACATCCTTGAGGAAGAAATTGAGGAATTAATTGAGGGCCATAGAGAAACATTGACTAACGAAGTGTTAGAGGAACTGATAAAATCATCTTCAGAAGACGAAGATGATGACGAACAGGAAGAGCCAGCAACTTGGACTCTTCATAAATTTTCTGAAGTGTTCCAAGCAGCGAAACACTTGAATGATTTAATTTCTGACTATGATCCCTCTATGGAACGAAGCCTCAAAATCACACATACTATTACGGGTGATTTGAGACCGTACCAAGAAATGTTTGAGGAGCTCAAGAGAGAACAGCGACAGTTGCCAATCACCATGTTTTTCAAGAAAAAACAACCAGCAGCAACTTCTCGAGCTGAACCAGAGCCAACCACTTCATCTATGACTTGCTCTCTGTCACCCGAGCCTGGCCCATCATGTCCTAGATCGACATCAAGCCATGATGACCTCCTAATAGTGTTGTCAGAGGAAGAGGAAGACTAATAATTGGAGTGTGTACAATGGAGTGTGTACATTGGAGTGTGTACAGTAGCAAGAATATCCAGGGTGACTGGTAACTGTTCAAGTTTACAGTACTGTACTGTTTTGATTTTTTATTCTTTCATTCTTCCATCTGTCTGTTATGTTATTAAAAATAAAATAAAAATAAAGTACTGTAAAATTATATTTTGAGTGTATACTCTTTATTATATACTGTAATGTACATTTCTGTATAGTATATATAGTACTGTACAGGGTTGTAAACACAAAACTATGTTATGGGTGATTTAAGGGTTTTTAACGGCTATACGCGGTTTTCGCTTTACACGCTCAGCGCAGAACGTAACCCCCGCGTAAGACGCAACAGACCTGTACTCCAGCATCAAATTAACAAAATTATCACCTTCACTAAAACAGGGATAACTTGAATTCCAATGTGGGGCCTTTATTATATGGCTCATGACCCTTTATCATGCCACCCAAGTGAGTACATATATTATGGAATAACAAAATTGTTTCCAACTCCATATAGGTTAAAGATGTATTGGAGGGTTGAATTATTTAACAAAATATAAAAACCAGTAAATTGTCTTATTAAATAGAAGAAATGTCTGGATGCACATTCACAAAACATGTACAGCTACTCCCAGTGCAGTGAGTGTCTCATTTCTCTACTTTAGGATTTTACCACATGAAGATTGGGGATCAATTTTTTAAATTTGAAAATTTGAATGGATTATCTCTCATGAAATTACCACGGCATGTTGGATTATTCTACATGTATTATGGTAGTGTCCAGATGACCTGGACTCTATGCACTGCACAACTATTTAATGAAAAGACAGTCCTTACTGCAAAAAGTTTGCAACATTTGCTTTAAATGTATCTACATTAGCAGATCTACCATTTATCCATCTATCCAACGTCTGTGAAATAAGAATTTGGCCCATTGATTTTTAGGCACATTATTAAGCTTTATATTTTTATTCTTGTGACCATTTAACATCACAGATATGTTAATATCTTTTTTTTCCATAAATACATTAAGTAAATTGTTGATACTTAAACAGGTTGTGAATACACTGTAGCTATACATTATTAATTTATTTCAATGGGGTAAAGGGGCAACACAAATTTTGAAATATTTACCTAAAACACCTGAAATCACTTCTGCAGCTTGGTTGATGAATTGTATATATTTACAATTACCAGAACCAATAAATACATTAATTACTAAAGGAACAGATTCTAAGCACTTCAGAAAAGGATGGTCTTTAGTTCTTTCTGCAATGTGCCTGAACATGCTAGGACTCAAAACAAATGCATTCAGATGTTCAGAACAGAATTCCATTGGGATCAGCTATTGTAGACAGTGTTTCATTTAACTTAATTCACAGAAATAACCTATAGGAGTAGACTGATCAAGATGTTAAAAAAAGAAGACAAACTTATACTAGAGAATTTGGATTTATTGTCACTGGATTTAACATTACCATGTATAAATTACAGCCTAATTACAGAGAACAGAGGGATCCACTCTCCTGTCTCCAGGCATTATATATGCCTGGTTCCATAAGGCATTAGAATTTTTGATCCTTTTATCACAACCAGCTCTTGCTACAGAATACTTTCTTCACTACATCATGCAAGCCAAATACCGGCAACAGCACAGGCTGTACTTTTACATATATTTTGAACCCATTTGATGTTTCCTAAAACATCACATCATTTTGATAACTTCATCTTTGTATTGCCTTTTTGCATCTTCAAAAGAATGGGCATTGTGTGTCAGAGACCTTAAATGATCAGGAACTGTTCATTGACATTTATTGTGTGGTAGCTGGCCTCTAGATGTCTGCATTGACCACACAAGATGTAAACATGACTAACCTTTTAAGAAAGCAAAATAATGCTAGGCAGTTTTCTTAATAAAAAGGGGGATAGTTTACTGGATTTACAGTGATGGACTTGTTGAAATTTCACCAATGCAATATTTCTTGGTCTACTTAAGATGAAAAACCATGTAGCTATGTATTCAGTTAGAAGTTATTGAAAGCCATTTATGGGCCATATTCAGCCCTTTGTGAGAGTTCAACTTCATTGACTTTAATAGGTCACAAGTGCTTAACACTAGGAATAAGTCGGAGCAACGTACAGAGTGTAATGTTCCTCCTTTCTTTCACAAGCAGTAAAACCAAACACATTACTAGTATTATATGAGGGCTCAAAGATATTAGTCTCCTTCAAGATGTCCCTTCAAAGGATGTAATTATTTTATGCCATGGTTCAGTCAGGTTTTAGTGAACTGAATTAGGGACCACCACATCTACACAAAAGCATCTTAGATCCAACGAAGAGACTTCCACTTTTTGACTATGATCAACCAAATACAGCTAGGTGTAATTTAAAGAAGATAGTGACAAATATGAATGGTATTTCTCTATAATATTAATCCAATATATCTACTAATAACCAAATACTGCCACTAATATTAGTTTATAATACTATATACTCATAACCAAAGGGGCCCACTCTCACTACTTGAACATCCAGGAGCAGCCCATGATCTCAGATGACACATTAATTATGCACCTGTGTAACCGGCAGTGGTCACACTTTTCTAATGTAGGATGCCAAAATACAAGCTATGTCAATCTGTCTGGCTGCTTCCCACAGAATTATCCTACAGTTGCTTCCACCAAAGTGCTCTCTGCCTTATTCAGAATAAATTGCAGCTGGCTAGCTACAATCCAAATCCTAAATGTATCCATGTAAGTTTCACTGCTCTGGCCAGGTCACACATGAAGGAAATGTAAAGCTGGGTGTCATTAGTATACTGAATGCATGGCAGCCCTGTCTCCTCATTTACCTTCCATGCACATGCTGGGAAAGAGGCAAGAATACAAATCTCCCCAAGGTACCCTTCAAGAAAGAACTCTTAGGACAGAAGAACAACTGACCACAACTAACCTTTGGGTTCTCTCAGATAAATAAGAATAGAGCCACTCAGGAACAAATCCACTGACCCCTGCTAGGATCTGTAAGTGAGTAAACAAAATCTCATGATCAACAGTATCAATGGTTGCTAACAGATTTTTAAAAATCAGCACAGACACTTGGTCTTCATCCGTTGCTAGGAGGAAGTCAGTTAATGCAATTAATGCCATTTCTACCCTGTAGCCAGGCCTGCAACTCAAAATGACTGGGGTCAGGGAAATCTGAAGAATAAAAAAAAAAAACCCCAAAACCCACACCGTAGTTTCCCAGCCACAAACTTCCCGATGACCTTCCTCATAACTGCAGATGGGCTAACAATCAATCATTAGGGTAGATTGTCAACCATCTATTATTGATTCCTTAAGCATTAGCCTCAATAGTTCCTTTAAGATTTGCTGGCATAATGCATCTATTCCCCACTTATAAGGAAACCCTTACAATATCAATCAATAGTAGACCCAGTATATTTTCTGGCAAGCTATGGTAATTGGGAAAGAACAATGGGCCAATTTACAGAATTTAGCATGAACCCATCTTTGCATCTCCACCTCTTCAGTGCACTATTGGCTGAATCGAAAGTAGAAAATTCAGCGTTCATCCCCCTCAAGACATTCGTCTGTTTCTACAGCAGTGAACAGCTTAGTCTGAATCCAAGCAATTTCATCTGAAGAATAATATTAAAATTGATGAAGGTTTCCCTGCTGATTAAATCCTTGACCTTTTTGCAGAGACTACAGCAAGAATATTGATTAAAAAGAGATACCACAAGGACAAGTTAGTCGCTCATTTTGGATTTTGTAAAAACATGATTTAAAAAAACAAAAACAAAAAACCTTTTCAGCATCAACAGAAATGTTTCCTTTAAAAGAAGAAGAAAAAAAGTTAGAGAATCAGTTTAAAACATTTCCCTTTGTGTCTGCAAACCTTAAATTGCTCTGCTAATGTATGGGAACCAGAATGTAGAACTAATAAACAAAGATAAAAATGACAGGTTTGCTTTTCATAATCCAAGTTGAATATAATACAAATAGTAAACAGGGGAGTCAAGTAAATGAGACAATGCAAATTAGACATTTCTTTAAATTATAGTCTCAAGTGTTATTAGTATGTGGATAAAGACAACCATTATTTTAACCTGACAGTCTTTTTAATGTATGCAGTGTAGTTGTAGCTGTATCAGTCCTAGGATATTAGAAAGACAAGGTGGATGAGGTAATATCATCTTTTACTGGACCAACTTCTGTTTGTGAGAGATATTCAGTCTATAACATCAGCCTTGATCATATTAGTTTGTGTTATGTGAAATTTTTCATTAAGGCTTGGATAGAAAGCATCAAGACATTTCATATAGGCCACCAACCAACCTTCCGAAGATGACTTTCACTCACTACCATATCTCATTCTCTCTCCCTAAGCCATCCAGTTCCAATGTCAGCACATTTCCAATCAAGATGCATGCAACCAAAGGCAATAGAATGCACAGTGATTTGTTAAATATGTCCTACAGGAAGACATTACTGTGCCATCATTGCACGTTTGTTCCACATTACTCATGCAGCATTATGTTTATAAATTACATTGTCATCATGGACATTTCCCATGCACTTTGTTTGTCCTTGCAGTCTTAAAAACATACATTGTAAGTCAAAGCTGTAGGAAACAGCCTATAAGGTTACTCAGCTCAAAACAGATGTTCATATACTTTATGATAAACATGTACTTTATTAGACTAAATATTAGATAATACATTGAAGGAAAAGTTAGCTTGCAAGAGGTTAAGCAACCTCACTATTGCACTTAATAATTTTATTGATATTGTTCAAGGTTCTAAATTGCCATTTTAAATTGTTTCTTTCAAGTTAATTGGTCTTCCTCGACACACAAAAGTGGATGGCTGGAGTCATTAAAAATATAATTTACAAGCTGGAATAAATGCTACATCTTACTGAAATAAATGCTGTATTTTACAGTAGCTTTAATTACCCAGCAGGAAATGAACACTACCAATTGGCTGCTAATCATTCATCATGTACTACAAAGTCTCATTTTCAATGTTTGTTCCTAACCTATACAACAAGTTTTAAATCACGTAAACAGTGACAATATAAATAAAAAACAATCTGTTTTTTTCTAGGAGGTAAAATAGTATTTTTAACCTTTAACAGCTGCAGAACCACAAGCTGACATAACATCTAATATATTGCTTGGAAAATTACTTTCAAACAGTACTGGTCTTAGTAATTGTAATATTTGCAACAAAACTAGAACTCACACACAACACACATTTCTGATTTACTGAAAAGTCAGAGGATACCATATTTAGTCAAAGGCATCACTAAGATTTCCAAGTATTTCAAGTAATCCTGATGCCAATTTGGAAGGAGGTAGGCCAAATAAACACAGAGACCAATCCGTGGCACTGCATAAAAAGATGTAACATTCAACTTTATACATGGTTTCACATTGTAATCACATAACACCACGATGATGCGATTAGTTATGATATTTTAGGTCTATTTAAACATAAGATATGTTTGAGACATGGGTTAAGTTTTAAAGCTAACCATGCTCTGAATATTTGAAGAATTTGATTTCATATCTGAAATTCATAGTTCACACCCATCTAGTGAAACCCTGAATTTCAAAGTAAAATTCAAGGGGTTATGAACCAGCATTGATCGGACAAAAGAAAATTCCTGCACAGAAGCCTATTTATTGACTTTCACACAGCTCTACCAGTATCCAATGTAATAAATCTTATTCGTACATTTTTGGGTGGGATACGCTTTGGCTCCAGCCAAAATCCTGGAGTTAATCTGTTGCTGGAATGAGCCCCAAACCTCAAAGTGAAAGAATGAATGCCTAAATTAATATAACAAATGCTGAAACTGACATTTAAAATATAAAATTTAAAATTTATAAATCACAATTTGCCAATGCTTCAAGCTCCGGGACACTGACATATAGGGCCTCGGTTAATGGAGGCTGCCCATGAAAAGAACAGTCAGTGTCTCCTCACCTCCCTCCCACTCCATGTGCTCCTGGCTTGCCCTGCCCAATTTGGAAAGGCTGAAATAGACTGCTTCAAGTTATGTTCTTGCCAGTGGCATGAGCCTTGCAGGTGTGTCGCTCCAATCTGTTCACTGCTGTTGAATATACCAGGGGTTACAATCCTGACTGTACCGGCAGGAGGGAATACACTGCTTTGTCCTAGACTCCTTTCAGGACATGTTAAAAGCACACTTGCTGTAGGCAGTGTAAGAATAGCTATGCAAAATAAAAAAATGTGTTGCTACTTTGGGAGAGAATATGCTAGTGAAAGAGTCAGGCAAATACAAGTCCTGCTCAACCTCTCCTATTTCTGTTATAATAAAGATTTTTATTTTTAGAAACATGACAATTGCAGCTAAGTTGTTCTAAAAGGTGAAGTCATCCTATTGTCTTTACAGAACCCAGAAGACAAACTTACTCCTTAGAATGCTACAATCCTCCCTCTAAATGCCCTCACACTAATACTCCTCTGCCTTCTGCTGCTTATCTCCACGTTTACCTATGGGGTAACGAAGCAGTAGCTTGACAGTCTCACATTCCATATCTGGAGTACCACATGCAAATTTTGACTTATGCCACAATGGAAAAAAATAAGTTATTCTTTTCCTGGTACCTATTTGTGCAAACCTCTCTAAAACATTGCACACCTGGAAACAATTTGACATAAGTGAGACTATAATAGCAGGGGGACTACAGGTTATGATCCAGCAACACGTACAGAGGTTTTTCTCTGCTAGTCCTTTCTTTTTTAAGGAATGCAAATCCAAATCACAATTTAAAAGGCATATGCTTTTATGTTGCAGTACTAGGTAGGAGGTAATGTAGCCTAGACAGTTTTCATCACTGAGCCAGGTAAAAATCTTTAAAAAGACATTGTCCCAAAACATTGTTTTACAAATCCTGATGGATTACAGTGGGGACATATCTAATAGGGCATCTATAAGCCAGGAAGAATGGTATTCATAGATCTTTCAAGTTGCATTAATTTTCAATGAGCTCTTCTCATTTTTTACTGTCAATTTCAGACCATTTGGAACAATTTCAGATTAAAAGCAAAATGATTCATGATCATTTCCAAATCTTGCACAAGAACTGGGGTCTTTATAGGGTGATCAGAACTTTCCCTGCTAGAGGGATTTTTTATACCTCATGCAACTTGTTCCTCTCTCTAATAACTTGTTGGCCATTTCCCAGATTTGCTCTCTTATTCTACATCTTATACAAGGGACAGGAAAGCTCAGGAATATATAAATTGACTGGGGAAATGAGGCAGAGGGGTGGAAAAAGAGATTGTGCTTAATGGTCGTTCCTTGAAAAGGTACAAGAATGAAAAAAACTGATAGTAATAGTACTTAGCAACAGTTCAGTTGCAAAATTTTTGACCAGTTCTACTTCACATTCACCTCCGAAGCGCTTTACAAAATGAACATTCCCATCCTTGTGATGTGAGGCATTATCTCGTGTTACAGATGGCAAACCAAAGGAAGGATAAATGAACTACAGAGGCAGTGTAAGAGCTGGGATTAGAATTTAGGAGGTCTCTCTCTCTCCCCTCAACCCTGAAGAATTCCTCCCCCAGCTCCATTGTTTTTAATCGATAAACCATAGCACTCATGTTATTCTTCCGAAACCATGGGCAGCCTAACATTTAAATGATTTTTATTTAAACATTACATTATACATCCTGCTGTAAACTGCAGTCTGTTCTGCTCCCTGAAGTCTAGAACCCCACCTTACAAAAATCAGGGGACTGTCCTCTGGTGTCACCCACCCACCCCCCAGCTTTACTTAATAACAGCAGCTGCTTCCATTCTCCCCTTTCCACAAGTCCCCTTCCCCCCATTTGGGGACCAAACACATTGTCACTTATGTCCTACAGAGCCACAGGCTTCCTCTACTACAATTCTATTTGAGGGACTCACCCAGTTAAAGGTGTCCTAATATATGCAGCACATCATATCTGAATGCCGGCAAATGTTCGTCAGGTACAAGGTGGGGAAAGAATTAGCTCTGCGGTAGTCACAAAAACTAAGTTATGTACCATAAAGAGGTACAACAATAATGGAAGACACTGCTATCAGAGAAATAGAATATACTCTCCATCTCCATTTGGTCCTTGGCCTATTTACTGACTGCAAACAAGGATGATAATTAGCACAATGTAGGATGGCAAATTTTGAGGTGTGAACATGTATTAGTCTGCTTAATTTCTAGTGGACAATCAGCTGTTCCTTCAAGGATCCAGCCTCTTCTCCCCCATCCAGCAAAAGGATTCCCTAGTGACACCAGAGAAGTAGAAGCAGAGGTAGAACTAGGCCATACCACAGGCTCTCACTCCCTAATCCCCTTCCCCAGCTAGTGCGACCCATTTTTAGGAGTTGCGATCACCCCTTTACAATGTCCCCAGTAGGCTACGCATCACAGCAGAAGAAGCTGGCACAGAACTTGGGTAAATCTGGCACAGTATCAGTAAGTAGGTTGCATCAGTAGCAGTCTGACATTTCAAGAACTGAATCTTAAATTCTATTTCAGGGTTAGTTTAAAAGAAACAAGTCATTTCGAAAAGGAAGTGTGTATTATTTCTAATAATTTCTATGGAGCTCATCACTCTAATGCCTGAGGACACATTTGGAAGTAACAATCTGGTCTTGTACATGCATACTAGTTTATGGAGGGGATGGTTTGATGGGATAACATGATTTTGGCAGTTAATTGACCTTTGACTATCAGTGGTAAATAGGCCCAATGGCCGGTGATGGGATGATAGAAGTTACTACAGAGAACTTTTTCCTGGGTGTCTGGCTGGTGAGTCTTGCCCACATGCTCAGGGTTCAGCTGATCGCCATATTTGGGATCGGGAAGGAATTTTCCTCAAGGGTAGATTGGCAGAGGCCCTGGAGGTTTTTTGCCTTCTTCTGCAGCATGGGTCACAGGTCACTTGCTGGAGGATTCTCTGCATCTTGAAGTCTTTAAACCATGATTTGAGGACTCAATAGCTGAGACATAGGTGAGAGGATTATTACAGGACTGGGTGGGTGAGATTCTGCGGCCTGCATTGTGCAGGAGGTCAGACTATATGATCATAATGGTTCCTTCTGACTTTAAAGTCTATGAGTCTATACCCACCCTGTAACCATGCTAGTTGATCTAGAAAGTTCTTATTCAAGCTGTAGTAGCAGTTCTAGACTGAGTGAATTATTAAAATGATCATGGCATCAGTTCAGCAAAGCATTTGAGCACATGCTTAAGCTTTAACTTCAGTGGGACTTTAGCACATGCTGAAGTATTTTGTTCCATCAGATTCCATATTATGTGTGGATTGATAAATACATATGGTTTTTTTTGTTTGTTTTTTTTGTTTTAAGCCAAACATGAAATGAAGATTGTTGCAGAACTAATATATTGAGGCAGGGGAAGGGGATCATCATGTCATCCTCAAGCCAAACCAAGTCACTCATCTTTTGCTTTAAATCAACATATCAGGGTAGTTAAAATCACTTAGTACATAGCAGAGCAAACATTTTGAAGACTTAGATGAACCACAGTGGGTAACATTTGTAGATCTAGTCTGGCTAATGAATTAAGCCATATACTTGTTAAACTCTCAAACCAAGAATGCAAAATAAGTACAACATTCCAGTGAAGCAAGCATAACAGCATTACACCATCTAATATTTTCCCGATAGTATTCTCTCACCATTTTCTTCTCCAGTGCAGTCCTAGAACATATCCATTGAAGACAGTTGAAATATGCAGAGCAATCCTTTGGAATGTGTAAAGTCCCATGGTGAGTCCCCACTGTCACCATTAGAGGATAACATTCTACTTCATAACAACTTCCTAGACCCAATTCTCTCTGAAAAGGTTTTTATTTTTTCTTGCAGATTAAACAGGGCCACATATTGTATACAAACAAATATTGATATTTACCTGATTTACATGCACATTTGCATACATAAGCTAGCATTTTATTTATTAAAGCATCCAGATTTTTAAAATATACCTATAGATGACCATCCAGTGTTCTGGGTGCATAGTCTATCCATTAAGGCCCCATTTACACTTGTGACTGTACATAGTTATGTACATGTTGTTATGCAATAACCCATCTAACCAGCCATATCTAAACCCCTGAAGCACATTCCTGAAGGAGAATAATAAAAGCACAAAAGCTAGCACAAATGAGGGGTGTGGGTATGTATGTGTCACTGCCCTCCATTTCTTAAAGAACTGCATGCAGTATCTGTGAATGGTTCATCATGATAGCAATGCATTTTGTCTAGGACTATCTATCACTCATTCTGTGCTGCTTAAATTTTCAATTTTGAACTGAAACAGCAGAACTGCTAATATGACAGAGGCTCGATGTACAGAACAGTTTTAAGCTTCCCCAGGACTGGAAGCAGGACAATAGGCAGAGCCACATTTCCAGTTGATTCTCAAAGACAGTCCCACCCAGAGACAGGAACCCATTACAGAGACAGAACACAGCCAAGCAGTTACACCAGCATCAGTACAGTGCTCACTTTAAATTACATTAAAAATCTATCCTACAGCCTGTCTCAGTCATTGAAATACTACAGCCCCTGTGACTTTGCAAGAGGTCTAAACTTGCTGTGTATTACTTGTCTCATGATGAGTAGATAAACATCTCCTTCTGTTTCCCTATATGCCTAGCTGATGTTTCAGACTTAGAATGAACTATTTTGTGCATGGAAAGACTATGGAAAAATTATGACGGCTAGAAGTAGCATTTACCATAGCCCCACATGTTTAGAATACAGGCAGAAATAATTACATTGTCATAACAAATATTTCTGCATGCAAAATGGGCCATATGTGCCAGTGCATATTTTTCAGGCCCAATTTAGGTGCCTATGTTTGAAAGTGTGGCTTAAAACTCCCATCTGGAATCCAATTGTCCATTAATGAAAGTAGTTCTACTGTCAAACTATAAAAATTATGCTGCCACCAAATATTTTAATCTTATGAAAAGTGGGTTTTTCTTAGTTCACCTTTGTAAGCAATAACTGCACTTATTCTATACGGTTTTTTTTAAAAAAAAAACCAAAGTTGTAATATTTTTATCTATATAAAATCTGTGATGTCTCTTCATAAAGAAACTGTAGATCTACTACCAAGGACAATTTCCCAGGTAAACAGCCTGTTACATTTCTGAAGAATACATTAGTCTATTTGTTCTAACTGCCAGCAGGAAGCAGAAGTCTTTGTAAACAGCAAAAAAATGTCAAATGTAACTATATTTAATTCTTAAAGTGTCTTGAGCATGAGGTTTTGAGATATGATGGAGGGCGGGGGCTAGAAAAACTTGCAATGAAATAAATAAAATAGGCAGTTTTAAAAGGATTAACCTGTTCGTAAGGATCAAAATAGTGATTTGAAATGGGCCAACACAATGTCGACTGAGAGGAGGATGTTACTTTTCGTGTGTATCAGAAACTTAATTACAATTTTTGTAATACTTGTATGTTACCCACTCCAACTTCTTAGAAGAAAAAAAAAATAGACTGAATTTTTCAGATATGAGTGCCTCAAGTTAAAGCATCTAAGCACACAAGTAGCCCGATTGTCAAAGTCATTAGAAGATGATCTGTGCTCAGCATGATTAAAAGGGAAAAAAAGTCAATCTACTTTAAGTGCATAAACCCAGACACTGAAGTTTGAAAATAAGGACTCAAAGTAAAACTTGGAATATATTATCTGGGAACATGTTTTTGAAAGCATTGCTTTCAAAAGTACCTCAATGGGATGCCTTAAGACATTACAGAAACTACACTTGAACAACTGACCTGATTCAATATGTCAATTGCTATGTTCCTATGAAAAGTGTTAAATGCTTCAAGTTAAGTAATTTATCTGTGCCATTTCCAACAGTGGTGTAGGAATAGTGTAGTAGTGATATATCTAACTAGAGATTCATATTTATATACTCAATTTACCTAAATACCATCAAATGTCTTAAAAAATATTACAGGCCATCAGCTAACCAAGATTAGCAGTTCATTTGGGTTATCATTTCTTTTACACCAAAATGACTGCCTGGACCTAGACCAAGTTTCTCCCATTTCACCTGGCACCACAGAAATGGGATGGGGAAAAAATGCAGGAACAGGATATAGAAACCAACTCACTGGCTGGTCGATAATACTGGTTTCATAAGGAGTCCTCCAATTGGTGTTAACAGCAGAAAGGGTAGCCAATTGTTTGTCTTATCTAACTCATATTTGGATGACAGACTTAAACAACATGTGGATATGTAGCCATTACAGTAGCTACAGACAATTTTCTCTATAGTGTTGAGAGCTATTTTTCTGCTCTGTTTTAATATTTTGAAATCATTGAAATGGAAGAGACTTTAATAGGTCATCTAGTCCAGTCCCCTGCACTGAGGCAGGACTACATATTATCTCTAGACTAAGCATTATCTAGAAATCAATTTTGTATCTGGACAATACAGAGTTCTTATTCTCCAGTGTTTTGAACTCTGTCACTGCTCCACTTTCATCCCAGCTTCTAAAGCCAAAGATTTGTTACTGTACTTTCATCTTAGGGCAATGAAAATTAAATCAGCAGTCAACCATGTTCAAAGTCCATCAAAGCTCATTAATGATCTGGAGGATGGCGTGGACTGCACCCTCAGCAAGTTTGCAGATGATGCTAAACTGTGGGGGAGTGATAGATACACTGGAAGGTAGGGATAGGATACAGAGGGACCTAGACAAATTAGAGGATTGGGTCAAAATAAATCTGATGAGATTCAACAAGGACAAGTGCGGAATCCTGCACTTAGGACGGAAGACTCCCATGCACTGCTACAGACTAGGGACCGAATGGCTAGGCAGCATTTCTGCAGAAAAGGACCTAGGGGTTACAGTGGATGAGAAGCTGGATATGAGGCAAGAGTGTGCCCTTGTTGGCAAGAAGGCTAACGGCATTTTGGGCTGTGTAAGTAGGGGCATTTCCAGCAGATCGAGGGACATGATAATTCCCCTCTATTCGGCACTGGTGAGGCCTCATCTGGAGTACTGTGTCCAGTTTTGGGCCCCACACTACAAGAAGGATGTGGAAAAATTGGAAAGAATCCAGCATAGGGCAACAAAAATGATTAGGGGACTGGAGCACATGACTGATGTGGAGAGCCGGGGGTGAACTGGGATTGTTTAGTCTGCAGAAAAGAAAAATTAGGGAGGATTTGATAGCTGCTTTCAACTACCTGAAAAGGGGTTCCAAAGAGGATGGATCTGGACTGTTCTCAGTGGTACCAGATGACAGAACAAGGAGTAATGGTTTCAAGTTGCAGAGAGGGAGGTTTAGGTTGGATATTAGGAAAAACGTTTTCACTAGGAGGGTGGTGAAGTGCTGGAATGGGTTACCTAGGGAGGTGGTGGCATCTCTTTCCTTTAGGAGTTTTTAAGGTCAGGCTTGACAAAGCCCTGGCTGGGATGATTTAGTTGGGGATTGGTCCTGGTTGAGCAGCGGATTGGATTAGATGACCTCCTGAGGTCCCTTCCAACCCTGATATTCTATGATTCTATGCTAATTCCTGGATACTGCAACCCTTTCAAATGAGAGACTAAAAAAACCCATTTTAATGTAAAATGCCTTTGATGTCCATTTAAGAAATGTATATGTAACTAGTACGTGCCTAATTGAAGCTATCTGTGGTCAAGGACTCAGACCATAAGTTAAACATCTTATTACTGTCTGTTTCTTAAGTTTACTCCTTCCAGACAGCATAAAACTGTTTGTGACCTGACTTAAATCTCTGTGCAACTCTCTCTCTCGGTCTCTCTAGCCAGATGACCTGATTAAGGTGAACCCACAATTCTTTTAGTATTTTTAGTTCTATAATTCCATTTTGCTGACATTGTTGTCCAAAAGTCAAAATGCTGGACAAACAACAGAAGTGATCCTGGAAGATTCTTGGAATTGTTAATGCCTTTCACACACTGACGTCTGCTGAGCAAGTTTCTCCAATATGGAGTAAATTAGCTGCTGCTTTCAGAGTACAGTCTCAGCTCAATGCATTTTTCATTCTTGGAACATTCTTTGGTGAGTACCAAACTGCTCCCTCTACTAGGATGTGTAGGTATTGCTGTAAAAACCAATAATCCTAAGGAGAGAGTGCATGTTCACTTCCTTGAAGAAATGATGGCAGAGACACATTTCATGATTGGGCTCATTGCTAGGAAGTGCTACAAGAAGTTAGATACATAAATACTGTATTAATTAGAATATAATATAAGATTATTGCTTGAATTCCATACTAATGTGCAAATCAAACTAGTCAATTATCTTCATTGGCATTAGCGGCCCCTCGTGTTTGCTTATTTGTGACCATTTGGGTGAACAAGATTTTATTCACAAGGATGTATATGGATAACAGAAGCATCTAAATATTAGCAATGGCACTCACACCAGACATTCATCTCAATCCTAAAACCTGGCAAAAAGAATACAATAGCTCAGTCCCTCCTTCTCCTGGGAAAGTGGTATCGGTGCCACACTATTCCCGCACTACCCCCCTCATCCAAAGTCTCCTGTTGCTTCCTGGCCAGTTTCCCTCCTTCCTTCTCAGGGCTCTTCCTGTTCTCTTGAGGAGTGAGGCAAAGAGCCTAAAATTGCTCAGCATACTGCCTGAGAATACCATGCAGTGGGACAAGGAGGCTAAACTAGCAGGAATGCAGGGCCGGCTCCAGGCACCAGCCTACCAAGCACGTGCTTGGGGTGGCACCTGGAGGGGGGCGGCACTCTAGGTTTTTTTTTTTTTTTAAAAAACCCTTTCGCTGGTGCCCCGGCTGGGGCAGCGGGGCGGCCGGCATGCTCTGCTCCCGGCCAGGGCAGCGGGGCGGCCGGCGTGCTCTGCTCCCCGCCGGGGCCACCAGCGTGCTCCGCTCCCAGCCGGGGTAGCGGGGCCGCCAGCGTGCTCCGCTCCCCGCCGGCGCCCCGGCCGGGGCAGCGGGGCCGCCGGCGTGCTCTGCTCCCCGCCGTCGCCCCGGCCTGGGCAGCGGGGCCGCCGGCGTGCTCCGCTTCCCGCCGGGGCAGCGGGGCCGCCGGCGTTCCGCGCTTCCCACTGGCAGGGGGAGCGAGGCGGCGGGCATTTTGGCCGGGCGGCGTTGTTGGGGGTGGGGGGATGTTTTGGCCGGCATTGGGGGGGGGCGGCGCTTTTGGGGTTTTTTATTTTTTGCTTGGGGCGGCCAAAAAGCTAGGGCCGGCCCTGCAGGAATGCAACATAAGTAAGAGCTCTCCTGGCCATTTTGAAAAGATTTGTATTATTATTCAAGCAGTAGATTAAACAAATAGAGATTGTGACACTTTCCTTTGCATATGCAGGGTTGTGAGGCACCTCACTACCAGCTCCCTTTAGTGCAGTGGTTCTCAACCTAATTACCATTGTAAGTCGCATATACAGCTCTGTCTGTGTGTGTTACGTGGGTCACATCCACACAATATATATACTACCTGTGTGGCCCGGAGGATGTTACATGGGCTACAACAGTGTGCTGATTGGGCAGTGGATTGAGAACCACTGGTTTAGTGTAAAGAAGTCTTGTCTGTGCATTCCGTGGATCTGCTCACTGATGTCACGAGGCTCTGGCAACACAAGCACTGCCTTCTAGGCCTTGCTTTCTGTTTAGGTTAGTGATAGGAACGCAACAACCCCTGTGTCTTTCAAGCATCCCTCTGGAGTGCTGAGCCCTTATGCCACTGAATAGTCACAAATCTACTCTTGGAGCCAACGCTTAGATCCACTATTCCCAAAGGAATAGCGCAAACCAGCTTGGAAAATTCAATTGAGGGTCACCACTCCACTTAACACACAGCACTATATTGTATATGAATTTGAAAACAAGTATAAATTTATTATCAAATAGAGATTCGAGTAAGAAACCACAAAACAAAATCATAACACACTTTATAGAGACTAAGCCCAGGGCTACACTAGGGGTGGGGGGTCGATCTACGATACGCAGATTCAGCTACGTGAATAACGTAGCTGAAATCGGCATATCGTAATCGGCTTACCTGACCATGAAGACGGCGGCGCGTCGATCGCTGCAGCTCCCCCGTCGACTCCGCTTGCGCCGGTCGATGACGTGGATTTCCGGCGCCGACGGGGAGCGCGATCGGGGATCGATTAAGCGCGTCTTAATGAGACGCGAAAAATCGATCCCCGATAGATCGATTGCTACCCGCCGATCCGGCGGGTAGTGAAGACAAGCCCTCAGTTTAGTAAGAAATTCCTCTATCTCCTACAACATAGCTTATGCCAAGTCCTGTCCCCAGCATTTTTAACCAGCTTGGCTTAAACCCCTTCTCGTAAGAGCAAACTTGGTGGCAGCTTGTCCTCGCAAATTGAAGGAATGAAGGTGTACCTCCACACCCATCATTAGACCCCCAAAAGTGTTCTTGCTTCTAACAGGGTTCACTGCTGGGTCACTGCTTCCTGAAAATGTTCTTTTTGAAGCTTTTACAATCCTTCATTAGCATTTAGCTCACAATTGTGAACCACACAATACTTAATTTACATGTAAACACACAGACCGATAAATGGGACAACCTGCTTTTCCCCTTTCTGGTAACCAGTTTGTAATCACAGACCTTAAGACCCTAAGTGTACACCCACACACACACACCCCTCCTTACACAACATTCATACATATTTTTTGCAGAGATTATGACCACCAGTCTGACACAGACTTTTATAAGAGACCTTACATGACATTAGTTTGGTGAACCAGGGGATCTCGGTGCCCCATATGCCCTCTGCCAGTGGCATCTGGAAGTTCTTAGATCATAGGTATTGCAGGTAACTGGCAAACAGAAAATGGGGACTTGTATTTATAAAAAACTTAGAACATCAATTAGATAATAGAACGCATGTGCTCCAGGTGGCCACTCATAGATAGGGTAACAAATACTCAGATCATTTCTCAAAACAGAAGCAAAAATTCAATACAGATAAGTTTATAAAAATCATAACCTGCTCAGAGAAAAGTGGCAAACAGAACAAATAAGATACATCAATGAGTAATTTTGCCATCTATGATTCAAGTGCAGCTCTTGCTAGCTACTTTTTACAAACAGATGAGTGGGACAGCTACAGCAGCCCAAATGTGTTTGTCTCAGGTATCAGCTTTCATTTCTTAGACTATTGCTTTCTTTGGCATAGAGCAAGAAAGCTGCTTTAGGAGAAAAGGAATGACTCAAAAGCACATCACATCACTATATTATAAATTACAAATGTTTTGTTTGGTGTAAGTAAAGAGTAACACTTCCAGACAGCATCAGAGTTTCAGAAGCACTAGAAGGAAATAAATGTTATACGGATGCCTCATATGCACTCACCCAGAAGTTATGACTGTGTTAAAAAAGGGCCTAGTAAAGTACTCTATCACAAGTGAAGTTCTTAGTTACCGACTAGAGAGCGTGTTTATGATCAGTGGACTATAAACTTTGCTGCTGACTTAGGGATAAAGAACTCAAGGATGCAAGTATCAACATTTTATGTATATGGTCATCTGTATATGCAATTGTATAAATAGAAGATATTTATAATTTTGCCATTTGTCTAAAAGTTACTTTAACTGCTGTATATAGATTTTGAAATACTGTAATTGTTGACTTTCATTTTAAAAGTTAAATAGTTCTGTGTTATGGTATATAGTTACTGCATGTAACATAGTAATAAGTACATCTTTGCATTTTTATGTAAGTCCAGTCCAAAGGTCCTTTGATAATTATTGTCCAAACACTGACAACCTCCAAAGTAAGTGATTTACACAAAACAATAAGCATGATGTGAGGTAGCCCTTGGTAGATTTCTGTTAAGCTTTTAAACATATATCTTATTATTTTGAACTTCTCTCAAACAAGGTGCTCTAAATGTAATTAATGGATTCCAAGGCCAGAAGGTACCACTGTGACCATCTAATATGACCTCCTGTATAACACAGGTCATAGAACTTTCCCAAAATGATTCCTAGAGCATAGCTTTTAGAAAATAAACATCTAAGCTTGATTTCAAAATTGTCAGTGATGGAGAATCCAACACTTGTCAAATTGTTCCAATGGTTAATAAACACGGTTAAAAGTTTACTCCCTATTTCCAGTCTGAATTTGCCTAGCTTCAACTTCCAGCCATTTCATTGTGTTATACATTTCTCTGATAGATTGAAGAGCCTACTATTAAATATCTGTTCCCACATATCTACTTATAGACTGTAATGAAGTCACCCCTGATCTTTCCTTTGTTAAGCTAAATAGATTGGGCTCCCTGAGTCAGAACTGGCCACAGTATTCCAGAAGTGGTCACACCAGTGCCAAATATAGAGGTAGTATAACTCTCTACTCCTAACTCAAGATTCCTTGTTTATGCATCCCAGGATTACATTTGTTGTTTTTTTTGCCACAACATCACACTGGAAGTTCATGTTCAATTGATTATCCACCGTGACACCAATACATGTATGGCCTACATCAGTGGTGGGCAACCTGCGGCCCATCAGGGTAATCTGATTGCAGGCTGTGAGACATTTTGCTGATGTTGACCATCCACAGGCATGGTCCCTCACAGCTTCCACTGGCCATGGTTCGCCGTTCTTGGCCAATGTAAGCTGCGGGAAGCTGCAGCCAGCACATCCTTGTGGCCCGTCACCTCCCGCATCTCCCATTGGCTGGGAATGGCGAACCATGGCCACTGGGAGTTGTGGGGGGCTGTGCCTGCAGACGGTCAACATCAGCAAAATGTTTTGCATCCCTCATTCAGATTACCCTGATGGGTCGCATGTTGCCTGCCGGTTTCCCACCACTAGCCTACATTCTGTGTTTCTAGATGTATACACTTAGCCACATTAAGAAGTCTTTTCTTTTTTTGCTTGTACCAGTTTGCCATGCAATTCAGATCAGTGACCTATGCTCTTCATTATTTATCAGTCCCCCAATTTTGGGGTCATCTGCAAACTTCCTCAGTTTCAGAACTACATTTTCAGATGTTATATTGAGAATGCTACATCTGGAATAGATACTGTCCAGACTATGTCTAATTTGTTTGCATTTTAGCATTATCTCAGTTAATCACTAGCAAGTGAGACAGAATTGTTTTTACCGTGTACTTGCACCCTGTGAATACTAAGATTCCAAACAATAACTTCTGCCATGTTTAGGTTCTCTTTTCAGACATGTTTCTTTTTCCAAAATGCGTTTGCCCAAACCTCTTCTGACAGCCTGGATTGCAGCCCTTTAGCTGCAGAATGACCTCAACTGCTACCACAAGAATTGATTGGCAGGTTATAGTATTCAAGTAACTTGGCACCAGTGTCCTATTCAGGAGTAAGCCCAACAAATCTGGTCTCTCACCTGGAAACTGGAATAACACTCACTACCAAGGCAGACTTAATTTTGTCACACCGTTCCATGATATTAACATGAGTAGCATTATGAGCTGTTACAAAGGGACCTTGGACTTCCAAAAAATATTCTCATATGTACACAGTCATCTTTAATATGGTGAGAAAAGGTGCAGGACTGTAAATCTGTATCCTGTTGCTAATGTTGGTGAGCAAGTGATGTATTTTATAATGAGTTAAGATTTCTGACATCCTTGAAATCAAATATTTTTAGCTAGAGACATTGTGTCTTGATGGTATCACTAACTACCCTTCATAAAAGAGAAAATTGCTTGCATCATTTCACTGACGATATTAAATCTGATTTGTTTGTCCGATACACAAAAGACCTTCAGCATTTGGCAGCTAATACTAAGGATTAGCATTCTAGAATGACTGAGGAAACTCTAGTAATTAGACATTTAAATGAAAAAGCTTACTTGGCAGAAATCCACTATCCATATATTAATGTAAATAGCCATTACAGCAACTTTCTATATTGCTATTCTCATGAGATCCAATAATACAAATAACAAAGATGCACCAACTGTTCTCACCTGGCCATAATTTATTACTGCCAGAAAAATAATTCATGAAATGCCATTATTCCAGCATGAATTCTAATATAATGTTTTTTTCAAAACTAACCACCTTTTATTTCACTATTATTTTTTCCAGATAATTGGTAATCTAGTAACCTTCTCTGTAAAGCATCTCAAGAAACATTATAGCAGCAGAACCACCAGCAACATGACTCGTGAAGGCCAAAAGTATAACTGGGTTCAAAAAAGAATTAGATACATTTGTGGCGGATAGGTCCATCAATGGTGGTTAGCCAAGATAGTCAGGGATTGAAGCCCATGCTCTGTGTGTTCTTAAACCTCTGTCTGCCACAAGCTGAGACATGACCACAGGGGATGGATCACTTAATAATGGCCCTGTTGTATTCATTCCCTCTGAAGTATCTGACACTGGCTAAAGTAGAAAGACTGTATAGCATTGGTATGACCCAGTATGACCATTCTTAGCCTATTTTCTAAGAATATGTTATGATCACTACAGAGAAATACATTAATGGTGAATTTTAGTTTTCTAACCTGGAAAGAACCCAAGCCAGTGCTATTATAGCTTATCCTGAAAATCATGAAATGACTCAGAAATTGCATTATACATAAACATTACTATATCAGGAAAGGTTTTCAAATTCCCTATCAGCTGGGAAATGTATCCAAAATTTCCTATTTAGATCCTTCTGTCCTGAAGCAGCTGACCCAGTTTAGACCTTTTGTTACTCTGGAGCTTGCCCCTCAGGAAAAGCTCAGGGCATGATATTCCTCACTCCCTACTCACCTTGCTGCACTTGGAGGCATGACTCAAGGGAAAACCTCAGAGTAGTGAAGAAAGTAAGACCACAGCAGCAAGGGAATTCCACCACATCCTAAAAAACACCCTGAGGAGAGAGGGGTTGTAGAGTGGGAGCAGTGAAAGAACCAGCATGTGTTATGGACAGGGAGGGATATGCTCAGAGCTGAAACTGAAGCAAAAAAAGTGATTTTTACCCCAATTTTTTTAACCACTTATTTTGTTCCCAAGGGTTCACCTATCTCTAGTGGTTGACACACTAAGGAAGTCTTTTTCATGACTTCAATGGAGTTTGGATCAGACATCGGGGTGGTGAGTAGACTGCTGAATGGACTCTCGTGCTCTGATTTAATGATTTTTTTAAAGGAACAAGTTATATTATTTTTGCCCTATGCAGTCTTGTTTTATTTTATTGTTTGCTAAGTTTGTTACATTTCTGTCAGCAACTATATTAAAAATGCTCTCTACAGTGAAATACGCTTTTATTTTTAGACTTGGACAGCTAAGCAGTGTGGCAGTTCCACTTCACTGAATATCCCATTTCATACTGAGATTCTCTTGGGAAGCAACACTTTTATAGCATTCCCTTTTCACATAGCTAAAGGCCTAGATTTTCAAACCTGTGGCCTAAGGCTAGGCTCCTAAATCAAGCTAAGTCAAGCTATTTCATATTTAGTTATCGGATTTCCAAATGTACTGACCATTTGCAACTTCCATGTCATCGCCCCTGACGCATTTTTCATACAGAATTTCTTTGTTGTTGTTGTAGGAAAATGTACTGTGCACCACTCTAGCTTCACAGTATTAGGCTTCAGTGTTAAATCTAGTGAGTGTTCTGGTAGGAAGATTTAGTTCAGCAAGATTTGTGTTTCAGAAGATTTTGCTTTGCAAACTTATTTGTTCTATAAACATTTCACTGTATAAACATGGCAATCCTCCTATAAAAGTTTTTTAAAAAAAATAAGTTAAGTACACAAGCTGGGTTAGAAAACTAGAGCACCATAAATTAGAATCTCAGTTAGGGTGTTATTTCCCGAGCACAGCAAGGAGAGATGGGGAGCAAATCTGAATATTTTAGATGCCTCTGATAGTCCTAATGACAGCATAGATAAATAGAACCCTTAAGCCTGGTAATATGGTCCTGTACACCAGACATTCAAATTCATTGCCCATTTTTCTGGTAGGTTATAAATACAACTGAAGTCATGGTGCCAAAGGGGAAGAGGACCCTGGAGAGCAAGTAGGAGTTTCCTTCTCTGGCTGATCCATAGGAGCCAGAGGTTTGAAGATCACACCCTCTGCCTCCCTGGGGATCATCTCAAATATTGTACCCTGGATGTAGTGAGGATAACACCCGAGTTTCCTATGCTTTCTGTCCCCTTTCCTTGGGAATACATAATAAGCCCTTGAGAGCAGATAAGACGAGTGGAGCTAAATAAAAGACTTTCATATATATAAAAAGGTCTGTTTAAAATAATTGTTAGCCTAAGCTAGAAAACAGGGGGTTATTACAGTATTGGACATCTGGTGAGCATGGAGGGGGCAGTGGGATCAAGATCATTAGTAGATTCCTTGGCAAATATTTTTAAAATTTGTATTTATTCATTCTGAATGCTGAGAACAGGCACTGGGTAGAAATGAGCAGCTGGAAGTGGACAGATGGGGCAGGGGAAGAAGGTAGATTTGCCAAAAATTTAGAAAACAAAAGTATTTTATAGAGGTAGCTGGAAAAAAAGATCCTGGGTAGAACTGAAAAATAAAGGGTAAAGATATGATAAAGGTGGGTGGAAATATAGGCAGCAGAAACAAGACAGTTTTAGGTTTTGTATTGTGAGAAAATGAAGTATAGTAGCATAGAGAATACAAAGGTACAGAGAGGTGAAGACTGTTTTTCTTTTATTCCAAAACTTTAAGTGTTTCTGTAATTTGGGATTTAACATAGGTATTGGCCCTGCAATGACTTCTTTGCTTGGTAGTTCTGAATAGTGTCTCTAGTAGTAGGGAGCAGAAAGTCCATCTTTAAAATAGGTCATTGCCAAGGCCGGCACTTCCACTAGGCGACCCTAAATGGTTGCCTAGGGCGGCAGGATTTGGGGGGGGGCGGCATTTGGACGGTGACTCCCTGGCGGCAAGAAAAGCGGCCACTGAAATGCTGCCGAGAATGCCGAGCTGCCGCTGAAGCACCGCTACTGGAGGCGAGCTGCTGCGGAAGCTGCCGGGGGGGGGGGGGGGGGGGGAGGGAGGGGCTGCCATGGGGGTTGGGGAGCTGCGGTGGGTTGGATGCCATGGGCAGGGGAGGAGGCTAGCTGCTGCAGGCAGGCGGGTGGCTGGCTGCTGTGGGGGGTGGGGAGCTGCCGCGGGCGGGGGTAGGTGGGTTAGCTGCTGCGAGGGGGGTCTGGCTGCCGCAGGGAGCGGGGAGCTGACGCGGGTGGGGGGGGCGGCTAGCTGCCGCTGGGGCGGGGAGCTGGCTGCCATGGGGTGGGGGGGTTGGCGTTAGCTGAGCAGGGGCGGGGGCACAGGGCCAGTGCAAGGAAGTTTCACCTAGGGTGCGAAACTTCCTTGCACCGGCCCTGGTCATAGGTTTCTTCTAAGGGGACTGGAGCTAGCCAATCAACAGTGCTGGCTGGGGAAGGATGGGTTGTGGCAGGGTAGGTATTTTTGCAGCTGAGGTGGTTCCATCGCTTTCTAGGATGGAACCACACTCAAAGAAGGCAGCAGAGCAAACCTCATATGCAAGAACTCATAGACCCCTTCTTTTGTAGGTGCAAATCCATCCCAGGAGCCAGGAGGTGATTTGCATCTCCATAGATCAGCTGGGGATGAATCTAGAGCTGCACCAATAAGTCTAATCAGCATTGTTCTTTAAGCAGTGGCAGAAGTCATCCTCCCCGCCTCCGCGCCTTTTTTTTAGACCAGGCAGCAAGGAACCACACATATAGAACTTCATCCGAAGCATCATATCTGGCTTGGGTCTCCATAGGTAAATATCTGTGACTGGTAGACATTTAAATGAAAGCCACACTTGAAAAGGGTAAAAAGGTAGCTAAGGTTCAAGCTACCATCCATGTTTGAAATTCTACAAGAGTCATAACATGAAAGAACAGATAAATGAATAGCTATAGTGACTTATTTAAAAAAGGGTTGAACCCTATATATTCCTGGACCCTATGTATTCATGGAATAAAACCAAATCATGACAACAAAAAAACCTTGAAACTCTAGAAAATGCAACAACAACATAAGGGAACTTTCTGAAAAATATTGAAATGGGTATCAAAATTTCCTGAATTCAAAATTTAGAGTGGTAAATCAAAATATTTTCAACTCCGTGGAAGTGTATTTAGCCATTAACCGTATCAGTGATTTCAGACATTTTAATTTACTGTTTAAAAGTGTTTGTTCGCCATTAGATATTTTATATACGCTGAATATATTTGAAAAATTGTCTATGTATCAAGTTAAATGTAGCACAGAGTTCTGTGAAGAGAGCTTTGATGAAGATGCGCAACTTCCAAAATGTTATCAGCACCTGTGGCCTGTGCCTTAGAGGTAGTTTTCTGAAGGTTATTTTTACTACTACTATGGAATTCATATTTGTAACAGAAAAATCTTACCAGGAATACTGACTAGAGCTGGCTGCTACATTCAAAGACAGACACAGAGGATAGATTACAAATAAGATAGTTTCACTATCAAGGCATCTATACAACTTGACTGTCCACCATATACTTTAGCAGAGGATAAAAGGTTGATGGCATAAATTGTAATTGGGAACATTAACACCAGCAAGTTTTTGATTTACAAGACTTCTAATAATTTATTGTTCATGCTAATATGTAGGGTATATTTTCCTCATAGAAAGCAATTTAATAATTCATAACAGTCCTGATCCAGGATTTACTGTGTCCTTGATCTGAAGGATTTTTGCTGCAGTAAGGAATGAGTAAAACCTGAGTAATCTTTTCAGGACTAGATCTGGAGGATAAACAGGAACATGTTTACTATTTTTGCATTTGATGCGGGAAAATTTTAATTATATACTAAAAATGGGGTTTTTTATGTATTCATTATAAAAAGCTTACAGAAGGGAAAAGCACTATTTAGAGTTTGAGTTTATGCTGCATATTACTTTCTTATATTTTTGTTTATCAGCCTATGAAGTCTTTCCATCCCCAAGCACGTGATCATACAAACTACTACACCAATCAAATCGTTGTTTTTTTTTCAGGTAAATGAATGCTTTCTACTGTTTTATCATATCACAACCATTTTATTTTATTTTCAAAATAGGAGATTCTAGTGTTTGTACTTGAGTTATTTGTATAGGTTTGAGAGTTATTTGCATACACACAGATATAAAATCAGTACAAAAGATAAACCATTAAAACCAGTAGAAGCATAAAGGGCACTTACTGTATTAATAATTTTAAAAAGTCAGTCACTAACAAGCTCTTTCTCATGCCCCCAAATCATTAAATACCTTTTGAGGTGATGACATATGTAACTTTTCCAGCAATCTTTATTGTTAAAATAGGGTTATTGATCGCAACACATCAACAGTTGCAAATAAATCTGAGTGCATCATGCTTGCTTATTTCCGAGTTATAAAATTCAGGGTTTTCAAACAGTTTTCTTATGAAAAAAAGATCAACCCATCATGATATTATGTAATTGCTATTTTCCCTACTTTGGAAGAATTTCTCCCTTCCTAGAATTTCTCCCTTCTACAATTGTCTAGTTTGCACACCAGCTCCAGAAAATCTTGAACACTGGGAAAAAGTATTGATAAGGAGACTTGTAAATCCAAACAACAAGTTTTTGAATCTGTTTTTATCACAACCTACCATAATGCTATTTTTGGACAGTCTATGTCCCTGCCAACATTTGTCAGAATATTCAGACTGTTTTGCCTGATGGAATTAGGGAACATTCTAGATAATATTTTGAGTTTCTCATCAGCAAAACGGCTATGAGCCACTTAAATTCTCTTTTGAGGGCTTCAGTGAGCTATAGCTCTCATGCTAGCCCTCTGCACAAGGGTTAGCTTTAGCCAGAACAAGCTGGAGGCGAAGCAGCTTACTTAAGATATATACATTCACTCTCTCTCACAGGAAATCTCATTTTAACAATGTCTACCTTCCATGTTGATATATACTCCTTTCTCTTTCAGACTTCAGCTTCCCAAATGATTTATAGATTACTGACAATGCCCCCACACAGGGCTCCATGTAGCATACAAGAGCTGGTGGGGTACTTATTACTAGATAATTGGTTTTTGGAGTGTAAAACATACAAAATTACTATGTTGCAGGTCCAAACATGGACTTTTAAAAAATCTAGATGAAGTTTTCTCTATTGCCAAGAACAGGTTGCTTATATAGCTGGCATTTAAGAGGCTTCTAGCCATTCACTAGGACTGGTAGAAAATTTTCTGTTGAAACGTGTGTGTGTGTGTGTGTGTGTGTGTGTGTGTAAAGATTGTTTTGTTGAAAAGTGTCTACTGTCCTTGGGAATTTTTCATTGAAAAACTGAATACCCCAAACCTACAAACAATTATTCTGAAATACAGCCATGGTGGCTCATGGGAATTGTAAATGGAAGCCTCATGTTCCCATTTTCCAATATGGATTGGACTCCATACCTGAACTACACTCCCATGATGCATGGTTTTTCCTCTGTGTGAGGGGAGGCTGTGTGTTATGGCTAAGTCGCACGGCCCCAGTACATCACTGGAGAGAGAGTCAGGCTGCAGACTCCAGCCCATAGAGGAGAATGAGAACAAGGAACCCAAACTATAGCTCACATGATGCACACTTGGGCCTGGCCTCATGGGAGATGTAGTCTCACCAGATAAACTGGCCTTTAATGAGAGTGGAGGCATGAAGCACTTAAACTGCAACTCCCATGGGGCACCACAGCAATATATTTTTTTAAATCAGCAGTTTTCAACCAAACCATTTCATTTTTCTCCCCAAATCTTGATTATTTTTTTTTGTGGGGAGTGGTGGTGAAGGGGGTTTGTGCTTTCTCTAAAATGTATACTTTTTAAAAAGTAAATGCACAGAGAAAGTATCAATATAGATTACTCCAATACATCATGACAAAATATGACTGTGTGCTTTTTTGACAGGAAATGGCTACATGAAAAGCTACAGCTGTGATTTATTTCTCAAATTCATGGCGGGCGGGGGAAAATAAGGAAAGCAAGGTCTTAAAATCTGAAAACTGAGCTATCATTAATAGCATGTGTAATCTATTTAATAAATGATAATGAAAACCACAGGGGAAAATCTGTGTAGAAGCAAGAAAAATATATGCACTGGTTAGGAAGGCAATTCAGCATTTAGACCCAGGGAATAAATGGTGCAAGGGGATGCAGGAATTTCCCTGTCCATAAAAATAAAATAACTGTCAGTCCCACATATCTCTGGGTATTTCCCAAGTCTCCTCTGCCATACAAATGTGGTAGTGAACATGTCTGTTGGGTTGCAAGGAATGTAGCCCCCAAATATTTAATTTCCATTTATTTTCCACCTCAGGAAAAAAAATCTTTATGAAATAAAATTTGGTTAGAAGTGAAACCTTGGATTCTTGCCAATTATTTTTCCCTTTTAAAAAGCTAACTCCTTTCAATTAGTGAAAGGAGATGAGGGACTCAGGTTTGTGGCTCAACCAACTAAAGAAAGATTGTCAGCAATTATAAAGTTAGATTATGGAGTAATGTTGCTATCATGGGAATTCAAGAAAACATCAGGAGCCTAGAAATGTACAGAAAGAGGGAGAGATAGAAGACATTCCTGAATTATGGAAGTGATGGTGCTATTGAGCCATTTACAGGAGTTCTAGCGATGGTATGAGGTATAATTAAAGAGAGAAGACAGGCTTCAAATTGCTGCTCACACTGTATTTTTACAAGGACTATACCTTTAGCCCTGGGTCCACATCTGATTGATATCGGAGGAGCTTAGCACTGATTAGCAAAGCAGATACGTTTTAAAAAGTACTAAATAAAATGAAGCATGTGCAGTTTAAGAAAATCACCTGAAAGGCACACTGCCTTGTTCCATCACAGTTATTTGGATAGGAGTGTAGGAATGATTTCCTGGTAAACTGGCAATAGGATTTAATAAGAAGATGAAAGATCACTAGGAATGTCTCTTCTCCCCTGTACATTTCTTGATGCGGTGAGTCATTCAACATCACTTTTTTTTCTTTTTTTTGTGTGTGTGTGCAGGATTCATTCCTCTGGGGAAGGAGAACTTAGATTCTTCATTCAATAAAGATTCAAATTATGAGATACCTTAAAATACTGAACATAATTGACACTGAATAGCAGTCAGTGATGTTCTAATAGCACTGTGGGTAGTGCTTCTCTCTTTGGCTTTATCCCAGGGATGTTCTAATTGCCCAGAAATTTCTTTCCCATTGTGCCTCAGTGCTTGTTTTAAGGTGCATGACAGCTGCTCTTGGAATCAGAGATATTTTTTAAACTTGTTCAATCTCTTTTTCTTCAGGGAGTCAGAGAAGCAGAACATTAATTGTATTAGTGATATAAGTGTGTTCTTAGAATTTGGCTGCATGTGTTCTCTCTGTGTGCCGCACGGGCTCTGGCCAGATCACCTGTACAGCAGCCTTCGATCGAACTGGCCAATAACCACAGACCCCTTAATAGTGAAGGAACTCGGTCAGCTTTATTGTCGATGAAGCACAGTATTAGTGCCTTATACTTACTACAAGTACACTTAATACATGTATGCCCATGACAATGGACAGAGGTCAGTAAATGGCGGCACTTTCCATTACCCCCCGAGCTAGCCAAAGACACAGACTCCATTTTATATACCAGTACAAACAAGTTACATATTGCCCCTCTGAGGTGGTTAGTTACCATCCTCTAAGGTGGCTCGATCAAAACATCTTTATCCATCACACAGTCATCCCGACCTTATCTTTAAGAGAGGTCAGCATGTTCCTATTATCTTTAGGGAATGTGTTTGTACCAACTTGGTATGAGGGTGTTCTGGTACCACCCTTCTGGAATGTGATTACGCGAGTGTTCCGTGCCTAGAACTTCTCTCTATTCTTGCCAGATTCTGTGAGCCTGCTCACACCTTGTCTCTTTTGCTAACTTTGTTTTTTTATTAGCAAGGCTTGACCACTACTTTAGTTCAGGCCTCAGGTCTCATACCAGACCTCTGTCAAGTTCTCTTTCTACTACAAAGAACAATATAAAAGATATAGACCTAAATCCAAAAGAGCTCATGCAAGGGACCGCGGGAAACAGGCTATTTTTTGACCTTAAAGACTTCAACCTAAAGCACTGGCAACTTACCCCAGATGTAAAGCAACTGAGCAGGTATAGATTGGAGCTGTGGAGACTAAAAAGCCACTGCATTGCAAGTAGCCCTCCGTGGAATAGTTTGTACTCCGAAAAAGTTCAACAGTTTCATCTGTTAAGAAAAAAAAAACACCATGGATTTTGGCCAGAATAATCTCACGTTGATCCATAAAGATTAAAATTAAAAATAATAAACTCAAGAACACTTTCTTTCTCCTATCCAACAGGACAATTATCTATTTGCTATTTTCCCACCACAAAGACAAAATACATTTTTTCAGTGACCACATAGTGGTTGCCATTGATAAGTCAACACATACTTACAGCAGTATCTGAGTCACAACTCACATTTGTTAATCAAAAATAGGAAGTAACTGATGTATCAGATACTACTGTGTGGTATGCTGTGACAGAATGTTGACTTTTTGAATGGCAGCCAATGTATATTGAAGGCTGAACTGAGTTAATGGCCTAAAGTTGAGGTTTAAGAAAGTAATGCATTTGCTTCCCTTCCACCCCTTAAAAATAAAACTACGACACAGGAACAAGGTTTGACCTAAGATGTTCAAGTAAATTATGCATCCCTGACCATGTACAATGTGAAAGGAATGAGATTTACATGAAGTTTATACAACAGTAGACCCAATCACATTGTCTAAGTTAATTTGTTCTAGTTATTCGGAAATGCATGGTTATGAGCTCTTTGCAAATAGGACATTTTAAAAACAAAACAAGAAAAATGTGGACTTTGCTTTTTGTAAGAACAGTCCAAGAACAAAGGTTACTAATGAAATATGCATAAGCACTAAAACTTCCTGCTAATGTTGTAGTAGCACTTTTTTGATGTCCTATTGAAAGGACATCTGACCCAGTCTTGAACTCATATCTATCGGAAGCAATGATATATTGCAGTAATTTGGAAGCAAGCTGTGGGAAAAACACAAGAGCAGCAGGAGAGAGAGTTGGTCCTGTTTTTTGACTTGCTGTGAAGGCAGAATAAGAAGGATTTTTTTTCTGCTAATGTCTGGGGAATAAAAGTAAACAAAATAAAAAAAGGAGATGTGCCTCTCTGCCTAGCTATGGGAAGCTCTCACTCTCAAAGAGAGCAAACAGCGAGTTAGAAAAGACTATAAGAACCCTTGGAACTTAAATCATGAGAAAGTTCTCTTCAAATGCTAAGAATTTGCCGTAGAAGAGCCATTTTTTTATTGACACATTGAAACAATCGGCTTTTTGAAAAGTTCATGTGCTCAGGACAATATGCTTGTTGTAGAGGGGTCTGATAATTCAAAGTTAAATGGAAGAAAAGATTTGAAATGGTCACGGGCACAACAGTAACCATCTGCTACAAATCGGACAAATGAATGGTTCTTAAACAGAGGCCTGTCGAGCACTGACTGTTCTATAGTCAATGTGCTAGTGGTCCACTGAGAACTGGCAGGTCCTGGGATGCTGCCTCTGCTGCAGAATAGGTGCAGGGGAGGGTGAGAACAAAACCAAAAAAGCTACGCCACCACTATAAGCTACACTAAATGAAAGCCTTTGTTATTTCACTTTTTCCACACTAAGTTGCAGTGGGAGCTAGAAACAATATCTGATGGAAGAGAAGCCCCCTTTGAGCAGCATCATTGTAGGGCAGATCAAGGAGCAAAAAATTGTTATAGGAGTGATGCAATCTTCATCCTCCCTCCAAGAATGTGTTAGCAGAGAATCAAAGGGCTTATTGACACAGCCTAGAATAAGCACAGGAAATTTGTGCCAGGTGAGGCTTCTTCAACCACCATCATATGGATCAGCCTTGAGTGTATTTGTAATTAAAAGACTTAGTTGCAACTATGACTGCAAATGTTCACAGCACAGTCTGCATAAAAAAGCTAATCTGTTGCTGAAAAATTCTAAATAAAAGACCTTAAGTCACTACTTCCCTCACCCAGCCAAGTTCATACTAGCAACAATTAAGGCACAGGATGGACTTTCTCCATCTTAATCCACAAACCAAACTTATGACTTACTATGTTCTTCAATCAGGAGAGTTCTTCTAGAGAAATAAAACCTTCCAGGTTTCCAGGACTCCCTTTGAGAAAGGATCTGTTCTTAGACACCCAATCCCTATTTTTTCCTTGGCTGGAAGGGAAGAGCAAAAGTATGCATTTCCTTTTAGGGGCCCTCACCAATTTACCACTGCCTCCTCTTTATTGCTCTGCTCTAACAGTCTACATGGCAACTTGTTAATAATTGGCAAGTTATAGAGGTAGTATCCTCTCTTTCTTTTTTAAAAAGTTTTTAATTTTGCATGCCTAGCTTAGTCAGATGTATGTACATCCCATCACATAATGGTAAACAAATGCATATTTCACAGTACAAATTAATCGCTACAAAGAGCGGAGAAGAACTCACTTCCTCCATATTTATAGCATCCCACATTTAGCTAAGTGTTTATGGGATGTTCATGAGCTTTCTTTGATGCATCAGATATTGGCCTTGCTGGGCAGGCAAGATTTACCCCATCTAGTTCACTGAACTGGTATGGCAAATGCTAAAACTGGTTTGTGATATACACAACAGAATAGGACCTAGAGTTAAAATGTTTTTTTTCATTAAAATGGAGGTATAGGTGATCATACTAGTGTTATGCTCCATGGGAACATATCCAAAAATGGGGCTTTTGATTGAATTTTTAAAATGGCGATCGTGGATTAAGTTGAGTGATCATATAAAAATAGAGTTTGATTAATATAATTAGGACACACATATGAGCTGAAGATAAAAGGCGGCCAAGAAAATTCATAGGGGGGAAAAAAGGAGACTAAACTTCTCCCCAAATTTGAAATAATGTCATATGGAGCCTGGAATCAGACTTATCTCAAGCTATTCTACAAAATACAGTTAGAGTCCAAACTCTGCTCTCCACCCCCTTTCCTGGGTTTTATTTGATCTACTAACAAAACAAAAATCAGCTCAAACCTACTATCCAAGTTGGATTGCAGTGGCTACTGTGTCTCGGATTCTCTCCTCTCTACTGCTTAGCCTAAAACTCTTACTCCTGCTCCCCAAGTCACTCCTATGTCCTGGTGGGGGGTAACAAACCTGGTGGGGGGTAACAAACCTGACTCAGTCAGAAAAAGACTTTTTCTGACAAATCAACACCTGCTCATAAGTGGGGTGTTCAGGCAACCATTGTCAGCTTATTATAGTCAGCTATGAAGGAGTTTGGAATTAAGGTGTACAATATAAATTAATAATTATAGATGGGTTAACTAAGTAATTATGAAAGTGTTGTAGTGTGCTATTCATTGCTTGAGAGAAATGTTTTCTTATTGCTCAGGAAAATAAATGTTTCTCTTTTGATATGATATGATACATTTATGGTAATGTCCAACAGTGTTGTAACATTAACAAGCAGAGATGCATATTTTCACTGAACACCAGCTGTTGAACAGCCTTAGGAAGCTACACTGTACAGAAGGAAGTTAGGGCTTGTCCACATGAACAAGTAGACCACAGCTATCTGTGGGGTGAATCTATCCCACACTAGCTTGTTGCAGGCTAAGTGTAAATCTACATTCAAAAGAAGAACCCTGGATCAATGAGTCTCAGAATCTAGGTCAACTGACTCAGAGTTGCTAGAGGATTAAATAAATAGTACTGTAGGAGTTTCTGCTTGGGCTGGAGCCTGGGCTCTGAAACCCAGTGAGGCAGAGAAAGTCTCTGAGTCCAGGCTCCAACTGGAGTGGAAGTTTCTACAGGGCTAATTTTAGCCCCACAGGACAACTCTGAGTCAGATAACCCAAGCCCTGAGACTTACTGCCGTGTTTGTTTGTTTGCAGTATAGCTGTATCCTAATTGTCTGTATGCACCCTGCTGTATGCTAGTGCTTTAAGTGTTCCAATGAAGTCACTAACAAACTGTTCATGTGCATCAGCAGCAGTCACATGGACAGTTAGACTGCAGCAGGCTAGATCAAGGTAGATTCACACGCCAGCTTGTTTGGTGTAGTCTAGTTGTTCATGTAGATAAGCCTTTAGTCAGTGTCTCTCTCTCTCTGACACAAACCTTGCACATGCCTTATTGCTTCAGAGTCCTGTCAGACCACATCTGCTGCTGCAAACAGAGCCAGCCCCTTTGACCTTCTCAGCAGACTTTAATGGCTTAAAGGGATAGTGTGTAGGTAAATCTAACCCTGACATTCCTTTATGAGTTCTTCACATGGAACATCTAAGATTCAACATCCAAAAGCAAGTAGTCCATAACCAGATATTAAATGGAGCCACTAAGACCATCGGCTATTCTTTTTAATAGCGTACCATTTCCTGATGCTGACTGAAGCCAGAACAACTATCCTGTGTAATTTTTTTTATTTGTTTTCTGATCTTTATTAACAGAACGATGCCTCTACCTCAGCATTCTTGCATTGATTTTTAACTCCAGCAGATGGCTGATTGGGAGCATGTATATACACACATGCATACACAGGCACAGCTGTGTGTGGTTAGAACCCACAAAAATGTATTTAAGAATTACATCTATAGCATAGCAAAGCAACCCTAGGTTTAACAACCTTGCTGTCTAAAAGACCACACATGCATATATTTCATGGGCTAAAAGCTGTATGGTTAATCCTGAGAAATTATCTTATTTTCACCTAAATTTGTCGTTTGAAAATTAAATGCAACAAGGTCATCTTGACCTATGCAGTATTGGAATGTTTCATTATAACCATATTTTGGGGAGGGGTGAGAGAGAAGAGATTAGATATAATCAAATCACCAACAATCTGGGAAAGCTACCTTAATTGTCATGAGAGCAGCATTCTCAATATCAGCTTCAAATCAGGGAGTCATCTGACCTTTCTTTTATCAGCTAATTGACTGGAACTTATTGACAATGAGAGATTGCTTACGCCTTATTACAAGACTGCTACCTCCCATTATTACACAGAGCTTATAACGAAATGCTGAGTTGATATGTTTTAAGCAACCGCATAATTAGATTAATGTATTTATATTAAGCCACTGTCTTAATTTGATTTGTTTATATGCAATTGTATGCTTTGTTATTTACTTTAGTTAATATATAAAAATTGGATAGATGTGTGGTTTCGATGTTTCTTCCCCAAACACAGCAGGGTTATGAACCTGAGGACTCCCTAAAGTAAATAAGAGGCAACTCTGTGCCCCATCTAATAATAGTCCACATAACTGCCCCTATTGCCCTTCCTTAACTGATGCATGGACAAGAATACTGTTGATTTTTGAAGGAAAGTTGAGGGCTTGTCTAAACAAACAGTTAGTGCACAGCAAGCTGGGCTATAAGTCTACCCACAGAGAACCTTTGAGACCGTGGTGTGCTGGACGTGAGCTGGTCACCCTGACGGTTGATTGCTTCCCCATAAAAAGTCAAACCGCAGTTCAACTCAGGATTATGTCCTAATTTTAAACCACAAATAGCCTGTAGCTATAGCCATCAGTGACCCGGGGCACATATACAGTCATGGCTGTTGCATATTTTTTTTAATTATGCTCTTGCTCATACTCACAATGTTATCACAGAATTAGGTATTTAGATATGGAGCTGTGCACTAGCACTATAAATTAGTGATTACTAATCTCTAATATAGTGCAAGTTTGACCAACGTATTTGAGGGGAATGGGGGAAGGGTTTGCAGGCTCACAAAATGGATTTTCAAACATTAGTTCCCATATAATTTAAAGCTAGGTTTTTTCCCCTCTCCCTCCTCCCCTCCCCGGCATGAGTTAATAAAAAATAAAAGGAGTAAGACTAGCTAGAAGGCAGCCTGTGCTGTTTTGGGGATAGAAACTTTGTTCCCAAGGGTACGCTGACATATTTAGATGATAAATTCTGGTCCTCACTCCAGCCCCTGTACACCATTCTGGTGGTATACAGGAGCTGTTACAGGCCAAGGGAAAATTCCAGGGCAGGAGCAGTATAGAGGGTGAGCTGGACTGGAAGGGTCTGCTCTAATTTGTGTACTACATTGATCCCTGGCACAGGCAGAATCCAGAAGGCACAAGGATGGCATAAAGTCACTTTGCTCCCTTTTCCTCCAGACTGAGCCTTCTGTGCTCTCTCCCCCAGAACATAGAAAAGTGGGATGGAGAGGAGTTCTGTTTTCTTTCCAGTGCAACTTTTCCCTTTCTCCTTTCTGTACAATTGACTTTAAATTAAAATTTTGCCTGTGTAATTCTGGATCAGGTCCTTAAAATCAAATGGAATGCAAATCCAGCAATTAAAAAAATATGGTGAGTTTCTTAAAAATTGTTTTAAATTTAAAAAGAAAAACTTGCTATCTTTGCTGGCTCTATCAAAACTCATACTGTTTTGTTTTTGAAATTACATAAGAAGAAACCCGATTAAAGGCCAAAAGTCAAAGGGAGGTATAGATGTAACAAGAGGGTTACATTGTCGCCTTGTGAATTGTGTGAGACACAAAAAGATTTGCCCTTTCTCCATGATGAACAGAGTGTCCATATTCTAAAGTTAGAGATGGGCTCAAACCAAAGCGGGCCAAAGCAAAACCTGAATACTGGGATAATTAGACATCTGGGTCTGAATGTTACCAACTAAATCCATCTCTGCTTGCTACATGCCAACACCAAGATATGGCACTGCATGATAGATAACTAATCCTTGTACAGTTAACATTTATTCAAATTTAGATGATTGTGGAAATTACAATAATTTCCAGATCCCAGTTTGTTGACGACCAAAAGGCCTGGATTCTTGTAGTTGGAATAGGTTCAGTGACTATCCACTCCTGACAGAACTGTTGTTTCCCTGAGAGATTCCTTGTGGAGATGTCTTTCCCTTTAACTAAACTTCCCAAGGGTCTTCTCATAGGAGGGCACAAATTTGGACTTGAATTATTTGAGTAGGTTTCATTGTGTTTTGAATTTTCAACTTTTTTTCAGTTCTAACTGCCATATGCACCCTGGTGGTAACAGTGCACTGTAATGATTTCAGCTAGAGTCTTGGATCCCCCAAAAAATTATACAACGTTGTCTGAAAGTAATAAGCCACACTATGGAGTTAAAGATACCTAAGCAATTGCGTTGACTCACAAAATTAAGTAAGTGATTGATTACAGCACTGGTTAAATGAGAGACCTTTAGGCTGCTGCCATCACCTATAGTCCCCTTCATTCATCCAATAAACTATTAACATCAGACCTCAAGACTCTTGTGAACCAACGTATTGCACAAGAGAAATGTCAACAACTAACTGTTCTTGTAGCCTTGCAGAAGTGAATGAATACATAACCAGACATTTTTAAGATAATATGGTCTCACAACATTATGTAAGAAAGCATAAAAAGCTAATGGAGAGCAATAGATCCATTTCATTTCTGACTTAATCTCATGTATGGTAGGCCTCTTGAGAAATAGTAGGATAGGCTTTAAACAAAAAGAACAATGGATGAAAGGCTACATGCTTTTTATAGTCCATGAGGACCAACCATGCAAATTAGCCTAGGAAGATTAAAGTCTCTGAGGTTATATTATCCACATTGTAGATGCATGACTGTATTCTTGATTATAAGAAATTATAGCTAAAGAAAAGTCAATCTGTTTTCCAAGCTGTTTAGACTCCCTGTTGTCCTCAGCCACGAGTTTACTAAAAGGGGAAAAAATACTTTTCTTCACTTTTTTGCAGTTAGTGAACAAGAAAAGATCTATATTTAATTCTTAGCTTCTAAAATTTGTGTGTGTTTGTGTAATAATATATTTAATTGCTCTACAAATACATATTTTCCTGAGGAGTAACTTCTGAAAGGTATCCTAATGTCATTAGAAAAATCCCACCATATATGAGCATGGAGGTGAAGATATCTCTAACACTACTTTATTCAGAAGAAATAATTGCAAGTATGTCTGCTCAATGGGGCAAGTCATGCATAGATGTGGTCAGTAAAGCAAGCACCTGTAAACTTCAATAAATCATTGTTGTATGTATAGGATAATGCCGTCCTTAGAAATCAATTCAATCAAGGATCTCTTGTACCTCTTGGACCAGAGCATCTGTTGGTGTAAACTGACATAGCTCCATTGACTTCACTAGAGCTAAGCTGGTGTAAACCTGCAGAGGATTTGGGCCTTTGATTTACTTAGCTCAGTTCAGTACAAGCAAAGCATTTACAGACGTGATACCTTTGTCTATGCTGTTATAAGTACTGCACTATCCCTTTAAATATCTGAATTTGTACCAAATATTACAACGCTTGCAAAGCCACATAAAATGCACCTTAATATTGACTGTTACTGTCAAATTCCTTTCCTACCAATGCTCTCGTCTGTACTGAGGCAAAACTCCCATGGAAATCTATTGGAGTCCTGAATAAGAACTCTAGGATTTGGGCCTGATAGAGCAAATTATGACTGACCATAGCAGTCTTATTATTACCAGTAAAAAGAAAGAGCATCCTGCTTTCCTGTTTGGACTGATTTCTGAAACATAGATGTAGTCTTTCCCCGCCTGCCTAAATGCTTGTTTCACAGATATATAGTTTCAGAATATGTGAAAGTAATATAATGCAGAGTGAGTGAGGGCCTGAACCAAAACCCAATATTCCTAAACTCCCAATTTTGAGGAAGTATCGAGTAGGAGCTTATCCTCAAAGCTCAGGTTCATCTTTAGTTTTGAGACTTTCCTCCCATCTGCCGCCTATTTTTTTTTCGCTCATGCTTCCAGTCCTGCCATCCCCCAGCTCTGACTGCCAAAGGGTCCCTACCACAAGAGACCTTACATATAGTCTCTCTGTTACCTAGGTTGTGTGGTTTCTGGGTCAAAGATGTCCCAGATATGATCATCATTGATTGAGACACTATCAGACTTTAGATCATTGAAACAAAACAAAGGGAGTCATGGTCTGTAGCCCAAGATACTTATATTTTAAACCTGATCATTTGTCTGCATTGCATAGTCTGTTCTGTTGGAGGACAAGAGAGTCTTAGACTAGGGCAATTTTTGTTCTTTTAGAGTTTATCATCGCTGGGCTTTACTGCAGAGATGTAAATGAAGAGAAGGGAGATATTTCCAACTCTCAGGCTCAGCATGGGGAACAAAAGCATGAATTTGAGAGGTTATCCTGGCTCTTCCGCTTTAATATAGATCAGAGGATACAGATATTCTGCTCTGCAGATAGTTAATTAAATCAGTTACCAGACAGACATGAAAATTTTTTAACTTTTCACATGACTGAAGTGTGCTGAGAAATTGGGCAAAAACCATGATGCAATAAATCCAATATTAAGCCATCTGGGGCTTTAAGTTCTAAAATGAGACTTTTTCCCCTGTTAAAGTAAAAAAAAAAAAAAAAAGTGCTACTCCAGTCTCTATTAATAGAAAAAAAAGAAAAAAAAAAGTCTGAGCCCTTAGTATATTCTACCTGAGGAACCATCCAAATGCATTTGGCAGGCCTTGCATCTGACATAACCAATGTAGACATTAAATTAGTTTTTTCTTACACAGGAAGATTTAGTGTCAATATACCACTGGCAAAAACTGTATTCAAGAGCTCCCACTAGCCTGACCTGGCTTTACATCCCATCTGTTTTAGAGATATTATTCTCTCATAAAAGTCATGCAAATTGGCTACCAATTGGCAAGATATAAAATAATCTTTTTGAAAGCTATGCATTACTAAATATTCAGTTAGAGCATGTGTAATTAAAGTACCTGGACTAACAACATCCCTGCACACACAGCAAAAAAGTCATTTAATCTGTGTGGATTGCTGTTTATCAGTAACATGGTAGAACGCAAGAGTTTAAAAGTAGTCAGGAGGTTTCCTTTTCTTTGCCAACATTAAATAATGGTAAATTGTCCTGGATTTTATTCATTCAATTTACCTTTATATGGCATCTAAAATGTCTGTACAGGAGGACAAAATGGTACAGTGACTCAAGGCAATGGTCTTTCACCTTTGGAGACAATGCAAATTTATACCTGTCATTTCACAAGTGATGAGCTTGATTGTCTCAACCTTGTCCCTTTGAGACATTTGTCCACGTCACAGAACCACTGCATGTTTTATTTCAATTGGCTTTCTCCTCTTAGAAGAAAACAGAGACTGTAGTAAACAGGGTTGTTCAAGGTCAGTTTTAGGTGCATTTGGGAGAACTGTGAAGGAAAACTTAAGAAACATTCCAAATATATGCATTTGTGATTGTGCATGTATTGAACTACTTGTAACATGCTCAATAAATTCTATTAAATGTATCTATGTCCCTCATCACTATAGCATCTGTGAATCTCAATAGACTTTATCCTCACAAAATGAACATAAGAATGACCGTACTGGGTCAGACCAAAGGTCCATCCAGCCCAGTATCCTGTCCATAGACAGTGGCCAATGCCAGGTGCCCGGGAGTGAGTGGACCTAACAGGTAATGATCAAGTGATCTCTCTCCTGCCATCCATCACCTCCCTCTGACAAACAGAGGCTAAGGACACCATTTCTTACCCATCCTGGTTAATAGCCATTCATGGACTTCAGCTCCATGAATGTATCCAGTTCTCTTTTAAACCCTGTTATAGTCCTAGGCTTCACAGCCTCCTCAGGCAAGGAGTTCCACAGGTTGACTGTGCGCTGTGTGAAGAAGAACTTCCTTTTATTTGTTTTAAACCTGCTGCCCACTAATTTCATTGGGTGGCCCCTAGTTCTTCTATTATGGGAACAAGTAAATAACTTTTCCTTATTTACTTCCTCCACACCACTCATAATTTTATATACCTCTATCATATCCCCCCTTAGTCTCCTCTTTTCCAAGCTAAAAAGTCCTAGCCTCTTTAATCTCTCCTCATATGGAACCCGTTCCAGACCCCTAATCATTTTAGTTGCCCTTCTCTGAACCTTTTCTAATGTAAGTATATCCTTTTTGAGATGAGACCACCATATTTATATGCAGTATTCAAGATGTGGGCACACCATGGATTTGTATAAGGGCAATAAGGTATTCTCTGTCTTATTCTCTATTCCTTTTAAAATGATTCCTAACAGCCTGTTTGCTTTTTTGACTGCCGCTGCACACTGCATGGACGTCTTCAGAGAACTATCCACGATGACTCCAAGATCTTTTTCTTGATTGCCTTTGAGATAGTACTTGCCTCCTTATTGCCATTTAGAGATGGCAAACAGAAGCTTTGAGTGACCAGCCTAATGTCACAGGAGGCAGTCATGAATGTGCTGAAAACTGAACCTATGTCTCCTGCTCCCAGTCCTGTGCTTTTACTACCCATCCCTTCTTCCCACTCTATAGTTGGCAAATCTACAAATTTTCATAGCAATCATTTAGGGAATTTAATGAATTCCCTTCATCCACAGTAGTAGAAGCAGCTCTAATCTTATGGGCAGTGTAGCCCATATTAGCACTTGAGCAGTTCTTACAGCTCTCTCTATCCCAGACTTTCCACATCACTCCATGCTTGGTTTGGTGATAAGTTAGTGTACAGTCAACTCTATACAAGAGATCTCATTACCCAAGTTTAGATTCTAGCTCCCAACATGCATCACTGACAGGAAAACCTTTTCTGCATTGCCAGATGCCTCTTTATATTAATCATGTCACATCCATGGTTCTGCTGGGACAAACAAGGTCTGTACTTGTACTGGGCAACATTTTTCAGGCAAACTTCACCTACCTCAGCAAAAGATGCAGATTGAGACACTGTGAATTTTGTGAATGTATGAAGGTTTCAGCAAATTTTTGTTTTCCAACTGAAACATTCAAAACATACAATGTTTTGTTTCAACATTTTCAAAAATGAAATTGTTTCAAAGTTTTTTTAATTTTATTTAATTTTTTAAAAAAGTTAAAAAATGTTGAAGTGAAACAAAACATTTTGTTCAGCCAAGCCAGTTTCTTTTCTCCCAACTTTCAAGAACTGCCAAGAAACCAAAAAGCCTCCATTACTCACTTAGCCCTAGTTTGTATTCAGTTTTGTTCTACTTTCTCCCCCCCCCCCCCCAAGTATTTATCTCAATTATTTGTTGTGCCAGCTAGTTTCAGGTTCAGCTACTGTGAACTTTATTTTTAAAGTTATGTCCCCCCTCAGCAGCCCATAGTGACTTGACCTGAATGCACCACTGGAGCACCCAAGGTGCTTCCATCAGCATTTTCATCAGCTTTTTACCAAATGGATTAGTCAATGCTAAAGCAAACATTTAAACAAAAAACTAAGTTAAAAGAGAATTGGTGTTTGAAATCTTTTAGCACAGGTTCAGTCTGTCTTCATAGCCCCGACACTGACACCCAGGAAGTCACTATGAGAAGAGTTATATTCCTCTTCCGTTCAGTAATTTCATGGTAAAAGAGCAAATATGGACTCCATACAATTAAATAGCAATGAGTCTGTACACAACATATTTCCTTTAATCTGTTCAATGTACTGTATAATTAACCTGTGGAACTCACTTCCACCAGATGTTATTCAGGCAAATAGCTTAAGTTTAAAAATGAATTAGACATTAATATGGATAAGAACAGCACATGAATTTGCACTAACTCTGCTTGTGCAAGAGCTGTTAAAACTCAAACTTCAAGGAATAAATTGATCAGCATCTGGATTTATGAGCAAATACACCACCATGATACAGTATTGAATAGTTTTCTTTACTCCTTCCTCTGAATCATCTGACACTGGTCCTTTAGTCTGTTCCTCTGTTTGTAAACCTTAGCAGCTAAGTGCCTCACATTAAATTTAGAGCACACAGTTAAAATAAATACCAGACAATCAATCAATCACGCACCAATATTCTTAGGCTCTTATCTAGAAATGAGTGAAGCCATTGTCATTAAACCTTCCTTTGCACTTCTACCATGCCTTTCATCTCAGAATCTGGAAGAGCTACACAAGTCATTTAATGACATTTCACAAATGGGGGATGGATGTAGTTCGTGAAGTTAGGGTCTGGTTGTAGATCCAGCGGTGTGCATTGCTGGCATGAGGCTTTTGGATTCAAAGGTGTGTATCTCTGGTATTCCAGTTCAGGCCATCTCTGCTCTCAACATTCCTGTGTGGTGGGTCAGTGCTGAGAGTTAGGATGGCTTGGGTTTATTTCTAGCTCGGATAATGTTGACTCATCATGTGACCTTGGCAAGTCACTTAGGGCCCAAATTACAGGCCATGTTTGAAAATTTTAATACCTTTATTTTTAGGTGTGCATATTAAAACATACATGTTTAAAGATGAGCACCTAAAACTTGACAGAGCCAATATGTGGGTCTTAAGATTTCAGTTTGCAAATCCATGGAGATAATGCTTACCCATCTCTGTAAAACACATTGATATCGAAGGACATCATTTTATCTGCAAGTGTTATAATTGTCTCCATTTTACAGATTGAGAAATGGAGGCATAGAGAGGTTATGAAATTGCCAAACATTATACAGCAGGTTAGCATCAGACCATAGAATCCGAAGTGCTGGTTTTCAGTCCTTCTGTCTTTGCCTCTTTTAATGTAACCATCCCACAAATTAAAAGAAACTATAATTATCATTTTGCTGTTGCAGCCTATGATATACAACTTAGTCATAATCAAGTTGCTTTTTTTGTCCTGATTTTACATTCTTGTCAGCTTGAGTTTAGAAGATAATATAAAAAAAAGTTTCAAGTCACATTTGCAGTCAGATGAAATTGGAAAAAGGCTAGCCTATTACTTGAAGGTAATGAGTCAGAGTGATTCACTGCAGCCTCTTGGTGATTTCTGTAGGAACCAATCAAACGAAAGGGCACAAAAGCCATTCAGTGAAGACGATCCTCAGCTCTAACTAATATAAAATCTGAAGTCATTAAAATGCCTAAGAGTGAGAAAGATGGACACTTAAAAGCAGAGGACATGCTGACCAAAAAAAAAAAAAAAAGTGTATAGTAAAATGCTTTAAAATAAATCATTAAGATGGAACTGTCCAAACACTGAATCTTATGGCTCCCATAGGACTAAAAAACAACACAGTCAAAATGAGAGCACTCTTAACAAAGTGGTTCCATTTAAAGTTAAAAGGAACAGAGAGTGGGTCAGCAAACAGCCCACACAATCCATTCAGAATGATAAAAAATGCACTAGTGTTTGTGCAACGTGACCCTTAGTATAAAAGAGAAAGGAAACAAATGCATTATGCTAGAGAACTTAAGTACCGCCCCCTTTTACCTGTCATATATTAAAATATATAACATAGCGCCAATATATACACATATATATATATATATATATATATGGCTCACATTTGCTGAGATTGTCCAACCAGAGGATAATCATCCATGTTAACTACTCATTTCTTCTACATCTACAACAGAAGCCTATAGACCTGCTCATGTACTTTCCTACTTTAGTGTCAGAAAATATATTTTAAATAAAATGCTTCTATCACACTCCTCCTAGTAGCTAGGGAATACTGAAAACAACAACCTATTATTGCTGTCAGCTACTGGAATTGCTGTTCTAGCTCAAGTAGTAAAAGCCTGTGGTGACTGAGGTCCCGCCCACTGCTAAAGGATCCCCCCCTTCAGCCTAAGGGGAGGGATCCACAGGACCTGGATACCAAGTAATTCCGGGGGACAAAAAATGAAAAAAACAGGAACGGGAGTGCGGTCAAAGGGTCAAACGAAGTGAACCAGATGGGGACACCGAGCAGAGAACCCCGGACAGTGCCCACTGCTCCTCAAAGGTGTCAAGGGAGCCAGTGGACGCTGCCCAGAGGAACTCTGCCCGGATGCGTGAACGAACAGAGGATCGAAAATAGGCCCTACAGTCACAGGAGCCTCCATCGGCCAATCTCCTCACCCTGGTTTTGTAGATGGCCAGTTTAGCTAGGGCCAGGAGGAGGTTGACCAGGAGGTCCCGTGACTTCGTGGGGCCGTGGATTGGAAGCGCATAAATAAAAAGGTGAGGGGGAAAAGTGCAACCAAAACCTCAACAAAATGTCTAAGAGGAGCCGGAACAGGGACTGAAGCCTGGCGCACTCTAGATAAATGTGCGCCAGGGTCTCCCTCACACCGCAAAAGGGACATGTGTCGGGGATAGGGGTGAACCGCGCCAAGTACACGCCCGTGCTCACGGCTCCATGAAGGAGCCGCCAACTGATGTCCCCGGCGGGCCTTGGGACTAAGGAGGAGTAAAGGCTGGCCCACCGGGGCTTCTCACCCTCTAGAGGTGGCAGGAGGTCCTGCCATTTCATATCGGGGCGGGACGTGAGGGTGAGGAGATGAAGGGTGTGGAGCACGAGCGTGTATAGATGTTTCCTTGGCACGGTCTGGAAGCGGACCGGCTGCAGTTCGTGCAGCCGGCTCACCGTGAAGGAACAGGGGACCCAGTTGGTTCCACGGGGGAGGGGCCCAATAAAAAGGTCCGGAGGGCTTGGGGTGAAGGGAGGGCGGGGCGTACCCTCTCACAGGACCTGGTCGAGGTAAACCCGAGCAGCGGGCGGCAAAGCAGCCTTCACCTCCTGAAGTACGCGCCGGGAAGTACGAGGTCTGGAGAGCCCCATGCGCTGAGCAAGCGTCAGGGGATCCAGCCAGTCTCCCCGGTAGTAGTCCAGAAGGTCTCCGACCCTAGTGACTTCTGCCAGGACCAACCTCTGGCGCACCGAAGGGGACTCCGCCACCTGCATACGAAGCTGGGGGTTGTGTAGCAGGGGCTCCACGAGGAGATCTGCCCCCTCGGTGGCCGCCACGGACCTGGTCACTGAGAATAGCTTCCAGGTCCGGAGGAGGTCCTGGTAGAAGACCGGCAGCCCATAGAGGTCTCGCGGAAGACCTCTCAGATGGAGATAAAGGAGCTGCCGGTCATATCGGAGCCCTCGGAAGCGGCGTAGGAAGGCGTGCGCCAATACGCTCCACGCCGGACTACCTGCACCATAAAGGAGCCTCTGCAGGGCCTGGAGACGGAAGACATGGACCTGAGTGTGTGGACACTTCAGGCCCTGCCCACCCTCCTCCAGAGGAAGATGGAGAACCCCTGCAGAGACCCAGTGCAGTCCTGACCAAAATAACTCCAGAATCGACGTCCGGAGGTTGGCCAGGAAACCCGGGGCCGCGACCAGGGTGTTGAGCCGGTACCAGAGCATGGACAGGACTAATTGATTGATTACCAGTGCTCTCCCTCGAAAGGAGAGGCACCTGAGTAGTCCTGTCCATCTCCGGATCTGCTCTATCACCCTGCCTTCTAAACCTTGCCAGTTCTCCGGCGGGGATGGATGCGTGGCAGAAAGGTAAACGCCGAGATAGAGCAGCGGACCCGTGCTCCACCTGATGGCCTGAAGTGCGGGTGGGAGGGAGCTCGCCTGCCACCCGTCCCCTACCACCAGGCCAGAGCTCTTGACCCAGTTGACCCGGGCAGAGGAGGCCGCCGAGTAGATCGCCTGGCAAGCCTCCACCCGCACCAAGTCGCCTGGGTCCTGGACCACGAGGAGCACATCGTCGGCGTATGCCGATAGGACCAGCCGCAGCTCCGGCTCTCCGAGCACCAACCCCGTCAACCTCCTGCGGAGGAGACAGAGGAAGGGCTCGATCGCCAGAGCGTACAGCTGGCCCGAGAGGGGGCACCCCTGCCGTACTCCTCGTCCGAAGCGGACCGGCTCGGTCAGGGTCCAGTTGAGCCTGACCAGACACTCTGCGGAGGCGTACAGCACCTGGAGAAAATCCACAAACTGGGGCCCAAAGCCAAACGCTCGCAGAGTGCTCAGGAGGTACCCGTGATCCACCCTGTCGAACGCCTTCTCCTGATCCAGAGACAGGAGGGCGAACGACAGACCATCCCTACACCCAAGCTCCAAGAGATCCCGGACCAGATACAGGTTGTCGAGAATGGTGCGGCCCGGGACGGTGTAGGTCTGGTCTGGGTGGACCACGTCCGCCAGCACGGACCCAAGCCACAACGAGATGGCCTTTGCTATGACTTTATAGTCCATGCTGAGGAGCGAGACGGGACGCCAATTCCGTAAATCGTGGAGGTCCCCCTTCTTCGGCAATAAGGCGAGCATGGCTCGCCTGCATGAAAGAGGCAGGACCCCGCCCTGCAAAGACTCGGCCCAGACGGTGACAAGGTCTGGGCCGAGGATGTCCCAGAACACGCGGTAGAACTCCACGGTCAGCCCATCCAGTCCCGGAGATTTATTAGTCGGCATGCGACGGAGGGCTTCCGAGAACTCGGCCAGAGTGAGAGGCAGCTCTAGCCGGTCTCGGTCGCCCGTGCTGACCGTAGGGAGTTCGTCCCAGAGCACTCTGCAAGCGTTAGGATCTGTCGGATCCGGGGAGAAAAGGCTCGCGTAGAAGGCCCTGGCCCTCCCGCACATCTCCGCCGGATCCGTGAGGGGGGTGCCATCTTCTGCGAGGAGGCAGGTGACGTGTTTCTTAGCCCCCCTCTTTTTCTCCAGGGCGTAGAAGAAGCGGGAGCCGCGATACATCTCCCGAAGGAGACGGATGCGGGATCGAACGAAAGCGCCCCGGGCTCGATGATCTTCGAGTTCCCGGAGCTCCTCCCGCTTCTCCCGGCATGCCCCACAGAGGGATGGATCCTCAGGGCTGGCAGCCAGACGCCTCTCCAGCTCTAAGACCTCCAGTTCCAATTGCTCTATCGTCACATCCCTCCGTCGGCTGGCGCCCCAGGTGTAGTCACGGCAGAAGAGCCGGGCACGTACCTTCCCTAGACCCCACCATCGCCGCGCCGAGGGAAAGGCGTGCCGCTACCTTCGCCAGGCCAGCCAGAACTCCTGGAAGGACGCCACGAAACCCACATCCTCCAGCAAACTGTTATTAAAATGCCAATAGGCCGGCCCTGGCCTCTCCGCGCAGAGAGAGGCCGTCACGGTAGCGAGATGATGATCAGAGAATGGGGCCAGCCGGACGCTGGAGGAGTGGGCCCGTGAAAGGTGAAAACATGATAAATAGATCTGGTCCAACCGGGAGTGGTGCGACCGATGGGCCTCCACCCGGACAAAGGTGAAGGTTGAGCTGTCACCCGGGTGGTGGTCGCGCCAGACGTCCACCAGGGAGCGATGTTCGACAATCTCCCTGAGGACGTCCGCGGCGGCCGGGCACTGCTCGATCCCCGAGCGGTCCCGTTTTTCAAGGGTGTTGTTAAAGTCCCTGCCCAGGACCAGGCTCTCGCGAGGATCCAAGGTGCCGAGGAAGGTGGACGCCTGCTGATAGAAAAGAAGTTGTTCCGGGCCCGGTGTCGGGGCATAGATGTTGATGAGATTGACCACGAGCCCCTCCATACGGACCCGTAGGTGCAGCAGGCAGCCCGGCACAGCCTCGGCAACCCCCAGCACCTCAGGCCGTAGGTCGGGGGAGAACAACGTCGCCACTCCAGCCTGGCGAACAGAGAGATGGCTGAAGTAGACTCTGTCCCCCCATTCCAGCCGCCAGCTGTCTTCAGCGGCTGGATCCGTATGGGTGTCCTGCAGGAATACTACAGAGTACCCCCCCTCCCGAAGGAAGGAGAGCACCTGGCTCCTGCGGAGACCCATCCTACAGCCCCGGGTGTTCAATGTTGCGAAGAGGAGAGATGCCATGAGGAGGGCTGGGGGGGATCCTTGCTGGCAGAGTCACTTACGGCCCACATCGGGCCGCATAACAATCCGTGACCCACCCCGTAGGTGAGTAGTGAGTCACGGAAAAGGCGGACCCGTTGGTAGGCCGTGGCGGCCTGCTTCCCAGTCCCTTTGCCCTCCCGCATGAGGGCCCTCGCGGCCTGGAGGATTTGGTGGAAATCCCCCCATCGCTGGAGAGCGAGCTGTACTTTGTTGCGGGAGCCCCGGACGTCCTCCAGGAACTCCTGCAGCTCCTCTCGCAGCGTATGGGGGGCCGGGGTTACTGGCTCCCGGCTATCGAAAGAAGGGGCCCCTGACACAGCCCTATGGCCCACCGAAACAGACAGGCAAGGGGCAGACCCTCGACGCAGCTCCCGCTGGGCCGGCACCTTAGGGCTTAACCTGAAATTCGGCTTAGTTGGGGGAGGCGGTGGAGGGAGAAGAGCAGCCTCTGGTGGGTCGGGATGAGGAAATACTGGAGCCGCTCCCTGGGGGTCATCCTCCGAGAAGGGGAGGGAGACAGCCCCAGGGGCAGCAGTGTCATCATGGGAGATGTAGGAGATTGGGACGGCATCAGGGGCAGTGCAGGGATCAGAAGTAGGGGCAGGGAACGGGACATGAGCAGGGCCGGGCTGAGGAACGGGTAGAGGATCCTGAGCCACAGGAGCTGGGCCACTGGGAGGTGGCCTCTCTTGGTGTGGCTGAGGGATCTGGGAATTGGGAAGGGGACCCCCAACGATGCCAGGCTCTAGTATGATGGCTTGTGGTACAGCCATGGCATCGAGAAGTGGACAGATATTTGCGGGGTCCACGCCTGGGAAGGAGAACTGTTGTCCCACCCCAATGAGGGGTACCCCCTGGGATTCGGGTCCCTGCCGCAGGGCACCGGCCGTCGCTTCAGGAGGCTTGGCGGCCGTCAGCGAGGTGTCGCTTGCGACCGGGCAGGTGGAAGAGCCCAGGGGATCCTTGGAGGTGGGAGCGGAACCGACGGTCAAGGGGAGGGAGCATGGGGAGAGGGGGGAAAGGGGCACCGGGGTGAGGTCATTGAGATCGAGGCCTGCTGCTAAAGGGTCGTCCTCCCCCTGGGTGATTGGGGTCAGACCCAGGGCCTCAATCTCCTCATAGATGGAGGGCAGGTCACCTTCTGCCACCCCGGGGTCCTCTCCGCCGGCACCTGAAGCGATGCTCGGGTCAGGGCGCGCATGGTCGACAAAAAGGGCAGAAGGGGCTCTATCGGGGGCTTCCGAGGGAGGGGCGGTAATACCTTCCGGTGCTGCCACGTCTTTCCCAGCCGGTTCTGGCGGACAAAAGCCGCTCGGGGGCAAAGCGGAAGGCTCGGCATCAGTGCCCCCCTTCCTGGTCTTCCGGGGGGCTTCCGCATCGGTGGAAAGGAGCGGAGTTCGAGCCTTCCGCTTGCCCCGCTTCCCCTGTACTAAGGCCCAGTCCTCCATGGCTTCAGCTGGGGGCTGGCTAGTAAGGGTCGGGTCAAGGGGGAGGGGCGATTTCTTAGGGACTCGGGGAGGTAGTGGTGGGGCAGCATAAGGGAGAGAAAAATCTCTCTGGGGCGGGCCCTCTCCCATGCCTCGCGGTATCCCTGCCTCACCCTCCTCCACAGGCCTCAGCAGACTGTTCGCAGCGGGCCTCTCCCACTCGTCTGGGCACACTGGGGGAGGTACTCCCAGGGCCCGAGTGGGAGCAGCGGTGGACTGGGAAGGAGGATGGGCGGCTCTGGGCACCGGGCATTCAGGGGTGCCGGCGACGACGGGGCCGACGCCCTGCCGGGGCTCGGGGGTCTTGGATGCTCCTCCTTGCCGGGCCAAGGGACAGTCCCTCCGGACGTGTCCCATCACCCGGCAGAGGTAGCACCGAGCCTCCCCCGTGGAATAGTATACCCGGTAATGGGCCCCGTGATAGGGGACCATAAAGGACCCCTCGAGCGCCTCCCCATCATGTGCAGCCGGCGGCATTTGGAGCTGCACCTGCTGGCAGAACAAGAGGATGTGACGGAGGGCAGGGTCTTTGCAGCCCAGTGGGAGAGGGCTGACAACAGAGATGGGTCTCCCTAGGGTGGAGAGGGCAGGTAACAGGGCGGCATTGGGGAGGAAGGGAGGGACGGAAGTGAGGACTAGGCGGACGCCCAAGTCCTCCAGTGGCTCTAATGGGACGAACACGCCCCCCACCGCCAGGCCCTTCTCCACCGCCTCTTGGGCCGCGGCCTCCGATGCGAGGAAGAAGACTACCCTTCCGTACATTTTGGAGGCCACTACGATGGCTGTGGGCCCCACCACCCTCGCCAACGCCCGCACATAGGTTTCTACGTGGGGCGAGGCAGGTACCAGGAGGCAACGAACGCCATGCCTCCTGGTCAAGGTGGGAAAGGGGCCCCGGCCACTATAGATGGTAGCTGAGGCAGTGGGCGGGTTAGGTGATGTTGCGGCAGGTGGGGGGGTTGCCGCCACCTGGGCATATGCTCTGGGGGCCGGGGGTGGGACACCCGCAGAGCTGGTAGAGGGAACAGCAGGGAAGGATGCCGTGGCAGTAGTGGCTGCCTCTGCCATGGAGGGCCTGGCCTTTGTCGCGGGGCCCTTACCCTTCTTTTTACCCTGGCCCTTCCTGCCGGCTGGGGGGGCTCCCCCAGAATCATGGGGGGGGAGGGACGTGGCAGCAGCAAAGGTCTCTTCAGAGTCCGCCGCTGCTGGTGCCCCAGCGGGGGCGAGAGCAGGTGGTTCGGCAGTGGTGGTTAAGGTAGAGGCTTGGAAGGGTGACGGGGGAACAGACGGAGGAGAGGAGGCCGTGCCGTCTGGAGGGGCTTCTCCCTCCATATCGCCTGCCATGATGAGCAGGGGAGGAATGGAAAACTCTTGAGAGGGGGGTGGGGAGAGGAATTGGGGTGACCACTCCTCTCTGCTAGGCTGCAGGCAGGGGAGGAGGGCACTAAAAGTGGGGACAGGGTTCAGGGTTATCTCGGACTAGTGGGGGGTAGGGTTCAGTCACCAACTCAAGATGGGAAATCCGGCTCCTCTTGTTGCAATAGGGGAGGGGATGATATAACAGCATGGGGGTGCAGTGAGATAGGGTCAAAATTAAACAGGGGAGGGGCACAAGCGCATGGGAGGGGGTGTGGGTTCACGAAAGCGGGGGGCTAATCAGGGCAAACAGAGCTTCAGGGGGAGGGAGACAGCCAACTAAGAATGGGGCAGAAAAACAAGGGACTAGTTTCAGGGCTAGGTTAGGGCAAACAAACAAGGCTGTATATGGAGAGGGGCGGGGCAGGCAAAGCTAAAAATAGCAAGGGGCTGGGACCAAAAAAAAGGGGGGCAAACAACTGCAAGGGGTAAATGGGGCAGGTGGCAAGGGACAAAGCAAGTGACGTGCAGCTGGGGGGAAGAGGGTCAGTCCAAGGGGTATGGGAGGGGGCACGTGCACCCACGTGCGCTTGCACAAAGTCAATGGGTGGAGCTGGTTGCCGCTGCAGGCCCAAATGATATTAAAAGGTTGTGGCGGGCCATGGAAGCAGCTAAGTCCAGAGGCCGTAGCACAAGGCAGATGGTGAGCAGCCAGCAGAGGTGGTGGAGGGGGCAGCGGTGGTGGTGGGGGTTATGGGGGGGCACAGGTGGACCAGGGGGCAGGCTCGGCGCCACATCCCCTGTGCCCCTACAAACACAGTCAATACCCCCACCACTAGAGCACAGTTCGAAAAATTACTCAGTTCTTGGAGTAAACTTTCCAGAAGGCAGGGAGGTTGATTGAGACACCTGCAGCCAATCGGGGCTGGCTGAAACTAGTCAAAAGCCTCCCAGTGAGTCAGTGAGGGGTGCATGTCAGGAGCTGTGGAAGGAGGTTGCATGTGAGGAGGTGGGAGCAAGAGGCACTAGGAGCTGAGAGTGAGAGGGCATACTGCTGGAAGATCCTGTGGTGAGGATAAAGAAGGTGTTGGGAGGAGTCCATGGGGAAGTAGCCCAGGGAGTTGTAGCTGTCGTGTAGTTGTTCCAGGAGGTACTCTAAACAGCTGCAGTCCACAGGGCCCTGGGCTGGAACCCGGAGGAGAGGGCGGGCCCGGGTTCCCCCCAAACCTCCCAACTCCTGTCACAGGAGGAGTTGACCTGGACTGGGGGTTCTGCCATAGGGGAAGATCTGAGGCAAACCAAAAAAATCCGCCAATAAGCGCAGGACCCACCGAGATAGAGGAGGAACTTTGTCACATTATACACATGGTAGCATACCCAGGTCCTGGTCTAAGAGTGGAAGAACAATGAAATTCCACCCCAAGTCAAATAAGGAGAAGAGACCTAACATGAGGTGATGTTCTAATAGATGAGAAAGGAGACAGAGGTGTAGTCCTGTACTTACAACACTAAACAGCTCACTTTTAAAGAGCAAGCAATACATGCTCTGAAAAATAGAGATGTGAAATAAAATAGAAAACTTTGCAAATTTTGAGAAGATGCCTCTAATCATCTGTCTCAAGTTTTGGTGTGCTTGGGAGTGCAACAGAAACTAAATAAGGGATAACTAAACAAAGCTGTTATCATCCAAAAGGAAGGAGGGAAATTACAGTGTCAGAATTTGTAAGGTACTAGCAACATAATTCACACTGACCTAATAGGGGACTTGAGCTTCTCTTACATACTGAATTCCATTATTTTCTCAGGGGATCAGGACTTAAGAGCTCACTAATGATCATATCTGGCATAATGAAAATAAAAACAAGTTACAGAGGAGAAAATAATGAGACTACACAAAATTTTGAATGAGGGTGTCAGATTTCCAGCTGATATAAATTGATATAGTTCCATAGAAGTCAGAGGAGCTATGCCATTGGATATCAGTAGGGGATCTGCCAGATATGCCTTATGAATGGAAGTGTCTTTGTGGATCCAGAGCAGGGCACTGTAAGTGCAGGGAGAGTGGGGGTGTCCTCCTCATTGATTTTCTTCCAGAAAAACCCACACCTCAAATATCTACTTTTGTACACTCTTGGATGCTATTTCCTCTCAAGTACAATACCCTTTGATCTTCTGTCATTAAATAATTCTAGTAATTGGAGCTACCAAGTCAGTCTGGGAAACTCTCCACATGAATTCCCACAAAGGTAGAATCATAAGGGACCCATTCAGAGATGCAAACAAGGTTGATCATACTTTTGTCCTGTTCAGCAGCATCCCTTATGACAAAACTCACTATCCATCCTCCTTACAATGCTAGACATAATTAACCAGAAGTATCTCACATTACAAATATGGAAGCATTTTATTATTTTTAAAGCCTATTCAGAGGTGGAGCGGCAATGGTACATCTCTCTAAATCATAGATGTAGAAGTTATTACACACAGAGTTGTCACCTACCACCCCACAGTGGAACCCAAACAGGGTATTATCAAATAATTACAACCCATTCTTGACAGGGACTACATCCTGAAAGAAATATTTCCCAAACTCCCTCTTATGGCCTTCAAACAACCCCTCTCCTCTCCCTCCCCTTCTCTCTCCCCGCTGCACCTCACCAAGTTCTTCAGAAGCAAGCTCCCCACAGAGCAGAACACACCAGCTCAAATCAGCGGCAGACCCTGTCAGAACAGATACAAAACCTGCAGACATCCCTCCACTGCTATGATGTTCAATACCCCAACACACTTTTCAAGATCCACAGGCAGCGCATCTCATCCAGTTCATCCAATACCCCAACAACTACGTGGGTTAAACTGGACAAGCACTATGTTCTCGACTATTCTCACACAGAACAATGAGAGACAAACGCACCCTATCACCCCTGGACAAACAAACACTTTTCACGTGATTGCAAGTGATTGCTGCATATTTGACCTCTCAGGTCTCATCCTCAAAGGCAACCTGCACAACACCTTCAAGAGATGAGCTGGGGAACTCTGCTGAACACTGACAACCATGGACTTTGAGACTAGTTTTAGGGCTCATTGTTGGATTCAATCCAACACCTTAACCTTAATCCCCAAGAACTCATCTCAACTTTGAACTAGGTTTCTTTATTGGCATATAGTAAACATATGATGAGTTGATCAGGCTCAAGTGCTGGGGGTGGATAGAGGGTATACCACATGTCCAGAATACATTATCATCCAACTTACATACAGATTCCCAAAACAGACACTGTGAACCTTCCATTCTACATCATATCATGGGCTTTATGATTGGTTCTCAGAAGTTAGTGAGTCAGTGTCCATACAGATCATGAACAGTTTATGTGCCACACATCTGCTATCCATCACACATTTATGGCCTTACTGTTACACGTTCATTGCCCTACTACTATTCCATTATCTACTAATTACATATTTACAAGGTTACCGTGAATACTCCTGTGAATTCATGCTTTATTAATTTGTTCATGTCCTTGCTCAGAATAAACCTACACTTACAACAATTTGTAAATCAGCCTACCACCTGTTTACATAACCATTAAATTGCCCATTTTATTTTATCTTCTACACATGTGAATCCCTTATGCTTAACAATCTGTCCTAACTTGAATTTAGCTTAGATTCTACGGTTACCTTCCCCACATCAGAAGAAGAGCTGTGTGAAGCTAGAAAGCTTGTTCCTGTTATCAACAGAAGTTGGTCCAATAAGGCATATTACCTTACCTATCTTGTGTCTCTCATATCCTGGGACCAAACAAACATACTGCAAGCAAATCCTTGGACATTTAAATTAAGTTTTCACTAAAAGTTAAATGTAATATCTATCCTCTAAGACCATGAGACTTATGTGGTCATATAAAGAGGTCCCTACTGAACCAATCCTTTAAGCACCCTGCACACGCTTAACATTATGCACATGAGAAGCTCTGTTGATTTCAATGGACTTGGGGCTTTGGGTCCTTACAGTAACTATGTGTGTTATTCAAGTCATTTAAAACATTTTAATGAAAGGCTATCCAGTTAAAAAGTTTAAATGGTTTCCATTTTTCATGCTAAACTTAGCTTTTTGAAGATTGGTTATCTTCAAGATTTAATGAGTACAAAGGAAAGACATCAAAGTCCCCAGAATAGACTACAGCTAGGGGAAACTCAGTAGTCAGTGTGAGATGAATAACTGACAAGGCAATTTGGACAACAACAACAAGAAGGTAATTTTCCCCAGTGCCCAAAAGTGACACAGGTCTAGGTAACTGAGCAGCTTGACCAGATGCTTAAGAACAAATGGCTACAAAACTTTTAGGTGCGAACTATTTTTGTCATTTCAGCAGAAAGTGCATCTCTAAACCAAACAGAATAAATCATTTATCTTGGAATATTGTCTAATATATGAAAATATAAATATTTATCACCACATTAATGCAGGGGCTCTGAGGTTTCTGGCTTGAAGCCATTGGGAGCTCTGCATCTGCATACACAGCGCACAATATATTAGCATGTGTATATTAAGCATTCCCCAATTCTTCCTATTTCTTTGTTCTCTATTAAAAAAAACCAACAATTCAGTTTTGAGTTAGAGCCTCCTTTGTACTTTGCTGAGTAATAAAAAGACACTTAACCAAAACTAAGAACTGACACTGCAAGGCTAGTGTCAATTATTAGACCATTTTAACTACCCTTGAGATTGCTGGCTTAACGCTAATTGATGGCTCAGTAATATGTAACAATTTACTATGCTTTTTGACTCCTCAAAGCTTTCCTTAATGTATTGCAATTATTACCAGAGCTGTCACTTTCAAATGGACCACATAAGTTAGTTTCAAAAGGCAGGAGTGCAAAATTAGAATGTGTACTGTGGATACTGATTTACTTTGGTAATAATCAACTGTAGTGGCGGTTAACACATATTGACTTGAGAAGGCAACTTGATGGAAAACTAGTCCAGTACCGGACAAGCCTACCTAATTTTTCAAAAGTGTTTCCAGTTTGCTCAGCTGCAGTAGATTCACAAGCCCAGAATTGCCTAATTAGGATAAATGGGAAAATATAAATGTCAAAGGGCTTAATTCTCCTACTACACCAATTTTATACTAGTAGAATTCCACTGACATCAATAAAGTAACATCAGGGTAAATCAGGAGTAAATGAGCAAAGAATCAGCCCCAAAGGGAAAGAGTGGAGGAATAATAATACACTGAAGCAGTCGAAGATAAAAAGAGGCAGCCTTGGTACCATTCATTGTAAGTTGATTTATTGTTTGAATAGCAGTACAGCCTAAGGGCAGAGGTGTACCAATAGCTGATTTGTCCAGTGTTGACCATTTCAGAAAAATGAAATTTAAAAATTGGTTTGGGTCTACTGAAATGTTTCATTCAGCCCAAAAGAAAAAACAAAACAAAACCACTTTGTATAGCTTTTAACCATTTAAAAAAATTAAAAAAAACTAGAAGAAAACCTTGAAATGAGTGATTTAAAAAATAATAATCAAAATTAAACTATTGTGGGTTTTCCCTCAGGATTCCCCCCCCCCCACCTGTCCATTGGTACAATTTGTCAAATTTGACACAAGTTTACAAAATGTGTAAGTCAACCTGAATTTGCATTTTTTAACATGAATTTTGGCTGAAAAAGTTTCACGAAGCTCTACCGAGGGGTAATTTATCAGGACCTAATTGTACTAAGCTCTGAACAGACATGTCTCCTGTGTTCTTTATTGGTGTAGGTATCTCTTAGCCTCTTCAATCTGAGAAAGAAAGGTGGTCTGGCCTCTCAGACTGTGGTGGAAGTGCTGATACAAGGGTGAAAAGCAGCAGCAGCAAGTATCTAAAACATTGATGTTAATTACACAACTCTGTGTTAAACTGGCCTTAGGTAAGAAGGTAAATACAGTAGGCAAATTATTTTAATATAAAGACATCAAGTTACTTCGATAAGTATTTTAACAATGATAAAATTAAATGATGTATTATTTCTTTACGATTCCTCAGACTAAATCTAATGGTAATGGTGAAGGTTCTACAACTCTTCAGCTACTTGCAAGAAACATTACAGTCTAAATCCTGCATAGCTAGTATCAGCTGCCCTCGAAGGACAGTTAAGGGCCTCTTCTCACTTAAAGCAGCTCTCCACTGCTATAATTATTTAGTTCAGTGGCATTACCCCCATTTTATATTGATGTGAAAAGGGAAGCAGACTGAAGGTTTATTTTGAAATGTTAATCCTCTGATTTTGAATTATTTAAGAACTGTAATGTTTGCAGAATGCTCTAGTTTGAAATGAAAAAAATAAGCCCTTATAGCAAGTAAAGCACAGGCATCAGGAGCACAAGTTTCACCCAGGCCATTTTGCTAATCCACCTCCCCCTGTTATGAGGTGACAACCTCTAGGGCCGATCATCTTCATGGTTCAGTCATTGGCCTCTCTTCTGAAACTAATACATGAATATCACATAGCCTCATTCTGTCACTGTCTTGAGGATTAGATGCTTCACATCATCAGGAAATAGGTTGTGAAATATTTTAAATAATGTAATGATGTGTGGGATGGGATACAGCAGCATCAGAAATGTGTCTAGGAGCTGCAATGAGTCAACACAAGAGGATAAGTGGGCTTGTTTATGCCTGGACATTTGCAGACCGTTACTACCAATTAAAAACAATGACTTTTTTCCACAGCCAACCAGGCTATAGAGAGACAAGGTAGATGAGGTCCAATAAAAGATATTTTTTCATCCATCTTGTCTCTCCAATAGCCTGGGAAGTGTAGTTGTAGTCATCATGGCTACAACTACAATTCAAACAGCGAATCCATTGTAAGTTCCACTCCTCCTTGTACACAGTTATATAAACCAGAAAGGACAGTTTTGTTAAAATGTCTGTTCCAGTGTGTTTGGTAATGCAAGAGCTTGATCCTGCACCATTCGTATCAATGGGAGTCTCCCCGCCTCCTCTCCCAGTTGACTGGAATGGGAGCACGACCAAGCCCTACATGAATCAAATCGTAGAAGAAACAATCCTGCAGCATTCATTGTTTTCTAGGTCCTACAAATAGGTTAAACCATTGGTGAGATCATAACTGGTTGTTAGCCTCAAAACTCTCTACAGATGCTTAGAGTCTTCACTTAGGCCGATACCGATGAAGAGAAGTAAGTAGCCAAGTGCAAATGAGAAGAAAAAACTGGTACAGTCTTCTTTGCTACCTTGGCTAGCAGAGTGAAAGGGTTCACTCAGGGCCGGCGCTTTCACTAAGCGACCCTAGGCAGTCGTCTAGGGTGCCAGGATTTGGGGGGTGGCCTTTTGTCGCTCTCGGCGGCTGGCAGCTGCCTCCCGGCTCCATGCTCAACAGCTGAGCGTGGAGCCGGGAGGCAGGGGGCGGCTCGCTGCGGCTGCCTCCTGTCTCCAAACTCTGCTCAGTGGCTGAGCGTGGAGCTGGGAGGCAGGAGGCGGCTCGCCACGGCTGCCTCCTGCCTCCCAGCTCCACACTCAGGGAGCTGGGGAGGTGCCGCGGGTGTGGGGAAAGCCGCTGCAGCCCGCGGGCGGGGAGCTGAGCTGCCGAAACTTCCTTGCACCAGCCCTGGGTCCACTCCTTTCAGCATCTAGCTACAGGATTCAGAAGCATAGCTGAAAATATGCCAAAAATACCTGTAAGATCATGCAGTAAAATAGCTACAACATCACAATAAATGCTAAATTTAAGGGCAATTTACTGCTTGTGCATATAGAAAAATTGCACATAAGAGCATTCAGTAATCGGACCGCAGTATACCCAAAGCACTCATATTGAGACTGGTTACTCTGTGTGCTTAGGCCTCAGAGGAGGTGTCTACACTACAATAAAGCACCCATGGCTGGCCTCTGTCAACTGACTCAGGTTCACAGGGCTTGGGCTGCAGGGCTAAAAAAACTGCAGTGTAGAAATGGCGGCTCAGTCTGGAGAGCAGGCTCCACCCCGTGCCTCTCCCTGCTCTGGGGGTCCCAAAGCTCAGGCTCCAGCCTGAGTGTCTACCCTGCAATTTTAGAGCCCCCACGGCCCAAGCCCTGTGAATTGGAGTCAGCTGACATGAGCCAGCCATGGATGTTTTATTGTAGTGTAGACATATCCATAAACACAATACCTCCTGGGGCTTGCCAGGCAGGTATGAGAGAGGTGGGGGTGGAAGGCGAGGGTATTTACTACACCCATTTAAAGGGGGGAGAGCCCCAGCCCTCATGGTGGATTCAGGAGGGGTTCACTCTGCCCCACTTCTGCCAAGTTGCTTCTTTGGGGAGCATCATGGGCTCATCTTCCTCAAGCACTAGGACTTCTATTGTAATTAGCCCTCATTTAGAAAAAAAGTCCTTATTTCTTACACCCCCGTATGGCTATTTAAGGGAAGGACTCAGTCCAGCCCTGGATATGGAACTACACATGCACATTGAAAATTCTCATATATGCCAACCACATTCAGAGCTCTCTCAATTACAGCCTATAACTGAATGGCTTATGGCTTAAATGTATTTGAACTACAGTTATGAGCAGAGAAGCGGGGGGGGGGGGGGGGGGGGAAGAGTTTTCTCTACTCAACTGCCACAGCAGGAGAGAAGGGGCTATAAGAAAAAGAGCGGCTTCCTCTGAGTGACTAGGAATCAAAGTCACTCTTCTGAATGGAAACTCACTATATTGGACCTGGCCAATTCCTCCCCCAGCAATTCTGCTAATGCTTGTTAAATTGTTTCAGTGCTGTGATAACATTACTTAGTAATAATTTAAAATAAAGAACAGCCTTGAACGGCAAGGGCCTGACTGCAGGCATTTGAAATGCAACTCCAGGGTAGCTGCCAACTCGTTTGTCAACTTGGTTTACAGCTCTATGGGTGTGAGGATTTGGATCTGATCCTAAATATGCTCAAGCAGAAGTTTTGCCATTGCCTTCAGTGGGAACAGGATCAGACCCTGCATGAATTTTGGTTTTTAAAAAGCTATTAGCGTTTTAGGGACAGGAGTATGTATGCAGAATCAGTCAGCCCTCTTTTCACTTGTGAAAAGCCAGATTTCCATCTGCGGACCGAGTGCTGCCTCTTTTGCTGCCTCTTACTCCTTTTATATAAATAATAAGCATGATCCTACTTTGAGTGGGATCATATTCAATTTGCCTTTGATTGCCAGGGGTCAAATTCCTAAGTCCTCTCCTTCAGTAGGCTGCCACCACCACACCAGCAAAAAGCCTCAAAACAAATTTTAAAGGCAGCTTTTTTGTGCGTTTTTCCACTTACAAGTAATAGCTTACTGCAAAAACTTGGCAAACTGTCAGCAAAAAGTAGCATATTTCTAAACACTGAGAAAAACTGAGCAATATTTTGTCGTTAAAAGCAGTGTCCAAATGTTTTTAGCTAATTCTCCGTGAAATTTTTATGAAGTGAAAGCTAGAACATTTCCCTCCAGCCTTGGCATGTATCTGATGTTGAAGGAAAACTATACTTCAAGGTTTTAAAAAAAGAAACCACCACTCTATTGTCTGCCCAGTGCTTCTCACTACAAAATGACTGCTACTCTCATATTTCCTTTTTTGATCTTTGTCAGACATTTTAATATTTGGAAATTGTAGACAGATGGTATTTCAGTTTTATTGCCTCCCTCCCTAGAGGAATGCAACAAAGGAAAGAACTACAAGTATAGAGACTGAAACAACTTCACACCCACCTAGTTATTGTTACAAAAACAAAGTACTTTCTCTCTTTTTTAAATAAAGCTGTCTCTCTTAAGTTGTGTCTAACAGGAGCCCTGCTTCATTTGTTCCAGCTCTTGCCACAGACCAGTTTACTGCCTGTCTGTCCCTGCGTACTGCCTTAGGCCAGGTCTACATTAGAAGCTTTTTGCTGACATAGTAATGTTGGCTAAGGATGCAGTTTTGTGATGACATGTTAATGCCAGCAAAAGCTAAAAAGAGTGCTTTGAGTTTTCCTAGTATAGTTTATAGTGGTGCTCCAAATGAAATAAGCTACCAGCACAATAGGAGGGGTTGCAGCTATACCAGCAAATCTTTTTCTAGTGTAGGCTAGGCTAAAGTAATAGATTACCAGTAAAGCAACAAAATATCAAGGCTGTTGGCATTGCCATAAACATAAAAGACAATTATGTTGACTTTTCAGAAATAGCCACAAAATTGAAATAGTCATAAAATTGAAATAGAGCCACACACTCTGGAGAAGAATCTTTGGAGCAATTCTCTCACACATTCTCCCTACAAGTGCTGTAAAGTTTACCTTAGCGAAGGAAACAAGATACATTTGCAGTGCTTACGGCTGCATTATATGAAGGATTTGAGCAGATAGCTGTGAAGGAGCTATGAAATCCCGAAAGTCTAATTTTGTAGGCATCTTATCATAGACTGAATCCTCCACTTGTACAGTCTTAGTCAGAAGATCATAGAATATTAGAATTGGAAGGGACCTTAGGAGGTCATCTAGTCCAACCCCCTGCTCAAAGCAGGACCAATCCCCAATTTTTGCCCCAGATCCCTAAATGGCCCCCTCAAGGATTGAACTCACAACCCTGGGTTTAGCAGGCCAATGCTCAAACCACTGAGCTATCCCAGATGCTTCATATAGTTCCTCAGACTCAAGCAGCCCACTTTTGGGGTGTAGTCATCATAAGTCATAGTACATAACGCATGTGATACCTGTCTTGGCGATTAACTCCCAGCAATGTGGTGTTCAGTGAGGAGGGGCTTGCTAGGTATCTGCTTTATTGGGTGTCCCATTCCCACTGGCTCGGCCACCACAACAAGAGCTTCACAGTGCCCCACCTAGACTCTCAGTCTGGCAAGTACCTTCCTCAAAGGCACAGTCCCAAATACCACCTCTATCTCTACCTACTTGTGTGAGTCCTGGGTAGCTGATTTGCTGCAGCTGGCTAACTAATCAATTAGAGAGTGAACGATTGCTTGGATTTTAATAAAAATCATCTCTCAATAATAGTGCTGTTAATTGCAGTGTTTCAGACACATTCACACATGTGTTGCATTATCTATTCCATCAACAGTAGGAACTAGCTCAGTCTTAGACTGACCTATAGGGGAGCTGCAGAAGAGTCCCATTGTAGCAAAGTTGCTACCCCAACATGCCCCATCCTGGGGGGTTGCAGCACATTTTGCCTCAATTCCCCCACTGTCCTTCAGCCTATCCAGCCATAGAAATGTCCTAGCCTTCCAGCCAGACCACTTTACAGAACTCTATCCTTTCGTGGGCTACAGAGTCCTTTACTAGAGGTCTAAAGTAACATATACCCCCTCGCAAAGACTCCAAACATTCAGCCCAGGTGGGCTCAGCAGGCAACCACCTGATAGCAGGCACACCTCTGCTGCTGCAGACTGCCCTCAGTCCACCCCATAATCCAGCAGCTGGCACGCTCCTCTTCTCATTCAAGGGTTCAGGCCAGCTCCAGCTTGTCACAGCCTGCAACTCAGTCAATCAGGTTTCTGTTACTCCTTTTCCCTCTCTTTCTCAGCTGTCTTTATAGACCACATCCCAGAAACCAGACTTCTCCACCCCCTCTTCTCTAGATCACCCCTTCAAACTATACTCACCCACCCCTATATGGAGACAAGTCCTGCTCTCTCCCAGCTGGGCTTTATTTCTAATTTGTCTTGACTCACCCTTCAGATGTAAGGAGGCACCATTTATTGGACTTTCAGGCATATATTAACCCTTTCACAGCACAAAGACACAGATACATGGATCTAGGTTCTGGCTGGCAGGAGCCTCAGACTCAATAGAATTTAGATGCACTGATTTTCATGCAGAGCTGCACTGTTACTGAAGTATGAGGCCAAGAGTTTGAAGATCCACTAATTTGGTTGGGGCTAGGAGTGGGAGCTGGCTCTGGCTACCTTCTGTTGCCTCTTGTGTTTGAAGTTAGTGGAACTGCTGTGTTGCAAGTTATGAAGCATGATTGAAGGATTCCCATAATGTCACAATAAAGTCAGGATCTAGATTCCCAGAAAACAAAGACATGAAGCAGAAGTGGTGCTTACACCCTCTTATATGCGGGGAGAAAATCCCCCCACAGGCCTACCAGAGAAGGTAGTACTCTCACTTTGAGCCACCACTGCTCAAATGGCTCACTGAAGACCCTCTTTTCTCCTTTCCCTGCAGGCCTTTGTCATACCAGTGCAATCCTTCTCCATTAGTAAACTCCCAGCCTCTGTGGCATCCACAATACTCACCCACCGTGCTCCATTTTCTGAAGTTCTTACCCCTCCTAATGTTCTGGGGTCTATCTGACCCCAATGTGTACAACAATCTAAACAAAATATTTTAGGCCAAACCTGTGCCTCTCAAGTATTCTCCCACCAGGAGGAGGTAAATCTTTCTGCAGTGGTTTCATCACACTATCTGTTGCACTTTTGTATAGCAAAACGAGTCAGTAAAAAGGTAATGGGTTCAGTTAGATCCCAAATTATTTATGCAAGTATTCTAGCATCAGATTTTTTATATTTTGAGGCAGCAGTTATGATATAATTATATGAATCTTTCACAATTGTGCTTATCATAGTGTCAGTAGCCTTTATAAAAAATGCTTCAAAGGGGCCTTTTGGCTCTGGGAGACCCCTGTTAACATTTTCCTCATATATCATCACAATTGTCCAGCAAATTGAGTTTCTTTGAAGACAACAAAACCATCAAGTTCATTTTCTGGGAAGCCTACACTTGCTAGGAAGAGTTTCCGGTGAAGCCACAATTGTCAGATACATTTTCTGGCTAGACAACACTTGACAGATGCTGTTGCTGGGGAAGAGACTTACTGACAGACTGGTGAACTTCGGTATGACCCATAACATCTTAACAAGAGGCACTGAAATGTAATCAAGACAATCTACTTGTATGTGAATTTCAAAGAGATGTCCTAGACAAGCAATCATTAACCCATTTATTTGTAGCAATAGAAATCATGGGTAGATGCTAAGTGTATTTGTATGTGTTTACCTGTATCCTGTTAGAAGTTTAACTATGTGATCTAATTAGCTTGTAGATACTAATCCTGTTCCTGTCTCATAATGCTTCATTACTGTATTCTATTGATTCAGAGATCAAAAGGGGATATTATCCTTTAGATGGGACTTGTGGTCTAATAATATTATTATCCCAATCTCTCCTCAAAGCCTGTAATTCCACATAGCAAACTACCTGTTATCTGTCTTGATAGTTTGAATGGCTATTGCTTAATGTATTGGCTGAGAAAGGACCCATTGAATAAAGATCACAAACTGCCAGCTTGCTTTCATCAAAGCCAACATAGTGGAGTTACCTGTCACTACTCAGCTTGCTTCAACTATAAAGGAAGCTTCCAGCCTGATCCTTTTCATCTCAGGTCTGCTTAAACTTTGAAAGGGAAGGTCTAAACTACAAGATTGAGGTTTCCAGATTTACGCTGGATTTACCCTGGAATTCTAATGGAAAAACTTGAACAAACTGTACACCTGGACTGCCTATTGGATTACAACCTTTTTAATTGATTCAAGAACGACTTTTACAAATCAGCAGGTTAACTATCTCTGCTATGAAACTGACCTAAGGACTTTTCCCATAACTGTAGGTATAGTGATCTCTTAACCAATGCAACTCTCTTCCTTCTTTTTCCTTTTATTATTAAAACCTTTAGGTTTAGTTACTAAATGATTGGTAGCAGAATGATTATTGGGTAAGATCTGAGATTCCTATTGACATGGGGATCAGTGTCTGGTCTTTTGGGACTGGTGTACATCGCATATGGTGAATCGGGTTTTCAATAACTTCTCACTGTATTAGACTTGGCTGTCTAGATGGAGGTCAAAGGATGGGTTACTTAAAGGGGACTGTATTTGGCTTCTTGGTAACCAGTGTGGTATTACAGAAGTTGTTTTGCTACCTGCTTGGTGGATCTAATTATAGAATAAACCACCAGTTTTGGCAATTGTCTGCCCTTGTTCCTGGCAGTGTGCCCTAAGTAAGCATTCTCAGTGTGACCCATCCAGGCGCCCGGTCACATGCGCTGTTGGATTGCACATCCACATTGCATGTCTTCATGCCTATATTGTTGGATTTTGTTGAATCACACATGGTATAAAAATATTTGAGTAAGAGACAGATGTTTCTCAGGACCTGGGTATAGAAATGTTGAAAGTACAGATGCAGGAAAGAAACATCACAGCCTTGCCTCAGGCTTCAAGGGAAGCAGTATCTAGTGAGCTGGGGACTGATCCAGAGCCTATGAAAGGGGGAAGATACTACATCGGTTCCAGAGGACGAGACCAAAAAACACCAAAAACATGCAAAATGTAGAAGCTTTGGATGTTCAGAACATGTGTCACCTATTTGCTCCATTCATTCACAGGCAGTGTTTGTGCCTTTTATATTTTTGCTGTTACCATCTATTTTCATTGTTTAAACATGGAGTCATTTAGATACCAACACCTGTATAGTGTGTAGCTTTTAAAAAAAATGGTGTTTGATCATGGGGTATGTTAGACCCAACAAAGTACTGTGTAACATGCTCCTGAATCTAGGAAAGTTTTAACATGCTCTTAGTTTTATAATTCACAGGTTATAATAATCAGTTTTAAATGATCCCCGGTGGAGTGTGTGTGATCCCTCCCCCCCAAATTTTGACATACTAGGTGTCTCCAAGACACAAATAGTTGTGTGATTTCCCGCCCCCACCCCAATATCAGGAGTTAAGCCTCTAAGAGGGCAAATAAACAGGACCTTCTATCCATTTTACTCAAATATTTTTTTAAAACTGCCAAATAATCCCAATGAACAATCAACAGTTAACGGCTTCCTGATAAATATTCAGAACATTCCCACTACCTATCTGGGTATTCATATGGCCCCACCACTCTGTGAGCACTTCCCAAACATTTAGAAATAGAAATCTCCCCTTTTCCCAGCCTATTGGTGAGATAGCTTGATTTGTTCATTGTGGGAGAAGATAAAGGGATTAAGTGTTTTAGTGTGATGTACTTATTGAAGGAGAACTCCTAGTTTAAAAAATGAGGTTTACATTTAGCACAGTCATTCTCAACTCTTGGAGTGAGTTCCATAGCCTCGGTCCTACTTTTGTTGTCACAGACTGTCACTCCTTCCCCAAACAAATATTTCTTTCTGGTCTGGGAACCAGTTGAATCTTAAACTAATTAATTCCTTAGTTATTAAATGTCAGTGAACATTCAGTTAGGACCCACTCCAGCAAACACTTATACATATATTTGACTTCATTCCTGTGAAGAGTCCCATAGAAGTCAATCTGCCTAGGTGTATACCAGGGCCTTTTCTATTATCTATTTCCTGGTAAGAAATGAAGGGAAATGACTAATCATGTTTGGTTTTGAACTACACTATGAAGGTGAGGTAGAAAAAAAATCTAAATGCTCCTTTCCATCAAAGACATATGCTTCTCCATATATGCCTCTCCCAAACCAAGAGCAACTAGGGGGCCAGGGGAGGGGAGGGGAGACAAGGAGGAAGGGGATGAATCAGCCACCAGAGGGAGTTACAGAACAGTGCTATGGCTGCCAGCTGGAATGGACCCCTACGGACCATTCCACCAGTGGGGGTGACTGGTACACAACCTATCTAGCACAGCTCTCTCCTAACACCAGAACACCCTCTTCTGTCCCCAGTGAGAATGTTTTAAGCTAGGCTCATATTTCAGTTATCATCATCATGTCTCATTGGGGGAACTTTAAGATCATTTTGCACCAGTTCAATGGCACAAAACAATCTTAGAGGCAAATGAGAATCTGGCCCTATATATTATATTTGACATGTATTTAGAAAGATTAAAAAAAAAAAACATTTCCCTCCATTGTTCTGTCTTTTCATCAGCATATGATACAGTCCCTTTAGTCTGCCTGAGCAACATGAGAGACATTGGATCTCTTTCTCAGAGGTACTGAACATTCAAGGCCCTTGAGAAATCAATCCTAAGGTGTCTTAGGTGTGCAGCCAACAACTGAAGCCTTCAAAACCATAGGCTACTTTTGAAAATTTTGGCTTTAACGTCTGTCTTAGTTTCCCCTGGAAATGAGGGATAACAATACTTCCCTACCTCACGGGGATATTGTCTTGCCTTATGCATCAATGTGCATGCAGCACTGAAAAAAAACCTACAGTGATGAGCACCAGAGAAATACCTATCAATAAAATAAGATTAAATTCAAACCCTGAAAAAGATAAGATACTGAAGAACTTCACAAATAACAAAGATCAGAGAGATCTTGTCTTAGTCTAATAATAGTAAGAGACTTCCACAGAGAACATACAAACAAAATAAAAGCAGCTTTCAAACCCCATACCAGATTCATTTGAGCTCTTCACAGATTCCAAAATAAAATTTAAAATATTATGCAGTTACCTCAAGCAAATTACGTGTCCTTGTAATTAAAACAGAAAAATATATAGCATATTACTAAAGCTATCAAATCATTGGCTGTCATTAACTCAAAGTATCACTTTAAGTAGGGGAGCTCAAATGAATAAGACTTTTTGTTGCTTTGCTGTACCCACAAGCAATAGAAGGATTTGCAGTGTGTTTGTTTAATGCATTTGAAAATTGAATTGTTCCAGTTTCGCCATCATCATTTTAATATACTGAAGCATTCAACAAAGATGGAATTCAAATAGTTAACAGTGACAGTATTGTTCACAAAAGCCAAAAAAACCACCATCAAACATCACCATGGAAATAAGACTACTCAACAAATGAGCCAAAAGGAGAGTTGACCTCATCACCACTAACTCATCATAACTATTGAAGACAGACAATACATGATAATGAGAACCACAAAAATCAGAATTACAAATCAATAGAACTCTAAAAACTAAGAAAATAGAGAAATGCAAAAACACCACTTGGGTTATAAAAGCAAGCAATCCAAACTCCTTTAAAAGTGTGCTGTACACTAAGAGTCCATATTCAATAAACTGAATACTGTCCATTACACTGAGTACAATTCAGAAAATAGTGCCTATATTAAGGCTATGACGCTATCTCTAAAATGGATTCACCACTAAAGAAATATTCAGCAAGTTAAGAATGGCAATAGGCTGGATCTAAAAATGCTGTTACTGAGGCAATATCGACACTCACTACTAAAATAATAACTATTAACTATGGGCCTTTAACCTGCATGATGCTCCTGTCTATGCAGAACAGTCCCCCGTTTGCAAGATATATATTCACAAGGCGACAACTGTGAAAGTACAAGAACTTATATTCGTAGAACTCAGTGTTGGCATACTCCTTGTTCTGAAAGCTTGCATCATTCACAGGATCAGCAAAAACCAAAACAAACTACTGCAGTTCCTGGCCCATTTTAGTATATTTAAAAGGAATGAAAGAAGAAAGAAAACTGGAGATCTGGTTTCATCCTGTTTCGAACATATTTCTTAATTAAGTTACAAAAAACAACATGGAAAGCCTAGTGAGGAGCTCAGTGACAAGTGTTGAAGTAGGAGAGATGGAAAAACAACTAGATAGCGCCTGCATATGAAATACAGTATAATTTTGAATTCCAATTTGATATAGGACACAAGTGCCGTTATATAATTAGTTATAAAAAAGGAGATTACACTGACAGATACATGCTGCAGCTCTGGCAACAGTTCAGTCTTTTCAGATAAATGTCACACGAGTTTGCTGTTGGACTATAATTATCAGTGCAAATAGCAATATGAAAAAAATGGGACCTAACTCTGGCAAAGCAATAGTACTAGAAGCTGGGGGGAATATAGACCTCTGCCAGAAATACAGGACAGGTCTACACTAAAAACGCAACAGCGGCTCAGCTCCACCAATGCAGCTGCGCCACTGTAGCACATCTGGTAAATATGCTTTATAGCAGCAGGAGAGCTCTTTCCCATTGGAATAATTACTCCACCGCCATGAGAGGCAGAAGCTATATTGCTGGAAGAGCATCTCCTGTCAACATAGTGCCGTGTGGACAGCGCTTAGGTTGCTGTGACTTGCGTTGCTCATGGGGGTATCTTTTTCACACACCCCTGAACAACATAAGTTTCATCAGCGTACACGGTAGTATAGACCTGCCCACAGACACTAGACCAATGATGCAACAATAAAATCCCAGACATTTCCCAAGGGACTTCTCCTTTATGTAGCTAAAGCAACATGAGGCATAGAAGCCTCAAATATTCCATAAATTAAATCTAAAAAACTACATTAATGCAGAGTCAAGATTGCTTGATGGTATTCAAATGTACCAAAATGCTGAGTTAAGCAAAACTGAAACCTCTGAAAACCAGGAGAGGCACAGTTAAGATGCCCATACAACCTTGCTGCTGCCCTCTTTCAGCAATGCCCCAATATATCCACATATCTTTACTCTGTCAGCCCCATGGTCGCTGAACTGTATATGCTCTTCATCTCCTTTTACGATGCATTCACTCTCACCCACGGGATTCTATTTGACACTATTAAAGGACAATGTGTATTGCGGCATTGCTGGAAGAGGGAAGGTTGCATGGACAACTATAAAAATGTATTTCTTGGTTTTCAGAGGTTTCAGTTTTGGTCAACTCATCATTCTGAAAGGGGATGACATACAACCAAGTAACCTTAACTCTGTGTTAACATTAAAAAAAAATTGCCCTTGAATTTCCTAAGTGTTTTTTTCTTTTTCTTTTTTTTTAGAACAGAAAAAAAAAATGTTGTTGGAGTTAGTAGTCATTTAGGCATTTGTACTTATCATATCCTGCAATTTGCATACTGAGCCATGCACCCACGTACCATCACCCTAAACCAGCCCTGCTTTCACACACTTCCCCAGCATCTTTGTATTCCCCTCTAAAACCTAGTCCCTCCCCACTGCTGCACCCAGGCTCCCTACTGCAAGCAGGTAACAGCTCCCAGGAGCCTTCACTCCCTGGTGTACAAATATTTCTATTACTGCTACTTCTCCGCCTCCTATAACCTGATTCACATGCAGTGCCTGTAGCAAAGGCAACTGTGAACAGTGTTCCTGTTCATGTTTCACAATGGCTGTAGGGTGGAGTTTGTGGTGGGGTCAGAGAAAGAAATTGCAGATGGGGTTTCTGTTCCAAATACTGATAGAAAGGTCCCCTGACCTTGTCCGCGAGATGTACACCATCTCAGAGAAACACTGGGGTCTCAGAGCATATATTTTAATACTATTGTGAAGGCATGTTCACCCCACAACAGCCCTGAAAGGGTTAAGGAAAGAGCCAATTAGTGTGATAGGCCACCCAATGAGGGAATTAGGCTGGAGAAGCAACCCTTGATTAGAGGATGAAGCTCAGCTGAGCAGGTGTGGACTGAGGCTATGGCTACACTATAGCCGCACAGCTGTGCTGCCATAGCACTTCTGATGAAGACGCTCCAAGCCCATGGGAGAGAGTTTTCCAGTTGGCTTAATAATGCCTGCCTCTGCAAGAGGCAGTAGCTGTGTTGGTGGGAGAAGCTCGCCTGCTGACACAGCACGGTCCACACTGGCACTTAGGTAGATTATTCATGCTCCTGAGTGACATAAATTATACTGAAGTAATTTGTAGTGTAGACATAGCGTGAGGTAATATAAAGCCAGGAAGCCATCAGCAGAAATTGCACCAGTGAAGAAGTCTGCAGCTACCCTCTACGTATTGGAGAGAGATGGAGGGAACTGCTAGAATGAGTGGAACCCCTGAGAGCCTGGCCCTGAGGGAAGCACATACCAGAAGAGAGAAGGGTGGAGAAGAAAGTCTATGGGAGGTGAGTGGGAAGCAGCCCAGGGAGAGAGCAGTAACACTAGGGATTGAGCAGACCTTGGCTGCATGTTGTACAGACCCTGGGATGGAAGCTAGAGTAGTGGGTGGGCCTGGGTTCCCCTACCAGCCACAGACAGGGGGGCATTTTTTGGACAGCAGGTCCAATGAGACTCAGTACCCTGAAAGGGGAAGCCATGTAGTCATCGGGCCGTGCAGTCATGAAGAGGAAGCTGTAGCTACTGGAATAAGAGAGGGGCCACAGAGTGAAAGGAGAGACCACAAGGGGAAGGCCTGAAAGATAGCTATTCCCTGGGGGGCAGGAGGGCCATTTGGCCTGCGCCTTAAGCTCAAAGGGGACCTCAAATTTAGACACTTGTTAATTTTTTGGCATTTGGTAAGTTTTGCAACTTGTTTTTATGCGCATTCCTGTTGGACCAGAAAAGCATGTATTAAATTAAAAAATATTCGGAATATGTCTCACTCTTTTTTTTTTTTTTTTTTTGGTGCCTATTTTGTTTTCGTGTCTCATCGTTTTTTATTTTTATTCTGGCTAGGGGCCTCAAAAGCTGGAAGTGGCCCGGGCCTCTCTGGACCTCTGAGCGGGTCTGTTCCCCAGAGCAGCCAGGAGGAGGTGCCACCAGCAGTGAGTGAGAACCCCATGACAGCCATACGGTACGCATTTTCCAGTCAGCCATGAACACTCCTGTTCTTCCAACTCTTTTTAATAGGTTTCATTCAGTGTTTGGGGAGTATTGGCAGAGCTGTGGGGTGAAGGAGGGTTGAGATTCAGGATGGGTGGAGTGCACTGGCAGACCTGGGGCTGCAGGGGGGTTGGCAGTGCAGAGGGTTCAGTGAAGTGTGGTTGGGGTGCACTGGCAGAGCTGTGGACTTGGGGAGCACTGGCAGAACTGGGAAATGAAGGGGGGTTGGGATGCACTGGCAGAGCCATGGAGTGCTTGGGGTCTAGGGTGTACTGGCACAGCTGGGGAGTCACAGGCTTCTCTCACCTGAGTCCCCAATCTCTCTCTCTCCTCCCCTACCATCAACCCCCATTTATCTCATCTCCATAACCCCCCTCTCCTCGCTGCAGCCCCAAACACCTCCACTCCCATTCTCCCACTCCTCCACCCACTAATACTCCTCCTTTCCCAGGAAGCATTCACATGTCTAATTATTTTCTCCCAAAGTCCTTGATTACATTCTCCCCCAAACCAAAACTGCCACCCAGGACTCTCAAAGTGTAGCAATCTCCAGCCACTCAGTCCAAAACTTCTTTTGTCTTAGATGTGGGCTTGTGATCAATTTGTGAACCTGGCCTGTATCCTTAGGCCAGGTTCACACTAGGGGCGGGGGTCGATGTAAGGTACACAACTTCAGCTACGTGAATAATATAACTGAAGTCAACGTACCTCGTTCGACTTACTGCGCCGTGAGGACGCCGCAATGTCGACTGCAGCCGCTCCCCCATCAACTCCGCTTCCGCCTCTCACTGGGTTGGATTACCGGAGTCAACAGCAGAGCGATCGGGGATCAATTTATCACGTCTACACTAGACATGAAAAATTGATCCCTGAAAGATCGATTGCTACCCACCGACTCGGTAGGTAATGTAGACCTGCCCTTAGTTATGTAAACAGAAGGGTGAGTTCACAGCCATCAGTAGAGCTGTGATTCACCCTGTCATTAATACCTCTCAGATGAATGGTACAAGGCAGCAGAAGTAAACCATTTTGCAGGGAAGGCCTGTAACCTGGGAACCCCTCAGTCATATAACCCTGAATTTGGATCAGTAATGCTGCCCTTCACCCTCATGAGGAACACCAAACGTCAAAGCAAGCAGAGTAACCATTTGGATTTTAGGGAATTTTCAAAAGCTAAGTTTAAAGCATATAAAATAATGGGAATGGAAACCCTCTAGCTCAGTGTTTCCCAAACTTGGGATGCTGCTTGTTCAGGGAAAGCCCCTGGCACGCCCAGACAGTTTGTTTACCGGCTGCGTCCGCAGGTTCGGCCGATCGGGGCTCCCACTGGCCATGGTTTACTGTGCCCAGCTAATGGGGGCTGTGGGAAGCGGCGCGGGCCGAGGAATGTACTGGCCGCCGCTTCCCGCAGCCCCCATTGGCCGGACACAGCAAACCGCAGCCAGTGGGAGCTGCGATCGGCTTAATCTGAGGACGCAGCAGGTAAACAAACTGACCGGGCACACCAGGGGCTTTCCCTGAACAAGCGGCGTCCCAATATTGGGAAACACTGCTTTAGCTGGTTTCCTCTATGCATAGAGTCACTGGCTGGCCAGTATTTCATTGGCCCGACCATTTTTTTTTTAATGGATTTGCCAGTTGCCAGAAAAATAATTTAATCTGCCAGGGGTTTTTCATATGGGTCTAAAGATTTGCATTATCATTACAATACTCTGGGAGATTTACTGTTAAAAGTTTCTGTGTCCCGCTAAAGATGGTACAGTATTTCCACTTCCACAGTTTAAGCGATAACAGATCAAAACTGTTGAAAATACAACAGCTGTCTGCCCACCAACATGCAAGGGCACTGGGCATATGTGAGAGGGTTTGAGTCACGCAAGAGTTAGGAGATGTGCTGTGTTATCAATCTTATCTAAAGAGTTCTCTCTCTAGATAATACTATAAATGACTGTTGAAGGGGCGGGGAGTTGCTTTGCGGTTGGGGTTGCGGTGGGCTTGCCTTGTGTGTGTGGGGGCGGTGCCCTTTATTTTGCATTTCAAAAGGTGGTGCCTTACATATATACCGTGTAAAAAAATGTACATTTTCTTAAATACAGTTCTCATTTTTCATCCACCAAAGATTTAGTGGGTGTCACACACAGCCTTGGGTAAAACTTGACAGAATGAGATCATTTCCACCCACATCATATTACACTGAGCTATAGCTTGGAGCAAAACACCTAGAAACTTTTTTTTTGTAAAAATGGCTAGTTTTGGAGGGCTTATCTCAATCTCACATGCCTCCAGATTTGGGTCCCTAACCTCATCCTGCATCCTCCTGAGGCACACTAATTTTCAAAGAAATCTAACTAAGCATGTCAATTTTAGAGGACTTAGAAAGGTCCACCTTCAAACAGATGCCATGATGCAAACTAACTATAGTGGCACTCTCACACCACTCTCATTTCAATAAAGTTAAAGCGTTTCCCAGGAAATCTTAGGAACTAAGGACACATGAGACAGTAGGACTAATGGCCTAGAGGAGTGCAGGAATCTAAGGGCTGGTCTACACTAACCCCCCAATTCGAACTAAGATACGCAACTTCAGCTACGTGAATAACGTAGCTGAAGTCGAACTATCTTAGTTCGAATGAAAAGGTACTTACCGGGGGTCCACACGCGGCGCGCAGCCTCCCCCGTCGACTCCGCCTACTCCGTTCGCGGAGTAGGATTACAAGCGTCGACGGCGGAGCACTTCCTGGTTCGATTTATCGCGTCTAGACAAGATGCGATAAATCGAACCCAGAAGATCGATTGGACTCCTCCGACGCGACGGGTAAGTATAGACGTACCCTAAGAGGAATGCACATATAAGAAGGTCTCCTTTAAACATGATATGAAACCAAAGGTTCCAGTCTTCTCCTGTGCTCTGGTTTAACCAGCCCCCTTCAACATCCTCCTGTGCAAGGGGAAACTGACAGGTGACAAATGGCATAGTGACTCTACACTAGGCGGGGCCAAACTGCAACTCAGGAGCCACATGCAGCTCTTTTACATTTAAAGTGCGACTCGTGGAACACACACACACACACACACACACACACACACACACACACACACACACACACACACACACACACACACACTGCCTGCTAGACTGGAAGGGTGGTGGGGATTGGGGCTTACGTCCTGAGTGGAGAAGGGTCTCAGGGCTTTAGCCCCATGGAGGGTGCTGGGGCTTGGAGCTTCAGCGGGAGTGGGGCCCCCTCCCCCTCAGAGTTCACTGTTGTTGGTTGGGAGAGGGCTGGAGGGAGTCCTCCCCTCTGGCCACCAGGCAGCTTGCCTGCTGCACCCCAAACTCCTCATCCCTGGCCCAGCCAGATGCTCCACACCCCCTCCTGCACCCCAACCCTCTGTCCCAGAGCCCGCACCCAGCACCCCAACCTACTCCCACATCCAGGCAGGGGAGAGGACAGGACTTGGACCCATTCTGGGCACCAAAAATTATACAAACCTGCCACCCCTGTCCCCAGCTCCCAGAACAGGGAGCACTCCCAGGGTTCTTCTAATCCTTCGCTGCTGGATTAACTTTTTGGGAACCTGGAGCCTCTAACATGCACTCAGGAACCAGGCAGGCACCAGGATAATTCAGGATGTTGGGAGGCCTGAAATGGCCCAGGGTCTCACTTGAAGTACAGACAGAAGCAACCTCTGCTTTCTTTTTAAAGTTTAAGATATAAAGTGAGGAGAAAACCCTAATAGGACAATTCACACTAACAGGGAGTACTAGAACAATGAGAAATGTACCAGGCCACTGCCTGCGAGATTTAAACAGATACAGAACTGGGTGTGTAAAGGATAGGTTTTTATTTTCTAACTTTTTTTAAATTCTCAGAGAAAAAAGACAACATGCAGCCTCTCCCTCCAATACAACTTTAGAAAATGGCTGCACCTGAGTTTATGGGATAAGATCATCCAGTCAGGGGACCAGAAAAAGAAACATGTATGTGATCAACACAGCTAATGGCACAAAAAGCACTGTGAAAAGCCCCCTCAGATTTTTAGACATCCATGCAAGTTTAATTTAAAATATTAATGAAAGCAAAAAAAATCTTCAAGAACTGCATGTTTGAGGAAGCGATTGGGAAAAGAAAGCCAATTTTGACTTCAATTTGTATAGCTCTAGGCCACCATTGAAAACTCTCACAGTGAGCCACCTGTTTAGCTTAACTAAGAGGAAATTTGAGAGGACTGTACACTTTTGCTTAGAAGATATCTGCAAAAAAAAACAAACAAACAAAAAAAAAAAAAGCAAGACACTGACAAGCATATGCATACTATGATTTGTTCACATTTTCACCATGAAATGTTTTAGAAGCAAGATCTTCAAAACCCATAGGTTTTTGGTAATTTACTCAGTTTGTATACAGCAAAAACTTTAGCAGAACTGATACATTTAAAATTGTTGGTTTTTTTCCTTCTAGGATCCTCATCAATTCTGCTTTGATTCCACAGACTGACTTGCATGTTTCTCTCCACTAGCTGGCTGGGGGGAAAAAAAGTTACAATCATGCCTGTTAGCTACTATCCTATTGAGGACATGTCAACATTTTTCCTGAAATAAAAATAGAGGTTTTACCCTCAGATTGTCCTTTGTGTTCCCATCAATAAAAATGACTTTCATCTGAATATTACATTTGTCATTTCCATACAAGTATGTCACTTTTATATGAACGCTGATAGGTACACCAACCATAATGCACATTTGAACTCAAACTTCCATTCATGGAAGGTTTCTGACAATTGTCGTATCCTTGAAATCTATGCATGCGACTAGGGTTACAGGTAAAATGTATATAATTACATTTGTCTATGAATACCAAAACTAGCAGCCAATGGTATTAAGTGAAACTAGTGCATCACTTAGGATATCAAACATTGGAGAATTTTTTTTACAGGATCATTCATTAGTATTTATACTTTGAAGTGTTTTAAACATAAACATAGAAGCAAAACATGTTTGCCAGGTATCATCATAACGATTTTTTTCCCAAATAATCCACTCCTACTTTGACAAAAGTGTACGGTATCCAAGCATTACAAAAATAAATTCTAATCCACCTTCAGGCTTTGTAACTGCTGCTGCAGTTAGCAGTGTGAATATTGTCTTTGGTTGTTTGTCTATCCAAGATTAATCAGACAAAGAGAGTTTATTTGAAAGATTACACTCAAAATATTTTGGTACGAGAGATTTTTGTTCAATGTAAAACCCTTGCTTTATATTACCTGCAATCTCTTTCCACACTCCAAAGAGTACAAATCCTCAAGCTAGGATGCTGTATGCAAAGAGACATCTTTTCATGCACTGGCATCAGGGGATGAAGGTAGACCACAAAGGCTATGAAGCCACTCAGCAGAAACTATGGAAGCAAATTTATAAGCAATGCTCCTCCCATATCACCTCTCCTGGGCAGAGCACTGGAGGATCTGTGCAGTCATGAATTTGCTGCCCCCCTGCACCTCTGAGCACAGCTACACTGGGAGACTGAACAGAATAGGCCTGCACATGGGTTCACCCTCCACATCCTGTATCTCTGCAAATCCTTGCTTGCCCCTTTGGCCAGTAGAAGCATAGGACTTGTGTGGCCAAGCAGGTAGGAAAAGTGTTTAGCTGGAAGTGTTGAGCGTATCCCGGGTGGTGCTAGGCACCCTCAACTGAAGTTAATGAAGGAATTGTTTTCAATTACTAGTAAATAGAACTGTCCTTTTCAATCAACTCATAGGACAGGCATTGCTTTGAATTATTAAATATTTATTTGCAGGTTGCAGTTAGCTCTCAGGATCTTTATTATCATCGTCACCACCCCATTGCTTTAGAATATTTCATATTTTATACTTGGCTCAGCAGAAAGAGCTTTTACGCTAAGAAAACATACTTATTAAGTTGTTTTCACGGATAGCAAAACACCACCCGAGGAACGGATTCTTAGAAAACATATATTCATGCTATTTCCAACCAACTCTCAAGTCAAACATTTGATATTTGCTATTGCACAAATTGTATTCCTGCTCTCTCTTCAACAGATATGACTAAAAAGCACCTTGTCCTTTCTTACCCATGTATAGTCTTCATCATTGGTACTGTTTTATTCTTTCTGTATATTCTTTAAGACTTTATTTACTACTGCTCTGCATGGTCAGAATGTATGTTGTTCATTATAATTCATCCTCAAAAAGATTTGATGTAGTGGCCAGAGCATGGGAGTGGAAGCCAGCTACTCCAGGAGTCTAATCCTTGCTGTCATACTGAATCTCTCTGCTGACTTGAACAAGTCACTTAATCGCTTTGCCTCAATTTCCCTATATACAAAATGGGGTTGATAGCATTTACTTCTACATAGGAGTATTAAAAGTGTTAATATCTGCAAAGCACTCTATAAATAAGGATTGCCATCATTGAAGCAAGCCTTGGTCCTGTTATGAATACATGTGCAAGACTTTATTGTATTGCATCTGTACAGGGCACTATTGAAGTCAAATATTTTCTTTGCACCAGTATAAATATTTACATAAGGGTCAAGGCAGCGGAGAATCAGTCTCACTGATTTCAATAGGAGTTTTGTCTGAATGAGAATTGCAGAATGGGTCCCATGATGCTCTGGTGAAAGAGGAGCAATATTTTTTATGGTTGTACTAAATTGCTTTAAACAGGAAAAATATATTTTATTGTGTACATACTTGGTGTGAAAGTTTTTCCATTAGGAGGACAGGCTATATTTTACTATACCATAATTCCACAGGCAGAGGGGTCACACATATACAAAAATTATAATACAGAGTCGAGTTGCTCTCAACTCTCATTTGGCCACCCTTTCCTGTATACTTAGAGGAGGGGGCCACCTCAGACAGCAAGCCAGAATTTTAGCCAAGTTACTTGAATATTAACCTGATCCCAAGTAAGCAATATTCAATATAGTATGTTAACATTTTATTGTAACTTTGACTTAATAAACAAGTTTATAAATATATAATTGTGTACAGATCAGTAATACACAACACATCAGGTTATGTATATTATAATAGGCATTACATGGGTGGTTAAGTGATTAGAGTGAGGGATTAGGTTTCTGGGTCTGTTATGGTACAGATTTGATGTGACCTTGGACAAATCTTCAGTACAATTTCAGTACCAGGAAAATTGGTTGAAACTATAGTAAAGAACAGAATTAGATGACACATGGATGAACACGATATGTTAAGGAAGAATCAATGTGGATTTTGTTAAAGGAAATCATGCCTCACCAATCTATTTGGGGCAGGAGGGTCAACACATGTGGATAAGGGTGATCTAGGGGATATAGGCTTCTTGGGACTTTCAGAAAGCCTTTGACAATGTTCCTCACTAAGGGCTCTTAAGCAGAGTAACCAACAAGAGGATAAGAGGGAAGTTCCTCTCATGGATCAGTAACTGGTTAAAAGAGAAACAAAGGGTAGGAATAAACAATCAGTTTTCACAGTGGAGAGAGATAAATAGCGGGCTCCCCTACAGATCAGTACTGGGACCTGTGCTGTTGAGCATCGTCATAAATGATCTGGGGAAAAGGGGTAAACAATGAGGTGACAAAGTTTCCAGATGATTCAAAATTACTCAAGATACATAGATTCGAAGCAGACTACGAAGCATTACGGAGGGTGACTGGCAAGAAAATGGTTAATGAAATTCAGTGTTGATAAATGCACTGGAAAACATAATCCCAGTTATACATACAAAATGATGGGATCTAAATTAGCTATTACCACTCAAGACAGAGATCTTGGAGTCATTGTGAAAAGGAATAGATAATAAGACATAAAAATATCATAGTGCCACTAGATAAATCCATGATACACCCACACTTTGAATACTGCATGCAGTTCTGGTCACCCTATCTCAAAAAAAGATATATTACAACTGGAAAAAGTACAGAAAAGGGCAACAAAAATTATTAGGAGTATGGAACAGTTTTTGTATGAGGAAACATTAAAAATGACTAGGACTGTTCAGCTTAGAAGAGACAACTGAGGGAAGCTCAGATAGAGGTCTATAAATATAGATAGAGGTCTATAAAATCATGAATGGCATGGAGAGAAAAAAAAAGTGTTATTTACCCCTTCACATAATATATGAACCAGAGGTCACCCAATGGAATTAATAAGCAGCAGGCTTAAAACAACCATAAGGAAGTACTTCTTCACACGATGCACAGTCAACCTGTGGAACTTGTTGCCAGGGGATGATCTGAAGACCAAAAATATAACTGGGTTCAAAAAAAAGAATTAGACAGGTCCATCAATAGCTATTACCCAGGATGGTCAGGGATGCAACCCCATGCTCTGGGTGTCCCTAAACATTTTGTTCTTAAATCCATTAACCTTAATTTGCCTAAGTTTATTCATCTGTAAAGTAATATGTATATCATAGGACTGTTGTGATAATTAATGTTTGGAAGGTGCTCTGATACCACTAAGTCAAAGGCATTATGAACTCATCCGTCCCTGCCTCCTGATGCTTTCCATGGTTTATTGCAGCTTGGCATCAGCTCATCTGTCTCATGGCACTGCAGTGCTGCACCAGGATGCAGAATACAGCCCAAGCCCTTAGAGTTGCAATGCCCCCCCTCTATCCATGCATAGGGGGCACTAATCCTGATGGGCGGGCCATGCCCAGTGCTTAAGAGACAAAGCCATAGCTTTGCTTCCCTCTTCCCCCTGAATCAGGGTGGAGAAAAGAGGAAGAGGGCGAGTAAGAAGGGTGTAATCCCTACCATTGTTTCTGGCCCTTAGCACAGCCTTACCGTGAGGCTGGAGGAAGCCTCCTTTCACCATCCCCAGTACACCTGATCAGTCTGGCCTTAAACAGAAGTAGGAAGTGATTTTATTATTTAAAATATAATAACTATGGTTTAGTATTGTCCTGGCTTTTGTGTTTCATGCTCCATAATATTTTGACCAAATTCATGTGAGTTGCAAGCCTGTGCTTACTCAGTGTCCAGTTCTGCAACCCTTACTCACACAGTCTACCGCTTATCCAGTCTTATTGATGTTAATGAGATACTTAGGCGAGTAAGTGCTATGCAGCAGAAGGGCTCTAGAATCAGGCAGTCAGTTAGCACTGCCCCATGACATTTTTCGCTAACCCTTTTACTAAGTCTACAGCATATGACCGATTTCAGTGTACTTAGAGTTGCATATACCCCTTGAAGAAACAGAATGAAAATGGAGATCAGTATGGATTTATGCTGAACTGGAGTCCTTCCCTAGTTTGTACTGCACACATAGAATGTGTCAGCTGTAAATATGTAGTGATAGATATCTCATTTACCTATCTGAAGACTAATTTACCTTGAACAGTCCAGTAACAAACAAATCCCTCCTGCTTTTTAACCATGAGGTCCCCATCATGCCCTTTAGTGTGCTGATTTTCTAATACTGACAGGTTATTGGCTTTTCTTGTAGAATAAGAAACGGAAATGGAGATCTTGCATCAATCACTACGCATCACATGTTTGATCCAGGATATCAGTGATTAGACAAACTTGGCATGATAGGCCTACTGTCTTTAAAAAAAACTTCTCACTATTCTAATAGGATTCAGCTGCTGCTCTCTCACTATAAAGTAAAAAAAACATGAATCACTTAGAAGATTCCCAAAGGAAAAAGGGTAAAACTAAATTAATGGAGAGCTGGGGTTTAGTCCTGCCATTTTTTGGAATAATTTATAATGCTCAGGACTTTAGCCTTGGGCCTGGTATTTTAACAAGTTATAAATCCATTGTACTAAACAGGAAAATAAATCCTAATTTTGATATTAAAACTATTTTACAGTTTTATTGACTAGAAAAATCAAGGTGAGTACGCCTAAAAAGAAGTCCATATTCTGGACAAAAACTCAATTAGGGAAAAATATCTTTAAAGTGTAAGTTTCATGTTACATAATAAAAGCTAATGAGCTAAATTCCTCATAGTGATTTATCTCATGGTCATAATTGAACTGGAAGGAAGAATTTGGCCCAGAAGAGCTTTACAGAAGAAGGGGCTATAGCCAAGAAAGATTACAACTTGGAAATAAAATAACATACTAGACCTTCTTTTAGTGTACTTACATGATATCTATATTCAGCAAAACAGTTGCTGAGTTTGCAGTGGGACACATTATTATATTGATATGCACGAGTGAAGAGGAACTAATGTGGAAAGGGGTGCAGCCAATACCAATGCAGAATGAATGTAATTCCCTGCAGGGATCATATACAAAAGCTATGGAAAGGCAAATTGCACCAGTAAAAGTTTGTACAAGTGAAAACAACGAGGAGTCCTTTCTACCCCTCTGAAACCTTTGTACAAGGGAGAACATTTACTCCAGTACATTAGATTTCTGTTTGATAATACGGATGTTTTAATGCCAGGGAAACTCCCCAGGTCCCAAATGGTGCAGAAATGTAGCTGATCATAGCACTATATTTTAGGCTTCTGTGGGGTCTAGGACTTTCACTGCATGTTGAAGTGTAATGAAAGGGTGACTCAAAAGATTGGTAACAACATAAAGGATGAAATCCTAGCCCCACTCAAGTCAATACAGAAAAATTCCATTGACTTCAGTGAGGGGTAGGATTTCACCCAAAATCTTTAATCTCTTTATTACAGATTCAAATCCAGCCTAAGGCTCTGATCCTGCCAAGGTGGTGGATCCTTACTTCTATGCAGTTTCCTAATGCATATCCTTACTCCTATAAAGAAGCTCAATAAAGTCAATGGGACTCCGTGTGGGAGTAGGGGTCTCTGTGTTGAGATCCCATTGCAGAATCAGGGTCCAATCTGGGAATAAAGGTCTAGAGGGTGCGGATCATTTCAGGGCTAGATAACAACTGGCACAGTCCTAAAGTCATCACCATCTCCTGCCTGCTTGATGGTCCATTTCTAGTAGCACCTGTCCACATCACAAGAAAAGGTCACCATTCTTTGCCTTCTCTGGCAACAATGTCAGTTAGACCTGATTGTGGTGGAGATATTGGTTTACTAGGAATTGATCTGACACCACCAATTGATTTCACAATGACCTGGACTAAACTCATCCTGAACATGACTTAGAGGTGAAGAGCTTCATAAACAAATTACCAATCTTTTGAAGCCCTCCCCTAGGCCAGTTTATTTAATTCTGGTTATATTCTGAATAAAAGCCTTGAAATTAAGTGTTTCAAACATGTATTTCCTGACATTCAAAAATTTCTGAAAGATTATTTTATATAATAATTACATCTAAGTTGTTTTTAAAAGTTTACTAAAAATCTGCCCAGTCAGTGTGCTTCTTTGAGAAAAAGCCTTTTTGGTTTTTAACCTAAAAAAAAAAAAGTAATTAAGAAGCAGATGCAAAAAATGGAAACTGGAAAGCAAGTACATAAGTGAGAAAAAAACATCTAATTATTTTTATATTTCTGAGCACAGTACACACATTAATAACCCAGGATTGTTTTGACCATGTTATGACTCATTGACAAAGCATGTTGTTTTTTGGAAGAAACCTGTATAACCTTATCACTGATTTATTCAGAGAAAAAAAATTCTGAATAAAGCAAAAGAGGCACATAAAATTTGACCTTTAACAACAATTATATAATGTGAGGAGAGAGAACATCGAAAATCCTCCAGATCCCAACTGTCCTTTCTAAAACATTCAATCACTATAATCACAGAAGAATTAAACAATAAACGCTGCATTTTTTAGAAGCAGAAAACCTACAATATTTTGTACTTGTATTATTGTAGTTCTTCAGTAACAGCTACCCTAACATTTCCAAGAAATGTAATGACATTTACATGCTGGAAAACAAAAAGACATAATAAAATGTTATATGTATGACGAAGATGCTGTTTAAAAGACATTGACCATGATCATTTTGGCTTTGTTCAAAATACATCAGGTGAAAGTACCGAGACGGTGAACATAATTGTGGAAGAAAATAAATCCTCACTCTCAGGTTGGAATGGAACAAAATCAGAGACAGCTTTATTTCAAGCAATTGCCAGGGAAGAAATACAGCTGACAGAGAGCATCTCTGCCTCAGTTTCTTCAAAGTACAGCAATAAGCCACAAATATTTATACTCTTTCATGGAGTGCATTAATTAAAAAACATCTGCAATTATTTATGTTATGTCCTGTCCGTTCTATTATTTTTTCACCTCTGTCTCACTTCTGTTCTCACAACATCATTATCTCCAAAGTTAGGTCACATTAACTCTGTATTGTTTTCCCTCCCGGATCAGACACAGAGTCTGCTTTCCCAAGTCTCGCAGTATGAGACTTCAGAGTTAACTGTAATGTTCTCTGTCTTGACATAGCTGAGGTGCCTATAGTCTAATTCTTTAACCCTTGTTTCCACATTTCCCCCCTTTTGTGCTGTCCCCAGCACAAGCAACATTCTTAAACTTCCAATTGCATCATGCCTTGTATTTCTGTTTCTAGCTCAAAAGGATCAGGACTATCCCTATACATCTTAGCTGGATATAGCGACAATGCATGATTAGTATGAACATAAAAGGCATTTTTATTATTACACTTCTTACAACAACAACAACATATCCCTATACTAAACAAAAGCAAGATAAGCATTACTGTCCCCATTGTAACAATATGCTGGGGTTGATTCATTGCCTTAGTTACATAGCACATTACATCAAAAGCTAGTACACAAAGCAGACATTCTATAGGCTGTATGGCAGTGGTCCCCAACGCGGTGCCTGCGGGTGCCATGGCGCCCGCCGGGGCATTTATGGGCGCCAGCACCGGTGATCTCTGTCCCCGGCAGGCCGGGGCAGCGCGGAGAGAAGCCGCAGCCCCGCGCCAGCCGGGGACAGAGAACACAGGCGCCCGCAGCCCCAGAGTTCTCTGTCCCCGGCAGGCCGGGCTGCGGGCGCCAGTGATCTCTGTCCCTGGCAGGCGCGGGGCTGCGGCTTCTCTCTCCACGCTGCCCCGGCCTGCCGAGGACAGAGAACACCTGCGCCCGCAGCCCCGGCAAGCCGCCCCTTGTCTCCCCGTTCAGCAGCTCAGCAGGGAGACAAGGAGCAGACAGCCAGGGCAAGCCACCCCTTGTCTCCCCGCTCAGCAGCTTAGCAGGGAGACAAGGGGCAGCCGCGACGAGCCGCCCCTTGTCTCCCCGCTGAGCTGCTGAGAGGAGAGACAAGGAGCAGCCAGCGAGGGCAAGCCGCCCCTTGTCTCCCCACTCAGCAGCTTAGCAGGGAGACAAGGGGCAGCCGCGGCGAGCCACCCCTTGTCTCCCCGCTCAGCAGCTCAGCAGCTCTGCGGGGAGACAAGGGGCAGCCGCAGCGAGCCGCCCCTTGTCTCCCCGCTGAGCTGCTGAGCGGGTAGACAAGGGGCAGCCGCAGAGAGAGCCGCCCCTTGTATCCCCGCTGAGCTGCTGAGCGGAGAGACAAGGAGCAGCCAGCCAGGGCAAGCTGCCCCTTGTCTCCCCACTCAGCAGCTTAGCAGGGAGACAAGAAGCAGCCACGGCAAGCCGCCCCTTGTCTCCCCGCCAGGGGCGGCTCTAATGTTTTTGCCGCCCCAAGCAAAAAAACAACCCCCCAAACGCCGCCCCTGAAACAACCTTTCCCCCCCTCCGCCTCTCTGCCCCGCTCTCCCCAGCCGGACCGTCAGCGGGGAGGATGGCATGCCTGGGGCCCCACTCCCCCCGGCCAGCGGAGAGCGAGGCTGCCCCACTCTCCCCGGCCGGAGCGCCAGCGGGGAGCGAGCGGGGCATGCAGGCGGCCCCACTCTCCCCGGCCAGCGGGGAGCGAGGCTGCCCCGCTTTCCCCGGCCGGAGCGCCGGCAAGAAGGGCGGCATGCCCGGGGCCCCGCTCTCCCCAGCCGGACCATCAGCGGGAAGGACGGCATGCCCGGGGCCCCACTCCCCCCGGCCAGCGGAGAGTGAGGCTGCCCCACTCTCCCCAGCCGGAGCGCCAGCGGGGAGCGAGCGGGGCATGCAGGCGGCCCTGCTCTCCCCGGCCAGCGGGGAGCGAGGCTGCCCCGCTTTCCCCGGCCGGAGCACCGGCAAGAAGGGCGGCATGCCCGGGGCCCCGCTCTCCCCAGCCGGACCATCAGCGGGAAGGACGGCATGCCCGGGGCCCCACTCCCCCCGGCCAGCGGAGAGTGAGGCTGCCCCACTCTCCCCAGCCGGAGCGCCAGCGGGGAGCGAGCGGGGCATGCAGGCGGCCCTGCTCTCCCCGGCCAGCGGGGAGCGAGGCTGCCCCGCTTTCCCCGGCCGGAGCACCGGCAAGAAGGGCGGGATGCCCGGGGCCCCGCTCTCTCCAGGCCAGAGCGCCAGCGCGGAGGGCGGCATGCCCGGGGCCCCGCTCTCCCCGGCCAGCGGAGAGTGAGGCTGCCCCGCTCTCCCCGGCCGGAGCGCCGGCCGGGAGGGCAGCATGCCCGGGGCCCCGCTCGCCCGGGCCAGAGCGCCGGGGCGAGCAGGGCATGCGTGGAAGGGAGGGGGAGATGTGTGTCGCGCCCGCTAGGGTTCTCTTCTCCCCCTCCCTCCCAGGCTCTTAAGCCTAGGAGGGAGGGGGAGAAGCGCTGTTTCGCGCGCCGCCACTCGGGGAGAAGCTGAGCCGGCGGCGGCGCGGGAAAGCCGGCGGCGGGGCACATTTCTAGGGGTGGCATGGCCCGTGCCGCCCCTAGAAATGTGCCGCCCCAAGCACCAGCTTGTTTTGCTGGTGCCTGGAGCCGGCCCTGCTCCCCACTCAGCAGCTTAGCGGGGAGACAAGGAGCAGCCACGGCAAGCCGCCCCTTGTCTCTCCGCTCAGCAGCTCAGCCAATGAGCGGGGAGTCAGCGGGCAGCTGCCCGCTGCCCCCCAAATCTTGGCACCCTAGGTGACCGCCTAGGGTCGACTAGTGGGTGCGCCGGCCCTGCCAGCTGCTTGTGCCGCTGGGGAGATGCGGGCCTTTTAAAGCGCCGCCGGAGCTCCGGTGGCGGCACTTTAAAGGTCCTGGGCCTCCGCAGCGGCTGGAGCCCCGGGCCCTTTAAAGCATCCCAGGGTGAGTACGGGGGAGGGGGAGGCACCTTTTTATAGCGCCGCTTCCCCTGTGCTCAAGACCTGGCTACACTACTGCAGAGAACTCCGGGGCTGCAGGCACCAGTGTTCTCTGTCCCCAGCAGGCGGGGGGCTGCGGCTTCCCTCTCCACTGCCCAGAACTACTCCCCCGCAAAAAAGGTAAATAAAAAAAGAGCACATTCACATGGTAAGGTGAAAGAATAATTGTCGAATAATTTAATTAATACCTTTTCCATGTAAAATTACCTTTTGTATCTTATGGATTCATATATTATGTAATATTAAATATGATGGTTTTCATATTATTTAATGTACAAATACAAAATAAGTATTGAAAAATTGTTGGCGCCCGCCACACTCTTCTGAAAACATGAATGTGCTCTTGGCCACAAAAAGGTTGGGGACCACTGCTGTATGGAAAGCATGTTTTTCAATCTGATATATATTCTGTAACACATGGATTTGACCCTGTAAGTCAGAAATCTTTTGAACCTCTGGTAGAAGTGAACGCAAATTTTGGAATCGATTGGGTATTAAACTGGTCCAATTAAAATGAGTGAGGAGAAAAACGAGTGAGGAAAAAACATTGCAGCATGAATCTTCTAATAAGATAGTAACTGGTATTCAGAATCATATGAGACTATGTGGCTGATACTTGTGTCTGCCACATAAGTAATTTTGGTGCTATTCTTAGCTGTATAGACAGTGAGACCTTGTCAAAGACTCTTAAGAGTATTTAACAGAATTGTTAAAACCAGGAGTCTAGAATTCATTGTTTTCATGATTCACAGTGCAGTATAGGCTTGCTTCCCTAGGCCAAATGATATTTAGAGGATGATGGTGATAGGAGGAGGGAATGTTCCATTTTGTTTGTATCCCACCTGCAGTTTCAGCCCTGAGCATGAGACACTGAGGGAGTGCACACAGTGCTAGAGGTGTTGGGAGTGTGCCATTGTATTGAACCACAGTCAGGGAAGTGGTGTTATTTGACAGTTTATAATTTGGATAAATATTAACAAGAGGGCATCCCAGGCAGATTTTAAAGTCATGTTGCACTCCTGGAGGTGATACAGCTCTTCAAATAAAGGTCAAATCCAATTTTCATAATGAAAATTGTTAAGCAACTGAAGTAGAGAGGTTATTTCCTCTCCACATTATATATATAAAATATATAAAAAAATAAAATCCAACAGAATATATGCATCTATATTTACCCGCTATATTCTATATTCTCTCTGCACCACAAATGCACATATATTACGTACAGACACACAATCTATTTCTGGGCTTGGCTGATGTCATTCTTTGCATAGTTTGCAATACTGATCCTTTTTCCTAATGCAATGATACATAAAAGTCACAACCCTCCTCCCCCTTTTTATTTTCTTTTTTAATCTACCCCAAAAGTGCATCTTTCAGCTATGTCATCTCATGGGCTGAGATGCAATGAGTCACTCTGGGTTGTATTCATCACTTGCATTGCATTAAATGACATGATGTGAGATGACAGATGGAACCAAACCCCACAGCACAACACTTTCCTATTTGAGATGCACCACATCCCTATGCACTAAGAAGTCTAGCTCAAAACACCCTGGGCCAGACTGTCAGCCAATATAAATAGGCACAGGTACATGGAAGGAAACAGAGCTATGTTAATGTCCACGCCTGAGTACCTGGAGACTTTATTCAATATTTTATTGAAAGCTACAATAGCTTCATGTAAAAAAAAAATGGTTTTAAGAAATTATAAAACATGGTGATTTCACTGGGCTTGCTCCTCTACTACCTTGCCTCTTTTGTAATCAGTTAAGGCCAGATCTTGGGCACCACTGTAGCTCCCTGCACAGCCAGAGCAGCACAGAGGGGCTGCAAAGCTTCCTTAATCATCCCATTGAGGAATCCCCTGAATTGTGGAGGCATCCCTTGGTGACTCACGGCTCCTGAGGGAGGGGGCATGGTAGGATTGTGGCAGGATAGAGTCATTACTAGCTGCCATAAGTAAGAGAGAATCCGATGCTGTCATAACTTGTGTCAGAGGTCAGACCTACCCTCTTCCAGTCCCAGGATCAGGAGTGTGGGATGTGATCATTAAAGATGGCAAGCAGCCAATTTTGCCCCCCACTGTTGATATTGCATCTCACAGCTTGGGTGAAACCAAAGATTGGGAAGTTATACCTATGAAAAGTTGTTGTAACACATTTTATCAGGGTGAGGGGTGGAGATTTCTAACATGACAGGCTAAATGGCTACACAAGGTGCAAGTTAGTGAAGAATTAGTAGCAATGGACCAGATCCATAGCCCTGCTCCAGCTACTTTGTGCCACTCCAGCTGCAGAAAGCAACAAGAATCCACGAAGATCTGACCTTCTGGAAATCCCCCCAGCATTGGGGGAAATCTCCAGGTGCCACAAACAGTAATGCTTTGCCAAGCCACCAGGAATGGAGTCATCACCACAGAAAGCTGGGTGTGGCTGGAGGATCACAATATCCAGCCACCAGAATGGTGACTTGGTGCTGTGAGCCATCAGGCATAATTTAGAACAGCCCTGAGACTTCTCTAAATTACGTGAAGGACTTTGACGTCCCCAGGGCCTGTGAGCTGGAAAGAAGGATTAGAACCAACTCCATGCCCTCCCCCCACTGTTCTGAATTTATCTCAGGGCTGAGTCTGTAGCCCCACTTGTCCATTAGCATTATGCCACCAGGACACGCCTCCAAGATTCAATGCGTCTTAAAAAGAAAACAAAAAACAGGCAGATTAGAACTGAAAAAGTTATTTCCAGAGTTGGTAAAACAGTGACTTTTTGGGGGAGGATGAAGGGGGTGGGGGGTGTCAAAAACAGGTGGTTCCATGGGAACCATTTAATTTTCAATGACATCTTTTGTCAACAGTTTTTCATTTTTTAGTGATTGGAACAGGGACTTGAGTCTCCCATCTCCCAAGCGAATGCCTTAACTACAAGGTTACTGAGACAGACAGGGTTAGGGCCCTCTCTTGGGAGATGGGAAACCTAGGTCTCTCCATTGTGTGTGTGCGTGCCCTAACACTGGGCCAAAAGTTAAGAGGGTATGCGTACACCCCTTTAAAAATGCCTGGAAATGTTGAGTTCAACCCAGAACAAACTTCATTGATCAACACTTTTTGATTTCGGTTCACCCCAAGTTGCTTTCAATGTTTCATAACTGCCAGTGACTTGAAAAATCAACTCTCTGTTCAACAATAAGGGCCATCCCATCAGCACTAATGGGAAGCAGAAGCAACCTGAAGGCAAAAGGCTGCTGGCACAGTTTCTAGTATCAGCAACAGTCCTACTAAGGGCCCAAGTGCCCCTTTCATCCCAAGTATTTTGTAGTCTGAGGGGCAAGGGGAGAAACAACACCAGAATAGGTGGAAAGATGGTGGACCCTGAAGGAGGGGACAGAGGAGGAGTGTCCCTAAGATCCAGTTTGTAGGCAATGAAGCTTCTTGCCTTGAGCTCCCCCGTGTCCCCTTGGCAGAGCTGCATGTAGCCACTTACTAGATCACCTTTCATTTCCTTTTGGCAGCACTGTGATCTGCTGCCAGGAGGGAAAACACAATACCTCTTTTCCACTATATCTTCCCTTTTATTCTGAATTGAAGAAAAGCCTTTGAAGGGGGAGGATCAGAAGACCTATTCAGCCCCCTTTCTGCTTGCAAAAGAAGCTATACAATGGGCTACATTAGAAGCTGTTTCTCAAAACTCCCCAAGATGTGTAATTTACTCCCTTAACCCTCATTTTTCATGAAAACAAGTATCAGTAAAACAAGGGTTCCAGCTGCTGTTCAATGTAACTACCCAAAACACAGATGATCCATTTAAACTTCCCTACATTTGGCTTGTAATTATGAAGTCACAGAATATTCAATTACAGACATTCACTCCAAAGCCTGGTCCTCTGTATGTCAAAGGGAATTTCTTAGCTTCAGCAAATAGCATTATACCGGATAGACAGGGGCCAAAGAGACATCGGTGCCACTGTGTTACATTTTTATTTGGTACAAATAAGTGTACTATGGCAGGATAAGCATTATAACATTGCAAGGGCTGTTAGAGATGGCTCTAAAGAGAATAGATTAAAAATATATACAAACATGATTGGTTCCCAGTATCGAGACAGCAGCTTCGGTCTCGATAGTCTCGATAATCAGAAGGTTGCTATAAACAGCTGGGCAGGTTGATCATCTCTGGTTTCTCTTCAGCTTGTATACATTTTTCAGTGTTTTTCCCTCCCTACCCCGGGCAAGACAACTATCATTTAAAGAAAAGCAAATACAGTAACACAGCTTTCCTGCCAGCACTCCCTGTTAACAGCAGGGAATCCAGTTTCACAGAACTGATTTTCAGGTGATCTTCATTTTGATCAATTTCTTCCCACCCCCCAGTTCCCCGCAGGAGAGAATTATAAGGGAAAAACCCTACATCTCAGCAGGTTTGCTCTGTCTCTAATGAGATAGCAAGGAAAACCCTGTCAAAACGAATACTCCTGTAATGGAAGACCTTAAAATGAGAATGACACAGGGCTAAGCATGACAGCTTGCCCTTAGGAAGTAATGTATGTTCCACCTGTTTTTGCCAAAACTCTCTTTCTAGCTCACTTTGTGGGGAGGATGGTGGCAAATAAATTATAAGAAAAGATAAATTAAGGACTACTTGAACTTTTCACCTATTTTAGATCTGAGGTAGATATAAATCTTTTATTTTAAGTCCTTGAATACCACGAGAAAACATAATTCTTGTAATAATTCTAGCAAGGCCCAGAAATAATATGCCAGAAATCACATGAGAAAGGACATTCTCACAAGAGTTCCAGTCCAATTTCACAGATTCATTATGTTCAGCCTTGGATTAGCCTCCAGATGTTTGGACATTATATCCCCATGCTGCAAAAATCTACCTATGTGCTTAACCTTAATCACTGTGAAAAGTGCCATTAATTTCAACAGGGCTACACACAGTGTATAAAGTAAAGCACAGGTGCAAGTCTTTGAAGGATTGGAGCCTATATTTGCCCACCCTTATTGGTAACTGATCTTTTATTTAAACAGTAAACAATTGGTACATTTAACAAATGATATATTTCCATTTAGAATATAAATTCTGAATTGTAAAAATCCATTAGTTAAGTTTAGTGTTTCTGTGCATTTCTTTGTTTACTTGGGGAAGATGAAGAAGGCAAAAGGTTAACAAGTGATCTAGATTTGGTTTTGCATTTTGACAAAACAAATGCAGTTTAAGGGTCCAATTCACCATGGCTCTGCACTTTATATATTCACACAGACAAGTGCAGAGGAACTGTAAAAAGCTTCCACACACCTTGCAGTAGTGTATATAACTACAAAGAGGCATGGTAACAGTAACATCTGCTCCAGCAGTAAAACTACAGATAAGGACATTGACTTCCATTGGTTCAATGGGAGATTTACCAGTGCCTTTTTTTTTTTTTTTAGATGGAGATATGCCAATCTCCTAGAACTGGAAGGACCTTGAAAGGTCATCGAGTCCAGTCCCCTGCCTTCACTAGCAGGACCAAGTACTGTCCCCTGACAGATTTTTGCCCCAGATCCCTAAATGGCCCCCTCAAGGATTGAACTCACAACCCTGGGTTTAGTAGGCCAATGCTCAAACCACTGAGCTTACTCTCTAGGAGGAGGCTCTAGTGGAGCTTAGTAGGATTCACAGTTCTCACTGGTGGTGTTGGTGTGCTTTCTTTGGGACAGGAAGAAGCTGGAGGATTCTACTAACCCTCCACTCAACTCTGGAAAATCGTTGGGGCATAGATTTATAGATAAGTGCTCGAATATTTTTCTGGACAGAAATAAAATACCAGTATTGCAGTTCCTCTGGGGGATTAAAAATACATGAAAGACTGATGAAAAAATGTGGAGTTTTATTAAACAAAACTTTATCCATCCTCCAATCTGTTTTTCATATCTTTTGATAGGATTAAAGAAATCACAGAGAACATACTGCACTATGTTTATTACTTTACAGCTTTTTCCAGTTTCCTTTTTTCAAAAACACAGCTTAATGAAACTGTAACATTTACAGCTCTCAAGATCTTTATTTGTGGGATTTATTGCAGTCATAAATTATATGAGGAGGGAAAAGAAGTGTCTTGAAACTGAAATGCTATAACAACGGGACTTGCCATATTTGAAGAAAGGCAGAGTAACAGGCTTTAAAAGATAAAAGAGTAGAGTCTCTTAGAAATATTATGAGGAGATAAAGAAAGAAAACTGTCAGCCTATGCAAAAGAAAAGTGACTGCAGAGGACTGTTAAATATGGTTATTGTCAAGTCAAGGTGATTAGTATGGCAGGAGCAATTTATGCAGCTGATAAGCATACTCATGTTCTGATTGGGCCATACTCCTTTCTGATGGAAGGGAGTGGAGAACTAGTGATATGCAGATGTCCCAGTTTAACCCTTTATATTGTAGTTGATTCTGTAATGTATAATATGTTACAGCTGAACTTAATTAACTTGCACTGATTTAAATTGCCAGGCAACATATCGGTGTGTTTTTTGCCTCCAGATATTGCTGACTAAGCCTAGATAACCATTTTGGGCAACAAGCTTTGTTATGCTATTACTCCAAGTAACATCTCTTAACCGCTATAATTCAGACGCAACATCAGTGAATTGGACACTGTTACATCTGGATGAAATGGCTATTAGGGTGGTACTTTCAGACATGACAGTTAATGAGAAAGTCCATCCCTGTACTCTGGTATAGATTGTAGTGTGCTGGAATCATAGGCCTGGACCCTTGACTCTGACTCTCCCCAGGAGGATTTCTCTCTGTTCTTACATAATAGAGGACATGTATGGGAAAGGTTATTTGGGGCTTTGGGAAAAGGAAGGAGGGCAGCCAGGGACTGGTTGTGGTCAGTGGCTCCTCACCCTGAACAGTCCATGGGTATTTCAACAAATAGCCTAGTACGACCTGATGCTGTTTGAAGTAACATTAAGTCTGATAGAGTCCTCTCCATAACTGCTACTGATCAGCCATAGGGAAGATTCAACTAATGGCAGTATGGCTCTGGTAAAAACCATGCAAACAGGAAGCTGGAAGGACAAATGATGTCATGCTGAGGAACAGCCATACATCCAAGAAAGCTCCTGCCTTTGGATATTTGGGAAGGAGGTGGCATAGATCCCTTCTTTGTAGGGATGGGAGACTTCATCCCAAGTGATCCCTTCATTATGAGTGAATTTTCTACAGGAAGTTATGCAGATTGCACCTCATGGAGCCTTCCTCCCTGTATGTTCCATTCCCTTGGAAGCAGGTGATGTAGAAAGTGGAAACCAACAATTTGATCTCCATTCTTACTGATCTCCTCCCTCAGCTTGGAACAGAGATAGGCAACAGTTAGATTCCATGCAAATGAGAGAGAACATCACAGTAAGAGTTCAGACTAGTTAAAAAAAAACTTCTCAGCATCTCGATGTCTAAAATGGGGCTAATCCTCCCAAGCCAGCAATTAATACTTAGAGAATTATTGTCCCCCAAAATAGGTGAGCCATATTAATACTGGTTGCAATTACAGCAGTGCTTCTAAAAACACTGTAGAATTAAAATGTCTTGCTTAGTAAGTATTAGATTTTACATTTTCTCTTAGCATATGAGAGCAGAAATGAGGTGCTATGAGCTGCTCACAGGAGGCCTCATCCGAAGCCCGCTGAAGGCAGTAGGAATCTTTCCATTGACTTCAGTGGTCTATGGATCACGGCCAAGATGTCAATGCAATCTTTAGACTGAACTTCTCCCATCTCAATAGGCAAGAATATTTAGTCGCCATTTCATTGTGCCAGACTTCAATATATAGTACTGGAGGTGTGCATTATCGTAGATGCCACAAACAAGGACAGCTGAAATGCAGCAGCCGGTTCAATCAATGATTTCTTATTCCTTGTGGTGTTTGCAAACCTCCTGATTTAAAAGTCTAGACATACAGGAAAGTCATTAAGCATACATTTATTCTTAGCTTTCGGTAAAGAAATAAATTCTCAAGAGAAACACTCAGAGAATCTGCCCACCCCTTTCTTCAACAGCAGCTTTTTTAATGTACTAGATACCACAAGAGTAACAAGTGCCGCTTTCCCATAAGGAGAAGCTAGAGGAGATAAAACTGTTATTCTTTAAAATTTGCAGCTAGGTTTTCCATATTGATCTTGACACACATTTCTTCAGGGAGACCATTTCTCTCCTGGAATTTTGTTATGCCATATATTTGCTAATGTCCATAACGTGAATTGCACTTTGTTCGATATTGACCCAGTGACTGTGGGTTGTTTTCACTCCCAGCAAATAAAATTGGCAGAATAACAGTTTTTAATTTTAATTCTGAGAGTGCAATGCCTTTCTTTAATATCTCTTCAATAGCACCCCTTCAAAAGAAAGAGACACATTCTGTCTTTTCTACCCACTCTGTAAAAATTACTAATAATTCAAGAGAGGAACAGTAGCTTCTGGGAGTTTCATAAGCCACATATTAAATAAATATATTTGCATACAAAGCATGCTCATTTTTATAACAATAGCTCTTCCATGCCTAGGAGATCATAAGCTTTTTCCACTGGGTTGCCTACTTTTTGAACATGTAATTTATTGAGGTGTCGGTGAAGAAATTAATTTGAATTAAAAAACAAAAACAACCCACCCCTAGTCTTATGGGTAATTACCGCTGAAGAATATGCCTACTAAACAATGTTCTTGGTAAATAAACCCAATCATTTGCAACTGTGGGTAAAATAATCAGCAACATGAGATTTTAAAAAATCAGATCCAATTATAGTTAACATAGTCTCTCAAAGACATATTTTTGGAATGGGCAATGTGATATTTCACCTATGCACAATCGAAACTCTGACCATGCATTCTGAACCATAGAGGGAGACTTCCTTGAAAGTGAGTTTCTTTTCCTACTATATTCAAAAAAGGCTTCAATACTTATATAAGCCAAAAAAAGATGGAATTTGCCTTCTTCTCACAGACATCTTACCCCTTCACCACCATCTTTTTCCAGGACCTCTTTTAACTGTTATTAAAATCTCCTGTCCCTCCCACTAGCACTCTCAGCTCAGCTAATTGCTCAGTCTTTTCTTGTGTAGAGAAGTTCTTAATGAGACCCACTTGATTTGACTGCCTGGATAAGTCAATGGAATAGCTCTGCATTTCCACTGATAGTCCTAATATCTGACAGTTTATCACTCAAATATGCTATAGATTGTTAGAATAAGATACAATAATCATTGATAGCTTTATTTCAAATTATTTTTTTCTAGTATAGCTTGTTCTGTAGATTTTAAAGAGATTTAATAATATGGAACGTTTGAAGGGGTAGGAACTGTGGTTAGATGTTGACAGATGATTGGCTACATGTGCGTGTTCCCTCTGTGTGCCACCCCAGCCCTGCACAGACAGCTGGCACGGCAGACCTTGAGCGAACCGCCCAATGACCACAAGATCCAATAAGGGACAAAGGCACACGGACAGTTTTATTGTTGATGAAGCATGGTACTAGTATCCCACAGACTCTACCAGACCACTAATACACGTATGCCCATAACAGTGGACCAGCTCAGTGAATGGCAGGACTTTCCATTCTTCCCTAGACCAAACAAAGATACTCCCTCTGAGATACATCTTTATACCCTGATACAACAAGTTAGTACTGCCTCTCTGACATAGGTACTATAGTTACTGCCCCCTAATATGGCTAGTTATCATTCAGCACCTTGTACATGTTGGTTTGATTAAAACATCTCTATAACCTACTGTCATCCTGACCGTATCTTTTAGGAGGGGTCAGTGTTCCTGTTATCCTTGGGGAATGCTATTGTATTATTCTTGATATCGGGATGTTTTGGTACCACTTGATATCGGGATGTGTTTGTGTGATCACTCTGCTCATATTCTGTAGGAATATGTATTTCTGCAATATCAGCCCTATTTTTGCCAAATTCTGTGAGCAGGTCCTGCCTTATACCAGGCCTATAATACAAGGGTTTATGTCTCAGGCTCTCTTCCTACTACAGGAACAAGGTTTGTTTTGAGCTGCAGGGATTGAAAGAAAGTATGGACACTGGACAAGGTAATTTTCAATGACCATTATGCAAAACTGCTTGATTGGGTTCCTTTGAGCTATAGCGAAAGAATAACCTTGATTCTATTATTTAACATGAATATCACAGTGGTGACTAGAGGCTCAATCAGGCTCAAGTGCCCTTTCTGCATGGCCTTGTACAAAGATATAGATATAAATAAATCCCTAACCTTCACTCAAAATGTTTACAGCCCACCTGCCCAGTATACCAAGCAATATTCAAGCAAATCAGTTTTCCTCAAAGAAGATACAGGGCCGCTAATATGGATTATAGTGCAAGCTAGTTCCAAATGTGAATATGGCATCATGAATGATATTGTAACCACATGCAGTAACTTAGGGAACTATTGTGTTAACTTTATGGATGTTACGTAGATAGTTGTAGCCTATAAGGGAGGATTATCACAGCTCATCCAGGAATTGAAAAGGCTGGGGGCAGAGGGAGTAAATTACTGCAGTCCCTGGCACTGTAAACATCTCCAGAGAAGCACCTCTAGTCCGAGAGGGACCCAACACTGTTGAAAGTTTGGGTGGACTTTGACCTACCAGATTCCCCCATGTGGATGATGGGTGACTTCTGGTACATTTAGACCTCTATTGTTTTATATATTTTCACTGTATGCATGTGTCCATAAATAAATGTACTCTACTGTCAAAGAACTGTGTGGTCACTTGTAATGACTGATATTCCTTGGTCATAGCCCTAGAAGAGAAAGCAAAATGCAGAGGCTGGTCTTTAATCAGATCTGCTTGAAATAATCACATTGCAAATACAAGCAGCTGCAGGCCAAAGCCCCAGTCTGGAGAGAGAAGAGACATGGGTCTCTGCCCAGAGAGAGGTGAACATTAGAGGCCTGAGAGGACTTTCCTGGAGCGACCATAGAGGAGGTCAAAGGTGCAGTTACCCTCAAACTTTGAAAGGCAACATGACAATAATTTCATAATATGCTGTACACTGGTCTCTAACCTGAAAGCTATAATCCTAGGAATAACTGTTGTATCATTATTAAATAGGATTCTTGGTCTGTATGAAGATCACTCAGGTGAAGACTAGACTGCTTAAGGGATCATGGAGGAAACAAATGCTAAATACATGATACCAATATTCATTGCAGTCTGATATAACCTTAGTAGAGAAAGAGCACTTTACCTCAAAGAGCAGCCCCAGAGTGTGCATGGCAACATCTAAAATATAGGAAGCTGTAAAGTGTAAATTTATCTAGAAAAATATTTTAAATGTGCTTGCTTGACTTTAATGTGTAAAGTTGCTTGATTGTTGTTGTTAGTGTTTTTTATTATATTGGAAATGAACGTGTAAACGTTTCTACAATTACTTGTGGCTTGCTCTATTAAATCCCTGTTCCTTCTTCATTTGTTTAATGGCTTTTTTTGAAGCTTGTTGTCATAAATGCTTGGCTAGACAGGTCTCTGGCTTGTTGGTCTTGCGGACTAATTGATTGCTAATTAAAGATTCCATTCTTTAATTATAGATTGTGTTCAGACTAATTCTAGCTATAGTTAATTTTGTTTAAATAACAGGGCTTTAAGTCTATGTTCTATTTGTAATCTGACTATTCTGCCCCCAAGATGAACAGTTTTGCTGTAGGAATGCAGGAATGGTCTTACAGTATCACACCTGAGGTCCATCTAGTCCATATTCTTTCTCCAACAGTACCCCCTACTATATTTCAGAGGAAGCTGTAAAAACCTTTGAGTAGGTAGATGTGGGATAATCTGTCCCCACAGGGCTCATTCTGGTTGCTAATAATGACAGTTTAAAGCTGGAAACTCAAGGTTTAATATTCCTTTCATGTTTTCGTTACCTTTAATTAAGATAACTCTGGATGCTCTTAGTATCTATGTAAATGTCCAATCCCTTTTTGAATCTTGCTAAATTATTGGCCTCGATAACTTCCTGTGGCAATGAGTTCTACAGTTATCACATGTTGTGTAAGAAAAGTATTTTCTTTTATTAGTTTGGAATTTTTAATCTTTTAATTTCATTTTGCCCTGTTCTTTCATAGATTTCAAGGCCAGAAAAGACCATCATCTAGTGCAACTTCCTGCAGAACACTGACCACAGAATTTCATCCAGTAAGATTTGCATCCAGCCCTTCTGTTGTGTTATAGCATATCTTTTAGAAAGACATCTAAACTTGATTTAAGGCTTCAAGTGATGGAGAATCCATCCAGGCCCATGGTTCTTGCATCGAGACAGGAAGAACAGAAATTCCTAATCTACTTTCTCTGCACCATTCAATATTTTATATGTACATTTATCATGTCCCCCTTACTTGTCTCCTTTCTAGGGTAAACTGACTATTGTTTCCTTTTTATTTTCAGGTGCCAAACCAATTATGGGCTCTCTCAGTCTGGCTTTGGCAGCATCCCAAAGTGCACAAACTTAAATCTCATCTTTTTTGTTATCAGTTAGAGATTTATGTAATAAGTTAGGCTCTGATTCAGCAAAATACTTAAGCATGGGCTTAGGTGCTTTGCTGAACTCAGGCTTTTATGCTTCCTTCAGTCCAACTTTGTACCAATCTTTTTTGATTTAATCCTTAGCTCTTCATCTGTTCAACTTGGGGCTTGCCTTCCTAGATGGGAAAATAAAAATTCAATATTTCAGATCATGTTTACTTTGATTTTGCTGATTCTAGTGTGAGAGATATAATCCCAGAATTTGAGAAACAGTTCTTCTGCAAGTATCTTATTCATTAGCAGTTAGGTTCATTTCTCACCAGAGGGCAAAATCATTGCCTACAGTAATGTTTCCAAGTTCCATAGACAGTTTTTTTCCCCTTCTGTGTGCTTCTTCCCAATCGGTGTTTATCAGGATACATTAGGCAACTAAAAATCCCCTGCTTTTAGTATAGAATCAAATCTTCCAAATTCAAGAATTCAAGACCATAAACACTTCTCAAGTGATTGGCAAATTAGTCATGTTTTCCTCTATCTATAGGGATTTTTCTCTCTGTGTGTTATGATCCTGGTATAAGAAAAGTTTAATGTTTTATGTATAATGATGGCATGTTTCATTTTCATGTCTCTCAAGAATCAAAACATCTGACATATTTTTTTTAATTTTATTTCCCTAGCTGAATCAATGAAAGATAGGTTTCCTGAATAACTCCAGTTTTAATCTCTTTAAATTGTGAGTATTAATGGTCCTAATTTAAACTGGGATTTCAGAAAGAGAGAGTCTGAATTCCAGTACAAAGATTCTATCAGCCTTACAGTTTTGGTTGCAGGTAATATTACTTCGCATCTGGACCAGCTATTTTCTAGTTACATCTGAAATTGTGCAAAAGTAATTGACCTTATGGGATTTCAGCTATTTTGGGGGAACAGTTCATGAGTTTTCAGTATAAAACACAAACTATAGTCTTGATTCAGTCTTGAAGCTAGTGCTTGAGTTTAACTCCTAAATGTGGATCTAATTACTGTCTCCTCAGCCCATTCTAATTTTAAATCCTTTTAAGTGTTCTCGTTCTTAGAGTACTCCACTGTTGGTAACATTTTTACATTTGATAAACAGACCCACCATTGTGCAACAGATTATATAGAGACAAGGATAAAACATCTGCCAAAACAAGAGGCTAGTTCATTAGCTAATGGAGGTCCATTCTACTCATTTCAGCAGAATGCTGACAAGAATGAGAAGAAGGAATCCTTACATACAGTTAGTACAAAATTGGTATAATAATTATTGTACATAAGTTAATTTGTATTCAAGATCAAAATTATGGCTTTATGAACTGTGCAGTAATGAAACACAAGAAACATAAGAACGGCCATACTGGGTCAGACCAAAGGTCCACCTAGCCCAGTATCCTGTCTTCCAACAGTGGCCAATACTAGGTGCTTCAGAGGGAATGAACAGAACAGGTACTCATTAAATGATCCATCCCCTGTCACCCACTCCCAGCTTCTGGCAAAACCAAAGCTAGGGACACCGTCCCTGCCAAGCCTGGCTAATAACCATTGATGGACCTATCCTCCATGAATTTATCTAGTTATTTTTTTGGACGTTGTTATAGTTTTGGCCTTCACAACATCCTCTAGCAAAGAGTTCCACAGGTTGACTACGTGCTGTGTAAAGAAATACTTCCTTTTGTTTGTTTTAAACCTGAGGGAAGAAATGAAGTTTCCAACATGCACTAGGGCTTTGGAAATCTTAATTCCATTGTGCACTTAGGGAATATTGTAGGCAGCTTGACTTGCTACATTTCTAGCAAGGGTTTAGCCTGTGCTCAGCCTGTGTTAGGGTGACCAGATTCGGGAACCTAAAAATCAGGACTTGTCCGAGGCGGGGGGGGAGAACCCCTCCCGCCAGACTTTTTGAGTAAAAAAAAAAAAGAAGGAAGAAGTCCGATATTGGGACAAAAGGCGTTCCGACCAGGCATCTGTCAGGACGCGGGACAAAAGACGTCTGGTCACCCTATCCTGTGTTAGCCAGTTACTGTGCATTGGGGGCACAGCTGCCTAGCCACATATCTTTGTCAGTAAATGCTGCTGCCTGCAGTATTAGGCAATCCACGTCCCTTGCACTGCCAAGCACAGCCAAATTGTGGCAGGCTTCTTGGTCTTCCTTCCTAACCTGGAACTACTTTCAATAACAATCCAAGTCCTCCAGAGGCAAGAATATCACACACTACCTAGGTACCAGTTTGGGTCAGAACACTTGCATCATGCTCTCCCCAACCCAGTGTTGGAGGCTGTCCCTGACTCCGTTTCCCCACTCATGTAAGCTGGTAGGCTTGATCACCTACCAGTGTTTCAGATGAAGTTTCCCCCACTTTCAGTATTTCATTCCTTTTCCCCAGGGATGCATTTATTGTTCAAAGATGGTTCAACATCAGTCAAGACAGGCAAACCAGGTTCTGTCGTCTGGCCACGCCTTATACCTTTACCTCAAAAGGGTTTTCCTGCTTCCTACACAGCAGGTATCCCCAGTCAGGTCTTTCACTACTTGGTGTGGCAAACCCTCTTCGGGTTCTTTCCTTCACCCACGGCCACCTCCAAGAACTTCCTTACAACTTTCCCTCTCAACTGACCTATGTGCTGATTTTTATGAGGATCAGGTGATCTTCAAGCTGATCTCTGGACATTTGCTAGAAGGCTACTAGTATAGTCACAGATGGGGCTGGGCCCAACTCCCACTAATAAGCTAGACACTCAGCAACAGCACTGTCTTTGAACACCTCACAGTCATTAAAGAATTTATACTCAACACCAGAGAGACAGATATATTATCCCCATTTGATAGACAGGGAACTGTGGCCCAGATGCACAAAGGCAGTTTAGGTCTAGAAGGTCGCAGGAACAACACTCCGATCCAGAAAGTCTGATATAAGTGTCTAGGCTCCCTGTACAAAACAATATGTGGAGAGATAGGTGCCTAATAAAGCAGTCCACAAAAGGCAACATGCTAGCTGGTGTGCCACCTAAACTAGCCAATGGGAGATGCTAGCAAGAGGGATATGTCTTAAGTCCTGCTTATTTCCCCAGAAATGGATGCCTAAATCTGGGCTGCAAGGAGGCACTTATCTGTGCTAGCGATCCGCAAACAGAAACTTTTTCCTGGAGTCATGAGATTTAGGTGCTTAAGACATTTCTGGTGTGAATGAGTAAGGGCCCTTCTTCACTCCACACAAAGTGGCTAAAGGAGAACTTACGGTGGTGGTGGTGCCCACCTTTATCCCAGCGGTTAGAGCAATTGTATGGGATGGAGAAAGCCCAGGTTCACTTTCCCTATATCTTTTTGAGGTGGAGAAAGAGTTTGAACAGGGATCTCCTACTCCTCTCAGAAGATTGTTTTGAGCAATGGGATATTTTGTTGTGGGTCCCCCCTCAACCTCTCCTTTGAAGCTTTTTCACATAGGGTCAGAGAGAGAGAAAGCGAGAGAGAGAGACTGATTCGATAGCCTGGTGGTTACAGCACCCATCTTGAAGGTGGGAGATCAGGATCCAGTCATGCTGCTCCAATGACTACTTATTTTATACACGGTGGAAAGATTCAATGGAAGAGATTGAGGGAGTCTCACAAATATCCCATAGCTCAGTGGTTAGAGCACCCTCTTAAGAAGAATGGGAGGATTTGACAAGGGGGACTTTCTCCCCCTCAGGAAGAGAGGGGAATTGAACCCAGGTCTTCTACATCCCAAGTGAGTGCTCTAACTACTCAGTTAAAATAGATAAGGTAGGCACATGACCACTGCCCCCAGTTTTAAATGAGGCCAATCCAGTAGGCATACTTAGAGGCTACCTAGTGGCTCGAGCCCCATGGGTGAGGTAAGCATTCCTCTGCCTATCTTCCCATGGATTGCTCTGGAGCTTAGGTGGGAAATAGGCACCCAGCCAATTATAGTGAGGCAGCAGTGTGCATGCCCAAAGGCAGAAACTTAGGTGCCTAGGAAACTTTTACTCTGAAAATGTAAATGCCGAGTGAGTTTAGGTTCCTAGAGGATTTGGGGGGAATTGTGTGGATCACAGTGAAGCAAAAACTGGGCACCTACGTATCTAAGGTTATGTCTACACTGCAGATAGGAGCATGGCTCCCAGCTCAGACAGACAGACATTTGTGCTAACTCTACTCAAGCTAGCATGCTAAAAATAGCAATGTGGACATTGTGGCACGGGCAGCAGCATTAGCTATCCACTCAACTCCAAGCCCACCTGACCCCTGGGGTATCCCCTGCAACATCCACACTGATATTTTTAGCATGCTAGCTTGAGTGGAGGTAGTGCAAGTCTGTCTGTCTGGCCCAGGAGCCAAACTCCCAGCTGCAGTGTAGAAATACCCTTTGTGGCTCTTGGCCAGAGAGATTTGACTATCCCAAGGTCACACAGCAAGTCTGTGGCTGAGCTGAGAGTTAAATCCATTTCTCACACTTTGCTGTCCAGTACTTCAAAACCATCCTCCTCTACTTCCTTGTGGGTGATTTCTTGGAGAATGAGGGTATTAAACTGCATTGTCTTGGTTATGTTGTGCTTTCTAAGCTGATGAGGATGGATCTCTGTGATTCAGAAAATGTATTCAACTGAAGAAGAGTTCAGAGATGATCACTTATAAAAACAATTTTTTTGAATGAAAACAGCATTTCCACAAGTAACTGTTGCTTTCATTTTCCTCTTAGCAAGGTGTTGCTGTGGATTAATATGACAGCAGCTGGAGGTAAAATGCAGTAAAAATAAAAAGTGGTGAGACACATTAAAACCATAACAACCAATTACCTTCAAACTAGTACAAATACATTCTCCTAATTACTTGTGAAATTTATTACTGATAGTAACTGCATTTGGACTCCAAATGAGCTGCTTATTGTTAATTCATTGGATTCATCTGTGCTTTTGTATTTTTAATTTGGAGGGTAAAAGAACAAATCTAGAACAGGCAGATGCCAATTTTAATATAACATTCTCATACTTTGGGGACTTCATTAGCTGAACAGGTTACCCAGATGATGCCAGGTAGAGACTTTTAAACTAACTGCAAAATGATGTTCTCACCACCCCCTATTCCCATTCTGCAAAGAAGCAATAGCATAGTAAACCTATTTGAATTTGATAGGAGTAGTCAGTGCATTGGATATTGCAGGCATTTCAAAATTCAGTTCATTAGCAACATTTAAGGATATCTACCAAATGCTGAAGAGACAGCTGATTTTTAACAGAACAATGCACTGTTTTATTCCAGTTTTATGCTAGTGCAAATCTGTTAAGATCAATGATGGATCAGGTCTAATATTTGACACACAACCTCTAATTATTCACCTGGATCGATCAGACTTCAGCTGTCATTAAGACTGCGCCGATCACAACACGTCTGCCATTCTTCTCGCACTCTTGCCTTTCTTCTCCACGTTCGTCCGAAACGTTTAACGATGTCATCTTCCCATCTTCTTGGAGGCCGACCGGGGGGCCTTTTCTGTTCTCGCGGGTACCACTCAGCAATGATTGCGGTCCACCTGTTATCCGTGAGCCGTGCTGTGTGGCCCGCCCATCGCATCTTGTTATGCCTGCTTTCCACGACAATATCTTTCACACTGCTGCGTTCTCTGATGATTTCATTTGGTATACGATCCAGAAGGGAGATTCCCAACATAGCTCGTTCCATTGCCCTTTCAGCAACCAACAGCCTTTGCTCTTCTCTCTTCGTCAGTGCCCACGTTGCACTGCCATACAGCATGGCTGGCAGTACTGCTGAATTGAAAATATTTTTACGTGTGGTATTTTCAATTTTTCCTTTGAGGACGTCCTTGATGGAATTAAACGCACACCATCCTGCCCGAATCCTTCGCGAGAGTTCTCCGTTCATGTCTTGGCGCATATTAACTTCTTGGCCCAAATATATGTACTGTTCCACTTCTTTGATGTCTTCTCCTGTTATCGTTATTCGGGCTTTTCGTAAGACGTCTGATTGCATATATTTCGTTTTGCGGGGGTTCATTTTCAGGCCGACCTGACTACTTTTCTTGTCGAGTCTTCATAGCATCCTCTGCAGTTGGTTGGTGCTTTCGGCAATTAGTACAATGTCGTCTGCAAATCTGAGATGAGATAATCTCTCTCCATTTATGTTGACACCACTCCTCCAACTGATCTTGTTCATAACCATTTCAAGGCAGGCGGTGAATAGTTTCGGTGAAATTGTATCTCCTTGCTTTACGCCTTTCTCGATTGGGATGTGGAGGGGAGTTTCAAGGAGAGTAATGTCTGTTGTACATCCAGTATTCGCTTCCTTCAACAAACTAATGTACTGCGTGTTAATGCCCTGCTCTGCGAGGGCCTTTAATATTGCGTTAAACTCAACGCTATCGAAGGCCTTTTCATAGTCGACAAAAGCAATGCACAGCGGGAGTTTGTATTCCCTTGCTCTTTCTAGGAGCTGGCTAAGGGTAAATATATGGTCGATTGTACTGAAATTTCTTCGAAACCCTGCCTGCTCTCTCTCTCGGCTGTTGTTCATCCAGACTCTGCGAAAGTCGATTAGTTATCACCTTTGTGAAGAGCTTGTAGATGTGAGAGAGCAGGCATATAGGGCGGTAGTTCTTAAGATTTTCTCGATCACCCTTCTTGTGCAGCAAGATGGTATTCAACTCATTCCAGCTTGATGGTATTTTTCCTTCTTCAAGATATCGACTGAATCTTAAAGCGAGGGCCTTCCAAAGTTTTTCACCTCCTGCATAAATCATTTCTGACGTTATTCCATCTTTGCCTGGAGCTTTTCCCTTCTTCATCTGGTGTAGTGCGCTTCGGACTTCGCTGACGATTATTGGGGGGACGTGTTCTTCTGACTCTTCGAGGGTTGGGAGGGGGATGTTGATTCTTGATTTGAACAGTTCTGTATAGAAGTCCTTGCAGACCTCTTCCATCCCTGCTCTGTCAATTACTGTCTCTCCATCTTTGTTCTTCAATGCTGTTACGCTCAATCTAGACTGCGTCAATTCCCGCTTGCATGTCCTGAGTCTCTTGCATGATTCAGCTGTTTTAAGGAGCTTTTCTTTCCGGAAGTTCTCGAAGTCATCCTTCAGTTTTCGCCATATAAGCTTGCACAGAATGGAGTACTCAAGGTTGTTATCCGAGCTCCTTTTCATGTTTCTCCGCTTCTCCAACAAGCTTTTCGTTTCAATCGAGATTCTTCCCTTCGCCTTCTTCAGCTTTTTAATTTCAGCTGCTTTTATGCAACATCTCAACTTGTCAGCAAAGATACTATAGTCCTCATCACACTTTTCCATCTGGCTCCAGTCAAACCCAGAAATTGCTTTTTTCAGCTTTGCTTCATCGAATGTCTTCGGCTGCTGTTTGCCTGTTTGCCATCTGTAACGCCTTCTTTTCCACTGCTTCGTCGAAAATCAACTTCGCTCTAAGCAGGCGATGGTCACTGCCGGTGTTGAATGACTGCACCACAGAGACGTCTTGAACAATGCGCCTTTTATTGACTAAAATATAGTCGATTTCATTCTTACTGTTCATGTTTGGTGCGATCCATGTCCACCTTCTTGAGATCTTCTTTTTGTACCAGGTGTTTGCCACGTACAGTTCTTTCATTTCTGCCATTGCTACCAGCCTCTCTCCTCTTTCATTCCTTTCACCGCTGCCGTATCTCCCTATGAACTTTTTGCCAGCTTTCCCTCGCCTGACCTTGACGTTGAAATCTCCCATCGTGACAGTGTAAGTGGACTTTTGCGCGAGAGCTCTTTCAAGCTCTCTGTAGAATTCTTCCACTTCTTCGTCCTCACTTGCACTTGTGGGAGCGTAGGCCTGGATGACCTTGAGGGTAGCTTTTGACTCCATCTGAAGATGCAGCACACCGATACGTGATGATGTTAGCTGGCATGATATGACTTTCGAAGACCAATCTTTATTGACAATAAATCCAACTCCTCCAACATTTCTAGTGTCATCTCCCTTTCCGAGCCTCACAGCACTTCCATCCTTCCAGTTGACTTCCAACTCCTTCTTTCATCGGGTTTCGCAGACACCGAGAATATCCCATTTTATCCTTTTCTTCTCCTCCATCAGATGGTTTAAAGTTTCCTCCTTTGCCAGTGACCTACAATTGTAAGTACACACAGCGAGGATTGTCCTTTTCCATGTTGGCCTAGCACCTCTAATTATTATTAGAGTTAATTACTGTTAACCTCTAATTATTATTAAAGTGTATTACATAGATAGGTATCTGCTTTGCTGCACACTTCTACAACCAGAAATTCCTATTATGCAGATAACCAAAAGCACAAACCTGTCCTGTGATGCACAGTATAATGTTATGAACTGGCTAAATATTTATTGTTGATTGCGTTAAAGCCTTATTGTGAATGCAACCTTCAATTAATATAACTCTAAGAACAAATTAGCACCATGCCCCACCCAAGTCAGAAGGGTTATGTGAATCCACCCAAGAATTTTGGAGCATGTGAATAGAGGGAATTTTGTTGAATATTGGGAGGTGGTAAGGGCAAGTGTGTGTATATACCAGAAAGACAGCTTGAAGAAATCTAAACAGAAGCCTCTAAAAACTGTGTGCAGCAGTTGGAGCAGCAGGCGAGAATGGGGCAGCAGTCCGAGTCCCGCGGCGGCAATTCAGTGGCAGGTCCGCTCTTCCCGCCGCCGAATTGCCACCGCGGGACTCGGACTGCCGCCCCATTATCGCCTGCCGCGGCAGCAATGGGGCAGCAGGACCGCCGCTCTCCCCTTGCCGCTGCGGACTGGGACTGCCTGTGTCGGGGGTGGTGCCCCGCTACGTCTGCCTTAGTCGGGGGCGGAGCCACCGCCCCTGGTTGGGGCGGCAAAATTGTTAGAGCCGCCCCTGACTGTGTGATCCTGAGACTGGTTCTGGGGTGGCAAGCCTGTAAACCAAGGAAGTGCTCTTTTTGCCTTTGGTTCCTCCTGCCTTCGGACAAGCAGGACTTTGTATATTCCTTTTAAATAAACAAGATTGCATCAAAGAAGATACCTGACTCAGTCATCAATGTCTACTCCCAACTGAAACATCCCCAGAGCCCCAAACTTTGACTAGCCACTCAGGTCAAAAAGGGGTAACAAAAACGTACACCACAATACAACTTGTATACACAATTACTAAGATTGCATAGTACATTGGCTCTATTCAGGAATCATAGCATGCATGCTGTTCACTAATCTAATATATAATAGGAATGTTTTTTTATGATGACTTTGAAGGTGAAACTAGTAAATCTGAAAACTGGCATGTAAAAGCGTGCTCAGAGCAAGTTTATAGAACAGCTTAAAGATCATACTGTACTTCACTCAAAACAGAGTAGGCAATGTCAAACCATGGCTATTCAGAATTTTCATGGTGGTCTATGCTGATGCCTCATGCTCAGCTGTAATGTTGGGTTGGGTTGATCCTATAGTCACACATTAAAATGAAATGGATTAAGTGAAATTATACATATGTTCAAAAGAGTATTCTGAAAGGATCATATTTTAAACCATTGTGCTACTTGGGCAAATAAAGCAGCAATATTTATAGGAATAATAATAACAAAGTTTATTCCCCACATATTGAGTGCTATTTATATGAAAAACTACAATAATGCAATGAATAAATGCATCATGTAGTTTTAAGCACCTCATCTGCCTTCTTCGGATACATCCGAATGAGGCTTTTTAACATTGCGAACTGTGAGCCACTACATGTTAAATCAGCCAGTCAGAGGTGTTTCAGTCTTCTCTCCCAAAATTTGGAATATTCTCCCAAAAATTCACCCTGGCAAGATTTAGTCCATGGCCAATGACAGCTGTACATCACAATGTTAGAACTTTAAGGTCTTATCTCATGCCAGAGCAGGGCTAGATAGAGGCATATTATTCCGCTGGACATTCAATTACCCGCTTTTCAATGGGAAACAAACCACTTGCTTTGAGTCATGGTAAGTCCCAAGATAACGGACTTTAAAAACATCTCAGCTGCACATATACAACACTATTTTAGGGATTACTTTTATCGCTGTCTTTGTGCCTTGTGCAGTTGAACTCATGGTAATTAAGGTACCTGGTTATACAAATGAGGGACATTAAAAACTAGCTCTAATAAAATCCTTTAGAACTTCTTAACACATTTCCCAAACAGTTTTTCCTGTAACATCAAATACACAATGGTAAACATTTTATCTGTGCTTATTTGGGCTTTGTCACTCACGCAGTAGGCAGGGCACCCATATGAGCACTAATACATTGTTTATGTCAGAGCATGCCATACCATCATTCACTGTTTGTATTTCAAACACATGCATATAAGACATGATTTATTTGCTCCTGATTTTTGTGTGTGTTTTTTGAAATTTGCAATATTTTTGCCAGCTCTAAGCATATGTTTATACCGAATCTCCCCTTTGACCTGCAGGCCTCAGATATTGAGCAGGTCACATTACTGTGCTTGTTCTGTACCCTCACTGGGCTCTCATCAAGGAGGAAAACTTACAGTGGATCTCTGTGCTCCTCAAATCCCTGGTTTTGACATTTTTTGTGTGTTAAATAGGGAAGACCTCACTTTCCATGCTGTTTTATATTAAAAGATTGGATATGCACCATTGTATGGTGTAGGAAGGAGACAACAATAAGACACAGCAAAAGGAGGCCCCTCAATACTGACTATGACCTATTAAAACCGGGTAGATAACAATATGCCAAACTTAAAACGTACAAAAAGTCTTATCAGTGACATGACACCAGTATAAAACTGGAGTAATACAGTAGTGAATTAGGCCCTTAACCTTATCTCAATGGTGCTAACAATGTACTCAAAATCAGGTATATACCTAATTGCCTCGGTGCACTGGGACTGGATGGTGACACTTTATCAGTGTTATATGTTAGCGATAGGAACCTCGGTTAGGATATGTTATATGTTAGTGATAGGAACCTCAGGTATTCAAGTCGTTGTAGCAAATCTTGGGATCCTGGAAGGTGCCTCATCTGCAGACATCTCATGGGAAACATTCTGCAGGATATTAAGGACAAAGATTGAGTCTTGGTTTGTGACTGATAAAAATAGAAAGAAAATTTAGGACACTTTAGACAGATAAATAAAATAATGCACAGTTTACTCAGAAGTTAAAATCCTACATTGTTTTGAGTTCTCCAAGACAATACAGTAAGATTTCTGCCCTATACAATTAAGGATGTGGTTCCCTACTGTGTAACTCTAGTTTTACGTTGATGTGATTTTGTTGGTTTCACTAGACCCACACTGATAATGCAGACCTTAAAGCTTTATAGCAGTGGTTCTCAAACTTTTTTTTTCACGGACCACTTGAAAATTCCTGAGGGTCTCTGCGGACCACTTAATGATCTTTCCAAATGTTGTTTGTACTGTTAGCTAACTAATGTAAAGCGCTTTGGATAAAAGTGCTATATAAAAAACCCAATAATAAACTTTTTTTGTTCTACAAATAAAAGCACACCACTCATATTTTAATATCAGTAGTCTTAACTTTCTAATGTGATGGATGTGTCCTCTTTCCCCCGCTGTGGCAGCACCGAGCTGGGGCTGGGAAGGAGGGCCATCTCTCCCCAGCCACAGCAGCCACAGAGCTGAGGCTGGGAAGGAGGGCTGTCTCTCCTTGGCAGCCACAGCCCTGGAGTTGGGGAAAGTTGCCTCTTTCTCTGGCCTCTGCAGCCCTGCATGTCCCAAATTCTCCTCACCCCCTCATCACCCCACTGCCTCCTACCACCTATTTCCCCCAAGGCAACCACCTCACCTTACATGTGTGTCTGCTCCAGGGACCAGGCACCTAATTAGTGGAATCACGCCTGCCTGACTCCACTAAGTAGGTGGGTGGCCCTTCATTCTCTCATATGCGACCGCTCAAGTAAGCACCTTAGAGGGAACTATCCGCGGACCACCTGAATGGAGTTCGTGGACCACTGGTGATCTACAGACCACTGTTTGAAAACCTCTGCTTTATAGCATATAGTAAAATACCTAAATCTCAGGCTCCTGAGCTTAATTTAAATGTTTCAGAGTAGTAGCCATCTCAGTCTGTATAACCAAAAAACAACGAGGAGTCCTTGTGGCACCTTTGTGGTTACCACTACAAAAGTGATTTTTCCTCCCCTGGTATTCCACTGTTAATTGAATTGTCTCGTTAACACTGACCCCACACTTGGTAAGGCAACTCCCATCTTTTCATGTACTGTGTATATATATCTGCTACTGCATTTTCCACTCCATGCATCTGTTGAAGTGGGTTTTAGCCCATGAAAGCTTATGCCCAAATAAATTTGTTAGTCTCTAAGGTGCTACAAGGACTCCGTGTTGTTGTTTTTTCATTGAAATGCATGTATCATGATAAGTGGAACTGGAGGGACAATTATTGACAGGGTACCAGTGGAACAGGGATTTTGAGGAGGTTGGTGGAAGCAACTCAGCCACATGGATAGAGCAGTGCACATGGTTTAACCAAGTTCCACTTGTTTAACTTAACTTGCATTCAGCTTCACTCTTTCCTAATGAAACACAGAAGGTAAACAGTCTAGCAAAACGCTCGCCTCATTACTGGAAACTGTTTTGTAGCAAAAATGTGGCCTCCTTTAAAAGGCAGCAAAAATCATTTCATATCCCTAGGGAGTATATCAGCACTAAATGTACACTAAAGGATTTGGGGCCAGATTTTTAAAAGTATTTAGACACCTAAGGATGCAGATGCGCATATAAGCACTTTTGACAATCCCAGTAGGTGCCTATTTGTATCTTTTAGTCACCAAAATACATATAAAAATCTGGCCATTTATGACTTCTAGGTTCTTGTATGTTTCTATTCTGCTTGGCTACCAGAGTGCATTATTTTTTGAGGTTTAGAAAAACAGTATATTTTCTTATAAGGAAAAATGGTACATATTCTGTATTTCCATAAACAGCTCATGTTCTGAGAAGTAGAACAATGACTGAGAGCAGGATTTCTGAACTGTTATACCAAAATTAAACTTTTGTTTCTTGCTAAACAGCTAATTGTTTAGAGTGGAGACATTTATTTGTCTTACCATGTGAGCAGTTTCTGATACCCCTCAGATGTGCAAAAGAAAGGAAGGAAGCAATGTCAAATGGATTTGATCCTGAATGGAGATGAGGAAGATATACTTCAGAGTTCTTACTTTTTTTCTTCCTGTTCTCTTTAATTGATGGTTGGAAGTTTTCCCTTTTTTATTTTTTTTTTTAAGATGGTCTCCTCTTTGCTTCTGGGTAAAATTAAAACAGATGTTGCTGGAATATTATGGGACATCTGTGTTTGCTTAGAAATAGCTAACAAGGGTTGTTTAGCCCTTGGGTTTAGTTATGTTTATCTTCTAGTCTGAGTTGGGATTTTATATGATGCAACCTGCTGTGATAGTCTACTGGGAAACTTTTTCTATTTAAGTGGCTTTTTAAAATTCTTATAATGGTTATATCATTTTTTCCTGCTGTGACTAAAGATAATATTACACTGTATTATAGTCTACTCTCTGGATATAAAACTGAAGATATTTAAGGGTAAATTAAAAATAGTATTATATAGTATTTTCTGGCTTTCATAATTGTTTCATTTCCTGTAGATCTGTCACTTAATGTGTTCATATGAAACAAACAGAATTAGAAAAAAATAAGTGCAACTATGAAAAAACATAAGAAAAATGGGCATTTAAATCATGCATATGAAAATCTGCCTCAGTATTAAAGTCTCTTCTAAAAGAAATTATCTTTACAAAGAAATCAAATGTCCCATGTTTCTTCAAATCAAACCTGACATCATACTAGCCGCCCCTGTGTACATATGAGGGCACTGAAGGAGATTAATTTGTGAAAAGGGCCAAGTGAGTTTGGTGTTAAATGAATAGGCACAGAAGTTTTAAAACATTATGGTGGGCCCAATGCTGCAGGCATCATCCTAGCAAAATTATCACTCTAGGCACTGAGATTTTTTCCAGTAAAACCTCAGATATAGAGGAAGAAAAAGGTACAATGATAAAGCTGTAGTTGTGTATAAAATTCAAGAAAGTATATCACTGTAAAAAAAAAAAGTTTTCAGTCAGTCAGTGAAAGCAACTGGATCTTATCAAGGTCCAGTCTCACACAGACATTCAGCTGTCTCATTAAGTCTTGCTTAATAGCATGTATTAAACAAAATATAATATCAGACAAAAGATCAAAATCTGAAGACTGGCAACGCCAATTACAGTGTACTGCCAGAAGCAAACCAATACGCTCCAACAACAGGAATGTAAAAAAGCAATTCGAATGGATTTAAAAAAAACATAGCTGAAACACAACCTTTTTGCTTCTCACTGTGAGTTCCCTCCTGGTGAGAGCAAACCAACATGTGAGCAAGCAAGGCACAAAGAGCAGCTGGCATTTCACTAATATACTAGAGCTGTCAATGCTATCCACATGGCTCCCCACATGGGTCTTAGAGAACCCTGATACTGTAATCTATAATACACTAGAGGAAAGACAGCCCTTTTCAAGACCTCAGTGCACACAGAAATGTCATGAATTCAAAGACCAAAATTGCTTTCACTAAAATTCCTGTAAAGCAGACTGTTGACAAAACCACATAGGGCTAAGAACCACACAGAGGTTTACCTGTACCTGGTCAAAAACATAAGTGATTGATCTCCATTTAAACAAAGGACTAATTAGAAAGGGACGTGGCACAAGATTATCATTAGCAGAACATTATGTAGCTACTTGTGCTTTATATTACAGGTAATGATAAAGTGATCCCTCTCCTGCCATCCATCACCCCCCTCTGACAAACAGAGGCTAAGCACACCATTCCTTACCCATCCTGGCTAATAACCATTAATGGACTTCATCTCCATGAATTTATCCAGTTCTCTTTTAAACCCTGTTTAAACCCAGTAACTGCAGGGGTGTGAGTGATTGCTGGACCCAGACTAGGAGGGAGTCTAGTCCATAAAATAAGCTTATTGGAACATCTCTGAGGGTGAGATTTACCTGCATTTAGTTTCTTACTGTAGTAGGCTTAGACTTGCGTGTTTTTATTTTATTTTGCTTGGTAATTTACTTTGTTCTGTCTGTCGTTACTTGGAACCACTTAAATCCTACTTTTTATATTTTATAAAATCACTTTTTACTTATTAACCAAGAGCAAGTATTAATTCTTGGGGGAGCAAACAGCTGTGCATATTTCTCTAATAGTGTTATAGAGGGCGAATAATTTATGAGTTTACCCTGTATAAGCTTTATACAGAGTAAAATGGATTTATTTGGGGTTTGGATCCCGTTGGGAACTGGGTATCTGGGCGTTGGAGATAGAAGCACTTCTTAAGGTGTTTTCAGTTAAGCCTGCAGCTTTTGGGGGACGTGGTTCAGACCTGGGTCTGTGTTTATAGCAGGCTAGCGTGTTTGCCACAACCAGGCAGGACATTGAAGTCCCAAGATGCCAGGGAAAACAGGCTTAGTAGTAGTCCCAGCACATCAGATGGCAGTTCCCAAGGGGGTTTCTGTGACCCAACCCGTCACACAACACTGCTACAACAACACTGCAAATTCCTTTAATTGTCTCATATAGACATTTGATTTAGTGGTTGCATGTTCAATGCACATTGGTTTATTATTAAAGGACACAATTAAGATTGAAGAGGCTTGCAAGAGATAATGTAGTTAGCTTCAAATTACATTAGCAATTAATAGGCAATTGAGCTTTTTATGATGCATTAAATGGTAAGGAATGTTTATGCCTAATGAAAACAATGATTGCTAGTTATTAAGATATTAGGTATTAATAATGTGCTAATTGTCTATTGACTATATTATTGAATGTCTGCAAAATTTAATATTTTTTTTGTTTTGTTTTTTAAAAGGACAGTGTCAACTTCAAACACACACTTCTGCCTGATTTTTTAAAAAAACTGTAACATGAAGAAAAAAGTAACATGAAAGTTTTCTCTAACCAACAGGTAGTTAAGAAAAAAAATTGTATCCATCCCAGTTTCAATATGTTTGCTGACTTTGTGCATTTGATAGCACTTTTTGTAGTCATTTTTACTATTTTCCCTGTAGTAACGGTTTGGCCTTGATCCTACAAAGAGTTATGCCCATGCTGACCACTAGACATGGGAATAGACCTATCAAAAGGAACTTTTTGAAGGATCAGAGCCTGAGTCTCATCTTGATTGTACAGGCTTTCCATACTGCAAAAAGGGAGAACAACAACAACATTTATTCTCCCTCCCCTGGGGCAAGAAGAAAGTGATTATGAAACTATGAGAACTGTCAGGGCAGGAGGCCTCAGGAGTATCTGAAATTACCCTTACCTAGAACTGGGTGGAAAATGAGGATTCTCCCCTTCCCCCATGGGAAATTTTGACATTTAGTTAAAAGATAAAAACCAAAAATATTTTTTTTCTGTTGGGTTTCAGGAAAAAACAACAGTCACTGTTCAAAACTTTGTTTAGTCAAAAAGCCAGTTTTCCATCAAAAACAGTTTTGACCATTTTTTTTTACCATGCTAGGCCCAACTTGTGTAGTTTAGGTTTAAATTATTTAACTAGTTTAATTTACTTATTATCTTATATGTTTATTAAGGGCCAAATTCTTGTCCCTCTGTTCATGCCAATGATCTCAACACCATTGCATTTGGTGCAAATCAGGGCAGAATTTGGCTCCTAGTCTCAATTAATTATCTATCTATTCATTAGTGAATTAGTTTCTTCATAGGTGCTAACTTTTATTTTTCCCTATGGGTGCTCCACCCCCACTCTGCCCCAAGACCCCGCCACACTCCACCCCTCCCTCGAGGCCCTATCCCCACTCCACCTCTTCCTGTCCCTGGCCTATCTGTTAACGGTGCTTTGCAAGAATATAAATTCAAATGTGTAAGCTAAGAAAAACATTAAATATGCAGTAAATCACTAAAACTTTGAAAAAGTATCAGTTTAAGCGTGACAGTGACTAAGCATGCGTGATACATCTTTACCAATATCAGCAATCAAAAGGAAGAGGAAACACCAGTAGGCCTACAACACGATTCCGCTCCACACTTCCTGCCAATTTCTATGTCAGTGAGTTAGTGAGTAAATCTGTAATGCTACATAGCAAGTTCCTGTACCGCTTGTTAACAAGTCTCACATGTTAAATAGGTAGCACTGGGAGGCATAGTGCTACCGCGCATTAAGCGGATTTGCGTGTAAACGGGTCTGTACTGTACCATTGTTCAAGGTAATCTCACTGTGCATGACAGTTTATGACCGTTTTAGAGCAACTCGAATCTTAAATTTTTCTTCTTATTGCGGGGGACAGTATCTGAGGAACGCCTGAACCAAATTATTTTAAACTTGCACCATTGCCTCTGTTGTGGCATACCAATGTCCTAGATAATCTTATTATGAATGTGGATTTTAGAGTACTTTGAAAATTAAAAGACGCTCATAATGCCAGGGAAGGACATTGTGAATCTCTGGATCAAATGACCTAAATTTGCACCATAAATTCTATCCCAGTCCCAGAATAGCTTTTTAATTATTGCTTCCCCAAAAGGGAAGTGGGTGGTGGAAATTATCCACGATTGATCCTAAGAGAGTAATATCAGGCTCAGAGCCATAGTTTGAGCCCCAAGTATTTATTTACTTTACATACAACAATAGTTTAGTTATATATTATAGACTTATAGAAAGAGACCTTCTAAAAACATTAAAATGTATTACTGGCACGCGAAACCTTAAATTAGAGTGAATAAATGAAGACACGGCACACCACTTCTGAAAGGTTGCCGACCTCTGCCCTAACCTATGCTTTTGTGCTCCCAACACTCTGTTCTATATGTACTTGTAACAGTGGAAAGGGACACATTTTCATACCAAGATCCAGTCTTTCAGACCCACAAAGTCAGCAGTTTCCCCAAAATCAGGGTATTAGGAATGTAAAGGATAATTTCATTTTTAAAGGTGATCTGTAAAGGGGCAATAACTGAGACTGTGCTTTTGTTTGATTTTCTTCTGATGTGTAAAGAAGGCACAAAGATTTGGGGGGGCTATGTGTTTTTGTTTGTTTGTATGTTTGTTTTGGGGAGGGAAGTCACATTTATGTTGCCTCCTTTTATATTAAAAAAACCTGGTCCTGTCTAGCCTGGGGGAGTCATGCTTTGACTTTGTCTAGACTAGAGTAGGTAGTCTTGTTATAATTTGTGCTAATTGATCGGAAATGCTAATTGTGTCGATAACTGAGGTTCTCCACAAATGTTTGTTCTGGGGCACAAAGTTTTGTGGTTTGCCTGAGCCACCATGCCCTCATACTTTGCAAATGTTTGCATCTACATTAGCATTTACAGTCACATAACAAGCAATTGGCAATCAATTACAACAGGAGGACAAATGCTAATCCAGACAAAGCCTATGATAACCGAAAAACTAGTGAAATGATAACATCACAAGACAAGAGATAGAAAATTGAACAATGGAGAGGGGAAGGGATTTTAAATCACACTTTGAAAAGCTGTTTTGTCTGATTTTGTTAACACCTATTTAACTTCAGTGCCAAATGAGTATTTTGGATAAAGGATGCATGGGTGCAAGGGAGGGATGAGAGAGACAAATTTATCCCCAGATTTTTACTATCCTGGGGGGCCAGGACAGTCCCTCCTCCTTCCTCCCCTAAATGGCACTCCTGAGGACAGACACTTCCCACCTAGGCAGAGCAGAGCAGCTCAGCACTGGCAGAAATGGGGGAAGGCAGTGGCAGTGACTCTGCATGGCCCCCCGCCCCCAAACAGCGCCCATGGTGGACTCCCCTCCCCCTCTCCTGAAACTGCAGTCCCTCCACTTGAAACAGGACTCACCTAGTGCTGCCTGAAGTTGGAGCCAGCTAGGAGCTGGCACTTGCCCAGGAGATCTAAGTAGGAGGCGGGGCAACCCAGGTGAGCAGGGTCTCACCACTGTTGATCAGGCTGGGCTTCTGCAGAGCAGAGGGAGCCCTGCACTCCCCCCCCTTGCCCACCCCTAACCCTGGCTGGAGCAGTGGTGCAGTTCCATGAGGCTGCTGGAGGAGGGGCCCCACCCCCCCACCGAGGGCTGAAGCAGGGCTGGGTCAGCCTCTGCTGCAGCAAGCACAGAGGCTACAAAAGTTGAACAGCTCATCATAGGTGATTAATGCAGCCATCTACTAGCTGGCCGGTGGGGGTGGGGCTGCCCAGGAACTACTGATCCCTGGCTGGGGCTGCAGCTCTAACGCCGCTGGGTGCTAAGCACCCGATATTCCCCCCCCCCCCCCCCCAGCGTGTGCTCTAGCCCTGGAGCTTCCACAGAGTCGGCGGCTATGAATTTCTTCCATTTATTACAGGTCGCCCTCTAACTGTGGAAGAAGGTTTTCTCAACAGTACTCAGACTTCATGGTGAAGGGTTTGGCCAAAATCTTCCTACACTTTGCTGGCACTGATTACTGAGGGTCTGAACTGTTATTGCAGCCAGTGCAGTCTCTCAACACTTATCTCACCACTAAAGTGAGCATGCCAAGGTCTGTTGTTCCCTATTAAGGACTTATAATCACAGGCTCGACCACACTTAGCTTATGTCAGATTTCTGAATGATGAAATATTTACAGTTGATTAGACTAATAGAAGTGTAGGACTGGAATGGACCTCAAGAGGTCATATAGTCCAGTCCCCTGCACTCATGGCAGGACTAAGTATTATCCAGACCATTCCTGATAGGTGTTTGTCTAATCTGCTCTTACAAATTTCCAAAGACAGAGATTCCACAATCTCCCAAGGCAATTTGTTCCAGTGCTTAACTAGCCTGACAATTGGGAAACTTTTCAGAATGTGCAACCTAAACCTCCCTTACTGCAATTTAAACCCATTGCTTCTTGTACTACCCTCAGAGGTTAACGAGAACAGTTTTTGTCCCTCCTCCTTGTAATAACATTTTATGTCCTTGAAAACTGTTATGTCCCCCCCTCTTCTGAAAACTAAACAAACACTTTAAAAAAATGTTTTCATCATAGGTCATGTTTTCTAGACCTTTAATCATTTTTGTTGCTCTCCTCTGGACATTCTCAAATTTGTCCACATCTTTCCTGCAATGTGGCATCCAGAATATGACATAACACTCCATCTGAGGCCTTATCTGCATGCAGCGGAAGAATTACTTCTTGTGTCTTGCTTATAAAACTCTTGCTAATATATCCCAGAATGATGTTTGCTTTTTTGGCAACAGCATTATACTGTTGGCTCATATTTATCTTGTGACCCATTGTAACCATCAGATGCCTTTCTACAGTACTCCTTCCAAAGCAGTCATTTCCCATTTTGTATTGATGATTCCTTCCTAAGCAGAGTACTTTGCATTTGTCCTTCTTGAATTTCATACTATCTACTTCAGACCATTTCTCCAGTTTGTTCAGATCATTTTGAATTTTAAGCCTGTTCTCCAAACCACTTACAACCCCCTCCCAGTTTGATGTCATCTGCACACTTTATACATGTACTCTCTAAGCCATTATCTAAATCATGGATGAAGATATTGAACAGAACCAGAACCGTCCATTATCTTTGAAAACTCATGGCGATTGGGGGAGGTCCCATACGATTGGAAAAAGGCAAATATAGTGCCCATCTTTAAAAAAACGGAAGAAGGAGAATCCAGGGAACCACAGACCAGTCAGCTTCACCTCATTCCCTGGAAAAGTCATGGAGCAGGTCCTGAAATAATCCATTTTAAAGCATTTGCAGGAGAAGAAGGTATTCAGGGACAGTCAACATGGATTCACCAAGGGCAAGTCATACCTGACCAACATGATTGCCTTCTATGATGAGATAACTAGCTCTGTGGATATGGGGAAAGCAGTGGATGTGATATACCTTGACTTTAGCAAAGCTTTTGATACGGTCTCCCACAGTATTCTTGCCAGCAAGTTAAAGTAGTATGGATTGCATGAATGGAGTATAAGGTGAATAGAAATCTGGCTAGATTGTCAGGCTCAACAGGTAGTGATCAACGGCTTGATGTCTAGCTGGCAGTCGGTATCAAGCAGAGTGCCTCAGGGGTCAGTCTTGGGGCTGGTTTTGTTCAACATCTTTATTAATGATCTAGATGATGGAATGGATTTCACCCTCAGCAAGTTCACAGATGATACTAAAATGTGGGGAGAGGTAGATATGCTGGAGAGTAGGGATAAGGTCCAGAGTGACCTAGACAAATTGGATGATTGGGTCAAAAGAAATCTGATGGAGGTTCACCAAGGACAAGTGAAGAGTCCTGCACTTAGGATGGAAGAATCCCATGCACTGCTACAGGCTGGAGACCGACTGGCTAAGCGGCAGATCTGCAGAAAAGGACCTTGGGATTACAGCGGACGAGAAGCTGGCTATGAGTCAACAGTGTGCTCTTGTTGCCAAGAAAGCTAACGGCATATCGGGCTGCATTAGTTGGAACAGGAATGCAGCCCGCGTGGGCTCACTGTGCAGCCCGCGCGGGGGGGTGAATAGGCAAGCAGCAGGGTGGGGCAAGCCAACAGCTGGCTGGCCGGCTGGCGGGTGGGCAGGCTGGTGAAGAGGCCAGTGGCAGGCTGGGGAGTGAGGGTGAGCCAGCGGCAGGGGGCGGGGGTAGCGGCAGAAGGTAAGAGGCCAGCAGCAGGCAGGCAGGTGATCTGGTGGCGGGGGGAGCCAGCAAGCTGGTGGCGGCGGGATCTGGCGAGCCGGCAGCAGCGGCGGGGGGGCTGAGGAGGCAAGCTGGCGGGGTGGGGGATGATGAGCCGAGTGGGCGGGCAGTGGCAGGGCAACAGGTGAGCCAGCGGTGTGGGAGGCTGAGGAGGCGAGCCGGCGGGGTGGGGGATGATGAGCCGAGTGGGCGGGCAGTGGCGGCGAGGCTTTATACTGGGTGGGGGTGAGGAGGTGAGCGGCGAGTCGGTGGCTGGAGGGGGGCAAATCTCCTAGATTCAAAATCTGGGACTGTGTCCGTTGGTCCTTTTTGCTGCTTGTCTCTGGGCTGGGGGTTGTCCCAATGCTGCAAAGAGGGTGTTCCCAAAGGAAGGTGCTTGCTTCTAACCGCCAAGGCGGTCAGTATGTCTGCTCTTCTCTAGTCAGCCCACTTGACACGTTTGATTGTCCTTGGTCTGGTTCCCATCCCCTCTCCAAGGGCTGCAGCTGTCTGGAGGTGCCTGCTTCCACGCCTTCCTCATTCACACCTCATTTATTCAACAGGGCAATTGAATACAAAGTGGGGGGAAGATCTTATTCTACTTCTAGCAAAAAGACATTTTTCTTTTACCTTAATTATACTACCTTAGGGGCCCGCTATAACATATTACCAAGGTTCAATACAAAGTCATATAAAACTTATATAAAAATGCATAATGCAGAGTTTTACCTACAACTGCATTGATTGACTATTGTGTGCAGTAATATAGTGACCCCTGGGGGGGTGAAGAGGGGTGTGATGGTGGGGCCGAGTGGGGGGTGGGCGGGTCCTATTTTACTGCTGTGATCTGGTCACCCTATGCGCGCTGTTTCCTTCCCCCTCTACAGGCTTCCACACCCCAGCGCTGGGGAAGGAAGGGTTGTTTCTGCGGGGCGGGCAGCACTGGGGGGGAGGTGTTTCCGCGGGGCTGGGGGGTTTGGCCCTCAGCTGTTTTCTTTGGAGTAATATGGCCCTCGCCGCTTTACGAGTTGTGCAGGCCTGAGTTAGAGCATTGTCAGCAGATCAAGGGAAGTGATTATTCCCCTTTAGTCGGCACTGGTGAGACCACATCTGGAGTATTGCATCCAGTTTTGGGTACCCCACTAAAGAAAGCATGTGGACAAATTGGAGAGAGTCCAGCGGAGGGCAACAAAAATGATTAGGGGACATATGAGGAGAGGCTGAAGGAACTGGGAAGAGAAGAGTGAGGGGGGATTTGATAGCAGCCTTCAACTACCTGAAGTGGGGTTCCAAAGAGGATGGAGCTAGGCTGTTCTCAGTGGTGGCAGATGACAGAACAAGGAGCAATGATCTCAAGTTGCAGTGGGGGAGGTCTAGGTTGGATAGTAGGAAAAACTATTTCACTTGGAGGGTGGTGAAGCACTGGAATTGGTTACCTAGGGAGGTGGGGGAATCTCCATCCTTAGAGGTTTCTAAGGCCCGGCTTGACAAAGCCCTGGCTGGGATGATTTAGTTGGGGTTGGTCCTGCTTTGAGCAGGGGGTTGGACTAGATGACCTCCTGAGGTCACTTCCAAACCTAATCTTCTAAGTTTCTATGACTGCACTTGTTAGGGTCTCCAGCTTGACTGAGCCACTGAAAACTACTCTCTGGGAATAGTTTTCCAACCAGTTATGCACCCAGCTTATAGTTAGGACTAGGATAAATTCTGATTTGATACATGACAGTTAAAGTGTCACATGTTGTGATAATGTTTAACATAGATGTATTTAAGGCAAATACCCTCCATAAAAAGTCAGTTATGTCACGTTGAACATTCCTTGCTGTTCACTAACAAAAAAACAAAAAGTTCCTAGCTAGCAAATCAGTACATAGAATAAAACTATCTAAATCACATTGGAAATACAGTCTTATTGAGTCTGATTCTTCCTAGAACCCAAGCTCCAGCACCTCTGCTCATGTTAACTGTGGAAGTATGTCTCACAGGGAGAGAACATCTCTTAGGTAACCAGGTCCCTAACCACTTAGGGATTTGTAAATTAAAACCTGCACCTGCAATAACACCTGGAAGGGCACTGTAAGGCTGTAGAGTTCACAGAGCACTGGTCTACAAATCTACTTAATGCTCAGGCTAAAAAAGTTGAATGCGGTGCTATGCTATTAATGCACTAAGTTTATTTTTCAGGAAGAGAAGTAGAAATATTTCCAGTAAGGCCAGATTAATAGAAGTATATTTGCTAAATTTTGCTGCCCCCTCTTCAGTTACAATTATGAGAGAACATTTTTTGTTTAAATGTGAAAATAAGTGAATAGATTCCTCATTTTCTTACCCCTTCTAAATGCAAGTGCGTTCACTACTAGAACACAGGGTTTATCATAGACTAAGCAAAACAGTTACATGGGAGCCTCTCTTTGAAATATTGGCAGACCATCACTGGCTATGTAATGCAGTAGTGCCAGTGCTCAGTCTAGAACGTAGTTCTGTGTCCATGCCCATTCAGTCCTCGCTTTCAGTCCTTGGCTCATATTGCCATCCAGGTGGCTAGCGATGATGATGATGAACTCTCAAAATCTGAACACCTGCCCACTATCATGAGACCATCAACTCTTTCTCGTGGATTGCCATTCTGCTGCCATATCCTAACTAGCATTTGTTACTGGCCTACTGACCTACAGTAGGTCAGATTTAAACAATGGGGTAAAGAAAAACGACTCCTGTATCTCATTACCAAAGCTTTGAGCCAGCTGGTCCACAAGATGACAGTTTCAACTATTGTCATTTAAATTATATTATAAAAAGGTGCTTTGTCATGACCAAAGCCAAAAGTAGGAATGTATTCCTTATAGCAGCAGAATTAAAACAATAGGTTTCAAAACTTACCAGAAAGTGTTCTGGCTGAGTTAGCAGACATTATCAGTTTGCATCTATTACTAAGTCCATCTTTTTTTCAGTTTTAGTCTCCAGATGTATTTGTTTATATTACAATAATATACTTTGTCAATAGGTGGCAGTGTCTGCACTGTTACATTTCTGAGAGTCCGGGTGAATGAAGTAATATCTTTTAGCGGACCAACTTCTGCTGGTGACAGAGACAAGCTTTCCAGCTTACACAGAATTGTTCTTCAGGTCTGGGAAAGGTGCTCAGGAAGACAACTAAATACAAGGTGGAACAGATAATATTTATTTGTGACACTCTAAGTGTATTTCCCAAACCTGAAGAAGAGCTCCGTCTAAACTGGAAAGCTTGTCTCTCTCACCAACAGACGTTTGTCCAATAAGACATGATCTCACTCGATTTATCTCTCTAATATTCTGGGACCAAGATGGCTACAACAACTCTACATTCTATTACCTTTCTTTCAAGCATTCATAATGTTTATGTATTTAGTTTGTTTATCCAACACCAGCAATGATTAACAGGGCATTTTTATTCCATTGATAAAATTTGGCTTCTAACACAACTGCAATCAACATGACTCTTACAAAGTCCCATTTTCAAATGTTTATAATTTGCTGATAAAATTATCCCTTTGGATGAAATGCTCAGATTTTTGGCTATTTTCACCCCAATTGTCAAACATTTTTGTTTTACGTTTTCAATATACATATGAAGATTTAAATCAAACTCTGCAACACCACCAACAAATATATATATTTGTTGGTGGTGTTGCAGAGTTTGATTTAAATCTTCATATGTATATAGCCCTCTGTCATAAATATAAAGGGAAGGGGTTAAGAGGCTCTGAAACAGTACTATAAAATCCTCTTACCTGTAAGGGGTTAAGAAACTCCAGTAACCTGGCTGGCACCTGACCTGGCTGGCAGCTGACCAAGAACCAATAAGGGGACAAGATACTTTCAAATCTGAGGGGTGGGGGAAGGGAAGGCTTTTGTCTGTCTGTGGAAGCTCTCTACCGGAGACAGATCAAGGAAACAAGCCATCCAACTCCTATAGAGTTAGTGAGTAATTTAGATTAAAATGCGTGAGGCTTTCTGTTGTTTTTAGCTTGTGAAATTCGCTGTGCTGGAAGGAATGTGTATTCCTGGTTTTGTTGCATTTTTCTGTAACTTGAAGGTTTTGCCCATTGAGGGATCCCTCTGAGTTGGGAAATTGAATACTCTGTAAAATATATACCATCTTGATTTTACAGAGATGATTTTACTTTTCCTTTACCTCATGTGGGTCCCCACGTCTGTACCCTAGAGTTCAGAGTGGGGAGGGAACCCTGACACCCTCAATGAGGATTACCGCTTTCCTTTTTTGGGGGGAAAAATGGTTAAAAGTAAACGATGCAATTTTTTTCCCCAAAAGGTATAAAAAGCATCATGCTTCAGCCAAACTCTAAATATTATGATGACACCGTCCTGGGGTAGACTACCTCCTATCTGTCAACTGTGGGATTTCTTGCACTGTGATTCTCATGGTTACATCCAATTCATCAGCTAATATGTTCCTTTGCAAAGCACCTAACTCTGAGGAGTCATTTTGTAGCTTCCCATGCCAATAATAAATTGAATGGGAATAGCTGCTGCACATGCACAGGGCAGGAATTTTCTAACAGACTGAATTCATGCACTGGATCCTCCCTGCATTGCATCCTGAATTCCCTCTTTCAACCATATCCTTAAAGACAATATCAGAAGGAGTTTAGGTCTTCAGCCTTCTTGATGCTTCCATGGTCCTTCCCGTTTCAATTTGTCAAGTACTGAGGGTGCTACATTTGAAGTGAACATTGGTTGCTGAGTTAGCTACTCTAACAAGCACAGGCAGATAAACACACTGGCACCTTGAGAAAAGAAAAGAAAAGAACTTATTTTCTTAAATAAATATAAAGTAAACCAAGTGCAAAAAACTGTATTGAAAGTGAGACTATTAATGTAAAAGTGTCAAGAAGTTCTAAGTGGTGGTTCCCATAGCAACCACGTGATTGATTTTGTACATACAGGGACAAATACAGCCCTCTCAGGGTGAGACTCCCCCAATTGCAGCCAACTGTTTCTAAAACTGATTGTTTTATCACAAGTCTCACAAACTTTGGTGTCATGTAGTTATGGGAGAATCAACATTTATATATATTTTTTTAAGTTTCTACTCAGTGGCGGCTCTATGGTTTGTGCCACCCCAAGCATGGCAGTCAGGTAGCTGTCGGTGGCGTTTCTGCGCCGGTCTGCCGGTCCCACGGATTTGGCAGCGTTCCTGCGGGCACTCCACCAGTCCTGCGCTGTCGGCGTTCCAGCTGCCGAATTGCCGCCGAAGCTGCAGGACTGCCAGACCTCCCGCAGAAACACCACCGGAAGCTGCCTGACTGCCGCCCTCGCAGCTACCGGCCGGCCGCCCCCCTGTGGCTTGCCGCCCCAGGCACACGCTTGCTGCGCTGGTTCCTGGAGCCGGCCCTGTTTCTATCCCTCATGGTTGCAGAAAAAAATGTTCAAAACATGCACTCTTAAAAGCTCAAAAAACATATGGCAAATGAATACTTACCAAACCAAATTCATATTTTTAAAAAACTAAGTCAATCTAATTTTGTGGTTTCGACTCATGATTTTTGAATGCTTGGGGAGGGCAGTGCTGAAAATGCTGCTTAAGAAGAGGGTGGGGGAAAGGAGATTTATTTGTTGTGAAAACTACTTTGAATTTTTCTAAATCAACTGCATCAAGACTGATGGGGGTTTTTTACCTAGCAGATATGTCCTAGTTGAAAACAGGAATTAACTCAGAAAAGCCCTACAGCCTGTGTTATACATAGAAGTCAAACAAGATGAATACACTGGTTTCTTCTTGCCTTGGAATCTAATTAATCAATCATTGTTAATCATTCAAATCAATACTCAGTAGATTCACTTTATTTCAGTGTCGCAATCAGTACACTGCACCAGTTGTTCTATCTGTACACAGATATGCATATCTGTGTACATATATGTGAAATATGGGCACATTACAACGCTACAGTTTCTGCAAGTCGGTTTGTTGAACAATTCCCCTCTTGATGCTCTATTAGAATCTTGAAACAATCAATCAATGAACCGACTGCCCCAGATAATCCCTCCCATGCATCTGAAGGAGCCCAGTGCATGCTGGGACAAGATTTTGTGAATGTAGTCATTACTGTGGGCATAAGGTGATGTACAATTCTAAGCTCCTCTGCTAGCCACTGAACTGTATACCCAAGAAGCTCTTGTGGAGGTCCCTGGCAACATCCAGGAGACACATACTTTTTTCACTCTCGCCGCCCCTTAGTACACACTGTCCACCTTATGCTCACACATTAAAGTCAGCCTTTCACACATTGGCTATCTCACCCTCTCTCCCACACAGCCCCATCCACTTTCCCTGCAGAGTCCTCTCTCTGTGGGCAGACTTTTTAAAAAGGGTCATAAAAGGTACACAGGAGTCACCTGAGAGAGAGGTGGGGGGGGGACCAGATGCTCAGAATCTTCTACTGAACCAACCATGGACAACCATGTGGTATTAGCAATAATTTGTGCTTGCACTTAGCTTTTGTTAGACTTGGTAGATTACCTCTAGAGGGAGAAGGCTTGGGAAAGATACTCTGCCTGAGGCTTTTGTTCCTAGCTCATCTGAAAATAATGAGAAAAAGAATGGAGAGGAGCTGGGGAGTGTGAAATTGCACTGACAATGAAGTTAGTGTATTGTACAGTTACATTCTGTGACAGAGAATAAGCAATAATAAGTCAGATGGTGTTTCCTATACCAACAGCACTTCCAGAAAAAATACCACCCAACTACCCATTAAAGATCAAGTCATCCCTGTAGGACTGTCCCAGTAGCACCAAAACCTTAGGAGCAGGAAATCAGACAGAAACACGAAATCTAATAAATAGATCAACAATAAAAATGGTACAGTGATAAATCTCCTCTCCCTCTTGGTGAACACACACACGAAGGTTTAGACAAGCAGTGTTACTAGATTCATAGCTACTTTATTTTCCCTTCAGACAGCACTTCCCAGAATTATAAACTAGTGGTATTATTAACAAGTCTGTGCCAGACCAATTTGTATAATGTCAGCAAAATAGTAATTCACAATATGTTATGCATATAATTGATGACCAAAGGCTAAATTAAGCTATTGTACCCTTTAAAGCATAGGCCATTTTGTAAATATTTTAAAAATATGCTATAAGCTATTTACTTTCTTTAGTGCTGTCCAAATCTGTTGGACCACGGAACGTAAAAAGGCTTCTTTGAATAAATTAACATTAAAGAAAGGAGCTTGTATTATCACCTTGATAAAGTTATATTAATTTCTATACCTAGGAGCACCAGTCTTGTACAAGTACCCCATTGTCTTAGGTGCTGTACACTCACAGAACAAAAATATTTTTAAATCTACTCATTTTAACTGGTGAGGAGAACTCAAAACTACAATTTCCTGTTCACCAGAGATTTAAATGCCTAGAAAAGTCCCTTTGTTCATATGACAAAAGTACAGCATGCATTCCTGCAGCGTATGCAACTTAAATATGTATTTTTGGTGTAAGTGCACTTTTCAGTGCTGAAACTCTCTCTCTAGGTGGCACTATATTGGTTGAGATGAAGTGGACACTAAACAGCTATAAGGTAAACATTGTTCTGGAAGTGGGCTAGATGGAAGCTGTTAAAGCTTCTCACACTGTTTCACACCTTGGTTGTTCTTTTCTCATACAATTAAAGTAATTTTGTTTTATTCAAAGTACATGATCTGACTAATTGGGTATATGGAAATGCAACAGTTTCATTTGATTCATGTGATATCCAAGCAATGCTAGGAGAGACACAAATTGTCAGCACTCTTCTCAGAAACTTGAAAGACAGTCCATATGCCTACTGTCCATTACATTAACATTATGCAACCCAGTGCACTCTCACTATATCCAAGCTAGAAATATCAGCTGAAGTATCGGAACACTTAAGTCTTTATTTAATAAAAGTGCAGAAACACTTTAGCAAAGTAACTGATGGGTTCACATATCTACACCGGAAGCAACAAAGGGTCCTGTGGCACCTTATAGACTAACAGAGGTATTGGAGCATAAGCTTTCGTGGGTGAATACCCACTTCGTTGGATGCAAGCAGTGGAAATGTCCAGGGGCAGATATAAATGTGCAGGGAAGAGTCAGGCTAGAGATAACGAGGTAAGCTAATCAGGGAGGGTGAGGCCCTCTTCTAGCAGTTGAGGTGTGAACACCAAGAGAGGAGAAACTGCTTTTGTAGTTGGCTAGCCATTCATAGCTTTTGTTTAGTCCTGAGCTGATGGTGTCAAATTTGTAAATGAACTGAAGCTCTACAGCAGGCCTGCACAACGCTGCCCGCGTGGGCTCACTGTGCGGCACGCGGGAGGGTGAGTAGGTGGGCTCACTGTGCGGCCCACCGGGGGGGGGGTGAGTAGGCAAGCGGCGGGGTGGGGCAAGCTAACGGCCAGCCGGCGGTAATATAGTGACCCCTGGGGAATGGTGAAGAGGGGTGTGATGGTGGGGCCGAGTGGGGAGGGGGCGGGTCCTATTTTACTGCTGTGATCTGGTCACCCTCTGCGCACTGTTTATTTCCTCCTCTACAGGCTTCCACACCCCAGTGCTGGGGAAGGAGGGGTTGTTTCCACGGGGTGGGCAGCGCTGGGGGGGAGTGTTTCTGTGGGGCCTGGGGGTTTCAGCCCTCAGCTGTTTTCTTTGGAGTAATATGGCCCTCGCCGCTTTATGAGTTGTGCAGGCCTGAGGTAAAGGCAAGAACAAGGCAGATCAGTTCAAAAGCCGCCACAGACTCTCATCCAGAACACAGAACACGAACCTTGACAGGAAGTTCTGAGGAAGAAGTGCAAAGAGACAAGATGGTTGCAGATATGGGTCAAAAAGGAAGTACCACAGCTACATATATAAAATCCTTATTTCTAATTGAGAGTCTTCCAGCACTCCCCTATAGGAAGGGTACACTAGAACTAATCAAATTTTTTCTGACTCAAAAATTTTCCATCTGAAAATACTGATTCTACAAAATTGAAGTTTTTGATTTTTGAAATGTATTGAAGCACTTTATTTTAGAGGCTTTATCATTTATACCTTGTATTCTATATACTGTATATAGAATGCATTATATGTATTGTATTAAAGTCAAAATGATACAGTCAGATGGAAGTTGGACACTAAAGTTCCTTACACACCTTGGAAAATCTCAGCCTTATTTATCAGAAACATCCCAAGCCTGTACATCTCAGCATGTTAATGTGTCACGACCAAGCTTATGGTCAGAGCAGTGGCAGCTGAAGGCCAGAAATAGTGCCAAAGGTCAGAGCCAGGAGTCAGGAGTTTGAGAACACACTGAGAGACAGTTCAGTCACTACAGTTGGCAGGGGAGTCAATTTCAGTGCATGGTCATGTCCTAGAACTCTTCCTAGGTTTAAACAGGGTGCCTCGACCAATCAGGGACCATGAGGGAAACTGTGAACCCAGACTTTTTAAGTGGTACTTCCTGTGATATTTATCTCCATAGGGTCTATGTGGTAATGCATGTGGCCCTACCATGGCTGCTAGGTAGTGCTGTAGAGTCATTGGCCATCCTGCAGACCTGGGTTTTAGTGCCATCCCTGTAGAACCTCACACAATGTGACTTCCAAGAGAAAATAAGGCTAGAAATGATAGGGATATATGAGAGTAAAATAGAATCAAATGGTTTCACTGGGTTCTTTCTACCATCTCAGGTTCATAAAACAGACATAAGAGGAAAGAAAGAAGAGCAGGATCAATTCACTTTTAAAAAAAAATTTATTCCCACCTCCTTTTGCTAACTGGTCACCAGTGTTCCTCAACTCCAAGCTGGGAGAAAGGACGATATATATCATTTCTTTAACAAACAGAGTTTAACCTACAGAGCAGGAGTGCTGAGTCGGCACATCCTGTTGCTACAGCACAGAACTAGACCAGGCTTAATGGTGCTCTTTCCTAAGGATGTGCTATAATGCTTATTTTTACTGTTCATACATTCTACCTATTCTGAACGGATTTTCATAAAGCAATCACAAATTTGAGCTGCTCTGTATTTGCAATTATATTTTCAGTGTATACCCTTTTACTTTAATGTTTGCCTAAAGGCATTTTGGTTTTTACTGTGCTGGACAGAGTTAAAAACATATGAATTTTAAATCATCCAACTGCTGAGGAAATAGTGGAGTTTATAAGCTTTTGTTAAGTCAGCTATAATGTTATAAGCCCATGTACTTTACATTCTGTACATAAACAGCATGTTTGCTTAGGCAGACTGAGTTAGAATTGGTTTCAGTAATTGAGAAGGGAAATGGATCTCTTGCATGCTGATACTAAAGCAGTTAAAGCAAGTGATAAATGAAACTGGAAACAGTTTTAATGGAAAGGGAAGGAAAAGAGCAAAACAAAAAACAGGGAATTTAGCTATTGTCAGTTTGAAAAAGAATCTTATATTTTCAAAATCTTGGTTGTCAGCCAATGGAGGCATCCCCTCACCATCCCATGACCATCCACCAGCCATGAACATGTTTCACCACCCAGAACATCCGCGAGCCACAGGGATACAGAATTCTTCCCAGATGATTCACCAACCAGAGGGACAGGTTTTCCACCACCCCAGATCATTCACCACTCCACATAGATTCCCAGCCCAGAAAGGGAGAGATCCACTCCACCATTCAACCGACTTCCCACCCAACCAGCAACCCCACAGCCAGAGACCATGAGTGACCAATCTGCCAATGCCAGTGGCAACAGAAGTTGCAGGTCATTCACCTAACATCAAAAACACTGCTGTGAAAAACAGCTGCCAGGTAGGGACTCTTCCTAAAGAACATAGTTGTCAAGAGGGATAGGGATGGGAAGACTTTGGAAGGGAGAAAATGAAAGGGTATAGACATTTTTTTGGGGGTGGGGGGATGGATTGAAATGAAGAATAGGTCACATGTAACACCACCAGATGTAGGAAGCACAGCGCAAAGTATAGGATGCCAAAATGTAGCACAACCCGACTCTGATAGAGATAAATTTTTGAATACTACTGTAAAGCTGTTTGCAGTGACTCAAGAGCATGAGTAGCAACCTCAGGACACCAGGGCACTAACTCCAAAATGGCTGTGAGTTCTATATTTAGATTTCACCACTAATCAAGTGTAAACTCTACAGGTACTAAACATGGAGCTACTCTGATCTGTCTTGTCACACAGATGAGCATACCTGTGTGATACATGGTCCCTTACACCAAGAATCACAGCAATATTCAGACTACTTCCAGTCCCAAAGGGCCAGTCACTTACCCCAGGTCAATTTAATCTTAGATCTCACACCAAACACCACACTTGTCTCTAGTCCTATTAAAAACCATATACATTTTTTTTTAAATAGGAAAAGGAAATAAGAGTTATTTACAAGGTTAAACATACAAATGAATTACAATCTTAAGTCTCAAAAAGTAATAGAAGCTTCTATAATAAGCAAGCTCTATATGAATTTTAGGGCTAACCCAGGCTAAGCATTGGGGATCTCCTGCTTATGCCTTGTAACCTTACCCATCAGAGTCCAAGAATCAGTTCCTTCTTGTTGGAGGTTTTTATAGCCCTCTGCTGTTGTGCTCTGAGCTGCAAGATCAGCTGACAGGTGGAATCCACTTGCATGACTCATCTTCATGGGGAGGAGAGCAGAACAACCAATGTCTTCCTCCTCTTTAACATCCCACAATAGTCCATCGTTTGTCAATGGACCTCTTCTGTTTGGCAGGACATAATACCCTGTGCTGAAGATCAGCACGTCACACCAGTTAATGTCTCTCTCTTGTTTGGTGATTTATACAGTCACAGAGGCTCACAATAGAACAGCTCAACTATTACCTTGCAACATGGGATATGGATGTTATAAATGAGATTAATGCATGAATCAAGTCACAAGCATTTAATAAAGTCTAAACACTAATCACATTCTAAGAATTCTAATACCTATTTTAACAATACTAACACACAGGTGAGCCAGACTGATTCCAGCTATGTAAGTCATCAGTCAGTTGAGACATGAAGACCTTGGCGTGAAAGTGCACATAGTCTGCCAGTGTCACAACTACTATATCTTCCACATGACTAGTAGTTACAATGAAAAACATAATATTTACCAACAGTCACCAGAGAGTAATAGCCAAAGACAAATTGTATTTTCCAGCTTTACAATGGTATAAATTAGAGCCAAGTCATGCTTGCTGAGTTGAAATGAAAGCGGGGGTGGAGGCAGGCACATTTTGCAGACACTCTTTACAACCATTAATGTATAAAAATGTTATGATGTGGCAGAGAGGCCGCTTTAAAAAAAATCTGTTTGCTGATTGCTACTGCCCACGGGAGAGAGGAAGAAGTGATTTTGGAAGGGCAGCTGCAAAACATCATAAAATGGTAAAATATTTACTAGAAAACATCAGTATTCTGGGACACTAATTGTATTACAATTGTTTCATCTCTACTAAGCCTGTTTTGGAAGGAATAGCCTGACAAGACTCTAAGGCCCTCCATGTATTTGCTCACGGAATGCAATAATTTGGTATGCAAGACAAATGCTACTTCTTTTAATTATGTTAATTTTAAAAGATATGGGATTAAATCAAAACATTCAACTCCCAGTCACTCTCAAATCTTCAGGTCCACTGAGTATGACATTATCTATTCTACCCTTGCTGGTAATAGTACCATACCCACAGTCCAAGTAAAATAGCCAGAAGGAAAGAAAGCACAGAGTCAAATACTTATTTTGCTAAGAACATGGTCCGCTACAATTAAACCATTTTTTCCTGCTGTTGTTGATTGAGAACCATCACAGTGTGCCTCATTTTTAACCTTTGATGCTTACTAAAAGTTACGTCTGGTGGTAGAAAGTTAACTTTTCATTTCCTCATTCATTAGTCATACTTCTCAATCGATTTCCTATTTGATTCCAAAGGGTGACAGAGCTGTTCTTTTTAATGATCCTGAAAATGAAGTAATTCTGTAGTATCAATCAGCAACATTCAAGTTTGCTCTTCACAGTTCTTACTGTTAATGTAAAGCCCTTTGGATGAATTACAAACTTATTATTGCTGTTCCTGGGCACTATTTTAATTTTATTGTTTGTGAGTTTCCACAAAGCTTTATATAAAGTATGTGTTCTGAATTAACTGGCCTCCGGGCAGGTGGACCTGGTGCTGAAAGAGGAAAAAGGGGTAGAACTATCTGCATAGGAGGGAGTTGTATAGATGCTTAAAGGATGGTAAACTGTTGTAAGTGACCCCAGTACAGTATACTTTGTATCCACTGAGAAGTTTTTCCCCGCCTCACATGCTGGGAGTTGCACAGGGACTGGAGGTTGCTCCTAGCATTATCGCTTCCAAAAAATTGATTTGTTTACATTACAGGTTATTTCTGCACAGTTACTTGAGCTTTTTTTAAAATAAACATTTCTCATTACACAGACTGTACATTTGTAAAGTCATTTGCACATTCCGTATGAAATAACTCAGTGGGTGTTGCTTAGCAGTATTGCTATTTGCCATTAATATTCCTTACAAAGGGTGCCAAAGTTACTATGTAAACAAAGGTGTTTAATGAGACCATCCATGTCATGTCAGGCTGATGGTGACATCTTTTCACCAGTGAAATAAATACATTAATAATTGATGGCCCAGAGACATTTTACAAACCTTCAGGCACCTTAAAGTCTTCAAATTTATCTTCATAGTGTGAAAGTGTATACTGATGTTGATTTCATATGGTAAGTGAAGTTATCGATATTAAGGATACAGAGAAAAAAATGTCACTTGCAAAGACTAACTTGTCCACCACTTATGATATACTGTAGGTACTAAGGATCTCCCTCTCCAGTAGGTCAATTTGGCAAGAGCCAAAGCAATACATGATCCAGAAAAATATCTACTGCAACAAGACAGTTTGAGAACATCCAAAATGACGAAATGTGGATGGCCAGAGTACAAATATGCTTTCTTTTTTTTAAGCACAGAAGAAAAATCTATTACATTTGGGTAGTTTTGTGCCTTACTTCACAGCTGCTGGCAACTAAAGGCAATTTTTTAGAACAATGATTTTCTGGGCGCACATACAGTTTTGTTATAATTTAGTCAGCAGAGGAAGATTCATTGGAAGGAAAGGTGAAATTCTCAGACATGTCATATTAGTAAACAGTTATATGAAGGCCATTGAGGAGGTGAAAGTAATTGGAAACACAAAAGAAGCCCTACCAAAGCCATCAGATTATAGTGGTTCCCACTCATGGATCAAACAGCAGACCAGTAAGGTCACCACAACCATATAATATTATGCAACTGTATTCATATATATAGTAACACCATGATTTTATGAAAGTATTCAGAGCTCTGAAACATTTGGAAAAAAACCAAAGGTTTGACTGGGCATGGGGACATGGAACACACTGCTGTCAGCAGAGGTAAATGACAATTAGAGCAACAGGGAGCTTAAATTAAACCAGTTTATACTCTGCTGAGCAAATGGAAGGAAAAAATTCCCCATGAATTTAAAACTGTAGTCACTTAGGCCATGCATGTATCACTCTGGTAATTCCTTTCAGCGATCATTCAAATGATCAAGTTTTGCTCACATCAGTGCTTAAGGAAAATGAATGTTAAGATCTCACACTTGAGTATTTGTATGTGAATGGTGTATTTTATACAGGGTGCAGGGCTCTAGTTGACACAGTGGGGGATAGCATCACAAAATCTCCTAACTGAGTTATCTTAAATGGGGAACAAAATCTGACCACCCTTTTGCAACAAGGACTGAACATACACATGCAGTTCCTTTATGCCATGATCACTGTGGCATCCAGTAACTGCAATAAATGTGCTTGGTGTATACTATATGGGATGGAGCGCTCATTATTAACATGCAAGGGGGGGCAGTGTTCCCCAAACCCTATGCCAAAGACTTGGCACAGATAAAACTGAAGTAGTCACATAAAAATCTGAGTGCACATTCTGAAGCTTGGACTGCATACACTGTGCAATTGCTTTGTACCAGTATAGGGGGGCAGGGGGGAAGTAGTCTTCACCCAGTCAGTGCATCTTCTGGTAGCCTAACTCTCCTGGGAATAGTGTCTGAGGAAAGGCCCATGTTGTCAAGAAAGGAGCAAGTGTAAACCTTTCTAAAATCCCTTTTTCCTCTCCCTGAGAGATTAAAAACCCCAGTGGCTTCTTCACAATAGAAGTCACGTTCATCCAATATCCAGTCAGGGAAAAGAAACAATACCACGTTGTCCAATCACACCTAAGCAACACAGCACACATTTTGAATATCAAGTAACGAATACTGCAGCAAAGGTTGAGGGTCGATCAACAGAGTAATTCAAAACCAAACCAAAACCACCCGACAAATATGATGTAATTTCAAACACACATTTCACAAACAAACAAATTTCATAGACATTTTATGAGCAAAACCCCTCCCCACACCCATTTCCCGCCTCCAAAATTCCCATCCTGAGTTTGTTGAGCAAGTTATTTACTGTGAATTATTCACTCAGCTTTAACCACCACTGTTATTTTCAAAACTGATTTTACACTGATTTTCACTGCTAGACTACTGGCCATACCAAATATTGCCATTATAAATTCCTGAATGGGAGAGTCCCAGCATACTCAACAAAATGTAGTACAATTACAAGAACACAAATAGCGAATGGATTCAGTCAATGTTATTAGCTCAATATTTCCTCATAAGATTCAGATTTGCCTGAATACTTTAGCTGGCAGAACTCATTTCTTGACATCACTGCCTTTCATTTATATCAGAGGGGTAGCCGTGTTAGTCTGGATCTGCAGAAGTGACAAAGGGTCCTGTGGCACCTTATAGACTAACAGAGGTATTGCCTTAATCTTCAGACAGGAAGATTTAGGTTAGATATTAAGAAAACCTTTCTAACTATAAGAATTGTTAAGCAGTGGAATAGGCTTCTAGGTAGGGGGTGAAGTCCCTGTAACTGGAGGTTTTTAAAAACAGGTAGGACAAACACCAGTCAGAGATGGTCTAGGTATACTCAGGGCCGGCGCTATCACTAGGCGACCCTAGGTGGTCGCCTAGGGTGCCAGGATTTGGGGGGCGGTGTGCGGCTGCCTCTCGGCTCCATGCTGGAGCCGGGAGGCAGAAGGCAGCCACACGTTTCCTCGTGAAGCCCTGCTGTGGTGAGGGCTGTTGCCCTGCCGCTGGGGCTCAGCAAGGCTTCACAAGGGGGGCGGCTTGCGGCTGAGCGCGGAGCCGGGAGGCAGGAGGCAGCCGCGGTGAGCTGCCCCCTGCCGCCCGGCTCCACGCTCAGCTACCGCGAGCGGGCGGGCGGGGAGCTGCCGCGGCCCATGGGTGGGGGCGGGGGGCTGAGCTGCCATGGGTGGGATGGGAAGCCACCTGCCATGGGCGGGGGAGCCGGCGGGGGGGGGGGGCGCGTTCGCTGGGGGGGGCGCAGGGCTTGTGCAAGGAAGTTTTGCACCTTTCTTGCACCGGCCCTGGGTATACTGGGTCCTGCCTCAATGCAGGGAGCTGGACATGATGACCTCACTAGGTCCCTTCCACCCCTGTACTTCTATCATTCTCAGACGAGTGCCAGTTGTTTCACAATCACTGATTTGATCCTCTTTAATCACAACCCAAAGTCTGGCCTTGGAGATCCCCCTTTCTGTTCCTGCTGAAAAACACAGCCCATTGTATCTAGATCAGTTTGAAGTTAGGAGATTGTCTTTTGTGAAGTATACATGGTAACCCATCTAATTCCTCAGATCTACATTGTTATATTATTTCCAGTCTGATTGAACTATTCATTTAGCTATATGATGTCTGTCAGATATTAAACAAAAAGTATGTTATTTCCAGAGATTAAAAGGGTGCTTATTTAATCAGCTTTACTTGTGAATGTTTTAGCAAAGAAAATAGATTACATTTTTACACTCAAACAATAAAGGACATGTTTCTGTAGATGATATTAGCTGGGGATGGTAATACAGACAAATGTGGTACATTATGCAAGCAAACCTGATTTATTACTACAGTATTGCAACATACAATTTCTCTATGGACTTCTTTATTAAAGCTAACAATATGGACATTTAACTTTTCAAGGGAATTAATTTATGAGGGCCCTTTTTCAGAGTATGTTTCATGGAGCTACTGCCTTTCAATATGGCTGGACAGAAAATACTCATGAACGTAGGTTACCCATTTCAATAATGCCCAGAGGAATAACAGCAGATTCCAAAACCTAAGAAGAATAGTATGGGTCACTCACAGCAAAATAGAAATCTGTGAGATTTAACATAAAAGAAAATAATCCCACACTTGAACCATTTAGAGGGTATAGTACCAGGATAAATTAGATTTAAGGTAAACTTTTCAAAAATATCTAAGTTGATTAGGGCCCTAAGTGCTATTTTCAAAACTGATATAGCCACTTAGGAGCCTAAGGCTGGTCTACATATTATTTTTATATCAAGAAGATGTACCAGTTATACAAGTATAAAAGGAGCCCTACACCAGTATTCCTTGCCTTCCAGTACGGAAATAAGCTATACCTATATAAGCACCAAAGTGCACCAGAGCTGTGCCAAGAGTGTGCTGGACTCGAAGACTCAAATCTGAGTTCCCCTTCCCCACCCACACTCTCTTCCTCAGTCCATAGGGCTAGGGCCCCATGAAGAAAGAAAAGAGCAAGTAGTAAAAAAGTGGTGGGACCTTTATGGGACCCTAACCTGCATGGGCTTGGTTCCACTGGAACCATTTAAACCCCCTTCAGACAGCCCCGGTGCCCACACTCCAGTAATATATTTAAAAAGACAAAACTTTTGTGTGCAGACAAGCCGTAAGTCTAATTGAAAGTCAATGGGCTTTAGCTTTTGATTAGCTTTTGGAAATAGGCTCCCTAGGTCACTTAGTTGATTTTGAAAAAAGTTAGTCTTTATTTTATGTGATTAAAGTTGGGTATTCTAAATCAGACTCTTTCACTTGTGACCTAACTTATGATGTCCAGAGAGTTAATTCTTTTAATAATACTACCATCACCACATATGCTTTTATGGGGCCTTTCATCTAAAGATTGAAACCCCACTGCACTCAAGTGAAATATTCCCACTGTAGTGTGAGGAGAAACTGAGTCACAGAGAAGTTACATGACTTGCAAAATCTCATACAGCAAGTCCATGGCAAAGCCACAAATTGAAACCCAAACTATTGAGTTGCAGGCCTGTATTTTAAACCACGCTGCCATGTGCTCAAGACAACAATGATATAACTGATCATTATCACATTTTTTGACACTCCAAACAACACAGAGAGCAAAGGCATCAGGGAAACAGAGAGCTGGATGATATCCTCGGAGTGAAAACTAAGTTATCATTACAAGATAAATAATATTGGCTTTCTATGAAATAGACATCAAGGTCTAAACTATATACATACATATATAGGAAAATACTCTGCATCCATATAGGGCTGCCCATAATCTGGCCTAAAGTACTCTGAAAACTGTAGCCAGATTAAAAGAAGTAGTAAAAGCGCAGACAGCATGAAAATACTACAGAATTAAGAGGAACACAGAGGATTATATAACCTTTTCCTTTGGCTAAATATTTCTATTTGAATCTAGTAAAGGACCCAATACCTAATCCTGCACATAAAACCATTTGATAGGTTTGAACCAAAAGCCCGCATCCGAATACCATAAACTTTGGTTAGATAGAAATCCTGATCCAAATCTAAGCTTTAAGGCTTGAGCCCATCTCTACACAAGAGAACTGAGACAAAAAGATTCAAAAGTTGTATTCAGAATACATGCCTGCATTGAATATTTACAGGTGGATGACTAATGTCCTCCAAATAACCCCAAATCATGGCTACATGTAACAAGTCCCATAATATTCCTGAAAACTGCTCAAAGAAAAATCAAAGACAAAAATAGAGCATCATTCAGACTCATCCGTGGCCTTGTACAACAGTCCATAGCTGTCAAGGCTGAATCCCCACTCTGCCATGCCGAGTGCACGTGGGGGCCTGCAAGGATTCTAAACATTAATACTGGCCCCTCCAGGCTTGTATTAAACTCTCAAGGTTACAGCTTTTCTCTGACCTTAGCTTGGTAAACGCTGCCACCACCAAAATGCAAAAAAACACCTTTGAACCCAGGAAGGAGCACTTGGGAATTCCTCCCTGTGGGTACCCTCAAGCCCTTTCACCCCCCTACGGGGAAGAGCTGAGAAAGAAAACAAAGGAAATTAACCGTGGCTACCAGCTAATCAAACATTCACAACCTCTTAGGACACCAAAAATTCAATCCTGTTCTTAAAAAAGGTAAATTTTATTAGAAACAAAAAGAAAGGAAATGCATCTGAAACTTAGGCTTTTGCTAGATTTTAAAAGAGCAATTTAGCTTTCTTGGGGGGTTCATCTTAAAGGTCACGAGCAAACAAAAGCATCTGGGGTTAGCACAGAGGAGTCCACAAGCCAATAAAAAATAAAAGAAATAACCCCAATCATGTCTTTTTAGACATTCCCTAATTTTACTTATATATCGGACGCTTCAGATAAGTAGGTTCGAGGTATGAATTGATAATCTACAATCATACCTGGTTTAAAGCTGCATACAGCACTGCTGCTCCTTGTCCCTGCAGCCCAGAGAGCCCAACAAAGAAAGGGAAAAGTTTCTTTCCCAATGTTAAAAAGTTCTACCTTCCCATTGGCTCTTTTGGTCAGGTGCCCACTTCCTTTTCTTTACCTGGAGGAATTTTAACCCTTTACAGGTAAAGCAAGCAGAGAACAGCTACCAAGAAGGATTTTACAGCTAACTGACTGGTTGGGTGTCCATAAAAAGGAGCTATCCCCTGCTTCTTTATCACAATAGCTCATGCATGTGATAAAGCCAGATAGCAGCAGTAGTCCTTGGAGGTATTTTGGCACTCTCTGGTATTCTGGCTGAGTTGTGGGGCACCCATATAGCATATATTCTCCTCTCCCTTTGCTGGACCAGCTCCATTGGTTGCTGTTAAGTTATAGTCAAGAGTCCAGTCATAGACTCACCCACACCTTTTCCCCCCTTATAAGCCCTGCTGGGGCTGAGGAGCATCTAGTGTTCCTGGGAGAACTTAGATCTCTGGTAGATGTGCTCCGATTGCTATTAGCCTTTTACAAGGACACGGGGAAGACCCTTTGCACCCTCTTCCCTTCTCTGTACACCACACAGGACTACCGTTCTTCTATACACTGGAGAAAACAGATGAAATAAAAAAATAACCAAAAACCCCCCAAATCCAACTGTTTTCCATCCCTTGTGACCACCTCTGTCACAGGACTGGCATGTTTATTGTAAATAAAGCCTTCTTGTCAGAAAGTTGACTTCTGAAATCTAGATAGAGAATACCATCATCAATCTACTGTTTGTTGCCTAGGCAGTGTAATGGGCAGTAGCGTAGCCGGGGGGGAACGGAGGTAGCAGCCGCTCCCCCTGTGAACAGAAGCAGCACCTTTTTTCAGCTCCGCTCCCCCTACACTCACCCGGCGGTGCTCCAGGTGTTTGGCGGCACTTCGGCGGTGGGTCCTTCACTTGCTCCGGGTTTTCGACGGCATTCTCTGCCTCTGGGATGGTCTCTAGTTAAAGAGATTAAAACAGAGAGCAAACTCCCTGATGCTTGCCACAGCTCCCCCAAAGAAACTAAATCAGAAAGTCAATACCAACACAGCATTTCTTCCAAGACTAAAGTCTTGCTCACACTCTAAGGCCTTGGCTACACTTACGAGTTACAGCGCAATAAAACTGCCTGCAGCGCTGTAACTCACTAACTGGCTACACTTGCAAGGCACGTGCAGCGCTGTATCTCCTCAGATACAGCGCTGCATGTACTCCACCTCCCCGACAGGAATAACAGCTGTTGCGAAGTGGGTGGAACGTTGGTCTTTCAGTGTAGCCGAGGAACAACGCAGTTTCTGATCTCCCGAAGCTGCCTTTGTTTTGAAATGGCACTTCCGGGTTGGAGTTCAGAGTTCCGTTGTTGAGGTGCTTTACAAGGTGGGGGGGGGGAGAAGAACGGCGGCGGGGGGAGGGGGAAGGCTCCGTTTCCTCTCTTTTATCTGCTCTTTAAAAACAAACAAAGCCCCTGCTGTTTGCTTTCAGTGATTGAGAGAGAGGCAGGGGATGTGGAGGTGTGGAAATAATGAGCTGACACTCTGTGGATATTCCAAAAACCCACTCTGTCTCCAAAAACGCTCCCTGTCAAAGTCCCCCTCACCCCCCCGATTTGAAAAGCACGTTGCAGCCACTTGAATGCCCATAATGCACCGCTCCCAATACAGCTGCAAATGCCTCAAATGTAGCCACCTTACTGCGCTGGCAGCTGCCAGTGTGGACAGGCTGCAGCGCTTTCCCTACTCAGCTGTACGAACACGGGTTTAACTAACAGCGCTGTACATCTGCAAGTGTAGCCAAGGCCTAAGGCTTTGTCTACACTACCAAGTTTTGTCACCAAAAAACTGCCTTTTGGCAACAAAACAGTGAGAGCCTTCACACTGCAATGAGACTTTTTGGGGGGGAAATGCCTGGTTTCAGTTTCTCTCCATCCCTAAAAGAGACTTTTTTCTTTTCCCCTCCCTTTATTGTCAACAAAGAGCCAGTGTGGACACTGCTGTTTGTTTTGTCAACAGAACTGGCTTCCACTAACTAGTCCCACAATGCCTGCCCTGATGACTCTGCTCAGTGTTTGGATCTTGCTGCCCTTTCAAAGCTATGGGAAGTATCTGACAGCTAAGTGCACTGCTCCATTTGGGGAAAAAAGAAGAAATCATTGGAGTTCTACTCTGCACTAGGCACACAGTGGCAGGCAGACTGCTGTTGCAGGGAGTGGGGGAGGAGAGGCTGCTGCACTGCTTTGACATTCCTCAGCAGGGAGAGCTCATAGACCTACTCATGATGCCCCTCACTCGGAGCAACTGAGGAGGCTGTGGGAGAACTCAGAGGGAATCCTCCCAAGATATGCAGCAATCAGCTCCACCTTCCTGCAACACTGTACTGGGGGATCCAGACCCACAGTGCATTGCTCACACTGTCGATGATGGTGCCCACAATGTGGACATGATCTGTCGACAGAGGGAGCAAGTGTGAACACCATTTGGCGATTTTTGTTGTGTCAACTTTTGGTGTCAACATAAGTTTTGTCGACAAAACTTGGTAGTGTAGACAAAGCCTAAGAAAAGTAACATTAAGACTAATAGCACTGTCTAATGAACACTGCATAATAATGCATAATTAATCCCTTTAATTCATCCTTAAGTAATTTAAGATCATAATAAATTAACATTTAATAATCAATTATCAGAAGCAGGAACCCTGCCAAACAATCAATGGGGTCACCAAACAACTGACGTTCCAAAAGAGCACTGAAGGCAAAACAAGGCCGTTGTGGAGAAGCTAAATTAATTCTTTGTTTTGTTGTTCACTGCAGAGGATGTGAGGGAGATTCACACACCTGAGCCATTCTTTTTAGGTGACAAATCTGAGGAACTGTCCCAGATTGATAAATTAAACAATAAAAAATCACTAGAACTAGATGGCATTCATTCAAAAGTTCTGGAGGAACTCAAATATGAAATTGCACAATTACTATCTGCAGTATGTAACGTATCACTTAAGTCAACCTCTGTACCAGATGACTGTTGGGTAGCTAATGTAACTCTGATGAAAGAAAGAAAGAAAGAAAGAAAGAAAGAAAGAAAGAAAGAAAGAAAGAAAGAAAGAAAGAAAGAAAGAACTCAGAGGTGATCCTGGCAATTACAGGCCAGTAAACCTAACTCCAGAACCAGGCAAATTAGTTGAAACTATAGTTAAGAACAGAATTATCCAGCACATAGATTAACAAAATATGCTGGGAAAGAGTCAACATGGCTTTTGCAAAGGAGGACCATTGTCTCGCCAATCTATTAGAATTTTTTGACGGTGCCAACAATCACATGGACAAGGGCGATCCAGTGAATATAATGTATTTGGACTTTCCGAAAGCCTTTGACAAGATCCCCCGTCAAAGTCTCTTAAGCAAAGTAAGCGGCCATGGGAGAAGAGGGATGGTTCTCTCATGGATCAGTAATTGATTAAAAGACAGGAAACAAACTGTAGTAATAAATGGTCAGTTTTCAGAATGGAGTGATGTAAATAGTGGTGCCCCTCAAGGATCTGTATTAGGATCTATGCTATTGGACATATTCATAAATGATCTGGTAAAGGGAGGAACATTGAGGTGGTAAATTTTGCAGATGCTACCAAATTACTCGAGATCTTTAGATGCAAAGCAGACTGCAAAGAGTTATAAGGGAATCTCACTGAACTGGGTGACTGGGCAACAAAATGGCAGATGAAATTCAGTGTTGATAAATGCAAAGTAATGTGCATTGGAAACCATAATCCAAACTATACATACAAAATAATGGTGTCTAAATTAACTGTCACCACTCAAGAAAATTCTTAAAGTTATCACAGATAGTTCTCTGAAAAAATTTGCTCAGTGTACAGTGGCAGCCAAAGAAGCTAACAGAACTATTAGGAAATGGATAGATAATAAGACAGGAAAATATAACACCATTATATAAATCCATGATATGCCCACACCTTGCATATTACATGCAATTCTGGTCACCTTAAAAGAGATATATTAGAATTGGAAAAAGTACAGAGAAAGACAACAAAAAATGACTAGGGTTATGGAATAGCTTCCATATAAGGAGAGATTTTAAAAAATGGGGACTAGGAGATTAGAAAAGAAAGGACTAAGGGGGAACATGACAGAGGTCTGCAGAGGCCTCCATTTGCTCTATGGTGTTGAGATTGATTATTCTGCCCTCCCTGCAAAGGTGGGTTTTTAAGGTTTCTCTTGGGTGGCCTCGTTTTCTCACACCAGCTGGTTTCCACTTGACAGCTTCATGTGGAAGTCTGTGTTGACATTCAGAATACATGCCTCCAATATGTCCATCACTTCCTTTTCTTCAGAAGGAATCATGGAGGAATTATCTAAGCATCATTAATCCACTGCTGCTGTTGCTTGTTGGAGGAAATGAGACAACCATGATATTTTGACTAGTATGTCCATACTTTAGCAAATTAAGATAAAATATAATAGAATGAAGCTTGATATGTTTTTGTTGTTGTTGTTCAGATAGAAGAGAGACCAAAATGAATGGAGAAAGACCAAGGAAATAAAAAGGATCAAGAAAAGAACGTAGTCAAAGATTATCTGATCTCTGCTTGCTTGCATACTTAAATAAATTACTGCAATAAAAAAGAGACATCTATTGTCTCAGACTGATATTCCTTTGAAATTGAATGATGTAGGACTGGGTTCTGTTGAATAGTAAATGGGTCCTTTTCACCTGAACCACAAATGTATTGCTTCAGCCTTTAGCTCAAAGGTGACTTTGAATGACACATGCATCAACTGATGGGAATGATTTTGAATGACAGACTGGGTCCATGTTCTTACAGACATTAATGTGTTGTAGATGTGATTGGCGGGTCATGTAGTCCTCAGGCAAAACAACAGATCTACAACCCGCATCAGTGACTGGATCCCCAGAGACCACAGCGATCGCTGGGCAGACTGAAAACGCCCTGGGCCAATCCCATGACAAAACTCTTTGGCCAGAAATGGAAAGAATGGGCTTGCAACAAAATGTGACGCTGACTTCCGTTTGTGGAGGGACGGATGAGGACAAGCGGGAGTGGGACAAAGGTGACAAAGGTGAGATGTGATAAACATACTAAAACAGCAGTTGGTGAGAAGTAGAAAATTTCCCCCACACACACTATTTCCTTTGGAGTCCTGTTAATTTTAGGTTTGGTTGCCACCCTCTTGTTCCATAGCCATCCTGCTCAAAACATTAATGGGATCTATGTAATTCAATCAACTGTTCAGATATGAACACTAAACACTAACTAGCAAATTCTAGAGCAGAAATATCCCAGATTTTGACATGCTGAGACTTTATTTTGGGATTCAGACTATGGATAAATTTAAACTGCAAACTGTGAATCAAACCTGAATCAGGGATTTTTATTTGAGCCCATCGCTAGTAAATAAATGTATGCCAGGATACGATATCCTGAATCTGTATCCTCCAATTTCTCCTCAGAATAGTTAGTGTCTAAACCTTTCTAACTGCTCAACTGTCATGACAGATTTTACACATCAAATTTGGTATTTGGTAATTATAGCAGGAGCTGGTAGCACTGCCTTTTATTCAAGTTGCCTGACACTTTCCATTAGAAGACCCAGTTTTCAGTTGTTCATAATTGTGCCAAACTTTTAATGCTTGTGCTGAAATTTTCCACGCTAAATATCTGTCTTGGAATGAAGTATTTTGGAAATGTCACTCAAAATGATTCACCGATTTCTGAGAACAAGGTTAGGGCATATTACATTGGTTTGCAATGTTAAAATATTTCTACAACCTTTCTTTGAGAAGCTCTACCACACCATGTTCTGGAGCAGCGATTTGGCAGAAGGCTGGCCTTTGGGTCAGGGATGTGCCTTCTGCTGTTCTGGAAAAATCATAATCCAAATTTAGAAGAAAAAAAAAGAGATGTAATAAATCTGTATTCAGTCAAGGCTTGCATAGTAAATAAGGCATGGGGCCACATGTTGAGCAATGGAATAAAATAAAATATGTAATAGCTGCTCATTCAGTGAGCACTGTCCATCCTTTGCACTGATGGGGGCTAGACTACTGTGGGGACAAAAAAGCGAATGACCATGTAACTAAACCCTTTTTCATAATACATACACACAAAAGGGATGAAATAAGATCTGGATCTAGCATTTTGATTCAGGCCATTATAGAGCTTGGGCAAGAGCTTGAAGTTCAAGAGTGTTCAGAGCTGGAGTTCAGGATTATCTCTATTACTTGTATAGGAGTTCACAGTAAATTGCATTTAAAAAAAAAAACAACCTTCATTGAATCTTCCTTTAACAAACATGTTACAAAAGCTCCAGAGGTAGATACTTTACAGTGGGTATATTTAACAAACCCTGTGGCTCAATTTTGTTGGCATTGAATTCAGCGGGAGATATGCTACTGGCTTCAGTAACTGCAGAACTGGGTCCTTATTTAATAATGACAGAAATAAGCACTGCTATAATTCTTTTAAAATGTTCCATATTGTTCTTTAGTATGAGTTAGGAGTTTAATAACACTGATAAATCTTTAAGAAGATGATATAAATGCTCCTTGTTCTAAGATTTCATAAGAAGTTATGTCTTTTTAATTTGCTTCTAGAGTCCATTGCTGAACCACCCTTCACAAACATGGGAGGACAAAGATCATTGCTGGAAGGAAAAATAATGAGAAACAATAGCAAAAAGGTCACAAAATTCAACTGTGAAATTCTCCTTAATTTGTTTTGGCTAATTAAAACCATCTGCTCTATTCCAGAAAACACTGGAGGTAGGAGAACTGCACCTGAGGCTAGATGAGAAAACCCTTATTTGAAACATATATGATTACCCCCACCCCAATAAATAATGGATGAAACAAAAAATCTTTTTATGCTGTCTGCTAAATATCCCAGCTGAAAATCCAATAAAATGAAATATATTTTAATATTCAAATTGTAATAAACACATGGAAGTTTTCATTTCAGTACCAGATACTTTAGTTGGCTGAGGGAAGGAGAGAAAATTTTATGAAACATCTGTTGAGGTTTAAGTTTATATATTTTTTCCCTTTTGGAACCCTTGTCCAATTAGTTTTAATTTTATAATATATCGACATGTGTGCCAGGGCATAGGGATAGCTATATTTAAAATAAATAAATATTAAATGCCGCCCTTCCCTCACGGGATTTATGTAGTAATTTGCTTATGGGATAGTTCCTTCCTAACCTCAGGCATGTTGGTGGCTGGCTTACATCCTCAAACAGAAGGTTTGATATCCCATGTACATTCTTAAATAGTGTAATTCATTGAGGTTATATTTATTATCCATGTCAATGTCTAATCCTTTTCTGAAACCTACTTTTGCCTCAGTCATGCCAGCTAGTTGCATAGGCTAACTGAACTGTGTTCAAAATATAATCTCTTTAATCAGTTTTAAATTTTCAACCTTTTAATTTCATTGGCTGCCATCTTGTTCCTGTATTTTGTAAGAGGGCATTTAGGAGCTATTCTATGATTCTATGATTCTATGACTGACCTTCCGTATGCAAATAATTTCTATATCTCTCATGTCATCTCTTCTTAGTAATGTCTCTGAACAAAGTCCTAATGTTTTTAGTTTTTCCATCATCTGGTCACTTTTCCATGTTTCTGAGCATTTCTGTTGCTCTTCTCCAGAACTTTCCTATTTCCACTATCTTCTTTTGGAGTTTCATCTGCTGTAAGTTTCATTAACATAAGTGTTATGAAATGACATGTTCACTGTAATAGAGCTTTTTGTGATGAAAATAATAAACTAACACCAGAGATCAATGGAGAAATGCTCTCATAATGCTTAGGCCCTTGATTTTGTAAGCTGATCCATTTGGGTAGACCCCTATACCTCTGAAGAGCTCTAGTGAAATGAGTAGAGTTCTGCCTAGATCTGCTTTGAAGGGTCAGGGTCATGCCTGTTGAAAGTATAGAATGAATATCCCCATTTGATATAAACTGAATTTTATTATGAAACAAAACTTGTGAGAAATAAATCCTTTGTTGTACCATTAAAAAAGTTTTTGGTACAACTGTTAATTTGAAAATGACTCAAAGATATAACACTCAAAATAATCCATGTTACAATGGTTCACAGTAAAAGCTTACTCTCTTACTATGAAAAGCTGGGAATGGAACCTAGTCTCCTGATACTCAGTGCAGCACCTTAACTTCAAGGCCATCTTTCCTCTAAATACAACTATGAAAAACTAGAATAAAATATACAATTAAGATTTACTAAGTTTAGGTTACCATTTTGTCTATAAAATCTCATTGGTCTTTCCCAGCACTCTTTTTGGCCTCTTTATTCTTTATGGTGTATTCTTCCTGGGGTCACTGTCCGTGTTCTTGATCTTGGTTGATATAGTTTCAGTTTAAATTTTGTGTCTGTCTATTTTCTGCCATGTATCCTCAGTTAACCATTCATTGTGGTGTTTCTTCCTGTATCCCAGTGCTTCTTCACAAGTCTTAGTGAAAGTTTCCTTTCCCATTGCCATTTGCCTTCTACTCTGTCATCTTCAAGTACCTAACACAATTTTAAACTCTTGTTGTGTTGTCATCTGTTTCAGTTTGGTGATGTTAGAACATGGCCAGTTCTGTTGTTCAGGTCTCTTTAGCTCTTATTTTCATTCTCAATTTAACTTCTACTAATGCATGTTTCGGTCCCACATTTGTTCCTGCTATGTACATCTTCTAAAATTCTTCATTTGCAGTTGTAATGTGAACAATTTGAATCAATGTGATGACCTCCAAGTTATCTGATGAATAGTACAATGAAGAAAGATAGTCTATCCTATGACCAGGTTGTTCATTCAACAACAAATCAAACAAAAACACAATCAGCAAAAATTTCCGTTTTTGTTCATTTCACCAAGTCCTCGTTTTCCCATAGCCACTTCCATGCCAGTGGCAGTGTTCCTTATATTAGCATTCATATTGCCAATTACTATGAGGACATCTTTTTTTCAGGACCTTGTCTGTTATATTCTGTAGCTGGTTGTAGACTTTTCTTTTTCTTCTTGATTATTCAATATTATATTCCAACAAATCAAACTCATGAGCATTTTCTGGAACTTTGATGTAAATAGTACTGTTATAATTACTTCTGAAAATAGTGTCCATTCTCTCAGGTTTTTGGACACCCTCCTTGATAGTATCAGACCCATGCCATCTCTGTGTAAATCACTGGTGTCATTCAGGAGCCCAGAATATATTAGGATGTCCACTTGACAAAGTTATTTGTCCTGATGCCAGCCTTCTCACTTCACGTAGGCTTAACATATCTAGTGTATATCTCTCCATTTATTTTGTTACTTGGACCGATTTTATCAGGCTTATACATTATCCACATATTTCACATATCAATTTTGGTTATGGATTTAGGAGTGAGTAAATTCATCAGTGGAGTAGCTTCCTTGCAGGTTTTGCCACTTTGCGTTGTCATCTCTCATCTAGGTCTATCTCAATTGAGTTGAGTTGAACTGAGTTTGTTGATTGAGTTGTAATGTAGGTTTCCATAATGACATTTTATTCTTATAAACAAAATGACAACAGCTGCACAGATTGTTTTAGCACAAAATGACATGACATACTGTACAATATCATTAGACAGTAATCAGGAAGAAAAATAAACAACTGACTAGTTCCAGACAATAAGGGCAACTTAAAAATGACATCTGAACAATTAAATACATTGAGGCAGTACTTTAGTCAACTAATGAATGGTGAACTAATGGCCAATCTCCCAGATATAGCGGAAGGAGATTATCTGGATGTCAATCACCAGATCAGAAGTAAAGAGGGCCATTAATCTGTTAAAAAGTGGAAAGACATCAGTACTTACAACAGACTTGAAGAAAAGAGTGGATGTTTTGATAGACGTCCTACTAAATATATAAGAGAAGAAAGAAAAAAATACCAGGGGAAAAGGACATATTGTGAAGCTGCCAAAGAAAGGAGACCTCAGTCAGTTCAAAAACTGGAGGAACATTCAGTTGCTGTCTATCCCAAGGAAGGTATTTACATGAATTATTCTAGGGAGAATAATGAAAGCAGTATTTTCAAGTTTATGGCAAGAACAGGCAGGGTTCAGACAGGAGAAATCATGTATAAATCAAATAGTAACACTACGTAGCATCGTAGAAGTGTTGATCAAATGGCAGTTCCACTTTATATGAATTTTACAGATATTCAAAAAGCCCTTGATACAGTGGATAGAACATTTTTATGGAAGCTGCTATGCGACTATGGAATCCCTTAGAAATTTTTGAACATCATTCAGAGCTTCAATGAAAATGTGACATGCCAGGTAATACATAACAATAAATTGACTAAGGACAAGGACATCTTATGTCACCTGTGATCTTCTTACTGACAGTGATTGTACAGATCAGACAGATCAGAGAACCACCAAGGAGCACTGGACAACAGACATGAAACCAGAAGTTACAAATCCTTGACTCTGCAGAGGATATCACTTTGCTAGCCCATACCCATGTGAACATGCAAGCCAATATAAATTACCTCCAGGCCAACTCACAATTAGTATGGTTGAAAATCAACACCTGATAATCAACACCCAGGACTTTGAGATTGACATTGAAGAGCTCACATATTTTGGCAACATTGTAAGTATAACAGGTGGAACAGATGAAGATATTAAAGCTAGACATGTCTTCCTAATTCCAAAGCCAATCTGGGAAAACAGAAATCTTGCCCTCAAAACTAAACTTTGAATAGCTGACACCACTAAAAAAATCTGTCTTATTATGTGATACTGAAACTTGGATTCATATCTACAACTTCTATTTTGATAATAAACTCCAAGTTTTCATAAACAGCTGACTTAGAATATTTTATTTATAAGATGGTCAGAAAAAAACCCACAAAATTCTGGAGAAGGAGGAAACAGTAACTGATAGGACAGGAAATTATACACTAAAAATGTAGATGTGTAAAGGGGTTCAGGCTGCACCCCTGGGTATTCAGCCCCTGGGCCTCCCTCTTCAATGAGTCAGGGACACTTCAGTCTAGTAGTTGGCTGAAATATCAAATATCTTCATATTTGTACATCTTTTTGCAGCTGTATAATAATTTAATATAAAATAGTGGGATTTTTTAATAGATTTTGAATGTTGGCTTATGTTGTTTTATCCAAGTTTCAACCTTGAAGTGTTTTAAACAACTGGTAATTTTTAAATACGGATATGGGTTTATAGCTAACTGATTTGCATATATCCTTTACTAAAGTAGCACTACATGGTATACTCATTTTTCACTGCCCAATAAAAATATAAATTTTATAATCCTCTAGATTTATCTCAGTCTAACATGGCACCCATATTTGTCATATTAAAAAAAAACCTAGAACATTATTTTAGGGAAACCAGACCTGAGGGGGGTGGGAGGAAGAGGAAAGATTGAGGTTTTGTTTCTATTTGAAGGAAGTATAAAGAGGATTAAAAACAGTCACACTCAAAAATTCATTCCTAATCCTCATCTATAGTCTAATATTTTTCTAAAGTTGCTTTGTGTATTCATTAAGATTCATTTGTTTGTTCATTTCCAAATATTCAATTCTTTTTAAACCCCATATTTAAATCTTTTTTAAAAAAAGGTCTGATCAAGTTCTGTCAGAATTGAGGTATAGAATCCTCTTCTAACTAATGTCCATATTTCAGCTATAAAAAATCCCCATCAATGATACTAGTTCACTGTTTACTTATATTAGCCTTGACAGTTTTCTCAGTTGCAGCTTCCAAATAAAATGCAATTCTTGACACTATCATTTTCAAAGATCATAATGTTATATAAGAAACATGGAACTTGACATTTATAGTATAGTTTGATGTTGGTGATTGAGCTTTAATGACCTGTTATGACATGTCATCCATCCACTACATTGCTATGGAAAATGGAAGTTTTGAGTGTTAAGGGTATGTTGGATTAAATTTCATACCTCTTTTCCCTGTTAGCCATGGAGCCATATTCTTCATATTCAAAGGTATACTGCAAAGGTTATACAATAAAGAGCTCACAGTCTGCATGTTATGGGCATAACAGCAGTGTGACAGGGTTTACAAACCCCTCAGCAGCCAGGCCAATGTTGAGGATCTACGCTGGGAGAGCCCCCTCCGCTACCACTTCTGAAGGGCATCTCTGGCCAGGAGGGAGGACCTAAAAGGCAACAGCCCAGCTCAATTGGTGGCAGACTGGGGAGGGAACAGGCCTTCAGTCCTTGACTCCTGGGAAGGACCTGGCAGAATGCCAGAACTGCTGAGATGCCTGCTGACCTCTCCCCTAAGGAAAAGGAGAGAGTGTCCCAATGCCAAACCAGTCTTTAGAGTAGTAATAGGACTATGAACAAGGCTATGGCCTTCCAGTGATTCCCTGAAGGAAGAGAGACCTATCACCACCTTAAGTGAGTTCATTTGTGATGTAATGGTCCTGTTGAACTTTGACAAATCCCATAATCCACAGACTTGGGCAGAGGGCTGTCTCTCTTAAAACAATACTAAGTTGTTGTGACTGCCTGGATATTGAAGACCAGAATCTGGGGGAGTCCAGGTCCTTGTCACAACTCACAGAGGTGCCATAGGAGGCCAGCTATGTGGGTCCATCTACACTGGAGCTGGAAGATATAATATCTAACTCAATTAGATATACCTGTGCTAGCTCCGAGCAAGCTAGTGTACTAAAAATCAAAGTATAGCTATAGCGTGAGTGGGCGGTGGGGACTAGCTTCCCTAAGTTTTAGGGTCTGGGGTTGGCTGGTACTCAGGTTGCTAGCCCCTCCCACTGCTCGTACAGCTACCCTTCTTGTTTTCGCATGCTAGGTCAATCAGAGCTAGTGTGTCTCTCCTCCACCTGGAAAGTTTACCGTCCACCTCCAATGTATACATGCCCTTTTCAAACCAACTATTGTACTGTTCTCTTAGAAAATTAGCCTTTAAAACAGTACAGTTACAGATTCTCTGTTGTGAAAAATAGAGAAGAAATGACTCTAGGTTATGTCTAAGTTTACTCCCCTTTGAACCAGGATGAGGGAGTTAATTCTGCAGCTAGAAGCAATTGGAACAAGGGATATGGCCAGTGGCTTTTGCTCAGGCCTGCTCCTGCTCTTCCTCCCCAACGCCAGAGGATGCTGCCATGGAGCTGGCTGCCACAGCTCCTATGAGGTGTGCATTCCCTTCCAAAACTCCGGCTTCCTCACATGCAGAACTATTCCACTGCAGCTAGGACCTCTACTCACACAGAGAAGGAGAGGAAGGTTATACTCCCATTTGACTAGTAAGAGCATAGTCAAATGATACTTACAAACACATCCTGCCTTCCAATTGCCTGATTATAGCTCGCAGCAGTGTCAGAGCCCCAGGGCAGCAATCAGCTTCAAATCAACTACCTTCACATTCAAATATTTGCATACTCTTCACTTCAGAAGTATTAATTAGAGCCACAGTGATAATGAAAATACTTGTCACCAAACTCCAGGAGAAGGAAAACATTTTCCAAGGGTCAAAACTATTTCTTTCCTTAATATATCTACTGTAACACAACCTGTGAGACAGAATTATGGTAACCAGATGTCCTGATACTATCAGGACCGTACCAATATTAGGGGCTTTGTATTATATATGCGACTGACTCCCCTTCCCCCCCCACAAAAAAAAAGGGTTCCAGTTTTTCAAACTTACTGTCTAGTCATCCTAATCAGAATATATTAGATTAAATCAGCATTTGCATCCTCATATTATGAAAAGTAAAGTTGAGCTAACCAAACTATTAAATTACAAATGAATAATAAACTGCCAAATTTTAAAATTGATGATAAAGTATATCATTAAGTGAAAGAAGAGTTGAGGAGTAGCTCAAAATGAGTCCTATGAGAATGGGTAGGTCCCTACCCCTACTATGGGTAAATCCATTTGCAAACTTCATTTTTTAATTTAATTATCTATGAAAAAGCATGGAGAAATTTGAATGTACTTAACCGGTATGATTATTAAGAATACTGCTATTTTTATTATCAGGCAGCTATTTTGAAAACCAAAATTTGATTCTAATTTCAGCTCCACACATGCATAAAATGGAACATTATATGATTTTTTGAAGCTCTTGCCAGCAATTACCACCCAAATTTCATTGGCAATGTGGTAAACAATAAAATATGCATTTGAAGATTACAAGAAAAATAACGTGGTTAGGGAGTAACCCCAATCCCCTACCCCCTCAAGGCCTCACTCCAGGCTTGTCAGGGTGAATCCTGTAGAATTCCTCCACCAGATCAGGGTCATGAACATGGGAAGCGGTTTCCCAAGTGTGCGCCTCAAGGCCATAGCCTCTCCAATCCACCAGACAGTATGGTGGGCATGTGTCCATTAGGAACTGAGGGCCTGCACTTTGTACTCCTTGTGACCCTGAATTTTGACTGGTGGAGGCTGTGGTGTGATTCAGTCAGGGAAGGGGTTCTTAGTATAGGGCTTCAGATGGGAAACATGAAAAACTGGGTGTATTTTGAGAGATTGCGGATTGTACTTTAAAGGTAACTGACATATCTAGAAGGGTCCCAGGAACTGCTGGTCCAATTTCCGAAAGGGTCAGCTGGTCTGGAGATGCTTGGTGGTGAGTCACCTCTTCTGGCCTATGATGAATTCCAGAGCTCCCTGTTACCAATGAGTCTCCTGTAAGCCTTCTTCACCTCCTCTAGGTGGTTCTTGAGCTCCTCCCGAATTAGATGGATTGGTTAGACCTAGTTGATGGCATCTGAGTTCAGGGAGGCTGCTGGCAGCACTAGGTAAAAATGGGAGTGGAACCCCTAATTCATGAAGAAGGAGCTCTGACTTTTAGAGGCATGGTTGGTGTTATTACATGGAAACTCTACATATGGCAGAAGTATGGACCAATTATCTTACTTATAGTTTATGAAACACCTCAAATACTGTTCCAGTACCAGGTTCATGATTTTTGTTTGCCTATCTGTTTGAGGGGAAGAGGGGTGACTTGATCCTGAAGGTCCTGGGCCTGTGGGGAACTGCTGGTTAGAGGGAAGCCCACACCTTCCATCATATAGGGAGGGGTTGAATGGGGTGGAAGGTGAAGTGGTTTGAGCAAATTGTCAGGGTTGGGTCATGGGTGGTCCTTTGTGCACTGGTCAGTTACAAAGTTGCAATCAAGAGATGAGTAGCGGGAGCAGGCTTGAACTAGGTGACAATACCAGACAGTCTGGGTCAGGCACCAAGTTACAGACAAGGGCAAGTAGCAGAACTGGGAATGAACCAGGGTCAGAATCTGGAGTCTAGGATCCATAGGCAGGCAAGGTCTGGAGTGGAAGCAAGCAGGCAGCCTGCATTATTGTTCAGCCAGCTCCCCAGGAGGACGTCCTGGTTTATATACCAGCATGAGCCAATCAGTGGGCTGCTGGAGGTCAGGGCAGCCTTCATGCCCTTCTGGGAAGTACTTCCTGCAGTGCCTAGATTCACAGAGTCTTCCAACAGAAACTCAGCCCCCAGCTTCCAGAGCAAATGTAGAGGCATCTGGTACCAGTTCTGGTGCCACAGATTCTTACACATGCTTACATTTCTTCACACAGGTAGCCTCATTGACTTCACTGTGAATACTCACATGCATAAATTAAGCATGTAAGTAAGTGCTTGAAGGATAAGGGCCTGTGTTTGCTTTTGATAATGCATTTTTGTTTTTGTAGTCCTGTTCATAAACTAAAAAAAAATAATTTTTCAGCAATCCACATCTCATCTTGCACAATATGGCAATCAAATCCTTGGTTTTCTCTGTAAACAGCGAGCAGAAATGGTCTCTTGTCAGGTAAACCTGTTATTTCATGATAATGAAACACCTAATGAGTAATCAAGACAGTAAATTATTCTGGCATTCCAGAGAAGGTTACAACTAGATGTGGAGTATACTTAGATGGGGTTTCCAATTGTTTTTCGTCTTACATCTTAGCTTTTTATTTTTTTGACTTCACTTCACATTTTCTATAATGATAGATTCTCTCCCAACTCAGTGTCTGCAGCACACCCGTATTTTCTGTATGCAACTTCAGACTTCCACTTTAATTTTTAAATTATATAAATCTTTGTTCTAGGTAGGTAGATAATATTTTGGGGCCTCTAGCCAAGAGATTGTATACTTAACACTGAAGATCAATACTATTTTGGAAAATTGTTGGCATTATTTCTATCGCTGCCACAGGTGCAGAGCCCATACTTGTAAGCCATCCTTTTGATGGCCAGTAGCAAACAGCTTGTTTCATTTTAAGTTCAGGTATCAGCATTTTCTATGCTCTTGTAATTCTTTTCAGTGTTTTTTTTGTTTTTTTTAAAGAGCTAATACCTGGGCATATGTTTAAATTCAGATAGGGTACTAGCAAGTAATCCATAGCAATAAGGCATTTCATCCCAAAAGATCAAACTAATATTGCATGCCATGTAATTTTATAAAGTATTTAATCTCTTTTCTCATTGTTGCCTATTGCCCAATGTTGAAGTCCAGTAGAAGGCTTTAACTATTTAAACAGTGAAAGAATTTTTCTTTAAATCGTTAGAGAGAAGCATTTCACTCTCTCGCTGTTTTTTCTCCCTCTAGTTTGAATCAGCTTTGTAAATCACACAGGAGCCCCGGAATCATTTGTGATGAAAGATAGGACTGAAAGCAGACCAAATTCTCTGCTTGGATAGATGTGTACACATAATAGCTCTGTGCTAGCTAGTGCACTGAAAATAGTAGTTTGGCAACATGGGTGGCAGCCAGGGCTGGTGCAAGGAAGTTTCGCGCCCTAGGCAAAACTTCCTTGCACCAGCACTGTGCCCCCGCTCCCACCGCCCAGCTAACACCCCCCTCTCCCGTGGCAGCCAGTTCCTCATCCCCCCGGCGGCGGCTAACCCCCCGGCTTGCGGCGGCTATGCCCCCCGCCAGCCAGCTCCCCATTCCCCCAAAGCAGCCCCTGCCCGCGGGCCACTGCGGCTCCCCCCACTCAGCAGTGGCCAGCCCCCTGCCCGTGGCCACACGGCTCCCGCCCCCCCACGGCGGCCGGCTCTCCCCCGGCAGCTAACCCGGGGGCTGGGGCAGCCTCCCGCCCGCTGCGGCCGGCTCTGCCCCACCCCACGGCAGCTAACCCGCGGCAGCTGGGGAAGCCTCCCACCCACCCCGCCCGCGGCAGCTTACCCACGGCGGCCGGGGCAGCCCAGTATCCTGTCTTTTGACAGTGTCTGGTGCCAGATGCTTCTGTGGGAATGAACAGAATAGGGCAATTATTGAGTGATCCATCCCCTGTCATCCAGGCCCAGCTTCTTTCAGTCATAGGTTTAGGGACACCGAGAGCATGGACTTGCATCCCTGACTCTCTAGGCTAGTAACCATGAAGTATATATATATATATTAAGCCCTGTTAGAATTTTGGCCTTCAATGAGTTCCCCTGGCAATGAGTTTCACAGGCTGACCGTGGGTTGTATGAAGAAGTATTTCCTTTGGTTTGTTTTAAACCCGCTTCCTATTAATTTCATTGGGTGAATTCTGGTTCTTGTGTTATGTGAAGGGGTAAATAACACTTGCTTATTCATTTTCTCCACACCAGTAAGTGACAGGGAGGAATGGAAGAGACTGGTTTCTGCCCCGTGTGCCAATATTGGCATGGGAAGGATGTAAAAAGAGAATTCTTCAGCACGTGCCAAATGGTTGTGGAGGCAAGATTTACCTCCTCAGTGTTCCTCTAATCACACAGTTGTCCCTGCATCCGTGAGGAACTAACTACCACAAATCACCAGGTATCTGTAGGCCTAAGACATTTATATGAAGGCTCTGGCATTTTGAGCTACTCATTGGAAACCGTAAGTGAAACCCCGTTATAATGCGCCCCGCGATAACGCAAATTCAGATATAACGTGATCATAAAGTGGCTCCGGCTACCCCAAGCAAAAAAAAAGCACCCGGAGCGTGCTTCCTTGGCTGGTGCCTGGAGCCGACCCTGGCTCCATCTCCTCCCCATCTCCCCACATTCCTCCCTCCCTGCCCCCGCTTCCCCTTTTGGCCAGAAGAGAAGAGACTGTCTTGAAACTGACCATCTTGAAACAGTAAATTTTCGTAAACCCGCTATAACGCGACCCTGCATATATCGCAATCAATTTTTTTGGATGCCAATTATCACGTTATAGAGGGGTTTCACTGTACTCATCTCCCTCTGTCCCCTGTAGCACATATTTTCATCAAAGCCATGCTACCAATACTTCACACTTGGCTCTGAGGGCCACAGAATTAGAGGGGGCTTACAACTGCAAAGCAAAAACCCATGGGAAATACTGCAACACTGCTGAGGAATTTTACCCTCAGTTTTAGATAGGTAGATGATCTCTCATAGGGAAGCGACAAAGGGTCCTGTGGCACCTTATAGACTAACAGAGGTATTGAAGCATAAGCTTTCGTGGGTGAATACCCACTTCTTCGGATGTTTTGCATCCGAAGAAGTGGGTATTCACCCACGAAAGCTTATGCTTCAATACCTCTGTTAGTCTATAAGGTGTCACAGGACCCTTTGTCGCTTCTACAGATCCAGACTAACACGGCTACCCCTCTGATACTCTCATAGGGTGTATCTCCACACTCAGGTGCCCAGGTTCCAGCCTAAACTGGAAATGTGTGGGGTCCTTTCCTTTTAATGAGGTCAGAGGAATGGAGAGGGAGTTAGGCCACTTAGACATTTGCTACCCTTTCTCCACCTAAGACTTTTAATAAGTGAATGAATACTTTTGCTCTTGTCTTCCAAATAAGTCTTACTTTCTGTAAGAAAAAGATAACTTACGTGGTTGAAAAATGTAATCATACACAAGGCTAGATTGTGTCAAACACCCTAAGTAAGGACTGAATCAAAAGTGAGTTAGGTTCTTCACAGTTTTACCTTCAGTAATCTACTCACACTTTCATAAAATGATGAATTACAGCTATTTAGAAGGGCAAAAGTGATCAGATACCTTTACAGGGTTCAACATTCTACTTTGCCCCAGTAGAAATAATATTTGGCTAATAATTTTCACAACGAATAGTTAAAGTATTATAGTTATAACCTGAGAAAGTTGTAGTAACACATCACAGCTAGCAAATGTTTGCAAAAAGAATGATTTATAAACCTTATAAAAACTTTTAATTAAAATAGTCATGTTAACCTTTATTTCACCTATCTGTGTTAGCTGAAATTACTTTGGACCTGGACTGAGTAGAGAATAAGGGGAACCCTTTCCTTAAAATGAGTGATTTAAATTCAGATATTGAAATTCAACACTTCTAGATATGTGTGGGCCATTTTGTGAAGTTTCCCAGAGAAAATAAAAGTGTCTCAAAATTCTTGGGCCCAATTCAGCTGAAGAGCTGTGTGCAATTCTACTGACAGTGTAACCAGCCTTGGGAGTGTTTGGCCTATGCAGGAGTACCTTTGGGTAGCATACAAATCACTGTAGTCGCTCCTATGTCATCACTTCCTTGCTGCCAACTCAAGGGACATGGTTGAAAGGATGGCTGAGAGACTACAGCACCCTCCTTCTTAGCTCTTCCAAACTCATCTCAGCCAAGGATCTAGAGCTTTGTTATTTACATGTGTGTTGGGTAAGTTATTCTTAAATTTGAATGTACCATCTACCTTTGTAGAAAGCTTCACAAAAGGAAGAGAAAGGCACAACAAATAGAAGTGAGTGAGGATGTGAGGTGAAGAAAAAAGCTGTACCCACATGTAGCTACAATGGACAATAGAGAAAGTTTAGATTGGAAAATAGAAAAAGTTCCTTCTCAAATCTACTTAACCAAAAACTGGTAATTCAGTAACTTAATGAGAAGCTGCACTATCCCTAGGTTAGAGAGCAACATCTCTATTTTAACAGGACTATTTGGACATCCAAGTGTTACAGCTTATGACCGCTGGTTCTTCTGAACAAATAAACAGGGAGATCCTTGACCTAGTACTTGAGGACAAGGACATAGTGGGAGGGTACGGTCAATCTGAGAATTACAGAGGAGAAAAAATGACAACCCAACATCTCCATTTAGTTACCATTCACCTTGTATCAGTGACCCACACATGGGAAGACCATGTTTTGGTCACTGATACAAAAAGACCTCCCTCACATCTTTAATCAGAGCCTAGATGGAATAAAGAGCTATACTTCAATTTTAATGTACATCTAGTGTTCCTATGCTAAAATTCCAAATATTAAGCACAAAGTTAAACCTCAGGAAAGATAAGTCACAATTTATGGAGAAAAGGTGACTGGTGGGTTAAAGTTTAAACAGCATATTCAAACTTGAGTTTCTTGGGTTATTCAAAACCTTTGCCTACTCATATCTGTTGACTCTGATTAACAGTTCCACTATGTCAATGAAATATGATACAGGCTGCAACCTGTATTCTGGGTGATGTTGCAATACAATGCATTAACTGCCTTTGTGTTTTAATATGATTTACTCTTATATTTTGCTGTCTGATGGACAGACATGAAAGCAAACTCTGGTTTACTATATGGGTGAAGTTCAGAATCTTCTATCTTGGATGAGTATATGGGAATACTAACCCATTTGGGCTTAACTGTAGAAGAGACAGCCTTCAGATAAAAGTTTTCAAAGGTTTAAAGACTTGGAAACTAAGTTTAAACAAAGTGACATCTGACTTCTTCAAACTACATGCTGTGTGCGCCCTCCAAGACTCCATGTTCAATGGTTCCAGAAATTTCTGATAAATGGTTTGATACCTACAGTATTTTGAAATGATCACACAGCACTTTGTGTGTCAGTAGGTAGAAAAATGGTTTTCTTCGCAGTTGTTCTTCACCCCTGAGGATTTAGAACAGAATCTGAGTTAGGATAAAGCAATCCCCTAGAATTTAGCAATCCAACTGTAATCCAAGCATGGCCATAAAACAAGGACAATTTTTTTTAAAGCAGAATATTAATAAGACAACAACATCTAGAAAAAACCCGATGCTGTTTAGGAAGGTTTAAATGGATTGAAATTATTGCTGTCCCCAGGATAGAAAGCTACGGTTATAATATTTGTTTCTAAATTAAGGATAGGTAGTACATTCCAAGAGAGTCCATGACTACCATATATTATGAAGAGGAGGGTTGAGTGATGTCATCCACAAGCATAATTATCTGCTAGGAGTGCACTGCCTACAGTGAGCTATTTCTATAGAGTCCTTAAAAAACAAAAGAGAAAATTCATACCTATGCATTTACATGGGATTATTGACATGTGTGTAGTATCCAACCAGCACATTCATTTGAATCCAGATTTCTAAAAGCCATTTCCTAGTAATCTGTCTCAGTATGTACAGCAGGAGATTAAGAGAAGACAAACAAAGGACTTTTTACACCAGAATTATCGGTTTGCCAACTAAGATTAATAAAGCAGCTCAGCTAAAAGAACAAACCATGCCTTTAGGGGGGTGAGGATGGGAAGTCCCCTCCCCCCCTCAAAAAAACCCCAAACCAAAACAAAAAGAAACAGACACTAGGTAAGGCTGAGATTTTTAAATTCACATGTAAATTCTCACTTAAGGTCCCAGCAATAACTTAAACTCTGCCCTTTTCGATGGATCCATTTTGTTGCATGATCTTTTATTACAAAATTTGCATACAGTATTGTGCCAGAGTGAGGAATCAGCCTTGACTTTGAGTGCAGAAGGTGGGGGCCCACAAGGATTCTAAAAATTAATATTGGCCATTCCAGACTTGTATTAAACTCCCAAGGTTACAGCTTCTCTTTGACCTTGGATGGGTAGATGCTGCCACCACCCAAATGCAAAAAAACCCTTTGCACCTAAGAAGGCGCACTTGGGAAAGTTCCCACCCCACACTTTTAATAAGTTCTAGCCCTCTCATTGGCTCTTTTGGTCAGGTGCCCACTCCCTTCCTTTTACCTATGGGCTTTTTTAACCCTTTACTGGTAAAGCAAATAGAGAACAGCTACTAACAGGGATTTTGTAGCTAACTGGTTGGCTGGCTGGCTGGCTGGCTGTCCATAAAAGGGAGCTATCCCCCCTTCATTTATCACAAGTATGGACAGTCTCGGTACTTGTCAGGTGCCCTGGCACACCTGACACCAACACAACTCAGAAACTAGTGTCCTTTGATGGAAAGGAATCACAACTCTCTCTCTATATTAAGCCCTTTCTTTCCCCTCCGCTTCCCCATACAAAGCACATTTTTATAATGTAATAAGATATGTGATTAAGTTCAGTATTCCTTTTCCGCAGATACATGAAGCATATAATAGACTCCTGTAAAATGTTGATGGAGTTGACTCTTGAAGAGGTTTTTGATCACTTTGCCCTAGAAGGGGACATTAGAAACAGATTGGTAATTGGTGAGATCATGTGTGTAAAACTGTGCTTTCGTGGGTACTGGCTGGACTATTGTATACTTCAGAGTGATTGTTTATGCCACACTAGCCTGATGTAGTTTTCTGTCTCTATGTACTGGCTAGATCAATAGAGGTTTATGAATCTATTACTGCCTTCCAGTTAAGGGATCGTCTTCTTTAGCTCAGGGAGTAGGTGCTCATGCTTTTTAGATTCAGAGACCTTGGATCCAGTCCAGACAACCCATCCAGGGGATTTGATACAATAGCATTACCTACTTGTACTTCATCTTTAAATACAGATTTGTGTGTGTGTAATTATATGTTCAAATAGGGGTGTCACAAGAAAAACGTAAATGTCTAAAAGCAGAAGTGTAAACAATGATTGTTTAAATACAGTATACTGTTGTAATTTTGATACCTTTGATCAGGAACATTTTATATGGGATGTCATTCTCACTATGAGAAGATGTCTCCAAACAAAGGGACAGTAAAAAGGAAAATTCATCAAAAGGGAAATATATTTTAGGAGAATCCCCACTACCCTCTTTGAAGGTATGTTTGCATAGTAAAGAAAGGATGAAAGCTGGGAAATTGTTTATGATTGAAAGTATGAATTATATCTAATTATACAGCATCAAATGGAGTCATTAGGGCATAGTTATTACAATGAATATAAAATTAATTCATAATAGTAGGACAAGTCAGAAAAGTGCTATTACTTTCAGAAATATGAATGATTTAGTTGTCCATAAATTATTACTTGTACTGTGATAATATATATCATATATTATCAATAACACATTCAAGTCTTAAAAAAAAAAAATCAACTCGCCCCCTAATTCAGCATGAGCAGGAAGTGTTTAGTGAGTGCCATTAATCTCTGAAGAATCTAAGTGTTATTAAAAGGAAAAGTTTCTAACTGCTAAATAAAAGCCCTTCCAAACGTAAAAAGGGTAACCAATGCAGTGCTGTCTTCCAAACATGCAGATAGGCAAAAATAGTGTCTCTCCTGCTGCCCATAGCTATCCCAAGCTGCTGAGGAATGAAAGCTGACCAGTCTGTTTTTATACTGCGCTCATGGATCCCTGTTGACAGCAGTGAAACTGATAATAATTGATCAGTTTCAATCTGTGGAATGAGCAGCAGCTGCAGTTCCCCCCACCAAACCTCCAAGACTTGGGAGAAGAGGTAAAAGAGTGGAGATGACCACGTGCAGCAGGCAGAAAAGCTGAGGAGGATATGTAGTAGAGAGACACCCTCCATCACAGCAAAGAGAAGACTGAGAGAAAGGTAGAAAAGCACAGACCCCTCCTTATCATACACACACTCTTGGATAGCCAGAAGGTGCATGGGTAAGGATGCAGGGAGGAAAGAGACAAGTCCTTCTCCTTTCCAGGAGAGACAGAATCAGACTGTGTCTAATAGGCTTAATCCTATGGACATTAGATCTGGTAAAAATTATAATCTGTTTGAGTAAGTATATGGGTAGGTGTTGAGCCAGGCATCAGAGAAAAAGAAATTAATGGGATATGTGAGAGCATGGCACATGTCTATATTGGCGTAGGAGAGAAGAGGAGACAGAATACGAGAGGAGGTATAGAACACATGTAGGAAAGGGAAAGAGAAGGAACACAGGGATGGGAGAAAAAGGGGGGGGAAAGTGAAAAAATGGAATGAACCCAGAAAGGGAAAGAGGTAGAAGAGAATAGAATAGAATAGAATAAAATAAAATCCAAAAAAGCAGACCATAAGAGTAGTTTGGGTTCCCCCCCACCACCTTTGCCCAAGACACTGACAAACTAGTCAGTGTCAGCACTGTTACTGAAGCATGTAGTAAACCACATCTGATAGCCCATTTGGTAAATTTCCATCCCCCACCCCTCAAAAAGAGTTACATAAAACACACTATATGAGCTATTTATCATATAAGATCGAATGGGTTCTGAATAGTCTACAGACAGAATGAAAACATTAAAAATGAAAGCAAATAATCCTGTACCTTGTTGAAAGCAGGTTTTGGGGGCTCTCCCCCCCTTTGATATATACGGAGTAAATTCTGTTGCTATAGATCTCTATAAAGTTCTATGAATGGCATCTCTTGAGGTTTCATACCCAATGATTCATGTTTTATGAAACTTTATTTGAATTCAGTGAGAAAGCAAGTCTATTTTCTTCCAATAATCAGCCTAAAAATGTAGACTTCATAGACCCAACCCAGTTGAAACAAATGGATTGAAAAAGCCTTGATGCAAGTTACAGTGTACTTGATAGTTATCAGTACAAAGTAAGTTTGAATACAGAGCTTCTAAAAGCTCAACCACTTTATTTTTGGGTAAATCTTGCAGTCTCGGCTCAGGTAAAACTCCAATTAAATTAATGTATAGGAAAGAAGTCAATAAGAATTTTGTCTGAGCTAGGTGTACAGAATTGGCCCCATAATATTCAGGATTCAGAATGGCTTTAAAGCCATAGAAACAGGTCAAAAGACCATTTCTGAGTCTTAAAGGAAAAAGAAATCTCTGCATTGAGAGTTCTTTATAATGGTATCTCTTAATCTGATCTGTCTTTTAAAAAATTCAAAAAGGAAAGCATGTTGTTTAGGATAGAAGTGTGACATGAGTCCTGTGGAGAATGAAAACTGAACAGAAGAAAAAGAATGGTTTATCTGTTTGGGTTGAAGTTGTTTTTATATTCTTTGCAGAGAAAGGCACAAAAAAGAATGCCTCCCCCCACACAAAACAAAAAAAGGAGAAAAGCTTCCTTGGCATGACAAATCCTGGCTCCTGCCTAGTCTGCTGGAGCACTTATGATTCACAATAAATATATCTCATGGGGCAGATCCTCTTTATTACAGCAGCACATAAAGGGCCCAAGCCAAGACTAGGGTCTCATTGAGCTATGCCCTCTACAAAACACACATTTAGAGAAACTGCCTGCCCCAAAGAACTTACAATCAAGGCTTTGTCTACACTGGGAGTGTTTGGCTGGTATAGGAATACTGTTCTATTATACAGCAAACCACTCCTACTGATGATGGGCAAAGCTAGATGGGCAAAGCTATCCTCTGTACAAGTATTTAGCCACCTCACCATGAGAAAATCAAAGATATACAGTTAAAAGTGCAGTTTGGTAGTATAGCTGCATCTACACTAGGGGCTTTTGCTATGTAGGTCTCATAGACTCTAAGGTCAGAAGGGACCATTATGATCATCTAGTCTGACCTCCTGCACAATGCAGGCCACAGAATCTCACCCACCCACTCCTGGAATAATCCTCTCACCTATGTCTCAGCTATTGAAGTCCTCAAATCATGGTTTAAAGACTTCAAGATGCAGAGAATCCTCGAGCAAGTGACCTGTCCCCCGTGCTGCAGAGGAAGGCGAAAAACCTCCAGGGCCTCTGCCAATCTGCCCTGGAGGAAAATTCCTTCCCGACCCCAAATATGGTGATCAGCTGAACCCTGAGCATGTGGGCAAGACTCATAGGAGCCGACTTCCATCAGCTCCGCTGGGTGCTCATGCCCCGGTCCCGCCCCAACATCGGCTGGCGTCGGGGGCGGGGCCCCGCCACGTCGGCCGGCATCGGGGGCGGGGCCCCGCCACGTTGGCCGACGTCGGGGGCGGGGCCCCACCACGTTGGTCGGGGGCGGGGCCCCGCGCCCCGCAACGTCAGCCGGCGTCCCAGGCAGAGATGAGGTGAGCTGGGCCCGGGGCGCGTGGCTGGCGGGGAGCTGTCGGTGAGTGCTGAGCACCCACCAATTTTTCCCCGTGGGTGCTCCAGCCCCGGAGCACCCATGGAGTCGGCGCCTATGGCAAGACTCACTAGCCAGACACCCAGGAAAAAGTTCTCCGTAGTAATTTCTAACATCCCATCACTGACCATTGGTTCTATTTAGCACTGATGGTAATTAATTGACCTTTGACTAAGATCATGTTATCCCATCAAACCATCCCCTCCATAAACTTATCTAGCTTAATCTTGAAGCCAGATAGGTCTTTTGCCCCCACTGCTTCCCTTGGAAGGCTGTTCCAGAACTTCACTCCTCTGATGGTTAGAAACCTTCATCTAATTTCAAGTCTAAACTTCCTGATGTCCAGTTTACATCCATTTGTTCTTGTGTCCACAACTTTCCACACCTCTGACCAGCATGGCTATGCCAATAGAAGTCTGTAGAGTAGATTTGGCCTCAATAGACAAAACAGAAAAAAGGTGAGAGGAGGAACAGAAGCACAAAGAGGTGAAGGTCACACAGCAGGCCATAGCCACATCTCTTGAATCAAAGCCCTATGCACTAGATCATGGTGTCTCATTGCTTTCAATGGAGCTACACTAATTTGCTAGGGTTGCCAAACCTCCAGGACTGGTCTGGAGCCTCTGGGAATTAAAGATTAGTCTTTAATTAAATATTATGTTGTGTGATGAAATCTCCAGGAATACATCCAACCAAAATCGGCAACCCTGTAATTTACACTAGGAGGAGGATCTTGCTCATTGCGTTTTAGGACCGCTCTCTAAAATTATGTAACTTGTAAGGTCATATCACAGAAATAATTGCTGTTGTATGAATTTAGATGGAATATATAGGCCCAAAAGAGTTAACATGACCCTGTCACTGTGCAACCTTAAACAGTTTTGAACCAGGCTCAGGATTTGGTATACAGAGACCTCAGCCTGAATAGTACCATTGGGCAAGAACCATTGAAAATATTTTAACCTTTTATTTAAATATACAGAAGAAAAGGAAAAAGAGTGAAAACATTTGAAATGTAATATTTTAAGGCTTTCATTTTAACACTTATTTCCTTTCCCTCTAGCTGGTGAAAGTTTTGAAAAGAACCCCCTTCCCCCTACCCATTTAACAGTTTCAGTTGGTATTAAAAATCATAATTTAAAATTAAAATTAAAAGTAATTGGGGTTTTTTCGGGGGTGGGATAGGCAGAAAAATAAGAAGTAGGTAGTTGAAATGACCTGGAGCTATTCTTGCTGAAGGCCAATTCCGTTGCCTAAAAGGCAAAACAAAACAAACACACACAAAAGGAAAGAGGAAAAAAATAGCAAAGACAGAAAATGCAGCTTTTGTCTCTGATGTTAACTCTCACTTGCAACTTCACTTTTGGAAAAATAGATTCAGCTCCCAGTCTTATCAACTACTCTGAGACCTGACAATCTTCTACCAGCATCAGGATGTTTAGGGCATTGCTATTACCTGCCTTTCTAGTCACAAGCTTACAGCGGTGTTGGAAAATACAGTCTTGGCAGGACCAGCCAGACTTTTATTAGACAGAAGGCAGAAAGAGAGATATAGGAACAAGAAGAAATAAGATGGGAAAGGAAAAGAACATGGCAAAGGTTGTGGGACTATATGAAGTGACAAAGTCTCACATCCCAAGTGGTGTTCAGGATTTATCGAGAACTCATGGAGGTGGCATACTAATAATGTTCTTTACTCCATTTGCATTACATTTTTCACTGTATATGGCTCACTTGTATCTTTTGAAGCTTAAAGAACATCCTGCAGTTACAAGCATACGTCTGAAAAAAAACCTTCAACTCCAAAAACATGTTTCCACATGCAGGTTTTAAGCATTTGGAACATGGCAAACATAAGTATAGGTCGATTTTCATGAAATATTTCAGATTTAACATTTTTATTACCAAAGCAAGACCCTTATCCAGAGAAAAATGAGACAGATTTCAAATGCATATGTTTCAGCATCAAACATCTGAATCGACAGGAATATTAGATTTGTTGTACTGTAATCAGAGCAAGTAACCTGTCTCTGAGCCACCAATATATCACATACCACATTTACCCAACTAATATGCATGATGTGAGGGGGAAAAACAAAAACAAACAAAAAAACCACACCACACACACTTACCCGCCTGACCCATATACTGGTAAATGAACATTCAGCTTCAGTTACGAGTGGTCCTATTGACTTCACCGAGACTCCCCAGATCCATAAGGGGAAGGACATGTACATTTGCATGATCATGACTTTAATGAGTATTGGAAATTCATCGCAAATTGCATTAATTAAGTGCCACTGATACCATTTTAAAATTCAAATATATTTAATTCAAAATCTGTCAGCACATTTTCCCTATTTCCCACCATACATACTAGTATGTATATCTAAGATGGTACAATATATTTTTTCCACTACTTGAGAAATAAATGATAACTGAATGATACAAGATTATCATTCATAAGGCATATGCAGATGGGGCAAAGTTGAGGTTGCCCATTAACCATTAACTGTTATCTGACTTCTGAATGTTTAATAATGCAGCTAACTTTCTCTTTATGTAGCTTTTTTTAAACTGGAATTTCCAAGAGCTTTTAAATAAAAGGCAATAGAAGGAACTTCATTCTCCAGGAGTTGAAAGCTCACCAGGTTCAGTGACCTCAGAGTTGTGTTATATGCATAATGAAAACACTGCAGCTCATACCTCTTCACTAATTTTAAATATTTTAAATATATTTTAAATATTAGATAATTTAAATTAGTGATAATTTTAGAACTTACACAGAGCTCTTCTTTGTGTGAATTGGAAACCTTCTCTCTTTCACCAACAGACGTTGGTCCAATAAAATATATCACCTCACCCACCTATCCTGGGCCAACATAGTTACAACACTTCATACATTAGAGCTAACATTCCTGGGAAGTGAAAAGTAAGGGAAACTCTTGGGTGACTTCAACAGCTCCTGAAAGGAAGTCCCCAGGATGCTCAAATGAGAAAACAAAATACATCAAAGAAAGTGATACAGACATAGAATATACTGAATTATAGTGTAAGTGCATAGCAAAAGTTTCGTATTTCAGTAGTACAATAGCAAGAAATTAGAAGGGGGGGAAAAAAAGGAAAAACTGCTCACAAATCTATTGTCATGCTCTAGAATAGCTTAGCTGAATGCCAAGCAAACCAAAATGCTCTGCCTTTGACTGCAAACAGTAATAGTTGTACATGATGAAATGTCAGGATTTTGCCAGTAGGTTTATTATTAATGGTAGAAATGTTCTTACACAGTCTGATTCTCTCAGATTGGTGACTTGAGAAACATTACTGATAAGGAAAATGCCAGTGAGGCTAGGCACTTCAGGGTAGAGTTCAAGGAAAAGTGCTCTATTGTCTAGCATTCATCTTAGGTAAAAATTGCTGCCAAAGAGAGGAAACTAAGGGGGGTGGGAGGGGGAAGAGACAAAATGATTTGTCCTGTATTCTTCAAAACATTCCATTATAGTAAAATTATCCTCACAGGCACATACTAACAGATGCTCAGGCATCAACTAAATGTTGTGTTTGCCGTTCAATGTGCATCTTAAATCAATAACTATGATGGGCCAGATTCTGTACTAATTTATTTACAGCCCAGGCAGCTATATTAGATTCAAAATGGATTGTGCCCCATGTACTTCAGTGGAGAATTTTGTATGATGTTCCTAAACACAAACATCTTCATTAAGTGTCAGTTTACCAACATACAGTACCAAGCAAATGAAATGCACATTCATGAGTTGTCTTGACATAACAGAGGGAGCGGTTGGCTGAACATTTTCCAGAATACTATTGAATTAAGGTTTGATTTTGTTAGGAGGCGATGTCATCTGAAGTGTGCATTATTTCTATATTTAGGTAAAGGCAGGGAGACAAGAGCTCTTGGACAGTGCCTTTCCAGCAGATTTTCTAAGTCAAAGGACAGTTAGGCACTCAAACTTCCCACAACCTTCAGTGGAAGTTGGGTGAGGAATTTTCATGTGTACTTCTGAAAAATCTGTCACTCAGATTAAAAAAAAAAAGAAAGAAAAGAAAAGAAAAGGGAAAAAAAGAAAAGAAAAGAAAAGAAAAAAAATAGAGCTCACAGTGATATTTTTGCAATTTTATTCAGCACATATGCATTGACTCACCAAGAAGTGAATGTATTTTCTATATCAAGAAACACAAGAAATTAGATGTTAGTTGCTTCCTAATCAGCAACCCTTTTGTGCTAAGAAAAATATTGCAAATTCTTAGCTACAGTAATGTTAGCAATAGGTCTATGAATCAACTTCTTTTTCTTAATAAGCCCATTCAAGTTTTGATGTTACATTTTTATAATCTGTGTATTGTACCGTCTGCTTGATGATTATTTGCTGCCTACTTTCCTGATATAATCGTGCAGTGTAAACATAATCATAGTAGCATAAGGAAAACAGTTACTCTTCTCAACAGGCTGCACAAGCACCATCTGTCCATGTTAATCTTTCCCCCTTAAAAAAACCCACACACATTTGTAGTGTCTGTAACAAAGGGGGGGAAAAACCCTTTATTGTGATATTCAGTAACTTAAATGAAGCCCTTGAACAATTTTTAACTACTATTGTTGCAGGTAGTACCTACGATTACTATAAATGAAAAAAAAGATTGAGTGGGGCAAACTTATTTTTTCAAGTTTATTTATGGTATGTTGTGTGCCATAACTTTGACTGTTTCTCCAATTTATTTCCTCTTGCCTTTGTGTGGGTCTTTTATGAAGCAATGGGGAGCGGAGGAGGGCGAATCACACTTTAGGGAAGTGTGCTGTAAAGCCACAAAAAATGGTAGTAGAGTTCAGGGCAAGTGTAGTACCTGAAAAAGAAAAGAAAAAAATCTACAACATTTAATCTTTTTAAAAAGTGACTAGATTTCATATTGACTATGCTCCTTTAAAAAGATGAAGTAACAGAAATGAGGACCTTGTGGATGGACAAACTTTATATTATTAGTTTTTTAATTGCAACACCAAATTGTCATCATTAACATAAAAATCCTAAAGTAAGTAATCCAACACAAATCTTAATCTAATGCTCTTTTCTCTTTCTTCATTAATGGTGCAGTGTAAGTCTGCCTCTGACACTTTTGTTTTGATTCACTCTATTAGACCTGAGCAGTAAAAGCCAATATCCATGGAAGTTCACTAAAAGTTTATTACAAATTAAAGAGAAAGGAACACTGTATGTTAGTTCATGTATTACATAATGATCACTGCTTGCCTCCTTGCTTTGACACTTCACAGTTCAGATAAGATCTCACATGGAGGAAAAAATAGCAAAAGCTATAGCTATAGTATCACTGCTAATGGCCCCTAATTTAAAGACCCATTTCTCCCTAATTTTTATTTAGCTTTTTCTTTTTAATTTCTTCTCACAAAACACCTTGACCTTTTAGAAACAGTTTTCTAAATTAGCCTGATTTATTTCTTCTCATTTAAAAAGGTGAAGTGACGTATCAAAACAAACAGTGAGAACTGAATCTGCACTGTAATAATAGTAGGATTAAAATTTATGGGCAAGATAGCAAGCTGGAGGGATTTTTTCACCCTATTTTATTATGCCCGCAAAGATTAATTGAAGATTGGAAGCTCTGGTTTTACCATTTTGTAGCTGAAAGGAAACACTGGGTGCTTACTGCATGTGTTAAAATATTATGTTGAGCGATGACTGATGGGCACTGGCCATTGGATTTACCAGATGGACTACAGTGAGGCACCATTATACAGTGAGAACCTTTGCCTGGAGCACTGCCCATAAAAGTCATGTGTGATGTTGACTTTCATGAGTAATAGAGATAAAAGAATCATCAATCACCTTTTGGGGCTTAGGTCTACAATAATCCTTTCCATTCCTGGTTGTGGGCAGGATTGTTATTTTTGTTGTCATATATGGCTCCCACTGCTCCTTGTTGAATTTTGTTATGTTTGGGGATGTCACTAAAGAAAAAAGGACCATTTCAGAATAATTTGGTGTATGGGTGTAAGCCAGCCTACAGCAGATGTCCTATCTTCGCATACATGTTCTGCTTATATGGAACTGCTAGTAAGAGTAGAAGCTATTCATGAGAAATGCCAACATTCCTCTATATAGGCCAAGGTCTGTCCACAGCTGAAGGTACAAGAGTAGATGGAGAATTAAAGAAAGCAGAAACAGGTGCTGACACTTAAAATGGGAGTGAAGAGTGTAAACAGGTGATTGGGATGGAATGATTTAGTTGGAAAGAGGTTTGGAAGCCAGGTCTTACTGGTGGAGATAAAGCGGGGTAAGATATGATGCCGGGAGGAAAGCAAACAGGCCATTCTTCGGTTGCAGACAGGGGAGTCTGGAGGCAAAGGCACTCTTTCAAATAAGTGGGTAGAACCTCAGGTGGCAACCGGGGGGGGGGGAGGAGGAGACTGCCACTGCAGAAGCAAAAGTCAACTTTTCAATTTCTTGGATTGTGAGGAAGCACACAAGGTCAGACACTCCACTGTTTTTATCACCTGGATTGTAAATTGCTCCAGCTATGTGTTGTTGAAACTTGTGTTTTCACTTCAAATCAATCATCTCCTTCCAAACAGCATGCAACTTGTGGTCAGATTTGCCCGGGATCTTCCCACGCCCTGGTCACAACACTACTTCACCCAGATCTATAGTGAGGCAAGCCAAATATATGTAAATGGTCAGGTTCGAGTGCTGTGAAGGCATAGCGTATACCAAAGGAGGCAGTATATAACAGAGAGCAGGCTATTGAGTTTTAAGCTATTGCTATAGTATCACTGCTAATGGCCCCTAATGTAAAAGCCCATTTCCCCTTAATTTTTATTTAGCTTTTTCTTTTTAATTTCTTCTCACAAAACACCTTGACCTTTTAGAAACAGTTTTCTAAATTAGCCTGATTTATTTCTTCTCATTTAAAAAGGTGAAGTGACTTATCAAAACAAACAGTGAGAACTGAAGCTGCACTGTAATAACAGATTAAAATGTATGGGCAAGTGATAGCAAGATGGAGGGATAGCTCAGTGGTTTGAGCATTGGCCTGCTAAACCCAGAGTTGTGAGTTCAATACTTGAGGGGGCCATTTAGGGATCTGGGGCAAAAATCTGTCAGGAGACAGTACTTGGTCCTGCTAGTAAAGGCAGGGGACTGGACTCAATGACCTTTCAAGGCCCTTCCAATTCTATGAGATAGGCATATCTCCATAAAAGATTTACACAATGCAAAAATATCAAAGATTTCTTTTGCACTTTCATTTACTCCCTCCCATCCCCATCACTTTTTCTATAATCCAAATTTTAATGTCTCAGTTTCTTGAGTATTGGAAGTCTTGTGATGACTTAAGGAGTTTGAGGGATGTTTTACATACAACAATGAACAATGCTACACTGGTAATAATTAGATTAATCATTTTTAGGTTGAATTCAAAGCAATGTACATTAGATTTGGCAAATACAGCCTCAGTGATTTTAGACAGGGTTTCCAGCATGCAAAAGTCACTGTGTTCTCAGTGAGGTGCTCACACCAAAAACATCAGATGTTAAGCTCCTCAGGACAAGGACCATTTCTTCTATCTGGTTTATACCACACCTAGGACAAATTATAATTTGACAAATCAGTGTTTTTTGAAGCGGTTTAAGAGAGGGTAGTGTTTCAACAGCATTTTCTACACTGAGACAAAGTGTAAGGTAACCTTTCCCACCCCCCATCCCGCCACAAAATTGATCCCAACCACAGCAGCAGAGCCTTGGTTATATCCTGCAGATGACAACTCCCTATGAAAAGTAGCAAGATAACAGAGAACCATCACAGCTTATCACGAAGAATAAGACCATAATTGCTACATGATTTCATAACTGAAGGACATTGTACATGCTCATCTTTAACACCAAATATAGGATCCATACCCTTTCTAAATCACAGAAGAAAGCTTGCAGCAACCTTTTTATTTGTGAAATAAAACTGTAACTTCCTTCCCACTTACACATTGACCAGAAGCTAGATAAATAATTGATTTTATGTCCATTACAAGTATGTTGGCTATCATAGCATACATTTATGTCTACTTACTTCATTATCCTCTCAGTGAATCTTTTAGTGTTTGTGGGTGGGAGAGGATTGGCATGTTATCAAAAGATTTTTTTGTTCTTTTCTGGCAAACTTTGTCTATTGATACATTTGGGGAAAAGTGCTCTAACTGCTCTGCTAGACTCTCAATTAGTGTAAATGAGCATAGCTTCACTGAAGTCTCTTATTATCTGTCTGTATTGTGGTAGAGCCGAGGAGCCCCAGTAATGGATGAGGACAGCATTGGGCTCTAGGCCACCTGCAGACACAGGAAAATGAGACAATCATTGCCCTAAGAGATTAGAATATCTGTAATGGAATGTGCTGATGTCTAGTAGCTGAGGATCTGGCACATTTGTTCTATATTTTTAAAATGATATATATATTTTAGCTACAGCAGCCTCACCACAAGTGTTCAGGGAGTTTTATTATAGTCTAATTGTGTCTTCGACACCCTTTAAATGTAGCAAGCCTAAAATGTATAGTATATAAACACAAGGACTGTGTGCAACACAGGAACATAAATGTTTTAGGTGGGGAAGACCACAAACACTGATTTTATTTGGAAAAAAACCAGCTCTGTTTGAAAAAGGATACCAGATTCAACAAGACAATTAGAGTCCTACTCAGGAAGCTACAATGTAGGGATTTTTGTACTCTTTGGCCCTAAACCTGGAATAAGATCTAGATGGGTACACCCCTGAGTGGCAGGGCTAGAACTTAAGGTAAATGTTCTTTTAATTTTGTCTTCTTGGTGGAGATTTTCCAAAGCACAAATGGAAGTAAGGCACCTAAACTCATTGATTTCTAATAGGAGTTAAGGGCCAAACTGCCATGTATGCCTTTGAAAAGTGCAACATCTATGTGGTGGTGGTAGAGATTATATGGCTGAACTCCTCTCAGAAACGTTCAGTTCTGGCAACATGAAATATTTGATGCTTTAGAAGAGTGATATAAACTCACTATGAACACAGTGATAGGGAAAATATTCAGAGACGTTTAACAGAAATAAAACTAAACAGGATTAAAACTCAATTCCCTTGCTACTAGCACCTTTAGTAGGCAACAATCTCATTACTAGCTCCTTCAGCCAGCCTTCTCCCTTGTGAGAGAGAGCAATCTTTATAGCAGCTATTATGATCCCCTTTTGGTGCATTCCCTGCTGCCTATATTAATCTCTGTTGCTTCTTGGGTACATGAGGGAGTAGAACACCCTCCTCAGGGGTCAAATTGGGTCTTAGAAAGGGTCTTAAAGAACTGAGTTGCAGTAGGCTTAGTGAGAATGCCCAAGTAGAAGAAAATTACTCCCTCTCCCCCTGCTTTTCAGAGGAGGCAGCAAATTCAGTTAATATTCTTGAAGGGAAGATCTCCACTCATTTTGCATTCAGGACTGGCACAGAAAAATATATTGCAACTCAGATCTCAATGAATAAAGTTGCTGCCTGAGAAAAATCCATACAAGCAAAGATAATTTCTGTGGGGTATACATTGCTATTGTAAATAAGGATGTCCATAAGCATCAAGCAAATTTCACAGGAGAGTTTATAAGCACTGTTAAATACTCCTAACAGCTTTTAGCGTGCTTTGTTTCTTGTGATCTGTATTTTAAAAATACGTTATTTCAAAAGATGAAACTTGATTATGAAGACTGCATAAGGAATTAAGCTGTGTAGGGCTCAACACGTAAGCTGCCCTCTCAGTGATCTCTCCTCTACCACCTATTGATGAACTGTGGGGAGGAAGAAACCTCAAAAATGCATTTGCATCTAGCTTTTCTGTTCGCTCCCTGCCCTGTTACCATTAGACTTAGCTACGTCTGTGCTGCACCTAAAGGTACTACCTTCTCTCATTGTGCTAACTGATTCTTAATCATATTGAGCCAACTGCACAGTATGAGTTTATGTAGTCCAGTCAGGACACAGACACACCATTATTTCACTGTAACAGGATACCTTCTTACAGAGACATCATGCATATGGGTCATGGAAAAGCACAACTGGAATTGTAAGAAACAGCAGAGCATGGGTGAGATGTCACAGTGGCTGCATCCGTAGTCTGTGCAGTAGAAACACTAGTGTCTAAAGAGGCAGCCAAACCCTTAGGCTCTTTATGTTATTGTTGTGGAGAATAGGGGAGGAGTATGGAAGAGGGGACAGACTGAAATGCTTTGCGGGGGAGGGGGAAGGAAATTGAAAAGGTACTTTTGTTAATCCTGCCTACCCCAAACCACTACCACAACATCAGAGGCCAAATCTCTAAGCATGCTAGGTTAGTATTCTGGTCTGGATTTCAGTGAAGTTTGGAATAATTGAGAAATTCACTGGGCCTACTCATTTAGCCACTATTAATTTACAGTGAGAAAGTGCAGTCTCTGGACAGGACATTTGTGGCTAGGTCAAAAAAAACCTTTGAGATGCTCTCTCTCTACTACACAATTTCACTTAGGCTACATCCACACTACCCGCCCAATTTGGCGGGTAGCGATCGATGTTCTGGAATCGATTTATCGAGTCTCATCTAGATGCGATACATCGATCCCAGAACCGCTCCCCGTCGACACCGGAACTCCAGCTCCGCGCGAGGAGTAAGCGGAGTCGACGGGGGAGCCTGCCTGCTGCCATGTGGACCGCAGTAAGTACTTTTAAAAATCGATCTAAGATATTCGACTTCAGCTACATGAATAACGTAGCTGAAGTTGCGTATCTTAGATCGACACCCCCCACCCCTAGTGTGGACCAGGCCTTAGACAACTCATTGTACCAGAAAAGCTATTGGAAACCATTATTGACCATACATCTTCTCTCTCTCTCCTTCCAAGCACCAAATCATTCACCGTACCTAGAAATATCAGTTTGTTCCCTTCTCCTCTCTCTCCTCAAACCAAAGCACCATGTCCCCTTTCTTCAAAACTACAACAAGCCAACATAGTAGCTTTCACCTCTATGGCTCAAGAAAGCTGCAGTAGTTGCTAGCTGTTTTCCCTATGTCTGCTTGCATCTTAGCTCCCCTTGTCGTGTCTCATAAGGTGCTCTTGCAGGACCTTAGCACCAGAGGGGTCAAGATTTACACTCATGCTCAGAGCATGACAGTGCATCCCATGGGTATTTCCTGTCTTTAATACAAGAATATTGCCTCCAGGAACTACATGAGGCTACCGTACCAGAAAATAATAGAATCATTGAAGTGTATGGCTGGAAGAGACCTTGAACGATTATCCTGCCCATCCCCCTACACTGAGGCAGGATCAAGTATACCTAGACCATCCCTGACAGGAGTTTTCTAACCTATCTTAGGTGTCAGGGATTCCACAGTCCCCTTTGATAACCTATTCCACTAATTAACTATCATAAAGATTCTCCAAGTATCTAAAATCTCCCTTACTGCAGATTACTTTTTCTCCTGCCTTCAGTGAACGTGGAGAAAACTGATCCCTGTCCTCTTTATTTGAAGATTTTTCAGGTCTCCCCTCTCTTTTGTGCCCACTTTTTAAAACCGTTCCTCAGAGGTCAGGTTTTCTAAACCTTTCATCATTTTTGTTGCTCTTTGCTAGACTCTCTCCAATTTATCCATATCTTTTCTAAAGTGTGGCCCCCAAAACTGGACACACTGCTCCACTTGTGTCCTCTTCAGTTTCCAGCAGAGCAGGACAATTGTCTGTCATTTATATACAAGACTACTCAAAATACACCCCAGAATGATATTAGCCCTTCTTGTAACTCCATCACATTGTTGGCTCATATTCAATTTGTGATCCACTATGACCCCCAGATGCTTCTCTGCACAATGGCTACCTTGCCAGTTATTCCCATTTTGTATTTGGCACACTTGGTTTTTACTTTCATAAGTGAAGTACTTTTCCACTTGTTTTTATAAGTTTCATTTTAGTGATTACAAACCAATTGTCCAATTTGTCAATTGGATTTTGATTTCTAATCCTGTCCTCCACAATGCTTGCAACCCCTTTCAGCTTGCAGTCAACAGCGAGTTTTATAATCACACTCTCCACTCCATTATCCAAGACATTCATGAAAATATTGAATAGTACTGGACCCAGGACAGATCCCTGAATGACCCCACTAGAGACATTCCCCTTTACCCCCATATGATAGTGTACCATTATAAACTACTCTGACTATGGTCTTTCAGCTAGTTTTGTACCCACCTTGTAGTAATTTTATCTAAACCACATTTCCATAGTTCATCTATGAGAATGTCAAAAGCCTTACCAAAAATCACAACATATATCACATCTACTGCCTGTCCCCTAGCCAGAAGGCCAGTAACCCTATCAAAGGAGGAAATTAGGTGGGTTTGGCATAACTTGTTCTTGACAAATCCACACTGGCTGTTACTACCCTGTTATCCACTAGATGCTTACAAATGGATTGTTTACTAATTTGTTCCAGTATCTTTCCAGGTATTGAAGTTAGGGTGACTGGTCTGTAATTCCCCAGGTCATCTTTGATTCCCCTTTTAGAGATACGTGTTAGAGAAGAAGCAGGTTGACTTAGAGGCAGATTTGAGTATGGGCTTCTTTATTGTGATACTTTTTTCCCTTGACCCAATTGTCGAGTAAGCACTGCTTTTGTTACAGCACATTCGTTTTATATAAGTTAGTATGTAAATATCTACATTTACTACAACACCCACAAAACCCTTATTGAGTAATATAAATGCCCATACAATGAATATTAATAGATATATACTGAATATAATTATCCCCACCCCTGATGACTGTTTACAGCATTAGAATATTCTACAGATAAATGTATCTTCAAAGGAAAAACGTTCTTACAATAATTGCAGCCACAAATTCCCTGGATCAGCAGTTTGCAGGGAAGGGAGGAAGGGGCCATGACCCCGAGCTTGTTTGTGTAGCTGGGAAAGGAAGGGAGGGGGAGATAACACTGCTTTACTCAAAAGGTATTCTTCAGATCCCCACGTTCCTTATGCAGCTGCAAGCTTGTCAATCCCTTAACAAGGAGAAGGGAAGGGAGAGGGGTAGTACTTTATCTATCAAGCTGACACAGGTGCCTATACATTATCTATCATGCTTAGAAGTGGTGCCTGCTCGTGCCTCCATTCCCTAATGCAGTGGTTCTCAACTGTGGTCCACCGCTTCTTCAGGGAAAGCCCCTGGCGCACTGGGCCGGTTTGTTGACCTGACGCAGGTTCGGTCAGTCGCGGCTCCCACTGGTGGACAGCACATCCCTCAGCTCGCGCCGCATCCTGCAGACCCCATTGGCCTGGAGCGGTGAACTGCAGCCAGTGGGAGCCATGACTGGTCGAACCTGTGGACACGGCAGGTTAACAAACCGGTCCAGCGTGCCAGGGGCTTTCCCTGAAGAAGCGGTGGACCACAATTGAGAACCACTGCCCTAATGCCATTTCTGCACACCAGCAGTTTCCCAGTTTTCTGCTTAACCCTTACATATCCCAACAATAGGTATTACATTTGCCCTTTTACAGTCCTATGGGACCTCACCTACCCTTCGTGAGTTCTCAAATATAATCGCTAATGGTTCAAAGATGGCTTCAGTTAGTTCCTGAAGTACCTTAGAGTGAATTTCATCAGGCCCTGCCAATTAACTAAATCATAATGCTATCCTAGAACATTATGACCCCTTTCGGGGTAATGATCAGAATGGCAGTTAATAGCTGCTCAAAGGTGAATTAGGTGTGAAGTAACCAATATTGCCACTGAATGGAAAAATTTGGACACCCAAACTATCACTATCATCTGGCCAAATGAACAAAATGGATAGAACAGGAGTAGTCCTGACCTTTTCCATCTCTTCCTGACATATAAAAACTACTACAACATAGTGTCATTACTTACACTTTTAGTATCTGTTATGTTGTAAAGCTGCAGGAACTGGATAATGTCACCATACCAGATGGAACAGGCCTCTGTACTGCTTATTACTTATCTATATAGCCAAACCCCTTCATCACGAGAGAGCTAACAGATAGTTATTGTAACAAAAGATTATATCATTTGTCTGCAGTAATTTAAAAAACCTGAACACAATAGAATATGAAAATAACTTAATTTTTTTTCTAGGAGTGATGCATCAGGCATTGACTTACTAGCCTGGAAAATAAAAAGGTATTAAATGTCCTTAAATATCCCCAGTCCAGCTCTCTTACTCTGATTTGCTCTACCCATTTCCTGTGAATAAAGGCTGGGATTTTCAAAGCCACTAAAAGGGAAACCTTTTGGGGTAACCTCCCCACACCCAAAGCCCCTTCTTCAGTACAGTGACATTAACCAACCAGGAAACAAAAGCTTCTCATGTGAAAAAGGTGACCCCTCACACAATAGGAACAGACAAAACAAAATTACACACAGCAATTAAGTACTGAGCATGCTTTAAAATACATGAACAGATTCTGAAGAGGAAAAGGCCATCTGTGAACATATTGTGGAAGGAAAAGTGTGAAAGTTGACTCAATAGTTTTCTATGAATCTTATCCAGCTCTAATATTATTGTGCTTCTTTAACTAGAATAATCTTTTGCATATGCAGCACCAGCTCCAGAAGAAGAGCACACTAACATTATGACAATCATATATTTTGATGTGAGATGACAAATGCTTCAACATTTGTCCTTTATTCCTATGAAAACGTATGCCTAATGAATATCTGTTTTAAGAGACCAGATGTGAATGGAACAAACAACTTATAGCAGTGTTTAAAAAAAAAAACCCACTCAAAAGGCAGATCTGATACACACAAAAGGCTCTTTCTAAAAAGGACAAATGCTGATTATTTCAATTTGTATTGACACCAGATCATGCAGCTTGCTAACGATGCTACTTCTCCCGCCCCTTCATTTTATTTCCTAAAATGAAGATACTCCCAACTGTTTAGAATTACAAGAGCACATTCAGCAAACTCAGTATCTTTGATAAAATATTTTTTAATCCGCTTCTGTAACCCCAGAAAATCTTGTAATAAAGATATTAAAATATTGGGTTTTTTTCTTTTGCACATTCACAAGGAGATTGTGTGACTAACAGAGCTAAATTTTATTGCATTGTATTGGACGCTAATTAGGCCTGCTGGGAAAATGTTCCAACTATGTAATATTTAGGAGGTAAATTGAACACTCAAGGGAAAAGCCAATATTAGGGTAAAGAAAAAGACACACCAAGGGAAAACACCTACCCCTCCCCCCCATACATCAGAAATGAGGTAAGAGGTTTTATCAAGAAGATTATCATTTAGTTAAATTGGTGTGTGATGGAGTTACAGTCCCACAGATTATTTTTCACATCCCATTTTTTAGAGGAGAACGTCTTAGTGGTGACACAAGTTGGTTCTACAGATTCTGCAGCATCACAATCTTTCACAAAAACTGTACTGTCTACAATTCTCACTCCATTGGGATCATCATCATTACTGTCACCTTAACCATGCACTTCCTGTATAACCTCCTTCAAATTGAGAAATTCTTGCCTGCTGGACCTGAACAAACAGCCAGTGTTACTTGCCTGAGACCTACTTAAGTTTTGATTGGGATAGGACTATTAACCCAGAACTAGTGCCTGAAGCACCTGTGATCACTCCACAACCAGTACTGCAGTCTCCCAGGTCCCATTAAGTATACCTTACACAGGGTTTTGGTCAATGGATACATGAGAATGACAACATCCAGACCTGCCTTCAGCCCATTACACTGCAGTGGAAAAAACTACTGAAGACCAATACAGTCTGAGGGCCCCTTTGTGTCGCCTTTTTCTTCCTACATAGAGGAAAAGTAGTAGATCTGCTGCTTTTCTGGGATCTTTTTCCCAGTGGAAGGAAGGAAAAGATATGCTCAGTACATTTCTGGTTATTTCCTGTTGTAACTTATTGTGGCAGACAGATGAGTCCTGACAGATGAGTCACTACTTTGATTTCTGTAGCTTCACTTACTTTCCTCAGTAACAGCTGATTGAAGAAATAGGGAGAAATGAGCTAATTAGATGGGGGAGGCTGGAGGAGATAAGGAATGAATTGGCCCATTAGCCTACTGGTTTAATCAAAGGCAGGAAGAAAGGGCTAGTGGGGAAGAGAATAGGGATAATTGCCTCCAGACTGTAGGAGATCCTAGGGAAGAGATCTCTTTTCCTCTTGGGCCCTGATGAACAGAGTCTGAAGGTCACAGAGTTTAGGACTGTTGTGTTGCACTGTTAGGGTGACCAGATAGGAAGTGTGAAAAATGGGGGGGGGGAGGGAGTGTCATAGGTGCCTATATAAGAGAGAGCCCCAAATATCAGGACTGTCCCTATAAAATCAGGACATCTGGTCACCCTGTGCACTGTACAGGCGCTGGTGGAAGGGACTTGAATTTTACAAGTGAACACTAAAATAAGATTGAAATTCCTGGGGTAACCAAGGATTTGGGGGTGGGAGCACAATGTATCCCATCACACTTACCTTCTCTCCATCTGAATGCAGACACTGCCCCCATTGGATGTTAATGGAGAAGAAAAGAAGAGGAAGTACAATGACTTCTAACAAAGCCAAAACTCCACCCTCTTTTGGTTAACAAAAATTCCACAGAGAAACCACACTTTACTAGCGCTGGTCTAAAGGGGGGAATCCCTTTGTTTCTTTTTCATGGTTTTAAAGAAAGTTTCATCCTGAAATAGGATGAAACATCAAAAAACATTTTACAGAAAAGGATTTCAAGAAAAAAAATCCATTTTAGGAGAAGCAAAACTGTTATTTAGCTTCCTGGCTGCCCTCAGGCAAGGCTATTTTAAATTTAATTGACAAGAATCTTCCAACCTGGCTGCTAGAGAAGCAGACAGCTCAGCCACACTGCCTCCACTGCAACCTTCCAGATCTGGGAGCCACAGAGGCTTTGCCTATTCCCCAAAGTTAGGGGAAGGTAGAGTAGCCCAGGGTTCTGATTTGTTTCTATGAATGTTTTATTGCATCTCCAAAAGCTCCAGGAAAACATTTTGTTTTACTGAATAAGCGTTTTCCAACCAAGCTAAGTTGTGTATGAAATCTAGTGAGCTTCACTCTTTACCCAGCCCCCTTCTCCCTTGGCAACAAGGTCTCCATTTGGATTTTGGGTTAGTAATGCTTCTTGTCTCTCACAGTTTGTCTACACTGGAAGCTTACATCAGCGTAGATACATCTCTCAGGAATGTGAAAAATCTTCCCTCCTGAGAGATGTAACTATGCCAGCCTAACCCCCCAGTATAAACAGTGCTAGGTCAACAGTAGAATTCTTCCACTGATCTAGTTATTGCCTCTTGGGGAGGTGGATTAACAACAACAACCAGAGAATCTATCCTATCACTGTAGTGAGTGTCTACACTAAAGCGATGCCACTGCAGTATTTTAAGTGTGGACATGATCGAAGAGAATATTTCAACTCTCTTATACAACCAACTCACTGACTCTTTCAGCCTCCCCTCAGTCCAAGGTCCAAACCTTTTCTGTTTTTAATCTCTGCTCGCTCCCTCTGTGCACAGAAAACACAATCTTGCTGCTTCTCTATACACCTATAGGAGTAAATATTAAAATAATTATAAAAGCTCAATACATAAATTCTGAAGCAATAAAAATTGCATGTGGCCTTCTCAGCAGTATCTTACTGATGGAAAATATTAATTCATCAATTTCAAGGGCAGAAGGGACTATTATGACCATCTAGTCTGACCTCCTCCATAAAATAGGCATAACATTCCGTTCATTTTTTTCCGTTAGGATATCATGTGTAAATTCTGTAGCAACTGAAGATTAACTATTTAAATATCTGCGTCTACATTTCTTCAATCTATAACTGTTTTTCTAACTAGTTCTATGTAAGATTAAAATTTAAAACAAGGTCTTAAAGGAAATGCAAAGTAGTATTTCCTTTTGCCACCCACCCACAATGGTTTTAAAATTGTTCTTTTGGATTACTTCAGCAGTCAAATGGCATACACTAAAAATTCAAATTAACTCTCATTAAAATTATCTTTAAACTCCAGTAGACAGGGTCTTATTTAAAATACAAAAGAATTTATTTCAACTGATAAGTCTCCTCGCTGCTTTCTCTAATAAAATGTGCACAGCACATACTTCCTGTCAGTTGTCAGGAATCAGTCAGATCTTGTCATGATTATGGAGAAGTGGTAGCTGTCTCAAGTTAAGGTTATAACCCTCTTGCCACGATAAGGCCAGTTTTATCTACATTACATTTAGAATGCTCAAGAACAGCCCTTTTTGCTTTGCATCTTTCAGTGGCTAGAGGAGGAAAGAACCTGATTTTGCTTCATATCGGTTGAGACAGTGGGGAAAAAATCAGTGGGAAAAAATATTTTCAAAAGTGATTAGTTATTTCAGGTGCCTAGCTGGGGGCAACTTAAAAGGGCCTGTCAGCTTATGGATAGCTCAGCGCTTTCTGAGAACCAGGGATGAAATCCTTCCCCACTGAAATCAGTGGGAGTTTTACCATTGACTTCTATGGGGCCAAGATGGAGCCTCAAAGAGGCCTCAAACTGGACACCCAGGCACTGAGATACCCAATACCATTAATCACTTTTAAAAGTTTTGGCCTTAATACTTTCTGCCCTTCCCTCTACCGTGCCCCCCTTTGAAGCTCACACAACACTGACAAAAATTCTCTAAGTGGAACTTATTAACAGTAAGATTCATGATGCAGACACTAGAGAAGAAGAATCCATCTCACTCTGTCCCCAGAGGCACTGGTTCTGTAGTACTAACAGGAGTAAGAGCAATGCATTATTTCTGCCACTAACATAAGCCGATAGGACTCTGTATAGGTTCCTTAATTCACATTGTATTGCTACTGTCCCTGTAACAAGGGAGGGGTTCTCCCCATTTTGCAAAGGATTTACTGCCACACCCAGTCTCTTTTAGATTGTCCAAACATACCAAAACACAACTCTTCAGTTCATCCTGGGGTACAAACCACCAAAGATGTTTCTCATTTACCTTGCAGGCTCTCTCCCTCCACCCCAAGACTTTAGCACTCACTCACTGGACCCCTCCCTCTTCCTTCCCCAGGCCCAGCTGTCCTCTTTTAAAAACTAATTTGGGGCATCTGATATGCTACAAGTGCACTGGCCCTTCCCTATCTTCATGGGCCGGTGTCATCCCATGACTGTTCCCTTATTGGGCAACATGACTTTCAGAAACTGCTTCTACTTCTGCCCAAGATATATTTATTTTCTGTGTTAAAATTAAATTAGTTTTACAATATCTCCCAATGACCACAGATCCACTACTTTATCACCGTTAAATACTGTACTTTCTGAACTCCAATCTGCGACTCTGTTTCAAGACGATTACTCATTTGTATTGTACTGGAACCACTGCCCAGCTAGGTTATTCCACCATATCTTGTTTTATTGTTTCTAGGTCATCTTATGTTTCTCAATACCACTAAAATTCAAAATTGATAAAGTTAGGTGGTATATTATTTAAGAATACTCAAACCTGTAACTTGTACACTCTGGGAAATTCTTCCCTACTATAAACTCAGTGAATTTAATTAAATTGTCCAAAATATGGGTCTGAAATATTTTAGGAAATTATATTTTCACTCTCTATTCAAAATCCAACTTTGCATAAAGAAAAAATGTACAGAATCATGCAAATGTGTCTTTGAGCCAAAACATTATATACTATATATATAAAGACTAGTTTTACCAACTCAAAACTATATTAACCTTATTTTTTGGCTGCTAGTTGATCTTTTTATCTCTAACACACTTCTTGGTCTTTCTAATGTGTTACTTGTCCTGAATTGTGATCTGAGATTTGAGAATGATGCATTTCTTTGTTAAACATTTGGCTTTGAGAAGTTATATGCTCCATGAGCTGTTGAATTTGATGTCAAAGGTCATTGGTGATTCTCTCATTTGAAATGAGTAAGTTAATAGAAAAGACTGCAAGAAACATTTTTAATGTATTTCAAAGCTATAATGCATTTAGGACCATATCTTACCTAGTTATGGAAAAAATCCACAGCAGAGGAACAGGGGACTCATGAAACAGTAAGGTGAACCTTGTGGAGTTCCAGCTAACCCTCTCCATTTCTCCAGACGAGTGTGCATCTCCTTGATTTGGTGTCATAAATAGAAATAGAAGATTGAATAATGCTAATCACTTTGGCCCCAATCCTGCAAACACTTACGCATATGCTTAACTTTAAACATGTGAATTCCATTGATCTCAATTTGCCTACCTCATATGCACATCAGGATGGATCAGGGCTGTTTTATTAATTTTTTTTAAAGGTGGCCTGTGCATGATCTTTGTATGTATGTACCGTACACACACTCACACCCTGAAGTATACAGCCACTAATGATGGCTCCATGATTACACTACATATGCAAATATTATTGTATGTTTGTGACATTCAGGGTCCAAGCACTCCAGGAGGAGAATAGAGCATCTGAACTCCAAAGAATAAGCAATTGAATTAATTGGTTGTATACAATAAGACTGTGCTATAAAATATGTTGAGAAAGGGCTTTTATGAAAGCTTGTAAAGTACTGAATTTGGTCATTGTGAGATACATATACAGACTATGTTGGATATATAAAACTATGCTCATAATTTGTACTTCCACATTCAACTCTACCTCACAACAGGGCGGTAATCAGTTAGACCGGGGAGGGGGCGGGGGCTGCCTCCCCAACCACAGAAGACTAGCTCCAAGCACCTACTATTATACAACCCAGGAAAAGTCAAGTGATGGGCCATTAAAGGGAAAACACTCAAGCAACCTGAAACTGAAAAGAAAACCCCAGTCTTGGAAACTAATGGTAGGTCTATACTTACCCGTCGCGTCGGAGGCGCGGGATCGATGTTCTGGGTTCGATTTATCGCGTCTTGTCAAGACGCGATAAATCGAACCAGGAAGTGCTCCCTCGTCGACGCTGGTAATCCAGCTCGACGAGTGGAGTAGGTGGAGTCGACGGGGGAGCCTGCGCGCCGCGTCTGGACCACAGGTAAGTTCGAACTAAGGTACTTCGACTTCAGCTACGTTATTAACGTAGCTGAAGTTGCGTATCTTAGTTCGACAGGGGGGGTTAGTGTAGACCTGGGCTAAGAAAGAAGGCTAATTTCCCCTGCCATTAATCACCATAATCTAAGGGGGAGGGATGGGGGGATAAAGAAGAAAAACCCCACTTGTAAACACAGTTAAAAGGAAAGGGGTTTGAAGTGATGGCTATCCAGAACTGATGGACAATCTCAAAGGCAGTGGGATGGTAGATATCTGTGAATACTAGATTCTCCCCTCAGGGTTAGGGGGCACACCAGAAAACTCAGCAAAGTCAATACGTAATTTGTACTAGAATAGGGATTTTTATCTAGTGTACAAGTGTAATCCCTGAGGTTGTCTTTATACTTATTGTCTGTGTAACTTGTATATGTTTGCTTCCCCTTACTATTTCATCTCTGAGTCTGGGGCTTGTCTCTTAAACAAACCTTTCTTTTATTTTTATTCCAAGCAGGTCCCTGTTGCACAAATTGTATGGCGTGTACATGCCAAGTGTACTGATAACTGGGGAGTAGATTTCACGTCTTTGGGAGTTGACAAAACAGAATGGAAAAGTCCAAGTGTCAGGTAGTTAAGAACCTGGGATAGATGGATTTGGGGAGACTTGGGACTAGAAGGGCTGTTGGGGTTATGCTGGAGTCAGGGTGATACCTGTATGCTGGTAGGCTGGCTGTTAGGGTCAAGGCTCTGAGCCCAACATTAAGGCCCCCAAAGTTATAAGCAGGCAGTGAGAAAACCCCTTAGTGGTCTGGGTGATCCCCAAAATGTCACAATATTTAAATATTATAGGCCCACCAAACACTAATATGAGTTTTGTAGCCACTTGCCATCTGTGGCAAGCTCATCCTAAATTCTGTGATAAGGCTCTTAGCTTTGAGGCATTCAGGGTGTAGCTGAGTGGAATTTCAGGAAAAAGCCGCAGTTTAGTGATTACAATGGCTTCTATTGAATGAAATAGGAAAATCAAATCTATAGTTCACAATGTCAGCCAGTTTGAAACTTCCCTACTTACAAAGGCCTGGATGGCAGTTTGGGATCCTTCACCTGCCCCTTCAATGAGATGTAAGCACTTTCCTGTGTATGGGTGCTTTTTTGAACTGGTGACTGTCCATAGCATCATTACCCATTTTAAATATAGGCTATGTCTTGGAAGCCTCCAATAGGCCTAAATCTAGTATTAACTGTATATGTGACCCCACTGTCTTGTTACAGTGTGCTATCGTTCATTCTGCTAGCTATCTCTCCACCATTGCTGAAACCAGCGGCCAAATCCTAGGACAATGATGCGGTGTAGCATGTAAGTAAATATATATGGTATATTTTCCACAATTGACACAATATATTTTAAAGTTTTGTCGTGATTAATCCCCTTGTGTGCAGTTACATTCAAAATCTGTCATAGGCGCCGACTTCGTGGGTGCTCCGGGGCTGGAGCACCCACGGAAAAAAATTGGTGGGTGCTCTGCACCCACCGGCAACTCCCCGCCATCCCCGGAGCTCGCGCCCAACTTACCGGAGCACCGGGCGATGTTCCGGGGCCCTGCCCCCGACGCCGGCAACGTTGCAGTGGCGTCGGGGGGCCCGTGATGTCACCGGCGTCGGGGGGGTGGGGCCCCGTGACGTCACCGGCATCGGGGGCGGGGCCCCGTGACGTCACCGGCGTCGGGGCCGGGGCCCGGCGTCAGCACCCACCAACGCTGACGGAAGTCAGCGTCGCTGTCTGGAGTAACTCCAGACTGCACTGGCAATGTTCTGGGTTTACCCCACTGTAACAGATCAAAATCTGAACTCATTGAGGTTTTAGTATATATTCATGACTGCAGTTTGAAATGAATTGTGGGCCTACCTATGTATCCAAAGCCATTTGTAGCAGAGAATCATAAAATATCTCAGTTTTATTTATGTCCCGACGAGTTGTGCTGTACAAGAGCCTTCTGGAGCGTCTGAAATGGGAATTAGTGAGTCAAAGCTGCCCCATCCCCGTAACAACTTGCAGTTACAGGGAATCTATTCAGCAAAACCCTTTAATTAACATAATATTGAAGCAGTTTTCATTTACTGGCGAATATGAGGGTTAAGACTTGATTTTGATGATTTTGTCATCAAATAATTCATTTGCTAATTGGTTAGACTTATTCATACTTTACCATGTTAATTATCTTCAAAACTGCATCGACTGTATAGCAACCCTATCCACAATCATAGATTATGGTATGTTTCTTGCAGCACAGTAACTAAAATGCAGTTTAATATTGTTATAGAAATTAACTACATTGGTTTCCTTTTGAAAACAAATGCACATAGAGCTGCACTTTCATTTTCCACTTTCAGTTGCCACAACTATACTTGCAAATTAGGGAATGTGAATGCAAATAGGTAGTCAGTGATGTGTGCATTTTCTACTTAGCATATTTAATCACAGTAAATTTGCTCTTCAGATAGAGGTGTGTGGACTTGCAGCTTTAACTATTTGGCTCACGCATTCAACAGAAGCCTTAAAAAACAGTTTTCATTTTATAACCAATGACATTCTCTCCCCATCCCATCTGCTTTGGAGTCAAAGACTCAAAAGCAAATTTCATGTGTTTAGCATTAGCAAATATACCAGTAAAATGAAGATATTGTTTGGCAATACAGGCATATCTTTTTTGCTGAAGGAAAATACCAGTTGGTTGGTGAGTGACAGACAGGAAAAAAAATAGCAAGTTTATTATATGGAGTATGAAGTGAAAAATTAAGATAAAATACAACCCAGAGGACACTGCAGGTTAAGAGGTTTTACTGTTAAAGCAATTTCTCAAAAGCCAACAATCAATTTCAAACCTCTACAGTTCTTTTAAGTTAGAAGTGTTGCATATCAAAAGTCAAAGTTTCATTCTTTCTTGCTTTGTAGGACCAACCAGAACAAAAGGAAATAAACTTCTTGATGCAAGTAGAGGGGAGTTTCCATTTTGGGAAGTAAATCGGGAATATAACTTAAATCACTACCTTTTCTTGAAGAAAAAAAATGCATCCCTATCAGAGATGGCCTCAAATCAAAAACGCATATACAAAGATGTATGAACTTCAAAGAAGTTCAAATCTGGATCTTCACTTTTATCCCAGGCCCATTGGTAACCCCTGCATAAATAAGCTTGTAGCTACAGCTGATCCAAGGAGGGTAGTTTTTAAAAGACAGGCGTCTCTGGAAGGCTCCAAAAGGAATAACTATGATGGTATTTAGCTCCAGCTAAAGGTGCTATGGGGCTACAAGATGACTTCTGCTCTTGGATATAGGGAAGCAACTGATCGTGTTCAGCCAATCAACTGCCTCTTTTAAGGGCAACAGCATCCCCAAAACCTGGCTTCCTCACATTCTCTCATTTTCATCTGCTCGTAGGAGGATTTATTCCAACTAGTCTGAGTAGGCATAGGAAGAGGTTGGAAAAGTTAAAACATTTTCTACGATAAACAGAGAAAACCACAAGACAAATAAGAATATTTTCTCTGTGGCAATGGAACAGACAACTCTTCAGTTTAGATTCATTCTTCTCATGTCAGATCTATACAGAATTCAGTTAAAATCCCACTCTGCTCTGAACTCATCTTCCGGCAAACAGGGAACTGCCAAGTGTCTGAAAGCATTTTTTTTGTTTACATTAAAAGTCACATTGACAGCGTTACCTTGGCACAACAGAGCGCAAGAAGGGAGGAGGGAAAGTTTTCAATTTCTTTGAATGTGTCCAAGGTGTAATAAAATGCAAATAGCTGAAGCATCCTTGCAATGGTTAATCCTTTGGTGTTGGTCCTATCTTTCCCCGTGTTCCCTCCACCACATTACCGGCACAGAAAGACCCGGTAAAGCATCCCTCTTAACAGCCCCTCTACCCAGGGCTGGCGCAAGGAAGTTTCGCGCAGCTAACCCCCCCCACCCCCCGCAGCAGCTAACCCCCCCCCATGACTCCCCTCCCCCCACGGTGGTGGCTCAGCCCCCCCCGCCCGCCCGCCACGGCTGCAGGTTCGGCTGCTCACGGACTGCGGGGGCAAGCTTGGCCTCCCGTCTGTGGCGGCGGCAGGCTCAGTCGCCCGCCTGCCAGTGGCGGCAGGAGGCTCTGCTCCCAGCCTGCCCACGGCAGCAGGAGGATTGGCCCCCCGCCTGCCCACGGCAGCTTAGCCCCCCGCCGGCAGCAGCAGCTCCTCAGTGGCATTTCGGCAGCCACCGAATCGCCGCCGGGAGTTTCCTTCCCCCAAATCCTGGTGCCCTACGTGACCACCTAGGGTCGCCTAGTGGGAGCGCCGGCCCTGCCTCTACCTTCTGCAGCAGCACTGCGATTTCTCCCATTGTCTAATGCCATGAATAGAGCTGAACTATATATGTATGTCTTGGTAAATATATATATATATATATATATATATATATATATATATATATATATATAACCACAACAGTACAGGTTTTATTGTCTTGGGAAATTTCATCCCCCTTGGCAATTTTAAAGTAAATCTGATTAAAGTGTTTTTCCTCCTTTCTTTGAGAGATAAATACTTCTTTCTTTACAACCAAAGAGTTTAATCTCACTGCATGGGGTGTTCTTTGCCTTTGACATTTAGAAGCATAAATGATTGATAACTCAGCATTAGTTAGCTGGGAGATTAATCTTTATGTAGATTCAAGAGAAGGAAGAAAGAGACATTGAAATCCATGTCTTTATACCTGAACTGCTATAAATTAGATATGTCAAAAAAAATCATCAATTTATATTCATGGAAAGAACCTCTATTTTTGTTCAAAAAAAATTACCATAAAAAAAAAACTCCATACACCAAACAGTATCTAAATATAAAGTACTGTATGTATTTTTAAACAGTTATAACATATGGTTTTATTAATGAAGTGTTTCCTTCAATTTAAAATGAAATTAAAATATAATTCAGTACCCATCAATGTTATCTCGGGTGATGTAGAGATAGTTAATGTATACTGGCAATGGCACCCACAATGTGTACGCTGTAACAAAAATAAATGTCAAGTGTACATAATTTAGCATGTTCCTTCTGACAGATAGTGTAGCAATGTGAAAGAGACTTGGGTCTGTTCCCATGTGCCCTGGAGCACAGTTCCACCATCTTTAAAAACACCAGCTCCCCCTTAGGGTATGTCTACATATCTAGCCAGCAGCGTAAATTCCAAATCGAGGAGACATACCTATGCTAGCTCTGATCAAATTAGTGCAATAAAACAGAGTGTAGCCAGGGAGATACAGGCAGCGGCATGGGATAGACACCCAAGTGTATACCTATCGTCTCCAACAGGTACATAGGACAGGTAGTCCACCCACTGCTCAAACCACCACAACTACACTCCATTTTTAGCACAGTAGTTCAATGAGAGCAAGCACAGTTATGTCTACACAAGCTGGAATGTACATCATCAGTTCAAAGTGTATACATATGGTCATTGCACCCAATCAGCTCCACGTGCCCATACAGAGGGGGGCATTGGGTTTGATCAATGGACTTCCTTCCTTCCTCTGTTGTCACCCTTTTTGGGGTGTTAGTACCCCAACTAACACTAACGAGGTGTTAGTACAATCACTGTTTCCTCTTTTCTCTCCTCCCATTATACACCTGTGCAAGAGACAATCACAATCTGGCCCCCTATTCCCACAGAAGATAAATATACAACTTCCTGATATCGCTTCACCAGGATACAGCCATTCTCCTAGGGAGAAAAGATGTGAATTTTCAGCTAAATTACAATGTAAAGATTACAGAGTAGCAGCCATGTTAGTTTGTATCCACAAAAAGAACAGGAGTACTTGTGGCACCTTAGAGACTAATACATTTATTTAGGCATAAGCTTTTGAGGGCTACAGTCCACTTCATCGGATGCATGGAATGGAACATATAATAGGAAGATATATATATACATACATACAGAGAAAATGTGAAAAGGTGGAAGTCGCCATACCAACTCTAAGAGGCTAATTAATTAAGATGAGCTATTATCACCAGGAGAAAAAAACAACTTTTGTAGTGATAATCAAGATGGCCCATATCAGATAGTTGAAAAGAAGGTGTGAGGATACTTAACATGGGGAAATAGATTCAATTTGTGTAATGACCCAGCCATTCCCAGTCTCTGTTCAAACCTAAATTTATGGTATCTAATTTGCAAATTAATTCCAGTTCAGCAGCTTCTGATTGGAGTTTATTTTTGAAGTTTTTTTGTTCCTTCCTACTGTATGTTTCTGTTATCTTCCTACTATATGATCCATTCCATGCATCCGATGAAGTGGGCTGTAGCCCACAAAAGCTTATGCTTAAATAAATTTGTTAGTCTCTAATGAAAAGATTAGGCATTTATTTCTAACAAATCTAAAAGACAGATGGAGTAGTGTGAAATTTGCAAAACGAGGGTAACTAAACTCTTTCACTGAGTATGGTACCTTAAAACACAATCACATTAAGCTCCTTTTAAATCAAAGTATTGTAAAGAAAAGTTGTTGGAAACACAGATTAAAGGAATTTAATTTTCATATTAAGACTGCAAAAATTATCTACAGGTGGACAGCAAAGCTATGCACATGCTAGGGTAAAAAACTAACATTAAATTAATGTAGTTCTGTTTCTCAGATATATTGCAACAAATATTATATTTCCACGCAAAGACAATATTTCCACAAGAAACTGTCATTATTATACACAATTTTCTTTCATAGCTACTTTATCAGGCATATCTTTTGTCCACAAAGTGCATTACTGTTTTTTAAAAAAAATCTATAAGAAGAGATATGTAGAATCCTTTTGAAGTATATTTCATCCCTATTTTGTGAAAAGCAATCTCTAAAAATACAGAAACATAAAACATTTATACTGCATCAGAGAATCTTGATGCCTCAGTTTATCTTTTTTTAACTATAAAGTAGTTTGGGACAGCCTTGCTATAGCACTAACTGTCATCTAAGGAGTTAAGAATTTACTGAATTTTACTCTTGGTAAATGCAAATAATGTGTTCGAACAACTAATGACATAACTGAATATACCTAACCCTGTCGTTATCTCTTTCTAATTACATACAAAACCCCTCTATATTAAAAGAACATTAAAAAGTTGAAAAGTCAAGCACTCAGAAAATTAACAGATGATAAAGTTAAGGTTGCCTGTACACCCTTAATACAGCCCCATAGTGCATATGCATTCTGATGAATTCTTTAATTACCTGACAATATATTACTTTTTGCAACAGCATTCATTCATTGCACAGCATGGATAGAGTTCATGAGATGGGTAGTCTTTTTTAATCCTCATTATTCAATGAATGGCCTGCATTAATTACTATGCAACATCCAGATCCAGAACAGAATGCAGAATGATTAATTTCCTCATGGGCTTTTCAATGGCACTCATCACTATAAACTCTTTGCCTCGGTGGTTAGCCTATATTTGGTGTTTTGCTGAGTTGTTTCCATTAGAAAAAAAAAATGGATAATACCAGTTAGGTCTTTATTTAGTACAATCCAATTTATTTACAGAGAATGTACTCAAAGTACTGTTTTCCTGAACACTGTAGGAACAAACAGGAGGCAGTTTCCAGAGTTGAATTTGGGGATGAGGAAGAAGAGAGAGACTATTCTTTAGGTTGCCAGGTTGGATATTTTTCTATAGCTGATTGCTCTATGAAAATCTAATTGTATAATGTCAGTTGTAAATGGTATTTAAAATGTTATTATCACATGAAATCAAAATCCCTCTTTTACTCAGAAAGGAAAATGTAATATGAATAGACATCTGAATGAACATCATCACAGATATTTTGAAGATTCTATGTCCATTAGGTAATCAGATCCTTCAGATAATACTTTAACCAAGCTTAACTGATTCTAGTAATATTTTACTTCCTATATCTCCACAAATAGAAATTTCTGATCTTTCTGCAGAAAATCTGTAACCTTTATGGATACAGCAAGGCACTATGGTGATGAGGAGCAGATAAGTACTTAGACAGAAAAGGGTCAGTGCCTCAGTTCCCCATCTGTAAAATGGGGATAATATTTCCCTACCTCACAGGTGAAATAAACTAATTAAAGTCTGTTAAGTTCTTTGAGAGCTATGGCTGAAAATCATCATGCAAATATTAGATATATAAGATATTTTAGCAGAGGTACTGTTATTAAATTAAACGTCTTTAGTTCTTACGTAAGCTAACTGCCTGTAGAAATTTACTGTGAAAACTGACAACCAATTTTATAATGGATTTTTTTTTATTACACACATGATAAATTTATTCAGTATAATTTTCAAAGTGAACTGCCTAGGTTTCAACTATTTATTATTAATATAGAACAAGAGGGGTGCTTTATCCTGTGTATAATTTTGAGCCGGGACTCATAGCTGCTTTTCCACCTACCTACCTCAACCTCTCCCCCACTCAAAGAAGGATTAAGAGGGAGCTTTAAACAAGAGGCCTCTTCTAAAGCCCAGAAGGTTGAGAGAGAACGTAGGCTGCTTCTCTAGTGGGAGCCTGTCTCAAGGTGGGTTTGTTGAAAGTTAGAGTTTTGAAGAATGGAATTTTGCATATTCAATAAAGGGATGTGGAGAAAGAGGCTGCAGCAAAGACAACCCAGCCTCATGCATTCACGTGGTTTGTTAACATCGGCTGATTAAAACCGCTGAAGGAGTGGCCACTGAAAGCTCAGAACAGAAGCAAAAATTATTGGATTTAGATGAATTCTAGCAAGTGCTGTTAATTGAATCAAGGTCTTGGGTACAGTAACTTTAAAATGCATCTGTGAAAAGATAGGTTTCAGTGTAGTAGCCGTGTTAGTCTGTGTCAGTAAAACGAAAATGAGAAAGAAAAACTTGTAGCACCTTAGAGACTAACAAATGTATTTGAGCATAAGCTTTCGTGGGTTAGTACCCACTTCATCGGATGCATGGAATGAAACATACAGTAGACAGATATTTATACAGTCAGAGAAACATGATAAGGTGGAGGTGCATAGACCAACCTTAAGAGGCTAATTAGTTGAGAGGAACCATAACAGCAGGGGTTATGGTTCCTCTCAACTAATTAGCCTCTTAAGGTTGGTCTATGCACCTCCACCTTATCATGTTTCTCTGACTGTATAAATATCTGTCTACTGTATGTTTCATTCCATGCATCCGATGAAGTGGGTACTAACCCACGAAAGCTTATGCTCAAATACATTTGTTAGTCTCTAAGGTGCTACAAGTTTTTCTGTGAAAAGAGTGGAAGATATCTATGTTAGAGAGAGACACAGTATTCATAACAATTTGTTTGATTATGGTAGCATGACCAGCTGTATGGATCACTCAATCCTAGGTGATTTTGTAGCTTCTCTGCAAAACTGTACTAGGTTATTCATTTTGGTGTTTAAGGTCCTTTTGCTCAAAGTCAATCATCATCCATTATAAAATTCACCTTGTAACCCCTGAAAGATCTGTGAAATAGTTATTTGCCATGAAGGCTAGACAATGACTAACTCAATTAATAAGAGTTAATTCCCCTCATGCCTACTTCATCCGGTGGGTAATCAGCACTCTGGCTGACTCACAGGAATGGTGGAAGGTCTCAGTTCGAAACCTTAGGGGCTCTTCAGGTGGGAAAAATGAAACAAAGGGCTTCACAGGAGTTCAAAGCTTCAGCTCTAAAGCTGAGAAATGGTCAGAAGGAGGCAGTGACTGCTGGGGATACACTACACTTCCACTCCCAGTCCCAAATGTTGGTATGTAGGAGATAAGTTAGACCTACCTGAGCTGTTAGGTAAGACAATATGTGTCTAGGCCTTTTGTTGTTTTACTCCCTTTTTCCTTTGTTTGAATAAATAATACCTTGTTTCAAAGAAGCTGTGTTGAGCCACTGCATTTACCTACAGGTCACAAGTCCTGAAGGGAAGTCTATAGCAGGAACCAAAACCCCGATGGATCCTCTGAGTAAATATTGTTGGGAAAAAGGGGGATGATATAACCTGGAGACATAGTCTGAGTGTGGGGAGAATTGCAGTATTGCTTTCAGAGTACACTGTCATATGGATGGTATGCTAATGGAGAGACTGAATGAGGAATCAAAGGCACAGTTCACCATGAACATCCGATATCATTTGGATGTTATACATTTAAACTTCTGTTCTTCACCCAAGGTATTTCAGATAACTGTTTCACAGATCTTTGAGGGGTTACAAGGTGAATTTTATAATGGATGATGATTGACTTTGAGCAAAAGGACCTTAAACACAAAAATGAATAACCTAGTACAGTTTTCCAAAGAAGACAAGAAAAAATAATTACACAGAATTTAAAGTGACAAATGATCATAAAAGAAATTATCTGTATTTGACAGAAGATGAGAAAAGATGGCTTAATTGCTAATTCAAATAAATTAAAGCCAATCAAATCTCCAGTGCACAATGTAAAGAAGTTCTGTAGAAATATATGTGGAAGGTAAGCTACAATGGCCATTTTGGTAAGTTATTAGCTACCTTAGACAACTAGGCAATCTTAATTTGTTACTTGTTGAAGTGATACTGCTTAATTACAAAACCAAAAAAACCTTACTTTTAAAAACCAGCTTGTTTTGCAAAGTAACAACATATACTAGCCTCTCCCATCATTTACAAAACGCAACCTGTTGAAAGCAATTCAATGGTTAGACAGTGACATCACATTCCAGGCATGCAAATAAAGATGGGGAAAATGTAATACCTGATGGCCAAAGCAGACTAGGGGCAGCCCAGGTCAGTGTTCAAGTGTATGCAGGTGGTCGAGTAGATAAGAACGGCCATACTGGGTCAGACCAAATATCCATCTAGCCCAGTATCCTGCTCTCCAACAGTGGCCAATGCCAGGTGTATTAGAGGGAATGAACAGAACAGGTAATCATCAAGTGATCCATTGCCTGTTGCCCACCCACAGTTTCTGGCAAACACAAGATAGGGACACCATGTGGAAGGCAGTAAGAGTCATTACCCCCACAGTAGTGCCATGGTCACATATTCTGTAACGGGACAGTTAAAAGCACTGGAGCAATCATTAAGAATTACTTGCTATACCTGAGTCATCTCACATAAATGTTAATACACGTGGAGAAGGTAAAAACTCTTTATTTGTCAAGTCAGACAGAGAGAGGAATGAGAGAATTTGTATCTAGGGCAGCAGGATCATCACACACATCAGCATTGCCCAAAGCAACATTCTCAGAAGTTTAAATTAAAGAACACTTCTGAAAATGTGGCTGCACATGCTGTACCACTGAGACACTAGTAGCACCTGGATGAAGTAACAACATAATCACCCTCAAATGACACATGTTAGCAGGCAAGCCCTGGAAAAAGCTAGCCAGATCAATACAGGACCAAAATAAACTCTAAGTGATATTGCAAAGTATTTAAAAGACTATTCACCAGTTTTAAGTTGTTTCAAAGTTGGTCAATGTTGTTTTAGAAATTTAGATGAACAAGAGTAGCTGAAAATGGGGAGTGTTTGGATATGTACCAACTTACTAGTAGGAGAGCAATTATAATAATGTTTGTGGTAAGACTTTGAACGTATCAAGTGCAGAACTAGAGACCAGATTTCGAAAGGATTGAGGTGTGTACAGATAGGGCCAATGGGAGTTAGGCACCTGGCCGGTTTAGGTACTTTTGAAAATTCCAGTAGGCATCTGGAAGTTAGAGGCCTTGGAGGATTTGGGGGCAGGTGCCTATTTGTTTATTTTAAATAGGTACCTAACTACTTTGAAAATCTGTCCCTAGATGCTTGAAGAAGCCTGAGTAGTCTCAGGCTTCTTCAAGTGCTCTGTCTGTTAATAAAAATTCTCATGCTCTCTCTCCTGAGAAACCTGGATTTTTTTCAGTCTTTATACACCTTAACAGGATTTTTTTTTTTAAAGAGTGGGAACAGATGGGCTTGCATTTCATTTATGGCAAAGCCCCTTTACAGTGCTCCAACAATGGTAAGGGACCTTAGGGTGGGAATGCACATGCACAACTAATTCATTGCCCTTTTACACAACCAGAGAAGCGTAAGATGGCCTTCAGGTAAATGCAGATCACTCCCAGATATCTTCTGGAGTTGGATGCATTTAGTTTAAATGTATAGAAATAACATGCTTAAATGTGACTCAAAGCAGTATTGGACATCTGTTTTTAATTTGTAAATCTTAAAAAAAGTTGAAGCAACTCATTTGTACTTTATTTCTTATCAGGAACAAAGACCTTTTCATTATATGTTAATTGAACTAAGCTGTGCAATTCTGAACTTTCAGCATTTCTGATCTTCGGCATCAGAAACAATTTCCATCACTCCAGTTCTGTGCTGTGTATTTGCAGAGTTGATGATGTCCCCAGTGATATTTTTTGATGTGAATTCAAAACAAAGCTTATAGATTTTATGGAAATGTGTACTTCTATTTAACAGAATAGTACAATTTATTCCAGTAAGAAATAATATTCTTGTTTCTTCAACAATATCCTACTGTGATTCAAGCTAGGATTTATTATTATGTCTCTAAATGTCTCAAAATATTTGCAATATCCACTTAGCCTGTTGTGCCTTGAAATTCTCCATATTAATTTGATACTTTATTATTTTGAATTTGTTACAGCATTAGAGATCCCAGTTAGCAGCTAGAGAAATGATTTTACTGAGATAGAGGGTAATTTAGTGATTTGCACAGCAAGCTCCAGGCTAAGATGTTTATCTGTTTCCTAATGAAGTCATGACAGTTTTTTACTCTGGAAAATATGCAGAATATATAACTGTAGTACATCAATTTCTACATACATAGGCGACAAGCATTCATTTTATGGGATACGCTTACTTCTTCTTTCTCTGTGGGTGCAGAGTAGAGCCCTGCACAGGACTATTTTTTTAATCCCACTCCTCTCCTGCCCCATAATACCCACTCCCACCTGCTCCCACATTGTTTCTTGCATTTTTATTCTGCTTCCACCTGAAAACACCTTAGATCCCACAAATCCTGCAAGAGAGATGGATTCCCCCATGCTACCAAAAAAAAAAAAAAGTAGGTAATATATTATATACATACATACACACACAGAGAGAATTCAGGCACAATTTTTACCACTAAAAGAATAAAACAAATCTTGCTTAAACTATGTAAAAATATACTTTAACTCCTGTTATAATAGGCATCAAATCTCTTTCTATCTCTCACTTAAATTTAAAGTATTAAAACCTTTATTTACATTTTTTTTTACATAGAATTTTAGCAATGTATGACAAACTGACAAGAGATTTAGTGTTTTCCTGCAAATTACCATGGTCTTTCCCCCCACCCCATTCTGCCCGCAACAAAATACATCTTACCCACGCCCACTGTTATGGCAGTGGGTCCTGCAGGACCCATGGGATCCCAGTCCCGCTGCAGGGCTCTAGTGCAGAGGCCCTTTTGGCAGCAGAACTAATAGAATTATTTTGCAAGAGGATAGGAGGTGTGTTAGAGGAGAGTACAACAAGTGCTCACCCATGCACAGCATGGAGTTCTTGTCTTTGGAGGATCCCTACACAACTGCATACTTAGTGTACTTGAAAACTGGACAGAGGCAGTCTAGTGCTAGAGGGACTACTGCCTCTAAATGAATTATTCAGTCTTCCCCACTTTGGAAGAGGCATACTAAGGTGAGAGAGTCTAATCAAGCGAATAGACTGCAGTAGCCTCTGAGGAGCACCTGATTTGTCATATTATGGTTTGTGGAGGACAGTTTCTGTACCTTTCCTCTGGAGATCCCCAATGTGTAGTCAAGAGAGTTGGCTTGGGCACTGGCCTCTATGTAGAAATGTAACCCCATTGTGGACTCTCTCTGATATACAGTAGGGACACACTGCATTCTAAGGGCTGGATAGCTATTGCAATTAGACATACTTTACAGTTCCAATTCCCATTCCAACTGCATTCTAAGAGAAATTGGTTTGGTGGTCTCGGCTGATATCTAGTGGATGTTGGCCTACATCAATCTTACTCAAGTGAAACCTGCAGTCCTAAATTAAATGAGGTTTTTTTATCTCAGCTTAGTCTCCAGTGAACAGTAGTTCTTCTCAGAAAAGCACTACACATAAATCATCATAATTCACTGGAGAAAACCCCTCTAGTCACTGAAAGTGGGCAGCACCAAATTAACATGGAAACTGATTATTTTTACACTTATTTTAAATGGGCACTAAACTCACTGTTAATGTCAAAGAGAGGACAGATAATATTACCATTAAAAGTATATAAATGAAATTTAAAAGGCAATTAAAACAAAATATCAAAGTGTTCACACATATAGATTTTTATTTCCTCCCATCAAAAATATAAGAGGTGACACCACTTTGATGCTGCTTTGATTTAAGTGCTGAGATATTAAATTTATTGGCCTTGGTATTATGGTTTTTTTTTTTATTGATCAGTATTGTACAGGTTAGCCTTGATTCTGCAATAATAACTTATCCCAAGAGAACACGGAAGCTAGGCTTTACAACTCAGCTAACACAAAGAATAAAGCAGAAGGTCTAACATCTCCTCATATTATCTCTCTAGTGAAAACTGTACTCAGTGACCACTCAAGGAGATGGCAAACAGTGGCCTGTTAAAAGGAGATTTTTTTTCTCCCTTAGGGTGACACCCCACCCTCCGCTGCCACCACAAGATATATAACCAGGGGAAAGAGATGTGCTAGAGTGTCCCTGTGCCCTACTCCAGTTTACCAACTCTGAGACCTGCTAGGTCCCAGGACTGCAGAGTGCAATTGGTAACTCTTGACTTTATCCTCCCAGCTGCACAGAAGTTCAAAGTAGCTCACCGAATCCTTTTGGGAGGGAGATAGAGACTGCCAGTGCCCAGAACTGGTGAAGTGGGAGGTGGTACCTACTTTTCCATTGCCATGTACCTTGCATAATCATTTAGTCCTGGGCACAATGGGTGTAAACTGTCACCACATCAAAATTCTCAACTCATGCTGATGGAAGCAATTTATGCTCACTTTGCACAGGTGTCAATGATTATACAAAGTGCAGGCCAGTGGAGAGCCCTGTGGTCACTTAATATAGTTAATGTAGCCTTGTAAAATACCTGGGAATACTTTGAGGTAGTTGTTTAGTGAAACTAGTGATTGGCAAAGGTTTCTCTCTGTATAATATATGGCCCATACTCGGTCCTGATGTAATAATGAGAGTTCAGCTGCATTTGGGGACAAAACCTGGTCGCAATTAAGAGTGGGAAAACTCATTGCCTATAGTAGGGCCATTGCCAATACCACTGTCAGACAGATTCACTGGACACAAACAACTCCTGTGAAACTGTTAAGGCAACATTTTGTTCCTGAAAAATCGTGGAGGGCTACACAGAGTGAGCAGTTTAATTAAAACAGCTTTATATGTATTTGGACTTGCCACCTTAGCCCACATCCAAAGGCTCAGACCAGCCTTCCAGAGCTTGGGCTTTACAAGGAGGCGGGAGATTATTTGATGAACAGAACCATTTATGTTTTGTTCATAACGGAAAATTTATTACCATGACACAGGACTCATGTTTGCTATTTCTCTGGTACCTTTTGCTATTCACTGGGCAAATATGTGACTAAAGATGAAAGTGAAAACTACCACTAGATGACTCAGTACAAAAAGTGACTGCCTGCAGCCCTTCACCCAGTAGAATTTTGCATGTCAATAGTTTGTAATCTATTTTTCGAATGAGAACAACAGTTGATATATATTTCAGGTATTACTGTTTGGCAGAGACTTCTCAGCCAATCAGCATAGTCATCTGAGTTCAGTATTAACTGACAAGCATTTTGACTGACAACCTTTGCCGAACACTGAACAATCTCTTTGAAATTGACTGAGTGCAGTGCAAAGTCTGGCCATGCTGCAGAGTGGTCAAGATTAAATTACCTAGTGGAAGGGATTCCTTTCATTAGGATTGCTAGTGTGCCTACAATTAGACACACCAACAGCACATATTTGGTGGTTGCTAATTCATATTTGAATAGGGCGCCATAGCCTGGTGCTTGTGGGGGAAAATGCTTCAGGAATCGCCTCAGAACTGTTCTATGGACCTTGTGAAAATGGTGAAATGCAATCCTCAGAACAGTGAGTAGAATGTACGTAACAATATTGGCAAGGTGTTGCAAAGGCAACTTCAGAAGGGTACTTGGTGACTGAGATTCAGAGGTAGATGAATTGGCAGGAGTTCAAGCACAATATCAGCTGAGAGACTACTTACCCTCAACGTTCCACAAGATTCCATGCCTTTTGTAATCTAGAGGCTCGATGGCTGCAGTGCACTGTCATTGGGGATGCACTTGAAAATGGCACAAACTTTAGCTGGTACAGAATGCAGTGGCTTGTCTCTAACGAAGTGTGCCTTTCTTAGCCTCACCAGTGCTCTGAAGAGGCTACCTAGCCACTTCCAGCAGGATGCTTTTGGAGACACTATTCCTCCCATAGCTCTCTCTAGGGATGTACCTCATAATCTATCTTGTGTTTAAAATTACAGTCTGATTCTAAATTAGAATTAATATAGCAAAGGGAATACTTTCCACTTTTCAGAAATATCTTTTCACTGGAGCTCACTAAGTAATGAGTCATTACAATGAAATATGAGATTAGGAAGGCATATAAAAATGCCATTGACAGGTATACAGTAGAAACATAATGAATTAAGTATATGATTACTCCATAACCAGTTGTGTCAGAGACCCTCATAAGAATAATCCATGGCGCCAGCTCTTAATAAGTGACCAAGACAAATATAAACACACTGGAAACAACCAATCACCCAGGGGCAGGAGATCACAATATAATTACTTTTAATATAATCTGGAAATCAAAACCTGTTAAAGTAAAACAAGCCTGTATGATTTAAGACAGGCCCAATTGGAAGATAGGTTAATGCTTGATGGTGAGAATAGATTAGTTTAATGAACTGGAGAGAAATAAATGAAGTCATTTCTAAACAACAACAAAACAAGACAGGATTCACATGAGTCAGGGGAAAGTGGAGAGTGATTATAAATATAGTCAACAGACAGCCCAAACATATTCTAAATATCCATGAGGCTCAAAACACAAATCCAGTACAAAGTAAATAAAAAGTTTAAGGGAAACCCATCTCTTTCATGCTACTGGAATGGCACAAAAGAAGACACCTTGCACAAGAGAATCTGGCCAGTTATGTGCAAAATAAAGTTAGAAAAATGTCATAAAGTGAGCTTCAGATTCATTTCCAAAACACAAACGGCCAAAATCATCCATACATGAGGGCTTCTATTCACTGCTCCGCAAGTAAATCTTAAACTTGCCATTGGGGGATTCCCCATGGATAGGGGACTCTATCGATGGCATAATGTCACTATAGTGGTGTGTATATCCTCCTCCCCATCTATAACAGGCATGGGAGGCATAGCACAGCTGCTATGTCCCTATCCCTGCCTGATCATCAGATGCAGGAACAGCTACTGGAGGTAGCTGGTATTAATTTAGAGTAGTCTTTGGACTGGTCTAATTTCTGCTGGGACAGCTCTGATGCTGGAGCAACCCCAGGACCAGAAGAGGGGTTTAGAGCTAGTTTTAAAACACCTTTGCCCTCCATCCTCTGGATGTATAATGAGAGATTATCATCCAGTTCCAAAAACCAGGACCCATAATTTTAAAAATCCCAACTTTTTAAATCAAAACTGTCCAGGTAAAAATAACTATTCTGAACTGAGACCACCATGAAAAAATCCACTCAGATCAATGTGGGTTGGGGGAAGGTAACAAAGGGGACAGTTTGAAAAATCAGGCATAAACAGGAAGCTACCTTCATTCTTAATTATGGAGTGGCTACTTCTGCTCCACAATACAGTAGCTAACAAATGATTTACGAACAAAGTTATGATATTTTACACCATGTTACAAAGCATGTTATAAAATTGATTAATAGAACATTCTAAACAAGCTGTTAAAAACATGCAGATACTGTTGCTAAAACAATTGCTCCTGTTTAATGCATGATGTAGTTAAAATATTTTAAAGCATGGTTTAAAGTGGTTTACTTTTAAATGAGGCCTGAACATACAATAAAATTTCTTATCTGCTTATTCTTTTCTATGGACCAATTCTACTGGTGCAGAGTAGATGGCTCTCTACCCTGGCAGAGCACATGATATAAGTGCCTAGACAAAAAATCCTTCGTCGATCTAAAAATCAGGGAGGAACTTACCAGTAAGAGCTGTGAGTTCTCAAAACCTCCACTCACTTAGGGTGGGATCCATGAAGAGATTTACATGATGCAACACTGAGCATCATGGCCCCTAAAAGTTAAGTGCCTAGAAAAATATCACAGGAGTAAAACTGAGGCCCATCTAGCCTGAGGTACACAGCTAGGCTCCCTATATCATGAATGGAGAGAGACAGGACAGAGACAGCAACACCTACACCAAAATAGCCCAGTGGTTAGGGCATTCACATGGGATGTGGGAGACCTGCATTTAAGTCCCTCTGTTGCTCCACTAGGGTATTGGGTATTCTGGGGTCTCTCTCTCGGCTCACCAGAGATTTCATCCTGGAGTTGAGAAACCTTTTCAATGAACCGGGATTCTCCAATACAAAAAAATTTCCATGAAAATTTTAAAGTGAAAGTGTAACACCGACAGACCATGGTTTTTGGCAGGTAGGATGAAACCTGGGACCTCTGAAGCTAAATTCATGAGCCTCTACTGCATAAACTAAAAGCCACATGACCCTTAGCTAAGGCTATAGCAGGCTCATTAATCACTAAGTGGTCTCAGTGCCATTAGAAGCACCAAAACCCAGGAAGTGTGTGGGTTACAAAAGCATAGGAGAGACAGGCTCCTTTGCTTCGCTCCAGTTCCTGTACCCAGACCCATCCCATCTCACAACAGACCAAGGGAGCAACTGCAGAGGAAGTCCAACAGCCTCAGGTTGGAGCATGCTCAATACAGCTGGAATCATTAGAGAATTAAACTGAGATGCTCTAGTAACTCTCTAGTGAGCATGTGTGAACTGTGATTCTCCACAGATTTCTAATTTGGCCAAATTTGAGCTAATTTTCATAGGGATGACAAAAGGCACATTCTTGACAAAAAGGCCCTGTGACAAAATCCAAGTCCCTGCTCCAAAGCATGCTTCTCAAAATAAAGGTAACCATCATCAGAATATATTCTTCCCTAGTCTCATTCTCAGAAGCAGTTAAACAATTTTGTCTGAACTATTAAAAAACAAACAAACAAACAGCCTGAGGCAGACAGGCATGTAAAATTTCATCCCAAATAGATGGTGCTTGGGCAAAGTTATAAGCAACTGAAAACAGGGTCCTATAATATTAAAGTTTCCTGACATTTCCTAATAGGTGGTGCTCCCAGCCCCCGCTATAATAAATAAAATAAATAAATAAAAATAAAATTTTAAAAAATAGGTTCTTCCTGCCTATTTGACATGTAATCCAAGGTCAAAATTTATCCCTTGAAGTATATCATTGCAACCATTGAATTTCTTATGTATGGATAAAGGCTGAAATCATTTCCTATATAGGTAATCTTCAGCATCAGATTATTTGAGGATTAATTAAATGAACCGATAAAGTGGGTGAAGGTTTAGGAAAAGTGAAATAAAAAATAATTATAATAAATTCAAAATGGAAAAAATCATGGATTAAAATGAGAAAAATCCTATTCTGAGTCCTTGGCTTTGTTTAGGAGGATTATAGTTTTTAAGCACACATTTCAACAAACAAGGTTTATGATGAAAGTAGATTTTATTTGCACTTCTCAAAAAAGCTTTTGCTAATATAAAGTTCCAGATGGCAGGTTCCTAATAAGCTCAAAAGCTCCACAGATGAAAGGTTGGGCATGGGAACTGATAAATAAATGGCTTAAAAAAGAGGAAGTATTAAGTGACAGAGGTCAGCACTCCAACCTCGCTGCTGTTTTAATCTCTCTAACTCATACAAACAGAAGGATAAACTGCAAACTAATTCAATTTAGTGATAGTGATGTAAAACTGGATGAGTCCTTATGTAGCGTAACTAGCTTGATGCTAGAGTCAGCAGCAAGTGAAACCCCTAAAGGATTTCCATGTGCACATGGACCGGCTGGCATATAACAAATTAAATGTCATACAGGGAAGGGAAACAAATGAAAGCAACACTTATTGAGGGGGGTGGAACAAAGAGTAAGATGCAAAGTAATCAAGATGAAAATGGACTAGAATTAAAGTGAAGGATTTTGAGCCCTTGGAGAGAGAAATGGACAGATCACAATAAAAATCAAGTCAATAAAGAGAGGTAATTTTAAAGAAAGCCAACAGAACATAAAGAATGATAATGCACAATGAGAAAATGGAATAAGACCATTTCATTCCACAATTAAAATATATCAAAATAATCACAAACCAAAAGCAAGAGCAAGGTAACTAAGATTTTAAAAGGCAATTCATAAACCCTACTAGTTAATACCTTGTATGTTATGTAGTAATTTACTCCTGTGTAAAGCAAATGAAAAGTGATTCTAAAATGCTACCAAACCAGCATTCACTGGCAGCATTTTTTACACTCACTTTGCACAGGTGTAAGCAACTACACAACTTGCAAGGCAGTGGAGAATCAGGCCCAATATCCTTGTAAAGGAAAACAAATTAAACAACACAGGCCTGATTCTCAGCTGGGGTAAATCAGGGTATCTCTGTGGTAATCAATAGAGCTATTCCTACTTAAACCTGCTAAGAATGAGCTATGAACATTTGAAATCCCATACTTTTATAACTAATGAGGTATTTTTAAGTTGAAAGAGAACAGGACACCATGAATGGCTTTTACTTGCTGTTGAAGTCAAAGTGAAGTTAAGGTGTTTCATAACTGGAACAGCTGCTCTCTGTGAATATAGACCAATGGCATGAGCATTATTCCTATCATACAAGACAATAACACGAGAAGCCAGGCACATTCAGAAATAATTTCAACCCAGGTGAGACTCAGTGTTACTCAGGGTGTAATTTTCTGCACAACTCAAATATGGCTATGAAAAAACACCTTACCTTTCCTTAGGAAAGGTCAGATGCCTTGCAATATTTGGGGATCTACATGGTATCTGGAAGCACAGCTAGACAGCTGTAGGGCAGCACTAGGGAGTTACATCGTGCTCACCTGTAAACACAGTGAAAATTGTGATGAAGTAACCAGCAGATGTTTCTGCTGCTTATAGCAGCTTAATTTATGCGTCAGGCTTCCTACCCAGTTCAGAATTGGGTATGGGACGGTGAACACAGGTGCAGTGCATGGGGATCTGTTGAGACAGGACCAAATTTCCCTATAGCTCCTCAGGACCCTGATGGCCACTTCTCTGCACAGTCTCAAATCCCTTCTTACTTAGGCTCCAATCCTGTATTGAGAACTGCACAGCAGCAGAGGTTGTCCTGCAGTGCACACAGTTCCCAGGGCAGGATCTGGGATTCAGTGGACAATGCAGTGATTACCCCATAAAGCCAATCTCAGTTTTAGGACCATTATTTCTCCTTCCTCCCTGTCCCCTGGATTTTCTTTATGAGTAGAGGTTTCAGTCATTGACCAAAGAGCAAATATCATTGAGAACTCACTTAGGGAAGAGATGCATTTAAAGGTCTCAATTCTGCTATTGGTTATGCACATGCAACTGCCATACACTTCACCTGCAATTAAACTAAATCAGCACACTTAATTAAGGGCAGAATTTGGACCAAAATGTTTATTAAATAATTACAAAGTGTTTTAAACAGAAGTCTGATATCAGGAAGACTGTAGCACTGAGTGGATTGTTTGGTTTTTTTAAGTATATTGAAATCTGTGTTTTCCTCTTGGCTACATGTAAATCAGATTTCTGTCCCCTAACATCCATAATTAAGTTCTCAGTAATTTAAATTGTTATTAAGCATCTTGTAGAGGATTATATTTGTTTCCCTGATTATATGATGATTATAAATCATAAGACATTCATCATATAATCATGATTAAAATGTATACCCACAAATGAAGACTGTAACAACTTAAACTAGTATGGATTTAATTAAGGGAGTTAGGGGATTAGAAATACTATTAAGTGTGATTTTATTTAAAAAATATTAACTATTTCTGTGGTAGATTGTTCTACCCTTACTCACAGTGAGTAGTACTTTTACAAATGTCCACACCTCACAGTGGGGCTAATCTTGATATGGGTAGCAGTGGGGTGATCTGTCATTGTTATTAATACTTATAATTGGGGTGTTTCTAAAAAATGAACTGCATATAACCCCAAAATATAATTGATATGTATATTTGTAAAACATATAATTGTGTACATTCTGTAGTATGTAGGCATGCATAACATTGCAAGAACAAGCATGTCATACCCATTTTCAACTGTGGCATGACATATGTTATACAACAAAATCATTACATAATTATGGTCCCACTCACAAGTTTTAGAAATCCACACACTGGGGTCATTGAACTGGGAGAAGGGTCAAGGTGGGCCTAAGTATTCATTTTGTTTAAGTTGACCATTTTAATTGCTAACCATTTGTAAACATAATGGTTGTTGTCCAATATAAATGAACTAAACTAGACCAGACTAGCACAGCTGCAGCACCACAGGAGCAACCCAGGAGAAGGAATTGTGAATCAGTGTCATGATTCATTCCCTGTTTCCCTTGCTCTGGGGAAAGCCACCAGCTATGGGTTCTTAGGAGATGCAGATTCCTTCCCCCTCTCTACCTGCTGATTCAGTCTCAGTCCAGGTGCCAGACCACCATCTAACTACCACCGTCTACATGCAGATTCGTGGCTAGGGACTGCCAGATTCACTAATCCTGTCCCCATCACCACCAGTCTGTCGCTGCAGGGCTTGAAGGTTGGAAAGATGTTATTTCCCATTGGAGAAGCCTGCGCATGATTTCTTTTAACGTGGGGGAAGTGGGTGTGCCTACAGCAAACACATGGTCACGGCAAGCTGGAGGTCTGGGCCCAGTGGCAGGGAAAGTCTGAGATGACTGGAGATCTCAACTTGCTGCCGCCTTCATCCTCTGGGCAGGGGGGCTAACAACATGCTACTGGAGCCTTGTACCTATTGAGTTCCCAGAAGCAGGCAGGCAAGCCAGGTGGGAACAAGCCCACCTGCATCTGAAAGCCTCTCATCCAGCCTAAGGGGAGAAGCCACAGAACCCAGAATTCAAGTGAACACGGGGGACAATAAATGAGAAAATAGGGACAGGAGTGAGGATCACAGGGTCAAAAGCAGGGAACCAGAGCAGAACACCCATCAGAGAAACCTGGACAGTGCCCACTGCTCCTTGAAGGCATCCAGGGAGCCAGTGGACAAAACCAAGAGATGTGACTTCAGGGAGGAGTGGAAATAGGCCCCACAGTTGCAGAGCACCTCCCCAACCAGCTTCCTCCTCCTGGTATGGTGGATGGCCACCTTGGCCAATGCCAGAAGGAGATTGACAAGGAAGTCTCGTAACTTTGGAGGCCACGGATGGCGTGTGTGAAAATCAAGAGGTATGGGGAATAGAGCAATCAGAACCTCAGGAAAATGTTCTGGAGGAGCTGGAAAAGGGGCTGCAACCTGGCACACTCAATGTAAATATGCACCAGGGTCTCCCTCTCACTGCAGAAGGGACAGGTGTCAGGGGAGGTGGTGAACTGCCCATGGCCCCATGATGGAGCCACCAACTAATATTCCCATTGGTCCAGGGGACCAGGATGTAATGCAGACTGTCCTACCAGGGCTCCTCACCCTCCACAGGTGGTAGGAGGTCCCACACTTGTTCCTGTTGGGTTCCAGAAACTGGACAGGCACAAAGGTGAAGAAATGAAGTGTATGGAGCATAAGCGCATACTGTTGTTTCCTAGATGCAGTTCAGAGATGGACCGGCTGCAGGTAGTGCTGCTGGCAGTGGGGTTGTGGAGGGAACAGCCGAGGGGGCACTCACGGTGCAGGGGCCCAATGATGAGGTCCGGACTTGCAGTCGCAGCAGCACAGTGGCTACTCAACATGTACTACTCCTGCAACTACACTTGCCCTGCTATCTCTTCTGCTTCCTGCTCCAGCCTGCTACCAACCTTGACTCTCACCCACTTGTCTAGTCCTTGCCTCCTTGCCCTGATTCTGACTCAGACACTTACCATTGGCTTGGCTCCTCAACCCTGACTCCTGCATCTACTCTCGCCATTACTCTATGCTGCTGCCACAACCACCAGGCAAGTTCCTGCTCCACCCACTAGGTAAGGTGCCCACACCCTGGCAGCTTATACTTTGTGACCCAGGAGATGGGTGGGGGGTCTCTAAGGCAGTCAAGTGCACAGAGGAAGTTTAGGCTGAACTTTATGCTGTATGTTGTTTTCAAATTGCTAATAATGCAATAGGAAAGGGATGCATGTTGGATACTAACTCAGGATCTGTTTGCTCTTTTGAGGATGGAATACTGGACTCGTCCATTCTCAGATGTTTTTAAAATGTGTCCATATTTATGTTCTCTACTTTATACCAAAAGCTCAGTTGAAGGAAAACTGCATTATAATTAATTCACTGTAGGTGAAATTCTGGCTGCATTGAAGTCAAGGGTAAAACTTCCTTTGACTTGAATAAGGACTGGATTGTTTTGCTTTGTTAATAAAAGAGTAAACTAGAAAAGGTAAGTAGAAAGTTTTTTTCCCCCTTAACTATTATTTCAAAATTCTCCACAAACAATAGTACCCATTAAAGTGTATCTGACTGTGACATTAAAATATGAACAGGTACAAACATACAAAAAGAATAAGTGCCAGTTATCGGAATTTCCAATATACCCCCATCGTGTTTTGTGCTGCTTAGTTACAGCATAGACCTTTTTAGAACTTGGCTTAGGTAACAACTGTCATCCCCAGTGAAGAAAACACATGGGCCTTCCTGTCTGCTAAACCATATCACAGGTTAGGGTTATTGAATCAAGTTTAACTATAGCAATTACTTTTGCATATTCAGTGTGAAACATTTCACACACTGTGAAACATTCCAAATATTTGTTTGTTGATCATGACTACTGAAGAAAACCCTATAAACCAAGATTTCCTTAGGGCAAACCATATTTCAATATAGCCATCCCACTCCTTAACACATATACCACATGTCAAAAGGAATCAAAACCCAAGATCATAGGTTGTTGTACACCAGGGTATATTTGACCATTTCAGGTTCTTACTCATTCATGCTTACCTCTGGTAGATTAGTGAGTCCTACTCATTTCTGTCATAATGAATATTTTATGCAAACTCAGGCCCTGCCAATTGTGTTTAAGAGAGAGAGATGGTGCAAATCAGTGTAGTTACATTGACATCAGTGAAATTATGGTGAAGTATGCCAGCAGAGACTCTTTCCCATTATTCAGAATGCTTACCAATTCTGTTAACTGCCCCTCAGTCTGGAAACTCTGTTAATGTGATGTTGGAATTATAATCCAGAATTCCTTCTGAAGTACAGTGGATTTCAATTGTAGGGTGGAGGTTTTTGCTTTTACATAATTATAATATAGTAATTCAAGCTGGTTGAATACTAACAATGGTTTTGCATAAAATGTAAAAAATTGAAGTTGATTTTAGTTTCCAGAGTTTGAAATCAACCCACTTTTGTTGATATTTTATCAAAAAAGTCCTTTGGACACCTTTTCGCATTTACCAAACAACATTGTTTCTATCTGAAAACCAGTTTGGGGGATAAAAAAATGGACACAATTTTATGTCTGGAAATATTTTACAGTAATTAAAAATATATACAATTTTGTGAAAAATCAATTTTTGAAAAGTAGCTTTTTTATGAAAAAAATTTTGAAAATTTTTGGCCAGGTCTAATAGTAATCTGCAATGCAATAATATAATTTTAGGCTATAACTTCATTTGTTGAAAAAGAAAAGAGATGTTCTCAAATTCAGGTTGTTTCTTTGAAGCGCTAACTCGCATTAGATAGTGCCTTATGGTGAGTTAATAACATGTGCATTCAATAAATTATCCCATAGTAAAAATCATTGAAGATTTCCCTGTTGCTGGTCTAAGATGCAGGAGGCCTCTGTCCAGTGTTAAACAGTGTCAAAAACTTACTGTTCAGCAGGCAATTTTCTCTGCATGAATATAGTGTGATTACAGCGGAAACTGCTACAGGCTAATGAGGTCTTATTCACTGCTTTCATGGCAGGAAACTCAGGAATGTTCAAAAGTTCCCCTGCACTTTTAAACAGATGGTACTGTGCAGTGACACAGTGCCCTACCACGATACCAACACTGAGTCTGGATGCTGCAGAGGTCTCCTATGTATGTTGACGACATTTAAGATAGACCATCAGAGATTCCTATCAAATTAGTTTTGCTGAAGGCATTGAATTGCTGGGACTTGAAACACACATTACCAGGACCAGCAGAGATACAGTAACCATTTTTTATTGTTTGTTTTCCCTTCTGAGGCATACATTATTGCTGTTAATGCTCTTTAGTTAAAAAAACAAAACAAAACCCAAAGCAATAACAAATCAAAGCTAGATGTAGAAAGATGTCATTTCATTAATGAACTCACTGCATTGGAAGCTAATTCTGACAGGGAAAAAAAATGTCCTAAAGAAAATAAATCACCAAGTTTTCAGGTAGTATGAAATTGGCTTTGATTTAGGGCCTGGTTCTCCTTGTGCACCCATTTCACAACAGTGAAACTCCATTTATATTAGGATGTTGCTCAAAGGCCCTGGTTCAGATTGAGCCCGCATTGTACTGCCTGTACATGGAAAAGAGCCTCCTATGGTATTACTACTGATTTCGGCCAGTGTCAATGAAGAAAATCGAGCTCAATCTTTATACTCAAGTTTGAGAGTGCACTAATATAAACAAATTCAAACATAAGATAGGACCCACAATCACAGAGTGTGAGTTGGTACAACTTAATTGAAATCTATAATATTTTGCTATTCTGTGCCATGTGTGACAGCTATTGAGAAACAGTTCTTCCCTCTACAGTAGTGAGAAAAGGAATACTTATTTAATGATGTGGCTATTTCCTGAAGTGCCCTTGGAAAACTTTATTGAATCAAGGTTAGGTATCTTTGGAGTCCATTGTATTAAATGCAAAGATTATGTATTATTGTTGGCCTGGAGGACTATAATGTGGAAGACAAGAATGGTCTTTTGGGACAATAAGTGTGAAGTGTTTTTCCTGGGAAATATCTAGGGGGAGGTGAATGTAAATTTCCCACCTTTGGGAATGCAAAACCCATCTTCCCCAAGCTACACCCTAAGGAGTGGGCCTTTGTGTGCTGATCACCTGGTGCAGGAGGCTAAGATCAAAGGCCTAAGCTTTATACAGAAAAATTGAACTTTTCATGGTGGTTCTGATTCTGAACTAAGGCTGTTATAAACTTTGTGGGGTTTGAAGGACTGACTCTTATCAGAGCCTCGTTGGAAGTGGGAGTGATCTCTATGTGACGGGTTGGTATCACAGAACCCCCCTTGGAGCTGCCACCTGGTGTACCAAGACTACCTCTGCCCCTGCTTTCCTGCCTTTTCCAGTTTGGGACTCCAGAATCCTCTGTGTTTTGAGCCAGACTCGCTAACCTGCTGCAAACCCAGACCCAGCTCTGAACCACATCCCCTAACAGCTGTAGGCCTGCCTGGAAGCAGCTTAAGAAGTGTTCTTGCCTATGACACCCAGGTGCCCAACTCCCAATGGGGTTCAAACCCTGAATAAATCCTTTTTACCCTATATAAAGCTTATACAGGGTAAACTCATAAATAGTTCACCCTCTATTTCACAGATAGAGAGGTATGCACAGCTGTTTGCCCCCTCCAGGTACTAACATGTACTCCAAGTTACTTATTAAAATAACTTTTCACTTATTAAGTACAGAAAGTAGTATTTAAGTGATTCCAAGTAGTAACAGACAGAACAAAGTGAATTACTAAGTAAAATAAAATAAAACATGCCAGTCTATGTCTAATCACACTGAATACAGATAAAAACCTCACCAGTTCCAATAAACTTCCTTTTACAGGCTATGGTCCTCCTAGCCTGGGTCCAGCAATCGCTCACATCCCCTATTGTCCTTGTCCTTTGTGCCAGTCTCTTTCAGGTGTGTCGGTGGGGGGGTGGAGAGGCTCTCACTTTAGCCAGCTGAAGACAACATGGAGGGGTTCCTAGGGATTTAAATAGACTTTCTCCCCTGGGTGGATACCCCTCCCTCTCCCTGTGTCGCATCCAGTTACAAAATTGAGTTTTGGGGATCACATGGACAAGTCACATGTCCAAGTACAACTCAGTAACCAGCCCAGTCACATTCCTGGCCAAGCTCAGATGTGGATTGGTGTCTGCAACTTCTTTTTGTCTGTTAAGCGCTTCTTGATTGGGCACTTTACCTGCACATTCCTTTCTCAAGAAATAAAACGAATATTCACAACTTCAACTACAAAAATGATACATGCATACAAACGGAGGAATAGATTCAGTAGATCATAACTTTTACAGAGATATGTTACATGGCACATGTAGCATAAAACATATTCCAGTTGTATCATATATACATTTATAAGCATCCCCCGATAAAGCCTTATGGAGTACACCGTCACACTCTGGTAAGCTCATTAGCATATATATACATTCTTTTATTCTCTTCTCTAACACTTTAACGTTAAGAATCAGTGTTTTTGTGTAACACTGACAGACTCCAGTTGTCAGTGGGTGGGATTGAACCTGGGACCTTTGGAGCTTAGGGCATGAGCTTCTACAGCATGAGCTAAAAGCCAACTGACTATTAGCTAAGGCTGTTGAGCAGACTCATTTAACTCTCTCTACGTGGTCTCGGTGCCCCTAGATGGGACAGAACATCACACCCAGGAGGTGTGTGGGTTACACTTGCTTATAAAGGGCCGTGTGGTGTTGGAGTTCATGAGCTAATGGAGACCAAGAGCGGTGAAGGTGCATATACATGCATGTGTATGATGAGTACACCAGGTAAAATCTTCAAAAACATGTAGGTGACATAGGAGTTTAAGTTCATTTTGAAAAGTGAGTTAGGCAGTTAGTACCAGATTTTTAAAGGTATTTAGGCACCTGAAGATGCAGATTGGTGCTTTTGTGCTACTAGCCTATGTGCCTAACTCACATTGATTTCAGTTTTGAAAATCCCATTAGGAACCTATCTGAATTTTTCTAGGCACCTAAATACCTTTAAAAATCTGATCCTTACGATAGGATCTGACACTTAGTCACTTAAGTGACTAAATCATTTTTCAAAATGTGATTTAGGTGCTTTTGAACCCCCCCCCCCCCAGTGTTTGTTTATTCACATCTATAAAATACCTAGCTGGGCTTTTAGTCATAGAACAATGATTACAAACAGCTATATACTCATCAGATCAGAATGAGACAGCAGATTCAACACCTTATGGGTGTTCAAAATGTAATGTCTGTCATGCTGTAAAACAAGATACATGAAGAGAAAGATTTCAGAATGAAAGCTTTAGGATGCAGAGCCAGCTCCAGGAACTAACAAAGGAAGCAGGTGCTTGGGGTGGCACATCTAAAGGGGTGGTATTCCGGCCATTCCTGGGGCGGCACATTTCAAGGGCCGCTGTTTTTTTTCCTCTTCGGCAACTCTGGCCGCGGCTCTTTTTTTTTTTTTGCTGGCCCTGTTAGGATGGAAGTCAAAGTCTATGATGTGGCTGACAAAATCCAGGAAATAAGACTCTGCTGGTTTGGACACCTAGAAAGGATGGAGAGGACATGGTGAAGATAACATAGTGGGAGAGGATGATATGAAAGAGACCCAGGGGAAGCAATGGATGGATTTCATCAATGAAGATGGAAGCAGACCTTAGTGCTACCACAGACAGATGAAGATGGAGGATGTTTCATGCTGACCTGATGCAAGATAATGGGGAAAAGTAGCAGTATTCAGAATGATCATGAAAAGGATCTCATAACACAACAAATCTTCTCCCTCACCCTCCTCTTCTCCCTCACCCTCCTCTTGAATCATTTGACACATTTCTTTATTTAAGAATATGTGTTAAATATATACATTAGTTACCCAGTTCCACTCAAATTCTATTCATGCCCTCTATGAAAGGCTGGGGAAACAGATGACCCTGGTAATATATGAGCTGAAGGTCACTGGAGCCAGGGTCTGCCAGAGAAATGTGTTGCAGATGGAGGATGTTTCATGCTGACCTGATGCAAGATAATGGGGAAAAGTAGCTGAGAATGTCCTGCTTTTTCCACACCCTTCCCATTTAAACCGCAATGGCTTAAAACAAGCAATTGTCATATTAAAACAGGAGAGAAGTAATCTATAATGGTAACCAGGACCCAAACAGCAAAGAGTCTTATACCAAACCAAAACCTTAGACTTCTTACAGAAATCAGCAGACAGCCTATGCACACAAGAAAGCACAGGTATGGGCCCTGAACCTCAGCTGATGTGAATCAGAATAGTTGCAGTGAAGTCTAGGGAGTTACAGCAGTTTACATGAGCTGAGAATGCTGTCTATAATATACTGAAAAATCAATCGCCAGGCCCCCACATTCTATGCTAGCTGCAACTGTTTCTTCCTCTTAGTTTAAGGCCAGTCTGAAGATGTAACCCACATTGCATCATGCTTATCTGAGGTGACAAAAAGCATGGACAACCAAGACGACCACACCACAAAGGACAGGAAACAGCTTTCTTGGCAAGTGCAAATCCTTAAAGAACACTCCTTGCAATGGCAGTTACTGATTCTTGTGTCGAATTTCCTTTGCCAGCACTAGCAGGTGAAAATATCCATCTTCTTCCCATTTATTTTTTGGTCATATGAGAGATCAGCTGTTTAGCATGACTTCTGAAGGAAAAGCCATTATTGTTTAATATTCAAGTACAATGTTTAATTTTAAACAAACCTTTCTTCTAATTCTCAGATCAACATTAAAACACAATTGAAATTCATTTGCTGTCTCTGCATGAGGCCTTTATATTGCTGTTGTTACAAATGATAGGGATGATCATTAAGCAGTGTTAGAGTAAGTGAGCAGGATAATTGCACTCTAGAGCAGGTGTTCAAGCAGGCTCAGAAATCATGGAAAATACAGGATTGTTCTTCAGAGTCTTGCACCTCTCACTGCCTCTGCTCACCCAGGAGTTATATTACTATGACAGTAAAAGGAAAAAGAGTTTAGTGTATTTTTGCAGAAATTAACTTGCACTATATCTTAGATTACATGGTCGGCAGGAGCAGCCAACTTTCATGACAATACAAACAATTGTGGTTTAGCTCACAACAGTGCAGGTAACCTGCTTGTTGATGGGCAATAGGTCATACAAATAAGACAGAATATGCAGTGACTCATCTTCCTATCTCCTTATCTCAGCCTCATTTCAGACTGCTGTTTGGATTTTATCGGGGCCATTGATCATAATGAATGCAGTACTACGTGTGATCTTCTGAACACAGACAGCCAACCCATCCCAGTACTGATGGAGTAGTAAACCGATAACCAGATTCAGATCTAGGCCTGATGGTTAGTGAAAATGCATCATGGACCAAATCCTGAGATGTGCTAAGTACCCACATTTCTCATTAACTTCATTAACCAAATAGCTCAATAAGAGATCTGAGTGTCCAGCATCTCTCAGGATTTGAGCCCATATGAAAAAGGCATTAACATCTGTTTGGACTGTATCTGCTAACATGAATGCCCTGATATTTATCATGTCCAGAATACAGAGTATGGAGAATGGTTCTGCTGTGTCAGATCCAGACTAACACGGCTACCCCTCTGATCCTGCTGTGAGTTGGGTTTTCCTTACTCATGGTAATATACGTTGACTATATTTCAAAGGGCAGAATTTTCCCCCATTTTACTTATTAGTAATCAGCATGTAGTCTAAAAGCAATTAAACACTAGTTGTATTCCAGTCATTACATTTCAATTCACCTGACAGTTTATATGCAGTGCAGGATTTTCTTACATTTTGAAATTTCAAAACAGTTGGAGCTTTTAGGATCAAATGAATTTTAAAATTGAAGAGTATCCTGTCCATCCGCAGATCCAGGTACCAATATTGTTCATTTTGCTCTTTCAGGCTGCTGCTAAGTGACATCATTATCATCATGGCAAATCTCAACAGGACATGGCCTCTTTGTGCATCAAGCACCATCTAGGTCAATCTCTAGCTCGGTGTTTAAGGTGGTCTAGTTGTATATTCATTTGTCATTGACAATCTTATTGTGCCACAGAAGCTCTTGGCACCCACCTGTTCACCAGCCACGTAGCAGCATTTTTTGGTACACACACTTCAGAATTCATTGGTCATCTGTTCTAATAATACATCCATACCAACAAAGCTGTCAACACCAAACAGTGGGGATGGACGCAGTTCGATCAGCTTCAAATATCCTTATTTCTGATATTCTCCTGCAACTTGATATGGAGCGGCTAATGAAGACAAGAATTGAAAACATCAATCTGGTGTCTTTCGGACTTCCTTAGTGCCCACATTTCACTTCCGTACAATAGAGATAATAGAGTTCTGTAGAATCCACATCTTCACAGCAAGCTTGATGTCAGAGGGCTCCCTCAGAGGCTGCTGTAGGGACTGAAATATGGCAGTAGCTGCTGCTATGAGTGTTTACATCTTTCAAACATCCTCCATTACTTTCTAGGATACTGCCCAAATATTTGCCAGTTGCCATCTGCTTGATGTTCCATCTGGACAGGTTAATACTAAACTGGCTATAATCCAGAGATGGATGCTGTTTGATGGTAATGTCCGGGAACTTATTTTTATCGGAATGAATAACCGGACCAACATGTGCTTCATTCTGCCCAACTGGAATGGCCATCAGCTGCAGTAATTCAGCAAACTGAGCCAACAAGAGAATGTCATTGTCATATTCAATATCTCAAAGCAGAACAGTGTTCAACTTAATGGCCCTGACAGCTACTTCCTAAAGCTTATCCATCAGCGCTGATATTGAATGATGACAACAATGACAGACGTGTTTCCAAATTCCCATGCAGACAGGACACCATGCGGGGGATCTGCCATTGACTCAAACACAGCTTTCCATTCCTATTATGGAGCACTTCTATCAATGACACTGCCTTCCCAGGGACTCCTCATCAGATCCCACAAACTTGCTTGATGAACTGAATCAAAGCCCTAATGAAAGACTATGCACAGGATACACATGGGTTATTAAATTCAGCCATCTTCGCAAAAATCTGTCTCAAGGTAAAGATCTCGTCAGCAGTGGAATGACCAGATCTAAAACCACAGTGAGTATCCTGGCCTTTGCCACAAAGTGCACTGTTGATTTGAGACATTAACATGGGGTGCCCTGCCACCAATATGACATCTCAATAATTGCTTCCTTTTTGAAGAAAGGAAGAATAATCCTCTTCTTCCAGTCACCAGGAATGGTATTAGTACACACCAGATGGTCAGGAAAACTGTTCAGCCACAGTACAGAAATACTTTCACCAGTCTTCAGCAACTCACGAGTAATGTTACAAAGCCCTGGTGTCTTCGCAGACTTCAGCTTAAAGACAGTGATCCAAATCTCTTCTTGGCTGAAGGAAGGTGGGTCTACTGGAACTTCCTTCCCCTCTTCAAGTGAAATTGCAGGCAAAGGAAAACTGAGGAGCATCTTGAAATTATTTTCTCATTGATTCAACTGATCCCGTGGACTCTGGATGCTGCTGCCATCCCGATTCTTTGCTGAACAAGCTGATGACACCTTTCCCTGTAAATACCACAAAGTTGAACAGAGGCTGAGGAAATGTTTGTAAGCAGCCTTTTTCTAAACTGGCTACCTGAGTCAACCACCATGATTCCTCGTTTTTCTTATACAATGATTTGTCGACATTCCAAAGCCAAACTTATTCAGTCTTTGCTTTCACTCTCAACAAATGTGTCTTTTTAAGACTCATATTGTGGCCTCTCTTTTTTATTAGGTGCAACTGCAGTGAATGACTCCTCACTGATTCATGGATGACATTTGAAGGGCTGAGGCCCCAGCACTGAACTGGCAGCAATCAGGACTGATGACTTGAGACATGACCATTCCTGATCAAATGATAGAAGGAATGAATCCTCCATCTCTAATATTTCAATGATGTTGAGCAGATCAGAACAGACAGCCAACTGATAGCTTTGTTGTAACAAGAGCCAATGGCCCATTAGCTAGTTATCTTTGAAGCAAGAGGAACACTTTTGTCAGCAGAAGCTGATGGTCAATGTCAAGTTCAGCCCCTCTTGACCATGACCATCAATGATTGTTAATGAGGACATGATCAATAACAGTCCTAGTGAAAACTTTTGGGCTGTACCAGGTCTGTTTGTGAATCTTTGGGTGAGGAATGAGTTAGTCAATGATCACTAGGTCATTGGCAGTTTCAAATTCTAGCAATAACTGCCTATTCCTGTTCTGCCCATATCATTTCCCCCCAAGCATATTTGCCCAGGTCTCGTTAGCCTTTCCTTCCTGAACATTAAAGTCACCAAGGATCATGACAACATCTCTTCTTAAAGTTTCATTAAAGATTGACTGCAGCTGCTGGAAAAAATTATCTTCAGCCACATCCTTGGCTTGGGGCAATAATGGTAAGATGGCCACAGCCGGCACACAATTGGATGTTGATATGTCACTCATTAATCACCTATGAAACCTGCACTGGCCATTGGTCTTTGGGTGAAAATACAATGGCTACCCCTTGCTGGATCAACTGGTGGGGTGGTGTGAGAACAAAAAATAGTAAACTTTCTTTTCACCACTTCTTTGACTGTGTACTTCACTAAAGCGTAGATACCAATATTCTGTCTTTTCAACTGCTTGATGAGAACTGCTTTAGCTGTTTCGGACAATGTTCAAAAGTGTTACATTTGCCATCAACCTGTAGGAGGCCAGAATGGCCCTTTTGACAGTTCCCACTTGATTTTTTTATAAATATCCCCCTCTAAACCCAGTGCAGTGCTGCTCACCTGGTCTGAGAAGGTTGAGAATTCCCAAATCCCTCTGATATTGACATTGTATAGGACAATATTCCTGCCATGTTAAACTGATAGAGAAGTAGACAACTGATTAGCTGGTACACTGAATGCCAATCTCACCCTGAGATATGTTTATTTTTTTAAAAAAAATCATTGCCGTCCTAAATTCTTATTGTCAAGAATATGAAAGTTCTATTGCTGTTCTTCCTAAAGAAATATCAATAATTTATAAAACCCAAGATTATTCATGTTGGCAGAAGTTCCATTGCATCAGTCCATCAGCAATTGTAAAGCTATTAGTACTGTCTAAACTCCCTAGGCTGAAGTGTTGTTAACTCTTAGGGTATGTCTACACTATGAGAGTAGTTCGATTTTACTTAAACCGAATTTGTGAAACCGATATTACAAAGTTGAACGTGTGTATCCACACTAAGAACAGTAATTCAACTTTGTGAGTCCACACTAATGGGGCAAGCATCGACATTGCAAGCGGTGCACTGTGGGTAGCTATCCCACACTTCCCGCAGTCCCTGCTGCCCATTGGAATTCTGAGTCAAGCTCCCAATGCCTGCTGGGGCAAAAAATGTGTCGCAGGTGGTTTTGGGTAACTGTCATCATTCAACCCTCACTCCCTCCCTCCCTCTGTGAAAGCGCCAGCGGGCAATCAGTTCACGCCCTTTTCTACTGATTGACAGCGCGGACGCCACACCACCGCGAGCAGAGAGCCCGCTGCGATCATCGCTGCAGTTATGTCTGTTGTCAACACCTCATGCCTTATCATCCACCTGTTTCAGAGGCAGATGCTGAGAAATCGGGTGAGGCGGCTACAGCAGCGTGGTAAAGACATTGACTCTGAGATGGTTACAGATCTCTCACAAAGCAGGGACCCCACACCCTGGACATCATGGTGGCAATGGGTCATGTTGATGCTATGGAACGGCGCTTTTGGGCCCGGGAAACAAACACAGACTGGTGGGACCGCATAGTGCTGCAGGTCTGGGATGAATCACAGTGGCTGCGAAACTTTTGAATGTGTAAGAGCACTTTCCTGGAACTTTGTGACTTGATGTCCCCTGCCCTGAAGCGCCAGGACACCCGGATGCGAGCAGCCCTGACTATCCAGAAGTGCGTGGCCATAGCCCTGTGGAAGCTTGCAATGCCTGACAGCTACTGGTCAGTAGCGAATCAATTCGGAGTGGGCAAATCTACCGTGGTGGTTGCTGTGATGCAAGTAGCCAACGCAATCGTTAAGCTGCTGCTCTCAAAGGTAGTGACCCTGGGAAACGTGCAGGTGATCATAGATGGCTTTGCTGCGATGGGATTTCCAAACTGCGGTGGGGCTATTGATGGGACTCATATCCCTATCCTGGGACCGGGCCACCAGGGCAGCCAGTACATTAACCGAAAGGGCTACTTTTCAATGGTGCTTCAAGCACTGGTGGACCATAAGGGGCGCTTTACCAACATCAACGTCGGGTGGCCGGGCAAGGTTCATGACACTCGCGTTTTCAGGAACTCTGGTCTGTTTAGACGGCTACAGGAAGGTATTTACTTCACGGAACACAAAATAACTGTTGGGGATGTGGAGATGCCTATAGTGATCCTCGGGGACCCAGCCTACCCACTAATGCCCTGGCTCATGAAGCCGTACACAGGCGCCCTGGACACTGAAAAGGAGCTCTTCAACTACCAGCTGAGCAAGTGCAGAATGGTGGTGGAGTGTGCTTTTGGACATCTGAAGGGGAGATGGAGAAGCTTACTGATTCGCTCTGATCTCAGCGAAACCAATATCCCCATTGTGATTGCAGCTAGTGGTGTGCTCCACAATCTCTGTGAGAGCAAGGGGGAGACGTTTATGGCGGGGTGGGAGGTTGAGGCAAATCGCCTGGCTGCTGATTACCCACAGCCAGACACCCAGGCGATTAGAAGAGCACAGCGGGATGCGCTGCGCATCCAGGAAGCTTTGAAAGCTAGCTTCAAGACTGACCAGGGTAACCTGTGACTATTACGTTTGTTTAAGCAGAAGCTGAACCTGCCTCCATTTCTTTACCCGGTTACTGTTGCCTATCCTCTGCAATTACCAAACCCCTTCCCCCCCTTCTCCCACACCCTTAACAAGAAAATAAATGAAACATTGTTCATTAAAACCGTCTTCTGTATTAAGGATTTCTCAATAAAGGGTTGAAACTGGGACGCATACTGCGGTTGGGGAGCAGGTGGAGTGATGGAAAGGACGCTTCTAAATTCGGGGAATGAAAGGCTCCTGCTCCTAGAGCAGTCCGCAGTGGTGGACCGGTTGTTTCAATGGAGCCTGCCACCCCTCCTTTTTGGGACTCTGTGTGGTGGGGCTATGTGACTTTGTGGCGGGAGAGGGCGGTTACAGATCCCCTGCTGTGTGGCTCTGTCATCCAGGCTACGGACCACTGCATACGATCTGTAACTGCCATCCCCCAACGCAAACCCACAGAGCTCCCCCACACAGAACATGAAAACCACCTCCCAAACGGACCAGGCTGCCTAGTGGCTGCAATGCGATTGTGACCTTCTGGTGAACCTGCACCCCTGTCTTTACCCTGCTAAAGGCACCTATCGCCTCTAATTACCAACCCACTTCCCTCACTTCAGATACACCATCCTTTACAAGAAAATCACGGAAACAATACCTAACAGAAAAGTAATTTTTATTAAGGACTTCACAGTTATGGGATGAAACTGGGACAGGGGCTAGGGTGGGGTGCGGTTGGAGGGAAGGAAAGGACCCATCAAATCTTGGGGAATGAGAGCCTTCTGCTGCTTGAGCAGTCTGCAGGGGTGGAGTGATTGTTTCCACGGCCCCTGCCGCCCCTCCGTCTTGGGACTTTGGGTGAGGGGGGGATGGGACTTTCTGGCGGGGGGAGGGCGGTTGGTGATAGAATGAAGCGGGGCTCTTTCCTCGTGCCTCCAGTCCTGCAGAACATCTACTAGGTGCCGGAGCATGTCCGTTTGCTCCCGCATTAGCCCAAGCAGCGTCTGAGTAGCCCGCTGGTCTTCCTGCCGCCACCTGTCCTCACGAGCTTCAGTCCTCTCCTCCCATTCGCTGGATGCTTGCTGGTACTGAGAGATGTCCTCTCTCCGCTGTGCCGCCTCAGTTCGGGAACTGACCATAAGTTCCAAGAACATCTCGTCCCATGTTCTTTTTTTGCGCTGCCTGATCAGCGCCAGCCTCTGGGAGGGGGATGCCGGGGTAGCCCGGGAGACACTCGCAACTGTGGGATGGGAAAAAGGGAGTGAATTCCTCAGAAGATAAATGTTAGCGAACAATGAATATAGTCTTTCCCTGTGAACTAGACCATGCACACTACCTATCACATGTGCAGTCAGTACAAGGTCGAATTTTCTGTCTTTATATTGATTGCCTGTGGTCTTGCTGTACAGATCACACAAGCGGGGCTGGACAACGGAATTCGGCTAGCAGGAAGCCATGGTAAGCCGTAGACTTTTGGCTGCTGAAAGCTTAATTTACAGCAGCGCCCTCCTTTCATGTTCCAAGCACTGCTCCTATCGTTGGCCATTTCCTTTTGCCGGCGATCCGGCGAGCATGAACTCTCCCCCTGTCACACCCACGGCACGGCTGTACCCGTGAACGGTCCCTGCATGCTGCCGGTGAACCGCTCAGCATGAACGGTTCACCTCCTCGCCCCCACCGCGTGGCTGTGCTCAGGAAAGATCCCTGCATGCTGCCGGCGAACCGCTCAGCATGAACGGTTCGCCTCCCCACCCCTGCCGCATGGCTGGAAACCGCCGGGTAGAATTATTTAAAGGAACAGGCAATCAGTCCCCATACTAAAATTCCCCTAATTCAAACCAGGAAACCATGACTGATATCACTCTGATGAGGATTGCGGAGACAGAGTGTGATACAGCATGGTCAGAAGGCAGCAGGAGAGTGATCTAGGATGAGGAGAAGCCTTATTCCCTGTAGATTAATTAAGAGCACCTGAAACCAATTAGAGCACCTGAAGCCAGTCACCTGATAAAATCCCCCTGCTTCAATCATCCAGAGGAGGAGCTGGAGCAGAGTGAGGAGGAGTTGGAGCAGAGTGGTTTGGTGGTGGAGCAGAGAGCAGTTTGGAGGAGTGAAGCAGAGTGGACTGGTGGTGGAACAAAGCAGTTCGGAGGAAAGCGGAGGAGAGTTTTGAGAAGTGCTGCAGCGGGCTAAGAAGACCAAGATCCTAGGTAAAGGGACACCTGGCTTGTGCAGAGGGAAGGCAGGAAGCCCCACAAGCTGAAGGTCAGGAGAGGGAAGTAGCCCAGGGGAAAGAATCACTGGTACAAGTGGTTCACCTGCTATCATAGGGCCCCTGTGCTGGGACCCAGAGTAGAGGGCGGGCCCGGGTGCCTCCCTCTCTCTCCACTCCCCTTCCCTGGGAGACTAGTAGGATAGCTGTTACCCCAGTTCAGGGGCAAGAAATGGCACCCTGAAACCCCCCCACAAGAAGAGAAAGTGTGGGACCCATCATAGTAGTGCCGGCAATTTGCCACACAGAGAAAGACCGTATGCTGTGTCAATGCCAGCAAACACCGGGGCTGTATTCCACCATGCTTTGCCAGGCAATGATACCGGAGTACCAGCTACTAGCCTGGTGTGGAAAAGTTTCCTACCATGGAGGCCATAAGGCCACTCTCCCCAGGAACCTGATGCAAAGGCTGGCACATCACCTCCAGGAGAGCTTCATGGAGATGTCCCAGGAGGATTTCTCCTCTATCCCCAGACATGTTGACAGACTTTTCGAGTAGCTGCACTGGCAACGACTAAAAACTAAAGCACTTAGGGCTAAATAATCATGAGAAGCCCATTACTAACATACCATGCCAATTCTATTCAAAATAAATGTTTAAAACACTTACCTACTGATCCTTCCGCTGATTCACTGTCCGGGTTACCACCTTGGGAGGGTTGGTAGGGAATCTCAGTCAGGGTGATGAAAAGATCCTGGCTGTCGGGGAAATCAGCATTGAAAGTGCTGTCGACTGCCTCGTCCTCCTCATCTCCTTCCTCATCTTGCCTGTCCACGAAAACCTCCGAGTAAGCGGCCGTAGATAAGACCGCATTGTCGGAGTCCACGGACACTGGTGGGGTAGTGGTGGCGGCCCCTCCTAGAATTGCATGCAGTGCCTCGTAGAAACGGCATGTTTGGGGCTGGGATCCGGAGCGTACATTTGACTCTTTGGTCTTCTGGTACGCTTGCCGCAGCTCCTTGATTTTCATGCGACACTGCGTTGCATCCCGGCTGTATCCTCTCTCCGTCATGGCTTTTTAGATCTTTTCGTAGATCTTCGCATTCCGTTTTTTCGATCGCAGCTCTGAAAACACGGACTCATCGCCCCACACAGCGATGAGATCCAAGACTTCCCGATCAGTCCATGTTGGGGCCCTCTTTCTATTCTGCGATTGCATGGTCACCTCTGCTGGAGAGCTCTGCATCGTTGCCAGTGCTGCTGAGCTCGCCACAATGTCCAAACAGGAAATGAGATTCAAACTGCCCAGACAGGCAAAGGAATTCAAATTTTCCCGGGGCTTTTCCTGTCTGGCTGTTCAGAGCATCCGAGCTCGGACTGCTGTCCAGAGCGTCCATGGAGTGGTGCACTCTGGGATAGCTCCCGGAGCTATTGGCGTCAAATTCAGTCCACACTAACCCTAATTCGACATGGCCATGTCGAATTTAGTGCTACTCCCCTCGTCGGGGAGGAGTACAGAAATCGATTTAAAGAGCACTTTATGTTGAAATAAATAACATCGTTGTGTGGATGGGTGCACGGTTACTTCGAGTTAACGCTGCTAAATTCGACATAAACTCCTAGTGTAGACCAGGCCTTAAGTGGATTGGCACTAATGGGATTCTGGTTCCGAAGGTTTATTCACTGAATTGACTTTGTCAAAATTACTATTTTTATTGAAGGTAACAGAGCTAGCAGAGTTGGCCAGACACAAAAAAAGGAACATGCTGCATCATCTGTTGCAATGAGCGCCCTACTCCTGCTTTACCTGAGGCACAGTCCCTCCTGGCATTCCTCTTGGGCTAACGCAGTTTAGCAGTACCACCAATGTGAGCCTGTGCCTTGAAGACATCATCCATCTCTTCAAGGAGCATGATAGCAAGAATTACGAAAGCCCTAAGGCTTAGTTTACTGTGTTCATTCATGTTTATTTATCACTGCATGCTAGTCTCAAAATCCAAGTGTAAACACATGGTGCTTAAAGTAGCTATTATATTCATACCCATTTTAATCTCCAAAATAAGTTCTTTGGTTCCTGAAAGGCAATTATGTATACAACTAATACTGCTTCCACCTCTGAGATTCCAAGTTATGCCATAGGAGCTGGAACTAGCGGGTGCTGCTGCACCCCCAGGCTTGAAGTGGTTTCCATCATATACAGGGTTTACAGTTTTTTTCAATGGCACTCAGCACCTCCACTATACAAATTGTTCCAGCACCCCTGAGTTATGCAAAAGAAAAAGAGGGAAGGTCTAAATATCCTGCTATTATGGTTCACGGTATTGAGATTTATATAAAATAAATGGTGATTTGGGGGTGGAGGACACCACCACAGACGTTGTGAAACTTACTAACATAGGCCCTACAGATGGCATAAGCTGCAATGCTCTATAAAAATAACAGGGTTTACTACATGGGTGATTCAAATTATCAGAGGGAAATTCTGCCCCATTGAAGTCAAAGTGAGTTTGCCATTGAACTGAATGGGGCCAGGATTTCACTGAAAGTCTTTTGGATTTCTCTGGATTCTTACCATCTCCCCTTACTTTTCTGTTTTAAAAGCCAATCAAAAATGGATCCATTTCCCATCTATCTCCCAGCCAAGATGTGATTTAAAAAATCAGGTTGCATTTGGAGGATTAGATTTTAGATATACTGATGGAAGTCACTATAGGTAGAGAAAATCAAATACTTGTGGCACCTTATTTTTTTTTATTTTCTTTTTGCTGACACAGACTAACATGGCTACTACACTGTAAGCTATAGGTAGAGAGGCAGGCAGTGTTTCCTGCACTTTGCCAACCCAGTAGGATGGGAAATTCAAACATTGGTTGCCTAAAGAGAAAGGTCTTTTACTGCCATTAGACTGTTACCCTGTAGTTCCCTCCTACAAGTCCTCCTCACTTTTTAATAATTATTTCACTTGCATCTAAATTTCAACTTGAAATAAGGTAAAAATTGTTAACAGTGTGAGTAATTAACCATTGGAACAACTTACTTAGGGACTTGGATTCTCTGTCACTTACAGTTCTTAAGACTGGGTATCATTCTAAAGACATGCTATTGCTCAAACAGAAATTACAGGTTTGATGCAGAAATTTTTGGGGTGAGATTCTATGACCTGTGTTATGCAGGGAATCAGCCTCTAGATGATCATAATGGTCCCTTCTGGCCTTAAAATCTAGAACTTCTATTAAATTAAAGGGGACAAAAGAAATAATAGAACTGTCACAGTCTTGTAATGTCTTAAGCTAATCAAAAGTTATATATTTACAGTTATATATATGCTTTAGACTCCAGCACTGTAGTGCTAACATTAATACAAGCACAATTGCTAATAGATAGATGAGTTTTTTAAACTAGTCTAGCCCGATTTTCCTATTAGAAAATAATATCGGTGGCAAGTGAGTATTTGGAGAATGAGATAGGTAAGTCAACTGGGAAGGAAAGGGAGCCATCAAGAAACACAAGCTAATGTTAGTTAATGGAAAACTATCATCACTGGTTTTCTGGATTCCTACTTGTTACCCAATTTGGGGGTGGGGGAGAATTTAGTACATAGTATCTACTACTAAAAATAGGATTGTCCCATCCCTGATATTCAGATTTATTTAATGAAAGCTCTCCATGATGTTTGTGATTGTCTATTGTCTCTTTTTCTCTTTACAAAACATTAATATGACAAAAGGACATGGGCACAGTTGGGTTCCAAATAACCATGTTATACACAAAGATGCATGGTCCAGTTAGATGCACACTGTGGCTCTAGCTAGTTTCTGGTGGATTCCAAAACATAAAACACTGAGTACCACTAGAGGGCTCACAAATTATTTAACAGGATAATACCCTATTTCTACACACTACACAGTTTATGAAAGGATGTGCTGTTAAGTCTAGAGACCTATAGGATGAACAGAACGGCACTGTGCTGGGTCTTATTCTCTTTCGATGAAGAGATTCGGTATGGGGACTCACACCTCTGCCTTAACTATGGAGTTCTTTAAAGCTAAACTTGGGTTTTAAGCAAGCTGAGTTATACAGCGGGGGCAGTTTTCTCAACATAAAGCCCCTGACTATGGAACACTTATGGTCACTGTAATTTCCTTTAGAAACTCACCACTTTGAGTCTGAAATGTACGACACCATAGCTTTTCCACAATAACCCCCAGAAATACTAGCTAAAAAGGATAAAAAAGGATCATTTAAAAAATAAAAATCATTGTTTAAAGATATACTTATGGAAAGTGGGAGAGTTCGCTGGCAGTTGCTTGGCTTTCAATAACTTGTCAGAAGTTATTTAATTCAATGCTGGGCATGGCATAAATATCTACGATATTTAAGTGCCATTTACAACAGTGGCACTATATAAATAATTTCTTTAAAAAACTACATTAAAAACATTAAGGTTGCAAAATGAAGCACTAGAAAGTCTGAATTAAGGTAGCCTGAACAATTTTCATTCAGCCCTTGTGTGTGTATGCATGATACAGTCTTTAATTACACAATCACATACGATTTTTTGGCCCCACAAGAACCCTACTTCATTCAGTGCACAGGATAGATATGCTCAAGGAATGAAATCAGGGCTGTGTAGTATAAAACAAAAATATAAATATTAATAATAGTGAATGAGACTATGCAATTGATTAAAAAACCAGCATATTTATTTATTATTTGTATTACCATAGCACTTAGGAGCCCTAGAACCTCATTATGCTAAGTGCTGAAGAAACACAGAACAGACAGTCCCTTCCCCAAAGAGCTTACAATCCAAATTTTATTTTTAGCTACATGTACAATACACTGAATTCTATAACTCTGATTCAGAATATGTCTTATAAAATAACTAGTCAAGGTGAATGTATCTCAGTTTTAATTGTATTTGTTAAAACTGCCCACTTCTTAAATTATTATAAAAATATTCTTCTATAAGCTATTGAAACTTTGCAAAAGGAACTTTATTTTGTTACATTTCTTTCCAGACAGAGTGCACTACATTTTGCTCATCTAAATTCAGCCTTTCCGTTCTTACTGTCTTTCTTGCTTTCAAATGTCAATGTCCTAATTGTTTCTGCAACTCTAAAAACTAACATCTATAATGTTTATCCATCATCAGGTCCAGCCCTCCGGCACCTTCTTATTTACTTTGTCCGAAGAGCTCTTTTGACAAATTGCAATTCAATTTTTTTGACACTTCTTTGAAATCACGGAAAAATATGTCCCTCACTGACCTTTCTGGTGATGTTAAGTATGTATTTACTTGCACAAAGATTCATAATTATGTAGTACTTGAACTGAGCTTACACCAATAGTGGAAAGTCTATTATATTGAATGAGTGCTGATGTACAGAAAACACGGTGGGCCAGATTTGCCTTTACCCGCTCTAGCATAGTGGTCTTAAAGTAGGTGTAAGTTTAATTTATGCCACAGCTGCCATCAGTGAATTCTCATTATAGGATTAGAGAATCACAGATATGTAGGACTGAAGGGGACCTGAAGAAGTTATCAAGTCCAGCCCTCTGTGCTAACGCAGGGCCAAGTAACCCTAGACTATCCCTGACAGGTGTTTGTCCAATTTGTTCTTAATCTCCAATGAAGGGGATTCCACAACCTCCCTTGGGAATCTTTTCCACTACTTAACTACCCTTATAATTAGAAAAATTTTCCTAATATCTCCCTTGCTGCAGATTAAACCCATTATTTCTTGTTCTACCTGCAGTGAACTCAGAGAATTATTGAAAAGTCTTCAAATACGTTAAGGCATGTTATAGAAAGGGCTGTAATAAGGTTCCCTTTTAGCCTTCTGTTCTCAAGACTAAACATGCCCAGTTTTTTTAACCTTTCCCCATAACTTAGGTTGTCTAAACCTTTTATCATTTTTGTGGTTCTTCTCTGGACTCTCTTTAAATTTTCCCTAAAGTTTGGTGCCCAGAACTAACCACACTACTCCAGCTGTGGCCTCACCAGTGCCAAGTGGAGTGGGACAGTTACCTCACCTGTCTTACGTACAACACTCCTGTTATCACACCCCAGAATATTAGCCTTTGTCAGAACTGCATAACATTATTGTTTCATATTCAATTTGTGATCCACTATAACCCTCAGATCCTTTTCAGCATTACTACCACCAAGCATTCCCCATTTTGTAGTTGTGTGTTTGATTTTTCCTTTAAAGTGAAGTGTTCTGCACTTAGAATCATAGAATATCAGGGTTGGAAGGGACCTTAGGAGGTCATCTAGTCCAATCCCCTGCTCAAAGCAGGACCAATCCCCAATTTTTGCCCCAGATCCCTATATGGCCCCCTCAAGGATTGAACTCACAACCCTGGGTTTAGCAGGCCAATGCTCAAACCACTGAGCTATCCCTCCACTTGTGTTTATTAAATTTCATCTTGTTGATTTTAGGCCAGTTCTCCCATTTGTCAAGGTCATTTTGAATTCTAATCCTGGCCTACAAAGTACTTTCAACTAGGACATTATCTGTGAGAGCCCAGGCAGATGCTCATTTCCTTCGTACAAAACAGCACACACTGATTAGTCTTCTGCACAAGGTTTGGAGGGAAGGTTGAGGCTATGGTCCTAGTAATAGGGAAGGGAAGGTGTGTGTGATAGGGATTTTTCTGTTGATATGATTTCCTGTCTAGCTGAGTTCATTTGTTACCTGTATATGATTAGTTATCACTGCAGATTAGCTGAATTAACACATTGCCTGTACATGGATACTTAATGTTGTTGGATTATCATTATTATGGTAGTGGAATTTTAGTTATGTATTAGGATATCAAGAGCTTATTTAATGGGCACTTTATTATTGATAATTCTAAATAAAACAAAACCGCTGCAGCAACATGACATACACATGTGAGGAATGGCTGAAAGCTATTCTGATTACTTCTTTCTAATGTGGCTGCAGATGTGCAGGAGAGTTGTATTCAAATCTAGAATGTTTCAAAGTACAGCTCCTGTCTCCTGATACAAGTTTAATGTGTTCTCCTCACCTACAGTGTATTAGCAGGGCTTATACAGAGCATCGTCCATAGACTGCTGTAATTTGATGTCCTGAAGAAAACACTTAAAGCTAAACTCATATCCCTCTACAACTTGAGTACACACTTGTGGCTGCATATCATTGTGGCTCTACTCCTGAAGTGCTTATTCACTCCTTACTCAGACAGAGCTCTCAATTGTGTCAACATTGGCTCCCTTCTGTAAATTACGTTATTCTTGTCTCTACCCTAATGATTCTCTAACTAGTCTGTGTGGTTCATAGAGCTATTTTCTTTAATATAAGTGAATTATTTATTAGACTTTAAGTCACAATACTTCCTAATAATTAGAGCCCAATCTAGCAGACTGTTAGAATCCTATGCCTGGGGGAGGAAACAAATGTCAGTGTGAAAGGGGGTCAATTTATGAATTTGCCAAGGTGCCAGTTAAATTGTAAAGCTGAAATCTAACAACCTAGGTTTGCCAATAGATAATAGAATCCAACAGAATAACCCCTTTTTAGTGAGGGTTTATATTTAATATATATATTAAAGAATAGAAGAGAAAATATACGCTTTGAAATAAAATCTCACCACTTCTTATCATGGTAACTCTGGGATGGGGAGAGTCCTTTCCACATGGCTGATCTGAGCATCAGTTGTATATAGATTTCTGTAGCTTCTTGTGTTGGGTTCAATCAGCTCTCCAGTTGCATATAGTGACTTCAATTTATATACCCTCATTTCAAGCCTCTTTTTTCTATTAGACTCATGCCAAGTGAGTGCTTAGGTTTTAGCTCTTTCAGTTTCTTTGCTGCTTCCATTGGTATCCAGTAGATAGCATTGGTGTATAACAAATTTCGTCAATACTTTTTTTGTCGGAGGTTTAAATTAGATTCATTTCAAGGATAGTATTTACTTATAAGCTCCTACTATCCTTTTAATAATTTATCTTAATATATCCAAAAATTATACCCTGGTTTATATCTTTTAACATTCCTTCTTCCTTGTACCAACCAATTCCTAATACATCTAGTGTACAACAAATATTTACAATGCAAACCAACAAAATCCTTATCTTCTGAATTTGGAGAACATGCTCCAAGGAGAGCATGCTCCATACCTTCTTTGATTGTATATGAGCATTTCACATTATTTAGATTTAAAATAGAACAAAAGATGTTTTCCATATCTTGAAGGATGTAGATCTGACTCACAAGGCACACAAATATGAATCTTCTAATTTTGAGTGAAAGATTATCCATGGTATACTGGATATACAAGGAAAACAATGTATAATTTATAATTTGGGGTGAAAACATGTGGCTTGGTTACTTGGGGTAACAATTTACCCAATTTGACATTCACTCTTACAGCCACATTTGTATTTTAACTTGCATCATCCCACCCATCTCTTGACCCACTCAACGTGCAATGGGCCACTTTGCATAGCAGGGTGTGGCCCTTGCTTGGTAATTTGGAGGTCTTTTTAGCTAGTTTGTGATGAAGAAAGAGGTTTTGTGTATACATAGATGGAGAGATTATTTCTTAGGGGATTAACAATATCCTTTTAGTCACTTTAGTTTCTATTTTGGGCTGGGGAACACTCAACATTGGCTGATACGTGTGTCCTTAGACAAAGTGTCTCATGTGTGAACCATTTTCTTATTGTCTTCATAGGTGGATCCTATTTTGAGATAATCTAAGGTGGATAGCTTTTCTCCAATTTTTGAGGGCCAGAAGGAATCATTCGTCATTAATCTATCATTCCATATATCCCTCACAGAAACAGCACAGATAGGTCAATGGAGGAGATAAAGCAGGTCTTCCTCCGCAATGAAGTAACTTTATTTTCATCATTGCTCCTTAACACTGTTCTCGTATTGCATTTTTATAACCAATCATAATCTCCAGTCATCACCTATACAGGGAAGGTTGGGTCTCAGGTTTGCTAATGCAGGGAGTGACTCAACAAGAATAACTTTTCTTAAGCATTGGTCCACAACATGAAAAAGCTTGAAAAATCACTCCTCTATTCCATTCCTTGAAATAATAGATAGTTCTGACTGCTCCTACATTAAATCATGACTCAATTGTCATGACCACCAAGAACTCTCAGTGGTAGCAGTTTGGCATCAACATACACTGAGTTACAGTTTATTTTATAGGCATAGACAGATATGATTATCTGCTCTTCTGCTTTAATGTCTAAAGAAGGGCATTAACCTGCAAAGTGCCAGGCTTCTGGGAGGTGCTGCATAACCTTAACTCCCACTGGGTGTGCAGTAACCTTGCAAAATCAGGTCCTAAAGCAACCAGGAATAGCAGTAGTTATGTTTTATTCAGGTTATTATACTGTAGCCACTACTATTGTATCTGAATCAGAAGAACAAAAACAAAAAATCCAAACATATACTGGAGAATATTTTCTTGGTGTACTGTGGAAGGTTTATGCTCAGCAGCTTAATCACTCAACAATAGCAAATCAGTTATTATCCTAAAGGTGACCCAAAACTGGTCTCCTCCTAATTATACAGTATATTTCTTAAAGATCTGGAACATTGTTTTTTGAGCTTTTGTTCTCTTTAAAAAAGAGATGCTCTGTTTGTCAGTATTTCTCTGCCTCATAAGGGGAAGTTTGGCAAGAGGATTTTAATCAAACTAATTGCATTATAATCAGATCATTAGTTAGACTTGTAATGTAATGACATTTACAGAAAGTGTCAAAAACATTTATTTGCTAAAATAAAAATATCCAATTGGTTGAAGTTTAATTAGCATTCTAAATTTGTATCTAGGAAGCAAAAAAGGTGCCTGGTCAAACAAAAAAAAATGTGCTTCACAAATACTAATTTTCTCATGGTAATTTATAATTAAGTGTTAAAGAGCAAACTTCCAATGTTAAGATTCAATTTAAACAGTGAACTCCCTCAGCCTTCTTGGGTCAGAGACCTTTGACATCTAAATGAAGATGGGAAGATGTTAAATGAATAGTAAAAAATGAAAAAAGTAACTCTGAAATACAAGGACAGGCAGAATATCAGCTGAAAGTTTCTCTGTAACTATTAGATATTATGCAAACAACAACTTTTAGTCAACCCCCCCTATAAACAGATACAAGTCCAACAGAAAATACTTATGGTGCAAACATATAAGACCTTTTGAAAGTTATCATGTGTGTGACTTGCTGGTTAGATTAGGTAAACTGAGTTAATCTCTTTTTAAAAGTTTCCCTCTTGTCCATTTTAATGTTTTCTAAAATTACCTCCAGTGAGCACATCTCCCCTTTCTATCGTCTTACAGCTGTCCCTGAGACCTACAGTGTTTCTCCTCAATGGAAATAGTGTATGTGAGACTTCGATATAGTCCCCATCTGACCACACTGAGCATCCCAGAGTGCAGCAATACAATGATATATCACTCTAGGGATCAGCGTAGAAACAGCATAGCACCCAGGCATTTGGTTCAAGATAATTAAGTTGATGATGGAGCAGGAGTTCAGGAGATGGGTAGAAGGACTACAGGAGAAGAGTCAGAACAGTTCAAAGGCTGATATCAGCAGAGAAGAAACCACACAGTGTTCATGGAACAGTGTCAGAGTGGATGCTTCCCCTGTAAATCAATCAAAACCTTTCTGTACCTCATTAATTCAGCAGTGTACTTCCAGCTGTCAAAACTCTCAAAAATGTTTAGTTAAGATGGCCCAGATCTACAAATGTATTAGGTGCTTAAGTCCCACTTTTAGGTGCCACTGAAATTCACAAAACCCCTGCTGTCTAACTCTACCAGCACCTAAACTCATTTTGCAACCAAATTTCTGCTGCAAAATTTCCCTACGTCATGGTGCCTACGTTTTTGTCTTTGAGCATAGTCAAACCTGGGACCAAACTGGTAAGCCTGTTCACAGGCCATCTACTGGATCAGGTCCCATTTAAAATCTGGGAAGGGGAGATGGTTGTGCCCACCTTACAACATTTAGGTTGGTGGCTAGGGCACTTAGCTGGGATGTAGAAGACATGGACTCAATTCCCCCCTCAGGCGGAGAGAGAGAAAGGCGAGACCCTGTTCAAATCCTATTTCTCTGACAGTGTGCTAGCCCCTGAACCATGAGATATTATGATGTGGGGCTCCCTCAATCTCTCCCCTGAGGCTGTTCCACTTTGGATAGGTACTTAGTCATTGGACTGGAAGGGGAAGGTGCAGGTGGCTGGTTAGGGCATCTATCTGGAAGGTGGGAGACCCAGGGTCCAGTCCTCCTGCTCCATTGACTAATTATTTATTCACAGTGGAACAGCTAAGAGGAGAGATTGAGGATCCCCACCTCAGTATGTCCCATAACTCAGTTGTTAGAACACTCCCATGAGAGGAGTGGGAGACCCCTGTTTTAATCCTTTCTCCCCCTCAGGGGGAGGGGAGAATGGACCCTGAGATTCCCACATCACAGGCGAGTGCCCTAACCACTAGGATAAAAGTTATAAAGTGGGTACTATCACCACCCGTCACCCATATCCCACTTAGTTTGGAGAGAAGCAGGTGCCTAACATTCTCACAAGAGAAGATTTAGGCATCCCAAGATATCTGACTCCAGGAGAAGGGTTCCTGGCTGTGTATTTTAAGCAGAGATGGTTGCCTTCCCACAGCCCAGACCTATCTTGAGAGGATTTCAGCTTAAGACGCACCTTTTTCACCACCATTTCCCCTTGTCTAGCTCAGGCAGCACCCCACCAAGTGTACTGTCTTTTGTGGATTGCATTCATAGGCATCTGTCTCCCCCATTCATTATATAGAAAGGCCAACTGACTAATTCAGGGTTTGTTCCTGGGATTTTCTAGCTGTCTAAAGTAGTTAGCATTACAACGTCTACATCACATTGTGGATCCGAGCCAATATCCTCAACCTGAGCTCCTGCCAGCTGATGAAAATCTCCTGCTGCACCTATTGACTGTATACGTAATTATAATTCAACCTCCCTTCCCAGTACCCTAACTTTCCTCAATTTTCTTCATGACGAGTTCCTGTGCTCCTCCTTACACTGTTTATGTCTCTTGCTTATCAACACTGGTCATTCCTGTTCTATTAGGCCAATACTAATGTTTTCTAGAGAAGAATACATTCAGGAAGTGGTTCATACTAGAGCTGAGCAAAGAATGATATTTCTATTTTGCAGAGGATTTCAATATCTGTTTTAACTCTGATTTGAGGGGAACAAAAAAATTCAAAAAAAGTTCTCCTCAAAAGGGAATGGAGCCTTGGCACCAGGACCCTGGAAGCCCAGCCTCTTTAGAAGTCAGCAGCCAGGCTATCGGCTGGGCAAGCTATAGGGATATTAAAGAAGGTACTGAAAGTGATTCCCCAAGTGAAAGTAACTCCCCATAATTTGTTCCTCACAATTTAAACCTCATAGCATTACCAAGTAAAAGATCTCTTTTATGGATCCCTTGTTAAACTTACAAGCTACTGTCTGTGTAAACCACTGATTGTATCTGTTCTCAGGAAGATACTGTATTGCTATGAGAAACTTGCAAACAAGTTATTTGACTTTGTTCTTTATGCATGCTTTGTACCTAGAAACAGCATAGAAAGACCTCCACCCTCTTTGATTAAAGGGCAGGGAGTCTCAAATAAATTAGTACACACCCCGAAAGTGTTGAAGATAGTATGTCTGCTAATGAATGCTTGGTGTACATGAATGAATGAGCAGGGAGATGCCAGGCTAGGAATTCAGTGACCATCGGCTGAAGGCGGCATCAAAGTGGGAATGACCAGACAACCCCCGGAGGGTAAACTGGGACCCACCCGATCATCTCAAAGGATGGGAAAAACAAGATAACATCTGACAGTGTGGAGCCACCAGGAATGCCATCAGGAATGTGCCATCTGCTGATTGATTCAGCGACAGCATGATGAAGCAATTCCCATAGACTGACATAGGAATAAATCCCTATAAGAATGGCCTCTAAATACTGAGGACTTTGAGTCTGGTTCTGCAACCAACCTCCAGGAGCATCCGATGAATCTGACAAGGACTCAGCTCCACCCTCATGCCCAGGTTACCTGGCCAGTAACTTGGCATGAGCAACTTCTAGGCTGGTAACTACAGAACCTGTGTGTGTGTGTGTGAATGAATGTGAAACTGAATGAAATGTTATAGCTATAACTGACTGCTTACTATGATTCTTTTTGTATTCACAATAAATGTGACATTTTGTCTTATCCCCTTTAAAAAGATCCTGCTGGTTTTTATTTTATTGGTGTAACAAAGCAAGCTGGCAGGAAACCAGGCTGGAAACTTTGCTTGGGTTCAGTTGGAACTTTGGCAAAATCAAACAAGCTCCATGAAACATTCACATTTCACGGAATCAGCAAATTCCAATGAAAAAAAAAGTTTCATCAGAATTCTTCCAACTAGCTAGTTTGTAGCTTAGCCTAGAGCAATGACCTTTTAAAAAAGGAATCAGTCTTTAGATTTAATATGTTAATAGCAATTTCAAGTGTTACATAGTACTATATAGTAATATCGTATACAATTATTGTAGTTTTTGTACAACAGTATGGAATTCAGATATCTAACAGTTAGGAGGATACAGAACTAGGATTGATACCATACCATAGGTTACTTCTTTTTTTTTATTAAATACGTCTAAATGCTGAGTTTGACATTATGTTGATTACCAAAGAGGGGATTAGAATATTCTACCCTGCAGGTGGTGAAAAAGATTAGCATTTCAGTTTTATCTTCAAATAGCATCATCCTGAAACCAGCTACACTACTGAAAAAGTAAAAGTATATTATAGTAACCAGATGTGTATGACTTTTCAGGGAGAATTGAAAGAGGTGTAATCCAAGATCATCCCTGATAACAATAAATATCTAAGAAATGTGTACTTCTAAATGAAAATGTGCTGTGCTCCCTCACTGTTGTTAAATGCTAATCAAGAACTCTTTGGGGTCTTTCATAAGAGCTTACTAAACGTAAACAATTCCAGGTACTGTACCTGGATCAGCAATAGACACTTACATTTTACTGTATCATTAGAGGATAATGGTAACATCCAGTATACTTAGTAGTCATGCTTATTATGGTAGTGTTTAAGGACCAACCAAGAATGGGGCACGTTGTGCAAGGCACTGTACAAATTCTAAGTAGCAGACAGCCCCTGCTCTAGACAACTTACAGTCTAAATAGACAAGATAGACACAGGATGGTGGAAAGGCTATAACACACCAGAAGAGTGTGGTTATAGCAAAAGGTGTGTTACTGTGTGTGTGTTGGGTGGGGGGAGGTAAGAAGAGCAGATTTCCAGTGTTGCTGTGATGAAGAGCCCATGAGGGAGGGGACTGGAGCAAAGAGCTCATCAGCATATGGCAGGAAAAGTCCAGTCAACATTGTAGAGAGCTCCTTGAATATCGGAAGATTCCTGTTTTGTCTGCTTCTGCTGCTTCTACTGGCTGGTGTCTCTGGCTGCTTCTGTAGCTGTTCCTGTTAATATTTGAACAGCATTGGGTTCAGGATGGTCACAAGCTTGATTTAAGACTGGCCAAACAATAATACTAGGCTGAAAACTTAGGATGCAAATAAAGCCCCATTGCATGTCAGGCAGTCATTTGTGGGACTCCACATGTATCAGAATTATCTCATGAACTATATTGTCACGATTAAAATGAAGACCTAGTAAAAACAGAAGTCACAAGCTTCTTTTCCTATTTAGATTAAACTAATTAGCAGAGGAAAACAGAAGGTGATCAAAGGACAGAGAAAGTTCTCTGGATAGCACTCAGCTAATTATGATCAAAATGGATGATTGGAAATGGAATTTAGATTTAAGGTTGAAAGTGAAGGTCTAAAAGCATTGACTACTACCAGGCATACTGTGGGTAGGTGCAAATTGCTCACCAAATTGCTTTGTCAATATATCTCAATTCTAACTTAAAACACCCTTGTTTGTTCCAGTTCTAGAGGTTTTGTCACATAGAGGCTTTGTCAGCCAGACACGTGTCTACTCAGGGAACAACAACAACTTCTCATTTACATCCTAAAGTATGATTTGAAGAAGTGGAAAACTTATATGCTATTTCACTCTGTTACTAGGTTCCTATATCGGTGTTTTTCAAGCTTTTTGGTGCCAGGGACTGGTTTCCTAAACTGTGTCAGGGAGATCTCAGGGACTGGTACCAGTCCACAGACTGGTTGCCAAGAAACACTGTCCTAAATGATTTTTTCAAAAGTTGTCAAAAGGATTTCCATTCTCTATATTTATAATTGGAGATATGCCAGTCTCCTAGAACTGGAAGGACCTTGAAAGGTCATCGAGTCCAGTCCCCTGCCTTCACTAGCAGGACCAAGTACTGTCCCCTGACAGATTTTTGCCCCAGATCCCTAAGTGGCCCCCTCAAGGATTGAACTCACAACCCTGGGTTTAGCAGACCAATGCTCAAACCACTGAGCTATCCCTCCCCCTATGCATGCAGAATGTTGACAGGTGCTGTTTTGCATGTATTAAACTGCTATCTTTGTCTGCATTGTGCATATGCTTGTTTTGCTCTTTTGTCTGCAATGCATGCTGAATATCCGTTTGGTTCTGTGTGAGTGGGTGCAGGGATTGAAAGAGTATTTGTGGTCCAGGGTTCTGCTGTATGTTGGTATTTTAAGAGAACATAGTTTGCAACTGGCAAATTATTACAGAATTATCAAAGAACATCAGATAAATTGTTGTTGTTGTTGTTGCTGGCGTCCGTTAGTCTCGAGAGATGATGGATAAGCGAAGCTGGAGTGTCCTCTCCAGGGCACAAGGCAGGGCAGGGTGATATGGAGGAACAGCTGTTGCCCATGCAGCAGAACCCTACTCTCCACGCAACTGATGGATCCAAGGGAAAGACAATGTCGATACAACTTGGCACCAGTGGTGTCGCAGGAGTTGCCGGAATGACGTTGAGGACAAGGTCAGACCGCCATCGGGACTCCGACACCGGATTTGGTTTCAAGGTTGTCTCCCTTAGCCTTTCCCATGAGTGGGTATTGCCACAAGGCAGCGGAGGTTTTAAATCAGAGTTTTCCTTCTCCTAGGTGGGGCTCGTCAGCCTTGGAAGGCAGCCCAGATAAATTACTTTATCTAAAACCTTCTAAAATGCAGGAAATATTTTCAAGGGAGAACTCCACCCTCATTTTCCCTTCTCTCATCACTGTTCCTCCCAGTATATATTTGCTTGGCTGACTATGAGCCTAAGTGAATACTTACACCTGTTTTTAGATCTCATGTAATTTTAGTTCTGTATCATTGTGCTCAGCTGGTAAAGGATTATGACAGTAAAGGAGGTTAAAGAAAATTGCCAGACTACCACCTATTTTGTTAGGAGTGTTCAAGTTAATTCAATCTGAAGCAGTGGTTGCAGTGAGTTGAACCTGAGTGGAGTTAGTGAGAATATGTTGCAAATGCTGGTTTGTGGATACTTCCTAAAAAATATAACCTCTTGATCCAGTTATTTTCACAATTTCTAAAGTAATTTAGAAGCCATGTTCAGGGGAAAAAAAATTTTAAAGGCCAAAAAAACTACCTTAGTGTCCCAATCATTTTAATATTTTATTACTTTGTGTACAGCACCAAATGCATACTAGGTGTTTTATTACACAGTGATCCTGCTCCCAAGACTTCACAATCCTAACTGTAGAGAGTAAGCTGTGAGTTTGTCACCTTCAGGCTCAACTGGTGTAACACTTTGTAGGTACCCCTTCTGCCCATTAGAGTTGGCAGCAACAAGGGCCCAGTTCGATATCTAGGGGTTCTTTTTCAACAATACAGCATAAAACTGGCTTGAGCCCCCAACCAGTAACCTGGGACAATTACATAACATCCCTTGGGTGCTGCAAGCAGGATTCATAACCATAAAACCATTTCAAAAACCCTACCCAGAGTATCCTTTTGCCTCAGGTTCTTAAGTCCAGCAATGAAAAGTTCCATTAACATGCTCCTCCCTTCTCCACACCCCACCCACAGTTGTTGTTCTTGGTTAGTGCAGGCCCAGAGTTCAGAGGTGCATCGGCAGAATTCACTTCCCATCTTGGGTGGAGGTGGGGAGGGTTAGAAGGCACCTTGATTGCTCCACTGTCCAGGCACTCACTCACTGCTCTGCTCTTCTCCACCAGCCACCCACTCTGCTCTTCTCTGCCAGGTGCCCTGACAGCCGCTCGTCGTAATGTCTTCAGGTCCCATCACTTAACACAGCTTTCAGTTATTCCAGCTGTTAGTGGGGGAGCCTCACTGCTGATGCACACTGGGCAATTACTTGTATCAGAGACACTGTCCCAAAGCAAGTCTAACACTTAGACCTGGTTATCAGTGATTTTAGCTCTGCAGCATGTAACAAGACTCTCAATTGTGTCTAAATCATCTCTGTTATTACAGAGGGGAGAAAGGAAGGGTCAAATGATGTCTAGGGCCCTTAGGCAGCATCCACACCACCAGGTACAAGTACCTGTCCCCTCCCTCTCTCAAGTCACCTGGCTTTGGAACCTATGTCCCCTGCCTAGCGAGTGCCGCTTAGTTGAGGGTCTCTCTCTTAATTGGGGTACTCCAAGCACAGTTCTGCTGCCCTTGATTTACACAACAAGGATAACAACCCTTTATTACTCCTGCCCCAATAACAAGGAGACTGGGGATCCAACACCAGCCAAAGGTGATTATTTGGGCAAGCACTCACATCATGCTGAGCCCATCGGCAGGGTAGTGTGCCCATGCAAACGAGATCAACTCCTGAAGTCCATTTCCGCAGCTCATTGCTAGATGTCAGGGGAGAGCTCATTCAGATCCTGCTTATATGTATATGAAGCAGAACGCAAAGGCCTGAAGAAAACTTCAGATACTTTAGAAGGCAGTGAAACACCTGAGATGGACAAACTGATGGCAGCGCATCACTTCATTGCTCTGTGTTTTATACTCCTGTTCTAGTATCATTCATAGCCCTGCTTTTCAAGACCCCCAATGGACTAGACTCTGACTACTTGACAGTTCTCCTTTCTTTCCATCACTCACAGTGTTAGCTGTGGTCATAAGGAATACTTTGACTGAGAAAGACTGGGAAAAAGCCCATTCTTTTGCAGCAGGACAACAACTATGAAATAAAATCTCACTTGAAATTAAAGCGAGTCTTTGAAAGCACTACCTTCACAACAAAAGTGAGTGAACATCTCTTATTATTTCTTTGCACTTGCTTTCCCACAACAATATTTGAATGACCCAGTGCCTACTCCTTCCCTCTTCTACCATTTCCCAGCTACCTGAATTAATAAGTATCTTAAAAAACAATCCCCTTCCTTTTACTTGAAAACACAAAAATGAAATATTCAAAGGAAAGATGGAGAACACGAGCCCTTTAACGGATCTCTCTATTGTGTTAGCGCCCAAATCCCACAGCGACAGGTACAATAGAAATACTTAGATAAAGAGAGCTTGTGTCATTATATGGAGGGGCCACCGTTAAAAGTAAAGCTTTTTCCATCAGTCACCACACAGATGTAATTGAAATCCCTGTACTCACAATGTGTGTTTTTGTGATATTATCTCTGATACCAATGAGCAGTAACCTTCACTTTTAAAAACTAACCACTGTACGGAGTAAAATGGGGACTAGTCTAGATATTGTTGTGAAAGAGGTTTTTGCATCCTAAGTTAGGATAGAATGTCCTCCTTAATAAGAGGGAAAGTATTTGCACTGCACAGTGAAGCCAGCTGCAGTGTTATTGTTCAGCATACAGCAAGTGTGTAATTTAGTAGAAATATATGCTAGTTGTATTGTACTTAAATTGTTAATTATTTGTGTTTTACTCAGAGGAACAAATTCTATCCTGGATTACTCCCCTATCAAAAGCAGAGATGTGCATGTTAGAAGTCAGGGCAGAATTTGGCACAGAGTCTAATTTTTGTGTGTGTACATGCAAGCTATTTTTTGTTTCCTGCTTAATTCCATTTGATTCATTTTCTACATCTATAGAATGTTTATGAAACATCAGTTCTATTTCTAACACGGAGCTTGCACAATATTGCACCAGTTTATTTTAGATGCATTTGGTTAAGAAAGACCATGTTAAACATTACCGGTTATTCCATCATTACTAAAGGACCTTTGCATCATACTGTATCTAAGCCTCAGCAATGCTGATGGAGTAACATTGTCAGATTGGAACTGAGACATAGCATAGTATGAGATAAGTGAATCTTCTGCGATTTGCTTAAAAATGGGTCATAGACGTATTTGGATAAGCAAATGGATTAGTTGATTCTGTTCCATATCATAGTACTGTGAATATCAAAGAAGGCAAAAATGTGTACGTTACTGATTTTTCATGTCTGTTAGCCAGTTATCAGCTAGATGTTTTCTTATTGTATGCTAGAAGATTAGGTTTAAGAAACAGTAACTAGAGTGAAGTTTTATCTTCTTGGTGAAAGATTTCCCAAAATAACACCTGTGTAATAAACCTTTATTAAGCATATCTTGCCCAGTCAGCAAATCATAATAGAAGCTCTAGGTGGAGTGCAAAATGCTACCAGTGCTAGTACAACACCAGCCACCATCTTCTTATTTCAGGAATGCTGCTGGTAGATGTGAAATGATACCTCACAATTTCAATTAGAAAAAAGAAAGGAAAACTTCCATTTTCAAAAAGAAAATATTACAATGATTGAACGGATGGTGTCAATGTAGGACCCAGCAGAAAATTTCCTCTCAGAAGGTAGATTCAGGAAGAACCAGATTGTATTCAGGATATATTAGCTTCAGTATCAAAGATGTATTTGGAATGAAGCTGTTGGCAAATGATCCAAGAAACCAGTAACAAAAGACCTCGAACTGAGATGTAAACACAGTAATACGACATCTCAGTCTTGCCAAACTCAGTAATGAGCAAAACAACACTACTATATTTTGCAGCAGCAAACTCAGCTAGTCAGAGCAGGAAGTATGTTTGCTTTGAAAGTTAAAAAAAAAAAGACTTTAGAAATAAAACAGCAAAGATAATGCTTAATAAAATGCAGTCAATAAGCACATCTACCCAGAGACTGCAAGCTCATTCAGCCAAAAAAAGAAGGTAATGCTAGCAGAATTACAGGTCTTGTGTACACTACAGGGGAAATTCAATCTAAGCTATACAATTTGAGTTATGTGAATACCGTAACTAAAATTGACGTAGCTTAGATCTACTTACCGCGGGGTCCACACTACACGATGTCGACGGGAGAGCATTTCACATTGGCTCCACCTACTCTTCTCAATCCATTGGAGTACAGGACTCGAAGGGAGAGTGATCTGCGGTCGATTTAGCAGGTCTTCAATAGACCCGCTAAATCGACTGCCGATGCATCAATCGCTGCAACGTCGATCCCCCAGTAAGTGAAGACAAGCCCACAGACACACTGAGCAACTCTAAAATATGATGGAAAATCTTAGGGCAGCTCAGGTCCAAAAATGAAATAAAACACTAGTAACAAGAATGCCAACAATCAGTCTAATGGGACCTAAATATCCAAAAGAGGAAAAAGGGAGTAGGAGCTTTCTTATACCCAGCACTTAATTTGTAATGAAACAGATGCCAGGGCTCAAGCAATTTTTTTAACTTTCAAAACTGACACAGCAAGCATAGAGTTGCTGGTGCTATGAAATGCCAAGCCAAGAGGTGCCAGGGCTCATCCCTGTCACAAAATTAAGCACTGCTTATACCATAAATATACAATCTTGCTTGGAAAATAAGAAGCCATGAGCCTAGACATAATAGCCATTTCACTCAGGTGTCATCACTCAAAATGGAAGGCTAAGTAAATCAAGGATCTTCACAACTTATGTGGAGTAGATATTTAGTACTCGAGCTGCACAGAGCCTCCCAATTCTTTTCACATGATTTCTGCAAACTTTCCTGGTGGTCTGGTTTCATACAATAACTGCAATTACCACTCTTGCTTGTCTTTCCCACACTGAATGACTATATCTACCATATTAAATAATTCAACATGAACAAGGCTTATTTTTCTGAGTGTTGAACAGCAGCTTCCATTGAGGAAGGAGGATCTAGTGTCAGGTGACACCTGAATGAATTGGTGCTTATGGTGGGACTCTGAAGACCAGGGTTTAATTCCCTGCCCTGCCATAGAGTTCCTGTGCGATTTATTGTACTACAGTTCCCCCATCTGTGAAATGGGGATACTACTTCCCTGCTTCATAAAGAAGGCATATTAGAGATTGTGAAGCACTCCGATAGTATGGGAATAGGGTCCATATAATGGGAGGTGTAGGTACTCAGCACCTCTGAAAGTCAGGTACAATATATGCATTTTCTTTTTAAATTTAAGAAGGTAATTGAAATGAATTATGGCCCTGTGACAAGTCTTCACAAATTATCAACCTACTGTCCAGATACTTTATGAAAAGCGATCTGAAATACTTAATTTATTACATTCACTGGATTACCATCTGGATGCAAATTTAGAACGAATACAAGAACTACATAGTTTTTTTTAAATATTTTTTTACACTAATGTTTAAATGAATAATATTTAATGATGAGATGAACAAGTGTTGAAATATGGACAATAGAGAAGCCTTTTTTAAAAAAAAATCTATGGTATTATGACTTAAAAAAAAAAGTCTAGCAACAAAATTTCAAAGTAATGCCTTCCCAGAAAAAAAGTTATAAATCAAAGTGTTAAGCCTGGAGAGTGCATGGTAAAAGGAAAAAAATCATCCAAGATAAAGCAAAATAGAACAGCAATAGATCAAAGAGCAGGAACATGGATGCAGATGACTGATGCCTGACACAGCAGGGTTCTCCCAGGAGGAGAGCTACATCAAGTATAATGGCAACATTGAATGGATAGAGTAATGCATATGTTGGAGCTTTCAAGTCCTGATGAAAATATGAGACATGTTGGTAGAGCTTACTAAAGCCAAGATGATAATAAAGTAAAGTTTTGTGATGTTTTCATTAGTGGCTGTAGTTTAAACAAACAAATTCTTTCATTTAAAAAAAAAAAAAAGGGGGGGGGGGAGAGGTTAGGACCTAGCAAGAGCAAAGATCAAAAGCACTGACTTGGAACCAACATTAAACCAAAACAAAAGAACATGGCCTTTCTATAAAACATGAATTATTTGAAAAGTGGCACTGTTTGACAGGGTCTATATTGAAGGGGTATGGTAGATGGCTGGCTGGCCAGCCAAGTTCAATGCCACTGATATTTAATTTAGTTATATTTATTGTATGATTAATTACATTAGGGAGTCTAGAACTTGGAAAGGCATCTTTATTATTTTCAATCTACATAAAATACATGAATAAAATATAAGCTTTAATCATTTTTTTAAAAGTAAAAAGTCATTTCAATTTTATATCTACTTCTTAATGCTCCTTAGAACTATTGTGGTTTTACAATCAATTTTACAAATGTTTTTCTCTGATATTGCTGTGTGAAAGTGTCAAACAAATAAAAAGATAAATTGACTAACTATCCATATGGGGAAAGGTGAAAATAGACTTTAAATACCTTTTAAAATGTGTTCCTAAGTATAGATGCCTAACTTCCATTGAAATCAATGAGCTTCCGGTGCCTATATACTGTACCTTTAAAAATCTGGTACTTATCTGGCTCCCATTCCCATAGTGTCTGAGGATCTCAGGCTACTATCCCCATTTTACATATGGGGAACTAAGGCTGGGACTCACAAAGGGAGTTCAGTGTTGTAATGCTCACCATCAAGGCATCTAACTTTTAGGTGCCTAGAAAAATCACAGGAACAACACTACGATGCACAAAGCTTAAGTTAGGCTTGCAGGCTCCTATTACAGTGGGATGAGAGAGGCTCCACAAATAAGGGAAAGATAGGCATTTGGCCTCCTAAATGGCACGTGAGGCTCAAAACAAAACCCCGCGGGGAAAGGAATCCCTCATAATATTTAGCCAAGTGGTTAAGGTAATCACCCAGGATGTGGGAGACCCCCAGTTCAAGTTCCCCCTCTCCTCATGAGGGGAAGAAAGGGTTTGAATAGGAATCTACCAGCTCTCAGGTTAGTGCTCTAATCACTCAGCAATAGAGTCATTCTAGCTCTTTTTCTGGCCCAATTAATATTTAATTATTCAAGTATTTAATTAAAGTGGAACAACTTCAATAGAAGGATTGAGGGAAACCCACAGCAGAATATGCCATATTCCAGTTGTTGGGGCACTCAGAGGCAGGGGAACTTGAACTGGGGGAGGGGGTCTCACACATCTTGGGTGAGTACCCTAGCCACTCAGCTAAAAGTTATGAGGGAGGCAGTTGTCTTTGGTCCCCCACCAAGGGGACCAGTCTGGTAGGCAGCTGATTAGCATGCCCACCAGGTCAGGCCCCCACATTTGACTTTGGCAGCCAAATGCTTATCTTCTCGGGTTTGTGAATTCCTTTGAGGCTTATGCGGGAGCTAGGCAGCCATGTGCTAGAGCGATGCTGCAGTATGCATGCTCGGAGACAGAAACTTAGGCACCTACAGGTTTAGGAGGCAGATGTTTGTGCATTGCAGTGGTATCTAAAACCACGATTTAGGTGCCTATGTACCTTCCTGGATCACACCCAGAGAGACTGCTTGCTTCTCGGCACTACAACAGTTAGCTCCGATTAGTTTTAATTTCAATGGGAGTTTGGTGCCTTTAATACCTTTGAGGATCTGGGCCTCAGTGATTTGCCAAAGGTCATAATCAGAATTCAAAGGGGGTCTCTTGTGCCTCAGGCTAGTGCCCTTACCACTATGGCAGCTTGAAAAATTGCACACTGAGCATGCATAACAGAAAAGTTGGAGTCGACAGTCCCACAGATGACCACAAATGCACTAGACTTGTATGTACAGTCAGTTAACTGCAAGCCTGTTTGTAAAGTGTAAGAATTTACAAATCAAACAGAGCTTGGGAGAAGAAAGCACAAGATGAATAACTGCAGAGAAAAGAAATTACAAGCTTTGTTTGTATTGCTAACTCAAAACCAACTGCCACCAGAATTTTTCCCATTTCATAAATCCCTAGGTAATTAAATGGAAAAACACTATTGTGAGTCCAACATTAAAGTCATGAAGTCAGGCACTTGCAGGTCAGGACATTCCAAAAGTTCAAATTATTCTGACAATATGAACTCAGTCCCATTCCACCTATGTAGCATTATCTGTTCCCGTTATTAAAAATATTAATATTGTCTTTTTATATTGATATATAATATAAAATACACCATATGTTCATGGTTCAACGTTAGGTTGCTCCAGCTAAGTGATCCTATCTTTTGAAACTTCAAGTGCTCAAAAGAGGGACTTACACATTGCAACACGGAACTTTTAGATGCTCAGTGGAATTCACAGCCCTGAGAGAGGAGGAGATAGTGGTACTCTTGTAACCCAATAATCCAGTAGTGAAAGCAATATTTTGGGATTTAGAGACTTGGGTTCGGTTCCCCCACTATGCCTGATTCAGATCAGGGACTTACCCCAAGATCTCCCACTGTCCAGATGAGTGCCCAAACCACTATGGGGCACAGCCTGTCTGTCTCTGGCCCAATTATTTCATATTAAGTGGAACAGATTCAACAGGAGACACCTATACCAGAGGATGCTATAATGCAGTTATTAGGGCACTCACAAGAGAGGTGAGAACCAGGTTCAAGTCCCTACTCTGAGTCAAGCATAATACAAATCTGAAGCCAATTCCCCCCCAACCTGCATGAGTACTCTATCTGCTGAGCTATGCAGGGGAAGGGGGAGCACCACCCCACAATATGTTGTGCAGGGACCAATCCGTTAGGTATACTCTAAAGTGGCATCTGAGCATGCCCCCTGGATAGCGTATTTCAAGTGAGATAAGCAGGACAAAATCTAGTTTGTGAATAACACCTGGGCTTAGGCATGGGTTAAGTGCTGAGCTGCCCAGTGGCTGCATGACATGGACATGTTTGTACATCCCCACAAGAAGAAACTTTAATGTCTAGAGATTAAGTCTAGGGACTTGAGCTGCAAACAGAGGTAGCTAACAGGCAAGTTTCAGAGGGAGTAGCTGCCAACTGTGTGCTTGGGGGTAGTAGGATTTGGTGAGTGGTGCATTTGGTCTGTCTGTGGGTTGTTTGTTTGCTTGTTCTCTTTGTACAAGCTGCGTAGCTGAGCCCTGGGCCCCTGAGTAAACCCTTGGAGCTGTGATCAGTGCATTGCTAAAAGTCAGACTCTAGCCCTTGGAGCTTTGATCAGCCCAGCTGTTTGAAGTCGAGTGGTTAATCACTTCCTGGTGGTGTGGAGCAGAGCTGAGCTAAGATAGGCAGGTCAGACTTGGTATAAAAAGCTACTTACTAATCAAATTCAAGAGCCACAAACAGAGGTAGTTAAGAGAAGGAGGGTGAGAGGCTCAGTACCAGACATAGACCAGATAGAGGTAGTGACCTGGAATGAATGGGCCATATTTTCTTTTCAGCCTGAAGCCAGATGGGATTTCCTGGGCATGAAATGCTAGTTGGTGGCTGTAGGGTGACCAGATGTCCCGATTTTATAGGGACAGTACCGATTTTTGGGTCTTTTTCTTATATAGGGTCCTATTACCCCCCATCCCCGGTCCCGATTTTTCACACTTGCTGTCTGGTCACCCTAGGTGGCTGTGCTGAAGGACAAAGATTCTTGGAGTGGCGGGGCAAGTTGAGACACAACTAAGAATCAGAGAAGCTGAGGAGTTTCTAGAAAGCCAGGTTGGAGAAATACCAGTACCGCAGGTTCAAGGAAGAATGGAGCTCCCTACCAATGAATCTGTGCTGGAGGAAGTCAGAGAGGAGGCCTGCCAGTTAGTAACCACCAGAGACAAGAGGTCATAGTAGAATTCTACACAGTTGAGGATAGGCAGACATTGGCCACAAGAAAGAAGAGAAGCAGGAGGAATTCCACATGGCTAGAATTTTCAAGTCAATACCAGGTCCTCCATACAGAAGCTATAGAAGATACTTCTCAAGATTCAGCAGGTCCAAGGAAATGGAGAAATGTATGGGACACATGTAGATAACAGCTTGGCCCAAACTATCAGCAAATCCATCTTACTCACAAAAGAGTTCTTCAACTGTCCAAGGTAAACAAACTATGATTGTTTCAGATACAATACTCAGAAGAATCAAAAAAATATGCTGCAAATGACAGGCTCCTTCCTGGAGCCAAAATAGGAGATGTCACTCTAAGATTGGATAGGCTTCTGAAGTAAATGGGAGAGGATCCACTGGTGATGATTCATGTTGGAACAATGACACTGTATTGAGGAATATCTTGCAGATAGTAGATGACTTTAGGACCGTGGTTCTCAAAGCCTGTCCATCACTTGTTCAGGGTAAGCCCCCTGGCAGGCCAGGCCGGTTTGTGTACCTGCCGCGTCCGCAGGTTTGGCCAATATCAGCTCCCACTGGCCGTGGTTCACCGCTCCTGGCCCATGGGGGCTGCGGGAAATGGTGTGGGTCAAGGGATGTGCTGGCCTCCCTTCCTGCAGCCCCCATTGGCCTGGAGCAGCGAACCATGGCCAGTGGGAGCCGCAATCGGCTGAACCTCCAGACGCGGCAGGTACACAAACCGGCCCAGCCCGCCAGGGGCTTTCCCTGAACAAGCGGCGGACTAGCTTTGAGAACCACTGCTTTAGGGGACTCATAAGGTATAATTGATCTGGGATACATGCTTTGTCCTTTGAGATGCATACATTTCTACAGCTGATCCATAGCTGTGCTTGCTATGGACATTTCTACAGCCGCCTCTTCTCACAGGTCTAGGAAATCCAATATCTCTGGTCTACTCCAGGCAGGAGTGCAGCTAGAGTGTGCAGCAGGCATGGTTGGTTGGGCAGTTGCACAACTATGTATGCTCGCCAAGCAGGACAATGAGGAAAGGTCATTTCAAACTTATGCAAAAGGGTGGGGGTAACAGAATGGCTGCTTCCTGTCTCTGTGACCCCTGGGAAGTGGAGTTCACAATTATTGTGACTAGAGCGGTTACTGTCACAGAAATGGGGCATTGTGGGACAGCAGCTGGAGGACTTTAGCGTCAACACAGGTCACAGTGTTTATACTCGCAGTGCATCAACTGCAGTAGGTAGACCATGGCATTCGGGGAAGTGTTTCATTGAGTCACCATAATGAAGTGCTTACACTGGCTATAGACAAATTCAAGTGTAGACACATACACAAATATGTCAACTCAAGGCATCTTACATCTACCTAATTTTGAATTGTAAACGTGGCCCAAATCACAATCTAGATTAAGTAGTTCATTTATTTTACAGAAAAGGGTCTCATTGCTTTTTGTGAGAAGTTGAGAATAAAGATGTTGTTCCCACATATAAACCTTTAATCTGTCCAGAGGATTAAAAATACCCAACCATATAGTTTATGATATTTTCCCCCATTTATCTAGTACAGACAAAAATGGATAAAAATCAAGCAGCAGGCATGGGAAGATGCGTGTCAAACTTTAATCATGATGTGCCACAGATTTGTTTCATTTTCTGCCTTCAACAACCCATCAAAGCGGATTTACCCTATAATCAGACTGAGATGTCCTTGGAGTGTCTTTAATAAATACAGTCATTGTTGTTCCATGTGCTAATGCCTATTTAAAAGTCAATATTGTTATTTAGCAATGCTAATGTAACAACAGCCAAAAAGGTACATTTTTACTCACTATTTAAAATGAACAAACAAGCCAAAAAAACCCAAGCACATAGTGTTAGCTTTCCTATCAATCCATATTTTTTCTTCTTCAGCAAAGGGGAGAACTTAAGCACAAGCCAACTGAAGAACTGACTTTATATTGTTACAAAAGTTAGTAAGTATTAATTTTCAGTGGTTTGTTTTATTTTGAAGGATTTATTTATTTTGCATAGCTCTAAAACTAAGTTTCACCATTATTTGGGGGCATTATTGGTTATATAGACACACTGAACATATTTGGAAAAGCAGATTGATAAAAGTAGGGGTCTTGAGGGACACATCATAACAGTGTAATATACCAAAAAAGCTCTATCCGTCTGCCTAGAAGTATGCCTCACAAACAAATAAAATTATATGTTCCTCATCCGAAAGATGATGCCATAGACTATGTATTCACTGGGGGGAAAAAAGATGTTTTTTACATCAGTATAGCTAACCAAAGTTAGTTATCTTGATACAAAATCCTGTGGAGACAAGGTACTGTCTTTTTACCTAAGTGTTGAGGTAAACTCCAGATGGGCATGTTTATTGTTGAGTTTGACTAAATACACAGAGGTAAAAGCTACCTGTACCTTGTTTCCACCAAACTTTTATAACTCTCTTAGTGCAATAAGACCAGCCATATAGATGACAACAAGGAAGAGCAACAAGCATTGAGAGGAAACAGAGGAAAGGTATGGCATCCGATGCACCCTGCATACTCTCCTGTATTCATCAGATAGCCCAATAAACAATGACACCATGATATAGAATTGGCTTGTGCCATTCATCATGCTAATCTATTTAATTAAAGCAAATCTCAGATGCTCCAGCTAATGTAACTAAGAGTGAAATGGCCCAATCTCACAGTATTAGAACTGAAAGTGACAGCTTTTAGGTAATCACTTAAAAAATAGTGGGTTTTTTAAATCTTAATTCCATAAATAAAAGTTTAGATTTAAATGAGCAGAATAAATTGATCTACAGTTCTGACTCCCCTCATAAGAGGGCTGTCTAATTAAGTATAACTACACTTTCAAACAAATATAAAACATTTGAAAGAATGTTTGACAAAATATATTTGATACAAATTAGAGGTAGCCAAGTTGTGTACAGATGGAAAGGATGTAATGAGCTGTTAAGACAGACATTTTAAACCAGAAGAAACATGAATAACATTTTGCAACATTTTCATCTGTTACACTGAACTATACCCTCCCCCCAAAAAAGCCGATGAGGTCAAACACTGTTTATGTAAAGGTTAGCATTAAATTATGAACACCAGGGATAGAAAAGCTCTTTAGAGTATAGTGAACTGATTAGCAGGGCTGGCTCCAGGCACCAGTGCGGAAAGCGCGTGCCTGGGGTGGCAAGCAGCGGGGAGTGGCCTGACTGCTGCTGAGAGGGTGGCAGTCAGGCGGCCTTCGGCAGCATTTCTGCGGGAGGTCCGCCGGTCCCACGGTTTCAGCGGTGGGGGTGCCACAGCGCGGGACCAGCAGAGCGACTGCAGGAACGCCACCGAAACCACGGGACCTGGGACCGCCCGCAGAAACGCCACTGCCAGCAGCCTGAGTGCCATGCTTGGGGCGGCAAAATGTATAGAGCCGCCCCTGCTGATTAGGATTTTAAAAGGGAAGTTTTGCTATTCACTGTGCAAAAACCTAACTCCATTCTGCCTACAGTATAAGGTTTGAGTCAGACAGTTTGGATATCTTAATCCAAAATTTCTCCTTAAATTACGAATAAGTGCCCCCATTTTACTATAGAGGTCTGTATATTCTCAGTCTTGATATCCGGAACTTTAACACATTTCAAAAAGAGTGAACTCTGATTGTCAGGAAAACACTTTAAAGAGCATTTTGCACTGGGCAGGAGAGGAGAAATGTTCAAAGCACTGCATGGAGTTTTGGCCACATGACTGTTGTCGAGCTGTAATTGGGAGCCCTACAGTTAAAACCATGTGCAGTGCTCTGAAAGTTTACCCAAACGATACTTTAAAGTGATTGAACGTATAAAGTTGAAAGCCAAACACAGCAGATGGGATCTAACATATCTAAGTGCTTTTAATAATATTTACCCTTAAAGGGAAAAGTCACATTGTTCCATGCTCTGTGACAATTAAATATAAAGCATTTCTTAAATAGCTTACTGGAACTTACTCCACAGGCTCAATGGGAGGCGAAACATTAACCAAACAAGCTGCAGGCAGAATCGTTGCTGATTTGGCCATGGTGGTTTGGATGGCCCCCTGAGATTTTCCTTTCTTTACAAAGTAATCTGTTCCATATCAAAGGCTATAGCTGATCTCAGCCACCAAGGGGTCAGTTAACCTCAGCCCTTCACCTCAAATGTCAAAGAACTAATTGTTTATTCTATATTCTTTTCAAAAATTAATAGAGATGCAGTAATTGCTGATGGCTGGAATTTGCAAAAACTCTTCATCAACTGGATGAATAATGGTTAACAATATGCCTTTTACAAGCTGTTCTCTTCTCAAATCAAAGAGTTGATCCAGCCTTGATTAAACAGGAAGTGGGGGCCAAATTCCATTTTTATCTACATGGTTATAAATCCAGAGTAACACCATTAAAGTTCATAAAAGTGAGAGTGGTTTTAGGGTAACTTTAGAGTACTGCTGTTAAACGTTTGGAGTTGATCTCTTTACAATATTGAGGTGGTCCCCTCTTTCACTTGCCCCAGACATCCAGGCTCTCTCTAAATCTTACCCATTCTGTCTCCATAACTTTTCTAAAATACTACCTTTTCCTTGCTGTATTTCTTGAAGTTGAGTTTCCTTCAAATAAGAATGAAATGTGTAAATATTCTGCTGCCAAAAGAAATAAGTTTTTAATGAATATATATGTAAATCTTTTTGCCCCATTTTTATCTTCAGAGATATTCACAATAGATAAAAGGCTTTTCCATTCCTCTTATTTAAAGAAGTGTTCATAAATCTGGCAGAGAATCTACAGAGGCAGCATTCTGGTTCACTACTAAGATTCATTGGCCTGAGAATTATACATTGACTAAGCCAAGCCAAGGTCAATATTTATCATGAAGTCCAATAAATCTTGATATTGACCAAACCACTGAAATCAATGCAAGTATAACTGGACTTTTAGTTAAGTAGAAATCCCACTAAAGACTTTAATGGCTTGAGAATTTGTTCAGGGGAATGAGTAGCTGCAAATACGCAGTTGATGACAGGAGTATTTGCTGTAACTTACTGAAAGTTAGTATTTTTTTAATCAGATGCCAATATCCCAGCTCTTTGACATAGATAAGCATCACTGGGATGAAGAAAGAGAAAGAATTACAAGAATCCAAAAATCAACATGGCCAATGTGCTTCTCCATTAGTCACAGTTTAGTTCTGTTAATATTTCCAGTGTTCAAGCTAATTCAAATTATAGTTGACCTCAAAATGAAACAGCAATTTGAAAACATTTTTTGGATCTAGTTTTTATGAAGGCTGATTAAATTTTTAATTTTACACATTAACACACTTCTTCCACATGATTCTGCAGAAATACAGGCCTCTGTTTCAGGAAATCTATTGTCCTACTTTCACACAAAATTGATGCCTGTCAAACTGAAATTAGTCTGCTAAAAGCAATTCTATCCACCCATATGCATTCTATTCTATCACTGCACTAAAGGGACAATTGTTCATTACCAAACTTCTGTAGAAGGGCTGCTGAAGAACTATGAGGAGTCCTTGTGGTACCTTGGAGACTAACAAATTTATTTGGGCATAAGCTTTCGTGGGTTAAAACCCACTTCATCAGATGCATAGAGTGGAAAATACAGTAGCAGGTATATATACACAGTACATGAAGAGATGGGAGTTGCCTTACCAAGTGTGTGTGTGTGTGGGGGGGGGGGTCAGTGCTACTGAGACAATTCAACAGTAGAATACCAAGAGAAGAAAAATCTCTTTTGTAGTGGTAATTAGGGTGGCCCATTTCAAACAGTTGACAAGAAGGTGTGAGTAACAGTAGGGGGAATTTAGTATGGGGAAATTAGTTTTTGTAATGACCCAGCCACTCCCAGTCTTTATTCAGGCCTAATTTGATGGTGTCCAGTTTGAAAATTAATTCCGGTTCTGCAGTTTCCTCTTGGAGTCTGTTTTTGAAGATTTTTGTTGAAGAATTGCCAATTTTAAGTCTGTTATTGAGTGACCAGGGAGATTGAAGTGTTCTCCTATTTTTGCTGATACAGACTAACACGGCTACTACTCTGAAACCTGAAGAACTATGGTTACTCTGAAATCTGAAGAACTATGGTTACTCTCATTGAACTTTGCGACCCCTTGGGATGAAACTGATTGCTCATAGCAGAACTGTTATTCATAATCAAATCTACAACAAAAACTCCATTTCTCTCAGACAATCTACACAACTCCCTGTATTTTGAACACAGTCAGCCTCGGCCTGTGCAATGACATCTGCTAGCAGAGTGTCATTAATACCACAGAATGGGTAAGTCTGGATTTTAAAATAGACTCAGGTTCAATAGCACTCCAGTAAATAAAAGGCTTTCTAGCCAGTTGGAACCAAGAATGCCTTCCCTTTCAGGGACCATGAATGCCTTTCCTATCGATCCTGTTCAAGCTAAGCATAGCCTTAATTTTAAAAGTTGTTAGGTAAAGCCAAAACAGAAGAACTGTACAGCTGCTCATTCCATAGCAGTGAAGATAATCTTAGACCGTTTAGAAAGATGATTGATCTTGGGTTGATGATAGTCATCAAAGCGCTATTGTTTCTTTTGCTGAAAGCACATTATTGCAGCTGCGAAATGAAGCCCTACGTAATGGAGACTTTTCGGTACATCACCACTAGACATTTTGTTTTGTTATCTAGACGTTACGCTATTTACAGCGGTTCTGGAACAATTTGTATAGTGAGGGTACAGAAAGTCATAGAACAAAAGATGTAAACTCGGTATATTATGGAAGACATTTGGTTGTCATTATATCTTTGAGCCAGGAGATGCTGCCACACCCATAGCTCTGGCATCCCTGGTCAGGGGGATCTGAAGTTGTGGTTTTGAGCTTCACTGAATCATACAGACCAAATACACTATGTGAGGGGATGGGTACTCATTTGGCTATCGGGAAAATTTGGCCTAAATTTGGGTTAGTTGGCAGTTTCTGATTAGATCAGTTTTTCTGTTAGCTTTTCTATATTCATTTCTGATATTTTAGGAGTCTATTTTTATTCTTCAGTACAGACAGACTCAAATCAGCATTCACATAATGTGTTGCAGAGCTATCTATTTTAGTGCAAAAGAGGCCAGCCACACAGACATTAAATTATTTTCACACCCACTTCTGGCTGGCCTCTTCAGATAAGTGCTGCCATATGCTTGTTGCTAGAAATAATTACTATCAATTAATTTTGCCAATTTTTCAAGTCAGTGAATGGTGTCGATTACACAACCATTGAATCCACAGAAGCTTGATTATATGTTAGTTAAATGAAACTGTGAGAGTTCTTTTCAGCTGTGTCCTATTAATTTTTGAAAGAAAAGGAAAAATCCATTATATAATTCTGCCTGTATCTAGACATTTTCTAGTGACTGGGAGATAAAGATCTTCATACATGTTAGTAATGAAGGTTCCACACATGCTTAAGTCTTTGTAGGATTAAGGCCTAAAAATGTTCCTGTAAATGATTGATAAATCTAGTAATTATAAAGGTAACAACCATAGATAAAATATTTTTCCCATGTTGTTGCAGTAAAATCATCAATACATTGAAATTAGTTGTTGCACTAATGACTTCAAGATAGACACAAGGTGCGAAATTTGGGCCATACTGAGGTCAAAGGGCCCAGGAGTTTATCCATAGAGTAAAAATTCACCTCTTGTGTACACAGACATAACTTCCATTAATTTCAATGGGAACTGTCCTCACTTATGCCGGGGTAAATTTGGCTCAAGAATTTAGCTTTTCCTCTGGAAAGATAGCTCAGTGTTCAATTTCACCAGTGTCAAGAAAAGCTTGCTGCCTTTTGCAGTTAATGGCAAACATTGCATGATATAAAAAAAAGAGATAATCACTGCCAGATATAGGTTCATTCTTAAGACAGTGATGTTAAAAACCAACACACATATACACACAGCTTGAATGTCAGAGGCCCAGTGCTGCCCTGAGTGATTTTAACTGAGATGTAAAGTTAGAACTGAGAACAGAATGTGACCCTATGTATGTACCCTTTCCATGAACAGCTAGTATGGCAGTTTACATGGAATTTGCCTTTATTTGAAACAAGATTTGAATTTGTATCTTCTCTGGATTGTCTTTTAAAAAAGCGGAAAAAAACAAAACCCCAAACAAGATCAAATTCAGACATTTGCTTTTAGGAAATCTAGTGACTGAAGTCTCCACAGGACGTATCTACTAAGGGAATGAGGAGGAGTAAAAAGAACACTGAAGGGTGGAAGATGGCTATAATTTCAGAATAGTGTTTTTCAATACTACTAGGTCCACAGAGTAAAGGAGACATGCTAATGCACTAAAGATGCAGTGTAGACAATTAAACACCAATGGCTGGCCCATGCCAGCTGACTTGGGCTCATGGGGCTCGGGCTAAAGTGTTGTTTACCAGCCCCTTGGCTTGAGCCAGCTGGTGTCTAACCGCAGCGTAGACAGATCCAAAGAGCACAACAGGGCTTGATTATTTAATTTTCCTCCTGTTGAGGATTAAGGGCCTAATCTAAAACCAATTGAAATCAATGGGAAGACTCTTGTTAACTTCAATGAACTTTGGATCAGGAACCTAAGAGCAATGTAACAAAACTGCAGTGAACCGTATGAAAGAGTATATCTAATCAGACAGTAACAAAGGCTTGTCATAGGCAAATCTAAGTATTACATTATGTTTCTATTTTTCAAGTCTCAATATTTTGTACAAATAAATCAGTCTCTCCCTCCTTCACTGATGTCCCTTTCCCTTCCTCCCATAAGCTTTTAAATGAAGAATAATTCAAATATTTACCCACTACTTTTGGTCAATACAATCCATATTGTCAGAAAAGGTTCACTATTAGCCCCAAACCTCTAAGGATAACAAGTGAAATTGTTTCCACTCAACAGCATCTGCTATTCCAAATATTCATCTGGAACTACTGTACCTGTAATTTTGCCCCAGAAAACTGAGTCACTTTTCTCCCTTTACATTTATAAGAGCAAGAATCTATCAGTTATTTCCAATTTTTAAAAAAAGTCCAACCAGAAAAGCATAAACCCATTTCATCCAGATTTTCTACTAACCCCCTTTTTTTCTCTCCCCCCCAAACCAGAATTCAGCACAAAGCCATATTTTTTCATGGGGTTACTAGATTAATTCTCCATCATATACAATTAAACAGGCCATTTTATATTCTGGATTGTATGTGTGTGCTTGGAGAAAAGCCACCTAAATCATTTTTTCCCTCCCTCATTCTTTTTATGTATCCCTGTGCCAGATTACTACAGAAACAACAAAACAGTATTTCACTAGGCATTTTCATTATACATAAAAGGAGAACAATAGGATGCAAATTTTCAGCCTGGTGCCCAAGCAAATGTTTTATAATATGCTGATTATTCTATTGACATGAATGAGTAATTTCCTTGTGCGTTAGGTTTTTCCTTTCTCCCGCTACTGTCAACGTTATTATTTATAGCTTTTAGTTCATTGTGTTGTTCAAAGCAAAATTTGCTATAGCAGAATAAGGGAAGATTAAATAAAAAAAGTCAGTAAGTTTAGAATTTCATTACATATAGAAATAAAGTACTGCCCCCTATATAAAAGCAGCCATACTTTATATTTACACAGTTAGATAAGTTGGTGTGACCCCAGCTGAATGTCATTGTAAGATCTGACATTAAGGTTTGGGGAAGAGAGTATGTGCATTGGGATGGGGGGCAGTCTAGTAGGACAGCAGCAACTGAGGAAGTGGCTGTGGCTGTAACCTCAAGTCCCTGATTTATTAGTAGGGAGGCTATTGCTATTGAAAGAGGACATGGGAGCTTGTAGAAATGGTCTCCTTGCTAAAAAGGGCCAGGGCTTCTGGTACTGGGACAGGGAGACATCAGGATGCCACATCAGCCCAACACCAACATCGGAATCAGAAGAACAGCCCGAGATTAGACTGAAAGTTACACACACAGAGCAACATCTAAAGTAGTAGTTCATAAATGGACCCTTTTTCCACCCAAACCTCTCACCTCATCACCCAAACCATCACTTATTCTTATGATCTGTACAAGGGACACAGTAATGGGAGCAATTGTGATGATCCATAACAGTATGAGAGAGAAACAGATGAGGCAGCTTAAACCATAACCAGGATAACTTCCTTCTGTTGTAGCTGAAACGTGACTGAATCTGATGTCACTCTGTTAGTCGTCTTCTAATATGTAACCATTCTCATTTTAAAGTGATATTGAAAAAGCACTATTAAAAGCTCTTATATTTTCCAATCATAATATTAAATATAAAATTAATGTCCAACTTCATGCAGCAAGAGTGTGTAATAACATTTTTGTATACAGCACTGTGTTTGTGAAACCTGAATATAGGCAAATTGAGGCTTTGTTATTGTTTTTTAATTGAACCAACCAATTTGCATAGTTCTGCTGAGGTGGTAGGAATATTATTTTGAAAACATTGGATGTCACATGTTCTAAGTTAAGAAATTCATTCTGCCACGTCTGCACTGTATTCAGACATTTTACGGCCAGAAGGGACCAATATGTTCATCTAGACTGACCTCCTACATAACACAGGCCAAAGCACTTCATTTTGTAATTCATCCATCAAAGCCAATAACTTCTTATCAGACTAGAGTAATCTCTTTATAAAGACATGCTATTTTGCTTTAAAGACTTTAAGTAATAGAGAATCCATCACAGCCCTAGGTAAGTTGTTGCATGCATTAATTACTCTCAAAATGTGTGCCTTACTTTCAGTTTTAATTTGTCTAGCTTCCTCTTCCAGAAATTTGATTTCGTTATGTTCTTGTCTGCTAGATTAACGAACTCTGTATTTTGAGAAGTCTTCTCTTCATGTAGGTATTTATAGACCATGATCGAGTCATTTCTTAACCTTGGTTTTCATAAATTAAACAGAATGAACTTCTTAAGACACTCACTACAAAACATGTTTTCCAGTCTTCAAATCATTTGTGGCTTTTTTCTGAACCCTTTCCAATTTTTCAACATCCTTTTTGAAGTGTGGGCACCAAAACAGGACACAATATTCCCGTAACAATCTCACTATTATTGTATAGAGAGCTAACACCCGCCCCCCTACTCCTACTTGACATTAATCTCCTTATACATCCAAGTCATGTGTTTGCCCACTCAGCCACAGCTTTGCACTAGGAGCTCACATTCAGCTGATCATCAGAGTCACTACTTACCAGAGCATAGTCCCCAGCCTGTAATTTGACCTATATTCTTTTTTCCTAGATATATGAACATGAACTTTATTAAAAGGCTGTATTAAAATGCATGTTGTTTCAACAAGCTGAGCTTAGCTAGAGATCCAGATCACTCTGTACAACTAACCTTAATCCTTCATGACACACTTGCATTCCTGGTCTATGACCAGGTTGTTTCTCCCCCACTTCAATTTACAGTTGCTGTAATGCCCCTCTGTTGCTTTTTTGTTGCTTTGCTTTTTGGGGGAGAAATGGAGGGAACTTTTTGCTAAGGCAATGTTACCAAGAAATGTTAACATACTAAATTGTATATTATTCAGAATAAGGTTAACATTCAAAAACACTAGCTAAAGACTCTGTCTTCCTGACTTGGGGGCCTCCTCTAAATAAGCTAAAAAGGGTGACAACATTTCTAAATACCCATCATATTTTTGGTGTTTCTATTGTGTTCATAGTTTGTGAAAAAGCTTTTTTGATACAGGGACAGTCCATATTTTACTTTAACACAATTACATAGAAGTAAGGGTCATATTTGTCCAGTAATGGGTAATACAAAGTCTGGTTGCTAACATCAAAATAATTTGACCTTCTGTTTAAAATATAGATCCTTTAGTACAGCATCTAATAAGCAGGTCAGGAAATCTCTAGGAAGCAAGTATTTTGTCATGAGAGAAATCCCTAATAATTTCCTCCCCATACCATCTAATTCCTGGACACAACCACATCTTCAAGAGTCTTCCCCTTTGCCCACAGCCCCTCCAACAGAGCTCCTCATTGGTAGCAAAAATATGATGGATCTTAACTGGAGTCAAATGCCATAGATACAGTCATTTATAAGAAATTTCTTTATGAGCTACACAAATTGAAGATGTATATTCCTTTTCCTATATTGATATTCCAGAAACATTTGTCCAAATCCCATCTGTTTTATCCAGCCATTGCCCATCACCACTTTAGTGTCTCCTCTGCAGCAAAGTAGATTATTTTTGGTTAGATTATTTATTTTTGATCATAGAAGCAGCAAAGAAAGTACACCTAGAGAATCCCCATAAACTGAAAAAGATAATCTGTTTCCCTAAGAACCTCCATCTTGCATCCCACAAAGTTCTTTACCCTACCAGGCACACATCAACCATTCACAGGTACAGGGCACAGAACACAGCTACATCTGTTAGTGTTACAAAATGTGTGTCTTGAATGGCAAGACATTAATAGTAATTCAGCATTTATTAAGCACCTTCTAGTGCCAAACAATTTGCTGATATAGTGGATTGCATAAATAATGCTTGTGCAAAAATATATCCACCTGAATACATGATACTTTAAAACCAAGTAATCTTGTCTAGACCACTGGATTGTCAATATAAAACATAAGATCCCTGGCTCGGTCCCTTACTCTTCCAACACATGCAGCCCCTGAAGCAGTACAAAAGTATATTTTGTAAGACCTCAACACCCCACCCCCCACCAGGGCCGGCTCCAGGCACCAGCAAAACAAGCTGGTGCTTGGGGCGGCACATTTCTAGGGGCGGCATTCTGGCACCGGCCATGCCGCCCCTAGAAATGTGCCCCGCCGCCGGCTTTTGTGCGCCGCCGCCGGCTCAGCTTCTCCCCGAGTGGCGGCGCGCGAAACAGCGCTTCTCCCCCTCCCTCCTAGGCTTAAGAGCCTGGGAGGGACGGGGAGAAGAGAACCCTAGCGGGCGCGACACACATCTCCCCCTCCCTTCCACGCATGCCCCGCTCGCCCCGGCGCTCTGGCCTGGGGAGAGTGGGACCCCGGGCATGCCGCCCTTCTCGCCGGCGCTCCAGCCGGGGAGAGCGGGGCAGCCTCGCTCCCTGCTGGCCGGTGAGAGTGGGGCCGCCGGCATGCCCCGCTCGCTCCCCGCTGGCGCTCCGGCTGGGGAGAGCAGGGCATCCGGCATGCCGCCCTCCCCAGCGGCGCTCCGGCCTGGGGAGAGCGGGGCAGCCTCGCTCTCCATTGGCCAGGGGGAGTGGGGCCCCAGGCATGCTGCCCTCCCCGCTGGCGGTCCGGCCGGGGAGAGCGGGGCCGCGGGCAGAGAGGCGGGGGGGGGGAAGGGTTGTTTCGGCGGGCGTTGGGGGGGTTGTTTTTTTTTGTTTCGGGGGCGGCGTTTGGGGTGTTGTTGTTTTTTTGCTTGGGGCGGCAAAAACATTAGAGCTGCCCCTGCGCCCCACCCCCAGGCAAATCAATGTACACAATGGCTGATTCCAGAAAGCCACTTCCAGCCCTCATTGGTCTGCAGCTCAGCTTAAAACAACTCCTCTTGGAGTAACACAGAAAATGATGATCCAGTGGACTGCCCACAGCATCTAAAGAAACAAAATGAAACATATGTGCATGTACTTTAACCATTCTCCCACCTTCAGGACACAAGGAAACAAAACAGCTCCAAGCAAAATGGGGTTCTGGTCCATGACTGGGGCTCCTAGGAATTATGGGAATATTGATAATAAAAACTCCTAACATCCTTCTGAATTGTTTTTCTCCCCATATTTTTTGGGTGGGGGAAAAGGGATCAAAGATTACATTAATGATCCAGGACACATTTTATGATGAAACTCTTAAAAACAATATCTGAAGGGAAAGACAACTCTCTGCATCACAACAAGCTGCCTATAGAGAGAAGTATTGACCAAGCTTTTATTAGCAGAGAAGAGAAAAAAACAAATCATTCTGACAGTGTTTGGTCAATAATCCATCAGCAGTTGAGAGGGGTGTTAAGTCAGCCTCTTAAAGTCCTTGAGAAAGAGCTGGAGGCCAGGTCAAGGAGTAAGGTGGAGTAAAATACAGGAGGTGAGGAACATGGCTTTAGGAAGGGAAGGAGTGTTATAAATGTAATATTTGCAATGAGACTGAAGTTTGAAAGAACAATACATGAAAGATGTAACTGCTATGTAGCATTTATTGATCTTGAGGAAGAATATGACTTGGTTTCATAGGAGCTAGTGTTTGGAGTATTGAGATGGATGGGAGAGGGACAGGGTCAAGAGCTAAGTGGTAAAACTACATGGAATTCCAGAGAGTTTGGGGGTTCCGATGGAATTGAGATAAGACTGTGTGCTGTGTCTACTTCTTTTCTCTTAGTTAAGGAGTTAATTAGTAGAAGAACCAAGCCTTTGGAGATACAGAGAAAACTAATGTAGGCTGCCGATCTCGCCCTTTCGACTGCCTGCAAAGAGAATTCGGTAACTATGGTTTGGAAATGGTGGGTTTTCTGGAGACAGAAGAACAGATATAGGTAGTAAAAAATATACTGAGGAGAATGGCAGGCAAGCAGAGATTAAACAGAATGTGCATGGAAAACATTAGAGGGAAGATGAACTTGGGACTTTCAATGATAGATAGAGTGGAGAGTACATGTTTGAGGCAGCCTGGACGTGTAATAAGAAAGGGGGAAGAATGGCCAGCAAAGAAATCCTGGGAGGAAAACAGGAAAAAAAGGACTGGAAAACTGAATATACAATGGAAAGATTCTGTTAGAAGAAGTTTGAAAAGAAAGGACTAGAACTCCACGGACCAGAAGAAGTGGCAAAGAATCATGGGTGCCTCCTACCTCATGTAAATGGGGAAGGAGTTGAGAAGAAGTTAAGTTGAGGGGCAGGGGAACAAGGGGACTGCAGAAGGAAAGGTCCCAGGATTGGCTGCTGATCATATTCATACATACCTCTAAAAGAGAGATTCATCTAAACAAGGCATGGTTGAAAATATTCCATCAATTATGCAACATTTATGTAAAGTGTTTTCTTGAAAATTTTTCATCTTTTAATTTTTTTTTGTTTTAAACAAAAACTGAAAATTTCAATTAGGAAATGCTGCAGCAGTCCCTCATGGAATTATAGTTTTGGTGCCTTCTACCCCCATTCTCCTCAGTGGGCTCAGCTCCCCAACCAGACACTCTTTCAATGCACCGTGACCTGGACTCCCATGATGCTCTGTAGTGGCTCAGCAGGAGGGAAGACCATGGTGTATTATGGGAGATATTGTCCAGACAGTGTGCCTGGTCAAGAGAAAAAATGGCGGCATGAAACACCCAAACTATAATGTCAACATGGGACATTTCAATATCGCTGGAACTGACTTTTCCTGGTTTTCTTCCAAAACAGAATTCCAGCAAAATCAACCTGATTTTGTGAAGAGTTTCAATTTTCTATGAAACCAAATAGAATATCAGGGTTGGAAGGCACCTCAGGTGGTCATCTAGTCCAACCCCCTGCTCAAAGCAGGACCAATCCCCAACTAAATCATCCCAGCAAGGGCTTTGTCAAGCCTGATCTTAAAAAACTCTAAGGAAGGAGATTCCATCACCTTCCTAGGTAACCCATTCCAGCACTTCACCACCCTCCTAGTGAATTATTTTCCCCTAATATACAACCTAAACCTCGCGCACTGCAACTTGAGATCATTACTCCTTGTTCTGTCATCTGGTACGACTGAGAACAGTCTAGATCCATCCTCTTTGGAACCCCCTTTCAGGTAGTTGAAAGCAGCTATCAAATCTCCCCTCATTCTTCTCTTCTGCAGACTAAATAATCCCAGTTCCCTCAGCCTTTCCTCATAAATCATGTGCTCCAGCCTCCTAATCATTTTTGTTCCCTTCTGCGGGACTCTCCAATTTTTCCACATCCTGCTTGTAGTGTGGGTCCCAAAACTGGACACTGTACTCCAGATGAGGCCTCACTAATTCCGAATAGAGGGGAATGATCACATCCCTCGATCTGCTGGCAATGCTCCTATTTATACAGCCCAAAATGCCATTGGCCTTCTTGGCAACAAGGGCACACTGTTGACTCATATCCAGCTTCTCATCCTCTGTAACCCCTAGGTCCTTTTCTGCAGAACTGCTGCCTAGTCACTCGGTCCCTAGTCTGTAGCAGTGCATGGGATTCTTCCGCCCTAAGAGCAGGACTCTGCACTTGTCCTTGTTGAACCACATCAGATTTCTTTTGGCCTAATCCTCTAATTTGTCTAGGTCCTTCTGTATCCTATCCCTACCCTCCATCTTATCTACCACTCCTCCCATTTAGTGTCATCTGCAGTCTTGATGAGGGTGCAATCCATGCCATCCTTCAGATCATTAATGAAGATATTGAACAAAATCGGCCCCAGGACTGACCCTTGGGGCACTCCGCTTGATACCGGCTGCCAACTAGACATGGAGCCATTGATGCCCCAGACTACCCATTGAGCACGATGATCTAGCCAGCTTTCTATCCACCTTATAGTCCATTCATCCAGCCCATACTTCTTTAACTTGCTGGCAAGAATACTATGGGAGACTGTATCAAAAGCTTTGCTAAAGTCAAGGAATAACATGTCCACTGCTTTCCCCTCATCCACAGAGCCACATATGTCAACAAAATATGATTTTGTCTGTTTTTCTAACCAGCTCTACTTAATATTTGCCTTTGTTTATTTTATCACTGTTAATTGAAGATGAATAGTTTGGCGATTTTATTGTTACTACAGAAACAATAGGGCATTTCAATATTCAACTATATGCAGAATTCCTGTGGTAGTATTAGATTAGTATGGGAAGTGAAAGAACTGCAGTACTAATACCATAAATAAGCTAAATTATGTGGTTAGAATGATACAGTGAAAGCAAGCGCCAAAGATCATTAATCTCCTCAAGTAATGCAAATGTGATTTCACCTAAATCCTAATGCACAATATATTGGAGAAAAAAACAGCACCATTTATATAGTATATTAGATAGCTAGTTTTCCAGAAACATAAAACAAAGAAGGTGCATTTAAAGTTTGAAAGTAATTTAAATTTAATTTGAAATGGGATGTGGAGCCTTTTAAATTTCATCTCCCTATGTCTTTTAACTCATAGGAAGCCCTATGAGATTTGGTTTAATTTGCATAAGCCCATTATATGTGCTCAGAAATCTTTCATAATTCACTCTGCAAATGCTTCAAAATCCTGGTTTCAAGTTGTAACATGAATTAGAAAAACAATTATTAACTGTAATGAACAAATTTCATATGGGTAAAGTGTCAGAAGTAAATTAGGACATCAGTTCCTTTCCCATCATTTGAATCAGAACACAGTGAGAGTTAACTGTTGAAGGAAAAGTGCTCAAAGAAATATGGGGAAAGCCACTTACAAAAAGATTCTAAATAAATTAAATTAATTGTGTTAATATTTTGAAGGAGAAAGGCAATTATCTTTAAAAATATAATCTCTAATTGAATTATAATTAGCTAAAATATTTCCAGTAGCATCTTCAACAACTCAGGAATGGTTTAAACAACAGGGAATTACATTTTGCTCTTACACAGCGCTTTTCAATTGATTATCTCAAATAATTTTACTAGTATTAAGTCACACACAAAAAATCCCTCCTCTGATGTAGGCAAGTGTTTCTTTTTTTTTATTATGACCCATTTTACACATAGATATGATGAGGAAAAGTGTGGTTAAGTGGTTACATGAGATCTCACAACAGATCAGTGGGAAAACCAGAAGTCAAAATCAGGGAACAAATTCTGTGCTACAGCTCATACAAGGTGCATCTCAGAAGGTGCAGCCCAAAGGAGATGGGCAAAGGTGACATGACTTCAGTGGGTGCAAGATCAAAACCTAATTAAGAAAGGATGGGCCAGCCTCTCCGCTTATATAAATCAGTTTAGCTTCACTGATTCCTGAAAGGTATGTTCTAGCTCATTCATAAGTTATGGGCTCGATGCAGGAATTGCTTGGTAAAATTTTATGGTTGGTGTTATGCAATAGTTCAGACTAAATAGGTCCCTTCCAGCCCTAACCCTCCCCCCGCAACTATTAATTATGACTCAGTAGGAACAGGACTGAACCCTTAAACTCTGCCATTTCTTACAAGCTTCTGCTTTTAAAGGATACTGATCTCTGTTCTACATTCCACTGAAAGCACCTCAGGTGTCACTCAATTTACTGTTGTCCTCATTTGCTAACTTAGGGAACTGCATGTTTAAGGTAATTCACTGCATAACAGATAGGTAGAGCGGTGATCAGACAACGTATTACAAGTAGAGTTTCTGTCTGAACATCCACTGGGTCATTTTGCGGGGGAGGAGACAAGCTAGAAAAAGGGGGGTAAGTTGCAACAACAAAACGTTTTCCCATCTCCCCCCGCCTTCCACTATCTTTTCCTCCTTTTTGACAATGCACAGAAGAAGAGTATCAAAACATGGCTACGAAGACTTCTACCCCCAAATTTCAATGAGCATGAAATTTCTAGTCAAAGGTGTGTTTTGATTAAAAAAAAAAAATCCACAACCATTATTCCAAATTTTCATGAAAAAACAATTTGTGAAGGGCATGAGAGACCTGAAACCTAAATGGAGGAAAATTGTCAAATCAAAATATTGTGCTAAAAAAAGAAAGAAAGAAAAAGTCCATTGGTTTCACACAGTTCTTTGGCATCTAAAGTTAAGACTGTATTTAACAATTATTATACTGTGTTGAGTAACCACATGGTTATTCAAGTATGTTTAGAATGGAGTTATTGGTCAAACTTTTTCTCCCCTTCTTCACCATCAGGATTTTTTTCTCTGCCCCTGCCCCTACCAAAAAAAAAATGCTATGTGCAATGATTTTTTTTGTCATCTTCATTGTGGATGTGTTTCAGGTCTTCTGCATACAATGGACTAACTAGTTCTTTAAAGACCTTGGATTTGTGCTGAATGACAGTTTTGTTTTTATTTTATCTGCTGTAATGTTTGCTGGATATTTGAAATCTCCATTTAACATCTCAATCAAAATTTATTTTTAAAAAGCTCCTCCTGGTATTATGCTTTTAAGGAGCTTGACAGCAGGTATGCTCATCTAACAATCATAGAGATGAAGCCTCTGGAATGCATAATCTCTCCACAGCTCTGATTAGAAGGGACACCTCTGATAGAGTTCATTTATAAATGCGAGATATTTGAAGTTGCTAGGCAACATTATCCTGCCCTACACATCACTGTTGTCACTGATAGTTTTTATCTTACTATCCTTTGAGGAGTTATGTGGGTGGAATTGATAAAACTTTTATGAACAATCTTTCTCTCTCTAGGCTGTTTGTGCAGTTCAGACAAGACCTTCCTTAATTACGCACTTGTCAATTTTCTAATTCACTAATGGTAATGAAAGTTTTCTTCTAAAACTGAAAAAGTAACTTTCTGAGAATAATTGTTCTCTCTAAAGTTACTCTGCCACTCTGCTTTGCCAGAGTTCTGTCTAAAACCTTCCAAATCCTGCCTTCTGCCTGGTTCGCTATTAGGCTACATCCACACTACCCGCCCAATTCGGCGGGTAGCGATCGATGTTCTGGGATCGATTTATCACGTCTCCTCTAGATGCGATAAATCAATCCCAGAAGCGCGCCCCATCAACTCCGGAACTCCAGCTCCGCGTGAGGAGTAAGCGGAGTCGACGGGGGAGCCTGCCTGCTGCCATGTGGACCTGCGGTAAGTACTTTTAAAATCGATCTAAGATATTCAACTTGAGCTACGTTATTCACGTAGCTGAAGTTGCATATCTTAGATCGATCCCCTCCCCCCCCCCCCCAAGTGTGCACCGGGCCTTAGACTCTTAACGTAGTACAGTTATCTTAATACCTTTGGATTATTTTTTTAAACACCACACTTGCAACAGCTATCCTATTCAGTGGTGCAAAAACATTTGGATGTTCTTCTTCAGTCTGTTCCAAGCAAGCAAGAGTGAATGCAAGAGACAGCATGTGGGACTTAACAGGCGTCAAAACTTTTGGCACAGTTTGATAGGTGTCACTGCCTTCCGTTCTCATGACATTAGTGACTGACCCAAGTTTACCACACTGGTTCATTACAGCTTGCTGTAAGACTTATTATTCTTCAAAATTGTGTAATGAAAAATAGTGAGGCAATTCAACATATTCTATAATACACTAGACCATTTCATATATATATATATATATATATATATATATATATATATATATATATATATATATATATATATATATATATATATATATATATAAAATGTATTAGCTTTGGATTTTGATTTATTTTTTCTTCCCAGCTCTCATCTGCAAAGGTGCTTTAAAGTTTTGTTTTAAGCTCCACTATGCTGTGATAGAAATGGCTTTAAAAATAAGGCTGAGTCAATTTAGTACTGAAGAAAAGTACCAGCTTGATAACCCTCTAAGCTGAAACACCTTATTTATCCATAGAATTTGAACAACATGGCCATCAGCTCTGAGAGCTTCCCTCTAACACCTGCCAATGTTAGTAATCTTTTTTCTGCAAGGACCACCTCATGCACTGAGAAGTTAATTCAGTCTCCTTCATACTTGTTCCATACTCCTTTTGTGACTGCAAATAAACAATTCCAATTCGGCTGCTAGTTCCCATGATGTGGACACCTGTCTATTAAGGCAGACTTGAACCATCAACTCACTTCACATAAGCCTGCTCTTTATTTCATAATTAGCACATCAGTGAAAGTCTCTATGAACTACAGGCTAAGTTCAGTCATTATATGAAGGTGGAGAAAAACAAAACACTCTTCTACAGTCGCATTTGGCCCCGCATCTGTAGCAACAGTCTTGGCATTGGAGTTCCAGAAAGTCCTTTCCATAGAATTCTAGCATATTAAGATTAACATTTGACAAAGTGTAAATATTTCTTGGAAATCAGAGAAGTCACTCACTCAACATTTGTAATAATGTGACGCTCCCAAGCATTTCATGCAATTTTGCTGCATTCACATAAATATGAGGAGGAAGCAGCATTCCCATTCCCATTCTATTCTTCATCATGCCCTCTGTGAATTCTGTAGCCGAGAAAAGCAGTAGGCTCAAGGTTTCACAGTATAATATTGCTTCTATTGAGCCAGTTCTGCTTATGGTCATTGTACAAGCAATTTAAATGATTTCTGCTAGCCTGTTTTTCAGCACACAGACTTATCTTCAATTCTGTCACCATCTATCACTACTGTTCTGCTATGATATTTCAAACAGGTAGATATGGAGTTTTGACACAATATAGTGAAAAAATCTAACAAAATAAAAATCAGAAAGATACTTCTGAATTATAATTGTATCCATTGGTCCAGCAATGGATGAGAATAAAATTCTTGCACCCTCGTTTGCTCGATGTAAAAGTAGGAAGTAATAAACAACATCATAGCCCTTAGGTTGTTTAGGTACTAGAACCAAATTTGGACAGCACATCTAAGTGCAGAGGACCATCTAGGAGTTATAACTAAACACATCTAAAATCTAACACTGTAGTAGTCTCCAGTTTTGGTCACCTGCAAAACACGTTAAGAAAACATGAAAGCTGAAATCTGAAGCAATACACACTGTGGATGTGTCAATGGTAATGTTGGTCATGCAGCTTTTACTGTGCACTACTATTTATAGTGATTCAGTCTTTAAATGCATCTCCCATTTTCCTATCTGACCCCTGCCTAATCTGAGACAGTTTAACATTACTCAGTAAGTAATTTTTTTTGTAATCCTTGCATTTCAAAATATGGTCTCCTGTCTCATTCTCTGTACACAAATCAGCCTCTCCATGAAGGCCCCAATTAAGCCTGGTTCACAAGCACATGACCAGCTTTAAACATGCTGCCACTGAAATCAATTGGACTAAATTATGTGCTCATATGCTTAACGTCAAGCATATATCTTACTGAATCAAAACCTGAATAAGGCAGGTGTTAACTTATAATATGAATGAGGCAGGGGTCTTCTGGAAAACAGTTTGTGATTAAAGGCTTCATCCTAATGCACAGGCACAAAGAGGCAACTATACCTGTTTCAAAGATTAACCAACCCACTCCTTCCACAGTGAAGCCATCATGGGTCACCAGAGAGTTGGGAATGAGATAAGGTTCTTCCTTCAACCTGCAGCATCCCCCTCCATGACCTCATTCCTGGTAGCACTAGCTGACTTTTCCCTTGTATTACACTGTTCTGGGAGTCAGACTATGCCTGGATACTAAATGTGTTCTTTGTACTGTCTTCCCTCTAACACATTCATTGAGAGGACCTGTAATTAAGCTCTATGAAAAAATGCTCAAACTTTAAACAATCCGGGAGAAATCCACTGAAGTCAGTGGCAAAATTCCTATGGGCTTCAATGGAACCAGGATTTCACCCTCTTTGGCATTAATTGGAACTAATTAACAGGAGGATATTGATGTTATGTGATATCACAGCCACAACATAATTTATTTTATGTGCTTATTTATAGCATCATTCATACAGACATCTCACAGGACATTTCTCAGCTGGTGTGATAAACCGTAAAAGGAACGAGCGGGATCTCTCAGAGTTGATTGAATGCATGTAGAAGGAGGAGTATTTGTGGCACCTTAGAGACTAACAAATTCTAAGGTGACACAAATACTCCTTGTTGTTTTTGCTGATACATACTAACACAGCTACTGCTCTGAAACCTGTTGAATGCATGTGTCTCCCACCAACCTGCAAGTTCTTAAGTAAGCAGACGATGCCATACTTTGAACATATCCAATTCCTCATTATTTATAACTTATTTATTATTTATAACTCTTTTTGTTAGAAAAGGAGTGATGGGGCTCTGCTGAGAAGATCACTTCCAAACGACCCCTGATATCCCAAGGAAAGGCTACTGTTTTACATCACCTAATTCCCCCAAAAGAGGCTTTATAAAGCTGATGCAGGTGAAATGAAGAATCCTACTAGTTTTTACTCAAGCAAGAATTCCCTCAGTCTCTTGTGTCATTTGGAGTCAATGGGCCAGATTCCAGTTTTTACTCATGTTGAATAATCCTTCAGCCCACAAGTGGGCCCAATTAAAATTAAGAAAAACTATGTATGGAGTAAGGGGAGAGTGAAGGAATGAGCATTTGGCCCAGTGGGAGTCTTACCTGAGAAGTGACTGGAAGATCTGGTCAAAATTCTTCATTGTAGCAAAAAATGCACATCAAGAGAAGTAATGAGTTAAGTGTACCCATTTCACACAAAGGGTGATGCACATGCATCTGCTATTTTCAATTTATATAAATGTCTTAAAAATTTAGAAACAATTTTTTAAAATTCTGAAAAAAGGATGACAACAATGCAGAGAGAAGAATTAGAAAGTGGAAAATCAACATGTTGGGATTCAAAGGCCATTTGCTTTGTGTAAACATTTCTAGTTTACATCAGAAGGAAGCACTAACACTAATTCCTCATCACCAAGACAGACAGAAGCTCAAAAACGTAAAATCCAGGTAGATGCTGAATGCAAGTGCTCAACAATAAGATGTGAGTAGTGTCAAATACCAGCATTAAGGGCCAGATTCTGCCACATTCACTGAAGCAGAATAGTGCATTACACTGCATAAAATCATATTTAAATCATTAGAACTATTCAATAAGGGCCTGAACCAAAACCCATTAAAGTCTGAGAGTTTTTCCAATGTGCTTTGGATCAGGCCATCAGTAAGGATAGCAGTATCTGGCCCTAATATTTATCACTAATCTTCACAAACATTTGGAAAAAATTGTAGTGGTGATGTCAGGATAGTCATTTTCATAGAAAGCAAATATATTTTCAATATAAAGTTTGTGTCAAGCTCTTCCTACAAAGTTCTCTTTAATAGCATGATTCATTTTTGTAGCTGTAATTTTGCTGTCAAATCTTAAAAGGTTTTAGTCCTTGAAAATCGTGATCTGAAATTTTACACACCTACCTAAGCTTAAATTGAACTGGCTGCTTTCATAAAGAAAGCATGTTTGCTCTTGCCAAAATATTAGAACAGACTAAGTGATACACAATTGGGCAACTGAAAAAAACCACATTCTGCATCTTCAAAATAACTGAGTATCATTGCTGTTGTAAAAAACATATCAGCATTCTTCATGCTAACATACAGCCTGAAAGTAACTGTTAGCATGAATGCATCTTGTCTCATTTATAAACTCAATTTACAAGCAAGGACCATTTTAGTAAACATATGTTTTAAGCGACCAATATTGCTACTGTAGTCTTGAACTGAAATAATAATTAAGTCTAATTAGCTTTGACAGGATTATAATTAGAAGCCAAAAATTTCTGCTATGGAGATGATAAAGACATTTGATTCCATTCAAATTATTTGTTTAGTGTCCATTCTAGTTATTGAAACTGCAAATTCACAGACGTTTCACAGTCTTAGCTCTGAGTGGTTTTTTTATACATTTGCCTATGGAAATAAGCTTCACATTATTTCTTATTTTTATATTCTACTATGTTGTATAATAAGAGCTATAAAAGGTGACATTAAGAGAAAACTGATGTTAGATACTATCTGTTGAAAGAATCATGTGATCTACAGTGTTTCAGGATGATAAATCAAATTTTAGGTTGCTAATAATTTTCTAGAAGAAAAACAAAATATTTTGGTCCATATACAGTCAGTGATTCACACAATTCTAGGAGGAGAACTAAACAATACGAACTAGAGCAGAGTAAAGGAAGCTTGGCGCTCCATGGCATAGTCAATTTCTACACTATAATGTAGAGTGAGAAAATTGGGGGAGGGGGAGCATGATCCAGCAGTCCTTACTCTTGCAAAGCTCCCACTGAGTTCAATTGGAGTTTTGCCTGAATAAGAAATATAGGGTTTGGCCCCAACCTGTGATTCTACAAGTCTCTTAACAGAATGGTCTATTTCTTTAACATAGCTTTTGGACAATGTACCGTAACAAGGCATTACATAATGAGGAGGCATCTCATGTAAGACGTGGAAGACAACAAGAAGAGCAGCTGGGAGAAAGCTCTTCCTTTATAAAAGGATTTCTTAATTACAATTATAAATAGTTGGGCAAATCCTGGAGTATTTATTCAGCATTTACACATGCTAAGCCCACCAACTTCAAGGGCTGAAGTGTTTTGGGTCTGGTTCTCATTCACATTAAAGTCCCATTACACCACTGTGGCAGTGTAAATGGGCCTTAAAGTAGGACTAAGTTATATTTACACCCACTTTGAGCACCTTTTACGCTGCCTGAGTGGTGTAATGTGACCTTAGTGTAAAGGTATGTCTACTCTGCAATCAGAGGTGCACATGCAGACAAACTGAAGTCAGTTTTAATCTAGTTAGAATTAGTAACAACAGCAGTGAAGATGCTCAAGTACATATTCATAGTCTCAGGTGGGCTTAAAGAACCCATGCTGCCATGGCTTCAAGTAACATGGTTATTGTTACTTGAGCTAGCTAGAAGAAAACTAGCTTAAGTATGTCCACATACACTGCGGTCACACTTCTGACTACTGTATAGAGATATCCTAAATGAGAATTAGGTCCTTCATATGTTTATAAAAAAAAGCAAAAGCTGGACAATGGCTTTTGACTTTGTATTGTTTCTGTGCAAACCTGTATCTGTGCAAACCTGTAGCAATTTTGCCCCTTTTAAAAGCCAACAAAATACAGCCACAGAAAAAAAAATTGTCCAAGACTAAGGGTATGTCTATACTTACCCGTCGCGTCGGAGGCGCGGGATCGATGTTCTGGGTTCGATTTATCGCGTCTTGTCAAGACGCGATAAATCGAACCAGGAAGTGCTCCCTCGTCGACGCTGGTAATCCAGCTCGACGAGTGGAGTAGGCGGAGTCGACGGGGGAGCCTGCGCACCGCGTCTGGACCACAGGTAAGTTCGAACTAAGGTACTTCGACTTCAGCTACGTTATTAACGTAGCTGAAGTTGCGTATCTTAGTTCGATAGGGGGGGTTAGTGTAGACTTGGGCTAAGTGGCAAGAAGGTACATTAGCACATGCCTGACTTTAAGCATGCAAATAGTCCCATTGATTTCAAAGTGCTAAATAAAGGCATTAAAAAGGACAATTCCTCTTTGTTCTTTCCATAAAAAGCACTGGTTTAAATATACCGGTGATTTAGCTGTGAAAAAACTGAATTAATACGTGTTTCACATTCCATTGCATGCTTTCCTATATATTTGATTATGAGTTTGAAAAAGTGAAAGATACACATGCATGCTCATCTGAGAAGATATTTCACTCACTCATATTTAGGGCACGTGGAAAAGAACAAAGAGGGACAATGTGGGAAAATATTACATTGGCTTATCACTAGGCAGTATAGGTAGGGAACTGAATAGATGTTCTGCCTGTGTCCACAAATAAGGAATTTGGCACGAAAGACCTGAGTTACTAATACACTTGAGTTACTATACCTAATACATCTAACTTTCTAAGAACAGACTTGAAGAAGAGCGCTGCGTGGCTTGAAAGCTTGTCTCGCTCACCAATACAAGTTGGTCCAATTTAAGAAAAAAATACCTCACTCATCTTCTCTCTCTAAGAACAAACAAATCATTTATGTGACCAGAATCCAGAAGAAGTCTATAATGCTTGAGAAAACAGTAAACAAGGCAATGACTTATTGAGCCAGTAAAGAGATCTAAGTTATTATGGCACACAAGTTTTAAGGCTGGTGGGGTGCTTTTGGGGAACTTAATTCAAACCTTTCGGATATGCTTATCTCCTGAAATGTATACATCAGACAGCAGGATTACGTGCCTCAGGGCCCTTATTAGGGCTTAGTGTGGCTTTGCACTTACAGAATAAAGAAGATTTTCATTATGAGACGGATCACCACGTGAAAGTATCAGCTACCATAACCCATCTTATATCAATTCCTGTATGAATTAAAGATGGACAAAGAGTTTTAGCAAGAATGGAAGTAATCAGCCAGAATTGTCTTCAAAAATCTCCAAAAGCAAAAAAAAAAAAATTTCTGTGATTAAGACACTTTTTAATTTATTCTTGTGCATCTGTAGATTTCCTGGTTCTGACTGAAATTGTGGATGGAAGCTCCAAAGTACCACAAACATAGCTGTGGCATTTATAGCCTGATTAGAAGGGAAAGCAGCAAGAAGAATTTGCAAGACCTTTTGTGGGCATTCTGGCTCACATTTGCAAACCAAAGTAAGTTTGGATAGGTTATTATAAGCGTCAAACAACTTAGACTGTAAACTCTTTGGGGCAAGTTCTGCCTTCTAGTTCTTCATTTGTAAGGAACATAGCAAAATTGGTTCCTGGGCTATCTCTAGGGTTTGTAGGTGTTACCATAAGATTATTAATAATTCGCTGCAATAGCTGGATGTGCCTAACAAACATGTTGTGAAGTGGTTTCTTTTACTTCATAAACATTCTGCTGATGGCAGAATATATTAGCCTGGACCACTCCTATTAGAGCAAAACATTAATTACAGTACAACCAGAGAGCATTCTTATAGTTCCACTTTGTTTTGACTTAGCTCCAGGGTACAGTTTTACTTTCTACCAATTCCCATAGGTACTTGCATAATTTTACGTTCCTTAAATGTCACAGAAGTCTGTGAAAAACCATTTACAATTCAATCTTTGCCATTTTCCCTTCACATTGTAAGAGCTCTCTGTATCACTTTCTTTTCTGAACAAAAAGACAAATTTGCACCATTATTGAAAAGATCACATGCAATGTATTCTTGAGTTACTGGATCAATACATATCAATTAATAGGTACTTGCTAGGAAACTTTCACTCATTTATCATATTAAGAGAAGTTACAATCCACTATTCATCACCTTAACTATCTGTTCACCAGTATACTTGTGTATTATACATTCTATCTCTGACTATGGTAGCCAAACCTCAATACAATCAACAAGACATATGCGGGAAAAGGTGGATGGTGCTTAAATCATTTATCATGATTCTACGTGTCCTGATGAATCAAAATTGGCAAGTAGCTAAAGACACTGAACAGCTAATGCTGTCAGCATGTGAAAGTGCTGCATCGGTGATTATGGTGGGTTGCCAGCCTTCTCTCTAAGATTGTTTCCTGTACAGTTTCCTTTCAAAGGGATTTTTGATACTCTGAACTGCAGGATGATAGAGTGTTCTAGAAAATAGAATGGTCACCCTGCCAGCACCATATGGCAAATAGGCACAATATATTGTTTATAAAGTAGATTGATTATACCCCACACCAACATATATACATACAGGGTAGTAATAGGTGGCCTCCCCTTTCTTGTCCAAATGTACACTAAAATGTCATAATAGAGGATACTTGGGTCCTTTCCTCTGTCTAACCTGCTACTAGAAAAGTGAAATATAGTCACCTATTGTAAGAGTTAACAAAAAATATTGATCACACCTTGCAATCTGGCTGGGAGCCACTGCACTGTGGACAGAAGTATGTATCTGGATATCCTGGGAGGAATGGCTAGTACTAAAAAGCCCAGCCTATTATGACAACGTAGAATACCATGTGGCAGTCTGGATTTGTGTGCTGCAGGAAACATGTGTGTCTCTCCTTTTTGCTTAATTTTATGTCTCTTTTCGCTGCTGCTGGTGAAATCTTAGACCTTTCCTCTTAAAGCTCAAGGCTACAAATTGATCACATCCCATCACATTAATTAGCCATATCTGTAAGCACATTCTCGTAGCAATGCCACTGAAGATTTGTTACTGAATATTCTTTGTCCTTACCTATCAATACAGATGAGAGAAAGATTTAGCTCTACAGTATTTTTGTTGTTGTTGAAAGCAATATATCAGTTATTCAGCATAGTTTATTTAATATCAATAATTGCTCCTTTTTGTTCGATTTATAGTTTGTATTCTACTTTATGACAAGACAAAGTTATGCAGAATATCTTGATATATTAACAAATGTAGCAAGTTACCAATAAGAAAATTAACATAGGACAGTCAACAGTCCCGGTTATTATAGATGTCAACATCACACAGATCAAGTTTTCAAAAGCTCTTAAGTGCTTTTAAATATCAAATTTAGGCTACTAAATCCGATATTTAAAGTGACATAAGCACCTAGGAGCCAGATTCATAAAGGTCTAACGAGAAAAAGGTTTCATTTTGGAAAAAAATTGGGGTAAGAAATTTTTCATTCTTATGTGAAACAAAAATGAAGCTTTTTGACATTTTTCATTAAAAAAAATTAGATGAGTGAGACTTATCCCACAATATCCTGGTGGTTAGGGTATTCCCCCTGGACTGTGAGAGACCTGGTTCAAGTCCCTGCTCTGGCTGGTTCAGGTGAGTGTACTGACCAGCAAGCTATTTGCTATTTCTCTCACTCTTTTCCCCTACTCCCCCAAATTCCACTCTGGACCTGAGAAACCTTGTTATCCAATTTCTATTGAAAACATTGCGTTTCACAAAGTACTCTGGTTTCAACAAAATGGTATTTTTTTGGAGAAAAAAAAGTTGTCAAAAGTATTTTGACCAGGTCTGGTATTTAGGTGTCTAAAGATGCAGATAGGTGCTCTTGAAAATTCCACTGGGCCCCTAGCTACATATTTAGGCATCTAAACACTTTTAAAAATCTGTCATGTAGGTGTTTAAGTGTCATTCAAAGTGAATGGGACTTAGCAATTTAGGACCCTATGTCACTTTTGAAAATGGAACTTCAGGCACTTTTGAATATTTTTACCCAATCATCTATCCTAAGTGTATGCGGTAACTATGGGTACATGTGACTTTATGTATATTGCCAAAGCCTCTCACTATTAGTTGTTGCCATAGCCCAGTTTACTCAGCTGTTATCGTAAAGACAGGATGTGAATACATTTTGAGGGGATGGTAGATTCTCAGAGACAACTGTTTAGACTAAAGGCTACTGGTAGCTCCTTAACTACATAAACTATACACTTTCTGGAGATCTCAGAACAAAAGCTGTCCATAAGTAATTGTCAAATCTCCAAAAGTCTGAGCCCATTTTGTACCTTCAATACTTGGGCAAAACTCCAAATGAAGTCAGAAGGAGTGGCTTTTATAAGCTTATACATAGACCGGCCTTTTAAAAAAAAAACCAAAAAAACCCCACCCACTATTATTCCAAAGTTAGATTTTAAAAAGGGACAACTTTGGACTGTCTTTAGAGTAAGTCTATTAGTTAAAGGAGGTCAGACATACATGCATTCCACAATTCTCTTCTATGTGTCGTTTAGATGGGTAAATTACAGGGGAATTTGAGCAAGACTGCAGTTTTCATTTGATTGACTTATTGCAAATAAATAGAGGCTGGTGGTGGGCTCAGGACAAAACAGCAGTAAGGTAAGTGTTTTACCCCAGGGACGGGTGGTGAGAGGAAAGATAACCACAAGGCCAAGGAACAGACCTGGGAACGGGAACAGACCTGGACTTGTTCCTGGTCATAGGACCTGGGGAAGGGCTTCAGTTACTGGAGAGACTGCCATAGGGCCTGGGGATGGAGATGGGGGGAAGGGATAGTGCCATGGAGGCAGCAATTTCCCCTCTCACTTGGCAAGGAGAAAATGCACACATGGAGGGCTGTGGGTGTTAATCCAGTGGTTCCAAGCCCTTTATACCATAAACAGATATTTCTGTCTCTATGGAATCATCAGAAAAATGCAAGGTCAGTGACTGCGTTGACTTTTCCAACCATCTACATTATAATAGAAATAATGTTTCAATTTATTATCCAAACTATTAAACAAAATCAAAAGCCTCCTGGATCATGCATATTGAAAAGTCAAGGTTTCTTGTGAGAAGCTTGATAAAGGCATGCCTTCAAGAGGACTGTCATGTGCTGTGTAAGATCTACACAAACAAAACCCTCCTGCCATTGCAGTTTAAAAATATTGTACTGTTTTAAAAAGTGACTCTAAAAGAAATGGACTTGTGTTTTTGCATTCTCTCTCTCACTTACTCCCACACAAACTCATGTGGTCTTCAATGGCTTGCAGAAATATAACAGAGGGAAGGATTTGGCATGAGGGTTTTTTGTTTTTGTTTTTTTAATGATGGTGATCCTTAAGGAAGAATATAGATTGACTCTCTTATTTCCAGGGGAGTTGGCAGGGCTGGCAGCTCAAAACATTTGTGATCTGAACACATTTGATATGGCAGGATAAGATTTCAACTCTACCTTTCTAGGTTTCTACGCAGCCTCTCTGCAATGCTATATTTTTACGTAGTCTTTTGACTGAGTACACCCACACTTTAAACCTTTTGAATTCCCCCCTCAAAATATACACGTATTTCAGAACCTCAGTTTGCAGTATGTAGTTCATTTAGCTAATGATGTAAAAAAGCTACTAGATAATGTACTTATTAAAAAAAAGAATTCATAAATGGGAACAAAAAATAGAAAAAGGTCTCAATCCTGTTGACAGTGGAGTAGAGGAGAGTTTTGCTATGGATTTCAATAGAAGCATAGTATTAACCAAGAGAGGAAGGAGGTTGAAAAGTCAAAAAAGCTACAGAAACTTGGTGATAAGTTGATTTACCCCCGGGGTGGTTGGGTGGGAATGGAATGAATGTTGCTGCCATGGGTGAAGAACACTGTAACAAAGGTTGCCTAGCACAAGTCATGTTTTCATTTTCTTTCAAAATATTAAATGTTATATGGCAAAGAAGGGGAAAATGGCTTTTACCGAAGAGGAAAAACTCATTAATAAGAGGTTACTTTCTAAAGATTCCCTCCAAGGTGAGAGCTCAGTAAATGATAAAGGAGATTGCCTCTTATTGTACAAGGCAACAAATGGTTTCTTCATGTTTAATAAATGACTAGACTGAAGTTTATGGCAGAAGCTCATTATTGCCCACAAGCAATGTACCAATCTCAGTCATTACTGCCACTGTACTTTGAAATAATAATAAAAAAACCTACAAGTCAAGTTTTCTGTGGGAGTTTTTTGTGAATTTGCTTCATTATAAGTTTTTTAAATTGCTGATCAGAGTTTAAATGCCCCCAACACAATATATTATTGCATAAAAGCCAGGTTTGATTCGAGTATGTGTACGGAAACTGTTGGTTTGGATTAAATATCGGTAGCCTGCTTTGAAGCGTGCTGAGCACTCATTACAGTCAGAGAATTGTGGATACCATGTGTCAGGACATGGTAAGTTTGTGATGTACAATAATGAAGTCAGCATTTTGACTGAGTTGTACTTCCACTATACCACATAATTAGGAACAGAGGACTGGGTCAATGAGTCCACACTCCTGCTACCACAGGTAACCATAATATAAAATTCTGTTCATCAACTTATCAAGATCCATCTTAAAATTTTATAGGTTATTTGCCCCCACTACTCCAATTGGGAAACTGTTCCAGAACCCTACTCCTCTCATGGTTAGAATCCTTCTAATTTCCAACCTGAATTTATTCATGACCAGTTTATACTACATTTTGTTCTCCTGACAAAAATGTCCTTTAACTTAAATAGCTCTTACTCTCTGTTTACCCTCCTGAAATATTTGTGAAGAGCAATCCAATTAGATGAGATACATTTATGTCCATCTGTTACACATTTTCTTCCATCCATCTCTCCAGTTTACCTCAAAATACCACATCTAGGAGCATCATTCCCTTTCACCCTTTTCACCATGTTCCCTCCAACTTCAAATTCCTTCAGTAGTTTCCTATCTCCTCCTGTATCAAATGTGACATATAGCACATTTCATCGGTATATAAGAGCTAGGTATTATTGTAATAAGCAGTATCAATGGAGTTTGACATGTTTTACATATTGTTGTTGGTCATGATTTCTTAGGGGGGAAAGAGGAGAGATAATGTGTCCTTTTCCAAGAAAATTTGTAGTATGATGAGATAATGTAGGTTTCAGGAAGGACTTATTTGAGTTTGCCACCTGGGGATCAGGAAAGAAAGATGGGGTCAGGCTACTTCAAAAACACGGTCATATCAACATGTAATACTGACCTCTAAGCATGCTCCATAACTCTTACGAGTCTTCCAGCCTGTTGCATCATTTATTGCTAATGAAATACTTGACAGCCCACACTATTTTGTAAGAGATGCCAAAATGAGAAGGGCAGATCCTGTTCCAATTCAAACAAGAAGAGGTGGTCAGGAGTAATTCAATGCTGCGGGCACTTGTTTTATTCTTTGAAATGCCCCAGATGGAGCCAAGCCACTTGCAGCTGACATTTCACTGTGAAATCCTGATGAACCCTGTGTTCTACTTATCACTTGGAGAGAAAAGTGAAAGTGATGAGCAAGAACCATGGAGACAGCCAGAGCATCCTTACTAACATTTGAAAAGTACTTAGTGATGAAAATATTCTTATTTGCTGGATAAAAAAAGTGTACTGACAGAAAAGTACTTTGAAGTGGCTAATTTGCAGCACTACATTCATGAATGACATTTCAGAGATGAAGGTTGTATGAGATCAGAGACACACATTATGTATGTATGTATGTATGTATGTATGTTTGTATGACACAAGTAGGTAGGGACAAAATTAGCAAGGCCAAGGCACGAAATGAGATAAAACTAGCTAAAGACATAAAAGATAACAAGAAAACTTTCTACAAATACATTAGATGCAAGAGGAAGATCAAGTACAGGGTAGGCCTGTTACTCAATGAGAAGGGGACAAGAATAACAGAAAATAGCAGAAGTGCCAAATGACTTTGTTTCAGTTTTCACCAAAAAGTTTAGTAGTGATTGGACATCTAACATAGTAAATGCCAGTGAAAATGAAGTAGGATCAGAGGCTAAAATAGGAAAAGAACAAGTTAAAAATGACTTAGACAAGCTAGATGTCTTCAAGTCACCAGGGCCTGATGAAATGCATCCTAGAATACTCAAAGAGCTGACTGAGGAGATATCGGAGTGATTATCTCAAAAAGTCATGGCAGATGGGTGAGATTCCAGATGACTGGAAAAGGGCAACTATAGTGCCAATCTATAAAAAGGGAAATAAGGACAACCAGGGGAAATACAGACCAGACATCTTAACTTCATTACCCAGAAAGATAATGGAGCAATCAATTATGCAAGCAATTTGCAGACACCTAGAAAATAATGTGTTAAAATAACAGTCAACATGGATTTGTCAAGAACAAATCATGTAAACCCAGCCTAATAGTTTTCTTTGACAGGTAACAAGACTTCTGGATAGGGAGGAAGTGGTAGATGTGGTATATCTTAACTTTAGTAAGATTTCTGATACAGTCTTGCATGACCTTCTCATATACAAACAAGGTAAATTACAATCTAGATGGAGCTACTATAAGGTGGGTGCATAACTGCATGGAAAACTGTTCCCAGAGGTCCACAATCAAGCTGGAAGGGCATATCGAGGGGATCCCACAGGGATCAGTTCTATTCAATATTTTCATCAATGATTTTGATAATGGCATAGAGAATACACTTATATAGTTTGAGGATATCAAGCTGTGAGGGGTTGCAAGTGCTTTGGAGGATGGGATTAAAATTCAAAATGATCTGTACAAACTGGAGTAAATAGAATGAAATTCATTACAAACAAACCAATGCCTAGTACTCCACTTAGGAAGGAACAATCAGTTGCACACATACAAAACAGGGAATGACTGCCTAGGAAGGAGTACTGTGGAAAGGGATCTGGGGATCATGGTAGATCACAAGATAAATATGAGTCAAGCGTGTAACACTGTTGCAAAAAAAAAAAGAAATCAGCATTCTGGAATGTATTAGCGGTAGTGTTGAAAGTAAGTTACGAGAAGTAATCCTGCCAGTCTTCTCCGTGATGATTAGGCCTCAACTGGAGTATTGTGTCCAGTTCTGGGTGCCATATTTCAGAAAGATGTGGACATATTGGAGAAAGTCCAAAGAGGAGTAACAAAAATGATTAAAGGTCTAGAAAACATGATCTATGAGGGAAGATTTAAGAAATTGGGTTTGTTTAGCCTGGAGAAGAGAAGACAGAGAGAATATGATAACAGTTTTCAAATACTGTACATAAAAAGTTGTTATAGGGAGGGAGAAAAATTATTCTCTTTAACCTCTGAGGATAGGATAAGAAGCAATAGGCTTAAATTGCACCAAGGATCGGTTAGGCTGGACATTAGAAAAAACTTCCTGTCAGGTTAGTTAAGCACTGGAGTAAACTGCCTAGGGAGGTTGTGGAATCTCCATCATTGGAAATTTTTAAGAGGAGGTTAGACAAACACCTGTTAGGGATGGTCTAGATAATACTTAGTCCTGCCTTGAGTGCACAGGATTGGACTAGATTAGACTTCTCGAGGTCCCTTCCAGTCCTACGATTCTATGATCGTTATTATATTTCTAACTCCCAAGATCAAAAATATTTGCTTTTTCCTTTGTTCTCTTAGGGGTTTAATACTGAAAACACTAAAGAAATCATTAGGTTAGTCACAAAGAGACTTAGCCCTGGGCTAGACTGGGGAGCTGTCGATCTACGATACGCAACTTCAGCTACGTGAATAGCGTAGCTGAAGTCTGCGTATCATAGATCGACTTACCTGGCTGTGAGGACGGCGGCGAGTCGATCACTGCCGCTCCCGCGTCGACTCCGCTTCTGCCTTCCACCGAGGTGGATTTCCGGAGTCAACGGGGAGCACGTTCGGGGATCGATTAATCGCATCTAAATGAGACGCGATAAATCGATCCCCGATAGATCGATTGCTACCGGCGGGTAGTGAAGACAAGCCCATAGGAAAAATGGACACAAGCAACATTTTTTTATATCTGTATAACAAACACAGTATCTGGGCAGGATAGGCAGGTGACTAGGCTGTCTTACTCTCAACAGCTGTGTCCAGCAGATTTGAAAGGAATCTTCTTCACCTAGTTCTGCCAGGAGTTGGGCTGGGCTAGTAGCTACTAATAGCATTGACCTGTAGCTCAGAAGAGCAAGGAATGCATCTTCCTGCTTCAGTACTTTCTTGGCTGTCTGTAAAGCCTCTCAGCTTCTCCATTTCCTTGTGGGTAATGTGGGTTGGTAGTGATGTGTTCAAAATCATATTTTGTTTGGAATTACTTAATATTAAGATGAAGTGAATGGTGGTCCATTGTCTGTCAATAGTTGTTCTAGAATACCACAATGGGCAAACATGCCCTAATTTTTGAGACTACTGAAACACAGCTATAATGTTCTTTAGATACTTGGGACATCCTGCCCAAATGTAACTAACAACTCTTGAAGTTGCTTCTTATCTACCAAGATTTTTTTTTTTTGCAGTGGTCTCTTACCTAGCAATGGTCTGAGAGCTTCCAGAGCAGCCACATAAGCCTTTACAACTTTCTCTAGCCCACAGGTGTTTGAGTGTAATACTGGACTCCCTGATGGTACGTCTGCTGTCAGATTTTTACCAGAAATTATTCAACTATTGGGTAAACTCACATTAGCATCTAATCTTATGCAGTTCAAAATATCTCCAGTACTATTTAGGACATTTCTTCTGACTTCAGCTCAGGGAGGGGTTGAAGGTAATTGTAAGTCCCTTCTGACATGACCATTACATCTGCACCTGAATAGGTTTTTTTTTTTTTAAATGAACAGTCATTCAACAAATATTCAGTTCCACTTTTCACGCTGGCTCTGTATGATTACATATGATTTAGTCCAGAAAAAATGGTTCTTTACTCTTGAGGTTACTTCCCATACTGCCTTAGTCAGGTGGACAGTGTCATAATGTCCGATTTTTGTGCATTTACATAATTTGGACATTTAGCTGGGCAATCAGCTCTTGGACAATGACCTTGCCCACATCTTATGCATCTACTCTGAAAAGTGTTATATTTTGCCTGGGTCTTACCCTGCATTGCCTTTGAGGATTTATAATGATTGCTTTTAGCAACTGTCCTATATATCCTATCACAATTTTTTCACAGTGACGTTTACAAGTCACTTCTCCATTTCTTTCTGGCAGCCACTGATCTCTATTTTGATTATTAATCATCTTGAATTGTCTTGCCATTTCTGACTTTGTGAAGGGTTAAATCCCTCTTGATTTGCAGTTTCTCTGACAGTACCTTGACTAAAATGTAAATCACTACTCCCTCTCTGATTTTTGAAGAGAAAAAAGAAATACAATAGTTTTCTGCCATGTCATACCAGCCTCATAAAAGATTCCACAGACTCCCCAGGTTTTGGGGTATGCTGATAGAAACACACGCACACATACAGCATATTATATTATGCTCAAACTTAGCCAGCACCACCGCATAATTGTTCTTGTGGCTCTCCTGTCCAAAGGCAAAAGGATTTTAAAATGTGTTAGACTTCCTTGCTCATGGCATAGACTAGGGAGACAACCTACCATTCCCCACTCTCCTCATGGAGTTTAGTTACAATGCAAAAATGTGCATACTGCTCCTTCCAGTTGGGGCAGGCTGAGGGGCTGTTGAAGCTGAAGCTCTCCGGTGCTTGAAACTTTGGCATTTTGACAAAAATTCTGCAGTTTTTACTGGTTTTCTGCTGGCACCATATCAGGCTAGCCATGCAGATATAGAGGCAAAATGGATGCCAACAACTTTATGGTTTGTTTGTTTTTTAAAAGGAATGTAGATGGTCTCTAGCACTTGGTAAAGATGTCCTGCAGTATTCTTCTCACAGTACCATCCAGTGACTAATTGTGATCAATTAGTCACTGGATGGTTTAAACTTAAACTTAAACAGTTTAAGTTTTCCATCACAAATATTCTCAGGAAGTCTGATCAAACAGGTAAAGTATATCCATCACCCCTTCCATCCCAGCATGACAATTAAGAAATAATTGAAAACTCAACACATGTATGATAAGATAATTTTACTGTGTAGTTTTGGGGATTTCTTGGTTTTATTTTCCTTTATATTAATCAGTAGATCCATATTTGTTTGTCTCAGACAAAGCTGCTCTCAGAATTCAGATATTGGAGCTATAAGAAAGCCATATGGCTGCAACAGGACTACTCTCAGAGGATAAGAAAGACTCACACTTTTAGTATCCTTTAAATGTCATTTCACTCTAGGCTCTATTTCTGTCATCATCAATTTGTGTTTTTAGTTTTTTGATTCACTCACCAATGGGTGAAAGATTTTGTTAGACATACCCTAAAAATTCCTAGCACCTAAAGCACATACTTTACTGAAGTATCATTCTACTGTTATAGGACACAAAATAATCCATGTTCATGGTCATTGTTTTTGCAAAAAAACCACAGTATTCTATACCCAGATTCAGACTATCAGGAAAGGGAACATAAGATTACTAACCAGAGCCATTCTTCAAATGGTGTTGACATTACTAATGATATAATTAAATAAATAAGGGAGCAAATACAAAGCTCATGTTATAAATTTGATGAGGAACAGAATTATAAAAGCCTCAAGTCAAAGCCACGTTTTCAGCTAGTATAAATCAGCGTAGCTCCATTGAAATTAATGGGGATGCCTGGCTTCAGTGGAGCTACAATTGATACCAGCTGAGAGTCTATCCCTCAGTGTTGACTAGATAGAAGACAGATATAGTGTATTTTGCTAGACAAGAAGTGGAATGAAGTGGTACATAGTTTGTTTCAGCCAATAGAAAAGAAAAATAAGATTAAGACTAATTTATTAATGTTTCATATTGTTAAAGGGAAGTTACACTAGTGAAAATGAGTAAAAATACTTGGCTGAACAGGTTATATAAAGATCTTAATTTTGAATACGAAATTATAAATTAGCAGTCTCTCCAGCTAATCCCCGTAAAATGTCCACAAGAAGTTATACATTCACAGTGAACTATGCTAGAAGTAACTAAATCAGCAACTTTCCCCTCATTTCTGTTTTAGATACGGATAGTGGTTAGGTTGAGTGAAGATTAATTTTTTTCCTTCCGGCTACATAAAGTGCAAAAATTAAGTACTTAAAGGAAGCCACAGTTCAACTCAAAACCCTTTTAAAATAACATTTTTTAAAAGGGAAAATTCAGATAGTCCGAGATAAGTTGTCCAAGTTCACTACATAACTTCAAAATGTGACATACTGAGTTTAAAATAGTTTGATACCAAATTAGTTTTCTTTAAATTGTTTATTAGAAAAATGTCATTTATATGAAGGTTTTATGAAAGACTGAGTTAACAATGAGCCAAAAACAGTCAGCATCAATTTATTTAGACACAGATCCTGTCAATCATACTCCTATTCAGAAGTACGTGCTGCTACCACATCCTCATCGGTTGAGGATGTGAGGGAGATTCCTAAACCTAAGCCGTTCTTTTTAGGTGACAAATCTGAGGAACTGTCCCAGAGGAGATTTTGGAACAAATTGATAAACTAAACAGTAATAAGTCACCAAGACCAGATGGTATTCACCCAAGAGTTCTGAAGGAACTCAAATGTGAAATTGCAGGACTATTAACTGTAGTCTGTAACCTATCATTTAAATCAGCTTCTGTACCAAATGACTGGAGGATAGCTAATGTGACTCCAATTTTTTAAAAGGGCTCCAGAGGTGATCCCGGCAATTACAGGCTGGTAAGCCTGACTTCAGTACCAGGCAAACTATAGTAAAGAACAAAATTATCAGACACATAGATGAACATAATTTGTTGGGGAAGACTCAACATGGTTTTTGTAAAAGGAAATCATGTCTCACCAATCTACTAGAATTATTTGAGGGGGTCAACAAGGGGGATCCAGTGGATATAGTATGTTTAGATTTTCAGAAAGCTTTTGACAAGGTCCCTCACCAAAGGCTCTTAAGCAAAGTAAGCAGTCATGTATAAGAGGGAAGGTTCTTTCATGGCTTAGTAACTGGTTAAAAGATAGGAAACAAAGGGTAGGAATAAATCATCAGTTTTCAGAGGTCTGTACTGGACCTATTCATAAATGATCTGGAAAAAGGGGTAAACAGTGAAGTGGCAAAATTTGCAAATGATACAAAACTACTCAAGATGGTTAAGACCCAGGCAGACTGAGAAGAGCTACAAAAAGATCTCTCAAAACTGGGTGAGTGGGCAACAAAATGGCAGATGAAATTCAATGTGGATAAATGCAAAGTAATGCACATTGGAAAACATACTCCCAAGTATACATATAAAATGATGGGGTCTAAATTAGCTGTTACTACTCAAGAAAGAGATCTTGGCGTCATCGTGGCTAGTTCTCTGAAAACATCCACTCAATGTGCAGTGGTAGTCAAAAAAGTGACCAGAATGTTGGGAATCATTAAGAAAGGTATAGATAATAAGACAAAAAATATCATATTGCCTCTATATAAATCCATGGCATGCCCACATCTTGAATACTGAGTGCAGATCACCCCATCTCGAAAAAGATATATAGCAATTGGAAAAGGTTCAGAAAAGGGCAACAAACATTATTAGGGGTTTGGAACGGCTCACATATGAGGAGACAATGAGGAGTCCGGTGGCACCATAAAGACTAACAGATTTATTTGGGCATAAGCTTTTGTGGGTAAAAAAATCCACTTCTTCAGATGCACGGAGTGAAAATTACAGATTGAGGCATAAATTATAGATGCAGGTCAGTATAGTTTCACCTGCATCTGTAATTTTCACTCCATGCATCTGAAGAAGCGGGTTTTTTGCCCACAAAAGCTTATGCCCAAATAAATCTGTTAGTCTTTAATGTGCCACCCAACTCCTCATTGTTTTTGTGGATAAAGACTAATACAGCTACCCCTCTGATATATGAGGAGAGATTAATAAGACAGACTTTTCAGCTTGGAATAGAGACAAATAAGGGAGGCTATGATAGAGGTCTATACAATCATGACTGGTGTGGAGAAAATAAATAAGGAAGTGTTATTTACGCCTTCTCATAACCCAAGAACTAGGGGCCACCAAATTAAATTAATAGGCAGCAGGTATAAAAGAAACAAAAGGAAGTATGTCTTCACACAACACAGTCAACCTGTGGAACTCTTTGCCAGAGGACATTGTGAAGCCAAGACTCTAACAAGGTTCAAAAAAGAAAATCGATAAATTCATGGATGATAGGTCAATCAATGGCTAGTAGCCAGGATGGGGAGGGATGATGTCCCTAGCCTCTGTTTGCCAGAAGCTGGGAATGGGCGACAGGGGATGGATCACTTGATGATGACCTGTTCTATTCGTTCCCTCTGGGGCACCTGGCATTGGCCACTGTTGGCAGACAGGATACTGGGCTAGATGGACATTTGGTCTGACCCAGTATGGCCATTCTTATGTTCTTATGCTCAATTGGAGTAAGAGTAGGATAATATTGTTCTTAAAGGTGTGCTACTTCAAACAATACTGTGCATAGAAATTGGTGGTGGGGGAACATGTTCACATTTGAAAAATGGGACATGGAGAGAAATCAGTCCAAATGATCTATCTCCAAAGATTCACAACATAAACATTTAAACATGTCATGAACTTGGCATTACTTTAGTCATTCAGAAACAGCAGAGTGCAGTTCATAATTACTTCTGCAATGTATTAAATAGCAATATTATTTATTCTATAGTATATATTTTTCTAAACATGCGTATATACACTAGACAATCAAAAATGCAAAAGAAAGTTCATACCATGGCTACTTATTCCTTTGCACCCAAATAAAAATTATATGTAGCCCATGCAGCTTTATAAGGGGAGGTGCATTAGGGAAGGAAAAAGTGCCTGGGTTTTGTGATGGTTACCCTTCACTCTGGGGTGCCACCTGATGCACTGGGGTACCACTGAGCCCGCCTGTTCCACCAGCCTGTGCTCCCTTACCCTGTCCAGCTGAGCCAGGCCCTCAAGTCTCCTCTAGCACACACATGAGTAGGAACAGATCCAGCTGCAGAAAGACACAGACACTGAAATCAGCTCTGTGCAGGAAGACTCAGCTAGGGAATTTCCCAGCATTCAAGTGCACTCCCCCTCTGGAATGTAAACCCAAAATTGTATTGCCTTGCGCTGAACAGAAAACTGTACAGCATAAGCTTATGAAATTCGCTCCCTCCCTCAATGTGGAGGAAGATATGCACAGCTTTTTGCCTCCCTCCTCCTCCCATTATGAATTCCACGTACTGGGTGTAGAGAAAACAAAAACAAGTTTATTAACTACAAAAGGTAGATTTTAAGTGATTATAAGAGATAGCAAACAGATCAAAGCAGATTACTGAACAAATAAAACAAACATGCAAACTAAGCTCAATACATTAAAGAAACTGGTTACAAGTAATAATTTCTCACCCAAAATGTTGTTTTAGGCATTTCTTTCACAGGCCAGACACCTTTTCCAGCCTGGACTCAGTTTTCTCCCCCCTCCCTTTTTTTCTTTGTTATTTAGATGTTTCCAGCCATCATCCTGGGTGGGGATTCAGTGAAGAATGAACCCTGAGTAATTTACTTTCCTGCCTTAAATAGGATTTACATATGGTGGGAATCTTTTGTTTCTCAGTTTGAGCCCCACCCCCTATTAGTGGAAAAATACTAGTACTCCAAGTTGGAGTCCAGTACCAGGTGTCATGATCACATGACCCTGCAGTGTCAAAGCAGCCACGAGTCAAAGGTTGTTTGAAGCAGGAAGCTTCTCAGGAAGGTGGGAGATTAGCATCCTCCATGTCCTATTGTTCTCCTTAATGGTCCATCCAGGCTGATTGTCTGGTGGGCATTCCTCAGGTATAAATACAGTTCTACTACCTACATAGACAATATTCTCAATTTCAGATACAAAAATGATACATGCATACAAATAAGATAATCAGTCAGTACATCGTAACGTTTCCAGTGATACCTCACATGATCCATCTTGCATAAAACATATCTTAGTTGTGCCATAGTCACATCATAACACTATCTCTATGAAGACTATGGGGTGTAGTGTCACAGCTTTATTCCTCATTATGCCCCATATTGGCCTGCTGTAGTCAAAGACACAAGCTAACCCAAAGCTAGTACACTGCGGTATTGTTTGAGTTGTAGTCAAGGGCTTGGGAAAGTTCTTATCCTATCCAAACTAAATAGCTCATCCCTAAAACAATAGTGAAGGCTCAACAGTGAAAATTGTAGCTGAAGTTACTGCAGACAATAACTTTTCACATTTGTGAAAAAAAAGAATTCTGCAGCATTTTTCTAGCCAGTGAAGCTACTCAGGGCTGAATTGCAAACTCATTTCTAATCTCACACAGATGCAACAGCTAATCCTTTTGCCATTCCATGTCTTATATACTATTACAAAACACTTAGCTGCCATTTATATTTCATGCAGCAGAACTAGGCAGACAGTGATTGTCAACTCACATCAAACGTATTTCAGAAAATAAAAAAGTCAAGCCAGCAGACAAAAGAACTGAATGCAGGAAACATTTATAATATTGTGTAGAAGAAAACAGAGTATTATAGACAAAAATCCATCATTTTCAGGCAAAACAAACAAATCAACTATCTAAAACTCCTACATGCCACAGGGGGCTACAACAGTGTTACCATTAACTCACCCAACAATATTGTTAATCTATCCAAACCAAACACTTAGCCCGGCAGAAGAGTCTGTCCTATCTATGGACTCTCTTTCTGCCCCACCACTCCCATGCACATGATACAGTTCTGTGGTGGTCTGGAAACCTACTGTCTCCATCTCAAGGAATATTTTCAACACACCACTCAACAGTGCACTGACGCACAGGAACCCTCCTACCAACACTTCAAGAAGAAGAATTCTGTGTGGACTCCTCCTGATGGTTAAAATGAGAGACTGGACTTCTACAGAGAGTGCTTTCACAGACGTGCACAGGCTGAAATTGTGAACAAACAGCATCACTTGCCCCATAACCTCAGCCGTACAGAACACAATGCCATCCACAGTCTCAGAAACAACTCTGACATTATAATCAAAGAGGCTGACATAGGAGGTGCTGTAGTCATCATGAACAGGTCAGATTATGAACAGAAGGGCTGCCAGGGAACTCTTCAACACCACATTCTACAGGTCACTATCCTCCGATCCCACTGAGAAGTATCAAAACAAACTACACCATCTTCTCAAGAAACTCCCTGCTATAGCACAGGAACAAATCTACACAGACACACCCCTAGAGCCCCGAACAGGGATATTCTATCTGCTACCCAAGATCCATAAACCTGGAAATCCTGGATGCCCCATCATCTCAGGTATCGACACTCTTACAGCAGGATTATCTGGCTATTTGGACTCTCTCCTCGGACCCTACGCTACCAGCAATCCTAGCTATCTTCCAGACACCACCGACTTCCTGAGGAAACTACAGTGCATTGGTGAACACCATTCTGGCCACCATGAATGTGGAAGCTCTTTACACCAATATTCCACAAGAGGATGGACTACAAGCTGTCAGGAACAGTATCCCTGATGAGGCTACAGCACACCTGGTGGCTAAGCTTTGTGACTTTGTCCTCACCCGCAACCATTTCAGATTTGGAGACAACTTATACCTTCAAGTCAGTGGCACTGCTACGGGTACCCGCATGGCCCCACATACGCCAACATTTTTATGGCTGTCTTAGAACAACGCTTCAACTCTCGTCCCCTAGCATCCCTCCTCTACTTGCGCTACATTGATGATGACATCATCATATGGACCCACGGGAAGGAGGCCATTTAATAATTCCATCTGGATTTCCATCATTTCCACCCCACCGTCAACATTACCTTGGACCAGTCCACACAAGAGATCCACTTCCTGGACACTATAGTGCAAATAAGTGATGGTCACATAAACACCACCCTATACTGGAAACCTACTGACCTCTATACTTACCTACATGCCTCCAGCTTCCATCCAGGACACATCACACAATCCATTGTCTACAGCCAAGCCCTAAGATACAACCGCATTTGCTCCAATCCCTCAGACAGAGACAAACACCAACAAGATCTTTCTTTATCAAGCATTCTTAAAACTATAATACCCACCTGGGTAAGTGAGGAAAGAGATTGACAGAGTGAGACGGGTACCCAGAAGTCACCTACTACAGGACAGGCCCAACAAGGAAAATAACAGAACACCACTGTCCATCATGTACAGCCCCCAGCTAAAACCTCTCTAGCACATCATCATCGATCTACAACCTATCCTGGAAAATGATCCCTCACTGTCATAGACCTTAGGAGGCAGGCCAGTCCTCGCTTACAGACAATCCCCAACCTGAAGCAAATACTCACCAGCAACTACACACCACACCACAGAAACACTAACCCAGGAACCTATCCCTGTAACAAACTCCGTTGCCTACTCTATCCCCATATCTACTCTAGTGACACCAGAGGACTCAACCACATCAGCCACACCATCAGGGGCTCATTCACCTGCACATCTACTAATGTGATATATGTCATAATGTGCCAGCAATGCCCCTCTGCCATGTACATTGGCCAAACTGGACAGTCTCTAAGTAAAAGAATAAGTGGACACAAATCAGACATCAGGAATGGGAACATACAAAATCCAGTGGGAGAACACTTCAATCTCCCTGGACATTCAATAACAGATTTAAAGGTAGCCATCCTTCAATAAAAAAACTTCAAAAACAGACTTCAAAGAGAAACTGCAGAGCTACAATTCGTTTGCAAACTTAACACCATTAATTTGGGCTTGAATAGGGATTGGGAGTGGTTGGCTCACTACAAAAGCAATTTTCCCTCTCTTGGTATTGACACCTCCTCATCAATTATTGGGAGTGGACCACATCTACGCTGACTGAATTGGCCTTGTCAACACTGGTTCTCCACTTGTAAGGTAACTCCCTTTTCTTCATGTGCCAGAATATTTATGCCTGTATCTGTAATTTTCACTCCATGCATCTGAAGAAGTGGGTTTTTTTACCCGCAAAGCTTATGCTCAAATAAATCTGTTAGTCTTTAAGGTGCCACCAGACTCCTCATTTCTTTAAAACAAATAATTACTTGCCCCTTTGTTCCTCTGCCAAAAAATCAAATTTGTATTACTATAATTGCAGGACTGAGAATAATGGTCTTTCAATTTTGGTGCGGCAATCATTCACTGACGCATGTATTGATTGAAAAAGCCCCCCATGAGTATTCTGATTATCCTAACATTTTTCACTTGGAGTGAAAGGAGCTGCCTTTCTTATTTCATTTTATGCAAAATTACAGTAATTCATGTCTGACCTTTCTGGAACAGACAAGCTTTACGCTGCTGGATCTTTTCATTGAATCAATTATGGTTATCTCGAAAGGAGCAATGGGGTACAAACAAGAAAAGAATATTTAAGTAAAATTGAAAACAGGTTTCCCCCACCCCCTATTAGTACAGAATGTACTATTAGCTGTAAATATAGCCACTGGAGGTTTCTAGCACTCTGATTTTAATTCAGCTCTCAATTCCCCCAAATTAAACTGGTTCAGGAAAAGAAAAGTGACATTTCTGAGCACACAGAAGAAATTGATTTTTTAAAAATGAAAATACAAAGGCCAAATAAAAATGCAAGAATACAGAGCAAATCTCAGAGCTATTTCAAAAATTATGTAAAACAAGCTACTCAATACAAGCTTCGCACCATTCTTGAGAATAATGCCAGAGAACAACAGAAGGAAAGAGAATGTTGGCAGTAACCTGGCTAAGCGATGTGCTACCAGCTACAGTGGTAATTTTATCTGATTCCTTCTCAGGTATTATGATAGAACAGGGACTTCAGAACGTAGAAATGGCATATGTGACATCATTTCCCTAAATATAGAAAGAATGCAGGCAGGTATCCGTGTAACAATAGCATGGATTTTGGCACATATAAGAATTCCTGGAAGTGAGATAACTGACAAAGCAGCAAAACAATCTCTAAAAAGTGAGAAGGTGGATATTTAGATATTTCATTAACTAGACAAAAAATTTTTTAAAAGTGAGGTCACGAAGGAGCTTGTGGAGGAATGTCAAGAACTATGGACTAAGGTGGGGAAAAAAAACTCGTATGATGTATGCTCAGAAAAATCAGCCGTGATAGAAACAGTGAAGTAGTCATTTTCAGAGAGTGTTAACAGGTCAGTGTGCCTTACATAAGAAATGAAGCTTATTAAAAAAAGTCAAAGATGGACTGTGCAAAACCAAAGAAATTGTTGATCATGTTTTATGGCCTTGTGGGAAATAGTTAAAGGAAAGAAGTTTCTTTATGAAAAATTTAATCAGCATGGAATCAAAGATGTTTCCCTGAAGGGACTAGTGAGTGTCCAGGAAATGGAACATTTCCTTAAGGACACTAGACTAAACAAAAAGAATATTAAAAAAAAACAACTTTGGCTAAAAAAGAATGAGGCTTGTGTGCCAAAACAAACACACACACACACACACACACACACACAAAGGGAATCTGTCTGAGCACTGAGCCATTGCCCACTGGTTGCTGCCCAGACTAGCTTGCCCTACTATCTTTTCATAATCTTGCCCTGCCACCTCAGATGGCTCTGTTTTACTTGACCCTGTCCTGCTGCCTTGTCACCTCACACTGCCCTCACCTCCCTAACCTGCTGACCTGACCCCTCGGACTGGATCGCGCAGCTACTAACTCCTATGAGAACTCCACCCATTGCCCCAGACTGCCTCTGATACTAACCGATGTCTTGGCCACCTGACCACCTGCACACACTGGTCCACTGCTCTGGACTGCTCCTGGCCATTGGGCATTACTACCAGTCCTCCTAGGAAAAGGTGGGTAGGGAAACTAGGATTTTTGGGTCCATTTCAGGAAAGCATTCACATTCAGGAAGCCATTTATGTGCATATTTCACTTTCAACACATTCTTAATTTCCATTGATCTCAATATGACTGAAGCACATGCTTTAGTGACCAGTGTTTCCCAAAATTGGGAAGACTCTTGTTCGGGGAAAGCTCCTGACGCACCCGGCCGGTGTGTTTACCTGCTGCCTCCGCAGGTTCGGCCGATCGCGGCTCCCACTGGCCGCGGTTCGCTGTGCCCAGCCAGTGGGAGCCGCGATCGGCCGAACCTGTGGAGGCGGCAAGTAAACACACTGGCCGGGCACACCAGGGGCTTTCCCCGAACAAGCGGCATCCCAAGTTTAGGAAACACTGCTTTAGTGTGATCTAAGGCATGTCTGATTTCTACCCAAGTTTAGGAAAGCCAGTTGTATGTTCTGTAACCTTTACAAGATTTTCAATGCCTTTACAAGGTATCAGCAGAATACACTGTTGCAAAAAATTCCTGGAAGTATTCTACATATATGCTGTATGACTATTTATTTCATGAGTCTTTGTAAACATTAAATATTATTCTAATAATAGGTTCTGGTTTTATCTGGTTCAAATTAAAGCCTAGCTATAATCAATCACTCAGAGATAAGTGTAAGAATTATATAGGTTTGATTCCCTCTACAGATCCTTGCTTCTGGACACATCAGAATGGACACATCAGTATTCTGTAAACAGTTATAGGTGATTTAGGGGTCTGAGTACTATTGTAATACTAAAATATTTTTATCCAGCCCCAGACAGGATGAACGTTAAGTCATGGAGAACACCTATAAGCACAGGGAAGTCAGGAAACAAGAGTGAGACAAAGGCAAAAATAAATCCCTTTGATAATGTATCAGGGAGTTAGAGAAGAACTACTGTACACTAAATCATAGATAAGAAAGAAAAATTGTACAATACTTGAGAAATCATTGCAAGTTTAAAATCAAATAAGGAATCAGAAAGGTCTCTCTTCATTTAGCTCCAGGCCAGCATTCTTCTAGGTTTAAGTATTTGGTCATTTTACTAATTTTGCAATTAATATTTGCTAATATAATTTCCATTTACATTTGCTCTACATTCTGATGAGAGAAAGAGTGCCTCCAAAGTTTTAATCTCTTTCAGTTTGGTTAAGCTGTGTGGTTGAATATACACTGTGTGAAGTGAGAAATCAAGCTACTTTAGTTCTTGGAATCTGAATATGTCAGCAAATGTTCAGTTTCTTAATCTGTAGATCTCATACTCACAATTTAATTTATTTAATTTCAAATTTTGAATAGTGTCCATGCACTGTATCACTGAGCAAAATGCCAAATATTTGAAATAAAAAAGCATAAGCCATATATCATCCCTTCAACAAAGCAGCAGATCATAATCAAACACCACATCCACTGTCCTGTACCTCTGCCCCCTTACCTCTTTTTAAAGACCATGTGAAGCAAAAGGGCACTGCAGAATGCTGTGAAAGATGGCAAATCCTAGCTCTTTAGTTAGGAATGTAGAAGAACATTCCAGAGCCTCTATGGAGAATAACCTGCCAGTTATCCTCAGACTCATAGACTTTAAGGTCAGAAGGGACCATTATGATCATCTAGTCTGACCTCCTGCACAATGCAGGTAACAGAATCTCACCCACCCACCCCTGCAATAATCCTCTCACCTATGTCTCAGCTATTGAAGTCTTCAAATCATGGTTTAAAGTCTTCAAGATGCGGAGAATCCTCCATCAAGTGACCCATGCCCCATGCTGCAGAGGAAGGAGAAACACATCCAGGGCCTCTGCCAATCTACCCTGGAGGAAAATTCCTTCCCGACCCCAAATATGGCGATCAGATGAACACTGAGCATGTGGGCAAGACTCACCAGCCAGACACCCAGGAAAAGCTTCTCTGTAGTAACTTCTAACATCCCATCACTGGCCATTGGGCCTATTTACCACTGATAGTCAAGGGTCAATAATTGCCAAGATCATGTTATCCCATCAAACCATCCCCTCCATAAACTTATCTAGCTTAATCTTGAAGCCAGATAGGTCTTTTGCCCCCACTGCTTCCCTTGGAAGGCTGTTCCAGAACTTCACTCCTCTGATGGTTAGAAACCTTCGTCTAATTTCAAGTCTAAACTTCCTGATGTCCAGTTTATATCCATTTGTTCAATTCTCTCTCTATTATATCAAGCAGGAGCTATCTTCAGCCCTTGTGGAGATGACAACTGTGGGAGTATTTCAGGTAGCCTGGTCTGAAATTATATAGGGCTTTATGGGTCAAACCTTAAAAATCTGATTGCTCACATTTACCAGTTCAAGTCCTGGAGAACAGATGTCATGGACTTTTCATACGATGCCCTACTTGCTAAGTGGTTGTTCACCTTCTGTACCATTTCCATCAATGGGAGTGAAAGGAATTGCAAAAGTGAGCAGCAAGTCCAATTTCTAAGTTGCTTTTTCCACAATGACTACATCACCACTTTCATTGACACAATATCTCTTAGAAACTGTGCACTTTTCAGTCTCTTCCTCAAAGGCAACTGACAGTTGCAACATTGATAAAGTCCTTAGTAGCCCTGCAGTGACAAGAATAACATCACCCCAAGGACAAAGCAGCTAATACTGTTTAAGACATTTCAGAGGAAGAATTTTCTTGCCAAGTCTCAAGCTTAGACATTAGCATTAACCATAAAATGAGGCCTGTGTTAACAGGACCCCTTCTTTCTAGAACTGGCCATATGATTTAAGGGCAGCTAAAGTTATAGCATGTCTCATCAAAAGTTCATAGCCTGGGGAGATATAGCAACCATAAACCTGGCATGAAGAATAGCAATGTGGCTTGCTTTTAAGGATATCCAGAGAGTGGTGTTAAAACAAACAACAAAACTTTACCACCAGTTTTAGAAATGCAGTTGTCCTAAGATGACTTTTTTGTTTAACAGATCTGTTGCTTTTGAGTCATTTTTTTTTATGTTAGTATCTCAGCAGATGCTACTGAAAGAGGTCTGGTAAAAGTTGTATGTTTCATTTGTTGCTAGAACTTAAACAGAGAAGTGATTGGATTTAATCACCAGGTCCCATAGACAGGGCTGGTTCTAGCTTTTTTGCCGCCCCAAGCGGCGCAAAAAAAAAAAAAAAAAAAAGGAGGCCGGAGCTGCCGAAGCAATAACAGCAACAACAAAAACGGCCCTTGAAATGTGCCGCCCCAGGAATGGCTGGAATGCCGTCCCTTCAGATGTGCCACCCGAAGCACCTGCTTCCTTTGCTGGTGCCTAGAGCTGGCCCTGCCCATAGATCAAGGCCTGGCCAAGGGACAAAAACTCAAAGACAAAGGAAAGGTTTCTTTTCCACATGTATTTTGCTTTGTGTTATGTTTGCTTTTAGGGTTTCTCAGAAGCTAGAGAGGTGAACAGCCAAATGTTCAGTAAAAGTGCTGAATATCCACATATAAAAATGGGTATATTAAATATTTCCTTCTGCCAAAACACCCCACACATTTGTGTTCAGAAACAGATGTATGAATAAATAAAGGCAGGGGAAAACAAGAGTTTGAGGCTGAAAATGTAGTCCTAAGAGGTGCTTAAGAAGTGAAATCAACACCTACCCCTTTCACTTGCTTTTGTAATGGACAGTATCAAAGACTCTATTCTATAGTGTCTGCTCTCATTACTTTTTATTCTACTATACCAGATAACATCTCTTACAAAAGACAAAAAACTTTGGAGTTCCTGGTGTACTCTTCAGCGATTGGCATGAAGTGAAATACTTTTAAATCATTACAATACATGTGAACCTTCCCTGTTTTTTTCCATGGAGTTAAACAGCAGACAGAAAGGAATAGATCAAAAGAAGAGATAAACTGACTCTAAAATAAACTTTTATCAGATAAACTGATAAAAGTGATAAAAGATTCACTTTTGAGATTTCTGTCATACTTAAACTGATCAGTGTTCCAAGTCTGTACCTCTTTTACAATGATCAGAATAAAAATACGGATTCAGTAGATGAAGAAAAACCTTTTGGAGTTCCCTTTAGCAACTTAATGGAAACAAAACCTTCTCCACAGGATATTAGTGTCTCAGCTTGCAGTAATGATGCACAGCTGCAACAATGAAAAAAAAACATGTCCTTTCTCACCATTTGTAGCAAGCTCAATCTGAGGCAACGTTTTTCACAAATTGCTGCAGTATGAACTGTCCCCAAGTCTTTGGAATGAATTGCTTCCTCTCTGATAGCGACTTGTGACAAGTAAACAGTGATTGCTCTGATGCTGCATGCCAAACAGAGAGAAAAATCAAGTTATTAATATTTTAAGTTTATCTCTAATCGTATTTCATTTTGAAAGAATAGCTGCTGTAAATTGAACAAAGTATTATTCACAAAATAGCTATATTACATGATATGATTGATTTGGGTATATGTTGTAAAATAAATGTTCAGGAAAGTGTGTTTGGACACCCTGGTTTCTTTCTGTGATGATTCTAATAAGTGTGTTTACTGGCAGGAATGTTTGCTGAATCTGTGAAATTTTAAGCAAATTCCATGGAAAGCAAATTCAAAATCCATAATCAATTATTTCCCTGGTAATTTGATTCTAAACAGTTACGCTCATCCGGTTCGGGTACAAAAACATGTCATGTGTTCAACTAAAACAGTTTAAATTTTGTATATTACAGTGAACTACTCATGAACAAGCTGCAGATTTCCAACTAGCTGCAAGAATTATTTGGAGAGTAATTTCAAGTTAAAAAAAAAAAGATTCTGATCTGTGTGTGTGATGTGTGTATGTGTAATTCATGAACGGAAAAAAGGTGAGCGATTCAAATGAATAAATCAGCATGTATTAGTCATCCAGTCTCTATCAAGTATAAATATGTGTTTTTACTCCCTAGGGTGAAATTATGCCCTCGTTTGCAAATTGGCATGTAATGGGGTTCACTCACTGCTAGGGCACCTCTTCCTGGCTGCTCCAGGGAGTAGCTCCATCCAGGTCTGGTGCTTCCTTACATCATTTGCTGTCACTGTAGCCCTTGTCACTCCGCGTGACTCCCCTCGCTCTCTCTTTGTGACTTGGCGCTCTGGTCAGATCACTAGATGCTTTCCCCTTGTGGGGGATATCAACGTCCCTCCAGATCAACTGTCTGATTTCCTTTCCAGACCATCCTCTAATTCAAGACTATGCCACTGAGGTGTGGAGTAAACACCCCATCATAGGGCCAGGAGAGTTTTGTGGATTGTTTTTTGTTTGTTTATGTCTGTGCAAGCTTAAAGCGACCTGGTGAGCTCAAGAAACTGTTAATACTATTCCCACCAATTCAGCTGTCCTAATGGCTACAAAATTAGATATTCTTTTAGATTTCTTAATCTCCATTCCCAGTGATGGAAAATGCTGCTCTCACTCTACCTGTTTTTTCATCTTTAGATCCATAAATAGATATTCAACTATGACAACTTCATACCACGTATAAACTCAAACTTTATCTGGCATATTGGATGACTCTTACTTTTCCTTTATTTTATTATATAATTCTAAATCCACATCCAGAGAGATGATGTTCCAGATATAATTTACTGCCCCATAACTATAGATTGTATTCTTTTCTAGCCCTCCCTTTTCACTTAACTCTTTTACTCACATTTTAACCCTAAAAGCATGAGGGAGTTTATTGTGATGGGCTACATTTTGTCTGCTTAATTCCTCATATATTTCTCCAATATTCTTATCAATGCTATTTCTCTTGACTTTAGTACCTCTTACTAACCTGTTTCCTCCTTTTAAACTCCTCCTTCATTCCTGGCATGACTTGCAGGTGTGGGGCTACTCCAGCCCAGAGCAGCTCCTTTCACCCCTTCCAGGCTGGTGCAGGGTTTATATATCCTATCAGAGTCCCCTTTAAAAGCCGTTCAGTGTTTTTGATCTCCAAGTTAACAGTCTGGCAAAGCAAACTTGCCATTTCCTTGGAGACAGGATGTAAGGAGCTTGAAGCTGATAGCTGTGTCCATCATCTTTCAAGTGTGTGTTAGGGTGTCCTTACCTGGGGTCATTGTCTTCTTCCTGCTATACTTTGCACAGACCATATTAAGCTAGACCAGTGCATTTATATGGGAAAGGCTTATCATTCAATGTACAATATGCTCACTGTCCAAGTGACATAGTGTCCATAAAGTTATTACATTTTAGTATGTTTAGATTACATAGCAATTCCATGACCATCATAAATACATTGTCTATTTTCTAACATGTTATTTAAAGTGTGACCCAAAATATTCCTCTGCTTTAGCCTATCCCCCACAACCCACCACGGCGCATTTAAATATTTAGGTTGCCAGTCTACATGTATCTCTTCTGAACACGTTTAGTATGGCTAACAGTATTGTAAATGATGAGAACGGACTGCTGCCAAAAATATATGTATAGTAACCCTGACATTTACCATCAGTAAAGAGACATTTGCTTTTCCCTGCAATAATATTGTTGCTTATCCCAGTGCTACAGCCATCTGTGATGGTAGTGCTGCTGCTGAAAGAAACTCCTGCTTGAATTTGAAATGAAGAAGGTTATATTTGTTGTTCTGACTGAAGCTTTATAAGCAGGCTAAGTTTTCAAAAATATGTTCTAGTGGCATTTGTGTAAAGTACTAATGGCAACCGCTTATGTGGAAAATGAGATCAATTACCCTCTGCGAGTTTGGCTCAAAGTAGCATCCACTTTTCCGACTTTTCTCTTTGGGGCACAGTCTTTCCAGATCCATGGTGTGGCATCAGCCTGGACTCATTTAATCACTTTGCATATCCTAAAGCAATTGCCCAAGAGCAACCCTGCATTTTGGGATCCAGTTGCCACTGAAAGGGAAGACCAGTTGCTTTCCTTCAGCTGCCCTAGAAGAACTAGTGCTCCAGGATCTCATTCAGAAAGCACAGGTGGCAGTAGAAGGCCTTCCACATGGGACTGGTCAATAAGAAATGTGATTGGAAGAGGAGGAAGCCAGATTTAAGTTTCGCAAATTCATTTATTCTGCAATGTTAGCAGTAGAACCCACATTTCTATGAGTTTACCTATAACTTCAACAGTTGTCAGATTTCTAGCAGTAGCCATTTATCAGAGAAACTAGGAAAAAGCAGAAATACTGGGTTGGTTTAGGAGTGGAAAGGGTCCAGTTCTTCGGGGCATGATCTAATCATCATTAAAATCATATAAGTCTGCTTCCATCTTTTTTGTTTAAGGTGGCACTTGGAGCAGAACAAGAATGTGCACACACCTTAAAAAGGTCTCCTGTAATTGTGACTTTAATTTTAAGTCATAATTAATTCTGCATTTACTTTTAAAAACACATACAGTGTTCCCTTTTGAACAGAACACAATTGCTGGGAGTTTATGGGCATGATCCAGAGCCAGTTGAAGTCAACGGGAGTCTTTTCAGTGACTACGATGGGCATTGGATCAACCCTTATATGTTACTATTTTTAAGATGACCAGCCAGCAGAATATGGGTTGAACGTGTTGGAGTGGAATTTAGTGGTGATCACTGAGAGTTTGATCTGGGTGCTGTGCAGTCTTCATTGTGGACAGTTGTCCATATATGTTTTGCTAGATTTGGCTCCGCTTCTGAAGATAGCTATAACTATAGTTATTAGCTGGATTTTAGCCTTCTGTAAATGTAGACAGTTGACATGACAGGATGCATTTAGGTTCGTGTGGACAACTATACCAAACATTTAACAGACCTAGATAAATGAAGGAAGTTACACACTGTGTGTGTGGGGGGGGTGGGGGGGAGGGCTCTATGCCAATTTGATCTTGCTGGGTTTATATATGAATCTGCAGTGACTGTCTGGGTTTATGTTAGGAATATTATATAAATAGCTGGATTGTTTTTGTTCACTCAATTGCATTTAAAAATCAATCTTTTTTTCTTAACCCAAAGAAGAATTTGTGCAATTCTATGGTTTATACTATGCAGGAGATCAGACTAGACCACATAATGATCCCTTCTAGCATAGAAGTCTATGAACATGTGCAATATTAAAAGATGTCACTGCCACAGGGGGACACAGGTGAGAGGCATGACCTGCTAAAACTCATATGCACATCTCTTGAGTGCTTATGATTTTCTGTATGCAGATTGGAGTCCAGAAAGTACATACTGACATTATGGATGTATATGAATTTGAACAGACCACAAAACATCTCAATCTTCCAAAAGAATATCAGGTCACGTATATATCTGTAACCAGCATCCATTGGAATGACTCCCAAAGAGCCCATATCCTGTGAATGTGTGTAGAAATATTGCATGAAACGAAGCTAAATCTTAATGAAACAAGGTTCTTGATCCAACTGCGTTTCATGGCCTAGAGAACTCCAAGAATACATTTCGCCCCCTGCCCTTTATAATAATTATTTTCTCACCTCAAATTCAAACACAATAAAGTACATCATATTATTTTAAATACAGAAAGGTCTGACTTGAGCTATATAATGTCAAGAATATTTCATAATTACATCTGAAACAAGATCAGTCTTTTCTATACCTTGTTATTACAAAAGTCTCCAAGCATTGGATTTTCTTGCTTATTAGACATGCAGCAATTTGGAGTTTAAACCTTTACTGAAAAGTCTACTTTTGTGGAGCATGTAAGACACTTTGTTATCTGAACATAAGGCCTGATTCTGATCTTGCTTGCATTGATTTCACACCGGTGCAGTTTCACTGTTGTCAATGGAGCTGATTTACATCGGAGTAAATAAGCACAAAACCAGGCAATGAGCATCCATTTTCATCTTCAACTCAGGGCTGGTCTACACTATGGGGGAGAGGGGTCGATCTAAGTTACGCAACTCCAGGTATGTGAATAACGTAGCTGAAGTCTATGTAAATAGATCTATTTATCGTGGTGTCTTCACGGAAGTGTGTCAACAGGAGACGCTTGCCCGTCGATTCCTGTTGTGCTTCTCATTAAGATGGAGTACTGGAGTCGACACTAGAGCGATTCGTGGTCTATTTATCGTGTCTATACTAGACACGATAAATTGACACCCACCCCACTCCCCCCGCTGTCCGTCAATCCGGCTGGTAGTGTAGACAAACCGTCAGTTGGAACTTAGTGCTTATAGAACTTCTCTCTCTTGAGTATCGAAGTTCACACCAACACAGGAATCTAAACCCATAGTCCATCATGCATACCTCGTAGTAATATACCACTTCTTCCACAAGCTGTCTCTTTGCATTACAATCTCTCTACATAAGCAGACAGGTAACCAAGCTCTTAGGTTCATTCCTGACAGACTTGTTAGCAGGTGTGCAATCAGAATTTTCCTAAGGAGGAAGTCCAGAACTCTCCCTCTCCTGCCCTGCTCCCATCCCCAAACTCTCTCCCCTGTACAGTCCCCCTGTACCCAGCTCCACACACCCCTCAGAACTGCCCCTGCATCCAGACCCATGCTCTCCCTCTGCCACTCCCCATACCCAGTCCTGAGCACTCTCACGCTGCCTGTGCACCCAGACGCGTGCCCTCTCTTACACCCAGCTCCATACGTAATTCCTTCCTGCTGCCCCACAGTCTTCTCCCCATATTGCCCCACTGCCAGCTCTGAGCTCTCTCCCACTGCACACAGCCCAATGGCAGGGAGACCACACACCCAGCCCCATGCTCATACCCAGAGAGGCAGTCAGGCTGAAGGGCACCCCCCCACACACCAGGGAGTCCCAGACCCCATTCTTCTCCTGTGTCTCCACTTCCTCAGGAAGCACCAAAAGCCTGGATCCAATCCGCCCACCTTCAAGGAGACTGGAAATTCCCAGTACGTCCTGCTCTGCTTTTCACTGGGGGGGAGTTGGGAGGACCCGGTGCCCATGGGCACCAGAAGAACTGCAAAGATGTGAGGCTGGGGGAGCTATGCAGACACATGGGGTTGCAGTGCCACTCCAATTTGGCCTGACTGCCCCATCATCACGTTGTAGGGTTGGCTCAGCCAAATTTCTAGGTCTAGTCAGGGGTGAGGCTGGACACCTCCCCCCCACCCATACACTTTATTGCACCCTTGCTTGTTAAAGCACACTTTCTAATCTAAAGAATGCCTGTTTTATCTCGGTGAATAAAATATTCCAACATAAAATGGAAACAGATTAATCTCTTCTGTTTCAGAAAAAAATATATACCTCCCTTAGGTCCGTGTAGGGCCTCCATTACTGTGGTATCTTCACAACAGCCCTGCGAGGTGGGGAAGTGCTATTAGCACCATGTTACAGATGGAGGAAAGAGACAGAGCATTTAAGGGCCAGATTTTCAAGGGTATTTAGGTACCTTAAGATGCAGAAAGGCACCAGTGTCCTCTAGTGTACACGATGGAGAACTGCAATATCAGAATGGATCACGCAAATTTGAGGAGGTTGAATTGGTGACAAAGAAAACTTTTGGGATGATGTGGTAAAATATGACGATGGTTGAGTCCTTGTTGTTTTTTATTCAATCTGTCAGGATTGATCATTGGAATATGCACCTTGCAGCACTGGCAAACTTTGTGAAATACTTTTTTTGCTTTGGACTCAACCAGCTGTTCTGTGATGATTGCCTGATACCTCACTGAAATAATAGGTGTAGAAAAGTCTGACCCAGACATATGAGAAGAATTTCAAATAGGAATTTCAAAAAGGAAGTTGGGTTGTTAAAAGGTTGCCATTCCCTTCTGTGCACTTGGTTCAGATGAAGCATGAATCCAAAAACAGAGCAATGAAAGTTGCGGGGGGGGGGGGTGCATAATAGTATCCAAATGCTCTTTACCAGGTTTTCCTGATTCATCCCAGAGTTCTGGGATGACTTTCCCAGAATTAACCAAGCCCTATCTAGACTTCTTAGGTGCTGTCAAATGCCAAGAACAGGCAATTTTAAAGTTATACAATGAGCTTTCTCACGTTGGCAACCCATTTGTGTATGATTGACCCAGTGCTCATTAATATCATCTCAAAAGCAGTCTTCAATAATGAATTAGCTAAAGATGTCAGCCAAATAGATACTTGAGTTATAACTTGTATGAAGCCTTCAAAACCCAAAGAATTATCCAAGGCTCCATCAGTCTTTGGGCTCCAGTCAAAAGGAACAAACTAAAGCTGTGCTGCAAAGAAGGACGTCAGAGTGAAGGTGGAAGGGACTATTACAGAGCTAACCACAGACATGTCATTGTTTGCTCATCTCCCGATCATGTCCAGGTCTCAGCGTGATGCTGATCTATGTGAGACTTTGGGAATGTATGAGTTCTCTGTGGTACCCTGCGTCAGGGCTGGTGCTACCATTAGGCAACCCTAGGCTGTCACCAAAGGTGCCAGGATTTGAGGGGCAGCATTTCAGGTCCCTCGGTGGCCACCGGGTCCTCGGCAGCAGCTTCTTCAGCCGCCGGGGTCCTCGGTGGCACTTTGGCGGCAGCCTCTCCCGCCGCCGCCGCTGAGGCCATCAAAAAAGCTGGCACCGCTCCTGCCCTGCGCAATGTTCAAATGCAACAGACCAATGTGTTTGTGCTAGGCAAAAAGCAAACTAATGCACATCTTGCGTAGTCTTCCTAAGCCCATACCTACTGACAATATGGCTAGTACCTTATGCCAGCAGAGGCCTTTCAGTATAGCAATCATAGATGGCATTTCTGAGGTACAAGCTCTTGGCAAATCAGAAATTGTTAACCTGATGAGATATGGCTGAACATTTCATTATGAGGCTACAGAGAAAAATAATGGACTATGACAAAGGCCATCTCATGTTGGATACGTGTGCAGAAGAATCAGTTCAAAATATTACCAGAGAGAAGAGAGTCCACACTATTGTTCCTATTCAATACAAAATTATTGACTTCACAAACATCTTCCAATGTCACAGAGAAGATGCTCCTGTCTCATGATTGCATGAACAACAAGTTAACTGCACACCTTGCAGGAAAAATGCTTGAGCATGAGAATTGTTCAAAGAATTTTGTCATTGTATGGCGTAATGAAGCTGCTGCCTCGCACTGTTTAGTGGAGTTTCTTCATAGTTCCCATGAGGAGGCTGACAGTAAAATTATTTTGCATGCCATCAATGCCAGAGAGAGAGGTGCTACTAAACTCTGCATTTTTGCTCCAGACACAGATGTTCTGTGAAAGAGCCTCTCTCTCAAGACTTTTGCAAGATTCTGGTTTTTTGCCTGCTGGCAGGGGAACAGAATTGCTGTGTATCCCTCAGAGGTGAGTTCCTAACACTCAAACCATCAAAAGCCATCACACTGCCAGGGATCCACACTCTTTCAGGATGTGATACTACTGGAAGGTTGGCTGAAAAGGCCAAATTATTTTACTGGAAGGCATTTGAGTCAGCCTCCAAAAACTATCCTCACTCTGAAGGTGCTCAGAACAACGGAGATAGTCGCTAATGAGGTCATAAATGCACTAGAGTCATTCATATGCTGAGTTTACCATTTGGAGACCAATATTAGGACATAATCAGAGCTGTACTGGTGGATGTTTTTCAAGAAGCAGACAGGCAGAGAAAATTTGCTACCTCCCAGGTGTGCATTCCTATATTTTATTAAGATGGCAAATTATCAAGGAATGGATCCAGGATGATTGAGCATACCCCAAAACAACCCTCCCCTACTGGGCACAGATGACTCTTGGAAGATGAACTGATCACACCAGTTGTGTGTGAAATACCATGCACTCCTGAATCAATTTTTCAGCTAATCAAATGCTGGTGTGCGAAGACCAGATGTTCACCACCCTGCAAATGTTTCGCCAGCAGCCTGCCTCATACAGGGAATGTGTGAATGCGGCATGGATGAGGATTAGTGTGACAATTTGTCTAGCAGTGGTGCCTTAGGTAGAGAGGACACTAATGATGACTTTGTTAATTAAATATTTTCAGTCTCACATGTCAAGTCTAACTTCCCTTGGATTACCAAAGCTCAATGTCTTTCTTTTTTATGTAAGCAATTCATCCCCGTGTTAAGGAATAATTTTTTAAAATGTTGATTTTTAGATGTTTTCTCCAATGTATACCTACATAATTATTCTTGGTTTGTCATGTTTGGTATCATTGTGTTCATGGGAGAAAAGACTTTTGAACAATACCCAACTCGACCCATTTCCAAAAGCACTGTATTATCAAAATTTCCACCAACTGCAGGACCTGAGGCTGGGGGACAGAGGGTGAGAGTCTCCCCTGCCATGCCACAGAGCATGACACCATTCAAATTATGATTCTGTAGATTTTTACAAATCAGATGACATCTCCTTTATTTATCACTAACTTTCCCATGGAATGATATTTTACCACATTATGCTCCCAGACTCACCGTGCCCTCTGTAGTTCTGTTACCAAAATAATTTTGTTACACACCCATTCATATTTTGCATCTATATTTCCTCTTCTAGAAAACAGAAATGCAGTACTATAGAGGAAGACCATAGCAGAATGGGTACCTTTTCCTTCAATGCCACCATCTGCTTGTTGCTTCTGTCAGTATCTGCGGCATCTACACTACGGGGCTATGCTGACTTAGGTTCTGTAGTGTAGACAATCTTTGGAATTTGCCCAATCCCTCAGTCCAAAACAGCCTGAATATATTGACTCAGGTAATGGGGCAATGCCCACCTTTTGACAGAGGTTTTTGGAGGTGAGGTATTGCTTGAAGAACAATATTTGGGGAAAGGATATGGTGATTTTTCCCCCTCCCAGCTGTTGATGGAAGATTTACCTACTCATTGCTCTGTGTTTTGATTTGCCTTTTTAAATGAAAGGTCTCGGGATTGGCACCTTTTTTCATTGGCACATATTTAAATAAGTAAGTAAGTAATTCTGAATAGTTTGCAACACCTTTAACTTATGGCTAAAGCGCCGCATGTTCCCCGGAATCTCTAATAAATTCCCATTGCTATACAGGGAGGGTAGGCAGTCATCAATTACTTTCTACTAAACTGAAACAAGAAATCACTTTAGGCTCCAAAATGCTACATGTTTCTGCTAAAATAAATACATACACCCACACATTTTCTAGAGGCATTTCAAACACTTCAAAACCATTTTTGTTCACTGATGACAAATGACTGTTTTGCAAAGATCTATTTTATAATAAAATAAAAGTTTAAAATCAGAAATGGATCATGTTAACATCACAATTCTGATCTAGTTAATAACACTGTGGTTTATTACAGGATAGCAATGATCAGGAATAATCAGAAAGTTAAAGTAAAACTTGAGTAGTTGAGAGTTTAGTTTATATGTTCATGTTATTATCAGGGTAATTTTCACATTCTCCTGGGCATAGTGTCATCTCTGCAACTCGCTGCAAGAAAGAACAGGTCACCAGAAAGAAAATTTCAGTTTATTCTGCTTCATCAACCAAACCTGATTTAGAGAAGCATGGTTTCTGTTCTGGTCACTGTTACCTAGGGAAATGACTTCTGGAACTAAACTGTAACGCTATTATCTGGCTGCCAACCTAATAAAATAAAATAAATAATAGCTATGAACACCAACAGTCACAGCTCTGGAGGCCTGTCTCTTCTGCCTCCACTGAACACACTAGTCAAAGATCAAGTTATGTTGTTTTATAGAGGGAAAGGGGGCTAAAGAACTTGCAGCAGGTGTTATATCCACGAGCTTCAGCTGTTGTGATGACAGTCAAGTGTCACAACCCCCCCTCAATGTATTAAATCTCTAACATTGAATAATACTTTGTGGAAAGGAAAAAGGATACAGTTCTTTAGAATTCTTCTCTTGGCATTCAGGAAGTTCTAAATCTTTCTTTTGAGAAGGAAAAATAGCTACAGGAATTCCCATTTGTCAGTGTCAAGTAAAAGCTGTTCCTTTTGGAAGGGAATTCCCTCTTCGCAGAATAGCATGACATCTACACATAGCTCCCTTTATAGCATGTATGCACATGCATGTGTGTGCACACGCGTGCGCGCACACACACACACACACACACACACACACACCCCAGCCCCTTGGTTTCAGGGTAGCTATTTCCTAGTGCAAGCCTTTGGTGGAGCCCTAGGCATAACTAATAGTGCATACCAAAGGCTGTGAACCAGAGCAGGCCTGGCCTTGGCAAAATAGCAACATATCAGGTGTCAGCTAGCCAAGTAAGCACATTCCTGACCAGAGAGGATGATACAAAAACCACACATCACTCAAGTAACCATGTAAACCCATTCTTAAGAGATGGTACAAAAACATGTCTAACATTCGTAAGATAATGAGGGAACAGGATAATGGACGAGGATGGTTTGTTTGAACTAGCAGGTATAAGGATAAAGGTGGTAACTAACTACATCTGGAGCATAATACATAACTTGTTTGTATGAGTGTATACAAGGAGAAATCATATGAGGGGCATCTTTGCATTGACTGAGGGGACAGGACACTGAGCCTTTACCTTGTTGCAGACATACCTGTGTTAGTGTACCTGTAACCACTGAGCCAGGGCACTAGTACCATACCTCAGCGACAATAAACCTGGCCGAGTGCCTTCACAACTGAACCAAGTCTGTGGTCTGCCGTTATGAGTAACATTGAGGTCTGCTGAGTCAGCAAGCTGCATCCTCCACTCATGCTGCTAACTCCAGATCTCCAAGAACAGCAGCACTTAGCAGCCTTAACACACCACATCACTACCATCACCAAGTATTAGTCAGCAAAAGAGGAAGTGCAACTTCTTCCAAATAGAAGTTTCTGTGCCCAACCAGAACCCCCACCCCCATTTATGAATGCTTCTCAATTAAACATCTGAAGGCCCTTTCCTCCAGACTTGTCTGCTCTAGCACTCTTTACCAGTCAGGGAAGACTCTCTCACTCCAATGAGCAGTTTTAACACCTCCATTACTCAACTAGATGTGAGGCACATACATCTCACCACTTCATATGGGCTGGAACTAGGGGTGCTGGAGGTGCTGCCACACCCCCAGGCTTGAAGTAGTTTCCACCATATACAGGGTGTACAGTTTGGTTCAATGGCTCTCAGTAACCCCACTATAAAAATTGTTCCAGCACCCCTGCATGTCCTAGCATGCAATTGATGGTGTGTCTGTTGGGGAGGACAGAGAATAGTAGATGGGTCTCAGTCATCCAATTCCCAGTTCTGCAGGGCCAAAATCATGCAGGGTATGGAATAGCAGGATCCATCTGTTACCCCTTCCCATAACTTCTATTGTCAGTTGTGCCTTGGGCGTAGTCATTTTGGGCTGAGGATTCCATCTCCTATGCCAGGAACCTCTTTCATAAGGAGGCAAAGCTTTTTACAAGAGCTTTAATCTGTTCCTAGTTTTTGGACCTTAATTAATAAAAGCCTTTCCCATTTTTTTCTCCTTAATGATAGGGAAAATGATGGTCCAGACTTGTTATACACAGCTTAAAAAAAAGAGGTCAGTGGGTACCCAGTGTCTCTGAATAACTATGGTACGTCTTCACTACCTGCCGGATCGGTGGGTAGTGATCGATCTATCGGGGATCAATTTATTGTGTCTCGTCTAGATGCGATAAATCGATCCCTGAACGCGCTCCCTGTCAACTCCGGAACTCCACCGCTGTGAGAAGCGGAAGCAGAGTTGATGGGGGAGCGGCAGCAGTCGACTCACCGCCGTCCTCACGGCCAGGTAAGTCGACCTATGATACGCCGACTTCAGCTACGCTATTCTCGTAGCTGAAGTTACGTATCGTAGGTCGATCCCTACCCCAGTGTAGACCAAGCCTAAGACAAGACCTGTATTTTTTCCTGTTACAAGGAGGTTCAAGCTACCTTATTTGTGGCAAATATATTGGAGGTAATTTTTGCTGGCTAACTATTTATATACTGGAAAATATTTAAACAAACAGTATTTTGAATCAAGGTCTTAAGATAAAACTGCCTTAGTTGGAGAAACCAGGTTTAAAAAAAATGTTTAATTATCTTTTCAAGAGAAAGCAAAAGTACAATGGTCTGTGGAATCTATTACAAAACAATTGATCTTTGTAGCAAATGTATGGTAGCATATATCACATTTTTACTAACTTCATAAAATGCTGTGCATAATTTATTAGAAACTAATTTAGTCGTGAATATAAATTTTCTGGTAGTAGAGAAAATCTCTATTATACATGTTTTCAGCTTAACTTTTCCTCCTTTACTTGTTAAAATGTGCTACTCTGGCACTTTCTTACATTAACTTCTGACTGTATAAATTATAAACCAGCAGGGACCATTAAGCAAGTCTCACTGGACACATGCTTGTGATACTTATAGATAAGGACATTTTATTTATAACCCAATAAGTCATTGTATTAACATTTTAAAGTTTTCTTTTAGGTCTCCTTCTCCATGCTGGCAAGATGTTCCTTTTCTAGTTTTCACACAAAGCTGTAAAGATTTCAAAATAAAAGCCTACGTAATATTGTGTCTGAGATTGGAAGAGCTAGTCTATACTAATGAAAGCTTAAAAAACAAACAAACAAACAAAGTACAGCTTTTTTAATTAACAATTGTGGACCACTGTTTTGATAGGGAGAATATTAAAATACATCCAGTGGGAGGGATTTTTTTTTTTTAAACAAAACAAAAAAAATTCTCAGCAACAACATTCTTATTATTTTCTTCTTGTGTGTCATTAGTAAGGAAAGAAACAGCTCCATCTCTTTATTATGATATTATTAAAATGACCACATTTTGTAAATGAGAGTCCATTTTTGTTGCAACTTTCTTTTAGAATGGAAGAATCCATATGAAACTGGGATTTGAAGCTGTACAAAATTTCTCTGAAATTCTAATGGTTCAGGTAATCACAGAAGTGAAGAGAGGAGCAGACAAATTATTCAGTATTCACTCCTTCCCTCTTCAAACCCTTCTGAGTGACTAGTTCCAAACCAATAGTGTTTATAATCCAAATCCAGGTTTGCATATTGGAGTTCAGGCCCCTAATTTATTCAAACCACTGCATTTAATACCAGAAACGTTACCTCTGGGTTAAATGTAAGTATATGAATACTAAGTAGCTGAAGAGAACGGTTTTGTCATCTAGAAATACTTTACTTTTTCCTGCAAAAAAAATTGTGAACAAAACTTTCCATTTGAATTTTTTCCATGGAGTTTTTTTGTTTGTTTGGGTTTTTTTATTTATTTATTTGGTTGAGGTGTTCATTTCATCTGTTTTCAAAAAACAGATTATTCCAACATTTCAAATTTTCATTTTTCTCCTTTCCCCCCAGTTTATTTCCACTACATCGAACAGAATGAATTGCATTTATGTTTCACACTCATCTTTTACTTTCTCTCTCTCCCCCACTTCTTTTCTCAGCTCCTCCCCACCTTTTCCCCCACTGTCCAAACTTTGGAAAAGTTACAGAATTGCAAAAAGAAAAAGTGAAACTCTAACTTGGACACTGTAACTTTTCCAAAACGGGAGAAGTTTGGAAAAGGTACAAAATGGGAAAAGGAAAAAGTGAATAACCCCCCCTAAGCATCATTAATTCTATTATAGCCAGAGGAGAAAATGGGGAAAAAAAATATTTTTTTTTGAAAATATTTCATTTTTTTTAAAAAAAACCGTTTTTAATTTGAATCTAAATTAAATGTTTTTTAATTTCAAAGTTTCATATTGAAAAATCAAAGAGTCTTGTAAAAATAGTATTTTTCCAATGAAAATTTTCACTTTTGGAAAAAAATACCATTTTTCAGTGGGGGTGGGGGGGGGGTGGGAGAAATTAAGTACAAAATATTGAGCAGCTTTCTGCAATTCCTTCCATAATAACCATGTTTCAGAAACTTACATTTCATTCCCATAGTGAATGGCAATGAATAGACTTGATTTTCATTCAGCAACTTGGCCACTATATTCTATAGTTTATTTTTTTAGCTTTAAGTAGAAATTCATTTTCCCCATGTTTACATACTTGTGTCCATTGTCCAGTAATTTCTCAAGTATGACCAACCATGTAATATTAATATCAGTTATGACTATTTCTTCCTTTATTCCTCCCCCCCAAAATATCTTTACTTGCAATACCCACTTATGAACCTGTGAATTTAAACCTTTCTGGAGAAGTATATTGAGGACTTCAGTTCCCCCCCTCCCCAATTGCTCATTTTGTGCTATTTTAAGCTACCCTATATTGAAAAGGGAGGGGGGGGGAGCTTGTTTTTTGTTTGTTTTTTGTTTTTGGATACTGCCTATAAACAATACAGTAAGATTCAGCAGCCACTTATCAAAACTAAACGCATAAAATATTCAAGGTAGAAAACAAGGCCCCAGGCCAAAAATAAGTATGAAAGCAAAACAAAGGCAAATGTTTGTACCTTACTGCAATCTCAGCCACTCCTTTCTCTTTGCCAGCTCCCTTCAACCCCCCTTTTTTTCCTTTTGCTTTGAACCTTGTAGACTTTGCTTCCTAGTTTGCTCAAAAATATTGATCCATTTCAAATCAGAGTTAGATGCAGTGTTGCAAACTGTCAGGGTTCAGCACCTGCACCAGTCTACTTATGACCTACCAAGCACAGCTGGTCTTCACCAGGCAACCTGATTGCCTGCCCCCACCTGACCAATCAGGAAGGGCAGCTGGCTGGCTTTCAGTCCAGCACCAGCTCTCTGACTGCTCAATGGGTTCTCTTCTCCAGATGTGATCCGCCTTACTCAGTACTTACTACCTCAGCCTGCTCCTGGATTTGGCTCTCTCCCTGATGCTGGTTCTTTACTCTGGCTCTGACCCTTTGCATGTCTATTGGCTCCTGGTCCCGGTTTTGACTACTGGCATCAACTGACTTTAGGCCTGCCCCTGGGATTAGATCAGTTTCCCAGCTCCTGCTTAGATCACTAGGCCTGACTGCGCACAAGCATTTACCATTAAGATTCTGTTTGCAGTGCCACTCCCCTGCTTGTTTCCTCCCATTTTGTTTATAATCTGGACTGTCAGCTCATTGGAAGGTGCACCAGGAATGAAAGCCGTACATCCTAGAATTGCACGCTAAAAGAATTCACACATAGGTGAACTATTGTGGTAGCACTTAGGGACGCTGGTCGTAGATCAGGACCCCTTGTGCTACGTGCTGTAAGAGAGAGAGCGCTCCTGCCCCAAAGCACAATCTAAGTATGAGATGGCAGGTGGCTATAACAGATGGGAGCACATGGAGACAGAGACTTTCCAGTTTCTCAATTGTTATTGCTCCCTTTACTGTGGGGATAAATATCAGTTAGAGCACACACTGCATTCACCCCATTGATGACTGGCTTTGTGAGCAGTCTAGGTAGAGAGACCAAGAATTGGAGTGGGCCAGGGAGGCTGAATTCCCCTCTCTAATGGTTGTGCAGGTAGGTACGTTGACTGGGGGTGGGGGGATCTTGTCCAGTGACTGCTTTTGCTGTCACTTGAGTTGTGCTTTCTGATTGCTTCCAAAGTGATTATGCCTGCAACTGGCCTGTGGATAGAGAAGAGCTTTAAAGCTCCAGTCCATGCCATCCTGTCGCACTTTCCCACCCCAAAATCACACTGCTTTATTTTTAAATTGGCCCCGTTATTAAGGTGCCAGAGCCTGTTTTAATCTACTCACGTTTGCTGCATAAGTGAGTGACTCTGGACTCATCAATTTGGGTACTGGAGAAGCTCTGCTGAACCAACAGACTTCAGACCTGTTGTTAGAGGAGTGAAAGCAAGCATTTACATTGCATCTTTCATCTAAAGATTCCAAAGTTCAAGCAGTTGCTGTTTTTAGCCTAAGCTACATCTTGGGCCATGCAACCCTTTAGCTGGGTGTAGCTTGCAGTGGCCCATGTGCCTTATCCCGCTGATGGATGGATTCCCTCTCATTTCTTCTCGGGGGTGTTGCTTGAATACTGCAATACTATTTTTAATCTCTTGGCTGTGAAAGTTCATCTAGGATGAAGTAATTTTGCTTGTGGGGAAAATGGCATCTGCTTAAAAATGATCGCATGTATATATAGTTTATAAAAAGTTAATATAAGCAGAATGTGTATAGATGGGGGGAGGGATAGCTCAGTGGTTTAAGCATTGGCCTGCTAAACCCAGGGTTGTGAGTTCAATCCTTGAGAGGGACACTTAGGGATCTGGGGCAAAAATCTGTCAGGGGACAGTACTTGGTCCTGCTAGTGAAGGCAGGGGACTGGACGCGATGACCTTTCAAGGTCCTTCCAGTTCTAGGAGATTGGCATATCTCCATTATTAAGCACATAATTATAGATGTTTATCAGACATTTCTATGAAACTTGTTGACAGGATGGACTAACAAATGATTAAGTATTTATTAAATCAATTAATCATTTAACCTTTTAAAAACTATAAATAGAACCTTAATGTGAAGTATGACTGAAAATCAAGGATCATATCAAACATACATGGAAGAGACCTATCAGACCAGGAGTGTAGACTCCCCTTGGAGATACGTACAGTATTAAACTGCTATTAGACTTGACACTAGCCAAATTATGTCCTCAGTCGCTGCAGGGCAAATGAAACCCAATGTAGAGCTATGTTTGTAGAAGATTAGAATTGAGACACACTCCCTCATAAGGGACAGTATTATGAACATAGGTATTTGGAGATGTGCCCTGGAGAAAGGAATTGGCTGTGTGCACCAGCTCACTACAGAAGCTCTCCAGTCTGTTTTCTTCCTTTTTCATTCACTGGTTTGTTATTTAATGAACCCCAAGATTGTTATACCTACAACTGTGTTTCTGCCAATCCACACACTCAGATTAGCAAAGATGATCTGTTCAGTGTTCCCACCATAATCCTAGACATGCAGACCCCTATCACTTATTTGGTGTTGGATTGTAACATACATGGTTCTATTTTTGTTAATTTGAAAGATGCAGCAGCACCAAACGGGTAGCCATATGACAGAACAACATTGCAATACAGGAGTCTTCGATATAGCTCCTTACTCTTCAGTAACTTCAACCTCCATAAGAATGAAAACAGAATTAAAGTTTAATTAAAATGGTAAGAGACAAACTATGTACTTTATACATAAATGATGAAAACCACCAGAAAGGAGTAAAAGAGGCATTAGAAACAATGCATAAAAGCTTGCAGACACTTTTATTTCTCAGATATGTCAGTACATAGCCACATTTCACTTCAAATGCCTTCCCTACTGGTTTATTAAGATGCATGCTCTCAATCACATAATTTAATTTTGTTTTTTACAAAAAGGATTTTTCTTTTAAAGGGTCAAGTATGTAAGTAAGACACAAATAATTATGGGTGATTTGAAATGGGAAAAATAATGTCCAATCTTATTTTAAAGATTGGACACTTGCTTTTTTGCATAGACTAAACTTAGATTTTAGAGTGCTGGATCTTTTCTGTTCAAATCTTGTAATTTGATAACAGAGTTGAGTCAAGCTATTGTACCATTATGATGGAGGAGGTGAAACCTCATGTAAGCTGGCAGGATGATAGGTCCCCCTTCATTCAGGATAATTGTAAGAAGCAGTTAAGCTCCTTTTAGAAACAAGATAGCTGAAACAATAGGAGCCACCACCCAAAAAGCAACAGACCACATGCAAGTCTGGTTAGAAGCTGAGCTATGTGAGGAAGGGGTTTAATTGAGAACTGCATGCAAATGTAATGGAGTGAGTATTCTTTGGTGAAGGGGTGTGTGTCTGTGAGTAGAAGCCAGAGAACAGAGAGAAGCAGGCAGAAAGCCAATGAGATTGCCAGAAAACCACTGGAGAATAGCTCTGTGAGAAAGTCAAGAGAAGACTCCTGTATTGCAATGTTGTATATGCTTTCACATCTAGATTTGAAGTCAACTAATTGGCATAATCCATTCTTCAGATTACTGTGCATCAAGGAAAAACTGCATTGCCGAGTAATAAAGTCTGGATTTTCTCAATTCTGAGAGCATATAGACACAATAAAATAAAATAAAATAAAATAATGAAAGGACGCTTGAGCCTGAACTTTCATTTGTGTTCATATAGACAAATAATTGCTCCTGGACAGAACTCCACAGTGGTCCACCCACATGGATCAGGGCCTTATTTGTTCCACTATTATTCTGAAAATGGGGTGTTATAACTAGTAATAAAGGAGTAATTTAAGTATGGTAATATACATGTTATGAATAAATAAGTGCATTAAAGAAAAAATAATGTTTATTTAAGGTCAGCTTCCTGATAGCAAGCTACAAAATTGGTAGTTACTGGTGGAAGATGAAATATTCATAAGCATGTAAAAACTAATCCCTAAAAGCACGATAAATTGAATTCAAAGTTGGTAGCATTTTGTTATTGTGCATATCTTCTTATTGACATCATGGTTAGCATATGGCCAGTTTTTGCAGGGATGAGTGAAGGTAGGGCCTGTGTGCATTCTACAGCATCCATTAGGAAGGTGCATATTGTAAAGAACTCCATGTGACAAGTGATACACAATATATGTCCAGTGCTCTATGGTATTGTCTTACAAAAACCAGGAGTTATGTTACATATTTTACAGCTATGTCAAAAGGACAGGAGACAGTGGATATGATTTCATTAGGCCACAACTTTATTCTGGGGAGTACCCAGCAGATAAAGTTTGTACAGTGCAGATCAACCCATAATTGTTTACATGTACCTGGGGGCACCATTCCCGCTAAGCTGTGCGCATGCACACAGATTCTAAACCCTGCACACATGGCGAAACACTGCGCGCACAAAAATTTGCACAGAAGCACAACAATTTGTATAGAAGACATTTTTTGCGCACATGGCCTGTCAAAAATTTGCACAGAAGACATTTTTTTGCACGCACACCCTGTCAAAAATTAGAGGGAACATTGCCTGGGGGAGAGGGGCTGTTGGCAGCCCTCCCCCTTACCCCTTGTGATCCCCAGGCAACCCACCACTGGGACCTCACCCTCCTCTCCTGCCCTATGAGGGGGTGGGGGCTATAAAGGAGGTGAGTTTACTCCCTACCCGTCATAGGACCCCCGCAAATCCCTGATTTCTGCTCCGTTAAAGAATCTCCTTTAAATCCTTTCCTACTCCACTTTATCTGATCACCATATCCATTTCTCAGACTACCTGCAGTGGACATCTGTGTGATAGGATACTATCAACAGCACCCTGATCATTGATATTGCTGCAATCTGAAGAGTTCATGTCCAGCTGAGGGCAATAATACACATTCTGGTGCATAGGCGCCGACTTCCTGTGGCGACGGTGGGGGCTGACGCCCGGCATCGGGGGCAGGGCCCTGCCCCCGACGCCGGGCCCCGCCCCCGATGCCGGGCGACGTGGCGGGGCCCTGCCCCCAATGCCGGGCCCCGCCCCCGACGCAACGTCGCCCAGCGTTGGGGGCGGGGCCCCGCAACATCTCCCGGTGCTGAAGTAAGGTCCCGGGACTGGCGGGGAGCTGTGTGCAGGCCCCAGGAATGGCGGGGAGCTGCCAGTGGGTGCTCTGCACCCACCAATTTTTCCCCGTGGGTGCTCCAGCCCTGGAGCACCCACGGAGTCGGCGCCTATGTAATCTGGTGGGGGATTGTCACAGAGGTGCTCACAATCACTGGGCTAGTAAGGTAACTAGGGAGAATATAAGGGAAGGAAACAAGGAAGCTCAGAGGGTGAGCCTGGACTGGGGAATGAGGGCTACAGTGAACCCTAAACTTGCTGTAAGTCTGTGTTGCATGGTCTTACTGTGGAACAGGGAAATAATACACACCTTGGTGAAGTTAAACAGCCTGGGGTGTTTGTGACCGCGAAACCATCTGAATTGACCAAGCAGTGAGGTTCATCAGGTAGTGACAAAACCATCCTGTGACAATCTGCCACAAGGAGGCCCCAAAAATTAGCTTGGCTGCCTCCCTAGCTACCTAGCCAGGTTCCCAGGCATTTGCTGATGCTTTCTTTACTATTGGCCAAGAGGTATTAGCTCTATTACCCTCATCCTCCCTGAATAACTCTGGTGCCTGTATACTATGTCTGGATAAGAAGTTACCCCTATGCCACCTGTGAATTTGGCCATCTCTCTATTGATGTGCACCCCAGCCTGGAGGGCGGGGGTAGGGCACTTGCCAGCTCCTTTCCAGTCTTCATTGCAACACATCCAACCAAGTAATTTTTTCTCTCCTAGGGCAGATCCTGGAACTTTGTCCTTCTTAGCTCTGAGCATCAAGTCCACCCCTTTACACATTCCCAAATAATTTCCCCACCAGTGATGAACCACAATCATATCTTATGCTTGTTCACAGGGCACCGAGGAGTGCAGAAGGGGCATCAGCTGGTTCCATAACATGTCCCTCCAATATCAGCTCAGGACTGCTTCACCTCCAAGGCCCAGGTGCAAACTTGCAGACACCTGGAAGCCCACCTATGCACCCTGTAAACCCTGTGCCTGCAGATCCACATCACCATCTGCAAGCACCTGAAAACAAAGGAAAATTAACATTGATTCCTCACATGGGGTCTCATGTACATTCTGCATGCTTCAGAATGCCAACACACAAATGCCGAATTGCCCTGGCTCCCAGATCAAGCTTGGCCAATACTGTTGCCACTCCAATCCCGAATGACTAGGAACCAAATTTTATGTGCTGGAAGCCCCAATTTGGTCAGTGGCCTGTCTCAAAACTGTAATAAACTGGTATGTTGTGAGGGGACTCCTCTCTCTGTGAATAAAGAGACCAGGGAGGGATGAGCCCTGTTGGCATATAGGACTTCATAGCCTATAAAGGGAAAATCCCAGGCTCGCTGCCCTCCTGTCAAAAAATGGATTAATCCTGGCCTCCTTGAGCCATATTTGACCTCCTGAAGGTTAATATCACCAATTGGAACTAAAGGATATATATTGGGAAGGGCAAAGCCCTTTCAGAGGAGTTCCTGCTGGACCCACATACTGTTTATTTATACTAAAAGATTCTAACACCAGGAATGCTGCCCTGAAAAAGGCTACCTCTTGTCCACAATGACATATGGGATCCAGGGTCTGCACCAGATCCTTAAGTGTATTAACAGTGATGGGACAATGTGTATCCTCCTTAGGGCCAGTGCTTTGAGACCAACTCACTAGAAACCTCTCAACTGAAAACCCACTACAAGGATCTGGGTAACCCTTCAGCCAACTGACAAACATAAGGCACAATAGGCAAATGGAGATGGTTGATGATTTCAGTTGCTGTGTTGGTACCATCATGTACCGCAGCATCCAGTCCTCTGAAGTCAGCTATGTTGCTGACCGGCCCTCCAGCTCCGGAAATGGCACAAAATCATTAAACAGCTTCTCTCATAGCTCCAAAACATTTGCAGAGCCACTGATCTCTGCACTATACTGACAATCATCATACACCAAAGTTCCATTGTGCTAGTGGCAGCCGTAGAAGTTCCTTGCTGGCTCCTGGTGCCAGCTCCTGAAGATAGTACAAATGCCCTCACCAAGCTCGTTACCCTGTGATCTTGAGGCCTGGAGATTGATAACATACCACTATCCATTGCCATGTTTTAACACCCTTTGTTAGCAAACTGTTACCCAAACAATCACTGCCACCAAACCGGGGCGGGGGGAGGGGAGAGAAGGAGGAATTGGAAGTGTTATATCCCGCACTATCTCTTTTTTGTTTCCAGGTGGACGACCATTTCTGGGCCCACCACCTGCCATGGTAAAATACCCCCAACCTGTTCTTTCCAAAGCACCTAAGTGGCTCTTTAAATCAGCCTCTATCCATTCCTGACTGCACAAACACAGGCATAAATAGTTCCCTTCTTTTTTGGTCACCGGTTACCCCTGGCAGGGGAAGGAAGATGTATTATTGTCCCCAAGCTGACCTGGTATGAAGCTGCCTCCACGTAGCATGTATCGCTTTGGCTTTTCAGTCCTTAAAGGGGCATGTAGCACAACACAGCAAAACCTCCTTAGCTCCTGCCTCTGCTAGGTTCGCCAAGTCACCCTGAGGTTAGTGACCAGAGATGCAGTTTATTTACAGGCTTTTTCCCTACCCAATATTCCACCATGTACAGTTGGCCCTTCATTGTCTGCAGGTGGGTGGAAGGGAAAAGCTACTTTCCTGATTCCACTCCCTGTCTTTTCCCTTTCTTTCTGCTCTTCCCTAGACTGCTTGCCCCTGAGGCTTTTATACAGCCCAAGGTTAATTAGGCAACATCTGTCTCTGCCCCCCACCCCAATTAGAGCCAGGTTATCTCCAGTCAGCTCTAATTTATTCTCCTAAGTGAGAGCTGGCACGACAGAGGGCTGAATCAGCAACCCTTTGCCCAGCAACCTGTCACAGGGCAACACACCTGCTCTAACAAGCCAGATGAAGCAACCTACTGCTTAATGTGAAGTGATGTCATTCTTCTTGAGTGCCATCTATGTCACCTTATGAGAGGCAGAAATGGTGGTGCTGCCTAAAGGTAAGGCTGCCCAGCACTTCCCATTTTAAAATCTTGTATCTGGATTGCTAATAACTTTGCTAAGTGTAATTGTTTAATCTGAAGTTTCCCACCCCAGGTCTATACCTTGAAGGTTATTTGTATGTTGCAGCAAAAATGATTAATCAACATCTGAGAAAGAGATTAGGAAATTAAGTTGTTTGGCCTCTGTTAAAAAAGTTCTTACAATTGTCTAATTGAGACGCTCTAGTACCTCATGCTTTGGAGCAGGAATTTGAACTAGGTGTCCTTCATGTCAGGGATGTGTCCTGTGACAGTCTAGCAACATTTAACCAAAGTGGCTTTGAAAAATTTCAGTTTGTTCACATTCAGTAGAATTAGACTATGATCATGTAACATATTGGGTACCTCTTGTACCTATTAAGGTTGCATAGACAACCTTTTTTTTCCTCGCATTTCTTAACTTTTTGAGTGCTAGACTTTGCAACTTTACTCATAATATAGCTCTTTTAAAAGAACACTAATCTATTACCAAAGAATTTAGAGAAATATGTATATGAAGACTCATTCATAGAGCACAGATTACAGTCTCTGGTGGTTTGGCCCTGTTTTATGGGCTGCTTCAGAGAAGGCTTGGGGTCATGACCTGTCTCTCTCCCCTCCCTCCGCATCTCCTTTGGGTGGTGTATTCTCTCAAAGCCACTGGATTCAATGAAGAGACTTCCATTAATTTCACTAGGCTTAGTGAACAGTTCCTGCCATGACTGAACACAGTATCTCCGCACGTTAAGCTGGAGGTATAAATTCCAGCTTGAGGAGACATACCTGTGCTAGCTCTGATCTATCTAACTAGAACACTAAACACAGAGTGTAGCCACGGCAGTGTGAATAGCAGGAGGGGCTAGTCGCCCAAATACATACCCATCCAAGACAGCTGGCACATATTCCGGGTTGCTAGCCCCTCCCAAGACTCAGACTGTCACAGCTACATTGTATTTTTAGCATGCTAGTTCAGTCAGAGCTAGTGCAGGTATGTCTCCTTGAGCTAGAATTTACACCTCCAACTTGACATGTAGACACATCCATTGTGCAATCTGCAAAAGAGTTGGGGATAGAGCGTAGTCTTGCATTTTACCACCCATCCCTCAGAAGTGGTTCCGACTGGGACCTTCTCATCTAAAAGCAAAAACCTCAGCTAGTTGCAGGGCTAGGATCCTCTATCCTGGTCTTGCATTCAGCACACACATTTACCTGTTAAAGGGCATCTATACCTTTCTTCACATTGTATACTTTCTCTGTAAAACAATCTGAGGATCAAAAAAACCACACCAATGATAAGGTTTTGACAAAAATAACTAGATTGTTACTCTATTTAGCATTCTACTGCTGACCATCACCATACAAAGCAAGGTTAGTACAATTCAGTAGTGAATATACTGCCATTTTTTGGTTCGATACCAACAGAAGCATTAAAATAGAACTATTAATTATGTATGAGTTCCTTTCTAATGCAATAACTATTTTTAGCCTTCATTGTTGGTGCATTGTTTTAAGAGAAGAGGTTATCATATGATGGGAAGATGAGTGCATCAGCATGTTTGCTACGAACGAAAAGCTTGCTCATAGTAGTATACACCAGAATGCAAAATAATATTAGAGAGGACAGTTTGAGACTAGGCTGTTCTCTGGTCTGCACAGAGAAACACTAGGCCAGAGTCATCCCTGATATAACTTTGCTGATGTTACCAGTCGAGTTACACCAGGGATTAATTTGATTCACAGTCTATACACAATGCAGAGAATGACATACTTAGTAGGGATAGCACTGGAGTAGTTCCCCTGGGAGTTGCAGATGAGCATAGGGGTGGTGGGGGGCGACATCCTAACCTGTATAAAGCTTGTGCAATCTACATGTGTGTAAAACTTAATTCCAAGTTTAGTTAATTAAAAAATACAGAAGGCTTTTTTATATATACAATGCTAGAGATTCTTTTACAAAGTGAGTCATGGGAGAGAAAATATAAGGTAAGCCCACCTAAGCCCACCTTGCTTGTTTTCTTGACTTCTATTTCTGGACACCTGGATCCTGCTAAGACCTTCACACCTGATAAGTAACACTCTGCCGCTTTGAGCATTAGAAAAAGCTCTTTTTTCAGAAGTGGCATCCGGCCTTAAGATCCTCAGTTTGCGTCCTCACTCAAGAGATTTTTCTAGTTTATAAATACCAAAGGCCAGAAGAGACCATTTGATCATCTACTCTGACATACTGGATAATGCAGGCCAAATCCCCCTCCCCAACACACACACAAATCCCTAGAACATATTTAGTACATTCTTGACATGTATGCCTCCCCGGCAGGTACTTTATGTACTAAATCTACCAAAATTCAGCACAGAGGGAGTTCAAATCTTCCAATTTGGTACCAAGGAGAGGAATTTGTCCCTGCTTAGCTTTAAACTGAAAACTCTCAAACACAGAAGCAGAATACCTGCTATTTGAGCTAAAGGAGATTAGAAGGGTGGAGTGTGGCAGAAAGAAAGAGGATACAAGAAAAATATCAATAGTGTAAGAGTTCTTAGATGTTATCCAATAAGGCAACAAAAGACAGACCAAATCATTTGTGGCCTCAGACAGTCGGCTTAGCTTCTGATTATGAAGTAGATACTGTGACAGGTTGGGGCCACAGAGACCTGCTTGGTGCTGCCACCTGGTGTGCCAAGGCTACTTCTGCCCCTGCTTCCAGGCCTTTTCCAGCTTGGGACTCCCGAATCCTGTCTGTTTTGAGTCAGATTCCACTGATCTGCTGCAAACACAGACCCAGGTCCAAACCAAGTCCACTCACCACTGTAAGGCCCCTGGAAGCGCTCTTGCCTTTGACACCCAGCTGCTCAACTCCAAGGAGGTTCAAACCCTTAATAAATCCGTTTTACCCTGTATAAAGCTTATACAGGGTAAACTCATAAATAGTTCGCCTTCTATTTCAAAGATAGAAAGATATGCACAACTGTTTGCTTTCCCCAGGCACTAACTCGTACTCAAGGAAACTTAATAAGTAAAAAGTGATTTTAATAAGTACAGAAAATAGGATTTAAGTGAGTTCAATTAGTGACAGACAGAACAAAGTGAATTACTGAATAAAATAAAATAGAACACGCAGTTCTATGTCTAATCACCCTGTGTACAGATAAACCCCTCACTAGGTCCAGTAAACAGGTTATCTTCCTTCTAGCCTGGGTTCAGCAATCACTCACCCCCCTAATGTCTTTGTCCTTTGTTCAGTCTCTTTCAGGTCTCCTTGGGGGGTGGAGAGCTTCTTCCTTTAGCCAGCTGAAGACAAAATGGAGGGGTTTCCTCGGGGTTTAAATAGATTTTCTCCTCTGGGTGGACACCCCTCCCTCTCCCTGTGTAGCATCCAGTTACCAAATGGAGTTGGGGTCACATGGACCAGTCACCTGTCCCTGCACAACTCAGTTCCAGACCAGCCACATTCCTGGCAAAGTTCAGATGTGGATTGGTGACTGCAAGTTCTATTGTCTGTTAAGGGCTTCTTGATTGGGCACTTAACCTGCACATTCCTTTCTCAAGAAATACAACCGATATTCATAACTTCAACTACAACAATGATACATGCATACAAACAGGAGGAATAAATTCAGTAGGTCATAACTTTCACAGAGATATGTTACATGGCACATGTAGCATAAAACATATTCTAGTTACATATATACATTTATAAGCATCTCCCCATAAAGTTTTATGGGGAACACCATCACAGATACAAAGTGGGATGATAAGTGATCTATTGAAAATATGTCCTCCTTAGCAGAATCCTATCAGAAACGAATTCTTCCAAAAGGATTCATAGTGTAAAGCAAATACTGCTCTTCTGCCAGCAGGCACCATAAATCTGAATCTACTAATGCTACAATAAGTGGTTTGAGCATCCAAGTTGCCTTCCAGCCATAGTTCATAATCTTCACTTTAAGTGCAACTTTGTTACCATCTCTCCTGTTGGGATACTGGAAAGTTATGATCAACAAGCTGTCTGAGAACAATATATATCAGATTCCAAAGACTACCTCCAGTTCCAAGTCTGTTAATCATGGTGCCATGGCAGTAAGCGTGATGCTAGTGGAGTAACCATTCCCTTTGCTCTTTCTCAGATTCTCATCGGTCTGAGAGTCAGCTAAAGATAGTTGATGACACTCCTAATGTTTCTAGAGAAATCCAAGGGCTTGGTAATTTCCCAAGCCACTCTTCTGCCTTATGATTCAGAAAAATCTTTAATTCTGTTTCTGTTACAGGCATTAACAGGATATGTTGGCACTATGAGCGAGGGGTGAGATTCCCACCTTTCACAGAGTTACCTGTTGTAGCTCATCTGAGGTAACATACTAAAAATAGTAATGTAGTGGTGGCAGCAGTCACGGCAGCATGGACTAGCCACTCTGAGTATGTACCCACAGATTCAGGTGCATTTGTATTGGGTCAGTTAGCATGTGCTGCTACTACCTCTGCCTATGCTACCACAATGACACTACTATTTTTAGAGTGCTAGCTCAGATAAGAGTGAGCATATGTCTGCATGAGATGGGAATCCACCATTAGTTTATACCAGAGATGTAGCACAGACTCCCTATTCTTTCTTAGCACTGATCGGCACTCCACTGTTGTGTTTGACAAGGTCAAACATCATCTGTTCACATAGAATATCAGCGTTGGAAGGGACCTTAGGAGGTCATCTAGTCCAACCCCCTGCTCAAAGCAGGACCAATCCCCAATTTTTGTCCCAGATGCCTAAATAGCCCCCTCAAGGATTGAACTCACAACCCTGGGTTTAGCAGGCCAATGCTCAAACCACTGAGCTATCCCTCCCCCAAAGCTTTTGATACAGTCTCCCACAGACATCTGTCACATGTATCGGGAGGTACCCCCACCAAAATATATAACCCTCCCAGAGCAAGTATTTTTACAACCTTAGTTTGGAATCATTATCCACTTTCCTTTTATTCTCCTTCTCGGTTAAGTGACTAACCACTGAGGGAAGTTACTCTAGTACATGACATGCCTATTTTTATTTTTGATTAATTGTAATATGATCAAAACTTAAAGTTAAGTTCCTTGTGGGCCATCTTCCACTCATTTGGCTGTGTTTTGACTCTGTTTTTTGTTACTGAAGAGATCAGATGTCTTCTAGCTAGTCTTTTTAGCTTATAATTTATTATCTGTTCAAGTCATCCACATTGTATTTTGAACCACCCACAAAGTACACATTTAATATTGTCAGATAAAATAAAAGGTTTTTCTGTACAGACCAAAGGAAAACCAAGAATAAGAGACTTATTTCTTGAATATATGACAAGTGCAGTGCTTATGTAGTGATTACTGAGGCTTGGAGTGTATTGAAAGTATGTGAACATAACAAATCTAAAGCTGGGGAAAGTAAGTGGAAGGAACTTAAGTGATAATTAAAGCAAGAAAGAAAGAGACTCAAATTAAAATGTAGAAGAGGAATCTTGACTAACTCAAGGCATGATTGTTTAAGCAAATCTTTATGGAAAGCAAATGTCAAAGTGAATTTCATCATTTGCATAGGAAGGGTTTAAAAAATAAAAAGCACATCCAGTCAGAACACAGACATTAGTTATTGTTAATATTATAGCAACCAAAAATGGTACTAGGTGTTTCACAGAAGAGAGCCTGATTTGGCCCCTGCCTCAAAGAGATTACATTCTAAATATCAGTAGGGTCTCCCTCCCCTCACTCAGAAACTGTGCTAGCCCAATGGGTCCCTTATTACCCCCTAAAATATTAATTGCATTATTTCCAAAAAGCTATCTCTCACACACACACAAATATATGTGTCAAAGCCCAGATTAAATAAGATGAATGGTATTTTTGAGGTAATACTAAATTGGAGCCTCCTTGAGCTGCTTGGGGGTAATTGCTTAGTCTACTTATGCCTAGTGCCACCACTGCCCTCACTCCCCACCAACCCGGTAGAAGCTTCTCTATGTTTGGAGAAGGGGGAAGAGTGGGTGGAGTGTATAGGCCCGAGGTATGAGCTTTATGCTAGTCAGTTTGTCCCCCCTTAATCCCCCCCCTTCCTCTGGTGGCCATCAGGGTCTCAAGGTGAAGTTTGCTAGGGGTCAGAGCAGAATGTCATATCACTCTCATCTCTCAGTGGGACAGCATGAGGGAGTCCTCCTAATATCCTCCACAGAGCCCCCCTCTCAGACTATTAATGCAGAAGGGAATGATCTGGTCATGCTACTGTTGTCACTACTCCTTTACTCTCTGGTTTTCATGTGCAAGATATTGATTTGTGAATCCATTTTATTGTTTAGCTTTAGTTAACTAACATATTTGTATTGCTGTAGCAACTAGAAACCCCAATCATAGAGACTCCATTGCGCTAGATGCTGTATACACATTGAACAAAAAAAGATGGTCTCTAACCCAAAGATTGTACAATCTAACTATGAGATCGGATACAACATCATGTTGATACAAAGAGACAGACAGGGGAAGCACAAGGAAACAGTGAACCGTTCAGCTGTTTTGTTGTTGATGATTTATATAAGGTTTCTGATCCTTTCAAAAGTTATTCAGTTTATAATTCAGTTTCAGTGGATTAGCTTTTTTAAAAATTCCCTTAATTTTCAGTTCGGCTTCTTATCTAGTGTCTGAGTTTATTTTAATATCTAAAACGTTTTTACTTCTCTTCCTGCAGATCCTTTCTCTACAGGGCGATGGGAAATCTATACAAAAAGTGGAATGCCCAAAACCCATTTGGGTAAATTTGTATAAACCCTGAGATGTCTGTACCAGCTATTTCAAATGATTTATAATTCCACACATTTAATTATATTTTGGTAACATGTAAGGGGCAAACTTTGACTCACCATGCTCAGATATACAGCCCACCTGAAGGCAATGAGATGCTTGCAGTTCTGATGTGAGTAAATTTTGGTCTATGAACCCAAAGACATTAAGCAAGGGAAGTAATATGACCAAATAATATTCAATATGCTACCTAGCTAAAGCTTTTTAGGAACAGGCTCAAAAGCGTTATCATTTATCAAATACAAATGTGGTTAGCAATCACTCTGTTCTGTCTGAATATATGACCAAACCATTTTCTAGTATGTGTAGTTGCCTGCCGTACAGTAACTGCTGTTTGATTTCCATTATTTTAATTCCCCAAGCACAGATCTTCTTCATTTCCTGTCCAAACGATCAGCTGTATTGGCAAATCGCTCCATGATAGACTTGTGATCCTCTTCAATTCCAAAGACGGCATAACTCACAGATTTAAACAGAATATTTCCATCCCCTGTGACAGAAACTGAATAAAACTAATGGATATTTTAGTGACTGATTTTCTGTTGGGAAAATGTGATTTTTCTAACTAAAAATTCTGGCGAGTGCAGAGGGAGCATTCTGTTTCTGAGAGAGTAGTGGATCAAAGCTGACATTTGTGTGACTGGAGTAGATCCTAAGTGTATATGGTCATGATGAATTTTGTTGTTTTTTTCTTTTAATTAGTGTTATTTTTTTCCTGGGAAGCAAGCTACTAATCTGAACAATCAGAGAGAAAATGTTTATTTGTATTCTGGGTAAAGATTAATACAATAATAGCAAAGCCACAACAAAACACAACACACAAAAATCATTCTGCAATAGACCCACCTCTCTAGCATGTTTGAGTCCACTCCTGACAAATGAAGGATGGTCTGAATGACATGGTTTTACTCTGGGGATAATACACAAGGCACAGAGGAATGAGGAATCCTCAGCCTCTGAGTGCCTTGGGGGATTAATACCTATACTGCTCCCTAGAGCTAGCTATTCCAGGGTCTGATAAGAGTAGTTGATATGGCCTGCTGCTTTCCCTATGGAGGGTTTAACCCTTCTGTAGTTGCACTGAGCATGAACACACTAGTCAGACTCTCCCCACATTAACACTCCCTCTTGTTCTCCTTCTTGGGCAAATGCAAAATTCTACAACAGAGCAGGATCACAGATATAGGCCTTGCTCCCTTAGAACATGTTCACTCACCTCAGCAGTATCAGAGGGGTAGCCGTGTTAGTCTGGATCTGCGGAAGTGACAAAGGGTCCTGTGGCACCTTATACCAGACTAACACGGCTACCCCTCTGATACTTGAGACCATGCAAGGCACTGAATGTAGCCGTATGGAGTGGAAATCCATCAACCTCATGAAGAAACTTGCACAAGTACAGACAGATATCATCTTTCTCTCCAAATGCAAACGGATGGACATCATACCAAATGGACTGAAGGTGAAAAATCCATTGCTATCTACTTACTGCACAGACCACAGTGAGATTATACCATACACTATCAAAGAAACTGAGGAACCACCTGATCAGCATCCTACACAGCAAACAGGAAAACATCAAAAGAGTTCTCCAACCTGGAAACTTTCATAAATAACCAATCTTCCACACAAACGGACTTTAATAAAATAAGACAGGAGATCTACATTAAACACTTCACCTCTCTACAAAGGAAAAAGGACTGTAAGCTGTCTAAAATCCTACCTGCCACAACAGTGGTACCCCCAATTCACCCAGCAATATCGTCAATCTATCCAGCCACACACTCAGCCCGGCAGAAGAGTCTGTCCTATCTCGGGGACTCTTTTTGCCCCACCACCCCCACCAACATGATTCAGTTCTGCGGTGACCTGGAAGCCTACTTTCGCCGTCTCCGACTCAAAGAATACTTTCAAGATAACACTGAATATCGCACAGATACACAGATACCCTCCCACCAACAGCACAAGAAGAAGAACTCCACATGGACTCCTCCTGAGGGTCGAAATGACAGTCTGGACCTATACATAGAATGCTTCCGCCGACGTGCACAGGCAGAAATTGTGGAAAAACAATGCCGCCTGCCTCATAACCTAAGTCGTGCAGAACGCAATGCCATCCAAAGCCTCAGAAACAACCCTGACATAATCAAAGAGGCTGATAAGGGAGGTGCTGTTGTCATCATGAACAGGTCTGACTACCAAAAGGAGGCTGCCAGACAACTCTCCAACACCAAATTCTACAGGCCACTCTCCTCAGATCCCACTGAGGAATACACTAAGAAACTGCACCATCTACTCAGGACATTCCCTGCACTAACACAGGAACAAATCAACATACCCTTAGAGCCCCGACCGGGGTTATTCTACCTACTACCCAAGATCCACAAACCTGGAAAGCCTGGACGCCCCATCATCTCGGGCATTGACACTCTCACTGAAGAACTGTCCGGATATGTGGATTCTCTACTCAGACCCTATGCCACCAGCACTCCCAGCTATCTCCGTGGCATCACTGATTTCCTGAGAACTACAATGCATTGGTAATCTTCCAGAACACACCATCCTAGGCATCATGGATGTAGAGGCTCTCTACACAAACATCCCACACACAGATGGAATACAAGCTGTCAGGAACAATATCCCTGATGATGCCACAGCACAACTGGTTGCTGAACTCTGTGATTTTATCCTCAGGCACAATTATTTCAAATTTGGTGACAATATATACCTCCAGATCAGTGGCACCGCTATGGGAACCCGCATGGCCCCACAATATGCCAACATTTTTAAGGCTGACCTGGAACAACGCTTCCTCAGTTCTCGTCCACTCACGCCCCTTCTCTATCTACGCTACATTGATGACATCTTCATCATCTGGACCCATGGGAAAGAAACTCTGGAAGAATTCCACCATGATTTCAACAGCTTCCACCCCACCATCAACCTCAGCCTGGACCAGTCTTCACGGGAAGTCCACTTCCTAGACACCACGGTGCAAATAAGCGATGGTCACATTACCACCACCCTATACCGAAAACCCACTGACCGCTATGCCTACCTACATGCCTCCAGCTTCCATCCCGGACACACCACACGATCCTTTGTCTACAGCCAAGCACTGAGGTACAACCGTATTTGCTCCAACCCCTCTGACAGAGACCAACACCTACAAAATCTTCACCAAGCATTCTCAAAACTATGCTACCCACATGAGGAAATAAGAAAACAGATCAACAGGGCCAGATGTGTACCCAGAAGCCTCCTGCTGCAAGACAAACCGAAGAAAGAAACCAACAGAACTCCTCTGGCAATCACTTACAGTCCTCAGCTAAAACCTCTCCAACAGATCATCAGTGATCTACAACCCATCCTGAACAATGACCCCTCACTTTCACAGGCCTTGGGAGGCAGGCCAGTCCTCGCCCACAGACAACCCGCCAATCTGAAGCATATTCTCACCAGCAACTACACACTGCACCATAATAACTCTAACTCAGGAACCAAGCCATGCAACAAACCTCGATGCCAACTTTGCCCACATATCTACACCAGGAACACCATCACAGGACCTAACCAGATCAGCCACACCATCACCGGTTCATTCACCTGCACATCCACCAATGTTATATATGCCATAATATGCCAGCAATGCCCCTCTGCTATGTACATCGGTTAAACTGGACAGTCCTTACGCAAAAGGATAAATTGACACAAATCAGATATAAGGAATGGCAATATACAAAAGCCTGTAGGAGAACACTTCAACCTCCCTGGACACACAATAGCAGATTTAAAGGTAGCCATCCTGCAGCAAAAAAACTTCAGGACCAGACTCCAAAGAGAAACTGCAGAGCTTCAGTTCATTTGCAAATTTGACACCATCAGCTCAGGACTAAACAAAGACTATGAATGGCTAGCCAACTACAAAAGCAGCTTCTCCTCCCTTGGTGTTCACACCTCAACTGCTAGAAGAGGGCCTCACCCTCCCTGATTAGCTTACCTCGTTATCTCTAGCCTGAATCTTCCCTGCACTGGACATTTCCACTGCTTGCATCCGAAGAAGTGGGTATTGACCCATGAAAGCTTATGCTTCAATACCTCTGTTAGTCTATAAGGTGCCACAGGACCCTTTGTCGCTTTCACCTCAGCAGCACCTCCTCACAGCCAGGTGTGGCAAAGCAGCTGTTTCCCCATATGGTATCTCCTTCCCACAATCACTTTGTCACTGCAGTTGTCTCTCTTCCTTCAACTTGACCCTTCAGACAGTTCACACTTTCTGTTACACCAGAATGGATGGACTAGAGTCCAGTCAAGGCATAGTCAAATGACCTTATAGAGGACTTCTGTCCATCTCTATGGTCCTTATACACCCCTTCCCCCCAGGGGGTTTTACCTTGTCTTTGGTAATGGCTGGTAGGAAAACCCTTCCTCTACTCTAAGTTCCAGCCCAGCCAAGACCTACAGCTAGCAGCCAAGGTCTATTCACTCTGACTCTTCACTGCTTCTACTCTCAAAGAGTGACTATACCCTCTCTCCCTGCTGCTTCTCTCTGCTACAAACTTCCTGGCTTTATAATTACCACTCAGCCCGTCTCCAGCTGGACCTTATCCTCAGTTAAGCCTGGATTTCTCTCTCTCTTACAGGTGCTAACAGATATATTAACTGGCCTCTCTGGCCACACTAACCCCTTCACAGCCCTACAGACCACACTCGTTTACCATGCTATATTATGAAACCAACAGCATCTAAGGAAGTTGGTTTCCGTGGAGCAGTAGAGATGGGCTCCGTGAAAAACTGCAGTTTCAGAAATGCAATATCTCTTACTGTTTATACATAATGATGTACAAGCCAAGTCACCTCAGTATAGATGTATGGCATGAGAGGACTTGAATTTTATTTATATTCTATAGCAACTGAAAAAGATTGTACAGATTTGATTCGAAGCAATATTTAGGTACGTCAGGCAAAAAAAGCAATTAGGCTTCCGGCAGAATTGTTCAATTCTCACTCTTCCACTCAAGCTTTATTATATTCATGACATACTTCATGATTAGCCTTTTCTTTATTGTGCACTACTAACTGGAATCCTCTTACAGACACACTCAACCAGACAACACATTCAAACTGTCTGTCTCTCAAGGACGGTTTTAACTCTAAGAGTCTAAGTATATGAACAGGTAATTCAGCATCACTGTAGTAGACAATGCCTATATTGTGGGGATGGTCCAGGATTGCAGAACTGAGGTAGAGTGCGCTAGACTTTACCTGTGGCTTTCTTTCAAGATTTTGCTGTTTTCTGGTTAAGAGAAATTAAAAATGACTTCAAATTCAGTTGTAATACAGAAACATTTCTGGTTACAATTGAATGTTTGCTATTTAACAAAAACGGCCAAGATGTACTCAAGTTGTCAACATTTTCAAAGTTGAAGCATGCCAACAAGTGCGTTTTGCATAATATTTACCTTCTGCTAGGAAACTGCTGCTAGAGATTTAAATAAAGATGTTCTAGGTAGTACGAAAGCAAAGTGTTGGATTGCCACTTAATTCTAAAGTGGAAATGGAAGGTAAGCAGCAATGGCCCCTGAAACAACTTCTCTATCAGTGCACTCGTTACTACAGATGTATTTCCAACTTTTGTAGTCATATCAATGGATGATGGTATGTGTGCTGTTACTCTGAATTTAGGCAAGTTGGAGCTAACATAGGGACTCAGGGTGAGATCCTGGCTCGGCTAAAGTCAAGGGTAAAACTCCCATTGACTTCATTGGAACCATGATCTCACCCTCTATCTGCTCTCAGTTCTGAATTTTTAAGCTGAGGACACAATCCCTGCATGAAGAACCATTCAGGCACACCCTGGCACCTACATAGAAACCCACTGACTCAACAGGCCAAGGGTCTTCCCACACAGATTGCAATGCAGGATTGAGCCTTCAGTCTCTGCCTGTTACACAGAGGATGCTGTATGAGCTCAATAGGAAGGAATACTCTTTTCCTCCTCTTTCCACTAACTGCATCATCTTCTTTTCTCTGAAAAAATTCCTTATTAGATTCTCTCTTCGTTCCAAGAAAATCATTCCCAAAAAATCCATTTTGTCCTTAATTAGCTTTTAGAGAAATAAGGAAAAGCAGAAAATAATTGTTTTGAAAAAAAAGTACCTATAACCAAAGAAAAGTAACAAGAAAAAAAATCAAATTGAGTCAATTTTCACCTTTTCTTTTGGTGAATGATTTCATGTGCAAACTCCTTTCCTCTTCAAGATTTTCCCTGCAGCGAGTGTGATTACTGTGGGCTATAGAGGTATAACTGAAACTGAGAATGTGCAGTAACCAACATGTTCTGTTTGATTTTGAACTCCCCTTACAGTCTGAGACACAGCTTTCATTTTATACCAGCAAAAAGTAGGGCTTATGCCATTAAAAGCAGCTTTACTTGTCATCAGAAATATAACATATCAAATGAAACGCAGTATTTTCTCTCTCTCCTTTCAAACTGGTGCCAACATATGAAATTTCTCACATCATTGTGATTTATTTATATAATGATCAAACTTATATGCATCTGTCAAAGATATTTTATGATTCAGTTACCTTCCAACAGATCAAAACTATGCCAGTTTCCACTTACCAGTCAACATCAGACAATATTTTTAAATCCTAATATTCAGGATAGTCATACAAAATTGTACAGTACAGCAACATTGAAGAGGGATCAATATTTCAGAGGTGGTGTAGTTTGCTATTATAAGAACTTTGAATGTATATGGCAACTTACAATGTACAAAAGAAAAAGGTACCTTATCTGAAGACTTTACAATATTACAAATCTGAATCCTTGTCCTGTGCATTGTATTTATATGGAACCATGTGTGGAGACAATACTGGCAGTAAAATCAGCTTTTAAAGGCTCCACCAAACACTGGGTTCTAAGAAGGGTTTGAAGGAACAAGGGATAAGAGGCTATTTGACATGAAGACAAAGGAGCAGTAAGGAAAAAGGCTACAACTGAATTTCGAACACAAAAAGGGTGGAAAAAAAATTAGAACAGAGACACAAACAATGTATAGACTTATTACAGAAAAATTCAGAACACATATACACAATAAATTTGTGTATCACACACACACACACACAAAATACTCAAACATTTTAAAATTAGGAAATCCTTCTGGCAGTACTTAAACGTATTTTTAATTGCCACTCTATTGGATTCAGTATACTATTTAAGAGCCTGACCCAGCTCCTGTGGAGTTCAGCAGGAGCTAGATTGGGCAGTGAAAGATGAGCTGTCACGTGGCATGCTTAAGAGGGTGAAGGGTTTTGTCCAGTGCTATCCAGTTAATAAATCATCTTTGGGAAAGGATGAAGGGTCCGTATTTCTTTCTTTCAGGTTCGAGATATCTGTAATCAAGCAGACTCTGCAGCTTGAGTATATAAGGTTAAAATGGGTGTCAGATTTTGATCGTTTCCTAGAGTTTAAGTGCTGAAGGGAGCATTAGATCATCTAGTCTGACCTCCTGTGTATTGCACGTCATTCTATTTCATCCAAATATCCCTATAAGAGAAAGGTGAAGACTAAGCTTCAGGAATGTTTTTTTTTTCTGGACTCCAGCTTCTCCATCCAAAAGAGAGTAGGCTTAACACTTAAACACCAGTATGTTACTATTTGCGAAGACTCAAATGATTATAATTTATGTTCACATTTTTTCAGCCATTTGAGTACGATGACTACATGTGGAACTCCTGAATGAACCCTGCTTGTGTCTCTGGCCTTGAGCAAGTCATTCAAGGTCTTCTGTGTCTGTTTCCGCCCCATCTTTAAAAACAATCAAAATGTTTTATTCCAAAAAGACAAAATGAGACATTTTGACATTGTCAGAACGTCTCCCTTCCCACTGCAGTATTTCCTCTGAAATTAAAATTGGGCAAAACTGATGTGATTTTGTGAAGTGTTTCACTTTTGATGGAACTGCATTTTTAACTGAAAAATTCCATCAAAGTTTTCTCACCAGCTGTATGATACTCTTTTAATATACTGGTTCCGTGTAGGTCTAAACTTTCACTCTTAGTAAATATGTTCCATTTTGTTGCAATCCTAATGTACCTTGACTTAGAAGGGTTATTTTATCATAGCTCTCTTCATGCTTTCTCAGTCTTCACAAAAGACTATAATATTTTGTGCTTACAATTTGTGATGCAAATGGGCGTACGCTATGGAATCAGATGGGATTGAAAATAAAACTTTATTTCATGCAGTATTTTAGCTAAGACTTTTAAGAATGGTCACGGAGGTGCAAAAATCATTGCTTTTGCTGCCAAACCATTCAGCCTTCACAATAAATGTCTGTGGAGCCCTTTGCACCTCTAGGTATATTTGTCTCTGTAGTAAATAGTGGCAACTGTAGCAAATGATTGCTGGTTTTAAAATGAAAACTGAAAATCGTTCAGATCAGATGACTGTAAATGAATCTAAGCAAAATGACTTTTGCGTCTATCCATTTAGATCAAAGTGATTGGCAGTTTTCCGCTACAAAACCATCAAACCTATGTACCAAAAGAACATTTCTCTAACAGCTACCCAAGTGAAAAAATAAAAATAGCACCCTGCAAACTGAGGAGAAAAAACATTTGAATATGCAAAATTAGGTGGGAAACAAAACCTTTTTCTTAGCCACATAATTATGAATGTTGAAAACGTGCCCCTTAAAAAAAACCCATCACACACTTATGAATAAATACTATTTTACAGTACTGTAGTTTCCTTTTTCAAAAAACAAACAATAAAACAAGGCAAATACATCATAAGTATTTTCATCTGGAGAGAATTTGTTTGTATCTATTAATTTCATCCATTTCATTATGACGTATACTTTTCACATTCTAAGAGGGCTTATTTTTTGTAATGGTAGTAAACAAAATGAGCAATTATAATCTAATTAATCAAATGAATAATACTGCTGTAGTTTGTAAAGAACAGTATTAGGGTGATGTATTCTTACATAGTGTGATGCATTTACTAAATCAGCATGGGAAAAGTGCCCACCAAAATGGTTCAGTTAATTCTTTAAGGTTTGAGACCCCTATAATTAAGCTACTACTAAAGCTGCTCCTTTCAGTCTCCATCCTTCAAGATTAAACATAAGCTTGAGTATTTAGGTAACAGTTATGCAGTAGAAACATTATGGCTGGAATGTCCTCTTAATTGCAACAGATTAAAGCAAAAGTAACAAGACTTGGTGCTAGTGAGAACCATGCTTTTTTCCCCCCCGGAAGTCTTCTGTGGTTGTAGGATGGAATGAAAAATGTACCCAAGCAGCCAGTGCTACATTTAGATGTCAGTTGTGAAATCAATAGGTATTGGATTAAAGAAAGTTACAGAATGAGAAATGAGATTGCAACTGAGGCTACCTACTGGAATACATACTTAAGGACTGAATGGTGTACTTGCTTGCATATATGGTCTCTATACCCACAGAGTGTGTCCACATAATGCTGTGTTCACATGTATACCTGCGTCCACACTGCTTCTGTTGATATGGAGTGTTAACATTGCCATGTCAGGGGTGGTATTCCAGGATTCTATGCATCACAGGGAGACAATCTAGGAACCACTTTGCAGTGTGGTTTTGGTACTGTCCTCCACCTTGATACATTTGCCTGTGGCAGTTTCTGATCATGTTGCCCCTCACTACTATTGCCTACAAAAATGGGTAGAAGACGTGGACACTGAGATGATGATCTGGTTCTGTTCCTGCTCCTTACTCCAGGACAAATGGTTATGCAGTGGAATAAGAAACCGGAAAGATGCTGGATGGAATTTGGGCAGAACTGATGCATTGAGGACAGCTGACCTTGAGGGTCACTGACAATTCATTCAGCGCACAAGGGAACACATATGGTGAATGCCAGCATTGGCATGGTATGTCCTTGGGTGGATTGTCACTTCTGATACAGGAGAACCAGCATGGTCTGGTGGGATTACAGTTTTGGAAAACCTGGGTGACCAGGGGTGGCTTCAGAACTTCCAAATGAGGAAACATTCTTTCATGGTGCTGTGTGACAAACTTGCATCACACCTGCAGTGCCAGCGCTTGATTAAGAGAAGCAATACCAGTTCAGAAATGGATTGCTGTTGCCCAGTGGAAGCTGGTTACCAACAGACCTATAACAACTTTTGGGTTGGAAAATCCACCGTTGTGGTTGGGCAGGTTTGTGAGGCAATTAACACTGTGATTTACCCATAGGTGGTTGCCATAAGAAAAGTTCCAGAAATAATAGCTGGGTTTGAAAGGATGGGTTACTGAACTGTGCAGCAGCCAGAGATGACACCATATCCCAATACTTTGCCCACCACGAAGGCCAAATATATGAACCAAAAATGTTACTATTCACTCATTCTGCAAGGCCTGGTGGCCCACAGAGGCAGATTTAGGAATGAGAAATGTATTATTTATAATTTAGCTAATACATAGAAAGTACTGCTATGTATATTTATGAAAGAAATAGTATAAATTCTTTAATACTTGTCATTTTTCAAAAGTAGAGTACACCAAGGTACTTTTTTGTTTTTGGAGTATTTTTGCCTATTGACATAAATCCAAAATAGGGGGAAATGTTGAAAGTACAAAAGTATCAATATTGTTGACTTGTAAACAAAAAGAAAGGTTATATCCATAGGGCTCACAAATAGTATGTAAATAGAGACCTGCTGTTATAATGCAGGTCCAGAAGAAACTTATGCTTCTAGAGAAAAAGATCAGAAAATGAACATTGCTAAACCAATTCCTTATAATGTAGTTAATACAGCATGTTAAGGACCAACAGTAAATTTGGATCTACAGCCAAACTTTATAGTGAACACCAGACTAATAGTGCATCAATTGTCTTATATAGAGTAAGTATCATAACTGTAAGAAAAACTAGTCATTTTATAAAACATGGATAAGATAACTTAAACAATTTAATTATTAATATAATCTTGGAAAAGCTAACATAGCTCAAGTTTTTGCTTCCGGCTTCTCTAATCAAAATCATTGTCTGAAAGATCTGTTTCTGAACTTTCACTATGATCTTTATGTGTGTCATTACACTGAATATTTGAAAATTGAAAAAAAATTCTCAACTGTTTCTTGATTGTGTGTGTGTATTTCCAAACATTGACTGGTGTCATTCACATTCTGCAGAAAATGGAGGAATCTGAATCAGGAAAGAGTAGTCAGAGGTTGTGTTGTACAAAGGCCTTGCCATCACAGTGTCAGAGCAATATGCTTTGCAGATTCCCAGTTTGTGTCCCTGGACCAAATATCAGATGATGTTCTGGATTCTGCACTATTTGAAAGCACTTTTCCAACATCTAGTGCTAACTGTGTTGCTTGTTTAGTAATCTAGTCAAATGCTGTAATAATGTCATCATCACTAACATTACTACTTTTGAACCTTGGATCTAAGAGTTTTTCAGCAGCATGTATTGGTTTTCAGCATATGTTGAGGAATGTCTCACAAAAATGCTTTGTCTGATTCAGTAATTGCAGAAATGGTTTTGTGCAGTGGAAAGTGGTGGCCAAGATGTAATGCATTATTGTGCAATGTTTGTTGCCTGCAACATGCACATTTGTTTACAAACCTGTTATTGGGAGCACATAATCTCATGAAGTTTAGCTTGGGGATGGGACGGGGCAAGGAGGGGAATATGCAGTCATTCTGCTTTTCGACCGTTTATTCTCCAGGGTGCTAACTGCACTTAGTGGATGTTATGGTCCGTTAATCAGAAATGAATGCAATCATTTATTTATAACCAGGGGTCAGCAACATGTCCGTACATGGACACAAGTGTCCATGGTTAAAATTTTGAGGTCCATGGTAATTTTTCAAAAAATTGAATGACATAACACCCGCCCCCCGCCAATGTCCATCACTAAGTACGGTAATTTTGTCAAGTGTCCTTTGTGCAAAATGGTGGTGCCAACCCCTGATTAGAACTGTGCCTTGCTTGGGAACCATTTTGGGCTGGACTTGAGCAGCGGCTGAATAGATGGAGGAAAGTTGGAGGAGTTTTATAAGGGGCTACAACATGACAATGCCATGGCTTCAGCACTGCAGTTCAAACAGACAGAGATATAGCAATGCATGGCATATTATTCAGGAAGGAAAAGTCATTGCACAGTATTTCAAATGCCCTAGAGCTTAAAATCAGGAATCTAGCACCAGAGCAAGAGGAGATAGTGATGGCTAGGGACCATTGTAACTTAGCAGCCTCAGGTTCTGGTTACTGCCACAGCTTGGGGTCTTCCTCGGGTCTGTCAGGAGGGTGGGGGATGCCTTCCTCAATCATCTCCTCCAAGTAGAGGTACAGAATCACTTACTACTTGTTCTCCAGGTCTTCTGGGGCATCCTCTATGGCCCCTGCCATCTCCTTGCCCTGGCCCTCATCAGCATCCCAGAAAATGAGGCCGGAGGGAATCACAATCCACTTCAGGCTTTGTTCTGGGTGCCCTTTGTATAGCACCTGGTCAAGCTCCTCCTAGAAGTAGCATGTATGATGATTGCTCCTAAAGTCTGAGCTTTTGGACTTCCTGTACTGGAGCCTCAAGTACTTCATATGTTCATGCATTGGGCTGGAATATGCTCAATGCCCTGCTTGCTCCAGTCTCTGAAGTTTCTTGATACAAGTGAATGTTTCTGCCACTCCGGGAGATGTCATGGAGGACAGCGTACTCCGACAACACACACTGGTCAGCACCAGAGTGTGGTCAGCTGGCCAAGTAGCTGGTGTCAAAACAGGATCCATTTTCACTTGTACTGATCAGCAAAGAGTGCAGTGGAAAGCTGTTCTGATGTGGTCAGCGCATCTCGCTACTACCAGTGAAAACAGGAGGACAAGGACCTTTATAGATAGGGTAAGGGTCAGGAAGAAAAGTGTGCAGTGCATTGTGGGAATGGAGGTGGGGGAATATTGAAACTTGAGGCCTGGTATATGCCTTTATCCCCATCCACATTGAAAACTGGCACAGGTACAGGGCAGTGCCACAGCCTGAAGTATGTATTTACCCACATTCCTCACAGCTTACTTGACCTCTATCTCACCTCCAGAGCTTCTGAGGTTTAAGTGTGGACAATAGGGAGCTATGGCATAATCCCACACATGGTCACGTATACAGCCACGAGTGTAGACGTACCCTTAGGCTTTGCAATGCCTGACTTTCAGGTACCCTGCTGCCTAGTGGAATTCACAGCCAAAGTTAGGCACCTAAACTCCCTACACAAGGCATGGGGAGAGATAGGCACCTAAAAACGGGATTTCCAGAAGTCAGCATACTGAGCAGGGAGCCACTTATGCTACCCATTAGGAAATGCTAAGGAGACATGGGGGGGGTCTAAGGCTTGTCCCTTAGGAGCTAGGTGCCTACCCCCAGAGTAGAGGAAGGTGCCTATTTCCACTTAGGATTCACAGCTCCTAAGCCATGTTAGTTGTTCTTCACCAAAACACAGATGGTGTGGTAGTGCCTCCCTTATACCCAATGGCCCAGTAGTTAGAAAACTCACTGAGAAATCCCCTATACCTGATGAGGAGTAAGGATTTGAACCCAGGTCTCCCACCTCTCAGGTGAGCGCCTTAGGGTGTTTTAAGCTCTCCTGTTGAAGCTGTTCCACTCTATATAAATTCTTAAATATTCACAAGGCCAGAATGACTGTCTCCCTAGAACTAGAATGTTCACCTGAGAGGCAGGAGGCTCAGCTTCCAGTCACCCTGCTCCAATTTTTTTTGGTAATGCACAGTGGAACAGCTGCAACAAGAAAGATTGAGAAATATCCATCCCAGCATACCCCATAAGTCAAGCAGTTAGAGCACTCAGGTGGGAGACATAGGTTCAGGTCCCTGCTCTACATCAGGTAATGTGAGCATTTGAACCTCAGTCTCTGAAAGCCTCACTGAGTGCTCTAACCAGTGGGATAAAGGTTAAGAAAGGGACAATCTATGATTCTATGACACAGCCATCTCTCTTCCTCTGGCTTCTCTTGTGCACATTTAGGCATGCTTTGAGGCCCGAAAGTCCCCTTCAGGCCCCAAACGCAAAATAAGCGGGGTGGTATGGGATGCCTATTAAATCCCATATGGTTATAGTTGCTAGTTAGGCACCAAACTTCCAGGTAATGTCAGGATGGAGACAGCTCTGCACATACCATGTTGCTGGAATGCAGGTGCCTAAGAGACTTTACTGGTGGAAACGTTGATGCCTACATGGTTATACAACAAAGATGCAGTGTCTTTGTGAATGCCAGTGGTGCCTAAATGTTGGTGCCTAGCACCAACATAGGCAGTTCAATGACCAACTGTGAATCTAGCCTTTATCATATCTCTGTGGTAGCAGCACTATAGCCCAGGGGTGGGGGAGGGGAGGGAGAAGAATCCAGAAATACAGGAATGTGCCTTAAAAGCTTGGGAGGAAAAAACTATTTAATTCTAGCAGTCACACTCAGTTCTTCACTCTTGTGCTATGCTGCATTTATAAAATAATCAAAACACAAAAAAAACCCTCCAATACAAAAAACCCAACAAAAATAATCAAATGTTTTTTCTACCATGAAGCTTGTCCCTAGAGATGATGCCTGATGATCAAAATTGCAGGGATACAATTCTTACAGTGCAATTGCTTTGAATTTAAGAGCCAACAGCAGCCTCTTCAACCACAGATTGCAGCCACTGGCTAGACAAAGAGGAGAGAGCAATGCTCCACACAGCTGTGGCATATCAAGCCACCTGTTTCTCATCAGCTTTCTTGTAACTATTCTGCACATAAAACAAAATGACTTTATTGTTTTGTTCCTTCTGCAAAATGGCAAAGAAGTTCAGCTTATGCAGTTCGTTTGGGTGTTTTTTCCCTCCCTTATTGTCTTTTCAATGGAAAGTAAATAAAAGTTCTGCATCACTTTGGAAGGAAGAAACTGAAAATAAAAGGGTAAATATTCCCTGCTTGGAGATATTTTCACTTGCTGAATCTGATTTTCCTAATGAGCTGATGTGTTTTATAATGAGGAATAGTTAGAGGTCACACAGCAGATGGGAGCCAAACCTTTCAAAAAGGAAAAAAAACACTCAAAACAATCCATACCTTGGTGTGAGAGAAATCTTGCAGAAGAGCAGGAATTAACTACTTAGAAAACATAAAAATGACAAATGGATTTCCTATTAAACTAAGCATTAGGAGTGCCGGGGTTTATTACTGACGCAGGCACAGCAATGCTGTGTATGCTTTGACAAATTTTCAAATGTGACTAGACATTTTGGATGCCCATCTTGAGATGCCTCAAGGGGTAAATAGTGAGGTGCAAAATTTGCAGATGATACAAAGCTACTTCAGATAATTAAGTCCAAAGCAGACTGTGAAGAGCTACAAAGAGATTTCACAAAACTGGGTGACTGGGAAACAAAATGGCAGATGAAATTCAGTGTTGATAAATGCAAAGTAATCCACATTGGAAAACATAATACCAACTATACATATAAAATGAAGGGGTCTAAATTACCTGTTACCACTCAAGAAAGAGATCTTGGAATCATTGTGGATAGTTCTCTGAAAACATCCACTCAATGTGCAGTGACAGTCAAAAAAGCTAAAAAAAAAAAAAGCTGATTAAGGAAGAGATAGATAATAAAACAGAAAATATCATATAGCCTCTTTATAAATCCATGGTGTGACGGAATCCCCCGGGGTGCAGCCTGCAACTGTGGGATTGCTGTGCCCCCTTAACTCTCCAGCCTCGGCTGTCTCTCACAATGCTTTGCTAGTGACAAGCAGCAAACCCCTCCAGGCGCTGTGATCACTCAGCACGACAGCATGTAGAGCCACTCATGAATCACACAGAAAAAGGCACCAGCCAAATCCCACCAGCTCCCAGCATTGTACCTCAGGAATGGGGTTACCTATAGTTAGATAGTTGACTTAGTTAGTTATCAAAAGAAAAGAAAATATAAGCACGCAGTCTAAACTCTCAACCCTATTAGACTGGGCAACATCTAGATCAAGTCAAGTTTTTCTCACCCCACTGGATATTGTGGTCCTTAATATACAGCTTTGTCCCTTAAACCTGGGCCAGTCTCCTCTGTTGGAGTCTTCAGTCTTCTCAGTGTCTTTGCTGCTTGCAGCATAGGCGGGGGAAGGAGAAAGGCCAAGCATGGGGCCCCAGTATTCTGTTTATACCCTCAGTCCCATGTGCTTGGAGAACACAAGTCCAGGGATGTCAAGTCCTGGTGGGCATTGCTGAATTCCCAGGCAAGGTTGAGCAGTTCCCCTGGTGTAGCCTTATGCAGGTGAGTCATTGAATTGTAGTTCCTCTGCTGGAAAATGGCTGATGATGTCTGTTCAGCATCCACCTGGGTGTTGTTTACCTCCCTTTTCATTGTCTCTGGAGTGCTAGTATCTGAGCGCCTCCCAAATCCACAGCATGTTTTAGTGACAACCATACAACACATTCTCATAATTTCATATGCATTAATGATATACATATTTAGATAGAAAAATGACTTTCAGCAGATCATAACCTTTCCCCTGATAACTCACATGGCCTGCTCTATATGGAGTATCACAATTATATATAAATGAGGAATATGGGGGTTACAGGTCACTCCCCCAATGTATAGAATTCCACACATGGTATGCCCACATCCTGAATACAAAAAAGATATATTGGAATTGGAAAAGGTTCAGAAAAGGGCAACAAAATGATTAGGGGTATGGAACGGCTTTCATATGAGGAGAGATTAATCAGATTGGGACTTTTCAGCTTGGAAAAGAGACAAATAAGGGAGGCTATGTTAGAGGTCTATACAATCATGACTGGTGTGGAGAAAGTAAATAAGGAAGTGTTATTTACTCCTTCTCATAACATAAGAACTAGGAGTCACCAAATTAAATTAATAGGCAGCAGATTTAAAACAAACAAAAGGAAATATTTCTTCACACAATGCACAGTCAACCTGTGGAAATCTTTGCCAGAGAATGTTGTGAAGGCCAAGACTATAACAGGTTTCAAACAAAAACTAGACAAATTCATGGAGGATAGGTCAATCAATGGCTATTAGCCAGAATGAGCAGGGATGTTGTCCCTAGCCTCTGTTTGCCAGAAGCCGAGAATGGGCGACAGGTGATGGATCACTTGATGATTACCTGTTCTGTTCATTCCCTATGGGGCATCTGTCATTGGCTCCTGTTGGAAGATATGATATTGGGTTAAATGGACCTTTGGTATTACCCACTATGGCCATTATTATGTTCTTAAAGGTGTCTAATCTTCAGAAAGTGTGGAGTACCTCCCTGCTGAAAAATCAGGCCCCATTAAGATGGGCACCCAAAGTATCTAATCACTTTTGAAAATTTTGGATCACATGATTTGCCAAGCACTAGTCATTTTTGAAAATGTAGGCTTTGACCACTCTGTCTCATTTTTCACATCTGTAGCATGGATATGGGGTTGTAAGACTTAATCAGTGTTTATAAAGTGTTTTGAAATTCTTGAATGAAAAGGGCAATTTATTACATCCCTCACTCTCTTCAAATGCAATTAGTATGAATTATTGTTTCATTGAATATCCAAAAGTATGGCCCTTAATATGACTCACACCTGTTTTTACTTTGTTTAACAAATATGAACAGTATCATAGTTTATGAGGAATAACCTATAAATTAAAACAATGTGTCTGCAAAATTCTCCAAATGCTGGTGCTGTTAGAAATCGAGTTTAAATCAAGACTGGATGTCTTCCTAAAGGATGCTCTAGCCCCATTGTGGGCTCGACACAGAAAATGTTGGGTCATGTTCTCTGCAGGAGGTCAGACAAGATGATTGTAATGGTCCCTTCTGGCCTTAAAAATCTACAAATCTAGAAAAAGTGATGATACTTGGAACCAACGGCAGCTTTAAGACTGAACTAACTGGGCAACTTTATAGATTCCATGCTTTTGGTCATCTCACTCTACCAACCAACTACCCATCCTTCCCAGAGGCACCTATTATTTGACCTTACTGATGTGATTCTCCCACTCTGATAGATCAACTCTGGGTTGGAACCCAGACTGGTTCCACAAAGACCTAATCCCTGCTCCCCCACCATCTGATAATCTCCATCTCTAGATCCTCAGTGGCAGGCACCTTCATCCCCCTAAAGTAACCAAATCCACCTGTGGACCTCCCTTTCCATATCCTTTCCCACAAAACGTGCCATTTAGTTTAGGAAAAATCTGCCTTGCATCTGCACATCTAATTTCACGCAGGACCTCACAAAATTTACCGCCAGCTCTGTCAGAATAATCTGTGTGCAAGAACTATTGGTTTAGATAGAAATTTTCACAAAGCAACATTCAAACTTTTACCCAATTCTAATACTGAAATTATAGATGGTAAAAAGCAGGCTCCTAAGTAGGCAGTCAGTCCTAGAATTTGTGCAAAACAAAAGTATCTGCCTCATTTCCTCCAAATATTTTTTCATTGGCTGTAGCTCAGGAAAGGTTTAATTATTTATCATTATAAGCAATCATTGAAATTGAAAGAGGAAAATTATTCTATAAGTGTTCTCATTCTGAACACAGACACACAAAAATCCATAACTACTACACATGAGTGCAGTGAAGCACAAATCACGCTTTCCCCCCCAAACTCAAGAACTGAAAAAATAGCTAATATTAGCGCTGAGATATAGAGATCACACACAATAAATAGCATGGTTTTTCATTGGATTACGTGCAAAGCTAATACATAACACTGGGAGTTTAAGAGTCAAAAAGCTAGGGTCAATTTTTCTAATTCATTAATAGCACATTGATGTCATGTAACAGTAATATTGTAGATGAGCATCATCAGAAGAAGGTTAATTGGAACAGCTGCTGTCATTCTGATTGTCTACTTCATTTCTGCAAACATATTTATTATTCTGCTTCAAAATAATTCTGCCAATGAACTTCTTTACCTCTGTGGAATCTTCTGATTATGTATCACAACAACCATATCCCCGCAGGAGGAAGTTTTCATTTTACAATAACTCACTTTCATAGATGATAATTAGATGTTGCACAGAACACCACAAGTAGATTAGGCAGTGTGAGATTGAGAAAACCAAGCAAGGTTTAGGCTGGACATCAGGAAAAACTTCCTAGCTGTCAGGGTAGTTAAGCACTGGAATAAATTGCCTAGGGAGGTTGTGGAATCTCCATCATTAGAGATTTTTAAGAGCAGGTTAGACAAACACCTGTCAGGGATGGTCTAGATAATACTTAGTCCTGCCATGAGCTATGGGGACTGGACTAGATGGCCTCTCAAGGTCCCTTCCAGTTCTATGATTCTATGAATTGTCCCTTCCCTACTCTCTGAATTTACACCAGTAATTCTAATCCAGAAATGAAAAGTATGTGTTCAATTTGTGTATTTTGTCTGTAACATTATTTATTGGGGAAGCTCTGCAGCTGATGTAAATTGACTTCATTGGAACTATGACAAGTTGCACCAACTGAGGATCTGCTCCTGTATTGCAATGCACATAAGGAAGGGGGAATATTTAAGATTGTGTTAGAAGCTTCACTTTGCAAACTGAGTAGATTCAATGTAATGCTGTTAATCAAGTTCCTAGTTTAAAGAAAAAACAAGACCAACAAAATTCCATATTGTGGAACTATTTGCTAGGTAGCAGCAGAACATTCCTTCCACAAGGCAATGTCTCCTTTAAAACCTTGTCTCATTCCATAGATAACTTCAGAGACTGATTTTTAAAAAAATGTTAGTGACTGTTGAACACTCTGAGATCATTTAAGAAAACACCAACTTTTAAGACACTACTGTGCATGGAAATAATAATTGAAATTACAATAATAACTTATTATAACATGGCCAAATCAAAATAGATTTTCAGCAGGCAACTTACATCGGATATGCGCTTGTTCTCTCTCTCTGCTAATTTCTCCTGCCATCTACGAGTCCCTCAAATTGTTCAAAACAAAACAGGTTGCAAATTGTTTTAAAAACAAGCTTTCCCCCCAGGCTTTCCACCACTTTCTGTATAGCATGTTCAACAAAGAAAGGTACTAATGCTGTGATTCACAAGGGGCGAGGGTCTTAATCTGAGTGTTACGGTTCCTAATGTTTAGGGACACAGGCTCCCTATACAATGCATGGAAAGAAGTAGGTGCCTAAAAAGGGATTCACTGAAGCCAGTTAACTGAGTGGGGAGCCACGAAAGCTAGCCAGTAGGAAATACCGAGGAACATCTTAAGAATGGTCATAATGGGTCAGAACAATGGTCCATCAAGCCCAGTATCCTGTGCTCTGACAGTGGCCAGTGCCAGATGCTTCAGAGGGAATAAACAGAACAGAGCAATTCTTGAGTGATCCATCCCCTGTTGTCCATTCCCAGCTTCTGGCAGTCAGAGGTTTAGGGACACCCAGAGCACGGGTTTATGTCCCTGACCATCTTGGCTAATAGCCATTGATGAACCCATTCTCCATGAACTTATCTAGTTCTTTTTTGAACCCAGTTTTAGTTCTGCCTTCACAACATCCTCTGGCAACAAGTCCCACAGGTTGACTGTGCATCGAACAAAGTAGTATTTCCTTGTCTGTGTTTTATACCTGGTGCCTATTCATCTAATCGAGTGACCCCCTGGTTCTTGTGTTATGTGAAGGGGTAAATAACTTCCTTATTCACTTTTTCCACATCATTCATGATTTCACAGACCTCTGTCATGGGGTTCTCAAACTGGGGGTCAGGACCCCTTAGGGGGTCACAAGGTTATTCCATGGGGGGTTGCGAGCTGTCAGCCTCCACCCGAAGCCCCGCTTTGCCTCCAGCATTTACAATGGTGTTAAATATATTTAAAAGTATTTTTCATTTATACGGGTGGGGGTCACACTCAGAGACTTGCTATGTGAAAGGGGTCACCAGTACAAAAGTTTGAGAACCACTGCTCTATCATATCCTCCCTTCGTTGTCTCTTTTCTAAGATGAACAGTCTCAGTCTTTTTAATCTCTCCTCCTATGAAAACTGTTCCATACCCCCACTCATTTTTGTTGCCCTTCTCTGTACCTGTACCTTTTCCAATTCTAAGCAATATAGGTGGCTAATGCCAAGCCAAAGAGCGGCATCTCCTTCTACTTGGGATTCACAGCTGTGACCCCTCTCCCCTATACCAAATAGCCCAGTATTTAACGATCTCACCAGGTGTGATGTTATGAGTATAATATCATATCTCATTGAAAGGTGACAGGGCCAGAAAGAGTTAATTAACTCAGACTGACCTGACCCATGGCCGAACTTTAACGACTGGTTAGGAAGATATGTAAATAAATAGAGCTTTGGAATGCAAGCCTGCATTGTTAGAGATAGAAGAGTAGATGTTTGCTCAGGTCTTGTGATGTAAGCAAACAAGTCTGTGTCTATGGCTATAGCTTTGATTGGAAGATCAAAAAAAGAATATTAACATTTAGGAAGATATTTGAGTGAAATAGTATTATTGTCTATGTTTCTTTGAGGATTGTGATAACCTGTGTCTAAACTGTTTAATGGATAAACTGTCCTGTGCTAATTGCCATGATGTTTGGAAGAAGGAAAGTTAAGCCCATTGTTTTCTCAGGCCAAATGGCTGGAAATGTATAAAAACCCTGGGACACGATCCTTCTTCATCTCAGGTCTGCTTTGGGTTTCAAGAAGGGGAAACCCTAGCCATAAGGATTGAGATCCCCAGTCAATGACTGGAGTCACCCTGAATATGGACATTGGACTATAACCTATGGACTATTTCTAAAAGGAGTTTTGGCAACTACAAGCTTATCTCTGCTATGTATCTGAACCTCAAGAATTGAATTCAAGTCTGTATATATATTGATCTTTTAACCAACACACTCTCTCTCTTTTCGTTTTTAATAAATTTTAGTTTAGCTAATAAGAATTGACTATAAGCGTGTATTTTGGGTAAGATCTAAGTTATCATTTGACCTGGGTCTGGGGTTTGGTCCTTTGGGGTCAGGAGAACCTTTTCTTTTATATGATGAAATAAGATTTTCAGAATTTATCATCATATGGTTAACAGGTGTGTCTGGCTGGAGGCTGGGCACTTTAAGGGAACTGCATTGTTTGGACTTCTTAGTAACCAGTGGGGTACTATAGAAGCTGTTCTGTGCTGGCTTGGTAAATCTAAGTATTGGAATATCCACCAGCGTTTGGGGTTCATTTGCCCCACTCTGTTTGCAGTCCACACTGATTGAGTGACCCCAGCGGGCTCCCACGGGCAGCACCGTCACATCCGGGAGACTAGGATTCAAATCTCCCTCCACCTGATGTTGAGCAGGGATTTCCAGGTCTCCCACCTTCCTGATGTATGTCTTAACCACTGGGCTATTCTGGGGTGGGTCTTTCCTGTTGAAGATGTTCCACTTTGTATAAAATACTTACAATTGACGCAATAGCCCAGTGATTAGTGTATCCTCTAGGAGGAAGGAGACCCAGGTTATAGTCCCTCTTCTACTATTTAAGTATTTTACACAAAGTGGAACAGCTTCAGTAGGAGAAATTGAGAAACACATACCAGAATACCCCATTAGCCCCATTTTTAGGACACTCAGCGGGAGGTTGGAGAGCTGGGTTCAGATCGCTGCTCCACATCAGGTGGAGGGAAAATCTGAACGCAGGTCTCCCATATCCTAGGTGACCGCTCTAAACACTGGGCTATTGGGCATAAAAGGTACACCTCCTCCTCTGGCTGTGTTTTGTGCAGGGCCCAATTTGGTATACATGCTGTAAGGCAGTCTCTGAGCACATCTACCAGATCAGACCCCACAGCCAAAATAGACGGGGGAATACCTACTTTGTGAATCCCATTGGGACTTATGAGTTAGGTGTTGAGCTGCTGGGTGGTGTCAGGTCCAATGTTCCCTCTAATTGTTTTCATTCATGTGTGGAATAAATTTTGTTATGTGCACTGAGGGATGTGCGCCACCAGTAGAAACCAAAAAACTAGATATAATGTATATATTTTAAAAGTTACCATAGGGATAATTACTCCCTCTATTATTGATAGCTGCTTTCAACTACCAGAAAGGGGGTTCCAAAGAGGATGGATCTAGACTGTTCTCAGTGGTAGAAGATGACAGAACAAGGAGTAATGGTCTGAAGTTGCAGAGGGGGAGGTTTAGGTTGGATATTAGGAAAAACTTTTTCACTAGGAGGGTGGTGAAGCACTGGAATGGGTTACCTAGGGAGGTGGTGGAATCTCCTTCCTTAGAGGTTTTTAAGGTCAGGCTTGACAAAGCCCTGGCTGGGATGATTTAGTTGGGGTTGGTCCTGCTTTGAGCAGGGGGTTGGACTAGATGACCTCCTGAGGTCCCTTCCAACCCTGAGATTCTATGATTCCAGCTAGGACAGGTTAGGCATTTTAGAACTCAGCACTCAAAGAATTAAATTTAAGTGTAAGAGACATAAAAATAATGAAACGCATAGATCAGTCAAAACACTAAAATAACACACTTTGAAAGAATAAAATTACAGTGAATATATGTGCATTGTGGGAAGTACCAAGAAGTAACAACAACAATAATAATAATACAAGTATGTGTTGGGAGGTGAGTGTGAAAAGGATTGTGTGTGTGTGTGTGTGTGTGTGTGTGTGATCCAGAAACAGAGAGAGTGTGTGCGCGTCACAGAGACAGTGTGTGTGTTGGCTGCTGGGGAAATTTCTGAGAGATGCCAGGTGCTGTATCTTTAAGGCACTCACCGAAAACTCTTCTGCTCTGTCCTGAGCCCTGTCTGCCCTCCCCCGCTCTGTGGAGATGGGGTACATGGGCAGGGGGAGAAAGAGAGAGTGTGAGACAGAGACAGAGATAGTGTGAACTGGCTTCTGGGGAAGTCTCAGAAATTGAGCACTGTCTCTTGGAGAGACACACTCACTTTCTATTCAGACCTCAGACTGCAGCAGCTTCAAGTTCTGAGCCAGGCTGTCCCCTCTCCCCTGCTCTATGGAGATGGGGTACAGGGATGGGGGAGGAGGACCCACCCTGACACCAGCACCCCCAAACCTCCCCCCATTCTGCACAGCCAGCAAGAGGGTCCTGGGAGCACCTGAACATACACTACCAGATGTGCGTGCTCTGCTAATCAACTGCACGACACTTGAATCTCTACTGGGCAGCCGCCCAGCCACACAGCTTAGAGGGAACACAGGTCAGGACAGTGGCAATTGTGCACATATGCAACAGCAGAAATGTAGGCACCTTGGCAACTTCACAAGTGGAAATATATGTGCCTAGTTAATTTATGAGATTACAGGATTAGGCGGCAGCTCACAAGGGGTTTTGAGGATCTAAAATTCTCCTAGGCATCTAAGTCCCCCTTATGAATCCCACCCTTAGTATCCTGAGGCACAGTACGCGAACCTGCTTCCAGGTACCAAATCAACTCTATGCTGCATTTTACCCCTTTGGTGAGATTTACTCTCTTGTTGCAAATCTATTGTCAGTTTACTTCTGACAAATACACACAATAGTGAATATTATCTGATTCCTTCTACCATCTTCTCCTGCAATACAGATAGTGGCTATAGCTGTGATTTCATTTGGCCTGACTCCTCTAATCACAAGGAGCTACCTGTGAAATCCAACCCAAATAAAGGGATCAGGGCCAGAACCTGAGTCACTCAGTTACTGCCTGCTTCCTTTCTGTTCCAGGGGGAAGTAATCTATGCCAGCCCATTTGCTGATCCTGCTTTGTGATGGACAGAATGTTGGAGCTAAGTGCTGTCTACTCCTTCCCTCTTCTAGCCAGCTCCCTTCTCAGTTATATGGGGGGGTGAGAGTAGCAGTCTGCCAGTGGCTGCTTCCTCATTTATTCTCTACACAGGATCTGACAATGTGGGCATGTCACAGAGGGGTAATAGGACAGCTTATGCTTTCTTATTTCCTTGAATGGTTGCCCAGGCAGACTCACAATTGAGCCTAAGGCATGCAAGCAACATGTTTGCAGCTAGAGATCACCCAATTCGCTGACCTCTGGGTTAAGATCCATATTGTAGTCTCCCTGTTGGCAAAGTGCTACATAGTGTTTGAGAAACACATCAAACTTCCTATCAACCAAATTTTCATCATCCCAACATACCTTGCATTGGCTCAGAGCCTAGAAAAGTCACATCCTCTTGAGGCCAAGTCTCTTGATTCACAATGAAAAATGCCAAGGAATAGTGTAAAGCTTGCTATGCTCCAATACTTAAAAATTATGAAAATATTTCTTGAAGAAAGATCCATATTTTAATGCTCTATACTACTAACCCTGAAGAAACAATTCAGGTGTGCTAGGGAATTCAGTTCCACGACTGGAATAGAACAGAATGGTTTTGAGACTGGGAAATATTTACAGTAGCTTTATTATTTTGGATTTGTGAAGTACCCAGTAGAGTGAGTGAACATAAATAGAATAAGAACAGTTACTGTCCAATTACAGTTCATTGAGAAATAAAGAGCAGGGTTAACACTGACATCTCAAAGGCTGCCTTTCCAAATTCCTGTATGAATATAAAGACAGATTTAAACATACAGTCCACTGAAATAATAGAAGTGGAAATGAGTCTCTCTTACAAGACAAAACTATAATCATAATGGGCCTTTTTCCTGAAACACCCAGAGCCCATATCCAAAAAGCATAGTATTCCAGTTCAGATCATTTTTATCCCAAGCCAATTCAAAAGCAGAGGGCTCCCTGCACTAGTGTTATAGTGGCACAACTACCAAAGTTAACATGTTTTACCAGAACCTAGCTGAAAGTTTGTGCTTGACTAGATAATGGAGTTGAAGTACACACATCAAAACTAGCCAAGTAATGTTTATTGTCACTTACCAGAATAGATGAACAGGGAGGTAAATGTTCTGTGCTCACAGCTCATGCATCTTCCTACAGGTTTCTTCCATTTCCTAGCAAAGATGACATATATAAAGCATTACCTGTGAGTAAGGTATTGATCAGGACACACAGGAAAAGAGAGGACAGATGCAGAAATAGGATTTAATCGGCAGATGACAACTTTATGAACACAGGGGCTTGGCAATGTCTGCCCTGCCTCTCTCATATCAGGCATTTATGTGGGTCCAGTGTGGGATTATAGGGATCCTATCATAACCCTCGGTCCCCTGCGAAGGGGACAGAGGGCACCAAAACCAGGACCTCAGTCTGCAAAGACTTCAGGTCCCCCTTTTTCCATAGAGCCAAGGTCCACCAGCAAAATCCCATCTCTTTTTTCCTGGGAGCTGACCCTTTTAGCTTTTCATCCATACTGGACACTGGCTGAAATTTGCAATGAACTAAAAAGTCTTACAAATTTACTAATGTTATTTTTAAGTTCTACTCCTAATTAATTTATCTGTACCTAAATGACGCTGTGACGAATGCAAAAAAAAAGATCACCAAGCTACTGCCAATTTGGCCTCAATGGGAAAAAAATCCTTCCTGACCCCAAAAAGAGGCAATGGGTGCATGCAGCATCCTAAAAATACTGTTTCTAAACTACAGCTATAGGGAGGCTGCATGGGTTAGCTAAAGTGGAGTGAGAACACCCAAATACCCCAGGAAAGGTTTTAAGCTACTAAGCAGGGAAGCAAGGAGCCAGTACATTCCTTCTCCCTCTGGCTGGCTAATAGGAGGAAGAGAGCACAAGATGGGGCCACCTCTGCATTCTTCCAGCATATACTCCCTTCCCCATTCATGCCTCCTCCACCTGATGTCGTCTAAATCTGTCCCCCTCCTGGTCGGTCCTAAAATATTTCTACCTATTGATTCGTGTGGATGGGAATATCTGAAAAGGTACTCAAATCTTCATGGGTACCAAACTACACCCCTTCTAGTTTTCATGGCCTGCATGTTTCAGGTAAGTTTTCACAGGTCAAGGAAGAACTTTTCATCACACACACACACACACACACACACACACACCACTGAAAATGAAAAACAGTTCTGATGACATTATCTGAAGATTTTATTTTGCTAGAACAATTCAAACATTGACTGGTACAAGTACAATATCTCCAATTAAAAGCAGTCTCCCAGTTGAGAGAATGATTCTGTTTGGTCTGCATGCCTTTAGGGCTAAATTCTGCCACCCTCATTCATGTTGAGTAAGAACAGCTTCGACACAGACAGAGAGAGCTAATTACCAAATATGATGAATGCCTGATTAATGTTGAACCTTGAAAGAGCAAACAAAGTCTGACTTTAAAATTAATAGACATTTCTAATGAACTGGACTTGTATCTAAAACCCAGAGTTTTTTTGCAAGAATTTGAGAAGACTGTTTCTAAAAGGAAAACTATTGGTTTAATCAATAGGTGAATTGAATCAATCCCAAGGAGGATTGTCTGTGCTAACAGCATACATTATACTTTACTCACCTATCTTATAATAGTGTGTTAAGAGCTATTATAAAAGGTCCTATGTGATAACTACAAACTGCTTTACAAACATTCATGCTCACAGCATCCTTATGAGAGATGAAAGTATTACTATGACCATTTTCCAGATTGGCATGCTGAACCACAGAGAAATTAAGAGACACGCTCAAGATCACACATTGTGAATGACAGAAAGAAATAGAACCCAGGAATCCTGACTGAATCACCTCCTATAATCATTAGGCTGAACTGCTATGGTTAAAACAGACAGGATGGTAATTAGCTAATACAAAATGAATGAATTATGATGAACATCTGTGATGAAGAATATCACTGTCACGGAATTGACTGAATGTTAGGCACTATGTGGGAGCAGGCTTGATAGGATGTTAGTATGATTGATAAAATGTCACTGAAAGTCAATGTGACTAACTGAGAGAGGACATATATAATGGTGAGTGATTAAGGTACAATTGGATGTAATTAGCTGGGTGGGTTTTTTTTCTTTGAATCTATCCTCCCACAAATCAGCAGATGTACTTGTGACTAAGTGTCTCAAAATTCTCATTGTTTTATATTCAAACATTTTTCTGACAAATAAAGTTAAACTTTTCCCCTCATTTCATGGAAACTAAGCCTTCATTTTTCTTAGTTTTTTTCTTCTCTTCCATTGCCATAGTTAAACAGTGACATTCTTCCCCCTTTCTGAGCAGTTATGAGTAAAGTGAGCATCTTATTTGCCCTCCTTTTGAACATTTCCATCTCCTAAACACCTTCACTAACAAATTAGAGGCATGGAGCTCAACATTTTTAACACGGAATATTGACCCTTTCCAACTCCTCTCTTTTAGTATTTATTATTTGTATCACTAGAAGCTCCAGCCAATGTCATGACTAGAGCTGGACTTCCAGTTCACGGGAAATCTTGATAGATTAAAATCTTGTTTAGTTATGATCTGAAACAAAACTTGATTTTTTTTTATTTCACATGAACCAGAAATTGGGGGGAGGAGAGGGAAATCACTTCAGAAACATGGATACATGATAGCTGCTAACAGAAATGGACATTCTTGACAGTTTCACCACTATCTGAATTTCAGTCCACAGCTGCCAGGGCTCCAAAAGTCTGTGCCTACAGGGCAGTCGCACCTTGCAGACTGCTTGAGGTCTGAGAACCTCAGAGCCTTCAAATTCCTGGGCCAACTCGTTCCCAGGATTGCCTATTCAGGAGTCAGGCAGCCCGAAGAACCAGTCTGCCTGGGAATCTTGAGGCTCTGGGGTTCCTGGTCTGGGGAAATCCACAAGACTAGGCTGCCCCAGGACCATGGAAGATCTTCCCAGAACCTAGGCTCCCTGCCATGGAGTCAGGAAAACCCCTGAGAGCCCTCGCTTGAGTAGAGGGTCTCATGGCTTCTGGACTCTGCTGCAGAACCAGAATCTAAGTCCAGCTCCTTGACTGGGACACTGAAAGCCCTGGTACGGTGGGGCTATGTTAGAGCCATGGACCCTAGGCGCTGGGTCTCCTGAGCAGCCTATCAGGCAAGCTAGCAGGAAACCAGGCAGGGTTCTGATGGAAATTCGAGCAAGCAGAAAATTCAAGTTTCTCAAAACAGTTCAGGTTTGACAAATTGGCATTTTCCAGAGAAGCCGCGTTTTGCCAGAAACTCCCAACCAGCTTTAATTGGGACCCCATCATGCTGGGCACTATACATACACACGGTAAGAGACAGTGCCTGCCCTGAGGAGCTTACAGTCTAAATAGAGAGCACAGACAAAAGTGGGCAGTTAAACAGAGGCACAGAGAGTGGTAAAGTGACTCTCCCAAGATATACAGCAGTAGAGCCAATAATAAAACCCAAGTATCTCAAGTCCAAATCACGTGTTTTACCCACTGGACTATGCCATCTTTCCTTCAACAGCTCTTGCAGTTGGAAAGTGAGAGTGAATGTTCTTAGAAAACCCTTGTCTTTAAAAGGATCATACTTCTTCTCATATGCACAATGTGCCTCAGTGGCATGTGACCAGGATTCATCACCGAATTTGGTTTTTTTAATCTCTTTTCAGGGACTCTGGGCTTATTAGTGACATTTCTGGCCTGAACAAAGGACTTTGAGAAATTCTAGAGTGGGGGGAAATCAAGAAAGTCTCCATGGCAGCAGACTGATCCCTGCAAAGGGGAATTTTACTGAACCTCCGGGTACCTAAAAAGAATGAGAGAGGAAGGATGATTAAAAGTTTTATCCACACTGGGAGCAGTATGAGACCTCATATGTATGTAAGGCATAGGTATAAATTAAAGTAGTAATGCAATGAGCCCACAAGCCTCAAGGCCTGTACAACAATAGCTTAGCTGAACTAATCAAGGGATAAGGCCCCAAAACCATTAGCATAAGCAGCTAATCAGGAGCAACCCTAGATCATAAACTATTATAAGATAGAATTCTGTAATGACTAAAGTTTTGACAGGAAAACATAAGATGTCAATTGATATAGACTTTAGATTTTTTTAAAGTTAGGAACATCAACAGATGTCTGATCACAAGTATGTCATGGTAACTAATACGTTAATAAGCTTGAGGTTAAAGGCCTAGTAACCTATGGGCACCTGAACATTAGTGGGGTGTGGAAGTTCAAAAAGGGAAAAGGGGATGAAACCTCTACTGAATATGCTTTAGGAAGAGCAGGCGTCCGTGTAACATTATAAAAGTTGTGTCCTCACCTGGGAGTCTTTGGAGATGCCAGGATAATGACCACTGTTAATACCGATGATGGTAAGGATGATGACTAACCCTTTGCGTTTTTCTGCAAGGCATGGTGAGAGTATATGGGTGCTCAGATGCTCATTCTTTATTATCTCTATGTACTTTGCTGGGTTGGAGTGTTTGTAAGGTTGCTAAATGTGTGAATGAAACTATTATAAATTCAGAAGCTTTTTTCTAAAATCAGAGTTCTGCAAATGTTCCCCACTTAATAGTAATTCTAACAAGACTGGGCCTGATTTTGGGATAAGAACCTACCAAATGTCAGAGTGTTAATTTGTCAATTGGGGATTCTTAAGTAATCAATATAATGAATACACAATCAACAGATCAGGCAACATGTAAAAAACACCCAGTTTATCTGCCTCCTTAATACTAACTTAATATTTAGATGTAGAATATCCAAGCTTAATATTTAAAATATGTGTTGACATAGCAAGTTCAGCAGGGTTTTAGTCTGCACAGTTTCTCTTTCGTTCTAGAATGCTAATGCATAGTTAGGATTTCAGCACTATTTATGTTAATAGAATTTCTAAAGTGTATTCTCCCTGTTTAGAAAGACATTGTGCTGATAATCATTTCCTACTCCTCTAAGGGTTACATCCCTAAGCAAATTTTTGAAGTGCAGCCATTTGAGAGATATTCCGACTCAATTTAAAATTATCTGGGGATATCAGAAGCTGACTAACGACTGAGTTAATCATGGTAAGTGCACTTAAGAGTCCTTCAATAGTCTGATGCTGCAGAAGAAATCTAGCCTTACTACAGCTGAGCAAAACTGTTACAAAAGCAAGACTCATCAAGGTTAATGGAGAGTTTTGCAGAGGTTCAACAAAATTTCCAGCTAGTCTCAGGAAGCATCAGGCTAGGCCCCAAACCCAACCAACTCTCCTTGTCTCCACAGGCCTCAGATACCCTTTATCATCTTCTGAGGGTTGCGGGGCTGGGAGGAGCGTGAGAAAGTCCAGGCTGACTACCTGAAACAGCCCATCATCCCATTTCTTGGTGGGAGTTCAGGCAGGGTCAGCAAAATAAACCTACTTCTCTACTAATCCTGGACAGAGATAGGGAGGGAGAACGTATTTAAATTCCTTCATGGACAAAACACATTTTATTCTTTTTCTTGACAAAAGAAAATAATAGGAGGCATGATTTTTTAAAAAGTTCACGATCAACCTAAGTTTATCATATTTTGTTAGGAAAAAATATCTTAACGTGATCTGCGGTATGTAGAAAATAATTGAAGAAGAGCCATTTTACACATTTATTTTCTAGTAGGATTAACAGTAGCATAACATAGGGGTACAACATCCTAGGGAGACTCATTTTCTGCATTCAACTAAAAAATCAAAACAATTTTTTCAAATCTCACGGGAATTTCCACCATAGAGTTAAATCATACATTACTAAATTACAAGATTTAAAATTTCTACAAAAACTACAGGATTAGAAGAGTAAATTATGACCTTCAGTCTGGGTGCTTTTATCATGCACAGTCTAACCTGTGGAAAAGTGCTCCACAGTTTAAGAAAAATATTTGCAGTGCTTTTTATTAAGTCAAACTTTAGATTGAGTATTTACTCCTCAAGGGAATACTTCGACAAATCAGAATTCATTCACTGGAATGTGTAGCCTGTCACTGTGTTTAAAGCCTACAGGGCCAATCCTGCCATTCTTCAGTTTGACAAAGTTATTAATTGCATTTTGATTACTGTGGGTTTTTTTATTTTTGCATATGCATAATTGAGTTTTGAACTAATTGTTCATAAAATAAGTTTTTTTTAAAAAGTGATACTTAGATTCTATAGTATACAGCAAATCTGTGGGACACAAATGCAAAGTGAGCAGATAAAAAGAAGCCTGATTCTCTGCTGACTGTCACCTCATGCAGTCATTTACATATATGCAAAGTGTGTGTTAAATGCTGCTATTTGATTTGTACAGGTGTGATGTGTAAAGTCTTTGGGGCAAGGACTAGGTTTTCTTGTGTGTTTGTAAACTGCCCAAGACAACAGAGCCTCGGTACTGACTGGACCCTGTGAATGATACTGCAATATGAACAACAACAACATGCTTTGTAAGAAGCAGGGAAGCAGAAAATAGACTCTCTGATTATGTGGCTTCCTTTTCTTTTATGTTATAAATTTGAGGTCAATAAAAGGTCTCTTATAGGGTGCTTATAACACCAGTTATTAGCACAACTGACAGATTATGTCTCCAAGTTCTTTGCAGGAGGCTTGTGCAGACTTGAAATTCACAGGCCTCCCTGATCTACTTTTCCAGCAGCAAGACAGGAGGGATAAGTGACTTGCTGCCTCATTTCTCACCCTGGCTGCTTGGGATACTACTTTTGCTGGGGGTACCCCATAAAACACGAGGGCCTGGATTGACACTTTTTCCACCCTGAATAAAGGGCAGCATGCTGTTGTGCTGCCTCAAGAGCAGAGCAGGGACTGAATTGTCACTCTGAGTCACAATTTCGCCTCTGGTGCCCCCTTATGGCAGGTGGAAGTGGCTATCCCAGCTGTTTTCCTGGCACTGCTTTCTCCTCTCTCCACGCCAGCTCAGCTCAGCTGTGCTGACTGGTGCATGAGGAGAGAGGGGATCCTTGGCTCTGCCAACTCACTGCCCCAACCTGCTTATTTCCAGTGCAAGAGGCATAGGAGTGGCTCAAGAATCTGCTTTCTGAGTGCTGCTACCTGTAATTTGAGCAACAAGCACAAGGCTCTCTACACCCTCTGACACAACCAGAGCCCCAAGCATTCAAAAAGAATGAGATTTTTTAAAAAAAATAAATTTTAGGTTCTTTTTACTTGCCAGCTAGTTCCAGAAACTGTAGTTTGCACTCACCGTGTCTTCACAAGCTTTTTCTCAGCAACTAGGAGGGCCAGAAAACTTACTCTTTTTAAAATGAAAGCTCATGCAACTTCTTGATTCGGTGATATTGCTGTGTTCTAATTAATTTTACCAAACACCACTGCCATCTGCTTCACAGACTTAATTGCAGCATCGTTTCACTTTTACTTATTGTTCAATGAGAAAGAAAGTTTACAGCTTGCACACAACAGCAATCTAAAAAGAAAATACTTGTATTGAAAAAAACTATTTCTGCTGGCATTGAGCTTCAGTGATACCTGCTCACCCATAGCCAGGACAGTTGACGTCTTTCAGTTATTCTTCCTTTTCAAAGTTTAATAAAGAAGTTTTTGTTGCTCTTGACTAAATTTATTGAATGAAAGTAAAACCCTCCACAAGGTTAATGCTGTCAGGCATTTTAGGAATATAAGTGGATGACTAAGATGTGTCTAGGTAGAAAGAGGGAAGACCATGGGGGAGAACAGCTGGCGAGAAGTCTGTGCAGAACACTTGATTTTACTTTTTGCAAAATAAGCTCAATTAATTTCTCAAGTTGGAGTTTTGATAAGTAGGTTTTGGGTGCCCGGAAGGCTTCCTTCTGACTTAAATTGGCCAGAAGTGATTTCCCCCACCAGCCATTGTGCTTACATAGTGCTCCCTGGAATTCATTGTTACCTAAGCACATTATTTTTCCTGCAGTCTAGTTTCTAACAATAAGATGAATGCAAAGCCATTTAAATTCTGAGTGGTATTTTACCCAGATAACACCTACTAATTTTACATTCTAGGTTAGCAGTTTAATTTTGTATTATAATTGTTTTCTTAATGATGAATTAGACAATTAGCTGCTGGACAATTTGTAGCAATATGGTCCTGATTCATACTCCAGAAAGCAAAGTCAAGCAAAGTCAAGCTCAAACATTGCAGAGAAGCATGAAGCTGGGGCTGATAGTCCATTTAAAAACAAAAACCTCAGGCTGAAATATTTGTTTCTTTAAAAAAAAAATGTTACGGGTTAAAAAAATAAAATCACCATGCTTGACTTGCTTCTTCTAAATCCAAGCATCAGAAGGACAATAAGTAGATGTCAACCTGTACCAAATTTTGCAGATGTATTTCTAAAAGAAGCTCACAAATCCTTTGACGTTTAGGCTGATTTGAAAATTTAAGCTTCCAAAGTTAAAACTGCTACTTATTTTTGCAAAACTCACTGTTGTATAACGTTGAACACTTTGATCTTTTGTAGCTGTCTGACACTTTACACTGTGGAGAACTTTAAGTTAAAATGTTACATAAAAGGCTGTCATGGAATAGCACTTTTTAAGTAAAGAATTATAAACTGTGGGCCAGATTCATATTTTGTATATGAGGAATATATATAGTTTAGGTTTTCTTGTGGGTTTTTTTAATGAATGCTTTATGTTCATATAAAAGAATCAAACAGTCTGGACTGCTCTTTCAGACAAGATGTAAAATTAATAGCCACAAATGGTCAGGGCAACATTCATCCCATGACATATTTTCAGTTACATGTAGTATACTCCCTCACTTTCTGTACTTAAATAAAGTTATCCTAATTGCATTGTATCCCTCATATGGCTCTCAGTGGCATAATTGCTAATGACAGAGGGAATATGTTGCCACTAAGCAGTGTGTATTGCTGTGCACTATTAAACAGCTGCTGCATAAGCAATATTCTAGAGGTGACTGCAGTTCTTTATAGCTGGTAAGGCAACTTCTGCAACACATGTGATGAGGATAGTCATGTAAGAAACTGCATTTATCTTGTACCTTTGATCACCTCACCTTCATTCTGCCCCACTAATCCATCTCCCCTGAAGCTACTTCTAACATTCATAAACACATAAGGAGGTTCAAACAACTGATTTGGTAAGGTGCAGCAGGACCAGGGCTGGCTTTAGGCACCAGCAAAACAAGCAGGTGCTTGGGGCGGCACATTTCTAGGGGTGGCATTCTGACGCCAGCCATGCCGCCCCTAGAAATGTGCCCCCATGAGAGGGGTGCAGGAAGTAAAGGGGGTAGAGGAACAGGAACCGCTCCCCCCCCCAGCTCACCTCCGCCTGCTCCCCCGAGTGGGCCACTGTCACTCGGCTTCTCTCCCTGCCAGGCTTGCCGCTCGTGAAAGCCTGGGAGGGAGGGAGAGAGGGGGAGAAGCCGAGCGGCGGCAGTGGCCCACTCAGGGGAGCAGGCGGAGGCAGAGCGGAGGTGATCTGGGGTGGGGAGCGGTTCCTGTTCCTCTACCCCCCATTAGTTCCTGCGCCCCCCTTGCCCTAGCTCACCTCCGCTCCGCCTGCTCCCCTGAACGTGACGCTGCTTCACTTCTCCCCCCTCCCCCTCAGGCGAGGGAGTGGGGAGAAGTGGAGCGGCAGCATGTTCAGGGGAGCAGGCAGAGCGGAGGTGAGCCAGGGCAGGAAGTTGCAGGGGGGGCCACAGGAAACAATGGGGTGGGGGAAATGCAGCATGTGCGGGGGGAGGAGGCGGGGCTGGGGATTTGGGGAAGGGGTTGGGAAGGGGCGAAGCTGAGACAGGGCCGGGGGTGTGAGGAGCAAGAAAAAAAACGGGGAGAGGGGTGGCCAAACATTTTTTTGCTTGGGGCAGCAAAAATCTTAGAGCCGGCCCTGAGCAGGACCGTCAGGGAAAAAAAAAGTTTGCCTTTTCCCCATTCAAATTTGGAAACTGAGATGCTGGATAAGGAACATTTGGTCCTGGACAAATGACAGTTCAAGGTCAGATCTTGCAAGCTACTAAGGATGCCTTAGATCAAACTTTGCCTCTCTACTAAATCTGCACTAAGCATCTGAGGATTGAGACCAATGTGTTTGAAAAAACACTTCAGCATCCTGAAGAGTGCTATCTAAATGAAACAATGACATCACCACTGTATTATGTAATTGGTCAAAATCATTTTATGGAGTGAACTTAAAAAAAAAGGCACCCTCCTTCAAGGAAATTTTTTAAAACAAAAAAACAAACAAACAAACAAAAAAAACCCACTAGGGCTGGGGAGAGAGTTGAGTGATTTAAAAAATTCAATTTTCTGTTTTCTTCATAGGTAATATTTCTGTACAGCTATTTTATACATATTTCTTAAAGCATCTCTAGCCTGGTGTGCTGGAACAATTTTTATAGTGGTGGTGCTGAGAGCCATCAAACCAAACTGCAAACCCCATGGAGACCACTTCAAGCCAGAGGGTGTGGCAGCACCCCTACTTCCAGTACCTATGTTTCTAGCTGCACTTTGTGAATTCCAAAGCTAGTTGCTTTCCCATGATGTAATTTAGGTGCAGTAGTAAACACACACATGAATATTTAAGAAACAAAAACTTTATCCCTGCAGGCAGCTGGAAGGACCTACCAGCAAGATACTGTGTACTGCCAAGAACTCGACCCTCAGAAAATTGTAATCTACTGTTACATTTTTCCAGCTCCTAATCCTTTCAATAATCTCTTATGGAAATAGGACTTGAAACAGTAGATGCACCAAGTTAATGAAACTGGATAAAAGTCAAAACATTAGGAGTCAGCAACATATTTTGATGTATCTAGACCTACACTGTTTAACATATTACAATCCTCTCTGCAAATATAACTGAATTATACCATATTGTGTTTATGGTATGAAAATAATCACTCTCTTGAGCTTGCATCACAGCAATCATTGTTAAGCAGTCAATACGAAGTCTCATGGAGACAGTAAAAAAAAAAATCCTGCTCAGCTCAAGAGTTTCTAGGATAAAACAGAATATTTCAATTAAATATAGAGCTCTTATCCTGATTGCTAAGAAGAACCTCCCAAGGGAAAAAACACTACTGAGAACTGTTGGATACTACATCACTTTCAGACCCCTGAATATATTTGTTGGAGAATTTAGCTGTGATACATTTAAATTAGCAGTTGCACAAAGGCTCAAAAAGCCTAATTCAAGAGAGACATTTCTAATATACAGACTGAAATATTGAATTGAATAGGACCACAAGAAGTCTTTACTTGAGGAGAAAGGCCCCAATTCAGAAAGATACTTAAGCACATGCCTAACTTACAACATTTACAATGCACAAACTTTAACAACCACGCTATGGATAAAAGAATGTTTCACTCCGTAGGTACTAGTCCTTTAACCTTCATAAAGGAACATTAACAAAGAAGCAAAAAAACGCTAGCTAATGTCCTATTCTTGCTAATGCAGACACCTGTACCTAACTTTGCTCATGTGAGTTGTCTCCTTGGCTTCAGTGGACTATTCACATGACTAATGATCAGAACATGTATAAGTATAGATTCATGATCTGATCCTAAATAGATGTGACATTACTTTGCCCAAACGGCATGGACTAGCAGTACGTTGACTTAAATCTACTCAGAGATTTCAGTCTACTGAAAACAATAGACCAGGGTTCGGCAACCTTTTGCACGTAGCCCACCAGGGTAAGACCACGTCCACAGGTTCGGCCGATCGCGGCTTCCACTAGCCGTGGTTTGCCGCTCAGGGCCAATGGGGGCTGCAGGAAGTGGCGGCCAGCACATCCCTCGGCCCACGCCACTTTCTGCTGCCCCCATTGGCCTTGAGCAGCGAACCGCGGCCAGTGGGAGCCGCGATCAGCTGAACCTGCGGACACGTCGGGTAGACAAACCAGCTTGGCCCGCCAGGGGGCTTACCCTGATGGGCTGCATGCCAAAGGTTGCCGATCCCTGCAGTAGATCATCTTTCCATTGACAAAATATGGGTGATTTTGCAGAACTTTGTTGATCAGGATTTTGGTTTGCAAATCCCAGCTCAGAGGTCATTCTATTTTGTGTCCTATTTAATGGAACCTGTGTTTAGGTAAAATATTTTGGTAGTAGAACCAATCTCTGTACATCAGAAATAGGCCAAAACTAGAACACTGAGTCAAAGACCACTCACCCACAAACTCTGGAACTGTTAAGACTCTTCTTTAAATTATATGCACACCATCATGGTCCTGTTTTCAGAGGTGCTTGAGTGACTAGTCAAAATCAGAGGTTTGTAGGTTGCTCGGAGATTAAACTGATGGAATCTGGTATTTTCTTTGGTGAAATCTTATTTATTTATAAGGAATGTGCAAATTCCTGCTTCTGCAAACTTCTGTGAATGCAGGGGAACCAAAGGGTAAAAGGAATAGTTTCTTTGCTTGCAGCCCCAAGCTTCCTTCAGCCAGCATCCTCAATCCAGAACTTTTCTCTAGGAGTCTCCCAGGGCCACACCGTGCTTACAGGCTGCTGCTTGGCATTCTTGCTCTCCTCTGAGTCTCTGTTTCCTAGCTAGTCTTTTCCACACCCATACCTGTGTGCACACCCTGAGCTGTAGCACTTAAGAGTAGACCCACTCTTTGACTCAGGAGACTTGACGTCAAATCCCAGCTCCTCCACGGACTCACTATGTGACCTCGGGAAAGCCATTTAATCTATCTGTGTTCCAGTCCTCATCTGTTAAAAAGAGAGCAGGAATTAGTAATATTCCCATTGTATTTCTTGTCTATAGACTGTACGCTCTTTGGGATAAGGACTGTCTTTTACTCTTTCTGTATAGCTCCTAACAGAGTGGTGCCTTGATTTTGACTGGTGCTACTGAGATACAAATAATTAACAATTAAACTCATTATTGTTTAATAATGGTTGCATTACACACAAGCGGCAAAGCCATAAATCAATCATGCAAGTCATTCCAAAAGGGTGCCAATATAACTTTTATCCCAGGGCACACATATATCCAGTATACTAGTATATCATATTGTGATGGTCCTCACACATGGGAGGTATTGCCTAGTGGTCAGGGCTTAGTCCATTCAACATGCAGAGGTAGGGTTTTGGTAGGGGAGCCTGGGCCCTCCCATGCACTGGACTCCAGCCCAGGGCCCTGTGAAAGCAACGTAAGGGTCTGACACCCAGAAGCACCTTAAGGTTGCCCTTCCTGGTCCACTTCCTATCATCCCACTACTGTCCAAAGATCACAGTCTATCACATGAGACTTTGAAGGGGTCAACTCACCACTTGGCACCTTTTTGCAGCCAGGTGCAATAGCTCTCTCCCTCTCAGAACAGCAGCTGCTTCCTCATGTCCTGGCGCTCCAGCCAGGTCAGTTCTAAGTCTCTCCCCTTTCCGGGTAGTCCATAAACAAAACAAACACGAACAGACTGGGTTAGTTGATGAGAGGAGGAAATGCCTCCTCCTCCAGGTATAACAGAAGCAGGTTCTCCCTTTCCTCAGGGAGAGAACCTTCAGGCAGTTGTTGAGAGAGAAATCCTGCCATCCCTCAGCCCTTTTCTCAGGAGCTGCAAGATAGAGATCCCTTTGCTCACCTGTTATGCCCACAGGTGAGCTGTTCTGCTTCCTTTTAACTCCTCCTCCAGTCTGTGCATCTCTTGCAGGTGTGGTAGGTGGGGCTGGCTGAGGCTAGAAGAACCTTGTTGCCCAGTGTTGGGTTTGTATACCCCATCACACATGTATATTACAAAAACCATTTTAGGAATGTTTGCAATTATTTAAAAATAAACAAATGTGTGCTACATTTTGTGTGTCAAGCTAGGTGACTTAATTGCCATGAGTACAATAAGCAGCGCTTAGAGGGAACCATAAGATTGTAAGAGGAGACAATTAATAGGTGAACTTACCTAATGTAAAACAATAAGGAACATAGTGTATTTCATTATGTATTTAGTTGATCATATATGTACACATAGATCTCACATACTAGTTAGTAATATATATAAACAAATGCATAATCAGTATAAATGTAGGCCTAGTTTAGTTTAGTTCATCAGACCTTTGAAACCCCCTTTTTTGGGAAGGAGCGCAAAACAACAAGAATCCTGTTATTTCACTTCTTGAAATGTCCCTGGTATTTGGGATCAGAACAAGGATGGAGTAGCAATGAAAGGTCACAATAACCCTGCCAAATATAATCCATATAAACAAGCAAAGTCCCTGTCCAATATTAAGACTGATGGTTTGGTTATTGCTAATAAGTAGATAAACATGTTATATGACCTAGTGTGTAATATGGAATCATATATTTGGTCATAGATATCGTTAGTCATTATTATGTGCCAAATCAGAGAAAAATGTTGTTCATAGAAAGTATGGTGATATCTTGGGTATAACAGTGTATGAAGACTTAAGTGTTTGCCTTTGTTTGTGTACATCCTTGTCTGTGTGTATGCATTGTTGTTTTAGCCATGTCCATCCAGGATATTAGAGAGATAAGGTGGGTGAGGTAAACTCTTTTATGGAATACCTCATACTGGAATTAGAGAAATTCGTGGATGATAGGTCAATCACTGACTATTAGTCAAAATGGTTAGGAATTCAACTCCTTGATCTGGGTGTCCCTAGCCTCTGACTGCCAGAAACTGGGAGTGGGCGACAGGATGGATCACTCAATGATTGTCAGTTCAGGTCATTCCCTCTGAAGCACCTGACATTGACCATTGTCAGAAGACAGGATACTGGGCTAGATGGACCATTGATCTGACCCTATATGGCCTTATGTTCTTCTGACCAACTTCTGTTGGTGAAAGAGACAAGTTTTCGAGCTTACACAGAGTTCTTAAGAACTGTAAGCTTCAAAGCTTGTCTCTCACCAATAGAAACTGGTCCAATAAAAGATATTCCATCACCCACCTTGTCTGTATATACTCAGAGATATCATTGGCCAGACATACCTCAACTGATGACTGGGATGTGGCGCTTTGTACCTATGCTGAAATAAAACTGTTTCTTGGATTTGAGCTCTGGGGTTTGCAGTGGTTTTGTATGCTACAGTAAGCAGTAGCTATCTGCTTTGCTTAGTTTAGAAGGTTATCTGTGGGCCTTGTTGGTGGCCCTGAAGACATCCTTACAAAGACCTCTAAAAATGAACTAAAATAGATTTTTTTATACTGAAAGATCTCCAAACATTAAAGTGATCTTTGAAATCTGAAGGCTAAATTGGGGGGAGGGATAGCTCAGTGGTTTGAGCATTGGCCTGCTAAACCCAGGGTTGTGAGTTCAATCCTTGAGGTGGGGATATGGGGCAAAAAATTGGGGATTGGTCCTGCTTTGAGCAGGGGGTTGGACTAGATGACCTCCTAAGGTCCCTTCCAACCCTGAGATTCTATGAAATTGGGTCCATTATGCCCCTTATCTGTAAAGCCAGTGGATATGGCCAGCTAGAAGATCTCTAGATGGCAAAAAGCTGATGTAATAACTCAGTGCAACACCCCCACACAGCTATGTCATAGGGGCATAGCTAGGGACAAGAGGCATGGCTGGAACTCCTTTATTGATCTGGTTATTCCCTGCTAAATTACTCGGCTTTGTGAATAACTTAAAGCAGCCTTGAGGCCAGCCAGGTCTACAGCAAGCTACAGCCCTATCTCTCCACTGTCTCTGGAATGGAGGGTCTGGGTGTCGGAAACTGAGCTCTCACTGGGTACAGTCATCTAGCAACCCAATGAGTTCATTTGGGCTCAATAAACCCTCACTAAGTGTTTGTGCTCTCTAATTGGACAAAAGGGTCAGCTTATCATTTTTTAAGCCTTGCAGCAATAGCACCACAGTGGGTACTCTGTGTACCCACAGCTGCACCCAACCTGCATCTTGTACTAGCCCTTGTTCCAACCTGTGGCTACTCCTACTTCATCCCTAGCCCCTACCTCCCTTTTATGTCCTGGCTCCAACCATTGGCTTGTCTCCAGACCATGACTCTGGCTCTGTCCTTTGGTTTTGGTCTGGTTCCTGACTCTGATCATTGGTTTGTCCCCTGAACACATGTCCAGCTCTGTCCTTTGGTCCTGCTCTGACCACTAGGCCACACTGCTGTTCCAAGCACTAGATTGCACTGGCTGCACCCTGGTGTGGTACAGTTTGAGCAGCCCACTAGAAGATAAGAGGGGACTTTTTGCCAAAGCATGGATCTCTAGTCCATAAGGCTCCAGCAGGAGCCCAATCCACCTTCTCGGATGGGGTCCTGCAGGACTCAGGTTACCATGCCACATGACCCAAATATAGCTCTCCAGGACCAGGTAGAAGCCCAGTCAACATCTTCTGTCCCCCACAACACCTGTTGCATCCACTTTCTGTGACCCCAAGCTTCTCCCATACAATAAGTTTGATGGGGATTGTGCCAAGTTTCATGAGATCCTTAACCAAAGTTTTCTCAAGTTTGTGTTGTGGTCATAGTCATACCCCATGGGTTGGTCACAAGTGGACTCAGTACTTAGTCTGCTCACTGGAGAGGCCCTTAAATGGGCATCCTCACTCCTGTAGGGGTCCAGTCATCTCCTTGAACACTTTGAGAAGTTAGTACAGGCAATGGAGAGCATTGTTGATGACCCTAATCAAGAATGTACCACAGAAGCTGCTCTCCATGCCTTCCCGCAGGGTACTGGTCTTTCATCAAATATGCAGTGCAATTTTGATGTCTGGCAGCAGACACTCACTGGAACAGGGCCATGCAATGACACCACTTCAGGCAGGGACTCAAAGATTCCATCAAAGATGGATTATCATGGGTAGAACCTCCACTTAGCCTGGGAGCATTAATTGGTCTTTGTATTAGGATTGATGATTAGCTAACAGAGTAAGATCAAACAACTTGCCACCTGACCCCAGTTGGCCAGAACTCTTCTGTCTTTTGGGGCCTCGGGTGTCCTTTGAGACCTTGAACCAATGCAAGTTGACCAAGCCCAGCCCCACTGCTCTGCCAATGAAAAAAATAGCCATTGGGCATATGCCTGTATTGTGGGATGTGCGGGCATGTTGCAGTAGGGTGCCCAGCTAAGGTACGTCCCACTTCTGGATACAGAAATGCCAGAGCCTGGCCCCGGGGGGCGTGGGGGCAGGTTGGGTTGGTATTCGAATCCTCCCCACAGTGAATCATGCTGCCACCTAGCTGTCAAAATCTTGGCAACCTCTAACCAGCACATCACTCCACTGTCATGGTACTATGGCCTCAGTTTTGGAATGGTTTCTAGGAAGACCCCCTTCAGTGTGCCAGACTCCCTAGGGGGAGTCTCTTCCTCCAGGCTAAGCCACACAACTTCGCCACCTTAGACTGGACCTCTGGGCCTGCAGCGCTCCTGCTTCATACCATGAGCTCCATTTAGAAAGTTCATCTGAAACAGACTCCTGATGGAGGCTTGGACACTTTTCAGAAATTAATGCACCTTGCCAAGCATTTGCAGTGATGATTGCTCAGTCGACCTTCATCCAGGAACAGAGGTTCCATTTACACCCTATCTGAATCTGACTTGAAAACACTCTGGGAGTAAAATCTCTGGGGAGGGGTTCATCTGGCATGGGGCAATGAGCTCCTGGCCATCAAAGCTGTCTTCAAAGAGTGGCACCATATACTTGAGGAGGCCTGTGCCTCTGGCCAAGTCTGGAGAGATCACAAGAATTTGGAGCATCTACAGACAGCAAGATGACTCAACCAGCATCAGATTTTCTGGGTTTATTTCCTCTCCCGATTTGATTTTATGGTTATGTACCATCCTGGACTAAGAACGGGAAGGCAAATGCCTTGTCCTGCAAGCACAAGCACCATGAAGTAGAGAAGGAATCTTGTATAATCATTATTAAAGCCTCCCACATTGTCTGCGGGACCATTGCTAGTCACCTGATGACCACTAGCCTTTATTTGCTTCTAAGCAACCCATTTGCAGCCCAATCTGTCAGACTCTAAGAAGCCCTGGTGCTTCCATGGATTCAAGGTTTTATCTGCCACAAGACCTCCTTTATTGTGAGGATCAACTCTACAGTCCCAAGGGCAGCTCCCAGATTCAGGTGCTAAGGTTGTGCCATGACTCACCCATAGCAGGACATTTCAGCCAATATAAAACCTGGAACTTGATCACTAGGTATTTCTGGTGGCCAATCCTATGAACTGATGTTAAAAATTGTTATGTCATGCGACCTTGGTTTCCACACTAACAGCCCACAATCAAGGCCTGGGTGCTTCCTTCAGCTCCTCCCCACATCTCTGAATCCTTAGTCCAGTCACTCAAAGGACTTTATAGTGGAATTATCATGCTCTCAAGGGTCCTTGGTTATCGTCACTGTAGTGGATCTTCTGACCAAGATGGCCCATTTTATTCCCTGTCGCACTGTACCATCTGCCCATCTGCCCATAAAACCACACAAGCTTTCCTGGAGCATGTTTTTTTGATACCACAGCATGCCAACACACGTCATTTCAGATTGATGCCCTCAATTCATTGATCAATTATGGCAAGAATTTCTTTGCTTTCTTGGCAATAAGCCCTTCACCTTGATACCCTACCATCCACAGTCTGATGGCTCAAACTAAAAGACCCCATTCTTTGCAAATTTTGGTTTTCATCCCCAATTCCACCTACCCAAAGGCTCAGGCCATGGACCTGGTCCGCCTCCTCAGCACACATACGTGCCACTAAAGAAACTTATAAGTACTACACAGACCAACAACAGGCCATCTCTAACCTTGCAATACGGGATAAGGTTTGATTCTCAACTTGGAAAAACAAATGATTCTTCAACCAAGCTTGACCACCACTACCTGGATGCTTTTTGTATCACTGAGCAAATTAACCAAGTGGCCTTCAAGGTTCAACACCCAGAATCATTCAAGATTCATCCTATATTTCATATTTCTCTCTTTAAACCATATGTCAGCAACTCCTGCCCTGACTGGTTTGACTCTCCTCCATCACAGCAGCTGTCCACATGCAGGAGTAATATGAAGTTGATCAGGTCCTCACTTCCCTATGGGTCGGGGGAAAACTGCAATATTTGATAGATCAGAAGGGGTATGGGCCAGAGGAACTATCCTAGGAACCAGAAGTAAGCATTCATACGCCCTATCGCCTGTGGGAATTTCACCGATACTCTCACAAGCCAGGGCCAAGGGCCACTAGCAGGATCTCTCTAGGTGGCAGTATTGTCAGGAACCCAAACAGGCAATGGATGCAGTTGCCTAGCACCCCAATGAGGTTCGCTGAGCCCAATATACCATCACTAAGTAACTATGTTCCCTGACTGGATAGAAGGGCCAACAGATCACCATTTAAGCCCTGTAGCAACAGCAGCACAGTGGCTATTCAATGCATTCTACACCCAAAGCTGCACCAGACATGCTTTCTGCACTGGCCTCTGCTCTAGGATATGCCTTCTCCCACTCCAGCCCTAACCCCCTACATTCCTCAGAATTTTAGATTGCTGACTCTGACCATTGGTTTGTCCCTGACCAGGCTCCAACTTTGCTTTTTGATTCTACTCTGCCCACTAGGTTGAACCCTCTGCCCCCTAATATGTGACACTGGGACTCAGACATCTGTGCTCTTTTGGACTTTGCAATAACCTATACATAATTATGGGAATGAGTTCTTCAGATTGTAAAAATCTCACCGCAATAAATGTAAATTGAATGGCAGCCTGATACTATGGTGATGAGCCTATTTGAAATCCATAGATTAGGTTGTATACCAATCCATTCAACTAATTATTGTTGCCTACCTTGCCACCATATCTGTATATTGTATTTATTTATTTCTATAGTAGAAGTACACTTGTTTAGATACCAAAAATATCTCTACTAATGGTCAGTGTACTTCTTTACTCTAATGAAGCCAAAGTTTTTTCCCAGGACAGGGCCATGATCAGAACTGTGTGGTGTGTGGTTTCTGTTTATTTGTTTGATTGATTTGGACACCCATCCCATAAGAGGAAAGGCATGATCCTGTTTTACAAATGAAGAAACTGAGGTGCACAGAAATTTAATGATGTCTTGCACATGGTAAGAGCTGGGAATCAAACAAATCTTCTGACTCCAAGTTCTTGTAACACCTCAGCTGTGCTTCCTCCCCTGTAGATAATTGCCACACAATTTAAACTACTTTTATTTCTTCCAAAGCCTCTACAGTGACACTAATTTAATGGGGAATTGACAAAGGGCAGCCAAAGGGGCTGTTGGGTATTCTGTGAGATCATATACACTTGCATTAGAGGCATGGTATGCTGTTAGGATCTCTACAATGAACTGTGTCGCTTAGGGAAAATATGAGCAAATTATTTCTGCTGAGGAACAGCCCAGTGTCAGTACAAGAAGAAAAAGAAAAAGGACACATGCAGCAAGTGACAAATGCTGCCCAAATCTCATACAGTATGTGGAATTATTTTTAACTTTGACACACAGTTATGTTCAAATCTATATCATACAATGCTGCTGTGAAGTGCTAGGAAGATTATATACTGTTAGAGGAATTGTCCTTCAGAGCTGACCTAAGATGTACTCTCTTCTGACTCTCCTGTGTCTGTGTACTGAAGAACCAAATAGCCACAAGAACAAATCACAGCAGCAGAGGATTATGAAAAAACTCAAATGTGAAATTGCGAAACTGAAAACTACGGTTTGTAACCTGTCCTTTCAATCGGCTTCTGTACCCAATGACTGGAAGATAGCTAATGTAACGCCAATATTTAAAAAGGGCTCTAGAGGGGATCCTGGCAATTACAGACCAGTAAGTCTAACAATAGTAAAGAATTAAATTGTCAGGCACATAGAAGAACATAAATTGTTGGACAAAAATCAACATGGTTTCTGTAAAGGGAAATCATGTCTTACTAATCTATTAGAGTTCTTTGAAGGGGTCAACAAACATGTGGACAAGGGGGATCCAGTGGACATAGTGTACTTAGATTTCTAGAAAGCCTTTGACAAGGTCCCTCACCAAAGGCTCTTACGTAAATTAAGTTGCCATGGGATAAGAGGGAAGATCCTTCCATGGATTGAGAACTGGTTAAAAGACAGGGAACAAAGGGTAGGAATAAATGGTAAATTTTCACAATGGAGAGGGGTAATTAGTGGTGTTCCCCAAGGGTCAGTCCTAGGACCAATCCTATTCAACTTATTCATAAATGATTTGGAAGAAGGGGTAAACAGTGAGGTGGCAAAGTTTGCAGATGATACTAAATTGCTCAAGATAGTTAAGACCAAAGCAGACTGCGAAGAACTTCAGAAAGATCTCACAAAACTAAATGATTGGGCAACAAAATGGCAAATGAAATTTAATGTGGATAAATGTAAAGTAATGCACATTGGAAAAAATAACCCCAACTATACATACAATATGATGGGGGGTAATTTAGCTACAACTAATCCGGAAAAAGATCTTGGAGTCATCGTGGATAGTTCTCTGAAGACGTCCATGCAGTGTGCAGCGGCAGTCAAAAAAAGCAAACTAAGATGTTAGGAATCATTAAAAAAGGGATAGAGAATAAGACAGAGAATATCTTATTGCCCTTATACAAGTCCATGGTGCACCCACATCTTGAATACTGTGTATAAATGTGGTCTCCTCATCTCAAAAAGGATATACTGGCATTAGAAAAGGTTCAGAAAAGGGCAACTAAAATGATTGGGGGTTTGGAACGGGTCCCATATGAGGAAAGATTAAAGAGGCTAGGACTTTTTAGCCTGGAAAAGAGGAGACTAAGGGGGGATATGATAGAGGTATATAAAATTATGAGTGGTGTGGAGGAAGTAAATAAGGAAAAGTTATTTACTTGTTCCCATAATAGAAGAACTAGGGGCCACACAATGAAATTAGTGGCCAGCAGGTTTAAAACAAATAAAAAGAATTTCTTCTTCACACAGCGCACAGTCAACCTGTGGAACTCCTTGCCTGAGTCAACAGTGTGTCAACAGTGAGTCAACAGTGTGCCCTTGTTGCCAAGAAGGCTAATGGCATTTTGGGCTGTATAAGTAGGGGCATTTCCAGCAGATCGAGGGACGTGATTATTCCCCTCTATTCGGCACTGGTGAGGCCTCATTTGGAGTACTGTGTCCAGTTTTGGGCCCCACACTACAAAAAGGATGTGGATAAATTGGAAAGAGTCCAACGGAGGGCAACAAAAATGATTAGGGGGCTGGAGCACATGACTTATGAGGAGAGGCTGAGGGAACTGGGATTGTTTAGCCTGCAGAAGAGAAGAGTGAGGGGGGATTTGATAGCTGCTTTCAACTACCTAAAAGGGGGTTCCAAAGAGGATGGATCTAGACTGTTCTCAGTGGTAGAAGATGACAGAACAAGGAGTAATGGTCTCAAGTTGCAGAGGGGGAGGTTTAGGTTGGATATTAGGAAAAACTTTTTCACTAGTAGGGTGGTGAAGCACTGGAATGGGTTACCTAGGGAGGTGGTGGAATCTCCTTCCTTAGAGGTTTTTAAGGTCAGGCTTGACAAAGTCCTGGCTGGGATGATCTAGTTGGGGTTGGTCCTGCTTTGAGCAGGGGGTTGGACTAGATGACCTCCTGAGGTCCCTTCCAACCCTGAGATTCTATGATTCTATGAGGAGGCTGTGAAGGCTAGGATTATAACAGGGTTTACAAGAGAACTGGATAAATTCATGGAGATGAAGTCCATGAATGGCTATTAACCAGGATGGGTAAGGAATTGTGTCCTTAGCCTCTGTTTGTCAGAGAGGGTGATGGATGGCAGGAGAGAGATCACTTGATCATTACCTGTTAGGTCCACTCACTCCGGGGCACCTGGCATTAGCCAGTGTTGGAGGACAGGATATTGGGCTGGACCTTTGGTCTGACCCAGTACGGCCATTCTTATGAATGTATAATGTTAGTCAGAACTGGATTCTTTTGCCCTAGTTCTCCTTGCATCTCCATTTAGTGCTTGTTCTACTGGCTATATGATTATTGGGAGCCATTGTGTTTCAGAAAAGGGAGATTAGATAGCTTTGTTTACTCAGTGACACGTTAGGAAATGCTGCAAAGAAATGCAGAGCTACTGAAGATAATTAGATTAAGGTTGTCTGAGTGACAGTGATTAGAAATAAAGATGTGGAGATCCAATAACTTTTCAGAATGTATTGTGTACAATAAAGCTATTCACAAGAAAAGAAAGATCTTAACTGATTTTATGAGTAAAGGTAATCTGTGTTCTAAAGGCAGATCTTCACTGAGAGGATAAACAAAATCTCTGCTGTGCCAGAATTAGACAAAGCTATGCAGTTGCAAAGGGACTTGCATTTCCAGATAAAAATGCTGTGGCTTCAGTCTCATTTATGGATTTGCAGTTAATTAATTGTCACCCCTAAAACTTCAGTAACTCAGGGGGCAGTTATGAGAATAGTTATTACAGGGCACTCATTTTATTGGAACCAGCTATTTTTAGGATTACTGCCATTCTCCACCAGTCTCAAGAGCACCAATCCACCTTTGCTCAGTATATCTCACTCAAGAGGATGTAACAAGCAAGAAGTTGCAAAATCTGTCCATTTTATCATTTTCTACAACTTGCTTTGAAAGCCATTGAGAGCAAGGTATTTAGGGAAAAAAATTGAAATAATGTTAAATATTACTTTTAAGAACCTTTACTGTAGAGATTTGTCCGTGGCTACGTCTACCCTTGGAGCTGGGGTGTGATTCAAGCTAGTGCACTAAAAACAGTAGTGTAGAATGTGTAGCAGAGCAACAGCAGGGGGTGGCATAGACTAGCCACCCTAAGTACAAACCAGCCCAGATCCCATAGGTACATCTTTGGGGCAGCTAGCCCATGCTGCTGTTCACCACTGCACATGTTACCACAAATTTTAGTGTACTAGCTTGATGCAAGCTCACACAAGTATTTCTATGTGAGCTTAGACACTTATGTGGCTCTCATTACCCTAATATCTGAGGGTATTTTTTAAAAATTTAATTTCTATCTTCCCAACACACCCATGAGTCACTAATATTCCCATTTTACAGATGGGGAATATTAGTGCAGCACATAGACTAAATTATTTGCCATAGGTCACACAGTAAGTCTGTGATGAGCAGGGAACTATATTCAGGTATGTCTGGTCACCATTTCTACACTGTCCATTTGTTAAATTAACCAATTACTATAGTAACCCTAGGCCTACAATAGCACAGAGAGGCAGTAGCTCTTCTTAAGTTAAGACTGCAACCACCTTCCATTAGAAAGCCCTATTTTAGTACTCCTGTAACATTGACTAGTTTGGTGTTGGGAAACATTCTGGCTAGAAAATCTCTAGATTTATTTTGAAGGAAAAGTAGAGTGTTCCTAAAATTGCAGACAAAGTCAAATTGTTTGAGTTATACGTCATTCAAAAATTATATTTGAATTCGTTTAATCTTTTTGTCACCCTCATGCTGAAAAAAATTGGTTTGTTGCTCCCCATTTCAAACATTCCTTGTAGTTAGATCCCATCGTAAACTGCTACACTGGCTAGATGTAAAGATAATATGTTGTAATTAATCAAAAGTGATTGAATTTCATTCAAGCAGAGCATAATATTCTTATAGTGTAATCTTTATTATAGTTACATTACTCTGCTTTGGGGACCTCAGGGGAACATGGATCCCATACAAGGAAGTGGGGAAATGGGTAATCACATCCCATGCGTTCCTATGCCGGGTCTGTCTGTGTCTCCAGTTTTGTTGTTCAGAGCCTGGAGAAATTTTGCTAGTGTATTTGAGGCTGCCAGTTGGCTGATCCTTGGGGTTTCCTGATGACTATCTGGAAGAATTGGGTAGACAGTGCGCTTAGTGCCATGGTGACCTTTCCTGGCACAGAGGGAAAATGGTTTCTCTGCGTCAAATTCATTAGGTCATTGTGCAGCACATCACAGGAGCTCTGGATAACATCCTGGCTCACCCTATACCTCTGACTGAGCAACACATCTCGAAGACCATAGAAGATTCAGTACAGCTAGGAGACCCTGGGTAAGGGCATGTTCTACTCCTTTCTCTTTATTGCTTCCTCTTCCTCAAAAAGGAGAGGCTGTTCATGACCACTTATAGCGAGCCTCTGACTTCAGCTCCAAAGCCCAACTAGTTAATTGATTGGGGAGAGAATCAAACTCACCCAAACACTGTCTCGCTAGCTACCACACCTGATTACTTAACTGTTCCTAAGGGAGACAATTCTAACCCTTTACTCTTAGATTTCCCAGCCCACTTGAAACTTCTTTTGTGTCTAGGATGCATGCTCAGAAAGTCACTGGGAGGGTTAGCTCCTCATGAGGCAGGCATTGCCTGACCATGCCTAAAATCTCGCTCCAAACACTTTGTAGGTGCCTATTCTAAAAATTCCACAGGCCACTAGCCATACCCACTAGATGAGCCTCAGTGACTTAGTGTCTCTTGACATTATAGAGTGCAGATAGGCAAATGAAGAGCTAACTAGTCCTTTAACCTAGTAGGATAAGACTTGTGATCTATGTAAATACTAGCCAACTCCACCACCTAACCCAAACCTGGCCATACTAACATTTTCTAAAAACGTCAAGTCCATACCCATCACCCCTTCTGAAAGTGACATTGACACATATGAAGGCAAGGTGTGAGTGGTAAATTAGGGGACTTGGTAACGCTTCAGGTCACACTACAAGGCCTACAGTTTCTCCCTTGCCAGGGAGGAGTTGAGTGCTGGGTAATGGTAGTATAGGACTCTGGCTGAGGTTGTGTTTGGAACTGGTCAATTAATTATTGTTATATTTGTGTGATTGCTCGATAATGAGCGTCACATTTTACAAAATACAAAAAAGTTAGATAAAAACATAAAACACTCTTTCTGGAAGGTTGCAACATAACACTACTTTCTTAGAATTCAGAACGATGACATTCAAGAACCCCAAAAAAGAGAGAGACAGAACAGGCTGCTGATTAACATAGGTACAACTCACTCCATCTTAGACTGCAGCCAGATTGCATACACTAAGGCTATGTTTACACTTACCATTTACTGTGCAAAAAGTCCTTTTTGTGCTCAAACCGCGGGAGTATTTACACTTGTTAATAACTTTTTGCTGTGAAACTCAGAAGTTTTCGCAAAAAGAAAACCACCCTCACGAGAGGTGTACAGCTTTTATGGCTGTTCTTTTTGTGCTGCTGTAAAAGTGAAGATCCGTTCCACCAGTGTAAACACCCTTTGGCCTCTGAAGGATATTCCAGAGTTCCAAAAGGGACCACTCTGGCCAGCATCTCCGCTGCTCGGACACATGTTCTCATGTATTTAGCTGAGACACTCCAGTTTCCCAGACCTGAAGAAGAGCTGCGTGTAAGCTCGAAAGCTTGTCTCGCTCACCAACAGAAGTTGGTCCAATAAAAGATATTACCTCCCCCATCTTGGCCAGGTCTACACTACACACTTACTTTGGTGAAACTACATCTCTCACACCCCTGAACGACATAGTGCTGTCTACACATGGGATTAAGGGTGGTATAACCATGTTATATACACAGAGGTGGAATAACTAAGCCAATTGGAGAGCTACTGCAGCTGCACCAGTGCACCATTTGGAGTGTAGACCTTCCCCTTGTCTCTCTAGTGTTGGGTGATCTTTTATAGTGGCTTGCAAAAATCTAAAAGATAATTTTGAAAATTTTGGTCTACGATTAAAAAAAGTTATAACTGCTAAGTGACAATATACTCTGTCACATCAGTTACAAATTCTAAACACATAAAACCAAGGCCTGGTGCCCTCCTCTAATTTTCTGAGTGGCAGCTAGCAACCCTGCTCCACAATAGTATCTCTTCACAATGGACAGTGGCTTGTAGGGGAACCCAGGCCCATTCTCTACACTGAGTTCCAGTCTGGGGACCCTTGAACCAGGAGTTCAGATCTATTCTTTCAGCCTTTCCTACTCCTTCCCTGAATTGCTTCTTGCACTCCTAGTACAGGTTCCTACTCTTCTCCCCCTGCCCTCCATCAGGGAGTGTGACCAAAGGCTTCTCTGTTGCCAGCTTCCTAGAAGCCCTGCCTGTTTCTTCCCAGGTGAGCTTCATCGCCAATTAAGCCTCATTGTGTCCTAGCTCCCCTTCAGGTGCAGCCTATGGCTAACTGGCTTCTCTTGCCTAATTTATCCCTTCAGGGCTAGTGTAGGGTGAATGCTCCATCACAGTTCACCAAATCTTCTGCTTGGAATATTTCTATTAGTTTTTATAAATGTCTTATCAACTTCCTCCTCCGATAGGGTGGTCTGGTATAGACCCCTACCACAATATCACCTCTGTCCTTCCCCTCTGCTTTTTTCTTCAGCAGAGACTTTCAATGGTAATGCCTCTCATCTCGCTCTGGTACAGCCCACTCTCCACAATCTACAGGGAAACTGGGGCAAGAAGAGGAATGAGGATCTATTTGCTTTCCCATCCTACAGCAGAGAAGGCTCCTCCTGCACATCTTTTATGAGCATTGCCATGTGAAATCCCTAGCATTACTCATGCTGCCATAATAGCCAGAACTGCAAGTTCTGGATCCTAGACTTGTTCTCTGCATGAGTAGAACTAGTGTTGTCAGCCTATACTAATAAAAAGGAAAAAAAATACTTTTCACTTAACACAAAGTTAACTTGGTGCTTGAAAATTATGGACCCAGTGTGTAACTTGAAGTTCTCTCACCACAGAGCAGGTACAAGTTTCCCCACAGAATCCTGCCTGGGGTCATAGCCTGTTGTAAATGGAACCAATTGCTCCAATCACTTAAGAGTTTGTGGGTAATACTTAGGTACTGTCAATCTTCATTTATCTTTGTCTTCCTAATATATTCATCCTTACTACTTCTTTCCTTGCATCTCTTGCCTAGGTTCTCCCTCTTGTCTGTTGCACTTGGTTTTCTCATAACTGAACTTTACATACCATTACAACTAACTAGAGAACAGTCCCTCTCCCTCACCATCCATCAGTCTGGCACAATGGAGGCTCCTGAATATATAATGAAAAGATTTATATTCAGAGATTTCTTTCCAAATACAGAATTCTCTTTCTAACACCATTATCTCCATTATTATTTTCAATAAAGGTTTTTATTGATGTTCTGACTATAATGCAGTGTGTGCTTTGTCATAATCACATCAAAAAGCAAAAATGAAAACGATGATCAGTCATAACACAGAAGAAGAGCCAGGCAGGCAATATACTTCAGTTTGCATTGTCCTTTGTAGGTTTGCTAAATTGAGGTGTCATAACTTGAAATACAACACATCACTAAAACCATTATGTCCAAAAGACAAGAAATGGATAAGTCACTGTAGATAGCAGAACTGCTACAATGCTCTGTAATGATCTCTAGGGTTCAAATAGTTTAAATATTTCTTTACATGTCATCCCAAACTGAGAAACTGAAAGTAATATGGCAAAGTGGAGAACAAGAGAGAGGTATGGCGAGAAGCTGGACTGTGAGATGAAGAGAAACCAGAAGTACTGATACCAAACCTGATCCTCTCAAATGGGCCAGATCTTCAGCTAGTGTAAATCTGATAAGGCTGTAAAGTTTAAACCACCTGAGGATCTATCCCATTAATCCATATTCATATTGCCTACTGGATGAGAGGAAATTCTGAAAGATTTAGTGAAATTCAGCCTAGAGCTCTGCAGAATGTGAGCTGTGGATACCAGTTTGGGATCACATTATCACCAATAGGTTCATCAAGTAAGCATGCTTTCCGTTCTTGAGGTATTCGTTCTTGATGACCTCAGATAGATACGTGTCACATCCATGATGCCCAATAAGAGAGGAATTATGCCATGGCATAAACTTCCAGCATGATTTATAACTGTGCCTGCCTTTATATGGGGAAAGTGAACTCTGTGTTCATTGGCACTGAAGAACTCTACAAGGCAGGTAGAGGATGCTGGATGACTGATCCCAGGAGTGCAAACCAATATTTCAGGAATGCCTAGTATACCATTAACCTGGGAGGGCATGGAGAGTTTGTGGCTCCTAAGGGTATAGATCTTCACCTACCATGTCAGTTCATCACAGAGATTCTGGCAGGTTTCAAGAGTGAGACTGTACCTTCTGGATTATGCAAGCTACAGAGAGATCCAAAAAGGTACTGCATGACTGATAGGCTTTCCTGGTAGGAGCTGGGTGTCTCCTCTCCTATGTCTATTCCTCTATTTACCTCTTCCTTCTTTCCCTGAGGTACATTATAAAGAAGTAAAGAATTACATGTAAAAATTACTAGTGACCTCACAATGCACTACTACAAGGTGCTCTAGACAGGGGTGGTAGAAACCTGACTAAACAGATGGATGCAGTGTTGCAATCTCCCACAATCACTTTTCCAGCTCTGTGCCCACAAGTCCACTTCCCCTGCTCCTGCAGCCTTATGAGCCTCCCATCCTCTCCCTCTGCTCTGTCAAGTTCTTATCAAAATCTCTCTCTCTTTTCCTCAGGTTCACCCACAGTTATTATTATGGAAGAATATATATTTTGTTGGACACTAATAGCACCATGCACCTAACACAGGGCAGCTGACGAAGGACCAGATGTTGAGTACTTTAACCTGTAGCACCTAGCTTAGGTGTGCCTCTGACCCACTTGAGTTCAGAACACCTTGTACAGTGCTCAGGCATTCCTCATTGGTTTTAGGGAAAAAGGCTGACTGAGAAGTCACCTCCAAAGCCCTGCTCCAAACCTACCCTTCTGGAGCACAGGAGACCCAATGTACTCACAGCACATTGATTGTTGTTGGAGCAATCTTTAGAAGAAACTTCCATGCCCAACTTTGATTTGTGCCCAGAGGCTACTTGTGGCCATGAAAGCATTTGAAACCTTTGGCATTAATTTTTATTGGTGGTTGTGCAAATCAAGAACAATAAAACAAATTCATCAATATTCTATTCCTTCCTCCTCCCCTCCCTTTATATTAGGATATAAATAACTGCATTCTCTATTTGCCTTCACTTTTTGCTAATGGAGTAACTCTGGGGATCAACATCATTATTTAGAAGCACAAATCCAACTTAACAGCACTACAGGCTTAAAAAAATAGTTAATTAGACAGCAGCCTAATGGAAGAACTCAGTTAGGAGTGGACAAATGCAACAAAAACAGGTTCATTCCATACACAAAAGAAAAATTTACACGAACATTAAGTATATAGTACAATAAAATTGTACATTAGGTATCCTCTAATTATATATTCAACATAAGATTCTGTACTTTGCAGATAAGTATGATGATAATAATGACATAAATACTATGTCCTTAGAGCACAGCAAGAGAGGACAGTGAAAAGAAAATACCTAGACATGGGTCGGAGCCAGGTGTCCTCTCCTTTGCTTAGTAACACTGAAAGTGATATTCAATCATTGAGAAAGGCAGACACCTAAATTAATAAAGGAATTCCCATTAGGCCTATGGTGAACTGTTTATTGATAATGGTTAGAATGTGATCGGTAGGGTTTTGATATGATATTAATAGCTTGCTTATTTAGATCTTTAAAAAGACTAATCTTGCCAATTTTGCACATAGTCCAGTGTTTTTGCTATTCTTTCCTCTTTCTCCATGCCTTCCATTTGACGGTGTAAATGCAAGTGCACCACAGGGGCACTTCCCTGTGGCTATGTCAGGGCTTTCTCCCCACTCTGAACTTTAGGGTACAAATGTGGGGACCTGCATGAAAGACACACTAAGCTTATTTCTACCAGCTTAGGTTAAAAACTTCCACCAAGGCACAAATTTTCCCTTGTACCTTGGATTAGGTAAATGCTGCCACCACCAAGTGATTTAAACAAAGAACCAGGGAAAAGGACCACTTGGAGTTCCCCTTCCCCAAAAATATCCCTCCTCCCACAAGCCCTTACATCCCCTTTCCTGGGGAGGTTTGAGAATAAACAAGATGAACACAGACCAGCCTTGGGTTTTTTAGGACACTAAAAAACCAAACCCAGAACTTTATTAGAAAGAAAAAAGATAAAAAAAAGCACCTCTGTAAAATTAGAATGGAAGATAATCTCACAGGGCAATCAGATTCAAAACACAGAGGATTTCCCTCTAGGTAAAACCTTAAAGTTACAAAAAGAAAAACCAGGAATACACCTTCCTCTCAGCACAGAGAAAATTCAAGTTACAGAAAACAGGAATAAATCTCCCCCATAGGACAGGAAAAATGTACAAGCAAAACAAAAGATAAGCCTGGCTTACCTATACTGGTTGCAATATTGGAGACTTGGTTTTGGATGGTTTGGAGGAGATAGATTTCTGTCTGGTCTCTCTCAGTCCCAAGAGAGAACACACACACACACACACAAAAAGCACAAACAAAGCCTCCCTCCCCCCACCCCCAGATTTGAAAGTATCTTCTTTCCTCATTGGTCCTCTTGGTTAGGTGCCAGCCAGGTTATTTGAGCTTCTTAACCCCTTACAGGAAAGGAGGAATTCTAGGTTACCCTTAGCTGTATGTTTATGATAGGCTAGATCTATGGTGATTAGCTTTTGCCCTGTATGGCATGCCATATGATCTGTTACACATGCCATGGTCCCTCTATCTCTTTACAATTGAAGTGTTCCCTCTTTGCGACATGGTTCTCTAGCCATGTCACAATACAGTCACCCCCTTCTGGTGTATCAAAGTCCCATCAGAGAAGCTGTCCAGATGCCGCCACAGACAGTCTTCATTCCACCTCTAGGCCCTGTGCCACTTCACAGTGGCTGGTAGGTGAACCAGGCCCACCTGCAACTCCAGGCTCCAGCCCAGGGACCCTCTTACTAGCAACTCAGATCTGCTCAGATCCTGTTGCTGTTTCCCTGGGTTCCTTCCTACCCCATCTTTCTGTCTCTTCATCTAACTGTGCATTTACCACCGGAGCTTCTTCTGCTCCCTGTGACTACTTCAGCCACCTCAAAATCTGCTCCAGGGCAGGATCCCAGGGCTTACTCACCCCCTGGATTCCCTTCTTGCCAACTCCCTTTCCCTATAGAGAGTAGCTGTAGGCCACTTCCCTGCAGCATCCTCCTTGCTCTTACTTCCTGTCTTTATGATCCGTTCAGCTCCTTCCCCAGCTGGGCTTAATCTGCAATTAGGCTTTACCAAGCTCTGGCTCCCCTCCAGGTTCAGCATATAAATTTTACTGGGCCCTTTTGGCTCATATTAACCACTCTGGGCATGTGTGGGGTGAACACCCCATCACAGTTGGTCACATTTGTTATTGTCATAATTCAAATTGTCACCGCTTACTAAGTGTTTGTATAACACCAAGCAACAACAGGGCACCAATTGGTTTGGGTGCTACAGTAATACAAGGCCAGATCCTGTCACTCCTGAATAGTTAATGGGCCAACTCAGAGTAAGTTACTCACCATGAATAAGAGTGGCAGAAATCTGGCCCTAAATAATAAGGGTCAAATTCTGTTCTGTTATAGTCAATGGGGTTGCATGGGTGTACGATTTCATTTAAATATTATCCGTTTTCAGATGACTGAAGTATAAGGATACTTTATTGCAACTCTTAGTTCTCAATTTTGCTCTTTTTATTACGGGACTACAAAAGATCTTTTACGCCTGATTAAGGGAAGTTTTTTCTTCTTCACATATATGGAAGCTTCAGAACTGCACTTTTGGAACTGGAGCTGTCTCCTTGATCTTTGACATTTTGACAGGTTCTTTCATGGTCTTTATTAAGTCAACCTTAGCATTACCTTTTCCTTCAAAGTTCTAAAACTTTCACAGAGAAAGAGGACAACCCATTTTTCAAATATGCCACAAAACACAAAAACCAAGAGGAAATCATTAAAAATATTTACACTAGAAAATCCTAAGGGAGGCATTATTCCACTTTGATGAGAACCGCAGGTCTCATCCAAATGCTCTTTTCATTTAGAAAGATGGATGATATTCACACATAAAAAGGTTACCAGAAGGTGAAAACCTCAAACTTCATTCAAAGAAAGATGCAAACGCAATCCTCTTTTACAGAATCACAGCTCACACAAAATCAAAAGCTTTCATGATTCAACACATGCAGCATCGTATCAAATAATTATATAAGTACACATTATAAAATATCTGTACTTTCTATTCCTGTGAATTGTAGTTCTCTGTGTACACACATAAACAGAAACATTTTTATTTATACATTCAATAGTTCTTCTTGTGCCCATGTCAATATCTGCAATATCCCTTTGTTATTCCCTGTACCAGAAATACTAAGAAGGAATACTGTAAATTATTAGATCAAGTTTTATGGCTACAATTTTCAAAAGCACTTTAGTCTTAGGTGCTAAGCACCATTGACTGCCATCATTTAGCCTCACACACACACACACACACACACACACACCCCTGGTAAATTTCCCACAGCTGAATACTCATCAGGCTGTTGTGTTTGACACCACTTCATTGTCTTGTGCTTTTAAGCTTCCTGAACCTGAGCTGAGGTCAGGCACATGTCTAGGCATACTCTCAGGATAGAGATCTTGTCTAGAACCCCCTTCTGAGACCTGATAACAAGCAGTCCAACTGCTTAGCCCTGAGACCAGGGCTGATTACTCAGACTTTCCTGAAGACTAAGCTTACCCTTTTCTAGAACTGCAACAGTGTGGGTGTTCTGGATTTACAGTTTAATTCTTCAGGGGAACATGATTGCTGAAGCAAACAGACAGATTTTTGCATAGGATTCTAAGCACCATTACTCTTTACTTAGCTAACACAAGAGAGAGACAGATCTAGACAAAATAATACATGCATTTGTACATATCACGCTGCCACGGTTTCCTCTTCTTTAGCCTTTGGCAGAATCCTCTGCACAGTCCAGCATGCCATGTTGTACATACCATTCACCCAGAACATGGAGGGTCTGGTCTGGTTTATCCTCATCTTGTTTGATTGTGTGTCCATCTGTTCATGCAGACAGACAGGCAGTCTTCTTTTCTTCCTGCCTCTTCCTCCCTCCCTGTCCCTTTCTAAAAATAGCTGCTGAGAGACCCTCTCTTTTATAATCTCAAGTTCTCTTTGTCAGGCGACTCCCTGATCAGCTTCATCAGGGGATCAAAATCCCCTACCGGTCATTAGTTAGCTTATTTACCAGCCTGCTTTCTTCTGGGCTGTAGGCAACCTTTTGTCCAAAGAAAATCTATTTAAACAGAGGACCATCAACATTTAAGAATCCGCTTTTGTTAACCTTTGTGTCACTACTCCTTAGAATTCCAATTCAACATGGAAGTAAAAGAATAGAGAAGGAAAATAAACCCCACATTCAAAATAGAGTCTGCACTCTGAAAGCGATACAAATAAGGAATCCCACATATCAAACAGAATTCTTACATTGTATGTAGACAGATATAGCAAATCATCACAGTCACTTTTTAAAATGTTTATCCTCTACATATATAAACCAATATTAGTCAAGTTAGGCATTGTTTTGTAGCATAGAGTCTGCATCCTCTAATTATGGCTACATTTTGTATTTCAATTTTTAATGATTATTAACTGGTATTACTGAAGTTCCTAGGAGTCCCAGTCATGGACTTATAGTGATACGTGCTGTACAAACAGAACAAAAAATAAACCCCAAACATCTTATAATCTAAGTATAAAAACCAAAGAGATAACCGACAGAGACAGACAGATGTGGGGCGGGGGAATACAAGGCAACAATATGATGATATTCATCAGCATGATAGTCTCAGCACACGAGTTGTCTAACTGCGGTGAAGTTTTTTTGTAGGCATCATGGCAAAGGAGACTTTTAAGGAGGGATTTGAAGGACGATAGTGAGGTAGCTTTGAGGATGTTTACAAGAAATTCCTCCCAAGCATGAGGGATAACATGGGAGAAAGCACCAAGTTGCTTGTTTTGAAAATGTAACATGTAGGCAATGGAGGCTAACATGGCCAACTGGAGGTGGGAATCAACTTTTCAATACTGAATGAGAGTAGAGTATTAGATAATAGGTAGGTGGGTATAGCCCATGAGGGGCCTTGAAAATGTCCACAGCGATGAGAAGGAGAAGGTATGGGGTGGGGGAGATTAAGAGCTCTGCTTTAACTATGTTGAGCTGAACTGACAGTTAGACATCCACAAGGAAACATCAAAGACACAGGCCAAGTTTTTAATTTGGACTGAAGGAAGCAGATCTGGAGCAGAGTGGTAGATCTGTGAGTCTTTAGCATGGGAATAGTAGCTGAATTTGTGTTTGCAGGGAGATTATCCAGAGAAAAGTTGCAGCGGGAAAAGAGAAAGGGACCCAAAACAGAGCCCTGTGGAACCCTCACAGAAAGCTGGAGGATCCTCCAAAAAACATGCTGAAGGAGCATATAGAGATGAGGGCAGTCCCTACACACCCCCCTATGGCCCAGTGTGGAGCTGTGAGTGTGCCCCAATTTAATTTAATTTGTTTGTAGCAATAGGTACACTTTAACAGCCCAGACTAAAGAGAAGGCACCACACATTAACAAAACAGAATGTCTGCTTTTAATAAGGCTTCAGGACAGGAGCAATACAAATAAATAGTTCACAAGGTTGTTGTCACAGATCCACAGGTCACTCTCTCTTCCTGGGTAAGACCCTTGGCTTACCATCTCCTGGGGTTGAACCCTGGAGCCTTCAGCACCCCTGCTCACTCCATGAGCTCCCCTCAGGGAGTCCATCTGAATTGGACATGTGGGGAAGACTTTTGCACCCAAAGAGAGCAATGCATCCCCAGCTTCCTGGCTCTGGAGTGACTCTCAGCCAGCATTGTAAAAACAGAAGCCTTTAATAGATTTCTGGAACACAGCATAGAAAGTCCTTAGGTTAACAAACAACAGAAAGTTACAGCAAAGTCCATCTAGGTTGGTCCTGAGCCCAGAGCTCTCTCAGACCCCCCTTAAGTCCCAGTCAGGAAGAGTGTCCTACTTCCAGCGGCCCACACATAACCGCAAAATAAATCCCCTTATCTCCTCCACCCAGCTTACCCTCTGAGCATTTTTTCCTGCTTTCACCTGTTCCTCCCAATTATATATCCTCCCAGTTACTGAGCCAATTGTCTATTTAGACCATAAATTACCACCACTGTATCAGAAATCCCCACTAGAAACAACTTAAGCCTGCACCATACTCTGTGCTGCAGCATCTTCAGTGACCACACTGATACAACTACCTCTCTGTCACAATGAGGCAGAGATCTTATGTGCCCTGCTTCATTCTCTGCTCAGTAAAATACACTATGAGTGGAGGCTGAGCTCCTACAGACTGTAAATAATCACTTCCCTAGGCAAATTATTTTGTTGCCTGATTATCCTTACAAGCAACATTTCCCCCCAGCATCAACCCTAATGTGCAAGTTGTACCTTTTTTTTTTCTCCACCTTAAGTCCAATACTAAAGAACTTGTCTTGCATTTCAGGCAAAGAAAAATATTGTTAAGCTGCTCTCATCTTTCCCATTCTTAAGAGATAAATGGCTTTCCTGTCAACACAATTCAGAACAAGAATGAAATTAATGACATTGTTCAATGTGCCCAATGCACAAAGGCCTAGATATAGTGTAGCTTTATAAAACTACACAAAAAATAGTTCTTTTTCTCATTTGTTTTAAGCCTTGTGGAATCACTGCAACAAGCTGTAAGTGGCTGTCTGAAATGGGAACTTTTCACCCTGAGCACAGAGAGAATGCCCAGTGCTCTGCAGTACTATTTGCTTTTATTACAGCCGGACAAGCCTACTAATCCCAGAAGTCTCGGCTAAAGACCGGAAAATAATTAGAATTGGGCCCATACCAAACCCCCGTCAAAGTATCTTTCAACTTTAGAGGAGTTCAGATCTACAGGTGAACTTTGTGGCTTGCTCTTGTCTTTAGAATGGTCTGAACAAAACCTCTGGCTCCAAACATCCATCAGATTTGTCAGATGTGAGCTACATGGCTCAGGAACTTCACTAAAAACATTACATGGTTCTTTAATACCCATAAACTTAACATTTGAACTTCTTGGAACCAAATCAACCTATCACCACTGTCAATCCTGGAAGTCAAAAGTGAATCTGAAGAGAGTGAACCACTGTGAACCAAAATCTGCCAGTCTAGGTTTCTGTTTATCTCCATCCCTCTGAGGGTTTTCTATAGCAACTGTTACCACAGCAGCAAAGCACTAAGGTCTGTGAAACAGATGCGAACAGTTCTAAATAAAATCCCATCCATGAGAAGAAAACTGCAGGAAGGGCAGTCATGGGCTTGGCTCCCTAAAGTAATTGTTCCATTTGGACATCATTGCACCTGGTCAGGAAATTTCTGTCAAAATGTATTTTTCAATGGAAAATGTAGTTTCCACAAAAAATGAAAGTGATGCCAGGAAATTTTGATTTTCCATTACAGAAACTAAAATGAAGGCTTCCCAGCGGCCTGTCTGGAAGGTTCTGCACAGGGTAGCTCAGAAGCTGTGGTAATAACAGTTGCCATATTGCCTATAGAGTACTCTTATGAGCACCAGGGGCTTTTGTATGTATGGGTATCACGTGCTCTATCATTTGTCTACCTAAAATTCTAATTTCAGTCCACACACTGATGATGGACCATGAGAAGGAACAGGAGATGGAAAAGATTCATGTAAAAAATATCTTGACAGAGGCAGGAATAAGATGGTAGGGATGCAAGACCCTGAAGGAAAGGGTGTTGCGGGGGGAGGAGGGGGTAATGACGTGCAAGGGATAGGGTTGCATGAGAAGCTGAAAGCCAGAGTGCAGGCCTTTCAAGTAGCTTTTGAAGATTTAGAGTTCCAGAGAGGAAAAACTTCAGGGATGCTATGGAGGAAAAGGGTGGACTGAGTTTTCTGGTGGGAGATTTGGAGGCGGAAAGGGATGACCTTTGGGCTAACATCAGCAGATCCAGAGCAGGGGCCCCCCAGAACCCCAAGGGTTGTAGTATTGAGAAGGAGGGTAGGTGATGGGGTGTTTGCCCCACACCAGCCCTGAAAGGGTTAAGGAAGCTGAGAAAGGGCCAGATAGTGTGATAGGTCATGCATGAAAGGATTAAGATGGAGATGTAATCCCTGATTGGAAGATGAGGCTCAGCTGGGCAGGGGTGGGCTGGGCTGGGCTAGTGTGGGGCCAGAAACAGTAGCGTAGCCAGGTCTTGAGCACAGGGGGAGCAGCTGCGGTATAAAAAGGTGCCTCCCCCTCCCCCTGTACTCACCCTGCGACGCTTTAAAGGTCCGCTGCGGAGCCCTGGCCCTTTAAAGCGCCGCTGGCAGGGCCGGCGCTCCCACTAGGCCACCCTAGGCGGTCGCCTAGTGCGCCAAGATTTAGGGGGGCGGCGGGCAGCTGCCTGCTGCCTCCCCGCTCAGCGGCTGAGCTGCTGAGCGGGGAGAAAAGGGGCGGCTTGCTGCGGCTGCCCGCTGCCTCCCCGCTGAACTGGGAGACAAGGGGCGGCTCGCCCTGGCTGACCCTTGTCTCCCCGCTGAGCTGCTGAGCAGAGAGACAAGGGGTGGTTTGCCCTGGCTGCTCCTTGTCTCTCCGCTCAGCGGCTGAGCGGGGAGACAAGGGGCGGCTTGCCGCGGCTGCCCGCTGCCTCCCCGCTGAACTGGGAGACAAGGGGCGGCTTGCTGCGGCTGCCCCTTGTCTCTCCGCTCAGCGCCTGAGCGGAGAGACAAGGGACGGCTCGCCCTGACTGCCCCTCGTCTCCCCGCTGAGCTGTTGAGTGGGAAGACAAGGGGCAGCTTGCTGTGGCTGCCCGCTGCCTCCCCGCTGAACTGGGAGACAAGGGGCGGCTTGCTGCGGCTGCCCCTTGTCTCTCCGCTCAGCGCCTGAGCGGAGAGACAAGGGACGGCTCGCCCTGGCTGCCCCTCATCTCCCCGCTGAGCTGTTGAGTGGGAAGACAAGGGGCAGCTTGCTGCGGCTGCCCACTGCCTCCCCGTGGAACTGGGAGACAAGGGGCAGCTTCCCGCTGCTGTTCTTTGTCTCCCCGCTCAGTGGTTGAGCAGCTGAGCAGAGAGCTGGAAGGCAGCCGCGGCGAGCCCCCCATCTCGCTGCTCCACCCCCGCGTCTGAGCGGGGAGCCGCCTCGCTGCCCCCCTGAGCCGCTCCCTGCTCAGGCTCCGGCAGCGGGGGGCGGGGCGGGGGGCGCTTTAAAAGACCTGTGGCTCCCCACAGTGGCAGGAGCCGCAGGCCTTTTAAAGCGCCGCCCTAGTGAGGCTCCAGCGGCGCCTTAGCGCCACTTTTCCTCATAGGGGGAGCGGCTGCTCCCCCTGCTCCCCCCCGGCTATGCTACTGGCCAGAAAGCTGGCAACAGAAGTGGCAGTAGCGAGGAACTCTGCAGCCACCCTCTATGAATTACAGGGGGAAGAAGGGAACCCAGAGAATGAGTAGAACCCCTGGGAGCTTGGCCCTGAGGGAAGCACATACCCTGAAGAGAGAAGGGTGGGAAGAAAGCTTGTGGGAGGCAGAGTAGGAAGCAGTCCAGGGAGAGAGCAGCAAGGTTTGAGATTGAGCAGAACTTGACTGTGTGTTGTAGGGTCCCTGGGCTGGAACCTGAAGTAGTGGGTGGGCCTGGATTTCCCTACCAGCCATTGACAGGATGGTATTGCCTGCAAAACAGGTCCAGTAAGACTCTATACTTTGGAGGGGAAATCCCATAGTGACCTCATCGGAGGGCTGAGTCACGAAGAGAAAGCTGCAGCTCCTGGAGCAAAAGAGGGGCCACAGAATGAGAAAGAGGACAATGTGGGGAGTGACCACAAGGGAAGGCATCAGACCTATCATAAAGCTATTCTTAAGAACAGCAAGGAGGATGTGCCACCCATGGTGAGTGAATACCCCGTGGCCTTAAACTCCATGACGCGATGATATCCCACCCCTGAGCCAATTGATAAGTCATGACATTTCCAATGTATCTTTGGTCCTTTCCTGTAGGTTTTTCCCTAAAACACTCTGTTCTTCCATTTAATTTTTTTAAAATATTATTTTACAGCAGCATTTGGAATGCCCTGTCTTCTCAGAAGCCCTAGAGAGAAGGTAATGAGAGAGTCTAATTTTATTGCAATTCTTGCGCATTAGGTGAAAACAAATGTTTGCATTGCACATTAGAGATAGAGGTCTTTTCTACAATGCCTGGCAACTGTATTCTAATTAAATATCTGAAGAAGCCTTATAGAATCTACTATTTAAACCTTTGAGAATGAAAGTCTTTACCTGAACTTTGCTGTTATGATAGGACATTTCCACAAAAGACTCAAGGAATTTAGAGGGAGGGAGGAATTGGTTTGGCCAAAAAAAGGGTTAAAGCTTTGCCCATCAACTGAAATTTCTATCAGATTGAAATGAGGACTCACAAATACTTCTGAACCCCCCCAAATAGGGTTCTGACTCTTTTCTGTCTGTGCAAATACCCAGTAGGGGCCTCATTACTTTTTTGCTAATCTGCAGTTTGACCCATGGATTCCTTCCCATATTCAAACTTTCTGTAGTCCCTAGCTGTCTACTATTTGACAAAGCCTTAGTGAACTTCCCATTCTCCTCCCCTCCCCATCTTCCTCATTGCCTCTGAAGAGCCCATTAGATGGCCCCACTACTCTGTTAGCATCTCTCCTTTACCCCAACTACTTATGATCTCAAATTGATCATATATGGGGGCACATAAAAAAAATTCAAGGAACTTTAGCTTCCCTAGCACTGTAACACTAATCAGAAGTGAGCAAACCTGGAAAGATGCAAAAGGCTGTGAAGAAGCTGTGCTCCAGAGCACAGAGTACCATCGTGAGGAGAAAAAAAGGCAGATACTCAGTGCAGAGGAACAGCTGTTACCAGGATCTAGTGTCTGCAGGTATGTGTTAGTAGAAAGAGTGTGAAGCCAAATGACCACCCCACACACACATTTTGAATGAGATTATGAAATATTTTACTTTAGTACAATGGTAGGTTCCTGTGCTTTTGAAGCAGAAGGATCCATAATCTAATCTAGCTCCATTGCCTTTGTATAGCATCCTAAACAGTTACAACATACAGTATAGTGACAACTTTCTAGTCCTGTGAGGCCACAGATTTGGTACATATTTATACCTGTCTATATTAGAAGGTTGGATAGCTCTGTCATGAATTAGCTACTCCTTTTGCCTTATGAAGACTCATTTTTGCTACCTTAAGCTGCTAATAATGAAAATCATTGGTTTCCAGGATTGATTCCCCTTCCTTGTATTTATTTTTGAGAAAATAAAAGTGGCTGAAATTTGTGCCCTCTGTCTGACTACCTAAAGATAATTAAAAAAAAAAAAAAGCACCTGCAGAATGTTTCTCACCTTCCCTTTTCAGTCCCAAAGCTGTCAATCCTTTTCAAAAATAATAGGGCTTGACAGTTCTGGGGTTAAGAATAATATCTTGTTGTTTTATGTCCCAGCAGACACACACGGAGCAATTTATCACAGTCCAAACAGCAGGGTTGTACTATCTCATATGAAATGCAACAGCCTTATCTAAAAAAATGTGGTCCCTTGTGTGTTTAGTAAATTTGGTTTGAAATACTATGTATTTATTCAGACCATTGTTTCAGTGTTAATCCTCCATCTGACAGCAACTCAGATCTCTTGGCTAAACATGGCTATACAAATGCCACCTTATGCTAATTAAAATGAAAGATTTCAGTGATTGTTTATTAATTCAACCAAGACACTTGTAAATAAGACAGAATCCAGTGGGAGGGGAAGGAAAGAAACAAAGCTTGCATTAGACTTGCAAATAACATCTGTAGAATGTCAACTTTGGTCCATGAAAATTAATGGTTTGTAACAGAGCTAGTTATTTCCTCTTAGTTTATTACAGCCCAATTAAAAACAAACAATACAATTACAAGTGTAATAAATACACCAAGATAACATTCTTTGTGGTTAATTTATTTTTTTTTAAACCCACAAACAGAGTTTGGTAAGAATATATAATATTAGTGAATCTGGCAACACTACTAACCTCAAGTTATTGTGAATTGTCTGCAGCTGCTTTGTTATGTTGAGCAAAGGGATTAGTCCTGGACTTTTGTTAATGGAGGTGGTTCCAAGGGGATTGCCTAATTATTACCTCTTGCTTTTTTTAAATGTCTCATTTGTTTGGTGAAGACAGGTAGTCACTAATCCTTTTGGAGCACGTTGATACCTCTCCTTCAGTCATCTGTAAAGGGATACTGGAGACCAAAGCCAGGTGTTCTCTTTAATGTATTGAAGTTTTCTAGTAGTGCAAATGGGTGAGATACCATTTTCACCTCTCTCTTCAATGCAACACATACAGGCTTGTAATCTAAACTCATCGCCCCATTTGTCTGTACCCAAGAGAGATGTGTATTTACAAAGCCTCAACTCCCACTTGAGCTGGTTACTTCTATGATTTCTCTCCTCCTTGTCGATCTCCCTTGCCTCAGAGAATTTCAGCCTTTTATACTCCTCTGTTGAAGCTAATGAAAACCATATAGTCTGGTTGCCCGCGGTAAATCAACAAAATAGTTCTGCACCTCCCTCAGGCACAAAAGGCTCTAGAGTATTAAGTTGATAATATGTTTTGAGCGTTTTGTCTTAATGAAGTCACCAATTTATTATTTTGTAGTATTAATGGTACATTGTGCGCAGCACTTTACAGTTCCCAAATAAAGGCAGCCACCTAAAGGGTGTACAATCTATCACAGGGCAACCACACTCTTCCCCACCCTCCTACCCCAACAAAAAGTTGCAGAGAAATCCTTCCAGTGTGAAGACATCATTGTGGAGAGACCAGTGTAGGATGATTCCATTGGGAAAAGATGAAGCCAGTGATCAAGGAAGGGGTGAGAGGGTTGGAACAGACTTAGAATGTAGAGTGGGAAAAGGTGACATACATGGAACAACCACAGTGAGAGGTAACCAAGTCCTCAATTCTGCAGCATCTGTGTGGGGGCAGACCTCTCTCTTAGCCACACAGAGTCCATCACAGAATCGGGGCTTTGGTTGCCTCTTACCAGGGCCGGCGCTACTACTAGGTGACCCTAAGCGGTCGCCTAGGGCTCCAGGATTCGGGGGGGGCGGCATTTGACGTCCCTCGGCGGTGACAGTTTTTCTTCGGCCGCCGGGGTCCTCGGCCGCTGGGGACTTCGGTGGCATTTTGGCAGCTGCTTCTTTGGCCACCGAGGCCCCGGCAGCCGCTTTTTCGCCCGCTGGGGACCTCGGCGGCATTTCGGCAGCAGCTTCTCCCAGAGGCGCCGCCTAAGGCAGCAAAGAAGCTGGCGTCGCTACGGCCTCTTACCATTAAAATTGGTAACATTTCTGGTGAGAAATTTGATTCTTTTTTCCCCCCATTGAAATATTATTATTTCCATTTTTTTTTTCAAACTGATTTACTCACCACGATTTTAACTTCCCCTCCCCTGCATGTCAACTCTCCACAAGGTCCTGAAGTCCGATCCCAGTCACAAGTGACCTCTACAGTATAAAATGGGCATTGCATTTCAGATCTTTAATACAATGAAGCCCTTATTTAAAATGTGGTGCATGGATCTGCTCATGCAGAGTCATTACAGTATTAGATCCCAAGTCATGAACAAGAATTTTTGGAGTAGGGTTGGAAATGGCATGACATATTTAGATTATATTATAGACATGAGTTAATATGAGACTGGATATAAAGTATAAAGAGAAAAATAAGGAGCTGAAAATGGCAGATGTGGGTTTGGGAGATGGAGAGGTGAGTTGTCATCTTCAGTAGAAAGGAGAAGAGGGATTAATAGAAAAGGTTAGAATTTCTATATACACTGGCCAAATTTTGCATAACTGGGTACCTAAATTTAGGCCCTAAATCCATATTTAGCCTTGTAATTAAGTGACCTCATTTTTTTTAGTATGGTAATACTCATTGGCAACCATGAACTTCAATACAGATTGCTGGGCTCTCAATTCTTTTGACGAATATGTGGCCTGGTTGGGGGCCTACGGTTCCGATCCTTCAAGAAACTAGAGGAATGGACCCCTCTTCCCACAGTTTCATTTGGGGTTTTATGTGGGAGAAGAGGTCTACTCACTCAGAGTCACTGCGTACGAGTGAGGCCTAAATATGGATTTAGGATCTAATTTTTGGAAAACTTATCCATGGTTTTATTAACATGCCAGAATTAAATGGAAACTTCTTAACTATTAAATAAATGAAACAAACAAAACACACTTTCCATCTCAGGTTTCCTTCCTACAGAAATAAGTGTATCTATAATATATATATTATACACACACACACACACATATACTGGACTGATAGTATTAGCATTAATACTTATAGCAATTTCAAGCCTACAGACTATTTTTTCTGCACTTTTTCATGAAAATGCATAAGAAATTGTAGTCAATACCAAACCATACAGGCAACTAATGTAAAGAAAGAAAAAAGATGGTCTGGGTGTTAGGGTGCTGGCCTGGGTCATGGGAAACCTACATTCAATTTCCTACTTTGCTACAGATTTCTTTCTGACCCTGGCAAGTTACTGTCTCAGTTTCCCACCTGTAAAATGGAGAAACATTACTAACTTTCCTTACAGGGGTGCTGTGAGCAGAAATACATTAAAGATTGTGAGATGCTTGGTTCTATAGTGACATGGGTAGTATGAGTATCTAAGATAGATAACTGGAGTAGCAAAGGTTTATTTCCTCCCCAAATTATCTTCTTAAAATGTTCTAGGTTTGTAGCCCAAATAAATTTGTTAGTCTCTAAGGTGCCACAAGTACTCCTAGTTTTTATTTAAGAAGTTTTCTCCCCACGCGCTATCCTGAGACTTGAGACCTTAAATTAGCATATCCAGTCCTAGTAAAGCAGAATCTGATTTCGTATTCAAGATTAGGACTTTCCTGACAGAATTGCATTTTAATATAGCTTAGAAGACAGAAGAATCTGAGATGACCTAATAATTTTTTTTTAAAATGAAGGTGATTATATGAAATGATTTAAGAAAAATGCTTACTATTGTGAAGAAAATGAGAAAATGGCAGTGCTGGAAAGTTATCCTGATCCTATATTCTTTAATCAGGCTGAAATCCTATTGACTTTAGTAGGAAATCTGCCTCATTTGGGCTCCAACCCTGCAAAGACTAATGCATGTGTATAACTTTACTCACCGTGTCAAAGGTACTGCTTACATGAGTAAAGTTGTGTGTAGGTAAGCTATTGAAGGAATGAGTAGATAACTGGGCCCAAGTTAAGGAGTTAGCAGGCATTTCAGACAGTTTTCTACTAATAAAGGAAGACGTTGAAATCAATGGAACTATTATTACGAATCTGGGGTACAGGATCAGGCCTATCAAACATTTATGAACTACTTTCTATTGCTGTTTTTCTTATGTGCAACTTGTGGTTAGCATTGACATTGAAACTGTTACCTGTTTTTGTTATTGTTTTATTTTAAAAGTCATTTTAAACTGGACAACATTCACACTGCATCAGTGCAGAGATTTTTGTATTTAATTTCCCTAAGTTATTTATTAAAAGAAAAGACGAAATCCAATAGATAAATAAGTAAACTTACAAGTCTCTTTAATCAGAGCTATTAGATCAGCTTATCTTAAAAGCTCTGTTGTCATTTCACCAATGGGACCATAAGCCAGTATGTATTTGAGTACACTGTACTCAATTAGCTGTAGACTTAGTTTATGAATGTTTAGGGCCTGTCTGTGCACTTAAATATTCTGGAGTGCACGCTCATCATACAATATTCAGACTTGTAACTGCTAAGTAAAATCCCTTTTCCCTCCTACTCCATTTAAAATCACTAACCCACAAATCCATACTACATTTCAAAATTCTAACTTCAGTAATTGTTTTCCACAACAGCTCTGTTTTTAAAAAGTATGGATCTGGAACTGGTTTTAAGTGCACAGGCAGAGAGTCAGCATGAGTCATCATGTATTCAGCTAGCCAATCATGGGTTTGCCAACTCAGATGACCGGTGGCTGGCTGGTGGTTCTTGCTCAAATGTTCAAGGTCTTTCTGATTGCCAGATTTAGGGTTAGAAAGTAATTTTATCCCAAGTCACAGTGGCAGAGACCTTGTGGGGTTTTGCCTTCCACTGCAGTCTGGGCCATGGGTCACTGGCTGGGATTATCTGGGCATATCTCACCTCATCAATTCCCTGCCATTTTAGGGTCTTGGTGACACCTTGGTCACTCCTGTTCTCTGCCTGTAGCACACAGTTTAATCTCCTGAGGACTGAAGTGCTTTAATCTAACTAAAATCTTTGGGTATAGTGGTATCTGGGTGAAATGCAATGGCCAGTGATATAGGAGGTCAGACTAGATGATCTAATGGTCCCTTCTGGCATTAAACTCTATGAAACCATGAAGAAATATTTGGTGACTGGAACAGAGTTTCCAATTGAGCGAAGCTATAAATTTAGCTGTAACTTTCCCATTTCTGCACATTTATCTATAAGATACAGCACTTTGGGCCTGATGCAATGGGGATCTTTCCATTGGCTGCAAAAGGTATTAGATCAGGCCTCTTGTGCTTTAGGTAATATTACAGCCATTTGAACTGAACTGAACTAAACTACTCTCATCAGGCTAATGAGGGTTAGTTAATTAATGTTCGTGAAGCAATTTGAGGCACCCTTAAATGAGAGCCAATACAATGATACTCGATTTTTCAGCAATACAGAGACATTTTTAAATAGCTTTGAAACCAGAGATTTTGAGAGAGGCAAATATTAGCAGTAGCTAAAAAGCCTGAAAAAAACCAAAACCCAGTATTTTTTTGCAGAGCGAATTAATTGCTGCATATGGAAGGAAGGAGATTTCTATTTCACGTCCCCAATTTTTAATTTGATCTTGTCAGTGTAAAAAAGCTTCTTTTATTTTTCATTTTTGCAGACTCCAGAGTAATTCATAAACTGTATTTCAAACTTCAAAAAGGAGCAGCACAGGAATTCAGTTAGGACTATTCAGCATCTAAAAATAACAGGAACCATTCAATTGTACTATAATTGTGGTAATTAAATCTGTTGCTCCACACTCAAATAAGGTTACTTCTTTGTGTGTGTGGTAGGGAGTTCTTTGTGATTCCCTCAGTCCCATCATAAAGAAGCCTGATATTTTTAAGTGAAGCTTGGTGATAATAAATACCTGTCATGTCATTCCTATGGGGAAATAAAAATTCATAGCAATTGATCGCCCTGTGTAGCCATGGATCCCGATGCCCTTTCAAATATTCAGAAAGATCTTAAAGGAGTCCCTGTAGACTCCATATGTATCTAGTCTTCAGGAAAATTGTCAAACAAAAGGGACATTTGCAACTAGATAGTATTGACTCTGTCTGCCTTGTAGATTTCTGAATTCCCATGCTGTATTCATTCTATTGTGGGACAGTGAGTGGAAAAGTTGAACAAGCTAAAGAAATGTTTATGAATGTCATACCAACTCTTGAAAGTTGTTCATTAAAGTTAAGGGGTTAAAAGCTGCTATATGTCATAAGCTGAAGAAAGAAAAGAGCAGAATTATTGAAATGGGAGTACAGGGATCCCGAATATAGGAGAAAAAGGTGCAAAATTGTCAAAAGTGGGTTCAGAGTCAGGCCCCAAATTCCATAGTTAAGCACTTAAATATGTGTTCTGATTTTCAACGGTGCTTGGCACCTAGAACCTCCCATTGACATCAGTGTGAAGTCTTGATATAAATCAAGTACAAAGATACAGCAGTATTGTTACTTTATAAATTAGTATTAAGGTTAATGCTGTACTATGAAACATTTAGATTTCAGTAGGATTTCACACATAACTTACCTCTCTGCTACCATTAAATGGATTTTTTTTCCTTTTGTGCAGTCAATGACCAGCTGGTGAAAGCCAAGGAAGTCAATCCGAGCCTTCATGTTCTTTGGCACCTGTGGTGGGAGGATGTAGCACTGGTGCATAGGATGCCTACAAAGTCTGTTAGACAAACCAGTTCCCTGGGACAAACCACTGGGCATGTGAGCAATTGAAAATCACCGCAATCAGAAGATCCTCCTGGCAGTGGATTTTCTGAGATTAAGATTGTTTTGCTCCAGCAAAGTGGCACAGGCTCTTGGAGTGCAGCCTAGGTCATGAAATGGGCCTTCTACATCACCAATAGTTTTAACTCTGCTGTGTATGGCTAATTGCATTTAAAAGTCCCCAAGTGAATTATAAAGCTATTAAGAAGTGTAAGACATTAGCATAACTTGAACTCCAATGGAAAGTGCATGGGAAGACTGGTGAGAAACAGTTCCCATTACTGTCCTGCATTAGATCAGCCACCTCCTCTAGACCCCCTCATGGACAGGGTGCCCATGCAGTGCCCTGCTAATGATTTCTCCCTCAAAGGACTTCTTAAACAGAAGGCTTTTCTTGTCCATTTTCTTGTCACTCCTTCTTGGGGGCTCCAAGTTTATTCACCTAGGTAAATCTCCACAATAAAAGTCAAAGGCCCAAAACACAGTCCATCCATTTTACCCTCTTGTCAGGTCACCGCCAGGTTTTTCCTGCTCTCAGACTAAGGAAACCCCACATCCCAGGCCTTTTTGTGGGAACTTGCTCATGCCTAGCAGTCTCCAACTCACTCTACTCCCAGGCCTTACCAGACTGGAGCCTAGGTTTCTGGTAGTGCAGCCTGACCTGAGCTTCCCCCTTTCACTGCAGCTACCTGCTGACCTTCATAGAGGACTTACCTGAACCAGTTCTAGTGTGCCTTTTTAGAAATCAGAGGTGACTAGTTCCATGGCCTCCAGCTACCATGTTAAAAGGACACTTCTAGAGAAATTGAACCCAGCAAAGCTTTGGAATGATATCACAGTACAAGCATTACATTATCAGTACAATTCTCATTGGTTGATTTACTCCAAGGACATGATATTGTTATCCAACAACTTCTGAAAGGGGTACCAGTTAACCTACTCAGGGGTTTCACAAACCATAAATAATGATGAACCTTACTGTCACGTGGAGCAAAAACTATTTGCTGGCCTCAATCTGAGGAGTTGGGGAGGGGGAGGCTGTTTGGTTTTTCAGGTTTTTTGTAAGAAATGTAATCTATAAAAGTGTAAATGAAAGAGTAAGGAGTATTTTCTAGTTAAAAATAGACACTGTATACAGCTCTAAGTTCCACAATAGTGTGTCAGAGGATATAATGGCACAATCAGTATGTAAAGTGGGTGTATTGTGCACCTGTTTCCCTCTAGAAAGGCATCTGTTTGCTCATCTCGTGTCTTTCCCAGTTGAAATGAAGATACAAACCAGCATGAAGTGAATGTTCACTGCAGGCAGGTTTTATTCTGCTCTTGGTAGATTGGATATATACAGAACAGTAGGAGGTTAGCCATCAATAGCATAGTTAAGATAAACTCACAGAAAAATTGAGAACATCACCAACATAAAGGTAATGTTAGGGGGCTGATTCCCAAGGAAACAGGGAATTGAGGCTGTAATTCTTTCCCCACATCATACAAGGGGGAGTCACCATATGGGCTGCAATATACATAGCAGAGTGGCAGGTTACTTGAAAATAGAGTTGCAGGCTCAATTCCCTATCTCCTTGCTTCTGTGCATTTGTCGGACACTCAGTGTTGTATTAGCAAAGGAAAGACACCTCCGGCCTAGTCACACTGTCTTTCCCTCACCCCCCTTCTAGGGTAGACAGTCACTAGTTCTTTCTTATGGCTCTGGTATGGAACCATAGTACCAATGCTTCCTCCCCAGAGGAACTGCCTTCTTTAATAGCCCAACAAGAGCCCATCTTGGTACCATCAGTAGGGTGTCCTTTTGGCAGCCCTTACCCAGGCTGGCTAGGTTCTTGGCTCAGTCCCAAGGGCACAGCTTGCCAGCACTGACCTGTCCATAGTCCTGCTGGTCTTCCAGCGAGCCAGGAACCCGGCCTTCAGCAGCCTTTCCTGGGCTCAGTCCTCCCTACAGTGAAAGGTTCAGGCAGGGCCGGCTCTAACTTTTTTGCCGCCCCAAGCAAAAAAAAAAAAAAAACCCAAGCGCCGCCCCACCCCTAAACAAACAAAAAAAAATCTCCCCCCCCCCTCAGCGCCCACGGAAACACCCCCCCACCGGTGCACCGCAACACACCCCCCTCCCTGCGGGAGATCCGCGGGGCAGGGTAGCCAGCCCGCCCGCCCCCGCTCTCCAGGCCGGCCGGAGCACCGGCGGGGCAGGGCGGCCAGCCCGCCCCCGGCACCGCACTCCGGGCAGGAGCGCTGGCGGGGCAGGGCGGCCAGCCCGCCCCCGGCCTCGCTCACCCGGCCGGAGCGCCGCAGGGCAGGGCAGGGCAGGGCGGCCAGCTCGCCCGCCCCCGGCCCCGCTCTCCCTGGCTGGCAGGAGCGCCAGCAGGGCAGGGTGGCCGGAGCGCCGGCGGGGCAGGGCAGCCAGCCCGCCCCCGGCCCCGCTCTCCCGGCCAGAGCGCCGCAGGGCAGGGCAGGGCGGCCAGCCCGCCCGCCCCGGCCCCGCTCTCCAGGCCGGCCGGAGCGCCGGCAGGGCAGGGCGGCCAGCCCGCCCCCGGCCCCGCTCTCCCGGCCAGAGCGTGGCAGGGCAGGGCGGCCAGCCCGCCCCTGGCACCGCTCTCCCTGGCCAGCCGGAGCGCGGGCAGGGCAGGGCAGGGCGGCGCGGCCCGCCCGCCCCACTCTCCGGGCCGGCCGGACGCTGGCGGGGCAGGGCGGCCAGCCAGCCCCACCACAGTATGTTAATTATTTTAAAAAAAAACAAAAAACGCCTGAGCGCCGCCCCCCCCAAGGTGCCGCCCCAAGCACGTGCTTGGTAGGCTGGTGCCTGGAGCCGGCCCTGGGTTCAGGGCTCTGCTGCTCTTCCAGCAAGGCACCCAGTTCTCACTCTTTGAGCTCCAGGCAGTAACTAACTGCTCTGCTACTGCTGCTGCTGCTTCCTTTTATATGGCCCTTTTGGCCTCTGATTGGCTGCTGCCCTGCAGCCACTGTAGGCTGCCTGGAGGACTTTTCTTCTGCTTTTTTCTGGGGCCATGTGAGACAGGGCCATGAGGCCTCCAGCAAGGGACCTCCGGACTAAGCCACCTCATCACAATACCCATTATTTGATCAGTGCACAGTCATCACGGTTAATAGGGCACCATTACACCTAGTGTAGCAGAGACGTACTACAGCTCTAATAGCAAAGGATGGATTCCACATACACCGAGACAGTCCATGATGCAGCAGTTTCTTAACATGACCAGAATTCATACGTTGTACATAGACAAATTCCTCAAATCGTTACAGATAAAAATGTATTCAACAGATATTCAAATCATTGCTGCGCAGTACAGCTGGTCAGAACATTTTTGCCAATAGAAAATTTGGGTGAAATATGCTGTTTCATCAAAGTTAAAACATTTTGTGGGGCGATAGCTCTTTTGACAAAAGCTTTGTCAAAAAGGATTAGTGGGTCCTGACACGAGTAAGAGAGATGCTATAGTTGTGAAGGGCCAGAAATCAATAATTAGACAAGCCCAAAGTCCAGAGTCTGGTCAAGGACTGAGGCTCAGACATGTGAACAAGACAAATATGAAGTAGTATTGTTTTTCCTTTTAGGAGGATTAGCAGAACCCAGGTGCAAGCAAATAATTGGGGCATTTATCTTCAACTGCAAATAGACCACATAGCTGTGTGAGGCCCAGCCTTTTAAACTTAGGGGCACTTCTCTTTAAGGGAAGATAATGATGTTTTTCCTGCAATAAGAATCCAGGGTCTTGGATAGTCCAAGGCCAGGCACAAGATAAGGAAGCCATTCATATTACTCCCTCCACAGATGTCAGTGTCTGGTCTCAAACACAAAGCAACCTTATAACTTTATGCCACATGCTTTTTAATGCTCTTTTGTTCTATTTCCAGATATATATATATATGCCTAATGGACAATCAAGGAAGCTGCTCCATTCCTATGGATCCCAAACCAGGATTCAACATATCTACATATTTTTATAATTAACTAACACACCTAAATCGTTATATAGATTGTTTAAAGGAAAGACACTTGTTTGCTAATTACTTGTTAACCTGAAATTATGGGCAGAGACATGATGTAACCTCTGGACCATTGGCTTCTGTGTTATCTTGTCTTGCTGGTTGAGCCTATCCGGGGCTCAGAACTGCCCCTGATTTCTTCCCTCCGCCCATGGTAAAATTCAATATAACCTGCTGTAATTAAATGATTAGCAGTGTCTCTAAGCCACAAGCTAAGTGACACTCCACCAGCGCGGAGCGTAATAAACCCACGTGCTTGATTCTACACGGTGTCCGTTTTTCATTCCTTCAGCTGGGTGATTAGGGTACTAGGCTGGGATGTAGAAGACCAGATTCAAGTCCCTGCTCTGGAATGAATGAGCAGGGTTTTGAACCCTTGTCTCCCATATTGCAGGGTATAGAACATGAGACACAGACATGAACCCAAGTGCGAAGACTGGTGTTAACACAGTTTACACTATATAGACCAACACACATGACCACACCATACCCAGGAAAGACCACTGAACTGCCTGTGGCCAAAGCACCTGTCAACAGAGTAAAACAGATCAGGATCTGGCCATATATCCTTTGCTTCTGAGACTGTGCATGAACACCTAGAGTTACTTTGTTTGAATGGGATGAGAGAAATTGTTTAAAATTCCCTCACGTCATTCTTCAGAGTTACACATTTTTGTGCTCAATGAAAAGACTAGAAAAAAAATTACCCTCAGACAGAGAGCAAGTCTGGAAAACTTGAGCCAAAGTGGTGAAGTTTCACAAGATCGTAGGCAAATAAAAACTGGTGATTATCATAGAAAGTGCTCTGCAGCCTTAATATATTTGTTGGTACACCACCGACTATAACTAATGTTTTAATTTTACCCCATTTTAGGATATTACAATGGCCTCGGTTTTGCAGTGATGTTCCACGCAAGGCTTGAGTCAAATGGCCCAGAAAGGAAATGGTTTAAAATGTCCCAGCAACTCCTTTATCCAGCTAGCCTTGCTCTGTCTAACTCTACAAACTGCTCAATTTTATTGAACTTACATTAATTTAGTTAAGGAGCAGGAACAATGTCATGTGAGCACTATGACTAATAACAACAAAGGGATTTAATGAACACATGCTGTGAATAGGGTGCACACAATCTCTAGGCTGAAATATGTTCACAGGAATTTTTCTAGTAGTAATTTTGAATAAAGAACAAATTTGTAAAAAAATTCTATTCACAACCCATTCATGAAAAAAAAGAGGGAACAATTTGTCAAATGAGTTGTTCACTGTGAATACTTTGCCTGTCTCTACTGTGGATTTGCAGCCTGATCCAATGGCTATTGAACATTTGATTATTGCCTGTCAAAATACTACTGCAGCCTGTAGATTTTCTATAATTAATGTATTGTAACAAGAACCTCAACTGATACTATGTCTTGGGAAACATTAGGCAACTAAAAATTAATGTTAAACCAATTAATGCAATATTAGGACTATTTAATCCCTTTACTGATGTTTTTCAACAGCACTTGGTGTGCTGCTGTCATTTACGCACACTCCAGTTAAATCAATGGAATGAATGTAGGTGGTATGTTTCCATAGTGCATCAGCAGTTTACTAAGACACCTGGAAAGTCAGTATGACTCATCCTTTCATGACTGTATCATCATGCTGAAAATAATCCATTGCTCTACTAATCAGGCTGATCTAAAGGACTTTCTGGAAGCAGAATAACCCTGGTTGGGAACAGGACAAATAACTCAAGGACCTGGTTATTCTCAACACATTACTTCTATCAAATGAATTTTACTTTGTGTGTGGGTGTGTGTGTAAGAGAGAGTATGAGTGAACAAGAACTTGAGGGCTTGTCTACACTGGCACTTTACGCACTGCAACTTCCTTGCTCAGGGGCGTGAACGCACCCCCCCCCCTCCCCCCGAGCACAGCACGTTTCAGTGCTGTAAAGCATCAGTGTAGACAGTGCACCAGCTCTGGGAGCCATGCTCCCAGAGCTGGTAGCTATGCCCCTCATGGAGATGGTTTTTTTAGAGCACTGGGAGAGCTCTCTCCCAGCATTCTGCCATGACAAGCCATGGTACCGTGGTACACAAGCCATGGTACCACTGCCGCGGCAGCACTTTAATGTTGCCAGTGTAGACTAGCCCTGAATTTCTGACCTCCTCTACAAAATGTGGTGGTAGCCATACAGTAGTCATAGCACGCCTAGTTTAGAGCTGCTCTAAGTTAGAAGGTGCATAGTGGATGGTGTAGGAGACTTTAGGAAGAGAATAGATGGTCTTAAGGTTAAGGCAGCTGAGTGTTGTACTGAGAAACTGGATTCTATCCCTGCCTCTGCTACAGAGTTCCTATATGAAGTTGGGCAAGTCATTTAAATCAATTTTTCCCAGTGGTTATTAACTATGTATTCCTCATGTTATGAGTAAGGAACTTCAGAACCATGAGGCAAGCACTCAGTGGGAACTGAGCTTTGAACAGAAGGTGATATAAAATACTAAGTACTCTGAAAAAATAGATCCTAAGAGTCATAAATTTTGAATGATGAGGATTAACAAAATATTAAATAGCTGCTCATTAATTGAGTACTGTTTGTTGTGCACACTGAATGTCTCAGGTGCTGAGTTTCTAATCTGCTGGGAGGTGCTTTCCCCGCCCCTGGCTCCACCCAGGCTCCGCTCCTTCAGGCCCAGTTCTGCCCCTTCCCCCAAGCATGTTGGGCCATCGCTCCTCTCCCCTCCCCACAGTGCCTCCTGACTCCACAAAACAGCTGATCCGCGGCAGGCACTGGGAGGGCAGGGGAGGTACTGATTGGTGGGGCCCGCTTGTGGGTGCTCAGCACCCACCGTTCTTTTCCCATGGGTGCTCCAGCCCTGGAGCACCCATGGAGTTGGCGCCTATGCTGAATGTGCCAGGGTCCTGTGAAAAAAATTGTATGTGATCATGTAACTAAAAGACTATCATCATACATAAGCACAAGGGGGCCAAATTAAGATTGTACAGACTACCTTCATTCTAGGATTTCCTAACTTTTAGTGTGCTTGAGTTTGTAACTTTAATATTTGTTTACCATAGGTTTTTGTATAATTATTTACACTACAGTAGCATTTAAAGACAATCAATCAATAGAGGGGGTCACAGTGAGGTGCTATATAAAACACATCATGAGAGGCACTCTATGCCCCTGCCAGATTCATCTTATTAGACAAGACAGACACTGGTTTGGAGGAAAACTACAGACAGAGAGAAAAATGACTTGCCCAAGTTTCACGTCAGGTCAGTGCCAGAGTAAGGAATAGACTTCAGGTCTCCGGCACAGTCCTCATTTTCACTAGACTATGTTGCCAGGGACTTCGGCCCTGAGGTTTTACACCTTGATAAACTTTGTTAAACCTGCACACACAAAAGAATGAAATGTGTCACTGACACATTGGTTTTATTTTTAAATCTTTTGTAGTTGATTTTTTTGATGCAGTTGCAAAAGTGTAGACTAATTTCTGATGGATTTCTACTGGGCCACTCTTGGACAATCTGTATAGGTTTTGAACCTTGATGACCACCGCATGTTGAAGAGGGAATCAACCTTCTATAGGATTAGTAATTAACCTGGTTTAAAGAGTTGAAATAATAACTGTTGTAGTGTTTCAGTGATAATGTCAGATTGCTCATTGTGAATTGGAGATCCACATCTCCTCTTTCACATTTCAAGTCATTTGGGGCTCTCTGCCCAAATGTCCTAGGATACCAATAAACCATTTTATTGAATATTTTATTACTATTCCACCAACTATTATGTAAAGAACAACATGTGTTTACAACATCTCATTAAATGTAGAATGAAAGATAAAACACTCTATTTCTCATCATGAGACACTGGGACCAGCTAGACAAACTGGGACAAAAGATGAAGCCCTAGAAGGTTATGATGTGTGAGCTCTGGGTCCTGTGCCAGGCTTTTTACTTTAAAGAGCATGTTGATGTAAACAATCTGTTTCCCAAGCTGTTCAAGTAGAAAATGATACCTCTGGGTCCAGTAAGATGGAGATATGCTTCTTACTCAACCACTTCTATTAGGAACTAAGGAAGTACATATTTATTCAGCTCCTTTCTTACTATTTGTGGCATGCACTGAACATGAATATAACTTACCTTTATTTTCAGAGGGACAAGGTGGATGAAATAATATCTTCTACTGGATCAATTTCTGTTGATGAAACATCAATGCCTGAAGAACTACTCTATTGCTTGAACACTTGCCTCTCTCTTCCACCAACAGAAGTTTGTTCAATAAAAGATATTGTCCACCCCACTCTCCCCCCATTTTCCTCTCAGATTCTGGGACCATCAAGGCTACAACAAAACTTCATGCAGACCTTTATTTTCATATTTAACCCAAGATTGCTGGACCAAGTTTTATGCATATGAATGCAATTTTCATTTAAACAGCTGTTGTCCATCACATGCAATAAATTGCTTTGGAAAAAACTTGAACAGCTTTGGCAACTGTATCCTGAATACACTTCACAAGTACATGGAGAGCACATATTATACTATAGTTCAGCAGCTTATTTGAAAAGAGAGTTCTCTATTCTATTTGTTGAGCTCTTTATGGTCCATTAAAATGAGTCCCAATGACCACAATGGACTTTAATTCATGTCCCAGAAGCAAAATAGATTCCAACTGTTCATGGGGTTTATTCCAAAATCTTAACTGTTTTATGTACTAAGAGAAAGAGACAACTAAATTCACATAGGTTATCATGTGAGGAAGAACAAACAACAACATTGTTTTGTTTTAAACTTCTTTTCTTTACTAACGTTGCTGTGTAACATCAATACACTAGAAAGAAGCACTCTACAGAAATCCCCCAGAGGGCTAATATGTTCCTATACAAAGATTTATCTGTGTAATTTGTCTTCCCAACTGAAACTAACGAGTTGAGAGCATCTCCCAATAAAAAAGAGACACCAACCCCTTATCTTTAAATACAGTTAAAGGAGATGAGTGGGTTCAAGTGTCTCCTCGTGTTACCCATTTTTTTAATCATTTGAAGGCCATATTTTCAAATGTGCCAAGTCAGCACTCACTATTGGAGCCAGATTTTCAATTTATTTGAGGCCTCTAAATGGGAGCTGAGCTCTTCTGAAAACTTGGTCCCAAAAGTATAAGCTACCTTGAAAACAACTGTATTTAACTTAACATAAAACAATTGCTCCCAATCTTGTGTTACCTTTGAACTTATTTTAAAGTGTGTCTCTCTCTTTTGTGGTTGCTATGGCATCATAAAACAATCCCTCTTCAGCCAATTGAATAGAACTGTAGGAAAAATTCTCAACCTTGGTGAAATCATTGGTGAGGTGATGGAGAAAACAAAACACTCTTTTGGCAGATAAATGAAAAGTCAATACATTTCCCTATTTTCACCTCCAATTTTTTTGAGGCCAAAGGAGAGTTTTCAGAGAAGGAACATTGAAATTGGGGTTGAAAGCTAAAGAGATAATGGCAAGTTACTCTTTGAGCAAATTCATAAATTCTACAGTCCTATCCATGGCTAGAAATGAATACCAAAAAAATGCACTGGATTATATTTGTGAATATTCACAAAGTGACAGAGATTTGCTGTGTTCACACACGTGTTGCTGTATGCCAGGCATATGTTGCAGTGTTAATTCATTTTAAGTTTTTATAGTTCAATGGTTTTTAACTGCGTTAATGTATGAAATCTGTCAGTAATTTTATTTGCTTTTTAAAAAAAATAAGTTGATATAAATATGTATTTACAGGGTTGTGAGCAATTATGGGCCCTATTCTTATTCAAGCAAAATGCACAAACCTCCCCATTGCCTGATATAAGTAAATTTTCTGAAGACCGAGGAAAAAACAAAACAAACAAAGACTTTACTGGGGAGGAATCCTCCCCTGAGGGTACAGAGCAATATTTGTACTGCTCCATTGCTGTAACTTAGTTTCTAGACCACCAGCCACGTCAAGTCTAAGCCAAGAAACTGACAAGTCAGTCCTACCTTGGTGTTGTGAATAGATGATCATGATGATTGCTGCAACTTCACTAATGGCTGAAGGAGCCTCTGAGACCCTATAAATCATCCTGAGATGAAGTTAGCAGAACGTGAGAAGCAGCAAAATATTCTATCCCATCCTAAAGTAAAGCATTGTGAAGTTAAAATATTTTTCAATTAATGCCTATTAGAGAAACAGTTTCTCTCTTTTTTTTAAATTCTCCTTGAATCTCTTCCCTTAAAGCAATATAAATTACTATAAAATCTAAAAGAAACTAGCACTTTTTCTCTGCCTGCTGCCTCTAGAATATAAAAATCTATTACAAAATACTCCAATAAAATAAATCCAACACCATAAAGAAGTCAAAGGGTCAAATTTTCAAAACTGGTTGCCTAAAATATACATTAATTAATTATTTGTATGTTAAATGTGTGGAAATTACCAGTGTGCAAGCACACTGGTTGCTTTTAACTGTCCATTTTTTGCTTTAGTATAATTGGCTTATTACTTACTTATGCTTAGTATACTAGTCAATTACTTATTTATACTTATTATAATATTGAATAGTATATTAAGTATTTATTCATTATTATTATACTAGTGTACTAGTCAAGGTTACCTTAATGTCTGCAGCAGTCTCGAGGAATGCTGCAAATACTAGGAAAATGTTGATTAGTTACCAACGTCAACTGGAACGTTTAAGTGCTAATAGGCTAAGTAACTTAGTCCATATGACAAGTAGGTTTCCATGTTAATTTTGGTACTGATACCCCATCATTAAAGGGAATGGGAGCTTTACTATTGAGTTCAAACGTGTAAAATCGAGACCTTTGTCTCATTGATTTCCACAGTAATGTACACAATCCTGCAAATGCTTACAAATGTAAGTACCTCACTGAACTCAATATTATATAAAATACAGATACAGAAATGGGGGTCATCAGCATTGTGACAGCATCACAGTCCATATTTCCTTATTAAGGTCCTGATATAAACATCATTAAAGCCAAAGGGATTCTTGCCATTAATTTGAGTAGGTTTTGGATTGGACCCCAAGACCCAGACCCAGCAAAGCACCTAAGCATGTACTTCACTTTAAGCTCCTGAGTCCCACAGACCCATTGAAATGACAGTTAGGCCTTCTGACATGTCTGTATACCTCTGTAGTTTCCAGACAATTACAATGATAAAGAATTCCTGCATTCCCTTAATAGTCATGAAATATTAAATATTTTAACTGTAATCCCTATTTTACAGCAGTCTATAAAAAGACCATAATTTTATTTTAGCTGTAAAATTAACATACAAAGGTGTTGGCTTCAGTGAATTGTAACAAGTTTTGTTTGTTTTTTAATCACTCTGGCTCAGTTAAAGTTATAGTTAGAGAGATTATTGTTGCAGATGCCTTTACTTTTGTATAATTCCAAAAAACTTTTAAATTTGGCCAGCAACTAGTTCTGTGATGCATTCTAATTACTTCAGTTATTCTAACTCACAACATCAAGTGAAATTAGTGCTGAAGACCTTCATCACTGGAAATGACATTTGGAAGTGAAAATTACCTGGAGACAGAATTATGTTGTCTTCATTAGCATGGGTGTACCAGGTGGTGTCACCACCTGTTCTTGATTCAGGAAGATTCTGGGAACATCAGTGTAAGGCTATTAAAGTCCTAAATTTAACAACACTGGACTGTTTGCTCTTCTTGGTTTACTATTATTGCCACATTCTGCTATCATAACTCATATATAACTTCCAGTGGAGTCTTACTGAGAAAGGACTGTAAAATTTGGTTCTAACTTACTTTGTTGATGCCCATTGTTCTATATATGTGAGGGAAACAGACTAGGTCTTTTTGTATGTACTGCAGACTGTGAAATCTATATGTGCATATGATTTCTATGATGACAAGCAGCTATACATCTTCTCGGATGAGGTAGCAAATACCATCACTCAGATGTCAGTGTCTGTGAGAAATGCACTGGATGAAAAAACAGCTATTTAAAACTCAATCTAAGAAAATGGGCGTTTATAGGATGAGGGGAACAATTAAAGGAGGTGGCCAAGACTCTGATCATGCCTGCATTGAGAACATCTTTCCTTCACTTCTCAAAGCATTGTTTAGCCTGGACCAAAGTAGATTATTCAATGCCCCTTCATGAGCAGTTAGAAATAGTAGCAAGAAAAACCTCTCGCTCTGAAGGGAAGGAAGTCACTAAAGGGCAGCCTCATCTGTTCTGGATCTGTCAATAAGACACAGAAACCCCTGAGGCTTTACAGTAACAGACCTTTATTCCATTCATCTGAGACGTTGCAAACAGTACTGACTGCTTCTTTATTTTTTATCACTGTGATCTGTCCTCTGACCTACTGCTGACTGTTCTACAGTCTGTTAAATGAGATGTTGCACAGGTCAGGTCTTTAGAGATTCTAGCTGCAGCTCCTAGCTGTCTCAGACCTTCCTCTTGACCTCTTTAAGACAGAATACCGAAGTAACAAAATTTGGTTCTGTAATAAGACTTAAAACAACAAGTACTAGAACAGTACTTATGCAACAAGAGTTTATCATCTCCATGTGAGCGAGAGCTTGTTTACACACTTTACCTATTTTTATGGCCCCTACTAGTGTTAACCTGGGGTTTCTGAGCATTTTCATCTGAGTTTGTTTGTCTTTGGGTTCCTATGACTAAACAATCTCCTATCAACCCCTCTTTGAAAATGTCGTGCTCCCGTGAATCTGCCATTTTGGACAGCTTGGCAATATACAGGGCAACAGTTCTGGAGATCCTTACTCCCACTTGCTGAAGAGGTAGCATTCATATATAGCATTTATTGTAGGTTTGAAATGGTTTTGGAGCATGTCCAAAGTTTTGGAGGTACCATTGCAGTCTTCTGGTGACATGTCCAGGTGCTGCTGGAGCATGGGCCATGCTTTTCCCATTACTGACAGCAGTGTTGCAGCTCTTGTTCTTCTAGCCTTTTCAATCAGACCTGTGGCAATTTCATAGTTTTACCATTGTTCTCTGAAGAAGATCTAACTTTTGAAGACATCCCCTTCCATGTCCATGGGTCCAGGAACTGAAATCAGGCTGCCTGCCATGTCTAAGGTTTGTGTTTATTTTGTTTGATTAGGTAAAAACAACCACCAGATTTGCTGGTTGCTTTGTCCTTCCAGGGGTATAGAATCATAGGATTGGAAGGGACCTCCAGAGGTCATCTAGTCTAGTATCCTGCACTCATGGCAGGACTAAGTATTATCTAGACCATCCCTGACAGATGTTTGTCTAAACTGCTCTTAAAAATCTCCTATGATGGAGATTCCACAACCTCCCTATACAATTTATTCCAGTGCTTAACCACCCTGACAGGAAGTTTTTCCTAATGTCCAACCTAAACCTCCCTTGCTGCAATTTGAGTCCATCCTTTGTTGTCCTATCCTCAGAGGTTAAGAAGAATATTTTTCTCCCTCCTCCTTGTAACAACCTTTTATGTACTTGAAAACTGTTACATCTCCTCTCAGTCTTCTCTTTTTCAGACTAAACAATTTTTTCAATCTTCCCTCATAGGTCATGTTTTCTAGACCTTTAATCATTTTTGTTGCTCTTCTCTGGACTTTCTCCAATCTCTCCACATCTTTCCTGAAACGAGGCACCCATAACTGGATAGCTTGTGAGCCACTATGACTAGGCTGACCATACGTACCGTTTTAAACGGGACAGTACCGTTTTTTTCATATTTCCCGACCGTCCCGTCATTTTAATATAAATGTCAATTTTGTCCCGTTTTTAATAAACTATATATAGTTTTTATTTTTTTGTAAAAAACTGAACGCTGGCTTGTTGCGGCTGCCCCTCGTCTCCCCGCCGAGCAGCTGAGCGGGGAGACGAGGGGCAGCTTGTTGCGGCTGCCCCTCGTCTCCCCGCCGAGCAGCTGAGCGGGGAGACAAGGGGCAGCTTGTTGCGGCTGCCCCTCGTCTCCCCGCCGAGCTGCTGAGCGGGGAGACGAGGGGCGGCTTGTTGCGGCTGCCCCTCGTCTCCCCGCCGAGCAGCTGAGCGGGGAGACAAGGGGCGGCTTGTTGCGGCTGCCCCTTGTCTCTCCGCCGAGCTGCTGAGCGGGGAGAAGGTGCAGGAAGAAGAATGGAAAGGAGAGGGAAGAAAAAAGGCATAAGAGGAAAAAATATTCAAATTTAAGCAAGTGAGCCTTGGGAGAGCAAGACCAGAGTCCATTAGGCTCAGATATTAAATGTTCAGAATTAGAGCTGAAATTCAGAATTCTCATCCCAGATCACAGGAAATTCTGATATTTCAAAATGGTTTTGATCCTGAAATAGGACAAAGTTGAAATTTCAAACTAAGAAATGGATTTTGAAATGTTTCATTTTGATATTTTCCAATCAAAACTAAACATTTTGACATTACTGAAATTGACATGTTTAATTTCATTTGTTTCAATAGCATACATTAGTGGTCAGATTATGATGTGAACTGAACATTTTCATATCCCAGTCATGTCCTCATGATAACTATGGTCAGATATGCTCATTTTTCTCATCTTTACGGGGAAAGAGGTTGCCTCTACACTGGGGAAAGAGGAAAATGATAGTTATGGAAGTCTAGGTTCAGATACCCTCACTAAATACCCAAGAGTCAATACAGATAATTTAATAAGATCCAAAACTCTATAGCAGTCACTCCACACACCCAAAAATGGAAATGGGGTCATAAGCAAAAAAAGCTTAGTTTCAAGTAGAAAAATGTTCTCTTAGGGCTTGATTTGCTCTTCACTTGCACCAGCATAAATGCAAAATAACTTAATTGAATTACACTGGATTTAAAGTTGATGTGAGAAGGAGAAACAGAAACTTGATATAGTTTAGTGAAGTAAAACGTGCTGAATTATCCATCATTATGAATGATATTCTAAAAGAAAATGTAACCTCAGTCATTGTATGGTTACAGTATAAAACTCAACTCAGGCAGACATTTATCTTTTTCATCAGATACACAGGCAGGGAAGGATAAACATACACTTAGGAGCTTGCATTATCACAAGAACACATCTGGCTATATGTTGTCTGCTGTAATTGCTACTAACTTCACTTGCTCCCTTCTGGACACATTTCCATATTACACTCCTGCTTCAGACTGAGGTTCCCCCACTGCAGGCTGAGGTTTAAAAAGCAAAGAATACCGTCACTGTCTTCAATAAGCAAACAAAATTGATGGAATGGAAGGACCTAGATATAATACTTTAATCATGTGGTGCTATGTATGATTTCATTTTCTGTTCTTTGAGCTTTTGCACTCCTAGGAATCTGCCTGCTATCGGAGCAGCTGTCATTTACTGAGGCAGAGATGATACAGCATGCCACAGAGAATAGATACTCTGCTGACTTTACTTTTGTTATTTCTTGTTTCTTTTAATCTAATATATATTATTCTGATGGAAAATATATGGTTGCTCTTTCTGTATGGAAAAAAAAATATATACAGACCCTTGCAATTGTGTTTTCCAGTCAACTCTGCTTTTCATTGATCTGATAGACGTTTGTTAGGTGAGTAAGTAGGGCTAGTTCCTTTATAGTGGCCTTGACAGTCAGTTCTTTGGCTTCATAACTTTCTAATAATTCTGACAATTTAGCAAAAATTATTATTCATATGAACATTTGTTACAGAGGTGTGTTATTCATCATTTGTTATTGTGATGTTTTCAAATGTTCAATCATCCACTCAGGAAGCAGAAATAATGCTGTGTGCCTTGAGTGAACAATCACACATAAATAATGAATTCCTAATATTAGAGAAAGCAGTTCACAAAAATCCAAAAGGCTGGAAAACATTCATCTTCACTATTTGGCACATACTTACATTTAATGAATACATTCACACAAAGTAGGACTGGTTCATGAATATCTGATACCACCAAAAGGTGCTTAAATTTGCAAGGAATATAAATCAAGTGGTATAGTGAGAACAGTTTTACCAGTTGCCACACCTTTTAATGTGGAGTCCATTGTTTTCTATAAAGCATCAACATTCAAACTTCCCTTCACAAAAACCACTGTATATTGTCATACTAATGGAGATCGACTGACAATATCCTGGGCAAACCTTATGGAATTAAGATAGAGTTTACTGAATTAAGTTAAACCTTACTGAATTAGATTGAATAAATTTGGGAGGCATTGTATTAAAATGCAATTGTGTATGTGTTGTGGAACTGTATGTAACTTCTCTAAGAGGGGAGAGATGCTAATGTAATTCCTCCAGTTGAAGTCACCTCATGGAGAAGTTTGCATATACTAGTTCAAACTGGATTCTCCCTGGATCGACAGACAAAGAAAGGATTTTTGGATAAATAGCCAGGTTTTACAGTGGCTCAGGGTCTTCTTCCTGATCCAACAAATTGACAGAACCCCTGGTCTGTGGAGGGCCCCAATCCTTAGGGAAGGGTTGGAAGGACTGGGCCAACTGAGGCCCCAGAAAACTTCTCAATCTGAGCTGCAATGTACTTGAACTCAAGGAAACTCCTCAGGTGGAGTGCTGAAGGACAGCTCCTGCTAGAGCTTATGTTAGGGTTGGGGTGATCTCTGACAAGCTTAGTAGCATGTGTGTAGGTTCTTTTGATTTTTAATATGATTTCTCTGTAGTGCTTTTACCTTAAGAATAAAATAGGCTTGCTATAACTGTGGACAGTCACACTATTAACAGTCCCTGAAGAGAAAGCAAGCAGGCCTGTTTGAGCATCCTGTCTCTGTTGAGAACAACAGTGAAGGCAGGGAACCATTCAGCCTGGAGATACACATCTCTGTTCTTCTGATCAGAGTGTCTCCACTCCAGAGAGGTGACTGCCACGGGAACCATAAGCCTTATATATTTATGTAATATGTTATAGGTTATTGAGGCCTGGTATGAATGACGCATGCTTGACATGAATATGCGTGTTGCAAGTTAGCAACCGAAGCAAGAACTTAAGGGTAAGGACTATTAGAATTATTTGTGCAAAAACAATCTTAAAAATATGAAAAAAATCAGCAAAAAAGAAAACACAAGCTTGACTGATATAAAATCGTATAAAAATGGGAGGAAATGGCACACCTTAAATCATGGCAGCCCACCCAGGATTGGCTCTTTGAAATTGTGTGGGTAGAAGGCCCAGTAAACAAAGGCAAAGAACCAATGACATGACAAAATGAACTATAAATGGTTGCCTATGATTTCTGCAAATCAAAGTCATTTATTAATCCAAAGTTCTGTGTGGAGATAAATGTGGTTTTCGCCAGCTCCCCGCATCTTATAATCTTATGATCAAAAGGAATCTCGACTGGCCATCAGGACCATTCTGACCTTTGGACTATGGTATAGTATGGGGTGTGAATTTGGAGTGAGTAAGGTTTGTTTTGTAATCAATAAATAGCATTTAGAGTATTATATACCAACACTGTGTCCAGCATCTGCCTGCTACCCATCCCACAGGGCAGTGTTCTTCATTGCAAGGCCCATGAGCCAGTGGCGGCACCCATCGACCCTAAGTGCAGCTCCCTGTCAATCGCGATCTCCGGTGGTGCAGCAGGGTTACCACTAAGGCTTCCTGACTGCCCCGTCCCCACGCCACTCCTGGAAGCGGCCAGCACACCCCTGCAGCCCTGGGGGGTGGGGGGAGCAGAGCTCTCCACATGCTGCTCCTGCCTGCAAACACCACCCCCTGCAGCTCCCATTGGCTGGAAACAGGGAACTGTGGCCAGTGGGAATTGAGGGGACGGTGCCTGCAGAGAGGGGCAGAATGCAGAGCCACGTGCCCCCCAGGGAAATGCCCCCACATTGGCCCCTTCTGGGAGCAGCGTGGGCTGGGGCCACCCAAAGTAAGTGCTGCCCTCTTCAATGGGCAGGTTCTGAATAGCGCTGCAGCATTAAGACCAGGAGTAGCATGAGTACAGCAGGTCCAGCTATGCTGGACCAGCATTTCTCTTCCACCAACCAACCTGCAGCCTCCCATACCTCCTCCTGCACCCAAGCCCCTGCCACAGCCCTGAGCCCCCTCAAGAACCAGCTGAGAAAACAAACAAAATAAAAAAAACCCTACATGCTTTGGAAGATGAAAACTGAAAGCACACTTTCACTCATCCAGTTTTTAAAGTAAGTTTTCAATTATACTGCTCTTAAAGTTTACTCACATAGGTACCTTTTTAATTCCATATATTTTCCTGATTTTATAAAAGGAGTATCGTTTTATGGTACAAGTAGACTTTGTTTTAGTTACATGAGTGGTTCTGTAATATTACATCATTAAGGAGTAGTAATCAATGTGTTAATTTAGTAGTTCATGTGGCTCTCACATTGAAGGTTTTTTGCCAAAGTAGCCCCCACTTCAAAAATAGTGAAGAGCACAGCTGTAGGGAGACCTCTATTGCAGGTCTAACATGTGGTGGAGAATGCAGAGTTCTCAATCTATTCTAAATCTAGAATTAATTCTAGATTCTAAATAGAATCTATTTTAATCTAAATTAAAATTTTCTATTCTAAATTTTAATTTAGATTTAGAGTTTAATTTAGATTTAATAAATAAACAATAGACATTAATTCAGAGTTAATCAAAAGTGGCCAGCAAATGTAAAGTTACAGCTCAGCAGCAACATTACCTCAGCCGCATTCTACAGACCTGTATATTTGATGTAGGTACATTCTACAACAGAGGTGGGCAAACGTTTTGGCCCGAGGGCCACATCTGGGAATAGAAATTGTATGGCAGGCCATGAATGCTCACAAAATTGGGGTTGGGGTGCGAGAAGGGATGAAGGCTCTGGTTGGGGGTGCGTGCTCTGGGGTGGGGCAGAAATGAGGAATTCAGGGAGTGGGAGGGGGCTCCAGGGTGGGGGACTGGGTTGTGGGGGGGGGTGAGGGCTCCAGCTGGGGGTGCAGGCTCTGAGGAGGGGCTTGGGATGAAGGGTTTTGGGTACAGAAGGGTGCTCTGGGCTGGGATCAAGGGGTTCAGATGGTGGGAGGGGAATCGGGCAGGGGCAGGAGGTTGGGGCATAGGGAGAGGCTCAGGGGTGCAGGCTCAGGGCAGTGCTTAGCTCAAGCAGCTCCCAGAAGAAGTGGCATGTCCCTTCTCCGGCTCCTACATGGAGGCGTGGCCAGGAAGCTCTTCACGCTGCCCCATCTGCAGGCACCGCCTCTGCAGCTCCCATTGGCTGCGGTTCCGAGCCAATGGGAGCTGCAAGGGGGGGTGCTTGGGGCAGGGGCGGCATGCAGAGTGGAGGCCCCTGGCAGACCCTATGCGTAGGAGCCGGACGGGGCCATGCTGCTGCTTCTGGGAGCCACGTGAAGCGGCCCCCGACTCTTCTCCCCAGCTGGAGTGGGGCAAGCCCCAGACCCCACTCCCCAGAGGGAGCTTTAGTGTCGGATTAAAATGGCTGGGGGGTGCATCCGGCCCACGGGCTGTCATTTGCCCACCCCTGTTCTACAACATAACCAATATTAGATCCAACAAACTACTTTCAAAGACCATACAGGTTGCAAAGTCAAGCACTCAAAAGTTGGGAAATTCCAGATTTACAGTTGCTTGTGAAATCTTAATTCAATCCTCTTATGCCCTATGGATTATAATACAGCCTTTAGTTTTATGATCAAACTAGTTTTTTCCACAAGATCCCCGCCTCATTTAATGCACAGGATAGGTAACGTTATAAGGGAATGAATCAGAGTCTATAAAACTCCATCATTTGTAGTGAGCGAATGAGGAATGGAAGGAAGAGAAAGGATGGCCTCATTACACAGACAAGATAATATTACCTGGTTCTCTCTATTTGGCATAATCCTCACATTGTACTCTGTCCTGCTCACACCTTCCACAGCCTATTCCTCCTCTACTTTAAGAACCCAAACCTTGGACTATATGTAGAGGCTTATGTGAGGAGAGCAGGGGGTGAGGGACGGCTTTTAGACAGAAGGCATTTGGGTTAGATCTACACTAGAGAGTCTTCTGCACACTCAGATCTTGAGGGACAATTTGAGCCTGTGATGGGGTGGGACTCACCACTGCAGCATCCCCTGCTGGATGTCCCGTGGATCAGCTCTGTTAGCCAGTGCACCCTCTTCTGGTGGTGTCTTGCCACCGTCACTTCTGCTCCAGGGACCCACTCACTCCTAGGACTATGGCATCCACTTCATGACACAGCCCTCAGGCTGTGCCACACTCTGTGCTCCCCCCGTTCCAGGGGAATGTCACAGTCCCTTAGTCCAGCCACTTCCTCAGTGGCAAGGTGGAGGTTCAGGGGGGACCTGAGCCTGCCCACTAGTCTGGGTCCTGGCCCAGGGACCTTGTAGATGGCCATTGCTTGCAGTGACCACTCCGACTCCTCAATAGATTTCACTGGGCCACTTCTCTGCAGCCCCAGCACCCTCTTTGTCCTTGCCTCAGGGCCTCAACCTGCAGATCCCTGCAGCACACCAGGAGCTGCCTTTAGCTCCCGGGTCTCTGCCAGAAGCACTGCTCTTTCCAGGTGCTTGCTACCTTCAGCCTACAAGGAAGCCAGTCCACCTCCCTCCTCAAGCTCCAGGGCATGACTAAAGCTGCTATGTTCTGCAGCCCTTCTTATATGGGCTGATTGGCTGCTCCTCACAGCCCCTCTCTGATTGGCTGTCTCCTGTGCAGTCTCTCATGGGCACTATTAACCCCTTCACAGAGTGCCCCATCACAGAGTGATAAATTGTTTTATTTTTAAAAAGCTACACTGACATCTAAATCAAGGAAAGTTGGTTTTACATACAGTATCTTATCTTCAAAAGATGACTATCTAGAATCTATAAAGGGATTGGGAAAAATCAAACTATTGAGCAGGAAGGATAGTGACATTATTTCTTAGCTATACACAGAGTTAGTGAAAACAATGCAATTAAATAACTCTAAAGCTTGTAAAATGGTGGGTTTTTAAGATATCACATATACTAAAATGCAACTTCTCTTTTATAAGATGTTTTCCATCACACATTCAGTATCTCAAAATATTGTGCAGTAAAGATAACAGAAAACTAAACACATGGAAGCCATGAATGATTGCTTTGATAAAGTTAAATTAAGTTACTATAGTGTGGGAAAGTCTTTGAAAACAGCCATGAGACTGTGGATGTTCAGTCACTAAGATCTTTAATCATGACTCTTTCTCACTCAGTAAAACCAGATAGTTTGAGAGGATATTTTACACTCACACACCCTTTCACATTGTGATTTAGGAAAAGGGATACATTCTGATCATACATTAAGCCTGGACAATAATAAATAGTGAGTGGATGTGAGGTACGTAAATCACTTTAATGACTAGGATTTAGACTATTTCCAAAGCCAATATATTTTGTTTGTTTGCTTTTTAAAGATGGATACCATAGCAGCATTTTATAGGAAAGCAATGCAGACATAAGAGATCTGAAGTAAATTATAAAAGAGAAAGTAAATCCCTACAAATGAAAAAGTAATACAGTAGTCTCTGGCCTAGATAAGATATAACACAGTAACTGTTCTAACATTTGTTAAAGTGAGAAATGGAGAGACTCCTGCAATATATTCTAGGTGACACTAGGCTACATTATTAATACAACATCAGAAAAGATAGCTCAGATTAGAAGGTAACTTCCATTTCTCTGCAGATTTACAATTAATCTTCAGGTAATCAGAAACCAATACCTAGCACAGTAATACCATTTGGGGGTTGGCAGATTCCAGTGACTAATCATCCACTTTTCATTTGCCCCTCTCCTGGAACTCTAAATTCCGTTTATTTATTCATATATAGTAAAATGCATCAAGGAGATAATAGTTTTGAACCATCAACATTGTGTTGTCAGGCAAGAAGACAGCTTTATGATATGTTCAGTGCAAAAGATCGAAGAAGAAAAGGGGGTTTTAACCCCTTAATTCCTGAAATCATTTTTTTTTAAGATGAGCTCTCCATCAAGGTTCAGACATGGCTCTTGGATGAAGTAGGGGTCTGGGGAGGGTAGCAGGAATAGACTGTGAGGAAAGGGTAGGGACGAAGCAGACATGAGGATTTGGGAAAGTGGGGTGGAATGTAAGCTGAAAAGGGCTAAAGGAGCAGCTAGAAGTCACGAGTGGTTAGGGGAGTGGCTGTGTAGCAGGGTTGATGGAATAGGGCCAAGGTTCTGTGTTTTAGAAGGTAGAAGGAGATGTTCTCTTGGAGTAGGAAGTGTTGGGTGACAGAATGGAGCCAGAGCTGCAGGGGAGAGTCAGAAATTAAAACCCAGTCTTCAATAGTCTTTTGAAGATCTGGGTCAAATCCTGTGGGTTGCAATCTTTGTACATTCACACAGGAGAGAGCTCCACAGCAGCTTGACCAAATCTGAGGGAGCAGCGTCCAACTACTCCTCAGCATCACTGATACATATGATGATAGTTGGGCTGGAATCTGAGGAAAAGGTGGGGTTGGGCAGCCATGGGGCTGCTCTATGACCATTGCTGATGACAGCACCTGCCTAAAAGCTTAAATTTGGGGCAAGATACAAGCTATGAGGATTCAGCATCTTTGCCTGGCAACGCCTGAGGGGAATGATTTGTGTCTCTACTCCTCACAGCTATGCTTACTTTTACATCAGAGACTATTTTAATTCTAAAGATCCCTGTGACAGGGTAGAAAAATGCTCCACTAGCTCCTGTGCATGAGGAATAATAACCCGATTCGGGGTGGGATAATAAAGGTAGAGGGGAAGTGGATGTGGCACCTACTTCCTAGTGGACAGGATGTGTCCTTCCCGCTCGCAGCTGGCTAAGCACTTAACATGATCTCTGGCACTTGGGAACCACTGTTCTGAATAGTTTGTTTTTGCTTTGACTCCTTTGTTTTAAAATAAAGCCCCGAGAAAATGGATTTTAATTCTGCTGCTCCTGGGAGCTTTATTTTTCTTTCCTGACCACCCGGAAGTTTGAAAATATCAAAAAATGGCTTTTAATTTATGGGGTTAGATTTTGCCACCATCTTTTATGGAGAAATCCCCATTTACACTGATAGAGATTTGTGCTTAATGACTAATGCCCTGATCCTGCAAAGACTTCAACATACACTTAACTTTATGTGCTCAAGTTCCAACGTAGTCAACAGGACTGCTAAAAGTGTGTAAGACTTTCACAAGGTTAGGGTATAATATGATGCAACAGTGATAAAAAAAAGTCCCTCTCATTATGTTTTAAAGATGCTCTTAACATGAAATTTTCTTTTTTTTCTTGTGTGTAGTATTCTCTATTTTGCAGTGTATGTAAAATACCACCATTGGTGTCATTTAAAAAATCAACTGTGACCAGTGCTATTTAAATTTTTCATTCTACTCTATTTTAAAGCCAGATCCTGGTCTCTGATAGTGGCAGTAGTCCACAACTACTCTAGTGTAGAAGTTGGCCCTAAGAATAGAAAACACCGTAGTAAGAAGTCACACAACGAGGTGCTATAAATGTTGAATTTTTTAGCAATTACAACTGTTTTTTATTCGCAGGTAAGGCACTATGCTAAAGTGAAAAGGTTGTAAATACATCTTTTTCTTTTCCAAGGAAAATATTTACTACAGGGCCCCTATTGATAACTACTCATTTTTATAGTATAGCTCTCTGTTGCTAAGTGCAGTAAGAGAGAACTGTAATTCGGATGTTCTTTCATTAACAATGTTCTTCTTATCATGACTACTGCTAGTTCATACATAGTCCCTTAAATGGAGGATATTACATTTCATTAAGTTTTAAATGCTGAAAATATTAATTTTTAACTGACCTCAACTGGTCATGATAACTTCAATTTTTGAAGACACAATATATAGCACCTCCAATACAGCGCCCACCCTAAGACATTGGTTCAGAACTGACCCATGCATAACCCTCTTTCTAGCAACACTCTGAGATGTTTGTGGTAGACTATCACATTTTATTTAATGGTTCATGTGGGCATCCATAACAAACTGAAATAAATGAGGTAACTAGAGCTAGGCTATTGTACAGTAGGTTTTTGTCTATGTTATGAGTGCAGTATGTGTTTAAACTGAGTAGTCTATACAGGTTATCAGTCTATTTTATGGCTTTTATCATGAAACAGATAAATCAAAGAAGGCACAGGGAAAAGTCCCGCTGACATTAGATTTGAAAATGACACAAACAACAGATGCCGGGTGGGTTGTTGTCATAGTAACCACAAGCTGCTGAAATGTAAGAATCTAAGCTAATGCAGAATGGAACTTGAAAGAAACTTGTTTTAAAATTACATCCCAACAACAACATTAAGAAAATGGTACAGTTACAAAATCAAGCACTCAAATGAGGAATGCCAGAATTAAGGTGGCCTGCATTACCTTAATTTGCCTCCCCCATTCTACACATTCATACAGTTTCTAATTACGTGATTGCATCCTTTTTTTTCCCTCCCTACAGGATCGTTGCTTTACTGAGAGCACATAATGGCCAGTGCTCAGGGAATTAATGAATTCAGTGCTTGGGGAGTTATTCATATTTCTTTTGAGATTCCTCATTCAATGTATGGCCCCGGACCTTATTTAACACACATCATTCTAACCCTGCACTGAATATAAAAAAAATATTGCTTTACTGTGGGAGTGTTTCTTTTCTGTGGACCAGCCAATGGAGGGAGGTGAGAGACACATTTTTGTCAGTGGGTTTCATGGTTATATGTTGACAGCAGAGAAATACTGATATTCAGGAATGTAGGGTTCTATTCCAGGTTTTGGAGGGAAGGGGTATGGTCTAGTGCAGGGATCTCAAACTCAAATTACCAAGAGGGCCACATGAGAACTAGTAAATTAGCCCGAGGGCCACATCACTGAAACCTTTTCATACAATGATATAAAAGTATAGTCAAAAATGAAAAAAATTAAGAGTAATAGAGTATTCTATTAAAAGTCAATGTATTAACTTTTAAAAAACTGTAATGCAAAGAGGGGTTTTAATAAAATATAAACATTCAGTAATGTTTGGAGCTTGGCTGCCAGGGAGTCAGTGCCTATGGCGGGCCACAGGAAATAACTCTGTGGGCCGCATGTGGCCTGCGGGCCGCGTGTTTGAGTCCCCTGGTCTAGTGTTTATGCCCAGTTATCCCCCAGTGCCCCCAGCCTGTCCCTGTCCTCCACTGCTCTTTTTCACCCCTGCCCCAGCTCCTGTTCCTCTCCTCCTATCTAACCAAATTCCCCTCCAAAAAAATTCAGCCTGAGGCAAATATCCAGCAATGAAAATTTCAGCACAAACAATTAAAATTTGGCAAAGTTATAAGGAACTGAAAACAGGGTCTTGTAATGGAAAGTGTCATGAAGTCTTAACTAAAGACAGTGCTACCAGGTCTGCCTATAATTATTAATGACCATCAAGATAACAAAACTTTTATCAGGGATCCTGTTCCGTTGACCTATGAGACTTCAGTGTGCACTAACAGATTACGGACTTGGGTACACGAGGATTTTAGACACAAGAGTAACACCAGTTCCACTACAAATTCTTATTACAGATGCTCTGAACAAATGTAGAAAGTTTCCTGCACAGATGCATTGAAAACTAGAATTAGACTCATTAGTATGGGTCACCTTTTTACCACAGTAAGACTATGACAAGTGTTTGTTCTGGTGCAGTCACTTGGTGTAACTTCATTGGTGGCTAAAACCCCAGTGCAGACAAACCCAATGGTGAAATACTACCAGAAATATCTAGCCACGACAGAACTTTGGGTCTTTATTACTTCATCTTTGCTACCTAATCTCTGTAATTGTGCATTTCACCATTTCTCCGGAGGTACTTTTGCAGTACAGGAAGCTCTGGATCGATCTATCTGTACTGTCCCACAAGTCCCAGCTGCTGCCAAAACCTAGTCTCATCAATCAGAAATGACTATCGGACCAGATTCTTTGCTGCACTTCCTGAAAGCCTGCCAGGTTTTAAACCACCAATTTGTGCCTCTTAGATTCTGAGCAGATCTGGGGACCAGCATAGCCCTCACTGTAAGACAGAGCAGTCCCTGGGGCTAATCTAATTTATAGCAGCTTCGCCTAACTGGCTTTGGACATCTCTGCAGCTCAGAACTGCCAGAGTACAAAGCATTTTAGCCACTCCTCCGCAGTCTGGCTCCTCGTCTTTATTTAAGAGCTGAAGAGAACATGTCATTTTTCAAGTGTCAAACCCTTTATGAGTTTGGCTTAACAAATCACATAATAGGTATGGTCTCTAATTGCAGTGTTGGATGTTGAAAATAACTGCAAGGTTATTAACTAGAAAAAAGCACTTTGCATAAATGTTCAGATCTCACTCTGAATATCGAAACTGATGAGTAAAAGTCACAGAATAATGTTGCCAATAATTTCCATTCAGAAGCATGTCTCCCTTTGAAGCACATAAACAATTATCAATATGTGCAGGTTATCTGCTTTCTGTCATGGCTCATTTGGTTACTTAAAGCTTCTGGCAGCTGGTCATGGATTTGTAACACCAACCGACAGATGATATAGTGCTATAAAATAGTGGGAGATTTCTAGCACATAGCTGATCAGACAAACATTGTGTCTAATACACGGGGGGCGGGGGGCGGGGGAGTTCTTTAGATTACAATTTCCTTTTAGTGGAAGACAGTTGGTTTTGAAGCTGTCTAAATGTCATCAGTTAACTTGTTTATTGACAAAAATTCCACTGATAAACAGCACAGGTATTTTAAGACTAATTTTGAAAATAGCAAATTCCAGAGACAATATGTAGTATTAAAAATATGCTATTATGAAAGCAGAACGAATTTGAACTTGTTTCGCAGATAAAAAATGGACTGCGATAAGCATCCCTTGAAAACGACCACATAGACAAACACATGCTGAGAGCATGAAAGTTTTAATGCAAAATAGCTCCCAGGAAGTCTGGCTCCTTTGTAGCAATGGCAAAATTAAAGAGATGATCCTTTAAAGTAGAGGGAAGAAATTAATGGGAAGAGCAAGAGGCCAGTAATCAGGGATCCTGTGTTCTATTTCAAACTATACCATAGGATCAGTGACTCCTGGGCATGGATTGTCCTCTCTTGCAGTAAAAGCCACAGGAGAGGGTCACAGAAGAGGGGAAAACCTGTCAAGATCCTCTCATGGGTTTCCCTCAAATTACTCAGTGGGAGAGTAGAGTTGCCCTTCCCCCATGGAATGAGCTTATTGGCCCACTCAAACCCTGAGCAGGAGAACTCCCTACTGTAAGGGGAGCTCCACAGAAAAGTCAATCCAACCCCAGAATATATTTTTCCATTTAATTATTTCAGGGCAGAATCCAATGTGCCTCGCTTTTGGGCCTCTACACAAATCCCTGTCCCTAGCTTACCAGTCGCTTCCCTTTGCTACTTGGCAGATTCCACTTGCAGGGTCTTGAGAATTTGGGAGTGATGGTGCTGTGGAGTAACTGCGTCTCCTGTCCTCACAGGAAAGGGAGAGCCCCACAGAGGATTGAAGAGTACAGGCTGCTCCTAATTGCTTTGTACCTCATTTCTCTGATATATGTTATGAGGGCTAATGAATATTTTAAAAACACTTTGAAATCCTTATATGTAAGATGCTAAACAAGTGCAAAACATTCTCAAATACATCTATCTAATACAACTGGTCAGAATTTTTTTTCCCCATTCCCTGGGAAATTCCAGTGTTTCATAATTGTTTCTGTCCTGCATTGTGATGAAAAGTTGAAATTTTTAATGGAACAGAAATGTCAAAACAATGTATTCAGAAACACCACAACATCAAAATGTGTTTCAATAATGGCAAGATGTCATATTAAGTTGAAACAAAGTAAGAATGTTTAAATGAAATATTCATTTTCCAATTCAAATAGTTCGAAAAATTTTCCACTGACAATTTCAAAATCAATACATTCCTTTGAAACATGTCAATATCAGTGATGCAACATTTTCTGACTAAACATGGTCCATCAATATTTTTGACCAGGTCTACTTTCTAATGCAGAATTATATCTCTGCATAAACAGAGCTCTATTAATAAATGTTTTAAAAGGAAACTAATTTTTAGAGAAATATGTGGGTAGGCATGTATTGGTTTCATACATTTTTAAACATTCTTTCCAAAAATTGAATGGGCATGGAGATATAGATATATCAGTAATTACAAAAGTTTACAGTAATTATACTACTTAGCACTTATGCAGTACTTTTATTCAACCAATCTCAAAGCTCTTTCCAAAGGTTGGTAATATTATTTTCAGTTTTACATTGAGGCAAAGAGAGGGGAAGGATTTACCCTATGTCACACGGCAAGTCACTGGCAGAGATGAAGATAGAATGCAAGGTCAAAATGACATCTGCAAACAGCTCCTTCTATACTTTTTAGGGAGGGAGAGAGTCCAGTTGTAGTATGGCTCTTTAGGAGCCCTGAGGAAGCTCTGGGATCCACAGGCGCTGACTTTCTCTGGCGCCGGTGGGAGCTCATGCCCAGCGTTGGGGGCGAGGCCCCGCCCCCGACACCGGGCCCCGCCCCCGACGCCGGGTGACGTTGCGGGGCCCCGCCCCCGACGCCGGGCGACGTTGCGGGGCCCCGCCCCCGACGCCGACGCAACATCGCCCAGCGTCGGGGGCGGGGCCCCGCAACGTCTCCCGGTGCTAAGGTAAGATGGCGGCGGGCCGCGGGGTTGGCGGGGAGCTGGCCGTGGGTCCCGGGGATGGCAGGGAGCTGCCGGTGGGTGCAGAGCACCCACCAATTTTTCCCCGTGGGTGCTCCAGCCCCGGAGCACCCATGAAGTCGGCGCCTATGCTGGGATCTGAACAGAGTTTTCTGGATCCTCAGATTGTGCTGGTTTGGAGACATGTGGCTCCTGCCCAGCTGGTCTAGAGTACCCTGATGTGCTTCCATAGAAGGGCAGCATTAACAGGCAGCTCTAAAAGGTGTCTCTCACGCCTCTCTATTTCCTTGGCCACATGTATTGTATGCCTTTCTTGCAGCTACTCACAAAAAGGATAAGAGCTTATCAGTGCTACCATCTGAGGAATTTGTTTGGTTAAGATCAACTAATAGAAGCATGTGGTTGGAGATTGAATCCAAGACTTTAAGGTCCTAAAATGACCTATTACATTTATAGACCCTTCCTTAAATTATACAAGGAAATTTACAGTTTAGTTTTATGGTAAAGGGACATCACACAGCTAAAATCCCTCAGTATTAATTTAATATTTATTTCTAGTGTCCAAGCTGCACAACTGCTTTTCCTTAGAGAGTTTACCACAACTCTTCTGGCTGTGATCACTTGATTGCAGAAGTTTAGCAGATGCCCTAGCTTTGCTCTTTCACTTACATTCTTTACTTCTATGACTAGATCTGCATTTACCATTGATTAGAATCATAAAAATATCAGAGTCCTCTGTCTATGCACACAGGCACCAGCAGTCAATTACCAAAAACAAACTCCCATTGAAATCAGTGGGAGGTTAGCCTGCCTTGTCAGGACTGCAGGTTCTGGTGAACTGCAGCTGCTGCCAGCTACATAGTGAATCCAAACTGTTCTGCCCTATTCTGCAAGGTGGCTTCACTGGCTGATTACCTAGGAGAACTAAAACTCTTTGGTAGACAAGGAAAATCTCTTCAATGGAAGATTCTTTATATGGCTCCCAGAGACTTCACAGTGAAACCCTGCTGTGAAGATCCTGCAGTCCTCTCAGTGGAGTTCTCCTGCTCATTCACTTGTTAAACATTTGCAATGGTCTCTGACAGCGGGGATGTACAAGGGGTCTCTGCAGGCAGTTCCTTCTTTGGCTTTCTGAATGGGAGGAAGTTTGGTCTTGGAAATTAAAGTCAAAAAATCAGGGCTTCTGGGTTCTATGGTTCTGGAAGTGGGCGTGGTCCAGTGGTTCTAGCTAGATTGGTAATCAATGCCATGTTTCAGTCCTGCTCTTGTCAATGACATTGTATGTGACTGTGTAGCTAGTCTCTTTCCCTGAGCTCCAGATAACAGGGATAATACTGACCCACCCCAGAGAAGCTGTAACTTTCAACCAAGCAACCTAAAGTTATTAATTTTAAGCTATCCCCTCTCCAAAGCTAACTACTTGTGCACCTCCACCACGGTGTCAGTGGATTTTGCATTGGGCACAATTTAGCCCAAAAGGTTATATTTATGTACAATCGCCCATTCAGATGGAGACCATTCTTGCAGGCCTTGCTCAGCTACAGCTGCTACTGACTGATGTCAGAACTTTAGGTAAGGTCTGCAGTATCTGTTCCTGGTGCTACAAATTCAGCTCCAAACACACCTCCAAGGTGGAGTAGCAGCAAGTGATGCAAACAATTTCAGATCTTGGCTGTCTGCAGAGAAAGGGTTCCAGTTCATCCCTGCAGGTTCTGTGGCCTCCATGTGCAACACTATGGTCTTTGTCATCAGGGCTTTAATGACTGACTTTGCTAGGCAGAGTTCTGTGCACCGGGAACTGGGGTTAGCTGAGCAATCCCCATGCTCTTACATGAAGCTGTCATCTCCAAGAAACTACTTCCCAAATGCATAAGTTGAATTCTCCAGTATGCTGCCAGCCTTGGTGGATACAGATATGAGCATTCTCCAGCAAGGTCCTCAGTTTTCTGCTCCATGGGAGTGGTGATTTCAGTTTGGGCATTAATTCATGGTATGTTGAACTGGAGCATGGCATGGGATAGTGTGGTCCAAGCACAGGCCTTAGAACCAGAACAGAGTTGTAATCAAATTCCTGTCTGTGTCTAGGGGAACTCTTTACTGCTCTATCTCTGTTCCTCCATTTAAGTGAGGCTGATTCCAGTCCTCCAGTGAGCTCCTATCCATTACCCTCTTCCTGTTCTGCCTCTGGATTCATTGATATCTATGGGACTGCTCACGTGAGTAATGTCACTCACATAAGTGTTTTCAGGATCAAGCCCTAAATAAGGCCATGCTGCAGCAAGATGCTTAAGCACGTGCCTAACTTTGAAGTCAATGGTACCACTTGTGTGTTTAGAGTTAGGCATGCACTTATGCATCTTGCTGAATCAGGCCTAAAAGTGACTAACTGAGGAAACAGTAAAACTCACTATATGAAAAAGGCAATATTTTCAGCCTAAGATACCTAAAATTAGACTCCTAAATCAATATATAAGCACCAAAAGTAAACATGGCTTTATTTTCATTTTATTTAATTTTATTTAAATGTGATGAACATTCACACCTCCCTCTGTCTTTAATGAGAGCCGAACTGGGCCTCTTAGTCCCCAACTTTAAAATGTATAATGATGCTCCCTGTCTCCTACAGTTATTTATTAATTCAATTGGCTGACATTAGTTCAAAGTTACCCACTGTGGCTGTTCCATTGAAACATTTTATAATTTATTTTGGTGGTGTCTTTAATTAAAATTTAAATGCCATCCAAAATCAAAGTAAGCTACAAAAGAGAGCCATCAGTTAAATACAGGGTATTGTCAGTGCTTTCAAATGGGATTTTAAAATGCCATCTCATAAAATGTCAAACTCATTTTTAAGGAAGGTATTAATGTCCTGTAAGACTTGAATAATATGTATTTGTGGCTGATTAATGAAACAGGTTCCCCCCACTAATACATACAAAAGGCTAAAGTCACATAAAGGCTAAAATAAAATCTTTGTAATAGTAAAATACATTTTCTTTATTAAGTGGTTCTGCCACCCAGATGGAAGTCAATTATTTCCAAACGGAGATTTTGAATGGATCTGGAGTTGTCATGAAAGACAGTTTCATACAGCCTGCCCTTTTATGATTCAAACTCACCACATGGGAAACTGCAATATCTCAAATAGAATCTAGGTTAAATATATGTTGTATGAAATGTTAACCAGATGTATGGGGTTTTATTCCTGAAGTTTATACTCTTTCCAACCACAGTCCATGCTGATTCTTTTCTTCATTTCCAATTTAAATCCTGGCTAGGATTACAAGGACTAAGCTTTAAAACCCAGTTTTCTGAGCCCAGGAGATATTGTAAGGTTTAATACCAATATAAAGTTTACAGCAAAACTACATATGGCCCAATCTTGAAAAAAATGTACATATGAGTAATTTTATTTACATGAGCAATCCCAATTAATTCAGTGGGACTACTCCCATGAGTAGGGTTACTCAGATGCTTAAGTATCTGCACTGATAAGACACAGTTAGTTTATTCAAAACCCCTGGGCTAATTTCTGCCTTCATAAGTGTGCACCATTTCCACTTACTTCAGTGGAAGTAATGTGTATACGGCTGAATGTCAGGGCAGGATAAATCTAAGTAAACATGTTCATATCAATACCATCACAGTGATGTAAAACCAATCTAATTGGAATCACAGTCAGTCCCCATGTGTTTAAGTGTCTCCTTCAGTAAAATGCTTGCATTATTATTTCACCTACTGTTCTACTATTCTGGTGAATTTAACTAAAAAAGCACTGTTTACACAATTCTTCCTTGATCCATCTGTAGTCTTGACAGAAATGATACAGCCAGAAATACTGATCAATCAGTCCCATGACCTGTTTCTTTATAAGTACCACCTTGTGAAGTCCATACCCCTAAAAAAATTATAGTTCAGTAATTACACACATTACTGGAGGACTTTTGTTTGTCTGCTTGGTTTGCTCCTCAGTTTGTCTTCATAGTCTACCTGCCATATCAGCTACTTACTTAACATTACACGGCAAAATAGCATTCTTTCATTCCAGAAAGAACCAAGATAGTAGTTATTTATTGGATGACCAGCCCCAAATCCTTCATAACTCCTCAAACCTTATACCTAAAGGATGCTTAGGATTTCTTTGGGTGGCTTGCTGAAAAGCCAAACTTAAACCAGACCCCAAAATGTTAAATATACTACTTTAAAATGTAAAGATCTGGCTACTGATTTATATTGTCTGTTTTATGTACTTGTTATTGACTAAATAGAATGTGCTATGTTATCCACAGTCAAGGCTTCTAATGGACACAGTCATATGAAAGACAAAATGAAAAAAAAAGGGCAAGTGACAGGAAGATGCACTGCTGCCCAGGTGTATTCTACAGCAGCTGGCAGGACAAATTCTTTAAATCTAGTGACCTTTTGGCTCCCCAACAATAATCTTAAAAAATTATTCCACAACAGCCATGTGATATAATTTCAAAGATGCTAAAGACTACAGTCAGAGCTTAGTAACTTTTTCCAGAGGCCAATACAGTCTCCAGGCATGGGCTCCAAGGTAGCACATCCGACAAGACCTTCTATCATGCTAACGCTGGTCCAGATTGGGAATGCAAAAATTAATAAATCACAACCTACCCATTTCTCTGTCAAAAGAGAGTTGGAGAGCATGAAAATTAACCTTCAGGACAGCAGGCTAGAGGGCACAGAGATTGCTGGCTGGTATAATTTGAGTTAGAGCTTCAAGTTCAGGCACAGACATTTTCTGATTCAGCTTCTGAGCTGATCACATTTTGTTCAACAACTGAGAAGAGACCTGAAATACAGTAACTGACAATCACGTTAGAGGAAGGAAAATGAGATTGCTGGGGAGGAGTAGGTAAACCTCAGATTCCATATTGAGTTTATGTCTAATCTAATTTCTGAGTTACTGGTGTGATGGTGTTCCCCATAAAACTTTATGGGGAGATGCTTATAAATGTATATATGTAACTAGAATATGTTTTATGCTACATGTGCCATGTAACATATCTCTGTGAAAGTTATGACCTACTGAATTTATTCCTCCTGTTTGTATGCATGTATCATTGTTGTAGTTGGAGTTATGAAGATTGGTTTTATATTTGCTGGTTATGTACATAGCCTTTGTAAGTGCATGGGATCATCTTTGGAGCAAATAATGTGCCTGTTAAGTACGAGCACTTAACAGACAAAAGACGTTGCAGACCCCAATCCACATTGGGGCCGGGTCTGGAATGCAACTGGTTAGGCTGGTTGCCGAAGGGTGCATGGACAGGTGACTTGCCCAGGTGATCCCAAAACTCCATGGTAACAGGATGTTACACAGGGGGGGGGGAAAGACTATAAAAGCCCGGGGGAGACCCTTCCATTTTGTCTTCAGCTGGCTAAAGGGAGAGGCTCTCCACCAGCCCAAGGACATTCCTGAGGGGAACTGAACAAAGGACAAAGACACTAGGGGGTGTGAGCGACTGCTGGACCCAGGCTAGTTCTACAGGCTGTGAAAAGGAAAATATCCGAATCTGGTGAGGCTTTTATCTGTGTTAACTTTGAATAGACATAGACGTGCGTGTTTTATTTTATTTTACTAAGTAATTCGCTTTGTTCTGTCTGTCATTGCTTGACATCACTTAAATCCTACTTGCTGTACTTATTAAAATCACTTTTTACTCATTAAGTTTCCTGGAGTATGAGTTGTTACCTGGGAAGGCAAACAGCTGTGCATATCTTTCTATTTTTGAAATAGAAGGCGAACTATTTATGAGTTTACCCTGTATAAGCTTTATACAGGGTAAAACGGATGTATTAAGGGTTTGAACCTCCTTGGAGTTGAGCAGCTGGGTGTCAAAGGCAAGAGCGCTTCCAGGGGCCTTACAGTGGTGAGTGGACTTGGTTCGGACCTGGGTCTGTGTTTGCAGCAGATCAGTGGAATCTGGCTCAAAACAGACAGGATTCGGGAGTCCCAAGCTGGAAAAGGCCTGGAAGCAGGGGCAGAAGTAGCCTTGGCACACCAGGTGGCAGCACCAAGCAGGTCTCTGTGGCTCCAACCCGTCACAACTGGGTTTATGCATAAAAAATGAGTCAATTTATAGTGTATTGAGAAAAGCATTGATACAGCTGTCCTTCACAGTTTAACTAATCTAAAAGAATGACTTTTGGTTGCTTGGTGGGAGAACTAAGCTATGTTTCTATTGTGTATTAGTGCCAGTTTAGCTAATGTGGAATATATTTACTGAACTACAGTTCTTAATTTCTTTCTTTATTTTCTTTCTCAGTTGCTTTAAAATGGCTGCATGAGTGTGGTCCCTGGAACTAGACTTGGGAAATGTTTTTTTGAATCTAAGTCATCAGTAACATGTTGATTCTTGTGTGTATTAATGTGGTTGTGAAAGAAAAACCTTAGTAAACCAAGTGTTTTGTTACCCATGGAACAGTGCTAGGCAGATATATTAAATAAATGCCAAAATGTTTTTGGCAGCTTATTAGAGGCACTAAATGAATTTAATCTACAACTGCATATAATACATAGTGCAAAATGGAAGCGGAATTCAAACAAATCCTAAAACTAATTTCCAATTCACCTGGCTATCTTTAACATCCTGATATTGTTTACACAGTGCAGTTGTATTTAGTAAAGCAAGATTACCTTGCACTAACAATATAAAACACAGAGTACTCATTTTGTATAATCTAGTTAATATTTCATTTCACACATTTCTCCAGTAATTCTCAACGATACAGAACCTATTTTTAAGAAATGGATTTTTTAACAAGATGGTTAAGTCCTGGAATTTGGAAACTCAAATAATCATTTAAAATGTGCATAACCAAGCTATAATGCTAAGTGCATATCTGATATTCAAAATGGGAAAATGGATGTCCTTAAGTCGTCTGTGGCTCCCAACCCTGAAAGTTGTTCTCCAACACCCATGCTGTTGACATTTTGTAGGCATTTAGGGAAATATTCAGGAGAACTGTTTTCATTATATACAGCTATGGTTTTTTTGATCCATTAATCCTTTCCCCTTAACTCAGAGAGTATGGGAAGCTGGAGATATAATTTATGAGCCAGCTACTTTATTGCTAGGAAAAATGTAAGCTTATTGTAAAATCTGTTTGCATACAGAATAACTGTACTTCTGAACTAATGATTATGCCAGAGCTCCCACCTTCATTTTAAAAATAAGTGCCCAGAAAACTAGGTTTTAATCTCGCTTTTCCACAATTAAGATTCTATAGGTATAAACACTCACAGCTGTTTGATAACTGCTAGCAAAGACTAATTTCAATGGAAACCACTGTGTGCTATGGGGCATGCCTCAGCTTACAGACAATGTTATTTTATCAAAAGATTACATGAAAACATGTTATAGCACGTTTCACTTAAATCTCCTCCTAAGTCATTCTTTCAACTGCTGAGCACATCAAGATGGACATGACTTTCAAACACCCTGACGACTTAAGATTGTTGTTGAAAAGGACATCATGCACATCATCTTTGGTTTGTTTTAGTTCACATGCTAGGGGGTCCTAGATTTCAGGCTGAGTTACTGAGGGGGGAGGAGGAAGGGGACAGAGTTGGATGAGCATGAGCCCCAAAAATATTTGAAGTGAATCTCAGTCAAACCAAGAACATGGTGGAGTCCAAGCAGAAATATTCTCTTTTGTGTGGTTTGCACTGTGCCAGCAACTGGAGTGGCATATTAGCAGCAGGAATTAAACTCAGGATCTCTTATTTTAGAAGCATACATCTATACTTGGATGTTCAGTCAAGGAAAAAAGAAGGGGAAAAACCCACTCTTATCACCCTTGTAGTAATGTGCTTCTGGAAACAATTTAATGCCGCAATAACAACTACTACAATAGTGACAGACAAAAAATAATGAATAGAGGAGCTATTATATTTTCTGCTTTACAAATTTCTCCATGGAAGGATCACAACGTTATTGCATCTGGGTACACTTGAAAGGAGTTGGGCCATTCACATGAGAAAGTAGGTATATGCCCAAGAGAACTGCAGAGTGAGAGAGAGTTTTATATTAGGGTGAATAATCAGTCAGAAGTCTTAATGTACACGTAAGTAGACACAATACAGCACCTTGCTATAAAGCACTGACATGCCCAGGACAATAGTACTGTAGTAGCCCTTTAAATCATTTCAATTGTCATATTGTTCTCTTAATATTTTCAATTTTCTTTAGGAATTCATGGTTACTCTAAGGTCAGAAGGGACCATTGCAATTCTCTAGCTCAGTGATACTCAGACCTCAGTGGTTCAGGAGCCAAATTAGCAATCAACATTACCTAAAAGAGTCCCAGTAGTGTGAATTCATTGTTTCATTTACTATAGTACTATAGATTTATATTTAAATAGTATGATGGGAAATAGTTAGTTATATATATATATATATAGCACAGAAAAATGACTGACAAAGTATTATTATTTTATCAGCTACAATTTGTTAATAACATAGGAAAAAGCATCCTGATTGGTTATTAATTAAATCAGACAGTGTTTTAATACCATGTGCTGCAAAGAGCCATAGGAGACACATTAAAGAGCCACTTGTGGCTCACGAATCTCAATCTGAATATCGCTACTCTAGTCTAATGGCCGGCATAACAAATTTAATATTTATTTCTAGTGTCCAAGCTGCACAACTGCTTTTCCTTAGTTTACCACAACTCTTCTGGCTGTGATCACTTGATTGCAGAAGTTTAGCAAATGCCCTAGCTTTGCTCTTTCACTTACATTCTTTACTTCTATGACTAGATCTGCAAGTTCATCTACAGCACATCTTCTAGAAGAACATTTGTATACTAAGGATAGGGAAGATAGGGAATATCAGTGTCAACATTATCTAGCTCAGTGGCGTCCAATAGAAATTCGATGCTAGCCACACTGCTAGCCACACCTTTTTGAATTTTTCTTACTAGCCACATTATAAAAAAGCCACATTAAGCCACATTATAAAAAAGCCATATGCATTAGCCACAATTCAATAGCCTATTAATAGCGAACGTATTGGACACCGCTGAGTTAGCTTATCAAACCAAAAAGAAGAAGTTTTCTCTAGAATGCTTTAGAAACAAATATTACAGGCCTGGTTCTCCTCTCACATACACTGATGCAAATCAGGAGTGACTCAGCTGAAGTCAACAGAGATACAGTGGTATAAAAGGACTGAAAGAGAGAGAAGAATTAGCTACTGTGGGCCCAAATCTCCATGCCTTAATGAAAGTTTTGTTGGAGTGAGCCATGAAGGATAGAGCCTAGGAAAACCATAAGAAACCAAAATATTAACTACTTAGTATTAGGACCGGTTGGGAATTTTTTTATTAATAATTTTTCACCAGAAAATGCCAATTTATCAAAATCAAAACTTTTTGCTGCAATGTACCATTTTGACAAAAAACATTTCTCAAGTTCAGGATGGAATATTTGGTCAAAAAATCAGAGAGCAGGGAATGTGAGAGACCCATCCCAGAATAGCCAATAGGCTGTTAGTCAAGGTCCTCATCTAAGATGTGAAAGCCCCAGATTCAAGTCCTTGGTATGAATCAGGCAGAGCAGGGACCTGACTCTGGGTCTCCCACTTCCCAGGTGAGTGCCTTAGCCATTCTAGGGCAGGCATATCTCTCTATGTTCTCTCTCATTTTTTCCAAAAAGTCTCAATTTTATCCTAAAATCTTGCAGAACAAGATTTTTCTTCTTCAAGTGTTTCATAAAAAGGAAACTGTCTCCCACCATGTTCTACTCATCATACATCTGTGACTGAGTTTACCTCTGCCACTCCCTTGTGGCCCCTCAGGACACAACTCACCCAGCCTGAGGTCTCCACTGGTAGATCACTGTCTCTTGCAAAGTCCAAGGTAGTAGTGCTTTGGCCCTCCAGCCAAAGCACACTTCAATCCTACTGCTTCCAGAGTGTTAAGAAAGAAAGAAATCAGAACAAACCCCCACAATTCAGTCCAAAAAATCTTCAGTGGGACTCCACCCTTCTGTTCAGGGTTTGCCTCCAAATGGTCCATACTTCAAACGAATCCCTCAGGGTCTGGTCATCCCTTCTAACCATTGAGGGCTCAACTGACCAACAATTTAGCTCACTCTCTGTGGTGCGTCCAGGCTTCCCTTACATCAGAAGTGAAGTTCTGCTCTGCAATGTAGGCAGCCCAAACTAGGCTAGGTCTCCTCCCTTTAACTCCCCTCTCCATGCTTGACATTTGCTGCAAGTGTAGCAGAATGGGGCCAATTGGGTCCACAGGCTCTCATTAACCTCTCATGAGAGTCTAGGGCCTACCTACCTCATCACAACACCATGCATAAAAAAAAATCCAAACCAAATTCTTTCTATTCAGATGGAACACCTACCATTCACCATGCCACTCAAAACAGTATACCAGACAGCATTCAGATATTATGCCACTTTCCATCTCTGAAGTATAGGTTTGGGTTTTTTCTTTTTACTAAGACCGTTCTTTAAAAAAAAAAAAACACTTAAAATCCATGCTTAATATAGTCAATCCTTCTTCATTTACAGAATAATATATGTTCCTCTAGTTGAGCAAGTAAACATACTATATTTGCAACATGGGGAAAAAAATCGAGAAATTTATTTCACTTGGGCATTTCAAAACCTACACACATTAGAATTTAATAATCAGAATGGATTTCATATCATGCTGAGCCTATTGATTTTTCTCCCTTTCATTCTATTCATATTTTACTCATGCAAAGGCATTGAAACCTCTGGAGAAAGACCAGTTACCCTTCCTCCTACATGACAGCAAAATCTGTGCTGAAATATAATGGAGGCAGAGGCAGCACTTTAATTGGATCCTCTTGGGGGTCCCTTACTTTTCAAGCAATTATAGATGGTTGTAACCACAGATCTAAAGCTGAAAAGCATTGCTTCATGTGTAACAATCCCCTGTAAAGAGAGAACTGCTGGCTAGGTTTGTTGAAGGTGTGGTTTCAGTTTAGCACTGTATATTGTGGAATCTATTAAACAATGAAATAATATTACACTTCTGTTTCCATGGCTGTAATGTTATGGTCTGCATATTAGTTTCTCTGCAAACAAGTTTAATAAGAATATCTTTATCAGCATACATTTCAGTTCAATTCCTTCCTTTATCATCTGTGGTCTTTTGTACTCAATTGAGAAATCAGGATTTCAAAGGAGTCAGATGCTGTATGATGTCACAGTTCTGGCATGGTCTTTTGGGAATGGTGGGGCAGCCGTTTAATAACCAGCTCTACTTTTCCCTCTTTTCAAAAAAATTAAGTTTTATTTTAACTCACCTTTTTTTAAAAAAAAGTTTGACTTTTGAAATGCTCCAAGGACATACTGAGTTTTAATTGTCTCACTCCACAATCTCTACACCAATGGAATGGTACAGAACATCTTACACAGCTAATAACTTTTACTTTAATAATTGCTAGACATTAAGGGCCAGATTTTCAAAAGACATCAATGCCACAATCAAGGACAGATTTTCAAAAGCACCCATTTTATAGGCACCAAAATAAGTGGCCAGAAATTGCATTTTGAGGTGTTATGAAAATCTGAGCATACATATTAGAGTTATAGCTGCTGGGTGCTGTGCTCTTGAAAATTGGGCTCCAAGGGCCCAAATCTGCCAATCTGACATAAATGAGAAACAATAAATAGCCTTGTATTATTCATGCAGTACAAGATAAGGGAGGTTCAGAATCGTTGCTCTAGCCGAGCTGTGTGAAAGGCAATGTGAAAACATCTTCTGCTCTCCCAATCCCAGTGGTCACTAAGTGCCATGACATAGAGAAGCCTGCAGACTGCTCTGTTTAATGCCTGGCTGCCCCCACATACCAGTCAGATACAGCGGCACCTCTTTTCTTCCGTAAAAGCACTGAGATCTCAGAGGGGAATGACATAGGAGCCACTACATAAGCCCTATAACATCAGAGGATTCACACTGGGATAAGTGCAAAGCAGAGAATGGACAAGCGAATCAGGCTCATATTCTTTTACAAGTGGCATAGAATTATTTTCAGTATTTTATCTAAGAGTGAATGTATGAAAATGGGACGGGGGGGGAAATTATGGTAGAAATTAAAGAAAACAGTTGATCAAACATGAGATAAACCAGCTGCTATGATAATCTAAAGACTCTCACACTAATCTATGTTGTGTTTTAATCCCTAAATGACCTTCTAATAAAAGACTCCTTCCATTCCCTTGTCCATTCTGTAGATGAGCACTTAAATAAGCACTATATTCACTCAGATTCAAAATGACATCTTTGTACTTTAAGTGTGCCATTGGTAACATATATTCCCCCCATTTTTTCTGTCCAAGATAAACTATTTCACAGCCTGATTTATTAAACTGAAAATAAAGGGACTGATTCTGCATTGCTCTCCTTGATGTAAATTGGGAGTAACTCCACTGAAGCTAGTGAACTTGCGGTAGTATAAAATTGGTGTGAGTGAATGGAGAATCAGGAGTACTCCACAGTTTTTCCTTCACACATACTGGTATTTTAAAAAAATTGCAACTTCATTTAATAAAACAAAAAGATGCTTGATTTTGAATATAGTGCAATACAACTATTTTTAAAATTATTTTAATAAATTTGATAAGAGCACATGTAACCTACTGCTGAGTCTGTGTTACAGATTGTAAGGGAACACTAAACTGTATTATACTCTTCAGCCACTAGGTGCCGCTAAGTGTAAAATGCCTTATTTAAGATAAACTCAGCTATACCTGGCAGAACATTAAAGGATCTTACGGTGAATATATCCAGTGTCAGTGTATATAAGCAAGCTCTGAAGCCAGTCCATATCTGGTACAGGTGTACATGACATGGTGTCAGGAGTAAACTAAGAACAGAAACAGAAGAAACAGCAATAAAGGTTGCAGACAGAAGGAACAGAACAACAAAGGTTGTGGGATCTCATCAACATTCTACTCTTCAGTGCCCCAGATAACTTCAGTTTTGACAAACCTTCCCAATGGACAGACTGAAAGAAGTAGTTTGCAAGATTTTGAATTGCAAACAAACTCCACAAAGAAACTGTAGCTATAAAGGTATCTTCTTTCATTTATACTATGAGGAAGCAGGCAGAGCATATGTTTTAATCCACTGACTTTTCTGAAGAGTAACAAAGCTGACTCCGAAAGGTTTATATATCTCAGAAATGTGGCTTATGAAAAAGCATGTTTTCAACGGAGAATTCAAGCGCCAGGGGAAATGCTGAATATTTTATAAGAGCTCTGCATAATTTGGCTGAAAATTGTGATCGAGGGAATGCAAAACATGAAAATGTCAGAGACAAGGTGGTTATTGGGATAACAGAGAAAAACCTTCCACAGTAGCTATGATTGAAGAGAGATTTGACTCTAGCCACAGCTACTCAAATAGCAAAGCAGTCTGAAATAGGAGAACCTAGAAAACTTGCGAAACCATCAACAACCCCTGAGGCAAGGAGAGAGAATATTCATAGAATCATAGAATATCAGTGTTGGAAGGGACCTTAAAAGGTCATCTAGTCTAACCCCCTGCTCAAAGCAGGACCAATCCCCAATGTTTTCCCCAGAACCCTAAATGGCCTCCTCAAGGATTGAACTCACAACCCTGGGTTTAGCAGGCCAGTGCTCAAACCACGGAGCTATCCCTCCCCTCAGGGTAAGAGTGTCTAATTCCTGCCTACATGCACAAGGCGTGGAAAAAGCCATATCCCAAGAGATGATGAATGTGCAGCCCTTGGCACACACTATAATAAATGCATGAAGTATGGACATGTTGCGGCTGTTTGCTGCATCAAAGCAGCCAGGGAGTTGACTCATATTACAATCAAGAGCCATTGTTTATGGGAACTAATCACTTGTGATGACACAGAACTTGCCCGTAGAGTGAAACTGAATATTCAAGGCGACTATTGACTTTAAAATTGATTCAGGACATGATATCACAGTCATCTCAGAAGGGGCTTACCATCACTTTCAACCCCTTCCAAAGCTGAAGTCACCTGACACAGCTCTGACTAGAGTTCAACACAGAAATAGCGTATAAAGACAAAAGCTATGCATTCAGAGTCTATGTGATCAAAGTACCACAGACCAACAGCCTCCTCAGCCACAGCATGGCAGTAATGATTGTGCTAATGGAAAAGGTGGAAGAACTCAATGGAATATTTGGTGATACCGGACTTTTGGAATGAGATCTAGTACAAATAACCTTAAGACAATGCTGAACCATATAATGTACATAGAACTTGCAGGATTTCTATCCCATTACTTCATAAAGTGGAAACTGACTTAAAGAGAATGGAATTGATTGACATAATCGAGAAAATCTGAGCCAACAGTATGGTGTGCCCCAATGGTACCAGTGATAAACAAATATGGAAAACTACAAATCTGTGTGGATCTTGAAAGACTGTGTGGATCTTGAAAGACTTCATGAAAGAGCTATGAGAGAAAAGTATATCCTCCCAACACTGAGTGACTTCCTCCCCAAAGCAGATCCTGGCAAATCCCTTTAGCCAAATAAAGTGATTAACTGACTACATTTCTCACTCCATTTAGGAGATTTTTCTTTTGAGGATTACCTTTTGGGATTAACCAGTGCATCTGAAGTTTTCCAAAGAGAGATGGCAGAATTCTTAATGAACACAAATGGAGTTATAGTTCTCCTGGCCAACATTCTGATACATGGATCTTTGATGGAAGAACACAACAAAACCCTCAACCCTTCTGAGCCTAATCAGTCAGTCTGAACTGAAGCTAAACAAGGAAAAATGCATTTTCTGCATCCCCCAAATTCAGTTTTTGGAACAGACGATAAACAAAGATGGAATCAGTCCTAACCCTGAGAAACTAAAAACATTTCAAGAACTGAATGCACCAACTAATGTACTAGAACGCAGACATATACTAGAAATGGTAAATTACCTTGGTTGATACCTACAAAACCTTTTTACAGTATCAAAACCACTGAGGGAATGCCAACACATCTTGGCTATGGGACAAAAATCAATATATTGACTTTAAACAGGTAAAAGAAATGACATCGCAACAGATCCAGTTCTCAAGTACTATGATGTAAACAAACCCACAATGATCAGTGCAGATTCAAGCAGCTATGGCCTAGGTGTATTGTTGCAACCAGAGCTTGCTCCAGGCACCAGACAAGGAAGCACGTGCCTGGGGAGGCACATTCTAAGGGGCGGCATTCCGGCCATTATTTGGGTGGCACATTCTACGGGGCAGCATTCCGGCCATTGTTTGGGCGGCACAATTCGGCCGTCCATTTTTTTTTGGGGGGGGGGGGGTCGGTGTTTGGGTTTTTTTGCAGTCGTCTTTTTGGGTTTTTGCTTGGGGTGGCAAAAAAGCAAGAGCGGTCCCTGGTTGCAACAGCATGGCTCTGAGTAGAAGCTAGTTGCATTTTGCTCTCGCGCACTAACAGAAGCAGAAAAATGACATGCACAGATGGAAAAGGAGTGCCTAGCAAGTGTATGGGCATATGAGAACTTTTACAGATATCTGTGTGGACTGGATTCATTTACACTGGTAACAGGCCATAAACCACTTATCACCTCAGTGGAAAATGCCTGGATAAAGCACTACTGAGATGCCAACGCCTGTGGCTACAGTTCATGCTATTTAATGCAATTGTTAAGTATATTTCTGGAAAAAATCTGGCAGTAGTAGACACTCTGTCACGGAGCCCTGCATTGCACTCAACTACCTATGAGATCAAAGATGACATAAATACATACCTGAATGCTGTGCACACATTCAGACCAGTGTCAGAAAAGACACTACTCCAGCTACAAAAAAACAACCTCAACAGAGACACAACTTCAGGAAGTTCTAAGTTATATATTAGGAGCAGGAGGCTAAAGTATCTAAAGCAGTGGTGTCCCTGTCATGTGGCTAATAGGCTATTGAATTGTGGCTAATGCATGTGGCTTTTTTATAATGTGGCTAATAAGAAAAATTCAAAACCACAAGTGTGGCTAGCATTGAATTTCGATTGGACACCGCTGATCTAAAGGATACTAGGGAAGTGACAAGAGACTACTTTGTGGTGCATGGACAATAAAGAGAGCCAAATGGACTCATGATTAAAGGGAATTCCATCATAATTCCAAATGAAATGAGAGGAGAGATCCTAAACCTCATCCATGAAGGATATCAAGGATTAACTAAATGCTATGAAAGGGCATTTGTTTTGGGGATTAGATCTTGTGAATGTTATGACATTTTGCTTGAGAAAATCATCTCAAGGATGCTCTTCCTAGCAGGAAGTGTAAGCCCATGAACTCTAGTAAGCAAGTTTGCAAAGAAGAAAGGAAGTAGCTGGAAACTCAGGTTATAATTCTGCTTTGTATTCTCATACAGACATAGTGGCAACTGAATAACATTACTGCTACATGAGCCCATTCTTGAGTGTGTTTGTCTAGCTGAATGTATCTGGACTGAATACCAAGGAGACTATGCTGGGGAACCAAATACCAGGCCTATAACTTGCAAGGTGAGCCACAAATGTAACAGCTCACAGAAGAATGACTCTGTCATTTCTATCTCCTGTTCAGATGGGCAACAGGAGAGGATTTAAAAATTAAACGTATTCAATACCTGCTAATTTCATATTTTCTGTTTAATTATCTATAAAAACATAACCCACTTAAAGCTGTAACTGTTACATAATTTAAAAAAAATACAATCCTTATGTTTAAAATGTTATTCCATGGCAGACTCCCTTTGCTGCCAACTTGTGATAGTTTGCATTTTATATCTCATTGAACTTCACTAGAAAGAAATACAGTTAGGTTTTTCATTAAAGCTATTTTTTATACCACTAGCATCTGCAGTGCAGTTAAATATTTAAATCTGCTGCTTGTCTGATCTCAGTTATTAAAGATGCAAGAGACAATCTTTAACCTTTTAGAGGTATCTTATGTTGGATGAAATAAAGAATTCCAGAGAGATCATTTAAACCTGGGATGCTCAGCCACTGCACATTGCTAATAATTTCCAGCATTTAGATCACATAAATGCCATAGTGTAACCATATCAATTGTTGGGTTAGGGTTTCAACCTCATTGAAAAGGGAAGGAATGTTTCAGTTTTTCATTTTGAAATGTATTTTGTGTTATAATTATAAAATAACATTTAAAAAAATCAAAATTGGAATGAAACATTTTAATTTTAACTAAACAAACATTTTGATTGACCCAAAAAGTTTATTAATTTTGTTTAGTGGAAAAATTAGAAATATGTTGGTTTTACTTCAGTTCATAATGAATATCAATTTTGAAATGTTGGAATTCCGAATTTCCAGCAGCTCTGCTGATTAGAGCTGTGGGGCAGAGGGGGTAGGAATGTTAATGACTATGCGATAAGGTGTACCAGAGCTTCGAGGATTTCTGCTGAAGGCCCCACTGCTCTTCTGTGCCCACCCCAAGAAACAGTTTTCTGTGAGGAAAAGAGCAAAGAGTATTAGACCTCCAGGATTGCCTAGAGAGCCATCACAAGAGCAGCCATTTTTTAGAACCATTGCTATCTGGTCCTCCAGCAGCTAGAAGGGCCAGAGACAAGCAACAGCCAATCAAGGCCCAGCAGGCCAAAATAAAAGGAGCTGCCTGCTGTTAGTAAAGGCAGTTCCTGGCTGGAGTCAGTAGAGTGAAGCAGGATGCTCACTCGTCTACTGCCAGAGGAACCAGACCAGACCAGGGCCCATTGCGCAACACAATCAGTGGCAGGAGAATCTCACTCAGAAATCTGAGAGATTATTTTGTTTATAATTACCCCTGAAGGGTAAGGAACTGCTTCAATTTTGAGTTTGTTATATCCCAGAAGGGATTTTGAAATGTGTGACCTGGTTGGAGGGTCAAACTAACAGCCTGCAGTGGGTCCTGGTAGCCAAAGAGAATGGCAGGATTGCATCTGGATGGCAAGGGGGTGCTGAGGTGGTGAGTCCAACCCATCATATTCACACACATAGTGATCAAACTTACCTTTCAAGCAAGCAAAAACAAATGACACAAAATTCCTATTTCTCCAACTTTGCCACCTTCACCGTTTTCTAATGGGGAGGGGGGAGCAATAAAAGCCATCAAAGGCAAGCCAGATAGTCATTGATGCTACTGAACTTTTAAGTCATTGTTCCCCAAGAGAATCAATGACCCAATTCTCCAAGGTGCTAAGCACTTTATGAGAGGTCTTGAGCATATTCAGCTCTCTTCGATGTGGAAATTGAGGACACCCACCAGAAGAGGCTCAGCACCATGTAGGATTGGACCTTTTGTCATAAAACTTGCATGGATATTAATGTGAATCATCTGGCTAAATCCTTCTTGCCAAAAACTGAAGCATCTGGCTAGATGCAAAGTAAAGTGTTATTCAGCTACTGTATCATAACCCTGGGTGAGTGGAAGGCACAAGGGATGGGAAAGGTGATACAGAAAATGTCATGTCTAGTTCACAGGTTCAAATCCAGTCCAGGTTGATATTGAGAATGGTATTACCATCTGACAGCTGTTCAGGAGCTATCTGAAATTAAGGTAATTTCCATCAAATAGGTATCAGTTAACAAATACCACCATCTCATTTGGGTTCTAATTCAGCAAAGTATTTAACCGTGTGCTTAATCCCATCCTTGTTCAGAAAAAAACTTAAGCACATGATTCAAGATACCCCACGGCTTAAGTATTTTGCTCAATAGGGAAGGGACTGCTGAATCAAGGCCTTATTGCTAATCAACAAGTGTCTCAGCACAGAGGTCAAGGACTGAATGGCATCAGAACTGGATTCACCACTTGACGTAGTTTCTCCAGGCCAATGACTATTTTTGAGAATGAACTACCATTTCACACAATGGGAGGTCCCTGCAGGGGTTGAGGCTGAACCACATTAGAAGCGCACTGTGGAGAAAATTGTACTGATAGAGTAGGCCAAGTTCCCAGATAAACGGATATTAATTAAACAAAGTATTTCTAGATAAAAATTGGTAAACCTGTTTTCTTTCGTAATTTGAACAGGCGGACTCTGAAAATGATGTTTACCAAGATGAATTTTGAACTTAGAATCATAGAAATATAGGGCTTGAAGGGACCTTGATAAGACATCTTGTTCATCCCCCTGCATTCAGGCAGGACTAAGTTATATAGGCCATCACTGATAGGTGTTTATTTAATCTGTTTTTAAAAGCCTCCAGTGGCTGAGATTCCACAACCTTCTTAGGTAATTTATTCAAACACTTAACTAACCTTATGGTTAGAAAGTTTTTCCTAGTGTCAAACCTTGCAGCAATTTAAGCCCATTACTTCTTGTCCTGTCCTTGGTGCTTAAGGAAAAGAATTTATCATCCTCCTCTTTATAGCAACCTTTTACGTACTTGAAGACTATTATCATGTCCCAACTCAGTCTTCGCTTACACATTTTTAACTTAAAGGCAAGTTTAAAAAAAGAAAGAAAGTGGCTACTATTTGTAACTTAAAAAAATAAATAGACAGTAAAGGAGAGGTTCTAAGTATGGAAAATATTCTTAATTTGGAATACTGTGCTATCAGCACATGCAGGGAAAGACCTCTGTTGAAGATCATACTCTCTGCTTCCTCTGGTCACGTAATGATATGCACTTGAATTTTGTTGTTTTTTTCAGTAAGGACATTTAGGATTAAGTAAACAAATTACTTTTCGGAGGGGAGGGGGTTATATGTGAAGGACGCATTGCTATGCATTACACAAAGTATCACACACACCATAGTATGATATCGTTTATTTCCATAAATTCCCCTCTTTCAAAAATATAAATTAGCTAATTATTAGCCTAACCCTAACCTAAAGCTGACTTTTGCTTACTCATAAAGCTGTGTTTTGATTTGGATACTAATGCCACGGCATAAGCTACATACTGGTAAATATTTATTATTATTCAGTATTCATGCAGAAGTTTGTTTTTTATCGTCAGGTATTTGTTGTTATCGTCAGGTATTCCATAAATGAAACATGGAGGCAGTCATGAACCTAAAGCATCTCTCAACAATCTCTTATAAACAATGCTTTATTTGCCAACAAGTGAAAAAAATACACTGGTTTTGCTTCTAGTGAACAGGGATTGGCTACAATACAAGAAGTAACCAATGCAAGACAGAAACTCAGTGATTTCCAAAATAGGGATCCAATTGATTGAAGAGCGCTTAGAATTCTATCACTACTTTGGCAGAAAAACTGTTATGCCATGTACATAGATAGAAGGTAAAATTAGCAGCCTTCGTAAATCCATTGAAGCTACTTCTTCACCCAGTAAGGGTGATCTGCAAACCCAATCTTGTGTTGTAATCACCAAAACCTGGACAGTGCTTTAGAGTAAGGTTACCCCAGTAAAGTGGAGTCTTTGCATTTTCTGCCGGGATGAAAGTTCCAACGAAAAACTTTCTTTTGTAACAACATTCAAAATGAACAAATACTTGAAGCAGGAGAGTATAAACATGAGCCATATATGTGTAGCTGGTGTAAGTGACTCTTAAAAGGGAAATACCACCTAACTGCTAGAAGCATTTCTTGAGAAAAAACAAAAAAACTAAGCATGAAACCATTCATAGTGTTACTGACTTGGCAATGATCTGGCCTAGAAATGAGTTAAAATGTGCTGAAAAAGGTTGGGTTTTGGAACTTTTATGGGTATGAATTTGTTACTGTTTTCTCTGAAATGAAGCTGGTGGAATGGTGTTACACCCATTTGTAAGGCATATGACAACCTTCAAAGAAAAATGTATTCTGCATCTTGATGGTGCTTACAAGTTCATTGTCTTACATGATCAATCTGCTTTGGAGAGACAAACATTAGTGCCTGTCAAATTCCATCACTCCCTTTCTCTAAATTATTAGACAGTGCAAGAGAAGAAAATGTATCAACCATTCCAATTTACAAGACCGAGCTGGAAGATGTATTTCTGTCAATGGTACATGTAGCACTGAAATTATGCTTGCTCATCCTAGATATGATGGGCTAAATGTCAATGAGGAAGAGGCACTAGCCTATGTGTCAAAGAGAGTATACAAGTTTTTACAACTCCTCCTCGGTACCCAGTCTGTTCTTGAAGTAGGGGAACTTGAAGAAGGTGATGAGGAAGACGAAGAGGACACAGAAGATAATGTTGTAGAAGTATGTGAAGATAAAAACAGTAATTAAATAGTCTAGAGTGTTAAGTATTGCACAAGATTTCATCTACTGTGTAGGTGGAGATAAGAAGTGGAGACCCAAACATGTTGAGCTTGGGAGCACCTTCACCAGCCCAGAAGATCAAAAAACTTGTCTAGATGTTTCACAATGCTGGGCACTGTATCAGCTACAAGGATGTACTTCAAGTTGACACAGCACTGGCCAAAAGTACACTGATGACGACGAATGAGGATGGAACAAACTGGGTTAAAATTTATCCATTTCACTGCAGAGAACATTGATATAAATTAGTGTACACTTGATGGGCAAAACACTTTTCATGCCACACAATCTGCCTGACAGAGTGAACCCATAGCTGATCGGATACTGCAGGGCCTTGAGCCAACAAGTCATGCTACTTTGAATATTCCAGATGCAATAAACACCATCTTTCCTGCTAATACCACAGACGGTACAACAGAACCAAAATTCAGTGAACATGTCCTGGCAGAATGCTATAATGGACAAATAAAATGATTGTCTGCTTTGAAAGCACAAGCACAGGACATGGCATTTTTTTTCAAATGCCAATTTGAAAATCCAAAATCTAGCAGGACAAGTTTTAATGAAAAGCACAATAACAACAATTCTCCATTAACTACATACAGCTATTTGCCTATCATTTAGTCCCCTGCTGGTGAAGTTGATACACCAAATGCTGTCGTGGAAAGACTTGCACAAGTCACTCACATCTTCAACAGAAACATGTAGTTTTGATTGTGGATCAAGCACTTTCTCCTGGTCTGATGGAGCTAAAATGGACTGTACAAGAATATAAAGATATCCTGATTGCATGCTTAAATGGTCTGCACATAACAATGAACTTCCTAAAAGTGCTGGGGCATCATAAACAGGATTCTGGATTGACATTTGTGTGCACTGAAAGAGGAATTTTAGGTAGACAAATGCTAGAGCATGAGATTATTGTCTTTTGTGTAAATTTTACCAGCAATGTCCACAAAATCGCTCTACAGGTAGTGTGACAACTGCCATTACCACAACTCCTGAGCTATCTACAGCAACATGACAAACTAAAAGAAAAGCTCCTGAATTTTTTCAAAATTTGATGCTGCAGAAGATTACAATAACCTGGTGTCTATTCTTTCATGTGCAAGTTTTCATGATCAGATGACATCATTTTTGCTGAGCAATATGGACAACCATCTACATTTCCAGTATTGGTGACAGTACAAGTAATGGTATATATTATCCTACTCCTCACCAGAGCTCAACAGCATGGAATTTGGGGCTCATCTGTATCCCTATATCCTGGATGTGGAAAAAGCTAATGTACTCAATGCTGTTTTTGCCTCTGTCTTCACGAACCAAGTCAGCTCCCAAACTACTGCACTGGGCAGCACAGCATGGGGAGGAGGTGATCAGTCCTTTGTGGAGAAAGAAGTGGTTCAGGACTATTTAGAAAAGCTGGACGAGAACAAGTCCATGGGGATGGATGCACTGCATCCGAGGGTGCTAAAGGAGTTGGTGGATATGATTGCAGAGTCATTGGGCATTATCTTTGAAAACTCATGGGGATCGGGGGAGGTCCCGGATGACTGGAAAAAGGCTAATGTAGTGCCAATCTTTAAAAAAGTGGAAGAAGGAGGATCCAGGGAACTACAGGCCAGTCAGCCTCACCTCAGGCCCTGGAAAAATCATGGAGCAGGTCCTCAAAGAATCAACTTTCAAGCACTTAGAGGAGAGGAAAGTGATCAGGAACAGTCAGAATGGATTCACCAAGGGCAATTCATGCCTGACTAACCTAATTGCCTTCTATGATGAGATAACTGGCTCTGTGGATGAGGGGAAAGCAGTGGACATGTTATTCCTTGACTTTAGCAAAGCTTTTGATACGGTCTCCCACAGTATTCTTGCCAGCAAGTTAAAGAAGTATGGGCTGGATGAATGGACTATAACATGGATAGAAAGCTGGCTAGATCATCAGGCTCAATGGGTAATGATCAATGGCTCCATGTCTAATTGGCAGCCGGTATCAAGCGGAGTGCCCCAAGGGTCGGTCCTGGGGCCGGTTTTGTACAATATCTTCATTAATGATCTGGAGGATGACATGGATTGCACCCTAAGCAACTTTGCAGATTACACTAAACTGGGAGCAGTGGTAAATATGCTGGAGGGTAGGGATAGGATACAGAGGGACCTAGACAAATTAGAGGATTGGGCCAAAATAAATCTGATGAGGTTCAACAAGGACAAGTGCAGAGTCCTGCACTTAGGAAGGAAGAATCCCATGCACTGCTACAGACTAGGGACCGAGTGGCTAGGCAGCAGTTCTGCAGAAAAGGACCCTAGGGGTTACAGTGGACGAGAAGCTGGATATGAGTCAACAGTGTGCCCTTGTTGCCAAGAAGGCTAACGGCATTTTGGGCTGTATAAGTAGGAGCATTGTCAGCAGATCAAGGGGCATGATCATTCCCCTCTATTTGGCATTGGTGAGACCTCATGTGAGTACTGTGTCCAGTTTGGGACCTACTCTACAAGAAGGATGTGGAAAAATTGGAAAGAGACCAGCGGAGGGCAACAAAAATTAGTAGGGGGCTGGAGCACATGATTTATGAGAAGAGGCTAAGGGTACTGGGATTATTTAGTCTGCAAAAGAGAAGAATGAGTGAGGATTTGATAGCTGCTTTCAACTACCTGAAAGGGGGTTCCAAAGAGGATGGATCTGGACTGTTCTCAGTGGTAGAAGATGACAGAACAAGGAGTAATGGTCTCAAGTTGCAGAGGGGGAGGTTTAGGTTGGATATTAGGAAAAATCTTTTCACTAGGAGGGTGCTGAAGCACTGGAATGGGTTAACTAGGGAGGGGTGGAATCGCCTTCCTTAGAGGTTTTTAAGGTCAGGCTTGACAAAGCCCTGGCTAGCATGATTTAGTTGGGGATTGGTCCTGCTTGGAGCAGGGGGTTGGACTAGATGACCTCCTGAGATCCCTTCCAGTCCTGATATTCTATGATAAAAGAATGCTTCCATTCTTTCACTGATATGACCACACAAATTATGCTTGAGGGGATCTGTGTATTTGGCAGAAATGAACCTGCTCCCTCTGGAGGTACTTGAAGAGTTCCATAGATGTAACTTGGTATTGAAGAGTTGCAACTATTAGAGATTCAATCAGGTAGATCCAGACCTCACCCAAAAGCGGCTCAATGCCACTGGCGAAAGAGGAGGAATCATAGGTATCACAAGAATGGCCTCAGCAGATGTGCTCTGTCATGTAATTGACATGTTCAGTTTGCAGCTCAGACCAGAAAAATGTCCAATCTTGGACCTGATGACCAAATGACTTGCAATGAATCCACACCAGAATGAAAGGAGTGTGATCATTTTGATGAAAATACAGTATTAATGACACTTCAAAGATTCAAATTATTCACTATTGAGCCAGCCTCCAACACACGGCAAAACATTGCAATGAAGGATTTGGCAACAAACGTGATAGAGGAAGATCTGCTGAATGCAGAAATATTTGGCCAGGAGTAACTGAATACCTTTGTTAAGGAAAGGCTCATGACACTTAAGGAATAAAGTGCCCATACGAAATTCTATGATCCCCTAAAAAGGCAAGGACTCTGACATTTCTACCCCCTGGTTTTCTTTTCCTTTCCAGCAACATAAAGGCAAAATAGTCATAGTAAAGGCTGATCATCTCGTACTACAGCACATCATTACTGCCTATAATGAAGGAAGGATGGTGGATCTGCACAAAATAATGCATCATGAGCTAATGCCAGTTCTGTATGCTCTTGCTGAGGTAAACAGACATCTCAGAGTTGGAAATAAGTCTTATGTTAGACGATTTAACCAGAGACATGCCCTGTGTTCCTGGGATAACGCTTGATAGTACATCCTCTCTGGTGACTAATGGCCAAGCACATGTAATAGCACTGGGAAAACTTCTTGCATGTACAACCTTTGGTGACCTTGCAAACACTTTTGTCGAGTCAGTCCTTCATTCTGGCCAGCATTTCAGGTGGATTAATGTAGCCTTCGACAGGTTCAAACAGGATTCCATTAAAGGAATGACATGACAGGCACTCTACAAAGCTTTTAGGCCAATTTGGAAAATCGTTGAGGACAGATCTGTTCCACTTCCCAAAACCTGGCCAGACTTCTTGGTCCATCCTGAAAATAAGACTGATCTGGCTTGCTTCTTCTCTGAAGTACTCCTAGACAATGCTAAAAGAAGACAGTACAGCTAGCTTGTTAAACTCAATTCTGGATACAAGCGAGTGGCAAGCTGACCATGAAGAGACAGATACTAGGCCTGTAATGCACTGCATGCATACAGATGCTGAGTGTGTTGTCAGCACAAGACAATGATCTTCTTCTTCTGTTTTGGCACGCTATGACAAAATGCCCTGCAGCAAGTTGTGGATGAAAGCTAGCACATCAAACACATCCCAAATATACTCCTGTGTATACTATTTGAGAGAAGCTTCTGCCTGTATTTCTTCAAGCAGAAGAAACAATACTCTCCTTCCATGCACTGACAGGCTGTGGTACTGCTTCCTATATTGCTAGGAATAGCAAGAGAGCTGCTTGGACAATATTCATAGAGAAATGTGGACTCAAACTTGCGGAAGGATAATCTACAGCAGTGGTCTCAAACTCAAATTACGACGAGGGCCGCATGAGGACTAGCGCATTAGCCTGAGGGCCGCATCACTGACCCTGCCCCCTCGCTGCCCCCGGCCCTGCCCCCACTCCACCCCTTCCATTAGGCCCCACCCCTTCTCCGCCCTTTCTCCGCCTCCTCCCCTGTGCGCACGGCTTCCCGCTCCTCCCCCCTCCCTCCCAGAAACCACGAAGCTCTTCCCATGCAGCCCGCGGAGCTCTTCCCTGCGGCCCATTGGGCTCCCCAGGCCCCACCATTTTTTTTTAAACCCCCAGGCAGTTCCCGCCACCAGAACAGCTGTTTGGTGGCGGGAACTGCCTGGGGGTTAAAAAAAAAAAAAGGTGGGGGGGAGTGGAGGGTGGCGCAGGGAGCCCGGCGGACCGCAGGGAAGAGCTGAGTGTTTGAGACCCCTGATCTACAGAATAAAACCATCATTTCAGCAGAAAAGTTAATCTGCATCATGTACTATTTCCCTGATGAGGAGAGCTGCCACAGGGCACAAGTGATTTTTTTCTCCAAGGGTCTCTCATCAGAGGCACTGCTCCCAAAACGTCATTCACTGGGCTATCACAGTCAAAGAGCTCACTTTCAAGCATGGTATGGAGGTAGGCAAACTGCAAGATTCCCACACTACCCTCTCAAGAGAATATGGTTTGGACCAAACACAATGATGAACTGGTACCCAAACTGTTGTCATTGGAGCGAAGCCCCAACAGCTGTGTAGATATTGTTACCCGTGGATGTGTCAAAGAGTGCATATCACAAGCAATCGAGACTGCCACTCTCGTGTGGGGCTCTACAGCCACAGCAGACGCTGCACAACCATCAACTAAACATTCCCCATGGGCGCATATCCATCGTCTCTCCAGACTAATGGACGCCAACACAACAATGCTGTAGCTGCAGAAATTGGCATGTACAGGGGCCTGTAAATGCAAGGAGTGTGTCAGGAACCATTAAATTGTACTTGTCTAAACAATGTACAGCACATATAGTAACTTTTTTCTGGAACCAAAAAATGTAGAAATGTGCTAACTTTTCAAATTTGACTTAAATTTTGAACTCCAATTTAGAAGGTTAAATATTCAAAATTCAGCTAACTCGTCCCTCCCCCCGCCCTTCAGAATCAGAACATTCAACTTGTGAAAGATAACTTGTTTGCCAACTTTTCCTCAGAAATGCCTCTTACATCTTATTTTATAGAAAATGTGCCCAGTTTACTTGCTCTGAGAATAAATAGAAGACTTCAGTCTCCTGTTATGTCATGATGTACTATATAGAGCCCAAAGGCATTTCCCCCACACTGTGCTGCTGGCTTCAGAAATCTGAACCTGCCTTCTAACCGGCTCCCTCAATATGGAAAGTCTCATTTAGTCAACATGTCCAGTGATATTTTCCAATATAAGGGATTGTACTAAATGTTAGTGCTTGGTCACTTTCTGTGTGATGTTTCTGTCAAGAACTCCACAAATATTGCCTCTCCCTTAATGAGTGAAAAACATAAAACAACCTGGTACATCTTTTGGATCTGTTTGGCAACACATGAATTCCATATCTGATACTATGAAGCAAAAATTATACCAAGAATATACTGACATCTGTTGCCACAACAGAATCAGTGGCATCATCTGCTCAATAACAGAAAGGAGAGCAAATGAGCAGTAAAAAAAGACTTTTAAAATCTGTTAGTCCAGCTATGGATTTTCCAGTGCCTGTGCATTCCTCTGATGTAAATAAGGCATCTATGTTAGATATTTAAAAGATAATACTGTTGCCCAATATAAATATCATGTACCATGAGCTGAGACGAGGAAATAAAAGGAAGGATCTTATCCACACTTCTGTACTCTGAGGCCCCAATTCTGGAATGGTATGCATTAAAGCACATGCTTAACTTTAAGCATGTGCTTAGATGCTTTCCTGATTTGGGAAAATTCCTTGGATGATAAACTCTTCAGGGTAGGATCTGCATTTTATTATGTGTCTGTACACTGTATACCACAATGGAACCCAACATGTTGGGGGCCTTTGAGAGCAATTTAAACAATGTGCCTGATGCAAATACAGAATGATGCAAATACAGAATACCCTTTGCAAAACCCTTTATTTCGCCTCTCTGTGCTTCAGTTTCCTGATCTGTAAAATGGGGAAGATGTTATACTTATCCTTCCACAGTTATGGTGGAATTTGCTTAGGTCATGTTTGTCAAGATCTGGGAAAGAGTATAGTGCCATGCAGTGTGTAGTAAATTCTAAGTATCATATTCATGGAATGTTAAGTACTAAAAATGCACCTCTATCCAGCCACAGAGGTGGGGAAGCTTTGTACATCACAGTGACTTCAATGGGCATATGCCAATTTATAACAGCTGAGGAGCTAGTTAGATGAGCTTTAAAGTTTTGTGCTTCTATAAGCAAACTGGCTTCTAACTAAAGCAGTTAAACACTTCAACATAACCAAAATTAATTACATGCTTGGCATGTGTATATTAGCAATGGAGATATTGAAAATGTAAGTAGGTCAGAGCTATATTTTGTGAAATGTAAAAGGGATGTTTTTATATGTGAAATACTGTCCTTACCTAAAAGGATAACATAGAAGTGTAATAGAATAATTATTTAACTTATCTTACCTCTTCCTTTTCAGACTTTTTTCATGCTCCAGGTTTGTAATTGTAATATTTGGTTCTCTAGTGTGTATAAGGCTTATATTAATCAATGGAGTAAACTTTCCTTAGTTTAAAGGAAAGTTTACTCCATTGATTAATATATGTGGGAGTACTACAGAACACTTACTCACACAATTATAACTAAACTACATCTAACAAAGTACATTTTGTGAGGCATTCTCCTTGAGTTTTTTTGGGGGGGAGGTCTGTTCTCTTACTAGCTATTTTCCAAAATTCACAATACAGTAACTCCTCACTTAAAGTCGTCCCTGTTAAGGTTGTTTTGTTCTTACGTTGCTGATCAATTAGGGAACATGCTCGTTTACAGTTGTGAAATGCTCCGTTCTAACCTTGTTTGAAGGCTATCAATGGCAGTTTAGCTATCCCTTCCCCCACTGCCATATGCTGCTCTCCAAGACTCCTGCCTGCTTGCTGTGGGGGTGGGGGGGAGGGGAAGAAGAAGGGGGCTAATGTCCCCCTGCACCTTGCTTACCCATCTTCCATAGAGCAGAGGGGGCACACGAGGGAGGGAACTGCTGCCTTAGGCAGAAGCTGCAGCTGCGGGCTTGCTGATCTAATTAACAAGGCAGTGCACTTCTGACCCCACTCTTGATACCTAATTAGAAATGCACATCTCTATCTCTGAAACACATCTCTGCCCTCCCTCCTTTCCTGCTGGCTTGTAGAGTATGAGAGTTAACCCTTGAAGTCATGGGGCTTTAAAGTGAAAAGCGTGAACTATGTTTTAATTACTATTCAGACCCAGGGAGAAATGACCCATTTCACTTTGAATTTCTCTACTGAGAGAAATTTAGGGTCTGATTCCATTTTATACAAGTTGTATTCCCATTGGCATCTGCTGTGTGGTTGTTATTCCATAATTGTCCACTACAAAGTTTCTTGAACCTTCCTTTTTAACCTCTAGCACCAGCCAGCTAGATGGATCACTGGTCTGATCCAGTACAGAAATCCTTATGTTCTTGATTGTAAGCTCTTTGGGGCAGAGCCCATGTCTTTATGGGCACTTTGTTCAGCATTTGGCACACTAGGACCCTAATCCCAATTGGGGCTTGTAGGTATTAATGAAATATAAATATAACATGCACAATAACAATCGGGTCTTTAGTGTTTATATGTCTTGTGAAGTTTTCTAACATCCTCAGTCCCAAAGTTATGCCACCAAATTCCATCCAATCAATTGTAAGTGAAGGGATGCCATCCAGGTGGATGGAGACATACTGACAGCAAATGGAAATTTTTGTTAGTCCCATGGGTACCAATGCTGTCAGCACTGAGCCGTAGCGGGGGCTCAGCCAAGCTAAGATGACAAGCTAATGCTTAGCTGCTTCAGGAATAAAATGTAGTTTACAACTTAGCATGTTTTTTTTCCCCTCAGAGTTGATGGGTAAGTGGTTCTTTTATATATATAAAAGCAATTGCTTTTCAGGCAAAACTTTGTGTATAAACACATTTACGTGTTTAGGAACACTGAAGGGAAGTATAAGTCTTATAGCAGTGATCCAGGGGATTTTAGGATGTCAAACATGAAAGAGCTTTGCTGAACTCTTATTTTCAGTAAGTCTCTCTGTTTGCTTTAGCTTCTTAAAGGAAACTTCAGAGTTCTTTATTATTATTTATTTCTTTTGTGACAGCACCTCAGAACTCCAGTCATGGCCCAGGGCCCCGTTTTTGCTAGGCATTGTACAATCACAAAACAAAAAGACATTCCCTCCCCCAAAGAACGTACAACTTAATTAAAAAGTGCCAAATCCCCAAGTCTTTTCTCAGAGAAAGCTCCCAGTGAACTCACTATCTAGTCAAGGGGAGCTCAGCCCGTATAAGGATTTACTCTGTTATTCAACAATCAGACCTTAGAAGGTTTAGTGATGCATTTTGTACATGTATGTATGTTTATCCAAACTTATTTATAAATCTCATCGTATCAGACTTTTTCAGGAGATTTCCAACACCACCTAGTTCTCAGCTGTCTAGATCTATCACAAGAATAGTTTCTCTTATTGTATTTCTGAACTTCCTCTCCCATTGGGTAAAACCCTTTAAATGCAGAAGTGCACAGTTTAAACGAAAAAGAAAAGCCAGCTAACACTTGAGAACCTCTGCAGCCTTTTTCGTTCTGTCTGGTTCAAACAGTGGGAGATGGTTTCGGTCTCTGTATTTTTTTAATCCAATTTTTTCCCAATCCCTCATGTATGGCTGCTATTTGTCTTATTTTTAAGCTATTTTCTTCATGTAAACTTATAAAGTAGTCAGATTAATAAGTAATACAATTCAATAGTATTTGAGTTTCTGTCAAGCAGTCTGCATCCATTGGCAGCAGCATCTATTGCCAAACTGTTCAGTGAGATCTCCAGGTTGATTTTTAACTAACAGGTGTTTATTTAATATAGAATTTATTTTAAAGGTTGTTATACTGTCAATTGTTATACTACCAGCAACAACAAAAATGTTTTAGGAATAGAAATTGCCCTGGCACTTAATGAGTTATTTCTATCCATAATTGGAAAATGTATAATGAAGGGGTGAAAATCTCCCCTAAGAAAACACAGCACAACTGGAGAAGGAAGTTTTCCTACCTGAGTCACAAGCACAAGAAAGTGAAAATTTCAGGCTTAGCATGCTAATTACAGCATCCCTCTACTTACAAAAAACAACCTGCTCTAATAAGGGCATAAAAACTAAGCATGCCAGGAATTTGCATGGGGGGAATATGAACCCACTCAAGGGTTCAGAATTACTGGAGGGACCTGAATCTTCTTTCAGTTTCATGTCTGTTTACTGGTCCTTTTAAGACTGACTAGGGAGAATGTGAGAAAATTAACTCAGCCTTATTAGCAATGAAGCTATTACCCTAAGAAAAGCTTTTCTGTATGAAACTGCAAAGCAGATAATAGCTTCATTCTAGTCAAAATCTAGTGTTCCCATGCATTTCTTAAGCCAATATTTTCTTTATAGTTATTTTGTCATTAAAAAACACCACCACAAAACTTCTGTAAGACAATTACAGTAAAAATTTACACTAACCAGTTCTCAGAATATGTGTCTGCTGATAGAATGATAAGAAAACTGCTTTTGTTCAGCATGGTAATCATCTGTCTACAGCAAAGGCAACCAGAATACATGAAATGCTTAATCTTTCCTTGTACGGCAGAACAACATGAGCCAGCAAGAGATCTCTGTGGTACAAGGCTTTGTGCAAAGCATCTGCAGTCATAGCTTTTTACACAGAGGCTCCTGAATTAAAAACAACACCCCGCCCTTCTAAATTTCCTGTTCTGTAGGTGTGTGAAAAGAGAAGCTGGTCTCACTTATCTGCTGGAGAAGAGGCAGGTTGATGAGATGGGGATATGGTGATTTTGTTGAGGAATTCTGGTGGTTGACAGATTCTTGTTATTGATAGTGGCAGTTTTAGTGTTACGTATGACCTTGAATTAAGTGTTACGAGTTTCACAGTTTTGAATGAACTATATTTTATTTTAATTAGTGTAAAACACCTCTAATATATCTAAATAAAGCATTGTGTTGATGAGAGAATCAAAGGGTTTTAAGCATTTCCTCCTTAATATAAAGAGAGCATATTTATGTGAGAGTGTGGGGGGAAGAGGGAAAAGATACGAGTATTTTCCTGGGGCATATTTTTGTATCTGTACTCCTATATTAAAGTTGTCAAACCTTGGTTTTGCTTTTCCTTGCATTCCTTTCTTCACAATGAAGTCTCCTCCCCTGGTAATTATCTTTCTTTCTGCAAGAGGAATATTGTTTGTAATTGTAGGTTTCAGAGTAGCAGCCGTGTTAGTCTGTGTCAGCAAAAAGAACAGGATTACTTGTGGCACTTTAGAGACTAACAAATTTATTTCAGCATAAGCTTTCATTTTTTATGCTGAAATAAATTTTTTAGTCTCTAAAGTGCCACAACTAATCCTGTTCTGTTTGTAATTGTGACTCTTGCTCAGGCAGGGCACCTAGAAGTTTGAGCCAGTGTGTTGCTTCTCTGCCTCAGCAAGGGAGAGTTTTACTGGCTATTAGACTGTATGTCAGCTCCCTGCCATTTCAGATGGTCTGTCTCCTCAGCAATCTCCTCATGACTCTGAGAGTTTGTTACCTGAAAGGCAAGGTTTAATCAGTGAACCTCAGTTCCCGAGTTCCCCAGACACGTCTCTCTGCATTGTTCAGTCCCTCTCACTGGACACACAGAAATTATTACGTTTGCTGTCTCCAAAGATGAGGAGAGATTAAAGAGGCTAGAACTTTTCAGCTTGGAAAGGAGGAGACTAAGGGGGGGATATGATAGAGGTATATAAAATCATGAGTGGTGTGGAGAAAGTGAATAAGGAAAAGTTATTTACATGTTCCCATAATATAAGAACTAGGGGCCACCAAATGAAATTAATGGGCAGCAGGTGTAAAACAAATACAAGGAATTTCTTCTTCACACAGCGCACAGTCAACCTGTGGAACTCCTTGCCTGAGGAGATTGTGAAGGCTAGAACTATAACAGGGTTTAAAAGAGAACTAGATACATTCATGGAGGTTAAGTCCATTAATGGCTATTGGCCAGGATGGGTAAGGAATGGTGTCCCTAGCCTCTGTGTGTCAGAGGGTGGTGATGGATGGCAGGAGAGAGATCACTTGATCCTTACCTGTTAGGTTCACTCCCTCTGAGGGGGCACCTGGCATTGGCCACTGTCAGAAGACAGGATACTGGGCTGGATGGACCTTTGGTCTGACCCAGTATGGCTATTCTTATATTCAAAGAGACAAAGCACACATTAGATGAAGACTCACACTTCACTTCAATATACAGCACTTGAGATGGTTTTGTAATAAAATGAGAATAAGTTATTAAAGAATAGAGACTTAAGTGAAGAGCAAAAGGGACAGGTGTGAACAAAACAAACATTCTAGTGATTTAAACTTAATCTTAGCAAGTTACAATCTTTGCTTAAGCAGTTTTCTTTCTCAGATCAAGTTATCAGCCCTCCAGAATCAAACGGTGTTGTTCCCTAACTGATGGATTACCAAAATGCCTTTTTCTTCCCTTTATATTACCCAAAGTCCATTATCTGTGCCTCTAGACCCAGGAAGTCATGGGTTCTGTCCCCTAGTGTGATATCTAAACTGTCTTCTCTGCAGTTTGTTAGTTTGATAGCTGTGTTTACTTTATATGTAAATATATTTTCATTGTCCTTTGCCTGTAATTAAGCCAGTCAGACAGGTAAATACACATTCCTTTGCCTAGGGCAGGCTGTGAGTATACACTGCTTCCCCAAACACATTTTAAAAATGTATTTCCAGCATACACAGATATCTTTGTACACAACCTTTATACACACTATGAAGTGATTTTAAGGACCAGCGTGGCACCAGTTTACACACGATACCGTACATGACACCTTTTAGATACATATTATGACAATAGTCTGTTGGGGGTATCAGGCCTGATGAGATAAAGTGTGGGCCCTCTGACAATTGGCACTGCGGGACTCCCAGTGTCACATCTCCTCTCTTCCAATGCTTCAGGAAGGTCAGTCATTGGCTGAACCATAGGCAGTAGTTCAGAACTTTCTTTCCTGTCTGGGAGAATATCTGTTTCTCCTTTTGTTTGATCACAAACTTTAAATATCCATAAATATTCCATAAATTGATCAAAATGGCTACCAAAAATACCCATTTTCACTCAGGATTAATTCCAAAGCAAGAAGTCTCGTGTACAATTAGTCTGTCTACAGAGCACGGTTAAATACAAAGTTAAGCCCTACAGTCCTTACACATGATTTCACCCACTGATTTCAACAAGGAATTTTGCCTGAATAAGGACTAAAAATGGCAGAGTAAATTGACCTATTGTGTTAGGTGCTTGGAGAGAAAGGTGGCCAAGAAGCTAGCGCACTTGATATCCAGCCCCTTGCTTCCCTGACCAGGTGACAGAGGGCCTGGGTCCTGACCTTAGCCTGGGAATTTTCTGGCCTCCACTTGTATTGGGTGTCAGTCTTTAAGGGGTGTAATAGGGAGACCCGGGCTCTCGCTTTCTCCATTGGATCCCAGCCCAGGGCCCTGCATGAAGCAACACTGCCCTGGGCTACTTCCTACCTTTGTCCCTTCAGTTGGGTGTAGCCACTGTAGTCCAAACACGAGCGGTGCCCCTTGTGAACCTTTTGTGGCATCCTGCCATGGTCTCGAGTGCCTCTGGGCAGGAGTGGATGTAAAGTTGGAGGGGGCCTACCCCCAAAATGTCCTGATAGTCAAAGAGTAAAGTTCACTCAGTGCTGGGTGCTCCCCAGTCTCTCTCTCTCTCTCTGTCAGGGATGCAGTGCTCCCACCACTGGCCATCCTCGCTGTCAGCTTGTAGTGAAGCTCCCCTCATATAGAGAGGGGCAGAACCACCTCTTCACCAGTAAGCCCCCAAGTAAGCCAGGTTCTCTCCTTTTCTTCCCACCCTCAAGGTCAGGCATTGGCTGTATGTAGGGCAGGGCTAGCTGGGCCCATAGGCTCTTTTTAACCATTTTCCTGCTGGTGAGAGCTTTCTCTGCTCCATCACACCCATATACAGTAAATGTGTAATGCTGCATTCTATACCTACCTCGGTATGGTGTAAAGCCCACAGTAATTAAGATTGATGTTGAACACCCAAATCCCCACAGTTAGAATATATTATTTTAGTATTCTATCTACAGCCATTTTTTCAGTGCATCATCTTTCCTTCTTAGCCTGATAAGATTTCCCTCTTTGCAAACTAAATCTCATGCATATCTGTGTTGAGGGGGGGGGGGGGGGGGAAATAGTGTGAAGTGCATGATTCCTTTAAAACAGGAAGTTTATTTCTTTCCTCTCATAAATAAGGATCACAGGTGTTGCACTGGAGGATTAGGACACCTTCATTAAACTATACCTGACATAGATAGCCTCCAGGATGGTAATGACATCCCACCTCAACATTTAAGCATCTGATTCCTCTGATCCAGTTACTAAAGTAATGAGTGACTGGAAGATTTGTCTGAGAAATATTTGAGAAACACATGTCCAAACTACTGACAATTATTTATAAACCTACTAAATAATTGAAGAGAAGAAGCTAATATAATGCCCACAGGAGCACAGCAATTAGATTGAAAAAATTGCCTTTCCTGGAAATGTTATTTCTCTGAAACCTTCTTACGTGAATGTTGTGCCTTGGAAGCAAGGTAGTTTGTATACTTGTTCTCCTATCCAAGGAGAAAAACAACCCCCTGACCAGTTTCCAAAGACCTGAGAGATAGGACAGCCGCTAAGGTGCACTGACAGTTAAGTTTCTTTCATGAGGGAAAGAGACTGAGCCATAAGCTGTGGAAGGAATAGAGTTAAGACACCTCCCCCAAACCAGTCATTATTAATAAGCCTGGGTGAATTAGCAGGTGTTCTTTGCAAACAATGCTGATGAGTTTCCCTAGCAGCAGGCATGTGATCTAATCCTTCATGAGGGAAGGAACTATACAGAAACCATAAGGAAAGAGCTAAAGGGGAATGAATATTTGACCTGAGCATAACACTATGATTTTCTTTTCTTTTCATGGGCTTGTCTGAAGCAAGTAGCTCCTTGTTGCATTTACTGTGGACTGAACATGAGTGGAAGCTTTTTGTATTAATGTTTGACCCTTAAACTTAAGGGGCTGGATATGTACTATACAGTAAGTCCTCCAGGGTGTGTAGAGATGCCACAATTCCTATACATTCTTGATGAAGTCCTTTGTTTCCTGAAAACCTTCCTGCTGGGGCAGAAACAAAAGTCCAGGAGAGGGCAATCACAGGCTGCAACTACAGCGAGCAGTGGAAAGTTGTGTTACCTCATTCTGTATGTAGTTCCTGTTCATAATAAAGTGTTTATCCTGAAACGAGTCTGTTTATCAGTAACAGTAATATACTACCAGCAGGGCCGGCTTTAGCGGGTGCGGGGGCCCCATGCAAAGAGCGACGGCGTGGCCCCACAGCCTCCTGCTGCCGCCGCCGATTCGGCCAAGCAAAAAAAAATAGAAAATCCCCCTTTGGGCGCGGGGCCCGATTCCGGGGAATCAGTGGAATCGGCTTAAAGCCGGCCCTGACTACCAGATATACTTTTAGTTCACAATAAAACAATACAGGTGTTTAAGCTTTTGTTCAGCCCACTACTGCTACTTAAATCTGTTTATTACAGCACCACTGACAGTGTACTGAGAATAAAAGCACTGTTTAAAATACTCAGGTCCCTGAACTGAAAGTCATCCACTTAACCCTCCAGCATTGTCCTGGAGTCTCCAGGAATTAAAGATAAATCTTTAATTAGAAGATTCTGTCATGTGATGAAATCTTCAGGAATATGTCTAACCAAAATTGGCAACCTACAGCCACTGCATAAAAACAACATAAAATATAAGCCTGGTAACAGGGATATTACTTTCTGCAACCAGTATGATTCTGCTGGTGCACAAATTCCTACGTCAGTTCTCTATTCAGACCCAAAGTTCTTTTTTGAGGCTTTGCTTTGGAAAGATCTGTGATATTTGGCTATCATTGATTCACAGGGTTTAAATATATGGTACCTGCTCTAAAATGCTTATGAGTTATTGCTGACAGGCAACACAGCTCTCGCACATTCTCTGATCAACCAGATGAGGGGCTTACCTCTAAGGTTGATTTCAAACTGAAAATGCTGTAATAGTACCCACTCACCTTTCAGCAAATTGCAGTAATTTTAAAAGTCAGTTGTTTATTCTTTTTTTGTTTAATGACACATTTTTTAACATCAACACATCTACATGCCCTACCCTCCGCCATAACTTGCTTTCACCGAAAACGTACACAGCACCTTCTGCGAGGCAAGCAAACCATTCCGAGCTGTGTTGGAGACACACACCTACCCACTGTTCACATGCATTTCTCCACGTGCCACACACATTTCCTCATTCTCATGGCCCCTGCTCCAGCCATAGCACCATTTTTCTATATCCAGATACTTTCTCCCTATCTCTCTCACCTCTACCTTAAGTCCAATTGTTTGGTCAGACATAATGCAGCAAGCAGATTGTCATGGCTCTCTGCCTCTCTGTCAGTCTTACAAAGGACTGCATTCTCCCTTCTCTAGATGGAGCATGATTAGTAAAATCAAATGAGCACCTTCAGTAGCTAAAAACAGGACAAGAAGGGAGAAGGAAGGGAGAGGCGAGCAACTGAATAGTAATATAAACTAACCCCCAATTTTTCCGACAGTTGTGAGCACATTCTGTACCAACTGTTTATTACCCAGAAACTTAAGAACTACAAAACTGAGACTATGCAAAACATACCACACACTTAGCAGCATAACCTGTAAGTGCTTTAACGATGTTTCTACAGTTGTCACTGGCTTTGTGTAATCTGCATAATTTGTGTCACATTTCAAAGTATTTTGAAGAAAATGAATAAAACACCTTTTTATTTGACATTGAACTTCTTGCACAGTGAAAGCTGTATGAGCCTTGCCAAAGGCTTATAGACGCCATGGTACCATTCTCAGCAAGGCCTTGCAAGGTCTTTCAGTGGAAGAACAACAATAATCCAGGTTCTGATTCCTTGTTCTTATGCCAGTGGGGAAAGTCATAACTCTCCTCTCGGTCTTTCAAAGTGGCTGCATGACGGAGATTTACAAGGCCTGGTATATTTTTGAAATTTCAACAAAAGAGAACTGACAGAGAGTGGGGGACTCAGCACTTTCAGAAAATCAGGTTCTTTAAAGGTGTATTAAGTTCAAAAAACATTTAGGCACACAAAATCACCAGTCACTTTTGCAAATCTAGGCCTTGGGATTATGATGCATTAATTAAACATTTACCTTATTTGCTATCTATCTAGCTATTGGTCTATGTTAATGTTTTGTACTGACACTCTTTGCCATAGTATCTGAGATCCTTCCATGTATATGTATTAATAAAAATAGCAACGTTCCCATGGACTTCATGGAGTCTCTTCCCTTTGTAGGGTAAAATCTCAGTTTAGGGTAGGATTTATGTTTTAGATTTGTTATTTACTTTTCTGTGTTTGTTTTAGGTTGATTTGTTTTAGAGTTTTCCCCCACACAGGCAGAATATTTTAATTGTGTCTCTCAACCTGGCTATGCTCTCCTGATTTGTTTCATAAATCACATAAATAGCAAAACGTATTTTTTTAAAAATGTTCTTGCCTAACTACCTACCTCCAAGATATGCTGCATTTATATAATTTAGCCATGCTATGTTTAGACATAAACAATGTTGTATTATGTGTATCTGCCATGGAGACTTACTGTAAATACCCAGCAGTAAGGTAAACTTCCTTCCAAGTGAATTACTAATAATGTGTACATTAAAATGTTCATATTTTCCTGATTGTATTTTATTCCCTCAAAGTTTTAATCTAATTTCTTTCCTGTGCAGTCACGTCTGTTGGAACCTGTTTTACCCTGAGACCAGCATGGCTAAAACAAACACGAACAGAGCAAATAACTGTCAGATGTTTCATCTCCTCACACAGGAATATCCAGAAGCTATGGAAGATAGTCTACTAGAGGTAGCATCTGGCATCTTGGCGAGCTCAGCCAGAAGATGGCTTTATAGTTGTTTCTTGGTCTGTTACTTTTACTTTTGAATTCCATTTTTCTGTTGAATTAGCCTTCATTCTGGGAGATTGTAACTATTATCCACATAACAATTGGTTCTATGCAAACCTTTACTCAAAGAACAAAACAGGGCTTGTTTCTATGCCCCTACTGTATTGGAATTAGAATTACCATACCCAGACACTGTGTATCCAACTTGCGCATAGACATCAAATTCTGAATCAGACGTGGAATCAGAAGTCATCCTGAAATTCTTCCTCTGTGTAAGGTACATGTGTTTCTTCTTGTCAATATTCCAGACTACTCATTATACCTGAGTAAAACATAGGCAACATTCAAAAGGGTGGAAAGGATTTTAATAAGCTTTCAGTGTTATTAAAATATGTGGTAACAAAATGCAGAGTGTCTTCTTTATTTGTTTTTTTATCAATGCAGTCATTAAGGTCCCAGAGTCAGAAACTATAACAATCATCAGTTAATATTTGTGCAGTACTTTGAAGATGTAAAGCACTATCTCCATGTGTCCTGCATTGTTAATATTATGTAGAGCTTGGCCTGTATCATGGTCCAGGACTTGCCAATCCCTCTGAACATGAGAAAAATATGGATATTGGTCTGGATCTGACACTTTACAGCTCAGTTCTACCTCCATAATGAGCCCAAATCAGACCCCCAAAACTGAGCAACCCTAAACTTAGGGGAAGTTTATGGGGCAGATCCTCAGCTGGTGCAAATTGTCATAGCTCCATTGATTTCAAGTACAGGTGAGAATCTGTCTCAATATCTGGATCCCTATCCAAACTTTGCGGTTTGGGGGCATCTCTAACACTGACCAAAAAGTCAAAATGGTTTGCATCTGAAAAATGGGGTGCGGGGGTGTTGATGGCTGATACATTTTTAATTGATTAATCAAAAATCATTTCAGTCTGTCAAAATTCATCACCTACTTTTTGGGGGGGGGCGGGTAATGCATCCTCTTGTGCTGTGTTATTTCAGCACCAGCAAAGAGAAATGCTGTAGCTCTCCATAAATAGAAAAGACAGTTTCAATAATTTTGTCTTCAGGGGAGTGTCATTTTAGGGGACAGAAGAAAGTACTAGTGAAGAGACAGAGAAGTTCAATAAAAATATCTTATTCCTACTAAAAATACTAGCTATATTCGCACATTTTTCTTGAAGTCTAGAAGTACTCTTAACAGCAGCTCTTAGAATCATAGACTATCAGGGTTGGAAGGGACCTTAGGAGGTCATCTAGTCCAACCCCCTGCTCAAAGCAGGACCAATCCCCAATTTTTGCTCCAGATCCCTAAATGGCCCCCTCAAGGATTGAACTCACAACCCTGGGTTTAGCAGGCCAATGCTCAAACCACTGAGCTATCCCTCCCCCCTCTTCATAGCATCTAATAAAATGCGATCAACTTACCAACAATACTGATTTCTGTCAAACGCCTGATGTGAGGGATCATAGGCCTCAAATCCTGGGCCCATGGGCAGGTCACAACTGCCACCCAGCAGGTCACTTGAGTAACTAGGGAAGGGTCCAGAGAAGGACTATCTAGCAGAGGGCCCCACCCCCAAAAGTCCCAACTGGGGGAAACATCCAGCCAAGGAGTACTATATAAAGCAATAGCAACAGAAAGTTGTCTTAGCAACTTCAGGAATCCTTGCCTAGCTGTTACTATGGACCCCTCCTGCTTACCTATCTCCTTAGCCCTGCATTCCTGCCTGCTCCTAGCTCCAGCTTCCCCATGTGCTCCTGGTCCCTGGCCTCACATTTCAGACCTCCATCTACACCCACTTTCTGCTGTCCTATTTCACTCCAGGCTTCTGCGCCTCTGATGCTGTGTGTGGCTCTGACCTCTGGCCTGGCACCCAATGTTGTCTCCAGCTCTGACCTTTGGCTTAGTACCTGACATTGTCTCAAGCTCTGACCCCTGGCTTTGCACTTGACTCTGGCTCTAACCTTCACCTTGGTATCTGACACTGTCTTTGGTTCTGACCCTCTGCTCCGATCACTAGGGGTCTGCTCCAACCACAGCCCAGTCATTGCACCCATTTATGAAGAGATAGCAGGTATATTATCCTTTATAATATAGTCCATATAGAGAAGCAATGCTGAATATTTAGTTTTAAGATCAACCCCTCTCTGGCTAAGATAATAGTAGTTAAATATGCCTGGAAGGCAAAGAGATGTGAGGAATTACAGTGACAATTCAGTACCCAAACTCAGATAATGATCCTCTTGTAAATTCAAGCTCAAAGATGTTATAATATACTCTATGATGGACTAAATGAGTATGTTTCTCCCACCACCTAGTTGTTTCAGCATATTTTTGTTTTTTTCATATTAAAATTAAGAAGGGTTCAATCTTCCACCTCATTCAAACACAGACCAGGGATGGAGCAGAGATGGGTGTCAATAGGGAGCCCCTTATAGCTCCATGATATGAAACCATCCAGCTCTGGTGCAAGTTAGAGCTGCACAAAAGCAGCTGACTTTTGCTAGAGAGGACCCAGTGTAGTAGAGCTCTCCTCCACCATACCCATCCCTACCCTGCTTCCAGAAGGCCCCCTCTTTCCATTATGCCAGGAGAGGGGGCAACTGATATAGGAGGAATTCTATGCTAAGCATCTCTTAAAGGCCATTTTGCACTGCTTCCATGAGCTAAAGTAGCCTTAGCAAGCTAGAAAATCTGGCACAGAACTTTTAAAATTATAGAGTCATTGGAGCAGGATTCTGGGTCTCCCACATCTCTGTGCTCTAACCAACAGGCTGTAGAGTCATTCTCATGCTTATACTGCTTATCGTTCTCTGGTCCCATGACTCTTTTGTTATTTATCCAAGGTGGAACAGCTTCACCAGGAAAGACTGAGAAAGCTTCACAACAATAAATCCCATCGGTCAACAGTTAGGGCACTCAGCTGAGTAAAGGCAGAACCCTGTTCAGATCCCTTCTCCTCAACAGACAAAGGGGGTACTCCCACAGTCTCCCACACATCCCAGCTGAGTACCCTACCCTCTGGTCTGAAACTTTTGAGGCAGATCATCATCCTTCCCCACAGCCATTTTGTATGAGCTCACTTGCAGGGCCTGCTCTGGTAGCTGAGCTCTTTTTTGTTCAGGAAGCTTATTTCAGATTGGAAGAGGAGCGTAAGGGAAGGAGGAAGAAATGCAGGAAAAGAGTTATACAACAGGCAATCTTGAATGAGAATGAGTATCCCAAGTCCCTAGAGAAATTTTCCTCCCACTTTCGAAAAGCTCTAAAAAGAATTATATGTATTATCGATTTTTTTATTATTACTATTTCATTTAACTCTCACTTTTATAGCTTTTTCATGCAAAGAAAAGTTCAGTAACGGAGCCCAGAGAATAAATGGAGGCTCCAGTAAATGAAAGGCCACAGCTCATGCACAACTCTTGTCAATATTATCTGATTCGTGGGAGGCATAAAGGACCTGTTCTACTCATTCTCTTGTTAATGCTGCTGAGTGGCTCTAGGCTAAGGTCAGTATGTTTATGGTCAGTCTTCTGTTTCGGTTGCGATTTTTAATTTATGAGATAGGCATACAAAGCACTAGATAGGTACCTACAATTGTATTTTAAACAGCTGAATAAATAAAAAAATAAAAGATTAACCTTCAAGAAATAATTAACCTGCTTTTGTAAGAACCCAGCATTTATTCATTAATTGACAATAATCCAACACTTACAGGTTCCTGAAATTACTTAGAGGGTCCAAAAGATACTATGATGTAACTTCCACTCTGGTTTCAAAGACAGAATAACCCTGTTGGACACAATATGAATATTATATCTCATATGCCACTATATATTTGCTTTATAATGCAAATCTTAAACCTCTCCCCCTCTGCTATTCAACATGGTTCTTGCCTTGTATATGAGCTGGTTGGGAAGTCTTCTACAACAGTTTTTTTGTTTTTCTGTCAGAAAATGCCGATTAATTGAAACTGAAGCTTTTCATGGAAATGTGTCAATTTCAATGAAACTTTTGTCAGGAAGATTTCTTGGGTCCAGGAAGAAACTTCTGGTCAAATCCAGAGAGACTGATGCTGTATCTTGGTGGATGGGGCACTTACCTGGGTTGTGTAAGACCCAGGTTCAATTTCCTGCCTTTCCTAACTACTGGGCTATTCACTGTCCTGGGCTTGGGCACTCTCTTTTGCTCCTATTTTTTTAATGAACATATCTGAAAGGTGTCATTTTTGTCCCAGTGTGGAACAAAAAAATTCTGAAACCTCACAAATTTGTCCTAAGCAGAATTCTTCTTTTCTGGCCAGCCCTACCTGTTACTTAATTATTAAAATGTTCATATCAGCAAATGGTAGTAACAGGCTATTTGTAATTTAGAATGTAGAGAGTTAACATTTTTGCCAGTACATACCTATTCTGGTGTGGAGAAACCTACATGTTTGGGGTGGGGATTGTTCATCCTTTTCTATCTATATGAATATATCCTATTCTATAGAATATATCCTATTATATCATTACTGTAATAGCTGAGCACCTCACACACTTTTAAAATGTATTTATCCTCACACTCCTTTCAGATAGATGTGTTCTATTATCTCCATTCTACAGACAGGGAGCTGAAACTAACTAACTTGCCCAAAGTCTCACAGTGAAGCCTCAGATGAAGTAGAGAATTTAACCCTGGTCTCCAGAATCCCAGCCACACCTTGGCCACTGAACCACCCTTCCTCTCTCTGTTAGTGGAAGGCTAAGAGTTCTGTTCACTGTCCTTAATTCCTCTGCCTCTTTTGTCAGTTGCTCCCTCTGTCTTTCGTTGAGATATTAAACATATTTCAGACTTCTTATATGTGCATAATAAAAACCCTAGAGCATTTCTCTGTGTGTTTCCTACCACAGATTAAAAAGGACAATTAATTCTCCAAGACTTCAACTCTATGTGCAATCACAAGATGTGATGTGCACACTGAGTGTGTGGCAGCTAGTATGGGCATTGTGTGGTGGAAACAGACTGACATTCCTGCATCTTTGCTGATGAGGTTTGTAGCAAGCACTCCAGCAGCTCCAATTTAATCATTTGCCTAAAGGGAAGTTGCACTTAATCCCATTGGATTTTCAGGGTCTGGGGCCTTTTCAGGAAAGTAACATATAAGTGAGAATAAAACTGAACAAACATATTCAGCAGACACGTATTTTGGCTAAATGTCATATGCAATGCAAAGCTTCTAAAACAGAGCATAGCAATGACTAACCATCTATGGCAGATGATATTTGCAGGCAGGGAAAGAGCATCCATCTGTGTTAGGAGAGGCTGATGTATGGGAGGAGGCAGTTGGGATTGGGGAAGACAACTCATTCGGGAAGTATTTGGAGAGTGTTGGGGACAACCTCCTGGTGCAAGTGCTGGAGGAACCAACTAGGGGTTGTACTCCTCTTGACCTGCTGCTCACAAACAGGGAAGAATTGGTAGGGGAAGTAGAAGTGGGTGGAAAACTGGGCAGCAGTGACCATGAGATGGTCGAGTTCAGTATCCTGACAAAAGGAGAAAGGAGAGCAGCAGAATACGGACCCTGGACTTCAGAAAAGCAGACTTTGACTCCCTCGGGGAACTGAATGGCAGGATCCCCTGGGAGGCTAATATGAGGGGGAAAGGAGTCCAGGAGAGCTGGCTGTATTTTAAAGAAGCCTTATTGAGGGCACAGGAACAAACCATCCCAATGTACAGAAAGAATAACAAATATGGCAGGCGACCAGCTTGGCTTAACAGAGAAATCTTTGGTGAGTTTAAACACAAAAAGGAAGCTTGCAAGAAGTGAAAACTTGGACAGATGACTAGGGAGGAGTATAAAAATATTGCTTGAGTATGCAGAGGTGTAATCAGGAAGGCCAAAGCACAACTGGAGTTGCAGCAAGCAAGGGATGTGAAGGGTAACAAGAAGGGTTTATACAGGTATGTTAGCAACAAGGTGGTCATGGAAAGTGTGGGACCCTTACTGAACGGGTGAGCCAAACTAGTAACAGATATTGTGGAAAAACTGAAATACTCAATGCTTTTTTTCCCCTTGGTCTTCACAGACAAGGTCAGCTCCCAGACTGCTGCACTGGGCAGCATAGCATGGGGAGGAGGTGAGCAACCTCCTCCCCATACTATGGTGAAAGAACAGTTTAAGGTCTATTTAGAAAAGCTGGACGTTCACAAGTCCATGGGGCCAGATCGAATGCATCCGAGGATGCTGAGGGAGTTGGCTGATGTGATTGCAGAGCCATTGGCCATTATCTCTGAAAACTCGTTGCGATCGGGGGAGGTCCTGGATGACTGAAAAAAAAGGCTGATTAGTGCCCATCTTTAAAAAAGGGAAGAAGGAGAATCCAGGAAACTATAGCCTCACCTCAGTCCCTGGAAAAATCATGGAGCAGGTCCTCAAGGAATCCATTTTGAAGCACTTGGAAGAGAGGAAGGTGATCAGGAACAGTCAACATGGATTCATGCCTGACCAACCTGGTTGCCTTCTATGAAATAACTGGCTGTGTGGATATGGGGAAAGTGGTGGACGTGATATATCTTGACTTTAACAAAGCTTTTGATATGGTCTCCCACAGTATTCTTGCCATCAAGTTAAAAAAGTATGGATTGGATGAATGGACTATAAGGTGGATAGAAATATGACTAGATTGTCGGGCTCAATGGGTAGTGATCAATGGCTTGATGTCTCGCAGGCAGCTGGTATCAAACAGATTGCCCCAGGGGTCTGTCCTGGGAGCCAGTTTTGATCAACATCTTCATTAATGATCTGGATGATGGGATGGATTGCACCCTTAGCACGTTCATGGATAACACTAAGCTTGGGGGGGAGGTAGATATGATGGAGGGTAGGGATAGGGTCCAGAGTGACCTAGACAAATTGGAGGATTGGGCTAAAAGAAATCTGATGAGGTTCAACAAGGACAAGTGCAGAATCCTGCACTTAGGACAGAAGAATCCTATGCATGGCTACAGGCCGGGGACCGACTGGCTAAGCAGCAGTTCTGCAGAAAAGGACCTGGGGATTACAGTGGACGAGAAGCTGGATATGAGTCAACAGTGTGCCCTTGTTGCCAAGAAGGCATGTTGGGCTGCATTAGTAGGAGTATTGCCAGCAGATCGAGGGAAGTGATCATTCCCCTCTATTCGGCACTGATGAGGCCACATGCGGAGTATTGCGTCCAGTTTTGGGCTCCTCACTATAGAAAGGATGTGGACAAACTGGAGAGAGTCCAGTGGAGGGCAACAAAAATGATTAGGGGGCTAGGGCACATGACTTATGAGGAGAGGCTGAGGGAACTGAGGTTATTTAGTCTGCAGAAGAGAAGAGTGAGGCGGGATTTGATAGCAGCCTTCAACTACCTACACGGGGGTTCCAAAGAGGATGGAGCTCGGCTGATCTCAGTGGTGGCAGATGACAGAACAAGGAGTAATGGTCTCAAGTTGTAGTGGAGGAGGTCTAGGTTGGATATTAGGAAACACTATTTTACTAGGAGGGTGGTGAAGCACTGGAATGGTTTACCTAGAGAGGTGGTGGAATCTTCATCCTTAGAGATTTTTAAGGCCTGGCTTGACAAAGCCCTGGCTGGGATGATTTAGTTGGGGTTGGTCCTGTTTTGAGCAGGGGGTTGGACTACATGACATCCTGAGGTCTCTTCCAACCCTAATCTTCTATGATTCTATGAGTGGGAGTGAGGAGGAGATTAGGGGTATGACATTTCTATGCAAGAATAAAGAGACAAGCATAGAGGAAAGTTATTCATATTCAGTGTGGGACAGTGGGGAGAAATTCACCCTCTCTGGGCTTGATCCTAAGACCATTAAAGACCATGGAAAGAATCCCAATGACTTCAATGAACTTTGATCAGGTCCTATGAGGGGTGATTGATGATGAGTGGGTATAATCTGTCTCCATGGTGAATGTGATCTTAACTTTGCAATCATCCCACTCCCAGTTATGCAAGTGCACATAAATGTTGAAGGCCTGGCCTCTCCTTCCTACCTTTTTAGTGTTATGATTGTTGCAGTTGTGAGGACAGTTCATGTTAAGATCTCTCACACCAAGAGGTGTAGGAAAAGAGAAATTACTTTGATGAGTAAAGATAAGATATTGAGGATGTGGCATCTAACAGCTGCTACCAAGTCTCCTTGGGGCACAGAAGGAAATGTACACTGGTGCATATACAGTAACACAGAGGAACTAATTAAAGTTATAGATTCTCACTCTGAAAAAGTCTTTTAAAAATAGGCTAGGGTTCAAGTATTTAGAACAGCTATGAAAGCATACAATGACACAATGGACTGGCTAGGGCTGCTGACTAGATTTTAGTGCGAGGTTAAATCAGATCTCGAGGATTTTCTTCTCTTCTCCATGGAATGAGTCACCTGCCTCTCTCCACCTGCTATAATTCATGACTTCAAGATGAAAATTTACGTATTGCATTTGGTTTAATAAACCTGTCTTGTGAAGTCCAGGGCTTACATCCCTTCCTTGGCACCTCCATATTCATGGATAGAATCTATCCCTACATTAAAAAGGAAGCTTATATATTTCTTCTTTATATCAGAAATTGAGTAGTATGTGTACATAGTATATTCAAGATTTTCAGATTTTTAACATCCTTTCAATTAACAGTTATGAGATATAGCCAATTCCCCACTGTCTTAAAATCCTTCTTTCTTCACTGTCAACAAGCCCTGACTCACACTGCCCAATCAGCCCACAAAAATTTACAACAATACCTACAAAGATCAATAAATTACTAGAAGATTAGAAAATCCCAATTTTCAGGGATCTGTTTCCAATATACTAGAATGATAAGGTATACAATTAGGACTGCTCACTACAACAAACTACTTAAAGTAGCTACTACACAATATAGTTAACACAGCTAAATATGCTAAGTTGCAGGATCTCATATGCACTTATATAAACCCACAGATAAACTAAACACATTCCATATAATCAAACAGATAAATCATTTCAATTCCATTCTTAAATATATTCTTCCACTCCAATGCGTCACACTAACAGAAATTTTGTAAAACTGTCACACAACTGTACATACATTTTCTTTAGGAATCTTTAGTACACCGTGAAGAAACAAAGGAACAGATTTTCTTGTGTATTGCAGACCTTTTGCACCACTCTGGAATCACAGCAGAGACAGAAATCAGTTGAAATAGCCAGCTGTGAATTCCCCTAACATGTGGGAGATCTCTTGCAGCACTCACATATCCGACCTCCTCACTACCCCTTGGGCTGGTATGGGGGTATATGGGAAAAGGCTCAAGAGCACTGCATTCCAGCCAGACCTGAGTAAATGTTTTGGATGAATATTGGCTGAAACATGCAGTTTTGGGTCCACCATAACTATTCACAAATTTGGGTCAAATTCAGGGAATAGTTTTGGCTGGAAATTGTGTTTTTAAGTCAAAACGTTTCATTTTTACATTATCAAAAATGAAATGTTTCAATGTTTCATTTTGAAATAACATTGTTTTGCAATTTGCTACATGTATTAACACAAAGCAAAACAAAATAAAAGGTTTGCTCAACCTGAAATAATAATAATTTATTTATTATTATTATTATTATTTGTTTTTTCATGCCAGCCAGAAAACTCCCCAAAAATCCATGTCAGGTTGACACAAAATGATTGTTTCCCCCCTGATTTTTCACTTCAGCCACCAGACTCTAAAGAATCCATTATTTACTCAGATCCAATTCTGGCTACTCCGACCTGGTATATAGTTCCTTGCAGACACTGTCAGCTGATGTAGGTTACAGCAGTCACCAAGCTGTTCTAAACTATGCTGGGGCTGAGGCAGATCTGCCTGAAGAATCAGGAAGTTGTCACAGATTTCCTAATGGCCTCTACTTTTTCTATTAAGCAACCAAAAAAAGAGGGAAATTTTACAGTGTGATGAGGGAATAGTCTCATGAAGTAACAGTGAACTCTACGTCTTTGTTTGCGCCCTCTACCCTGATCTCTGGCAGCACAACTCAATGGGAGCATCACTACCAAGGACTCCCCATGGACATGGTTGCCACCAGCACCTAGAAGGTATATTAGTATTGCCAGCTAAGCTCTGTGAGGGCAGAAGGTGGGTGTGTGTCCTTCACAGCTCCACCCTGCCCATTCCTTTTCCCAGCCCGCCCCTGTTTTCCTTAAACCCTGGACCTAACAGAATGTTCTCCAAAAGGATCCAGAGGAAAGGTGAAGGGGAAATGGGCTGTGAGATCAACTGGCCCCTCTCCCTCAGAGGGAGGAGAGATTCAGAGACAGATCTGAGGAGGGCGGTTGGGAGTATCCTTAATTCGGAGGTGTATATTGCCACACTGCAATTTAAGGGCACCTGTCATTTACACACCCAGATAAACCTCTTTGATCTCAGCCAGTAAAGTTGTATAAACTTATGTTAATGTCAGATTTACACACATCTTTATTAACAAGTAAACTGACAAATTTAATTTGGTCTGTATGCTTCATGAAATTGCTTTAGAATGTTGGTTTATACATGTTTAGATTAAACTGATTTATGCATGTCATGTACAAATCACATGCAAAGTATGTAAACTTAATTTTTCATGCACTGCAAGAACCAAGTTAATTCCAGAACTCCCAGCTGGGTCCCAGCTCCCCTCAAGCTACCTTGTTAGCAGCCTTCTTGTTGATTCAATCTCTCACTCTGCATAAAGAGTCTCCAGTCCCTCTCTCTCTCTCTCATTGCTAAACATTGAGTATTCAAAGAAAACACCTATGGCCCATTAGGTGGAAACATGGAACACTCTGTATGAATTCTATGCTTTAAATACATTGTTTATTTTATTATTTTCTTCCCCTTCCTGCATTAGCTGTCTTGTCATCTCTTCTCCATTCTTCCCTGGAGCTTTGGGTTTCATTGCTTTCATATCACCCCATCTCCATGCTTCGCTAATCATTTTGACTCTGAGTAGCTTAACTCACTGCCCTCCCACTGTTGCATTAGGTTTAATGACTGTTATGCCACTCCTTGTCCATGATCTCAGTGTATTGGGATTAATCACTATTTTTCAGCCCCTTCTCAATCCATCCCCTGTTGCTCTTTATAGTTCTGATTTTTTAACGAAAAAGCTAATTTTAAATATAAGGTATATATTATCTGCCAGATTCTCTCTGTACACCTGTTCCTGGGTAAAGGGGCCTCGTAGTGGGTTTAAATCAGGGGTTCTCAACCTTTTCTTTTCTGAGCCCCCAACATGATATTAAAAACTCCCCCAACATGATATTAAAAACTCCACGGCCCACCTGTGCCACAACAACTAGTTTTCTGCATATAAAAGCCAGGGCCGGCATTAGCGTGTAGCAAGCAGGGCAATTGCCTGGGGCCCCAGGCCTCATGGCCCCTGCAAAGTTAAGTTGCTCATGCTTTGGCTTCAGCCCCAGCTGGCAGGGCTCAGGGCCCTAGGCTTCCGCCCCATGCAGTGGGACTTCGGCTTTCTGCCCTGGGCCCCAGTGAGTCTAACGATGGCCCTGCTTGGTGGACCCGCAGAAACCTGCTCCCGGCGGACTCCTGGTTGAGAACCACTGATTTAAATGACACCTAACACACTTGTAGGTCCATTTGAACTTCTTTAATGTAGTGTCTGTGAGAACGGGGCCCTATGGTTTTCTTATGACAAAATATATACAAAAAGAAATGCAAGCTTGAAAATTATACATTTTGCCTTGTATTCAGGCCACAATGTGCATAGATTTTGCTCATATTTTTGACAGATATTTGACTTTTTTTTCCACCTTCCTCTCTCTCCCCCACCTTCCCATCTTCTGCTTCTAATTCTGTCATCATCAAATTTCCCAAGCATTCACTTTTCATTTGCAGTGCATAGCAGCTCAAAAGTGGATTTTCAGCAGGTTCAAGCTGTTTTGCCAGCGAGGATAATGATCTCCACCAAGATTTGTTTGATGTCTTCTGAGTCAGCCAAACCTTCTCCTCTCCATAGTATTTATACTTCAAAATAAAAGGCTCTCAAAGCATATCCTGTCCATAAAATGGAAATATTTAGGGTAAGACTTCACCCTAAACACCGATGCTCAGAAATAAGTCAGAGAGAGTAATTTTAACTTCAAACATACCTGGGAGAGTCCTCATGCTGACGAATATCTGATTATTTCACAGGACATTTTGACCTAGTGTGTTTCTTCACTGAATTCTGTAAAAATGGAATGATGTCTGTACTAGAATAGAGATCAAATGGTTTTATAGGTTAGCAGCAATCACAGTGTTAAGAGTCTCATGGTCCTGAAAAGTGGCACTTATTTCAGATTCTTTCAATTAGCCAGTGTCCAGAGTAAAGAATTAACCTGATAAAACCCCCAGAAGTCAGCTGTTCATCTGGCTCATGCAGTGTTCCCGAGCTGTGAGTGCAGGCACAGAGTTTCCTCATGTGGTGTTCCTTAATAGAGTGTGGGTTCATAGTATGCAATATACCGTATTCTAAGCTGGAGAGTGAGTAATTTTGCAGCAATCCATCGTGGTATGCCGACAGAGAATGGTTCATACATTGCTCTCCAGTGGAAAGTAGACAAAAAGAAAAGCACAGCTAATGTGAGCAATGTAGCAGCAAGTGGGCATAAAGTGGCTCATTTATCCAGAGGAGAGTATCAAATCTAGAGTATGGCCCACTTTGGGATTCTCCATGGAATGTAGATAGTATTCCTCAGTAGTGTGTGGCCAATGCATGGCTCATGAAGTAATGTGTTAAGCACAAAGCATGGTCCACTAGGGCGTTCCCAGCATGAAGACAATGGACTCAATATGTGGCCTGTGAAAACAGTCCTCAGTAAAAGGTTCACAAGTACAGAGCCTGGCCAAGGTATACACCCTCTTGGGGAGCTGATAGGCATTCAGCATTCCCCAGGTGCTCATACCCAGTGGAGGACCAGCAGGAACAGAGAATGGTCTATTATTTAGAAATGCATTAAACTTTTTCACTCATATATTTCATTCCATGCGTCATTTCCAAGCTAATCATGTGACTATTTGTTATTTACAGTGCATGTAGGTCACCTTAATCATATAGTAATTTTTCTTCTGATTGGATGAGTGAAACTTTTATGAGGGAAAAGAGAGAGATTCCAAGATGGCTTTGCAAATGTGTCTAGAGCAAACCCCTATCTGTGTGAATAATCATAAAAATTTCCCTCCCTACAAACATTCTGGTAAACAAAAAAATTACTTGTATGATTTTTTACAGAAAAAAATGGCTTGTGAATACTATCAAAGTGACTTAACACTTACTATCCAAATAAATATTCACCAGTACTTCCCCCTGCCCCCGCAGCAGTAGTCCCATACCTCATGTCACAGTAGAGAATGGATTTGGGTTATGCCGACTATTTACCTGTACATTGCAAATCTGAGCGTGTCTCAGGCAGATTTTTTGATGTTCCTATATATTTTTCACAATAAAACAAGCAAATGGCTAATTATATGCTCACAGACCCAATGAAAAGTTTTTCTAGTACACCTTTGAAGGAGGGTAGAGCTTTCTCCTTGTGATTTAGGTAGTGAAATTCCATAATATCCCAAACTATTCAACTGACAGCTAAGAAAGTGGATCAATCCAAATGGAATGATTAAGAAGGTGTTACACTGGTGAACACACTCATTAAACTTCTCCACAGCACAGAGTAGGACACCACAGAATTTAAGAACTTTTTAAATAGGGAAAGTTTAGAATTCCATATAGATTCTGTTGCAAAGATTAAAGCTCTAACTCTGAATGAAGAGGAATTTTATTAAAATTCCAGATACAATGGGACGGCTGAAAAGTGCAATTTGTGCTTATCTATTGAGCATCTTCTCACTCATATATACACTAATTTACATCTACATATTTATAGAAGTATACATGCACAAACATAAATTTGCTGATAATGACAGCTACAGTTAAGTTTGCATTAAAAATTTCCATCATAACCTCTGTTGTCACATACTCATACTGTAGGTTTCTGCAAAAATCACAGGACCAGATTCTGATAACCAGATTTAAGCTGAGTAGCTCAATAGTCTACAATTATTCCCTTTAACTTCAGTGGGACTATATAGAGAGAGTAAGGGACTCCATATATAAATATAAGTATCAGAATCTGGCCCAAAGTCTGAGGATATCACAATAAAGTGATAAAAGAAGTTGATCATATGGGTTATAGGCATTCAGAACACACAAACACAGTGAAATACAATTGTAAAATATACATCTCAGGTTAAAAAATATAAGTCAAAAAAGGCAGCTGGAAATCTATAAAGTCTTTATATGGGGAAAAGTTAATTAAAGATGTTGGTAGGTAACTCAGCTTCTATTTTCAGCATAAGAAACAGAGAGAGACAAGTATCCAAATCTCTGCCATATGAGTTATTCTTGAGAGTGGTCATTTTTCCTGTGTCTAATTCTTTCCAGATTTTTATATGCCATCTGTCCAGTGCATGAGAATTATCCTTTCTCCAATAAGCAGCAATGGTGACCCAAGCCGGCAATAAAAAAGTAATAGCCTGTTCTGAATAAAGCTAAAATTTTTATCATCGCCAAATAATAAAGCCATTGTGGGAGATAATACAAAAGGTTACTATGCCTTTCAACCAGAAGCCAAAATCTTTTTTATTTTTGGACAGTTCTGCCATCATAAAACCTGATTGTACACAATCTCTACAATACAAGTCATTTTCAGGGAAACACTTACTAGATATAGGTTACTTTGGGTTAGGTTAGGGCCAATATTATATGAACGAGTCTGTGGTTAAGAGAAAATGAAATTTATATCATATAGCAATATATCAAGGATCCAACTTATAATAACTATGAATGCTGATGTCTCTGCCAGCCCTCCATGTAATCTCAATTTTCAAGGGCTTTGGTCAGCAATTAGAATAATTGTGTGCCCATAAATCTTTTCCATTTTTATTTTGGAAGAAAACTCTCAGAGAAACATTGGATTAAAACTGTGTTATGTTGCATGATATATAACTAAAGCAAAAGATACTGAAATGTAGGTAATGAATATCCTACTTTGCATATGCTTTTTCAAGTTTTAACATATTACTATTATGGATAAGCATCTGCTTCCTACCACATTTAGTCCAAGTGCTTAAAAAAAACCAGGGACATCATCATATCCTAATAAACTGAAGGGGTGTTCGGCAATAGACTTCAGTGGGAGCAGGACTGAGCCCTAAATTAAGCAGTGGGGAACAGGCTGTATCATGAAAGCCATTCAACATGACTGAACATGTTAGCAATTTATTCCATATAGTTCCAAGTGCGAAATGTATTGACATGGAAATATTTTTATATCACATTGAGAAGCAAATAGTAGAAATTTTAGATCTTTATTAGAGATTGTTCCTTTCCCCTTTTTTTTTATTTTGATGTTGGTCCCACATAAACAATAAAGTAATAGGACATAAGTGCAAGACCAAATATTCAGCTAATGCAAAACGTTCCACCAAAGAGGACAACATATACATTATATAAAATGAATGGAATTTCCAATGATCTTAAGATGGAGAAAGATTCTTGAGAAATGTAGCCACGTATTCAGATCTCTATTGTATAAATCACATTTCAGGTTAGTCATTGTTTTCAATGGCTAAAACTTCCAGATTATTTTAAGTCACCTGTCAAGGGAAGGTGCCTTGCTTTTTGCCCCTCCATCCAATCTACATTGACAGTAATGGTCTTATGATGTGCAGTCGGGAGCTTAATGACTCACACTGTTTTATAATAGACTGAAATTGCTCAAAGGAAAGAATCAAGGAGTATATAAAGGCCTGGGTATTCTCTCCACCCTATAATCTTTATGCGTACACTTTCCTTATTACAGGCTCCAAAATGCCCAGTGAAAGCTACTGTAGTAACTTTGGTGATATTTACATATGAAACGCTTTCAGCTAATTATATTCTAACTGTTTCACCTGCATAAAAAGAGGATCAAGACCCCCCCCCCACCCAAAAAGGCCTCTAAAGAAAATTAGAAGCTGTGCAAAACATTAAAGAGAGGACCAGATCAAGCTATGCTCAGCAGAGAATCAAGATTGGAATAGCAGGTCAGGGATAAGACGCTTCGTTAGAACTGTGTCAAGTTCCAGAACCAGCTGCAGATAGCGAGTAGATGGTATTACAAAAGCTGAATATATTGTAGGTCCCTAAATATACTGTGGGGGGAATCTTCATCAGTGCATCTCACTAGAATATAAACATTTCACTATCCATAATGGATTTAGAGACACTGTACGGAATTTTGGACCTACTTTTCTAAAGCCTGATGACTTGGAATTCAGACAAAAGGAAACAATGAAAAGTGACTTGGACACTGAATAACCTCAAAAATGAGGAAAGGAAAGAAAGAAAGATTCCAAATAGGATGAAGTAATTTAACATCATTAAGATAGCTAAATACTTTTCCACATATGATGAGAAATCGTTTCTAAGGTTTATTTCATGATAATAATTCAGGTGCGTGACTAATTCAAAATTTTTTGAATGGATGCACATCATTTAGATTGATGGGCCCTGTAGGCATAGCTAAAACAGACAGGCACCTATTAATAGCTAGTCCACTCATTATCAGAGACCATCCAAACCCAATTTATACAATATTATGGAGGAAATATCTGACTCTGCAGATTTTATGTACAGAAGACTCGAGAACCCAAATGCAGTAGAACTGCCCCAGTTCTGCTATATGGTGGGAGGAAGTAAATGTGCGGATTATTATACATGGAAAGCACCACATGAATAATAATTCCACTGAGTTGCCATCAGTCCTCGGGAGTGCAAAGCAGGGAGAGCTGGTGTATGGAAGGGAAGTTAGTGAGGTGTGGCCAGTTTGTTCATGGACTCTATGGATCCAGTGGTTGCAAAGTCCAAATAGATTGTGGTTGCTACCATGCCCAAATGGCTGTTGCAATAGCCCCGACCCAGCTGTGCATGTGCACCATGCCCGATCTTTGGGTTGGGTGAGGATTATTCATCAGACATGCACAAAACTTTCACTCCGGATTTATGCAAAAGATCTGCATGTTACCCTATATGCAAATATTTATTTGTACTGTGACAATCTAGTTTGCTGGCAGTTAAAAAGTCTTAGCACTTAACACGGTCATTCAGGATACACATACAAAAATATGTCAGTAGATATGAAATGAATTCCTCATAGCTAAAATACGGGAAGAAATCAGTGAAGTGGAAAGGACCTGAAACACATGTCTACATTAGAACCTACTATCTAGTTAAAGTATTTTTCTCAAAGCAGAAGTGTCAAAATAAGGTTGTTCATTTGGACTCTATAAAATAACCACAAATGCAGTTAGAATTAAAATACTTATCTAGGTAAAGTGGTGTTGACTTATGTGAAGAACACAAAATTAAGCATAGTGAAAAAAAAAGAAATGCAAATAGTATTTTGCAATCTGAATATGTTCTGCATCTTTGCCTAGGGTCAGTGTATTTTCATTTAATTTGTTATATGCATCTATTTCATAGTATGTGGTCCAAAATATTTTTAACCACATTAAATAAAACATGCAGTGTTTCAGTAATTTAATCTCCCCACCTAACATAGCATATTGCATTTTATTTTACTCTACAACTAATTCTCAATAGGATATTGGTTCATCAAATTACAAAATTCGATATTTTTTCCAGGTAATGGAATATATAAAAATAAATTACATTTCACTCAGACACATTGCTTTTAATGGTGTGTCACTGATAAATGTCATAGGAAGTCCAAAGCCCAAAGCATTTAAGATGTGAAACAGTCAACCTGCTGTTCAATTTTTATATCCTCTCCCTTTCTTTAAAAAAATGGCTTAATTCACAAATATGCTGTATGCAGTTAAACATAGTTCAGGACTGAATCAGAAGTATCAGACTGTGACAAAGTTCCTCCTCTGCCTTGATGGGTCCTGCGCTTTTTGGCGGATTTGCTCGCCTCAGAGATTCATGGTAGCCCTCAGTTTGGCCATTTCTGCTAGAGGCTCAAACCAGCCATTCACTCAGCTAACCTCATCACTGGTCGCCATGCGGGAAACGGAGAACAATCTCCACAGTGTCTGTTGTCCCACCTAGTGGGTCCAGGACAGGCCAGATCCCTTTCCAAATTAGCCTTTCCTTTCTGGTGTTGCTCACAGACCAGATCAACTCCTCCTGTGTCCGATCAGGAGTTGGGGGGATGGAGGGGAACCTGGGCCCGCCCTCTACACCGGGTTCCAGCAGCTGTCTACAATGTCTCCTGTATCAGCTGCTTGACAGCTACAACTCCCTGGGCTACTTCTCCTTGGCCTCCCCCATGCACCTTGTTTATCTTCACCGCAGGATCTTCCTCCTGAAGCCTGATCATGCTTGTACTCCTCAGTCCTCCAGCGGCATGCTTTCTCACTCCCTGCTCCTTGCACGCCCCTGCTCTGGTCACTCAGGGAACAGAAAACTGCTTATCCAGTGGCCAGTATATCTGCTTTCTACTACTCTGCTGTACCCAACTGGCCTGGGTCTATCACAGACATAATAGTTCATTCTCTCTACTGTAAAATAAATTATATCCCTATTTTAATTTTATATTGGGGGAAGCTCAGATATTACTATTTGTCCTGACAAGCAATATAAAAATATACAGTAGAGCAAAAATTTGTAAACTAAAAATTGCATGGGGAAATTATCTTTATTTCCCACCTTCACATACCCCAGAAACAAGTAAATGTGCTGAAACTTGAAAAAAAAATGAAAAAGCATCTGAGTTGCAGTTGAGTGGAAACAAACTCTTGAAGGACTACAACTTATTTGTACATGACTGTTTTTCCTTGTCTGATTTCTGACAAATAAAACAGTTGTCATGCTCAGGTGACCCTTACGCCTCCAGACTGGAGTCCTTATACGCATCATGGTTGGCTCACAGAAAAGATTAATGTTAATTTTGTAAATAGTTGTTCCACAAGATGCAGTAGAGCTGGCTGGGAAAAAAAAATCAAAATTGGAAACGTCTTGACATTTCTTCTTCTAAATTTCAACCAAAAAAAGGGATGTGTGAAATATTATGATTTTTTTGAACCAGCTCTCACCTGGCATGTCACCAAGACAGAAGATATCTGATCAACACAGCTGGGAACCTTAGGCAGATATACATTGAAAGGTGACATTTCAAATTCTGGACTTTTCCCTGCACATGGTGGCCCATTCTTGGAACCCAGTGAAATTCTTATTTTATATGAAATATTCTTATTTTATATGCATTTTGGGAGGAATTTTGTTTTATTTTATTTGATCCCCCCTGGAGGGTGGGAAGCCCTGGGGTTTCCTGCCTGTAGGAGTGGGAGACCCCGAGGGGAAGGAGTGGAAAGCAAGCTTGCCCTACATTTAACCATCACCAGCCGCTCATACAGAGGGTTGAATATGAGCTGGGCCAGGCTCCTCACTCTGTGTTGCAACTTGGGGTATGTGGGGGTGTCGCAGCTCTACTCATTCAAATTTGCCCAGCCACCCCTCCATCGTGATGATGGAGGTGTGGCCAGGCAAAATCTGAGTGGCATTGTGCCAGAGATTTTTGTTTTGTTTTATTTCATAGTATAGATTGGTTCTCGTATTATTTGTTATTACTTTGCATTTGCAAAAAACCCTCTGGGCTTTACCCATAATGGATGACGCTCTGCCTGAGTGTTTACGTCTCCTTCATCACCAGAAGATTCCCATCCCCATTAGCTGCAGATTCTGTGTCTCATTCGCATTGGGAGCTATGTGGCAGAGGCAATCTAGGCTTTTTCTCTATGATTTGAGCCATGAAGAATCTTAAAAAGTCCTAGCTGTCCTCCAGGGTTCTAACCATAGAGAACCTGCCTAGAACATAGCTCCCAACGTGGTCCCAGCCACAGAACATGTGGCAGAGTGCGATGGATGGAGTGGCACTACATAGGCACTTACTCTAGTTGTGTCTCAGTGGCAATATGTGGGTTGGGGAACCACACTTTAGGCAGGGTCTCTATGATCAGGGAGTGCATTGTTGGGGAACCATGGAGAAAGTCAAGGGAGAGAGGCCGGGTGGAGAAAACCATATATGGGATGTGGAAATTTGAGAGACGCACATGAGGAAATTTGAGGTGGAGAGTGGAGAGCCAACCAGAGAGAGGGAGGTGGTAAAGGGGAAGTCAAGGGGGAATATTTGGGAAGATGCAAATGATTAATTGATGCAAATTAAATTATGAAAATGAGGGCATTGTCTTATTTGCATAAACGCTCCAGACTTCTGGGCCTGCCTCCTCAGCAGGCACAGTGTACCAAACTGGAAATTCTATTGCAACAGGAACACAGCAGTTAACAGTGTCAGCCAGCTGGCTCCTGACCAGTTACAAGTGTCTGTATTATATTAGATTTCCCTACAACTCATTTCAAGTGGGGTTGCATAGTTTCTGGCTGGGTAAAGCCTGGAATAAAATATTCTGTAATTAAATTATGATGACAAATAATGTTTCTAGATATCCTAATGGACAGTGAGGATTGAGGTGGACAGTGCTTAATCAGAAACATCTGTTCAGCAGGTGGCTGTTCAAACCAGAATAACAATGGCGGTTGCAGAGGGTAAGTATATTCATAAATATACTTGCGTAAATGTGTGAATTGGAGAGTTTTACATACCCTAATATGACTACGTGAGTAGAGGCATGCAAAGTTTATTAATTGTGTTCACCAAGCAGCTTTTATAGATATCTCAAAGCTTACTATTTTACCATTACTTAACATTTTAATGTTCTCCTTCTCTTACATATTAATTGTCATTCCGTTGATACCTTTAAAAACATAATTAGAACATTAAAATAAACAGCTTTTTAAATTGTATTACCTTACCTTTATTGGTATGAACATCAAGGAAAGAGCAACTTTGTTTCCTAAAGAGTTCATGGTACTTATTCCTCATTTGAAGTCCAAATCATCTGTTCACAGAATCATAACTGGTTGTTATGGAAGTCATGTCAGATAATGATGTAGCTGTTGCATGTTTTTAATGTACTTCCTTAAGAATTGTTCCACCTTAAGTACACAGTGCTGGCATCCTTTAAATCCCTCTTTCTGTTTTTCAGCCAGGCTTTGTTTCAGTAGTGACATGTTGATCATGGCACTTGAAGACCATGGAGGCAGAAAGGAATTAGTGTAGTGGCTGGGTGGAGAGATTTACTGTGAAGATAGGATTTGGTTTAATTGCCCATGTAAGAAGCTATCCATTTTATACTGAGGCCACATTGGGTAATTCAGGGATGGTGGGGGCTGGAGCCTCCAGTGATGGGAAATTAGGGTATTTTATTCAGGAGACATGAGTTCAAATTAGGTGAGAAGATTAGAGGAAGAAATGGAATAGAGAAGGACTGTGGCAGGTGCTGTGAGGGATAAAAAAAAGACTCCACAGTCCAAAGTCTCAGCAGAGTTTTTCCTCCCCCCTTTGAAAAACTCTGAAAAGAAAGACAATTACCAGTTGTTGGTTTTTAACTTGTATTTTTATAGTTCATCATGAGAAAAAAAAAGACAGTAAAAAAGCCAATAGAAACTGCATTGGAGACACTGAATCATTCCCACCACAATACAATATCCAGGCAATGATCTCTTTTTTCCTGGCAAACACAAAATAAGCTTTTCCACTCAATACCATATCCCTGACATAGAAATACTTGACCTTTTTCATACATAAGGATTAATGGTACAACTTCTCAGATTCCCATAGTATGACTGAAATCTCATCATGACACATGGAGAGGTGGGCTACATATTGCAACTAATGGGTGCTCTAGCATCTGTGGCACCAGCAACATTTTTTATCCCAAATCCCTAGCAAAGAAATAGGACATATTCCATGCTGCACCATCAAGGAAAAAGAGACGGAAGGTGGGAGGTGCCTCAGCTAATCCAATGATTTGCTAAGAGGAAAATAAATGGAGATGCCACTGTAGGCCTTAGAGGAGTTTTCATCCTAATAATGATAAGCCTTAGATTCCCATGCTGAAATGAGAGATTCAGGTAGTAGTGCTGTACGATCTCCTGAATTTTTCAGTGGCACTGTTTTCTTTCCCCACTTCAAACACGGTGTCAGAAATGTCTTAGTAATAATGCTTTACTCTGCACTCATGAAATCCATGATGTGAGCCCAGAACTGGGCATTTTCCCATAGGCCCAAAATATATATGAAAAGGACCATGTGGTCACTTGTAAAGACCAAAGCAGTGAAAATTGCTTGCTAAATTTTGCAGCCTCTATAATTGGACTCTGGGTTTTTGACACTGGGAATGGAATATGGCCAGACCTATGAATCCAAATATATCCCTACAGTAACTCTTTTAACCTGAGTTTATTTGAAGCAGGGGCAAATTTGGCAGAGAGGGTTTGGGTGTGACCTCCAAAATTCTAATTGCCTGATAAACAAGGATGGGTGGCAGCATTTAAAGCTGACTTGTGACATACTAATGTCAGCAGCTAAGGGTCCAATATCTCTTAAGCAAAGAGTTAAAAGAGGTGGCATTCTCTGTTACTGATATACTACAAGAGTTACATCTGCTTAAGTAATTTAGAAGTTGATACACTTTATGGAGAAAGAGATTGAAATCTGGTGTGTGCCGTGAAGCTCAGCAGGACCCACCCCTAGGTGAGCAGTGCATACTGCTGAGAAATCAATGGGAGAGAGGATGTCATTTATAAAGCCATTAGACTGAGAAAGCAACCTGATTGGCTGATGAGGATTCTGAGCTGTGTGATTATGAGACCCAGTGGTCCTGACTGGGAGCATGCTCATTTTTTCATAAAGAAAGTATCATATTACAGGAGGTACAAACAGTATCAAATGCACTTCTCTGTTGCTGAGTGCACGCTGCTTCCTGGCACACCTCAGGTGTGTGTATAAATGGCCAGAACCACAAATTCTGTTATTATCTTGTCTATTCCTTTCGCTGTAAGAATACAATTACCACTGCAAAATATCTTCCTGCGTAACTTCATTTAGTTGCTTCAATCTCCATTTGTCTATTTTTGAGTATATGTATTTGCATTCAGAACAGCTTAGCGCGCCCTTGTCAGAGCCCAGGCAGAACGGGGCAGAGTGTTATATTTGGAGCGGGGCGCTGAGTGGGACAGAGTATCATATGTAGAGTAGGGGGCAGGGCGAGAGAGAGTGCCATATGTAGAGAGGGGGACAGAGCGGGAGAGTGCGCCATATGTAGCTGTGGTGACAGGGCGGGAGAGGGGGCCATATGTGGAGTAAGCATCAGAGCGGCACAGAGAGCCATAGGCAGAGAGGGGCACAGAGCGGGACAGAGCGCCATATGTAGACTGAGGCTCAGTATGAGGCAGAGTACCATATGCAGAGCGCAATGTGGGGCTCCGTGCCGAGTAGGATGCAGGGACCCATGTGGAGTTCCACATAGAATGGGAGGCCAAGCCCCTCGCAGAGCGGGACACCGTGTTACATGAAGGGCCCCACTTGGGGCCACACACAGAGCGGGCTGTTGAGAGGCTCACAGAGCGGGCCACGGGACGAGACACTGAGGCGCACACAGAGCGGGCCGCAGAGCGAGACACTGGGGCGCGCACAGAGCCAGACACAGATTGAGACACTGGACCACACGTAGGGTGGTACACTGGAGTGGGCATGGAGCCACACACAGCTTCAGTCATTGGGACACTCGTGGAGTAGGACAATGGAGTGGGCCCAGAGCTACACACAGCTGAAGGCATTTGGAGACTCATGGCATAGGATGGTGGAGCGGGTACAGAGCCACCCATAGCTGGAGGCATTTGGAGACTCATGGCGTAGGATGGGGGAGTGGGCATAGAGCCACACATGCCTTGAACCATTGGGGCAGACATGGGGTGGGATGCTGGAGTGGACCTGGGGTCACTCATGGAGAAAGAGACTGGGACTCCCAAGAGGCGAGACACATTGTCACACACAGAGCGGGACACACTGTCACTCATGGAGTAGGGGGCACTGGCAGCCGCAGCACGGTACACAGACTCGCACATGGGGTGGCCGACAGGGAGGCACACATAATCATATACAAGGGGGCCCCCAGAGTCACCCGCAGGGCCTTCCCCAGAGTTGCACACAGGGATGCACACATAATCGCATGCAGACTGGGGGTCGGAGTCGCACACAACCTGGGGGGCAGAGCCGCACACAACCTGGGGAGCAGAGCTGCACACAACCTGGGGAGCAGAGCCGCACACAACCTGGGGAGCAGAGCTGCACACAACCTGGGGAGCAGAGCCGCACACAACCTGGGGGGCAGAGCCGCACACAACCTGGGGAGCAGAGCTGCACACAACCTGGGGAGCAGAGCCGCACACAACCTGGGGGGCAGAGCTTTCCACATCAGCATTGGCGTATCCTTTACAGTAGCCAAACTTGTGGCATCTGAAGTTAGCCAGGAGCAGGTGACAGCCTTCCCTGTAGGGTGTAAACTCCACTATGGTTCGTGCCTGGTGATTAGCAGCCAGTGTTCCCAAACTGAATGAGGAGATAGAAAGGAAAGTGTTCTTTGTCACATACATAGCTTATACTTATGCAGCAGTAGAAACTGCCTATACACCTGTTATGTTTGATCTGTTTTTGTGACAACTGTGTCATATGCAATCTCTATCCTAGACTATACAATTTTGTGCCAGAGGAGGGAGGCAAAAAGAAATAATATTGTGAAATAACATGAGTCTTCCTTCTTATTCAGGGGAAGGTTATTACTCCCACCAACAGAATTTACCAGTGCCCTTTTATTCATAGAATCATAGAATCACAGGGTTGGAAGGGACCTCAGGAGGTCATCTAGTCCAACCCCCTGCTCAAAGCAGGATCAACCCCAACTAAATTATCCCAGCCAGGGCTTTGTCAAGCCTGACCTTAAAAACCTCTAAGGAAGGAGATTCCAACCACCTCCCTAGGTAACCCATTCCAGTGCTTCACCACCCTACTAGTGAAAAAGTTTTTCCTAATATCCAACCTAAACCTCCCCCAATTATTAATCCCATAGAGTCATCCAAAATTGGTTTCAACAATGCTTTGTACTTTTTCACTTCAGCACCATAATTGGAAGCCAATTCCACCTATTCACCACACTCTGAGAAATACCAGCACCTTAATACTTTTCTTTCAAGACTAAATAGTCCCAAACTTTGTCAATTTTTCCTCACAACCAGAAATAGCAACAGATACTAACCAGTTGCGAAAGTCCTTTTGGGGTAGGATGGCAAACTGCAGGTACTAGATGCCACCCTTCCCCAGTGGAAAAGTTATGCGCTTATAAGGTGACTGACACTGCCTTTTTCCAATTTTGAATGAATTGTAGGTTAAAGAAAAAAATGTTAAGTATAGTGACTGTTTAGCGATGTACATTTAGGGAGATCCTCTTCACAGATTCAAAGGGATTATTGTACTCTCCCCACTAATAGAGGCTCTGCCTAACAAAGGGGTACCCAATAAGCATTTCTCATGAAGGAAATAATGTGTTTCCTCCAACAAACAGTAGCTCTTAACTATTTTTAAACTAGACTTCCAATGCAGTCTCACAGCAGAGGCATGGACTGGTGGAGAGACAAAGTCCTATTCAGCAACAGAACAACTGAAATCTTACAATGTTATATTCAATCCGTGAATTCTGTTTAAATATTTGTTGAACTTACTCAATAGTCACTGGCTCTTTGAACAGTCCACAACCCTCCAGGTTCAGTACACAGCTCCTCAGGTCCTCCTGGAGGGGATTGCAGAAGGAGATCTCTGCAGTGCACGTAGCATGCACCCTAGGTTTACCTAAAAGCTGATGAAAGACACAGGAAATCTTATGAACCAGCTTCCATACAAGGAGACCTAAAAAGCTTAGGGCTGCTCATCTTAGAAAAGGGATGAATAACGGGGGATATGATAGAAGTCTACAAAATCATGAATGGTGTGGAAAAAGTGAATAGGGAAGTGTCATTTACTTTTTCTGACCATACAAAAACCAAAGGTCCCCCAATGAAATTAAGAGGCAGCAGGATTAAGAGAAATAAGAGGAAGTACTTTTTCCACACAACATACAATTAACCTCTGGAACTCATTGCCATAAGGTGTTGTGAGGTCCAAAAATATAACTCGGTTAAAAAAAAAAACTTAGATGAGTTCATGGAGGACAGGTCCATCAATGGCTATTAGCCAATATGGTCATGGATACAACCTCATGCTTGGGGCAACCCTAAACTTCTGACTACCAGAAGCTTTAAGGATAAAACTACAGTGGTTCTCTCCAGAATTGCCCTATAATGTACCCTGAAGCTCTGGTACTGCCCACTGTCAGAGACAGGATACTGGGATAGACGGATCATTGGTCTGATCCAGTATTGCTGTTATGATGTTCTTGCATCCCTCCAAAAAATAGCATTTAAACTAGACTAGGATTTTAACAAAGCTGAAATATAAATAAGGAAATAAATGGAGGTTAAAAAAGGGGGGGTTATTCATCTAAAAATCCCTTCCTGGTTTAAAGTTGGCTGACATCTCTCCTATGAGATGGGGGTCAATTGTTATTAGATTTAAAATCAAATTCTCTGCTGGTAAAATGAAAAATAAAGAAAGTTCTGTTGCTTCAGAATTTTTCAGCACTGCAACCACGCAGAGTGATCTAGGAATAGCCCTGTGTATGTGAGTGTTAGAAAGAGTTTCTTAGACCAATGGGTGTCCCGTGTTTATGTGGAACAACTAAGGGATGTGCTTTACCTTAATATCAAGAGGAGGCTTGTTAATCACAATATCTCTGTTCACCATCAGGACTTCACCACCACATTCTGGTTCTGAGATAGCTACCACTCTCATAATGTTGTAGTCAGAGAGGTGAGACCCATATTGGTCAAATGGTATGTGTAGTGGGATTGTTTTCACTGCAAAGTAAAATTATTTAAATCACTAATCTGTTTCTCTCAGGTTATATCTCCTTTCCATCGTGTAATTAGACTGGCACTAAACTGTATGGGTTATACAGTAGCTTGCTGAATGTCATGCTATCCCATTGTCTTTGAGTGCAGACATGACATCTGCTGGTTAAAGGAGATGCACTACTATCCTCAGCACTGTGGCCAGTTTCAAGGATCATTAGGTATACCATTGCATTCACCAGGAAGTTCCTCCTTAATTAAAACTTCAAAGCAGAAGATTTTGTTGTGCTGTGTTTCCTAATCCTCAGTGATATCCCAATCTTGAGAATTTAAATTTAGTAAATCTGAATCCAAACACGAAGGAGGTGATGGCTTGATATCCATATGGTATATGGAGAGAGCTTGTCGTCTCTGGAAAGCAAAATGATATTGATCACAAGCTAAGTGTTTGTGATGTGACATCGCTCCTGTCTTCTTTATTCCATGGCTTATCTGGCAGTAATGCTTGGAATGTTCAAGGCCTGGGATCCCATTTCCCTTGAGAGATATCATAATCTCTTCTAGTCAAAAGTATACACAGCTTTCATCAAATCTTTGGCTGATATCACAGCTTTCAGAGAACTGTAGCTACATCAGTGTATTTAACATAAAACTGTTCCTTAGTTAAAACCTGGTCCAGAAGATTTAATGGTAATGAACTTCTGAATGCTCACCAATATCCCTAACCTTTGGAATTTAGCTCTGGTAGAAATGAATCCAAATACCAAGCAGGGCCTATGAGCCACCCAGAAGCACACAAGCCATGCAGTGAATTTGTTGATCTTTGGAGGATCAGTCCAAAAGCAATCCAACTGTCAATATTAAAGGATGGAGATCCCCATTAATTTAATCTCCTGGGGCTGTTAAAAGGCCTCTGACTAATCCTGATCACAAGTATTCACCTATCTCCTGAGGATAGTGTTGACTTTGGACAAACAAGAGTGAATTAGCTTCAATGTTTCTTACCTTCCCTTGGACCCAGAATGACATTCAGATTGTCCTTCCAGAACTGATCCAATGGACATCCATTGCACGTCAACACCTGAGCACACAAGCTGAAATTCAGGTTCTTGCGCTCCTTACGTAAGTTTTCAAGCACCCATTGCAGACAGACATCTTGGCCATATACAGGGCAATTAGCCATCTTAAGCCTCATAGCAATACCAGCATCACTCAGGAATGGGCTTCGGAGAGATGCTACCTCCCTGTCTATATCAGAATTGGGAGCATTACAGTATCCAGAATGAATTTTTCTATAAGCTCTGTAAAATGCTTCTTTGTCTCTCAGAGAACCTGTTGAAGAAGATATGGGACATTTAACCTGTTGGAGATGCAAGAGATCATAACAACTCCCTCAGTCCCAAAAGTGATTACATTCCTCCTTCTTCTCTCCTCTTCCTAGAGCTAATCGGGTACAGTCAAGTGTAGAACCGGAACGTAAAGAAAATGCACCTCCTCTCCAAGACATGGCAGTTCAAGGAGACAGGAATGCTGAAAGCAAATCACTTGGAAAACATGCTTAGATGTAGTTTGTTACCTTATTTTAGATCTGTAGAGTAAATAAATAATAAAACAGGCATTCAGCATAAGTCTCAGAACCAGCTCTACAAGGACCAGAATGTGTACAATAGACCACATTACATATATCTGTCTAAACACTAAAGATATCCATATGAAGACACTCTCATAAATGTCCAGCTTCTTAACCATGCTCCTGTTGTCCCTCAGACATAGTCAGCCAGGGGTTTTATTTTTAGTTAGCTCCAACCCATTTCACACTCCTGTAAGTGTTGTGCTGTATAATCCCTTAACTAATGTTGGATGGTGAATGTATCCCAGTAACAACTTACACTGACAAAAAAAAAATAATATGAGAGTATACTAGATATGTGAGGTGGCTAATTAATAAGCATGTGTCTTGACATCGCTGGTACACTAGGTGAGAATGAAGAGGTTAACTCTTGCTTGAAGAATAATTTAGGGCCTTTCAGAGGTCTGAAGAAACCTCATCCTGATCTCTATTACCTAACTAAGGAACAAGCAGGGCCAGAATATGAATGAAAATAGTGGGAGTGAATAACTTTAAGCACGATCTTTTAAAAAAATCATGTCTATTTAGAAGCCTTTGGAATAAAGTTTCTTTCCAAAAACTAGATCAGTCTGGAGAAGTTTTACTTTAAAACAGGGAACTTTCACAATGAACAGAATGTGTTTATTTATATTTCTTATGATCAGCATTTCAAATTCCTGTGAACCCAGGTAAAGTCTTTGGTCCATACCTAAATCATACTTGTAAGCTCTGGTGATATCCTCACGTCGGTCACTACCAATGCACTTGGTGCTGATGTATTGCCCACAAGGCCAAGTGTCATAGTATAGTTTTGTCTTTGAGACAGAGCCTTGGGAAAGCCAGCCGACACAGCTTGCATTCAGCCGAGAGAACATATGATGGCCGTCATAGTCCAAGTCCAGATCTCCATCTTTGATGCTTCTGACCCAAGTAGGACCACAGGATATTGAACCTAACACAGATCAAGTCAACCATATTACTACATTATATAACACAGCATGTCTACTATGCAACCTGAAGAATAGGACAGTAATGATATTTAAAGAAACACAGGGTTCATTTACCTCTACCAGTCTCCAGGGGTGTTGGATCAAGACACTGCCAATCACCACAGCATTGATTTAGATCTCTGCGGGCCATCCAAGATTCATTCCAGCAGTGGCAGCTCCTGTAGGATGTAAAAGTTCAGAGACTTTGTAAAAAACTCTCAGGGGCCAGTCTTTGGTACAAGTCAAAATTCTGGACCAATCAGACTAAGAACAGGGGTAGGGTGGGAATATGAAAGCTAACATTCGTGTGTGATAGTGATCTAGCTGGGTAAATGTTGTACTGGGGCCAGACACTACAGCCATAGTGCTCTACACCAATGATAAGGAGCCTCAAGAAACCAGCTATCAAAAAAAAGATTATCAATTAAGTGATCATGATGGAAGGTGATGGCCCTGATCCCTGATGGAATTGTGTTTCATGATCCAGTCAGTATTTTTGGAGCCACTCCAAGATAGATGGCCTCATTTGCAGGTAGTATTAAGTACATACGAGTTTGGTGAATGTTTTATGAGCATCTGATTCTCATGTAGATTCAGCAGTCAAGCAAGTACTACTAGTGTATAATTATATCTTCTTGCAATGTGTCATCAGAAAACTGAATTATTGCAACAGTCTTGCAACACTAAAGAAATGGCCCATGGTCAGGCTTATATGAGTTCTTGTACATCAGTAATAGCATTCACTCGTTGTTGATTTCACACTTACCAAAGGCTGTCTTTGCCACGCAGGGTTTTGCCAGTATAGTCAAAAAGTTCATTGACAACAAGGGGGTTCTCAGCACGTTGAGGAGAATAGAAGTTTGTGACAACACGGCTTGGGATTCCCAAACACCTCATCACTGTAAGGGAAAAAGTGCTCCAGAGTCCAGAACACTTACTCAAAAGTCCCTATAAAAAATTCTTCCCTGGAATAGGTTAGCCAATTCCTTTCCTTCCTATTTTTCAAGTAATTTCTCCTATAATTGACAAATAGCATGTAAAATAGTTTGAGCTAAAATCTCCAGCAAAAAATACTGAGTGCACATAACACTAATGGTGCAAAGTCAGCTTCTCTAGGGGACTTCATTTTGGTGTTGGGAAAGTAGCAAAGGGGAAACTGGACATAGGAGGTTAGGCTTTCTTCCTGGGTCCTTTAGTAGGATCAACAATAATGGTGTCTGACTAACAAAACATCAAGAATCCTCTATAACGTTAATTGCAAACGAAGCACAGATTCAATTGCACTATGTTACAAAACATCCCCCTCAACAAACTTAGAAACTGATTTACCTCAGTAAGTAATCACTTAAAACCTTGCCAATGGAATTTCTCTGTGTTGTCTAGCTCACTAAAACATCCTCTCTTTTCATAGGAAAGAATAGTAGTTTGCAGCTCATTGCTTTGGCTCCCAGATTTTAGGAAGAGATACAGTCAAGCATTTTATTGCAATTGTCACTGCTTGTTCTTCTGATTCATCATCCAAGCTTGTGCTAGAAGAATATACTACCACATCCAATACACTGTACTTACTCTGCCTTTCATCACTGGTGGAAATGCTCAGCAAGCACTGGAGCATATAGTACTGACTGGAGTCAGGGACAGAAGGGTGAGTACTGCTTTTCTTCCTGCTCTGATCACTGCTGAGACTAAGCTGGATCTCACCCTCGTCAGCCACTTTACAGTGAATTTATTTTGGTAACAAAAAATAGATCCACTTTTTTTTCCTGGTGATATGCAGATCACGTGAGCTGCTTGCTATAGGCTTTTGGGGAGGGTTGTTTTCCTTGACAGGTGTGGATATATCATTCCCCACCAACTTGGGGTGGCTAGCATACCTGTGCACATTACTGATGCAAGAGACGCAGAGTCTCCATATCTGACCGGCCTGCATCTGCCTTTATACCACTGCTGAAGGATGGGAACACTTCCATTCCATGACAGTGGCTTAGCCCCTTGAAGGTAATCATTGTTTTGTGGGAGCTTCATGATGCTGTTACTGCTATGGCCACAGATCTGGAAAACAGACAACAATAAATCTAAATACCTGATCACTTCTCTACATCCTAAGACTTTTCCAAGATACAAATTCTGCACTGAGCTATTGAAACTGTGGAAATTCTGATGTACATGGTTAGTCAAATTCCTCCCTGTTTTGCTCCATATGTGATATGTGTGTGTGGTTCCTGTGTGGTTCACTCTTCTCCTACAATGTAGCTCACTGCTGCTGATGCATTCAGAGGTCATATGTGATTAACCATTCACTTACCATGTGGTTTACCACCATGCTGACATGCACAGGATCATTGCGCCAACTACTTTCTCGGTCAGAGTCATGATGGTAATTTGCACCCATATCCAGGAGTTTCAGGCAGATATCCAAAATGCCATCTTCAAACTATGTGCACAAGGAAAGAAGGCTATTACAGATACTATGGAATGCTGGCTTTGATCAGTTTCCTTTTGTTTTCCTTTTATCGCTGGGATCTCTTTATGCCTGTGAGCAGACCCCTTTTTCTAAAGGCCAGTGCCCATGGCTTTGCATTGTATCTCGTATCTACTGGCAGAAAGGACCTTTTAGAATGTGTCAGGGTAACTCCTTGCTTGGCCAATGGAATTAATTCCACCTTTCATTCAGAGGCCCAATATGAGGTACCTCACCCTTTCGTCCAGGGAAGTCTCTACAGCCTTCCCAACCCCTGTAGGGCCAAAGTGAAGTTAATTCACCTTTTCCCCAGAGATGAGTGTCTATCCTGTAGTCCTCACTAGGGCTAGGTTGGAAGTGGTTTTCCCATCCTGTGAAAACTTTTGAGATTTCAAAATGTTTCTCGTTCTACAGGAGGTCTAAACTGAGACCCTTCAAAATTTCCTTTGGAATTTGTTTTGTGAAAATCAGAGAGAGAGAGTCACCCACCCACAGTGGCCAGATGGTTAGGGCTTGCACCTGGGATGTGAAAGGTTCAAATCCTTGATCCAAATGATGCAAAGCAGTGACTTTAACTTGGATCTCCTACATATTAGGTAAGTGCTGTAACCTCCAGGCCTTGGAGTCATTTTCTTTCCCTGACCCAATGAATATTGATATAAAGTGGAATAGGTTCAATAGGAGAGATTGACTGATTGACTATATAGCCCAGTGGTTAGGGCACGCCCTGTGATGTGGGAGACACAGGTTCTGAATCAGGTAAAGCTTGGGTTTCCTAAGTGAATGCCCGGCCCCTCACTGTTGGGCTATCAGGTCTCTCTGCTCTAGTTGTCTCATGGTGGATTTTTTTTTTACTGTATGTTAAAGTATTGAGACTGGAGCATGGTCTGGATTGGCACAAGAAAAACGCATATAATTCTGTAATATGCCAGATATTTATGTAAATCTTGGCTTGCACCTATGCTATAGAAAGGCAAGATCAGTTTGGCTAGGCTCTATCAACATCATCTTTTGAATTATTGTTCGGTTCTACAAATTCTGAACAAGTCTCACAATGTGATATTTACCTGTCCAAAGTGCCATGGTCTAGAAGTAATGTGCTTGTGAACTCCCTGGTACAGCATTCCTTGTTCATTCAGGACATATTCTTTTCTGTGGGCCTCATTGTACATATACACAGGGTCATCTGGAAAAGAAGAAGAGACAGAACTATCAGTCTAATTTCTCTACCACTCACTTTCTCTTTCCCTTCTCTCTTTCTTTCTTTACAAATCTGCTTTTTTTCCTGTCTTTAACTTAAGCTTGAACAACATTTTTAAGTGTGTCATCTCCTTGGAAACATTGCTGGTGTTTTGGATAAATTGTTCAATAACTCACTGTATATTTAGAAGCTTGATTTTTGTCAAATCATTTTTCCCTTAAAGTCTCACCCGACTTTAAATATGTACAGCCTGAATTTCAGAGGTCCTGAGAACCTTGGACTTCCACTGCCATTGTGGTTACTAAGTACATCTGAAATTCAAACAGTGTGTGTTTAAATTTGGCACCTAAAAACCGAGGCACCCAAAATTAGTTTTTTAATACTTGGCACTTACTGACTCACTTAAGGTCATACAGGTTATGTCTGCACAGCCTGGATGTGACTGGCCTATCTCAGCCAAGTCGGGCTCATGGGGCTCGGGCTGTGGGGTTAAAAATTGCTGCATTGTCATTCGGGCTCAGGCTGGACCCCAGGATCTAGGACCCTTCCCCCATCGTGGGGTCCCAGAGCTTGGGATCCAGCCTGAGCCTGAAGTCTATACAGCAATTTTACAGCCTGGCCAATCTCTAGGAGCCCGAGTCAACTGACACGGGCTAGCCATGGGTGTTTAACTGTTGTGCAGATGTACCCACAGAGTCAGTAGTAACACAGGAACATCAGTACCCAAACCTACTGACTCCTGTCCTGTGCTCTATCCACTGGATAATAGTACCTCCAAGCTTAGACTAATTTACTTCACAGTGGTATCAAGAGGTGCCTTAATATTCTGATGGAAAGTGCTGTAGAAGTGAGGGGGAGGGGGAGGGGAAGGGGGGGACATTATACTTTAAAACGAATAGCATTAAGTGACCAAACAAAAAAATGAGCTCCAAACTTCTCTGGATTTTGGAGTCTTCAAAATCTAAATTGGGATATCCCAGCACTTGCAGGAGAGAAAATGAACATGCAAAATCTGAACCTGAATTGTGCATCTCAATTCCATCTCTTCTGAGAATATTTGTTACTATCCCAAACTAGGGTGACAGAAAGCAAGTGTGAAAAATCAGGACACGGGATGGGGGAGGGTAATAGGAGTCTATAGAAGACTCACAAATTGGGACTGTCCCTATAAAATTGGGACACCTGGTCACCCTATCCCAAACTCCCTCTCCCTTAAGCCAACTGTTCCTTATAATTTTGTTAATTTCAAACTCCTTCTGTAAGCAAAATAATATATATCTCCAGCATTTCTCTAACCACAGATTTCCTATGGGTTTCTTACCAGCACACCAAGGATTAAAGAGGATGTAAAAGTCTCCTAGGCACCGGTCATAAGTGCGATCACAAGATGTGACATGCATGTTGAGAATGTGGCGGCCAATACAGGCATTGGTTGGTGGAAACAGGGTGATGTTCATGCACCTTTTTTGATGAGGTTTGTAGCAAGCGCTCCAGCAGCTGTGATCTATACATTTGCCTAGAGAGAAGTTGCACTTTGTCCCATTTGACTCACAGGGTCTGAGGCCTTTTCAGGAAAGGAAAAATACAAGTCTGAATAAAAATGGACAAATCATATTCAACAGACACATACTTTGTCAAAATGCCATTTGCAATGTAAAGCTTTTAAGATATAAGGTCTCTTATACCCTGTTTGGGATTATTTAGTTGGGGATTGGTCCTGCTTTGAGCAGGAGGTTGGACTAGATGACCTCCTGAGGCCCTTCCAAACCTGATATTCTATGATTTATGTGGATAATGCACAGCACAGTTGGGGGGGGGGGGGGAGAGATTAAAATGCCACATGAAATGCAAGAGGGCTTGGAGAAGATATCTATCAGCACAGGTAGTGAATGGGGAAAGATTATTTATCAGCAAAGGACTGGGGGAGGACCAACACATCTTCATGCAGCTTGGAAGCGATTACCTGTCTCCACAGTGAAGGAGATGGTGTCCCTGGCATCATCCCATTCCCGATTTTGGAAGTTCACATAAAAGTTGAAGGCCTGGCCTCTCCTCACTATCTGTTTGTCAGTGCCGAAGAAATGAGTGTTATGGTTGTTGCAGTTGTGAGGACAGTTCAGGTCGACATCTCCTATTGCAATAGCTGCAGGAAAAGAGAGGAATGAACCCAATGAGAAAAAATATATAACTGAGGACACATTATTTAACAGCTGTTGCCAGGGCTTCCTGTGGGATGGGGAAAAGATGATAGACAAATAGAGAGCATAGAAATTAATCAAAGCAATATATTTTCATTCTGAAGATCTAGTTAAAGAACAAGAAATATGTCAAGTCTTCAAAGGGTTGAGGAACTGGTCAGTAGAAGCAGATAGGGCATATGCCCATATGAAGTTAGTTCCCTTTGCGGGATACACAGAGCCCACCCCTGCTCCTAAAAGCATCGCATGTTGAACTAAGCAAATGACAGAATTGAACTCTATGGAAAGCCTTACAGCTATTGTCAACCCTAACCAAAAGCATCTCTCAGTAAGAAAAGACTAGAGCCATGTAAACCCCTCCTAGGGGTTGTAGATGAATCTATAACTCATGGTCAGCAGTATCAAAGTCAACTAATAGATTTTCATCTATCACCTGGAGGAGACTGACAACCCACACCCAACCAGCACATCTACACCACGTTGAGGCATAAGCCCAATTTAATTGGGGACAAGGAAACCAGATGCCATTTAAGCTGCCTTGCCAAAACCTTCTCCGTGAACTCCCTAAAAGTAGGATATTCTAACCAGGGTAATAACTGGAGTTAATCAGCATAGCCAGATAATATTTTTTGAGCAATGATCTAACAATTGCTTCTTTAAAGGAAGCTAGTATCTTGCTGTCAGATAAGAGAACCACTGATAATCAACTCTAATACCTCCCATTGGTTTTCTCCAGCCAATGGGAATTTAGCTCTAAATCACTGGGAACACAGAACACTATAAAATAAACTACATGTAAAGCATAAAGTAAAAATAATTAATTTTCCTGTTCATTCCTCTCAGAAATGGCCATCACACCATCTTCTCATCATATTTCCCATCATTTTCTAGGTTTAAAAATAACTTTTGATATCTGTAGGGTGTGGGCTGTTTTTTGTTGTTGTTTTTTAAAGGGGAAAAACTGAGCTCAAATGTAAAGTAATTATCACAGAAAATATCTTCTTATGACAAAATTCACAACAAAGAGTATCTAAATCACAAAATGATTTCTTGGCTTGAATTTACGCAGTATGCACAGATTTGGTCCATGTTTCTGGCAGATTCATTAGTCTGCTTGCTTTGTCTGCCACCTCTGCTTTCAGATATTAGTCACATGATAAAGCTCCAAAGCACTCACCTTGCATTTTCCTTGTACACAGACCAGTTTCTTAAGCAGACTAGCATCGAGTCCAATTGCTCCTTAGCAAGTTCGATGCTATACCCCAAGATCTGGTTGAGTTAATCTGTGACTGTAAACCTCATCTCCTGTCAGTAGTATTTATACTCAGAACTACAATATGCTTGCATCAACAAAATGCCAATTAACTAGAACATGTTTAGGGTGAGGCCTCACCCACATATTCACTGATGCTCATAAACATCTCAGAGTAATTTTCATTTCAAGCATTACCAGAGTGAGTCCTGCTGAAGGCAGGGAGGAATTTTGGTTCTTTGCCAATAGCATAGATGTCTCCAGTGTCCCAGGTCTCTGGGATACTTCAATGCAATGATGAATCTGAAAACCTCCTGAGCATAGAAAAGCATGTGGTGATATAAATCACACAAGTTGAGAACACTTTGTGCCCACCTTTACTTATAACAAAGAATTTACTGGACAGAAATTGGAGTGAATCAGCATAGCCAGATAACATCAAGAATTTCCTGTGGAATGTAGGAACACAGTACAGCCTACCATGTGTAATTATTTGCCGGAATGGAGGCTCAGAGTGCAATATACCCCACTGGAAACTTTATCATTATAAACCATAATATAACTACTTTTGGAAAGTAGAGTAAATTTCTACATGGAAACTACATTGTTCCTTCAAAGGTAGGTAGAGAGGTGTGTGTGTGTGTGTGTGTGTGTGTTTTAAATATGCATGTATAATTTAAAGAACTCAACCCTTCACTATTCAAATATAGGGAGCTAAAATTGAGAATATTGTTTATACTAGGGCTTCACTTTGATATATCTATATTTGAGCCCAATAGAATATATAGATTTTCACAAAGCTCCAGAAGCAGTCTGGAGAATTATGGTTAATACATATATTCAGCATCAGATTCACTTATGTGACACTGAACACTTGCATATATTTGTAATAAAATACATATTTTCAACACTGAATAAACATATCTGAGCTGCTAGTGCCAAAGCTCCACCCTCCAACCAGGATATATTAGGGCTTTTGTCATATAGCAATACGTGGAGGGTAAGGAAGTTAGGTAAGCACAAGTATTGATCGCCCTCATCAGATATTTTGCAATAGATGCACAGATTTGTATTTGTTTGCATGCTATCAAATATCTTCAAACACTTAATAGAATCACTATTAAGGAAGCTGGTTTGAGAATGCTTCACAAATCTCCTGCCTGCCCACCCATGATATGATGCATTTTGTATTTATGCAATATGACTCAACTAGGTCTAACAGATATTCTAGTTTCAGAGTGGTAGCCGTGTTAGTGGTAGTCTGTATGAGCAAAAAGAGCGAGGAGTACTTGTGGCACCTTAGAGAGACTAACAAATTTATTTGGGCATAAGCTTTTGTGGGCTAAAACCTACTTCATCAGATGCATGGAGTGGAAAATACAGTAGGACAATATTATTTATATATATATAAAAAACTTTTGTAGTGATAATCAGGATGGCCCATTTCAAATAGTTGACAAGAAGGTGCGAGTAACAGTAGGAGGAAAAATTAGCATGGGGAAATAGTTTTTAGTTTGTGTAATGACTCATCCACTCTCAGTCTTTATTCAAGCCTAATTAGATGGTGTCCAGTTTGCAAATTAATTCTAGTTCTGCAGTTTCTCATTGGAGTCTGTTTTTGAAGTTTTGTTGTTGAAGAATTGCCACTTTTAGGTATGTCCAGGGAAGTTGAAGTGTTCTTCGACCGGTTTTTGAATGTTATAATTCTTGACATCTGATTTGTGTCCATTTATTCTTTTGTGTAGAAACTGTCCGGTTTGGCTAATGTACATGGCAGAGAGGCATTGCTGGAACATGATGGCATATATCACATTAGTACATGTGCAGGTGAACAAGCCCCTGATGGTGTGGCTATTGTGATTAGGTCCTATGATGGAGTCCCTTGAATAGTATGTGGACACAGTTGGCAGCGGGGATTGTTGCAAGGATAGGTTCCTGGGTTAGTGTTTTTGTTATGTGGTGTGTGGTGAGTATTTGCTTCAGGTTGGGGGACTGTCTGTAAGCAAGGACTGGCCTGTTTCCCAAGGTTTGTGAGAGTGAGGGATCGTCCTTCAGGATAGGTTGTAGATCCTTGATGATGTGCTGGAGAGGTTTTAGTTGGGGGTTGAAGGTGACGGCTAGTGGCGTTCTGTTACTTTCTTTGTTGGGCCTGTCCTGTAGTACGTGACTTCTGGGTACTCTTCTGGCTCTCTCAATCTGTTTCTTCACTTCAGCAGGTGGGTATTGTAGTTTTAAGATTGCTTGATAGAGATCCTGTAGGTGTTTGTCTCTGAGGGATTGGAGCAAATGCAGTTGTATCTTAGAGCTTGGCTGTAGACAATGGATCATGTGAGGTGGTCTGGATGAAAGCTGGAGGCATGTTGATAAGTATAGCGGTCGGTAGGTTTCCGGTATAGGGTGGTGTTTATGTGACCATCACTTATTTGCACTGTAGTGTCCGGGAAGTGGATCTCTTGTGTGGACTGGTCCAGCTGAGGTTGATGGTGGGATGGAAATTTTTGAAATCCTGGTGGAATTCCTCAAGGGCTTCTTAATAAAATGATTCCATATATCACGTTTTGTAAAAGCTACCTTAACAGAATAGTCACAATAAACCACATCAGTCTTGAAGTAGTCACATTGCCTTTCTAACTAAATAAAATGCATTGATTTTTTTTCCTCTTTGGGATATATCCTTAATTAAATTTAAATTGTAAGTTACATGCTGATTTTTTTACAAAATGTGTTTAGTAACCATTCGCTGAGAACAAAAAAAAAACAGCCTAAAGTTCTTATAAAAACTGTTAATGAGACAAAAATCAAGTCTGGTGTAATCTTTAGTAATCATCCACTGACACCCGTTTATACCCGTTTTTAATTTTGAGGCCTATATTTTTTTCTTCTTTTCATCTAGTGAATCATTAAAGCAGCATGATTCTTCAATTCATCTAACTACATTGTGACTTTAAAGCATTATGTTTTTAATTTCTCAGAAAAGGAAAGAAGAAAGCCAATCTAGATTAGCGCTGCCTAATCCTGCCAGGTTCTGTAGGCAATTCAACGCCACCTCATGGTCAATGATATAAATGGCTAATGACTTATTTAACGCAAATTTAACATGCACTCCTAAAGTTTTAACATAGTTTGGACCTCGTTGGATATATCAATATACTTTCTGCGCTATAACAGGATCTGGAAACAGACTGATAGCAGCTAAAAAAGCCTACATATATACATTTATCCCACCAGAATCTATTGTAGAGCCCTCAGAAAAGAGGGACGCAACTATTGTTTCAACAAAGGCCCAACCACTGTTTGTCCTCCCACAGAGAGTGACAATTGTCATCTAAATTTGGTACAAGAATTCCCCGCTAGCACTCACCAATGCAAAGATCTTAGCCTCAGGTCCCCAGCAAATCTGTAGAACCTCAGTAAGGCCAAATCCAAGGGCCATTGAAATCAGTGGAAAGACTCCAATTGACTTCAATGGGATTTGAATCAGATACTAAGGGTATGTCTACACTGCACAGAAAAACCCACAGCGCCAAGTCTCAGAGCCTAGTCATCTGACTCAGGCTCACAGGGCTTGGGCTGTGAGGCTAAAAATTAGCAGTGTAGCTGTTCAGGCTTAGACTGGAGCCTGAGGGGGCAGAGTCTTTGACTCCAGGCTCCAGTCCAAGAACATCTATGCTGTTATTTTTAGCCCCACAGCTCAAGCCCAAGACAATTGACCCAGACTCTCAGACTCCATGCTGTGGGTATTTCTTTGCAGTATCAGCGTACACTAAGGGATTGAAGAAAACTCAACTAATCCTGCTCTGACACCCTTCCCCATCAAACTGATGTAAATCAGATCAATTTTATCAGTGCACAACAAGTTCGGCACAAAGAGAAATACTCTGAGGAGTGTTACCCCTGTTGTTGGCGATACAGAATGGAAGCAGCTTGTATTTAGCAGGCTACTCAGTGCTCAGAACAGCTCTGTTGGTCCAGTTTTCATAGATTTTAAGACACAGCAAAAGAAAGATTTCTTCATCTGCACCACAGCTATGATTTAGCACCAGTGTGTGTCAATAAGAACAGAGAAATTGACAATTTCACAGGCGGAAGTGGATGTTATTTGTGGGGTCATATTTGTTGTTCACAAGCATTTGGGTGGCCACTGGGCATTTGTGAAAATGTATGTGAATCCCAAATGTTTCATTAATTGTAGCATGAATGATCAGTCATCTGAAGACTCAGACAGATTTTGCAATGTAAGCTGTCTTGTATTTATTATTTGTCATTCTTCTGTTTAAAAGCTTGTAGTCATTCAACCAGAGGGCAGAAATAATATCACGTGAATTAGGTGGCCATTCAAACACCACAAACAAGTGGCAATTAGTAAAGCATCCAAGTGTACAATTCACAGACAATCCAAAGGCTCATATTTTAGGTGGCTGACAAGCCTTTTTTTTTTTTTTTTGAAAAAAAAATTCAGTGAAAAATGTGTTTTATATTTTTTCTACTTTTGGAAATTAAACTAAATTAGAAATTATAATCTTGATTTGATCTGAATAAAATTTTTCATTTCAATTCAACTTTTCCTTACACTTTTGAAAATCAAATAATTTTTGAAAACTTCAATTTTTTTTCTTCCCCTTCCTTTTTTGCAACAAAACAAAAAACATTTACATTTCACCCTCAAACATTCCCCCCCCCCTTTTTTTTCATTTCCCTTGTACTAATCTGTAATAGCTTGGGAAGTCTGTAATTAGTTTTCTTTTTTCCTTTTGCCACTCCGTAACCTTTCCAAATTTTGAGAACTTTGAAAAGTTATAAGAAAAAAACAGCAAAAATTGAAAACAAAACACAATCTAGATATCTTTCATTATGTTGAATTCAGCAGCAAAAAGGAAGAATGGAAAGAGGAAGAGAGGAAAACAAAAATCTGAAATTTTGAATGTATAAAATAATTAGTTTTCAAAAAACACACCTGAACTAAAATTCCCATTCATAACAAAATGAAATTTTTAATTTCATTTTGTTTTGAAATTTCCTTTAAAAATAATCAAAAATTATTTATCATCTACATTTTCCCACATACTGTTGTTTCTGATGAAATCCCATTTTTTTTCTTGACCAAAAATATTTCAACCACCTCTAGCTAATGTGGGTTCATATAAATGATTCATTTAGCGCTTAAAAATGATTTAGTCACCAAAATGAGAACTGATTTAAAACCATTCAGTGAACAGGAGAAAAGAGGGTTACATTTGCAATGGATGACCAGACTAATGTAGGAACATTAAAATTGACTATCGGTGCCATACTCAGATTCAAAGTATCATGATTGATACCGGCCTTCTACTAGCAAATCTGGAATTGGTGAGATTCCCCAGCAATTAAGTGATAGGCGAGTCTTGTAAATAGATGGAAACATTCTGATCTGCAACAAGGTTTTGTTTTTTGTCACCACAGGATTAATGACCCAAGAGCACTATAAAAAATAGTACAGCTGCGTGCAGTCCTAAAGAACAGACTAATTAAAGTCCCCACTATACCTCTTCTCACTTGCCTAAAAGATCTCAATACATGAAAGCTTGTGACAAATAGAGGAAAATAAATAAGCAGCAGGAAATGGCTGGACTGCTCAGGTTCAAAGACTGTTAGTTATAACTGAAGAATGACCGTGAATTATCAGTCTGATCCTGTCAGGTGCAGCGCATCTCCAGCATGGATGTGAGTCGCTGACTTCTGCTGGAACTGAGAGCACTGGAATCTGTCACAAAACAGTGAAGAGGCTTTATGGCTCGCCATTATGGCCTTGCTATTAAAAATATTGTTGCCTAGGCAAAAAGATACATCCAGTGTACCTTTGCCCATTAAAAGATATTTGTATAACAATTATTTTTTGGCAACTCCCAGGATTTTGATAATGTGGCATTTTAGACTGATACATACTGAGCCTTGGGTAAGACAAGTGGTCCTGCTAGAGTGGAGAAAACTTTCATACCTCTCAGTTGCCCATTACAACTTTAAGACAGGGCAAGAATTGAAGAATAGGACAATGCAATCACAGCAAGAATACCTGTGGAGTGCATTTAGGCAATTCCATAGTATCTCTAATGTATTCAGGAACAATAGAAAAGTCAGAGTAATCAAGAATCCAACGAAGCCTTTCAAGGGAAAGAATACAGAATGACAGCTCAATGTGGAATATTAAAGGAGGCATCGGACTATACCTGGGTTGTGATTTGAATGTGTTTCATTGAAAGTGTCATCTAGTGGCTTAATTCAATAATTGCAACTGTTTGCACTATGCCTGGCATTCTAGAAGCTGCAAATTGTGTTGAGAGGTGCAGCATGGCTGTGACTTGGCAACAAAACATTTCACTTCCTTTAACTAACACAACTACCTAAATTCCATATCAAGAGGATATATTGGAAGAAGTCATCAGCTGGCATCCCCCTCCACTCCCAATAGGATTCATGTGTAGCCATTAAAGGTTATAGAGCAAATATGAAAAGTTGTAGGGAAATCTAAGATTAGTGCAAATCTGCAGAGAGTTACTTGATCTGAAACTCCAAATATTCTGAGATGAGTATTCATCCAACATGTCATACATTCAGCATTCCCAAATTACAGCAGAGAGTCACTGTGGACTGACTTACTTGAAAAACTGCTGCAGAACACACCCCAAAGTTTCTAATTAAAAAAATAATTTGCATTGACAGCATCTTTCATCTGAGGAGTTGAAAACACTGAGGACTATTACATAGGAGTGGGCAACTATTATTAAACCCAATTTACAGATAAACCAATGCAAAGAAACAGGTATGCTCAAATGAGGGCTTAAACATTAAACAAAAATCAAATACGTCTTAAATAAGGGTGTGGGTAGATGGCTCTTACAGCTGTCTGAGTGAAAGCCTGTCTTTCCAGAAGTTGGAGAGAAACAGTAGAAAACTTGGAATAAGGTCATTCTGTGAGGCTCCTCTTATGTTCTTTCTTTGGAGGCCCTTCCTCCCTGTACCAAAGCTGTTAGACGGTCCTGACTCAGGGTGCCATGTTAACCTCTCTTGTTCCTGGCCATTCTTTGAAATCTCTACCTCTTGGCAATGTGTGTCTTTAAGTGTCAGAGAAACGGCATTTAGAGGTGTTCTGGAACTCAACTGCCTTAGCACCTGATGCACTGGATATGCACAGTCTGATTTTTAACAATCCTGTTTCCCATAGGCACTGACTCCATGGGTGCTCCAGACCTGGACCATCCACGGAAAAAAGATAGCGGGTGCTTAGCACCCACCAGCAGACAAGCTCCCTCCCTCCCTCTAGTGCCTCTCACTCACCAGCAGCCCCGCTGATCAACTCCTCCCCCTCCCTCCCAGCACCTCCCAAAGTGGAGGATGGAACGTGCTTGGGGGAGGGGGCAGAAAGAGCATGGGACGAGACAGGGCAGAAGTGGGACATGAGCAAGAAGAGACGTGGAGGGGTGGAGACTTGAGGGAAGGGTTGGGGTGGGAGTCTAACACTCCCCAGTGGAGAGGAAGTCAGTTCCTATACTGTTTTCTAGCTTTCCCCCCCCACCTAATTATTTCTGGTTTATGAGCTAAGTTTCCATGTTTGCTACATTTTATTATAAAAAATATGTCATGACAACTCCTAAAAAAGATTTTATAAAAACTGCTTAAGAATCATCTCCACAATAACAGATGGGTGACAGTAATGGGGGCCAGGTGCCTAAGTAGGCCTATTAACTCCACAGGCTGCACCTGGAGGAAGAGCCAGGTTGAGCTGTGCAGGAGTAGGTGGGGCCTATAAAGTCAGGAAGCTGGCAACCGACAGGAGCTGCTGCTGGGAAAGGGCAGTCACTCCCTGGGAAGAGGAAGGAGGATTTGGAGCTCATACACCTAGAGTAAGGAGGAGAACGAGAACAGTAGGAAGCAGGCCAGGGAAGGAACAGTGAGGGTTTGGAGAGGAAAGCCCAGAACTGCTAGGTGTAGGGTTCCCTGGACTGGAACCCGGAGTAAAGGGTGGGCCCGGGTTCCCCTACCAGTCACTGAAGGAGTGGCACTTAAGGCAATGAAAGGGAAGACTGGCTAGGATTGTTGAAGAAAAGACTGTGATATATCCCGGAAGGGGGAAAATGCTGAGTGACCTAACCAGAAGGCTGAGTCATGAAGAGGATGCTGCAGTTCCTGGGATGAGGAACTGTTTAAGTAGCGTTTTTATTTGATATGAATAGCATATAGTTCAGTTCCATATATAGAGTACAACTCAGTTTTGTCAAAAGGTTTTGTTTTAGCAATGGGATTTAAATTAGCCAGGAGAGGTTATTTCTGATTCAGCATTGACTTTAGACAGAAGGCTTATAGACCACAATCCATCATACTGACCAATATTGTCTCACTGTTTCCTTGTACTCCCTATCTGTCTGTATCCATCTATTGTCTCTTGTCTTATACTTGGATTGTCAGCTCTCTGGGGTAGGGATTGTCTTTTTTGTTCTGTGTTTGTACAGCATTTAACAATAGGGTCCTGGTCCATGTTTGGGGCTCCTAAACACTGCAGTGATAGCCAGTATTATGGGCTAAACTGCAAAACCCTTACGCTGAGCAGTACCCTACTCCACAAATTCTCCCACTGAAGTCCAGTGGGACTGTTTGTCATGTAAGGTACTATTCAGTCTGAGTAAAGGTATTGCAACCTGGTCCTACATGTTTAAAATTCAGTCCTACTTGAAAAGTGATTCTAAAAATGGCATCATGGGTTTATTGATGCACAAGGAGGAATAGCATCTAACTAACATACCTCCTATTAGCACTTCAGAGCCAGCACAGTGCCTAAAATGCAATGCAAACATTAACATTAAATAAGCAGGAAGGAATCTACATATACACAAAGAGCACATCTTTCATATGTGTAGGTTCCAGGTTTTCCAGACTCTCTTCTGACTAGATCTACATTTTAAGACCACATAAAAGTGCAATGAGTACCGGTTTTTTTTTGTTTTCACTCTGACCGTATAAAAGCTGACTATATAAAAGCTTGGGTTTTTTTTGTTGTTGTTGTTTTAAGGAACATTGTTAAATTACATTATGTATAATCTTGGTGTTCTCTCTCTTAAAAAGTTATTTTAAATTGCATAACCTACTAATACTGTCTCTATCCAGGTTTTAGCTTGATCCTACTTTTGGATCAATTTAATTTTAAAACTGAGTGTGGTGTCATCTTTCCAAAGCATGGCAGTTACACACCGGAATGTCTTGTAGACTTATAGAGGAATCATTTGAGCTCATTAGTGACCAAAGGGCAAAGCATCAAAAAGAGAGCTGCAAAGAGTGTGAACCCATCAGCCCTGTGCACTATGACATTTTTCTAGCTTCTTTGGAGGAAAAAAAACAAGATAACTTAGGGTATGTCTATACTTACCCGTCGCGTCGGAGGCGCGGGATCGATGTTCTGGGTTTGATTTATCGCATCTTGTCAAGACGCGATAAATCGAACCAGGAAGTGCTCCCTCGTCGACGCTGGTAATCCAGCTCGACGAGTGGAGTAGGCGGAGTCGACGGGGGAGCCTGCGCGCCGCGTCTGGACCACAGGTAAGTTCGAACTAAGGTACTTCGACTTCAGCTACGTTATTAACGTAGCTGAAGTTGTGTATCTTAGTTCGACATGGGGGGTTAGTGTAGACCTGGGCTTAGCTGCAATTTTTCCTCACCAGTGGTAATATTGTATTAGAGCCACATTCCCTCACCACCTGCTCTCCCTTGATTTGAGCTGGGCAATCATTGTGGTCTTTGTATTGAATGATCACAGTATTTCTTAGGGTGGGGACCCAGGAGGTCAGACAACAATTTACACGAGTGGTGGCCAAGAGGCTACAACAGTGATATTCAGAGCAAGGTTTGGGAGCCACAAGGGACTTTAATGTGGCTCCTGTGGCTCTTTGCAGCACATATTAAAACACTGTGAGATGTCAGGATGCTTTCACTATGTTATTAACCAATTGTAGAATACTTGGTCAGTTGTGAGAACAACATATACAAAAAGTAAATGAAATAATGAATTCACACTCCTGTCTCTCTTTGGGGTGCTGGTGATCACTAATTTGGCTCCTGAACCACTGAGGTCTGCGCATCACTGGACTACATCTTTATTTCAATAACTTAAGACAACAGCTAAAGGAAACGTGACTTTGTACAAGTAGAATCATCCCCAAACTTCTTGCTCTCCATCCCAGACCACCACCTTTCCATATTCAAATATTAGTGTATACCAACTGGCCACAGGCATAAATAAGACCACCTGCACCTCATTAGTATTCAGTGGTAGTGGAGCAGCAGAAGCAGCCCTCCTGTCTGCCCTGTTACTTACAGCTGTTTGAATGCAGCAAGGCCTTAAAAGGACAAGCAACAAAAGCATGAGTGACTTTATCTTTAATGCCCTGTTACCACAAGGGTGCCTGACTAGAGCTCTTGTCAGTGGCATTTTATTTGGAACACATACCCCCAGTCTCTGATATACACTCACATACAGGCACATGCCAAATTCTGCAAGCACATGTGCTTAACTTTATGTGGGATTACTGGAACTACTCACATGTGTAAAATTAAGCACATGACATGGTGGGTTTATATACAGTCTCTAGTCACATCAAATACCCACACTGGTAAAATTCCAAGATCAGTTTATTGGAGGTTTTTTATGCAAAGAACATGCAAGAATCATGCCTAGTTAAGGACAACATTATACATCCCATGCTGGATCTCTGAATCACTCGTGTGTGATCTCTGTAGGATTATGGTAAACGCATGATGGTGTAAGTATTTTCTAGAGCTGATTGGAACATTTTATATTGAAACCACATTAATACAAAAAGGGAGAAAAAACTGAAAACATGTTTGTGAAAACCTTTTCCAGCTGGCTCTGTTATTTCCTCTTGCAGGTAATATTTCATAAGTGTGTGAGACTTTGCCATTCAAACTGGGTTTCTTTTTAATCCAAGTACTTTTTTTTTCATGCAACAAAACACTTGAGCTTTTGCATTCGACAGCCAGTATACCACACACACACCAGGGGCATGTTAAGACACAGAGCTACACATCAGACCTCATCACACGCATAGTGATGAGGCTGAACACAGCCCATGGAGCATATTGTTGCTTGCTTATAAAACTGACTGGAGACATTTCGTTAGTGTGACTGGCTGCTTCCCAGGCTGACAGGGTAAAGAGAGTTTTAATTTAAATGGATAGTACCCCAAAGCAAAGCACTGAGAATCTGTGTTTACAAGTCATTTTTAGCTCTGCTATATTTCGTTTCATACAAAATCTTATCATGAAACATTACATAAGACTAAAATTACAACATGACAAGGCATGTATACAAGTATTAACAACACCTTAGAGTCACAATCAGTTCCAAGTACAATAAACAGGTTAATAAAAGTGAGTTAACACTCAAAATATTTTGTGCCAGGAAGGCATGTGATGTTTGAAATGCAAGAACTATGTAATTATAGAGGAATTCCTATTTAGCAGGGCTGTCATCAGGGGACGGCAAGCAGGGCAGCTGGCCTGGGTGCAAAGCCGCTCGGTTGGGCCAGCCCTGCACAATGGGGATCAGGGAAGAAGCACCACCTCCACCCCTGACTCACCTCAGCCTGTCACCCAGCCTATCTGGGTTGGTGGGGCACAACCAAAATAATTCAGACCGGGGGAGTGGCATGTAACCCAGGGTGCCAGACCACATCATCTCTGGGTGGAAAAATGATGAAAAAATGATAGATGGTGCAAATATGCTTGCTCGCCCCAGGGTGCTAAATGCCTAGTTATAGCTCTGCTATTTAGTTAGGTTTAAAGTAATAGAGAATTATAAAAACTTATAATTTTCTAAAAAATTATACAAAAAACACAGGAAAACAGCACTCTATCTGTAGAGCTATGCTTATGAAATATTGTGATTTAGAGATGCTCCCTTATAAAGGACAGTGTTATGACTGGGAATTTGGAGATGTGCCCTGGGTGTGGGGGTTGGGAACACTACCTGTGTGTGTGCAGCAGCTCACTATGGAAGCTCTCCCATTTGTTTTATTCCTTTCTCGTTCATGGTTTGTTATTTAATGAACCCCGAGATCGTTACACTATCGAGCACCTCAAAGGGCATATCTAATTATCATTTGCTATTTGTTGTAATGGACAAATTGACCTTGTAAAACAGGTTTCTGATGAAACTCCATGGCTTTCATAGTAGTATTAGTGGAGTTTGCCACTTACTTAAGTAAACATTTTTAATATGACTTGCCAATGAAAATCTAAATCTCAAAATTGGTTGACCATCATGACAATGTTTGAACCAATTTCTTTTTCTCCCCTGTGCCCAATTGTGTTGTGTATGTTCTAATCAGATAGATACACACACACAGTTAATCTATTCTGACACATATACATTTCTTTGTCCAATTTCTATTTATATGGGAGGGGGGGATTGCTACAGAGAATGTTTTTCCAATAAGTTTTCTTTGATGTCTGTTTATCATGATTTCTTTTTCTTTTCTTTTTTTTTTAATTCAAAGATCCAGTGACAAATAAGTCAATCACATCCATAAACTTTTACCTTTACCTCCTGACCAAAATGTTGTGATCGTTCTACAATTACAAACCACATGCATAAAACCAAAGTTCCCTATATTACATTTAGTACACAGATGCAAAACAGAGTTATGCATCATGTTCTTTAGTTTTGCAGCCATTTATAATCTCTCCTGAAAATTAAATGATATGCTCCAGTGTTTTACTATTTAGTCATACAAATTTAACCTGCTCATATATCAATCACTGATTATCCTCTGAATAATCTGTATTTAATTCTGCATTCCACCATTTTAATGACCTTTGAAAATATCCTTCATGACCACCAATCAAAAAACAATATAAATTAGAAATGTTTAGATCTTGTTGGCATATTAATCATTTCACTTTCCAAAACACTCAGCCGACGCTCTTTCAGTTCAGGTCTAAAAATGCATTCAGATATTCTCAAACTAATGAGAGTCATATGACTAGCTGGAATGTGACAGAAAAATTATATGCCCTTACCAGACACATTATTTACCTAATTGTGACTTTTTCGGGGCCCCACAGTTTATAAATGGAATACTCGAAAAGCGAAGGAATCTAGTTTATACCAGGACATGAAGCCTTCAGCCTTAAGAAACACCAACTAGTACAGAACACTTCTGTACATCTCCACAGCAACACAGGCTACCACGAGCACATGAAACCTGTCCTCCTCTCTCTATGTTGGTTTTCCAAAGAATGTTAAGTCAAATTCACAGGCTCAGTCCTTATCTTCAAAACACCCTGGGCTGAAGCCAGAGACCATCTAAAGATCTGGGATGAGGTCATGGTTGTCAACTCTGCTCCCCAGGCACAATGGAACTATAGAGTAACGGTAAAGCTCATCTGTGTGGCAGAAGAACTTCCTCAGTGGCCGGTCTGAGCATTGCCAACCTCACCGAGGTGAGGCTGGAAAAAAGTCCAAGGTACATTTTTTGATCTACCTTCTTTAACATAACATGTATATTTAAAATCAACACAAACAAACAAAACACTATGAAGAGGAGAGAACAGACAACATATAGAGATGTTAGTAACATTAGTAACACTAGTAGTGGAAGGTGCTCAGTGACAAGCAAGTACAGTAAAGTAGCAATATCAAATATATATAAGGAAGATCTATTTTGATTTATTTCTACATTACACTGATGTGAAATGAGAGCAATATCATGTAAACGCTACTGAAACTTCAACCCTAAACTAAACTATTTTGTTCCTAGTTCTCATTTATATTAAGGCTCCCTTTACACTGCTCTGGCTTTAAAGCTGATATAAATATATTTCCAGAGTAATGTGGCCTTAGTGTAAACAAGAATCAGGCCTAGGGTGACCAGACAGCAAATGTGAAAAATCGGGAATGGGGTGGGGGGTAATAGGAGCCTATCTAAGAAAAAGACCCCAAAATTGGGACTGTCCCTATACAATGGGGACATCTGCTCACCCTAGGCCACTTGTATTTAGGAAAAGGGATTGCCAAACCCAAAGGGGCTGCCAGAGCCAGTCAAAAGTACGCATTATACTCAAAAAGTGCAGAAATATTTTTTTTGGTCATCAGTTGAATACTGCCTCGGCAATGGCTTGGATCTTCTAGCGACTGGTGTGTCCAGCTTCCTTGTTCTTCAGATACTGTAGTTTGAAGTCAGTGGCACTAATTTTGAATAGTAATGATAGCACTGCAGTGCTCCATCAAAGCCTTGGTTTCAATTATTAGTGCAAATACTGAAATAATAAGGCTTCTCTATGGAAACAGGCATCCTAAACAGAAAAGTTAACAAATGCAAAAAAGAAAAATTACTCCAGAGATTTTCATGGTACGTGGCTACCCTTTTACCAGTACGCAGAAAAAAATCATAACCAGCTTGTGGTCAGATCGTAAAAGTATATAACCTTTATATGTTATAAGCATGACACTTCTATATAAAAGATAAGCACTGATGCATGATGTATGAATAGCATTCAACCACCTGAACAATTCAGATTTTTGGCTATCTTGAAGTGTGACCTTCCCTTTTTGTAATGAATCTTTAGCTCGAACCCATCCTATGATGGATGTGTTGTACTGAATCCTGTGAAAAGGAAATATAAAGCTACTGTTAGAAAAAGGGGCAAAATTTCACAAGTGAAACATTCCCTTTAATAATGTACATGTCAATTATAATAGAAAGATCTAATCCCAGATACCATTTTAGTAGGAAAAAACTGAGTAATGACTGAGTTTACAGAAGTCTCAAATCATCAAGTGAAAATCATTTGACAGATCACATATGACATTTGTCTAGTACCAGAATTTAAGACAAATATGTGTTTACATTAAAGATGCACATGTTCCCCACTCTGCTAGGCCATGCAAATGGGAGATGCCATATGAGTTACTTCAAGTAGCTCATTACTTGGAAGTGTGTCATCCTTTGTACTCTGTGATTCCCCTCAGTGCAGCCAGTGACTCAACAACCAAAGCCAATATGGCCAGGAAGATAAGGAGGACAGTCACGCTACATAACCTGCCAAAGATCTGCAGGGTTTGGCTCAGGATTTCCTGAAGACCCTTGGGAATCTTTTTGATCTTCTCTCTTTCCTGAGCACCTAGTTCAGCAAGCACACACAAATAGCTGCAGAGTTTTTGAATGACATTAGAACCATGCATGTACGTTTTTGTACAGGTGGAAATATGCCCCCTACCTTTTTAGACGCCAAGATTATAGGATATCTAGTTATGTCACACCATTAAACTTTCTCTTTCTTTATTTCTTTTTTTCATAGTTTGCGTGCTTCTGGAGAATTCTGGATTGACAGTCCTGAAGACCAACATTCTGTATTTATCCATAAAATAGGCACATCATTGATAACAAGAATGCAAGCTTCCTCACAATGGCCCCGGTCAAGGAAAACACGTTACCACATGCTGAAATTCAAGCATGAGTAGTCCCCACTGACTTCAGTGGGACTACTCACCTCCTTAGAGTTAAACAAATACTTAAGAGCTTTCCTAGATTATGCCCTATGTTAATTTATAGAGCCCTGCACAGATACAAAATTTATATCTGCAGTATATCCGTGGAGCTGGAAAGCTCTACCGGGAACCACAGTGGAAAAAGCAGCTGCCCGCCGGGCACTCACTCCCAAGAGTGAGTGTCCCATGCTGTACTGCCCCCAACCCCACCCACTGCACTAGTGCAACCAGGAATAGCTGCCAGTGAGCCTAGTGCCTGCCCCAGTGGGTGGGGAGAGGGGTGGTACAGCCATGCCGGAGGAGCTGCCAGCGCGGGGTGCTGGTCCCTGGGAGCTGCGTCCCACCAAGCTGCTGCTTTCATCGCTGCAGTTCCTGGTAGAGCCCTGCAGCTCTGCAGATACCAATTCGCATCTGCAGATATAAATTTTGTATCCATATAGGGCTCTAGTAATTGAATGTTCTTAAACTCTGAGTTAACACTGTGAAGTAGAAAAAGTTATTCAGTTTTCAGGTCCATTCAATCTTTGGACATTCTGCTGAGGCTGCCACCAAAGCACCAGTTGCAGTGGTGAGGTTCTGCTGTGGACACTTATCCACTATGAACTTGGCTGAACAGCAAACTCGTTGCAGAAGAGAAGACGTACAACATCAATAGAGATGGGCCAAAAGAGGAAACTTCTCTGAATCTCCTGAAAAATAAATGGTTCATATAAAATGTAACATGGAATTCAAGCCCAGATAGTTTTGCAATACAAGGCCTCCCTGGAACTTCAGTAAACTGCAATAATAGAACACTAGACTTGGCTGCATTTGGACTGACAAATCAATGAAGAAAGTCTAAATATTTCCCTTTGCCAATCTCCACAAACAACATTAATGAAAAGAGAAGAGGTTACCAAACCTTGATTATCCTCAACATTAAGACTTTGGTCTCTAAACTTTTGCCATCTATCAGAAATAAGGGAATGTAACTAAATTATCTGAGCCAATTCACTATTTTAAACCCCCGCAATCATTATTTGCATACTTGTAGCATGATAATACTGTTCTGGATTTCTTAAAGGTAATTAAGGAGGATAGCTGTTCTGAGACGAGGTACAAAAATTTGCTACACATGCTTCTCATTAGAACTGAGCAACGAATTCACAGCATATAGGGTTTAATTCTCTTATGACTCCAGTTTTACACCATTGTCACTCTGACTTCATTGGAGTTGCACATGGTATGGACCAATGTACCTGAAAGGAGAACCAGGCCCATAATTTACCCAACCAGTGTAACCTTTTTGGGGCTCTTGTAATAGTTGATATAAGATCACTTTTCCCTCAAATCTGTTATTCAAAATTATTTTAATTTTTTAAAAAATTTACAGCTCAATTATTTTCAAATATTATAAATTGAAATGGTTCAATGCTATTGGTCAGAGAAGTCATATGGTATTGTTACTGTTTGCTGCTTGAACAATCACAAGCATTTCTGTGAAATTTGTTTTCTGTGAACATTTTCCACACAACAGGCTGGCTAGAATATTTGCAGAAAGTGATCACAAAGGGAGCCTGGCTAAAGTACGTTCATTAAAAACAATTCAAGCACTATCTGCCCAGCATTAGTATTTAGCATGAAATTTTCTGTTTAGTGAGAACTTATCAACCAAATTTAAAAGTTAATTATGAGAGGGAGGGATTTTGTTGCCAAGAAAACAAATCCACAGCCTATTTCACTGTGATGCTGGTAAAAGCAGGTACCGGGTTTTGCCAAGTCTGTCAACTGAGCATCAACAAATTCATAGCTGGAAACCAAACCAGCTCATCTATATGTTTATATTGCTCTGGATAGGTGGTGGATTTGTAGGAATGTTTTTAGACTCTATAAAAATGCTTGTAAATTGCTGCATGCATTAATCTTACTTGTAATGTCTGTATCCCATGTTGTTAGTTTTGCTTTATAATTGTAAAAATGCCTGCTCTGAACTTGTGAACCTAGGAACCAAAAGTGGTTCCCCTGTCCATGTAGCACAGGCCTGCACAACTCATAAAGCGGCGAGGGCCATATTACTCCAAAGAAAACAGCTGAGGGCCGAAACCCCCCGGCCCAACGGAAACACCCCCTCTCCCCCCAAGCGCCGCCCACCCCACGGAAACAACCCCTCCTTCCCCAGCACTGGGGTGTGGAAGCCTGTAGAGGGGGAAAGAAACAGCATGCATTGGGTGACCAGATCACAGCAATAAAATAAGACCCGCCCCTTCCCTGCTCGGCCCCACCATCACACCCCTCTTCACCCTCCCAGGGGTCACTATATTACTGCACACAACAGTCAATCAATGCAGTTGTAGATAAATCTCTGCATTATGCATTTTTGTATAACTTTTATATGACTTTGTATTGAACCTTGCTAATATGTTATAGCGGGCCCCTAAGGTAATATAATTAAGGTAAAAGAAAAATGTCTTTTTGCTAGAAGTAGAATAAGATCTTCCCCCCACTTTGTATTCAATTGCCCTGTTGAATGAATGAGGGTGAATGAGGAAGGCATGGAAGGCAGGCACCTCCAGACAGCTGCAACCCTTAGAGAGGAGATGGGAACCAGAGACAATCAAAGTTGTCAAGTGGGCTGACTAGAGAAGAGCAGACATACTGACGGCCTCGGGGGTTAGAAGCAAGCACCTTCCTTTGGGAACACCCTCTTTGCAGCAGTGGGACAACCCCCAGCCCAGAGACAAGCAGCAAAAAGGACCAACGGACACAGTCCCAGATTTTGAATCTGAGAGATTTGTCCCCCTCCAGCCATCAACTCGCCGCTTGTCTCCTCACCCCCCCCCCCAGTATAAAGCCTCGCCGCCACTGCCCGCCCACTCGGCTCATCATCCCCTCACCCCCCCGTGCCTTGCCTCCTCAGCACCTCCCGCCGCCCGCTCGCCTCCTCAGCCCCCCCCACCACTGGCTTACCTGCCACCCTGCCACTGCCCACCCACTAGACTCGTCATCCCCCACCCCGCCTGGCTCGCCTACTCACCCCCCGCCACCAGCTCCCCGGCTCCCCCCGCCGCCAGCTCACCTGCCTGCCCACTGCTGGCCTCTTACCTTCTGCTGCTGCCCCTGCCGCTGGCTCACCCTCACTCCCCAGCCTGCCACTGGCCACTTTACCAGACCGCCCACCCGCCGGCCGGCCAGCCGGCCCTTGGCTTGCCCCACCCCGCTGCTTGCCTACTCACCCCACCCGCAGGCCGCCTAGTGATCCCACCTACTCACCCCCCCGCGGGCTGCACAGTGAGCCCATGCAGGCCACATGTTGTGCAGGCCTGATTTAGAAGAACTAGCAAGATTAAATGGACCATTATGGGACATCACAACACAAAGGCTGGTTTAATGGTCCTCTTACACCCTTGAAAGTGCTACATGCAAGAAATCAAACCCCCCCTTGAGCACCACTCTGCCCCATCAAAACAACCCCCCCGAATGCTGCCCCGCCCCATCAAACAACGCCCCCCCAAGCGCTGCCCCGCCCCACCGAAACAAACTCCCCCCTCTCCGAAGCGCTGCTCCGCTGAAACAAAACCAAAAAAACAACCCCCAAGCGCCACCCTGAGAAAGTTAAAAAAAAAAAACCACCCTGAGCGCCGCCCCGCCGCCCCAAGATTGGCCGCCCCTTAGAAGGTGCTGCCCCAAGCACGTGCTTGGTCGGCTGGTGCCTGGAGCCAGCCCTGCTCATTTCTATATATATGTTGCCTGTTTTAATTTGTAAATAACTAATTTTTTCTACTTAATAAATCCTTAATTAGTGCACTATATGATTGGTTACCAGTGTTGTCTTTGGTGTGAAATCTGAGGCACAAATTAATCTGGGGTAAGTGACTGGGAGAAACTTGAATATTTTATGATTTTTGGTGTAAGTACATTTATCACTAACTCTAGCTCACCTGGGTGGCAAGATAGACTGGAGTGCCCAAAGCGACTGTCTGTGATTCCATGGTCAGACTGTTACAGTGATCCAGGAGCTCACATTTGTTACTGGGTTGGTGAAATTTAATTATAGAACATACCACCAGTTTGGGGTGTCTGCCCTCCTTTTGACAGTCTACTTCAAGGTTGGAGCTCATGGTCGTGAACCACTCCAGATAGTGATACAGTCAGTATATTCAGTTTTTGATTATTCTAAAAAAATAATCAATGTTCCTTCTCCAGAGGTTCATTTCTAAATAAGTAATTCTGTTATACAACCCCTCTAGACAAGGCCATTAAGACAGGCTAACACTAGAGGTTCCTTGCTCCAAATTTTGAATGGTTCAGAAACTTCAGAATGTAATGTCCGTGTTATCTGTAGAGCAATACTAGTTTAGGTTTGAAAAAACTGGTTAAACTCCATAGATAGCCTCAACCAGGAACTTTCCAGAAAGATTTTAGCTCCCATTTTAACATGTACACAGTTGCTTCCCAATGTATTTTTATTTTCTTGTGGCTCTGTAGAGTTATATTTTCAATAAAATAAAAGCAGACTCCATTATATTAGGAGCATTGTATGAGCAAAGGAAAAAAACAGATCACCTGTGGTATTGTAATTGTATTTCCCAGTCAGTAAAATTAATCTACATTTTCCCTATCCTGTTCCCAGGAACTGAGTCACAAACCTGTCAAAAATTTACTTGCTTATTTTGTAGGAGAAAGAGGTCAAATTAAACTATTTGGAATGGATCTTAAAGAATGATGCAAACAATGGACAATAATTTTTAACTTGTATTTTATCTTTAATTACCATCTGTCGAGATTACTATTTTTATCTTATCAGTAGACTTAAAGAAAGGGTAGATGCAAACCTTTAAAATGAATATTAATAGCTTTTCCGTTTCATACATTCATGCATTGAAGACAATATTAAGGAAGCATATTTAGCATAGCAGTTTAATAGTAAAACTTATGTTTTATTCATGTGATCTAGACATGAAATTTCCCATTATTAACTACAAGAAATTATTTTAACTTTTAGCCCTGGTGTCTCATCAGGCTTCTCAATCACAGAAACAGTTCAGTAGGTTCTATATTTACACACTTTACATTTAAAGGACTCGGCACTGCCTGTGAAGCTGATGAGCAGCATCTATAAAATTAGATGTAGATTGATTACTATCACTAAGGGCTCGTTCCTGCAAGTTGCTGAGCAATAATGGAAAGGTGCTGAACAGCCTCAATTAACACTGATACTGGAGTTGTGGCAGCTCAGCATCTCCCAGGAGAATTGAGCATCTAGCAGGAGTGAGCCCAAGGAGAAATAAAGTTACCTGAGATTTCTGTGTTGATTATAGCTCACTGTTATGCTATAAACCTTTATATTAGCGGCTTTATAATGGAGGTTATTTTGATTTGAATATGGCTCTTGCTGAATTGAAGCCTATTATAGAGAGGTGGCTCAGTAGGGTTATTACATTAATTTTTCATCTCTGGAGACCAGAGTCCAAATATTCAAATTCACCATAGCCAGGAAAATCTGTACTGCAGAAGCCCAGGACTAGGAGAGCATGTTTTTCCCCCATCAAAACAGATTCATTGTCAGAGCTTCCCCAGGAAGCAGTCACAGCATCTATTCATCAGCAAATGTGAAATTAATAGATGGTCTCCATCCACTTTCTAGTGGTCACTGGTATTCACTACACAATCCCCACCAGAACTGGTACTCTGGCAGGTAGCCTCAGTGCAAATGCCAAGGCTTGTATAATCATGAGGACTGAACTACCTTCTTATTCCTAAAAAATGTCCCTCTATGATGGGGTTGAATCACATTCACATGGGCAGCTGGGGAAGCTTGCAAAGGTATCAACTTTCCTGTTCCATGAATAATAGAGGATTTCAGAACTGCCACAACTGGAAGGTTGTCAATCTGGTGGCATTCACAAGCTGGCAATTCACAGAAAAAATTAAGCAGTAAGGCCGCTTTAGAATGCGTTGAATAATGTGAAGACTTTTGCTGCATCATTGTCAAGTATTAGAGTCTTAGGTCAATGTTTATTTTTTGTTTGGCTATATTTTCACAGCACATTTCTAACCTGGGATTAACACTTCTCCATATTACACAAACATCTTTAACACTAAATGGGCATTTTTTTGGTTACACCTGACACTACAAAATGAAATATTTTCATAATGAAAACTGTCCATCTTGCCTGATATTTGCACAAGGGCTCTCCTAGCTAATATCATTTTCTGTTGATATTCTCATTGACACTGGTCAGAGGAAGAGAGCAGGGTTTTTTCCCCTAAGAATAAATCTTAGCAGGTTGACAATTACACAGCAATTTGGCATTCTGGGTAAGTGAAAGTAACAAGAGCATTGGCTGTATTCAGTTAAAATTTTTTGCCAAAGGCAAGAATATAAACTGGACATTGCATGGGACTATTATGTTTTCCACTCACAGTTGAGTCAAGTAGTATCCCGCCCTACCACTACAACAAAGTGACTTGCTTCCATATCTTATTAACATTTGCTGTCTCTAGGCTTCACCCAAAACTAAAAAGAGGTGTTAGGCCCAAAAATACATAGGGCACGGAAACCAGAGTAAGAGGGGAGAGGGAAAAAGGAAAATAAAAATAAAAACACCCTAAAAGAATCACTGCTTTACCTCTCTGCAAACTATATGCTTTGCACATATGTTCTAATTAACTAGACAACAACTGAAGATCTAAAGATTGTATGTATGATCAGCATGAGTGGCAAATGATAAATCTGTCTACAATATTTTAATCAGAGAAATTAACAATTGGCTAGAGGGAAAGAAGTAATTTGCTAGAATGTGTTTATCATCAAAGATCAAGACAAAATTAATCGGCAATTGCTTATCAGCATGGTCTACATCAAAAGGAGGTCTTAATGAATTCTTCATTAACTGGAGCAGAGATTCTAAAAGGCAAATCTATAATTCCTCTGTAAACTCAGGTTTCTTTTCAATATGGAAGAGTGGACTATGATAACACTCCCAAGTAAGGATCAAAAAGAAGCTATTACAAGAACCGCATATACATATTTTGAATACTTCAGCTGATAATTTAAATAACCTTGAATAACTTCCCATCCTCCCTCTTTTAATATCAAAATATCCTATCCGTTTCATTTCACCCATGCAAACTAATAAACAAACCTCTGAAGGACAGTAGAGGACTCAGTGCATCCATCAGCAGATTGGGTCACTAAGGAAACAGTACCATTAAGTGAAGCCTGATATATAGGGCAGACTGTAGCCTGAATGCAGCGTTTTTGAAGGTGATGGTCTTTCACCATCCGCACATATATCTGTGCATTTTAAAACTAAGGGCATGTCTACACTTACCTCCAGAACGATCGATCCAGCAGGGGTTGATTTATTGCGTCTAGCGAAGATGTGATAAATCTACCACCAAGCACTCTCCTATCGACTCCGGTACTCCACCGGAGCGAGAGGCTCAGGCAGAGTTGACAGGGGAGCGTTAGCTGTCGACTCACGGCAGCGAAGACAACACGGTAAGTAGATCTAAGTACGTCGACTTCAGCTACATTATTCACATAGCTGAAGTTGCATAACAGATTGATCCCCTCCTAGTGTAGACCAGCCGAAGATGACTAATTCTGATCAAAATACACTTTGATTAACAAAATGTAGGCTCCCTTTACTAGGGGGGGCCTCTGAATTTTATTGGGAGCGTTCCAGTTGGGAAGATCCTGTGTACTGCAATCTAGCCTTAGGGTCTGTCTACACTACCCGCTGGATCGGCAGGCAGCAATTGATCCAGAGGGGGGCGATTTATCACGTCTAGACGCGATAAATCGACCCCAAGCGCTCTCCCGTCGACGCCTGTACTCCACCACCGCGAGAGGTGCAGGCGGAGTCGACAGGGGAGTGGCAGCAGGCGACGACCCCCCCCCCCCCCCCAGTGTAGACCAGGCCTTAGTGACCACAACTCTCATGATGCCTTGGGGAAAGAGTGTGAGACTTCCTCTCCCAGGGAGTGCAGAGAGAGCAGGCAGCGGGCTTCATTTTGGGACTGGAGCTGAGTTTGCTTGTGTAGAGCTCTGTACCAGGAGCTGCTGCTAACTGCTCGTAGGAAGCCAGATGCTGCTGCTGCTCAGAGCCTCAGAGGTGGTTGGTGGCTTCACTGGGGCCAGGGAAGAGACTATTGCTGTGTATAGAGCTGACTGAGGTGGGCCTGCATTGAAGGAATTGAGAGCAACCCCTACCCCTATTTGGGAAAAGTACTTGCAAGGGAAGAGGCACAGCAAAAGAGATGCTAAGAGGTTGTCAGAGGAGAGGCAGAGTGGTCTTCCCATCAAACCAGAACCCAGGGTTGTTGACATTTGGTTCAATTTTCAGTGCTGTTATGCAGCTTGTTGACTGATACACAGAATCTAGCTTCAGATCTTCAAGTGCACCCATGCAAGTATCTAGGACTCTGAAATCCCGAGGATTGTACACTGCGGGGTGGGATAACTGGTGGCAGTGTAAATGCCAATTAGATGCATTTAATTTATTATTGTATACTATATTTGTTAACTGATTTTATTCAACTGTCCCCTGTGGATTTAAATTAGTAGTAACATTTAATCTTAGTCTGTTATATTGTTTCTTTAAGTTGTTAAGTAAAGTATACTGTTAAATTAAGTAACTCTAAATATATTGGATGTATATTATTTATAATTGGTATTTTTGAGTTAGACCCATGCCACAGATGATGATGATAATGATTATTAGAATAGGCTTATTCCTGGAGGTTCCCCCAAGGCACACGACTGAGTGTGTACAGGGGGCAGTCAAGTGGAGGCACTGCCAATTGTAAATTCCTGTAGGAGTAAAGGGATTGCAGCAGAGGGGTAGATAGAGGATTCCCACCTATCGAACATCACTACTAGGATACTCAGGATCTCCTTTGCTGTCAGCGACATCAGGCACCCAGGCACACAGTTAAGTGTTGCCTGCTCCCAAGTAGCCCGCGGGCAGGGCGAGGGTCACAAAAATATTCCTGTAGTTCATTTTGGTACACACAGGAACATAGAAATTAGCATACCACATCTGAGCAGTGGTCCACTATTCTGATTTTGATGGCAGCAAGCACCAGATGCTTCAGAGGAAGGTGAAAGAAATTCTGTAGCAGGCATATTTTGGTCTCCTGTATATATTACCAACTAGTTTCATGCCAACATTAGTGCAGCAATGATACAATGAATTATGTTCACATTTATACGCAATCATGTTTCTCTCTGAGGCCACCATAGTTGCATAGATTGGTCGTTTTCAACTTTTTTTTTTCATTTGCGGGCCCCTAAAATATTTTGACTGGAGACACGGGCCTCTTTGAAAATCTTAGACACAGAAATTCTTAAATCTTATATTGCCTTTGTAAAATAACCTCAGCTTTTGATGGGCAGATAACCAAATAGATACGATAGGAGCTTGGAAGTGGGGGAAATTATTCACTTTTCCACATTTAGCCTGTCCTTTAGACTAAGTTTAAACTTAGCTTTTCCCAGTGCTCCAGGTTACTTCCCAGTTCATTCAGAAGCAACTCCAACAAGAACATGATGCAGAGATTTGTCTGAAATACAGTCCCCATATTTCCACAGATTGCAACTTCGGGTTCTCTTCAAGTCTCTCTCACTTGATCATCATGCAAATGAAAATGATTGCTCAGCTTTGACTCAGATGTCAAGTATTCTGAGGTTGTCAGTACACCTTGGAAAACGATAAAGGAGAACTTATCTACAAAAAAGTGTAGCACACTGACTCATCCTATCAACATGACAAGGATTGCTTACAGTTCCATCCTAAGTAGTGTAGCCTTCCCATTCTTATCTAGCTATGTTCTGTGCAGCAGTATAAAAACTTTATTTTGTTTAACATTTTAAGGTTCAAAGATTATTGCTCATCCATTTTAATATATATTAAAGAGCTGTTATAAACTGCAGTACTGCATTACAAAAAAAGAAATAAATAAATAAATAGCAGCTACCGATAAAGCTTATTTAGCCCAGAATCTCAAAAGAATTTTACCAACATTGGTTAAGCTTCACAACTCCCATGATGGGTATGTAAATACTAATCGTATTTTAGAGGTGGATAAACTGATGCCCAAAGGATCTAAGTGACTTGCTTAAAGCCACAATGCAAGTCAGAGGCAGAGCGGGGAACAAAACCCAGGAGTCTCGGGTCAAAGTAATCTATTCCAACCACTAGCTTCCGTTGCCTTGGAAAGAACATCCATATTTGACTGGATTCAGAGCTTCCTTTGTATGGCAGTCAGGGCCAGATTCTGTCCTTACACACACACAGCTCTCTCTAATGTCATCAAAGTGTCTATCTGAGGACAGAATTTGTTTTTTTAAGGAGAGTGAAGGAAAATGCCACAAAATTCAGTTTCACTCAGTTATCTATATTAGCTTAAACTATTATTTCCCAACTTTTCTAAGGTCAAATCTCACAGGTCATGAAGTACTGAACTTGTTGGTAACATCAGAGATACACTAATTTGCAAAGGAAGTTTCTATTAAGGTGTGCCGACATAATTGATTTGCTAGGCTATTTTGAAGAGAACAGAGGAATGCGGTGATATTCTGTGAACCTGGCAGGTATGAGGCAGAGATATGGATATTGTGTTGAAGGCACCAGTTCCAAAGTTTTACCGCCTCTGTGCAGAGGGAGTGTGACCAGACCGGTCACACTCCCCGTCTGTTGACATAAAACATGCATGCGATGTTGTCGGTCATGAGTGGGCCATTTAGGGATCTGCGGCAAAAATTTGTCAGGGGACAGTACTTGGTCCTGCAAGTGAAGGCAGGGGACTGGCCTCGATGACCTTTCAAAGGTCTTTCCAGTTCTATGAGATAAGCATATCTCCATATGTATGATTCGAATTTGGAGGTTTTGGATGATGGGAAGGAAATGGAGGTAGACATTGTGTACGGTCCTGAGCGCTAGCAAACATATGTGAAGCTTGGTTTCCGAAGCAACCCAGAGACCTGAATGGTGAGGTGGCCCATATGTGCTCCCCATCCTCTGAGGGATGCATCTGTGGTGACAGTAATGGAAGGAGGATCTTGTCGGAAGAGAATTCCGGTGCAGAGGTTGATGGGAGAGGTCCACCACAGAAGTGAGTACTTGACCTCCCGGGGCATAGTTAGTAACTTGTTTAGCCTGTGCTTATTTGGTTTGTATACCATGGCTAGCCAACCCTGAAGACATTGCATGTACAGGCGAGCATTTGTGACCACAAATGTGAAAGCAGCTATATGTCCTAAGAGCTGTAGGGATTCTCGGACTGTAGTCTGTGGGCTGGCACATATCTGGGTAATAAGGTTGTCCATTGTGTGGACTCTGTCCTGGGCAAGAGATGCAAGACCAGTGGTGGAATCGAGGTGGGCGTAGATGAAGTCGATTTGTTGGGTAGGTTGTATGGTAGATTTGGTTTTGTTTATTTGCAGGCCCAAGGTGCAGAAGAAGAGTTGCGTGGTTTGCTTCTGAATGGGAGACTTGAGGAGAAAATCATCCAGATAAGGAAATATGAGGATCCCTTTTTTTCCTGAGATGTGCTCTTACAACTGCTAGCACCTTGGAGAAGACATGTGGTGCAGTGGAAAGGCCAAATGAGAGGACTCTGTATTGGTAGTGTTGCGCTCCCACAGCAAACCTGAGGAAACGTCGATGGGCAGGGTGGATAGAGACATGGAAATACGCATCTTGGAGGTCGAGGGTTGAAAACCCATCTCCTTGCTCCAGCATCAGAATTATCATTGGGAGAGTAACCATCCGGAATTTCTGTTTCTTGACAAACTTCTTCAAATGTTAAAGATCGAGGATAGGGCGCCAACCGCCATTTTTCTTTTCTGTCAAGATGTAGTGGGAGTAAAACCCTTTCCCTCTGTGTTGAGGGGGTACCTCCTCTATTGCGCCGAGATGTATGAGGTGGTGTACCTCCTAGCAGAGCAATTGTTCGTGAGAGGGGTCCCTGGAGAGGCGTCCCTGAAGAGGGTTGGGATGGGTGGGAGGTAAGGAGAGGAAGGGGATGGCATAACCTGATCTGATAATTTCCAGGACCCATCTGTCCGTAGTGATGGTTTTCCAGTTGGCCAAGAATGGATGCAAACAGCGTTCAAAGAAATGGTTGGTTGGAGTTAGCGCTGGAGAGGATGCAAGGTTTTCTATACCCTCGACCAAGACTTCAAATTTGTTTATTTGGGTTAGGAGGGTGGGGCGCCGTTGTTTGCGGAGGGCAACGTCGTTGGTTCCTGGGCCTATGTCGTCATTGCAGATCATATTGTCTTAAAGGTGGATGTTGCGCAAAGGTATGGTAACATGGTCATTGGTATGGCTGATATCTATATTCTCTCTTCTTTGAGGCAGGCGTTTGGATGCCTAAGGATCGGAGTGTGGCACACGAGTCCTTCATGGAGTGAAGGACCTCATTGGTCATAGAGGCGAAGAGCTTGTCTCCATCGAAGGGGAGATCTTCGACCATACTCTGTATCTCCTTTGGAAAGGAGGAAGCAGCAAACCACGAAACCCGCCACATGATGATGGCCGTGGCTGTGGATCTGGCCGCTGCGTCCGCAGCATCGAGGGCAGCTTGAGGAGCTGTCCTGGAGATCAACTGGCCCTTGGACATCACTGCTTTAAACTGTTGTCGTTTATCCTCCGACACATCATCAATAAATTGCATTACCTTAGCATAATTTTTGTGGTCATATTTTGCTAAGAGTGCCGTATAGTTCGCTACTCTAAATTGCAAAGTGGAAGAATACACTTTGCAGCCGATGGAGTCCAGTCTCTTGTTATCTTTGTCCGATGGAGTGGATCAGAAGTGTTGGTATTTGTTTCTCCGATTGGCCGCGTCGACCACTAGCAAATTAGGTGAGGGGTGCATAAATAGAAACTCAGAACCCTTAGATGGGACAAAATAGTTGCGGTCCAGTCTCTTGCTAGTGGGTGTTATTGTGGCTGGGGTCTGCCAAATAGTTTTAGCAGGTTCCATAATGGCTCCATTAATTGATAGGGCTATTTTGGAAGAGGTCGTAGCTTGCAGGATGTCGGTAAGCTCGTGGTGTGTTTCAGGTACCTCCTCCAGGGTAATTTGGAGCCCTTTAGCTACTCTCTGAAACAACTCTTGAAAGTGAGTGAGCTCATAAGTAGTGGGAGGTGGTGGGGGTATCATGACATCTTGTGGTATTATCACTGTAGAGGAGGTGTGCGGGACAGTGTCCTCTGTTGGGGTGGCAGCCACTTCAGGTCTTATCTGGGTTTCAGTGCAAGTCGGCAGTGGGGAGGGTCTGACACCTTTTCTCCGGGCAGCCTGTGGAACACCTGAGCGTGGTGTGGTGTAGGTCCATGGACCCCAGTGTGGCCATTGTCCCGGGGGGGACGGAGAGGGGGATCAGTGGTCCCATCCAGGGATTGCCATACCAGTGTGGATAGCCGTGAGGCTATGGAGATCGTGCTGTAATTCATCTCCCAGTTGTAGGTAACTTCGTTGGAGGGGCTTGAAGTGGTAGAGGAGTACTGAAGGTAGGGTCCTAAAGGTCTTGGTGACAGACCTTAATTCCTCTGGCTGTAAAAACTGACGGACCAGGAGTTGGTGCTGGTGTAGCTGGGGGAGGCAGAGTCTGCTGGGGCATCTGCTGATGCACCGAAGGATGGCCCTGGGGTGCAAGCTGGCTCAGCAGAGTAGGTGCCCCGAGGTAGGCACTATAAGGGAGGCTGGAGACCTCAGGAGCCTCGATGCCAAGAGTGGCGGCTGCAAAAGTGGCACCGCATGATCAAAGGTCGGTGCCGCAGCTGCTGCTTGTACGTTCGGCACTGTAGCAGCTCTCAGCACCGTAATGACAGAGGTGGCCGAGGGAGAGCTGAAGGAGGCGGGCAACTGAAAGCCCTGAGCCTTGGCACCGTGTAGTGGGGCAGCCGACTCAAGGTCGGTGCCTGCCGAGTGAAAGGTATTGAGCCTCGGCACGGCAATTACCGGAGACAGGAGAGCCGGTTTTAAATTCTTCTATCTCAGCTGTGGGCAAATGCTTTGAGCAGCCTCTGAACTGCTGCTGGGCCCAAGAGATGGTCTGCTGGGCCTTCCCATAAACCAGGCAGTATAGCCAATCAGGCAGAGCCTATTATAGACCAGCTGTGCTTGTTAGGTTGCCTGGAGACTGGCTCTGCTGTTTGACAATAAAGAACTTACATTTTGAGATCTGAGTCCTTCCACCACATTCACCCCCCCCCCCCGCCCCAAAAAACAAACCAAAAAACCAACCCCAAAACAAAAAACAGTCATTCAAGTTCTGTTACTGGAGGGCAGAGTGTACAGGCAGATCTTATTTTTGTTGACACAAACTCATATATGAATCCTCCCTAAACCAATTTATTTTTTTCTATCTCTATTTATGGTTTAATAGTCTTATGTTTTGCCTACTTACGTTTAAGATCTAATTTACCATCTAGATAATAAAAGTAAAAATATGGGAACTGTTGACACTGGTGGAAACAGAAGGAAAATATTTCTTCCAGCTGTAGGTGGATATTGTAAAGCCCAGAGTTCATTTTTAAGATTGGTAATTTTGTCAGACAACTTGCTTTATTACCTAATACCTATTTTTGTTGAATGTATGTTGCATGTCGAACGCTAAAAAGTAGCTCAAGTGGATCACTCCCACACCATGTGCTGAAGCTGGCAGTGGAGAAATTTGTAGGCAACAGGAAACCTAGGAGCTAGAACCAAAATGGTGCTTCAGAACACTAAGGCCTTGTCTTCACTACCCGCCGGATCGGCGGGTAGCAATCGATCTATCGGGGATCGATTTTTCGCGTCTCATTAAGACGCGCTTAATCGATCCCCGATCGCGCTCCCCGTCGGCGCCGTAAAACCACGTCATCGACCGGCGCAAGCGGAGTCGACGGGGGAGCTGCAGTGATCGACGCGCCGCCGTCTTCATGGTCAGGTAAGCCGATTACGATACGCCGATTTCAGCTACGTTATTCACGTAGCTGAATCTGCGTATCGTAGATCGACCCCCCTCCCCTAGTGTAGCCCTGGGCTAAGGGTCAAAATAAAGAGAAGTAGCAGTAAAACTAAAGTTAAAAAGTGGGAAAAAAAGAAGCAAAGAATAAGAACCTGGGGGTGGACAAGTAACAGAAAGGAGGACAAATGTAGAGACACATATAAATGACTTTTTGTTACAAAAACAGAAGGAACAGGAACAATGATTGTGCTCTGCTTCCATACATCATCCCTCCCCGCCATGGGAATTTCATTGGTTTCAACAACAGGAGGAACTATCACGAATTCAACGTTTTGGTAAGCCGCTAGCCTATCATGCAAGAAATTGCTTCACCTCAGATAGCCAAAGAAATGTTTTGACATGAAGGCAGCAAAACGTTTTCAACAAAGGGAAATTCATAAAGTTAGTGCCTGAGTCTTAGATGGAAGGTGCTAGAGAAGAGCAAAAGATGATTCTCTTTTACCCAGTGTACTTTGTGCTTGGAAAACCCCAACCCTAGCGGTTTCACAATTTTGGAATGTCTATACTGGCCAATAAACCATATAAACCATCGGATTGGAAAACATTTAAGAATTTAACAACATACCATAGCCCTGGCAAAAACCCACCGTAGATAAGGTTTTGGATTTCAGTCAGTATTTACAACCACATTTAAAAAGATTATCCAATGTAATAGATATGTGTTGTCGATTAATCGCAGTTAACTCACGCAATTAAGGCAAAAAAACTAATCACGATTAAAAAAATTAATCGCGATTAATCACAGTTTGAATTGCGATTAATCACAGTTTTAATTGCATTGTTCAACAATAGAATACCAACTGAAATTTATTAAATATTTTGGATGGTTTTTTACATTTCCAAATGTATTTATTTTAATTACAATACAGAACACAAAGTGTATACTGCTCACTTTATATTATTATAACAAGTATTTGCACTGTAAAATGATAAACAAAAGACAGTATTTTTCAATTCAGCTTATACAAGTACTGTAGTGCAATCTCTTTATCGTGAAAGTGCAACTCAGAAATGCACTCCAAAACAAAACAATGCAAAACTTTAGAGCCTTCCAGTCGACTCAGACCCACTTCTTGTCCAGCCAATTGCTAAGACAAACACATTTGTTTATATTTACAGGAGATAAGGCTGCCAACTTCTTATTTACAATGTCACCAGAAAGTGAGAACAGGTGATCGCATGGGACTTTTATAGCCGGCATTGCAAGGTATGTACGTGCCAAATATGCTAAACATTCTTATGCCCCTTCATGCTTTGGCCACCATTCCAGAGGACATGCTTCCATGCTGATGACACTTGTTAAAAAAATATTTCATTATTTAAATTAGTGACTCTTTTGCAGGGGGAAGGGGGGAAGGAGGGAGAGAATTGTATGTCTCTGGCTCTATTTTACCTGCATTCTGCCATATATTTCATGTTACAATTGTCTTGAATGATGACTCAGCACATGTTCATTTTAAGAACACTTTTGCTGCAGATTTTACAAAACGCAAAGAAGGTACCAATGTGAGATTTCTAAAGATATCTACAGCACTCGACCCAAGGTTTAAGAATCTGAAGTGCCTGCCAAAATCTGAGAGGGATGATGCGTGAAGCATGCTTTCAGGAGTCTTAAAGGATCAAAATTCCAACGCAGAAACTACAGAACCCGAACCACCAAAAAAGAAAATCAATCTTCTGTTGATGGCATCTGGCTCAGATGATGAAAATGAACATGTGTCGGTCCGCTCTGCTTTGGATTGTTATCAAGCAGAACCCGTCATCAGCATGGACGCATGTCCTCTGGAATGGTGGCTGAAGCATGAAGGGATATATGAATCTTTAGCACATCTGGCATGTAAATATCTTGCGACGCTGGCTACAACAGTGCCAGGAGAACACCTGTTCTCAGTTTCAGGTAACATTGTGAACAAGCAGCGGGCAGCATTATCTCCTGCAAACGTACAAGAAGCGGGCAGCATTATCTCCTGCAAATGTAAACAAGCTTGTTTGTCTGGGCAATTGGCTGAACAAGAAATAGGACTGAGTGGGCTTGTAGGCTCTAAAGTTTTACATTGTTTTATTTTTGAATGCAGTTATTTATTGTACATAATTCTACATTTGTAAGTTAAACTTTCATGATAAAGAGATTACACTACAGTACTTGTAATAGGTTATTTGAAAAATACTCATTTTTTATAGTTCAAAAATCTGTAATAAAAATAAATATAAAGTGAGCACTGCACACTTTGTATTCTGAGTTAGAACTGAAATCAATATATTTGAAAATGTAGAAAAATCCACAATATTTAAATAAATGGTATTCTATTACTGTTTAACAGTGCAATTCATCATAATTAATTTTTAATTGCTTGACAGCCCTATAATAAATATACAAAAGATAGTTACTGCCTGATGTGTTTTAAAATGTTAGGAGAAGCTGTGGTTAGAGCATAAGACTGGGCAGTCTAGATTTCTATGTTCTATCATTGGACTTGGGAGCCATATGATCTATAGTCAGTTTTTTGTATTGTTATGCATCCCTGAAATATGCATAAACTTCTTACATTTTAAAACTCTTTGGGGAAGGGATCTTATGTTTGTACAGCTCCCAGCACAATGAAGTTTCAATCCTGACTGGAGCTTCTAGGTGCAACTTCAATATAAATACCAATCAGCTACTAACAGCAAGGTACTGGACTTAATCAAAGAAAGAAAAAACAACCAATTTGGTATTTTTAGCCAAACAGAGCAAGTTAAACTTTTCTACCCTATTTACAAAGGTAAGCATTTTTGTGTCATTCATACAAATAGATACATTTTTGACAAAGTCTGGAAAGCAATACTTTAAACATTTGATTTTTGAACACTAACTTTTTAGTAAGTGGGCACCCGTTTGGCGAATAACATCTCTAAACAGATATTGAACTAGTAAAGGAGCTTTTGTGTAAGCGTTGTTCGATAATAATTAGTACACCAAAAACGTGGGATGTATAACTTTTCAGAACTGCCTTTAGAAAAAAAGTTTCAAAATATTGTTTAAAAAGGGTGTATAAACTAAAGCACCTCTGCTTCCTTTGGCTGAAGAAACCCCTGTATGATTTTGAGGAAAGCCAGGGGAACACAATTTTAAAAATTTCATTTCCTAAGTGCATTTTTATACTGTTAGTTATACTGAATAACTCAAGAAGAGAAATAGGCAAGATGTCTATGGAAAGAATTTAATGAGGAAGTTAATATAAGCACCTATTAGGTACAGAATAAGGAATGTTATAGGAAATGCTGGCCCTTCAAAAATAATTTGGCCAACCATATACAATGCAGCATGACCAAAGGATAAAAGCCAACAAAATCTTTTCAATTTCTTTATTGTAGAAAAACAAAGGCTTACACTTGACTTCCAAAGAAGCAATATTATTTCATTAATTTAAGATGTTAGTACATTAAGTTATCTTCAGAAACCTTTAGAGAATGCATCCATCCAAGATAAAATAGAAAACCCGCCCCCCTTCTCAGTGTACTAAGTTCTTTACATGATCAAATGAAAATCCTTTCATTTTACACCACAAGCCTGTCTTAACCCATGTTTCAAGCTAAATGGGCATTTTAAATATAAGATTGTGTGTGATTTCCCCCATCCTAGGCAGACACAGATGGGAGCACAGCCTGATGAAAATGGCAGTGCATTTAAAGCTTGGATTTTTGTATGTTGGTACACATCTGGTTATCCCGACAATTCATAAAGTGACTGACAGACACGTGCCCTTCTATTAATTCTAACTGATCAAACCACCAGAAATTTGGCAGCTTAATGTTACTTCCACACCAGGCACTACTGAGTCCTATTTCTCACGGTACACGTAGGTATCATCTCCAGTTCCATCTCTCATTAGACCATTTCTCAACAAAGTGTTTGGCTACTATTGTAGCCACAGAAACTATTGACAAAATAAGACTATGGGGTGGTGGTCAAAACTGAATTCTATGCAACAGCATTCGGGGTGGGGGTGGGGGGAAGCTTTTACAAAAAAATCTAGATTTTTCTAACCACAATACAATGAGCAGTGAAGTCCCAAAAAAACCACTAACTTTTGTACAATTATGTATTCAGACTCAGATGATTAGCTGAAAAGACTGATATCTTAACTGAAACCTCCACAGCGGAATAAAAAGACAGAATCACAGATAATGGATAAAGCAGCAAGATATTCCTCACTGCTGAGACTCACATTCTGATTATTTAGCACTGAGTTCTGCCAGCAGTGAAAGTTACTGGAAGCTCAAGTGGCCTGCTATTAAGTGGAGTATTTTGTAACATAACACAACTGCACCTGCACCATGTTTAAATAAGTTTTGCAACAAAATATAAAATAACTACAAGCATCTCACTCTTCAAATATAAGACAACTAAAACTAAAAGCTCTGGAAAGTCTTCCACAACTTAAAAAACAGTGTTTAAAAAGATAACTCAATTTTCTATTTACAACCAAACTACCCAAATTTAAAATATGTATTTCTATTTATTATAAATGAAAAGAGGAAATTCACATGGGGGGAGGGAGGGAAGAGGCCAAAAAAGCCATACTACACACCTGCAATTTTTATATTTGATAAGTAAAAATACTCATGTTTCTCTTCCACAGAAAGATCGTCATTTCAAGTAGGGACAGTAGGAGAATCTTTTTCCTAAAGAAAATGAAAATGCAGGATTCTAGATTTGTCAATTACTACAGCTCAAAGAAAACCAATGAGGTTTCTGAAAATAAATTCTTAATCTCTATGATGTACTCATCTTCCACCCTTCCACTGCAAAGTCTCTCAAGTCATGCATTTATAGTTTGTTGTGTTCTGCACTGCAGCTTCTGTACAAAGCCAGATGTTACTAAACTATTTTAAAAGAAGAACCAACGTTCTTTTACAACAGGGAAAAGAATGCAGCAGTTGCTGCCTCAAATTCAATTTACCTGCAGATTAATTCCAACACAAAATCTTCTATTTAAGATGATCCATATTTATATTTAAAATTATTTCTCTTATTTCAGTGTTATAGCATGTAATATATTAAGTGATTAAGTTGCCTTATACAGAAGACATTACTATATGTATTATATTGTAATAAGTCCTTTAAAAACATCAAAGCTAGAAAAGCTTATGGCTCACTATCCAACTGAATCTTATATAGCTTCAGTACTGAGAGAAAGAGGAGTATACGTTTGGTTGCTATGGAAATCTCCATGGCATCAATGCCAACCAAAGAACCAAAGGTTGTTCTGTGGCTTATCCCTTGAGATCTCAACTCTGGAGAAAATTTAGTCCCGTTCAATGTCATGGGGTTGTATTCAAAATGACTTTCATGATTAAATAGCTAACGAAAATACATTTCACTGACAAATATCCCTCTATCAGTGCTAACAATGGCTCTATTAACTTTCCTTCCACAGTCTACAACTTGCAGTCAAAAGCTATCTCAAATGCAAGGAACACCACCAACCCTTGCTCAAAAATGTGTTTTTAAATCAAATGTTTTTCTCTTTAAAAATAAGTCACAATCTGCACTTAAAGCCTGGTCTACACAGGCAAGTTTTTTCATCCAAATGCAGCTTTTGGTGACAAAACAGCACAGGTGTACGTGCTGCAACGCCACTTTTTGCGCCAGAAACCCTCAGTTACAGTGCTGTAATAAAACCACACTGACGAGAGTTATAGGGATTTTTGTGCCAAGATTCTGGCCCCTTAGTGCCAGTGTAAACACCGTGCTTAATTTTAGCGCTGTTATTGGCCTCTGGACGGTGTCCCACAATGCTCACACTGACCACTCTGGTCAGCAGTTTCAACTCTGCTGCCCTGGCGCCAGGTAAACAACATTCTGCCACTCCCGCTTTAAAGCACAGGGAATTTTCAAATTCTACTTCCTGTTTGCTCAGCGTGCAGAGCTTACATCGCATTTTCCCAACTGACCATGGTGGCTGCACGCAGCAAACGATCTCCCACTTGCACCACTGCAGAGCTACTGGATCTGCTAAGTGTTTGGGGGGACGAGGCTGTCCAGTCCCAGCTAGGATCCAGCTGTAGGAATTTCGATAACTACGGCCAGATTGTGTGCAGCTTGCATGAAAAGGGATATGACCAGGGCAGAGAAAAGGTGAAGGACCTGAGGAACGTGTACTACAAGACGAGGGAGGCAAACTGTCGCTCCGGTGCTGTGCCCCAGACTTGTCATTTTTATAAGGAGTTGGACCCCACCTCTACCGCAAAGAGCACCGTAGATACTTCGGCGGGTCTGGAGCCAGTGGGAAGTGGACCTAACCCAGAGGAGGAGGTCATTGATGAACATGTGGAGCCCAATGATACGTCCTGTCAGAAGCTGTTCTCCACTTCAGTCACTCTTTGGCAAGCCACAAGCAGAAGAGACCTCTGGTAAGTGGTTTTGCTTTGTGAAGTTCTGAAGCAGGTTGAGGGCAGAGAAATGTAGAAGGCTGGCTTTGTTTCTGTGTGCTGGGCATTTCCCCGCACAGTTAGGCGGAACAGGCAGTTGATGCACACCAAGATTTCATGGGAATCCTCCAGAGAGATCTCTAGGAAACTTTCCTAGAGGTACTCAGCAATTCTCTGCCAGAGGTTCTTTGGCAGAGCTGCTTTGTTCCTTTCCCCATTAAGAGACACTTTCCCATGCCACTCTGCAATTACTTGGGCAGGGAGCACACAGGCAAGCAACATAAGGACCGGGCGGAAGCTGCAAGCATGTAGCAAATCCACCCTTGCTTCTGCTTACTCTCAGGAGTGAGCTATCTTCCATAGTGACCATCACCTGTGGAAAATGGTGGGAAAGTTTAGAGTGTTGCCCCCTATAAGTGCCCCGCGACCTTTATAGATTGCTTTTCTGCAATAAACAAGGCCCCTGCCTTCACTCACTATTCATGGGGTCTTCTGCCTGATGTGCGCTTCCTAGGATCATCAAGAAAGTGATAGGTATGTTACCAGCAGTGTATTGTTACTGTTTCAATGCTCTTTGTGTAGATGATTGTTTATTGTTAATTATGCCTATCCAGACCTGACCTTGAGAACCAACCCCCCAACAGCAGCAGAGCATCTGCACAAGATAAGAAAACTTCCGAAACGGACCAAGGAAGATATGTTCCAGGTGGTGCTGCATCAGTCAGAGGCAGAAAACACTGAACGCAAGAAGTGGAGGGAAAGCGAAAAGCAGGAAAGACAAGAGAAGGATTGACACAGAGAGGCTGGAGTGTCAAAGGAACATGCTCCAGACTCTCAACCACTGCAGACTGAGTAGATGAGTGCCTGCCCTCCCCTTTAGCACATTCAATACTCTTGCTCATGCACTCCCCAAACTCACCCTACACATTCCTTTCTGGCACTTGGCGCTTTCCTCAACACTTCACCCTCGCAGACAGCTTTTCAAATGAAAGCTGGACCTTAACTCAGCTATGAAAATCAGCCCACTGCCTGTGCCTTCTCCCCCACCAACAGTGTGCCTGTGTGTCCATGTGGTGTTGTGGTTTATTTGGCAATAAAAGCAATGTTTTTTTTAATTATAAGCACTCTATTTGTTTCCATGCAAGGTATGATACCTCATGGCACCTGCATGTCAACAGGCATTTTTATTAGTTCCTTACAACGAATCCTAGGTCTTAACCATCACAACTGCTTCCCAGCATACCAAATGTAATTAATCATTGTAGTCCCAAGCATAGCAACAAACATTACTGGTTTTCATCTTCAAAGTGTTGCCTCAAGGCATCCCTGATTCTTGTTGCGCCCCTTTAATAGCCCTGGTACCTGGCTGCTCAAAATCAGCAGCCAGGCGTTCTGCCTTGGCAGCTCACCCCTGAGTAAACTGTTCGCCCTTCCCTTCACAAATATTATGCAGCTATACCCATGGGAATATTTTCCTCATTCAGGTCTAACCTGCCATATAGGCATCGCCAGAGTGCCTTTAACTGGCCAAACACACATTCAATGGTCATTCTGCCCTACTCAGCTGGTTGTTGAACTGCTCTTTACTGCTATCTAGGTTTCCTGTGTATGGCTTCATGAGCCATGGCATTAAGGGGTACGCCAGGTCTCCCAGGATCACTATGGGCATTTTGACTTCCCCTATGGTAATCTTCTGGTCTGGAAAGAAAGTCCCTGCTTGCAGCTTACTGTACAGGCCAGTGTTTCTAAATATACATGTGCCATGCACCTTTCCAGACCACCCTGTGTTAATGTCAGTTAACGCCCACTGTGATCCACAAGTGCCTGAAAAACCATGGAGAAGTATCCCTTCCGATTGATCGCAAAGTGGTCCGGTGTCAGAATTGGAATATGCTTGCCATCTATCTTCCCTCCACAGTTAAGGAAACCCATTTCTGCAACACCATTCACAATTTCACACACACTGCCAAGAGTCACGGTCTTTTGCAGCAGGATGCAAATAATGGCCTTGGACACTTGTTTTTACACAAGCACAACAGTTGACTTCCCCACTGCAAACTAGTTTCTACACTGCGATTGCCACATGCTTCTCTACCAAGAAGACAGCTCTCATTCAGGAGTCCTTGCTCGGCAGGGCTGGGGCGAGCTCAGCACAGCTCCAGGGAATCCGAAAGTTCTGCAGCCACTGCTCATCATCCCAGACTTGCATAACAATGCGATCCCACCACCCATTGCTCTAGTTTCCTGAGTCCAAAAGCGACGTTCCACTGTGTTCAGTTCCTCTATGAATGTCAAAAGCAATCTAATGTTGCTGCTTTGCATGTCAGGTAATTGTGACTGACACTGCCTTTGTAACTTCAAGAATAACTCCACTGCCACTTGTGATGTGCTAGTGAGAGCTAGCAGAGCAGTGGAAAGCAGTGCGGGATCCATTCCTGCAGATAGATGTGGCGAGAAAAGCAGAAAACAAGGGACAGAAGTACATGGAATGCTGGAAAGGAAAGCAGTGCATCACAGGGCATTGAACCCTGACCCATGCTATCCCGCTAGTGGAAGACAATGTGAACACACAACAGCGGTTTTCTTTAAGCTTTTGGCGAAAAAACTCTACCAGTATAGACATAGCCTAAGATTACTGTGAATCATAAACCATTCAAAAAATGTTTTGAAGAGGTCTTTGGTTAAAGCCCGTTTTTACAGATCTGTATGAAAGGATTAGCTGTCTGAGGATGCTTATATTTATTCTTCCACCATCAAGCTGCACTCAGATTTTTCAGAATCTGTAGATAATTTACACTAGGAAAAAAATAATAAGTTTTACTTGTAAAGCCCAATCAAGGACTGACATTCTCATGACAAAACTTCTTTATAATGCAGTCCCCAAACAATTTTTACTTGTTTAAAATACTAGTTAGTAAGGAACTATTTAAATAAATAACTCTCTCTTAGGTCTTGTATTTAACACAAGTTCTGTGGGAAACTGCCAGTAATTGATTTTAGTACTGCCATATAAAAAAGCAGTTATGTAATTAATAACAAGTTATCTTTAACTTTAAAACATAAAAAAAGGTATTTCTTTCAAAAAAATGTGCAGTAGCTAAAATAAGAATGTCTTTATGGAAAGCCCAAGCCATCTTTAGCTACCATAATTTCAAAGGGTTTGTAAGATTTACGTATTTCATTCTAAGCTTTCCTGCAATTTTTCCACTTCTGTTCCTATAAAAAGATGATCCTGATATATGTCAGCCACAACGTTACTAGAATATCACATGTAGCAAGGGCTGTAGCATATTTTACCTGATTGTTGCCTGTGAACAGTTTACGAACATTAATCTTCAGAGACAACAGTCAGATTAATAAAATGTTAATCAAAAATAATTAAGAAAGCATTCAGCTCCCCACCCTCCCCCCGACCATATTTGATAAGAAGATTTGAATACATGCGAGTCAAAACTAGCAAAATACAGACAAAAGGTCCTCTTCTGTGAAGATCATCATTAAATGACTGACTTCAATAAATAAGGCTATTTGGAAATTCTACAGAATCCTTTAAACTAGGCAACTTAGTCTTTTTTCTTATCAAATATATGTTTCTGTCCATGTTCTCCATCTGAAAGTTCTGCAGGTTTTTCTTTATTTTCCTGCTCTTGTTCTTCCTCACTGCCTTCATCTGTAAGTTCCCTATCTCCAATTTCCTTTTTAGATGTCTCATTTTCCTCTACACCTCCATTGGTGTCGGCTGTGCAGATTCCATAACACATGATGCTAATGACACCCAGTGGCAGACCAAAGAGAAAGCAGCCCAGAAGTGGAGAACTCTTGAATACAGACTGTTGAAATATAATTTGAAGTCAAAAGCATTTTAGGGGATATTTAAGATACTTTACAGCATTTCTTACAAGTTTCACTACATTTATTTCTAAACACCCTAATAGATTAAATCAGTGTTTTTGGAAAAGGTGTAAGAGCCATTATGCCAATGCTGGTTTTAACTTATGAAAATCTTTGAACCTGAAGAGAAATGGTTTCACTAGGAAGCTGAAAAGTAGTAGGACAACTATGTATTTTGTAATTTGAAAGGAGGCATGAGAAACTGTTGAGTTTAATATTGAGACTTTAAAAACACACTGAAGTTTGGAATGTGCCAGTAGTAGCACCTAATACTAACCTTACCTGACACTTCCTATTAAATGACCCTGTCTTTATTTACTTTGCCAAACTTTAACTGTTTGGGGCTGAAATTTTCAATGTCAGGTGTATGCTTTAGGCGGATTTTTATCTCACTCACACACTCACACTCCCTGAGACAGACACTTGGCATTGAAAATATATACATTATATATAAAGAGAGATATAGATATATAAATTTGATCCAAAAGAGTTCAGTCATTTCTGAGAATGAGGCTAGGGAAAGTAACATTTTTATATGTTAAAAGAATTCTGGCAATCTTTTCTTTCAAAAGAGCTAGTGCCCCAGGCTTTATAGCAGGGACTTGACATTTGGCAAGTGGGTGGCCTTTGTGCAGAGATGGCCTTTTAACATCCCCAGGAAAATTTATGTACATTTGGCCAAGTTGTAAGCCTACCTCGGTTAGTACAAGCTCAGTAGAGACTTGCTAGAGTTTAACAACTAAAATCTCAAAGATTTCATCCTCACTAAGCATGCTCGAGCATGCTCCCACTTGGTTTTTTCCAATGTTGGAAGTTATGCAGTAAATGAGGCAGTGGACAGAAGGAAGAAAAAGGATGGTCTCATGGTTTAGACCGCTGAATGTTGCTTTTGAGAACTGGATTCTATCCCTGCCTCTGACACAGACTTCCTACTTTATGCTAGGCAAGTCATTTAAACCAACCTTTCATGGGTGGGCACTAATTGAGTGTTCTTATTGTAGCGATATCTGACTTGAGATGGCTGGTATGATTTGAAGTGCGGTGCACTCTTAGCTGCAACTGAACTTGGTGGGAGCTGTATTCTGAACATATGAAGTGCTATATAATTTTAAATACTCTGAAAATCAGGTCCCAGATGTCTTAAATCAGGCACTCTAACCTAGTGGATAGTTTTGACCTTAATCTCTCGGTGCTCAGTCCCCCATCTGTAAAATGGTGAGAGGAGTTATTTAAGTTAAGAGCCAATGTGTGAACAAGAACAAATGGATATAAAATGGCCATCAACAAGTTTAGGCTTGAAATTAGATGAAGGTTTCTAACCATCAGAGGAGTGACGTTCTGGAACAGCATTTAAGGGGAGCAGGGGAAGGGGTAAAAAAACCTAACTGGCTTCAAGACTGAGCTTGTTAAATTTATGGACAGATTCATATGATGAGACTGCCTACAATAAAAATTGGCCCATCTGAGGCTGTTAGTAAGTATGTTCAACAGCCAGAGATGGGACACTAATGGAGGGCTCTGAATTACGGGTGTCTGGCTGGTGGATCTCGCTGATATGCTCAGGGTTTAACTGATCACCATATTTTGGGTCGGGAAGGAATCCTCCTCTCCCTCCAGGTCAGATTGGCAGAGACCCTGTGGGGTTTTTTGCTTTCCTCTGCAGCATGGAGCACAGGTCACTAGAGTAAATGGTGGATTCTCTGTAACTTGAAGTCTTTAAATAGTGATTTAAAGACATCAATAACTCAGCGGTTATGGTCTATTACAGTAGTGGGTGGCTTAGTCAGATGATGTGCAGGAAGTCCGACAATGATCATGATCTTCCCTTCTTTTCTTAAAGTTTGAGAGTATCTCACAAGGGTGTTGTGAAGACAGAGTAATTAAAGTTTGTGAAGCACTCAAACTGTAGTGATGAGCACCATATAAAAGCCTATGCAAAAATTAATAATTTGTCTTCAGAGCAGGGTGCAAATAATATGCAGTAAATGTGGCGGGAGGGGGGGACGACATGTTTTCCTGTTTAATGTGCGCACATTAAACAGGAAAAAAACAAAATACTGAATAGCTGCTAATTAAGTGTGCACAACCCATGCTGTACACTGAATGAGGGTTCCTCTGGGAAAAAAAATAGTATGTGATCATGTCATTAAAGACAGTATCCTGAGGTGTACGCTTAAGCAGGATGAATTAAAGTCTCACAGATAACTTTAATACTGGCATTTCCTAACTTTGGAGTGCTTGACTTTGCAACTTTAATATGTTCTTTTAATGTAGTTTTTTGTGTGCAATTTATTTGCTTTTCTGCGGTGGGAGGGAAATGGTTTTATCCAAATCTTTCCACTAAGGTCTGTTAACCTTAATTAACCCATAAAAAGAATGGAAACCTCTCCCAACAAGCATACATTTACACAACAGATATTCAGTACTACATCTGGACTTTTTCTAAGCAAAAAATAAGACTAGTAACCTAAAATACAGCTTTAAAACCCATTATACCTTAACGGAATGGACTGACAGTAACATTTTTAGGTGTAGGTAGGTTCCATAACTGTCAGTAAATGGGTTCCGGAAATGTCAGAAACAAAGCTTTTGAATAGCTTTTGAATCCTCCAGTGTTATGCCTTTTAACTTGACCTTATTTATTTTAATTGACAAGAAGTAAAAAGGAAACTGTCCATCACATTACTGACACCAAACACTCAACATTTCCGTACTCTGCAAAATATATTTCAAAACAATCTATAGAATTTTCTTTAATCATTTAAGAGTATTTTTTTTAAATCCAGAATGTGTGTAATTACTGGGAATATATTCAGTGACTTTTGAGTAAAGGCATTTTTGACACTTTAAAAAAAAAGGCATATAAGTCTTTTTGAACTTGAAAATATGATGCTATTCTACTTTATATTCTAACTGCATGTGGAGTTTTACTTACCACTACAGTAGACTTGGCATCATAAATTATTCTCTTGATTCGTTGCAGAAACCCATCACCACCTTGTGCCTGAAATTTCAAAAGGAAACAGATATCAAAATAATCAGCGCTGTTCAGTTAAATTTTACAATAAGTTCACATTTTATGTTTCATTTGCCTCCCTAATTTATGCAGCCTTTAGTCACTCCAAAGTACCTTTATCAGTACCTGTTTTTGCCTTGGAAAAGAATAGGGATATACATTCTTGTACCTCATGATGCTCAGTCATTTTTCAAGTTCTTCCAAAAGTAGATGGTTCAATAATCTCTTGAAAGACTGACATTCTCTCTTCATTCACAAGATCATTTTGCTTTAACTGAAGAGGGTCAACTGCTGCAGCAGTACTGGTATTCTTCACTATCTCCTCTACCACATACGGATATTGATTACTTACCAGTTCAACTAGCTTATCAATACAGAGCCACTCACTTGTTCATTCCCCCTCTGGAAGACTGATCATCATTCATGCTTATAGGCCATATGCATGCTTGATGCCCAGACTCCACCCCCTGGTTCCTTCCACTATCTCAGTTTTCAAAAGAAACTCTGAAGAAGTGGAAAGGAAAGTAGAAAGCATGAATCTATGTGTAGCAGTCTAAGAAGTAACCTCTTCTTCCTCTGAGTATTGTCAGTGAATTTCACAAGAGTGGAGACTAACATTAACAACCATTGAACAAGTTGGGTCTGATGACAGCTATTTAAATAGAGATTGGCAGTCTGCTCTCCTGTACTCAACATCTGATAGCCACCAAGATAGGGCTTGTAATTAGAATTGGTCAGAAATTTTCTGTTGGAATGATTTTCTGCTGGAAAATACAGTTTCCACAAAATTGAAAATTTTCCATGGCAGTGGAGTCTAAGAATTACATATTCCAAATTAGAAAACATTAAACTAGAATTCAAAGTAAACATGACACAGGAAAGTAAGGATGACCTAGAGAGGAGTAGTGGTCACAGCTTATTAAATAAACATATGCCTAAAGTTCAGATCTGGGAGGGAATATATGTAAATCAAACACTAACTGCTTTTTCAGGGGTATCCAAAGCAGTGCCAAGGACACATGCACAATTTAGGAATGTGGATATATACTGAGAATACACTAAGGAGAAACAGACAGACAATGCACACTTATCTGCATTACAATTAAAAGTGGCCAAATTAAATTTTCTGCTTTTAACTCTCCAAGGAATAAAAGCTAACAGCTGATTAAAAAAATTCAGATCAAAATGGGAGACTTACTTCGACTGTACCATCTAAGATGTTATTAATGAACTGAACCAGGTCTTCAGTACTCTCAATGCGTCTATCTGGTAGAAAATACTGTTGGTTGGAAGTGTTCAATACGACAACAGTGGGGATTGTCAAGTCACTGAAAATGTTAAGTCAAACAGACAAACTCAAAGAAACAATACAAATAAGAATTTTCAGAGCATTTAACAGGAAGAGCAATATTAAATGCTAAAGAACAATATAGACAAAAGAAAAGTAAATTTTATGTGCCCATCTTGAGATACCCACCTCAACTCATTCATACAAAAAAACCAAAACCCCACTATCTTTCTAGTATAGGTGAAAGAGTTGTTTCACGGACCCAATTTAAAAATAATGTACTCCTTAGCATCAATATTTTGATGAGGCTACTGAAGTCTATGCTATTCTATATGTGTTCTTATACTGCATGCATGACCTGACTCAGTGAATGTCATACTAGAAAAATCAGGTTTTTGAACCAAATACATACAATATAAACAAAAGGGGAAAAAGCTTACTTTTAATTCCACAGATCTGATGTGTGTTTCAATACTTGTATACCTCATGAGTTTAGGACATACTTGTTTACATGCACCCTCCAGTTAAGCAGTAGATATTCTGCCAAATGCTACAGCAGACAATCAATTAGTTGAGCTCTCATACAGGAGACAGCCTTGTGTTTCAAAAGCATTATGGCCCCAATTCAAAAAGGCACTTAACTATATGCATGACTAAGTGTTCTCTAACTGGGGCACACAATTTAAGCCCATATACATGAGCTTTTGCTTGACCAGGAGAGTAGGAGCTGTGTTAAACTTCTTAAAATGTCTCATATCAATGTAATTATATTTATCCTAGACACAAGAGGTGAGCTACAGATGCCTGTTAAAGGCTTCAAACTACTCATGTTACTTTGTCATTATGATTTAACAAATACACAGAACCTTTAATTAGAGACATTTACAGTTGCACCAAAACACACTTCAACTCAAAACTTGTTATTTTTTTTGCTTTTCAAGTTAAGGAAAAAGTCTCCTACTTCTACATTGACTATAAACACTGTCAATAATATGTTACAAGGCTTTCACTCCGACCTTCAAAAAGACACCGAAAAGCAATATATATTCCAATGTCATCAAACTCATACTGTAGCACAAAATCTCAACGGCTACCTCGAATGCTCCTTGTATCAACAGGTTGGCATAGCTGACTATCACACACTCCACACATTTGGGGCATATTCAGCTTTAACACTGATGAGGTCAACCTTCACTATGGAGTTGTAATTAGTGACTCTACAATAAGACTAAAAAATTAGTTAAAAGAGCAAATGCTAATTCAATAATTTCCTTTTAAAAAACTAGGAAGGAAGCAATTATATATTCTCTCCAATATAAAGATTCCCTGAATACTTTAAATTTACATATGACTGTTTTGGGCATGACAGTAGAATAATTATAAAATTTTGGAGGTTAATCAAAAATGTTAACTAGAAGTTAAAAATGTCAACCCTAAAACAGTAGAATTTTCTGGATGGCCAGCAAACTGAATACCACAGAAGGCATATGGTATGTGTCCATGCTCTTCCAACTTTCAAGTGTAAAGCATGGTGATATGCTAAAAAGCTAAAACCTGTTACAAAATTGCCAATGAAGAAGACATATATAGCAGGAATTTGAAGTATTTCAACTCTTAGAGAGCTCTGCTGCTTATAGCACACGATAATTTCTACCTATGGCTTTCCCCAGAGATTCCTGTTCTCCACTGGGTACTCTTTTTGTTTAAGTGCAGCAAGAGGTGTACGCAACAGGAGCCCAGCAACAAAATATAGTGTAGTTAGTTGTGTAGGGTGTTACAAGTTACAAATTATCCCCACACAAAGAATTATGAAGTAAAAAACAAAAACAGAATAAAAACAAGAAAGTCCACTTTCTACTCATACAACACACACAACTCTTGCTACTGTTACACTGAAGCTTAAAATTGTACTTTAGACTAGGAACATTTAATTCTCCATTTAACTCAGGGATCGGCAACCTTTGGCATGCGGCCTGCCAGGGTAAGCCCCCTGGCGGGCTGGGCCGGTTTGTTTACCTGCCATGTCCGCAGGTTCAGCCGAGTGCAGCTCCCACTGGCCGCGGTTCGCCGCTCCAGGCCAATGGGGGCTGCGGGAAGCGGTGTGGGCCGAAGGATGTGCTGGACACTGCTTCCCATAGCCCCCATTGGGCTGGAGCGGTGAACCGCAGCCAGTGGGAGCCATGATCGGCCGAACCTACGGACGCGGCAGGTAAACAAACCGGCCCGCCCCGCCAGGGAGCTTACCCTGGTGGGCTGTGTGCCAAAGGCTGTCAATCCCTGAGTTAATTGATTTATTGATTTATTTTACCAGCACTCCTGTTTATTTTGTCTTTTGAAAATCTACAAAAGTCTGTCCTGATTAGGAAAATAAGCTGAAGAAAAACCTAATATTCTTATACCCACTCACTTCTCCCCCTCCCTTTTTTGGAGAGAGGGGGAAATATTTTTTTTAAGAGTTATCTATTGCTCCCTATGTTCCACCAGGTTTGTAAGACCTCCCAATAAACCCTTTCCAGTTTTTCCTTGCTTTGGTACTTCCCTATTCCAAAACCTGATGTGTCAAACAACATGTTGGCAGAAGAACTGGATTACACTCCCTTTAAATCATGACATTGTGGTTAGCTAGCCAGGATGTGGGGAAGCAATTAATACTAAGCAATTTAAGTGTAGTACTATAGGACTGCTTGAGATACCTCTACAGCATATAAGCAGTCCAGGGTCTAAAAATATCTTGTCCAAAAAACCTCAATCTTATGTACTGAAGTAAAAAGCTACATTTTATATTATATAAAAGTATACAAATATATAAATACCCCAATAGGCTCCCATTTTGTCAAAAGCTGAGCAATTAAAAAAAAGATACTCTAAAAGATGTTTTGACTTCAGTGTTGTTGAGCACTTAAGAGCTCCCACTGAAGTCAATGGAAACTCTCAGGGGTGTTGAACACCTACAATCAGCACACTAAGAATTATTCTTCCTACTTAAAAAAAGAAAGAAAAGGTATCATCCCAAGTTGGTAAGATTCTGACACAAATCAATCAATCCATCTTTTAAAGGAGATAAACAGTATAACTCTCTAGCTATCATAGTGCAATTCAAATTGATACACTTAATCCTAACATCAAGCATAAAAATACTATAACAATATCCCACCCCTGGGGAAAAAAGTGATTGTTTAAGCATTATACGAATATACTATCCTTTGTGAAGAACGTAAAGATGTTACTAAATGTTTCCACAGAAGTATAAAACAGCAGGTTGCTTGTACCAGAAAATAGTATCTTACATTTTTACATTCTTCTATTGACTTTCAGTTGCTGCCATCTGGTGGAAAACAGACTGAACTAAAAGTAAAGTGCCCTGGTGCCAGTTTTTAAAGTGTCACTATGTACAAAACATAAATATTCTATCTCTATTACTTATATAATGTAGAAAAACATTGTAGTTTATGGTGGAGATTCACAACTTAGAAATACATACATATTTTGGTCCAAAAAAGTCTCAAATCTAGTTTGGTCATAAGAATTTTCCATACACTGGAACTTATACAGATAGAACACTTTTACAGGGCAGTTGCAATTAACTTTCCCCGTCCTCGACTGCAAAAAAAGAGGGCCTTGATTAATAATTACCCATTATTAGAGTAAATAAAAAGTGCTGGTTATTTTTAGTGTTATAGGGCAAGTGTGAGGGAAAGGTACACTAAAGGTCATGGGGGTGGGTGGGTCCACAAACAAGGAGTAAACTGTGAAGGAAAGCCCGCAGGGGACACAATAGACAGTAGCAAAGGGTGGGCAGCAGAAGGTTCTGTAGTGACTGCCACTGTGGGGTGAGGGAGCCCTGTCATGGTTTCCCACAGCTAGTGGAAGTCAGAGGGCATCCCTAAATTTTGCATTAACATGGGTCATGACATGAACCTGCTACTCCATCCCCTGGAAATACCTAGGAAGGAAGAAGGATCAGATGTCTCTAGAGATTGGCAGGCACAATTACACATGAACCTGTCTCAGGACAGCACTGGACACTAACACGCAACCAAATAATACAGATACTTGAAAAGAACATTCAGGGGAGCAGAGAGAAGTTGATGGGGCTCTTGATCTCCTTCCTCCCTCCTATGGAAGCTGACTGACCTTACTTCCTCCTTCATACACTTGGGAGGGAACACTCCCAGGAAGAAATGTGCGATGTAGTCAGTTATGCTTTCCCAGCACAACAGCCTCTCCTGCCCAGACACCCCATGTCGATCCCTCCTGCTTTAATATTCTTTTACTTCAATAAAATAAATAAATAAATAAATCAGGCCCACAGTAAGGAAAGCGGTAAGGGTGGACAGCTGCAAATCTGCATTAATTTTAATTCCTGAATTCAAATAGTGAACTCAATATTTATTATATCCCACTAATTGAAGTCTGCTATGTAATATTTCATTTTATCTCAATCCCTAACTCCTATAATGCTGGTTGTTATTTAAACTTTACGTCTTCTTCCCCACACCGCTGACATACTTTTTTTAAAAAAAAAAAGAAGCTGCAGTCTGAATTATGTAAAAGACAATTTATCAGAACTGTGCCAAATTCACCAAGGTCTACCTTGGCTGAGGTTCTTGAGGTTAATGGAATCTTCACCAGGGTATCAACATGCCTTGACAAAAAGCAGCTGTAATCTTCACCATGGCTCCACTGAGAATTAAAGGTGCTCCCACTTCATAATCCTAAATTAGCATTAAGTCTAAAAATGAGAGCATGGGGAGCCTTGGCTAACCATATGCCCCACATTTCAGGCAATGATGTACAATCATTTTATTTTGCTAGTCACTTCTTTTCCAGAAGAGAGACAAACATGAAATTCAAGTCACCCAAAGAAAGCAGCAACCATAAAAAGTGCATCAGAACAGAGAAAAAAATCCATAAATTTGCACTCATACATATACCTGCTAATGAAATGACCAATGAACATAAATAAATCATGTCAATTTAGCTATCTTTCTGGTCAATAACTTGAATTATTTCTATTATTTCATTGTTTCTTTTCAACAGCACAATATTTGGGAAACGTTAACTTCTAATAAAATTTGTAGTAGTACAACAAAATGATTTTTAAAAAGTAAGCCTCACCAGGCACTATCATGGCAGCAGAAAGATCAGATAGCGAGAAAAAGTGGAGCAATCAAATTCAGTAACTAAAAAATAATTTTTAAAAAGTAAGCCTCACCAGGCAGCACTGTCCTAATGCTACTTAAATATCTACAGTAAACTAAAACCTTATGTACTTGTAGTACAACAGGCAGAAGAGGACATGGAATTCAAGACTTTTTAGTCTGATAGTTTCAGTGACTAAGGAGTGCAGAAGTGGCATCAGCAGAGGGCTTCTTCAAACCAGTAGCATAACTAGTACAAGCACAGATGAGGGAGAATATTCAAGTCAGAATTTACTTACTCCATTAGTAGGCTATTAATATAGTCATTACCGTCCATATGACCAAATTGGAAATTCCTACGGAAGATACAAAGAAACAAGAAGTAAAGCCAGTCAATTGTACGTTAAAGAAATGAAAATTATAGACTACAGCAGTCAAAAATATTCTTCCTACAATATTTCTCTAATAAACATTGAAAAACTACATAGGGCAGCAGCAACTGCTACAGTTTTCACATTCATGTATTACTATAAAGATGTAAAAGTATGGAGTGGCTGCCATATGAGGAGAAATTAATAAGACTGGAACTTTTCAGCTTGGAAAAAAGACGACTAAGGGGGGATATGATAGAGGTCTATCAAATCATGACTGGTGTGGCAAAAGTAAATAAGGAAATGTTATTTACTCCTTCTCAAAACACAAGAACGTAGGGATCACCAAATGAAATTAATAGGTAGCAGGTTTAAACCAAACAAAAGGAAGTATTTTTTCACACAACGCACAGTCAACCTGTGGAACTCCTTGCCAGAGGATGCTGTGAAGGCCTAAACTATAACAGGGTTTAAAAAAGAACTAGATAAATTCATGGAGGATAGGTCCATCAATGGCTATTAGCCAGAATGGGCAGAGATGGTGTCCCTAGCCTCTGTTTGCCAGAAGCTGGGAATGGGCGACAGGGGATGGATCACTTGATGATTACCTGTTCTGTTCATTCCCTCTGGGGCACCTGGCATTGGCAACTGTCGGAAGACAGGATACTGGGCTAGATGAAACTTTGGTCTGATCCAGTATGGTCGTTCTTATGACTAACCTCCAAACTTATAAAACAGCCACACACATCACCATCCTCAGCCACTACTCTTTGTACCTTATTTTTTGGTCTGATACACTTACTACATGTTTACCTGGCTTAAAAAAAATATTAAGACTGCCAATGGGAGAAAAAAACAGAATAGAAATGAACAAGCACATTCTTTGTTTCTGGATTACATAGGCTATGGTTTCACATAGACACCCCTGGCACTATCATGGCAGCAGAAAGATCAGATAGGGAGAAAAAGTGGAGCAGTCAAATTCAGTAACTAAAAAATAATTTATTTATAAATAAATGCTTGCAAGGAGGTCTTTTTTTTCCTTAAGCCTTTTTTAAAAATCTCAAACTCCAAGTTTCAGTTGACTGACAACAAGAATCATACTTGATTTTGGCAAAGTAATAGGTTAATTATGGTGAAAGTATTGCCAAGAAAACATTATAGTTCATAACAGTTATGTTGTATAGTTTGCACTCCTGAGATGAGAATGCAATGATTAACAATCCATTAAATCAGTATTTCTCAATCAGGGGGTTACAAAATGCAATTAGAGCTATTAAAATCTAAAGCAGAGGTGGGCAAACTTTTTGGCCCGAGGGCCACATCTGGGTATGGAAATTGTATGGTGGGCTCATAAAATTGGGGGTTGAGGTGTAGGAGGGGACTCCAAGCTGGGGCAGGGAGTTCAGGTGTGAGGGGGAGGGGTGCAGGCTCTGGGGTGGGGCTGGGGGGATGAGGGGTTTGGGGTGCTGGCGGGTGCTCCGGGCTGGGACCAAAGGGTTTAGAGGGCAGGAGGGGGATCAGGGCTGGGCCAGGGGGTTGCGGTGCAGGACGTCAGGGGTGCAAGCTCTGGGCGGTGTTTACCTCAAGCAGCTCCCAGAATCAGCGGCATGTCCCCCTCTCCCACGGCTCCTGTGCGGCAGCACGGACAGACAGCTCTGCACGCTGCCCTGTTCGCAAGCGCCGCCCCTGCAGCTCTCATTGGCGGCAGTTCCTGGCCAATGGGAGCTGTGGGGGCAAAGCTTGGGGTGGGGGCAGCGTGCAAAGCCCCCTGGCTGCCCCTACACAAAGGAACCAGAAAGGGGGCATGCCACTGTTTCTGGGAGCCGCACAGTGTGGGCCAACCTCCCTACCCCGCTCCCCAGCTGAAGTGCCAGAGCGGGGCAAGCCCCAGACCCCGCTCCCTGGTGGGAGCTCGAGGGCCAGATTAACACGTCTGGAGGGCTGGATGAGGCCTCTGCGCCATAGTTTGCCCACCCCTGATCTAAAGTAAAGAAAATCTCGCTCTCCTACACCTCACACACCCCTTTACTCTTCAAGGTGAAGTATTCTGTCAACCTCTCAAAAGACAAATAAATAAATTACACAGGCTTATCCTTCTTCTCATTGATACTTTTATTGTAAATGTAAGATCATAAAATTTTTGCCTTCAAATAAGGGACTGCCAACCTCTAAAAGTGAGAAACACTACATTAAATGAAGAGCATATAGGGCAGGGAATAAAAACTATGCTAACATAGTACCACATATACATACCTGTGAAAATGGTCTCTGTAATCTTTAGCGACATCTTGAATAACAGACTTTAGCCTATTAAAAAAAACCTGTTACAACTAGAATAGAGTCAACTTTGGATTTACAAGGTTCAAATAAATAATAATTTGGCTCTTTGAATAAGGAGTAAATGCTATCTACTCAGCAATGGAAAACAGTGACTCCCCTTCCTCACTAAGAAAACTCACCTTCCTCACAAACTGAAGGAAGTACCTGTTAAAACGCTATCTTCATTGCCACCAGCAAATGTACCATATCAACCTCCAAGAAAATCCCAACAAATTAGCACAAAAAGAACTTAAGAACATAATCATTTTTAAAAAATGAGTGACTCCTGAAAATGTCATGGTTGCCTAGAGGGTTGTGTGTCCTCAATTTCCTTAGCAAATTATTACCCAGCTGGATAAAAAGCATTCCTTCAAATGGATCACCAACACTTTATTTTAATGGTACAAATGACTAAAAACTTACTGATGTCTTTTTAAATATGTGACTGTCAGTACAGAGTTGAAGATCAATCTTTAAAAATAATTTTTTTAAAATCAAAAATAACCTCATAATTGGCTGACCTCTAGCTTACTTTTCTAACTTTTAAATATTTAAAATTTAATTTGATAAAATGATCTTAAAAGCTACACATCTTATCTGCATGAAGATCACAGGATCCTGGACTCTGACTGGCCTTACCTATAGTAATGCAATAATAATCAATGTACTGCCAAGATACTTTTTATAAAAGGCCCAATTATCACCTACAGTTGCCCCTGCAAAATCCTATATTTGCATTTCAAATCTATGTAAATGAACACACAATTAACCCTTTTAATTGCCTGTGCACAATTGGGGAGGATTATGGTATTTCTGTAGCCCTTAATCATCAAGTAGACATATATGCCTCAGTGTGGCCACTCACTGAGTAAGGTCAACACAATCAGGTATTCAGTTAGTCTAGCACTCTCAGAAAATGTGCAAATATCAGTGCTTTTCAGTTCAACTCTCACTTTGTGAACATTTAAAACAGCTTCAAGAATTTGAATATTTATTACCAATATGCGATAAACTAGTAAAGATAAAGCTTGATGCCATTCTAATATCCAAACCAGCACAAATTCTTTACTTTTCACAGTGAATGTCAATAATACTGTACCTGGTATGTTCAGCGGAAGAGTTTTTGTCATCAATAATCGCAATCGCCACAAGTTTTCCTAAAATACGGAATAAGATATCTAAATTCATCATATTGTTCTTGCAAGGGAATATTATTATTTTGTCTGGGAAGTTGAGATCACTACCACCTCACATTCTTCAACTCTCAGATCACAGAGCCATTCAGTTTTGAAAACAATTACCCAAATCTGGGGGTGTCAAAGATCCCTTCTCAACTGTGCCAAAGAAGCTATACAAACATCTGATTACATACATCAGTTTGTACTAATCTATTGAAAATAAATTAAATGTGATTGAATGCCAGATTAGCATGACTATGGGGAAAAATAAAGAGGGGAAATTAAGTTTGTTCCAATCTCTATTCACAACTCCACAAAGTTAGTATACATGGGTACTGCAATCACCAGAGCTCTGCCGTTTTAAAAGTTTAAAACGTTATTTGTATCAATTCATTACCCACTGTTGTGACTTGATTTGTTAGATTAAAAACTTTGAATATTATTCTTTACAACTTACATGAAGAAATGTTAGAATTTTATTTGAATTCTTGGCTGTGTCACCAGGTCAGAAAAATAGCTTCTTATATGGTTTGTAGTCCACTGTCAGAAGTTTTGACTGAATTTTTTTTCAAATCACTCATCCCCTGTGTTAGGAAAGTTGAGTTTTCTCACAGTGCAATGAGCAGTAGATTGGCCACCTAAAATCTCAAGATCTAGGCAAACAACATAGTGCTGCTTATCATCCCCAGCCTCCAAGGCCCTACTGATTGCTGCTGCCCCTGAACTGCACCCCAGGCAAGGAGATTCACGTAGAGGGAGAACCCACATAAGAGGGACAATATTGGCAATGTCAGTATTCTTGTTCAGGGAATCCTTGAAGGGTTCTGAGAATGAGGAAAGAGATAATGCAACTTCCACAGCTCCTCCCCATTCTACTTCTCCATGGTGCAGTTGCAGAGGGATTTCTTTGAGGTTGGGAGAAGAACTAAAAATGTGATGGGGGTGGGGACTCTCTCATATCACCTTCCATGCTGCCACTGCAAACCCACTTGTCCTTGTTCTCTTTAGACCTTAACATATTAACATCTCAATGCCTCTTTATTAAAGAACACTTCTCTCTAGAAATCTCAAAAGCACTTGAGAAGTGCGGATGAATTCACAAGTCTCATTGTGGGCAAGATATTCCTTCATAAAGATATTGGACACAACTTGTAGATATGTATTCTTTATCGCATTGACAAAGTCAACTAATGTCTTTTGCTATTTCCCAAAATAATCACTGTTATAACCAATAGGATTTTTTAATACTGATGATGGAACTGAAACTATAATTAAAAGATGTTCCATCACTTTTATACCTATCTATTTATATACAGAAACTGCTATACACATTCATACTGATCTAAATTAGTGGACATTTTACCTTCTTGAATTTGAAAAAAGTCAGTGTTTTGGTGTGTAAAGGAGAGGCCTAAATTTTCAGAGGCAGACAGTGATTTTTGAAGTCCAATTTGAGAGATCTTAAAAAGGAGTTAATTTTCAGAGGGTGACTAATCACTTTCTGAAAATCAGACTCCTTCAATCCATCTTAAGTTTGGTATCTAGTTTCCTCTGAAAATTTACACCGAAGATGTTAAACTACACTCATGTATCTATTTTAAACACTAGCTGTAATCCTGTACCTCTCAGGTGCATAGGATAACAGATTATTCTTCTCAACTGAAATTCCACAAACCAAATAAATTTTGATTTGAAAAAAGTACTTCCATGAATACCCATTATTTTTTCTCCTATCCGACCCCCACACAATTCAACACAATTGAGCCAAACTAGGTTTGTAATGCTCCTTAAATATACATCACAAAACTCTCATACATACATACACACATGTTCACAAGGCTCTTGGAGGGAAATCTACACAATACCAATGAAACATAGTTTAGTCTAATCTCAAACTTGTAGTCTACTCAGTTTCGCTGAACAGTACAGAATTGGCAACCCTGTACTGTGTGCATTTTGGAGCTAAAATTAAGGGCTTCATCCAAAATCCATTGAAAACAAAGGAAAGACTTACACTGACTTCAATGGGTTTGGATCAGTCCCTAAATGCAGAAGGTTTTCCTAAAATAAAGAGCAGCACATCCAGATTTCCTGCAGAGTTTGGTCAGGAATCATTCATGCTTTCTATGATCTTTCTAGAAGAATGAAATTTGATTAGCTCAGCCCAAATGTGACTAGGTATTAAAGTATGTGTACTGAGGTCCACGTGAGATTTTAAGTATACTAAGGGTAGGTCTACACTTACCCGCAGCGTCGGATCGATCTTCTGGGTTCGATTTATCGCGTCTCGTCTAGACGCGATAAATTGAACCAGGAAGTGCTCCCCCGTCGACGCCAGTAATCCTGCTCTGCGAACGGAGCAGGCGGAGTCGACGGCGCCACCGTGTGGACCAGGGGTAAGTACTTTTACATTCGAAATAAGATACTTCGACTTCAGCTACGTTATTCACGTAGCGGAAGTTGCGTATCTTACTTCGAACTTCGGGGCTAGTGTAGACCAGCCCTAAGAATCAACTGGGAAAAGTATGAGCCTTAAATCTGAATGCAATTTCTTTTGGGGGCTTAAAATCATTTTTTAATCCATTTTGTTTGTGGCTTCAGTAAATATTGTAAATAACTTGAAGGTGGGAGCATCTTACCTGTATCTCCAAGTTCATAGAGTGTAAACCCATCTACATTAAGATACCCTTGGAATCTCTCTCGGTTTATCCAAGATGATAGATCACCATCCTCATATTCTACAAAGTGAAAAAATTGAGAAAAATGGAGAATATTAACACCAACAATGCAGTAAGAAAATTGCTAAATGATTAGGATGGACAGTAAGAGCAGAAATATATGGCTGGATAAAGGTAATACTCTACCTTCCACTTCTGGAGATATGGGTTAAAATCTTAAGTGGAAAAAAAAGTTTGGTGATTTCATACATTCCTCAAATGTTTCGAAAGGGCATGACTGACAGCATTTTCTTTAGAAAAGCCCAGAAGGAGACTAAAAGGAAAGCAGCACAGTTCTAGCAAAAGGCAGACCACTGATTATGTGTATTAAATTGTAAATATGGAATTTTCTTCACTCTAATGTTTTAAGTACTTTAACTGCAAATAAAACTGGTAATTTTTGGTGACTTTTAAAGACTTTGTTTTCTCAAACCACAAAATCAATTTTCTATATATCCACGATACTGTTGATTGCAAAAGTCAATTATGATGTAGTAAGTTGGCAAAAAGGAATGGTTAACGTCCTCTAAAATTTAGAAATAAAATTACAGAATAAAGCAGTAAGGACACAAAAGAAAACAAAGTTGTTTACCTAATATGGACTTAAAATACAATAAAATGCCCTGTATGCTGGCAGATGCAACCACCACATGTTGAGCTGAACAACAGATATTTGGACACAATCACATAGAATGAGTCATATTGGGAAACTCTAAAGTCAACTATTAAGAGGTTAACGCTTCCGGATATGACTAAACAAACATTTGTTATGGCGTGAAGGGTACAGCTAACTTGAGATTTTAAAAATAGACCATTCTTGAGTTAACGAAGCACCCTTCACTTCCTATACCAACTCTCAAAAGTGCTCTATGCTGAAACATGCTTCCCTCATTTCTTGTTTGTTCAGATAACAAAACAAAAAAACAATGGCATAACAGTAGTATAACAAACTAGTAAAAAGTGAATTCATTATGGAAAATGAAAATGAAAAGGTATGGGAAAGTTCATTCCCAAAGGGTAATTTCTTTACCAGCGAATAGTTGCTCAAGACTATCAATTGCTATTTTTTTAGCTTAAATAGTATTAAAGGGGTTTAAACATTAAAAAAAGGTTTTAATTCATAAAACAATAGCAAGTAAACATTAACCCTTCCAGAGGACCCAATAAATGAATAGCTAGGAGGATATAACGATACATTTATGCCCACTATCTCACTCAAATGGGTTTAGAGCAGAACTACAAATTCACTGAGGAGGTAGTGTGGTCTAGTGGTCAGGATGCTAAACTAGGAATCAGGAGGTATGGGTTTATTCCTGGCCCAGACATTAAGCCATTATATGTGACCCTGGACAATTCACTTTACTATAGTAGAACCCCGTTTATCCAACTTTTTGTTATCTAGCTCGCCGTATTAATTGAAAAACCAGCACGCTCAGGTCCAGAAGCAGGCAGTATCTCTGTTGCCTGCTAGATAGAGCTGCTACCTTGCACTTTTCCATTCACCGGATTAACTGAATTTTTCATGGTCTGATCTGGCCCTGGTCCCAATCAGATTGGATAAATAGGTTTCTGCTGTACTTTGTGAGTGTTTCCCCTCTCATCCTTTGTCACCTCTATTTAGATTATGAGCTCTTTGGGGAAGGGACTATTTCTTAATATGTTTGTATAACACCTAGCACAATGGTACCCTGATCTCAGCTGAGGTCTATAGGTGTAAATGTAATACATATAAATCATAATTAATAATTTAGACACATTTATAAAACAATACATCAGATTTAAATGAAGTGATAGTCCTATTGCACAACTTTCTGGCCTCTATATTAAAATAGCTTTTATTGTATCAATGTATTTTCTTTTAGAAAAATGAGACATCACAGCTTGAGTAAAATTTACTAAGACCACCAGAAGTGATAGGCACTCCATGCAGATGGACCCTAGCACCTGTGTAGAGACCCACTGATGTTTTGCACAGATATCTGCATGGAACTGCTTGAACAGTTGGGTTTAACTGTAGACATTAAGTAACTAGTACTTTTTGGCTTTGCTTTTATTTCTGTTCTTGTAATTCTAAATATTTTCTTTTGCTTTGTGGCAAAGGTACACCAGAGCCTATTTTTAATTAAATGGGACAAGGAAGAAAAAAAACATTTTACAGCTAGGCCCCTACAACAAGGTAAAACATAACCTAATAAGGAGGGCATTTTAGGAATATTTTGTTTGTTTTCCTATCTTGTTATTCTGTGAGGTAGGAGGACTCAAAGAATTGCATAGGGAATTGAAAGAAATCTAATCAGAGATACTTATTGTTTAGATATATTTGAGAATATCTACTGGATAATGAAAAATGCCCCTTTAAAGCAGATAGGTTAGCAACATATGCATTTCATATCTAGGGTTACTCTATGAGAATGTATTGTAAAGTAATTAAAAGTAAACTTGTCACATGAAAGACAGACAGACATCTATTTTTTAAGAAGTTGATTTTGGATTTCTTTAACCATTCACAGTTTTGTCTAAACATTCTTTTGATACAAATCAGAAGTTGATTTTGAAAATACTTCACTGCTATATTTTCATGTGGCCATTCATCTGGTCTACACTGTGTTCTGGTGCTTTATCAACACAAACTGAAAAAAGGCATCTTGGTACTAAAATTATACGTTTCAACAATTTTTTATTTCTGTTCTGACAGCAGCAATTAAGAAGATTAACCCAGTGCAGTTTAAACTTGTATAGTTTCAGTTTTGGTTTCCATTCTCAAATAGGCTTTTGGGGAAATCCAACCTCCAAGTCTAAGACAACAAAACAAGCATACATAGACAGACAATTTCATTTTGGAGGAAAGCACAAAGAGGCAAAGAACTGAGGCAAGCAAAAGATTTTCATTATCCTCATCAGAAATGTCTCATTCCACTCTACTATTAATCTTATGGTAAGTGAATATTTAAATGTATACTTTGCCAATATGAGATAGTGAAATAAAAAAAGATACAATTTTATGTTTCTTATTTCTGATAAAAAGGAAAAAAAGATAACTGTGCTCCTTTCTATGTGTCGGTCTAGGTATCTAACTTTAAAAAATGTAGGTAATATTTTTCCATTTAAAATTTCAAAGTTAAGTTGACAGTTGTCAAGACCATCTGCTAAAAACAATTAACACATGTTAAACAATTGAGTAAGGAAAAATGTTTTCTGAGTTTTGTTTGTTTGATTTAAATAAACCCGAGCACTATTAGGAAAAATGTCAGGTTAAGTGGGTGCACAAATGTCAGATAATCCACTAGTAATATTCATAATGTTATGCTTTTTTTAGGCTAACTTCTCAAAGGCATTACAGAAAAAGCATGGATATAACTATTAAATTCAAGTTGCCAAGTCAAATAATGGAAATACAGTTCAAGAGTGAAGATCAACAATTAATAGACACTTTGAAGAGGATTCACTTTAGTCTTCCTTGTGGTATCCAGCAAAGGGAGACCACAGTCACTGATAGAAGACAGCTGTCTTATATGTTTTTAATCAACAGACTGACTAGAGTGGATATATGGACATCTGCTCATTTAATCAGAAGAATTTTCCTGCAGGTATCAGCGGCATTACGTTCTTTCACCACTGGAAACAAGTCTATGAAACAAACCATGATTAACCACCAAACTAAGCCATGCACTTATCACAAAGTGATAAAAAACACTGGCACAGTGGCAAGAAAAGTAGTGAAATAAAAACATAGGGTACTGGAAACGGAGCAAGTGTTTAAATTAAGTTTTGGGAGTTGGGACTTGAACTAGTTATCACATACCCTTTCCAAAATTCAGACAACCATAGTTAATACCATTGAGGATGGCAACAACTTTATCTAGAACAATCTGGAGGAAACGTTCATGGAAACTAGCAGTGGCAATGTCTCTTGAATAAAAGCCTAAAGAATTCTGAATAAAATCTGTGTGTAGACACCCTCTAATTATTTCATGTATATTATAAAACACTTACTATTTTATAGCACTTCTGCTCCTTCCTGTTGTTTTTATGTAAATAACTGACGTTATTTTGCAATGTGAAATTTCTAACCTTTTTTCCAATGTTTACAAAAAATAAATGTTTTTTTTTAAATATAGCTAAAAAGTGTAAATCTGTTCTCTTTCCCGTATTTTTTTTGATTTATTAAAAAAAGGTTACCATACCAGTTGTTTTGCAACACAAGTTGGTCTCACAGCTGAAAACTATTTACTTTTCACAACCCCTCAACTGCAGAATATGTTAAAGTCTAGTGGATTGTGTCAGTAAGTTATAGATGTCAGTCTGGCCATGGTGGGGGAGAAGGGGGACTAATGTATTTTACAGAAAGACATTCCAAGTCACTGTTTAACACCATTTAACATGTACAGAAAGATGTTAATATTGATAAAAATAGTATTATAATTTATTATTCTAATTATAGGTAATTACAAACTATCATTTGATTTTATTGAATTTACAAAGATACAATTATTTTCACATATACGATACTAGTGGAATATGATAGCTCACATGCTTTCTTTTGATTACTTATTTAATTAAATGAAAATTTCAAGCTAATTAAGGAAACTCCAAAGAAATCTCTTTCTGTGAACCAGTGACAGGCACCAAGTGTCGAAGAGGATGACACTTATTACCTCCAAGCATGTTTACACAGATTACGTGATGCAGCTTGAAAACTAGAATGTTAAAGCAAAATAGGAAAGTATTTTCTTAAATACATTTTAAAAAACATAATAAATAAGTGTCAGTTATTCAACTTGTTCTTTGTATAGAATATTTGATAGGAGTCTTTAATTACAAACATATACAGATGGAAGGTGGTAAATCTAGAAACCGTGTCATCTCAAAGAACAGAACACCTCCCCCTTGTGCAAGACAGACATGATTGTTATCTCAAGAAAACAAACTTTGAAACCAGAGAGAGACTGGTTGTGTAAAAGAATGTGAGGATGTTCTTTACTTAGGATATTCAAAAGAGGAGAGATCCTTAGGATGTGTTTTCAGAGCTATAACCTAAATCACCCCACTCCTTTGCAAAGGAAAATCTTTAGTTTTTATCCTCGTTGAAACTGATTTATTTAATAAACACTCTGAAGTCTTCATTCTTCAAAAGTTAGGGAAAACATTTATTAATGAGAAGTATTTTGCAGAATATATTGGTTCCTTCAACACACAGATGAAAGCCTTGTGTTTTCCCTCAAATGCTTCAGATGGCAAAAGCTTCTTCTGAGACGTATATCTGTGAATATTTTGTATCTACAGTAGAACCTCAGAGTTATGAACATGAGAGTTACGAACTGACCGGTCAACCATACACCTCATTTGGAACCGGAGGTATGCAATCAGACAGCAGAGCCAAGAAAAGAACAGAAAAGAAAAGAGCAAATACTGTACAGTACAGTACTATGTTAAATGTAAACTACTAAAAAAATAAAGGGAAAGTTTAAAAAAATATTTGACAAGATAAGGAAAGCATTTCTGTACTTGTTTCATTTCAGTTCAGATGGTTAAAATCATCATTTTCTTCTGCATAGTAAAGTTTCAAAGCTCTATTAAGTATTAAATCAATGTTCAGTTGTAAACTTTTGAAAGAACAACCATAACGTTTGTTCTTAGTTACAAACATTTCAGAGTTATGAACAACCTCCACTCCTGAAGTGTTTATAACTCTGGGGTTCTACTGCAAATGCAAGTCTAAATATAACACCCTGATATCATTATCTGAATATGAATATGCTTTATGAACATAGGAAGCTTGTTTGATGTTATAACTTAATAATAATGTAAGAAGCCATGTCAATATGAAATACTTATATGAACTGGAGAATTAACTAGTTATCTGGGAATTTTTAAGCAACTTCCTTACCAAACTCAGGAAGAGATGAAAACCCTCCCCCCCAAGATTAGATTGGTAAGAAGAGACAACACATTCTCTGATGACCAGTTAAGTTTAAAGACTCTCTTAAAGAACATTTATGTTTTAACAGATCATTTTAAGAGCTGAAAGATCTTTTTATAGAATGTAGGAGCATTTGGGCTCATTTGAAACAGAATTTCAACTCGTATTACACCCTAAAAGAACCAAAAGGATCTCTCAGAAAATAAACTGAACAGAGTAAAAACTCTATCTTCAAAGTTGTTCTAAGAAATTTCCACCACAAAAGACAACGGCCATATAATCCTAAAATTGAAGAATTATAACCCTGATGCATATGCATTAGGAGACTGCATATTCATGACCTGAAGATGCCACCAAGACCATCCCCTGAAGCGGTCAAACAAATGAAAGGTGACAGGAGCTGGTATATGAATTTAGTGGACCCCTGAAATATCTGCCTCTCCCCTTCAGTGAGACTATGGAAAGTATAAATTCTTCTCAACTGAGACATGCACTCTTATGCTTATATGTTTTTATTTTCTAATCCCTAATCCTATTACATTTACGCTTACACTGCTCTTGAACCATTATAAAGTCATACACTCTTAATACACACTTAAACTCCCGGCACTCATCTTGGCACATGCTGTTCATCTCATCACATCTTCAAGACAACCCCTTGATAAGCAAGCAAACAGCAGCCACAAGATAGAAAAAAAGCCACTACATTGCGTCAACACCACCTTCCAAACCCAGCACTTCTTTACCATGACTCCATTACCGAAACTTAAGCATCACTTGTGAGAGGGAGTTTGCAAAAGCACTGCCTAGAAATTAGATTTAATATTTTCTCATTAATTTTAATGAAATACTGAAGTGCTATTGTAATTTAAGGTATTACCAGCTTCTCCTGTTAAAAAACAGATTATTTAGACTATGTACTCCTGGGGAGGAGACATGCTAATCTTGCTAAACAAATGAATAGTGGGATTTAATTTGAATTTAAAATTCTTAATATTTAATTTGCCTGCCTCAAGACTGGTCCTTAAATGGTTTCTTTTTAGTAAGAATTAAAACCACCTTCAGTTTCATAGAACTTAGTTACAATCATTTACATTTGCCCATTTATAAACTGTTTAGATTATCCATACTAAACCAAATAAGATTCACCAACCTTTCAAACAAAGTTTCATTGGCCAACTATAATATGTTTTATTTATTAATGATCAACTAATACAGGACTCTCTCTTGATTTTGGTCTTTGGACTTTGGTCTTATCTCAACTAGAGAAGATTGTGCCCACCAGAGTAGACCTTCTCTTGAGGTGTAATCTCTGTTGAAAGATCTCCACAGAGAGACATACAGAAGAGCCTGTAGTGGAAGTAACCATTGTTTATTGCTTATGTTCTGTTTTTGTTTATTTTGTTCAATTATTGTCTTCCTTTCTTTCTTTCTCTTTAGTAATAAAATAGACACAGTCTGTGCTGGTCTTTAATTGTGGTGTCCCTTATGGCATGGTAAAAAAAACCCAAAACAGTATGAGTCACATCCCTGAACTGGCATTGAGACAATTATTAATATTTAGGCTAACATTTCTTGTTTCTCCAGACTGCAAGTTTTAGTAATTTGGGGGATAAAATTACTTGGCATTCAACACCTGAAAACACCCTTTCTAGCTACAACAGCTTATAGTTTTTCATATTACAACTGGTATCCCCGTGACTATTTCATCCAGCAGAAGCAGGAGGGCAGGAAGGTGAGTGGGAGATAGCTATTATCTCGTCTGTGTTGATTTCTAGTCTCATCCTCTACAAATGCAGCAGCAGCAGCAGTAATGCTGTCCAAATACTTCCTAAACCAGCTATACATGCCACCCCCATGACAAACTACTACTCTACTTGTTCAGATTTCTAACAGAATCAACTTCTGTACAAGTTTTAAGCCTGATGCACCACACACATTTTTTGAAGAAAAAATTAAATTAAATTTCTGAACTCAGATCATACAAAAAACATTACATTTTACATGAGGTCAATTACATTTAAATCTGAAAAGGGACAAAATATAGTCAGCCAAATTGTAGCCTTGACTGCTAGTAAGCTATTGAGGTTTCAAAAGAGATAAACTGATGTCCCCATATGTACAGTGATTCCAGTACAAGGATTTTAACAAACAAATCTCTGCTATTTCAGACTGCCTACAAATAATAAACAGTTACAGTACTTACTACCTTCATGTGACTGTTGTACTTCCAGATGTGTTGCACATGTCCACTCCACTGTAGGAGTGTGCACAACTCAGGCACAGCTGCTGGAGATTTTTCCTTCAGCAGTACCCATTGGGGCAGCGCAAGTGCCCTCCGGTGACTTGCCCCACTTCACGCACGTATAAAGGGCCATGCTGCCCCTGTCCCCCACCCCTTCAGTTCCTTCCTACCAGAAAGATTCAGTGAGGGGAAGAAGTGAGTCATGGAATGGACAAGTGCAACACATCTCAAAGAACAACGGTTATGGAAAGGAAGATAACCGTTTTTTTCTTCTTTGAGGGATTGCACATGTCCATTCCATTGTAGTTGACTCACAAGCAGTTCAAACTGGAAGTGGGCTCGGACTCTAACTGAACAGGGACTGTTGGACCACTCATCCAAATCTGGCATCATTTCTAGATTAATGAGAGATGGACTTGTGAAACCCAAACATCTAGTCTGATGACTAGGCTGCCACTCTACAAATGTCCCGTATGGGTACACGAGCCAGAAATGCTGCAGAAGTTACCTGTGACCTGCTTGAGTGAGCCACTGCTTGGCTAATATTGCACCGCCAGGTAAAGCAGTAGTATCAACAAATAGAGATGGAAATTCAGGTAAAAAGCCAAAGCTCTAACATCTGTAGTGTGGAGCTTCTCTTCCCCCTTTACTGGAATGAGGCTTTGGAAAGAAAGTTGATAAATAAATTGCTTGATTAATGTGAAGATTGGAACCCACGTCATTTAAATTTTGGGTGAGGGCGAAGGAAAACCTTGTCCCTAAAAAAAACTGTACAGGGAGGCTGTGATTTTAAAGCTCAGAGCTCCCCAAATCTTCTGGCTGAGGTTATAGCAACCGAGACAGCCACCTTCATAGACAGGTGTACCAGCAAACAAATCGCTAGCAGCTCAGAGGGGAGATCCACCAACTTTGCTAGCACTACATTTAAACTCCACTGTGCAACCAACTTGTGAACCTGTGGGTATAATCTGAGCAAATCCTTTATAAATCTGATGGACATGGGGTTTGAAAAAACTCATTGGTTATCCATGGGAAGATGGAAAGCTGAGATAACCACCAAACCGACTCTGATGGAACTAAGAGCTTACCCCTGTTTTTTCAGAAACAGAGGATAGCCCAAGATATGGCAAATTGGTGCTTGAACTGAGGGGGGAACACCTTTATGTATGGACCAAATGGAAAATCTCTTCCATTTAGCAAAAAAGTAGACCTAGTAGAAGGCTTCCTACTATTTAGCAGAACTTCCTGCACTCCCTTAGAGCAAACTCATTCAGAGTTTGTCAGCTATGAAGCACTCAACCTGTCAAGTGGAGCGCCTGAAGATTGGGATGAAGAAGGTGGCTGCGGTCCTGAGAGATCACATCCTCATCTCTCAGGAGAGGCAGCATGTGTCTGACAGACAGGGCTAGTAGACTTGAAATCAGGGCCACACTAAAGCTATTAGAAAAAGGTGAGCAGAATCTTACTTGACTTTGGACAGGAACAGAACCTGAAGGAATGCATACAGCAGGCATTTTTAACAGGGTAGAAGGAAAGCATCTGTCAACGAACCCAGGCTGTGACCATTCAGGAACAAAACACAATGACTTTTATGTTTGGTCTTGTTGTAAACAGGTCCAATTTGGGGAGTTCCCCACTACTGGAAAATGGACATGGACACATTTGCGTGAAGAGAATTTGTGGTGACCTGAGAATGACCTGCTCAGGTGGTCTGTCCGTGTGTTTTGAACTCCTGGAAAATAAGCAGCTCTCAGGCTGATAGAACTGGTGATGCAGAAATTCCAAAGGAGAATCGCCTACTGGCATAACTTTTCCAAATGCCCTTCCCCAATTCCACCATGCTTGTTTACACAGAAGATGGTTGCTGTGTTATCTGTGAGTTTCGACAAATTCCACCGTTTAATACTCATAAGGAACGCCAAGCAAACTAAATGGATGGCCCGAGGTTCCCTGATATTTATATGGAGATTTATATCCTGAAGGGTGGAACGGTGTTCTTTTAGCCACAGGGATCCTCAGAGACTTTACGGTCACTGTTGAATCTTTTAAGGCTATGAAGCCGCTCATCTGTCTTATCGGAATAGAGCAAGGGGCCTTCAAATGGGAGGTCTTGAATGGTCTGATGAACCCCTGGTGGAAGACCTGATGCTTACAACCAAGATCTATGCCACATAGTGATGGAGGAAACCTTTGCTCGAGCTGCATCCAAGTTCGCCTGCAATGCCATTGTAGCAACCAATTTGTCCTTCCACCATAGCAGTGAACTCCTGCTTTGCCTCATCAGAAAGCTTCTCTTGACTACCAGGGATCCTGGAGGATGGTGGTTATAAGAATGCTCAAATCCTTGTGAAGAGACATAGTATCTTCTCTCCCTCCTTTAGCAGTGGGAGGCAAAGAAGATGGGAGTTGCTATAGATCCTTGACAGGTTCCAGGATAGCCTTATTAACAGGGAAAGCTACCCTGGAGGGCCTTGCAAAGGCTAAAATGTCCACAAGACTGAGAGACCTTTCTGGCACCTCTTGTAGATAGATATACAGAACTGCAACCAATCTTCTCAATAAGTCTTGATGAGCTCTGAAACCATGAGGAGAGAGAGAAGTAGATTCAGTCACTACTGCCTCATCGGGCAACATAGGACCCCGCTACGTGCAGGCCATTGATCCTTAGAGTGCTAAGGCTCGTGGCAGGTACTACAATGGACAGGAACCGCACTGGGCTGCTGGGCATGCTCAGGTAGGGACCTGAATGATCTGACCTTGGAGTCTGATGAGGAGTCCACTTCCTCAGACCACGGTGGAGCTGACCCCTTCAGTTCCAGAGAGACCTGTTTTGAATCTGGAGATCAGGGTTCTGGCGGGATCAATGCTGAACCCTACAGAAAGGAGACAAAACTGTAGAAGTCACCGGTACTGAACAGTGCTCTGGGGCTGAAGTTGGGACTGTGGGACGTGCTCTTCTAATCCTGGTACTATGAGAGATTTCTGAACAGCAGGGGAAACCGGCACCAATAGTTAAGGAACTCTCTGGTTGCCTCAAAAGCTTTGGGTGTAGACGGCACTGGAAAGAGCTCCTGAGTCTGTGTTACCAAAAGGTGCACCAGTCCTTCAGGAATTAGCCTTCACGGGCTCCAGATTCAGCAGTCCCTCTTGGTTTATGGACTGTGTCTGGGTGAACTTCTTTGAGCATGCCGTCAAGTCCTTCCCTATGCTTGGTGCCTTCACTGTAGACTTTGAAGGCTCTGGTATCAAGGCTTCAGAAAACTTAAGTTGTTTCTTCTTAGGTACCGCTGACAAGGATCAGACTCTGGACTCAGTCAGAACATGGAAGCACTTCTAACAGACGCAGATGTGCTAGATACATAGGGCTGACTTGCTAGCTTAGCCTTCATTATAGTCAACTGTAACACAAGAAACCTGCAGGACTGTATCCTGTAAGAAATTAGCTTAAGCAAATTAGCATAAAAGTTAGCATAAGTGTGTTTCAGTAGGCTTGTAACCTTTGGCATAGATAGATGTTCTAATAGTTATCCTCAGAGTTTGGAGAACTCAAAACTAGCTTACTCAATCGTAGAAGTTGGAGCTTAACGGTAAATACCTGCAGAAACATGGAAACAATAACCGTCAACTGGCTTAAGCAAGAAGCGATGGGTATGATAATGAGTTAAAGTGGTATTAATATGTATTAATAGGTTAACCTCAGAATAAGTACACCTCAATATCATGTGAGTGAAAAGAATAAATTTGGGCATGGAGGAATGAGCAATAGCATAAATATTCAATACGGTGCTCAGACCCTATAATAGGGCATACCACCATGTGGAGAGGAGTCTTTCAGCTCTACTATCAATCTTGGGAAGTGAGTAACCGGAACCACCGGACTCATTTGGCATGCCAGTAATCTACCTGTAACATGCAAGAGTACATTCAAGCAAAAAATGCAAAGCCAAATTTCAGTTGCTTCCATCTTTATTTCATTTATCGCAGCTAAACAAAATTCTCACTCCAGTGCTTTATTCTGTTTCATTAAAAAAATCAGACTTACATAACAGAGATCTAACAACAGCAATTCTCCCTCTCTCTTCTTCACAAAGAAAAGATTATCCAATATAAACATGGTCAATCTTTTAAAAATTTCTCCTTCAAAAAGAATGCCTGTGTTTTGATTTCCCTCAAATACACTTTGAGTATTTTGCCTGTAGGTGAACAGTGGACACTTGTACTTACCATCATATACAAAGTAAGTTCCATCTTTGAAGACCACAACAGCAGGCAATTCAGGCAGTGTCACATACTAAAAGAGTGAGAGATGACTTTTAATCATCCCATGGATGATTAAGACAGGCATTTTAACTGCACAAACCTTAAACTCACCAGTCTGAAGTAAAAAAAAACCAAAACTCAAATAATTAAACAGGACACTTACATATTCTCTCAGCCTTGTTTATAACATAGAAACTTGGAAACATACTCCCTCCTTTCCCCTTTTAACAATTTTATCTTTTTTCCATTGCAACTTTTTTTTAAATCAAATTTTATGTGGAGATTACATTTTTGTTTAGATTTCCAATTTCCTAATTTATATTAGTACTTTCTCCAGCACTAGGAACTATATTTCTTACTCAAAAGCTGATGCATTCAGTGAAGAGAAAACAAAAGGCTTTTCTACATCCCATTAAAAAATGTTTTAGGAGGACGAGGTTAGTTTCTTGACAAATAAAGTTGTGGATTTTTAACAAGACAGGTATTTAAAATCTATCTCCCACACACACAGGTGGCAATTTTAAAACAAAAAACATTTTCAAAATAAAAATGATGACATTCTTCTATCATACCTGAGAAAGTTAGAAACCCGGTTCTTTTTTGGCTTGTTTTACACTTCTTGGCCCCATTCTCTGTACCCCAGGAAGCTCCACAAAGGGCAGAGGTTTGTCTGGGGCTGGTTTGGTCCCTGGCATAAATTACATCAGACTCATAAATCAGAGCTACCAGCTTTAACTCTACCTTCACTGCCCTGCTCTAGAGCAGAGGTGGGAGTTGTGAAATAAAATAACGTTCAATAATGAATTAGTACAAGTGGGCAGGGTTAAAGTTTGTGTGAGCACCATAAGTGAGAATTACATAAAATTTACACTCACTTGTTTTACCATTTGCTTATTTTCCTGTAGGATATTTTAAAAAAAACTATAGCTACTTAGCTCTTCTGCAGTATACTTGTGATTAAAATATCTCATAAGGGTTGGCTTTACAAATGTTAAACCTCAAAGCACTTGTGACTATATTGTAAAGTACATAAAACTACGGCAAAAGAAGGTTAGGCTCTTAAATAAGTAACCTAATTTTCAGAAGTGCCATCCACCAATAAATTCCACTGAGGCTGATAAAAACTGCTGATGCTCAGCACCTCCAAAAATCAAGCCATAGGTAAATAAATATAGATTTAGAAACCTAACATTTTTTGAAAATCTTGGACAAGTGACTTATCAAAGTTGTTACAGAGAGTCAGTGGAACAGCAGATAATATAGACACAGTCTCCGGACTCTAGCCTCTAGACAACACTTGCCTTATAACATTAGGAAAATAGTGATGTAATGTGGTTTTTCTAGCATTTTGTATTTACAACCAATTTTATTGTAGCAATAGGCTCAGTAGATTTTAAACAGCTGTTTTATGAAAAATAATGCATTTATTAAAGTTACGGGATTTTTCAAGTCATGCAATCTCAAGTCATTTAGCATTGCAGACATAACCCCTTGATAAAACCACACCATTAAACAGATATGGTTTTTATACACTTCTCTATGAAAGCAGTATAACATTCAAATTCCATTCCCTAGTATCAAGTACATAAAACTGCCCTTTCCCAGCTACAAATGCACGAGACTTCCAATGTCTCAACTCTTCCTAGGGAAATCTAATTAGTATATTTTGGCTTCCTCGAAGATTCTGGGGTTTGTCACTGGGACTGAGACAGCTCAGTTAATGAGGGACAACTGGGTATGAGAATTGGGCTTTTGCACCTGTTTCTTGGGTGGTACTTTGAACATCTTGGGAACCTATTTCTGGGCTGGAGTTTGGGGTGAGAGTTCCTCTTGTCCTTTCCATTCAGGGACTGTTTTTCCTCCCCAAAATCTGCTATACGCACAATCTATACATTCCCACTAAAGGAGAAGCATGCACAGATAATTTTCAGCATACTATATTTTAAGGTTCTGAATTTATTTCTTCAATTTTGTCAAAAGTTACTAGTTCTCATCAAGGATTCAGTGAATGGCAATTCTGATTTTGTTTTCAAAAAATCGTTACTAGCATAAAAATCTTTTTTTTTTTTTTTTAAGAACTGTATTTCAGAAATGGTTATATGTAAAGTCTGGAATAATTTGGTTTTGGGTCCAAAATCAGCTTTGATAAATTAGATGATCTTGAAACTAGGATTATAACAAACTGTGTCCTGCAATCCTACTTATTCTATTTAAGTTCCTATTGCACCTCAATGCCTTCTCTGAAAAAGTCATGTGGTCAGTGCAAAACAGGACTGCCTGATCAACCTAACAAATATTGCAATAACAAAAAAAGTTAGTGAAGCTTTTCAACAGAATTTTAAGCTATTATAATGAATAATTTGATTGTTCCCTCTTTTAAAGACAGAGGTTTTAATATTGCTGGTGATCAATATGCTAACACGTAAATAGAAGCTAACAGAGTATTCCATAGCGGTAACTCAATTCCAAATTCATATTTTTTCTATTAGATTCTTTATGTAGAAATATTTATTCATTAGAGTGATTACAATTACTGATGAGCGACAAAGAATCCTGTAGCACCTTATAGACTAACAGATATATTGGAGCATAAGCTTTCGTGGGCGTCTGATGAAGTGGGTCTTCGCCCACGAAAACTTATGCTCCAATATATCTGTTAGTCTATAAGGTGCTACAGGACTCTTTGTCCCTCTTGCAGATCCAGACTGACATGGCTACCCCTCTGATACTATTACTGATGAGTGATTATTATTACTGACCAGTTTCCTATAGTGTTTGATGTCAGAAACAGCAAGCGTTAAAAGGCTATTGTTGTACTACATACAATTTAAATAAGAAGAGGAAGTAGAGTTGAAGTATCTGATTAAGTGAATTTACCTCTGGTAGCACCTCTTCTGAGGCAGAAAAAAAGTATGTATAGACAATTAGTTCTGAAGCAACTTCTATGTATTTCTCCTGAAAAAATACAAACAGAAAGACATTTTAAAAAATTTCTCATATCTTGGTACACACATTAACAGAGAAAAGTCTATCAAAACACAAACATTTTCAGTCTACTTTTTAAAAAGTAAAATATAAAAAGACAATGTAAGAAAATTAGAACGGAAAGCTTACCTGAGGCCCATCTGCACTGCATGGCTAAACACGCCAGTGTAAAATGATGCAGCTATGTTAGGGGCATCCCTTTTATAAGTTACCTCCCCATTGGGTGTAGAACAAAAACTAGGCAAGTAATACTGTTCCGTACCGTGATTCGGTGCCTGCATTGTTCCATTCAAAATTAAAAAAAAAAAACTTGACAGACCTCAACATATCTAACTGGCTTATTTGGACTTGTATTACGGGAGTATTCTTAGACAAAGACAGTTTGAATTTTTCTGTATTATGTTCATTTTATTTTAAAAGACCAAATTCAATTTTATTTTGGCAGTACATGGATATTAAACCATAGATAATGTCTACTAATAAGTAGGGCTGCCGATTAATCGTAGTTAACTCATGCGATTAACTCAAAAAAATTAACTGCAATTAAAAAAATTAATCGTGATTAATCGCACTGTTAAACAATAGAATTAAAATTTAAATTAATTAAATATTTTTGGACGTTTTTCTACATTTTCAAATAAATTGATTTCTATTACAACACAGAATACAAAGTGTGTACTGCTCACTTTATATTGTTATTTTTATTACAAATATTTGCACTGTAAAAAACAAAAGAAATAGAATTTTTTAATTCACCTCATACAAGTACTGTAGTGCAATCTCATTATCGTGAAAGTGTAACTTACAAATATAGATGTTTTTGTAACATAACCGCACTCAAAACCAAAACAAAGTAACCTAGAACTTTAAAGCCTACAAGTCCACTCAGTCCTACTTCTTGTTCAGTCAATTGCTAAGACAAACAAGTTTCTGTACATTTATGGGAGATACTGCTGAGTGCTTCTAATTTACAATGTCACCTGAAAGTGAGAACAGGCGTTCGCATGATACTTTTGTAGCTGGCGTTGCAACGTATTTACGTGCCAGATATGCTAAATCGTCATATACCCCTTCATGCTTCGGCCACCATTCCAGAGGACATGCTTCTTTGCTGATGATGCTAGTTAAAAAAATAATACGTTAATTAAATTTGTGACTGAACTCCCTGGGGGAGAATTGTATGTCTCCTGTTCTGTTTTACCCATATTCTGCCATATATTTCGTGTTATAGCAGTCTTGAATGATGACCCAGCACATGTTCATTTTAGGAACACTTTCACAGCAGATTTGACAAAACACAAAGAAGGTGGCATCTGACTCAGATGATGAAAATGAACATGTGTCGGTCCGCTCTGCTTTGGATTGTTATCGAGCAGAACCCATCATCAGCATGGACACATCTTCTGGAATGATGGCTGAAGCATGAAGGGACACGTTCAGGGCATCTGGCATGTAAATATCTTCCTATGCCTGCTACAACAGTGCCATGTGAATGCCTGTTTTCACTTTCAGGTAACATTGTAAACAAGATGTGGGCAGCATTATCTCCTGCAAATTGTAACCAAACTTGTTTGTCTGAGCGATTGGCTGAAGTAGGATTGAGTGAACTTGTATGTTCTACAGTTGTACATTGTTTTATTTTTGAATGCAGTTATTTTTTGTACATAATTCTATATTTGTAAGTTCAACTTCCATTATAAAGAGATTGCACTACAGTACTTGTATGAGGTGAATTGAAAAATTCTATTTCCTTTGTTTTTTACAGTGCAAATATCTGTAATAAAAAATAAATATAAAGTGAGCACTATACACTTTGTATTCTGTGCTGCAATTGAAATCAATACATTTGAAAATGTAGAAAACATCTAAAATATTTAAATAAATGGTATTCTATTACTGTTTAAGAATGCATTTAATCACCCGATCAAAAAAAATTTATTGCGTGATTAAAAAAATTAATCACTTGACAGCCCTACTAATAAGTATGAGAGCAAAAAGGACACACACCATAAAGGTACACACACACATTATGTTAGCATAATGGAAGTGATACAACAGTAAGAGTTAGAAATTTTCTGAGGATTTTGTTAAAATGAAGACCAAAAACACCACTTATTTCCACCTAACTAAAGTGAAACTTACTAAGATGTAGCATAGAACATCAGTATAAAAAATAGACCATAAAACCTATCAAATTAACAAAAAAATTCTCCCTTGAGTGTAACTGTGCCACACTGTAAATGCTACGTTAAATAACTTTTAAGTTTAACTATTTTGAAAGCATGCCTTATGCCTCCAAACAACAAAAACATTTGGCATATCTAAGGTTATGTATAATTTTAAAATACTGTTTTACATTATCAGGACTGCGGAATCCCACTACACAATGATTACAAGATGAGAGACAGCACTCAGATCCCAGAGATTACCAGCATTTTTGGTAAATGTCTATAAACACATACATCAAGATAAAAGAAAGTGTGTATATTATGCCATTATCAAAGTAGTTCTAAAATTAGAACATATTCAGCTTCTAACTTACAACTACAATCGCTTTAAAATATACAATTACTTTCTCACTTTTTTAGAAGAGACATGTATAAGTCACTATAGATCAAAAACAAAAATAAAAATGAATTTAATGAAGTTTCAAACCTTTAAAGGAGATTCCCCACCAACATACAAAAAAAGTACACGATGCCTCTTGTGCACATGTTCAAACATTTGCTGGCTAGGAAGTGGCCGGATAAGGGGTCTGGGGATAAGGGAAGTGTGAAGAAACATTCAGGTTTTTTGAAAATTCAAAGAAAACATATAAACTCATATACATTGTACAATTTCGACCGCCCATTCCACAAGTCTAAACTTGAAAATGCTAGAACTCAGTATTTAAGAATATCATATAGTGACTGGTGCTACAGTGCAATGGAATTTACCAATTATACCAACTCTTAGTAAGAAGAATTAAACAGTAATCCTGACACTACATACAAACCATCTGACGTATGGTGTAATTATTTCTGAAAAAGGCTGATAAACGTGGGCATAGCAACTCGGGAATACGGGTTTTGTAAGTAATTCTAGTTTGGAGATTACCAGTATTCAGAGACTACTGGAAAGGTCTCTATTTTTATGCTCTAAACCCAGGGTAAGTGAGAAGAGAGGAAATTTGAATAGTCCCAAGCAGAAACTGTTCTCTAGAAGATTCTGAGCTTGTGTGACAAGGTTGCAATTATCCCTATGGGGGGGAAATCCATGTTGGCAATTTTGAAAACAAAAAGCCCACGCAATTATTTCCTTTGCTAGATTGCTAATTGTTCCAATTAAACTTAATATAAAATCCCCCTCACCTCCACTTTTGTGTGTGTGTGGGGGGGGGGGGGGGGAAATTGTGAAATCCTTGTTAAATTTTAAATGAAAAACTTTATATTTTAAATACAGTTTACCCTGTATATGCTATATATGTATAAATTTTAAAATACAGCCTGTGCTTTAGTAAATAATTTATACAAACCACAGAATTCATTTGCTACTATTTCTCTATCTTCTTGTAAAGTAATAGAACAGATAAATACTTCATCATCCCAGGAGAGCTGACGTGTGACAGTTAAGAGAAAAAATAATTTTCTCAATAGCTCAGTTTAATACCAGTGACTCTTACACTATTCAAAAACATTTCATTTTCATTTTATAATTAAAAAATAAAACTGAGTGGCAGAAAATGAGCTTCTACCTGGGATAACCCATTTGATTAGATATAGTGAAAGACCACGAACATCCTAAGTAAACATACTTTTTCACAACTGCAGATGTAAATCTGCAAACTATTTACGTGGGGCATTTTTAAATCTATCTCTGACACCTTAAGGAGTATCTGTTCCAAAAAAACAAGTGCAGTCTCAAGGATCTATTAACAGGCATTGCATCATTCAGTCTAATATAACTTTGCAGTAATTAACTGCTAATGTTGCATCATTACTGAAATCAATGTCGAAACACATTACAAAACTTAACTAAGGAGTTTAAGAGCAATTGCATCAGAAAAACTCATGTTACATATTATCACCTTATAAAAATTCATACAACCAGGTCAGCATGGCCAAAATAGAAATAAAAATGTATTCCTGTCTTATCACACTTAATTGTTTGAGAAATAATCACCCCAACTTCACCTGAACACTTTTAAGCTGTTACTAAAACAGTGATTTATAGTAACTCCTCGCTTAACGTTGTAGTTATGTTTCTGAAAAATGCTACTTTAAGCGAAACTATGTTAAGCGAATCTAATTTCTCCATAAGAATTAATGTAAATGGGAGGGGGGGTTAGGTTCCAGGGAAAAATTTTTTGCCAGACAAAAGACCATATTTTAGGGGGTTAATTTAATTTAATACTGTACACAGCAATGATGACTGTGGAAGCTTGTTTGAGGTGGTGGAGTCAGAGGGTGGAATATTTCCCAGGGCATGCCTTACTGCTAAATGATGAACTAGCACTCGGCTGAGCCCTCAAGGGTTAACACATTTTCATTAATGTAGCCTGACACTGTACAAAGCAGCACAAACGGAGGGAGGCGATACAGCATGGCAAAGAGAGACAGAGTGAGAGAGAGTGTGTGTGTGTGTGTGTGTGTGTGTGTGTGTCGCAAGTACAGCAGTTGCTGCCAGCAAGCTCCCTCCGTCTTGAGTCCTGTCATGTCCCACCCTGCTCTGTGGAGATGGGGTACAGGAGGCAGGAGTGGGGTGAGGGGGACACCCTGACATTGGCACCCCTTTTCCCCCACCCCACCACCCCCGCACAGCAAGCAGGAGGCTCGCAGGAGTAGCTCCAAGGAAGAGGGCAGGAGCAGCACATGGCAGTGGGGGGGAGGAACAGCTGAACTGCCCAGCAATTGATAGCCTGCTGGGCGGCTGCCGCACAGGGAACTTAAGAGGGGCTGTCGGTCCACCCTGGTTCCAAGCCCCCACCAGCTAGCTCCAATGGGCTGCTCTTTCCGCAAGCAGTGGACAAAGAAGGCCGCTGCCAAACAATGTTATAAGGGAGCATTGCACAACTTTAAAGAAGCATATTTTCTAATTGATCAGCAATGTAACAACAAAACAACGTTAACCAGGACGATGTTAAGTGAGGAGTTACTGTATTTTAAACAAAAGGAAGTATTTCTTCACATAACGCACAGTCAACGTGTGGAACGCCTTGCCAGAGGATGTTGTGCAGGCCAAGACCGTAACAGGGTTAAAAAAAGAATTAGATAAATTCATGGAGGATAGGTCCATCAATGGCGTCCCTAGCCTCTGTTTGGAAGAAGCTGGGAATGGGTGACGGGATGGATCACTTGATGATTACCTGTTCTGTTCATTCCCTCTAGGGCTCCTGGTATTGGCCACTGCTGGAAGACAGGATACTGGGCTAGATGGACCTTTGGTCCGACCCAATATGGTCGCTTTTATGTTTTATGAATATATTAAGACTTCCACTATGCAAAATTATAGAGGGGAATTTACATGGCTTGCACTTAACACTCACTCCTGTCCTCCAATCCTGACCTACACAAACACTTGCATTAGCCTAAAAAACACACACAAATGAGAAACACTGCACTAGACTATGCTACAGACTTCTCTTCGCTGAAATAAATGACTATTAAATCAGATGGGGTAAAGATTATGTTACCTCTCTTAAAGGTAAATTAGAAAGTAAACTTGATCATAATTTTAAACCCAATAGATTCTAAATGTCTCCACTAACCAGGCTGTCGGAGGCAGTCAATACAAAAAAGTTTTGCAGAAAGATTGGTTTACTACTGTCTTTACTGAGGAGTCCACTCACGGTTTAATACGTATTCCATTACTGAATGACCCCTAACTCACCTCCAAGAATGGTTAGTGGAGGTATTTAATCTATTTCTGGGCTTAACTCAATTTTCTTTACAGTTCACATCTAATTGAAACTATAACAAATGAACAAGATTGATGCCACTGATTCTTGCAAAGTAATTGTAAGAATAAAAGATTACATTAATAGGTCAAGCATCTTTCTGTCAAAGAAGCCCAGCTTTTGGCTCTCCTTTGAAAAAAATCAAATGGGGCAAACTCAACAAAACTATGCAAGTCACTGGTATCTTCAAAGAAGATTATAAATACTTACCCTGCTACTCTGTTAGCAAATTCAATTATATCATCTTTGGTTCTAGGTCCTCTATAGTTGTATGCCAAGTCACCTTTTAAGCTAGAGGGGGGAAAAACAAAATCCTGAGGAATTGCCATTTGTTTCATCATCTTTGTTCATAACTAAAATAAATCCGTTAGCTGCATATGCAAAATTATAGCATTCCCATATTTCTAATATTTAATCATTAGTAAGTGCTGAGAAACTTTATTTTTCAACACATTAGCCCCCAAAAAATCTTTAAATAGAAAAAGTATAGCTCAGTGGAAGAGTACACTATAATTAGAATGAGGGAGGGGAAAAAAAAAAAATCACACCACACTGTTTGCCTTCTGAAAATAAGTTCTGCTGTACATGCTGGCTATCACGTGCTTTCTAATGACAATATATTAGAAATACAAAAACTAGAAGATTTGCTCTCAGACTATGAAAAAGAACTCAGCATTTAGACCAGGGATCTCAAACGACCACGAGGGCAGGAGGTTGGAGTGCAGGGTGCGGCAGGGGGCTCAGGGCAGGGCACCACCTGTCACAAGTACGAGCAGAACGATGTCATCTTCATGCACAGCCCCCGCTCTCCAGCTGCCCAGCTCTGAAGACCGCACAGAAGGGTGGCAATGCTGTGACCCCCCTAAAATAACCTTGCGAACCCCTGAAACTCCCTTGTGGTCAGGACCCCCAATTTGAAGAAACACTGGTCTGCCCTGTGAAGTCTATACAGTATAGGATAAAAGCACACAAAACACCAGATTTCACAAAGGGTGCGGGGGGGGACGACAGGGACACCAGATTTCACAGTCCATGAAATGTGTAGGGCCTACCAAATTCATGGCTGTGAATTTGGTAGGCCCTACACATAGCAATATGGGACAGAAACGTCATTAAAAATGGGGAAATGCAATCAGAAAGTCAAACATTGGCAGGGTGACTCAGATATTGGTTTTATACCTGAAACTATGTTTAATTTGTCAATTGGAATGTACTGGATTTCAAGTTCATGATGTCCCTTTAAACAATATTTTATGAGACTATGGATTATTTATACTATTATACAAGCTTGTTTCAGTTTAATTAATATTCTACTTATACCACCACCTTAACAGCTTAGTATTACAAAGAACCTTAAATGTAAATGAAAAATAATTTAAAAACAATATTATGCAGTTCAGCAGTAACTGATTCAAAACTGGCTCCAAAGTGAATTGTCATTTTCTTTTCCTGTTTCTTACTGGTATCAGCTGTTAAGATTTTTCGTATGTTTGTTTTTTGTTTTGTTTTTTTTCCTTTTACAAAGGAAAGTGAGTGATAGTGAGGATTGATATATAAAAATATAATACAGGAAAGGTCAACTTACAGTTTAATTGTTGGATAACCTTGAACTCAGTTGTGATGTTGCACTCCATAATGTTTTATGGAAACATGCTTATGAACGTGAATATGATGTAACTGGAAAATGCTTTATGCAAAAGGTCTCTTGAAAGATATAATTGCAAAGCTTATAATCTACTGAGTGTGTTCATCCTATTTGTATCATTCTTGTATCTGAAGCTAGAAATAAGAAGTACAACTCCGAGGTCCTATTGTAATTATGGAAAGTGTAGGCCATTAATGGTGGTTTAGAATCCTGATGGCTCCCATTGACTAGGACAATTGGTTGTGGATGGTTTATTTACCTGTAAGCCTTCCTGTGTGCCTGTGGGCCAGCTGTGGGTAATGAAGAATGAGGTCCTACAGTGACATGTGATCATGTCACCTGGTAATGAGATCGATATTAAATAGGGTACTTTTCCATTTAGAAGGAGGGGTGAGGACCCAGAGAGACAAAAGATTCCCACCTTGAGCCAAAGCTATAGGAGGGGGTTGAAGAGAACAAAGGAGGCTTCCAGTTGTAAGAAAAACCCCTAGTTTCCACCAAAGATGTTTGCTGGAACTAACAAGGACTGTACCAGGGGAAAGGATCGGGCCCAGACTAGGAAGACGTCTAGTCTGTAAAAGCAGCTTACTGGAACTTCTCTGAGGGTGAAAATTTACCTGCAAACCGTTTCTTAATGTATTAGGCTTAGACTTGCGTGTTTTTGCTTTATTTTGCTTGGTGACCTATTTTGTTCTCTCTTTTATCACTTGAAACCACTTAAATCCTACTTTTTGTACTTAACATCACTTTTGTTTATTAGTAAACCCAGAGTAAGTGATTAATACCTGGGGGGGAGGAAACAGCTGTGCATCTCTCTCTATCAGTGTTATAGAGGGCGGACAATTTATGAGTTTACCCTGTATATGCTTTATACAGAGTAAAACAGATTTATTTGGGGTTTGGATCCCATTGGGACCTGGGTGTCTGGGTGCTGGAGATAAGTGACCTGCTGAGCAGTTTTGGGTTAAAGTCTGCAGGTTTGGGGGCATGGACCAGACCTGGGTCTGTGTTGCAGCAGTTTAGCACGTCTGGCTCAACAAGGCAGGGTTCTGGAGTCCTAAGCTGGCAGGGAAAATGGGCTCAGAGGTAAACTCAGCATGTCAGGTAACAGTCCCAAGGGGGTCTCTGTGACCGAACTTGTCACAGTGATATATAAAAATATAATACAGGAAAGGTCAACTTACAGCTTAATTGTTGGATAACCTCGAACTCCAAATTCAGAGGCAATACCTGAAAGACACATTTCGTTAAGTTTCCATTTTCCTCTCATTTATCCAAAAGAGGAATTACATGCTTTGTATAATAAATGCTGTTTAAACAAAAAGCAGATTGTTTAGTTTCAACATGCATACGTTATCATTTTTCTTACCTCAAGATCAGTTCCAAAAAGCCTTATAAAACTATCCAGATCCTTTTATCTTATTATCAATTTTAGCAGACAGATCATAAAGGCTTCTATTCCTTGGTGATCAGAGTAGTAAAGGAATACACAGACAGATACCGCATTGCACTATGACTTTTACTGGAAAGTCAGTCCCTGAACCTGCAATGCATAGGGAGATGGGAGTGGTGAGAAGAGTGGGCCACAGCCATTACTCTATACCAGGGATTGGAAACCTTTGGCCCGCGGCCCGCCAGAGTAAGCCCCCTGGCGGGCCGGGCTGTTTACCTGATGCGTCCGCAGGTTCAGCCGATTGCGGCTCCCACTGGCCGCAAGTCACTGCTCCAGGCCAATGGGGGGATATGGGAAGCAGCACTGGCCGAGGGATGTGCTGGTCGCCGCTTCCCGCAGCCCCCATTGGCCTGGAGCAGCGAACCACGGCCAGTACCTGCAGACGCGGCAGGTAAACAAACCGGCCCGGCCCGCCAGGGGGCTTACCCTGGTGGGCCGCGAGCCAAAGGTTGCCGATCCCTGCTCTATGCTGTTGAAGTGCTTACCAAGACTGCATTAATTGATCAAGAGCAATATACTTGTAAAATGAATGAATAAACCCAGAAGCTCTTGACTAGGAGGTTTCTCGCTAGTTTTCAGCTGATCTCCTATCCCCCTCTCCCCACAAGATTGATTTTCAATTTCTACACGCCACGGTGGAGACATATAGATAGCAATGCTAAAAGATTTTCCACATCCCTATTGACTGTGGACTCATTGTGATTGTGACGGTGTTCCCCATAAAACTTTATGGGGAGATGCTTATAAATGTAGATATGTAACTAGAATATGTTTTATGCTACATGTGCCATGTAACATATCTCTGTGAAAGTTATGACCTACTGAATGTATTCCTCCTGTTTGTATGCATGTATCATTGTTGTAGTTGAAGTTATGAATATCGGTTGTATTTCTTGAGAAAGGAATGTGCAGGTTAAGTGCCCAATCAAGAAGCACTTAACAGACAATAGAACTTGCAGTCACCAATCCACATTTGAACTTTGCCAGGAATGTGGCTAGTCTGGAACTGAGTTGTGCAGGTGACTGGTCCATGTGACCCCAACTCCATTTGGTAACTGGATGCTACACAGGGAGAGGGAGGGGTGTCCACCCAGAGGAGAAAATCTATTTAAACCCCGAGGAAACCCCTCCATTTTGTCTTCAGCTGGCTAAAGGAAGAAGCTCTCCACCCCCCAAGGAGACCTGAAAGAGACTGAACAAAGGACAAAGACATTAGGGGGGTGATTGATTGCTGGGCCCAGGCTAGAAGGAAGCTAGCCTGTTTACTGGACCTAGGGAGGGGTTTATCTGTACACAGGGTGATTAGACATAGAACTGCGTGTTCTCTTTTATTTTATTCGGTAATTCACTTTGTTCTGTCTGTCACTACTTGAAAATCACTTAAATCCTATTTTCTGTACTTATTAAAATCACTTTTTACTTATTAAGTTTCCTTGAGTACGAGTTAGTGCCTTGGGACAGCGATCAGGTGTGCATACCTTTCTATCTTTGCAATAGAAAGCGAACTATTTATGAGTTTACCCTGTATAAGCTTTATACAGGGTAAAACGGATTTATTAAGGGGTTGAACCTCCTTGCAGTTGAGCAGCTGGGTGTCAAAGGCAAGAGCGCTTCCAGGGGCCTTACAGTGGTGAGTGGACTTGGTTCGGACCTGGGTCTGTGTTTGCAGCAGATCAGTGGAATCTGGCTCAAAACAGACAGGATTCGGGAGTCCCAAGCTGGAAAAGGCCTGGAAGCAGGGGCAGAAGTAGCCTTGGCACACCAGGTGGCAGCACCAAGCAGGTCTCTGTGGCCCCAACCCGTCACAGTGATGCACTAACATCCCTTTATCCATTGTGGGAAAAGAGCCATATCCCCTATTTGACCTAGTCTTAGTTTGCCAATGTAGAAATGGTGTTATAGCCAGTCCCCTAGGTGCAGGCAGCCATGCATGATGTGTGAGGGAGTATTATTTGGCATATGCTAAAGGGGACTTCAAAGTCAGAATCCTATTAAGACTCGTGGCAACTGATCCAAGGGTCTGTATATTTAGCCATTAAACCCCTATGCTGTACAACTGAGTGTGACAGAAGCTTTCTGCTCAGTACTAGCTAAATGCTACATACACCTTAGCACAAGTTGCTGCTTATGTTTTCTTCTTGTGAGGACACATCTGATGTTCTCTCTCCTCCAATGCTGCATCATTCCCCTCTGTTCACTAGCTTGTGCACAGTCATCTACTTCTAAAAGGCTATGCAAGCTTCCTGTGAGCCAGACTAACCCCTTCATCTGCATAGCTTAGAATGGCTTACAGCATCTGTCATTACCAAGAAGATCTCCAATTATCCTCTTTCCTGGCAAAGGGATCCTCCTAAAAACAATTTAGGACATTAGTGGAGTCCACTGATGTGTTTCATGTATGTACAATGTCCACTTTAAGCAACCAAAGAATTTACTCATCATCAAACTAAGCCCTGGCAAGATTTTGAGGCATTAACTCCAAATGCCACACCTGTTTGACTAAGAATGGGAACTGGACTGCAACCTCGCTGGTGTTGGACAAAGAGATTCCGATGTCCCCCTTCAGAAATGGTCTGGAAACACCTCTCCTACAGATATAATAAATTAAAAAGCAGGGAAAACAAGAGAAATGAAGGATGAAAGAACTGCTTAAGCCCCAATCCTACGCTAGACTCCTAACAGGCATATGCACTTCAGGATGGGAACTCTTATTCAGGTGGCCTAGCGGACAGAGCACTGGACTGGGAATCAGGAGAGCTATGTTACATTCCCAACTGCCACTAGCCAGCTGGGTGACCTTGATCAAGTCACTTCGTCTTTCCATGCCTCCATTTCCCTCTATAAAACAGGGATAATGATGCCTTCTTCCTTTATAATGTGCTGTAAGAACTACAGATCACTATGATATAGCCATACATGGTCTAGCATAATCAGAATCTAGTCATGATTGGGACTCTTGGGAATTATCACAGTACAAAACCAACCAATAATTGTTTTTAAGATGAAAATGTGTCACATTTCCATTTGAAAATGTTGTGCAATAATTCAGGGTTAGAAAAAAACATTTTTGCTCATTTGGTTACACGCTGCATTTGACAGCACTTTGCATAGTCACTTTTAATTGTCATTGTCTGCTGCACGACCTGTCACAAGTACGAGCAGAACGATATCATCTTCATGCACAGTCCGAGGGAAGTTCTCCTGCACACTCTTTCATAGGCCTTGCAAGAGTATAGTTACAATAAGTGTACTAGCATAGCTAAAAGTGAAATCACAATAGGCAAGTGTGTGCACAGAGAGGAAGGGGAGCCCTAGGACATCTGGTCCTATTACCATCTGGCACGCCCAAAATGACACTTCTAAATATAGCAGGAGAACAAAATAAAAATATTTTTTCTTAATGATTTTTTAAAACCAGAACATGGATTTTTTTTAAGTTAGTCAATTTCAAATATTGAAGATGACAGTGTCTTTTAAAGAGAAGGCTTAATGAGAAGGTGGACAGAAATTTGCTGTCCTGTGAGGCAATGATTTCAACAAGATGTGTATAATAGCTTAAGGATTGACCATGCGAAAGCACTTTACAATTCTGAAAGTGCAAGTAGATCTGCTTGGCCTAGTAACAGTAAAGTAAGGAACCGAAAACAAACAAGTTGTATCTTATCATGGTGGGCTCCGCAAATCAGATCAAGCACCTTATAAAGAAATGTACATCAAAGATAGCACTTTTCAGAGCCCTATCTTCTATGAGGTTACTCCTCTCTTCTTATTTGTTTTAAGTGTATAAGGATCTGAGGTTTTGGTTGAAGAGGTAAACCATAGCAGCATGAGTTGAAAAGTCACTAACTGTGGGATATGAAACATTCACATGTCTTGGTTACTTACTACTACACTTAGCCAGCAGATCCTTCAAGACAAGTGCATTTGTTTATATGATATAGTCTTTTTTTTAATAGTAATCCTTCTGGTTGTTTCATTTTCAAAACTAGTAGACAACAAAACTATGCCTACATAACACATACTTACTAGAATAGGAAGTTGCATCCATCTTCCCAACTTTTACTGGAGACCCACTGCTTCTTATCTCTATACCAACTTCATTCCACACAGGCTCCAATTTCTTGCAATGACCACACCAAGGTGCATAGAACTGAGAACAAGTCAGAAGGGTGGCATTAAACAGAATCAGTGAACTCTATATAAAAATGGAACTCTCAAGCCACACATTTGGAAAACCAACAAAAGTTTCCAAACAGATAATCCTCTCTTTTATTTTTCAAACGAAACTAATGGAAAGCTGTTACGTTTCAACGAAGTGTGAATCTTAATAATTCTCACATACTCACATCTACAAGCCAAACGTCATCTTTACGATTGTCTTTAAACCTAGAAAAGAAAAGCACAGCTTGTGACATGCCTATACACAAGCACACAAATACACTATTTGTTTCTGAAGGAGGGGGACAAAGGGACCTGGTTAAAAAAAAAAAAGGAAGAGAAGATCAAAGCAAAAATATGGCAGGCATATTAAGCCCATCAGCTTTTTACTATTCAAATTCCTTGTGTATTTCACACTGCAGTGTATAGTACTAGTCCAACAACACACCTTGCCACCAATGAAAAAAATATATATCCCAGAACTACTGAAGTAAGGGTAAATGACTACAGGACAAAATTGTTTGCCAATATGCAGATTTACACTATATAACAGGTTAATTGGTACAGTATACTGGAGTCTATTTTCCATCACTATAACTTTTTACTGCACACTCTACATTTAGCCTAATGCATTTCCCCAAAATGCTACTTTAAATTAAACTGTAATTCAGCTCTCTCTCTTTTCCGAGAGTTATACTTGCCAAGTAACATACACAACCAACAATGTGTACACTAAAATTCCCTAGATTAACTTTGTAACTAGTTTTCAAACTCAGAATGACCTTTATATTAGTTTGCTCAATACTATAAACATCTTGCAGCTAGCCTAGTTTCATATTAAAGTTATTAGTCATTTTAACATAACCTTTACATTTACTTTACCAAGACTTTAACATCAAAGAAGACAAAGTTAAGATAGTGACCAATACTAATCTATATTTTCTGGCTTTATTTAATGTTAGAGTAATGACTGACAAGATAACAAACTGACTAGTTTTAACAGTACTGTAGTGTTTGCATTAAGTTGAATGTGAACTGGAAGACTATGACATGCCTACCAGGTAAGTCCTTATGAAATTATCATTATAATCATTATAATAGGTTTAAAGAAGTACCTAACAAGATGGATTTTGTTTGTATTTATGAGTCTGTTTTTCTTGTCATTGCAATTAGATGACAATGAGAGCACTTACTGGAAAGTTATTTGTGAACTGAACTACAGTTTATGATAGTGAGGACCTAATAGCATTCAGATCCAAAGGTAGCACATTCATGCATTGCATAGGCTTTCTTACTGAAGTCTGCCAACACATCTCAGTTTTGGTTGGCAATGCCCTTGCTACCAAGCTCCAAGCTTCTCCCAAGGAAAAATCACTAAATGCATCTAGCTGTGTAAAATACATTTGTTCTATGGCTTGTGTTAGGCAGAAGGTCAGACTAGATGAGTAAAATCTGAGTCATAATGGTCTAGGGGACAGATCACAGGCCTGGAAGCTACACATTTAGGACCAAACTGGTGCAAGAAGAAAACCAGGGATGAAGTTGGTCTGTGAAATGCAAGTAAGTTGAGATTTTGTGATGGCTGTAGGCAAGCAATATGAGAGCACAACAGTCACATATGACCTAGAACATGATTTTATCTCATATACCTACAGAGAAGGACGCTGAGTTACCTAACTCACTATACCCCCTACATTTCCCTCCTTTCACCTTTTATTTTTAAATAATCAACAGAAACCTTAAAAGCCAGTTTTAAGAAGCTAACTAAATGCTTGGGGGGGGGGGGGGGGGGGGGAGAAAAGATTCACCATTTGCTTGCTGAAGTGTTAACAATACAAGTACTATCTTTTAAATATATTTTTTCACAGCCATAACGTTATGGCTGAAATGCTTTATTTAGCCCACTGCTACGAGGTACTGAAGCAAATGTATGCTCAAATGTCTGGAGGGGACTGGGGGAATTTAGCACAACCTGTTCAAACAGTTTATTGAAAGAACCAAACATGAAACAAAGATGACGACTGCAGAAAGGCTATTTGAAATACCCGATGTTAAAGAAGCCATACAAAATGTTTGCAGGTTTTTTTAACCACACATGCCTTATCTACTCATTTTACTGAAAATCAATTTTACTGTTGTTTGCACTGTAGTGCTAATGAAAGATATAAGTGGATTCTATTGTCCCATGTGCATTAAATATATGCTGGCAACTTCTAATTATGAAATCAAACACTGGTGATGATGCAAGAAGCAGAAAGCAACAGTTTGATTTTCAGATCTCAGGTTCTGTTTACAGTTAGAATATATCCTCTATAGCTTGTAATCTGAGAATTTGATAGAGAACCCACCCCTGCCCCTCCAAAGCAACTACAGACATTTTTCCTATATATTTTGCTTCATTCAACCAAAGCATTCTGCTTCTATCTCAAATGGAATATTAAGGCACATAGTCAAAGATGTGAATAAAAGCCAGCGGATGGCAGGCCACAAAAATCAAGGAAGTGGACAGGAACAGGATGCAATGCAATAAGCAAGTTTAATATCCCATTCAGACCTTGAACTGCTACCCTCATACATTTTTTTTCTTTTTTAAGTACTGAATAACATCTTCACAAGAGGCTAAAGAGACAAGAAATTTCAAACATATATTATAAATAATTTTAACCTATGTTATTATTAGCACTATTTATGCCATATTATTTTTTTCATTTCTCTCAGGTTGACCTGAAAAGAGCTCTGTGTAAGCTCAAAACCGTGTCTCTCTCTCACAAACAGAAGCTGGTCCAAAAAAGGTACTGCCTCACCCATCTCCTCACTCTATAAAGAAAGAGAAATCAGTTTCTCATTCAAGCTCTTAATGCTACACTATCGGAAGGGAAGTCTTTGTTGAGAAACAATTGATACCAATGGAATCTAAACCAGTATGTCAAATCAAGTTCTATAAAGCTTGTTTACACAAAAGTTAAGTTTTGAACCAAATTTAAGTGTCCTTTTTACTAAGAGAAGGACTGGCAAAAATATAAGAGCTGAAGTCTTATATTTTGATACTCTTATCTTTGTCAGTTTTACATTATTTAAAAATAATGTAGTTTAAATGTCTAAGAAAGAATCACATTATATAAACTCTCCCTTGCCAAAGATACCTTTCATAAATGTGTATGAAATCTGAAAATGCATTTTATGGAATCCTTGGTATAAATTATGGTAGATATTTTAAATTCATATTGTCACTTGTGTTAGACAATTCCTGTGAGATAATGCACATTCTCTGTAGCAGGCAGCAACTTTTCAACATTAGTATTATTGACTGTTACTTCCAAAATTAAACCTTGTAAATCTTAATAAACACTATTATAAGCAGTGAGTGCCTGAATTAGGCAAAAGCAAAATATTATTTTAACCCAATGTAAAAAGTATTCCAAACTTTTTTAAAAGCCTTAATCATGAATCATCTAAATAGTTGTTCCTGACCTGACACATCATAAACCAAATATGAGCCCAGAGAGAATTTTTACAACCAAATTATAATACTGTATTTTCAGGACCATGTAAATATTAACATAGCATTATATAGGGTCATAAATAACTCCATAATACCCAATTAAAGTTGTCATAGGATAGACGGCTGGATTTAAATCAAGCAGCAAAAATAGCATGTGCTACAGCCTGGTAATTTATTAATCTACAGCGGGGGTGGGCAAACATTTTGGCCTGAGGGCCGCATCTGGGTATGGAAATTGTATGACGGACCATGAATGCTCACAAAATTGGGGGCTGGGGTGTGGGAGGGCGTGAGGGCTCCGGCTGGGGGTGCGAGCTCTGGGGTGGGGCCAGAAATGAGGTGCTCGAGGGCCAGATTAAAAGGTCTGACGGGCAGGATGCGGCCCCTGGGCCATAATTTGCCCACCCCGATCAACAGCCATCCGATAAATGTGTATGATAGAGAATCTAATATAGATAACAGGGATTGGGGAAATGGAGGTTTCTGACATGCACATTTAGAGAACTTCCTACAGATGCTGTTTTTAGGCCACATGTACCAGTTTTTGAATACAAAATTCTTCCACCTTCAGCTAAGTAGTTTATCGGCAGATACCCCTTTTTAAGGAACACTGTACACTGAAGCAGAGTGATCTAATAGACTGGGAGTCTAGAGACCTAGTTTCTATTCCCACCTGTGCCACTGGCCTGCTGTGTCATTTCACCTGTTTCCCCTACCATCCTTTTCCTCTCTCATATAATTAGGCTGTAAGCTCTTTGGGATAAGGACCTATTATTACCATGTGTTTGTATAATGCCTATCTACCACAATGGGACCTCTATGAACTACTATAATTCAAATCAATAAAAAAAATGCAACACTTCCATCCATATTCTACTTTCATAAACCTTTGCTGTATATGCACTAGTACCTGCTGCTGGACTTTTGACATAAACTGAAAATGTTTACCCTTCATACCTTCTAGTTATTTATATGAAGATATGCCACAGATTTGTGGCCGTATACCAGCACTTATTTGATAAAGAACCATAACATAGACATTAGGACAACTCACGACTTATTAAATTAAGTTTCCAAGGGCACTGAACTAGAAGTTGTCAACACTTTCAGATACAGATATTTGCACAATTCACTAAAGGCTTGCAGATACTGTAGGAAGCTTCTACTAAAAACATAAAAACCAAGCAGTGTTTTCCTTTAAGAGATGTTTCACAAAAATTCTTTGGCTATGAAAATGTGCTTCTTCCTACCCCAACCCTTGACCAGATTTGAACGTACTGTCATAGTTAGAAACATGGGAGGAAAAAAGCATGTTTTCCACTGCTTGCATCCGAAGAAGTGGGTATTGACCCACGAAAGCTTATGCTTCAATACCTCTGTTAGTCTATAAGGTGCCACAGGACCCTTTGTCACTTCTGCAGATCCAGACTAACACGGCTACCCCTCTGATACTTGTTTATTACTTGTGTCTATTTAGTCTCTTATTCTTCTGTCTTCCAAAATGGTGATCCCTATTCACAGCCTCTTAACACGCAGGCTTTGCAAAACTAAGCCATGCTCACTGCGCTTCAACTTACTAGTTATGGGGTAAGTTATGAGGTAAGAAAGAAACAAGATTTATTCAGCATTTTCGGCTGAGTAATACCACAGAGCACCAAAGCAAGAAAGGAGCAGCACCTCCAGTTAAAAAAACCCAAAGAAATACCTAGGCAACATTTCATGTGACAATAAAATAGGAGTACTTACGAGTCATCTAAGTCTTCCACAAAAGCTGCATCTAAAGTCAAGACAAGTGCAGCAGCTGCCAGAAAAAAGGGGAGGGGGGAGGAAAAGTAGTAAGTAGGTTGCAGGACAGGGTAATGGCATTTACTCTGATTAATTCATTGCCACTACTGTCCCCTCCAATCGATCCCCTCACTCCTTATGCTCTATCATAGGGACGCACTGCAGGCACCTCTAATGTGCCCCCATACTTATGAAAATAATCTAGTGAAGTGTTTTTCAAAGTTCGGGTCACGACCCAGTACTGGGTCACCGCATGTAAGGCACTGAGTCGCCTTGCTCAGCACCCAGGGACACTAGCGGCTCTGGTCTGCACCGCCGACCAGGACATTAAAAGTCCTGGCGGCAGTGCTGCCCAGCTAAGGAAGTCTAGTGCCTACCAGTTCCAACTCCATGTTGTGCCCCAGAAGTGGCCAGCAGCGGATCCGGATTCTAGGCAGGGTGGCCACTGGGCTCCACAAGCAGCTCTGCACGGCGAGCCGCTTGTGCGCCTCCGCCTAGGAACTGGACCTGCTGCTGGCCGCTTCCAGGGCACAGTGGGGTCCGCAGTGCCAGGACAGGTGGGAAGCCTGCCTCTGCACCCTGACTGCGCCGCTAACTGGGAGCCGCTGGAAGTAAGCCCACGACCCAGCCCAGCCCTGAGCCCCACCCGGAACTCCTTCCTGCACCCCAAACCCCTCAACGGGTAGTGATCAATGGCTCCATGTCTAGTTGACAGCCGGTATCAAGTGGAGTGCCCCAAGGGTCGGTGCTGAGGCCGGTTTTGTTCAATATCTTCATCAACGACCTGGAGGATGGTGTGGACTGCACCCTTAGCAAGTTTGCAGATGACACTAAACTGGGAGGAGTGGTTGATACGCTGGAGGGTAGGGACAGGATACAGAGGGACCTAGACAAATTAGAGGATTGGGCCAAAAGAAATCTGATGAGGTTCAACAAGGACAAGTGCAGAGTCCTGCACTTAGGACGGAAGAATCCCATGTACTGCTACAGACTAGGGACCGAATGGCTGGGCAGCAGTTCTGCAGAAAAGGACCTAGGGGTTACAGTGGACAAAAAGCTGAATATGAGTCAACAGTGTGCCCTTGTTGCCAAGAAGGCTAACGGCATTTTGGGCTGTATAAGTAGGGGCATTTCCAGCAGAACGAGGGACGTGATTATTCCCTTCTATTCGGCACTGGTGAGGCCTCATTTGAAGTACTGTGTCCAGTTTTGGGGCCCACACTACAAGAAGGATGTGGATAAATTGGAAAGAGTCCAACGGAGGGCAACAAAAATGATTAGGGGGCTGTAGCACATGACATATGAGGAGAGGCTGAGGGAACTGGGATTGTTTAGCTTGCAGAAGAGAAGAGTGAGGGGGGATTTGATAGCTGCTTTCAACTACCTAAAAGGGGGTTCCAAAGAGGATGGATCTAGACTGTTCTCAGTGGTAGAAGATGACAGAACAAGGAGTAATGGTCTCAAGTTGCAGAGGGGGAGGTTTAGGTTGGATATTAGAAAAAAACTTTTTCACTAGTAGGGTGGTGAAGAACTGGAATGAGTTACCTAGGGAGGTGGTGGAATCTCCTTCCTTAGAGGTTTTTAAGGTCAGGCTTGACAAAGCCCTGGCTGGGATGATCTAGTTGGGGTTGGTCCTGCTTTGAGCAGGGGGTTGGACTAGATGACCTCCTGAGGTCCCTTCCAACCCTGAGATTCTATGATTCTATGATCCCTGGCCCCATCCCAGAGTCCGCACCCCCAGGACAGAGCCCTGAGGCCTTCTGCACCCCAGCACTCTGCTCCAGCCCTGAGCCCCCTCCAAACCTAAAGCTCCTCCTGCACCCCAAACCCTCATCCCCAGCCCAAAGACCTCTCCCACACTCTGAACCCCTCATTCCCAGCCCCACCCCGCAGCCCTCACCCCCCCAGTCCTGATAAATCAGAAATAACCAAATAACCTTCCACATCCCAACCCCCCCCCCAATCCCCATCCCCATCCCCATCCCCATCCCCAGCTCTGTTGGGTCCCGGGCAGCAACAATCTTCTTCAACTGGGTCCGCAGAAAAAAGGTGTGAAACGCGCGGAGCTAGTGAATGTAGCCAGTCTGCCCCGCATCGTGCTTGGTCCGACCGCTTTTATTTGGAGGGTCTTTGCCCCGCCTCGTCCCTCTCTCCCCGCAACAGACCCACAGCCCGATTCTCTCCCCTTTCAGCCCTCGGCCTTCCCGCCCGCAAGCAGCTTTGGGGCGATGACTCCTACCCCCAAACCTCCTCCTCCTCCCCCTCAAACAATCCTCCCTCCCCCCGCGCGCCTAACAGCCGCTCCCGCAAAGACCCCGCCCCCCATTTCCTTCCCCCGTCACTCCCGGTCTCGCCCCGAGCTGCCCGCGCGCGCGCATCCCCTTGTCCCTCCCCCCGCTGGGGGGCACCGCGGAGCCGGGGAATGACGCGCCCCCAGGTTTACCTGCTGCCCAGATGAGCCGGCACCGCCCGCTCGCCGCGGCCATGTTGACAGGAGGACTCGGGAAGGCAGCACAACTTCCGGCCGGCAGGGGAAACCAAACCGCACGCGGAGCCCCGGCAGACGCCTCTCGCGCAGGCGCAGAGAAAAGGGGGGGGCACTGGAGGGTTACGGAAAGAGAGGCGGCTGGCAGGACCTTAGGCCACGCCCCCTTAGAGCCCGTCGCGCTCCGAACGCCCGGCGCGAGCCGGTCCTGCCGGCCGCTGCTCTGGGCTCTTCCCGTTGCGCGGGCTCCCCGCCTGCCCGCTCGGGGGCAGAGCGGAGGAACCCGCCCCCCCGCTTGGGACCGCCTAATGGCAGTGGGCGTTAGTCCCCAAAATCACACGCACGGCGCTAACGTGAGGCCCGTCTGCGGCAACGCGTGCAGCTGAGAGCTGACTCCTCGCCCCCTGCCGTGCCGCGCTCCGGATCAGAAAGAACCAAACCATCCCTTCCCCGATCCCCGTACTGCTGCCTTTGCGCGCCCCCCTTTCTGCATTGCACTGCTGTTGGGACTCAGATTCACACACACTCTGGGTTCTCACTGCTCCCCCCCCCACACACACACACACACTATACAAATTGTCCCAGCAGCACCCCAGCTCGCTGCTGTGATGGTTTGGCTTTACACAACACAGTGTAGTTTGTATTAGTGTAAAAAGAAAACAACTTTTCACTGAGACTTCTATAAAAAGAAAAGTCAGAACCCATGATGGGTAGGCCAGTCGGAGAAGGGGGATGAAACATTTCTGTCTGCGAGAGCAACGGTGCCCAACTTTACAGGACAAATTGGGCTCCAGCAAAAAGGGGAAGGTGCAGCAGAGCAGTTCTCAAACTGGGTGTTGTGACCCTGTTTTAACGGGGTCACCAGGGCTGGTGTTGGATTCACTGGGGCCCAGGGCTGAACTTGCTGAAGCCACCCCCGAGTGACATAAGTTACATCGACCTAAGCACCCCTGTGGAGAGCTTCTCCCACTGTGCTGTGGCTGCTTGTTGGGCGTGGATTAATTAAGTAAAGGAGAGAGTCAAGCTCTCTCCCATCATCTTACAGTGGCTACAATAGTTAGCTTACAGCGGCACAGCTACATCCATGCACCTGGGCTGCTGTAAGTTCTCTAGCTCTCTAGTCCACCTTAGAGGGTGGACTTACTGTGGTAAGTACTATACTGCTGTAGCATGAACATAAGAACAGCCATACTGGGTTAGACCAAAGGTCCATCTAGCCCAGTATCCTGTCTTCCAACAGTGGCCAGTGCCAGATGCCCCAGAGGGAATGAACAGAACAGGTAATCATCAAGTGATCCATCTCCTGTCGCCCATTCCCAGCTTCTGGCAAACAGACTAAGCCCAGGGCTACACTAGGGGAGGGGGGTCGATCTACGATACGCAGCTTCAGCTACGTGAATAACGTAACTGAAGTCGGCGTATCATAATCGACTTACCTGACCATGAGGACGGCGGCGAGTCGATTGCTGCCGCTCCCCCGTCGACTCCGCTTCCGCTGCTCGATGACGTGGATTTCCGGAGCCGACGGGGAGCGCGATCGGGGATCGATTAATCGCGTCTTAACGAGACGCGAAAAATCGATCCCCGATAGATCGATTGCTACCCGCCGATCTGGCGGGTAGTGAAGACAGGCCCTAAGTCTTTGTAGTTCTGGGCCTTGTTTAACAATTCCAATGACAATTCACAAACCAGAGAAAAATATATCTTGCTCTCTTATTTATGTTTATCCTGGAATATTAACAGGAGTAAAAAGCAGGAAACTTATTGTCATTACACAGAGAACAGCATATGCTGTGCTAGATATAAATTCGGCTCAGGTTACTGGTTCCTGTGGGGCAGTATAACAACACACTGTCCCTTATTCAGGGCAGATATTATCATGATCTAGCTCTAATGTGCATGAGGATTAGAGCAGAGATAAACCATTGGTGATCTGCTTATTATGCTAATCATCATCTCTGCTAATTTGTACTCTTCCCTTCACTGACTTGTAACCAGCTGTTGTGTCATCTTTTACTGCATTTGTAAGCTTAATGAGTCAGGGCTCATCTTTTCACTGTGTATATGTTTAGAGTTCCTATCACAATAGGGTCCTCTTCCCTGATTGGGGCTTCTAGGTGATAAATAATAAATCATATTTTCTTACAGAATCATTTTTGACCCTAACTCTGTTTTACAGTTAGTCCCCTTCTGAACACAAGTAATAACTTCTGTTCCTGTTTTCTTTGTAAAATGTAAACTTTAGCATATTATTATTCATGAAAGTTCCCCATAAATTGTTCAATCACACCACATCAATTGTGTTCATTTCTAATTTAAGGATTATTAATTATTATTATTATTACCAGCCTTACAAATTTAAACTGAGATATGAGCTGGGTTCTTTTCTTTTCATGCATCACCATCAGTAATAAAGGGCCAAATAAACCATCAGTGACACTTGTTCAACCCTCATTGTCTTTAATGGATTTCCACAGATATAACCAAATGGAACTTAATAAACAGGTTCTGCAGACCTTTTTTACAGAGGCCTAATTTAATAACTACTGTCCAGCTCTCTGAAAAGCACCTTTTGTCCTCTCCCCTTAAGTTCTGAGTGCCACAATCTGTGACGTGTGGTTCAATTCCTAGGCTCATTGGCCTGCAACCTCTCCTATTAAGTCTAGGGAAGTGGTTCTCAACTGATGGTCCATGGTGGTTCATGGTGACTTTTTCGGTGGTCCACACGAATATTGTCCAAAGTCAGATAGTGTGAGCAGGCGCTGCTGTTACGCCGTGTTCACAAGCATACAGCGTGTCCATCCATAGCATCATCTAGGATGTGACCGCATTGTGTTGCCAGTAACTTCTGTCAGTGTAGCTCCCGCCGTCGTGCTGAGTTGTCGTTCGTTCTGTGCTAAATGGGACATCTATATGAGTGATTCATAATTACTATACAGCTCCCAAAATAAATCGTCCGTTCAAAAAATCAAAATTTTGTTGTAACCCCACAGATCTGAGATAATGGCAATGACAGGAAGGAATGTCAAGCTCAAGTATTCTAAAGACTACATCGAATTCGGCTTCAATTATCAAGAAAAAGAAGGCGTGGATTTGCCACAATGTGTTATTTGTTTCAAAGTCTTGAGGAATGACTCAATGAAGCCAGCTAAGCTGAAACTCCATCTCGAAAAGTGTCATCCAAAATTGTTGCAAAAGGATGAAGATTATTTTGAGCAGCGGTTATCAGGTCTGAAACGACAGTGCCTCAATTCAACGAAAATACAAGCAATGCAGTGACCGCTTCCTACATTATTGCATACAAAGTTGCACAGGCCAAAAAGCCTCATACCATTGTAGAGCAACTTGTGCTCCCCTGTGCAAATGAGATGGTGCGGCTAGTTTTTGGCGAGGAAGCAGCAAGGAAGCTGAATGATAGATCTGTCTTTAACAACACAATATCAAAATGGATAAATGAGATATCACAGAACATCAATTAACAAGTTGTGGATGAAATAAAGAAGTCTCCATTTTTTGCCATACAATTGGATGAATCGACCAACGTCGCATTGTGCTCTCAGCTATTGGTGTTCGCACGATATATGGTTGAGGGAGACTTCAAAGATGAGTTTCTTTTTTGTTGTTCTCTTGATACCATCACAAAGGCTCAGGACATGATGGAAATTGTTAACAATTTCTTTGAAGTGCATGGTCTAGATTGGGCAAATCTTGTGGGTGTCACCACTGATGGTGCATCTGCCATGCTGGGCTCAGCATCAGTCTTCCAAACGTTGGTGAAACAGCGCATTCCAATGGTAATTGGAGTTCATTACTTCATTCGTAGGGAAGCTTTGGCATCAAAAACATTGTCTGATCAACTCAACGCCGTTTTTAAAGGGTTGGTGAAAGTAGTGAATTACATCAAATCATCGGCTCTGAACACCAGGCTGTTCAAAGGATTTTGCCAGGACATGGGTTCTGACTTTGATGTGTTGCTGTTCTACACTTCTGTACGGTGGTTGTCAGCAGGGAACGAACTCAACAGAGTTTTGCAATTGAGAGAGGAGTTGAATTTGTTTCTCCAGCCTGAAGGGAAAGAGGAATTCTGAAATGTGCTGATGCAGTCGAATTTAGAATTTGCGTATCTTGAACAAACTGAATCTTCAGCTGCAAGGGAAAGGTGCAAATCTGTTCTCTCACCAAAGCATCATCAAGGCTTTTCTTGACAAATTGGAACTCTGGATCATAAGAGTCGAAGGCAATAATTTGGTTCAATTTCCATATGTGGATGCCATGCTCGGGGAAAAAGGAAGCCATTCGGATGCAAATTCTCGATCATTTACGGAAGCTACGAGACAAATTCCAACTATACTTTCCGGAGGTGGACAGGACAAAGGATGGATTATCTTTCATCAGGAATCCATTCACAACAGATGTTAATAGTGTTCCAGAGGATCTCCAGGAGGAATTTTTGGATCTGAAAAATGATTTTGCGACCCAAAACGTGTACCAGCAGTCTACCATAGAGAAATTTTGGGCCAGCATGACCGGGAGTTACCCAAATCAGTCAGCACACGCAGTCAGATTTCTTTTGCCATTTGCATCAATTTATATGTGTGAGACGAGATTTTCGTGTTTGTTGCACGTTTAGTCCAAACAGAGGCTTGCAGTGGCAAGCGATATTCATTGTGCGTTATCAAGTACTACTCCAAACATTGAAAAGCTTGTCAGTGAGAAGGTGTTGCCCTATATACACACATTGGAAAATGGCAATGTGACTAAAAGGTCTTAAAAACCTCCTCATAATTCATGTTTCACAGAATCATTCACAAAAGGCTTTGCAATCCTGTCTTGTGTGATTTCAGGCCCTTAAATTGCATTGTATATAGTTTCGATTAAAAAAAAACTTTTTTCAGTTGCCCAAGAGCATAGAATCATATACATATAGGGCTGGAAGGGTTATCTAACCTTCAGAGGTTATCTAATTTAGCCCCATTATGTTGAAAGAAGACCAAGGTGTACATGATTGCAGAAGCAGAATTTGGTTCTGAATTTAAAATGCAACAATAACATTAAAACTGGAGGAATAAGATTTCTGTAGCTTCAGTAAGGTGCAAAAAGCTCCTTGACCAAATCTGTTCATAGATTCATAGATTCTAGGGCTGGAAGGGACCTCGAGAGGTCATCGAGTCCAGCCCCCTGCCCTCATGGCAGGACCAAATACTGTCTAGACCATCCCTGAGTTTATGCTCCTTTCTATTTTCCTCAGCAGGATTTTACTTCTAATTTTTAAAGGATGCCTTTTTGCCTCTAACTGCCTCTTTTTCTTTGTCAGTTAAACATGGTGGCATTTTTTTGGTCCTCTTACTATTTATTTATTTGGAGTATACATTTAATTTGAGCCTCTAAGGTGTTTTTAAAAAGTTTCTATGCAGTTTGCAGGCTTTTACTCTTGTGACTGTTCCTTTTAATTTCCATTTAACTAACTTCCTCATTTTTGTATAATTCCCCTTTTTGAAGTTTTGTGGTGGGCTTCTTTGGTATTTCCCCTGCACAACGATGTTAGAAACTATAATGTCATTAAATTTATTACTAAGTGACTTAGCTATATTCACCATTTGGACCAGATCCTCTGCACCACTTAGAACTATATCAAGAATTGTCTCTGCTCTTTTGTGGGTTACAGGAATAGCTGCTGCAAGACACAATCATTAATAGTGTCTAAGAATTTTGTGTCTGCATCTAATAATCTGATTTCATAATTACCATCACCATCCTGGTTAGGTGACTGGAAATATATTCCTACTGCTATACTCTTATTACACTGCTCTACAGCCAAAATTTTTCTGAAATAAATGTAGTCAAACTTTACTAATTCTGGGTCACTGAGAACGAAAATGATGCTTAAAATTGTTGATTGGCTCTAGTTTTCAAGACATGCTATTGGGTCAGTATATACGACCCCACGGAGAAGGACTGCCGGTTCCTGATGCACCAGAATCATTCTCACTTGAGTCAGACGAGGAAAAGGATGAAACTTCTGGTCCTGAACCATCAATGTCACAGGACCCACATTTTCTCCCATCCTCCTCCTCTGAACCACACCTCATAACACAAGGTGAACTGAATGACCTTGTCAGGGATTTGGAACTACCCAAGAGTAAGGCAGAGCTTTTGGGCTCCAGACTACAGCAGTGGAATCTCCTGGCAGGTGATGGTAGGGTTTCCATGTTCCGTGACCGTCAAAAGGATCTTGTCCCATTCTTCTTTATGGAAGGTGATCTTGTAGCCTGCAACAACATCGATGGTGTGATGGCAGCCCTCAACATCGTTCACGTTCCAGATGAGTGGAGACTGTTCATTGATTCATCGAAGACGAGTCTTAAAGCTGTTTTACTGCATAATGGCAATGGTTTGCCATCAATTCCAGTTGGTCATGCAGTCCATATGAAGGAAACCTATGACAACATGAAACAACTTTTGAGGTGCATAAACTATGATCAACATCAGTGGCAGCTTTGTGGCGATTTGAAGGTTGTTGCTCTCTTGCTTGGTCTGCAGACTGGATACACAAAGTGCTGCTGTATTCTCTGCGAATGGGATAGTCGTGCAAGAGATTCCCACTACATCAAGAAAGATTAGCCACTCCGACAGTCATTGGAGCCTGGGAGGAAAAGTGTTCAGCATCCACCACTTGTTGAATCAAGGAAGATTTTGTTACCACCCTTACACATCAAGCTGGGTCTGATGAAGAACTTTGTCAAGGCCATTGACAAAACACAAGCAGCTTTCAAGTACCTCCGTGGAAAATTTCCAAGGTTAAGTGAAGCTAAGATAAAGGAAGGTGTCTTTGTTGGTCCTCAGATTCGTGAACTTCTTCGAGATGATGCATTTGACCATGCACTGCGTGGCAAGGAAAAAAAGGCATGGAAAGCCTTCCAGTTAGTGGCAATAAATTTTCTCAGAAACAACAAGGCAGACAACTACAGGTTGTTGGTGGAAAACCTCCTCAAGGTATACAAAAGCCTTGGTTGCAACGTGTCACTAAAGATACATTTTTTGCAGTCTCATCTAGATTGTTTTCCACCGAACTGCGGAGCAGTGAGCGACGAGCACGGCGAGCGATTTCACCAGGACATTGCAACAATGGAGAAACGCTATCAGGGCAAATGGAGCCCATCAATGCTTGCAGACTATTGCTGGACAGTGACAAGAGATACTCCATTTAATGAGTACAAGAGACAAGCCAAGAAGCGCCGAGTAGACACTGAATAGGACTAAACTATGTACATAATAGTTTTTTGCCTTTTGTTTCATAATAAATTTTATTTATGTAACCCCTTTGCTGATTTTTAAAGTGTTACATAAACAGGACAGGTGAAATAGTATCATGTAAAGCAACCATAAACACATGAAAAGACCTAGGTTTACAATTTATGATTAAAACTCTACTATCTACACAATATACATAGACATAAAATGTAAATACTTAAATATCTTAGAAACAGTAGCCAACCAGTTGTTTTAATTGTCATATTTGAATTCAGCACTTCAAAATACAAACTAAATAGCACATTTTATCTCTGAAGCAGACGACTTCTCAAAAATTGTAGACCTGTGAATTATTCAAGTATGGAATTTCTATCCATAGAGATTCTTTGGTACAGTTTGTAGTATTGTAACTGAGAGCAGAATTTGGTCCATTTTCTCTTCTGTTGACATTTTCTCTCTCTTTATAACATAAACGTTTAAGCTGTTTTAATTTTCAAGTCTTTTTATATTACTTTTTCATTCCTTATAGTAAAGGGACATCTTGTGGCCATTGGGTATATTTACAAAATGTCATTTTCCTTTTTCCTTCTGTGTTTCCATTGTTAAAGATTCCTTTACCATTGATAAAGTAACACTTACGTTTTATGCTTTCGAAAATATGCTCTATAATTATAGTACTTCAAACTTATATGCAGCGTCTTTTGATACAAACAAACATGCAATCGATATTGAGGGTTTTACTTTTGTTCATGAGCTGAATTTTTTCTCTCACTTCGTTTCTCCTCAAAAAGAAAAAAAAAGAAAAGAAAGAAAGGAAGGAAGAGAGGTGGACATTTTTAGAACTGTCTAAATATAGTGAAAATAGTTTTTCAACATGTCATGCAACATTTGTCATTAGTTTGTTTCACATGTTTTTACATTTCCAAGTTTCTGATTTCTCATAATTTTAATAGACTGGAAATCATTTGTAGTGAAGTGACTCCAAAAAACAGTTTTGTACACATATCCACACACATGAAATGCCAAAAGATCAAGATTTGCACTTGGTAAATTTTTAAAGGAAAAGGGAGTCAGACTTGCTAAAGCTCACCTTGCCTACAGTAACAACCACAAGGTTAGGGGACAAAAAGTCCTGAGTTATTTTCACTGCTACCATAAAAGGGCTTCAATAACAAAGCACACTTATTTAGCACTTTATAAGCATTATTTAATTATACCTTACAAAAACCCTAGAAGTTAAGTAAATATAATTACAGAGAGATGGGAGAGAGATATTAAATGGCATGCTCAAAGACACACAGCAACGCAGTGTCAGAACAAGGATTGGAACCAGAGTCTCCTAACCCTTAGTTTAATAGTTAATTGACTAGATTACAAGGTCAGGCATGTAAGTAATTTAGCTTTTCTATACCTCAGGTTTTCCATGTGTAAAATGTGCCATTGCCATTTACCAGAGAAGCTCTGAAAATATACTGATTTAAGATGCCTAGAACAGTATGTTGATAAGTATGATCCCTAACTGGTGAAGTGAGAGGCCAAGGCAGTCAGCAACCAGCATTGAATTTCACTAAGGCCTGGTCTACACTACAAAGTTAGGTTGATGCAAGGCAGTTTTTGTCAAACTAGTTGTGTAAATTTGACTCCTGCCAATGTAAGTGACCCGTTATGCAGACTTGGTAACACCACTTCCCTAAGCGGCATAGAGCCAAGGTCAATGTACTTAGATTGATGCAGTGTGAGTGTAGACACTGCATTACTTATATCAACCATTACTGTCCTCCAGCAGCTGTCTCACAGTGCTCCACACTGACCACTCTGGTCACCATTGTGAACTTCGCTGCCCGAGGATGAGGGAGACTGGAAGCATTCTTCTCTCCTTGAAAGCCCTGCAAATTTTTGAAATTCCTTTTACTGATTGCCTGGCTTGGCGAGAACACCTAGCTCTCCATTGTTTGGTGCAACTGCCCAGCTGAGTATGCTGGCTACACACTCCAGATGTGCTTGTGCCTGGAGTAGATGGGAGATATTGGATTTCCTGGGCCTGTGGGGAGTAAAGGCTGTGCAGGCACAGCTCCAAACCAGCTGTAGAAACATGCACATCTAGTAGCAGATTGCTCAGGGGAAGCAGGAGAAGGATTATACCAGGTACCAGCAGCAGTGCTATGTGAAAGCTAAGAAGCTGCAGCAGGCATACCTGAAGGCAAGGGAGGCCAACAATTGATCTGGTGCCGAGCCGCAGACCTGCCACTTTTACAAAGAGCAGCATGCCATGCTCAGTGGCGATCCCATAACCACCCCCAACATCACTGAAGTAGAGGAGCCTGAGTCATAGGCCCCTGCTGTGAACAGTGAAGAGAAGGAGGTTGTGGACAAGGAAAAGGAGGAGGAGTATGGAGTCAGGCGACTGGGGGATCCAGCTGTGTAATGAGCTAGGACTTGTTTTTGACTCTACCGCAGTCCAGTCAGTCCTTCCAATCGAGTGTGGGTCAGCCCGATGCATGGGAAGGAACCTCGGGTAAGTATATAGTTTAATTTTAAATAACAGAGATGCCCCCACCCCAAGTATCAGGACACATCTTTTGACTTATCATTAATTTACTCATGCTAGAAGAGGTAGTGGTATACCCAAAAGAGATATGTGCTGCTATCTGCTTTTCATTTCCCTCTAGAGTTAGGTGTGGGGAAGGGGAGGAATGTAGAGCAGTTTCTGGAGAGATTGTGATGAAACTTCCATGGAGGTACTCTGCAATCCTCTGCTGAAGGTTTCTAGGGAAGGCTACCCTATTTCTTCTGCTGCAATAGAACACTTTCCCACATCACTCAGAAATAATTTCAACAGGCACCATAGCAGTACATAGGCTAGCAGCAGCTGTGCTCTCTCTCTATTTGTTACCCTCAGGAGTGAGATGTCAGCCAAAATCACCACCGCCTGTGGAAAATGATGCCATTATTCAGTGCCATTGCTCTATACTAGACTCATGCAGCTGAGCTAGTCCCTCCTTATTTCCCAACCCCCCAGCGAGTCACACTCACCATGGCTGGTGCTCTGACTAGCACCATGTATGAGCACTCCTAAGCAGAAATGAGAATGTAGTGCTTAAAACTTTCGGGGAGCAACGGGAGTTAATTCAGTATCTTAAGTTTTGCTTTCCATAGTGAATACACTGACAATGGTACCTCTGTTTGTTGTATCTTCAGCGGCTACCATTGCAGCATTCAGGGTCTCTCCCGCCACACTCGTGGAATGCCTGAGCCAGATACGGAGTTGAAAGAAGAGGACTCAGGATGACATGTTCCAGGAGATCCTGCCACCCAGTGCTGCATCGCACGGTAATCACAGGATGAACATTGCCAACAGCCTGGAGAAGTATAGAATGGAGAGGAGAAAGGTTCAGGAAAATGAGTGGGGTTGTGCAGCAGAGGTTGCCTGCACTTCTCAGACAGCAGACAGAGATGCTGAAGACTCTGGTGGACCTGCAGGTACAACAATCCCAGGCTCACCTCGCCCTGCAGCCAGTTGAGAGTTCAATATAGGGAGGTCCCATGCCATTCCACATGGCATCTGCGGCAACTGCAGTACCCCTACCACTCCACCCCAGGGGGCATTAGGCCCAATCACAGCACCACATACACTAACCTGTGAAAGTCATGGTTGGTATATGTGTAACTGAAATGGACATGCATGTTCTTTCCCCTTTATAAGTTCTTTTCCATTAATTTGTTACGTTTTTATTAAGTTCTAAATGTATTTGGTTTTGAATTGCCTGTGGGGTTTTTTGCACAGATTTTGTTACAAAATAAAATTCTATTATTTGAAACATAATTCATCTTTGTTAGTTCACAGTGTACACTGGCTGGTGCTCAGCAGTTCTGAAAGCGACCAATTACCTGTTTATACAGAGTATCACACAACTCATAGGATCATTCCCAAACAAAATTGATAGGTGCATTAACAATGTCGTATTCCTACATTTATAGCAATGACCACACGATTCATACTGGGCCATAAAAGAGCCACACCAGGTAGAGCACATTACTGCAACACACACTACTCTGGCTCACTATTAAAATGGTCTTTCAAAGCCTTTCTGAGCTGTATAGCTCCACATTGAGCTCTTCTAATAACCCTTGTGTCTGGCTGTTCAAATTCAGCAGACATCCGCCCTTCTTCCCTCTCCACCCTGGTGGAAAGTTTCCTCCCTTTTCTTCATATCTATTATGCAGGACACAGCAGACAGCTAGAACCACTGGGATATTTTTTCTCACTGAGGTCCAACTATGTCAGTAAAGAACGCCAGCATTCCTTCAAACGACCAAAGGCACATTCAGCTGTTCTTCTGCTCCTGCTGATCCAGGAGAGGAAGCATTCCTTGGTGCTGTTGAGGTGGTAATTGTATGGCTTCATGAGCCAGGAGAGCAAGGGATAGGTTAGGTTGCCCAATAACACTACTGGCATTTCAACACTGCCAATGGTAATCTGCTGGTTGGGAAAGGAAGTTTCTGCTTGCAGCTTTCTGAACAGTCCTGTGTACTTAAAGATGCGAGTGTCAGGCACCTTCCCTGACAAGCCCACACTAATGTTGGTGAAGCATCCCCGTGATCCACTGGTGCTTGCATAGCCATAAAAAAGTAGCCCTTTCTCTTGATGTCCTCGGTCTGGTGCCGAAATAGGGATATGTGTGCCATTTGTAACTCCACCGCAGTTTGGAAACCCCAAATCTACAAGCTATTCACTATGTCCTGGACATTTCTGAGAGTCACAGTCCTGCATTGAAGGAAGTGATTAATTGTACTACACACTTGCATGACAATGGCCTCGGTGGTGGATTTCCTGACTCCAAATTGATTCCCAACTGACAGTAGCATTCTGGTACTGCAAGTTTCCACAGTGCAATCGCCTCTTGCTTCTCCACTGTCATTGCAGCTCCCATTTTGGTGTCCCTGCACTAGAGGGCTGCGGCAAGTTCAGCACACAGATCCAGGAATGTTGCTTGCACATCTGAAAGTTCTGCAGCCACTGCTTGCTTGCCATACCAAAGCTGCATTATGATGCGGTCCCATGAGTCAGTACTTGTTTCTCGGAAGCGGTGCACCACCATCTGCAGTTGCTCTGTGAACGCCACCAGCAACCCTGAATTGGTTATTGCTATATCCCACAGCAATCTGTGCTCCAAGGAATTGTCATATTCCTCACATCTGTTCCTGTGGCTCTGAAAATACTGCAGGATTGAGTGCCCTGTACTTGCAATGCTCATGACAATAGTGCAGAACTGTGCCAGCTCCATGTTTCTGTCAGAGATGCTTCTGACAGGAAGGAGTGTCATGTGGATTTGTCGGATTTTTTTAAAAAAGGCCCCAAAATTATGGGATACAGATGACATTATGAGATGCAGACAGTTACAAACTGGAAAGTTGACCCCATGCTCTCAGTTCCTGCGTGACTCGTTTCATCCCCACCATGCATTGCCAAAACTTCCCAAAAGACAGTAGGCCGTTGCACAGTGGGATATCTACCCATGGTGCACTGCACTCTGTATCAATAAAAGCACTCCTGGTGAGTATGCACATTGCAACACAAGGCGCCTCCTGCTGGTCATCTAGGGAATTAGCTCTCCAGTGTATGTAGCGCCTCCTACTGGCCAGTGTCTCACCTGCCACTGGCACCCATGTCCCTCCCAGACCCCGGTGCCCTTTACCTTGGGGTGCTGCCCCCGCAGTACCCCCTTACTCTGGGATTCCCCTCCCAGGGGAACCCCCAATGCTCTAACACCACCTTGCCTCAGTGGTTACTGCCAGTCGTCATCTTGCCCCCGCTCACTGAGGCAAACTGCAGTCTGTAATGGCCACTCATCATTGGCAAGGGGTTAGGACCAGCTCCCTCTGCCTATTCCTGGGCTGACCCTTTGCAGCCCTAGTACCTCCACAGGGCTTCACCAAGGCCTGCAGCCTAAGGAGTTGCCAGGCTGGAGCTCCCCAGCTCCTCTTGCCCTTTTCCCCAGCCATGCTCTGCTTCAGGTACCTTGCTTGCAGACAGCTAGCCCTTCTCCCTCCAGGGCTGGAGAGAGACTCCTCTTGAGCTCCTGGTTTACAGCCCTTTTATAGGGCCAGTTGTGTCCTGATTAACAAGGCCGGCACCACCACTAGGCGACCTAGGCTGTCACCTAGGGCACCAGGATTTGGGGGGTGGCATTTCAGGTCCCTTGGCAGCATTTCAGTGGCGACGCTTTATCTTCAGCCACCGGGGTCCTCCGCGGCATTTCGGCGGTAACTTCTTCGGCTGCCGGGGTCCTCGGCGGCATTTCAGCAGCAGCTTCTCCCGAAGGCGCTGCCTAGGGCGGAAAAAAAAGCTGGTGCCGCTCCTGCTGAATAAGCCAGCCACACCTGTGGTCAGCTACTCACTCAGCTTCCCCCAGCTGTTCTCACTCTTCTTATTTCAGGAGTGGGGTAACCACCCCGCTACAGGCAGGTAGGCACATTCTACATTTCTGGGTGGCCCTCAAAGGTATGTTTATGTAGTTGTAGCTCTCTACAGTAGTGCAACCCAGAGATTGAAAACAGGAGCAAAGTATATCAATGCTGTAAAAACTTTAAAAATTATCAAAATACTTGTGTTCTACATTTGTGTATCAAATTATCTCTCTGATATTATTTAAACTTCTCTGTTAATTTTAGTGGGATAAATCATTCTTCACTTTTTGTCCTCAGTTCTTGTATATTTTGCTGACACTGGAAAAATCCCTCATCATTTTGTATGCCACGGCCCACCTGACTGAGCATTTGTGGTGGGCAAAATGGTGCTTCTGCACTGTACTATAAACCTTCTGTGACGCTGTTCCCCATAAAACTTTATGGGGAGATGCTTATAAATGTATATATGTAACTAGAATATGTTTTATGCTACATGTGCCATGTAACATATCTCTGTGAAAGTTATGACCTACTGAATTTATTCCTCCTGTTTGTATGCATGTATCATTGTTGTAGTTGAAGTTATGAATATCGGTTGTATTTCTTGAGAAAGGAATGTGCAGGTTAAGTGCCCAATCAAGAAGCACTTAACAGACAATAGAACTTGCAGTCACCAATCCACATTTGAACTTTGCCAGGAATGTGGCTGGTCTGGAACTGAGTTGTGCATGTGACTGGTCCATGTGACCCCAACTCCATTTGGTAACTGGATGCTACACAGGGAGAGGGAGGGGTGTCCACCCAGAGGAAAAAATCTATTTAAACCCCGAGGAAACCCCTCCATTTTGTCTTGAGCTGGCTAAAGGAAGAAGCTCTCCACCCCCCAAGGAGACCTGAAAGAGACTGAACAGAGGACAAAGACGTTAGGGGGGTGAGTGATTGCTGGACCCAGTGAGGGGTTTATCTGTACACAGGGTGATTAGACATAGAACTGCGTGTTCTCTTTTATTTTATTCGGTAATTCACTTTGTTCTGTTTGTCACTGATTGAACTCACTTAAATCCTATTTTCTGTACTTATTAAAATCACTTTTTACTTATTAAGTTTCCTTGAGTACAAGTTAGTGCAAAGGGAGAGCGAACAGGTGTGCATACTTTCTATCTGTGAAATAGAAGGCGAACTGTTTATGAGTTTACCCTGTATAAGCTTTATACAGGGTAAAACGGATTTATTAAGGGTTTGAACCTCCTTGGAGTTGAGCAGCTGGGTGTCAAAGGCAAGAGCGCTTCCAGGGGCCTTACAGTGGTGAGTGGACTTGGTTCGGACCTGGGTCTGTGTTTGCAGCAGATCAGTGGAATCTGGCTCAAAACAGACAGGATTTGGGAGTCCCAAGCTGGAAAAGGCCTGGAAGCAGGGGCAGAAGTAGCCTTGGCACACCAGGTGGCAGCACCAAGCAGGTCTCTGTGGCCCCAACCCGTCACACCTTCAATTAAAAACTTGAATGCATTATTCTTGTTGAGAATTTGAACACATGTCATGGCAATCAAAGTGAAGGGCCAGAAATCAATAATCAGTAATAAACCCACGTGCTTGATTCTACACGGTGTCCGTTTTCGTTTCTTCACAAAGTTAGGGGGCCCGATACTTATTTCATTTATACTTGGATCAATGAAATTATCAGTGTAGTTATCCATTGTAAATTAGAAGAGATGGCAGGGGGCATGATTCTCATGGCAGTGATCATTCAGCACCCCGATCATATGTAATATGTATGTTTAAACATGCAGTTGAAATAAATGCTCTGAACACATTTATCTTCATGTTTTGACATGATGAAAGACTCACATAGTGAAAAAATGCTCATGCATATTTTTGAGCTCTGCATCCTGGCGCATTTTCAGTCATTTAAAGGAAAAGTAATCAGCATTGCACAGGCAAAATCTGATCTAGTGATAGAGAGGTGAAAAACTCTGTCTCCCATTGTATCATCCAAACCATGAAAACCCCATCCACCCTTTTAATCTTTCATACATATTTTAAGTGATGAATATTTGTATTTTATATGATTAATCACACTGTTAATAATAGAATACCATTTATTTAAATATTTTTGGATGTTTCCCACATTTTCAAATATATTTATTTCAATTACAATACAGAATACAAAGTGTACAGTGCTCACTTTATATTTATTTTTTATTACAAATATTTTTATTACAAAAAAATAGTATTTTTCAATTAACCTAATACAAGTACTATAGTGCAATATCTTTATCATGAAAGTTGAACTTTACAAATGTAGATTTATATACAAAAGAACCTGCTTTCAAAAATAAAGCAATGTAAAACTTAAGAGCCTATAACTCCACTCAGTCCTACTTATTCAGCCAATCGCTCAGACAAACAAGTTTGTTTAGATTTGCAGGATTGTTTACGTCAGCTGAAAATGAGAATAGGCGTTCTCATGGCACTGTCATAGCCAGCATTGCAAGATATTTACACGCCAGATGCTCTAAAGATTCATATGTCCCTTCATGCTTCAGCCACCATTCCAGAGGACATGTGTTCATGCCAATGACAGGTTCTGCTTGATAATGATCCAAAACAGTGCTGCAGACCGACACGTTCATTTTCAACATCTGAGTCAGATACCACCAGCAGAAGGTTGATTTTCTCTTTTGGTGGTTCAGGTTCTGTAGTTTCCACATTGGAGTGTTGCTCTTTTAAGACTTCTGAAAGCATGCTCCTCATCTCGTCCCTCTCAGATTTTGGAAGGCACTTCAGATTCTTAAACCTTGGGTTGAGTTCTATAGCTATTTTTAGAAATCTCACATTGGTACCTTTTTTGTGTTTTGTGAAATCTACAGTGAAAGTGTTCTTAAAATGAATATGTGCTGGGTCATCATCTGAGACTGCTATAACATGAAATATATGGCAGAATGCAGGTAAAACAGAGCAGGAGACATACAATTCTCCCCCAAGGAGTTCAGTCACAAATTTAATTAGTGCATCATTATTTTTTTAATGAGCATCGTCAACATGGAAGCATGTCCCCTGGAATGGTGGCTGAAGCATGAAGGGGCATACAAATGTTTAGCATATCTGGCACGTAAATACCTTACAATGCCGGCTACAAAGTGCCATGTGAACACCTATTCTTACTTTTAGGTGACATTGTAAATAAGAAGCGGCAGCATTATCTCCCATAAATGTAAACAAACTTGTGTGTCTTAGTGATTGGCTGAACAAGAAGTAGGACTTAGTGGACTTGTAGGCTCTAAAGTTTTACATTGTTTTGTTTTTGAGTGCATTTATGTAGCAAAAAAAATCTCCATTTGTAAGTTGCACTTTTACGATAGATTGCACTACAGTACTTGTATGAGGTGAATTGAAAAATACTATTTCTTTTGTGTCATTTTTACAGTGCAAATATTTGTAATCAAAATAATAATATAAAGTGAGCAGTGTACACTCTCTATTCTGTGCTGTAATTTAAATCAGTATATTTGAAAATCTAGAAAAATATCCAAAAATATTTAATACATTTCAATTGGTATTCTATTGTTTAAAAGTGTGATTAAAACTGTGATTAATCATGATTAATTTTTGAGTCAATCACATCAGTTAACTGCGATTAATTGACAGCCCTAGTATTTTGTACTAAAGATTTTTTTTTAACTCTAATTTAACAGCTGAAATGAACATTATTAACTTTAAAATGGAAATATTTGTATTTAACATGCTCTTTTCTATTCATACCTAACAGTAAAGAGGTGTAAATTGTATTTTAGGGCTGGTCCACACTAGGGGTAGGGATCGATCTAAGATACACAACTTCAGCTACGTTATTCACGTAGCTGAAGTCTAATATATTAGATCAATTTTTAAAAGTACTTACCCCCATCGACTGCGCTTCCCCCGCTCGCCGAGCTGGAGTTCCGGTGTCGACGGGGAGCGGTTCTGGGATCGATTTATCGCGTCTAGACGAGACGTGATAAATCTATCCCAGAACATCGATCACTACCTGCCAGATCAGGCGGGTAGTGTAGACTAGCCCTTAGTTACTGCTATTTGTAAAGTCTGTTCCTGATTTTAAACTTTGCAACAGTTTGCATGTATCAAGCAGGTATGCCCATAGTATCAAGTTACTGTATGTTAAAAGCAAAAGCTTTTTTTTTTTTTTTTAAGGAAAACTGTTTACAGATACTTAAAGTGATTTATGCTCTGCTGACAATTGCAGCACTTCCTCTAAACAGGAGTGTTAACATCTGAATCTCTGTTTTGCTTAATGCAATGATTTTCAATGTGATGCAACATTAACTCAATACAATTTGAAACACAAAAGGGATATTCCATAGAGAAGAATGTATGTGGTTTGCACTTTTGAAGCTCCAGGATGCTATTTCATGCAAAATTTATATAGAACTTTATTATATTTTGATTTTCACTGATCTAGTGGGACTTACGCTAATGCTCTAAAAGTGGCTGTAACCTGTATAGGTAGAACTTTGAAGTTGCGGTTTGGGCCAGTGCTTGGTCTCTGAAGCCTAGGGAGGGGATGAGCTTTAGAGCCTGAGCACCAGCCCAACCCTGAACTTCAACTTCAACTATACATTTTTTGGAGCACTAGTGGGAGCCCCACAAGCCCAAGTCTTTTGTCCTAGGCCTGCTTGCTCCAAAGAACTGTGTAAACATAGCCTTGGTGCGCAGCAAGCCAGGGTGTAAATCAGTAGCTCATTAGCCTGCTGCACACTAAGTCGCTGTGTGGACCCTGCTATCTCACACTAGAACAGTGGTGGCCAAACTTTTCTTGTCGCGCCCCCCACTTCACAGTAATTGAATTTGTCTGCACTTCCCTCCATTACTGCACAGTTGGCTCAGCAGAGGAGCTTGGGCTGAAGGCAGAGCTAGGGACTGAACTGGGGACGGGGGGGATGAGCTGGGGCTAGTGGTGGAACTGGCCTGGGGGTGGAGACGGAATGAGGGCAGAGCTGGGATGCAGGCAGACTAGGGGGAGGAGCTGAGCTGTGGCTGGGGCCAGAGCTGGGCAGGGGGTGGAGTGTAGCTGTGGCTGGGGGCAGAGCTTATCTGGGGGCAGAACGGGGCTGGCCTGAGTTTGTGGCCTGCCCCCCATGGGGCCTGGCCCAGGCACTGCTGCGTGCCCCCTCAAACGTTCCTCCATGCCCCCTCCGGGGGGGAGGGGCGGATATACCTCAGTTTGGGGACCACTGCACTAGACATTCTATAGTGTGCTACTGTGCAGTAGATTTACATGTGAGTTTTCTGATCACTAAGTCTCCTTGCGGACAACCTATAAGTATAAAACATTTTGAAGATGAGAAATTCTGTATCAATAGTGTTACTATTCTATGAAAGTTAGCAGTTTTGGTCCAATTTGTAGGGATGAAACAGATACTACCTTTTAACTGGTAACTTTGTTGGCTGGATCAGTGGAAAAGTAAAGGGTCGAAGGGATATACAGCTAAAACTACTGTCTAATCCCTGATCCAAAGTCTGTTGAGCGGGCACTCTGCCAGTTTTGAGGGGAGGCTATTTTCAGCATATGTATACACTTCTTTCATATTCTAGTTACTGAATGTGTCTAGCATTGGTATCTTTACTATTTTAATAATGATTACATTGTTATGAACTGCATGATTACATTATCATGAATTACAGTATATTAAAATCATTGCAATCACTCATAAACTGTCTTTACTAACATCCCAGTTTAAAGACATTATGTCTCACTGTAGCTTTCTGGATGAAACTGTCAGCAGTCTTATTCACATCTAGTTCCCTGGCATTGTCTTGATGGACCTTTAGGACAGCTACATTATTCACTTGCATCTGTCCCGTTGATGACTGGAGATAATTTTTAAGTCTTCTGAAGCTGGAGAATGAGTTCAGGATGATACAGGCACAGTGAGAAGGAGTGCTGCAAATGACTCCAAGATCTCTTTCTATTGGGTACCAGCTAATTTAGGCACCATCATTTTGTATGTATAGTTGGGATTATATTTTGTCATGTGCATTACTTTGCCTTTAACATTGAGTTTCATCTTCCATTTTGTTGCCCACTCACCCAGTTTTGTGAGAGCCCTTAGCAGCACAGAACTCATCACATTCCATACTCAAGCTCTGGCTCCTGGGTGCTGAGCACCCCTATTATCCTCCTCCCCCTGAAGCACCCACGAAGTCAGCACCTATGGAGGTATGTCTACTCAAGCTGGGAATCAAACCTCCAGCTCAAGCATAGATATACCCTTTATTTTCATTGTGCCGCAGTTGAGTGTTTAACAATGAAATTTTGTTTATAGTGAATCAGTCTAACAACACTGGAACAACATTATTTATACAGAGATAATCAAGCAGTTTACATCTGAAGAAATTATTTACATTTCTGATCTCAAAAAGGACACGTGTGCTACGTAGGCAACTATTGACATACACCAGACCCTCGCTATAATGCGGGACTTGGGATCCATGCCAAGTACCGCATTATAGCGGGGACCGCGTTAAAATGAAATTACATTTCCCCGCCGCCGAAGCCGCCCCAGCTTACCTGCGGGAGGTCCGCAAGTCTGTCTGCAGAGGGCCCCCTCTGCCAAAGCCGTGGGACCGGCGGACCTCCCGCAGGTAAGCGGAGGCTTCGGCGGCAGCGCGAAAGTGCTGCTAATAATACCCTCTGCTGAAAGCGCTTCCGCTTGCCTGCGGGAGGTCCGCGGCTTCTGCGGAGGGTATTATTAACAGCACGTCCGCCCTGCCGCCGAAGCCGCTTGCCTATGGGAGGTCCGCAGCGGTCCCGCGGCTTCGGCGGCAATTCGACGGAGGGGGCCCTCTGCAGACAGACCGGCGGACCTCCCGCAGGTAAGTGGAAGCGGCTTCGGCGGCTACTAAAAATACCCTCCGCCGAAGCCGCTTCCGCTTGCCTGCGGGAGGTCCGCCGGACCCGCGGCTTCCGCGGCAATTCGACGGAGGGGAGGACTAGGAATTTCTGCGCCCCTGCCTCGGGCACAGAAATTCCTAGTTACGGCTCTGCCCCAGTGCACACAAGGAGCTGAGTGTCCCACTCAGAGCGGCACCTTTCCCGGCAAGCCTGAGCCGCATTTGGGACCTCCAGGGTCATCGAGTGAAAAGCTGTTACTGCTTTTCTCTTGGGTAGTCGGTTTGGGGGTGGCTTCTTGTCCCCAGGCAATGGCGCCTACCCCGGGTGGTAATTAAATTTGGGATCTATGGCCGTGACCGCTTTATAACCAAATTCGCGTTATATAGAGGCGTGTTATAGCGAGGGTCCGGTCTATCTTAATGATCTGAATGTTTAAGGAATAGAATTGGGTGAATAATTCACACACTTTCTGCAATTATTCTTTCATTTAAAAATAATAGTTTGCTTAAACTGCATTGCCACCACTTTTGAGTAGGATGGCGTATTTGTCAATAAGTGAACAAACAGACCACCTGACTTGGGTCCTATCGAAGCAGTCTGGATATCGAATAGTAATACTCACAATGAACTGCTTGTGAAAACTATAGACCAAGAATTTCACAGAAATATTTTGGCAAATAATTTTGAATGGGAAAAAATCAAGAGAATCATTTTTGGAGGGAGGAGAACACAATTTGCTAACAGAAAGATTAATAAATGACTTAATTATTCACTGTAAATTATTTGCTCAGAGCTAAAAAAGATATATGAAATACTAACTTATTCTGCAGCTGCCTTAGCTATTATATATAGATCATGTCATTATTATGGAAGCATGTTGATTTAATTGCTTACTTATAACTTACTTATTCATATGATATATATTTTTAAAAATCCTAAAAACAAACATTTGTCCACAGTAAGAACAGAGAATAATTTTGGAATTTCAGATACCATGCTACTCTGAAAGATACCATGCTGGATCATTTCCACTGCTTGCATACGATGAAGTGGGTATTCACCCACGAAAGCTTATGCTCCAATACCTCTGTTAGTCTATAAGGTGCCACAGGACCCTTTGTCGCTCATGCTGGATCAAGTGTGGATATATATTAACTTTTTAATGGATACCATTGTAGCTTCAATTTCTGAATATCTCATTAGCTTCACAAGAACAACTCTCATATTTAATAATATACTTATGTTAGTTATGTGTCAACATGTGCATGGAATTCACTAGCCCTTTGGGAATTTAAATGAGGTGATTTGTTATACTTGGACTGTGTATGTGCTGACATTACTGAATACTTGAAGTATTTTTCTTTCTCCTCCTCCTTCTAATCCTCCTCCTAAGTGAGTCAAGACACAAGGATGTGTCTTAAAGAGCAGCTATGGCATAGACCCCAGTATTCTTACATGTTTTATTTTTATGTACTTTATGGCATTTAAAAAGGACAATGTTATGTTCTTTTAAATGAGGTTCCAAATGTAAGCATATTTTCATTTGTAGTGATGCTGATATTCTTGCTTCTCAAAGGATCTGTCTAGAAAGAGGGTGATTATTTCCCACGGGTTTTTTCTTTAGACAAATAATTTCTAAATTATATATAACAGGAAACATCTGCAGAAATTGTTTCATATGGAGCCCTAAGGATGCAATTGGATTGTGGGGTGCCAATGTAATTGTCCCCCTATATTGATGAAAAACGGACAATATATTTTTTGGGGAAAAAAAGATATTGTGGCTGTGTAAATGGTAACTTTATGATGCTCTTATTCTCATATATGTGTACTGTATCTCTACAGTGCTACAGGTTTGCAGTCTGCATAGGAAAGTTGCCATTTTTAGAAGCAGAGTTGCTGCAGCATGTTAAACAGGAGGCACACACTGTTCCCTTTATCATGAAGACTTTATATTTGTTTTATCTTGTTTTGTTTGTCTTAATCTAAAATATGTCACTCAAGGCTTGTTGAATTTAAAAAAATTGTACTGGTTTAACTTAAGGTGTCATTATAAACTAATTTAGTTAAGCTAGTGCAAAAGGCTATGTGTACACTCTTATTTTAGTTTAAACCAGGCTTATTTTTTATTAGATTATATCAGAATTGACTTCAGATAAACCAAAGTAAGACACTATTCATCTGAAGCAGAGATGTCCACACTGCCTTTTGCATTGGTTTGATTAAATCAGTTTAAAACACATTTTAAAGTTAAACAGATGCAATTTTTGTGTGTAGACGAGGCTTCAAATTGACAGTGTATGATTGTTCTATGTGAATGTAAAACCATAAGAGATTACACAGACGTTTGAGCTGGTATTGTATATTAAACATTAAAGCGGATTTAACAGCACTATGAGTAACATTAACAGTCAATCATTTTCTCTCATCTAGGCATCACAAGCAACATTCTACTCTCAGATTTACATGGCAGAATTGTGACATTTTGCTCCTTCCTAAATCCTCTTTGTAGATTTTTCATTGTCCAGATGGCAGAGGGCAACTATGGGATACAGTAAGTTTCATATTTTTCCAAGGGCTGTAAGATTTCTTTTTACTTGAGATTTTATTAAGAATTTATTTTTAAGTATTATTCATCACAGTTTGCTATTTGACTGGTACACTATGTGGTGGAGCTATATGTAATTCAGCATTTCCCAAGACACTAGGGCAGAATTGTCTAAATTTACTAGTGATTTTTAGGTATCTCAGGATTTCAGGTACCCAACTTGAAACCCTTAAAGGAGTCTGATTGTATGAAAGTACTTGCACCAATCCTTGAAAGTCAGGTCTCTTTAAAGCAAGTTAAGCACAGAAAAATCAGTTGTCACATTCGAAAATGTTGGCTTTCAGGACGAAGATTTCAAAATATGACGTTCATTTTGCCAATACAATATCTATGCACACAAATGACAGAATTTATGCACACAAACCCACTTAAGCACACAAATCAATCACAGATTAAGATTAGTGCATATAAACGATATCATTGGTACATTCAAGTATCAGTGCACAAAAACTGTATGCACAAATGGATATCAGGCTAAGGCCCATTAGAAAATCTTTTTTGGTATTGGAGCCAGTTCTAATGCTTTTTCAGTCCCCCCCCCCCCCTTTTTTTTTGTGTGCACCATCTTTTGAGGTTTCACAATTTGTTTTCATTCTACATTGGAACAAAACCCCTAAAATGTTTCTGCCTTACTCAACTTGTCTCAGGGTAGAGAGTGTTGTGTATGATTTGATTGCCCAGTGGAAGGCCCAGGTTCAAGTCCCTACTCTATCTGATTCAGAACAGTCTTTCATCCCCAAAATCACTCCAACTCATGCAATGCAATGCAATAAATAAATAAATAAATTTGAACTTGGTTCTTCCAGATCAATACACTAATCATGAAATTATAATGTCAACACACACCCCTTCCCCTCCCCCATATCCTGATATAATTCCCAGACCAGTATCCTAAACTGATCCCAAATCCTTCCCATTTTCACAAAACAGCATGCTTGTTCTGACCAGCTCTACTCAGTATAGTCTCCTTTACAACATGTGTGGAAAATAACTTTGATGCCAGAAGTTTTGCTGGAGATAGTTCTGTGATATCCCCTTTGGAAGCATGAACAAAAACATTGTAGCTAACTTAACTTATGTGTTAGCTTTCCAGGATCCCACTGACTTTGCAGAACTCTATGTCCTTCTTTCAGGCTTTGAAGCTAGAAAACAAGATGATGTTTTGTTGGCTTGTAAATCAGTCTGTCAACATCTTGAGAGTTTAAATTAAAGCACATTTGCTACAATTTGCTTGAATTGGCACAAACTGACTGCAGACATGTCAGCATTCTGTGATTAGCTGCAATAGCAGTACTAGGAGGAGCTAACAAAATCAAGGTCTAATAAATTATCTTGTAAAAGTCTTTTTTTTTGGGGGGGGGGGGGTGCTTCCCCAGGTCTGATTCCCTTCTTCATGTGAGAAATTACTGTTTTTGTAGGTTCTAAATTTATATTCTTTTGCAAATTCTCCACATGGGCATGCAGAAAATCCTGTTTCTCCCCAAAAAGATTTTTTTCTCCCCAGCACTCATGTTTGTACTCCTTCCTGATTTACTTGCTTGCTTTGAATCTGTGTCTTTATATATAGAACAGGGAACATTTTCTAGTGATGTGGACCCAGAGAAATTTTTATGTTGGCTGACAGGTTTGAAGTCTGGACTCCAGAAATCTATGCTCAACTCTGTCATTTACTTCCTGTGTGACCTTGGTTAAATGGCTTAAGTTCTCTGTCTCAGTTACGTCATCTACAAAAGGAGCCTAATAAACACGTACATCACAGGGAGCTGGTGAGGCTTAACTAATGTTTGTAAAGTGCATTGAGACTCCTGAATGAAAGGGACTATACAAATGCAAAATTACATTATGATTCAGAACACTGGCTCGATGATAAACTACACATATAATTAAAAATTCAGTCTGGGTGTATTTATTGGCTTTGAATTATAGTTAAATAAGCCATTATATTATGTGTAAATCATATTAGTTTCCCATATTATATTTAATAGTGATATGAGTTGTATACAGCATTTCAAAATCAAAAGTCCACTTTTCAATCTAAGGAGTGTACTAGTTAATATTGATGCGAAAAATGTGGGCTGTGGGGGAGATGGGATTTATTGCATATAACTTCTAGTGGAATTGACAGTAGTTAGCATTATCATTTCCTCTCACAAGCACACACTCACCCAGGGGTATAAACTTCCTCAGATTTCAGTGTGTATGAAAGTAATCTCTACGTTAGAGCAGCGTGACTATGATTTTGCAGCTGTGCCATCATAGTGCTGTAGCGGAGATATTTCCTACATGGACCTACATGGGCTTTTCCACTGATGTAGGTAATCCACCTCTCTGAGGGCTTGTCTTCACTACCTGCCGGATCGGCGGGTAGCAATCGATCTTTTGGGGATCGATTTTTCGCGTCTCGTTTAGACGCGATTAATCGATCCCCAAAAGCGCTCCCCATCGGCTCCGGAAATCCACCTCATCGAAAGGTGGAAGCGGAGTCGACGGGGGAGCGGCAGCGATCGACTCGCCGCCGTCCTCATGGCCAGGTAAGCCGATTACGATACGCCGACTTCAGCTACATTATTCACGTAGCTGAAGCTGCGTATCGTAGATCGACCCCCTCCCCTAGTGTAGCCCTGGGCTGAGAGGTAGTAGATAGGTTGACGGAATAGTTTTTCTGTCAACCTATCTCCATCCACAGTGGGATTTAGGTTAACCTAATTATATCACACAAGGTGCAAACTTTTTCACAGCTCTGAGTGATGTAGCTTGGTCACTCAAAGTTTTAAGTGTATATCACACCTGAGATACCATGGGACACTATTCCTTTTCACTTGCATTAGTATATGTATTCAACCTGTGCTTATGGACCCTATTCTTTTCACTATGTCTCTTTGGTGGAGGTGGGCTCAAATTGTTCATAGGACTATCAGCATTCAAGTGATTTAGTGTATGTCTTCCCAGTAAAGTGGGTAGTTTACCAGCCTAAGTGAAAATCTCTCTACGGCTTCAGGTGAACCAGCTAGCCCAGGATGACAGCACCAATAGATTTAGGTGAGTGGATTTTGTGTGTGGACAGGAATATGGAGAGGGTAACATTTGAGTAAGAGCCCAGGGTTAACTCTGCAGTGAAGACATACCCCCATTGGATCACAGGTTTTTGCTTCAATTACCATAGCAATAAGAGGTTACATTTTCAGAAAGTAACTGGTGAAGACTGGGAAACTCAAGGACTTCTCCATACTGGGAAGAGTAACAGAACGCTGAGGAGAACCAGCCCTAAAGCATGGAAGAGTCAGATGGGAAGCTTTGAGGAGAATGCAGGGCTCAACAAGAGCTCTCAGCTTATCTCTGCAAAAAACAATCTGCTGAAACAATGGCTCTATGACTCACTGTATTGCCTATGAGAACTGCACACACCAAGAAAGGAAAGAGTGACTGCCTGATATTGCACTCCTCAAAAGCACCTGGGTCCCTGCAGAGTCAGGAGAATGGAAAATGAGTGGATCTGGTTAATAAACCTGAATTAATTTAGAGTAGGCTCCATAACCTCACCCTTCACAGATATTCAGTGGTTCCTACGCTGTCTCCACCCAATAGCTACATTGATGACAATCCCTAGTGTACCATTACTGGGGTCCTTTACACAGTGTAACTGGCTCCACTGTCTATAAGCCAGCAAACATCTGTGCATGTAAGACAGGTGGGTGTGGAGGGGGGAAAGGTGATGTAATTCACTACTTTCTAGCACTAGTTAATGCATAATGTATATGGGGAATTAGTCTTTGCTTAAAAGGGGCCATTTAGTGGAATGTGTTCAATGGGGAAAACTGGATTGGGGAGGAAGGGTTATATTTTTAGCCTGTTCTCCATGTCTTAACACAAGAATAAAGGAACAATTAATTAAATTAAAAGGCAAGAAATGTAAAACTAATAAAAAGAAATAGCTCACACACTGCATTAGACTGTGGAACTCATTGTCACAGGAAATCGAGGCCAAAAATGTAGCAAGATTAAAAAGGGATTGGACATTTAAATGGAGACAAAGAATATCCAGAGTTATAATTAATTATAAGACTTTTGGAAAGGCTATTAAACCTCATGGTTTAGGATTTAGTCAGTCTCATTATTAGAGACCAGGATGATAGCTAAGGTGGGTGTAGATTATCATACATCTGTTACTATAGGGTTCTTACATTTTCCTCTGAAGCATCTGGTACTGGTCACTGGACTAGACTGGATACTGGACTAGATTTTTTTTTAATATCTGTCTCTTGACTTTGGATACCAATTAAACTGAGCTGTGACCTACATTAAAAAAAAACATTAATGATGCAAAGTGAAAGATTCAGAACTGTGGAAATAGCAATGGAAAGATTGCCCACAAAAGGCCAGATCCTTAGCTGGCGTATATTGGTGCAGGTCCACCTTAAACTTTACTCTTCTTTTTAAACTAAGTTAGTGTGACCTAATGGATAGAGCCCTGGAGTGAGATTCATGAAACCTAGGCTCTATTCCTGGCTTTGGCTCTGGCCTACTGGGTGACTTTGGGCAAGTGACTTGACCTCCCCGTGCCAGTGATCTCTTTTGTAAAACTCTTTGACAGATATGGATGGAAAGTGCTGTAAGAGCCAGGTATTATTATTTATTCCTTGTGTATGCATTATGGGCCTGACCCAAAACCTATTGAAGTCAATTGAAAGAGTCCCATTAACTTCAGTAGGGTTTATATCTGCCCTTTATTAGTCTTATATTACATGATTACTGCAATCATGTTCTCTAGGCAGTCACCCCACCTCAGATCCCCAAGCATCACCCCTCAAATCATGGCACGTTCAAGTCCTACCCCTTCCAGAAAGAGTCCAAAAACAAAGAGGAAAACAGGTTTGTGAGGAGGACCCTCACCTATCTGTTCTAGGCTGATCTCCAGGCAACTAATCCTTTTCTGACAGTTTGCTTGGGCCTAATCATTCCATGCACCACATGACTTGCACAGGTAGCAAGGTGCCCTAGACTCTCAGCTGGAAACAGGCTTTCCTCATTGAGGCAATAACAGAGCTCTTCTCTCCTTCCTAGTAAACCCTGGTCTGGTTAGGTCTCCCTTTTTTAGCTTCCTCTTCCACACCTGACATTGGCTACTGGTGTACTATTTGAAAGTCCTGCACAGAGGAGGGGGTAGGCCTGCCCAAAACTAACCCCCGCCCAAGGGAAGGAACCACTAAATCCAAGCTCCAACTAATTCTGGGGGGACAACAAAGGAGAAAACAGGTCTGGGAGTGAGATTTGCTGCAGGTGTAGCAGGACAGGATTAAGTGGGTCCACAGGCTAGGGTTGCCAATTTTTGTTGGGTGTATTCCTGGAAATTCCATCAAATGACATAATTTTGGTTAAAGATTAATCTTTAATTCCTCGAGGTCTGGCAACCCTACCACAGGTGCTCCTTAACCTGCTCCTTGCCAGTGGAGAGACTCTCAGTCTCCTTAACCCCATCCTTGCCAGTGTGGGGCAGAGAGGCCCCATCCCAATCACATACTATTTTCTCCTCAGGATGCCTATGTGATTCAGTGTGCTGGTTGGATGGAACTCACTGAATGAGACTACTACACAATATTTATTTGTATCTGCATTGTTTAGTCTGTGGGCCCATGCTTATATACTGCACTACATTCAACTCTGGACCTGAATGAGGCAAGATACCCACCTCATTCACTCTACAACATTTGCAGAGAATAAGGCAAAGATGTCGTATTATCACACAAGGGTGTTTCAGTTGCAACGTAGATTCTGACTCACAAAACATGAGGCATATATGTACCTCAGAACTACACTTTGTTGTTCATTATTAGTTCCTTGGGTCCAATCCTGCAAATGTTTAAGCGGCTAAGTAATTTTACTCATGTGAGTAGTTCTGGGAGCATTCACATGAATAAAGTTATTGCTGTACACAAATGTTTATAGGATCAGGCCCATAAGGGTTATATGTCAGATCCAATAAAAATTACATGACTGAAGATTAGTTCAACTAAGCTATGCAAGTCATGAATAAAATATATCATAGGGACTGGCGTAGGTTTCCACAGCACAGAAAGGGTTGATATAGAATAAATTCTTAACTGCCTACAAACATATTTTCCCCCAGAAGTTAGTCTATTTTTTTTCCTATAAGAGAGCAAAGTAACATCTGAAAACATTAAAGCATGTGGGCCCTTTCCCAGTCTTAATTAAGTTGATGTTCTTAACATGTTTGGAATGATAGCACATGTGCTGGGACTTATCTCAGGATCCTTTTTGTTATTGTTCCTAAAAATGCTATAAAACCCTAGACCAGGGGGAACAGAAATGCTAACTGCCCCTTAAATGTAATATCCCAATGAAAGTAAAATGTACATGGAAACATAAAACCTTTCCATCTGTCATCTGTTTTTCTTTAAAGTTTTATCATAAGGGTAAAATAAAGCATATCTGCCAGGAGCTATCATTCAGTATATAATATGGCCAAATGTTCCTTTATCAGGATTTGAATCTGTGGCCTTATGGTTTACTAGATTTATAAATAATTATTCCTATTATATAAAGATGGGTCCAAGAACAGCTATGCCCCCAAGGGTTCATATGGCCATCATCTGGGGCAGTGAAACAAAGAGTTACCAGTGTTAAATTTAAAAAAAAACTTCATTTATTCAACCCCATAAAAATGTTATTGAATGGAAAAAAAATTCCAGACATCTCCAAAACTCATCACAGGTCAGTTCCAATGCCAGTTAATTGTCTCTGTTGGACAACTCCTGAGCTCTTTGCTCAGACAAAACTTCCACTGACTTCAGCATTTTTCCATGTAAATACGTTAAGTGCCATTTAAACTGCTTTTCTAGAACACCTCATTAGGAAGTACTTGCATTTCCATATTTTTATAGCATTATTAGCAGAAAAAAATCTGGGATCAAGATTGGCATACATGCAAAAAAAATATTTTGCAATAATCTGTAGCTTTATTTGTAGTCTGCTCTCTATTTGCAGAAACAGATCATTCCTTCCTTTTTTCCAACTTTTGTTTCTTTCTTTACTCAGTTATGGGAACCAAAATAATCATAGTTATTTACTAAGAATTATAAAATAAGCTAATTCTACAGATATGTCACCTCAAGCTGTGGTTTTCCAAACTAAGGAATGTTGGACGAGTCCAGTAATTGAATAGGAGGCCATTTGAAAAACACAGAAGACCAGATTCTCCGCTGCCTTAGGTATTTTGTAGAGTTATTTATACCATTGTAAAGTTGGAGCAAATTGCTACAATTCTCTTTTGGTGGCATTCTATACCGACTTTATGTAAGTGTGAATGATTTTGTAGGGAGCAAAACAGTGAAGAAGTAGGCCCAGAATGTGTCAGGAAGTGCTGTTGGGGCGAATATAGTATGAGGGTTAGCATCTCAATTCTGGCAAATTGTTTTGTTTGGAAAGAAAAAAAGAACAAATTTGAAATGTCAAAACGGTTCTTTTCAATATTTTTGAAATGAAATATTTTGATTTTTTGGGCTAGATTCACAGGGGGATTTAAGCACCAAACTCCAACACTTAGGTGCCATTCATAAAATAGAGGAGAAAGTAGTGGTGACCCCACTTTTACCCTATAGCCAAGTGGTTAGAGCACTCATCTGGAATTTGCAAGACCCTGGCTCCAATTTCCACATTGCCTAATTCAGAGCAAGGATCTGAACCCAGTTTTCCCATTTCCACGGTGAGTGCCCTAACCTCTGGAATATAAGGTACGAGAAAGAAGGGATACCACTGCCTCCTGGGTTTTGTGAATGGTGCCTAATTGTTGGAATTACATGCATAAGTCCCTTTGTGAATCTAGCCCTCCTTTTCCAACTTTTTTTTGCTTTTATTAAATCCTACCAACATTTTAAAAATGCCAAAAATCTAAATTAAACTTCTAGTTTCAGGTCAAATTACATGCCTTGTTCAATCTGAAATTTTTTTTTTCTATTTTGAGTTGCCAAAAATTTCAGTTTTGGGTTGACCCAAACATTTTTTTTAAATGTATTTTTCACAATTGCCAGTGAAGGGAACAATCAGTTATCCACACAGTGCTAAGTATAACCAAGGTCCTGACCACTTGTCCCCAATAAATATCCAATCAAGCTTTTCACCAGGGTATAGGCATGAGCAAAAATGTCTTGATTAAATTCCAATTGAAATACTGATGCATTGGCTGCTGCTAAAATTCCCCTTTTATCTTCAATTATATCCAATATTTTTCTCTGTTGACTGAGCTCTTGTGTATTGTTTTTGCATGCTGTCACATAGTGTTCAACACATTGCAGGAGTGTGTAAAGCAATTCTTGTGCACGTAAAGTGTAAGAAGTGCTTTGAGATAATTTGGGACAATAGGAGCTATAAGAACATAAGAATGGCCATACTGTCAGACAAATGGTCCATCTAACCCAGTATCCTGTCTTCCAACAGTGGCCAATGCCAGGGCTTCAGAGGGAAAGAACAGAACAGGCAATCATCGAGTGATCCCTCGCTTGTCATCCACTCCCAGCTTCTGTCAATCAGAGGCTAGGGACACTCAGAGCATGGGGTTGCATCCCTGATCATCTTGGCTAATAGCCATTGATGGACCTATCCTCCAGGAACTTAATTCTTTTTTGAAACCCATTATACTTTTGCCCTTCACAACATCTCTAGGCAACAAGTTCCGCAGGTTGACTGGGCGTTGTGTGAAGAAGTACTTACCTTTGTTTGTTTTAAACCTGCTGCCTATTAATTTCATTGGATGATCCCTGGTTCTCTGGTTATGTAAAGAGGCATATACCATTTCCCTATTCACTTTCTCCACACTATTCATGATTGTATAGACCCCTATCATATCACCTCGTAGACATCTCTTTTCCAAGCCGAAAAGTCACAATCTTTTTAATCTCTCTTCATATGGAAGCTGTTCCATAAGCCTAATCATTTTTGTTACCCTCTCTGAAACATTTCCAACTCTAATATATCTTTTTTGAGATGGGGTGATCAGAACTGCATGTGGTATTCAAGGCATGGCAGTACTATGGATCTATATAGTGGCATTATATTTTCTGTCTTATTATTTATCCCTTTCCTAATGGTTCCTAACATTCTGATAGCTTTTTCGACTGCCACTGCACACTGAGTGGATGTTTTCAGAGAACAATCCAAAATGACTCCAAGATCTCTTTCTCTTTAGACCTCATCATTTTGTATGTATGATTAGGATTATGTTTTCCAATGTGCATTACCTTGCATTTATCAACACTGAATTTCATCTGCCATTTTGTTGCTCAGTCACCAAGTTTTGTGAGATCCCTTTGTAATTCTTTGCCGTTTGCTTTGGACTTAACTATCTTAAGTAGCTTTGTATCATCTGCAAATTTAGCCACCTCACTATTTACCCTTACTGTTTATTCCAGATCATTTATGAATATGTTGAACAGTACTGGTCCCAATACAGATCTGTGAGGGACACCACTATTTTCATGAAGTGATCCTAACCTGGATACGTCTAAGTTATATTACTTAAAAGTAGATTAGCAAAGAGGAGACTGTTTAGCTTAGGTGATTGTACCATCACTCTTGTGAGGCTCTTTTGCTGTATAATTTAACAACACTATCCTGTTCCAAAACAACCTGGAGAGAGCCCAAAATGTAGGAAAATCTCATAAGGATTCCCTCAGTGTATGTCTAAACGGCAAACAGACACCCACAGCTGGCCTCTGCCAGCTGACTCAGTCTCGTGGGGCTCGAGCTAAGGGGCTCTTTAATCGCAGTGTAGAGTTCCAGTTTCAGCCTGGAGCCTGAGCTCTAGGACCCTGCAAGGTGAGAAAGTCTTAGTGCTCAGGCTACAGTCTGAGCCCAGAAGTCTGCACTGCAATGGAACAGCCCCACAGCCAGAGTCCTGGGAGTCAGAATCAGCTGGCATGGGCCAGCCATGGGATTTTCTTTGCAATGTAAACATGCCCTTAGTGTGTTTCCTGCAAATAATCCTCCCCCAGGGAGGTGTTTGGGGGACCATGTAGTTTGGAGGATGGTGAGGTTTTCCAACATTGTGGAGATCTGCAGGGAGAAGACTGCTAGGTACACAGCCAGAAGCCATCCATGTGGCTCCTCTGACTTCACTTGCCATCAAAGATCTACCATTAGTTGGATCCTCACACAGCTGCCCAATGCCCTCATAGAGGGAAATCCAATAAGAGTTAATACCATCGCAGGCATTATTAACTTCCAGACAAGCTGCTGCAAGAAAATCAGAGTTTTCATGGGAAAGTTCCACAGAGCACATTTGGTACTCTCTTCTGCTCCCTCTAACTCACAGTTGTGCCAGCAGAACCTTGTGGAGTTCTTTCCACTGATTCCCCAGCAATGGTGGCTCTGGAGAGTGCAAAGGGTGGATGGGGAAGAGAAATGTTACTCCTGAAATGGCAATCCACTGTTCTATACATATTGGGATTAAATGTGTTTTGGAGAGGCTTCTCCACACATATACGTGGAAGGGTTCTCAAAGTCTATGTGATGTTTAACTGGAAAAAATAATAACCTGGGGGTAATGGGTCAAGTTATTATTTCAATTGAATTTATAAAACAGCAGTCACTGTTTCCACATGTAAGATTTGGGCGTGACCTAATGGAGAATAGACTAAAGCCAGAAGCATAATAAGGTGATTTTAAATCACCTGTAACATATCTCCTCCTAGAACTATACATTTGCTAATGCCATTACATGCATCAGTGATGTTTGGTTATTGTGCATGCAGAAATGATTAAAGAAAATCATTAAGGGAGAAAATACAAGTCTCAAAAATTAGGTGTTGTCTCATTACATGAATGCCTTGCAAGTGTGAAATCACATTAGTGTTTCCTTGAACACAGTTATGACTATAAATCTTTCAAACATAGGTAGATTTTATTCATTTATGCTTCATATATCTCAATTCTCAGTTGTCTATTTCCTGTCTATGCACATACATAACCCTCATTAATGGTAACTGAAATTATATGTGTGTATCAAGGCAAGAACAAATTTAATGGGCCAGATTCATCCCTGGTGAACTGTAGTTGGCCTAAGATATTTCAATATCTCCAAGATTCAGTTTGTAGCAGGTTCCATAACATATCTCAACAAACATCAGCTTGTTCATCTGATTTTATTTTTCATATAAAATTAAGTACTCTGCAAACTCATTTTTGATTAACCAGGTCTGACTGTAAAATTGATTTTTATTCCAAATGTCTACAGTCACAAGCAGCAATGTATTTTTTTTACCTTTTGACGTGTGAGCTAATATAGTCATCATTTATACAACTTAACCTTACACTTATTATTTTTGACTGAAAGCATAACTAAAACCATATGTGGTTTAAAATACTTTAACCAGTTAACCTCAACAGGATAACTTGATAACTTGGATGGCAGTAGGCTGGGAACAGACACAGATATACAGAAACTTAATTCTAATGTATGTGGTAAATATGTGTCTGTCCCATGAAAATTCCAGGAGGGGAAATATCTGTCTGTCTCAAAGATGATCTCTTAGTCTTCGGAGCAGTTGGCATTAAATCACGCAACTCCAGGGCTGCCAATAGATATTCTGAACCAATGGGAAATCCGTGAACCCTGGACCCCCTGACTTCATCCAGTAGTCATCCTTACCTCTCATGGTCCCTTCCAGCTTTAAATTTATGATGTAAAGACAAGTATATGCCACATTTTTTTCATATAGACAGCGTTTAGCCAATTTGAAGGGTGGTAAAATATGTATCTAAATGAAACTACTGTCACTTATAATAGTGCACGGTGCTTTACAAAACATAGATCTGCTCTCTGTACTAAAGAGCTAACAATCAAAGGGCCTTCACTTCTTGATTACCCAAAATTCCCACTGAAGTCAATAAGAGTTTTGAGGGCAGAATTAATGCAGGATCAAAACTGAGGAGAAACAAGACAAAGAAAGGCCCAAATAATGCAAAGGTTTAAGCATGTGCTTAACCTTAACTATGTAAGTGATCCTGTTGAAGTCAATTGAATTACTTGAATGGTTAAAGCTGAGCAAGCACATGTGTAAATGTTTTCAAGATCAGGGCTAGACATGAGTTCAAATGAAGGAACAGTTGAAAAGAATATTGGTGAAGAAAACAAGACAGGAAGAATTTATTATCACAGTGGATATGAAGGAATGAGATGAAGGAGAAGAGTTTGTATTTGGTGGTACGAAATTGGAGACTTCCAGGCACAAGGTTGCACAAAAGAAAGTTTTAAGTAGAGAGTTGGAAAAGGAGATGAACAGATAAGTCAGACAGAGGTTTGTGTGTGTACAATTTAAGGGGCCAGGAGCAAAGACCAGAGTTATGGGGTAGGAAGGGAGAGCATTTGAAGTTGAGGACAAGAAACCTGAATCTGAAGCTATAAGACAGAATACCACTGAAAGAAGGTGGATGATGTGAGAGAGGGTGGTGATGTGGGGCCTGGAGTCAACCTCCAAATAGAAGCAGGGTTGATCACTTACCACTACAGCAAGAGGTCTAGCTGTGGGTTCATAGAATCATAGAATCTCAGGGTTGGAAGGGACCTCAGGAGGCCATCTAGTCCAACCCCCTGCTCAAAGCAGGACCAACCCCAACTAGATCATCCCAGCCAGGGCTTTGTCAAGCCTGACCTTAAAAACCTCTAAGGAAGGAGATTCCATCACCTCCCTAGGTAACCCATTCCAGTGCTTCACCACCCTACTAGTGAAAAAGTTTTTCCTAATATCCAACCTAAACCTCCCCCTCTGCAACTTGAGACCATTACTCCTTATTCTGTCATCTTCTACCACTGAGAACAGTCTAGATCCATCCTCTTTGGAACCCCCTTTTAGGTAGTTGAAAGCAGCTATCAAATCCCCCCTCACTCTTCTCTTCTGCAGGCTAAACAATCCCAGTTCCCTCAGCCTCTCCTCATAAGTCATGTGCTCCAGCCCCCTAATCATTTTTGTTGCCCTCCGTTGGACTCTTTCCAATTTATCCACATCCTTCTTGTAGTGTGGGGCCCAAAACTGGACACAGTACTCCAAATGAGGCCTCACCAGTGCCGAATAGAGGGGAATAATCACGTCCCTCGATCTGCTGGAAATGCCCTTACTTATACAGCCCAAAATGCCGTTAGCCTTCTTGGCAACAAGGGCACACTGTTGACTCATATTCAGCTTTTCGTCCACTGTAACCCCTAGGTCCTTTTCTGCAGAACTGCTGCCCAGCCATTCGGTCCCTAGTCTGTAGCAGTGCATGGGATTCTTCCGTCCTAAGTGGAGGACTCTGCACTTGTCCTTGTTGAACCTCATCAGATTTCTTTTGGCCCAATCCTCTAATTTGTCTAGGTCCCTCTGTATCCTGTCCCTACCCTCCAGCATATCAACCACTCCTCCCAGTTTAGTGTCATCTGCAAACTTGCTAAGGGTGCAGTCCACACCATCCTCCAGGTCGTTGATGAAGATATTGAACAAAACCGGCCCCAGCACCGACCCTTGGGGCACTCCACTTGATACCGGCTGCCAACTAGACATGGAGCCATTGATCACTACCCGTTGAACATGACCATCCAGCCAGTTTTCTATCCACCTTACCGTCCATTCATCCAGCCCATACTTCTTTAACTTGCTGGCAAGAACACTGTGGGAGACTGTATCAAAAGCTTTGCTAAAGTCAAGAAATAGCACATCCACTGCTTTCCCCTCATCCACAGAGCCAGTTATCTCATCATAGAAGGCAATTAGGTTAGTCAGGCATGACTTGCCCTTGGTGAATCCATGCTGACTGTTCCTGATCACTTTCCCCTTCTTTAAGTGGTTTAGAATTGATTCCTTGAGGACCTGTTCCATGATTTTTCCAGGGACTGAGGTGAGACTGACTGGCCTGTAGTTCCCCGGATCTTCCTTCTTCCCTTTTTTAAAGATGGGCACTACATTAGCTTTTTTCCAGTCATCCGGGACCTCCCCCGATTGCCATGATTTGTCAAAGATAATGGCCAATGGCTCTGCAATCACATCGGCCAACTCCTTTAGCACCCTCGGATGCAGTGCATCCGACCCCATGGACTTGTGTTCGTCCAGCTTTTCTAAATAGTCCCGAACTACTTCTTTCTCCACAGAGGGCTGGTCACCTCCTCTCCATACCATGCTGCGGAGTGCAGCCGTCTGGGAGCTGACCTTGTCTGTGAAGACAGAGGCAAAAAGAGGTGTATATATATCAGCACTGCTTCTTGAATAGGCAATAAAGAGATTTAATTAAAAAGGTAAAATTCTACTGTCTTTTCTAAAGCAAACTGTTTTGTCTTAGTGTCCTAAAACCCCCCTAGTACATAGGATAGAGCTTACTACCATCATCAGTCCCTTTTGGTATGAGTAAATAGAACTATTAATGATAGTAAGTATTATACCCAGCAGTCAGGACCTGATTTGCATTTATACTAGGGGCACTTAAACAATACTGGCAGTATAAACAGAGGCCCTTAAGGGTATGTCCACACTGCAATGTAAGCCCATTCTTGAGCCCCCTTTGCATCTACACTACCATTGTACTAACCCAGGGTCCCTGGACCTTGTAGGGCTGGAGGGTCTGAACTTGAATTAAGCCAGGACCCATGTCAGAGCCCTATTGCTTTGCAGTGTAGACACAGCCTCATTCAGGTCTAAAGTTGCCAAGCATCTGGTTTTTGACTGGAATGCCCAGTCGAAAAAGGGACCCTGGCGGCTCTAGTCAGCACCGCTGACCGGGCCGTTAAAAGCCTGGTCGGCAATGCAGCAGGGCTGAGGCAGGCTCCCTGCCTGCCCTGGCTCTGGCAGCTCCTAGAAGCAATGACATGTCTCTGTGGCCCCTAGGCACAGGTGTCAGGGAGGCTCTGCGTACTGGGCCTGCCCCGAGTGCCGGCTTCATAGCTCCAATTGGTTGGGAACCGCGGTGAATGGGAGCTGAGGGGGTGGTGCCTATGGGCAAGGGCAGTGTGCACTGCGCTGAGCTGCCTGGCCGCGTCTCCGCCGAGGGGAGGCTGTTTCCAGGAGCAGCACAGAGCCAGGGCATGAAGGGAGCCTGCTTTAGCCCCACTGCACGGCCAACCAGGAGCTGCCTGAGGTAAGCACCTCCCCGCAGAAGCCCACACCCCCACCCCCAGGTTGTCACACCCTCCCAGACCCCACACGCCCTCCTGCATTCCAACCCCTACCCCATCCCTAAAACCCCTCCCACACTCCAAACCCCTCTGCGCCAGCCAAGAAGCCCCCTCCTGCACCCCAAACCCCTCATCCCCGGTCCTACCCCAGAGTCTGCACCACCAGACTGAGCCTTCACCCCGGCCCCACACCCCAAGCCTCTGCCCCAGCCAAGAGCCCTCTCCTACACCCCAAACTCCTCTCCAGTCGCACCCCAGACAGAGCCCTCACTCCCTCTGGCACCCTGTCCCCCTGCCCCAGCCAGATGGAAATCAGCAAGTGAGCAAGGGTGCGGGAGAGCGAGAGACAGAGGAAGGGGGGATGGAGTGAGTCGGGGGGGGGGGAGTGAGAAGGGTTAGGGGGTGTGGCAAGGGTGTTCATTTTTCTGCAAATAGAAAGTTGGCAACCCTCCCCCTGCTCCAGCCCGGAGACCCCTCCCACACCCTGAACCCCTCATTCCTGGCCCCACCCTAGAACCCTCACCCCCTCCAGCACACCAAGCCGTTGCCCCAGCCCAGTGAAAGTGAGTGAGAGTGCGGGAGAGTGAACAATGGAGGGAGGGGCTCAGAGAAGGGGCCGGGTAGGGGTATTCAGTTTTGTGCAATTAGAAAGTTGCCAACCATACTCAGGTCCCAGAAGTCAGCCAAAAGTATCCCACAATTCCATGGGACAACTTCCTTAGTCCTTTCTATCCTAACAGTCTGCAATCTACTCTATTAAAATGGAAGCCACCCCACCTTTTCAAATAGCAGCAGCTCAGGACAGCATTAACCCGTTCTCTTCTGATCACTGATCTGCAAGCACATTGTCAGAGATCCTCATGGGTTTGCAATGGAGAGCGAACCAATCAAGCCTTTTGCAAAGCTAGCTGCTTCCTCCTAATGTCTAGGATGGGCAATAAAGTTTTCCCATGGTGCATCACGGTCCTAGGGCTAAAGTGGACACATTTCAGGGTGCGTGCATTAGGGACTCTGGATATGGCTACTTTTACTCAGGTCTGCTCACTGTAGTATAAACACCAGAGCCCTAGGTTCTAGCATGGGCTAAAAAAGCCGTAACATAGGGTTAAAATATAATGTAGATGCTCAATCCTCTGGTTCCCTAACACAGGACAGCTGACTCAAGTGCCCCTAACGCTGGGCTTACATTGCAGTGTAGACATACCCTTAGTGAGTACAAATGTAGGATGCCAGATTTTCCTCATAAAGGGTTTGATTCTCTACTGCCTTTTTTCTTGTGTAACCATTTACATCTGTGTGTGCTGATTACACAGGTGTAAATATCTACAGAAGAAGACAGGCAGTAAAGTATCAAACCCACACTGTTTAGGAGAGTACTAAGGGCTGTTCTTCCATGGATATTGAGACTGTTCTCTGTAGTGCATTTGTTTTGACTGCAATGGCCTAAGAACTGTTTCACATTAGCTCAAGATATTTGAGGTATGTTCTAAGTATACTTAAAATTAATAATTGTCAGGCATACATTTTATTTAAAACTGCATTTAAACCCAAGTAAGAGAGGAAGAGTTACATGAATAAACACCATTATTTATGTATGTAAATCCTGCCATATTTATTCACATAACTCATCATAGCCTGCTTTAAACTTTTAATTCCTGAGAACTTGTTAGCGATATTAGAGTCCCTTTAGGAATAAGTCATAGGCAAGGGTTTTTTTGTTGTTGTTTGGCTGGTTGTTTCTCTTTCATTTTTTGGCTGAAATAACCCATGTCATATAAAAGAAACAATGTTAAAATAATATTCGGGTTTAAACTGGGACCAAAGCCACACAAAGGCAAATCAAAGAGGAGGTTTCAGTCTCTCCATTCTTATTCACCCTGTTGAGTTTAGAAACTACAGTAGATAGGCTACACTATTATTGTTTGTGTTATCAAGTGAGAGAGAAGTGTGTTGTTCATCAAAAAAAACCCTGTTTTTTTTTAATTTGTCTATTGAAATGATAATGGATTTTTTTGTCACCATCACGATCTTGCTGGTTCTTAATCAGTGCAACATTGAAATATGGAATACGAAGAACCACTTTATTTCCTGTTGGTTCAAACTGCCTAATCTATGCACTGCGTCTGATTCTTCACTGCCTTGTGCTTTGTAGTAAAATGTATTCAAAGGGTGAACAAAATGCTGCAGCTTTGACACTGTGTTGCACAGCTCTGCCCCCTTTTACATGTGCAAAGGTGACTGGAGTGCAGCCTAGCCAGAGACAGGAGGATCTTTCTTTCTTACTAGGATCATCAGAGATGCCATAGTGCCACCAAAATGATTCCTTCTCCATCTTCTGCAGGGAGTGTGCTTGCAATGGGGGGCATGTTCTTTCACCCTGGCCATACCTAGCTGTTGTAATAGCCCTTTGGGGCTGCTGAAAGTTAGCAGTCTTTAATCTTGAGGAAGCTCAAGTCCAAATTTAAACATTGTGCAGGGGGACAACTACAATGATTCAAAACAAATTCCTGGATCTGAACATCCTTGAACTAATCATGGGAAGTTCTGATTTTGATCAATACTCTGGCCCGGATCATCCCCTATCCTAGAAAACCCAAGGGGAGTTTGAAAGGGGCCTCATGAATATCCTGTAATATTATCTTTGGATAATTCTGGGGATGCACCAAAAGTTAGGACCATTCACTCAGAGAACCTTTGTCCAGATCCAGAAACTGTACTATTAGCATACACATTTTTTTAAAGACATTACAATGTTTCTCTTATGGATAATTTGACTCTCTTTCATGGAAAACAAGAATCCTAGGGGGGAAAAAATACATTGCTATCGAGTAGGAAGCTTTTCAATTGCTCATAAGCACTGACTCTGACTCCTTCTGTCAAGTATATATGGAAAGGTATTGATTTGAATTCTGATGTCCATTATACTGCTGTTAAATCAGGAGTAACTTCTGAAAGGAATTATCACTACAAAACCACTGTGAGATTACAAACAGGCCGCAGTACCCAAGAATCATCATGAAAAGGAATTAGAGTAGTTATTTTGGCTGAAAAAGATTTTATTCTGACCTTGGGAAACTATTTTATAAGGATTTTCCAAAAGGTTACAATGTTGGGGCTTAGAGCCATGCTATATGTTTTTCTAATTTAGCTAGTAAAATGTATACTCTGGTTTATTATGCCCTGTGCTTGAACTGTATGGCTTTGGTTTCTTTTGAATGGAATGAGCTATAATGTAATTTAATTCAATACTCGAGGCTGCTACAGAAATCACATCAATACAGTGGATGTTGACTTCTGTTGTTTTGAGAAAGATGTGACCTAGCTTGCTCCTCCAAGACACATTAAATAATTATTTTCACTGGCTTTAATAATCCCTGGGTGGATCAACTCTTTTCCTTTGTTGGCCCTGGGACTGGATCTCACTATTGAGGGTGTCAGAGTTTTGTTTTTTACATCATGTTAATACTCCTCTATGGATTGACTAGCATGATTTGCCCTGAAGGTTATGGGGAGGAATAATTTGACATACATACAAGAATCAAATGTACTAGAATCGAAGGGAGTCTATACCACATTAGTCAGGGGAGCAATGGTCCAGTTTGCTGCTACCACCATGTTTATCAGTCAAAGCATGTGGTCCAAATGATGAATGTTACACATATCACTTCTAATAAAATATTATTTGTATGAATTACGTTTAAAAAAAGAATTCTTAACTTTGTTCTTGGGGTGAGTTTATAATTATTTGATTTACTACAAAAGAACCAAGTACCCGGGTTTTCTGGAAAGACAAATTAACCATTTATATCAAAGTGCACTTCATGTGTTAGGTGTTGTTGTCAAATGTTTCACAATTGTCCCAATCAGTTGTAAACTTCAGACCAAATAAAAGTGCCCAGATCAGTCTGAATATGGGGCACCTGAATGTATATTGTCAAGTAGAAACAAAAATAGCTGGCCTTACTATTCTCCTGACTGCTTATATTCTAAAGGCAACAAACACACTTGCCACATCTTTTCATTATTTATAAGCAGAGTCTGGATGAGCTCTCCCCTGACATCTAGTGTTGAACTATAGAAAAAAGATTTCAGAAGCTGATCTCATTTGCATGAACACACCCACCCTGCCTAGGTGCTCAGCATGATGGGACTGCTTGCCCAAATGATCACTTGTGGCTGGTGTTGGATCCCCAGTCTCCTTGTTATTGGGGCAGGAGTAATAAAGGGTTTCTATCCTTGTTGTGTGAACCGAGGGCAACAGAACTGAACCTGGCCTCCCCCAATGGAGGGACTCATCTTCAACTGAACAGCATTCGCTAGGCAGGAGACGTGGGTTCTAGAGCCCAATGAGTTGAGAGAGGTGGGGATAGTTACTTGTACAGAGTAGTGTGAGTCCTATTTAAGGGTCCTAGCCATCATTTGACCTGTCTTCTCTCTATGGTATAATAAAAGAGCTATTTTAGACTCAATTGAGAGTTTTGTTATGTGCTGCAGAGCTGAAATTACTGATACCTTGGTCAAAGTATTAGGTCTACTTTGGGATGGTGTCTCTATTGCAAGAGTCTGCCCAGTATGTACCAGCAGTGAGGCTCCCCCACGAACAGATGAAATCACTGAGAGCTGTATTAAGTGTGTATGGGGGGACCTGAAGACATCTTGGTGGGTGGGCAGCTGGTGGAGAGGCATTGCAAGCGGCTAGCAGGGCAGCTGGTGGAGAGGTGTGGTAAGTGGATAGCAGGGTGGCTGCTGGAGAGGGTTAGAGCAGAGCCCTGCAGAGGCATGGCAATCAGCTGTTGGGGGCGATGAGCAAGTGCCTGAGCAGTGCAGCATGTAAGGTGCCTCCTTACCCCACCCCAGCTTTCCACACAGGGTGGGAGGTGAACTCTGTGGATGAACCTCTGAACTCTGGGGCTGCACTGGCCAAGGACAGCAATTGTGAGTGGGGTACAGAGAAGGGATGGGCACGTTAAAGGGACTTTTGGGTTGCTGGACTTAAGACCCTGAGGGGAAAAGGACACTGCCCAACTTACTTGGGGTGGGTCTTTTGCTCATGATTTGTGTTTATGAGCCCTAGTTGTGGTGTTTTCCCAAATTAATGCTGAGTTAATTCTGTCCTTTTATTAAAAGTTTTTGCTATACTCAGACTCTGTGCTTGCGAGAGGGGAAGTATTGCCTCTTAGAGGCACCCAGGGAGTGGTGTGCAATTGTCCCAGGTCACTGGGTGGGGGCTAGAGTTGGTTTTGTGTTGTATTGTTGAAAAGGAACCCCTAGATCAGGGGTGGGCAAACTACAGCCCGCAGGCCACATCCGGCTCGCGAACCCGTCCTGTCTGGCCCCTGAGCTCGCCAGGGAGGCTCCCCCTAGCCCCTCCCCCACTGTCCCTCTGCAACACGCCGCCGTGCGGGCAGCGTTCTGGGGAGCGGGGCTGCGCGCTCCGGTGGGGCAGCACAGCAGCGTGTCTGGCTCTGCCGCTGCTCTGAGTGGCGTGGTAAGGGGGCCGGAGCCAGGGTTTGGATGAGGGGCAGTCAGGGGACAGGGAGCGGGGGGAGGTTGGATGGGGTGGAAGTTCTGGGGGGGCGGTCAGGGAACGGGGGTTGGGGTTTGGATAGGTGTGGGAGTCCCGGGGGTCTGTCAGGGAGCGGGGCTGTGGATAGGGGTCGAGGAAATCAGGGGGCAGGGGGGCTTAGATAGGGTGTGAGGTCCTGGGGGGGTGGTTATGGGCGAAGGATCTCTGGAGGGGGCAGTCAGGGGACAGGAAGCAGGGGGGCTTAGATAGGATGTGGAGTCCCAGGGGGGTGGTTAGGGGCGGGGGAGTCTCTGGAGGGGGCGGTCAGGGGACAAGGAGCGGGGGTGGGGGGTGTTGGATGGGTCCGGGATTCTGAGGGGAGCAGTCAGGGGACGTTAAGTATCGACGGGGCAGATAGGGGGCGGGGCCAGGCTATTGGGGGGGGGGGGCACAACCTTTCCTACCCAGCCCACCGTACAATTTTGCAACCCTGATGTGGCCCTCGGGCCAAAAAGTTTGCCTAGCCCTGCCCTAGATACTGAACCTGGCCCTTGTTGCTGCTGGCTTCACCTGGCAGAATTGCAGGTTACAATGATTTATTAATGCAACACCATGGTTATGCCTGACATCTTAGAGAACTAGTATTAGTGGCTTGCCTTGAAGAGTTCACAATCCTAAAATTAATCCTAAATCTTATTATAAAAACCTTACTTATTTACTGATCACTGAATTCACTTGAACTATTCCCATGCATAATTAGTTTGCAGGATTAGACCCTTTGGCAGGACTCCCATCACAGTGAATCAGTCTGTATTTCAATAGTATATTTTTAGGGCCAGAAGGGACCATCACGATCATCTAATCTGACTTCCAGCATAATGCGAGCCATGGACCTTCACCCAGTAAATCCTGCATTAAATCCATAACTTCTGGTTGAGCAGAAGCATATCTCTTAGGATGGTGACCAATCTTGATTTGTATCAAGAATTGTGAGGCAATGTGACCTAGCAATCGAGCACTGGCCTGGGAATCAGGAGGCCTGGGTTTTATTCCCAGCTCTGGCACTGGCCTGCTCGGGGAAACTCAAATCACTCCTGTGCCTCAGTTTTCCCATCTATAAATAGGGATAATGAGCCACTTTGAGATCTACTTACGAAAAGCACTATAATAAGAGCTAAGTATTTTTTTTGTTATTTCTATTGATTTAAAGACTTCAAGTGACAGAGAATCCACCATATGCCCAGGTAAATTATTCCAATGGTTAGTTGTTCTTACTAGAAAATGTGCACCTTATTTCTAGTTTGAATTTGTCCAGCTTCTACTTCCAGCCATGAGATCTTGATATGTCTTTGTGAGATTAAAAAGCCCCCAAATAGCCGTAATCTTCTCCCCATGTAGGTATTTATAACTGGTGATCAAGTCATCTGTTATCTTTTTCTTGAATAAAGGTAATATATTGAAGTTCTGTAGAAATCAATAGGAATTCTGCCTGAGAAAGGGCTGTGAGTTCAGGCTCTTGGTAAACAAGGGGTGGAGGGAAAGTCTATCTTTTTTTTTTTTTTCTGAATAAGAGGGGTGTGTGTGTGGGTGTGTGCTGAGGGTGGGGGATAGCAGGAGTGGTGGCATGGAAGATGTTACAACAGCAGCAAGGAAATACCATGTAGTGTGCTTAATGCGCCATACATACCTTCAGATTTTTACAAACAAATTAATGTAAAATAGGGGAAATTGGCATTGTACAGAGTGAAGTTGCGGGGGGGGGAGGGGGGAGAGAGAGGTGTTTGTGGTGACTGGAGGGAGCTGAGGGTGTAAGAAGTAGCAGCAAAATTAAGAAAATCCTGTTTCCAGGTGTGTTTTCATTTGACAGAGGTATGTGGTTAGCTTAGCTTTTCTTTACTGTAAACCAGAACTCTGAATATTCTCCAGGGGATGCAATATAGTGTATAAAGTTACCTAATGTGACGTGATTTATGTGTTTAAAAAAAGAGAGTGATTTCCATAAATATTAAGATCTGAACTCTATGGCAAATCCTGGGTCCTGGGAGGAGGTAGGGAGGGGAGGACGGACACACCACTGAAATCTTGTGATTTGCCAGAGTTTTCTATGCATAAAAACTGGTAGCATATCGTTTCTCCTAGCAAAGGTTTTCAAAAGTTACTAGTGATTTTTTGGGTTTCTTAATTCTTTGGGGTGCCCAACTTGAGAGACCTTGATGGGAACTAATATTCAGAAAGTGCCAAGCGGCTGCCCTCTGAAGGCCAGGTTCCTTTGAGGTGTTTCCAGAGGGTGTACCCAAAAATCACAAGTCTGAAATCTTGGCTGTGTTTTGTTCTGGGTGTAGCTCTCCTATTGACATCAATGTGTCCAAAATGGGTGGGGAGAGGTGTCAAGGTTCCCTCCCCACTCTAAACTCTAGGGTAAAGACATGGGGACCCGCATTAAGAGCCCCTAAGCTTATTTTTACCAGCTTAGGTTAAAACCCCCAAGGTACAAAATTCCCTGCACCCTGAGAAATGCTTCTTCCACTGCCACCATCAAGTGTTCTAAACAGGAATCCAGGAAAGGGGACCACTTGAAGTCCCTTCCCCCCCAAAAAATATCCTCTCAAGCCCGTACCCCCCTGTCCTGGGAAGCTTGGGGATAATCTCCTAACCAATTGGTTACACAGTGATCTAAAAACCCACCCCCTGGGTTTTTAAAAACCATAGAAAACAGTCAGCTTCTTAAAAGAAGGATTTTATTAAAAACAAAGAAGGTAAAATCATCTCTATAAAATCCAGATGGTAACTATTTTACAGGGCACTGAGAGAGATTCCCCCCTCTGGACAAAACCTTAAAGTTACAGAAAAACAGGAATAACCCTTCCCTCTCCCACAGGGAATGTATCAAGCAAAATAAACAGAAATCTACTCGCTATGCTATCTAAACTTACTTTAGAAAAGTGAGTATTGGTGAGGAGGTGGATTTTCTGTAGGTTCTTTCTGTCTTCCAAGATCACTCTGACTCAGACAAAGACACACACAAAAACCTTCCCCCCTCCCAAAGTTTGAAAGTATCTTGTCCCCTTATTGGTCAGATGCCAGCCAGGTCAGGTGTCAGTCTGGCTACCTGCATTTCTTAACCCTTTACTGGAAAGAGGATTTTATAGCACTGCATCAGACCCTCTCCCCCTTCCCTTCATATTTATGACAAGAGGGAAGGGGGAACATTTTGGGGAGGACTTGCTATTGTTTGATATCAACAGGAAGCACCTTTCCAAAAGACATATTGAGGATTGCTCTGGGTTACACTACTGTATAGAGGCATAATGACTGAAGTAGACTCAATGGGCCAGATCTTTAGATGGTGTAATTTGTCAGAGCTCCACTGATTTCAGTAACATCAGTAGAGGTCATCTGATCCAATGCTTCTAGGAGGTCCCACAATGGTAGCATGCAGTGCCTCTGCACATCTCTTTTATAGGCAGTAGCTGAAGTGTTACAACTTTGTCCTACATGTGTAACCCCAATATTACAAAACTGCGTTCATTTATATTCCACTGAAAAAACATTTATTTCTTTAATGCACCAGCAATTTGTTGTTTGTCTGGTGTAAAAGATGTGCTAAATAAATGACCCTTTTCTGTCAGGGTCTGTATTTTTATTTTTGTTTGCTCACACTTTTTGAGCTTCACAATAGATTTAGTTTCTCACATCTCTAATAATTTAAGGTATCACAGGATTTTTGTTAATGGTGTTCTGCAGCCATCCCTATTATGTATATTACAGTAGCACCGAAAATGTGTCACAGATACGTGGGGGAAAGAAGCTGTGCCCGGCCCCACTCACACACACACAGCAGGGTTTCAGTCATAATACCCAATCCTGAAAAGACCTGTGCACTGTGAGCAGTCCCATTGAAGTCAATAGTGCATAAAGTTAAGCACATGCATAAATCTTTGCAGGATCAATATGCAGTTCAGAAAGGGAGGAAGAAATACTGAGAAAAGTGTTTAGTTAAGGATGATAAGCCAAGTATTTATATATATTTTGGGGGGTAACTGATTTGCATTAAAAAGTTGTGGTATTGGCCAATGAGAATCTTTTTCAAGTTAGTGTGGAGTGGCCTTAATGCTGGAAATAATCCTGTTGGCCAAGACCCCAGTACCGTGCAGATCAGAAAAGGATGCAGGAAATTCTGTTTACACATGTCTCTGTAGCACTGAGCAGCAAGAGCAGCCCAGCGAGCCCAGAGGGTAAGGGAGTTTAATAGTCTTGTGGTTTTACTGTTTTAATTTTTATATCTTTCTGCGGGACAGTGTGTGGGTAGTTCTCACACAGGGAACTGGGGGTGGAATGCAGTATAAGATATATAGCAGAAGTACTTAGATCTGAAAAAGAAGAGTATTTTGTGTTTGAGATTAAATTGTGCTTAACTATACTCCTTTTACTTTCCATTTCACCACCACTGGGTTATTTTTATCTTTACATCATATTACACATACCTAGTCTTGTTGTATGTATACAATATGCCTAACTTAACCAGATAAGATTTTAAAATATAAATTTGCACAGCACAAGTGTGTTAAATTATCTATCTTTATTAGCAATTAAAAAATCTGAATGAGTTACTATAAATATGGCATGCTGAAGGTTTATATTGTTTCTGTATGTATAAATTCAAAACAACAGTAGGAAAAGTTGGTACCGTTTGGGTCATTTTCTAAACCTCACTCAATAGTGTAGAAATTTTAGTCTCAGGGGAATGGTATTGTTTGAGTTTGCTAAATTTCTGTTGTGGTTAGCAGGAAGTTGTGTAATCAGAAGGAATGTTTCCAATTTAAAATGTGTAACTAGTGATAGATTTGTGATTTTAATTTCCTTCAGAAAACTATCTGGATACAGGCAAAAATAGGAGCTAAAATTCAGAGAGGTTTTTGTTTGTATTTTCAAAGTGTGGTATAACAAAGCAGAGAACTATTGTAGTGTGATATGTTGGCAATGGACAAAGATATTCAGTTTGTCCATTATTTGAAATGGTAGAATCCCAGATGGAATGTGAGTGTGTGGATGACTTGTCACCAGGGAGGACATGAGGGGCAAATTCCTAAAGTAATGCAGAGCAATTTAATAAATGCATATAGCAGACTGTTTTCACTGCCTATCTGTTAGATATGACAAGAGTACTTGTGTTTTTATCTTTTTGTTCTCACTGTTTTCATCACCACCATGTTAGTTTGTTCCCCCCAATAGTCAGTACTGATATAAAGCAGGTAACCTTTTTTTGCTCTAGTATAATTTACATTGGGAATACTTTGTATTTTTGAACACTGCTGTTGCAATTGTTTGCCTAGTGCACTGAATATATAAAGCACTATATAAATGTTAAGGATTATGAATGGGACCTCTTGTGTTTTCTTTACATATTCAAACCTTCCAACAAAGTCAATGGGAGTTCAGTGAGTGCAAAGAATGATTTATCAAGCCTATTACCTATCTATTTTTCTGCCTGTCTTTAACTTAATCCAGTGCTCTTAAATTATTTCTTTTACAGATCACTTGAATATTACTTTTTTATTTTATTAAAAAAATTAGGGGACCCTAATCCTGTTGATGTTGAAATCAGTTCATCTATTGCCATTTACCTCAGTCGTTTAGTACATTGATTAATTTATTAATATTTATTTACTAATCTTACTAATAATTATTTAGCCCCACAAGTATATGTAGCACTTCATGAATCCTAGTGAGAGATGTTCCTTGCCCTAAAGAGTTTTGCTGCCCAATGGTCATGATGAGAAGATTGCCTTAGTGACCTCCTCTTCTAAACAGAAGGAGGCATTCATATTATTGTAAGGTTACTGCTGAAAAATGTTGACTTCTTAATGACAACTACTTTCTGTGAAAAATATCCTAATGTAATGTGGTCATGTCCAATAGTGTCAGTTTTGTGTTGCCTAATAATCTGTTGGGGCAACCCAACTATGTATTGTCCTCCTTTTAAATATTGCTTTTCATCCATTTCCATTTGCCCTAAATCTATGTCAAATCACTTACTGATTGCTAATACTAAATTTAAAAGACGGCAGATTAGAACAATTTATAAATGCTCACACAGGGTCATCTTGGCAAAAACAAGTCTGCCCCAAATCCTCATTTTTCTGCACTTCTTATGACTTTTCTTTGTAAATCATGTGTACACGTCATAATTCCCTCTAATGTACATACTGCAATTTGGGACTATATTGGACTTAATTCACACCCACTTTCACGCCAGTGGTGCCCTGCTATCCTCTGCTGCCTGTCCTGCTAAGGAAGGTCATATTGTCAAGTGTCATCAAAAGTCTGAACAAGCCACCTGGCTGTGGCCCTTCCCTTATTAGCACTGCCCTGATTACCCCTAGACAAAGTTTCTACCATGGGTTGGCTATATAACATGGATTACCTGAGTGCAAGCCTGCATATTCGAGGGCTAAATTAAGCATACTTAATATGTACCCTTGCTCTAGAGCAGCGGCTTTTAAACTCTGATTCATGTGACACCTTCTTTAAAAATTGATAATAGATGAGTTTGATGTTCCACCAATTCATTTCCCCAGTGGTACATGTACTGCAATTTTTGGATAATCCCATGGTGATAATCTCATAAATGATAGGAATTTTAATTACACTTGTTTTATTTGTCTGAGACTCTATACTTTGGTAAAGCAGGGGGGAAAGGGGTGGGGAGTTCCAAATATTGTATAACCGAGTACAATCAGAGTCCATCAAAATTTAAGCAGTCACAGAAGCAGGCAGATTTTTTTCTGAAGAAGGATTCATATATATGGATGATTCCATAATATATTTTATAAGGTTTCAGTTTCCACTTTCTTTGTTACTGGCTGTAAATTAATTTTCTCAAAGTTCTATGCCCTCATTGTTGTTTTGCTGTTCATGTGGTCTTTGTACTTTTTCCTTCCCCTGACTTCCAACTTCCCCTTTGGGACACACATTACACCAAGTCTTTCTCAAATATGAATGTGACTGGCTACTAAACATAGACTTCCCATGTTTTCTCCACTAGAACTATTAAAAGAAGGCATCAGAGGATTCTTATCTCAGCCTTGTGATGCATCACCAAAAATAACTGAAATCTTGCCTTCCAACATTTTTTTTCCAAATAACCCATGTATGTGAGAAGAGCAAGTAACTCATCACTGTGCTTTAATAAAAACAAATTCTACACTAAAATAATCCTGAAATATATTTTCATTTGGACAATTAAACAACATGCTTGTAACATAGCTACTCAGTTACTAATCTGTGTTTTCCCAAAAGGCCGCAGGTTCAAAGTAAATGTTCAAACTGAGCTTTCAACTATATGCAGCAACTGCTTCCAGCTACCTTTATGTTGCAAAAAAGACACAGGGTAAGTAGTAACACCCTGTCTGTTAGTTTTTTGTTCACAAACTTATTCTTAACAAGATAAGATATCTTTTTAAACATATATGCAATGTAATATTATGCACCAGCCTTCTCTGGCTTTGCAGAAATGAACAAACCTTCCTAAACTTGAAAAATCATCTTGAACATACAGAGCTTTTAAAATGCCTGTTACACTCAATACATTCCCCATGCCCCGGTTGGACTTGTATGTTTTAGGATTACTCTGATACATCAAAAACATAACACTGCTACCTATAAGAGATCCATAAATTCCATAGATCCAACTGGATCTCCCAGAATAGGAAAACTCCACTGACTTCAGTAAAGGAGTCCTGATCTAGATTGGTGTTAAGAAAAGGGGCAATTGTGCCAAATTCATCCTGGTTTAATCCTAGTAACTCTGACAACCCTTGTTGTTTGTTTTTATTGTATTTTCAGTTGACTTGCAAACTTTTCCCATAGGACAGCTGTATGAGTAAGAATGACTAAAGGCTCTTTAATGGGGCCCTAAAGAGGAATGACCAAATAATCCAAATGCCACTGGGAACAAAACCCACTCACTTTTTCATGTGAAGAAGAAAGGTTCTGAGTGTATTGGAAAGACAGGAAATGTGGAGTGGGCCACTTCACATTTCCTGCCCTTCCAATATATTCAGAACCTTCTTTTACATGCCAAACCTATTCATGCCAAACATATTTATGATGGAGTATAGCTCTGCCAGAGATCCTTGCATCCCATTGCAGGAGAAGGTTTATAGGAGGAGCCAAGAGAGCTATGATTAAGCATATTCATCATTTAGTTACACTGTAAAAAGATTGCTGTACTTACATGACTGCTACTTTTTTAAGGCTATGCTAGTGGCTGTAGAGTATACATTCTGTTGATCAGGCCCTTGCTATTAGTGTGCAGGCTAGGGGCTAGGAACAAGTTTTAGCCAATAGTGACTTTCTTCTGGGGAGCACACAGTAAGAAAATAATAAGTTATGGTTAAACATCTGTATAAATTTTTTTTCCTGTTTGTAATAAAATCATTTTCCCTTATATTTGATAGTATCATATATACTTTTAGTGTTCGATATATCTGCTTTTCCACTGTGTAACTTGTCTCTCTGTGTCATATGAAGATAGTAGAAAGGGAGGTTTTGATGAGGCTGAGAATTGATATCATTGGTAACATTTTGATTGAAGAAGGAGACTGAAGAACTCCTCAGTGCAGGATTAAAGACGTGTGGTTACTGCGGAACATGAAATATGTCAGTGTGCATGTATAGTCTGCTTTTGATTTGTGGAAGAATTGTGTTCAAAGAAAGGCTTGGTGGAGCTGGGGGAGTTCACATTTTCTATTAGATGTTTCACCATCTGTTTCAGAGTGACCTGTAGCATTCTGAGCACTCTGTAACTCAAAGAATCTTGCATATACTGTACTTTCTGGTACTTCCTTTACGTTCTAATCATCTAGCTAGTTATGTGAAAGTACAGGTAATCTATGAAGAACTCTCTCAAAAAATCTTTAGTGAATTTTGATTTGGTATAAGATGCTGGTCTGACAGCACTATCATGTCAGGTTTCAGAGTAGCCGCCGTGTTACTCTGTATCCGTAAAAAGAACAGGAGTACTAGTGGCACCTTAGAGACTAACAAATTTATTTCAGCTTAAACTGTCATAGGCTATAGCCCTCTTCATCAGATGCATAGAATGGAACACTAAGCACTACCATCAAAATGCTATGGTGATTAATGTTACAGAAACTCCTGAGGGAAGGAGAAGTCATGTTTTAAAAGCTATTTTGTTTACACCTAAATTTTGTTCTCAACCCTGCAGTAGTTAAAAATTACTATGGACCTCATCTTCAGAACTTTTTTTTTCCAAATTAACTTCTGCTCATTAATTTGTTCTCTCTCACACAAAGGGCCTGATTCTCTACTGCCTCACACACTGCCTTGTGATGCAGCTATTTACACCTGTGCAAAGGGGGGTGGGGAAATGGGTAAAATGCGACCATTCTGATTTGGCAACTGTCAGAGGATAGTTGGTCCCTGTGACTGGATTAAGCCCAACTTCCCTGTGACAGAGCAGGTGGGCCCAATTAAACCAATTAAAGGGGAGAGTGCTACAAGTGAGACTATAAAGGCCTGTCAGAGCGCAGGATTGGACCAGGATGTACCCGGGGAGAGGTACCACAGAGGAGTGAAGCTAACTCTGGTGGTGGGTCCCTGGAACAAGGGGCCAGATGCATGGGGAGGTAACACTGGGGCCAGGGTTCCAGAAGAGGGAACAGAGCTGGTTGGATGAGAGCTGGCTGAGAAGGGAAGCTGGCTGGGACTGGGAACCTGGAAGAAGAAGTGTTACCAGAGAGCTCTGGGATGGGAGACTACAAAACCCAGGACAAAGGGTGAGCTGAGGAACTGTTTTGTTTTTTTGTCTTGTATGTTATGTTTGGACAACAACTTACTTGAAAGGTGATTGGGCATGGCTGAGAGTGCTTGTTAAGATGACTAGAAGCCCTGCTGCATCACATATGGTGGAGAATGCAGGCACTTCTACTGGCCTTTAATAGAAAGGGAGAGTGAGGTGGATTTTTGGTATCCCGTGAAGAGACACAAAACAGAGGCAGAGTGCCACATGGTGATCCACTCCCACAAGAGGGGGCCCGAGTGGCAGCCACCGTATTACAGCAACACTTTTACATTCACTTTGCATGACTACACAAGCTGAAAAGCAGTGGAGACTCTGGCTTACAAACATGAACAAGCAAACCAATAAATAAATTGATAAATGTGTGTGCTTTTTTTATTTCTCTGACAGGTCAGGAAGGGGAAAAAATTCTTTGTCTTTAATATCTGAGCACTGCTTCGATATTTACAGTGACAAAGGCCACCTAAGCTCCTAGATTGATAAAGAGAAGGCACAGTAGATTTGCACACCAAATGGAACAGGTTCTGATCTCAAGCAAGTAAGAGCTATAGCAGCATTTCTACTTTTCCATATGTGGGGATGGGGGAAATAGCTTATTTTTGAGTAAACATTCCATGTTATGTTTTGGAAGAAAGTGTTGTCCTAATAAATCTTAAGGGCACTATATTCTGTTCTGAGACTATATCATCCATTAGTCGAATTGAGATCTAGGATTATTTTTTTTCTAAATAATATGTAATAGCTACTGGAGGTAGGTCATGCTTTGAATAGATAAATCAGATGATTACCAAAATAACAAGAGACAGGTTCTTCAAGATTATTTACTTTCAACTATTAAATATTATGAAGACACCCAGCCAAATAGTTCTAGGCCCAACATTTTAAAAGTTAAAACTTAAGAACAGAACAGTTTTAAAACATTTTATCTTAACACTGTTGCTTTACAAATCTTGAAATGGCTTGTACAGTTAATGAGATATAAAACTAACTACTATTCATAGGGGTGTCTTGAATTAAGACAGATTCTGCCACCATTATTCACATGTAGTGGCCCCTTATTTCACAGCTAGTCCTATTGATACCAGTGGGCCTGCTTCCTGAGTAAGGTGCTACTGAGTGGAAGGAAGGGTAGCAGAATCTGGCCTTCACTCTACAAGTTAGTGTCTGCCTATTAACATTGTGGATGTTCTGTACCCTGACCTGTATCTTTTTGGGTGTTTGCCATAGACTTTGATAGGAGCAGGAGTAGGCCCCCAATGAAGTGCTGAGTTCCTCCTGTTTGACACTGAGCATTCTTCACTGCAACTGAAGCCATGGAGGTTTTAGACTTATTAGAACAATGGGATGGGGCGGGAGTGGGGAAGAGAGAACCACACATTAACACAGTACCATGGCAAATCCTCAAACTTCAGTGGCTTGCCAGATGTTTGTTTAATTCTTATGGATTTGCAAATTCTTCTAGATTTCAGATGATATCAGAATTTAAGTTAATTTTAGTAACAGGTTTGTTGGATGAACAAGAGCTGACCTCATCTCTGAGCTTTCTATTAATTGATTTCATTTACCAATAGTTTTTCTCCCGTATGAGTAATGCTTGTGTCCTTTTTTTTTAAATAAAACAAAACTCTTAAAGCCAGTGATGAGTGACATACCCAAAGACAGATTAATCTTTATGAATGATACACATCTGAAATACTTGTCCTAAATTTTCCTGGAATCTTTTTACAGGAATTCAGTCTTACTGCTTATTCTTAGCGAAATAAGATACTCATATGCATCTTCTGTGCATTTGCTGAGGAGATTAAAAAGACTGGGACTTTTCAGCTTGGAAAAGGGATGACTAAGGGGGAATATGATAGAGGTCTATAAAATATTAACGGGCATGGAGAAAGTGAATAAGGAAATGTTCACTTTTTCTTATAACACAAGAACGAGGGGTCACCCAATGAAATTAATAGGCAGCATGTTTAAAACAAACAAAAGGAAGTACTTCACGCAACACACAGTCTACTTGTAGAGCTCTTTGCCAGAGGATGTTGTGAAGGCCAAAACTATAACGGCATTCAAAAAAGAACTAGATAAGTTCATGGAGGATAGGTCAATCAATGGCTGTTATCCAGGATGGTTAGGGATGCAAAACCATGCTCTGAGTGTCCCTAGTCTCTGTTTGCCAGAAGCTGGGAGTGGACAACTGGGGATGGATCAGTTGATGATTACCTGTTCTGTTCATTCCCTCTGAAGCTCCTGGCACTGGCAACTGTCGGAAGACAGGACCATTGATTTGACCCAGTGTGGCCGTTCTTATGGCTGTTCTGCTAGTTGAGTCTTAACACATTCTGTGTTGTGGTCTTCTTTACTCTTATGAGTGCTGTGTATACTTTAAGACATTCCCATGATTTTTATTGTAATTAAGGCGAGTTATTTGTGTAAATCATCATTAAGAGAATGAATCTCAAAATATTCTTTATTCTCCTGCAGTAGAACTATAGACTCTATAGTCCAGATATACAAAGATATTTAAGCGTCCAAAGATGCAGATGGGAACCTAGTGGCATTGTCCACCTATGCTGGAAGAAAGACAGAAGGTACTAAATGTAGTTTTAATTAGTCCACAACTTTATTCTTAAATATTTGGGAGTGCCTGGCAGATAACATTGTACAATGCAGATAATTCCATAATACTTTCCACATACCCATCAGCCCTCCTCCTTACACATCCTAGTCCCAGTCAGCCCACTGCTGTGACCCTGCTATGCCCCCTTCATATGAGGGTTATGGCTATAAGGGAGTGGGGAGCTGACACCCACTGTAGGGAATGCCTCTTTTCCGCTCCATTCAAGCTTTTCCCAATCCATTCTATCTGATCACTCCATTCACTCTATATGGAGTACCAGCACTGCCTATCTGCCACAAGCTTACTTAATGAGTTCCAACATTTTCCCCACCAAGCCCCTAATCCTCTTTGGGGAAGGCAAAAAACCTCACCTGTCCTTGGCCAATCTGGGGGTGAGGAAAAAAAATTCCTTCTCAGTCCCAGGAGAAAGGAGCGACTAGTGTAATGCTCACAGTGGATCATGATGAAACCTGTATTTTTAACTGCTTCCATCAATGGGAGTGTGCGTTCTGCTCACTTTATCCAGGGAAGAGAGCTGTCTCAGCACAGCTGTGGATATAAATGCCCCCTGCCCCCTCCTCTGGTCACCTGTGGGCAAGGGGGCAAGTTCCTCTGCTCAGCTGATTCAGCTGACTGCTTCCTACTTCTTACATTCCCAGGAGGCGCTTAGCAACTTGTAGGAGTGGGATCTTCATTGCTTAGTTATCAGAGTGAATTAACATTATTGTACTTGGGAAGATAAATGAACATATATATTTTTTAAAATAGAGATACTGGGTATGTGGTGTGAATTGAAAATATCATACATAAAGTTGATTTCCAGATAATCCTATTATGCAACATTCAGGAAAAGAAAGAATGTCATGCTAAATAACTAAAGCTGCCTTACACATTACTGAAATGACATCAGCCTCAGTTGCAGAGAATCACCGAAGAAGACATTTTGATTACGAGACACAGGATAATCCCATAAGAGACCCCAAACAACAATTCAAAGTTAAATTCTTTAACCAGATGCTAGATTGTGCAATACAGTCAGTTGAACATTTCATGCAGCTCAAGGAACACAGCAGTATATTTGGGATGTTGTATGATATTCCAAAACTCCTCACTATACCTGAAGAAGACCTACACCAGCAATGCAAGGCACTAGAGACAGTGTTGACACATGATGACATGCGTGATACTGATGTGAGTGATTTAGGTGATGAACTGAAAGCCCTTTCAAAATACATTTCAGCAGGATCCAACTCCAAAGGCTGTTCTGGAATATATGTGCACAAATAAGATGACCACCCTCCTTCCAAATGCTTTTGTTGCTCTGCACATACTTCTAAGACCTCCTATAACAGTTGCCAGTGGAGAATGCAGCTTCTCCAAGCTGAAGTTAATAAAAACACATCTACGCTCCACAATGACTCAGGAGAGGCCGGTTGGCCTTGCAACCATCTCAATAGAGCATGAGCTGGCCCAGATTGTGGACCTTCAGGAAGCAGTTCAAATCTTTGCAACTAAGAAGTTATGGAAAGCACCACTTTGATTATTCAAACAGATAAAAATGCCAGTGTTTACTATCCAGACAAGAAAAGTTACATTTGCTGTGCAGGCGTTTGAAAGTTAAGTGTTACTTAAAATTTTTCAACAAGGCATTTTAAGTTGTTCGTTCTCCTTTATTGGGGTAGGGTGCAGAGAAGTACTATGAGAGGAGTAGAACAGGAAGAAGGCAGAATTGAGACCTTTCATGGTTTTGGCCCAAGCAAGAGGGCATGGGGGGCATCATTTGATTTCCCTGTCTCAGGTGCCAAAATGTTGTGGGCCGGCCCTAAATGAGGCGTGTACTCTTCCTCCAATGAATAGGGTGATCTCAAATGTTATGAAATCCTAGTTAATTAAATTGATTGAATAATTAGATACACAAAGTGTTATAGGAATGTAACATTTTGCATTTCTAGTTAATTTCATAGTTGCTATGCCAAAAGAAAAAAAACACTTGAATGTATGGCGTATACAGTGCTAGAGAAACAATGTGTATTTCAATTTTCAAGTTTCCTGAAAGTAACTACAATTATGCTCCTGGTTTCCTGCATTTGAGAGTAAAATATTCGGGACAAAACTCCTCTCTGCAATGTAGTGCATGACTGAAAAGACAATCTAGGGTAACGAGAACCTCATTCTTCATTTTATAGAAGGACATACTATTACATCTGGTTCTCTTAATTAGTAAAGGGATTTTTTTTCAGGATTGAATTACATTTCTCTGTCCTTTCAAATCATAACGGTATTATGACTGCAGCCATCCATGTGGCCTAGTGGATAGAGCAGGGGACTTAGACTTAGGAAACTTGGATTCTGTTCCCAGATCTGCCAGTAGTCTTCTGAATGACCTTGGGCAAGTCACGGAACTACCCGGTGACTCCGTTCCCCATCTGTAAAACGGAGTTCCTTTGAAAAGTACTCTGAGATCTACTCTTGAGAAGCATCATATAAGAGCTAGGTGGTATTATTTGCTTTACTATTTCTTATGCTGTGGACTTCATGCTCCTCTCTCATAAAGCTTTGGGAGCCCACACCATGTGGCCCAAAATACCCCAAAACAATGGCCACTTTTGAAAATATGGGGCAATTTTGGAAAATGTCTGCCGTGCAAAGGAGACAGTGTTCCTCAGTGATTTTTTCCTCTGGGGATTTGCATGGCTTAGAGGATTCCCCAATATGTGTTTATGTAGCTGCAATGCCACGGGCTTCATGCCCTTTAGCATAGGGAGAAAGTCAGTATGGAAAAGGATAAGTGACCAGAGTGCAGTGGGCTCTGGCTATGCTTAGCTAGGTGGTCTCTTGGACCATTTGGAGTAGCAAAACTCATAGAAGCAGAAAATCCAACCCTGCGTTTGCAAACAACTGGCCACAGTCCCAGACTGTGCCAAGGAAAGAAGCAGGTCTAGGACCAGATGTGCTGACTCTCAGTCCCCTGCTCTAACCAATATTGCCAGCTCCAAGTGATCAAAAATCCTGAGTCAAGCCCCAAAATAATGTAATTGGCTTAAAAATCATGAGATTTTAAAAAAACCAAACATACATCTCAGGTTCCCTTTATTTGCCATCTGTTTTGATCCTTCAGGGCTCACATTTTGATTTTTTTTCTTGGTTAGTGGTTTTGCTTTTGTTTCTCAGCAACCACGAGAGCTAAACTTTTTGTACTGTAAGATGAGATTATAGGGGACTCGCCTGATTCTAGGGTGACTAGATGTCCCGATTTTATAGGGACAGTTCCAATTTTATAGGGACAGTCCTGATTTTTGGGTCTTTCTTATATAGGCTCCTATTCTATCCCTTCCCCCCTCCCCCCGTCCTGATTTTTCACACTTGCTGTCTGGTAACCCTACCTGATTCCCTGAGCTAGGGTTTCAAGAAAAATACTTAATATTGAGAAACTTGTGATAAAATTGTGAGAGCTGACAACACCATCTGTTAGCCAAGAAAACCTATAGAGCTTGATTCTCATTTAGAAACCAAATTACATCTCCATGACGGTGCAAAGGAGCCTTGAAATGCATATAAATGTAAAGGAGCTGTAGTGTAAATGACAAATCTGGTCCTTACTATTTAGTAATCCAGGTTTCAAAACTGTATCTCTCTCATAAGGTCTGGTGTAAGATGATAGAAAAGAAGTTTGAACTAGCTGTTGGAAATGCCTGTTCACTTGAAATAAATGAACTTACAGTCCTCTGGAAAGAAGAAAATCTACCAAGCTGAGAGGCCAATCGGTCACTGTCAAGATGGGGGGGTCCTCCAAATCCAAGTCTGGAAACATACCCCGTCCAAGGCTATACATCTAACTATATAGTAAACTTAGAAATGTCAGTAGGAATACAAGTGGGATAAGTACATCATAATATTAAAGTTTTCAGATGCTGTTCCTCCCCAAGATTAATAACTTGCAAATAAAAATTCAGTGTGTCCCCTTCTGATGTATGTTGGCAGTAGAATAGTGTGCTGTTAAACTCATACTCAGTCATAATAAATCATCCAACCATTTCATGTTTATCGCCTTGGTGAGGCAGAAGCTTTCAAGAAGGAAAAATAATTACCCATTGTTATTAGTCTTTTGAGATACTGGTGGACATATGAGGGTTAGGGTAGGGAATATGCTATCTGGTTTAAAGGAGTTTGGAAATTGTATTAGACACTGTATAGTTTTCTATCCAATGAATCCACAAAATCCAAAGAGGAGATGAGTTATTTATGTATGCCAGGGCACAAGGTTAGAAGATATGACAGTATAAGAGCCTTCTAAAAATCATGAGACTTTTGATGATCTAATTAACTGTCGTAGTAGAAATGTCTTCTCAAGCAGCATGCATCTATATAGGCTTAACTGTACGATACATCAGTAGTAAATAGCACTTTTCATCTTCCAAGTAGTGAACTATTAAACTTGTCAATAAACCAGTGAAGACTATTTTACAAATAGGGTGACTGAGGCAGAGGTTAAATGACAGTCAGTGACCTAGTACTAGAACCTGGAAGATTCTTTCTACTAGGTCTGTGGTTAATCCACAGGATTATACTGGCCTTCTAATAAAATGAAATACTTTTTCAGGGTGTACCTATTACTTGATCATAGATCTAGGTTATCTTAATGGACCCAAGGAGCCAGCTTTGCATCTGGCTTCTGTTAATGATATCCTGATAAAGAATAAGAGTCAATAAGAGGCTTGGAAAGAGCCAGCTAGTCAACTCTTTTTTTGTGTCTCAAGCCACAGATGGCAGCTGAAGTGGAACAAGAGTGCCTTGGCTCCTGCTCAACACCTAATTCCTCTTGAAGTCTTGTTAGTCACACAGCTGGGAATGATTTTCTTGCTAGTTATCCTGTTATGCAATTTAATTTGTCAATTTCAGTGACTCGCAGACCAGAGTGAAGTACCACTGGTCTCCAGCCTAAATATACTCCATCCAGCAGAGTATATTTTATAGATAACATACTCAATAAATCTAGCACATTGTAATTAGCTAAATTTAAAACAATTATTAAAATAGTTCAGGACTGGGGAATATATTCTGCATTTATTTAAAGTCTGAATTGTACAGTCTCTGCTTTTTGTTTTCTTTCTGGATGTAATAACTGGAGGTAGGGAGACAGTAGTAGTGCAGAGACTGTATAGGGGAAATGAATGAGCATTTAGGCCCTCAACAATACTGACTGGGCATCCTTGGACATGTAGGTGTTGCTTTCCTAGAGACTAGGAATATCTCCTGCTTTTTTTTCAAAAAGTGCCATAAGATCTTTAACATCCACTTGAATAGGCAGCGGGGTTGTATAAAGAAATTTCTCACAATACTGTTATCCCCCTTTTCCTTTCCGTGGTGTCAGAAATCAATATGTGAGTCCAAGATCTGATATGGATCTTAAATCCATGCTATTGGCCAAAGCTGACAATGCTACCATGCCAATACCCGGTGTCTGTTAGGTTACTCGGGGCACCAGCATGAGGTAACCTATGATCCAACTGACAGCTTTCTAGCAATACCTGTTTTGGCATAGGTCCCCTGCTTAGGGTTGCCACAAAACTGGGCATCCAGGATGATCATGAGCTCATAAAACTGCATAGTTGGCAGTGTGCACTGAGCATCCTTACAGACTTCCCAGGACTACTACCTAAAAAAGGGATCTTGGGGAAAACCTGGACAGGCAGCAACCCTCCCCCTTTTTTCTTCAGTTACTATGACTCTATGCCCAAGATCATAGAATCAGAAATGTAGGAAGGGACCTCGATAGCTCATCTAATCCAATCCCCTACACAGAAGCAGCATTGTCAAAGTTTAAAATCTCTTAGCATTTATATGATGTTTCATACTGGGAGACCTTTTGGCTTCCTTGGATGACGAGTTTTATTTTTTCTTAATTAGAACACACACCAAATAGAATTCCTTATTTATCTTCAAATATGATTAATCATGTATATGCAAGGTCATCACAGCTGAACTTCCCACAGAACCATGATGCATCTTCTTACTAATGGCCAGGTAGAAAATGGAGCTCCAGATAATTTTTTCATACTAGTTAACTACAAAGATTGTATTAAAGCATAATTAGTTCTGTGTGATAAAAATTAATGAACAGGATTTCAATGTATATTTATAAAATGTGGAGTAAGACGTTATAAATAGATGTATTCAACTTCCTTCCAGGAAAACAACCGTATACAATGCAACAAAGAGAATCAAAATCTCTGCTGATGTAAACTGACATAACTATTGAAATCAACAGAGCTGTACCAAAAAAGATGGATAGCAATAGCAAACAACATAATATAGGAGACATTGGTAGAAGATTTCTTAAAATAAGCTTGTTTTAAAAGTTGATAGGGGGAGAATAGTCCCCATCTCCAAAAATACACCCATATAGCTCAAATAACTCATGATCTGTGTGACACACCTTGTAAACCTGTGTACAGCATAATAAAATGTGTTTGCCTCTTTTTTAAAATATAAGGTTGATTTTTTTTTTGAGCCAGTGTGCTTTCATGCAATTACGGATAGTTTTTTAATGTTTTTACCATACTTGTGGTGGCTGCTCTTACGTTTTATTGTAAAATATGAGCAACAGAACCTTCTCAATTTGATTTTTTTTGTTTAGACTGGAAAATAAAAATGAAATAGGCACAATAGTTGTGTAAGTCTGATACCTTATGTAAGACTTTAAAAGGAAGTCAAATTCTCTTGATCCACATGTATAAATTCCTATATATGTAACAGGAGATATATTCACACTGAGAGGAATATAGAATGCCCATTAGCTAACCATAATTGTTTTTAGAATGTCAGTTTAAACAGAGCTATATAAATCTTAATGTAAAGTTCTACAAAACTTAATCAAGAACTAAATTCTTTCTACAGTTCTTTTTCTAGTTCTTACATCCTTGCTATAAGGTAAATGAAATAACTTTTGCTCAGATTCTTCCACCCTTACTCCATAATTAGTCTCACTGATTTCAGGTAGGAGGACTGGTCTAATGGATCAAGAATTTGGGTAGGACTCCAAAGACCTGGACTCAGTTCCCAGCTGACTGCTTGTGTGATATTGGATAAATCAGTTACTCACCCCTGTGCCTCGGATCCCCATCTGTAAAATGTGGATAAGATTCCCTACCTCATAAGTGTTTTGTTGGTTAAAAAATAAATGATTGTGAAGTGCTCAGATACTGCAGTGCTAGTCAGTATCTAGATAGATAAATGGGATGAGGAACTATATGGTGTGACTAAAGATGGCAGAATGACCTTCATATATGAGGTCCTCTATGGACTAATGGCAACGTATTTTAAACATACTCTTATTGAATGTTAAACAGTGACATTTTGTAATTGGTTAAATGGATGTTTTGGCTCTGACTCAAACTGTTTTACAGTTTTGATTCACACCCATGAATTTTGTTTTTACCTTGGATGTCAAATTTGCGCACACACAAAATCAAAGCAGAATGTGGATGAACCACATGGTTTCATGTTGAAACTGGAAATCTTACTGTTTTGATAAGAAACATTAGATCAGTCCAGATTTTCTCATAAGTGCTGACTTCAAAGGAAAGTTTCCCTTATTCTGGGAGCAATTTGGGTTTTAACTGTGGGCATTCAGAGTAAAACACACACAAACTCTTCTGTTATATAAACACCAATACTCAGCTGGCTCTGTTTGGGTTCAGCCAGTAGCCAAAAGTTTAGATATTTGTGTGAACCTCCTTACTGAGGCTTCTTGCATGTGCTGAGAAGTTTGAGGACATGCTTCCTCTAGCTCCTTCTTGCTCTCATTTAGGCAGACATATTCCAAGAACTGCTTTTCGCCATTTATCAACATTCCTGTCCCAACTAGAGCCAAGAAGCCACTAGGCCTGCAATAATTGTGGGAAATGTTGTCCAAGCTTTCCTGGACCTTCAAGAAGGATCTGTTTTTGTGCAATTCAAAGGAGAGGCAAAAAATTGAGTTTTATGTACTTTTAGCAAAACCAGTGTAGCCATCTACATATTAGCAGTGTAAATATACCACAGCACTTTACAAAATACACAAAGGCAGAGTCCCTACCACAAACAGTTTACAGTCACCTCTTCAACCACAAAATCTATTTTCAGGAAGTAGTAGTGTTGGTTAGATATTTTTTGAGGAAATGCCTTTCAAATTAGGGCCTCATGCAGAAGATATGGCACACAGCATATTACAAAAGAAATATAGTATTAGAATTGTTAAACTGTAAACAAGTATAGAGACTTGCAGTTCTCAGGAATATGGGTTTAGTTTTCTAAAGTGCATTGTTCGTTACTGAAGTGAGATCCTACACAGACAATGTTTTTGAAGTTTGGAATGGAAGCATAAAGCTAGGGAAACTTAAATTACTGGCTTTGGAAAAATAAATAATGAAGAATTAGCTACCCTTATCCAAAAAAATTTAAAGCATTATTCTCTCTGTAGTCTGGGTTTGCTTTTTTGTCACAGTGACAATGGATTAAGCAGGAAGGTAACATTAGTTGGGGAAATACTTTTCCTAGTGTTAGTGAAATTCCAGAGAACACAAAACATTTCAGTGCTGTCTGCTGTCATCATAGGATAGAATTCTAACTCTAACAAGTAAAATTGAATGGCAAACTTTCCTTCAAATATTAGGTATATACATTTCTCTAGTCAGAAATTAGATAGACTTTTCAGAGAATGCAATATTGAAAATAAAACAAGTTTGTTTATCCTGAGTATGTAACCAGCTTATGTGGTATTTCAAAAGCTCAAAAATGTCCAGTTAGCTAAACTTTTATAGCATGAATGTGATTTAGATGAAGCCACATAATTCCTCTTAATATTCTTCCTGTAGGAAACTGTTATGCTAGTCAGAATATGTATCTACTTAGATCTGAAAACAAAAATTACTTGAAAGAAATACAGATGCAGTACAAAAGAGAAAATATGGATGTAATATCCAAAATGTTCAAGAACAATATGAAGTCAATGTTTCTACAACAGTTCAGTGTTTTCACAAGATGGTCTTTATTTCTGAAGCTCTAAACATCCACTTACATTATGTTTTGACTGTGTAGTTGGAAGTAGTGCGATGCACTGGCATGCAAGTGGGCATTTAATTTCTCATCCTGGTAGCTTCTTGCCTCCTGGGCTGTAGAAGTATTGCAGTCATCCTCTGGGAAAGGAAGGAGTGTCAAATTGTTTAAGAATCACCCAACCTGCTAACTAAGTAGCAACAAGGTATATTCTGAATAGAATTGTCACCACCTCTTCCTAAAACAAACAAAGAATGGCTAGAATATGGGGTTTTTAGAGAGAGAGAAAGAGCCCATTATGGTTACATTTGAAATAACTGTGATTAATCGACAGCCCTAACTCACCTGATTAACTATAAAAAAAATTAATCATGGTTAAAAAAATTAATCGCAATTAATCTGTTTTAATCACACTGTTAAACAATAGAATACCAATTGAAATTTATTAAACATTTTGGATGGTTTTTCTACATCTTCAAATATTTGATTTCAATTTACAACATAAAATACAAAGTGTATGGTGCTCACTTTATATTATTATTTTTAATTACAAATATTTGCTCTCTAAAAATGATAAAATAAACAGTATTTTTCTATTCACCTCATACAGGTACTGTACTGCAATCTCTTTATAGTGAAAGTGCAACTTACAAATGTAGGTTGTTTTCTTTTTGAGTGCAGTCATGTAATAAAAAAACAATGTAAAACTTTAAAGTCTACAAGTCCACTCAGTCCTACTTGTTGTTCAGCCAATCACTAAGACAAACAAGTTTGTTTACATTTATGGGAGATAATGCTGCCCGCTTCTTATGTATAATGTCACCTGAAAATGAGAATGGGTGTTTGCATAGCACTTTTGTAGCCTGCATTGCTAGGTATTTACGTGCCAGGTATGCTAAACATTCATATGCCCCTTCATGCTTTGGCCACCATTCCAGAGGACATGCTTCCATGCCGATGATGCTCATTTAAAAAAATAATGATGCATTATATAAATTTGTGACTGAGCTCCTTGGGGGAGAATTGTACGTCTCCTGCTCTGTTTTACCTACATTCTTCCATATATTTCGTGTTATGGCAGTCTCAGATGATGACCCAGCACATGTTCGATTTTAAGAACACTTTCACTGCATATTTGACAAAATGCAAAGAAGGTACCGATGTGAGATTTCTAAAGATAGCTACAGCACTCGATCCAAGGTTTAAGAATCTGAAGTGCCTTCCAAAATCTGACAGGGACAAGGTGTGGAGCATGTTTTCAGAAGTCTTAAAAGAGCAACACACTGATGTGGAAACTACAGAACCTGAACCACCAAAAAAGAAAATCAACCTTTTGTTGGTAGCATATGACTCAGGTGATGAAAATGAACATGCATTGTTACGCTCTGCTTTGGATTGTTGTTGAGCAGAACCTGTCATCAACATGGAAGCACAGCCTCTGGAATGGTGGGTGAAGCATGAAGGGACATATGAATGTTTAGCATACCTGGCACATAAATATCTTGCAATGCTGGCTACAACAGTGTCACTTGAATGTCTGTTCTCACTTTCAAGTGACATTGTAAATAAAAAGCAGGCAAAATTATCTCCTGCAAATGTAAACAAACTTGTTTGTTTGAGCAATTAGCTGAACAAGAAGTAGGACTGAGTGGACTTGTAGGCGCTAAAGCTTTACATTTTTTATTTTTGAGCGCTGGTTTTTTTTTTACATAATTTTACATTTGTAAGTTCAACTTTCATGATAAAAAGATTGCACTGTAGTACTTAGTATTTTTCAATTTACCCAATACATTTCTTTTGTTTTTTTACAATACAAATATTTGTAATAAAAATAAATATAAAGTGAGCACTGTACTCTTTGTATTCTGTGTTGTAACTGAAATCAATATATTTGAAAATATAGAAAACATCCAAAAATATTTAAATGGTATTCTACTATTGTTTAACAGTGTGATTAATTGAGCAATTAAGTTTTTTAATTGCATGATTAATTTTTTTAATCGCTTAACAGTCCTAATTTGTAAATATGATTTTGAAGATCTAGTACTTATTAACTAAATTGTGGGGAATGGAGTAAATTGCCTTTGTCACTTGTGTGGTCAGAAGGTCTAGCCAGAATTGCAGTCTGCCTCATTGAGGGAATGTACCAACATGTTCTCCATTCTCAGTGGGAGCAACTTGCTGGAAAGGGTGACAGGGAGTAGAGCTACAGATTCCATATCAGCTATCTTCTGTACAGGGAGGTGTATGATGTTCCCCTTAAAAGGGTGTGACAAATTGCTTCCTCTCCCCTCAGCAGAACTTGTGGGAGAGGAGGAGGAGTGCACGAGGCATTCTCTGAGGCACAATGCCTCCCAGTGCTCCCTCTGAGACACTCCAGATATGAACCACCCCCATTATAGGGATGTGGCTAAATGGTGCAACCTAGCTTTGTTATAGGAAGTTAATAGTATAAACGATGTGGCTGTATTTGAACCTGCAGCCTAAAAATAAAGTTGGGTTTGAAAGCTGAAGTCCAGGTTAACAGTATTTGGAATCAGTTAACCTAAGATTGAGATAACAGTATAGATTTAACCCTCTAACTCCACCTCCATTTCAGTTGAAACTTCTTCCTGGCCCGTAGCTCCTATCTGGTACCATGTTCATGTAGCCCTCTGATTTATCTGTGGTCCCTGTTCTTTTTACCTTAACTTACATTACTTTGCAGAGAATGCAGGAGCTGTTGATTATTCTGTAAACCTAATCCATCAAAAATTACCCTGTTTGCTTTATTTTGTATTTTACTGTTACAAGTTTTGAGTCACCATCAGCATATTTAGCAATTTCAGAAACAATATCTTCCTTCAAGTAATAGGTCCATGGATCAGGAGGTTTTCTTCCATGTGCAGAAAGAAGTTTCTCCATGTGGATCGCAGCCTGCCCATGTAGAAAAAGTGGTCAGCTACCTTTACAGAAGAGCTTCCTCCTCTGCCTGGTCCCCATGGAAAACTGCAAAGGAGTCACAAAGCCAAGGAATGGGGAGGCTGGTGCTAGGAACACAGATCCACTGTGGAAATACAGAGCATCCATGCAGATGGTTCTGACCTCCTGCTATTAGCCCAGGATCCATGGAGTTTATAGGAACAACCCCTGGACTGTTGAGGGAGGGAGGGAGGAGAAACACTAACACACCTTATTAATGTGGTGACCTCTTCAACACTTCTCACTGGAAGGGGCAATTTAGCCCATAAAGTAACTAACAAAAGCAACCTTAATAACCTTTTGTGGGATCATACCTTTTATCATCTCCCTATCTTGGTCTAATGTCTTACTGTCATTTTCGTGTTATCTCCTAGTTAACATTTAAAACCATTTTAATAACTTGGCAGCCAAGGATATAAAAGTAAAAAATCCAGATTTGTTATCAGCAGTATTGCATGCTTTCCCTAATTACAGACAATGTATATGTCTATTCAATACTTACCTAACATTTCAGAAATGTGGAGAGAGAAAAAAGGTTTCTCTGATGTGATGCTCTTTGTCCAGTTTTAGGGCTCGAGTCTACCATCTGTGATCCCCAGGCATAAATCCTCACCAGGATACATGACACCTGCTCTGAAATGCTGCCACCCCCTCTTATATACTGCAAAAGCAACTTCCATTCTGTTGATCCCACATGTCATGCTTAGAATCAGTTAAATAAAATGAATAATATTATGAATATATCTGAAAGGTAACAATTATATTCATGGATCAGTATAAGCCTTTCATGAGTTTCTGGTCCCCACTCCTCCAAAGAGTGTGAGAATACCACATGGTGCACATGAGTGCTCGGGCTTGTATTTAGATAACCGATTTTGCACATTTTTCTGCTAAATCACATTTAGCTGGACATTTTTACTGGCTGAACATCTGAGGAGACTCAAGAATGCAAGTTATTGCTTCTGAAGTCAGTTGTAATTTATGCTAAGTAAATTGCCTCCAGATCTGCCTTCTCTATATAGTAAAATAATCCCCTTTTAAAAAAAAAAAAAAAAAAAAAAAAAGATGTTTTGCCCATTTTTTCTAGGGCTGGCAGAAATTGGAGACCAAACCCAACCAATTGTATTTAGACCAAACCTGAACCCAGATAATATTGCTACCCAGAGTGTTGCTATATCACAATGAAAAATTTGTATTAGGCTGTGCTGCACAACAGTCAGCTCAGGATAGCCCTGTGCTCCAGGAACCCATCTGCAGATTGTAATGAGGAGAACAGGGTTGGCCAATGGGAAGTGACTTAAGATAAACTATGCATTTTAGAATCTGATTCCCTTATGGAGGGAAGGAAGGCTAAAACTTTGACTCTTGAACTATAACTTGAACCCTCCAGTCTTTTACTAAGTCATGATCTTTTTTGGAGATCCGCCATCAGAAATGGAACACATGGATCTAAAATTGGTTACACTTAGAAGGTAGTAGAAAAGTGGGCAATTAAAACCAAAGTTGTCAATAATGGGTGCCTAAAGTTGGGTGTCCAAAGTTAGGTGTGATTAGGGTAGAAGCACCTTAAATATTTTGTGCTCCTACTAATGGCATTCAGTATTCGATGTTCTAGAAGGTGGCAGGAGACCCCCAGAGCTAGCAGTATCTATGTACCTAGGCCTTGCATATATATATTTATTTGGTAAACATGGCTATAAGGGCCAAACTGTGCCTGTATGATTTCTGTATTATGTTCTTGTTGTAGGAAAAGCAAATGGCACATAAATAAGTGCTTATTTTCAAAAGCACCAAGCATCCAGCAGTTCCCAGTGTGGCAAACTACTTTTGAAAGTCAGACCAAAGAATTTAAGCACCTAAAATGACATCCTAAATCCTTATTTTGGACACCTATTTTAGGAAAATATTGGCCCAGAAGTTTAATGTGAAGGCTTTTGAGTATATAACTTCAGGTATCAGAGATAAATGCTGTCTATTGGGTAGAGCTGAGACTCAGGAATCTAAAATTCTATTCAGTCCTTCATCTGACTTCAGTCTCCCTTAACATTTCTCTATTAGCTTATCCTACTGCAAAATGGATAATTTAACATTTACCTACTTCAGAGGGGTGCTGTAAGGATTAAAAAGAAGCCGTCAACTGCACATCTTCATACAACCTAATTATCAAATATAAGAAGTAGATACTTTTTTGTCCCCTTCCCAAAAACAATGTTAGTGTGAAATTGCTTCCCACAAACCAAAGATCCAAAAACCTTTTGAGAAGAGAAACCATGTTCTGAAAGGTCTACAAGTTCGCCTTTCGGTTACCATTGCTTTTTCCCTGAAATTGGAGAGCTGCACAGAGGGGCCACGGATCATGGCTTTCAAACCACCTGGTGCTCAAGAAATGACAAGAAAATCTTTTCCCAGTTCATCATCCATGTGACACTAAAACAGTAACCATTTGGCTTTCCCTTACAGTACCTGTGGAATATTTTTCTACATACATTTCTGAAATGTAAATAGGGATTTAATTTCTAATGTACCCATCCAGTTTTAAAGTGATCAGTGCATCCCATTTGCTTCCTCAATTACTGCAAAATCTCCATGATGATCGAAGTCCATGATGATCGAAATCTTTCCTCTGAAGATTGTGCAGCAAGGTTAAACTACTTAGTTTCTTGGTGTACGGACTTGGAGATGGACTCAGTAACCCAACGGGACCTCTCCATTTCTATTGTACCTGAAACTGACAGTGCGCTTTGTAGTTCTTCAGTCTATGCCAATCATTTGGACTTTTGAGAAACAATCCTTCACTGTTTTTACAAACCAAAACAGGCAATTATCAGCAGTCTCCAGCCTATTTTCCACTTCTCCTTCCATATAATTAAAGACTTGTGTTGTACTGAATACTGACATCTCCTGATTTCCCTCTTACCACTTTGAAGAATAACTTGCTCATTTTAATCATGTCTCCTTTTGTTTAATCAGTTGTTTTGGGTACACCACAACTCTTTCCCCTTGTGTTGTTTACTTTAATATAGTAGACTTGATGAGAGAACTCAAAAGTGAGTTTTATCCACTGTTACCTTTGCTTCCTTTTTTTTTTTTTACATGTGCAAAGATCTTTATGCTCTGACTGTAGAGAAGGACCCTCCCTTCCTTCCAATTCTGTTCTCAGATACAGTGGTAGCAGCAGGGAGTGACTAAGTGCTCTGCTGCCCTGTGTGTGGGAGGACATAGTTGATGTCCCCCTCCAAAAGACCATTCGGGACTTAATGGGAGCAGTGGCCCTATCTGGCAGCCACAAAGTCATCCAAGGGCAGAGTGTTTCAAAGAGGCTGAAGGAGGAAGCAAGATGCTGGCCTTCTCCTGCAACACTACATAGGATTACAGTACATTGAACAAAGGACAGAGGGATTTATGGACTCTATAAATTTGGATAATTTAGATAAACATCTAAACTCTGAACCCATAACTAGACTGATATAGAACTTAGATATGCCAAAGCTGGTTCAAATGTGTCCTTGCTATCTGTAGTTTGGCTATGCAGATACAGAGCATGCATATTCATATTTAAAAGGCCCGCGGCTCCTGCCGCTGCGGGAGCCACGGGCCCTTTAAAGCGCCGCCCCCAGCCCCGCTGCCGGACCCAAGCGGGGGAGGCGCTTTAAAGGGCCCGTGGCTCCCTGCAGCGGCAGGAGCCACCGGCCTTTTAAAGCGCCCCCCCCAGCCTGGACGGCGCCTTAGCGCCGCTTCTCCTCACAGGGGGAGCAGCCGCTCCCCCTGCTCCCCCCCGGCTACGCTACTGTGGTGCACATAAAGCTGAGATGAGCTAGCTAAGGGAGGTGCACTGTTTGGTGGCTGCACAGTCTGGACCTCTGGCCTGGTGGAGTGCCCTGCTCTGCGGCTACTCTGCCTTCACCTGCCAGGATACATTCCAGTCTACATCCAAAGTACTCACCACCACTCCCAGTGCTTATCACAGTCTTGTTCCCTGAGCTCACTCACAGCCACATCCAAGGCAACACAGTCCTCCTTTTTTACCGAGCCCCAACCCCCTCATGGCCAGCTGGGGCTCCCCACTCTAGTTCCTCTCTACTGTCCTAGAAGCCTCCAGCTTCTTGCCCCTCTAGGCTGTTGATCCTCCAGGGTTTGGCTGCTTACACTATACAGTATGTCTGCCCCACCACTGGGAGTGGGTAGACAGACTCATGATAGCTCACTAGCAGTATGGACATTGCAGTTTGGGGGCTCAAGCTCACCGAAATGCCTGGGTCTGAGTTTGTGTCTCCACCAGAGCAGCAACATGCATGCTGCTATTTTTAGAATGCTAGCTCAAACAGAGCTAGCATGAGCCTGTCTACCCATTCTGAGAGGCTCACACCCAGATGCAGTGTAGATATTCATTAGATGCTGCTTTCTCTATTTTTTGCCCTCTTTCCCAGCATGTATTACTGACAAGCCCACAAATGGGATCAGGGCTGTGCTGGGCCTGTAGCTCCTTTAAAGGATACAACACAACCATACACAGTGGTCCTTCTTACCTGGTAGTACCCATGTACTCATCTTTTTTGTTATTGTTAACCCATACTGATTTTGGAATTGGTCCCTGAATAAGGATGCCTTGTATTGTCTTCAAAACAGCAGGAAAATACTGAGGTAGGCTTGTCCTTGGTTGTGGTGAGACCTAACCTTTGTGTGTTCTGCAAATCATTGGTCATGGTTCATGAGCAAAAATGTATTAGGTGAGCTGCGGGTGGCCAGATCAACAGAAGTTGTGCCAAACTTGGCTCAGATGGAAATTGTTCTGTCTTATATACTATCTTCTCTGTTTCCTCAAGGACTGTGAGCAACAGTAGATGTGGGTTTTTTTCTTTTTCCAGTTCTCTGGATCTTGATAGTTTTATTGCTCTTTCTTTCCATTAAAAGAGCTTTAAAAGCTCACATTTTGATCCCTTTTAAAGAAAATGCTGAGCTTAAGCTATTGTGCTTAATGTTCTATTTGTTATATTTTTCAAAAGGTTCAAAATATTTAGTAGTTAGGTGACTGGGAAAAGAGGAGAGGTACTACAATTTTTAACTTGTGTCAGGGTATGAATGAACTGTAGCTGTGATTTCATGTAATCCCAAAAGAGCGAGCATTGGACCCAGGTTGGTTCTATTACTTTACAGGCCTGACAGCTTACCACTGCAGAAAAATTTTCCATCACCTGTGTTGGAATAAAGACAGTGAAAACATTAAAAATTTCCACTGTAAACAATTAGGGATGTAACATCAGTTTTCATGCAAGAAAAATATGTTCTTGCTTTTATTTAGCTAACAAATGAGTGACAAGCATAATTGGACTCTTTAAATATAAATGTAGCTTTGCACTGCTACTTTCCTTTAAAGAAAGGAATACAGCAAAAACTGTTTAAATAAAAGAATAAGGCACAGAATGTAGAAAAGAAGGAAATGATTAAATTACAGTCTTCCTCTGACTCGTCGCTGTCTCTTTTTATTTCAAGGTATTTTTTTGGCCAATTTTAAATTTATAGCACATGTAAGGAATATGACTTGGAGAATCTGACTAAAAATCCTTTGGAAAATATACCATATGCTCTGATTTGTGGATGTTTTATAGCTGTGTAAAAATAAACACAATCATTTCTGCTTACATTTTAGGCATTTTCAAACTGCCTTTCTTTTTAGTTTACAAAAATAACACACCTTCCCAACCTCTTAACATAGGCCTTGTTTCTGCAATCAGATCCACGTGGGCGAACCTTTTCAGAATTCCATTAAGGTCACTTGGGCTCGGAATATGTCCACTCTTGTGAATCCAGTTGTAGGATAGGGTCCAAATTGTGATAGAAACACAGGAAAAAGTGAATAGTTGTGAGAAACGAAGGAGCACAAACTGATCTTTGCGAATAAAACACATTTTAAATCTTTAAGAGCATTTGTTTTTCTGTTGGGGAGGAGGGGAATGTGTTGTGTGAGACAGTTTATTCCTTGTGCTATCTGGTAAGTTGGTGCTTGAGACCCCTTGTAATTCATATGAATGGTATTAAGAGTTATAAACAGAACTGATGTTCTTATGCAGTTTTAGATCAAATTATAAATTGATCAAGTGAGCAGACAACATGGGAACAGCATAAAATGGAACAAAGATCTAAAGCTTATAAAAAAGGAAACTATGTATTAATCAATGTACACCTCGGAGCACCTAGGAAATAACTCCATACTTTAAAGTTGTAGTTCTAGCCTTGACTGTTGTTGTGCTGAACACTACGGAGATGACTCACTGCTGTGGCACTCCTTCTACACACTGGTGTAACTTCATTAAAATCAATAGAATTACACTGGCATGAAACTGGGGTAACCCATGGTGAATTGGGGTCCATTTGTCCTGACTCATTCATGCTGTAAAACTGTCCAGTGGTGATTCAGCTGTATTAGTTACTGACACTGTTTGCCACAGTTGGTACTTTCATAATCTAGACCAGACTAGAGATGAGACAGGCATATTTGTACTAGAATTTGCTTGTTCCTGTGGGGCTATTTGTTTATTTGTTTTAAAGGTTCTGAAAACCACACACAAGTCCCTATGTTTCGAGTATGGCATATCTACTTTAACAGCTGCAAAAAGTAACTCTAAATGGTCTGAAATCAGATATATTAGGCCCCCCACACACCCACACAGTAAAAAGTCTTGAAGATGATAATACTGCCAGAAAACATGATTTCCCCCCCAAAGGTCCATCAAGAATGATGCATAGATTCTTCATCAAATAGATTGTTGATTGTTGACTTTGGATATGTTTCCTTTTTAGTCATTGAGTGCTTCCCAGCTTTTGGGATGAATGAAGTTAACTGTTTCATTGATCTTTTATTCAGCTGCCTACTTTGCTGTGGTACAACTAAGTGCTGACTTTAAGAATGATAGCACTTAAAAAGATTCATGGTCTATTCTTTGAGTGCTTGCACACACCGGTGCGTGTGCACCCAGAATGCTGGAGCTGAAAAGTTTTCTGTAGCAGTATCCCCCAGCCAGCACAGGCACTCTGCACATCTTCATGATCCCTCCCGAGGCTGTATAAGAGCAGCACCACCCCAACCCCACTCCGTTCCTTGTCACTGCCTATGGCCTGACTAGGAGCTCCCTGTCTGGTTTTCCTCATGGTGTCTCTTCCGTGTAGTCACAGATTTTAGCTCTCTACCTTAGCTGTGAATAGTTAGCTAGCACTTAAAAAAAGAAAGCTACCTACCAGACACTATTTTATTTTAAGTTATTTTAATATTTTTCACTGCTAGACACAGATGGCACGCAGTGCTTGCCGGGCTTTAAGCATTGTCCGTCATGTAGAGTCTCTCCTCTAATAGTGATCCCCACACAAGCTGCCTTTTTTGCCTCAGTGAAGGCCCTATTAAGGAGAGGTGCAGATTTCCAGAGATGTGCACATCAACCACCACCTCGTGAAGCAGGCAGTGAGGTCCACCTCAGATCATTAGGGTGGCTGCTATTGTTTCTGATGGACTCCTAGGCTCCGACTCTTCTCCATGGAGAAAGAGCAGTTGATTTTTCTCTTTGGGGCCTCCCTAAAAGGGGACCCATAAGACAGACCAGAACCACTTGAAGTTGAAGACAGACTCCTTTTCTTCAAAAAAAAGACTTGGAACATCCCTGGGACACTTCAGGTATTTGGGGTAGAACTGGTCTGTCAACCTGTCTCTCCCCGGTACAGGGATAGGAAATATGGTACTATGTCATCATCTGCAGCATCATTTGCAGGACTGTCATGGAGTCTGGTTCCCACTAACATGGTTTCAATACATTACTGGTACCGACAATCCCACATGTGTATTAGGCAGCAAAGGATTTGCTTTGCCTCTTCATTCCAGACTTCCCTGTGGTGCAGAAGTTGATTGCACTAGTGGTGTCTCCTGCTGTTCCAGGCCAGTTTGGCTCCTCCCCTCTGATGTAGAGACTGTTAGCAGCACCAGCTAAGAAATGTGACAAAGACTTGGTCTTGTTTCCATCTCTGATGCCAGCACATCCCAGTTTGGGTCTGGTAAGGTCTTTGGCCTCAGTTGGACTCCCTGTCTTGGTACTTGTGGCCTTAGTGCCAGAACGTTTGTCAGAGTGGGTACCAACCACAGCTTGTATTTTGGCACCAGCTACAAGGCCTTTCCCAGCACTGATACCATACGATACCGTATTTTCAACATCTCAGGATGCTTTTGCAGTACCAGCTACCATGCTTGCCTTGGTACTGATGTTGGCCTCTTCGCAATGAGCTACAGATAAGTAAGGCCGCATTGTGGCTTCATCAGGCCACCCCTGATTCCCTCTGACTACTCAGATGGCTCCTTGCATACTGGTTTGGATCTTCCAGTTCTTTGCCATCCCCTGCTAGATGGTCTAGCAAATCTTCTACGCTGCTGCCAGAAGGAGAGCCAATGCCAGAAGCAGAACCAATCAGGCAGCAGAGACAGATTGTTGTGGCCCAGTACCTACTGGCTATTGATGCCTTTATGCTCTTCCTTAGTGACCTCTTTGGAAACCCAGGGGTGTCTCCTGCCTCCCGCTGCCCCATCCTCAGGTCTTGATCCTGATTGAGAGGAAGGTTACCCAAGTGTTGGGCAAAGCAGCTTCTAGAGCCACCTAGTATCATGAATAGGATGTGGGTGGCCATTCCAGGAGATGGGAGTCAGGCTGAGTCAGGCACTGGGAGGCCAGATTCCACACTGGGCCAGCAGGCAAACCAAGAGTTAGGCCAAGCAGGGAGCTGTCTGAGGCCACTACTCTGGTCCTGCTGGATGGTACTTCCTGTTGAGTCCAGCCTCACAAGGTCCTTCCACCGGAACCAAGCCTAAGTCTCTTGTGGCGATACGGAGGCATCAGTAGCCCTTAACCCCCATGGTAGCAGGTTTTAGCCCTGTAAATTCTAACACCTATGTTTAAAGCATGCAGAGACACTGCTTTCCTACAGCAGTCAGTGCTGCAGGAGGAACTGTTGCTGAAAGAGCTGGGCCTACTACAGGAAGAGCTATTTGCTCTTCTTGTCTGATGACTCAGTGATTCTGGATTCCTCCTCCTCTAATCCCAGAGGATTTTAAGTCTTATCAGGACCTGCTGAGGAGAATGGCTGCAGCTTTAGGTGTACAAACTGAAGTTGTACAAGAAAACACTGTCAAATTTCTGGATATTCTCCTGGCAGCTGCCCTGGGCAGCTAGCACTCCCAATTAATGAGGCTCTTCTGTAGACTCTGTGGTACCCGGTTCCCAACACACTGTACACATTGCATGGCTGTGGACTGGTTAGTCAAGAAGAGAGAGACTGCTCAGTGGCAGTTCAGGCAGTGCTGCTTAATAGTAGCAAGCAGGCCACCAGACCAAATGATTTGGTTAAATCGAAGCATTTTTTTTCAATCTGGTCCACTCTTCAGGGTTTACTGCCAGCACAAGCTAAAATTCAGGACTTTTTAGATTATCTGTTACATCTTTGATCCTCAGGTCTTTCTCTAAGCTCCCTGAAAGTCCAATTAGCAGCAATCTAAGATATCCATCCTCCTATTCAGGGAAATAATTTTTCCCCATCCCATGGTCTCTAGACAGCTAAAAGGGATTGTTTAGCTTTGTCCGCCTGCTAAAGATATGGTACCCTTTTGGGACTGTAACATTTTATTAGCTGCTTTGATGGATCCTTTATTTGAGCCTATGGTCATGTGTTCTTGGCCTTGCCTGTGTCAGAATACATCCTTTCTTACTGCCATTACATCAGAAGAGTGGGTGAGCTTCAGGCTATGGTGGCAGGACTTCCATGTACACTATTTTTCAAAGATAAAGTAGCTTGGATACCACATCCTACATTTTAAACTAAAATACTATCTGCATTTCATTGAACCCAGACTTATCTGGTTTGTGTGTTCCCTTTCTCCCCCAACTCCCAGACACATTCAAATAAGGATGAAGCGCAGCTGCACACTTTGGAGATAAGGCAAGCATTGGCCTTCTATCTGGACAGGACCAAGCCTGGCTGTCTCCTGGGCTCTCTATCTTCTATGCAGACAGAATGCAAGGTCAAGCAGTTTCAGCACAGACAATTTCCAGATGGGTTGCTTCTGGTATCATGACAGCATATGGGGTAGAGAACACTCCTCCTCAGCCCAATCAACAAGAGCTCAAGCCACTCTGGTAACTTTTCTAAGTGACATCCCATACTGGACAATTGTAGGGATGCTACCTCATTCCTCTGTGCATGCCTTCACTTATTACATCATCAGGACTGCTTCAAGATCGGATGCAAACTTCGGAGGGAGACTCCAAGCCTCACTTCCTAATGATACTGCTTGTGAGTCACCTGAATGGTATATGCATGTGCAGCTACTAAAAGAAGAAAGAACTGTTACTTACAAAGGCGCTGACTTCCTCTCTACCCAGGGGGTAAGACATAGGAGCTGAAATTTTAACAGAATGTTCTTGGTTAGTCAGCTGTTGACCAGAATATTAATAGTTAATACGTGTTGTGTCACTGCCAACCTTCACTCCATAAATCAAGAATTTCTCTCTACCCAGATAATGATGATGTACATTGCTTATCAATGCTAGGAAAAAAATAAACAAGGCAAGTTTTATATGATGCAGATAGGGAATAGACCCAAATTCCTGTAGTGTTTGCCAACCACTGTGTGTACTCTAGCTTTCCCCCCTTTCATATACATTAAACAATTAGATGTTTCTGTCTCATGCTATTTCCCACCCTACTGATGTTATGAGGAAAATGTATTTGTGCTCTATGTATGTAACTTAAGATCAATCAACTAGGGAAAATTCACTAGGGGGTTAAGTGTAGTCTGAAGACGCATCTACTGGTGTGCACATCCATTAAACAGCTGGAGCTATCAGCAGGAAAAAGATAGGGGTCCGTGGAAGATGTTCACTCACCTCTCCATCCATAAAAGAGAGGAAATAAGAATGGAAAAGGAAGGAGGGACCCCATGACTTGAGGACAAAGCACTCTTCCACAATCCTCTGAAGGATCAGTTTGGGGGCTTTCATTCCCATCTAAAAGGGTGTGAGTTTCTGAGACTACTATAGCCCTGAGATGTGTATGTTGTCCTCTTTTCTTGAACAACTTGCTATATCCAATCTTGGAACATGGGCAGGGATTTGGGGTTTGGGTTGTTTCCACCTTGTGACCTGTCATCTCAAACTGCTGTCCCATTTGTCTTGATGCATATATTCACTGGGCCTTAGGTATCCCAGAAGACCACATAACTCAGTGGGCTGAATAGGGGTGGAATAGAGATAGTATAGTTTTAAATACATCAGGAAGACAGAACTGAAGGCCTTATTGTGATTATAATATCACTGGCGCAACTTCATTGAACCCCCCTCCTTCTTTTAGGGATCAGGATCCTCAGCTGTTATAAATCTGCATAGCTCCATGGAAGCTGATGGAGCTATGTTGATTTTCCACCAGCTGAGAAGGGGAATTCAGTGAAATTGCACCAATGATGATTTGGTTTTACATACTGTAATATAAACAAAATGCTTATCCTCTTTAAGTTCTCATTTTGTGAAAAATGGCAAATCTTAATTGTAATAATATTGACCCCAAAAAATCATCACCCAGTATTTCTGTGACTGAAAAAGATTAGAGGACTTTTTTTCCTGTTTTTTTTTAATTTGTATTTTCTGAGCATTAAATTGTAGTTTTGTTTACAGACTAAGCTCTTAGAGGCAAAAACTGATTCTGTATGGTGCTTAGCATAATGGGTCACTGATCTCTAGGAGCAGCTGTGAAGGAGGGGAAGTCACTGTTTGTTTGGATTTTTCAGACAATTAGGAAGAAAAGCATTTTGAGAAGTCAACAGAGAACTACAAAAATTGTCAGGAGACTTGGGAGTAGATATAATGGCTGAAAGCACCGTTTAACTCTTTATTTTTTCTAATTGACTAGATTTCAAATTCATGGTGTTTTAAAATGTTTACATAAGTATGGCCACACTGAGTCAGATCAAAGGTCCATTTAGCCCAGTATCCTGTCTTCTGACAGTGGCCAATGCCAGGTGCCCCAGAGGAAATGAACAGAACAGGTAATCATCAAATGATCCATCCTGTCTCCCATTCCCAACTTTTGGCAAACAGAGGCTAGGTACACAATCCCTGCCCATCCTGGGTAATAGCCATTGATGGACCTATCCTCCATTTACTTAGCTAGTTTTTTTTTAAACCCTGTTATAGACTTGGCCTTCACAACATCCTCTGGCAAAGAGTTCCACAGGTTGACGGTGCATTGTGTGAAGAAATACTTCCTTTTGTTTGTTTTAAACCTGCTGCCTATTAATTTCATTTGGTGATCCCTAGTTCTTGTATTTAAAGGAACAGACGATGCAGGAGGAAGAAAGCAGACAAAGTTCAACATGTGTTACAGGCAAGGTCTCTTTCCCCAGCCACAACTCAGAGTTGAGAAGCAACAGTAAATCCCATGTGTAACATTTAGCGTTCCCTTGTTACTCCGTGTGACACGGTTGGGACTCACCACCACAGTGCCTTCTGCCGATCAGTCCGGGAATTAGATCTCGGCAGTCCTGGAGCACCCTCTGCCGGTGGTGTCCCATCTGCCGCTCCCTTGCTGGTGTTCAGACCCGGGTTGCTCCCAGCTCCCAGCGTCCTCTTCATGACACTGCCCTCTGGCAGTGCCCCCTAGTCCACACTCACCCCCTTCCGGGGGGTGGGTGGTTAACAGCAGTCTTCCGGTTCACCCCTGCCACAGTGGCCAACCACACTATCCCCTTCCTTCAGGGGTCTGGTGCAGTCTGTTATGGCCACCTCCCACAACCAGGTGCAAGATAAGGGGGAAAAGTGGGGGGGGGACCCAGGGACCCTGTAGCGGCAGCCTCCCTGCCCTCCTTCTCTCCCCTCATCTGTCTGCTCTCCCTGGGTCACTTCCCCACTGACCCCTTTGCACCCTCTAGGCCCTTCTAGTCAGGGCCCGCAGCCTAGCAGGTAACAGGCTGGAGCCCTCTTATGCTCCCCTGCACCTGCCCAGCACTGTGCTGTCCCAAGTGCTGCTTCTCTCCTGGGCAGCCTTTTTATAGGGCTGAGCCTGGCCCTGATTGGCTGTCTCCAGTCTGGGCCCCGATTGGCTCCCAATAAGCCCTTCTCTCATTGGCTGCCCATCTGCACAGGTGTACTGGCCTGCTGCAGCCCACACTCTCAGGGAGTGGGGCGGCTGTCCCACTACACTCCGCCTTCTGCAGATTGACATGATTGCTCTTCTCATGTTTGCTGAGACACAGCCTTTTGTTTTTAGTGATGTTCTGTCAATGGCAGCAGCCATGTGGCGTTATCATACATAAAGCAACAATTGCAAAATTACTACAGACAGGCATGTTAAAACTGTTCATTCTATCTTCTTGACATGTACATTGGAAAGCTATTATGCTCTCCAGCAAAACGTAATGGAGTGATTCCTGGGTACGTGGAGACTTATAACTGATTGCCTCTAAGAGTCCTGGGTATTCTGTATAAGAGGAGTGCGAGTACTAATATTAACAATTCATGGTTACAAAAGTTTTCTTACTGTTATCCTTATTGTAGTCTCTGCCTAATAAACAGAACCTGGGTGCCATCTGCCCTATTTTTCATGCATAGTAACTCATTTACATCTTTCTCATCCTCTAACATTTAGCTCTGAAAACAATAGAAATAAGAGATCTAACTTCACCCAACATACTTTCCACAGACTAAAAGATCTATATTTGGGGAGGAGGGGAAACCCTGAGAAAACCGTCTTTATCCCATCATTTTAGGGGCAGATTAATATTTCTACGTATTACTAATCAGAAATTGAAACCACTCAGCAGGGCCAGTCACAATTTCTCTGTCAAAACCCATTTTTGACAAAAAAAAATTTGCTTTTCAGGTTAACAAAATTTTCTATGAACAGTGTTTCTTGTCTGCCTATAATTTTTACTTTTAATCAAAAAAACCGGAAGGCCCTCAAACTGAAACTTTGTCAGAAAATAAAATTGATTTGAAGATTTTGCTGCAGTGCCTCATGGGAAATTGGTACCTAGCTGGGGAGCCCAGCCCATACATCTTCCATAATGGAAGGGATTTGCAGGATGTGTCATGGTGGTTTTATCAAGCTACTCATCTAACTGCTTAGGTTGATCTTTTTTTTGCTACAGTGTGGTCTAAGCATTGTCATTGAGTAGTTTTATTTGCCTCTGAGTACCATCTGATAGCTTGTCATAATAGATTAAATAAATACCAACCTGTCCCTAACTAAATAAATTATTTAAAACAGAAGAAACAGTTCAAGCCAAATGCTGAAGGAAGGAATCAATATAATTTCACATCTGGTCAGTTGGAGGAAGGGGAGGAAATCACTCTTAATTTGTAGAAGATTCCTCCTCATACCAATACCCAATTACAATGTAACTGCAAATTACTAGCAGACTAAAAGTTACTTACATGTCTTGAAAGTTTACAAATGCATAACTTTGAAACTTCTTTGGAAGAATAAGGAGAATTATTGTAAGTTTATTGTACTAATTAGTAATTTCCTCATGATGTAGGAGCCTGGAATATTTTACTCATTCAATTTATTGTAATTTTGAACATTAATAATCTAGGCTTCAGGTTGTTGACAATCTTCTTTACATACACCCACAACTTGCTATTTTCCTGGTAGTTGAAGTTAGAAAGCCAATTAAACCTGGCTCTCCTTTGGTTATGTCTGATCTGGGCCAAGTTCAGGGCCTTCTTGGTTCAGGGACTCCATCTATGGAACTGCCTTCCTTTTGAAAATTAGCAGGCATCCATATTTGCCAGACAACTGGCCTGACAACAGAGATAATACAGTTGACTGCAACCACATTTATTAGTTGCTCATGAAAATGGTCTTGGAACCTTTCCTGGTCATTTAGTAAATGTTTTTTCAACAACTGAAAGTGACATTCCTTGTAAATCAGATAACTGCTCAAACTCAGAAGTCTACCTAATGAGCGAGTCAAGGGTAATGAAATCATTCATCTCCAGGGAAAATGATTGGTCAAAGATTTTATGATGTACAAATCCAGCAAAGTAACTGCTGAAATCAGATTAAATGTTAGTTAAGGTGTTACAGAGAATTCCACTTTATTACTGTAAGCTACACGGAATATTTTGTTACACGTTTTTTCCATAATCATGGCTTGATGCATCCCTGCCTTATGGCACTTTTTTACCATCAGAGAATGGAAATACCCACCAGAGAATATCCCCAGGATAAGGTTTCCACCATTAACCGCTCCACTGGCATAGAGCTGTGGCTGGAACACATTGTGACCTGAGGAGTTCTGACACCAGGGGCTCCGTAGATTGCTGATGAGCCCTAGAATCAATAGAGGAACTGCAGATTGTGTCCACAGTGTTTTCGGATCCAAGTGGGTATTCTAACAATACAATTTTCTGTTCTGGCTTGTGTGTGTGTGTGTGTGTATATATATATCTTTTCCATGCCAGATCTTTTATACTCTTAGAGATGTTGTTGATATCATGGACGGGCAATGCTGTCTAGTAGGTTGACGACTCTAATCTCAGCTTTGCCATTGCCTGGTCTTGACCTTAGGAAAGACACACGTACAGCAACATTTTTCAAAAATGGCCTGTAATTTTGAGTGGCCAAATTCCATAGATTTAAATTGGAACATCAAGTGCTCAGCGTTTCTGGCAAAACAGACGGAGTTATTTTAAGGTGGATACTCAAAATTACATTTCATTTTTGAAAATCTGCACCGTAAATACTCTCCCAAGTAACCCAATAGTAAAGTGCAAGTAATGCTGCCTCATAAGGGTGTTATGAGGCTTAATTAGCTATTAATTGTACAGTATGTTCTATATGCATAAGATGATAAAAGCGCTGTGCAATATTATCTTTATCTGGCCTCCCTACAACATGGCACTGCCATACATGCAGAATAAGTGGCTTGTGCAGGAAAATATCTTCTGTGATTTTGACTGATTGTGTTAGTGAACTTTCTGTAATTGTGATGGAAAGGAAAAGCAGCAAATATCTAGTGCCACAGAATCTTTAGGGCTATCCCTGTCTTTATATTATTTGTCTGTTTGGAATATGTAATAATACATAATTTTGTTTTTTTCTACGTAGCACTTTTCATCAGTAGATCTCAAAGTGCAATCCAAATAAGCTTGGTATCATCCTGATTTTTTCAGATGGAGAAACTGAGGTAAAGAGGTGCAGCGACTTGCCAAAGGTCACCTAGTAGACCAGCTGGAGAGCAGGGAATAGATCTTGTTTCCTGAGTCCCAGTCCAGTGTTCTATCCACTGGGCCACACCGTCTATCTGGCCAAGATTTGACTGCACATGTTCTATCCACACATTCATTATAGCAGAGGCTTTCAACTGATACAAATATGGTACAAATTCATCAATATGAATTTTTTCCTCAAACAATTGTGTGCACTCTGAGATAAAACTGATATCACTCAAGGGGGTCACCATCATAACCTGTTTCCTAAGGGTTTGATCCTATTGTCACAATTAAGGGCAACTCCTCCATAATCCCTCAAGGGCACCCACTCTAGACTCTTGATTCCTCAGCCCTCTCCTTCCTGCCCAAGGTTTTGCAGGCTGTGCAGTTCTCTGCCTACAGAGTGATTTCCTCAAAGGCCAGCCTGTGTTTTGTTTTCTCTCTGAAGGCTATAATCAGTGTAACTGCCCACAGCTGTAAGTTACCACACAACCCTTTCTAAGCAAGCACACATTTATTCTTAAGGTGAACCTTAAGCATCACAGAAAAAACATTAAAAAAAGAGTACCTACACACATGCTAAAAAGCTTACCAGAGGTCCCCAGCCCCAACCTTGGGCTCTGAGAGGTGTTAGCCCTTCAAACCCTACAAGATCATAACTGTCTCATATTGAGAACCAGAACAGCCATGAATCCTTCATTCTTTCCTTTTATACAGCTTGGGCCTTTGATTTTGGCCTCTGATAACAGGTGATCTGCAGACAACTCCTTTGGGCGTAGGTATAAAAATCTGGGTTTTTGTATAACCAAAGTTGGGAAATAGGTATCTATCTCCCTCTAGAGCAGTGGTTCTCAACCTATTTACCACCTGAGGGTGTTTTCAATAAGCAAAGCCACTACCTATCCTTAACTACGTGCACATCAGCAAATGTCCAATTTTAGGTGGAAATATAAATCCTTCTGCATAATATTCCTCTTCTCTTAATCAGCATTGTATAGATATGCACAACATTGAGAATGGAGAGGTGATAGAGCAAATACATTTTTCACGATTTTCCCCCCCAAAAGAATGGAATTACACTGAAGTCCAGATATTAAACTCCTTTAGGAACTTTTCCTATTGGTACTTATCTGGCCTGTAATTTTGCCCTTACTGTTGCTTCTGATGCCGAATGGTGTAACTTTATCTCCTAATTCTGTCATACAACTTTTCTATAGAGGAAAAACCAACCACAGACTTTTTGTATAATAAAATGACTTGTAGTTTAAATTTGTGGAAACAAGAAGCAAGAATGAAAATAAAGTCTCTATGAGAGAGAGAGCAATGTGTGTGTCTTAATCAGCTACTGTCTTTGAAAAGAGACAGATTTCTTATAATGTAAAGGGCAAAGGAATCACACTCTTAGCTGTAGTATAGATATAGTTATGTTGTAACAATGATCCAGAAACATTTAATAAATGGCAAATAATATTATGAATGTTCTGCAAAGTCAAATACCAATTAAAACTGGCTGGGAGCATCTAATTGGTGATGAAAAAACTGCAGAAGCTCCTGGCTAATATGCATTAAAATGAGAGCAAAGCATTATGCTAAAATAACTTAATTGATTTAGTTTTAAAGTTAATACATTCATTTGAAACACAACCTAAATGAAAGTCAAGTAACAAATTATTTACCAACATTTCATCTTGAAAAAATTAATCACCATAATATACAAATCACTGAAACAAGCTGGATATTAGATTGTAGAAGTGGCAATGCTTACCTACAGCATCCATTCTTCTGCTAGTACTGGCAGGACTGTCACTTCTCCTTAAGATACTGAGCAGGTGAATAAGGGGGCATAAGTGACTGCTCTATCCAGCCTGCTCAATTCACCACTCTGTGTGTGGGGCTGAAAGTACAGTAGGTACTAGTCATCCCTCTCCCCAAGCAGGTGAGTACAAGTGGTTACAGAGAAGTGCGGAATGGGTGGAATCAAGGCTTTACTCCTCTCACCCCAAGCATTGGCTAGCAGAGCTGAGTTAGTTTGATGTAGGAGGTATGCTGTGTTCTGTCGATGACTGAAGCAAAGAAGTAATGGGGACAGACCATCCCTGTGTTGCTCTTGGAGTTGGGACTGCTATATGTCACCCCTTATGGAAATCTTAATTTTCTTAAGAGAGCTAGGATGAAGTCTTGAGGTTCTTAGTTTTGTTTTATTCTTTTCTTATGCATGCAAATTCTGAGATTTTGCTTGAGCAAAACCTTAATAAGGGGGTCAGTTTGGGCAGAAAAGTAAAGTGGAATTTACAATCTGGCTTCTGATGTGCTCATGGTTCTAAAGATTTTCTAATTTATTGGAATATTTGGAATATTGGAATAATTTATTTGTTATATTTATAACTAATATTCAATTCTCCTTACCTATTTTAGGTGTGAAATTAGATTAAGAATTGAAACATGAATCTAGACTCTGTCCATACATTATCTGACAAGACACAGGTTTTCAGGACCCAACAAAGACAGTCTTATGAACTAACTGAAGGCAGCAAAGCAACAGGTAACCTCTGTAACTCAAGTTTACCATCTCAAAGGCTCCAACCATACTCCTCTCATCATCCTTGTATGCATATTAGTAACAACAATGACTGGGAGATTTCTGAAGAGCTCCGACTTCGGGAGCTGGAAGAAGTTAAGGCCAGAGCTGCCCAAATGGAGAAGACTATGCGCTGGTGGTCAGACTGCACTGCCAACTGGAGGGAGAAATGGAGCAAAGTTAGATCAGAAAGGAATAAAGCCCGGGAGGAAGGGAGACAATTGAGAATCAAACTGGAAACCACAATGAAGGAACTGAATACACTGAAAAAGCAAAACCAAGACTTACTAACTGAAAAGGAAGAGTGGGAAACTGAAGTCACTTGGAAAAAGAAATCGAATTTCTCAGAGATGCCCTGTATGACAGAAAAGGAGTACGAGTTAGTGTGTCTGGAACAAGAACCTGTTAAAGATGTGATCAAGAACAAGATCCTTGTGGTACAAGAAACACATAAGGTAAAGGGAACTATACATTTGTATCTTCAGAAATCTGCATTTCTGAAGATTTTTAGCAAGTCTACATGTGCTTCATGGTAACACTGTACATGTACACCTGTCTCCACTCCTAAAATTTCAGTACATAATGATTTGTTTATATATAAACTATAAGGCCAATTTGCATTATCACTCATATATAAACAGTTGCCATGGGAGCAGTTACATGAGATGATAATTTGGGCTCCCCTGTGACTTGTATTTATTTTCCCCCTTCAAAAAGCAATGTAGGTTTTCTGATGTCCAGTCATTAATGTCTTTACTGGTCTATAGACACAGGTAAAACTGAAAATGAGTGGAAGCTATTTACATAGTCCTGGTCTTCCAAAATTCTTCCTGCCCTTCACAGTTAATTCTAGTGAATAACTGAGTTCCTTGAAGGAGGGTGGGGGGACATCCCCTTCCTGCAGAACAGGAATATTATTAAAGAGCAAGGACTGTAATTATGTTGTTTCTTGGTAATATAGGATCACAAGGTGGCCATGGACTCTTAAGTCCATGAGTGGAATAGTTTGGTGCAACTTTTCCAGCTCTACAGTTGCCTGTTTTAAAATAAAGGAACTAGTTTTAGCAAATGGAACTGTACCTTCTTCCTTTGTCAGTATTCATTCCAGCCCTGGATCTATATTATATACCCATCATAAACAGCATCACCTATAACCTGTATTGACTATAGGCTTAATTCAAAGCCCACTCAACTCAATGTTTACATTGACTTGCATAGACTATGAATCAGGGCCTTCAGCATGTACATCTTTTGTCAGAATTTCCACTGACACTGCTCAGAGGTGAACTACACTATATGCTGTGACCCTGAATAAACATTGTACTGGCACTTGAGAATCAACCTGTAAAAAGATTCTGACCTATTTACATTCCATTGTGTTTTTGTCAGAAAATGAGGTTCTGTGAGGTTCATTAAATTTGTTCCCAATTTACAGTTTGTGGTCTTCTGGTTGGGTGAGGGTAGAAGATTACAAAACCTTCCTCCCACAGTGTTGTGGGACCTATTATAAATTTCATTGTGTTTCTTCTGTATGCACACTCAAAGAAGGGGCTTAGACATGGAGCCAAATTCTTTGCTGATGTAATTCCTTTTATTTCAATGGCGTTACTCCAGTAGAGAATTTTGGTCTCAAGTTTATTATGAACAATAAGATTTTTGCAACAATTGGAAAATTATATTTGTACCTTATTCAGAAGGACTAGCCAGTGATTTGATTCTAATATGTTGGGCAGAGTTTCCTGCTAGTTCACCAGGCTTAATGAAAATGTTGTGCTGTGTTATGATTTGTCCTTGTATTATCATCATCATCCAACTTTTTTTATCAGGCTGACCTCGACGAGTGGTCACATCATGTAATGAAGACATTTTTCATTTACTCTAAGAAGAAATGTGCTGAATTAAATGCAAAATACTATGTTCCTAATATTTTTACATGAAGGATCCTTTTAAAACTATATTTGCAATATTGATTTTTAAATGAACTCATTTAATTAGACAAGGTGACTATTCAAGGTATACACATTGGTTTTTGAATCTGTGCATTTAATCTCCATTGACATCCATAAAAAGTATAGTAATTCTCTTGACTATGATCAGTGCATCTGTCTTTGTTTTAGAAGACAACTACAGTGTGCTGTTTGTTATTTAGCAATCTATTAAAACTCAAAAACACTTTAATACAGAACTCAAATCAATGAACACCCAAACAGTATTTTCTGTTTATAGTCCAATGGTGAAACTCTGGCCCTAGAGATTTTGCATTGACTTCAACGGGGCTGGAACTTCACTCCAAATCTCGAATTCTGCACAGACGTATGTTATTAACTGTGTGTCAGAGTGACTAAAATGTGTAACGTGCAGGGCCTAAAGGAGGGAATGACACAAATATATTTTAACACTGATGAAGGATAATGTGCCAGCTGCAATTTGCGGCTTTATAGTTTCAGTATGTTAAAATTGCCTGGGAATATCCATTTACCTAATTTACACTATCTTTTATAATATAATTTTCATGCATCATGTTTAAAAGTTTTGGTAATGTCAGATGAACAGAGTTGTCAGGAACAGTTCAGAGGTTTATTGAGAGAAACTGAATTACTTTATAAACTAATTGGAGGAAACACTATTGTATTTCTGAAGTTAGCTGGATTTCTCTTGGGAGAACTTCAATTTACTTAATTATGGATTAAATTTTGTTCCCACAATTCTTTATGCAAAATCATTTGCCTTCACAAAACAGAAATGTATTTAGGCATAAACTCTGTTCCCTTCCCATGCACCATTTCTGTTCCCCCAGAGAAAAAAACCAGTGGACATCAATGGGATTTGGATTAGACTCTTTAGGGTCAGATCTGGGACCTTTTGAAAATGCTAGTTGAGAAAAATATGTCAATGTCTGAGAGAAACAAATCCTTGGCTTTTCACCACCCTGTTTGAACACACCTTTTTGGGGGGTTTAGAGTGCCACTAGCCGCACTAACTGATCATCATGGTGATCAGGGGCATTGACCGCATTCTATGTGCAAGATGTGTGATTCTTCCTTTGGTGCGGCTGTACATGTTTGAAGAACGTAACAGTCCTTGTAGACTTCATTATTATGAGATGACTGTTCCTAACATATGTTTGTCTTTTCTGGCTTAGGATGTTTTGTTCTTAATGTTTTTTTCTCAGGATGTGGAGACAACTGAAAACACATTAAGAAAGAACCAAGGTACGAGATTCAGTCTGAGGCTTCCTGACTCTTTTGCTCCTGGCATCAGTCTGGAAAAGCCTAGACAAAGGCTCGACAACATAGTCCATCCTCCAGAGAATGAATTAATACATGCTTCTGCTTTGCATATGCAATTGGATGAGTCACAGAAAATCTTACAGAAGGAAAGAGAGTAAGTGCAAAATTGATTCTCCCTAGAGCACGTTACTTAAATAAATAAAACCAGTGTTCTAAAATGGTCAGATGACCATTAATTTATGTTGAGGCACATATTTAAATATTTAAGGAGGAACAAATTTAGTATAAGGATGTTTGTTTCATGTTGTTGACAACATATTTCTGCGTTTTGTGAAGATTCCCTCAATATTTCATAAGTTTGGTGTCATATACTTGAGATTCTATATGGCTATCTGGAAAAATGTGAAGTTGGAATTGGCTGAGGATGGTTGCTTGCTATTCAATGTCAGTATTACTGTACCTGGTCTTTGGTATGTTAAGTTACCGGAATGTATTCTCCATAGCAATCCACTTGGAAGCTCCAGATAGTGCAGAATGACTCCCTGTATGTTCAGTGGTGAGAGGCTTTGGGTTTAAAGGTGCTACACAGGTACAAAATATTGATAGTATTATCTATACACCTCAAAAGAAACTCTATCTAGGAACTGGATAACTTAAGACTAGAAAAAGAATACAGAGCCTTCCTTTCAAGACATTAGTCGGAATAGGCAATAAAATGGCAGATGAAATTCAATGTTGATAAATGTGAAGTAATGCACATTGTAAAACATAAGCCCAACTATACATACAAAATGTTCAGTTCTAAATTAGCGGTTACCACTCAAGAAAGAGATCTTGGAGTCATTGTGGATTATGGATAGTTCCTCTGAAAATATCCTCTCAATGTACAGCGACAGTCAAAAAAGCTAACAATGCTGGGAATCATTAGGAAAGGATAGATAATAAGACAGTAAATATCATATTGCCTCTATGTAAATCCATGGTACGCCCACATTTTGAATACTGTGTGCAGATGTGGTTGCCCCATGTCAAAAAAGAGACATTGGAATTGGAAAAAGTTCAGAAAAGGGCAACAAATTATTAGGGGGTTGGAACAGCTTCCCTCTGAGGAGAAATTAATAAGACTGGGACTTTTCACCTTGGAAAAGAGACAACTAAGGGGGAGATATAATAGAGGTCTATAAAATCATGACTGGTGTGGAGAAAATAAATAAAGTGTTATTTACTCTCTCATAACACAAGAACCTAGAGGTCACCAAATAAAATTAACAGGCAGCAGGTTTAAAACAAACAAAAGGAAGTATTTAATTCACACAATGCACAGTCAACCGGTGGAACTCTTTGCCACAGGATATTGTGAAGTCCAAGATTAGAACAGGATTCAAAAAAGAACTAGATGAGTTCATGGAGGATAGGTCCCTCAATGGCTATTAGCCAGACTGGGCAAGGATGCAAAACCATTCTCTGAAGTGTCCCTAGCCTCTGTTTGCCAGAAGCTGGGAATGGGCGAGGGGGGATGGATCACTTGATAATTACCTGTTCTTCTCATTCCCTCTGAAGCACCTGGCATTGACCACTGTCAGAAGACAGGATACTGGGCTAGATGAACCATTGGTCACACCCAGTATGATTATTCTTATGTTCGGCTAAGATAAGTAGTGAATGTCTGGTATCTGTTTGGTGCGCTGAAGGAAAAGATTTGGTGATCTCATTCTAGCTGGTAAGAGACAGGTGTCTGCATCAAAGCCATTAGTGGGAATAAAGGATTACCTGATCATCCCTGTGGGTAGTCAGTCTAGAAAAAGTATTGAGGAACATTGATTGGGTCTTGCAAGAAAACTTGCAGTGTGTGATGTGCCCATGAAGTCACAAGACTTCAGTCACCAGAACTGGTGTTCCAAGAAGAACTTAAATTAACTGAAAAAGGAAAATTTCCTCTCCTCAGCAACAGTAGAAGTAGATTAAACAATTTCAGTTCAAAGAATAAGCAACAATAGGCTACAATGGAGCAATGTTTTCCATTATTCCTTTTTTTTTTTTTGGCAACTATCTTGTGGGTATTGTGAGTCTGTGGGTGTGTTTGTTTATGGATCAGTTTTGGCATGCAATATGTGCAAGACTATCACACAGCTATTTTTTTCATAACAGAATGTTTCCCAAGGATATAGTGACTGTATTTTCTGTATAAATCTGTCTGCTCTCTTAAACTCACCACAAAGCTCTGTAAGTGGGTGGCTGATGTTAGCAGTCACAAGAAAATAGTAGGTCTTTCAAATGCCTAACAAAACCAGTATGTGCCAACAGTTTTAAGACTCTAATAGTTTTAAAGTAAGTGCAACCTGTTGAAAATATTAAAGTTCTTGCAAGTTTCACTGTGTCCCCAACTGGGCATGCAGTTAATAATCTTAATTGTGCAACACTCTTGCATCTTCCAAAAATGGAGCCTGCCCTGTGATCTCTAGCAGTTTCTTAGATCTAACACTATGGTATGCTGAATGCCTCTTGTATGTGATAGACACCTCAACTCCCTTTGATTTAAAGGGGAGTTGAAGGTATTCAGAACCTAGCAGGAGGCACTTAGTATTCGTCTAGCAGAAATAGAAAAATAAACTGGGAATCAGGAGACCCAGTTTCTATTCTTGGCTCTGCCATCTGATCTGCAGTTTAAGTCACTTCACTTTTCTGTGCCTGTATTTTCCCCTCACACTCTTTATCTGCCTTATTTATTTAGATTGAAAACTCTTCAGGGCAGGGAATGCCTCTTATGTGTTTTTGTACAGTTTCTAGGCCAATGGAACAACAGACTGAATGGGAGCTTCTGAGTACAGGTGCTACTGTAACACAAATAATAAATTAGTACTTCATATCCTCATCATGCCATTTGTAAGCACAGTATACAGGAAAACTCCACTTTCCAATGATATTATCTACATAGCCGTTCAATATGTACATTTGATACAACTACCCAAATAGAGCATTTTATACTGATTAGAAGTTACTTCTTTAATTTACAGTTTCATCCTTTTGCTGTCCAGTGTGTTTAAATGTCCTTTCTGTTTTGTTAATTCACTTTCACTTCTCCTGTAAGGTCAGGATCACGCTTCCCGTTATACATTGTAAAGGTATGAATTCATCTCTTTAGCTGTCCTGTGCTTCAGCTGTTTTTCATGGTTACTAATCAGCCTGGTATCATTATTTTAGCCTTGACTATGCTAATGATGGCTTCAATTTTCTCATCCTGTTCAGCTGTAATTTATTATTGATGGTCATGATGGCCTATGAGAGTAATATTATTTTCTTCAGACATCAACTATTCTCTGAATTTAAAAAAAAATCAAATTGTGTTTTCTAAATGATATCCAAACTACCGCTTCATGGCAGAAAACTTGACCTCATGATTGAGAAAAGGGGTGAGACAATGTTATTTATTGGTTGTATTATCATAGTGTTTAGGAGCTTTAGTCATGGACCAGGACCCCATTGGGCTAGGCACAGACAGAATAAAAAGATGCTCCTTGCGCAAAGAGCTTACTATCTCAGAATAAGACAAGCGACAACAGAGCAATACAGATAGATACGGAAGTACAAGGAAACAATGAGACAGTATTGGTAAGCATGATAGGCAGTGGTATCCGCACAGCAGTGCACTAAGTGTTGTCAAGTTTTTGAAGGCATTGTAGCAAAAGAGTTTTGTTGCCCCCATCTTTATTTAACACCACTGCTAGTCTGTAATAATGGGTGTATGTGCCATCTGGCACTTGATCACTACATAACAGGAAGAAAAGCACTTAGAGTTTATAAGATCTGTTTAGGTTTAGCACTTTGGTCAACTAAGCTCATTAAAAATCCATCTTTCAGCATGGGTTTATAACAAAATGTTCATGAAATGTGGCTCTAGTCAAAACAATCTTATCACATAAATGTTGCCATTTGTCAAATGCTTGGTAGATTGTCAAAGGTATTCCTATGGCATAGAATTGTTATTCCTAGCAGATGTCTATGAGGTTTCTTTTCTTTTCAACTATTCCACTTGTCTGGTTTTCTAGTCCTTCTTTCTCCCTTGTGCTTTACAAAGCACCTCCTATTATAATAAACACTTTCAAAGACTAAAATAATGTCAACCCTTTATCTTAAATGTTTGGACACCTTCATCTTCCTTTTTTAAAAGTCTCTTGCTACCAGAGTAAGATGTAGTTTATAATCTAATGAAATACATCTAGGCTTTATGATGCAGACCTGACTTCATAATACTGTTGTGATTATGATCCAAGTGACTTTGTGTAATACCCTTTGTCTAATTGCCATTTTCTAACAATGAGTAATGACCCACCTCAAGGGTCCCAGAGCCCAGGCTACAGCCAGAGCCTAAATGCCTATACAGCAATTAAACACCCTTTAGCCTGAGTCCTGTGAGCCCAAGTCAGCTGGCACAGGCCAGCTGTGGGTGTCTAATTGCAGTGTAGACATAGCCTGTGTGGTGCTCTCTGCTGCTCTAAATCATATTTTTTTAGATCTCTGGAATATGGTAGAAAATAATGCTTTTATTACTACCTTTACCCTTTATTCAAAACAATTAGAGTTCATTATTTAAATACTACAATACCTTTCTCTAAGGAATCCGATTGCTCTTCGTGCATTATGTAGTCTTAATATTTTCCTAGATATTGTCTTGGTTGTAGGAGTAAGTAGAGCTTCATACCCAAGTATCTTGATGGAGGCAAATAAATATTAGAAGATGTCATCTTAATGAAGATGTAGTAGTACTTCTGAGATCAATACATCCCCATTTCTAAAATATTTCTAGCAGCTTCCTTCAGGAGCAAGTAATATTTGAAATGGCTAGAGAATACAAACAACATTTGAAAGCATTTCATTTGGGCTATTAATGTCTAAATTAGAACATTTATGGTTTCCATTCAGTACTGTGCATATGCTATGTATATGTCCCCTTCCAATACTCCTCTGACTACTTAGACAAAGTGAATATGTTTTTTGAAAATTTCATTACAAACTACCCAATGTAAAGGTCAGAAAGAAACACATCTAAAAAAAAGGCCAAGTGTTCAAATTGCAATCCTGAGAGCTCTATTCAAATATAGTTATTGTATGGCTTCCAGAGTACACGGAGTAAGGGAACCAGAGAAAGAGTGTTTTGCACTCATCTGATTGAAATACCACAAACCATCATGCTTGCAAAAGCCCATTATCATACTTCTCTCAGCCTAGACCCTGAAACAGATCACAACTTTCTGCAATCTGTGAGAGCTGTAGGAGGCTGGCAAAGTCTGAAAGAAGAGCACTTCTGGCTGGGAGAGAAGCATGGCCAGAGTAGCTGGGAATGTACTGATTCATACCTCCATTTGGAGTTTTCTATTGGTGGAGTACTTAGGGAACAGGCAGTGAAATTTTAATGCTCCTTGCCTACCAGCCCTAGCGGAAACAGGACATGCCCTTCCTGGAAGTAAAAGTTCAAGGATTTTCATTTTGATAGAAGACTAGAAAGGAGTGCTCACGCCATCTACAAATGGTGGTCTATCAACCTTTTTTTTTTTTTTTTAGCTTTGTGGACTTTTTTCCAGGTGTTGAAAATGAACTGCACTGACTTCAGTGGAGCTAGACTGATTTACACCAACTTAGGACCTAGCGCTAGGAAACTCGGAATAAAGAGGGAACTGAGATAGGACTGTTCCAAGAAAAAGTATAATTAGTATAAACAATGTACAATAAATGCCCAAAGAAGATGAATGTGGTAAAAGGTAAAACAAAGCTCAAATAAAGTAGATCCCTGTATGGGGTGGGAAAGCAGCCTGGAGCAGGAAAAAGTGAAAATTTGGGAATGCATGATTAAAATAATCTAATGAAAAATAACATTGGCCTTTTCCCTTTCTTTACACTCCCTTCTGTTGTTCAGATATTGCACCTATTCAGTACTTTTTCTCTGATGGTCTTTGCTATCACATGGTATATTGGGTCAATTGAATGTGGTTAAAGTCAATTTCCAAGTCTCCTTTTGTTTAGCATAGCATGTCATAAATATTTCACATTGTTAGATTGTTTTGGTTCCTTCTCCTCACTTTGAGGAATCTCTTTGGCTAATCCTTTGAACATCATAAAAGTAATAGAAACATGTAATTTAAAAAACACAAACAACACTAAACACTATGCTCAAATCTAGCAAAGCAAGACAGTTTAGAAACAATACAAAAGATATTCAGAATCAGCTTTATCTTAAATATTTTTTAATTATGATTGTTAAAACATTTTTATAGAATGCATTTTTTCCTGGAAAAAGAAGTAGAGAAGCTGGACTCTGATCTCTCTCAGTGGAAATGGAAATACGAAGAAATGCGACAGTCCAAGCTGGAGAGCCTGAAACAGGTATGTTGGCAGAAAAAAACAAATAAAATACTACTACTGGGGAACAGAGCAAAACAGCCTTTTTTTCCCCTGACTAACTAAAAACAAAACAGAAAGATGAGTCTGTGAAACTGATAAACAAGTATTTCAGGACTGAAGCAGATGCCTGCCCTAGAGGAAACAATATTTTCTGTATTTGACAGAAAATGTCAGTCACCATTCTCACCCTCATTCAGAGCCCATGTGCAGAGACTGACCAAACTACTGAGCTGAATTACATCATACAAGAATATTGTACAGTAGTTTCATTTGGACAAAATGTTTCAAACCATCCATGTTTTATGACCTAAATGGAAACTGTTTTTTGTTTTGTTTTTTAAGTTGCTGAGTCCTGATAACTCTCATAACATTCATTGAAATTTGTGGGTACTTCTGAAAATCAGGTCACTTCTATTTAGGTGTCAAAACATTGGTATATAAGAGTCTACTGTAACTTTAGGCGCACAGGTTTAGAACATATGGTTAAAGCGTTTACACTTTCTTTGCCTCTATTGTGCACAAGACACTAACAATTTTTAGTTTTTTTAATTGTTACAGTGATTCTCAAGCCCTTGGATTAAGTCAATTGCTATTACTTGTATTACATTTTTTTAAAATTAGCATACATATATAAACTCAGCAGGGAATGCTCTGTATCAATGTTTGAATTGAATCCTCTAAATTTTACACATTTTACTTTGTCCTGGATCTTCTCTTGGTCTGTTATCTTAGGCTTCCTTTAGATTTTGGTTTCTTTTACTCTCCTTAGTTGTTATGTAGGAAAATCCCTCCTGATTAAATGCAAACTATTCAACTAGTCTATCATACCTCTGTGATTAAAATATGAAACAGATATTTTGGTAAATTATTTTGCCCTAAGGTTTTGATCAAAAATATTTGTCACTGCTGGGGAGAAGGGAACAATACAAATTGATATTGATATATGGATAAGAGACAACTATCATGCAGTCTCCAACTGAAAATCGTCTTTGAGTTCTTAGTTGGATACATATTGATAAGAAAAAACTAATTTTAACATGAGATGTTTATTTTGATGTAATACATGATATTGAACAAACACACAGAAAATATTTGTATTTAACTGTGAACAGGCTTTGTAGGCCTGTGATTTATTTAGTTTTTAATATTACAGGGGAAAACACTGGTTTTAGTAAATCTTATTCATTTGAATGAAATTACCACCATGTATCTATTTTGTAAGTGAAAATCCTCCATATTTAAAAATGCACAAATCTTGTGTGTGGGTGAATGTTATGTTATTTGTTATATGTTAGTGTTAAGAAACAAATATTCAACTACTCTTAAAAGCTTCTTGATAACAAAGCTTACCTCTCTTGAGAAATCATCATAATGGGGAAAAAAATGTTAAAATAAATCTCTGATCTCTTTTCCCCAAATAGATATGATATCATAGCTACAGAATAGGGCATCAGTAAAATGCAGCTTCTTAGACATTGAACTGCAGCTACATTTCAGCTGGAGCTGCCAAATTTCTCTATTTTAAATAAGACTTGGGTATCAACTTTTAAAAGACAAGTTGCTGGATTTCTATCAGGTCAGGAAACGGAATGATAACTGTCCTTGAAATTTCCTGTTTAATTAAAAAAAATCCACATCACACAATCTCAATAAATAGTTAAAACAAGTTGAGACTCATACTATTAAGCTTGCAAAATACCCATTTAAATGTTACTTAATAAAAGGGATTTTTGAACTGACGACATCATTTTATCCGTATATGTACTCTATTTTCAGACTATGTATGTTACAAAGCTGAATTTTTGCTAGCTGTAGGGAAGTGAATGTAACCATGCACTTCTATTTCTAGCTTTTTGTGTTTTGTGTTTGACTGTAGTTGGACTACATTTTCTTTGTTGATTTCATATTGCTTCTGAAATGGTTTAAAAATATGTTGTCTCTTTGTTTGAAGTATGGTGTAAGTAACTTAAGTGTCATGTTTTTGGTAGATAAGGCATGTGTTCACAAGTATTGTAAACAAAAAAACAATGTCATGGTTGCTTTAGTGACTGATACTTTGGAAGAGCCCAGTCTGGCTAGTGTCTACCCTCTAGTCCCTCTGGAATGATGGAGCTGTTCAAGAGTGTGAGATCCCATAATCCTCAAGTGATCTGGAGTGGTTGTCTGTTGTAGATCAAGTTTTGTAGATAGAAGCTTAAAAATATAGTTCTAACTCTCATGGCTAAAACAGAAAAAGTCTTTAGTATCCTTCTGATATACTAAAGGTACATTGAGAGGTTCTTATCTATCTGCATTACGGATCCACCAGCTCATAATTTGCTGTACCTGGACCAGCAATGTCAATGCAACTATGCATGAAGGGGGACTCATGTTGAACCTAGTCTTCTCACTGGTCTTGGCTATCTGCAGGATAGTTATTGTGTTTATGGGGATTACAGAATCATTCATTATAGTGTAGAGTTGAACATTGGGGATAAAACAAATTCCCTTCAGCTAACCATACATAATAAATGTTGCCCATTATATCATGCGGGATTTGGAGAAATGATAACATTCTCAAACTCAAGCCCAGCCCTTTTCAAGGATACTAATAGAGTAATGAACTCTATGTACCCTTTACTCTGAGAGTACAGTGGTTCTGATCTAAGTGATCATGTGAAGATAATATTTCACACAAGTAACAATCTTATTTCTCTTGCTAAACAGCCTGGCCACCTTCTTTAGAACAGTGGACGATCCTAGTTTTTCAGTGTCAATGCCTCTGATGATAACAATTAGTAGCAATGTGATTAGTTCTGCTAGTTTTTTTGAAGAACAAGATTTTGGTCAGGTTTGATGAGCTAAGAGGTATTAAGGAGCACAGAAACTTCAGAATTGCCATACTAGAATACAGCACTAGTGCAGCAAATGCAGCACTCTGTCTTAGAAAGAAGCATATTACCACATCCTAAAAATGGAGAGGAAAATTATTCTTGTGGGGTGTTTTTTTGTTTTTTTTTGTTTTTTTTTAGGACTTCAATCACCCCAAATGTATTTGGAAACTCTAAACTAGTTTCTAACTAGGGAAAAATCCTAGAAAAAGTGACGATATGTACACAATGATGCTATCCCAGGTTCCAGTATGCATGGACAAAGCATCAAATGTGTCCTGTTCAGAGTCATAAGTAAGAAAGATAGAATATATAGTTGTTAGAGTAGGGAACTGGCAGTTAAGAGGCTTGAGTTCGACACCTAAATTTACCTCCTACTCACAATGTGAAATTGTACAAGTCATTTTATATTGCTGTGCCTTGTGTCACGGGGTTTACTTATCATTGGGCATCTCCTTGTGGCTGAGTCTGGGGATTGATTCCACTCAGATCTGATGCCTCCCCTTCAGACAGATTGCTCACAGCCCATGCCTCATCAGTCTCAGGACTCTCAGTGCTCCCTCTTTGTGACTCAGCCCTCCAGCCAGGTCATTGTATAGACCTTCCCTTCTGGTGTATCAAAGTCCCATTGGGTCAGCTTTTTGCATGCTGTTCCAGACAATCTTCTGCTCCAAGGCCAGGTCCTATGCCACTTCCTCAGCAGCTGGGAACCTGGGCCTGCCCACTACCTCAGGTTCCAGCCCAGGGATTTTTCATCTAGCAACCATGATCTGTTTGCTCCCAGCCTCTGTTGCTATTTCTCTGGACTCCTTCCTACTTCCCTTGTCTGTCTCCTAGTATCGCCTCTAAATGTACATCCTAACTGTACACTACTTCTTTCTTTGGTTTCTTGCCAGACTCTGTAACCCCAAACACATCTCCCTTCTCCCAAGGAGTGACTGCAGACTACTTCCCCCAGTGCCCTTTTCTTCTTCTTCAGGTTTGTGGCATAGCAGACTCACTTCCTGAGTCTCTGACTACCATGCTTTGTACTTGGTATCTTCTTCATGACTTAGTGTCTCGCACTTTTCCCCGTATTCTTAGAGAATTGCAGAAGAGCTTTTTTTAAATGGGCCCTGTTTTCCTAGGGTTTTTTTTTTTTTTTTTTTTTTTATTATTTTTTTGGATACGTGTTGGAAGAATTTTTTTTTTTTTTACTTTAAGGCTGAGTTTTCTATATAGATAACTCCTTTCATTGGTACAGTCTTTACAATCCCAAAGAATATGATCTATGGTTTCAGGAGCCTTGCATGTTACACATAATCCATTTTTGTGTGTGTTAGTTAGACATAAATTACTGTTTAATCTACAATGCCCTGTTATAATTCTAAATAGAGCCACTTCGCTCTTCCTCCCAGGGCCTTGGATGATGTCAACATTGTCAACTGTAGGGCATACGTCTCAGATTTTTTGCCCATTTGTTTCATTTGCCAACAGTTCTTGCCATTCCTTCCTTAGCTCAATTTTGATTAGGTGTTTAACTTCTTGTTTGCTTAAGGGAATTCCTAGGTTCATGATTAATAGCACTTTTTTTCCTATTTGTCAGCTAATTTGTTGCCTGCTATCTCTACATGTGCCGGGATCCATGCTATTACGGTGGTTATATGAAACGGTGACAGTTCAGTTATTAGCAGCAATATTTCATTAAAGATATTGTCATTTCTGCTAGCAGACTTATCACTGTAAAATTGTCTGTGGCCCTGATAAGGCGTCACACAGGTTGGCTACAGCAGCTGACCACACATCTGAAGTCCAATTTAGTGCCAGTATAATCCCTGTTAGCTCAGCTGTAAAGACTGATACAAAGTTAGTTGGCTTTACGGCTTTCTTGAGTCTGAGTGAGGCACACTGAGAGCTGTTCCCACTCTTCCTGTACTTTCCTCGTTGGAGCCATCTGTATATATTTGGCAATAGTGTCCCCGCTTGTCACCAATATATTGATTTGCTATATCTTGTATATTTATCAGTCTTCTCTCTTTACTTATTTCACTGTATAATTCTATGTCTATCTTGGGGCGGCAGGGGAATTTTCCAGTGAGTATTTTCACATAACTATAGATTTTGGTGTCTTTCAATCCTCTTTTCATTAAGATCCTTTATCCACTTCTGTAGTCTACTCACAAGGGGAATTTTGACAGTTTTTTGTCTTCCACTTAATTCCCAATGATCATTATTTATTAGCTTTGTGTTATCATCTTTGCTATTACATAGTACTTTGGCCCAAAAGTTTAAGTCTCGGAGCTTCATTCTAAGAGTGATAGGCATTTCACTGGCTGCTATTTGTAGTACATGAAGAGCAGGGCCGGTGCAAGGAAGTTTCGCGCCCTAGGCGAAACTTCCTTACATCAGCCCTGCTTGCCCCCCCCCGCCCCCCCCGGCAGCCAGCTAATGCGTGCCCCCCCCCCCCCGGCAGCTCCCTTCCCCCGTGGGCCGTGGCGGCTCCCCAACACACACAAACACACACACATACACCCCGCAGCAGCTAGCCTCCCGCCCGCAGGATGCGGCAGCCTCCCCCCTGCCCGCGGCAAGCCGCCCCCTGCCTCCCAGTTCCAGAGGCTGAGCGTGGAGCCAGGAGGCAGGAGGCAGCTGCCCGCTGCCCCCAAAATCCTGGTGCCCTAGGCAACTGCCTAGGGTCGCCTAGTGCAAGCACCGTCCCTGATGAAGAGGTGTAGTAATGAAGGCACCACGTGTGATATGCGGTGCCTGTATTTAGATATAGTCTAATTTTCTCAGATTCCTTTCGTTGATGATCCAAAGGCCTGGCATCTATACTCAATAATAGGTCTAATTAACGCTTTGTATAGTATTGTCACCATTTTCTTATCTGCTCCTCAGAATGTTTCAGAGATACTTTTCAGTACGTTAATTCGGCATTTTCACTTTTCTTTAATATTTTCAGTATGGTCCCTCTAAGTGAGCTTATCAAATATCACACCTAAGAATTTTTAATTTTTCACTATATTTAGCTGTACATTCTGTCGGTATAAATTTGCAACATTTTGGATTTTCCTTTTTTGTGAAGCTCACTCCCTTAATTTTGCTTAAGTAAAATTGGAAAGCTCCACCTGTTTTGCCTTTATGCACTTAAGTGCATTATTGATTCTTTTGGCAGCTCTTTCAAGGTTTCTGCTTTTGGTCCTTATGACCAGTCTTGGCCCTGCTTCCCCAGCAGCAGGTGTTTGGGTGTGAGGGGCAGTGCTTACCTGGCGGGGGGGCGGGGGGGGGCACAGGAACTCCCCTCCCTCAGTTCCTAGCTCCACGTGCTGCCTCTGCCCACAGGCACTGCCCCCACAGCCAATGGGAGCTGCAGAACCAGGGCATGGAGCAGAGCAGAGGCAGCATGTGGAGCTAGGAGCTGGAGGTCACCACTTCCTAGGAGCTGCGTAGGGAACTTGCCCCAGCCTCGCCAACTCCTCCTGCCCTGGCCATGATGCCCCTCCCCCTGAGCACCCATGGTGCCCCCTCAGCCACAACCTCTCCCCCCCCCCGAGCCACCCGTGGCACCCCTGTGAGTCCCGTCCCCCCCAAAGTTTTAGTCAGGGGTATATAGTAAAAGTCATGGACAGGTCACAGGCCATGAATTTTTGTTTACTGCCCATGACTTTTACTAAAAATACCCATAACTAAAACGTAGCCTTACATATGATACAGTTGTCAGCAAATAACATGATCCCTATTCCTGTACTCAGCTCCTTAGGGAGGTCATTTATCATGATGTTAAAGAGGGTTGAGCTAATTCCATTCTCCTGTGGAATTCCATTTGCAACTGAATATATGTTGGAAAAAGCTTTCCCTATTCAGACTTCTGTAGGTCTTTTGTTTAAGAAGTCCCTTATCCATCTGTACATTTTCCCCATAACATCCATGGATACCACTTAATGAAGTAATCCCTCTCTCCATAACACAGCACAGGCTTTCTCTATGTCCAGGAAAGTTATTATTGTGAATTATTTGGTTCTCAGGTTTTTTTGTGGTTCTGTCTCTAACCTTACAGTGTGGTCGATCTCACTCTTACCTCTTCTGAACCCACTTTGCATTCCATCTATGAATTTATTTCTCTTTGGGTGTTGTACCACTAATCTCTCCCTTGCCATTCTTTCCATTGTTTTACCTCAACATGCTGTGAGGGCAGTGGGTCTTTGTGTCGAGTCTTGAGCACAACTTACCTGACTTCCTCTCTGGGACAATAATTGTGTGTTTCCAGTCCTTAGATATTTCACCTTTTTGCAATATTTTGTTATATAATTTTAGTAGCACCTCAAGCTTCCTTCACTTAAGTGTTTAAGCATTTCAAAGCTTATTTTGTCCTTGCCTGGTATGGTGCTTTTGCTGCTTATTACCATTGTTTGGAGTTCTCTCCCACTAAAGTTTTCATTTAAAATAATATCCACATCCTCCTTCCATCTCTTCAGCTTCTCACAATTATCCTTAAAGAATGTTCTTTTCCTCTCCCTGATTTGTCCTCTGATCCTCATCTTTACTTTTTGAAACGTGTGACCAGAATTTATATTTTTTCTTTGTTGGAGCTTATTACTCCATGTCCTGCAATTGTGGCTCTTACTCTTTATTCCATTTAATTTGTTTAAAAAAACCGATGCAGCAGAGGTATATATTTACTTTCCTGCAGTCTGTTTCCCAGCTTTCTCTTTTTGCCCTTTTTATAGCCCTTTGTGCACCTGCCTTGCTTTTTAAAAATATTTTATGAAGTCCTCACTATTGAAGGAATTTTTTGCTTTTCTGTATGCCTTATTCCTTTTCCTAATTACCATTTTACATTCCTTGTTCCACCATGAAACACTTTACTTAAAGATAGGAAGTGTTCATATCCTAGGAATAGCTAGGCTGGTTGTCTTTAGAACACCCTTAGTAACATCACTACGGAATTCCTCAATATCTTCATTTAATACTTTGCTCAATCACATATGCCTCACTTTTGTTTTTAAAGAGTTTTTCATTTGCCTTTTTTTTTTTAAGATTCCAAGTGGAGATATTATCCCTGTCTTCAGTGTTCCCTTTTCCTTAATATGTAATTAATGTTGGGAAGTGGTCTCTATGCAGTCCTTTCTCTTTATACATTTCCCAGCTGTGTTTACTTGCTATGGTCCTAGAAGCAATTCCCAGATCCAGGCATGAGAATAGGGTTGCCAGGAGTCTGGTGTTCGAGTTGGTGGCGCGGCGGGGCTAAGGCAGGCTTCCCAGAAGCAGTCAGCATGTCCCCGTGGACCCTAGGTGCAGGGGTAGCCAAAGAGGCTCCACACGCTGCCCCCACCCTGAGCGCTGGCTCCAGGGGTTCCTGACCAAAGGGAACTGCGGGGGCGGTGTTTGCAGACGAGGGCAGTGAGCCGACCCCCATGGCCTCTCTACCTAGGATCTGGACATGTCGGCCGCTTCCAGAAGCCACCTGAGGTAAGTGCCGCCCAGAGCCTGCACCCCGAACCCCCTCCCACACCCCAACCCACTGCCCCAGTCCTGAGCCCTCTTCCACACTCAAACTCCAAACCCCTCGGCCCCAGCTGGTGCTCCCTCCTGCACCTTGCAACCCTCATCCCCAGCCGCACCCTCAGCCAGAGCCCTTACACCCCCACACCCCAAACCCCTGCCATGCCTGGAGCCCCCTGCTGTACCCTGAACTCCTCATCCCTGGCCCCACTCGAGCCCGCACCCCCAGACAGAGCCCGCACCGCCACAACTCTCTGCCCCAGCCCAGAGCCCCCTCCTTCATCCTGAAACCCTCATTTCTGACCCCACCCCAGAGCCTGCACCCCCAGCTGAAGCCCTCACCTCCCCTGCACCCTAAAACCCTGCCCCAGCCCAGAGCCCCCTCCTTCATCCTGAAACCCTCATTTCTGACCCCACCCCAGAGCCTGCACCCCCAACTGAAGCCCTCACCTCCCCTGCACCCTAAAACCCTGCCCCAGACCTGACCCCCACCCACAACCCAAACCCCTCATCCCGAAAGCCCGCACCCCCAGCTGGAGCCCTCATCCCTCCTGCAGCCCAACCTCCTGCCCCAGCCCAGTGGAAATGAGGTACGATGGGGAAGAGCGAGTGACAGAGGGAGGGGGGAAAGGAGTGAGTGGGGGTGGGGCCTTGGAGAAGGGGCAGGGCAGGGCAAATGTGTTTGGTTTTCTGCAATCTCAAAAGTTGGCAGCCCTACATGAGAAGCTTCCAGTAGCTGTATTTAACCTGGTAGGTGCTCCATTTCATGTTACTGAATTATTGTCTTCAAAAAATTACTCTAAACATTTTCCATTTTTATCATTTTTCTTCCCCACAATCTATTGTGACTATTCAGATCACCACAGATAAAGATATGGCATGTGACATGTGCAATTAATTCTTTTAGGCCCATAGCCTTTAGTTTCCTGCATGGGTTATAGACATTATAAAATCGTAGAAATACTAAATTGTTTTGTGTCGATATTTATTATAGTATTATACTCAATATTAGCCTTTTAACCTCTGCTTCAAGGTGATTCAGGTTTTCCTTAATGAAGGTGCAGAAACCGCCACCTTTTCCTATTGTTCTATCCCGTCTATATATACCACATCTAGGGAATTCATAGCCTACTTTTTCTATTAGCCCAGTCTCCTGTATGCATATACATCAGGATTTGTTTTCATATCAATAGTATTTTTCTTTAATTCCTTACACTATGGGCATTTAAGATGAAATAGGTTAAAATTCGTTTAATCTTTAATATTCCCTTCACTTAGGAAAGCATGAAGTCATTGCACCGATAGATTGCTAGCTCGTAGGTACTTTACAGCAGCTTTTATTATAATTCTTATTTTCTCTGTTTTCTTTCCTGTTTGAGATGTACAATTCAGTACTTCAATAATAAATGCAATGACTCTCTGTTCTGTAAGTAGCATGTCACATCTCCTTTTACTCCAATGTCACTTGTTACTTCCTTCCCATTATTTTGTTGCTGGCTATTCCCTTTCTCTATATCAGGTTTTCTCTTTTCCTCTTTTAGATCTCTTGTAGTAGCTTCTGATTAAGATATTATTAGGGAGGGATTTTGGTTTATTTCTCTAGCTTGCTTTGCCTCAGTACATCTTTTATATGCTGAACTGTTTTCCTCCACAATTAAAACGTTTTTGTTCTGTCCCTTCCTCACAATCATCGTATGAATGTTCACCTCCACACTTACTGCATTATATTTTCTCTCTGCAGTTATTTTCTGTGACCAAATCTTTGGCACCTGTTGCTTTTCACAGGCGAAGGAATATAGGGTATATTCCATAATATTTGGTATCCTAAAGTTACTGTATGTGGTAGCATTCTTTCCTTAAATGTGACCAGCCCAGCTGTCAGGGGTTTGCTACCACCTCCTCTTCTGCTCATTAGTCTCTTAGCCATTATCACCTGATCTTTACCTATTCAGTGGTTTATTCTTCTGACATTTCATCAGGCATATCACATACTACTCTTTTTGTTTCTGTGAGGAATTTAGGCAGCTAACAGATTTTTTAATTTTACCTAGGCTAGCATGCTTGTCTTAAGGAGCTCCCACATGTTTTTTGATCCACTCTGCAATCTTCAGGGGGTCAATATCCCTTATCTTTATTCCCTTAACAAGGGATTTTACTATTATGTAATTTTCTCCATTTCCCCTTCCTGCCCTCTGCCAGTGACAGCTCAGCCAGCTAGTAGCCTAATGAGTCCTTTGTCAGCAGCCCAACCCAGCCATTCATCTCAAACGTTTGCTCCAGCCTACCCAGCAGACCTCTTCTGTTCTCAGCTTGCTGGCTTTATACAAGTTCAGCCAGTCTCTGCCCAGCTGGACTTCATCATCGATTGGTCCTTCAGGCCCTGGCTCTCCCACAGTACAGCCTATCAGGTTAATTGTCTTAATCTGCTCTGCCTTGTGTGGGTTGGACACCCCTTCACACCTTGTGAAGTGGGAAAATTTTTAATATTTCTTTTGGATCCTTGGAGGGCGGGAGAGGGCAGGAGGATAGATCAGTGTACAGTATGATTTATATTGCCTTATCAGAATAGATACTATGGTGATAAACACCATAGCAAATTCCTTGGATTCCTTCATTTGTTCATATCTTTTCTGCCATTATCTTTTCTCAGTAGCCACTGACATGGTGGATTGCTGGACTCAGCTACACTACTTGGAGAACAGGATATTTATCCTGAGAGTCACTAGAAAGTGATACTTAGTGACTCTGTGAGATCCAACTTGGAGAGGTATGGCTTTGATTAGATATTACATAGATATGTATTTGGCTCACTTTTTACTTTGAAGTGGTCATATGGTGTCTCATACACACAAGTTTAATCTGATTTGGCCTATTTAGGTCTTTGGACATCCAGTACACATTTGAGAGCAACTTGACAGTCTCCTATAAGCAGGGAATTGTATCTGAAAGATGTTGTGAAGGTCTTATGTTCCACAATTCTTGTTGTGCATTTAATTTCTTCACACACAAGATACTTTTTAAAACATTTGCATATACGTTTGAGCCTCCACTGCATTGTTCTAATGAAAATTTTATAGCAAACATGCTGTGCTCTTAAGATTTTTAATAGATGCACTTTTCTGGTGGTCTGAAGGCTAAATAAAACAATATTTATTAAGCAATTTTGCATTAAACTGTAACCACAGAAAAATATGCATCTTCTGATATTTGCCACTGGTGTGCAGTGTAGACTTAGAAATGCCTCTGTAGAGAGTGATAGTTCTTTTGTCATTAAAACAGAAAGAATTTTCCCTTTCTGGTAGTTGGAGTATTAAAGCATATCTACTCTAGTTGGTCTAGTTTAAAAAAACAGTCTGATTCTCAGTCTAGGTCCCACTGGAAATGATAAATCACTAAAATTGGCAATTGCTGGCACTCTCATTAGCAGTGCCAGTATCAGCAGAGATGCTTGAAATTGACTGGATATGGAGACTAAACTAGTATCCTTCACCCTTAGGTTGATGCACATTTTCAGAGCAATATTAGAAGCTAGATTTTGCTGCTGCTCTTTCTTTTCAGGAGAAAAAGTAGGAAACCCAGAACTCAGTCACCAGAGTTGTTCATCTTGCACTAGAAATAACCCACTCATAAAAAAATCTTTGAACACAGTTGAAAAAAAAAGTATTCTTCCAAACTCTCTCTGTATTTTACATTATAGCTTATGGCTATTTTTACTTCAATATCTTGGTCGTAGAGCTGTAATACTATCTTGATGTACTTTCCTCATGGTAAAGAAGAGACAGGACTCCAATGTACTGAATGAGATCCTGTGTGTTGATGTTTACATCCTCAGCTAGTACAGATGGGTATAACTCCACTACAGCCAGAGTGGTTATATCCCTCTACTATCAAAATGTATTTGTGTATCCTTGCAACCTAGCTCATCCCTACGAATTTTGCACAAGGTATACAATATTAAAAAAAGCAAGGAGCATATTTAGCCTTTCCTTAAAAAGTCACCTTCATTGGAGCTCAATTAATATGAAGACATTGAATTAAATATGGTATTCTTCAACTAATAAGTGCTTTAGGGAAGAGGCTGAAGGAGATACATTCAACCACATAATGAGTTTATTTCTTTTTCTCAGTAGTCCTTTAAGAAGTTCCATCGCCACTTATATCATCTCAGATATCAGCTACAAAAAAGCACTATATCTAAGCAGTTCAACCTCCTAATGGCTGAAACCTAAAGTGGTCTTGTTCATTTGTTGGTCCTACAGGGCTTGTGACCTGCCCTTCTTTCAGCTAGTCTCAGAGTTTGTTTCTTCATTTAAAATCACTAAATATGTATTCAAAGAAACTAATGCTCTAAAAGAGGGAAAGATCACAGAAAACAGAGAAAACAATTAACCAGAATGAAAGAAACTGTAAAATGGCAAGTGTCTGAGCAAGAATCAGTGGCCGACTGATAGTCAGCTGAAGAGTAAATTAAAGCTTAGTGACTTGATTCTCAATTGCCACACACCTTTGTGTAGTCATTTTTGTCTGTGATGTAGCATCGACAAAACCAATATAGTAGCAAGTTACAGCCATTTTGCATTTGTTTAAATGACTACACAGTGACTGCATTGGATCAGAAAGTGAAATAGAAAAGAGCAGTTACAGAGTTGAAAAGAATGAAGGACAAAAAAGAACAAATTCTCGTGCTGCATTAAAATAGCATAGTGTTTGTTTCAATTCAGAAACATATAAGGGAGGGCTTTCTGTGCTTTTTGATGTGCAATGAAAAGAATTACTGTCCACTCTAAGGCAAAGCTGCAACCATTCTCTCGGTTGCATTTGCCTGTTTTGGGCAAAAACAGCAATGTATAATTATTAGCATATTTTATTGTTTATTTAAGCAGTAACTGTGTATTCTGTGCTGTACGGAACTCAAATAATTTCTGCCCTCACTAGTTTACAATCTAAATAAGACTGACCATGAATAGCCTACACACATTGGACACCTCAGAAGCATGAATGATTAGGAATATTTCTTTTAACAGTTTTGTCACTGATGACTTGTTTACAGTGCAGAAATGACTTTTTAGGAGACATTTGAATTAGGATAGGGTTTTTTAAATTGTATTTATTTATTTCAAAATGTTTTCAATAAAGTGAGGTTTCTGGTTCAAATACTTCATTCAAATTTGCCTTTCAGAATATTTTGCCATATTCACTTAGTTTGCTGCTTTGAAAAATGTCCCTACCAATAAACTCATTTGCTATTATTGAAAAGATTAGTATTAACTTGGGGAAATGAATATGTATTAATCAATGAGTTATGCTCAGAAAATTTATAATGAATTAATTCAGTGTGCACAAAATTATACCAGGTTGGAATATATATCACTTGGTTTAAGGCACCTAGTTCTAATACTTTGCACTTCCTGTAGTAGCTGTCTTCCATCTATTCTTGCCCAGACCAGGATGAGGATAATTATTAGAGTTGGTTTGGAAAAATTCTATCAACATTTTTTTGAAGAAAAATGCCTCCCCCCCCCAAAAAATATTTTTTTCTGGGTTTTTGATGGGAAAACTAAAATCCCCAAATCTTTTTGGTTTTTGAAAACATAATGTTTTTCGGTTTTCTAAAATAAAACCCCAATCTCTTTTCTTTTTCTTTTTCTTTTTTGGTTGAAAAAATGAAAAAAAATCCTGTGAAAAACATAACCCTTTTTTTCATTTCTTTCAAAAGTTTTCATTGAAAATATTGTTTTCTGATCAGCTGTAGTGATCATATCTGGCTTGATTATGGAGCCCTTATTCACCCCGGTGAGCACTTACTTTGTGAGCAGACTTATTGATTTAAGTAGGATTATTTGTGTAAGTGCTCATCCATGTAAGTATGCATTGCCCAACCTACCCCTGGATGTTAAACCTATCTATTCATGAATTAGCGTAAGCAACCACTTGCTTGCCTAGGATCCTACACCATTTTCCACTGAGGTGGAGTTTACATTATTGACTTAACAGGACAGCCAGACATTGTTGATTGTGTTTAATTATATGGATACACAAGCCATAAAGGGAACTAAACTTCAATATTGTATGCTTACGGAGAATTTTAGATTCACAAGAGACTTAAGCTATGGCTACACTTGCAGCTGTAGAGCGGTTTGAGTTAAACCACCCTTCGGAGAGCGCACTAGGGAAAGTGCTCCAGTCTATCCACACTGACAGCTGCAAGCGCACAGGTGTGGCCACATTTGCAGCACTTGCAGCGGCATTGGGAGCAGTGAATTATGGGCAGCTATCCCAGCGTTCAAGTGGCTGCAACATGCTTTTCAAATGAGGGGGGTGGGGTGGAGTGTGACAGGGAGCATGAGGGAGAGAGAGAGAGTAGGTTTTTGGAGTGCTGACTGTTTCAGCTTGCTATCAGACCCCCTCCCCCCCCCCCCCCTCGCCTCTCACTCACAGCAAATATATACTGATGCAGATAAGCAGCCGAGAGAAGATAAGCAGCCGCTGTTTGAAACGGAGCTTTGAAACCACACTTCCGCATTCCTCAGCCGATTTCACAACAAAGAGAAGAGAGGATTAATCTTAATGGAATTATGGGATAGCTTCCGGAGGTCAATCACTGCGTAATAATGTTATTCCCCGTTTACACTGGCCCTGGAGCGTCTCAGCCAAGACGCAACAGCTGTTAATCCTCTCGGGGAGGTGGAGTACGAGGAGCGCTCCAGCCAGGGAGTTACAGCGCTCTGCATGCCTTGCCAGTGTGGACGGGTAGTAAGGTAGAGCGCTCTAGGAGCCTTTATTGCGGTATAAAGTGCAAGTGTAGCCAAGCCCTTAGTGACCCTCCCCAGCTGGTGGCTTTGTGCATGTCTTTGAAAGGAAGATTTGGAAAGACCCGTGACTCATGTCACATTCCTGATTTCAAAAGGACCTTTCCATGAGCTCTGAAGAAACCACAGATGGATCATCAGATAGTGCTTGTCCATAACTTCAAGTATCTAGTACTGTGACAATTTGAAGGTAGTTTCTCTCTGCTCCTGGTATCTAGAATATAGACGGAAACTACACAATCCACAAGAATTTTCAGAGCTGGGTTTAGGAAAAAGTACATATACCTGCTGCCTATGTAAGTTTACTACCACATCTGCTTGACTAAGTGGGTAGGATGAAGAAAAGTTGGTCAGATTTGTTTCATTGTGGCTATTGAAATAGAAGGTGCTTTTTTCAGACAGCTATAATGTACAGAGAAGAGTTGTATTACTGTTGGAGCAAAGAGAAAGCTTGGGAGGTTAGAGGTGAGAGAGCCAGCCAAGTATTGTTCCTGTGTTTAATTTGTAACATGAATTTGCCTTTTCAGCCTGCATGTACTGACTGACAGTGAGATGAGGGCCTTGGAGCTGTTGCATTACATCCTGTTTCCTTAGATTCTAGTTAATCAAAGGATTCAATTTTAGGTAAAATTAATTAATGGTATTTTGTTTAGATAGAGTCAAATTCTGCCCTCAGTTACACCCATGGAACCCCGCTTATTTCTACGAACAATGAGGAGAATGAAGTTGGGAAATGATCCAAAGCCCACTGAAGTCAATGTGAGTCTTTTCTGTTGTTGTCAATAGACTTTGGATCAGTCCCTAAATGAGTTTGAATGGATGGTAAATTCTGACCTCTTGTACGTTCTTCATGGGCAAGTATCACTTTGCGACATGGAAAAAAAATTAACATTTATTCACATGATCCTACGTAGAACAAGAAGGAAGTGCTCAGTAAACCACACAAGCGCAGTCTGTGCCACCTCTCCTGGTGGTTGGCCCACTAAAGGATGGCGATCACCTGCTGTTGCTACTCACTTATCTAGTTACTCCTTTAAGTCAAGTGGTCCAAGGTCTGTCTGAAGAAGCTGGGTTCACACCCAGAAGATGACCCACATAGTAAGGTCATATACCCACATGCCCCAGCCATCTTCTCCCTCAATTCCAGTCACCAATGGCTCACCGTACCATTTTTTCTCTTAGAAGGCCTGATCCTGCCTTTCTTGCTGGGTAAAACTGAGTAAAATGCCCATTGATTTCAGGGGTCAGTAAGGAATATATGGTTGGCTCACAGATAGAGGTTGAAGCAGAATATTGCTTAACTCGGGCTTTTTCACAGCACAGTCTATCAATTAAAGAGAAGGGGATCATTACAGCAGTACTAGGGAACTGCACTGTGTTTTACAAGACATAGTTATACTCTCCTCTGCTTCTCTTCAAGCAACCTCAATGCAACACCTTTCACACTGAATTTGCAATAACCTCAAGTCAAACTGGCAGGTGATTAGATGCAAGTCATTTGTTATGATCACAGATGACTTTTGTGCCTGTGAGGAGCAATGACTGCAAACTCTATTGTGGCTTTATAATAGCTAATACTGAAAGGAATGAGTTCAGGCTGCTAAACTCTCTTCATTTTGAATTGCAAGAGAGATCAAAAGCATGTAATAGAGTGAAGAGCCAAGTTGTTAATTTATGGAAGTGAAACAGCACATAAAAATATCACTATCTGTAAGGAATAGGGTTTGTTAGGCTATATTTGGAAAAACGATTTGCCCCTTTAAACTAGTTCTGGATGGTTGGCTGACTGAAAGTGTGTGTGTGGAGGGGTGGAGAAGACGGGGGAGGGAGGGAATTAGTGGGAATGCCAGGAAAATATCTCCACATAATATTTCAGTGTTTACACCTGGCTTGATAGTTTATAATTAAAAATTTATGCCATGTTTGGTTCTCTTTCTGCTTGTGAATTGTCCATGAATAGATTGTGACTTTTTCAAATCTATTTGTTCTGAATTATTGGCAGAATAATTTATATAAATAATTTTCGATTATCAGCAAAACTTTTGTTGCAACAATTTGATATTAAAGTTGTTTTGATTGGACACACACAGCTCATATGGAATGTTTGTGTTTCCTGACTGGAGGAGTGTAACTCTTAGAATCAAATATCTTATGATTACAAATTTGAAATTATGCTTTTGATTATATTCTGAAATATTCAGTTAAGATTTTGCTGCTTCAGTGAATATGCCTGCCCATAAACTCATTTACTAGGATATTCATGAAAAGAAAACACAAAAGAGGAGCAAACACATTTTAAAGAGAGTTTCTTTCAAAATTTAAAATTAATATTTTCAGATTTTTTCCCCACATTTGCCCTGCTGTATGTAGTGCCATGTAAGGTCATGCAGACTGAAAAATTCCCTCTTATCAATTTTTTTTTTTTATCATCCAGTGGTGATGAGTCTAATGCAAAATTAATGATCTGTTGTGTGACTCTGAGAGTACCCATTACTAATTTTGGCAAGCTTGTGCCACAGTAACACCATACTCAACATATAGACCTATTGAAATAGATAGGACTGTGAAGTATGGGACTTCCCAATAAGAGTAAGGATGCCATAAACTAGCCTTTGTTTACAATTAGTTATACACCACAGCTGAAGAGAGAGAGACAGGATTCAGCTTTGCTTTTCCCCAAAGGCTATCACACTTTTCAGAGCCCTCCCATGGAACTATTCTTAATTTAAATAGTTTTAGAGGCCTTCTGGTGCCGGGATGCCTTTTCCCTTCAGAGTTAAGTCCCTAGCTCTGGAAGAAGGGCAGGAGGAGAGCATTTTACAGAAGGTCTCTTGTGGCATGCCTGGGAAAGAGGGGCCCTGTTACAATTTATGATCTGTGATACTGTGACCTACCCGGGATACAATCCAGACTAATGAGTAGCTGTGTCACCCCTGCCCTCTAACTAGGGGTGTATTTCATAATTCTTTGCTGCTGTAGCCTCCAGCCTGGACTGCCCACAAACAGCCTCCAGTATGCAACATGCAAGTCATTCCCGTGTGTGTGTGTGTGTGTGTGTGTGTACGCGCGCGTGCGCACGCTCCAGCCAGCCACAACTTTGCTTTCAACAGCCTTGGTTATTTTGCAGACTGTCCCCAACAACCCCTTACCACCCCCAGTCTTACAATTTTCCCCAGAAATGAATGTCTTGTACTGCCCAGCCCTCTCCTGGACAATGCAAGCTTATATAAAGTCTGTTATTTTTTTAATAGAAATAATAAGCATACAAATTGCCACCCCAAATGGAGTTTCTCAAACACTTCAATTTAAATACACTGGATTAAACAATACAACAAGTTTATTAATTATAAAAAGAGAGATTTTAAGTGAGTACACGTAGTGAGGCATAAAGATCAGAAATGGTTACAAGAAAAATAAACATAAAACACAACTGGTGCCTAATTCAGCAAACTGTGTTCAATTCAAAGCAAAGTTCTCACCACATGCTTTCAGCAGCCGTACTAACCAAACTTCTTAGTTCAGGGCCCCTTCTTCCAGAATCCAACTAATGCTTCCTTTGTTGCTTCAGGTGCCATAAACACAATGGTCTGTGTGGGGAGAGCCCTGGAGAGGGTTTCCCTCCTTTTTATAGTTTCAGTTCCCCCATTTGAAAAACTTTGTCTCCTGGTATCAAGCTGCAAATAAGTCTATTTTGAAGGATGTTCCCAGTGACTTTTTTCTCACCCGTTTGAGCTGTTTTCTTCTCCCCTGCCTGCTTGATAGCTGTTTTCTGCTTAAATGCAAATTAAGCAGAGCACATGGTCCTTTGTTTAGGACAGACCTCTTTTCCAACTTCTGCTTGGGTAGGGCTGTGGTTTGGAACATGTGCTAATAACACCATACAGGTAAATCTTATAACTTCACAAACAGTGTTGCCACACGTGTATTTTATCAGGATGATACTGAACAGCAAATTATGAGTTTTCAAATGATTCCTTACAAGACATACTTTGTACAAAGATTATTACAATAGTGTGTAAGGTGTGAATACAGGGGTACATTCTGTCACAGATACTTACTCAGGAGGATAGCTTGCCTGTCCCTATATGTGAATTTTATTGCAGTTGGGTGAGGTATAAGAATCACTTCATTGTTTGTGGTAGCTTAGATCTTTACAGTTAGCTCATACTGCTAGTGATTATGAATAGTGAACATAAGCTGTTTTGGGGATCTGGCATCCCAATAGAAGGATTTCGAATCTCCAAAGCAGTGGGAGCCAACATGTCAGCCACCCTCTACAAAGGGCTATGCAGGACATCAGAACATGGATTACATTGCTCTATAACCAAAATGCTTCTGAAATATAGTCAAACTTTACTAATTCTGGGTCACTGAGAACGAAAATGATGCTTAAAATTGTTGATTGGCTCTAGTTTTCAAGACATGCTATTGGGCCAGTATATACGACCCTTGACTTGGGAATGGCGGAGGATAAGTGAGTTATAAAGGGAAGGGATCTCAATTTAAACCAGAAATGACTAAAATACATCTTTGACTGGATCTATGAATAAATCTATGACTGGGTTTGGACAGTACTTGCTTTTTAGTCAAAACAATGAATGATGCAATCTGAAGCTGGTATTACGTCATACATGATATGAATTGCATCATGTTATTCCTAGAAGTCATGGATGATGAAATCATAACGAAGCTTACATCACTCTGCTGAACAAATTGCCCTATATCAGCTCTAGAAATCATACAGTCTCGTGCTCTCTTATTTATCAGTGTTGTGACAAAGTTCCTCCTCTATCTTGGTGAGTCCTGCACTTATTGGCGGATTTTTCTTGCCTCAGAGAATCTTCCCCTCTGGTAGAACCCACAGTAAGACTCCTCCTGTGTCTGATCAGAAGTTGGGAGGTTTGCCCAACACCTTTGTTATGCTCACTGCAGCACCTTCCTCCTGATGGTCTGTTGACGCTTGTACTCCTCAGTCCTCTAACTCTTCTCACTCTCAACTCCTTGTGTGCCTCTTGCTCCCAGCTCCTCGCACGCACACCACAAACTGAAGGGAGCTCCTTTTTAAACCCAGGTGCCCTGATTAGCCTGCCTGTCTTAATTGATTCTAGAAGGTTCTTCTTAATTGGCTCCAGGTGTCCTAATTAGCCTGCCTGCCTTAAATTGGTTCCAGAAAGTTCCTGCTTGTTCTAGTGCAGCCCCTGCTCTGGTCACTCAGGGAACAGAAAACTATTCATCCAGTGGCCAGTATATTTGCCTTCTACCAGACTTCTGTACCCCACTCGTCTGGGTCTGTCACAGTGTTTGATTTTGCAAAGGGACACATTTCTGTTTAGCCAAAGTGAGCAGAGATGCCTCGTACTTGTGTGACCAGTGCAGATAACTTCTGCTATGTTTGTGGTGAAGTGACTTTTGCATCACAAAAGCGCAGTATAACCACTATGGTTAAGAAAGCCTATCAACTTTATTTTGGCTGCAAAATTGGAGATCAGGACAAGAGGTGGTCCCCACACATATGCTGCAACACTTGTGCAACAAATCTTCGCCAGTGGTTGAACAGGAAAAGGAAATCTATGCCTTTTGCAGTGCCAATGATTTGGAGAGAGCCAACAGATCGTACCAGCAATTGTTACTTCTGCATGGGGCCTCCAGTTGGGAAAGGTGTGTCAAAGAAGAAAAAGTGGACTGTGCATTATCCAAACATTCCATCAGCTATACGCCCAGTACCCCACGAAGAAGGACTGCCGGTTCCTGATGCACCAGAATCATTCTCACTTGAGTCAGACGAGGAAGAGGATGAAACTTCTGGTCCTGAACCATCAATGTCACAGGTCCCACATTTTCTCCCATCCTCCTCCTCTGAACCACACCTCCTAACACAAGATGAACTGAATGACCTTGTCAGGGATTTGGAACTACCCAAGAGTAAGGCAGAGCTTTTGGGCTCCAGACTACAGCAGTGGAATCTCCTGGCAGGTGATGTTAGGGTTTCCATGTTCCGTGACCGTCAAAAGGATCTTGTCCCATTCTTCTTCATGGAAGGTGATCTTGTAGCCTGCAACAACATCGATGGTGTGATGGCAGCCCTCAACATTGTTCACGATCCAGATGAGTGGGGACTGTTCATTGATTCACCGAAGATGAGTCTTAAAGCTGTTTTACTGCCTAATGGCAATGTTTTTCCATCAATTCTAGTTGGTCATGCAGTCCATATGAAGGAAACCTATGACAACATGAAACAACTTTTGAGGTGCATAAACTATGACCAACATCAGTGGCAGCTTTGTGGCGATTTGAAGGTTGTTGCTTTCTTGCTTGGTCTGCAGACTGGATACACAAAGTGCTGCTGTTTTCTCTGCAAATGGGATAGTCGTGCAAGAGATTCCCACTACATCAGGAAAGATTGGCCACTCCGACAGTCATTGGAGCCTGGGAGGAAAAGTGTTCAGCATCCACCACTTGTTGAATCAAGGAAGATTTTGTTACCACCCTTACACATCAAGCTGGGTCTGATGAAGAACTTTGTCAAGGCCATTGAAAGCTGATTGTGTTTTGTCAAGTACCTCCGTGGAAAATTTCCAAGGTTAAGTGAAGCTAAGATAAAGGAAGGTGTCTTTGTTGGTCCTGAAATTTGTGAACTTCTTCGAGATGATGCATTTGACCATGCACTGCGTGGCAAGGAAAAAAAGGCATGGAAAGCCTTCCCGTTAGTGGCAATAAATTTTCTCAGAAACAACAAGGCAGACAACTACAGGTTGTTGGTGGAAAACCTCCTCAAGGCATACAAAAGCCTTGGTTGCAACATGTCACTAAAGATACATTTCTTGCACTCTCATCTAGATTGTTTTCCACCGAACTGCGGAGCAGTGAGCAACGAGCACGGCGAGCGATTTCACCAGGACATTGCAACAATGGAGAAACGCTATCAGGGCAAATGGAGCCCGTCAGTGCTTGCAGACTGTTGCTGGACAGTGACAAGAGATGCTCCATTTAATGAATACAAGAGACAAGCCAAGAAGCGCCGAGTAGACACTGAATAGGACTAAACTATGTACATAATAGTTTTTTGCCTTTTGTTTCATAATACATTTTATTTATATAACCCCTTTGCTGATTTTTAAAGTGTTACATAAACAGGACAGGTGAAATAGTATCACGTAAAGCAACCATAAACACATGAAAAGACCTAGATTTACAATTTATGATTAAAACTCTACTATCTACACAATATACATAGACATAAAATGTAGAAACTTAAATATCTTAGAAACAGTAGCCAATCAGTTGTTTTAATTGTCATATTTGAATTCAGCACATCAAAATACATACTAAATAGCACATTTTATCTCTGAAGCAGACGACTTCTCAAAAATTGTAGACCAATGTTATAAGCCTCTGTTCAGTTCCATCCTGTTTAGTGCTAAAGTTCTTAAATCTGCTTTATCTACCCAAAACCAGCCTCACACTTGGCCTTTGCAAAAGAGGCATTATCTTTTTAATTTCCTGAAATGTAATAAATTGTTGAGTTTTCTTTTATATGCCATCATAACTGCAATATTCTTTGACCTTTGCAGAGCTGGCCAAATAACAAACAGGCAGAGGATTCTCTTAGAATGCTGTTTATGTACACAAGAATCTCATCTGACTCCAATAAGAGAATGTAGTCAGGGAATACTATATAGAGGTTTGAGCAGACATAGATTCTATTCCCAACTGTCGATGACTCATTGTGTGATCTTGGGGGAAGAGATGGTTCCCCTCTGAGCGTAATTTCAAACTTGTGCATTAGGTATATAGTACAATATTTAATGGACACATAATTTGTAAAACATTTTGTGCCTGTTGTAGAAGGTACAATGCATTATTTATTTATTTGCTGCTACTAACTGTTGATATAAGTTCAGTTGGACAGTTCTTCTGGCAATTCTACTCTAAATTATTAAAATAATTTTAGGTATTGTCTTGTACTATACTTGAATAACATTTTTACTTGTTTAATAATAGAGGGCTGGATCATGCTCCCCCTTAGCTAAATTATTCCACAACTCATCCTGTTGAAATAAGAGGCAACTCTTGAAATTGGTGACAAGTTGAATTTGCTGAGAACACTGGCTATCATGCTGAGTAGTACCATCTCATTGTTTCCTTGTGCTCCTATGTCTGTCTATATCCATCAGTTGTATCTTGTCTTATACTTAGAATGTTATTACGTTGGGGCAGTGACCATCTTTTTCTTCCGTGTTCGTATGGCACCTAGCAGAATGGGGTCCTAGTCCATGACTGGGTCTGTTCTGCAGTACAAATAATTATTAATAAGTGAAGTGCTGTTCAGCATAAGTAAAGCTATCACAATCTGGCCCATAGTGAATTGTATGTACTGAGAAACTGAAATTCAATAGGTAAATCAAGTATCCAAGGTTGCTGCTTGTTGGTTTGGAGAATTAAGGTTCTTGTAAGACTCATCCAATTACTGTGATGCTTCTGTGCTGAAAACGTTGTTTTGCTGTGTAGCACAGGTGGAGGGTTTTGCTGACTTCAAGATCCATGCTCCCTCCCCCCCCACACACACACACGAAGGCACATTGCCCCAAAAAAGAAAAGTAGTTTTGACAACTGTTCGATAGTAGGAAAGATTTGAGCAAGTTGGACTCAACTCCCTAATAACTGACAGAGTCCTGTATGTCAGGGAGAAGATTGTCAGAGTCAGAGACTTTAAGGTCAGAAGGTACCATTATGATAATCTAGTCTGACGTCCTGCACAACTTAGACCACAGAATCTCACCCACCCACTCCTGTAATAAACCCCTAACCTATGTCTGAGCTATTGAAGTCCTCAAATCATGGTTTAAAGACTTCAAGGTGCAGAGAATCCTCCAGCAAGTGACCTGTGCCCCATGTTGCAGAGGAAGGCAGAAAAAACCCAGACCCTCTGATGATCTGCCTTAGTGGAAAATTCCTTCCCGACCCCAAATATGGCGATCAGCTAAACTCTGAGCATGTGGGCAAGACTCACCAGCCAGACATGCAGGAAAGAATTCTCTGTAGTAACTCAGATCCCACCCCATCTAACATCCCATCACAGGCCATTGGGCATATTTACTGCTAATAGTCAAAGATCAATTAATTGCCAGAATTAGGCTATCCCATCATACCATCCCCTCCATAAATTTATCAAGCTTAGTCTTGAAGCCAGATATGTCTCTTGCCCCCACTGCTCCCCTTGAAAGGCTGTTCCAGAACTTCACTCCTCCGATGGTTAGAAACCTTCATCTAATTTCAAGTCTAAACTTCCTGATGGCCAGTTTATATCCATTTGTTCTTGTGTCCACATTGATATTGAGCTTAAATAATTCCTCTCCCTCCCTGCTATTTATCCCTTTGATATATTTATAGAGAAATATCATATCTCTCCTCAGCCTTCTTTTGGTTAGGCTAAATAAGCCAAGTTCTTTGAGTCTCCTTTCATAAGACAGGTTTTCCATTTCTCGGATCATCCTAAAAACCATCCCGATTTTTGAGCATGTGTCCCGCGTCTTTTGTCCCGATTTTCAGTGTTCTTGGTTGTTTTTTTTTTTTTGCTCCACAGCTTCCGGTGGAGGCTCTTCCGTTTCCGGCGGAGGCTCTTCCATTTCCGGCGGAAGAGGATTCCACGCCAGAGGATTCCGGAGGCAGACACTTAACAACTTTTTGCTCAACAACTTTTGCTGAAGAGCCTCTTCCTTTTTTTTTTTTTTTTGCTCTGTACCTGTTCCAGTTTGAATTCATCCTTCTTAAACATGGGAGACCAGAACTCCACACAGTATTGCAGATGAGGTCTCACCAGTGCCTTGTATAACAGTACTAACACCTCTTTATCTTTACTGGAAATACTTTGCCTGATGCATCCCAAGACTGCATTAGCTTTTTTCACAGCCATATCACATTGATGGCTCATAATCATCCTGTCATCAACCAATACTCCGAGGTCGTCCTCCTCTTCCGTTACTTCCAGCTGATGCGTCCCACCTTATAACTAAAATTCTTGTTATTAATCCCTAAATCCATGACCTTACACTTTTCACTATTTTAAATTCCATCCTGTTACTATTACTCCAGTTTACAAGGTCATCCAGATCTTCCTGTATGATATCCCAGTCCTTCTCTGTATTGGCAATATCTCCCAGCTTTGTGTCATCCGAAAACTTTATTAGCACACTCCCACTTTTTGTGCCAAGGCCAGTAATAAAAAGATTAAATAATATTGGTCCCAAAACTGATCCCTGAGGAACTCCACTAGTAACCTCTCTCCAGCCTGACAGTTCACCTTTTAGTATGACCCGTTGTAGCCTCCACTTTAACCAGTTCCTTATACACCTTTCAATTTTCATATTGATTCCCATCTTTTCCAGTTTAACTAATAATTGTCCATGTGGAAGCGTATCGAATTCCTTACTGAAATCAAGGTAAATTAGATCCACTGCATTTCGTTTGTCTAAAAGATCCGTTACCACCTTAAAGAAGGAGATCAGGTTGGTTTGGAACGATCTACCTTTTGTAAAACCATGTTGTATTTTGTCCCAATTACCATTGACCTCAATGTCCTTAAATACTTTCTCCTTCAAATTTTTTTCCAAGATCTTGCATACTACAGATGTTAAACTAACAGACCTGTAGTTACCCGGATCACTTTTTTTCTTTTCTTAAAAATAGGAACTATGTTAGCAATTCTCCAGTCATGCGGTACAACCCCTGAGTTTACAAATTCATTAAAAATTCTTGCTTATGGGCTTGCAATTTTATGTGCCAGTTCCTTTAATATTCTTGGATTAAGATTATCTGGGCCCCCTGATTTAGTCCCATTAAGCTGTTCGAGTTTGGCTTCTACTTTGGATGTGGTAATATCTATCTCCATATCCTTATTCCCATTTGTCATCCTACCATTATACCTAAGCTCCTCATTAGCCTCATTAAAGATTGAGGCAAGGTATTTATTTAGATATTGGGCCATGCCTAGATTATCCTTAACCTCCACTCCATCCTCAGTGTTTAGCGGCCCCACTTCTTCTTCTTTTGTTTTCTTCTTATTTATATGGCTATAGAACCTTTTACTGTTGTTTTTAATTCCCTTTGCAAGGTCCAACTCTACATGGCTTTTAGCCTTTCTCACTTTATCCCTACATGTTCTGACCTCAATAAGGTAGCTTTCCTTGCTGATCCCTCCCAGCTTCCACTCCTTGTAGGCTTTCTGCTTTTTTGTAATCACCTCTCTGAGGTGCTTGCTCATCAATCTTTGTCTACAACTCTTGCCTATGAATTGTTTCCCCTTTCTTGGGATGCAGGCTTCTGATAGTTTCTGCAGCTTTGACTTGAAGTAATTCCAGGCCTCCTCTTCCTTTAGATCCACATGTTCTTCAGTCCAATCCACTTCCCTAACTAATTTCCTTAATTTTTTAAAGTTAGCCCTTTTGAAATAATAAACCCTAGTCACAGATCTATTTTTGTTTATCCTTCCATTTAGTTTGAACTAAATTAGCTCATGATCACTCAAACCAAGGTTGTCCCCTACAAGCCTTTCTTCTATGACGTTCTCACTACTCACCAAACCAAATATAAAATGGCATCCCCCCTTGTTGGTTCAGCAACTACTTGGTGAAGGAATCCATCAGCTATTACATCCAGGAAAATCTGAGCCCTATTATTATTACTAGCACTTTAACTTCCCAGATATAGACTGGAGGACAAGTCTCCCATGATCACACAATTTCCATTAGTATTTACTTCATTAAAAATATTAGAGGTCTCTATCCATATCCAAATCAGATCCCGGTGGTCTATAGCACACCCCAAGCACTATCCCAGGCGAGGCTGTAGTAGCTTTCTTTCCCAATGTGATTTTTTTCCCAGACTGTTTTATCCATTCCATCACTTCTTATTTCTTTACAGTCTACCTCATCATTAATATACAATGCTACTCCACCACCTTTGCCTTTATTTCTGTTTTTCCTAAACCTTCAATACCTATACTCTAGTCATGATTACTGTTTCACCCTGTTTCTCTTCTCCCTATAATATCTGGTTTCACCAGTAGCTCTAGTTCCTCCATTTTGTTGCCTAGGCTTCTCGCATTGGTATACAAACATCTTAATTTTTGCTGTTTGGCTTTGCTCACATTCTTTACCCAATGAGGCACAGACATTCTACCACCAGTATCACCTATGTAGGCTGGTATCTATACTACCCTTCCTCCTTATGTCCATTCTCCTCCCCCTGGCTGTATCCTTTCTTACTTCGTTTTCTTCCCTCTGTGTTAAAATCCGGCGTGGAGATTACCTGGACATCTTCCCCCAAATTCCTAGTTTAAAGCTCTCTTAATCAGTTGTGCCAGCCTCCATCCTAGAAATCTATTTCTCCCCCTATTCAGGATGAAGTCCATCCCGAGAGAACAGTCCTCTGTCCATGAATGCCTCCCAGTGGCCATACATCCCAAAGCCCTCCTTATAGCACCACTGCCTGAGCCATCTGTTGATCATCATAATTTCCCTTCTCTAGGAACAGGCAGAATCCCACTGAAGATCACCTGAGCCTCGATTTCCTTAAGCGTCTTCCCCAGCCTGGCATAGTCTCCCTTGATACATTCCAGTGAGCATCTTGCCGTATCATTTGTTCCCACATGAAGGACAATCAGTGGATTCTTTCCCGCTCCCATTAGCATCCTCTTCAACCTCAAATCCACATTCCGTATCTTAGCACCCAGCAGGCAGCACACCCTTCTGTTCTCTGAATCAGCTCTGGTTACAGGCCTGTCCCCAATCATGTTGTAGACCTTCCTTTTCCTGGTGATGGTGCGATTCTCCGGTCTATCCCCTGTTCCCTCTGGTTGCAAGTCCTCTCGATTCCTATTCTCCCTTGCAATCCTCTGCAACCATCCTGTATCCACCTGGGGCTCATATTTGATGTTATCGCCATTGACTCTTCTCCTTTTGCTATATGACTAGCCGCCCTTCTCTTCTTCCTTGCCCTCCCCTCTTCAGTGACCACCTTCTGTGCTCCATCTTCATTTTCAAACTCCGCAAACCTGTTCCTGAGCTCTCTTTCTCCTCACTAGCCCGTCTTTTCTTCTGCCTGGTTCTCTAAAGACTTAGTGAAGTCGCTTGCTTCCACTGTCCACTTTCCTCACCCAGCAGTCTCCCCTCAGAGTTCTTTGGTCCTGCTTCCATCTGCAAATCTGAGCGTTTCCCTTCAGCCTCTTCATGTCTTTGCTCCATAATCTGCTCGAACCCCCTTCTAAACTCAACCAGAGTTTCCACCTGCATCTCCAATCCTCGGATCTTTTCTTCCATCAGTTCTATCAGGCGGCACTTCATGCAGATGAAACTCTTTTCAGGTATCCCCTCTGGGAATATGTACATACCGCAGCTTCCACATCCAGTCATCTTCAGTGTGTCTTCCACTGCTTGGGTCATTACCACTACTGCCTCTGTATCTGTCATAGCCTTCCCACCTAAGTCCTGGTGGAAACACAAACCAAATGAAAACACCACCACCCACAGCAAAACAAACCCCCCACAAGCACCACAACACTGCCAGAACACCACACACTCCCTTCACTAGCCTCTCTGTTCCTCTGCTTGGTTCTCCTAGTTTTCTCCCCAAACTCCCCTTACAAACTCCCCTGTTTACAGCTCTATTTTCTGGCTCCTGTGCTGCTGCAGCTGTGCCACTGCCTGATTGGCTGGCTACCTTTATAGGATCCCAAATCCTAATCCTGTAGTAAAGTGTTTTTTTAAAAACAAACAACCATAATACAAACCAAACCAAACCAAATGAAACCAGCCTCAGATCATGAAAACTCTATAAATACCACACTTCTGTCATTTCAACTTTATTTAAATGAAAGGGAAAAGTCCACAATTTATAACTGTTTCAAGAGCCGTTTAAAAAGTTTTCTCAATAGAAACAAGTTACTCTTCTTTGAAATATAAACCAAATGTCTATTATTGAACCACGAAACACATGTGGGAATTAATGAACAGGCATCTTAAATTCTTGTAAAGCTAGGATGTCACTGAAGCAAATTAAGGGATGAAAGCTCTTGCTTAGCTTCAGATCTTTTGGTTAAGAATGCTCCAAAGCAGCTGCCTTGTGAGATTTAAAATTAAATTAGAAGAAATAATTGCTATAATCCCTTTGCCTAAAACAATCTTTGCCATTTACAGAGGTTTTTCAATGCAGTTTTTGTAACCTATTGCTGCTGTCACCCCTGCTGTGTTCATCTGTCATAATCCGATCGACTATAAGAAAAGCATGCTAATGTTTGTAAAAATCCCACTTGGAATGAACATCAGTGGTTCCAATTTTCCCTTGCAAAGCTGAGGAACATAAACATTCAGGTGCGGGTCTATTTGTTTCACCCCAGAGACTGTACAGATCAGGAGAAAACTAATACATGGATTTGTTTTTGTTCCATTGGATGAAAACCTCATTGTCAGTGTACAGTAGCAAAGAGAAATATTCTATGGTTTCACACATACAGAAGTGCTGATTCTTCAAGTAAATGATAGCTTGTCAGGTTCTAAGGATTTTGTTTGAGTCCTTTATCATTTTTAAAGGTCCCCTCCAAGGATTAGTTCATTCCAATTCTTTTCTTGATTGCAGTTAGAGCACACTTTAAATTCAACTAAAACCATATAGAATGTGCATATAGATTATTCTTGGGTTTGGACTATAATAATTATGTGCCGCTCAAGGCAGAAAAGAAATGCAGTTAGAAAATTAAATCATACTAATCCAATTTTAAATCTCATTTACACATAGAAATATGGCGAACCGAGCATATTATACAAGACATTTTTGTTGCAAGGTAATTTTAAACTGAGTGGAAAGGATTTGGGAAAATGATGGGCCATAATAATGGGGTTTAATATGTTAGGGGTTTTTTGGTTGTTGAATAAATTAAAAGCATTATTATCATTATTATTTGTTAATTGCCAATAGTATTCTTAATTCAAGAAATACAATTATGGACAGTCCCTGCACTGAAGAGCATTCAGCTAAAAAAGACCGATACAAATAAGATAGGATGCACTAGTATACCCAGAGAAAAAAGTTAACTTACATTTCCTCGTTACATTTCCAGTTCAGGAAACTACTTAAGTGTGTGTTTACATCGATCTCTGTTCAGGACTTAGGCCCTTTGTCAAGAAAGCACTTAAGCACATATCCCACATGTGGGTACTCCCATGACTTCAATGGGCACTAAACATGTGGTTAACTTTAGGCATGTGTGTAACCGTGGTCTTGAACATGGATGGATAGGGAGTTTCTGTCAAATTCTGAACAGTTCCAGATGTCTGGTTTCAGTTCAAGCAGCACTTTTGTTCTGTGACGAACACTGAAGATTTGTTGTTGCCAAAAGTTATTTCAGTGTTATGTTTTCGAAATTCGTCCAGGTCAGGCCACTTACATCTAAAAACTATCAGTGCCACAGGTAAAGGTGTCTTTAGTTATCTTCTCATCGGAAGTTCTGCTGGAGATTATCCAGATACAATCGGTGCTGATTGAAATGCCATGAGTGCCTTATACAGTTCCACTGATTTTTGTGAAAGTCTTTCTGAACTCTGCACTTTGCCCTCCACCTCATTATTGCTCTGAGGATAATGTGGACTTCTAGTACAATATTCAAAAACAAAATTCTGTGCAAAGAATTAAAATTGAGGCACACAATCAGATATGAGGACTTCTGGAGCTCCATGTCTTGCAAATATTGACTTTAGTTTCTGATGACCTGTGCTGATGAGATCGGTGCAAATATCGCCAACTCAAAATAAAGCCTAGTAATTGATGTCTACAATGTATGTATGTCCTTTCCAGGAAAACAAATCTATTGTTCCTTGCTGTCATGGTCTGGTGATTTTCTCCTTGTTATATACCTAGCAGCCCTCCTATTAAGGTCTAAATTTGCCTAATCAGACCAGGCCACCATATTAACTGTGTTTGAGCCCTGCACTTGTTTATACCTAAGTGTCCCTCACAAATTGTGGAGATCATCTCTTTTTGAAGTATCATAGGGATAAAAATGCCCCATCCTTTCAGAAGCAGACCACTAACCATATGAAGGGAAGTCTAGACTTGTCAATATAGTAAGAGACCAGTTGAAGTTGACTCCTTCAGTCCACGAGTCTGCCAAAGGAGAACATTTCCGGCAAGACTCATCCTTCCATTGTTGATGTCTAATTTGCTGACGTCATCTGGCAGATTGTGGAATTGCCATCAGAACAAGATCAATGTAGACTTTGACATCTTTCTCTAAAGCCTGTTCTTCTTCCATTGGTGGCTGCTTAATTGGGACTTTAGATAGAGCGACTGCTGCTATGAGTGCTTTCTCTGGTATGTGTTCAATGTTGAAAGAAAATTGCATCAGCCGTAGTCAAAAATCTTTGAAACTCAGATGGAAGGTTGTCCAGTGCTTTTGAACCCAATAATGTCAATAAAGGTTTATGGTCTGTTTCTATGTTAAAATCCAAACCAGACAGATGTGCACTGATTGTTCAGTGGCTCAAGTGACTGCTAGATCTTCCTTTCTCACTTGAGCTTACTGCTTCTTGGTTTCTGAGAGACTTCTTGATATTAATGCAATAGGTCTCTGGTCTGCTTCTTGTTTCTTGTTAATGAGCACTGCTCTTAACTAATATGAAGATGCAGCTGCCGCTGCTACTGTTATTGGACAGTTTACAGAATATCGTGCCAAAACTGGTGGAGATGTCAGTACTTTTAATTTTATTAAATGTGGTTTTGTTGTGTGCTCTGCCAGATCTGTTGTGACCACTGAGATCTCTTAAAGGTTTTGTTACATGAGGTCAATTTGATAAGAAATTCCCACAATGATTTGTCATGCCAAGGAATCTTCTTACAGCAGAGACGTCTTTGGGTTCAGGTAAGGCAAGTAAGACCTTCAGTTTGTCTGAATACAGCTGAATTCCCTGTATGAAAATTACATGTCTAACAAATTTTATCTGCTCTTTCCAAATTCACATTTCTAATTTAGAGTGAGGCCAGCTTGTTGGAAGCATCTTAAAATTGCAGGTAGTTGCTCATCACATTCATTTTTCTCTCTCCAATACATCATCTGCGTGGCAAAGGATGCTAGGCGAAACTAGACACCACCTGAGAGAATTTTTCTGGAAATGTTCTGGTGCTGAAGATCTGCAAGTGGAAGCTGACTGAAACAGTACCTTCCAAACAGGGTGATGGATGTAGTTAATGTTGTAGATTCTTTATCAAGGGGTATTTTCCAGGAGTCTGCTCTAGCATCTAATGTTGAAAATGCTTTGGTATCAGGGGTAAGGTCCCCAGCTGTGCTTGCTCAGTATTTTTGATGCTGTAATGTGCCATCTAGGCTACCCTGCCTGATTGGCTGAGGAAGCCGGCAGGCCAGTTAGTAAACCTAGCAGCAGCACTAGCTTACTGACTGCTTAACACGCACATACATGAGCTCTCTGCCTTCCTGTGCTCATCTCTCCAAGCCCTGCACCTGATTTGCTCTTTACACAACTCCAGCCCAGATCCCACCCGGCATCCAGCTTTGTTCCCATCCTGTTCAAGCCTTGTTCCTGCCTCAAAACAAGTCCTGCTCCTGCCTTCCCTGACTCCTGGTAATCTGGTTCCAACTGTCGGCTCTAACTTCTGACTCTGACTCAACCCTTGGCTCTGATATCTGAACTCTGACCACTAGGCCTGACCATCTGTGAACCCAATCCACTGACATTTGGCCTCTGGTAACAGAAGTTGTCATACTTTCCACAGTTGATCGATTACATTATCTACCAAGCTTTTATTAAGTTGAATAAGGCCCACAAAAATGCAGATTTTCATATTGGGCTTCAGTACTACAACAACCCCTACACACCAGTCAATGGGCTCTTCTCTCTGGCAAATAACCCCCTTAGCTTCCTTTCTCCTCAATTCATCTTTGACTTACCCTAGCAAGGGTATACAGATGCAGTATGGAGCTATGAGAGCAAGGGGAGTTGCTGATGGCATCCATTTTTTTTATACTCCCTGAAAGCTTTCCTAGCTTTGTGAAGACATTGATACATCTCCCAAATCAGTTTTGGTTTTGCAATTAATGCTTAATATCTCTACATAACCGGAATATGCTTTACGCTAAGTACCCCTTGTATGGTGTCATTAGAAAGCTTGTAATCTACTAACTGTGTTCAATACATTTGTTTGAATGTATTATTTCTTGCTACCCAAGATCCATAAACCTGGAAATCCTGGACGCCCTATCATCTCAGGCATCGGCACCCTAACAGCAGGATTGTCTGGCTATGTGGACTCTCTCCTCAGGCCCTATGCTACCAGCACTCCCAGCTATCTTCAAGACACCACTGACTTCCTGAGAAAACTACAATCCATCGGTGATCTTCCAGACAACACCATCCTGGCCACTATGGATGTAGAAGCCCTCTACACCAACATTCCACACAAAGATGGACTACAAGCTGTCAGGAACAGTATCCCTGATAATGCCATGGCTAACCTAGTTGCTGAACTTTGTGATTTTGTCCTCACCCACAACTATTTCACATTTGGGGACAAGATATACCTTGAAGTAGCGGAACTGCTATGGGTACCCGCATGGCCCCACAGTATGCCAACATTTTTATGGCTGACTTAGAACAACGCTTCCTTAGCTCTCGTTCCCTAATGCCCCTACTCTACTTGCGCTACATTGATGACATCTTCATCATCTGGACCCACGGAAAAGAAACCCTTGATGAATTCCACCACGATTCCAACAATTTCCACCCCACCATCAACCTTAGCCTAGACCAGTCCACACAAGCGGTCCATTTCCTAGACACTACTGTGCAAATAAGCAATGGTCACATAAACACCACCCTATACCGGAAACCTACTGACTGCTATACTTACCTACATGCCTCCAGCTTCCATCCTGAACACACTACACGATCCATTGTCTACAGCCAAGCTCTAAGATACAACCGCATTTGCTCCAATCCCTCTGACAGAGACAAACACCTACAAGATCTCTATCAAGCATTCTTAAAACTACAATACCCACCTGCTGAAGTGAAAAAACAGATTGACAGAGCCAGAAGAGTACCCAGAAGTCACCTACTACAGGATAGGCCCAACAAAGAAAATAACAGAACGCCACTAGCCGTCACCTTCAGCCCCCAACTAAAACCTCTCCAGCGCATCATCAAAGATCTACAACCTATCCTGAAAGATGATCCCTCACTCTCACAGATCTTGGGAGACAGACCAGTCCTCGCTTACAGACAGCCCCCCAACCTGAAGCAAATACTCACCAGCAACCACACACCATACAAAAAACCCACTATCCCAGGAACCTATCCTTGCAACAAAGCCCAATGCCAACTCTGTCCACATATCTATTCAAGTGACACCATCATAGGATCTAATCACATCAGCCACACTATCAGGGGCTCGTTCACCTGCACATCTACCAATGTGATATATGCCATCATGTGCCAGCAATGCCCCTCTGCCATGTACATTGGCAAAACTGGACAATCTCTACACAAAAGAATAAACGGACACAAATCTGACGGACATCAAGAATCATCCATTCAAAAGCCAGTAGGTGAACACTTCAACCTCTCTAATCACTCAATGAAAGACTTTAAAGTGGCTATTTTGCAACAAATATACTTCAAAGACAGGCTCCAACGAGAAACTGCTGAATTGGAATTAATATGCAAACTAGATACCATTACCTTAGGCTTGAATATTGACTGTGGGTGGCTCGGTCATTACGTTAATTGAATTTATTTCCCCTACTTAAACTCTTAACAGCTTTGCATCAACTGTCTGTAATGTAATGGGCCATGTTGATTATCACTTCAAAAGTTTCTACTGATAACAGTGCCTTTCAATTAATTAGCCTCTTAACATTGATATAGACACTCCCACCTTTTCATGTTTCTCTGAATGTATAAATATCTGATTACTGTATGTTCCATTTCATGCATGCGATGAAGTGGGTTCTTAACCCACGAAAGCTTATGCTGAAATAAATTTGTTAGTCTCTAAGGTGCCACAGGTATTTTTCTTGTTTTCTTTTTGATATAAACTTGTATCACTGATGTAAACATATTAAGTGGAAGCCATTATGGGTGCTCCAGAAACAGTCAGTTGTAAATGGCCTTAGTTACTTGACAGCCTTTCTGTGTGTTTGTGGGCCAGCCCATGGGGAATAGAGACTAGAGGTTTTACAGTGACATGTGACCACGTAACCTGATAATGAAATCCATCTTAAATCTGGTACTTTTCCAATTAGAAGGAGGGGTGGTGATCGAGAGACAAAAGATTCCCGCCTTGTGCCAAAGCTATAAAAGAGGGTGGAGGAGGACAAAAGGGGCTGCCAGTCATGCTTACCACCTGAGATGTTTGCTGGATTTAACAAAGACTGTACCAGGGGAAAGGACTGGGCCCAGACTAGAAACGAGTCTAGTCTGTGAAAGAAACTTATTGGAACATCTTTGAGGGTGAGAGATTACCTGTAATCAGTTTCTTCATGTATTAGGCTTAGATTTGGATGTTTTGGTTTATTTTGCTTTGAGACTTATTTTGTTCTGGCTGTTATTTCTTGAAAGCACTTAAATCGTACTTTTTATATTTAATACAATCACTTTTGTTTATTAATAAACCCAGGGTAAGTGATAAATACCTAGGGGAGCAAACAGCTGTGCATATATCTCTATCGGTGGTATAGAGTGTGAACAATTTACGAATTTACCATGTATAAGCTTTATACAGAGTAAAATGGATTTATTTGGGGTTTGGATCCTATTGGGAGCTGGGTGTCTGGGTGCTGGAGGCAGGTAACCGGCTGAGCTGTTTTTAATTAAAGTCTACAGCTTTGGAGGCGTGGCCCAGACCCTGGGTCTGGGTTGCAGCAGGCTAGCATGTCTGGCTCAACAAGATAGGGTGCTGGAAGTCCCAAGCCGGCAGGGAAAACAGGCTCAGAGGTCATTTCAGCACATCAGGTGATCTTCCCAAGGGGGTCTCTGTGACTGAACCTGTCACACCAATATCTGCAAACTATTGTAAAAGTTCCATTTTTGTGACATCTCTTACATTCTGCTTCTTTAGCTGGAGATTGTAGTCAGCTATGGTTTGGAGTCTTCCGATTCTTAAGTGAAAAATCTGACTGAAACCAGTAATATATGCATTAAAGGTGATGACTGAATCCACCCTGTGTTTTAGACTGGAAACATAGGATAGATTGTGGCACACAAATAAAGGGTGATATATAGGGTCCAATCAAAGGAAGGAATTTAACTCAGAGAAATGATCACACTATAGGCCAGTGTTTTTAACAATCAGGAAAAAAGAAGGGTTGTGTATTAACTATGTCGCGGTGGAAGAAAAAATAAGATTTAATCGCAATGTGTTGGGGAAGAGGGATTAAGTTTAAAATGACACTAAAATTGCAAGCCCGAGACGCAGGTTATGAAAATGCTTAAAACAATCGAAGAGGTTATTTGAGTACAAACTTGATCTTTTAAAAAGGTGTTCAACTGTTGACATAATATCCCTGTGTGTAAGCAGTCAACTCAGAACAATGTAAACTAAACCGTACCAAATTTGCTGTTCTCAAAATATTTCTTGTTGAAGAGGATAAAATTCATCAGTCATAAAGTAAAATCCCATGATGTGTGCCTGAGGGTTCTTTTGCCAACTTTCCTTTTGAGAGAGAATTCTGAGAACTTTTCCCTGTGGCTTCAGCACTGTGAAGTTTATAACACAATGCTAGGAACGTTGCTACATCAGTTTTGAAAAGTAAAATTGGAACTTTGAGGCAAGTTTGTCAAAATTGATAAGTAATAGTACTGGGAAGTCCTGTAGGGAATAATGTTTGTGTTTCACATTTAGGATTCTATAATATTATTCGCTAAAATGTAAAGAAAAACATAGCCATTAAATTACTGCTCAAAATGGAATACTCTTCTGGACAGTAGAAGGGACAAAAGTCTACTCGGGAACTTCAAAGCAATAGAACCCAAAAGTCAGGCCAGAGAAGGTTTCATTTTGGACACAATTTCTCTGCTAAATCTTGGATCCAAGAGTTAGTTGGAAACAAAGACCATTTTCCATCAACCTTTGTATCTGCCTTGTCCCAGATGAAATCATCAGAGAAATAATGGTACTGATGTGACTGTATATCAGGATGGCCAGTGTTAGCTCACCGTTTCCTTGTGCTCCCTTATCTGTCTTGTCCACTAGTTGTCTTGTCTTGTGCTTGGACTGTAAGGTCTATGGAGCAAGGGCTGTCTTCTTGTTGTTCTGTGTTTGTACAGCTCCTAGCAAAATGCAGTCCTGGTCCCTGAGTAGAATTCCTAGGTGCTACTGCAATACAAATAATAAATGCAATATATAAATGACACCCATTACATAACACATGAGGTTATTAGTATCATGCTCCAACACTAAATCAGACAATTTTCTTACAAGCAACCATAACTTTATGAAGTTTTCTATTTAAAAAATTGGTTATAGGTGACTGGTTAGATGTATTCAGACTAATTACAGTGACCTTGCAGGTTGGCAAAGGGGCTGTCATTCTGTGACCATGTAGTATGCTGTTCTAACAAGGATGCACTGTTTGTTTTGGACTTATCCAACTGAGTGTATGTGTGAACACAGACAGATTTCATCAGTGATAATATCAGAGTGATTCAAAGAAAGTGTTTTGAAACACTCCGATGTTAATTGGTTATAATTATTCCATGGATAGATTAGAAACAAAAATGACAGATCATACAATATCCTGATGGATATTAATATCACAATTTATTCTGACTTGAGTAACAGCTGTTGCTCCGGCAAGTGCCCCCAGTTTTTTTAGGGGGAGAACTGGTTCACTTTGAGATTAAAAATATTCTCTCTTCCTTCCTCCACTTTGCTCTCATCACAATAGAGCTATAACTGCTTATAAAGATTTGTAGGGAAGAGTCTTGAATGACTGCATTTCTCATGAGTAGCAAAACCATAAGGGAATTGTTCAGGTCACTCAAAACCCCTTTACTCAAAAGCACACCAGACCACCCTGCATTTTTGTTTTGCCTTACATTTAACAAAAACTATTTTAGAAGTGGTTTGCAGCGTTCTTTAACTGGTACAATATGCTTTATATACCTCTAACCTGTAGAACCACTATTAATCCAACTGTATGTGTGCTTTGAGGGAAGGAAAATGTATGTATGCAGAGAAGAAAGTTAAACTCCTTATCCATCAGAGATGCCCAACCCATATATGAAATGTGCAGTTTCAATGCCTTCATAATATGTAGTAACATAGATCATCTAAATTCAAATGGAAATAAGCAGCAAGACATATTTTATAGGAAGCTATGGATTGTCTGTCATTATTAGGTCACTGGGTAAAAATTTGGATGAACCCCTATGTATCTGATTATTAATAACATTAATTGTTACTTGTCTTACTGTGGCATCTCCGAGACCCAGTCATGGACCAACACCCTATTGTGGTAGGCACTACACAAATACAGAACAATACATTTACAATCTAAGGCCCCATTCCTGCAAACACTCATGCACATGCATAACATTACCATGCAGCTATTCATAATAGTAAAGTTAAGCATGTGATTTTTTGCAGAATTGGGGCCCAAGTATTAAGATAAGAGACAGGTGGATTCAGATAGATTGGGGAGCATAAGGAAAATGTGAGACAATATTGATCAAGATCATAGGAAGTAATATTAGCACACCAATGGCCTAGGTGTTATTTTTTTTTGTAGGCATCACAGCAAAGGAGAGTTTTAAGGAGGATAATGAAGCTACTTTGCGGAGGTTTATAGGGAGCTCCTTCCATGTATGATGGGCATGTAAACAGGGTGGCCTGACCCTTTAAAGGTAAAGAGGCTTGGGGCCAGCCAGCCAAATTCAATTCCCAGACTCAGCTGGGAAGAGGTCAACTGATCTCTGAAATCGGCTGAGAGAGTTCAGTTGGGCGGATCTGCAGTGGAACTGAAGGGAAGGGTGTGTCCTCCTTTCAGCACTGACAGAGGCAAGGAGAACAGCCTCTGAGGGTATGTCTATGCTGCAATTAAACACCCACAGTTGGCTCAGGTCATCTCACTTGGGAGATAGCGGGGCTTGGGCTATTGGGCTGGTTAGTTGCCGTGTAGATGTTTGGGCCCTGGCTTGAGCCTGGTTTCTGGGGCCTCACAAGCGGGAGGGCTCCAGAGCCTGCACTCCAGCCAAAGTCCAAAATCTCTACAGCAATTTTACATCCCCATAGCCGAGCCCCATGAACCCAAGTCAGCTGACATGGCCAGCGGCAGGCGTTTAATTGCAGTTTAGACATACCCGGAGATCTGTAGGCCAGGGTAGGCAGAAGAACTGTTTGATTTCGATGTGTCTAGAAATAGACTTGGATGTAGCCAAGGGTCCTTCTTGGGAAGGTCAGGAGAACCAACCATAATTTTGGGTTAAAAAAAGATACAGAATGAAGCTGGAGACTACAGTATTTTCTCCTCCTTAGAAGTAGTTCCTCCAGAAGAGAGTAGAGAGATGTTAAGATAGTGGGGAGGAAGCATTCACTGCCACTCCATTTGGACATGAAAGAGTAGAGAGATGTTAAGATAGTGGGGAGGAAGCATTCACTGCCACTCCATTTGGACATGAAAGAGGATTTACAGTACCTATTTGGACGTGAAAGAGGATTTCATTCTGCAGTGCTATCAAACTGGAAATATTCAATTAGAATTTGTTTTTACTGTTTAAAAATTTTGTGTTTACAGAAGAACTGACAAAATTTCCCTAACGTGTGTTAAAAAACAAACAAACAATCCCTCCCCTCACTAAATTTCACTCAGTGTAAAGGTTGATTTCATCAGTTTCACTTGCAGTGCATATTGCTTCCCCCAACAGCACTCTGCATGTGTAATTTAGCAAATCCATTTGATAGACATGTCAGTAGTCTGTTCAAAAAATTGTCATTGTTATGTGTCAAGGGAATAGGCTCTCTTTCCTCTCTGAACTTTTCCCCCTCTTGTCACAGTTCAGGGCAACTGGCCCTGTATTCTTCCTCTGCAGCCCGCAAGGGTACTCAGGCTTCTAGTCCCCAGTCTGTGTGCTTTGCAGGAAGTTTTCGGGGTTTTGGTCTGTTTTTCAAGTTCCCTAGGGCATGTTAACATAGTAGTGTTAGAAACAGAACTATGTTAATGCCTATTCTAGATCTTACAGTGGGTGCCAGCAGGGTGTATATGGACCAGTCATTTTGCTGACATGCTAGTGTGCACTGAAGAGTTGAAAATTCTAGTGTGGGCTAATGCACCCCGTAGACAAGCCCTAATACCAAATGTAATTGTGTGCTCCTCAGTCCACTACTTTTTAGCTCAAATTTGTCTCTTGGACTTCTCTCAGGTACTGTAAATGTGGCACCAGATGTCATGGTTATAAAGATGGCCCATTACTGTCCCAAATGAACTGTAGGTCTCATCATACAAATAAGAAATTATAAATTCCAGCTGTCCAGAGCAGGAGGTTAGGGTTAAATGTGTCTAAACCACACTCCAATTAGGGTAATAACATTTTGCCTAATAGTCACACTGCGATTAACATACTCTGTGGTGCTGCTGTGTTACATTAGAGCTACTGTGGTTCACCCTAGAAGTAGCAACTGTTTGGTGGTGTAATAAACAATTCCATTATATGCAGAAATGGGTCCAAGTCAAAATCCCATATACAAACACTCCCAAACCCAAGGAAAGTGCAGATCCAAACTTTATAGCGCAGTCCTAACTTTAGATGTAAGATTATAAATCATTTGGAGAAATTGCATGTTCTGGATAAAAGAAGCTATAAAGATTGGAATAGTGCTATTAGATCTACAGTTTGAGAGACACTGTGTTAGGGAGTGCAGCTCTGAAACCCCAATTCACAGGGCTCTTAGCAGCCAGTATGTTCTAAGCTGCCACTCAATGATCTGGTAACAGTTGCTCTACTTTCACAGAGGACTCCAGTCCTGGGATTTGGCTGGACAAAGTCTGAGGTACTGATTGGTTCCCTGCCTCTATTTAAACCAAGCAGGAAGAGGAAGTCATCTGTGGGGTTTTCCCTGTTCTGGACTGCTTCCCCTGCAATACCTGTTTCTGTTGCCTGACCCTGACTTCCTAGAACTTTGACCCAGACGGCTTCTTGGGCTTGACTTCCAGGGTGCCCCTATGGTCTGTCTTGGACTCTGATCTCCTGGAAACCTGACCCAATCTGCCTGCTGGCTCTCAACTTCTGTTCAGACCACCCACATCCCACTTGTGACACACTGTTAATCTGAAAATATTTGTCTCTATATTCTCTCCTAGTGTAGTTGCAAGTAGATAAATAACTGTAACTGAAATAAGTTCACCAAAACCACTGATTTTCCCCCCTTCCAATTTATTTTGTTATTTTGTCAAGTCGTTTCCACTGTTCTTCTGAGTGGCCAGTTTTTTCCTTCTGAAAAAGGTGTAGGGGGTGGGGGTAGAGATTGCTTTTTTCCCTTTCCTTTTCTTTCTTTCTTTTACAAACAGGGAGCAGAAAAAACCTTTTCAAAATAAATAAAATCATACAATGTAAAAGGGTACTCTACCAGAAACCATGGTTTTAAAAATCAGTTAAAAATCAAGTTAATATTGATCCTTTAATTTTTTTTCATATAATGGGTATGAGTAGGAATCTGTGCGTATGGGCAGGCATTTGAAGGAGATCTTCATCTAAAGTGATTTACAAAAGGATTGTCCACTGAATGTACACTTGGGTTCTGATCATGCAATGCGTACTAGGTGAACTACTGCCTTTTCCTGGCACCTGATTGACTTCAGTGGGACTTCATGTACTTGCAGCATCTGTAGGACCAGGGCTATAAATCTGTGAACTATCATTGGTACCATTTTATATTTGTTTGTATTTAATTTTGGCTGTTGAGATTTTGTTCAGGATTGTTTAATGGGAACACATTTCCTAGTTCTTTACTGATGAGGCTAAATAACTTCTGTCTTTTAGCTGAACATGCTACATGACCTACACCAAAATGAAGTGGAAAGGAATTTTGAAAATATAGAGGATGAAACTGGTGCCCGAACCAATATGGACAGAAAGATGTGTGAATTAAGAGCAGAGGTAATGTTTTCCCAAGGCATCTCTAACTTCTTGTACAGATACATAACTCTGCATATATATTAAATAATAGTTTCTATGAAGTTTCAGTTTGCAACTTTATGTATCTTTGGAAAATTTAATGACTTGTGTACAAATAATTGTAATGGCCAATGTCTCCCATACACAAAAAATGTTCTCTAATAGCAGATAGGCAAGGAAAAAATAGGAAGAGAAAAATTGCTGATTTCTTGGCATTTAACAATAACATTGTGCAATGATATCAGCTTGCAGCAGACTAAGAAACATTTGAATGGTGCAGAAAGGAAGAAATATTTCATTTCCAAAGATGCCTGAGCTCAAATGCATGTCTCATTGTGAGTAAAAACTCATTAATAAGTTCAATCTGTTGCCGGGTTTGGTGTGTCAAGATATTGTCAGATCCAGTGACATATATCATACATTTAGTATAGCTTTTGGTGGACTTGATGGAGTTCTTGGAAGACATTCTCACAGTAAGAAACAGTGTATTTTTATTTTTGTTTTGTATTGAACTGATGTTTGAGATACTTGTCAAATAAAATTGTGGCAAGAATATGTCTCCTCCTGCACGGAGAGAGTGTCATGGATTCTGAAACTCTTTGTTCACATTTTTTTAGATGAGAAAAAAGTAATCCAAAGATGGTCATCTATACAGTATTAATCATTGCACAGAACTGCCAAAGATCACTCCACACTGAGTGACATTTATGCCTGTATACCACCATCTTCCTGATGGGACAGCAGCACTGCTAGAATTTCACACAGGCAGGCAGCAGAGATTGCCCTGCCATTGATCCTTTCAGACCCTGAGGTCTTCTGCAATGCTCACTCAGCTCTTATAGCTGCCACAGAATAACAACCAGAGAGAACAGGTGGCAGCAGAACACTAGGTGAGATGAACAATGTAAACCCAAACATCACAGGTAGCCAAGCCCACCCACTCCAGAATCCCCTTTCCAGCTGCTTCCCCTACCTGGCAATAGAGATCCTGTGTGAAGGGGGATTCCTATAACATGTTTATAGGGAGCATGCTGGATCGGTTACTGCCTCCCATTCATATTTGCTCCCTGTCAGTGGCTGGGAGAAGGGATTTGCATCACCCTGAACCCATGCTTGGCACTGCTTTTTGTAGGGTGGTGATGGGATGGTAATGTGAGTTTCTGAGAGAAACATCACAGATGAAACAGCTGTGCACAACTTAGCTATGATTGGCTGAATTTTAAGTATGGCTACTGGCAACAAGAATGGAACTGAGAGTAATCTTTGACATAGGTTCATTTTATGCGTCCACATCATTCAGAGTAACTAAAAATCTTGATACAAAAAAGAAGCTTGGAGAGAGCACATTAATAATGCAGAGGTAAACAATGATCTATTAGTTAGGACTGGGACCTGAGTATGCCTTCATTTCTTAGATCTGACACAGTCTTCATGTGTAATGTGGGCAAGTCACTTACTCTTTGGGCCTTAGGTTTCCTTTCATAAAATGCAGATAATAAAACTTCTCTACATCACTAGAGTTAAATCAATAAATACTTGGGATTCTCAGATACTTTGATGATGGGCTGTGAGATAGTTCTTTCATTCCATTGTGCTACAAGGGTTTTTGTTGCCTTTCTTTATATGAAAAAGTCTTAATTTATACTTCATGTGTGCTTTAATTCGAAGATCACAAAACATTTGTTGGTAGGAAATTGCCATTTATGCTATCTCTTCATGACAAAGATGGCTCAAATATGTTCTTAGAGGAGCAATGCCTCTAGCTCCACTTCCCAAAACCATGTACTCTGTAATGTCTGGCCCTTTCCAGGACCATTCAGAGGAATAATAATGTTGTGCTGGCCATCACTTACAGTCCTCAGCTAAAACCTCTGCAATGGATCACCAGTGATCTACAACCCATCCTGAACAACGATCCCTCACTTTCACAGGCCTTGGGAGGCAGGCCAGTCCTCTCCCACAGACAACCCGCCAACCTGAAGCATATTCTCACCAGCAACTACACACCGCACCATAATAACTCTAACTCAGGAACCAATCCATGCAACAAACCTTGATGCCAACTTTGCCCACATATCTACACCAGGAACACCATCACAGGACCTAACCAGATCAGCCACACCATCACCGGTTCATTCACCTGCACATCCACCAATGTAATATATGCCATAATATGCCAGCAATGCCCCTCTGCTATGTACATCGGTCAAACTGGACAGTCCTTACGCAAAATCCAGGACACAAATCAGATATAAGGAATGGCAATATACAAAAACCTGTAGGAGAACACTTCAACCTCCCTGGACACACAATTACAGACCTAAAGGTAGCCATCCTGCAGCAAAAAAACTTCAGGACCAGACTCCAAAGAGAAACTGTAGAGCTTCAGTTCATTTGCAAATTTGACACTATCAGCTCAGGACTAAACAAAGACTATGAATGGCTAGCCAACTACAAAAGCAGTTTCTCCTCACTTGGTGTTCACACCTCAACTGCTAGAAGAGGGCCTCACCCTCCCTGATTAAGCTTACCTCGTTATCTCTAGCCTGAATCTTCCCTGCACATTTATATCTGCCTCTGGACATTTCCACTGCTTGCATTCGAAGAAGTGGGTATTCACCCACGAAAGCTTATGCTTCAATACCTCTGTTAGTCTATAAGGTGCCACAGGACCCTTTGTCGCTTCTACAGATCCAGACTAACACGGCTACCCCTCTGATAGTTGTGCATTTTGTTTCTTTAGAGAAAAAACAAGTGTATCACTTTAACTGGAGTTAACAATCATGTCAATTCAAACACAGCAGTGGGTTGGTTTAGATAAAAAATAAAACAAGTTTATTAACAAAAGAAGATAGGATTTTAAGTGAGTTCATATATAAAGGATAGAGTTGGAAAGGGCTACAAGGAAAAAAAAAGTGGAAAAACTCTTTCTAGAGATTAAACTATAGTCTTGGTTCAAGATAAGATGTTTACTATGCTTTCTTCTAGCACGATCTCTGGCCGGACGGACGAACACACACACCCACGGACACACACACACACACACACACACACACACAGACACACACACCCCTCCATCCATCCATGGTCAGTATCTCTCCCCAGAGATGAGATTGTGGTTCCTTTGTCATCTTATGTGAAAGATAAGATGTAGTTCTTTACTCCTTTCTTCTAGTCCAGTGAACCTTTGAAATGGATTTTTCTGAAGTTTACTCCTCAAAATAAAGTTAATTCAAGCTGTGAGGAAGGAGACATGGAGTGTGGTGGTGAAAGAAGTTCCAGGCTGGTTTCTTATCTCACTGGTGTTTTCAAAAATGCAAAGGGATCTATTCCTGCCCTCTCTGAGGTAAATGAATGGCCACTAGCCATGTGATTGCTAATCAGTTCTGATGATACCTGGCTGGAGGCATCAGCTTGTCCCACTCCCCAGACTTGCCTTGTAAGCATACTTTAGTCCCACATTTTCTTCATATTTGTATGGTCCCTTGGGCATTTACCAAACATATACCATGCAAAAATATGAATGATCAGTGTGTTGTTTTTCCTATGATACCTTACATGACACTATCAGATTATGGTTCATGGCATTAATGCATTGGAACATGCTGAACTGGTCATGCCATCTGAAACTAACTACCAAGTACCAGTGAGCCCTTTGCTCTCTTCCATTGGGATGCCGTTAGAGTCACACACTTCTTTTTATGAAAGCTGATTGGGCTTTGTTGATAAATGACAATCTACACCTTCTGTGTTATGGATGCATTGGTCATACAATGCAACTTTTCATCAGTAATGCTGAAGATCTGACAGCTTTCTCATCACATGCGTCAAAAGTTGAGAAGTATTGTTAGTTATTTCAAAAACCAATAGTACCAGCAGCCATTTTCCAGCATCATTTAATGCAATTCTCAATTTCATCCACACTGAGTAAGTCTTGTCATACTTGATGGGCATCTTCTATTAAATGCCTCAAAGATCTTCAGCTATGAGAGAAGGCTGTTCAGTCAGCTGCTGTTGAAGAAAAGGTGTCTGAGTGTTGGCCCCAAGTAATCTGCACTGACATGCTTGACGATGATGTCTTTTGGATGTGAAACTCAAAATGCATTTCATTGCTTCAATTCATAGCTCAGTCTATTCAGAATATGGAAAATGTTAGTTCTACAATTTCTGATGCCAAGAACAAGTTCTTGAACATTAAGAACATACTTTGTGAGAATACTGAACCTCGTCCATTTCAAAAGCTGAAGAGAAAAAGATTTTAGGCAAAACAATATCGGGGGAAATCACTTCCCTCATAATAGCGTCCACCTTCTTGATCCATGTTTCCATGGTCAAGGCCTTTCTAATGATGCATTCAAATGCCAGTTTACGATCTCATAGTGTCAATGACTGGAAAGTGGTCAATTGTGCCTACTGGTTAGAGTTGGAGTCAGTCAGGAATTGGAGCCCAGGGTCAGAGCTGGAGTTGGAGGCCAGGGCTGAACTCAGAGCTGAGGATCAGGAATGGGGCAAGGCTGGGGACAAGCAAGCAGAGGAGCTATCACAGCCATGACTGAATGCTTTGAGCAGCCACTGAAATGCTCTTACACCCAGAAGCAGCAACGGCAAGTCTGCTGGCTTTTCCAACTGATTGGGCTGTAGCTGATCAGGTAGCCTACTACAAGACAGCTGTGCTTGTTAGGTTGCCTGGAGACTGGCTCTCCTGCAGGCCCTGATTCCTGACATATAGTGGCTGTTGCACATTTTAAAGGATATACGAATGAACAAACAGTACTGATGGAGGTAGCAAATTTATAAAGCAAGAAGCACCCTGTTGAGTTACAGAACAATGTGGAGTGCAATCCCAGCAGGTGAATCAAAACAACTTGCTCTATCTTGGAAGAAAGTGTTGTTGTGTCATTCTCCTTGCTCTCCAGCTATCGTGGCAGAAATACTTTTAACACTTCTGTGTACTACTGCATGTGTGGAATGAAACCGGTTAGTTTGGGGAATCATCCATTTGAAAACAGACTGAAAACTTCCACTGCTAGGAAACATGTGACTGTATAGCCCAATCAAGATTAGAGAAGAAACTGGCAGATGAAGAGTATTAATCAGGTGAAGGGAAAGAAGGAGATACTGGTGAATTTCACGATGATGACAAAGATACAGATGAAGCAGCTGAAGCTGATAAAGAAAAAGATAATAAAGAGCAAGAGGTTTGAAAAGTTGGCCTGCTGCCTACCTAGTATAACGTCATTTAAAAATAATTTTTTTCTTTTATAATTGCTATGTGTTTGTTGTTTCTGTTTAATTTATTTTTTCTTTTGTAACTGTTCAGACTTGAATAATGGTCACATTTAAATGCTACCCTAATATTGCTAAAAAGAGTAGTCATAATTCCTCATTTCACAGTTCCTGTATTTTTCTATTTAAAATTAACAATTAAGAAACTTATGGCTTTTTTTTTGTAATTAAGCATAAGTATCTAAGACAAAGTCTGTTGCAGACCTCAAACTCAAATTTTTTTTTTCTGTTCTAATAAATTAGCACTCTTAAGTATTTGACAACCTTTTACTTTATTTGACAAAGTTTGAACATTTGCCCAATTATTTTTGGGCCAGCCAAATGTCAAACTCTACTTGGGAATGCAACAGCTTTGGTGCCAAATTGTATCTGGAAGGGCAAAATAGTATATTCTTTCTTAGTAATATCTGGGCAAAAACATTAAAGTACTAAGAGTTCTTACCTCTTAGCAGATATCTCTTTCAATTTGCTTTTCAAACTAAGCATAGCTGGGAGAGTTTCAGTTTAATATCTTCTGTTCCATTGAAATGAACTTAACAGAATGGTATATTTCAAGAAAGATTTATCTATATTTGTCCTTTATTAGAAAACACCCCAAATTCCTGTTTTTTCCTTCTTCCTTAATACTATTACAAATCAGCTTCAGAGTTTGTCATAACTATGTAGCTAATCTCTCACTCCATGGTCCAGGGTTCTCACAATTAATGTCCTAAATTAATGTCTTGAATCCTTCAAAATTATAGCCTGCCCTATGAAGTACAGGACCCTTCACACTATGTTAAAATGTTTCCTTATTTGAATATATTCCCTAATGATATTTGCATAAAGCAGCTTTCATAATTAAAAACGTGGATATTATTGGTAAAATGGAATCCTCTTCAGACACACTTTGTTATATTTTAGAAGTTTTAATTAGTTTGATCTTCAGACTCTAGCTGCAGGGGGATTAGTATTGCCATTAATTTCAGCATCCGCAACAAAAAAGCAGAATATCCCAAGGATTCCACGTGTTCTAAGAACAGTGGGGTGCAATGTTACAATACTGTGCAAACTAAGTGCAGTCTCAGAGTCCTGGGTATGTTGCCAAACTGATTGACAAAGGGTTTGGGAATCCCAATTTTATCAGTTTCAATGTAAACACAATTCTTGTGTGAGGGAATGTTGATTGCTCTGGCAACTAGTGAGTAATAAACCACAAAGCTAATGAGGCCTGTGGCTGGTTGTGACTGTAAGCCAAACCCAGATACCTGCAGTTTTTGTGAGCCCAAAAATATCTACTTGTGTTTCACAGGAGGAAACACTTCTTCCCTTCCCCACCAAACATATTCTGAAGTAAATGTAGTGTGAGAGACCTCAATTTTCTATCCTTTATTGTGGGTCTGACTGCTGAATGGGAGCAGTATTGGGCCCTGTGGATTCACTGACTTCTGCTTTACAACTGTTTATGGTTTATTATAAGTACATAATTTTCAACAATCCGTTGTTGAAATCAAGCCATTGCTGCTTTAGGATTCAGCTGAGTATACTTCTTCCTTCAATTTTTTTGCAATTGTCCTGCAATTGTCAAGTTGCAGACAATTGTGCTCTAAATGACTTTCATGTACTGTGTATAAAGTAAGGATTGCAAAATTGGGTGACAGTAATATTTGAAATGTACATTCATTCTTTCTATTTTAAGTCCAGTGAAATGGCAGTACAGCTGTTTATAACAAAAAAGAGTGTTATTGATTTTAACTTTTCAATGTTGATCTGTTCAAATTAAAAACAGCTGTTCTGTAGTTATTTGACTCAGGTTGCCTGAGGCTTTTTTTTGTTGGGTTCAACATGGAATCATGCCCCCTGAAGACACAAATCTCTAGGTCGTATTAGGGTTGCTTGTTAGACTATTGATACAAAGACAGATGACAAAAATGAATGCTTCACTGAGGATAAGCAAGGCTGAGATGGCCAATAAATAAATAAAGCCCTGTTATCCAAAACATTATTTTCTAATATCCATTGTAACCATCAGTCAACCATGCTGTGCGAAAGGCCTTACATATGGTGGAAGATATTCTGGCAAAAAGGAAAACAGAGAGAGAAATAGACATGATGATCATGTAATAACAAATAAAGGGGAAGGGAAGGCACATACTTTCACCGCAAACTTATGTCTGTGTTGGAGGCAAACACAAACGCTTCTTGTAGCAGGCTATAGCTCATGTCCCTGCCAGCAGGCAGGGGATCTTGGGGGACAATTACTGCACTGGTGGGGTGCAAAATAAACTTTATTAAGAAAATATAAAAACAGGGAAAAATTCAATAGTGAGGGGTATGGGTTTTGTTAAGGTAGACAATTGGGGAGGGGTTTCTTTTAGTAAACAGGATAGGGGGTTTCAATAGTGGGGTACAATACAGTGGGGTACAATACAGTTGGTAACCTATTAACCCTGAAGTATAAATGTAACAGGTAACTAACAATTTCTATGTAAAGGGTGTGTCACAGCAGCATATAACCAACTAACAGTTATGGGTAAAATGTGTTAAATAACCAACAACTCTAGGTAAAAAATGGGTCACAGTGGTGTAAATGTAAAATGTGAGGTGTGTTAGAGAGAAAAAGGTAACCAATGGGGTTTTTATGCTAGACAATTGAGGTTTGGCAGCTATAGGAGGGTGGAGGGGGGGTTGAGCACGTGGTGGAAGGGATTAACAGAGAGAGAGAGAGAGAAATGAGGTTGGGGGGTTTATACAGAACACAGCAAAATCTTATCTATGATCTATCTTAACCAAGATTACACAAGTTAGCAAGTAACAGAACACAATGCAACGACTTACTTACAGAGAAGCTAACTTAACCACAGCTATGCAAAATGAAATTACAATTTATCTAGACTAAAGACTAAAACTAATGGTGCACCTTATACTAGGGGTAGTTCCAGAGGGCAGAGTGGGGTGTGCCCAGGATACAGCTCCAAGGAGGGGGGGGGTTAACTAGTGGTGGCTGCAGCAGTTTTATTTCTAGCAGCAAAGGCGCTGCTGTGGAGCTAAAAGCAGATTACAGATACAGACCAAGGAGTTAGCTTGGGTCTGCCTGCTGGGGAAAGAAAGCCAGCAGTTAAAACAAGGGGAGTGTGCAAGAGGTTTTTTCTTACCAATCCCCAGGACAGCAGCAAGCACAGAGACAGGAACGGCAGTTTCAGCATCAGAGGACGCAGAGAAGATTTGATTCGCTTACAATAATCAGGAGATCTCCAGGCACAAATTCGTTGTTCGTGGGAGGGGAGTTTAAAACGGGGGTACGCTCAAAAACAAACGAGAGCAGGGAGAGGGACCCCCAAAGACCCCTAGCTGATCAGACCAGGTGGCAGAGCAAGGACCTTCTCCAGGGGTCTGATCAGAAAATCTGGTTTTAAAGGCAAACTTAGGCAGTTTCCCACCAGTACTTTTGATTGGCTTCTCTGGATACAGGGGAGGAGAGAAGGCAGGGAAAACTACAGGTAAGCATAGGCATGCCTGGGCATGTTCTGAGCCACAGGTATGACTCATATGCTCAGCTATGTGGCCACTTTAGGTCTTGCATACCTGGACAGCGCCTCCTACACCGAGCCCGGGCCTGAACAAAGGAACCAAACCAAGAAGCAAGAAGCCCCCTCCCTAGGCAGAGCAATGGCTCCAGTCAGTCTGTACAAGCCATTCCTATGAATAGGGCTATGACTTTAGTTAGCACAATGGCCGGGAGGGGCGGCCACACCTGGTACGAACAGAAAGGAGAGAGGAAAAGGGAATGCAGCAGGGGGACAGCTGTAACAGACAGCTCAGAGCTAGGCATGCCCTACAGGCCTTTTAAATCAACTTCACCTCATTCTACCCTAGGCTGACAGTAAAGCCTAATAGATATACAAAATTTGCAATAAAATTGAACCCAAAAAGTCCCCGTGATGCTGGCAGACCAGGTGCCAGCTCATGCCAGAGCCCCTGGAGTCACTGAACACTTTCATATGCATAACTGGAAGCCAGGCCCATTCACCTGTATACCAGTATAAATCAAAGTGATTATTAAATGTATAAGAATGTATTTGATGTTTAAACTTTGATAAGTAACGGGATGCTGCATGCCTTGTTCTCACTTATCTGTATGCTGTTATAATTCAATAGCAACCATTTACATTGCGTATACCTCTGTAGCTAAATAACCCATCAAACCAGAAAGAAGCTTTCTATAACACAGATTAAGAACTTTAACAGGAAAGTACTAATTCTTGTGTATTGGAAGGCAACTGGTCATTGTGTGTGACGATCAGATATCAAGGATGCTAAGAGTATGTCTACACTAGAAACCCAAGTTGACCTATATTAATTCAACTTACAGTCACCACAGTAATTACTGTGGAGGTTCATGTCCACAGTACCCTCCTGGGTCAGTGATGTGTATCCTAACTGACCTAAGTCCACTATTTCCACTGACCTAAGAAGGGCAGTGCAGGGAATCCAATCTCTCAGCTCCACTGGCAGCTCCTTACTGCCCTCACAGGCTCCCGAGCTCCTGGTGGGCTGCCCCCCCTTGCCCAGTCCCTGTTTCCTACTGGGAGTGGGAGAATCTGCCCAGGGCATCTCGCCCCATGGGAGAGGGATCCAGCTGCCTCAGCTTCTCATGCCCCCTGTCCGCTCCCCGCTGGCAGCTGGGCAACCCTGTGAATTTCACAGCTCAGGCAGCCGTGAAATTGACAGTGCTGCCCCGCTCCCAGAGAGGAGTAGGCGGTGGAACCACCTGTGCTTCTTGTCCCAGCTTGGAGCTGGGGTGTGTATGGAAGCCAACAGCTGATGTAAGGGATGCAATGTCTACTCAGACACTGTGTTGCCCTAACAACACTGACATAAGGCTTCTACCTCTCATGGAGGTGGAGTTATGATGTCAGGATAGTACATGAGTGGGAGAAATATATGTGTCTACACTACAGCCTAAGTAGGTCAACATAAGCTTCCTTATATCGACCTAATTGTGTAATGTAGACCAGCTCTAAATGCACTTTTTTCACTCTCTCTTTTTCTCTCTCTCTGCCAATCAAAGAAAAAGCCTGTGTAGTTCGTGACCCTGATAGCTTGTTTTCTGTGAGAAGAAGCTGTATGTATGGACAAAAGGAAAAGTGCTTCATCTCTGGACTGTTTAGATTCTAACAGGGCAGAATAATGGAACAAGAAGACGGAGATCCCCAGAGTTATTCTGGGTAGCCCTGAGAGTCTTTTGGGAAACTGGAATATTACATCTCTGCTTCTATTTGGAATTATGGACTCACTTGTACATATATTTTTACCTGCTTTAGCCTCTCAGTAACTTTAATTCCTTTTAGTTAGTTTGCTGTAGAACTGGCTACCAGTGTTGTCTTTGGTGTGCTATCTGGGATGCAAATCGACTGGTCTTTTAGGACTGGATGTAACCTGGAGTGTTTTGCGATTTTTGGTGTAAGTGACCATTTATCACCAAGTCCAGCTTGCCTGGATGGCAAGATAGACTGGAGTGTCTAAGGGGACTGTCTGTGACTCCATTATAAGGCTTGTAGAACTTTGGGAGTTTACACTTGGTACTGGATTAGTTAAATCTAATTATACAACATACCACCAGTGTGGGGTATCTGCCCTGTTTTTGACAGTCCCCCCTGAAGTAGGCATTCACAGTCATGAGCCACTGCAGACAACGTGAAAGTCCCTTTCCTAATTTCCCTTCTTCCACAGGTGTCTCCACTGGGATGAGCTATTCCCAAATTCTTTCTGTAATTTGCACACATAGTCTGAACAGCCACATTTCATTTTCCTTGTCCTTGATAGTGGCTAGCATCCAGGCCTCTGTCCTACCAGCATAACTCCAACTAGGAGGGAGTCCTGCCATACTACAAGCTCTTTGTCCCAACCCCTAAACAAAATGGTAGGTTGTGGATTTTCCAGATACTGCCCTGTGAACCAATTCCTTTCTCTCAGAAGCTCTCCTCTATTGTTCCCTGGATCTCTGTCAATAGTAGAAATCCAGGAAAGGTGTAACCTGGCCTCTGAGATCTCCCTCCTTAATCTTAAAGGGCCAGAGTACTCTATTACACTTCCCTGTACCACATACCTTTATGTGACAGTCTAGTTCAGTGGCTTGCACATGGCTGCAGTTGGATCTCACTCTGTATTTCCCCCACCGTTTTCATCCTTCTACTGAAAAGCAAAGTGTAATTCATTTAGGTAGGAAAATGATTTGGGAAGAGGACACTCATCTTTTTGAGGGTGTGGGGGGAAATTATCTGACATGGTATTTTGGTTTTCAGTTGTCATTAAAATTGTTACTAAAAATCATGGACTGAATAGAGACACTGGACTTATGGCTTATTACAATAATCTATTACCCACCCCTCTATGACTGGGGAGGCATTAATGGGCCGCTTCGCCCTGAATAGTCCCTTGAATGGTGTTATCTACTTAGGCTAAACAATCTGTTATACCTCGTATTTAGCAGTGACACCAAGCACATTTCCCAGACCTAAAGAAGAGCTCTGTGTAAGCTTGAAAGCTATTCTCTCACCAGGACAAAAATTGGTCCTATGAAACTTATTACCTCACTCACCTTGTCTCTCTAATTGTCATAACAGTGTTTATAGGCTGCACCGTTCATCTTTTGTTTCCTTCTCTTTTTGTATTTTAGTTTTATTCTAAGACACTCTAATGTATTGTTATTCTAAACACTTGCAACAACATATCTCCTTCTGTGAAAAATCCTCTGGAAAACTAGGGGGAAATATTTTTTCCATATATGGAAAAGTATTCCAATAGAGCACTTCAAAAACATAATCTAAATGCTGATGCTTTTATGGTACATATTCCTTATGCAGCACTGCTAGCAATGTTTAGCTCGAAAGTCCATTTGACTGGTGCAAGGAGGATCATCCCAGTGCAAAGCTCACCTTCCACTCATGTAGATTTGATATGATTCCTATAACCACTCCTTTCTCCCTCTTTTTGTGTAACAGAAAGGAGGTGTGGCCATGGTAGATCTGCACCACACCCCCTCCTTGGCTGTGTTTTCAGTCCCTGGTGGCTGTGTGCAGGCTCACACAAATCAGGTATGTCCTAGGGCATACCTGACGCAGGTTAGGAAGGCAGCAAGCCAGTTCCTGTTATCAAAAAGGTTGAGAAACACTGCCCTAAGGAATGCTCTAGCACAGTCAGGGTCGGTGCAAAGATATTTTGTGCCCTAGGCGAAAATTCCACCTTGCCCCCCCCCATCCCCGCACATTGGTTCATTGAGGGGCAAAACCAGGTTCCCCCCTCCCCGCCTATCCACTCCCTCCCACTTCCCACCCCCTGACTGCCCCCCTCAGAACTCCCAACCCCCCTGCTCCTTGTCCCCTGACTGCCCCCTCCTGGGACCCCGTTAGGGTTCCCTCCCCACTTTGAACTTTAGGGTATAGACGTGGGGACCAGCATGAAAGACCCCTAAGCTTATTTTTATCAGCTTAGGTTAAAACCCCCAAGGTACAAAATTCCCTGCGCCCTGAGAAACACTTCTTTTGCTGCCACCATTAAGTGTTTTAAACAGGAACCAGGGAAAGGAACCACTTGAAATTCCCCCTTCTCCCCAAAATACCCACTCAAACCCATACACCCCCTTTCCTGGGGAGCTTGAGAATAATTTCCTAACCAATTGGTTACACAGGGATCCAAAAACCCACCCTGGTGGGGGGGGGGTCTTAGAACCATAGAAACCAGTCAGCTTCTTAAAAGAAGGATTTTATTAAAACAAAGAAGGTAAAAATCATCTCTGTAAAATCAGAATGGTAATTATTTTACAGGGTACTCAATTTTTAAACTTAGAGGGATTCCCCCTTTGGACAAAACCTTAAAGTTACAGAAAAAACAGGAATAACCCCTCCCTCAACACAGGGAAAGTTTAAGCTACAGAAAACAGGAGTAAACCTCCCTTTTAGCACAGGGAAAGCTCCCCAAGCAAAACAAACAAAACCTATTCACAATGCTGACTAACTTACTTTAAAATATTTTTGTGAGGCTGGTTTGGAGGAGATTGATTTTTCTGCCCTGTCCTTTTAGTCCCCAGAGATCACTTTGACTCAAAGAGCCACACACAAAACCTTCCCCCCTCCCAAGATTTGAAAGTATCTTGTCTCCTTATTGGGCAGATGCCTGCCAGGTTACTCGTGTCTTAACCGTTTACAGGTAAGAGAATTTTATAGTATTGTATCAGCTTCTTAACCCTTTCCCTTTATATTTATGACAGACCCCTAACACTAACTGCCCCCCAGAACTCCACCCCCTACCTAAGCCTCCCTGTTCCTTGTCTCCTCCTGAGACCCACCCACCCTAACTGCCCCCCTAAGACCCTACCCCCTACCTGTCCCCTGACTGCCCCAACCTTCTCCACACCCCCGCCCCCTGACAGGCCCCCCCCCAGAACTCCTGACCTATCCAACCCACCCGCTTCTTGCCCCTGACTGCCTCGACCCCTCTCCACACCCCTGCCCGCTGACAGCCCCCCCAGAACTCCTGGCCCATCCAACCCCCCCTGCTCCCTGTCCCCTGACTGCCCCGACCCCGCTCCACATCCCCACCCCCCAGAACTCCTGACCCTTCCAACCCCGCATGCTCCCTGCCCCTGACTGCCCCGACCCCTCTGCACACCCTCGCCCCCCCAGAACTCCTGACCCTTCCAACCCTCCCCCTTCCAACCCTCCCACCTGACAGCCCCCCCCCAAGAACCCCCGACCCTTCCAACCCCCCCTGCTCCCTGACTGCCCCCTGGGACTCCCCTTACCAGGCCCATGCCACTGGAGCTGCTGGCTCCATGTGGAGGCAAGACGCTGCTGCCGGGCTACCGTGTGCACAGCCCCTCCCGCGCAGAGTGCTGAGGCAGTGGGAGGGGCAGTAGCAGCTCACACTCCATCCCGGAGCCTCAGAACCCCAGCACGGTGAGGGGGGACCTGGGGCCGCACCTGCCCAGGGGCTCCTGCAGCAGATGCATGCGGGCAGCAGCCCCCATGCGCCCCCAGGCTCCCCCCGTCACCGTGCTTGGGCTCTGCGGCTCCCAGGAGTGTGAGCCACCACAGCTGCCCCTCCTGGGGACCCGCGGAGCCCGAGCATGGTGAGAGGGAAGCCGGGGGGCGCAAGGGGGCTGGCGCCCCCATGCATCTGCTGCAGGAGCTGGGCGGGGTGCCGGACCGCAGCCTGGGCAGGAGAGGCAGGGGGCGCGGCTGACCCCTGCTAGCGGCGCTGCCGCCTTTGCAGGGCTGCTGCCTCCCCTGCTCCGCGCCAGTTCCTCCATGGCTGGGGCTGCTCCCACCCCAGCCGACGCTTTTTGTTGTCCCCAACCACTTGGCGCCCTAGGCAACCGCCTAGTTTGCCTAGTGGTTGCACCGGCCCTGAGCACAGTGACGGGACAAGCCCTGCCAGAGAAATGAGAGGATTAGGGGAGTGAAGTGGAACATACTGTCTCACTGAAATTAGTAAAGAGCCAATCTGAAGAGGTCCATGGCATGAGTAACTTTTTTTAAAGAAGATTATATGTTATATGATCTTCCCCTTTTCCCCAAAACAAATGTAGCTCACAAGCGGAAAACAGGAATTTGGTGACTTTGTTCAGATAAAACAAGGACCAATCAAAATCTTTGTCCAAAGCTAACCTAAACCTGAACCTTTTCCTGGATTTCAGCTTGTTTTTGGTTAACTTTTAAAATTGTCAGGGGCCACTGCATTTAATTTTCCCTGGAAAATGAAGCACTGAATTAGAGAGGCTGTTTTTATGGCACTTGCTGCTGGTCTGAAACCCAGCAGTCCTGGATGCTTTATGATGGAGCATAATCTTGCAAGATTTTCAACCCAAAGAGATATGAAAGGGATCATTAAGTATTTCCGATTTGGGTTACTCTTCTTAACTGAATTCCAGACCATCCTGATTTTTACTTAACTCTGAGGTTTACATATCTATTGTCAAAATGTAACATTAACGGTGCAGATGCTAGGATCAAAAAGTGAATGAGGGGAGAGGGTGTGCAAATATTTTACTTGAAGCTCTCACTAAGAATATAAATACCATATTTTTTTCAGTATTATTTGTTTTATCATAGCATCTAGAAGCCCCAGACATGGACCAGGACCTTATTATTTTAAGTGCTATAAAAACACAGAACAAAAAGATAGTCCCCACTCCATGGAACTTTCAATCTAAATATGACAAGAGACAAAGGATGGCTATAAATAGACAGACAGAAGTGGGGAGCACAAGGAAGCAACGCAAAAATATTGCTCAGCAAGATCGATGCTTGTCTCTGAACACTGGCAGTCTAACTGTTAAGTTTTTGTAGGCACCACACAGCAAAGGAGAGTTTTGAGGAGGATTATGGGGGATGGTTGAAGGTGGATAGTGAGGTAGTTCTGAAGAGGTTTACGGGGAGCATCTTCCAAGCATGCGGGGCAGCATGGGAGAAAGCACAAAGTCTTTGAAAATTTAACAAGCAGTAAGCAGATACTGGAATTAAGGGGTGACTGGAGGCAAGTATTGACAGCTCAGTAGTGAATGAGAGATGCAGGTAGGGTGAGGATTGCTCATGAAGGGCCTTGAAGGTGAATCCAACAGATTATGTTTGATACTATAGAGAAGGGGCAGCCCACACGGGTGACATGGTCAAAGTGATGGTCTAAGAAAATGACCGTTTCAGCAGCATTCTGAAGGGATATGAGTGGGGCAAGATTGCATTTATCAAGGCCGAAGAGGAAGGAGATTGCAGTAATCGAGAATTGAGTTGATCGTGTCAATCCACAGGGATTGAGAAATGACATAACAAGGAGGCCTTGGCGGTGGCGGTGAATTAAAAAAAAAAAAAAGATGCTCGAATGATGCTTTTCCAATGTGGACTTCTTTATTTCATATTTGAAGAGAGTGATAATATAATACTGCATCTTCAGAATCATCTCTGTGTAGAATGCCAATGAATAGAGATCTCTGACACTAATTTGTATCCCTGTTGTTCAGTACTTCTATTTACTACAAACTAAAATGTAATACTAATTGCAAACATAGCATGCCCAGGTCTCTCTTTGATAGCATTTAAGCATCAATACATTACTACTGTTAGCTACTGTTAGAGCATACAGGTATGTATAGAACCATGCAGTACTAGGCCATCTGCAGTGCTGCAGCTTCACCAGGCTAGTCCGAGAACTTGAAGTTGATAGTAAATGATAGTGCTGATATCACATGAATTGGTTTTGATCTGGTACTGCTGTGTGAAAAGGTGTTTGGTACAAGTGGGATTGATTTGCCTCATTGCCAAATGTAAGTACAAGTAGATAGCCAGACATTTTTTTTCTTGCAGCTTTCCCCAGAACTAGGTTGCACATCAATAAATTCTCTGTGTCTCCTCATGCCCACAATATTCCAATCCAGGACAATGAGACGGTGGGGAAGGCCTGCTCAGAGAGTTCTGTTATTACAGTATGATTTATTTAAAGACCACACATTATGGAGTATTACACTATAGAGTATTAACCTTCTTCTATTCATGAAATTAAATAAAAACTGCCTTTCCAGTTTGTTCTTAATCAAATCTGATTACAAATAAATATGCTGCTATCTGTAAGCTAAATACAGAACCTGCATTCATAAACATAGCTATAAATTTAAGTATTTTTAAAATGCCCAGTTCAAAAAACCAGAAAGACAAAAACTTGTGCATCACAAGTATTACCCGCCGTATCACCAATGTTGCTGGCATTTTTTACTTTATGCTCGTACACATGACTACACCTATCTACCTCCTTTAACATAACCATACTTCCTATCTTCCACTTTGTAAGAAGATAAACATCCTACTCCTCTGTTTCAAATATAAGACATATAGTGAATATTTTTCCACTGGAACAATTAATGTAGAAAAATAATGCTACTAGTAACTCTCTTTGGGGACTTGTAAACATCTATATTACTTATACTATGAATAATAAATGCTCGTGTATCAAAAGTACCCTTTGTAATACATCTATTACTTTAATATAAATGTGTCCTGTCTCCTTCAGCATTGCTTCTAATTTTGTTTTTAAGTGGAAAGGAAAAATCTTATGATCCAACCACAAGATTGGGAGGTAGAAATTTTATTCCTATTCCCAGCTGAGCTAGAGTTGAGGAAGCCATTTAATTTCTCTCTGCTTCATTTTTCCCCATCTGTAAAATTAGGTTAATGCCAATCTAGTTCACAAGATTGTCAGAATTCATTCTTAAATGCAATTTTGAGACTGTTGCATGGAAGGTGACATATAGAATAGGTGCCAGGGATTCCTTTTTATTGTGTAGGAATAATCCAACAGAACAAAAAGCCAGTAAAGATTTCCCAGTGCTCTGAAGGTTACTTGGAAGAATGAGCAATATTGAAATTTGGAAGAGCTGAGGGTTATGATTTATAAGTAATGCATTGAATGTTACCCAATTGCCTGTCAATGATAGATTGTATTTTAGTGTCTCTTTGTGATAGTATCTAGAGGCCTTCAGGTATATTAGGTGTATACAAATACTTTTTATTTATTACCACAACTTGAAGACATTCTTAGGTGCTGTTGTTTTGTTTTGTATAGCAAGAAAGGTGACTACCAAAGTAAAAATTTCATATTGGGAGATCCACAAATCGATGTCTGGTAGCCTTCTAACAAAGACCTTGTGTTAATCAATAACACATAATAGGAGCACAATGTGAAGTTTGTCATCATAGCAGCTCTGAATTGAGATTTCACAGGAGTGCAGATAATAAGTAAATATATTTTATAGATCAGAGCTTCACTTGGTAGTCTCCTTTCTGTCTAATTGTTTCACTCAAATTCAGTCTTGGATGGCTTTGTAACTTGTTCTACTTGAATCCAGCCAAGAATGAATTGGTATTGATTAGTGTATGACTCAGTGCAGAAATACGAATTTGCTCTCTTGGAGTTTGAGTCAGCTCTTTAGGCAGATGGTTCTGTTAGGACTCTGTGTGTATATTGTAGAAGTCGGTAGAGGGAATTTGGATGCAGGCGTCTATATGAGCAAGAGTCAGGCTAACTCTAGCTGTGATAATGCGAGATTTGTAGAAGCGGGGATTGTGTGAGGTGAGGAGGAAAACAACTGTGAGAGAGGCTACTGTGACCTTGTATTAGATAAGAATAGAATGTAGACCATAACAGAAATTGGTGAGGAAAACAAGATATCAAGAAAAAATATGTATAAACAAATTGCAGTTGTTGATCATTACTATATGTAACAAAAAGTATAAATGCTTGCCTTAATTGTTTACCTTTGAGAGATCTGCCTAGGAGGGGGAAACCCTGTGTCCTAGTGCACTCTCTCCCTCTGTGCAATTGCTTGAGTTAATAAAATGTATCTGCCTTGCTGCACCCAAAGAAAGAGTGAGAACTCTGTTTTTCTCCGACAATGTCTACACTGTAATTAAAAACCTTTGGTTGGCCTGTGCCAGCTGACTCGGATTTGTGGGGCTGGAAGTAAGGGGCTGTTTCATTGCAGTGTAGACATTCAGGTTCGGGCTGGAGCCCGGGCTCCAGGGCCCTGCAATGTGGGAGGTTTCCAGAGCTCTGGCTTCAGTCCAGTCCCAAATATCTACACCACAATTAAACAGCCCCGCAAGCCCAAGCCCCGCAAGCCCAAGTCAGCTGGCATGGGCCAGTCGCAGGTGTCTAATTGCAGTGTACACATAACCTTAGGGTCATCTTGGATTCCAAGTCATCTATGTGCATATGTTGCTGTTCTCACTGAAATTTTCTTGGTGAATATTTATTTTAAAAAGCAAGATGCCTTTGGGTTTTTAGTTAGCAGATGATACTTACATTTTCAAAACTTCAGACCTTGGCATGACAATTTCTTTGAATTTCATTCAGACAATTAGAGCAATCTCAGATAGATTGTAACTAGAGTTATGGGATGCCCAGCTTTCTTGCTTCATATGGATTAAGTTCATTTGACAGAGGTTTAGATGGCTTTTAATTCATGTGACTAGCTCTCCTACATCCCACAGGATTGACTCCTGACATCCTGTAATGCTTTTTGTCACCAGTGGGAAAGGCCAACCAATCTATCCTCAGTGTTTCATGGGGTGACTCACTGTCTGTCTGTCCATGATCTGGGATCTTGAGAGGGCAACAAAGAAATCCCACTTTCTTTCATATTTCTGCTGAAAACATTCAGGTGAGAGGTCAGCTCCTCTGACGCTGCTTACCACAAGCAGATCTGGAGAATCCTTCTTCAGTCCTGCCACCTTTAAGAAATACTACCATGTTCTGTCGTAGTCATCCCAGACACCACAGGCTTTTTGCAGTGTGGTTGCAATGCTTTGGGCCATTATTTCAGAATACTGTACTATTCACGGTACAGGCAATTTACTGTATCTTGTTTTTATGCTTAGCTAAAAGGAAGTCCCCAGATCAGGAGTTTCCAAATAGATCAGTGGTTCACAAACTTTAACAACCTGTGAACCCCTTTCACTAAAACGTCAAATCTTGTGAACCCCCTCCTAAAAATGAATATTTCCAGGGATTTTCTCCTTTACCTGAGTATAAATTATAAAATCAAATTTTATATTTCCAAGAACACTGCTTTTATGACATGTTTATTACACCCTATTATTAATTATTATTATTACAGTATTTTTATTATGTTATGAAAACGGCAACACTCTTCCAAGATCTCACTTTTGTAGTTTGTATCCCTTTGAATAAGCCTGTTATAAGACAAGCTCCTATGTTTCATCAAGGAGTATCAGATGTGAAACAGCAGGAAGGTATTTAAGAAGCCAACTCAAAGAGTTCCTCCTACACAAGCATTCAGGTCTTGAGCAGTCCAGGCAAACAACACACGTTACTTGTTCTTCATAATAATTTTAAAAACAATACTAGCTGCCTATTTCATTTTAAAAACAGCAAAAAATATCCACCTTCCTTTCCATTTCTTATAAGGAGTCTTGAAGTTTAAATCTCCTCAGTGTGATAGAAATACTGGCTTTGATCTGCTTAGCTCTTGGAAGTTTAGGGGCTCCGGGCTGCTCACCCCATGCTGCCTGGGGTCCCTAGGAACAGCTCTGTCTGCCATTAAGGAATTTTTTTCCTGAGAACACCCTGTAACATTTTGCGAACCCCCAGGGGTTCCCAAACCCCCGTGTGGGAACCACTGAAATAGATTGATGCATTCTGTGGCACCTCAACCTGTTAAATAGACTTTAAAGAAGCAAAAACAATGAGAAGTCCTTGTGGCACCTTAGAAACTAACAAATTTATTTGGGCATAGGCTTTCGTGGGCGAGAACCCACTCCATCAGATGCATGGAGTGGAAAATACAGGAGCAGGTATAAATACATGAAAAGATGGCAGTTGCCTTACCATGTGTGAGATCAGTCTAATGAGACAATTCAATTAAGAGCAGGATACCAAGGGAGGAAAAATAACTTTTGTAGTGGTAATGAGAGTGGCCCATTTCAAACAGTTGACAAGAAGATGTGAGTAACAGTAGGGGGAAATTAGGTTTAGTCCCATTGCTGTGGAACAGGTGGGCTTCTGCTCCTCCTCTAAGATATTTTCTATGGAGGTTGGAAATGGGTGTCCATTGTTAGTCCCCTGAAGACTATACATGTGGAGGAGCAGTTCAGCCCTAATTTTAAGCCCTAACAAGGGTACCAGCATACATATGGCAGAAGGGGGGGAAACGTGACTAGTTACAATCCTGTGTTTTGCTGAGAGTTGAATGAGTTTTGTGGAGAGAAGGTTCTATTTGGGAAGGGAGTTTCCTAGGTCAGACTAAGGGTATGTCTATACTACCCGCCAAATCGGCGGGTAGTAATCGATCTATCGGGGATCGATTTATCGCGTCTCATCTAGATGCGATAAAGCGATCCCAGAAGCACTCCCCGTCGACTCCGGAAGTCCTGCTCAGCGAGAGGCGGAAGCGGAGTCGACGGGGGAGCGAGCCTGCGCTGCGTGGACCCGATGTAAGTACTTTTACTTTCGATCTAGGAAACGTCGACTTCAGCTACTCTATTCTCATGGCTGAAGTTGCGTATCCTAGATTGATTTCCCTCTCCCTCCCCCCAGTGTAGACCAGCCCAAAGTTGTCAGGCTTTTCACATCTATGCATAGAACAAGCAAGTTTTCCTATTTAGGGGGAAACAGAGTTCACACAGTTAACTGCATTATGATTTGTATGAGCTGTTCATGTTGCACTGAATCCAAGTGCAAGTCTTAATTTCAGTTATCTCCTTTTTCATATACATCCTTTCATGGAGTAGCATATTTGTCTGAACTCCCTCTAGGCCTGGATTCCTCTTTATTTTGATGACCAGTGTTTAGGTGAAATGTTGTTGTTATTGCTCATACAATAGCTATAGCTGTGTAATAAAAGGCTTTAAATATTATGGACCGCATTTTCAAGTACTCTGTACTCATGGTTGAAACCTGGATTTCAAAACATTCTGCACCCACTGTGAAAAATCTAGTCAACTCACTTTCGTGCCTAAATGGGAACTAAAATGGGTTAAAAATCTGATCCCAGGTGTGGCTGCTGAGCTCTTGAAAAACATGTCCACATATTTCAGAGTAGCAGCCGTGTTAGTCTGTGTCAGCAAAAAGAACAGGAGTACTTATGGCACCTTAGAGACTAACAAATTTATTTTACTAACAAAGCTTATGCTGAAATAAATTTGTTAGTCTCTAAGGTGCCACAAGTAATCCTGTTCTTTTTTATGTCTACATATGAGTGTCATTTAAAAATGCCCCCATCAGGGTCTGAAGAGGAGCTCTCCCCTTTGTACTCTTCAAGTGCAAGGATCAAAGTTTTCTTCAAATTGTTCAATGAATTGTGTTGCTTTTTTGTGGTATGACAATCAATATTTCTCAAGTGTTGTGTGGCTTTTTGTGACCCTTTAATGATCTAATAAAATATCCATAGAAATGGCCTCAGACCTGAACTTCTGATCAAGATTTGAGTTTGTATCAGAGTACACAACTCAGAGTTATCACTGTGACAGAAAGGATTGGAAAAGACTTGAATTTGGAAAAGTTTGGATTTGTATTTTGAAGCCCCAAACTGCGGAGTTCATGGATTATAGTGCAGCCTATTGAGTAGAGAAGCTTTGGATTTAGGGCTCATCTTATCGTTAGAATAGGTGTGTGAGTGTGGGGGGGGGGCATATGTAGGCAAGCATATCCGATTTCTATTAGCACCTTTTGAGGTATTTAAGGAAAAGATGTGTGAGAATCCTTGAATTTACATGATAGATGTGCAGTCCAAAGAGCATTTGAGTATATTATATGTTTCTTAGAACAAAGTATATTCTTATAAATAATGGTATGCGTGAACTCCACCTGTGAAGGCCTACAGAGATTTAAGGTTTATCAGCTTTGTTCAAAAAGCATCTTAAGCCAATTAAGCAGGAAAGATGTTAATGTATACAGTACTCTTCATGCTCAAGGAATCTGTGTATAAAGTAATAGCCTTATTATTGGCTGTGTAGTCAAACAGAGCAACCAAATATGGATTCATAATGGTGGTCGAGACTTCCAAATCATTGGAAGTAATTTTTGTTTGCTTCTTGACTTAACTATGCCATTACTTGCAGGGATTTATACTTCCCCAGGGTACTGCACTTTAACATTAGCACTGTGTTTGAACCCAAGTCCTGTGTGAGAAACTCAGTTTTTGGTGGAGGTTACATTATTCTAACATCTAGCCCATAATAATGCTACATGGTTTTCCCTCAAGACTAATGTTTTAGTGTCTGCAGCTGGTTGGAGAAGAATGACAGATTTGGCATCCCATAAGTTTATCTGAAGAATGGGGAGCTAAACTCTTTATTTTTCCAGCCCAGATCTAGGAATTGGGAAAGATGATATTGAGAAAAGGGACATTGAAGATTTTTTTTATTGATACGGCTTTAACAGACCACAATCAAAAGCAAAAAAAGTGGTCTCAAGCTTCAATAGACTTACTGTACTCACTCCATAACCCCTGCAATGGGTTAACACCAAGTTCAGTTGTTAGGTCAAAAGACATGTGAAACCCACCAGCTCTAATTCACATGCATTCAACTAATCTCCCTGTCTGTAAATTTGTTTCAGATGGCTTTTCAATCCACAAATTTCCCCACCCCCCCAATAGGCTTGTTCCTTAGTGCACGTTTTTATTTTGGATATTTTGTTTGGGTTGATTCAGACCCAGAAACTGAAAACATATCCATGAAAAATCCTACAAGAGGAAGCAGCCTGTAGATTTCTTCTGCAGGCATTGCCCAATATATTTGGGTTTGTCTAGTTATTCTCAGAGTAACTTCTGGGCATGGGCAGCCCACCTATTTCCAACAGTAGTTCTCAAAAGTCTTCACTGGTTCTCTTTGCCACCTGAATAGCTGCTTCCTAAACTATGGGGCCAAAGTAGAGCTAGTGGATTCACTGATTTTTCAATTTGCCGGGAGTTAAAAAAAAATGGGTTAGGTCAAACAGAATCCTAAAATTGCAAAAAGTTAGCAAATTAAAAAAAAACAATTTTGGATCATACTGGCAAACCATAGTCATTCTTAATGACAATAAATAGTCTGGGCTATGTGGATTGCCATGGGCACGCAGGGGCGAAAGAAAATGCAGGCCTGTTATTTACTAGGCTGCACGTGGCAATAGACTATATTGGTAAGAGATGCAAGGAGAGTATGGGTTACGATGCAAACTGCAGACACGCACGCACACAACTAAAATTAATCAATTTAAAGTTTTATTGGGGATAATTACAAGGGGTAAGGGAGCAGCGTTAGATTAGCTAATAGAGTTAATGAAACTTAAAACACACAATGACTAAAATATTTACTAACAATATTTATAAACAAAGATGCAGCATTTAGTAATAACTGATACTCACAAATACAAACCAATGCATAACGACCGGCAAACGTAGAAACTCTGTTTGAAACACGTGAGCTGAGAGAGAGGCTTCGAGGTGATCAGGCTCGGTTACGGGTGTACACAGGATACACAGGATTCGTTTTTCTTTCTCCTCTTCCTGCCTGCACATGGCAGGCAGGCCCATAAAGTACCAACTATGACATCATAGAAATGTCATAGGGGACGGGGCCCAAAACCTGTTTGTGTTCATTTCTGATTGGCACAAGCAAAGTTAACACCAAATAGGGGAGCAGGTGCCTCAAAGTCTGGCTTCGCTCCCAAAAGGTGAGGAAATGCATATTGCTTTAGAATGCATGCAACACTGAATGACAAAAGAAGAGGCCAGGGCAATACCGGTATGCGCAAGTTTTACAGGAAGCAGACAGGAACTCATCTCAACAGGCTAGAGAGAGAATGAGTGAAAATGACTGACTCTGTAGCCTGGCTGCTATGGCACACACCTAAGATGTAAGAGACAGCTCGAAGCTCAAAACCCTGCTGTGGTGACTACTTAATTATTTATACACAGAGGGACTGACTGACTATCCCACCAGATCATACCATATGTCAGTGGCTAGGGCATGTTCTTGGTACGTGGGACGCTCAAGTTCAAATCCTTGTTCCACATCAGACAGAAGGGGGTATTGAATCCAGGCCTCCCATATCCCAGGTAAGGGCCTGAAGCACTAGTTTAAAACTTCTTTCCCCTAAATTGTTTATTTTGGGGGTCAAAAAATATTGGCCAAAACCTTTCAACTATTAGTCAAAAAACATTATGAGATCATTGTAGTCAAATGTTAATTTGTTACCGGAACAAATAGCCAGAAACCTATGATTCTGTTCTTACTATATTTTCAAGAAGCCCTTTCACCATCCTCTAAAATTCATTGTAACTTCACAATATAATGTAGGGGCAATTTATTGGAACCCAAAAGAAAGGAAAATTCTTCTTGCAATTTTCAACTTTTATTGCAAAGTTAAGTTTCTGCAGGAGGCGGTTGGAGGACAAGGAGTCAGGAAAAGGATGTTATATTAGATGTTTACCAACAGCCTAAAGATTACTACTGTAAATTCTTTGCCTTTTGGCTAATCAAGAACACGGATCCATTCTCCTTTTGAGAATCACAATAGTCTTTTATTTAGTAAGGCAAAGGTTGTTGATACTTTCCTTTCTCATTTGCCTAATCTCATTTTGATTCATGCCTCTATCAGTGGTTTATAAATTGACTTGTTGTTCTTTCATCTCTCTCCTGGCATTTTCTTCCCTTGAGTTACAAATCAGATCTTGTGCCCATTACTTAAGCAAGCTCCCTAAGGATGTAAAATGTCATTAAATAGTGCAACTAAAATACAAGTGAGATCACCAGAGTGACTCGTTGATAATGTCTGCTTTTGGATGTGAGGAACATTAGCAAAGACTAGTCTATGTTTAGCTGGGCACAAGCAGTACTTGGACTTACTGCTCTTTTGACTATCTGACCCAGATATTGGATTGTAGCCAGGTCAGAATAATAGGCCCCACTTTTTGAGGGAAGCTTTTATAAAATAAACATTTCAATTTCTGTCATATTACCCCTGCTAAATATATATCTGTTTGCCTGTGAACCCATGATTGTCATTTTGGATATTTTACACAGCAAATAGACACCCGTGGCTGGCCTGTGCCAGCTGACTCAGGCTCTCAGGTTCTTTCAATGCTGTGTAGACGTTAAGGTCATGCTGGAGCCTGAGCTATAGGACCCTGTGAGGTGGGAGGGTCTGAGAGCTCAGGGCTCCATCCTTAGCCCATAAGTCTACAACAGCAGTGTAACAGCCCACACCCTGTGAGCCCGAGTCAGCTGGCATGGGCCAGTCACTGTTTTTTTTGTTGCTGTTTAGACATACCCCAAGGGGCAAATGAGCTGCTGACTCCTAATACAGCCCTAATAGGGTTAACAGGGGAAAAGACAAGGAGTCAATTGAATGTAAAACTGCACAACTCTGCACAGGTGCTCAATGATCTGGTTTTACTCTATCTTATGAGAACTCATAGGTGCCCTGACCATTCTTAGCTGTCTGTTCAGTTCCAGAACTTTCCATGTCTGTGGAACCCATGACATAATGCTGACATCCTAATTTTTTTTTAATAGTTTAAAAGTTTTTTCAATGTGACTCTAGTTCTGATAAAGGTGCATTATTTAGCTACAAAAGCGACATCGGAAAGGGAGTCACAGTACAAGTTGCTCCACAACGCCCAAGCAAGGCCCCTATATCCTGGAATGGAGGGTCTCTTTTTACAAAGGAGACATTTATCAGTGCCCATGCCCATTTAATCTCTGATCTTTCTGTGGAGACTACAAAAACAGGCCCAGCTTCTGCAGTTGCACCAGGTGGGCTGACCCTTGTGATTATCTGGACACCCATTAATTTCAAGGAAATTCCACAAGGAAATGGAGTTTGGGTTTAGTTGCAAGAAATGGTTAAATAATACCAGCTGATATGGTGGGTTTAGTGCTGTATGTACATTTTCAGTCAGAAGGTAATGATGTTGTTACTACTGACCTGTGAGTAGTCCCAAGGTAGAGTAGACTACTAATCACATTTATAAGTGTTTGTAGGATTGATGCTTCTGTGAACTAGAAATGGAAAAACTATGTAACCCATGATTAATCCTGCTCTTATCTTAATTTGCTTGTATAGTTGCTAATGACTGGGTGTGTGGGGGGAAGTCTGCAATTTGATTTACCCAGGTAACACCTTTTCTGAAACTAAAAGTTGCTGAATTATTGTGTCTCTGATGCTGTGAATGCCTTCATCTACTATACCATTCTCCTGGAACATGATTGTTTTTTACTGTTTGTCACATAGGGATTTTAAAATAAAACCAGTCAGTGCCTGCGAAAGGTAAATCTAAAATAAGATTGTCTGATTTCTTTCTAAAACCTTGCTGGCTTGTACAGCCGTTTTCTGCAGTAAAAGCTAGCAATACCTTATAGCCTTTCACAGTTGTCAAAGCATATAATTTTATCAAATAATTGGTTCTGGTCTTCACAAAACTGCAAGTAACAAAGTTCACATTATTTTATTTTAAACTTTTCTGCTGTTGATGGAATTCTCCTTCTGCCCTTTTTCATGGCCAAGTTGCTTGATTCTCTCATTTTTGACCATTTCTAACGTATTTAAAGCTTTTGATAAGTGCCTGTTATCTGATTTCTGGTACAAATATCAATACATTTGACCACAGCTTTTCCTTAAAATCTCGAGAGCATTTGATACACCCTTGGCATAACCTCCATCTACCTGTCTTTGAGTAAATAAAATCACTTTTTAAATGTTCATTCTCCATCACTTAGTAAACTGTTTTTGTGTGTGTTGATACTTCATTTCATTCCCCTTAATAATGCACTGATCAACATTCAAAAAGCCTGACTCTGTTGAACTAAGGTAGTGGCACGTTCTAAATTGGATTTCAAAAGACCATTCTCATTCCAGTACTAATGACTGTTAACCCAAGAAATAAGTTGCTCTGGTTACTCAGGTAGTTGGCTCTAGTACTGAAGTTACAATTTAAAACTTCTCCAATAAAGCCAAGAGTTAAAGCATTATCTCCTCCTTGCAGCAGGCTCTCAGTACTAACAAAATAATCCATTGAGTATAATGCCCTACTTAACGTGCGATATTGCAGATTCTGTAATATTAGGCTTCCACCGCAATTTTGACAGCAGGAGCCTCTCTGTGCGTGGGTCTGACAGTGGGATCCCCAGCCAACCCTGGGCAGCCGATGTAAGCCCCAGACCCCTGCTCTTAGCCCTGGGCAGCTAACAGCAGAAATTTGCGTAAACATAATAATGTACTTTATTACCGCAAATATTAAGGTCCATTATTACTTTTCCACAATTTTCCATGGTTTGTCCACTACTCAACTGCAATTTTTTGACAATCATCCTGCAATTCATGTAGAGCCTTAATTGAGTAACAATAACAAAAAAACTACTTATGTTCATCTATTATTGTCTTAGTTCCAAAACACTTCATTGCATTCCTTTAAAATTAAAAACAGTGTACAATAAAATTAGGGTGGAAAGTGGGGGGGTTCTTCATGGGAAGAAAACTGGGCTCAGACACTTTTAAAGTGATGGTGTGCAAAACTGGCTCTGTCTTGTGTTTTTAAAAAATCCTTTTTCTTGGTTTTTAGAGTATTAATCTATGTAGAATAGAGAATGGAACAAGTTAAAAACAATAATTTACAGTGGTTAACACTGCCCCTTTGGAAGTCTGACTTGTGCTTTATGAATGAAAAGACAAAACTACAGAAAAATAAAGAACTGTAGTTTCACTTGTATGTTTTTCTTTTCCATGTTCACGTTTTTTAAACATTTATGAATCCTGCAAAACTGTTACATTATGTATCAGGTTGATTTTTTCCAGGGTATTCATGAAACCTCTGTAGGGTATGCTGGCTGGCTAGCCCTTTAACCTCACCTAGAAAAAAGGAGATTTTAGCAATATTTTTTTTCTCTTTTTCAGCTGGAGAGACTACAGTCCGAGAATACCTTGGAGTGGGGAAAGAGAGAGATACTTGAAACAGAAAAGCAAAGTCTGGAAAGAGAGAATAGAAGGTTGAAGGCCCAGGTGAAAGAAATTCAGGAGCTTCTGGATAAGAGAAATAAACTGTCATCAAGAAACTTGGGTTCTGATTTCAAGACAGCACAAGGTGAACTACTGGAAAAAAATAAGGTATGGACTTTACTTGGTAGTAGATCGAAACTTGTTTCAAAAAAGTTCTCAGCCATCAGCACAAATGTAAAATAGTCACTGCTCCCGGAAACATTGATGCATCTGTGTAACATTACACACAGGAGAATTCCTATTCAAGTCAACGGGATTTGTACATGCATCAAGTAGTGCATGAAGTTAAGTGTTTGCAGGATTAGGGACCCTAACTTATTGCTTAATTTTATTTTTGAGTGGATGGCATGTTCTTTGAAAAAAAGGCTCTGATGGGTGTAGTCATTCCATAAAGTATAACAATGAAAATGATTTTTCTACATTGCTGCTATAGCTATTAACTTTTGTTTTCAAACTGAAATATGACAAGCAAAATCATAATAAATATTTCCATACTAGACTGACTTTCATGTAAACTCACTTTTACAGAACTTCAAATTACTGGACTCCTATTTATCTTGTTCAGTATTCAAATATAATATATAGTTCATTCTTTGAAACTATGATTCTGCAAAATCTCATTCTTTCAGAAGGAGTCTGGGTTTCAAAAGAACAGCAAACTGCTTATATCTTATCTTTCTAAAATATCTTTCCACACTATTGTCACAGCTCAGGACAGCTGTACCTCTATTCCCTCTCCGTGGTTTACCAATAGCATCCACGCTCAGGCTTCCAGCTTCCCATCCATTACCTCTCTCGGGCAGAGACTCGCATTTCTCTTTGTCCTCACCAGGGTTTTTCTAGTCTGCTCAGTTCCCTGCTTACACGGAAAGTCAGACTGCCTAAATAGGCCAGAGTCTGTGCTTTGCTTTCTCCCCAGATGCTATTAACAGTGTAGTTGCCCACAGTTAAGTTACCAAAGAGCCCTTTCTAAGCAAACACATTTATTCCTAAGGTGCAAGTATTACAGAGAAAACATTATAAAAACAATAAAAGAACCTACACGCCTGTTGTTAAAGTTACCAGAGAACATCCCCAACTCCAGCCTGGAGCTCTGGTAGGTGATCTTGGTGTTCATGCTTTTTCTGAACACAAGATGGGATCCTCTTGAACAGCAGTGTCCATCTGGGCTGTCCCCACTCCCTAAATATTCGCATGCCCTCCCACCCGAGGGCATAAAAAGTGGAGTGGAGTCAACCATCACTCAGTTCTTTCCTTACTACCTATCACTGTGACACTGAATCCTTACAGCATCTGCCTTTTCTTAGTCTATGTCTACACTACCACTTACGTTGGTATAACTTATGTCACTCAGGAGTATGAATAAACCACCCCCCTGAGCGATATAGGTTACACTGACCTAAGCATGGGTGTGGACAGCGCTATATCGGTTGGAGAGCTTCTCCCTCTGACATAGCTGCCACCGCTCATTGGGGTTGGATTAATTAAGTCGACAAGAGCACTCTCTCCCATCGACTTAGAGTGGCTATACTAGAGAGCTTACAGCGGCACAGCTGCAAGCTTTCTAGTGCAGTCATAGCCTTAGTTAGGCTTTGTCTACACTGGCACTTTGTTAGCAAAACTTTTGTCGTTCAGGGTTGTTAAAAAAACACACACCCCTCCCCAAACGACAGAAGTTTTACTGACAAAAAGCACTGGTGTGAACAGTGCTTTGTTGGCAGGAACACTCTCCTGCCGACAAAGCCGCTGCTGCTCATGAGGGGTGGAATATTTTTGTCGGCAGAAGAGCTCTCTCCTTTTAGCGCGCCTTTTAGCAGCACGGCTGTCGCAGAACAGCCGTGTCACTAAAAGCCGCGTAGTGTAGCCATGTTGTCTTTGCAGCTGCTGGGTGTGCTGGTTGCCTTCAATGCAGGCTAAATGAGGAACAATTAATGGTAATTTGATTTAGTGTTAGCTGATAAAATGGAAAACACCCTGGGGGTTGACAACAAATGCCACTGCACAAAAACTAGACTGAATGCAAGCACAGGACAGCTGGGGATTGATTTGGTTGCAGCTGTGTGTCTATCTGCCAGAAGCAGCCAAGAAGCAGGCAGAGAGAAGAGGAAAGAAAAAGAGACAGGAAGAGAAGCACTTGTAACATGGCCTTCAGAGAAAGCTAAGAAGGAGAGCTCTCTGGGGAGAATGCTGGCTGGAGCGAGGATTGCCACTGTAAGGAAGGAACTGCGTCCTGCTGTGTTATTCCTACTATGTTTAGGGAAACAAGGCTCCGTTTGTAAATGTACAGGATTTTATAAAAGAAATACCAGACTTCATCATCAATTTCTCCTCCCAACAGAAACAACCTACAAGACCCCAAATACTGGCTAACCACTCAAGTCAAGAGGGCAATACTGGTGTTAGGAGTGGGGTCCAGCTTCCAAGGGGAGAAGTGTGAGCTGGTACTCCTGTTGACCCAAGGTGGAACAAATAATGGAGGTGGTTGCAGAACTCAAAGCTGCCCAGAAGAATTTGAAACAACGTCTAAAACAAGAGCTGGAGGCTCTGCAAAAAGAAAGCAAAATGCTGGAAGCTTCCCGGAAGGGCTGAGAGATCACCTGTAGGCAGAGATGAATTTTTTGGTTGGGCAGCAGCTACAGAATGGTTGGGGAGCCCAGCTCCAACACTTCCAAATCTGGGATGGCAAGGTAGATCAAAGAGGTGACCAGCAACCTGACTGTCAAGGATCAGACGGTTTCCCAGGAAAGAGGAGACATCAGGGAAACTTTATCCAACTTGTATCTTGCTAACAGATGAGCCTCAGCAAGGATTCCAAAAGCTGAAAAAATCACCCTGAGAAGGAAATCAAACAGTCATGAACCACAGATAACGTCAGCCATCTGGCTATGGAATTGGGCTAGCCACTAAATATGGGTGAAAACAAGACATCTACAACACTTTTCTACCTTGTTTGTAATCCTAAGAACCCCGGAGTGGAGAGATCATATTGTTCCAGCTCAACTGAGACAAAAGCTACATGATTATTTTTTTTAAAGCGGGGAGGGGAGAACTCACTGGAAGGGTTATTTGGCTCAGCTGAACATCATGGCACAAATGGGTGGCTGGGTAGACAAACAGAAAAGGGTATTTCTAGCAGCCAACTTGAGTGGCCCAGCTCTGATAGTCATACACAAGTGACACCCCAGAAAAGATGGAATCATCTAGACTTGGTACAAACCCATGATATGTGGTTAGCAGTCAGCCATTAATCTGAACTGATCAGGCCACAGCTGAGAGGTAAAAAAGAGACAGAAGTGAAGTGGCAGAAGACTTGAAGAGACTTGGGTTCTTGGCATATCTGGATACCAATGAGGATTTCCAGGATAAATGGACAACAGACCAATTTATAGACACTCAGCTAGATTTGCAGATCAAGATCAGCAAAAAGAGGCCAAATGCACTCTAAGAGGCTGTGGAATTTGCTGAATCTTTCCATACAGCAGATCATCAGAAGCGGAAACAGTCGTTAGTGAGAAAGATGGAAGCTGATCTCTGAGTCCTATAAGTACAGGTCTGTGTGATGCATGATGGCAAAGGGGATTCTAATATTTCTTGACATTTTTGAACAATTAGAAACAAGTATTCAATTCAGTTTGTAAAACCAAGGGAAATTGGTAATAATACAAAAGTAAAGGGAAGCAGTTCATTTAATGCTGCTACTGTGAAAAATCTAGCCACAAAAAGGATTGCTCTAAATATAAAGTCTCACTCACAAGTGTCTGGTGAAAGCCTCTGATCCTCTTTTGGGAAGCGGGTATGAGAGCAAGCTGAAGGGGCAAACTTGGAGATAAAAGAAGCAGCACTACAGTTTGTTTAGAACTGTGCAGTTAAATAATAATAATTGGACTTTGGCTATTAAGTGCATATTAGGATCTGTGAAATGCAAAAGAATAATGGACACTGGCTCAAATGTAAGTGATTAGATCTGATGTGATAAAATGCTAGAGAACAAGGAATCCAAAAGTGAACCACCTAATTGGTCTCAAATGGAAACATTGATTGGGGAATGTACATCTGCCCAATAATGGAGAAAACTGAACTTCTGGATTTTGAGCAAGAACTCATTGTAGTTGAGATAGTGGATGAGCTAATAAGTGGTTTGGATTTCATTTTGGCTAATAAATGCCAAGAAAGTTATGTTACAAATTAATTCTGAGGAAACTGACAAACAGTACCCCAGCTATGCATTACATCAATAGAGAGAGGTCTTTCTCATCCCCTGGATGCTGGGATTGATGTATGCCTTTCTGCCAATTCCCATGGTAACAAGTGTTCTGAAGAAACAGCGGTGAGTTGCAGGATTGATAATCATAATCGCCCCAGGGCTGGGCAGGCAGTTCTTGTCTTAAGCTCTGATTAACCTAGCAGTGAAAAATTAGCCTTGCAGCCACCAATCTGACATAATATCCACCGAAAGAAGCTGTTCAGCTGAAGATCAGAGAATTCCGATTCAGTCCAAATGAGTTATAAAGCTAGATGGAAGAGGTTTTCTGTTTTCTCAAAACCAGTTGCTCCCCTTGACAACACCTATTTCAGCAGTGTTGGACTATTTACTAGTTCTGAAGCAAGCTGGAATTTCCACCAGCTCCAAAAGAGTTCATTTAGCAACAATATCTGTACATTTCTGACAGTCAAGTCTACACTGTATATTCTCATCCTACAGTGGAAAGAATCCTTAAGGGCCTTATTCATGTTTTCATAAAGACAGTGTCATTCTCAGGCCTCACCCCAAGTTTCTGCTCAAGGTTGCTTCAGACTTCCATATGAATCAATTAATTTGTCTTCCAGTTTTCTTTCCAACTTTGGTGGAAGAAAGTAATCCAGGAACACATCCAAATTACTCATGGTCTTTTCTGATAGTCATGGTCAGGCAATATCCTTTCAGAGATTATCAGAATGAGTCTTCAACTGTATAAGAAGATGTTATGAGCTAGTCCGCATCATACAGTCATTAGAACTTATTCACTAAACGTCCCTATTTCTGAAATGAGCAGGGCAACTACATGGAGTTCAGTTCACACCATTTCAAGACACTACTTCTTGGTAGAGGTTCCAGATCAGATGGCTGTCCTGCAGTCATTATTTAGGCAAGATTTCTACTACTTACCTCTAAGTGAACAACTAACTACTACTTGTTTGTCAACATGGATTCCAATCTTGTTGACTATCAACTTATAGTAACAGTAGTTCTTCAAGATGTTCTCCACATGTATTCCACAACCCTTTCTCCTTGCTGGCTACTACAGAACCCTACTCCTTTTGGGATTCTGTATTGGTGGAGGACCTTATGGGTGGTTGGGTCTGCTCAGTCCTCAAATGACTATGTCCTCTATGACACCTAGAGCACAGGCTTTACCGCAACAGACACTGCTGGCCAAAAGGAACCCATCTCATGCCACCAAGAGAGGAATCCATGTGGACAACACATCTCAAAGAACCACAGCTACTGTGAATAAGTATCTGTTCTTTTCTGTGCCTCACTCTGAAGAATCATCTCCTCAAACTGCCCTCAAAGGTTTTCATAATATAATTGAAGAGACCTGTTAGTTAAATTATATTGTCCACCTTCTGGCCAGTATAGGACTTTTCCCTTCATTACTGTTTATTCTCCAGTGCTTCTCTAGGTGGACTGGTGTATCTTAGTTGTTCAATTAGAAAACAGTTTGGCTAAAATAAGAAATGGCCCATTATTTAAACTGAACCATGCTGTATTTTTTGCTCACAGGAGCCATGCCGGGTTTTTTGGCACAGAGACCACGGCTGCAGCATGAGTGGGAGGTCGGCTTGCTCTGCAACCCCATCCACCAATAGGGCTTCTCCTTCTCACCAGGCCTGTGACCAATCTAGAACCTGGCCACAATCCCCGAGGATGGATTAGCAGGAGTTTGCTAGTTATGCAATATATATGTACCCCGAGAACCTTATAACTGATACTTGAAATCCCCCATAACCCAAGCCTGATCCCAGATGTACAATACCTTACTTCTTAACTTGTGTAAATTTGATTCTAAGCAAGACACAAGGAGTAATTCTTCCACTCTACTCAGCACTGATAGGGCCAGTTCTGGGCACCACACTTTGAGAAAGACATGGACAAACTGGAGAAAATCCTGATGAGAGCAAAAAAAAAAATATTAAGTGACTAGAAAACACAATCTATGAGGAAAAATATTAAAAATTGGGTTTGTTTAGTCTGGAGAGGAGAAGACCGAGGGGGGAAATGATAGTCGTCTCCAAATAGTCGTGGGGGGGAGGGATAGCTCAGTGGTTTGAGCATTGGCCTGCTAAACCCAGGGTTGTGAGTTCAATCCTTGAGGGAGCCATTTAGGGATCTGGGACAAAAATTGGGGATTGGTCCTGCTTTGAGCAGCGGGTTGGACTAGATGACCTTCTAAGGTCCCTTCCAACCCTGATATTCTATGATTCTAAGTATGTAAAAGGCTGTTACAAGAAGGAGGTTGATAAATTGTTCTTAACCACTGAGGGCAGAACAAGAAGGAATGGGCTCAATTGCAGCAAGGGGCATTTAGGTTGGACATTAGGAAAAACTTGGTAACTGTAGGGGTGGTTAAGACTGGAACAACTTACCTAGGGAGGTTGTGAAATCTCTATCATTGGAGGTTTTTAGAAACAGGTTAGACATACACCTGTCAGGAATGGTCTGAATAATATTTAGTTCTGCCTCAGTGCGGGGAACTGGACTAGATGACCAATCAAGTCATTTCAGTCATTTCTGTGATTTGGGAAATACTTCTATAGATAATTATAAGCACACCAGTAGATGGTCATAAACCTTTGTTATATTCTCCAGAAAGACACTTATAACCATCAACTAACTATTTATTAAAATACCTATTATCTTGTTCCCTCTGTATTAAGGATAAGTTTCTAGATAGTTATGAAAGCATGCCCATGAGGCCTTTTTTTAAGGTCTTAAAAGTATTTAGCTTACTTATTACAGAATTAGCCCACTCGTAACATGGATGCCTTCAGAGAGATTGCAGCAGTGTAACTGAGGATATAATTAATGTTATGACATTTCCTTTCCCATGTGGTTTTGTAGTTTATTGCTCCAGTAGCCTTGCTGCTATTTTTAGGAAAAGGAGAGGAGACGGCGAGAAGGAGTGTGTGTCTGAGTTTCAGTGACTGCAATTGTATGTTCATTAAACAGTAGGTTATGTGCCTTGAAATGGGGTCAGGTAGATGCTAGAATGTGTGTGTGTGGGGGGTGGATTCAGGGAAGGGAGAGGGACCAAAAGAACCAGGGCCAGAGTTTGTTACCCTTATTTGACCTGAGTTACATTAGCTCATTCCAGGAGTAGACCAGATGAAATCTGTGGGACTCCTCTGAATAAGGTGCAACTCATCATGACTGAGGGTGCTGTCAACATTTGGCACAAATGAGCTTCTGTAACTTTTCCATGCTTAATTGTTTGTATGTGATTTATTTTGTTTTGCTTTCTTTTGTGATTTTTTTTTAAATAATAAAAATACAGTGAAAACTTAGCATAGGGCTGTGAGTAAACACCAGCTGTAGAATGGACCAGGTGTAAATAAATAGCTTGTAGCTTCCAACCCAGACTGCTTGCCAAAAAAATGCCCCTCTCTGACCCCTTCCCCACTGTCCACCAACAAAGGAAAGCTTGGAGATGAATCTGAACTGTACCAATAGTTATGCCATTCAGCAGCAGTTCTCAAACTGTGGGTCAGGACCCCAAAATGGGTCATGACCCCATTTTAATGGGGTTGCCAGGGCTCGCATTAGACTGGCTGGGGCCCAGGCCAAAGCTGAAGCCTGAGCCCCGCGGCCCAGGGCTCAGGATTCAACTTCAGCCCGGGGTGGCTGGGCTCAGGTTACAGTCCCTTCACCCGGGGATGAATCCTTTGGGCTTTGATTTGCACCCCTCCTCCTCCCAGTGGTGGGGCTCAGGTGGGCTCATGCTTCAGTCCCCCGTCCTGGGGTCATGTAGTAATTTTTGTTGTCGGAAGGGGTTTGCAGTGCAATGAAGTTTGAGAACCCCTGCCGTAAAGGTATATTAGAATAGTTTCCCTGTATTTAGGATAGGCAACAATGGTAGCATTACCTGGTAGTAATGGTAAGGAAATATTGATTCTTTAATTAAAACCACTGGTGCCCAGTAATAAATTAAATAAATCATATATCGACAAAGGTTCCTTAAACCTGTTGGGGTTCGTTATGTATTCCACAAATTACAATGTAAGTCTCTGTAAGGGCGGAAAGGTTCTCGTAGGAGGAAAGAGGAAATGCTTTATCTCTTTCTTACCCAGGACATTTGTAACTTAAAGCCAGACCAGAAAGAAACTGAGGAATCTAATTGTCATGCATCTGCATAAGAACTATACTAGTTCCCAAAGAAGCTAATGCAATAAGGATTTATGTGTCGATTTTTTCCCATCTAGTATAGGTAAAAAAAGAACCTTGCACCTTTGTTTCCATTTGGACAAGGAAGAATCAAACTAGGGCTAGATGCTTCCAAATCCCCAAGCCAGTGTGGCAGTTTTGATGCATGTGTTTTCAACAGTAACAGACTATTAGCATTTTCTGTAACTATTTTTCTTAATATTGAACTTGTGAATGATTCCTTCAGCCCATCTTTTCTAAGGGGACTTACTCCAGCCTTTAATTTTGAACTTGCACTTTAGTGTGTACAATTATATGCAAATAATGATCTACACAGTCATTTGTCATTTGGGGTAGCAATTCACATATAAGTGCCATGAATGCAAACAAGCATTTTTTGCAGCACAAATGTTAGTGTGAAGATATGTGAAGAAAATGCCATACAATAAAAAGTAGGCCCTAAAATTCTGAATTGTCAGTATGTTCCAAATATTTCCATGGGCAGATTCCAAAAGGTTAACTTCTGTTGTTTTGTTGTATGCGATCAGCAAAATTGGTGAAACAATTGAGAGAAGACATTGTTTTTTATGTGGCCCTATTAACTGCACTTCCTGGAATGGAGTTTGCATTTTAAAATAATAGTTATAATGTTTGACAAATAGGCTGGTAACTATGTATCCAAGTGGTTCATTTTAGAAGGGATTGCAATGAATGAAAAAACTATTGAAAATATAAATCAATACCCAAAAGCATATTATTTATTGAAGGAGATTTATTACCTTCAACTCTAAAGATCATTTTGAACAAAATCTGAAATTAATTTTGTTTTGTTTTCCAGTGCTAGCTCTAATTATTAAGGTAAAGGTCTGCAAGTAAAGATCTGCTAAGTAATATATCTATTTATCTAGCTTTAAAAATAAGTACAAATACAATAGATTAGCTGTAGGGTATAACTTTGAAGTCACTGGTTGAGTAATGTTTCCTCGCTTGCTGTTTTGTCTTTGCAATAGGCTTGTAAAGGTTTCATGTATATGCAGTCAAACTGGGAGTGAGAGAGAAAAGTCAGTGATACTCTACCAACTCCATTAAAAAATAACCTCTGCATGCTAGAAATGTTAAAACACAATGCTGCTCTTAGTAGATGCCTAAAATATGATCATCAATGATTTCTGAGCTCTCCCTCACTGGGGTTCAAATATAACTGTGGACGCTGCCGGGCCTTCAGACTTGGTTCCTTTTTGACAAAGGCCTTGGCTACACTTGCAGATGTACAGCGCTGTTAGTTAAACCCGTGTTCGTACAGCTGAGTAGGGAAAGCGCTGCAGCCTGTCCACACTGGCAGCTGCCAGCGCAGTAAGGTGGCTACATTTGAGGCATTTGCAGCTGTATTGGGAGCGGTGCATTATGGGCATTCAAGAGCTGCAACGTGCTTTTCAAATGGGGGGGTGTGAGGGGGACTTTGACAGGGAGCGTTTTTGGAGACAGAGTGGGTTTTTGGAATATCCACAGAGTGTCAGCTCATTATTTCCACACCTCCACATCCCCTGCCTCTCTCTCAATCACTGAAAGCAAACAGCAGGGGCTTTGTTTGTTTTTAAAGAGCAGATAAAAGAGAGGAAACGGAGCCTTCCCCCTCCCCCCCACCGTTCTTCTCCCCCCCCCCTCTCCCACGCCGGCTCTGTCCAAGGCAACTTTGCTGCCGGCATTCCTAACGCAGCCCCTCCCCTCTTCCCCCCCACGCCTGCAAACAGTAGCTGTGTTTGGTTTTTTGTAAAGCACCTCAACAACGGAGCTCTGAACTCCAACCCGGAAGTGCCGTTTCAAAACAAAGGCAGCTTCCGGAGATCAGTAACTGCGTTGTTCCTCGGCTACACTGAAAGACCAACGTTCCACCCACTTCACAACAGCTGTTATTCCTCTCGGGGAGGTGGAGTACATGCAGCGCTGTATCTGAGGAGATACAGCGTTGCACGTGCCTTGCAAGTGTAGCCAGTTAGTGAGTTACAGCGCTGCAGGCAGTTTTATTGTGCTGTAACTCGTAAGTGTAGCCAAGGCCTTAGAGGAGGAGGAATGGTGATACTCGTCTCAGTGGGGTAGTAACCAATGAAAGAGGTTTCGTTTTTCATTTGTTTTTAAAACTGAGGAAAAATCTCTCTCTATTTTTCAATGGAAAAAGATGGCAGGAGGAAAGTGCGGGTGTGATTTTTTTTTGGCACAACTTTTAAACAGAAAATTTCTTGTCATCAAAACCTCACTTTTCAGTGAAAATGCTCTTAAACATATTTTGATCAGCTCTATTCTCAAGGCTCTTGGTAAAAACTATTTTTCTGTTTGTTTCTTTTAAAAATTTACATCCACATTTGTGTACTCACAATCCCCAAGTTTCAGAAGTGATGGGTATTTCTTAAACATAAAAAATCAATGAATCCTTAATCAAAGTGAAGCCTGCTGTATTCCCAGCCCCTTGAGATATGTAGCCTCCCATGTTAGATTTATCTTTCTTGTCTTCCTCTAAAGGCTGCCATAAGATAATAGGGTGGCTCCTGACAGCAAGAGGGCGACCATCTTCCTTGAGGGCAGTTTGACTTCTCTCCTGTTGTAAACAATAGCAGATGATGGCCATTTTGAAAGTGTATGATTATTCATAGAATTCCCTACAGTAGAATATTCTGCAGTCCATGCTGAAGAAGAAACTTTCAGTTATGAATAAAAACAAGAAAACATGACCATTAATCCTAAAACGTTGCTTTCAACATTACCCATTGCACCACAAGTACTTACAAAGGATAGAAAGGGGAATCTGGGGGTGGGGGGAAGGAGAATGCTCCAGACAGGATGGAGGGAGAAAATGGAATTTGTGTGCTGTGCATGCAGGGAGATATAGAAGTCAGGAACGGGGGGGAAATTGCCCAGTGCTCTATGGCTGCTCTGCCCTGCTCCAGAGTGGGAGAAGGCAGCCAGTGTGTGCTACTGAATCTGTACCTAAAAGTATAAGTGTAAGTGTGTGTGGTAGGGGGGAGGCAGGTATTGATTTATTATTTGTTTTGGGTTTTTTTTCTAATTTAAGGTTGATGCTAGGTATCTTCAAATCTTGAGAAATATCACATGGTAACTTTAGCGTTGGGTTTCTTTGTTAGCATTTAAGTATGAAATTTTTAATGTAAAAAAAACAAGAAAATTCCTAGATAACTGTTAACATGGAATTAAGGTTCAGATTACATGCCTGCAGTTTAGGGTAAAACCCATTACAGAAATTTTTAAATTATCCCCAAAACGGTGATAACCCTGGAAAATCCATAATGTACAAATGGTTTTTCTTTTAAGTTATGGAAATTCATAGTTAAGGCACCCAAACTATTTTAGTTCAGGCCCTGTGGTGATACCATGAAAGTAAAAATGAAATATATAAATCATCTTTAAAAATCAGTTTCTGCTAATATGGGAGTACAAACACTATTATGAACCAATTATAATGGTCTGGTTATTTCATGGTGTCATGTATCAGAGGGGTAGCTGTGTTAGTCTGTATCCACAAAAACAATGAGGAATCCGGTGGCACCTTAAAGACTAACACATTTATTTGGGCATAAGCTTTCGTGGGTAAAAAACCCACTTCTTCAGATGCTTATGCTCAAATAAGTCTTTAAGGTGCCACCGGACTCCTCATTATTTTTGTGGTTATTTCATGGTGTCCCTAACCTTAACTCTGAATATTCTAGATTTGTAACACTTGTTTTGGGGATAATTAAAATATAAGAACATAAGACCATAAGAGAGGCCGTACTGGGTCAGACCAAAGGTCTATCCAGCCCAGTATCCTGTCCACCGACAGTGGCCAATGCCAGGTGCCTCGGAGTGAGTGAACTTAACAGGTAATGATCAAGTGATCTCTCTCCTGCCATCCATCACAGCCTCTGACAAACAGAGGCTAAGGACACCATTCCTTACCCATCCTGGTTAATAGCCATTCATGGACTTCAGCTCCATGAATTTATCCAGTTCTCTTTTTAACCCTGTTATAGTCCTAGCCTTCACAGCCTCCTCAGGCAAGGAGTTCCACAGGCTGACTGTGCGCTGTGTGAAGAAGAACTTCCTTTTATTTGTTTTAAACCTGCTGCCCACTAATTTCATTTGGTGGCCCCTAGTTCTTCTATTATGGGAACAAGTAAATAACTTTTCCTTATTCACTTCCTCCACACCACTCATAATTTTATATACCTCTATCATATCCCCCCTTAGTCTCCTCTTTTCCAAGCTAAAAAGTCCTAGCCTCTTTAATTTCTCCTCATATGGGACCCGTTCCAAACCCCTAATCATTTTAGTTGCCCTTTTCTGAAGCTCTTCTAATGCCAGTATATCCTTTTTGAGATGAGACCATAGCTGTACGCAGTATTCCAGATGTGGGTGCACTATGGATTTGTATAAGGGCAATAAGGTATTCTCTGTCTTATTCTCTATCCCTTTTTTAATGATTCCTAACATCTTAGTTTGCTTTTTTTGACTGCCGCTGCACACTGCATGGACGTCTTCAGAGAACTTTTTCCTGATTAGTTGTAGCTAAATTAGCCCCCATCATATTGTATGTATAGTTGGGGTTATTTTTTCCAATGTGCATTACTTTACGTTTATCCACATTAAATTTCATTTGCCATTTTTTTGCCCAATCATTTAGCTTTTTGAGATCTTTTTGTAGTTCTTCGCAGTCTACTTTGGTCTTAACTATCTTGAGCAGCTTAGTATCATCTGCAAACTTTGCCACCTCACTGTTTACCCCTTCTTCCAAATCATTTATGAATAAATTGAATAGGATTGGTCTTAGGACTAACCCTTGGGGAACACCACTAGTTACCTATCTCCATTGTGAAAATTTACCATTTATTCCTGCCCTTTGTTCCCTGTCTTTTAACCAGTTCTCAGTCTATGAAAGGATCATTCCTCTTATCCCATGGCAACTTAATTTATGTAAGAGCCTTTGGTGAGGTACCTTGTCAAAGGCTTTCTGGAAATCTAAGTACACTATGTCTACTGGATTACCCTTGGGCACATGTTTATTGACCCCTTCAAAGAACTCTAATAGATTAGTAAAGCATGATATCCCTTTACAGAAACCATGTTGACTTTTGTCCAACAATTTATGTTCTTCTATGTGCCTGACAATTTAATTCTTTACTATTGTTTCAACTAATTTGCCCGGTATTGGTGTTAGACTTACCGGTCTGTAATTGCCGGGATCCCCTCTAGAGCCCTTTTTAAATATTGGCGTTATATTAGCTGTCTTCCAGTCATTGGGTACAGAAGCTGATTTAAAGGACAGGTTACAAACCCTAGTTAATAGTTCCGCAATTTCACATTTGAGTTCTTTCAGAACTCTTAGGTGAATGCCATCAGGTCCCGGTGACTTATTACAGTTAAGTTTATCAATTAGTTCCAAAACCTCCTCTAGTGACACTTCAATCTGTGACAATTCCTCAGATTTGTCACCTACAAAAGACGGCTCAGGTTTGGGAATCTCCCTAACGTCCTCAGCCGTGCAAAGAATTCATTTAGTTTCTCCGCAATGACATTATCATCTTTAAGTGCTCATTTTGTATCTCTATCGTCCAGGGGCCCCACTGGTTGTTTAGCAGGCTTCCTGCTTCTGACATATTTAAAAAACATTTTGTTATTACCTTTTGAGTTTTTGGCTAGCTATTCTTCAAATTCCATTTTGGCTTTTCTTATTACATTTTTACACTTAATTTGGCAGTGTTTATGCTCCTCTCTAGTTACCTCACTACGATTTGACTTCCACTTTTTAAAATATGCCTTTTTATCTCTCACTGCTTCTTTTACATGGTTGTTAAGCCACGGTGGCTCTTTTTTAGTTCTTTGACTTTGTTTTTTAATTTGGGGTATACATTTAAGTTGGGCCTCTATTATGGTGTCTTTGAAAAGTGTCCATGCAGCATGCAGGGATTTCACTTTAGTCACTTTACCTTTTAATTTCTGCGTAACTAACCTCCTCATTTTTGCATAGTTGCCCTTTTTGAAATATAATGCCACTGTGTTGGGCTGTTGATGTGTTCTTCGCACCACAGGAATGTGCAATTTTATTAATGTTATTTATATTTATATCTCTCTTATGTTTCTTACCCTTAACTCCAATTTAAGGTAGCTTCTTTGTTCAGGAATAAACGAATGCCCAATTAATCTATATTTGAGATGGATAAGTAATCTTAAAGTTTAATCACTTATTTTTAAAAATCTTGAAAAATTATATAAGTAATTATTCAGAAATACTTGGTAAATTATCATCTCTGCTCTTTAATTGGGTGAATATTTTTTTTTAATTGTCAAATAACTTGTGCAAAAATATTTGTGAAACATACAAATTATTTGAATAGCTATTCACCCAATTCTTAATCCATATACATTGTGTAAGCATGTCTTCCTGTGGGAACATATATTGATAAAACTGAAGAGCAGACATCAGTAAATGAAAGCTCATGCCTTTCTTATAATTTATTACAGCACAGAATGGCTGATGTGCTGAAATTCAGAAGTCAGTGTCATAAAACTGAAAAAGGTCACAATATTTCTTTTCTATGTCACATTTTTCAAATTGATCAGCTCTCCAATATATCATTTTTATCAAACCACATACAAGCAGGAGACAGTGCAAACTACAAACATTTGTGTGGAACGTTATATTGGGTATAAGCACTTTAAAATATTACTTGGAAGGGAAAATAGTTCCTAATTAAATGAATATATCTCCTTATTTCTGTGCTATGTGGGTTGCATGTGAATGACCTGAATACAAATACAAAACAGTCAGTTCAAATTATAGATAACTATAGTGAAAATAATGTAAGCAGCATAATTGTCATTGACATTCAGTAGTAAAAGAAAGGGAAATCAAAATGGAGCTCTTTGTTGTCTTTGAACTGTCTGTGACAAGTAATATTTTTAGTATACATCCTATAATTATTTCACAATACTGAATGTCTAAACTAGACCTCTCTCTCTCTCTCTCTCTCTCTCTCTCTCTCAGTTCAAAGGAAAATACTTCATACTTAATTTGAAGATAGATTCTCAAACTACTAAATTCGAAAAGCCCTGTTCTATTAGTGTAGCTATCAAAACAGAACACCTAAAATCCGTAATTGAGAGCAACACTAATGAAGGTCATGGTTCAGCAAAGCATTTAAGCACGTTCTCAAATCCCACTGAAGTTACTAGGACTTGAGAACATGCTTAAATGCTTTGCTGAACCACAACCTTCATTAGTGTTGCACTGAAGTCCCGTTGAAGTCCAGAGCACTTAAATACATGACTAAATGATTTATTGAATCAGGGCCTTAAAGTTATCCATTTTTGTGATTATGAAAACAAAGATTCTGATCCTGCACACAGCCTAGTATTTTTAAATAATTATTGAAACTGAAAATACAAAATAATGATTAACTATTTAGGTTGGCTTGTTCCAACTGATGTTTTAAAAACCCAGTTTTACATTACTATGAATGCCATACAAGAAAATAGCCTGAACAAATACTCCTATAAATAAGTCTGAAAGACTGATAAAATAGATGCACTTCTATATCTGAAAATAAAATGAAAAATTACACCTCGTAACAAGTCTCTATGAGCATTTAGAAAGGGCAGATATATGAATGGAAAGGTATGGAAAAGTAAGCATCTTTTTGATAGCTTAAGATTTCAGATTTAATTTGTCCCAAGAGAAAAAATGTATTCTTCTGATCATTTGTTTTTTATTTTATTTTTAACCTTCATATGATGGCTGCTTCTACAGCAGAGCATTGCTGACAAGGTCTCTCTTTTTGAAGAATTTTGATAGGATAAATAATTAAATCCAGAGGTAGCATGAACACAAAGGAAAGCATCCTTCTAGCTTTCACACCAACCTGCACAAAATAGACTACATTGCATTTGAGATGGCTGAAATAAAAATAAAATACACTAAATCCAAATACCAGTGTCAATTCCATCATTCCCTAACCAACACTTAATGACCTTTCTAAATCAATTTAACTCTCTTTTATATACAACATAAATATAAAAGTGAACCAATGATACAGATAATGTTTTCAATGCACTTTAAATGCAGGATACAGCTTATTTCCACTCTGAATTTGTCTAGCTTCAACTTCTAGCCTTGGAGCATGTTATACCTTTGTCAGCTACATTGAAATACCCATTATCAAATATTTGTTCCCCATGTAAGTATTGTAAACTGTGATAAAGTCCCCTTTAAAGTTCTCTTTATTAAGGTTAATAGACTCAAGGAGATTAATCATTATAAGGCAAGTTGTAATAATTTTCATGGCTCTTCTCTGAATTTATCAACATCCTTCTTCAATTGTGGGCACCAGAACTAGACACAGTATTCCAGCAGTGGTTGCACCAGTGCCAAATATAAAGGTAAAATTACCTTTCTGCTCCTACTAAAGATTTTTCTCTTTATTCATTCAAAGATTGTATTAGCCCTTTTGGCCACAAAATTGCACCAGGAGCTTAAGTTCAGCTGATTATCCATCAGGAACCCCCAAACTTTATCAGTGACCAGTCTTCATTATTTACTGCTCCCAAACTTTTTGTATCATCTTCTGACTTTATCATAAGAATATCAGAATGATCATACTGGGTCTGACCAAAGGTCCATCTAGCCTAGTATCCTGTCTTCCAACAGGTTTCAGTGTAGTAGCCATGTTAGTCTGTGTCAGCAAAAAGAAAATAAGAAAGAAATACTTGTGGCACCTTAGAGACTAACAAATTTATTTCAGCATAAGCTTTCGTGGACTACAGTCCACTTCGTCGGATGCATTCCAACAGTGGCCAATGCCAGATGCCCCAGAGGGAATGAACAGAACAGGTAATCATCAAGTGATCCATCCCTTGTTGCCCGTTTCCAGTTTCTGGCAAACAGAGGCTAGGGACACCGTCCCTGCCCATCCTACCTAATAGCCCTTGATGGATTTATCCTCCATTAACTTATCTAGTCCTTTTTTGAACCCTGCTATAGTCTTGGCCTTCACAACATTCTCCAGCAAAGAGTTCCACAGATTGACTGTGTGTTGTGTGAAAAAATATTTCCTTTTGTTTGTTTCAAACCTGTGGCCTATTAATTTCATTTGGGGACCTCTAGTTCTTGTGTTATGAGAAGTAGTAAACTTCCTTATTTACTTTCTCTACACCAGTCATGATTTTATAGACCTCTATCATATCCCCACTTAGTCATCTCTTTTCCAAGCTGAAAAGTCCCAGTTTTATTACTCTCTCCTCCATATGGAAGGAGAGAGTAATATCCCTAATAATATCCCTAATAATATCCCTAATCATTTTTATTTCCCTTTTCTGAATCTTTTCCAATTCCAATATATCTTTTTGAGATTGTGCAGCTGTGGTCACCCCCAGTATTCAAGATGTGGGCATACCCGGGATTTATAGAGAGGCAATATGATATTTTCTGTCTTATTATCTATCCCTTTCCTAATGATTCCTAACATTTTAGATTTTTTTGACTGCCGCTGCACATTGAGTGGATGTTTTCGGAGAACTATCCACAATGACGCTGAGATCTCTTTCTTGAGTAGTAGCAGCTAATTTAGACCCCATCATTTTATATATATATATAGTTGGGATTATGTTTTCCAATGTACATTACTTTGCATTTATCAACACTGATTTTCATCTGCCATTTTGTTGCTGAGTTACTCTGTAAGTTTTTCCACCTCACTGTTTCCCCCTTTTTCCAGATCATTTTTGAATATGCTGAACAGTATTGGTCCCAATACACACCCATCAGGGACACCACTATTTATCTCTCTCCATTCTGAAAACTACCCATTTATTCCTACCCTTTGTTTCTTCTCTTTTAACCAGTGATGATTTTATGTTTCCTTCCAGTTCATAGCATGGAATGTTATCTTCAGCATAAATATTTTGAATACTGTAGGGCCAAGAACTAGAAACATACTCAATGATAATTCTCTATTTACAATTACATTTTGAGACCTATCTGTTATGCAGTACTAAGTCAAACATCTGATAGAAGTCTAAGTATATTACATCAACAGTATTACCTTTATCAACCAAATCTGTAATCTCATCAAAAAAGATATCAAATAATTTAACAGAATCTATTCTCCATAAACCCATGTGTGACCCAGGTATTTCTTGGTGCCAATTGGCAAAGGGCACAGGAGGGACATAGAGGTTTACAGGGATTCCCTGGGTCTGATGTCTACATAATAGTGCACCAAAGGGTAGTATGCGAGGTTTCTACCAACAGCTGGTAGCAGACTGATCATCTTAGTAATTGAGAAATCTATGTACAGGTAATATTTAAAAAGTTATATATTTATACTGGAAATTGTTCTTAAAGCCTTGAAGTTAAAAGTAGGTCACCAGGAGGTGACAGATCTTTGAAAGATTGTGTTCAGGTTGGGGATAGTAGATGCTTATCTCTCTTTGTCTGCTCAAGTATGTATTGTGCATTGTATGTCTCGCAATGTAAGTCTACCTGCTTGTGAAGCCAGGTGCCTATTAAAAGATTGCTAGTCAACAAGAGAGAGAGGCCGTAGGGGAAACAATCAGTTTAAGGATAAAGATCATAGGACTCTTTTGATATATCGGGAACTGCAAAGAGATACAGGATTTTCCACTGAGGAGGCAAGAGGACAGCGTGACTAGTCTCATGTAGAGAAGATCACTGCTAAGCATGGCTGTAATATGCTGGAAGAATTTTCAATGAGCTTTTACTCTATATGCCATGATAATGTCTTGTTAGTTAAGTTTAAGTTCAAGAAAGCATCTTATGATTTTATTTTATATTTAAAAGTTTATTTCCATTATGTCTACTTGCCTCTTCACTAATCTCTGTTCTTTGTTAAATAAACTTCTTGTTTTTACTATAAACATATCTAAGTGCTGTGTTGAGCAGAGTGGTGACCCTGAGGAATAACTGGAAAGCTAGTGTGTTTATGCCTTTGAGTAATGGTTCTGTGAATTCTGTGAGTTTCCACTGGAATGGGGTTGGATAGTCCACAAGGATGCTTAGAAAGCTTAAAGGTCAGAATATGCCTATGGTTCGCCCGTAAAGAGAGAGCAGGGCCAGGGGGGGCATTGGAAGGGAGTGTTTGTGTTGCCAGAGGCTAGTGGAGTTGGGCTACTGACTACTGACCCACAACAGGCACAGTCAAGGCTTCCTCATGCTAAGGGCAGGTGGTAGGGAGGTGCCTTCAGGATCCTGGATATCCCTGAGAAGAATCGCACATGGTGATTGGCATTCATTATATTACTCTCTTAGTTTAAGTCCTGTATCAGCTGTTCTGTTATCTTGCCCAGGATCAGTGTCAGACTGACTGACTGACCTATAATTACCTGGGTCTTCCCAGTTAGCCTTTTTAAAAATAGGCACATTGACTTTCTTCCAGTCTTCTGGAATTTCTACAGTGGATCTATACTAATGCTTATTTATCTAAACAATTCCTAAGAGTGAATTTATTGTTGCTGTATAAAGAGGGTCTGTAGGAAAGCCGTGATAGACTCCTATTAAAAAACTAAGTTGTGTACTGATATAAGGGCTACAAGTCAGTCAGTCCATATCTTAGTGCATAATAGATTGTTGTAATAAGCCATAAATCCACTCTCTCTATTCAGTCCATGATTTTTAGTTTCTAGCAAAGTTATGAATTTAAGCTCCCAGGTTTGTCTTGATGTGTTCATGGCTGGAGAGGCATTAATAGGCCACTTCATCTTCAATGCTCTCTTGAAATATGTGTTAACTACTTATGCTAAACAATCAGTTCCACCTGATATTTAGTAGTGACACTCTGAGTATATCTCCCCGACCTGAAGAGCTCTGTGTAAACTCAAAAGCTTGTCTCTCACCAACAGAAGCTGGTCCAATAAAAGATATTATCTCACCCACCTTGCCTCTCTAATATTCTGGGAGACTGACACTGAATTTATAACTTATTACAACACTCTGTAACAGAGTGACATAATTTATACTGACAAGCTGTAGTGTGTACATAGCCTAACCCCCTCTTTTTGTCCTATGACTGCAGAGGTGTTAACAGGCCACTTCACCTTGAATGGTCCTTAGAATATGTACTAACTATGTATGCTAAACAATCTGTTCCTCCTTGCATTTATCTGTGATGCTCAGAGTACCTTTCTAAGATCTGAAATAGAGCTCTCTGTGGCTGGAAAGCTTGTTTTTCACCAACAGAAGTTGGTCCAATAAGAAAGATTACCTCACCCATATTGTTTCTAAGAGAAACAATTATTTTTTTCATCATTCGAAAGAACATATGTGTTTCTAACTCCACTTATTAGAGGTTTAAAAATATATTGTAATCAGGCTCTCTATATAAGGGCAGGTCTACATTTAAAATGCTGCATCAGCACAGCTGCGCCACTGTAGTACTTAAGTGAAGATGCTCCTATGCTGATGGGAGAGCTTCTCCCATCGATGTAGTTAATTCACCTCCCCGAGAAGGGTAGCTGTGTCAGCAGGAGAAGCTCTCCCATCTGCATAGCGTTGTCTACATGCGGGGGCTCAGTTGATATAACTACATCAGTCAGGGGTATGTATTTTTTTCACACCCCTGAGCAATGTAGTTATACCAATATAGGCTTGTAGTGTAGACCTGGGCTAAGTGTTAAAAAATTAACATATAAGCTTATTTCTACCTCTTCTTGCCTTGATGACCCTGGAGGTCCCTTCCAGTCCTTTGTCCCTTCAATATTTGCTTCCGGTTAAGGATGGACTAGCTAATTTGGTTAAAGAAAGAAATGACCCAAATCTTTCACCCCCATCAGTCAAATTGAGCTCAGATAGATCTTGAAATCTGGGGAAAATAGAGTTAAGGACTCCCTCATCCTATTTCCTTTTAACTCCTGTTAATTGTGCAAAACAGAGGAATTCTGTAAATAGGATTTCACAACTGTGATGCATAGGCAGGCACAAGATTCAGAGTGCTGCTTCAATTGCAGATCAGTGGGACCCCATGGAGGGGCTGTTGAGTCAAACTGCACAAAAGCACCCCCCTTAAAATGAACCCTACCTGGAATGGCTGGGAACATATCATTTTGTCACCTCACAAAGATAAAGAATAGCCAACAGATGGGACAAAAGACCATCGGGCTTCCCACCTGATCTCTCTTTCCTCCTCACTTATTCTCTCTCTCTCTTTAAAGTAGCAGGCAGGAAGGAGCCAGGACTTGCTGGAGGATTTGGTTGGGAAGTATGATTATCCATTGCGTCTAGTGAGAGGGGAGCCTCAAAGTATGAATAAATATCTAAACTGAACCTTCTGAGGTTCATCTATCACTACCTAAGACTGCCCTGCATTATTCTCTCTTCAGATAGTCTTAGTCAATTTACAATATGCTAAATTAATTTCCATGTCATTGGCTTTTCACATCCTTTGATTTTTTTTTTCCAGTCCAGCTAGTCATGAAGCTGAGATGGATATCAGGGGAAAGTCACTGCCATATCCTTTAGTGTTTGTAATCAGTGATTGGTTGGTTAAGCAACTCTCCTGTGCCATCTGACACTAGGGATTCTACACAGACATAAACTGTCAAAAATCTCATCTCTCCTTATCCATTGAAAGGTCATATCTCTCTTTCATATGGAAAGTTGTCATGACATAGAACTTCAGTTTAGTTTTAGTCTGTTTGCTGCAAAAACTCTTTGATATCTGCCATGGTGCACTGCAGCTTTCTATCCAACTTTTGCATCCATTTCCTTTTGGTTTCCACAGTTAGATTGAATTTGACTAGCCATTTAACTGAGGTATTTTCATTACTGACTCCTAAATTACTTTCATCCTCTATTTCTCCAACTTTCATCAGATTTGATTGTATTTTATTTTAAAGTTCTCAAAGCATATGGCAGTGTTCCTAAGAATCTATCTATCCTTCCTAAATTTTGTGAAAATGAACAGAAAAAGGATTAATTATCAATATATCACAATAAAATGGGTATCTTCTCATTCCAGTCATGCTGAGCACTTTTGAATCTACTGTATTTCTCCATATTCCATGTGATGGGGACCCGATCCTTTCAGTGAGGTTTCTTCCTTTAAGCACTGTTCTGAATACTAAATGTTTACAAAATATAGCTGTGATAGTGTTCTGGGTGCATATACAAGGGCTTTACTGCAAAAATACCTTTACCTTTGTGCTTTACTGTAAAAAACCTTAGTCCAACAGCAAGAAAAGGTAGTCTTTGGCTGTGGCTACACTTGCAGATGTAGAGCGCTTTGAGTTAAACCAGCCTTCGTAGAGCGCAGTAGGGAAAGCGCAGCAGTGTGTCCACACTGACAGCCTCAAGCGCACTGGCGTGGCCACATTCATGGCACTTGAAGCGGCATTGGGAGTGGTGCATTATGGGCAGCTATCCCACAGAGCACCTCTTCACATTCTGGCACTGTGGCTTGTGGGAAGTGGGCGTGGGGTGTGGGGCTTTCTGGTTCCTGTCCCAACGACCCATGATGCATCGCTTCACATCCCAGCAATCCCTGTGTTTCCGTCCACATTTGGTGCCATCTTTCAACGGTTTCTGTGCGACGCACTCCGTCTTCTGTTTCGGTCTGCAGGAATGGACCCCGAACTGCTGAGGAGCATGCTGACGAGTCTCGCCAGCATGTCACGTTTAGCTTTCGAGCTACTCCTTAAGATCCAAAGTGACAGTGAGGAGTCCAACAAGGATATCGAGTCGCATAATGCGTACAACATGAAATTGCTTGTCTCATTCACGGACATGCTCTCCACCGTGGAACACTGCTTTTGGGCTCGGGAAACAAGCACTGAGTGGTAGGATCACATCGCTCTGCAAGTCTGGGATGACGAGCAGTGGCTGCAGAACTTTCGGATGAGAAAAGCCACTTTCATGGGACTGTGCGAGGAGCTCACCCCCACCCTGCGGCGCAAGGACATGAGATTGAGAGCTGCCCTGACGGTGGAGAAGTGGGTGGCTATTGAAATCTGGAAGCTGGCAACTCCAGACAGCTACCGATCGGTCGCTAACCAGTTTGGAGTGGGAAAGTTGACCGTTGGAATCACGTTGATGCAAGTTTGCAGGGCCATTAATAGCATCCTGCTCAGAAGAACCATGACTCTGGGTAATGTGCATGACATTGTGGCTGGCTTTGAACAACCAGAGGATCACCGTTGGGGAAGTCGAAATGCCCATTGTGATCCTTGGAGACCCCGCTTACCCTTTAATGACGTGGCTCATGAAACCCTACACAGGGAGCCTGGACAGCAGACAAGAACGGTTCAACTACAGGCTGAGCTGGTGCTGAATGACTGTGGAGTGTGCTTTTGGCCGTTTGATGGGCCGCTGGTGCTCCCTTTATGGGAAGCTGGACTTGGCCGAAGACAGCACCCCTGCGGTTATATCCACGTGCTGTATGCTCCATAATATTTGTGAAGGGAAGGGTGAAAGCTTCACTCAGGCATGGGCCTCGGAGGTTCAGCACTTGGAGGCTGAGTTTGCACAGCCAGAGAGCAGGGCTATTAGAGGGGACCAGCGTGGGGCTGAAAGGATTAGGGATGCCTTGAGGGAACAGTTTGAGGCTGAAAGCCACCAGTAATGTCTGTTGCTCTTCACAGGAGTTAAATGCAGTGGCTGTGTTTGGTACACTGAATCACAGTGCTTGTTGCTTTCGTGGGCTAAGGTTTATTTTGCTCTATCTATGCACTAATAAAGTATGTTTCAAAGTGAAAAACTCCATTTATTGAAAAGAGAATTCATTTGTTTAAAAAAAACAAGAAGTCACACAGAAATATCAAAATGGCAAGGGGGTGGGGTGGTGATCAGTTCACTCATAGACTTGAGTATGTCCTGATTTCATACTCTGGAGTGCTGTGGGTGTGCACTGAGTGCTGCACTTGAGGATGGCTATAAGGCATGTCGAGGGGGGTTGAGTGCAGTGGATAAGGGTTGTAGTTTTCATTGGTGGATGGTGAAGCTCGGGGTGTAGGAGGCAGCTGGGGGTGGTAAGAACCCGGATGTTGTGGAAGGTGGGTTGGAGGAGACATGGGGGCTCAAGGGAAAGAGTTTTGGGACAAGGGCTGCGGGTGGGGGGAGAGCACTGTAGTGCTCCGCTTGCATGGTGACGAGCACCTGGATATAGTATGCTTGCCGCTCCATTATGCTAATCAGCCGGTCCATGCTTTGCCGCTGATGCATTGCGTTTTCCTGGCGAATCCTCCTTTCGCTCTCCCTCCACTTCTGTGCCTTTCGATTCTCTTCCACGGATTGCTCCATCACTTGTAGCATTTCTCCTTTGCTTTTTCTCTTTCTCTGTTGGAGTCTTTGCAGTCTCTCGGCCAGTGATAAGATGGACTGCTGAGATCTCAAGGTTGTGCCTGTAAAGGCAAAATGCAACACTTAACAGAGGAAGCATTGTACACACCAGGCAGAGCAATGATTCCCCCGCACTTAAGGAGGGAAATCACAGTCCATACAAAACCATACTTTGCCTGACCCAAAGTGAGTGCACATAAGCCACGGGAGCCCCAGAAATGGTGAGTAAGCATAGGATTAAGGGGGACTGATTGTTTCATGGCTGTACTGTCCTCTGGGTTTCTGTGCCTTGAGAAGAGCCAACAGCTGCAGGGGACACCTACACTGAACACTGTCCCAACGTTCTCCACAGGAGTTCATCCTGGAAGATATCTCGCTGCTGAGGGTGAACGGGGAAGCAAGGGAGGGTCTTCTACTACAATGTGGCTTCCGCCCTGGCCCATACACAGCTTACCTGTGTGCAGCAATGGTCCCCCCACCCCTCACGGAAGAGTGGCGCGGACACGTTAGCCTGACTGGGACAAGAACCACTCTGGGTCTCCCAATAAACCTGCGCAGGTGCATTGCCCACGTTCTGGCTGAGACTTTTGAAGAGATCACCGATGCTGATTACCGTGATGTAACAGACCACATCAATGCACTATTCCGCATCTAGGCATGCATGCAGCCCAAAACCTCCTCGCCCAAAGAGCCCACACCTAGAAATTTCCTTCCTGAAAAAAAAAATGCTTACCAGGAACCTCCTCTGGTGTTTGTCCTTCCCCAAGCATCGGACGCTGTCACTGGCTGCCTTTCTCCTGGCTCGAGAAGAGCTCCTGGCTGCATGCCTCAAGGGATTCCGGGGTGTCTCCCCCTGCCTCAGCACACTCGCTCGGGCTTTCTTCCTCCTTCTGCCTTGCTGTGCTGGGCTCGGAAGTGTCCATGGTGGTCGTTGGAGTGGAGTTGGGATCGCCCCCAAGTATCATGTCCAGCTCTTTGTAGAATTTGCAGGTTGCAGGGGCAGTGCTGGAGTGGCCGTTTGCCTCGCAGGCTTTGCAGTAGGCATTCCTCAGCTCCTTTACTTTAACCCGACACTGCACCGTGTCCCGATCATGGCCTTTTTCTGTCATAGCCCTTGATATGTGCCCTAAAGTATCATAATTCCTACAGCTGGAGCACAGCTGGGACTGGACAGCTTCCTCCCCACAAACACTGATGAGGTCCAGTACCTTGCCATTGCTCCATACTGGGGATTGCCTGGCGCGTGGAGGCACGGTCACCTGGAAAGATGCCCTGAGAGCACTCCACGCCTTGCTGAGCAAACAGGAAAGGGATTTTCAAAATTCCCAGGGAATTTAAAGGGCGGGTATGAAGGTTGGTCACCTGAGGACAGGGCAGCAGAGTTCAAAAGTGATGACCAGAGTGGCTAGAACAGGCATTGTGGGACACTTCTGGAGGCCAATCAGAGCGCATTAGGTGTCCACACTGGTGCCTTTGCTCTCCAGCGAGAGCGCAACAAGCGTTATTCCTCTCGGGGAGGTGGAGTACCAGGAGTGCTCCAGCCGCAGAGTCAGAGCGCTCTACGTGCCTTGCCAGTGTGGACGGGTAGTAAGGTAGAGCGCTCTTGGCGGCTTTATTGCGCTATAACGCGCAAGTGTAGCCAAGCCCTTTGTTCACTTACCTAACTGGTATTCTCTGTCGTCAGGACCCCAGGGAGTAGAGAAGGAGAAGCTCAGACCAACAAAGGTAGTAGGACCTGTGATATCAAGGGAGAATGGGAGTGCAGAGATGCCAACTCCTCTAGGTTAAATGAAACAGGAAGTATTGAGGGTCTGTTTTCTATCTGGGGAGTGGAATTCAGACTTGAGATTGAGGATATTTTGATTGTCACCCATGCTGTCTCAAAGGAATTATTGAAAGCACATTCCAAGGGGTTTGAAGTGACATTCTGCAATGTCTGCTTGCAACATAAAATATGTAAAGCTCATTCTTGCTGTTAGGTTACTTATAAATACTTTAAATATCAAGTGTAGCTAGATGTTTTATACCTGTTAGCATGGTGCCAAACATCTTCCAATAAATGGGGAGTATGACAGAGTATGGGAAAAAGAAAAGAAAAAAACAAGCCCTGTCAGAAATTACCAGGAAGCAGACTTTAGAAAGTTTGTGTCTATCTCTGGCTAGGGCAGGATCCAACTTGGTTTCATTCCATGAAAGAGTGGTGGAGGGGATCCCTGGCTGTTAGTATGCTTTAGCAAAGCATGCTGAGAGTGAGAGAAGTCTACTACCCTAAAATATACTGGTAACTCCTGAGAGGCAGCAACAGAAGTATGCTGCTAAGGGAATAGTTAGAAGGATAGCATCAAAGTACGAAATGCTGTCTGAAGGATCCTGAGAAGATTAAACCTGTAGGGGCATACAGGTAAGGGCCTGAAGAGCTTCTCCCCCTTGGAAAAAAAGTCTATTGACTATCTACTGAAGAAGATTTTGGCACCAAGATCACTGAACATATAGGCAACTAGGCTACAGTGTTTTCGAGACAGATGGAGCTAAATATTGTTTTCTTTTTTCCCCATCAGTATCCAAAACATCTTGACAAACAGGAGCCAGTGTGCTAAAAATCATGGGTTTCCAGTATGAGCCATTAGGGAACAACCTTGATGAAGAGAGAGCCCACATCTAGCCACGAATATTGTGGGATTAAATTTCAGAATGAGTGGACCTGCCAAAGAGATAATCTTGCCCACATTCTGGGGACAATTAACTTTTCATATAATAACTAGGAACTTGAATTTCACCTGGAAGTAAGTTGACAGCCTGTGGCTAGCATGGAGCAGATGTGAAATATAGTTATGAGGTGACCTCCCTAAAAGATGTCTGTCTGCATCCTGCACTAGTTGAAATTCCGAAGCGGCTTTCATAATTAGTACTAGGTACAGTGTGTTGCAGTAGCACAGTCTAAGTAACACAGAAAGGATAAGTGTGGTGAGGTCTGCATGTGTTCCAGTACTTTGTGTTTATTTCATGATATCTTTTGTGACATAAATATAAAGGGAATTTGGCATCAAGAGGTGTGGGGGAAGCAGCAGCATTGCAAAGAGCTTTTAGCCTTCTATTCAAGAAATTAGTATTGCCCATGAACAGTCAACTACACAGAGTAGGATGAAGCTGTTGAAACACATTCTGAATTTGCAGTAGCAGAGAAATTGCATGATGATAAATTTCTAGTTCCTAGAGAAACTTTTAAATTTACTGAGAATGACGAGGCATCTGTGGTCCAAAATTGGCTAAACTTGCTGTTTGTGGTAGAAATTGCTGAGCTACTCATTTTCTTTAAAAATAAATAAAAGTCTCTCAACTTTTCTGTTCATAGACGACATCTTGCTATGAAGAAGATGCTGCTTGAGTGCATGAGGGAAAAGTGGTAAAGGCATTTGGTTACTTTAGATTTCTTGACAACTGTGAAAAGCTAGTTGAAGTCAATGCACCTCTGTCTGAATGAAAGGAAATAATTAAGTCAGATCTACTGTCTCTGAATAGTGGTTCTTTTGGAATAAAATGATGACCTTTACTATGCATAGTCTAGTATTGCATATGTATTGTGAGCCAGGTTATCTAAGGATTTCTCTCCTTCCTTTGAAGGTTAAGCTACTGTCTTAAACAGAATACGAAAGTAGATGGACTATAATCTGTCCTGGTGTGCAAATTTCTATGGCCAAGACTTTTGAAAAGAGGCGAGTAGTTTTGGGTTTCCAAAATTAAAGGATCATTTTTCTCTTTGCTACTCTAACTTTCAAAACTTCTCTAAGTTTTGAAAAGTTAAAATGACAAAAAGAAAAATGAAAAAAAATGGGGGTAAATCATTGTATTGCATCTGGTGCCAAAAAAGGCAGAGAGGGCAAAAAACATACACAAAATCCTGAAATTTTCAGTTTTTATGAGAAGCTTGGAAATGAAATATTTTACAAAACTTTCTGGTATAGTGAAAAAGTCTATTTTGCCAGAAAAACTTTTAAATTAAAACTTTTGACCAGCTCTACATTCACTACTACTGCTTGGTTCCCAGACTTTTCCTACCGCTTGTGAAGTCTACTTTTAAATATCAGTTCCTTATTTGTGTTGGCTGACTGAAAGCCTGCTGAAAGCTTGCAATAAAGTTCTAAGTGGGATGAATTTTGGTAGTGGGGTTAGAGATATGGACTGGAGGTATAATGGACTGGTATAAAGCTTACAAAAAGTTAACAAGGAGCTCTAGCGGTAGCAGAGCAACACAGGAAACCAGTATGGAGAGCAAGGCCTAACGTACAGAGAGAGAAACCTACACTGTACTTCCTTTATGTGAGTATACTGGGACTATTTTTTTGAGTAAGGATAGAATAATTTGACCTGGAAGGTAGCAGCTAAAACTGAGAGAGAAATTGGGAGGCAGGAACAGTGGGGGTAGGGATGAAAGCTGCAGGAAGAAAAGCTGACTGAGACTGGCAGCAGCCCAGAAAGAGGTGACTCTTTTTGTGGAACTGCAATAAAAGATTTCTTATATCGACTTTAGAGCCAGAAGAGACCACCATGATCATCTAGTCTGTGGTGCTGTACATTGCCTCACCCACTCATTCATGTATGCATAAGAATAGTAAAGAGGTTCTTAGTAAACAACCTGGGACCATGGGAGGCTTCTGTGCTACCAACACTTGCACATCACCATCAGAAGCGCAGGTCAGATTTACACTGCAGACCCTATGAAGCTAGACAGTGCAGGACTCACCACCCAGAGGGGTCTGAGTGGTGGACCCTTGCACTCCATTGATTGGCTCCTGCTGGTATATAAATCAGAAAGTCATCAGCGGGAACTGTCTGAGCCATAATGCAGACTACATGGTTGGTTCCACTCCAGACCACCCCTCATTGTGAACTCTAGATTCTGACTCCTCACTCTGGTTTATCCCCAACTCCACTACTTGCCTCCTGTTTGTAACCTGCTGCCTGATTCCATTATCTATTCATTAATGATACTCAATAAAATGGCACATGTTGTTATTAAGGTGAGTTTTTGGTACTTTTACAGCATCAATACATGAATTAGAAAATAAAATTAGGAGGTTGTCACAAACGATTATTGGTCTGAAAATGTTTCAGAAGAATTGGCAGGTTCTTGCATTTTTCAAAGGAACCGAGGATCTTGTGGGGAAACGACAGTAAGGGGTACAAAGTATTCCAATAATAAGTGTATGAAATTGATACTAAAGAAAAATTCTATTGTTTGGCTTTTAACAATTTAAAGCACAGTTTTGGTGTTGAACCAATGTTCATCAGTTACTTTCAACTCTAGCGGTTTCTTTCATAAAACTAAATGGATACACTGTCAGGGTTGTAGGGCTGGCTGTTTCAGACATGCCAGCAGGTGCCTGTGTCCGTTTCAGACAGCTTGGGACAGTTCTATGGTCTCAGCAAAACTACCATGGGTAGGGTGACCAGATGTCCCATTTTTAAAGGGACAGTCAGCCCCGTTTTTGGGGACCTTTTCTTAAATAGGTGCCTATTCTGCCCTCCCCCCCCACACACACACACCCACCCTGTCCTATTTTTTCACAGTTGCTATCTGGTAACCGTAACCACTCCGCTTGTTGGTGTGACTCCTTGGCTTATTTAGCTCAGTTGCTGTATGTCTTTTTTACAAAGTCAATTTTAAAGTTTTCTGATCTCTGTCAAATCTCATGACTTCCTTGGTGTTTTTTAAGTTTGTTTAATCAGCCCATTATACGTCCGGAGTCATCTGTTCTGCAACCATCTAATCTTGGTTCAACACCAGCAAAGTGAATCAGCTGCATAAAACTTCAGTCTCTGTATCCGCACCTATTTGTTATCCTCATTTGACTTAGACACTGGAATCACTTTATCTGTGCACTTCTAGTAGGGTGACCAGATAGCAAGTGTGAAAAATCGGGACAGGGGGTGGGAGGGTAATAGGAGCCTATATAAGAAAAAGACCCCAAAAATCAGGACTGTCCCTATAAAATCGGGACATCTGGTCACCCTAACTTCTAGTTAAGCAATTAATCTCCAGGGTCCTTCGTTGCCTTATGACACTCTTTGTTTGTTACTGTTTAGAGATTGACTTCCTCAGTGTTGTGATAAGTAAAATAAACAAGCAAGGACTGAGAAACTACATGGAGAATATGAAGCCCTTATTCCACATCTGATTTTAACAAAAGCTTTTTTTTAACGAGCCACAGAGAGGGGAAATGTTGTGCTATGCCTTTTGTTTGACTGGTTTCTTAAAGTGAAAATGTATCTTCTGTTTACCGTTAGGGTTCAAGATACATCTCAGAAGCAACAGTCTCATGGATTAATTTGGGATGGGTAGAAGGATTATAATGCTATACATGTGTATTAAAGGTCACTGCTAACAAGATGAATTTCTATATCTTTTTTCCAATACAGGGAATATTGCCTCTCTGCCTTTCTATATCAGTGAATTTCAGAGGAAGATAAATAGCAATTGATGTATGATAACTAAAATTAGTCTTTTCTCTGAAGTGTGAATACAGACATTTTGAAGATACCAATAGACAGCTTTTCACTTAAGATTAGTACTTACTGATGATAAATCAGGCTCTTTAACAGACCAATTTGCTTTTGTGCATACATACTGCATCAGCAGGTATCTAGGCAACCACAATGACCCTATTTTTAGGCGAAGAGGAAGAGGTTTTTAGCTTTTTCCTGATGAATAAGTGACAGAATTCTGAAGATTTCCCTGGTCTCTGGTTAGTGTCAGTTGAAAGAACACAAGTTAGACTTAATCATCAGGAAACTAGTTTTAAGTTAATCTGAATATCAGTTGAAAAATTTCATAATTTTTGTTGGGAGAAAATGTGATTCCCACAGGATTAAAAGTAATTTTGGTTCTCAAAAAATGATTATTGAAAATGTCTATCAAGTGTTCATCTGGCAGGAGTAGCAGCTGCAGCAGAAGCCTTCAGATGCTGAAAACATCATCAGTGCCCAACTGATTTATTGTGAATTTGCTCTGGATGTCCTTTTCTCTGCACCAACTGATTCTGTTCACTCTAACTCTAGTCTCTTTCCTTCATCTTCACTCCACCAGTCCACCATGGTCTCTTTCGTCTCCTTTCCTCACAACGCAATATCCCCTTTCCATTCCTTTGTCTCACTTTATCGAATTACTTCCCAATAAAAACCCATTAAAAATCATGAAACTAATTTTTGCATAGCACAACTGTTCACTCTGCTGGTTTGCTATATTCCTTCCCCCAACCCTTCACCTGTCTTGTTTTATCAGGGAAGAGAAGGGACTGTCTCTTAATATATGAACTTAAGAACAGCCATAGAATCATAGAATCATAGAATCTCAGGGTTGGAAGGGACCTCAGGAGGTCATCTAGTCCAACCCCCTGCTCAAAGCAGGACCAACCCCAACTAAATCATCCCAGCCAAGGCTTTGTCAAGCCTAACCTTAAAAACCTCTAAGGAAGGAGATTCCACCACCTCCCTAGGTAACCCATTCCAGTGCTTCACCACCCTACTAGTGAATAAGTTTTTCCTAATATCCAACCTAAACCTCCCCCTCTGCAACTTGAGACCATTACTCCTTGTTCTGTCATCTTCTACCACTGAGAACAGTCTAGATCCATCCTCTTTGGAACCCCCTTTCAGGTACCTGAAAGCAGCTATCAAATCCCCCCTCATTCTTCTCTTCTGCAGGCTAAACAATCCCAGTTCCCTCAACCTCTCCTCATAAGTCATGTGCTCCAGCCCCCTAATCATTTTTGTTGCCCTCCGCTGGACTCTTTCCAATTTATCCACATCCTTCTTGTAGTGTGGGGCCCAAAACTGGACACAGTACTCCAAATGAGGCCTCACCAGTGCCGAATAGAGGGGAATGATCACGTCCCTCGATCTGTTGGAAATACCCCTACTTATGCAACCCAAAATGCCGTTGCCTTCTTGGCAACAAGGACACACTGTTGACTCATATTCAGCTTTTCGTCCACTGTAACCCCTAGGTCCTTTTCTGCAGAACTGCTGCCCAGCCATTCGGTCCCTAGTCTGTAGCAGTGCATGGGATTCTTCCGTCCTAAGTGCAGGACTCTGCACTTGACCTTGTTGAACCTCATCAGATTTATTTTGGCCTAATCTTCTAATTTGTCTAGGTCCCTCTGTATCCTATCCCTACCCTCCAGCGTATCAACTACTCCTCCCAGTTTAGTGTCATCTGCAAACTTGCTAAGGGTGCAGTCCACACCATCCTTCAAATCGTTAATGAAGATATTGAACAAAACCGGCCCCAGCACCGACCCTTGGGGCACTCCTCTTGATACTGGCTGCCAACTAGACATGGAGCCATTGATCACTACCCATTGAGCCTGACCATCTAGCCAGTTTTCTATCCACCTTACAGTCCATTCATCCAGCCCATACTTCTTTAACTTGCTGGCAAGAATACTGTGGGAGACTGTATCAAAAGCTTTGCTAAAGTCAAGAAATAGCACATCCACTGATTTCCCTTCATCCACAGAACCAGTTATCTAATCATAGAAGGCAATTAGGTTAGTCAGGCATGACTTGCCCTTGGTGAATCCATGCTGACTGTTCCTGATCACTTTCCTCTCCTTTAAGTGGTTCAGAATTGATTCCTTGAGGACCTGTTCCATGATTTTTCCAGGGACTGAGGTGAGACTGACTGGCCTGTAGTTCCCCGGATCTTCCTCCTTCCCTTTTTTAAAGATGGGCACTACATTATCTTTTTTTCCAGTCATCTGGGACCTCCCCCAATTGCCATGATTTTTCAAAGATCTCTTTCGTGAGTGGTAACAGCTAATTTAGACCCTATCATTTTATATGTATAGTTGGGATTATGTTTTCCAATGTCCATTACTGTGCATTTATCACCATTGAATTTAATCTGCCATTTTGTTGCTCACCAGTTTTGTGAGATCCCTTTGTAACATTTTGCAGTCTGCTTTGGACTTAATACAAAACTACTTAAGATAGTTACCTGCAAATTTTGCCACCTTACTGTTTACCCCTTTTTCCAGATAGTTTATGAATATGTTGAACATTATTGGTCCCAGGACAGACGTTGGGGGACACCACTATTTACCTCTCTCCATTCTGAAAACTGCCCATTTATTCCTATTCTTCGTTTCTGATCTTTTAACCAATCACTGAGCCATAAGAGGACCTTCCCTCTTATCCCATGACAACTTAGTACCCATCACATTTGGGGTCATTAGGCATTACCATAATATAATAATGAAGAACAAAATATTTAACTTAATAAAAAGTCCTATATAGCATTTCTTTATCATTTTATTCATGTGTTATAAAATGCAAGAAAACCTTTACTCTCAATAGAAATCTCTTGCATATGCTGAAAATGTAGAGGAGAAGGTCCTAATACACCAGTTCTTTGAAAGCGAAATTTCCACTGACTTCAAGTCATGCATTTGGCACTTTCTGAATTTGTCCCAGAGTTAATAACCCCAGCTCTCCAATGCAATTGTCACAGTTACCCTTGCAGATTATACCTGTGTTATATGTATTTGCAATGAGTTTGTATGTTTTTCGATTCTTTTTGGCATTATTATCCTAATTTTTTAATTTCATTCCCTTTCCATGCCTTCCCATATTTTGTTTTGTTTTCCTTTCTCTGCACTCTGTTCATTTTGAATGAAAGAATTAAACTTCACAATCCCTGTTAGCAGATTAGATATTTATAAACACAGTAGAGTGGAGAAAGATAATTCTGATTTGTGGAGGATTTTGATATATTTTTCAGTTTGATTTTGAGCCACCCAGAATGATTTTTTTTAAAAATCACAGTTCTCTATGAAAGGGAATGGAGCCCAGGGCAGTGTGTGTGTGGTGGGTTGCCTGGGGAGTAACAGACTCGGGAAGCCTGTGGTTCTCAGCCTGGAGCAGTACACATGGTGTTCTCCTTTAGGGAGCCTGGAAGTCTCCTTTAGAGCTTGGAAGCCCTGGAATCCCCATTATCCCAGCAGATAGGCTGCCAAGGATCCTCGAAAGTGAGCTCTCAGAAAATCAGGCAGGTTTGTGATGGAAACTTGCCTGGTTTTCAATCAGAATTTTGCTAAAGCAGCTTGGCAAAAATGGAGTCTGTCCTGGAGGCAATTGACAAATTCTGACAAAATAATGTTTTGTTGGAATTCTTCCAACTAGCTGTATTTATTAGTCTGCCTTACATGAAGCAAGATTGGAAGTCAACATTATTAGCACAAATATGGTAATATAAATTAAGCAGAAACAGTGTTATAAATGAAGTAATATTCAGAATATTTAACATACAATACAAGGTGAGCTGGCAGTGACCCCTCTATTTATATTCCTTTTGAATAAATAAATCTTGTTATCTTTTCTGAGACTCTGTCGTTGCTCTATTGTTTGCAGTAAGCTAATAGCTCTTAGATCAAGGAGGTTCTTTTTTTGTCATTCCCATGGAATTGTGGTCCAGTTACAGGTTGTTGAAAATCAGTGTTTCCCACCTGTGGCTTTTGTTGTACAGCTTGATTCTGGCAGAAAGCCTAAACCCCAGAACATTTGAAAGCCCAGCGCATGTGTCTCATCCTGGTGCCTCACTCAACCAGGCAGTTGCGTTTGGAGCAGCAATAGCGATACAGGGGAGGGAAGCTAAGGCTAGGCCACCCTGTGCATTTATTGAGGCACAGGTTCTGTGGAAGAAAAAATATTCACGTTCACCCAAAATGTATATAAAGGGGGGAAATGGCTTTTGCTTTACATTTGTTGAGAAAGTGTAAACTGCTCTTGAATGTTATGCTCTGCCGTTGTTGAACATACGTTGATTGCTCTTTATAAATTCAGCAACGGGCTCTGGTAAATGTTGATGAAATGGGAACTGCTGGAAATGATAATGTGGGATAGTTTAGTTGATATCGCTTTTGCTATGTCTAATTACTACAATGCATGGAAATGATTAAGTTTAACCAGATGACTCTATCTTCAAATCCATCTAGTTTTATGATTGATAGGTGAATAGGTATCTGCAATTCTGAATTGTCTTAGACATTTAGATTTTATTACAGAATGTACAGTTGCCATATACTATGATTTGAAGAAATTGCCTTTAAACACAAGAAGTTAGGTTTCCAGATGCTAAGTGCGAATGCCTTGGCATTTCCCAAATCCTGGTACTGAGGGTTTAAAGCTTATATCATGGATACTGATGATAGGAGCTGAGATATCAATGTGCTCACACATTTTCCTCAGTCTGCTTTCTGAAGTCCATCTGGATATAGTGATATAATGAAGAAAGCCACTAATGCTTCAGTTTGGTACCAACTGCTGTGTTGAAAATAAATTTTCATTTTTATTAGGTTTGTTTGGACATCTTGAAGCCAAAGATACTCTTATATAACAAGACATAAGCAAACAAACTCTTATGTGCATCTATAAAATAGGTAGGAGTGTGAGAAATAAAGAGATGAGGTGATGCTTTCTGCAATAACACTAACTTTCATGGGTACATTCTTCATAGCATGGAAAGTAGGAAGTGAGTTGTGCTGTATATCAAACATTTATACATGTAATGAAATACATGAAGGAAACAGGAACAATTCAGTTTTATGGTTTAGGATGAGAGAGAAAACAATTGGGATTTCAAAGCAGGGGTCTGATATAGATTACTACATAAGGGAGGACGAACTGATGAATTGCTTCAGGAACAAATTTAAGTAGGAAGCCTTACTGCTAATGGGAGATTTTAATAAGTCCTATGTAATTTTTGATTGGTTGGACATCTGTTGGGTATTTTGTACCAGTTACGTTGGGTTGATTTTTTTCCCCCGTTAACCAGATTTTTTTTAAAGGAGATATAGTGACCGTGGAAACTGAGCAGTGTTGACTGGTAGCAAAAAAAATTACAAAATATTTTTTTTATTTAACTCTTAAAATGTGGAGGTGACAAAAAACTGAGTTTATGTTGTGCAAGCTGTTTTGCTAACATATTGCCTTTTCCTTTCATTGATATTATCCATCCCTCTCTTTTCCCATAGTTTTGAATATCAATGAATCTCTTCTTATAATTGTGAAACATTTCTACATTCATGTTCATCACAGCAAGGTTTCAATGGAAGGTCATTTTCATCTTATTGAGATGATTCATGTTTTCGGAGATTGCACTACTGAATAGCCATGATTCATAAAGATGAACTGGAATCTAAACACCCACTACCTAATGATGAATTACCCACACAGCAATTTAATTCCAAGCAACTCTGAGGAATGATAGGGAAAATATGGTAGCAAAATGAACACAATCAAAATCTTCACCCAAGGTACAGTCCTGCAAACAACCTTGAGTTAGAAAATGAGGTGGTGATGCAGGCGTGTGTGTGTGTGTGTGTGTGTTTGCTTTTGTTTGTTTGTTTGCTTGTTTGTTTTTAATCTATTTTACCTCCTGTAGTCATGCAAAAAACTAGGAGAGTGCAAACTTTCCATCATCCCCTATAATTTTTCATATGTAACCCAAATTCTAAATGTAACCAGTTACCGTATAAATATTTTTCCATATCATTATTACACTAAACTACATCCACAGTACTGCTTTGTAGCAGGCATAAATAATTATTTATTAGCATTATGCCATTATCTTTAAAAAGGGGAACAAAGAGGACCTGGAGAATTATAGGTCAATCAGCCTAACTTTGATACTTGGAAACATACTGAAATAAATTATTAAAGCATTTATTTGTAAGCACCTAGAAGATAATAGGGTTATGAGGAATAGCCAGCATAGATTTGTCAAGAACAAATCATGCCAAACCAAGCTATTTTTCTTCTTTGACAAGGTTACTGCCTGAGTGGATAGAAATAAATCTGTAGGTGTGATATATCTTGATTTTGGTAAGGCTTTTGACACAGTCCCACATGACATTCTCATAAGCAAACTAGAGAGAAGTGGTCAAGATTAAATTATTATAAGGCAGGTGCACATTGGGTGAAAGACTGTACTTAAAGAGCAATTATCAGTGTTTCATTGTCAAAATGGGAAGACTCATCTAGTGGCATACCACAGAGGTTTGTCCTTGGTCTGGTACTAGTCAATATTCCCATTATTGACTTGGATAATGGAGTGGAGAGTACGCTTATAAAACTTGCAGATGACACCAATCTGGGAGGTGTTGCTAGCAATTTAGAGGACAGGATTCGAATTTAAAAGTACCTTGACAAATTGGAGAACTGTTCTGAAATCAACCAGGTCTACTATTCAATAAAGACAAGTCCAAAGCACTGTAGTTAGGAAGGAAAAATCAAAATGGGGAATAACTGGCTAAGGAGTAGTACTGCAATAAAGGATCTGGGAGTTGCAGTGGATCCCACATTCAATATGATCCAACAATGTGATACAGTTGTGAAAAAAGCCAAATATCATTCTGTGTATTAACAGGAGTATTGTATGTAAGACATGGGAGGTAGTTGTTCACACTCTACGTGATGCTGCTGAGGCCTCAGCTGCAGGACAGTGTAGAGTTCTGGGCGCCACACTTTAGGAAAAATGTAGACAAATCGGAGAGAGTCAAGAAGACTTCCAGAAAATTGACAAAAGGTTTAGAAAACATGACCTATGAGGAAAGGTTGAAAAACTGGGCATGTTTAGTCTTGAGAAAACAAAACTGAGAAAAGAAGTATGTCCTAAGGGCTATTATAAAGCGGATGGTGATCAATTGTTCCAATGTCCATGGAAAATAGGACAAGAAGTAATTTTTTAATCTGCAACAAGGTAGATATAGGTTAGATATTAGGAAAAGCTTTCCAACGAAAAGGAAAGATAAGCATTGGAATAAGCTTCCAAAGGGAGATTGTGGAATTCCTATCACTGAAGATTTCTAAGAACAGGTTAGGCAAACACCTGGCAGGGATGGTTTGGGTTTACTTGGTCCTGCCTCAGCACAGAGGACTGACTAAATGGCCTCTTAAATGGCCTTTCCAGCCCTGTATTTCTATGATTCTATGATTGTCTAAGGCTAGGTCTACACTACCCCCCCCGGTCGAACTAAGGTACGCAACTTCAGCTACGTGAATAACGTAGCTGAAGTCGAAGTACCTTAGTTCGAATGAAAAAGCACTTACCCGGGATCCACACGCGGCGCGCAGGCTCCCCCGTCGACTCCGCCTACTCCGTTCGTCGAGCTGGATTACCAGCGTTGACGACGGAGAACTTCCTGGTTCGATTTATCGCGTCTTGACAAGACGCGATAAATCGAACCCAGAACATCGATCGCACGCCTCCGACGGGACGCGTAAGTATAGACCTACCCTTAGATTGCATACAGCAAAACAGACATTTGGGGTCTAATAACATCTCAAATGAAAGGTAACGGTGTCATCAATTTCAGTCTCGCACTCTGTTTTAGGAAGCTTATGATATTGATATTCCTTTATTGTGACTAATCTCTGTATGGACTTTTTTTTAGTTAGTGGAGGTTATTAGAAAGAGATTTAAAGAAAAAATAAGTATGTATGTTTTACATCATTTCACTTCACCACATGTCAGTTTATAATGTTTCCAAGTGATTCATAACAAGCTGTTCTATTACTGTAGCTAACTGTAAAGTAATACGGTAGGGTAAAGGAGGGATAAATAATGAAGTACCAAAAAGTTCTCTAAAATAGAAGTAATGGCTGTTTGTGATAACTTTTGGTTCTTGGAACAGTTTTATTTCAGTTATCCTGTTGACTACTGTTAGTTAAATGTATGTACATGTGAAAGACTTCACAGGGCAGTGTCTTCGATTGTAAATCTGTATTCCTATGTGCACAGAAGTAGGTAGGCATTTTCCAAATATAAGAAGATGGCGTGCTTCAGTAGTAGGAAGCATGCCACCTTCTTATATTTGGAAAATGCCTACCAACTTCTGTGCCCGTAGAAATACAAGTAGTAGAAATACTATTAAATTCTAAGCAATTTGGGGCAAGGACTTGGTCATCATATATGTTTGTGCCAGTGAGCTCTGGATCCTCATTTCGGTTTCTCAGCACTGCCACATTGTACATGTTAAATAACAATACTAACCACTATGAACAGATCCACTTCCCCCAAGCACACAACTAAAACATTACTCAACATGCCTTAAGATGTGATATGACCCATAACTAAGGCTACATCCACACTACCCGCCCGATTCGGTGGGTAGCGATCGATGTTCTGGGATCGATTTATCGCGTCTCGTCTAGACGCGATAAATCGATCCCAGAAACGCTCCCAGTCGACACCGGAACTCCAGCTCCGCGCGAGAAGTAAGCGGAGTCGACAGGGGAGCCTGCCTGCTGCCATGTGGACCGCGGTAAGTACTTTTAAAAATTGATCTAAGATATTCGACTTCAGCTACGTTATTCACATAGCTGAAGTTGCGTATATTAGATCGACGACCCCCCCCCCCCAGTATGGACCAAGCCTAAGAATATTCTTGGTTAGCTTTCTGCAGAGCATGCAAATAAATCAAACTAGTTATAACTGGTGGGACCTTAAAGGCTTTGGATAAGTCTTTCTGGTTTAAATAGACTTGTAAGGACCCCAAAACTCAACTAAAAGTCAGTGTTTTTTCAGCGATAAAAGCACTATGGATGACACGAGAAACAAATTCTCACGCATTCATAATCAAACTTGGACAGTGAGCAAAGCAATGAGTAGATACCTGAATGTTTCTATTGTGCCATCTTTATCTGGTTGGTTCAACCCACAGAGAACATATACAGGATCTGATTAACAGAGGAGATCAGCATTAATAACTTTCCTCGAAGTCCTGGGGAAATGTGGATGCCCAGCACTTCTCAAAGTCAAGCCGATGTAGTCTAACACTGTGCATGTGGCTGTATTATTAAACTTTCCATCCTGCCAGAAATCGTTTAGGGTACGTCTATACTACCCGCCTGATTCGGCGGGTAGCAATCGATCTTCTGGGATCGATTTATTGCATCTCGTCTAGACGCGATAAATCGATCCCGGAAGTGCTCACCATCGACACCGGTACTCCTGCTCCGTGCGAGGAGTAAGCGGAGTCGACGGGGGAGCCTGCCTGCTGCGTCTGGACCTGCGGTAAGTGCTTTTTAGTTCGAACTAAGATGCTTCGACTTCAGCTACGTTATTCATATAGCTGAAGTTGTGTATCTTAGTTCAACCCAGGGGGTTAGTGTGGACCAGCCCTTAGAAAAGAAAGAACTGAATACCTCTCATCCCATTTCAACCCCAATTCCACAGAACCTTCTCTGATCACTTTTTCTCCTCCTGTTAGGCAAACTTCTTGATTTCCTCTTGTTGCTCAAGTCTGCAGCTGCAGTTTCTCCTCTAGGTCAGCCAGCACAACTGCAGCTGATAAATTCATGCCATCTGATCAACTATTGCTCTGCCCCTTTCTACTTGGCTTCATTTGTTCATGCTTCACTTCCTCCGTGTTTCTTTCCAAAATTAGCACCCCATACAACTGACATGTCCTAGGCTTTCTGGGCCCACAGATCCCTGTCTGGGGGGTGATCCAAATAACAGTCCATCAAATTTTGAATTATTCTTTCAGCTGTGCTTGCAGGAAATATTGGAGGGGGTGGTGGTTAGATTTGTTTTTTGTTTTTCCCTATTGTGTATCGTTTCTGTTAGTCTAGACATTTTATACTGTCTGGGTATAACTTCAGGTAAGTGTGTGAGGAATAATTTCCTCTTTCAGACACAAAGTTTAACTGCAGACACTGTAAAGGCAAAATACAAATGTGAATACTTCCCTGCTTGACAGTCTTTCTTACTAATGTACCTTAATTCATGAGTAGTCCCATTTCTCCTGTAAGGGTGGCAGACTATGGCCTTTCATTACTTTAATGTCCATGAGAGTTTCTCTAATTTTGATGACTAAATTATAATAAACATAAGGAACAGCAGCAGTGGAGAAAAAATCCTGCTTTGGAGGGAATAGCAAGGTTCAATAAGTTACAAAAAGCTTTAGAAAGCTGTGCTACAATAGGGTATGGCTATGGATCAAAGGCAGTCCTTTCTCTTTTCTAGTACATAGATAGTGTGGCCAAATACTGGACTCTTACAATGTTGTTCAAAAAAATATCAAAGTTAACAGCTCAGTTGTAGCGTATTACTGGTTCCAAAGATATAGTAAAAACATTGCGGTTGAAATGTGAAGATATAAAAGTGGGGCCCCGAGCCTGGTGAGTGATGTGTTTTGATGGGAGATAACAGGAGGAGCTGGGTCCTGTGAGATTTCCTGGGTACCCTTGAGGTATCGCAGGATTCAGCCCATGATTGCAGCCATAAGGTCTCATGGGATTTGACATGAGATTTGGAGCCATGATAATATCCTGTTTGCTGGTTTCCAGCAGTCACCCAGTCTTCCTTATCTGCCTGCCCAGATGGGGCTGCAGCATGGCAGCCTCCCTAGGCTCTGCCTTCTGCAGTTGCTGCTGCTGCAGACGGGCAGCAGCTTTGCAAGCTGGTTGGACCATGCCTGGCTGACTTTACCTTGGAGCAATTCACTGTCATGGTGCCCCATCTGGAGTGGCTCAGGGGCCAGGTTCCTGGGCTAAGATAAGGGCTGCCTCTCCTCCCCATGGACCCTGTGGGGCTTGAGGAGTGGGGATTAGGAATTCCTAGGGAGGACAGGGCTGAGCCCCATGGATCTGGCATAACCCTGGTGGGGAATCCTGAGTGCCTCAGGTCGTGGGCCAGGCCCACAAGGGGCTGCTTGCTGCCCCGTGGGACTTGAATTGGCAATGGCAGCAGCTGTTGGATGTAAGCTTGGCTGGTTTCACTCCAGCCAAATGCTCTGCTGGGAGTGAGTCCAGACTGCCCCCCGCCATCACCTATGGGTGGATTTTGCCTGATGATTCTCTCCCTTGCTATGCTAGTCTAGTTGTTTGTTACCCTAGATTCATCACTGCTCCATCAGGGCAGTGTGGTGACTGGGCTGATTGCCTTGATCTGGGGGACCAGGTCTGATACTGCCTGGCATGGTTCTTGCTCCTGGCACAGAGCCCCTTTCTGTTTGAGTATTCCCCATGCTTGTGTACTCACCCTCATCTCCTGTGGGGCATTAGCCAAGCCTGCAGCCTAAACCTCTGCACAACATGGCAACTAGCACTTATGGAAGTGACAGTGGAAACCTCCCATCACTGGCAATAGCTAATATGTCTGGTGTTGATGCTGCTGGTGACTTTGTCTCTCTGACATGTGGTCACCAGGAATGATGTAATCAGACCCCTACTGAGGAGTGGTCATTTCCACTCCAAATATAAACTCAAGGTCCTTTCCTACAGCAGTTTAATGGTCTGAATCCTGCTTCAGACTGATGTACTTTAGGGGTTTTCACACTTATGTAGTTATATTGCGGCAAACTTCCTCTATGTAGTTAGGACCAAGGACTGCAGTGACTGTATTCTGTCTGTCCCACTCCAAAGATGGGAAATTTCCACTCCTAAGCACACTGTGTTCATAACTTTCCACTGAGTTCTGGTAAACTTGGCTGTCAGTGCCCATAAATCGCACAATGCCTCCTATTTACTGACCCGAGTGCTTCCTGAGAGCTCTCTGAACTCTACACACTAGAGGACAAAAGATACTGCTGGTGTTCTTACTAATTAAATCAATTATACAAAAGAGGAATCTGTACTTCTTCAGCATGTAAAAGGGAGTCTCTCTTACTGGGAATTTTTTTAAAAAAATCTTTCCGTGTGGTATTTGTGAGCCTTGTTTGCTTTGTGGATTTTGGTGGTACTAGTTAAAGAGGGGCGAATAACGAATGATAAATTATGTGATGAATTTTGCCCCTCTCGTAAATTTTATTGTTTTCTTGAATTAACGTAAGATTGTTCACAAAATAAATCTTGGTGTTTAGCTGGTTCAAACTACCTGACCAGCTGTCGTAAATAGAAAGGGAAGGGGTTAAGAAGCTCTGATACACTACTATAAAATTATCTTACCTGTAAAGGGTTAAGACTCAGGTAACCTGGCTGGCATCTGACCAATAAGGGAACAAGATACTTTCAAATCTTGGGAGGGGGGAAGGTTTTGTGTGTGGCTCTTTGTCTGAGTCAGTGGGATCTCGGGGGACTAAAAGGACCTGTAGAAAATAAGTCTTCTCCAACCTAACCTCATCAAACCTTCAATATTTTACGTAAGTGAGTCAGGCATTTCAAATAGGTTTTGTTTGTTTTGCTTGTGGAGCTTTCCCAGTGTTAGAGGGAGGGGTTATTCCTGTTTTTCTGTAACCTTTCCCAGGTTCCTGTTTAAAACACTTGATGGTGGCATCAAGAAAAGCATTTCTCAGGGTGTAGGGAATTTTGTACCTTGGGGGTTTTAACCTAAGCTGGTAGAAATAAGCTTAAGGGGTCTTTTATGCGGGTCCTCACGTCTGTACCCTAGAGTTCAGAGTGGGGAGGGAACCCTGACACCAGCAGATTACAATCTTACTCCATTCCCTTTCCTTCTGTTCCTTTCCATTTCTTGTTGGACAGTTCTCTTTTCATAATAGTTTTACTGAAGTTTTGAATACATTGCTCATTCTGTATTTATTTTTGAACTAGAAGCACCTGGTTCAGGTATTTCAGTGATCTCTTTTCTGTTAACTTAATGTCCCTTCCTGGTGTTTACTGTAAGCAATGACTGATCTGTTCTTATTCTCTAAATTCACTGAAGAATGGACTGGGGCCTGTCTTGGTTATAGAGGAGGTCTGCTGGAGTCCCTTGTTGGGTGTATTTAGAGCACACAAATCATATTTGTTTCATCTGGTTTATGTCGTGGATCTTCGGGCCCTTTTCATTGCTTTTATATCTATTATTAGTTTATTTTATTTACTCCTCACATGTGCCTTTGTCAGTAGGGTGGGCTGCTTAGTTTTGTGCATTTAAAAAAAAATAATACTGCAGAAAAAACATTTCATCTACTTCCTGTTTCTTTTTTAGTATTGTTTACAATGATTTGTCTGTTGTACAGTGCTTCCATATCCCACAATAGGTGATTAAGTGAAAAATTATAAAATGAACAAAAACGAAGTGTGAGTGTTCTTTGTGAGTGTACACACAAAGAATGAAAGAACACCTCTAATGCTAGGATTTAATCCTCCTTGTGTCCAGCTCTCTACAATATATATCAGGGCCTCTTCCAATATTGAGGTATCTGAGCTAGATAAGTTAAGGTGGCTGTTAAGTGCTTTAATAATATCCAATAATCTAGTCTAATTGATGTAAGATATACACACAGCATAACAGAAGGACCCATGCCAATTAGTGAATTGAACCTGGAGAGAATATCTTTTAAACGAAATGGCAATTTGAATGATTCACGGTGAGTATGCTCCCAATTCATCGCTATATTTAATGCTGTTTCAAGTGTATATTATCAATCCATTTATAAAGTAAGAAATTTTATACTCATTACCCATGAGATCTGAAGTCAAGTAATTCTAGTTTGATTTCTTTTCCAGTTTGTACATATTCTTTACCCGCTTCTGGGTATCTAAAATATTCAAATAATAGTTAAGGTGTGGTGACAGAGTGTTTTAATACACAGTATAAAATATGCTGCACTGTGAGAGATGAATCAGAAGTACGAACTATACTATTTACAACTGAAAATAGTATATGCAGTAATATGGCGGCACTTAAGACAAATCCTTACTGAGGTAAAGCTCCCATTGACTTCATAGGGTGCATAGAGGTTTACAGCAATTGTAATGTTTAATGTTCATGTTCCATGTTTTAAGTTAAGATTTTGTACTTGCCAGAAATTAATTATTGGTCCACTATCCTTGGAAAGGGAAAGCAGAGCTAGGCTAAGAAGTGGATGTGTGGCTGGTTTGAACAATGAATTGTGAAATATCAGACACTTGGTGAGCTATACAACTTTTTTTTTTTTTAAACTTTGAGCAGTTTCATAGTCTATGCAACCTCGAGTAGTGTAGAGTAAAATGTTCCCGGACTTTTGCCCCAGTAAGATTTATAGGATATGGTCTTGGCTGAACTAGCTAGCAGTCTTATCTATAGGATATATGCTTCCATTGCATTGAACTTTATTAATCTTGACACTTTTTTTTTAATGCCTTAAAATTAAATATCTTTCTTGGTGTATACTTCTTGGAGTTGATCCTTTTTTTGTTCTGAAGTATGGGAGAAAATATCTGTGACCTAAAATAAGCCTGAACTGATTGCCACTTTTGTTAGCTTCATTTCAATTGAGCCATAGCAGTAAATATAAGCATTGTGAAATGTTATACACTTCACATGTTTTATACAATAGAAATGACATGCCTTACTCTGATAATCCTAGGACAAAACCATACCACAAAATGTAAAAGGCCAGTGCATAGTTTCCACACTGTGACTATGTTATGCATGCCTTCAGAATAGTTTATAGTACAGCTGTTGATTCTTAGTAGATAATGGATTGTAACTGTTTTTAATAGCGTGGTTTACTGAAGCATGCTAATACAATGTAACCTCAAGGTATTTGTCATAAATGTTGTGGAAACTCTTGTAGAACAGCAGGTAGGCAATTTGTCCTTGTTTATCCATGAGGCAGGACCGGAGTTATGTGCTCAGATAGCAGTGTCCTTTTGTCATTATTACATTTGTGACTGTGCTGTTGGATAGGGCGTTTAGAATGAACAAGCAGTTAGTAAAGTTATAAAAATAATTGTCTGTGCACCACTTTCTCTAAGTTAAGAAAAATGTATCTGTAAGCCTAAAAAATCTAGAGAGGCACCTTTAAGTTATAAAAATAATTGTCTGTGCACCACTTTCTCTAAGTTAAGAAAAATGTATCTGTAAGCCTAAAAAATCTAGAGAGGCACCTTTACTAGTACTGTGGGTATGAGGAGTTCAGTTTTGTTTTTTTCCTGCTTTAGGCTCAGAAACAATTCACCTTCTATCCATAATTAGGATAGACCAGAACTGAATTTTGGTCATATTAAAATATACCATCCAATAAATATACCCGGTTGGCTGGGAAGGCCACTGCCTTTAAGAAAATCATATCTGGGTGAAGCAAGGTCGCTGTGATGCTGGTAGAAGACGGGGGTAATTTTTTAATAAATTAACTAAGCCATTGACCTCTTATTCCATTGAGGGCAGCTGGGAGGGAGGGACAATAGAAAACCTTAGTGCTTCTTCCCAGAAGACAACATTGTAGGGACTGTGGTGTTTGGAGTAGGGGTTACAGAAATGTCAAGTGACACTAGGCTTTCTTGGGGATTAGGGTTTCCCAGACAGCCTCAGTGATATGAACGCATGTAAATCAAATCTGCATGAGGTGACCCCAAACCAGCAGGTTTCATATTCTGTGCAGTTATCACGCTATGCAGAAGGGAAAGAACCTATATTGTATCATTAAACAGATGTAAAATGTAAAATAAATCTGGTAGATTTATTCAGTTCAACTAACATTTTTTTAAACTATACTTTGCTGTCTGGAGTTAGACTTGTGCACTCTCATTGTTGTTTCTGAATGTGGGTTGGTACAGGAGGTAATTTTTCTGCTCTGCTTAACACTGATGAGGCCTCAGCTGGAGTATTGTGTTCAGCTTTGGGCGCCACACTTTAAGAAAGAGGTGGGAAAATTGGAACATGTCCAGAGGAAGCCCAAAAATATAATTTAAAAAAACAAAACATAACTGGGCATGTTTAGTCCTGAGAAAACAAGACTGCAGGGGAAGGGGTGAAGATGTGTTAAGGGCTATTATAAAATGAATGATGATCAGTTGTTCTCCATGTCCCTAGAAGGTAGGACAAAAACTTATTTTTTTTTTTTTTCTGCAGCAAGGTAGATTTAGGTTGGATATTAGGAAAAAACTTTCCTAACTATAAGGATAGTTAAGCACTGGAATAGGCTTGCAAGGAAGGCTGTGGAACCCCTGTCATTGGAGGTTTTTAAGAACAGGTTGGACGAGTGCCTGTCAGGGATGGGCCAAGTATACTTGTGATTCTGTGAGTACAGTAGAAGTATGTTTCTCTGAAAGTGTTCATTTATTGCACCTGAGTTTTAATTGTTAACAAACCTAGATAATGGTGTCCAATTACTAAGGCTTCAGATGAGTGAATCACCAATGCTATGATTACTTAGGGTATGTCTACACTGCAAATAGACATCCCGCTTGGCTCATGCAAACTGACTCAGGCTTGTGTGCCTGAGGCTAAGGGGCTGTTTAATTGCAGTGTAGATGTTCATGTTTGGGATGGAACCTGGGCTCTAGGACCCTGCAAGGTGGAAGGGTCCCAGAGCTTGGGCAGCAGCCCAAGCCTGAACATCTACACCCCAATTAAAAAGCCCCTTAGCTGGAGCCCTGTGAGCTTAAGTCAGCTGGCATGGGCCAGATGCGGGTGTCTAATTGCATTGTAGACATAACCTTAGTTTCCTTTTTGCAGACCTCTTTGACTCTGCCACAGATTCCACCTTTCAGATAGTTAGATAAAATGTGTATGGTCCTTACAGGTCACCTCAAGGCATTGAAAAGCAAATTTGATATGAACAAATCAGACTCATATGCCTGAAGGAGAGAGGTTTGCGTTTTAGAATGCTAAAGGTCACACACCGATCAAACTCAAGTTGTGAAAACTACTGTTATGAGGAACAATGAATAGAAATGCTTTATATCCCATTAATTCTCCTTGCAGAGCTGGAGATTGTTTTTCTTCTTAATGCAGACAATAATGTTTTACCTTCATGGCCTTGAGCAGCTCAGCTGGTGCTTGACCTTGCATATAACGCTAGTGGTAAGAGCATTATGTGCTGCGTTTTCTTTTTCTTTCAGAACAGGTTTGTGACCTGCCTCCAATTGTACTCAGAGGAATGTACAGTCCCTTGTAAAAGTATATTTAAGTTTGTGAAATAATTTAGTCAAGCCAGATGCAACCTCAGGATAACGTAAATTGAACTTGATATTGAAGAAAAATAACACATATGCAAAAATGGAGGTAGAAGGGAAACCCCCCCCACACACACACACACACACATTCTGGGAGAAAATTCTGCTTATAATAAGTGGGATATGGCTGTACCAAATTACAAAGTCCATTTTGTACCTGTGTTGAAATATTTGCACTGAGGCTACACTAGTTTTGACTTGCTCAGGGCAACCTGTTATGGCACATTCCGAACAGCTACCCTTGGAAAGGCATTTGACCAGGGCCGGTGCAAGGAAGATTCGCACCCTAGGCGAAACTTCCTTGCACCAGCCCTGCTCTGCTACCCCGGCCGCCAGCTCCCCCACGAGAGCTGAGCATAGAGCCGGGAGGCAGGGGGGCGGCTGTGAAATTTCACAGTTAAGCACATTGCACAGAGACAGGGACCCTATTTAAAAGCAAGGTCCTGCTCTGTGTCATATGCAGGGGAGCCGGCTATTGTCACATGTAAGGACTTGCAGGGGAGAGAAAGAGCAGGTGGGACTCTGCTCAGCATAGAGCACTGGCAAACCTTAGAGTCACAGGAGCTGTGAGGGCAGACTGGGTGAGGGCTCATCAAAGATCTGTAACTCTCAATTGCTTTAAGAGTAATGTCGTAGTTAAGAAATTATTTTGCTAAACCTCTGGTCCTTGCTTTCCTGCTATGTTGTACGGAAAGGGGTGGAATGAATAAACTCAGAATACCCAGAGCTTTGGTAGGGCTCCAAGTGAGTATGTGTAAGCAACTGTGAGCACGCAGAAGGTTAAACATCTGAATGTTTTACACTTGCACCTGGCTTTCGCATGGGAACAGAGCTGATATACCAGAAGAGACTATCATGGACCTCTTATGCATTTATTAACAGTTAAAACAAGAAGTCAGTAATACAATACCACAACAGTATTGTTTTGTACAGATACTATTCCAAATATACCTTTTCCTGTTCATATATTGTAACTGGTTAGAAAATATTACAAATACGGCACTGTGTGTGGTATTCATCAAGCATTTCAAACATCTAGGCCCAGATAATGGCATCCAGATTTTGCTCGGTACATCAAGTTTGGATGCAAGAAAAATAGCAAAGACACAGTAGTCTGGGGGTTGGTTTTGTGCTGGCCCTAGCCCCTACTAGATTAGAGCAGAGGTCTAAGTACTCCACAGTTAAAATGAGAAGTTGCTAGAAAAAAAGTTACATCTGCAAAGCTCCTTAGTATCTTTATTCTAGGAGAAAGTTCTGAACTCATGCAAGTGACAAGAGTTTAAATGTTTCATGCTATCACTTTAAACATCACTAGGGTATTTAAGTAGCAGAGGGAGTCTGTTTGCGAGGTGTTCTTTTAATTAACATGAGCACATTAGAATTAATGTGGAAAAAAACTGAAAAAAAAGTATATCAAGATCTTCTATCCTTATTGTATCTAATTTTTAACTAACTAAAACCATTTAAAAAAAATCCTTATCTTTGCTTATTTTTAGCATTCCTGATATTACTGCATAATGCCTCTAGGTTGTAGATTTGGATGCTCTGTTGACCTCTCTAACTTTTTAATTTCACCTTGTTGATTAGCAGACAGGAGTGGTCTTTAACTCCTCAGACACCAAATGTGATCAGTGCAGCATTGGCAACATGGATGCTTTTCTTTGATTTAAAGATAAAACATTTTAAGCTCTTTAGATATGTTAATGGAATTGTAATAATCACTGAGAGCATGTGTATTTAGTGATATTCCATGGAGATTGGTTGTTGGTCTGATGCCATTTAACATTTTTGTCAGTTACCTGGAAGAAAACACAAAATCATCAGTGATAAAGTTTGCAGATAATCCAAAACTTTGAGAGTGTTAAATAATGAAGAGGCAGGTCACTAATACAATGTGAATCATTTCATAAGATGGACACAAGCAAACAATATGTGTTTTAATATGGACAAATGTGTATACATTTAGGAACAGAAGGAATGTGGGCCATACTTACAGGGTGATGGACTTTGTCCTGGGAAGCAATGACTCTGAAAAAGATTTGGGGATCATGGTGGAGAACAGCTGAACATGAACTCCCAGTGCAAAGCTGTGTCCGAAAGGGCTAATGCATTCCTTGAAATCATAAACAGGGTTCTTTAGCCTCTATTTTTAGCATTGGTGGGACTGCTTCTGAAATAATGTATCTAGTTCTGGTGTCAAGAATTCAAAGAAGAGCCACAAGAATGATTAAAGGATTAGAAAATGTGTTTTATAGTGAGACTCAAAGAACTCAGTCTGTTTAGTTTATCAAAGAGAAGGTTAAGGAGTGACTTGATCACATTCTGTAAGTGCCTACATTGGGAACAATTTTTAATTATAGAGGGCTCTTCAGTCTTGCAGACCATAGTATAGCAAGATCTAATGGCTGGAGGTAGAAGCTAGATAAATTAAGATTAGAAAAAAGATATAAATGTGTAACAGGGAGGGAATTAACTACTGAAACAATTTACCAAGTGTTGACGTAAGTTCTTCTTCACTGGGAATGTCTAAATTGAAATTGATTGATTATTTTTCTAGAATATATGCTCTAGTTCAGGCACAAATTGATTAAAGCAACTCCTCTGGCCTGTGTTTATATAGGGTATTTGTAACGGGTTGGATCACAGAACCCCCCTTGGGGCTGCCAACTGATGTGTCATGACTACTTCTGCCCCTGCTTTCCCTGCCAGCTTGGGACTCCAGAACCCTGCCTGGTTGTGCCAGACACGCTTGCTGGTTACAAACACAGACCCAGGTGTCAACTACGTCCCACAAACTGCAGACTTAACTGAAAACAGCTTAAGAAGTCTTCCTGTTTCCAACACTCAGATGCCCAACTCCCAATGGGGTCCAAACCCCAAATAAATCTGTTTTATCCTGTATAAAGCTTTTACAGGATAAACTCAAATTGTTTGCCCTCTATAACACTGAAAGAGAGAGATGCACAGCTGTTTGCCCCCTCAGGTATTAATACATATTCCGGGTTAATTAATAAGTAAAAAGTGATTTTATTAAATACAAAAAGTGGGATTTTAAGTGGTTCCGGGTGGTAACAGACTGAACAAAGTGAATTACCAAGCAAAATAAAATAAAACACGCAAGTCTAATCCTAATACAGTAAGAAAACTGAATACAGATGAAACCTTACCCTTAGAGGTGTTCCAGTAAGCTTCCTTTTACAAACTAGTCTCCTTCTAGTCTGGGTCCAGCAATTACTCATACCCACTGTGGTTACTGTCCTTTGTTCCAGTTTTTTTCAGGTATCCTTTGGGGGTGAAGAGGCTATCTCTTAAGCAAGCTGAAAACAAAATGGAGGGGTCTCCCAAGGCTTTATATAGTTTCTCCTTGTGGCTCCCTCCACCTGTGCAGAATTACAGCTACAAATGAAGTTTTCAAGTCAAATGGGCAAATCACATGTCCATGCATAACTCAGAACTTTACAGGCCAAGTCACATAGCCGGAAAACCTCAAATGTAAATTGGCGTTTATCAAGGTCTATTGTCAGCTTAAGTGTTTCTTAATTGGGCACTTAACTTGCACATTCCTCTCTAAAGAAGCTAACCAAATGCCTTACTAAGGCTACTTAAAATAAAAAAAGTACATAGCCAATATTCATAACTTCAAATACGCAAATGATACATGAATACAAATAGGATGAATAAATTCAGTAAATGATAACCTTTATAACCTTTACAAAAATATGTTACATGGCATATGTAGCATAAAACATATTCCAATTATATGTCATAAGCATATTTTCATAAAGTTTTATGGGGTGCAACATCACAGAACTAGACTAGATGATCACAATGTTTTGTGTTATTTTTTCTGACCTTATCTATGAAACTTTTCTTATTGCTCTGTTTCTGGATCTTGATGTTGGTGACAAGAAGTATCATGTTTTTTATTTCAAATATTGAATATTGGATGATAGATACAGAAAAACCAATTTCACCTTAATTTTGATACACTATGGTGAAGTCAATAACCCTGTTAATAGATACCATTACATACTTCATTGCAGGGACAGTAGATTCTAACTAATTTTTACAGACTGAGATCCATGGAGAATGAATGAGTTTTTTGGATTAACATGTAAGGGCTTGCTCCAAAGTTCACTGAAGTCAAGGGCAATCTTTCCATTGACTTCAGTAGACTTTGGTTCAGGACCAAAGTTAACAAATAGTAAAAATGCAAGGATAATGCATCACGTCATTTACTTTGACAATTGTACTTTAGTTTTAATTATTTATAATACTTCATAATGTACAAGTACATTTCCTATAAAATAATGTATTCTTAGTAATATTTATTATAGATTTTGCTATCAAATATTTGCTAAGAGGTGGAAAGTTCTATTTTTCTGTATGTAGACTAGTGAAGTATGTAGTAGCAAGATTCTACTATACCAATGAGGTATGTGTGTTGTACTTTGGAGTACCTCATTTCTCTCTCTGAATTGCTGGTTAAACATAGAGACTACTGGGCATATCTGGTTCTGTTATTCCTACCCTTAAGCAGTGGTGTTCTGCAAGGAATCATCTCCTTCACTAGACTGTTTGTTCTGGGTTGCCCTAGAGAAATAGGGTCTGCTTTTCATACAAGCAGTCAAATTGGTATTTTAGAAATGTCATCCCAGATATGGTGACATTTTTCTATTATATGCCAAGATAAATATAACCTTTCATTCCATTTTACTTTTTTTTAATTATGTGGTGCCATAGTTAGCTGCTTAGTTTTGAGATTTATTTTAAAAATAGTATCAAGTAAATAAATCATTAGTGTCACAGGCAATTTTATTGCTGTGGAGACTTCCATGCAGCAACTAGCCATAAAGAATATTTGCTGCATTATGCAGCAAAATATAAATAATGAAACATCTGGATACCAGTATGCTCTAAATAGATTTAAGGGAGATAAGGAGAATTGATTTACCTGTAATAGTTCTCTATATGTTTTATTAATCTGTGCTCTGGTTATTTGCAACCCAAAGTGGCCACGCCTAATTATTTATTTTCAGGTCCTAGAGATATTATTGATTCCAGTAGTATTCCCCATTTTAAACGTAAGAAATATCATCAGAGCTAGTAATCTCTTTAGCCAGAAAGAACTTTGTAAGTGTGCCCTCTATCCATAACTCTGGGAATGGAGCTGTGCTATAGTTGTAAGTTTTGCTAAGTAATGATCAAAAGAGGACTTGAGCATTCCTCCCAAAATAAATACCGCACCAACACACACAACCGTTCTGCCTGGTCACATCCAAGGCAAAACCAAGAGGAAAGAAATAGACTTCATACAGTGCCTTTAAGATTAGCAAACTGTCTTTTTCAGACCAATAGAGAAAGCAAATTAGAATTGAGTGTCCAGTGAATACTTTACCCCCTCTCTGTATATATATACACACATGTCTATTGCATCTATTAACCATGCTGGAGTAGCCCACTGATCTCCATTGGCACAGTGATATGCAGAGGGAGAGGTGATCTCTTAGCCCTGGTCTACACTGGGGGTGGGATCGACTTAAGATACGCAACTTCAGCTACGGGAATAGCGTAGCTGAAGTCGACGTATCTTAGGTCGACTTATCTCAGCATCTTCACGGCATGGGGTCAACTGCCGTCTGTCCCCCGTCAACTCCGCTTGCACCTCTCACGGCGCTGGAGTTCCGGAGTCGACGGGAGAGCAATTGGGGATTGATTTAGCGTGTCTAGACTAGACGTGATAAATCGACCCCTGATAGATCGATCGCTGCCCGCCAATCTGGTGGGTAGTGTAGACATACTCTACATTGGCCAGTACCCAGGCTTTGTAGATCAAGGTGAACATCACTTAGAATACATGAATAGTCACACTGACTTCAGGCATTTTGTATGGCCTGCATATTTTCAGGTGTACCTTTAGAACATAATCAGAAATGTAAAAAGAATAACCAGATAAAATAATACTAAACATCTGCAGTATGGCTGAATTTCTATTGCTGTTAGGCATCCTTACCATATCTATTTCATTCCTAAACTATGACTTAACATGATTATTAATTTAAGTGAAGAATATTCCACAGAGGATTCACAGGCCTACACTCTTGGAATAATAAGATCCTTTCAACTTCATTTTTATCTTTGATTTACTGAAAATACTTGTAGAGGCATAAGCATGAAGAATAACACACACACCCCCTCCAAAAAAAAAAGTACACACACAACTTGCTTTTTCTAATTTTTGGCAGGGAATGGAGAGAAGCTTGAATCATTTAAGTGGGAGGAACTAAGGTCTATGAATTTCTCACAGAAAGATATGTTGTGTAAACTGGATATTTTGCTTTAGAACATTGAAGACAGTATTTGGAGTAGTGATGGGCAAATCTTGAAAGTTCTCGAGATTCAGTTCAGACACTTAACAATTTTTGATCTTTTATTACAACGTTGACAGTAGTTAAATACAAGTAGTGCATCTGGGCACCTAGAACCTTAGGGATTAATGAAAAGGTTTCTTTTGCAGGTGGTTAAAATTAGAAAATATAGGTAAAAATTCTTAAGTAACTTTTCTGATCCTCTGAAAAGAAGTAGATAGTACTCAAATATATTTTACATGTTGAATATTCAAATTGTAAAGCTTAGGGCCAGGTGCTGAGGTTCAGCTAACTGCATATAGCACAAGTAAAGGGAGTGTGGGTGCCAAAATCATGTAAAGTTCATTGTTATGCTCGTCCAGTCTTGGGCCACTGCATGCAAAACTAGCCCCATTGTGTAAGTTTAAATCAGCTGCTAATGAACCCAAGGGACAAAACCACAGCTGTGGATCAGTGTAATGAAGAGGAATTCTGGTCAGGTTATGCGGTATGTACTGAAGCCGAAAGAGGCATCCTTGCTAGCTCTTTGGTATAAGAAGAACCATTTACATGGGATTTATCCTTTTTAGAACTGGATCGCACTGGCTGTGTGGTAAGAATTTGCTAGAAATCTGGTGTAGGAGAAGCAACTAATGTGACTTTTGGAATTTTCAAAACATTTGACTGTCTTTGTTAAAGGGACACAATCAATTTAAAAGGTAGTCCATTTTTAACATGTCAATTAAAAATGATTTCATCTATCCCACAGCAAGACTACATTTCTGGAGTTTACAATCAGTTTTTTTCTTATTTTTAAAAAGACCAGTACAAACAGGGTAAACTTTAAAACTGACTATATAAAAAATATTGTAAAATGAAGCAAAGTAAACATACTGTAAAAGTAGAGAAAATATTGTTTTAATTTCCTGTAACTAAAGGAATGTTGCAAATTTCTTTTTAAAATAGTAGTTTAAAAAAAAAAGACATGATGTGATCTTTAAGTTGATGATGTCCCTTTAAGATACTGGAAGCATCCGTAGAAACAGTTTTGTCTCCTGTACGCTTATGTTGATATGGTGAAATAAACTATCTAAGTATGATTCAATAATACATTAGTTTTAGTAGTTTACAATCAGGTAAGTTGTTCAGTGACAAGTATATCTCTTATTGAATCTAAGACTGAAAAACCAGTCTCCTCTTTAACTTCTGGGCAAAATAACTTTATAAAATACATTTAACCACAACATTATTAGGATATTTATTGCACTATTACTCATTTAACCAGTTTTTACCCTGGAAACTGAGAGTCAATCATTTTATTCATTTTTAAGTACATTTTATATATTTCCTTACCTTTGAAATTCACTAGTTTCCAATAATTACACATAAGGTGGTGTTCAAGGATTTTATTAGTAAAACATCAAATAACCCCAGACTCCATCAGTTTTATTAGCGAAAATCAAGATAAAAGAAGTCATACATTACCCTCTTCAGGGAGCAATACTGCAGTGTTCCACCTTACATTGTAGCTCTGTTTCAAAGATATACAATCAAGCCTGCTTGTATTTATAAAGCAGTTATTTATGACTGATGAAACCAAGATTTACACACCAGTTCTTACCGATTTCTTATTTTGTTTTGAGCATAACATTTCAGAAGTCAGCAAAACATAGAGACATCTGCATCTCGGTACATTCATTCTGCATTTTAGTCAAGCATCAACAAGATCATTTATCTAATCCTGTATTTTTGGTATGTCTCTGTACCTAGAAATTACAACACTTAACATTTTCATTCACTTAAACAACTAGATATTAGTGAAAAGCATCATGGGAAGAGCTTAACATGAATACAATTCATAGTTATAAAAACATGTTATTATGGAATATTAATATTGTGTATAATATGATATTTGGTAACAATATATTACCATGGGTTTTACAGGCTTTGTCTTATCTTGTTCCATTCCTGTTTTTCTTTAAGACACAGAGGCATCTTGTACCAAACAGGCTATGTACAGATAGCTACCTGCACTTAGTAGCATGTGCACATTTCATAAGTCTCAGAAAAACAGATATCTTCTGACAGATTGTGCCAACCTCTGCACATACAAAGAACAGAGGTATATGTAAAGAGGACAGAGACTGCAATTGTTTAGTTACCAGTAAATTTCAACAGCCAAGTTTAGTACAAGTATAAAGAATTCTGAGAGTATAATTCCTGGTGTGATAAATGAAGGGGGAGGTAGCTCCTTTATCGACACCCAGCCAGCCAGTTAGCTACAAAATCCCTATTAGTAGCTGGTCTCTACTTGCTTTACCTGTAAAGGGTTAAAAAAGCCCATAGGTGTAAAAGGAAGGGAGTGGGAACGTGACCAAAAGAGCCAATGGGAGGGCTAGAACTTTTTTAAATTGGGGAAAAAACTTTCCCTTTGTCTGTCTGTCTGTTGTTCTCCGGAGAGAGGGACAGAGCAGAGACAGGGCTAAAGCTATGCTGTAAAAAGCTGTGAACCAGGTATGAAAATCACCAGATCATACCTAGAACTACTGAATTTGAAACCCCAGATATGTAAGTAGATCAGGAAATGTCTAGAAAGATGTGATTAGGTTATTTATTTTATTTCTGTAAGGCTTGTGGACTCCTCTGAGCTAACCCCCAAATGCTTTTGTTTTGCTTGTAACCATTAAGCTGGACTTCAAGAAAACCATTCTTGATGCTTAATTATATTTGCTCTTTTTAAATCTAGCAATAGCCTAAGTTCCAGGTGTATTTTCTTTCATTTTGTTTTTAATACAATTTACCTTTTTTTAAGAACAGGATTGAGTTTTGTGTGTCCTAAGAGGTTTGTGCATATGTTGTTTCATTAGCTGGTGGCAACAACAGATTTTCCTTTGTTTTCTTTCTCAGCTCTTCCCCGGAGGGCTGGGGGGTGAAAGGGCTTGAGGGTACCCCACAGGGAGGAATTCCCAAGTGTGCCTTCTTGGGTTCTCTCCTACCATCCATCACCCTCCTCTGACAGAGGCTAAGGACACCATTCCTTACCTATCTTGGTTAATAGCCATTAATGGACTTCATCTCCATGAATTTATCCAGTTCTCTTTTAAACCCTGTTATAGTCCTAGCCTTCACAGCCTCCTCTTGCAAGGAGTTCCACAACTTGACTGTGTGCTGTGTGAAGAACTTCCTTTTATTTGTTTTAAACCTGCTGCCCAATAATTTCATTGGGTGGCCCCTAGTTCTTCTATTATGGAAACAAGTAAATAACTTTCCCTTATTCACTTCCTTCACACCACTCATAATTTTATATACCTCTATCATGTCCCCCCTTAGTCTCCTCTTTTCCAAACTAAAAAGTCCTAGCCTCTTTAATCTCTCCTCATATGGGACCCGTTCCAAACCCCTAATCATTTTAGTTGCCCTTTTCTGAACCTTTTCTAATGCCAGTATATCCTTTTTGAGATGAGGAGACCACATCTGTATGCAGTATTCAAGCTGTGGGCGCACCATGGATTTGCATAAGGGCAATAAGATATTCTCTGTCTTATTCTCTATCCCTTTTTTAATGATTCCTAACATCCTGTTTGCTTTTTTGACCTCCGCTGCACACTGCATGGATGTGTTCAGAGAACTATCCACGATGACTCCAAGGTCTTTTTCCTGATTAGTTGTAGCTAAATTAGGCCCCATCATATTGTATGTATATTTTCCAGTGTGCATTACTTTACGTTTATCCACATTAAATTTCATTTGCCATTATGTTGCCCAATCATTTAGTTTTGAGAGATCTTTTTGAAGTTCTTCGCAGTCTGCTTTGGTCTTAACTATCTTGAGCAGTTTAGTATCATCTGCAAACTTTGCCACCTCACTGTTTACCCCTTCTTCCAAATCATTTATGAATAAGTTGAATAGGATTGGTCTTAGGACTGACCCTTGGGGAACACCACTAGTTACCCCTCTCCATTCTGAAAATTTACCATTTATTCCTACACTTTGTTCCCTGTCTTTTAACCAGTTCTCAATCCATGAAAGGATCTTCCCTCTTATCCCATGGCAACTTAATTTACGTAAGCCTTTGGTGAGGGACCTTGTCAAAGTCTTTCCGGAAATCTAAGAACACTATGTCCACTGGCTCTCCCTTGTCCACATGTTTGTTGACCCCTTCAAAGAACTCTAATAGATTAGTAAGACGTGACTTCCCTTTATAGAAACCATGTTGACTTTTGCCCAACAATTTATGTTCTTCTATGTGCCTGACAATTTAATTCTTTACTATTGTTTCAACTAATTTGCCCGGTATGGATGTTAGACTTACCGGTCTGTAATTGCCGGGATCGAGCCCTTTTTAAATATTGGCGTTCCATTAGCTATCTTCCAGTCATTGGGTACAGAAGCCAATTTAAAGGATAGGTTACAAACCCTAGTTAATACTTCCGCAATTTCACATTTGAGTTCTTTCAGAACTCTTGGGTGAATGCCATCTAGTCCCGGTGATTTGTTACAGTTAAGTTTATCAATTTGTTCCAAAACCTCCTCTAGTGACACTTCAATCTGTGACAATTCCTCAGATTTGTCACCTACAAAAGACGGCTCAGGTTTGGGAATCTCCCTAACGTCCTCAGCCATGAAGACTGAAGCAAAGAAATTATTTAGTTTCTCCGCAGTGACTTTATCATCTTTAAATGCTCCTTTTGTATCTCTATCATCCAGGGGCCCACTGGTTGTTTAGCAGGCTTTCTGCTTCTGACATATTTAAAAAACCTTTTGTTATTACCGTTTGAGTTTTTGGCTAGCTGTTCTTCAAACTCCATTTTGGCTTTTCTTATGACATTTTTACACTTAATTTGGCAGTGTTTATGCTCCTCTCTAGTTACCTCACTACAATTTGACTTCCACTTTTTAAAATATGCCTTTTTATCTCTCACTGCTTCTTTTACGTGTTTGTTAAGCCACGGTGGCTCTTTTTTAGTTCTTTGACTTTGTTTTTTAATTTGGGGTATTCATTTAAATTGGGCCTCTATTATGGTGTCTTTGAAAAGTGTCCATGCAGCTTGCAGGGATGTCACTTTAGTCACTTTACCTTTTAATTTCTGTTTAACTAACCCCCTCATTTTTGCATAGTTCCCCTTTCTGAAATTAAATGCCACTATGTTGGGCTGTTGATGTGTTCTTCGCACCACAGGAATGTTAAATGTTATATTATGGTCACTATTTCCAAGCGGTCCTGTTATAGTTACCTCTTGGACCAGATCCTGCGCTCCACTCAGGAGTAAATCAAGTGTTGACTCTCGCCTTGTGGGTTCCTGTACCAGCTGCTCCAAGAAGCAGTCATTTAAAGTATTGAGGAATTTTGTCTCCACATTTTGTCCTGAGGTGATATGTACCCAATCAATATGAGGATAATTGAAATCTCCCACTATTATTGAGTTCTTTATTTTTATAGCTTCTCTAATCTCCCTTAGAATTTCATCATCACTATCACTGTCCTGATCAGGTGGTTGATAATAGATCCTATTGTTATATTCTTATTAGAGCACGGAATTACTATCCATAGAGATTCTATGGAACATGTGGATTCATTTAAGATTTTTACTTAATTTGATTCTACATTTTCTTTCACATATAGTGCCACCCCCTCACACACACGACCTGTTCTGTCCTTCCGATATATTTTATATCCCGGAATGATTGTGTCCCATTGATTGTCCTCACTCCACCATGTTTCTGTGATGCCTGTTATGTCAATATCCTCCTTTAACACTAGGCACTCTAGTTCACCCATTTTATTATTTAAACTTCTAGCATTTTTGTACAAGCACTTTAAAAACTGGTCACTGTTTATTTGTCTGCCCTTATGTTCTTATATTAATTTTTAGAATCCTTGCGGGCCTCCACCTTCTGCACTCGAAGTACCAGAGTGGGGAATCAGCCTTGACACACGGATATAAAGCATTCTAAAAACATATGATATATCCATTTATTTACTACTAGTTATTCTTATTTTAATTACACAACACACCTGATTCAATCACAATTGTATTTACAGCAATAAAGCAATTTACATTTTGGTTAATAAATCTGTTTACTAAAGCTCATTTCACATTCCTCAGGACAATTCCATTCCTTATGTGGAAACTATCACTGTAACATCAATACAGTATTTTCCAGATCTTTTCATCTAGCCATAAAGACTTTAGTTCAGTTTGGTCAATGATGGAAATACCTAGAAAAATATCTCTTAGCAGTATTCTCTTGACAAATGACCAAATCTAAACAGAGATAAGTACATCAATTGAATCATAAATATGCCTGAGTTTGCTTCTCCACTTTAAGGGAGACTCCATACATGCAAGTGTCTACACACCTTGTTCAAAAATTTCTAATGTCTTATGGCAAATAGCTCTGCTTATGTATAATTTCTGTTTCTCTACTCTTGGTTTTTATAACTGAGGACATGATAATAAAAATCAGATCGTTGAGCTCTTACTTTTGCAGCATATTGCATGCTTCTTAATGGCACATGCCGTACATGTGCAATAACACTTATTCTTGAAGTCATAATTCCTTTGATGACACCAACGTTAGTTGAAAGGAAAATTATTCTATTTTAACTTTTCGTTAAGGGAAAGTTAAAATAAAACATTAGCACAGTATGTGTCACATTACTTGTTCAGGATCAGGGTAGCATTATAAGAACCTGGCTAAAGCTTCTGACTTGCTGGCTGGGGAGCACTTCTCCTCAGAGCAGACTGAAAAGGGTGACTAAATTTTTAAATATCCATTCTCTTTTTGGCACTTCTCTTGTGTATGTACTAGGCATGAAAGCTTTTCCATTACAAGAACAGTCCATATTTTACTATACCACAATTCCATAGGGAGGGGTCCCATTTTTCCAATAATGGGCAATAGAGAGTATAGCTGCTAACAATTTAAAAAATTGTCCTTTTATTTACAATGAAGATGGACCACTGCTCAGCTAAACTGCTTCAGAGTGTTGAAAATAATGTGTTCTCATTGGTTTTATAATGCACACGTCTTGCATTATCTATAGTTCCTATGTGATGCAAGAAGGAAGGTTTTAGATGGGGCTGTAAAGACTTATTATTCTCAATAAATACGTCCCACCAGTTTATGCTGACTAAAGGGCTCTTCTGAAAAATGTTAATAAAATCCAATGTCCTATAAGAGGCCAGTTGGGCATTTTTGTTTGTTTTTTTGATCCTTTGAGTCAAGTAAACTCTCTTCAAGGACTACTTCAGAGATCAGTTTTTATGTGCATACAAATAAGGTTGGCGTATTATTATTGTGACAACTTTATTAGATTAACTATTAAAAATGGTGTAATGATGTTTGGGTATTATAGATCAACGAGACCTATAATGTTTAAAGGAATACAGTCCAATATAATAGAAGTGTGCTGGTATGTATCTCAAGCAAATATATAACATCCACTACATTTTATTTCATTTTGGATTATTTGATCTGTATTCTTCAGCACATAAGAGCTTAAGCTGCAACAGGGGTGTTGCAATACTGAATTGAATGGGAACAATGTGTGCACTTATTTTATTGAATAATCAAGATACTTGTAATTACAGTTATAGTTTTTAATTTAAAGAGAATTGTATAAATAGGCAGTGGCAAAATCTGGTATTTGATGTATACTGTGGGTGGGCTGGTGTCACTAAACTCAAGGAGTAGCATACATTTGCATGCACTCCCCGCTTTTCAACAAGGTTCTGTCATAAAACATTTAGGATTCTATTCTATTCAGCCCTGTGTGGGTGTGTGAATGAGTTGTAAATACTGCTCCTGATTGACTAAGACTTGCACACAGCCAATTATTCTTGTCCCCACCAACCTGCACCCCAACATGCTTGTCTCTCTTCCACTGTTATGCCTCGTCATTTTTAGATCATTAGCTCTTTGAGACTATGATTTTCTGTATGTTTGCTCACCATCTAGCACAATGGCCTACTTGGCTTTTAGGCACTACAACAATATAAATATTAACTGATGAAATAAAGGAACATTTTATCCCCCTTCTCCAGGTATTCAGGCAGGGTATTATGGGGTAACTTGCATTGTACACTGGCCCCTAGCATGGGCCTTTAATTCTTTAATACTATAATAGATTAATAGAATATGTAGTTCTTGGAGGTTAATACCAAACAGTTCCCTGAGGAATAAAAGCCCAAGGAATAACAATATTTGGTTTTATTTAGATTCATGGGGAACCCCCCAAAATTGAAGACATTAGGAGGATACTTGAGCACTTCTTAAAGCACCAGTTGTTGTTTTTCTCCCCCTTCTCTTCATGGTCAATGTGTGCAGACCCTCCTGTTACACCCTTCCTGGGTAACAGCTTCCATTTCTGTAGTCCCCTCACTGTTGGTATGGGGGTACAAGAGGTGTTTCCTTTAAGGAAGCGTCTTCTCTTGTTCCTCACTCTGTATTTAAAAATGCTACTTTTGCTTAAAAGAGGCATTTATGAATATAATTATGTAGGTTTACCTAAAGTGTGTATTTTACTCCTTAACATCAGCAGGATATGCAAAACAGCTTTCAGAGAAGGCCCCTTTAACCTTTGAGAATGTACACTATTGGTTTATTGTTATTCATTTTTAGAAACAGTATAATTAAATATCTTGTAATTAATATATCTAGAATCGAAGTAATTGTCCACATTTCTGGAAGATGTGGAACTAACAGGTTTTAGTTATGATCTGAGGGTGGATCAACATTCCTATATAACTCTTTAATTATTAATAAATCTTCCACCTGCTCTATTTTTGTCATAACATATGGTGACAATAGCAAACTAACAAGATCTGGGAAACAAAATAGTTTTGTTTTGTTAGAATTAGGATAACTAGTTATTTGTATGGGGGTTTGTTACTACGATTCTGCTGCACCACACTACAGGGTTAAACTCATGGCTTTATTGTCTTGATTGTATTTAATGCTCATGCTAATGTAAGCAGCTCTGGAATTTGGGCAGACCTGCTGTAGTTAATCCACTATTTTAACCATTTTGGCAAATTCCATGTTAACAAAGCTATGTGTCCTTTGAAACAGAAGGGATGAGGCACTAATGAACAGTCTCATTTGTCTTTCCATTTGAATAAAAATATTATCTCATAACTAAAAGTCAGGAAAGAGGGAGCAAACAAGTTTACATGAATTACGTTTTCAGGAATCATTTCTGTTTCTTTTTAAAATTATACTAAGCATGTTGATAGTGTAGCCTAGTGTTCTGCTGGTATCATATAAACTGTGGAGGTCTAGATTAGAATATCCATCCCAGGGTGTTTTTAAAAAAATACTTGGCATTTGACATTATCTAGTCCATTCCAGAGGTAAATATTGCTCCTCTGAACCCCAGAGGGGTTTGCATTTGGACTGTGGTGATTTAGCAGTATGCAAAGGGCATAGAAGTGAGATCCTTCCATTCAGTTTTGAGGAGAATTTTAACAATGGGCTCCTGAAAGATCTGGAAACTCCATCCAGCACCTTGCTGTAAAGTTGCATGTTTCTAACAGAGGCAAGCACAGAATGTTATGTATATCACTTCAGTGCAAGCAATCTGTATGTTAAAACTTTTCAATATGTCAAAGGGTTAAAATATCCCTATATATGATTCCTGTGCTGAGACCCTAGTTAAGTCTGTTTTCATTCTTTTAAAACACTGGGAATGTTATTGCCACTTATATAGTTAATCACAATATTTTGGATTGGCTCAGCTTAGTTCCTCAAGCTTGTTTTGGAATAGTCATGGCTGAAATTCCACTAAACAGCAAGAATGCAAATTTTAAAAAAAGGTTATTAATTGAAATCCATCATTTTAATCTCTGGCAGTGGCCTTTTGAAGGGCCAGTAAATTGATTTGCATAAAGGAATGTTTAATTGTAAGTTCGTAAAACAAATTTAACAGAGCTGCTTAATTAGCTTAACTGTTTTCTTATTACTCAAATCCTCTGATATATAGTTTGTATCATTTTATCTATATTTGAAATATCATTGGTTGTCTGTTCTCTCTAGTTTGATGTGAGTAGGTTCAGCTTCCCTTAAGAAATCCTCCTTTATTTTCACAACTCAACTTTAGTTGTACCTCAGTATGCCACTTCAGACATTTAGGTTTTACTGCTACCGTGCTCTTCCATTGGATGGCAGGACAGAAGTCATGAAAAAAGAAAAGATGCATTTATTTGTTGTTGTTACTATTTATTATGCTCTTCGCTGAACCCTCTCTAATTTATCAATATCCTTCTTGAATTGTGGGCATCAGAACTGGACACAGTATTCTAGCAATAGTCACACTAATACCAATACAGAGGTAAAATAATTTGATATTCTCCTCTTTATGCATCCAAGGATCAAATTAGCCACAGTTCTGGACTTGCAGCTCATATTCAGCTGATTATATATCACAAACTCCACATCTTTTTTAGTCACTGCTTCCCAGGATAGAGTTCCACATCCTGAAATTATGACCTTCACACCTTTTTCTTAAATGCAAACATTTATCTTAAACCACATTAAAATGCATATCCTTTGCTTACCAAAGAATCCAAATCACTCTGTATCAGTGACCTGTGCTTTTCATTCTTTACCACTTCCCCTATTTTTGTGTCATCTGTTACCTGTATCAGTGATGATATTATATTTTCTTTGAGATCAAGGATAAAAGTATTAAATAGTGTAGGGCCAAAAATGGATCCCTATGGGATCCCAGTAGAAACACATCCGCTCAATGATGACTCCCCATTTACATTTATATTTTGAGAACTATCATTTAGCCAGGTTTAATTTTATCATTCTAGTGTTTAATTAAAATGTTATGTGGTACCAAGTTAAATGCCTTATAGAAGTTTAAGCATATTACATCAATGTGTTACCCTCATTGACCAAACTGGGCGGGGGGAGGGAGTTGGTTTGACATGATCTATTTTCCACAAACCCATGTTGGTTGACATTAATTATATTACCTTCCTCTAATTCTTTATTAATCGAGTCCCGTAACAGCTACATCATTATCTTGCCCAGGATCAATGTCAGACTGACAGCCTATAATAAGTGGGGTTATCCCACTTACCCTTTTTAAATATTGGAACAACATTAGGTGTCTTCCAGCCTTCTGGAACTCCCCCAGAGTTCTACGATCTATAGGAAATCAACATTAAAGTTTCATTTAGCTCCTCAGCCAACTCTTTTAAAACTTTTCCACTCTGAGAACCCCACGAGGCCCAAATATCTACACTGCAATTTTATAGGCCTGTAACCTGAGCCTCACAAGCCCATGGCTGCACTGCAGGTCTTTTACCGCAATGTAGACGTATCTTTGGATACAAGATATCTGGACGTGCTGTTTTAAAATGTCTCACTTTGGTAGCTGCTGTTTCACATCTTTATGAAATACTCATGAAACTGAACGAGTGTTATCGTATGATATGACTACATCATCTGTTTTTTCCCAAATACACAACAGAGATATTTATTGAAAACTTCTGTTTTTTCTGCATTATTATAGGCAATTTACTCTTTCCATCAAGTAATGGACTAATAACATGGTTAGTATTCTTTTAGTTCCTAATTGCTTTAAAAAGCTCCTTCGTATTGTACTTAACTTTGCTGGCCTTTGCTCCCCTTATCAATTTCCTGCAATTCCTAGCTACTGATCTGTATTCATTACTCTAACTTCCCCTCTCTTCCATTTGTTTTTTAGAGCGGAAGAAGGAGAATAAAGCCAAGACTAGTAACATAAATACTTGGTGCTTTAATAGGATCAATTTTAGAATGCTGAAAAAGAATTCTGAGCCAGATCAGCTTGGACGAAGAATTTAATCAGAACAATTTGAATGATAATTTTGAATAGTGCATCAAGTGTTTATGTTACTGGTCTTGGCTTTATTCACATTTATTATAAATTTGATCAAGTCAAGATCACTTGTACCTAAGCTACCATTTATTTTTAATTCTGTGATAAGTTCCTTTTTATTTGTTAGGACAAGGTCTAATATAGGATTCCCCCATGTTGGCTGCAACATTTTTTTGAGTTAGGAAATTGTCATCTGTAATATTAGGAAATTCTGAGGATATTTTAGTACTGGCACGATGAGACCTCCAAAATATGTTGTTCAAACTGAATTGTACCATGATTACACAGTCTTTTTCCCCCCTACACATTATAGTTAGGTGCTTAAGAAGCTTGTCATCCTGTTCCCTAGTGTGATTGAGTAGTCTATAGCACTCACTGACTAATGCCCTGTTTTGTGTTTTGTCTGTTTATCCATTATCATTCAAGATAATTATCTTGAGTTAACAGAGACCCAGAAACAGGTTATGCCATTTTTGACATAGACAGCCACCACCACTGTTTCCCATTTTGGCCAGTCAATCCTTCCTAAATAGTTTATAACCATTGATTTTTAACATTCTAGTCATATGACTTAAACCAGGTTTTAGTAATACCAACTAGATCAAATTTATACTCATAAATGAGCAATTCAAATTTTTGTTTGTTAGCCAGGTTCCTAGCATTCATTTATAGGCAATTAAATAATGTATTCTTTTCATGTCCTTTGGGCTCTTGGTTAATTTTGTTCTCATATCTTCCCTCTTTTCATCTTCCACTTTTGTTAGTAATTTGCCATCCTGACTACTCTAGCCAATCTAGCCCCCAGGATGTAACCAAGCCTGGTTCCCATTCTAATGAGGTGGAGGCCATCCAAACTCTAAGACCCCTCTTTCCATTGGAAGTTGACCAATGTTCCACAAAACCAAAACCCTACAACTTTTTCCTAGCCAGTGGTTTACGTCCAGGTTCTTTTTTTTTTTTTTTTTGTTCTCTGTTTTCCTTTCTCAAGGGACAGGAAGGATCTCAGAGATGATCACTTGGACATTCTTCTTCATCAGCAGATTTCTGAGTTCCCTGAAACCATCTATTACCTTTGAGATGTTCTTAATGCCATTAATGCCAATATGAACCATCCCCTTGCGTTGCCCATTGACTTCAGAACCCTATCCAGTCTTAGAGTGACATCTCATGGTATTGGAAGTGGAAAGACAGCACACCATCCTGTTGTCCACTTGTCCTTGAAGAATGTTCTTTCAAATCTTCTGAGTATTGAATCCCCAACAAGGAGTGTCTATCTTCCTTGGAGATCTCTTTGTGGTCAAGCTTGATTTTCTTATAGTTTGGGCTGAGCTGCCATCCACAGATATGTCCTGTATATCTCTCCATTCCCTGAGACCAGCTGGATCTTGAGAATTATCTTCCATAGTTTCCACATTGAGGACCTGATATCAGTTGTAAACTTCTAGCTGTGTGGAATTGCTCCTCTCCTTTTCTCTTTGGTGGCCAGATACTGACCATCCTCATCTGTCTCCAGTTGTGTAGAACACCAGCTTGCCTCTTGTCTCTGGTGGTTACAGACTGCCAAATGTTTTCTCTGACTTCTTCTCTCTCCAACTCCCTGGTGGCCAGCTCCTTTGTTCCGTGACACTGGGGTATTGATATTTCCTGAACCTCGCTGTCTAGAAACTCCTCAGCTGCTGTGATTTCCCATAGCATTTCTACTTGCCCCTCCAATCCAAGAATCTTTTCCTTCACCACAGCCAGCTATTTAAGCTTCATGAACAGGAAGTCTCTTCAGGCTTCAGGTACAAAAGAAAACATGGCACATCCACTGTTGCATCATTGGCCATCTTGAAATTGCATGTACAGCTGAACCTGAAAGGAAAGCCTCTCACACTACTTCTACAAACTCCCTCTGAAACTCTCCTTTTTGTTGTCTCTGTTTGAAACTCTCGAGTTTGTCTAGCAAGCGACTTTTTATACTAAGTCTCCCTGCATAGTTCAGATCTTAGACTATATGGAAGTAAGTGTGGGCCTTAAGTAAGTTTATCGGGACAAGACTGCCTACCCTGAACTGATCCCTTTGTGTGCTCAGGCAGAGTAAAGAAAATGGAAACCTTCCACAGATTCCCTACTAGGGCTGTCTATGGTGTGGGGGAGTCCCCAGTAGATGTAGAGCTGGCCTATATATTCATTCACACAGCAGCAAAGGAGATGTGTTGGACACAGGTTGGTATATGGAAGGGGAATGACCAGAGCACATTGCATTTGATGTGTGTGAGAGAGAAAAGCTCCCTGAGAGCCCCATCCTCTTCACTGGGCTCTATACAGGGGAAACTGGATGCAAGAGAACCCATGTGACTCCATGTTTGGTTAATAAATAAAAGGGAGAAGAGGGGTAATAAGGATGGAAGAAAAATGCATGAAATCCAAAAGGGGAGGGAGTAGAGAGCGCTCCAGAGACAAAAGGAAGAAAGGTGTAATAACCAGAAGGGAGAAATGTGAACTGTTAATTTATAAAGCGAGAAATAGATTTTTCTTTTGGCTACCATCTCATTGTGATAGCTAACTGTGCTGTTAAGTAAAAGAAACTCACAAATTATACGTGCCTCTGAAGAACAGCTTGTAGGAAGCACCCCCATGAGAGAAATGAAATTAAACCAATGGGTTTATCCAATTACTGTTTTTTTTTCTTTTGGTCACTGATCCATGATTGTCCTTGGCATTACTGTTATTAATGTACAGAAATATTACTTTACTAGGGCAAGCTAATGACAAATATATATTGTTTTTCAAATATGAGTTTTAGAAATCTTTTAGTGTATAATGAAGAAGTTAGCTGTGTAGCATTCCATGAAATTTATTGGCCAAACACATGGTGTTTCACAAAACGTAGGTATATCAGTAATACAGAATACTTGTTTAAATTGTGGTTTCCATTTCTTCAGAAAACAAAACAAACACCACACCACACGCTTGTGTAACTCACCATTAGGGAAGCCACAGTATAAGATTAGCTTTTTTTCCAATTTTCAGGTTAGCGAGTTGGCACAGGTCTATTCTGAGAATGTTAATACACCAGTGGTGCTAAGCCTTACATACCCTACCATCCACAGCACTTTGTAATAGATGATTGCCTCCACTGCTTTACCGTGGCTTACCCACACATTAACTAAACATGAATAAAATATTTCTACCCAGAAATGAAATTGTTTACGCTTCCCACTTTATAAAAGAGCATCACATTTTATAAACTTCTCATATAATTATGAATTTAATTCAGCCAAGTTTAAAATTCAATACAAAAACATAAAACGATTGTTCATTTTGCACCTGAGACTTAGTTTCTGTTTTTGTACGGATGTTTATCAGTTTGCAAGGACTGGGATACTATAATTAAGTTATACATTTACTGCTTATTTCTTAATCAATCTGGTCCCAATATTATACATATAAGTCTCTGCCACTATGTAGGATAGTCAGTATTAGCTTAGAAATTCCTTCCAGAGCCATAAGAACATTCATTCTTCTTTATTTATGTGTATGATAAGCTAATTTTTATTTGTAAGGTTTCAGACCGTGACCTTAACCTGGATTCAGTTACAAACACCACTGCAATAAGTAAACCTTAACTACTACATCTCTGCCTTTCATTAAAAGACACCATCCTTTGTTTTGGGGGAAAACACATATTCCCTTAACACAGCTCATATTATATCTACTTTGGCTATTCTGCTGCTGCTAATTGACAGAACATGAGGTAGCAACCAGTAGGATGATTCCAGACAACGTGTAGTTGCACCAGCAGTTGAACAGTTGATCTGTCAGTAGTGGAACAAGAAGATATTATAAAAGAAGGGGAAAAAATCCTCTTATTTTTCTTCTGAGCACAGTTCGTGTGTGTGCGCGCGCGCATGCGCTCAAAAGGGGATTCCATTGCCTCCCAAGAGTAAATAAGTCTCAAATGCTATTGTACTGTGTGCCATTCCCTGAAGATATTAGCTCTTGCTATCTGAATCTCACTAGTGTGAATAAATAGGAATTTATCTGTCCCACAATGATGGTAATGAGCTATCAGAAATTTTATGGGCAAATATCTCTTGCAAAGATTATAGAGATTTTTAGAAATTAAGGTGACTCCCCTTGAAAGGTGACCTGACTTCAGTTTGACATATGTGTAAATTTTGCAGGTTAAAATGTGTTTTTTTTTCTTTTTCTGAGCAATGAGAGCTCTTCTGGCTCAACTCTATGAACACTGAACAAGCTATCAACTCTTGTTATCAAATCACCCTTGGGAGGCCAGGAATTTAAATTTTATTAACACCACTTTAATGTGAACGGTTGTATTTATAAATCGCAACAAAGGGAATTCAGGTTGCTTTCTCCTTCTTTGTCCTTAATTCCCACTTTTGTGACTGTCATGGTGAGTGGGGGATTTTAGTATAGAAAGTTGCTCCATTAAAGCCCACTTCTCCCTTCAATTGCATCTGTGCCAATGTTACTGACAACAGAGGATGTAAATGGAAGATGACAGTTGATCCTCAGTATTGCTTCAAGATGTAGTTTGGTACTGTTTTTTTAACCACAGACTTTCTATCTTCTCTCCACTGGCCCCAAATTCAAATTTAAAATAACAGTCTCCTTGACTCATGGGTGCAGGTCAGGTATGGATTCCTGTGCACTTCTAGATGTAAAACTAGAGTACATACTAGAGTACAATTTAAATATGGCATTTTGACTTAATTAAAAAAAAGCCATGCATTTTTAATTTTTTGACTAGTTTTGACTAGTCTTAATGAGTGTCTGTGTGTCTGTATGTACTGTTAAGCAGTCATGTTTCAGCAGTGCTGACTCCAGCAGCCTGCTTGTTACGCCACAGCCAGAGTCTGGTCTCCACCTGTCTTGGCTACTACTTGCCTGTTGACCAGAACACATCTCCAGTCTCAAATTACCCCAAGCTGCCCTGAAATGTCCAATCATCTCCTGGAACAATCAGAGAATTAATAAGGTTTGTAGTTCGTTTAAAGTGACAAATGCATAGTTTTGCTTTAAATGGAATTAACAATCACTTCAGATCAAATACAAGTGTAAGGGATAAAGATAACACGTTTACAAGCAATAAATTGTAAATAACAGTCAAATATGCTGGTTTAGTGGCTCAGACTTAACTCAACAAGCTACAGCCTTGGTTCAAGGTAGATTTCTTACAAATCTTTTTCTTTCTGGCCATGTGTGACTTTCTCTCAGTCAGGACCTTCCGCAGAAGTACAAGATGCTGGTTTCACTTGTCTTCCTAGGTAAAAGATTTTTGCCTAAGCAGATTTCTTTCTTGTATTTAGTTACCAGAGACTTCAACCCTCTTGGTAGAAGGATCCATCTTTCTGAGCTTGTAAGAGCTCTGTCCCCTTGTGTTTTGTCAACAAGGGATACCAAGATGGCTTCGTCTCTTTCCTTATATCGTCCCAAACTCACTGTTTTGCCCCCAGACCCAGGATGACCTTATGCTGTTCTTCCCTTCCTGTGGACTTCCTATCCCCCTGCTGATTCAAATGTAAATGATGCTTTCATTGGTTTTGATCACATTTTGCTTAATTTCACTGGAGACAGTTAGATAGGTTTTCTCCCAGACAGGGAAGAAGGGCAGCTCTTTCTCCCTTTGTTTGGTCACAGATTAGAAGCATAATATCACTAAATATTCATAATTTCTCAGATAGTGTTAATACATATGTTTACAATGGTATTAATCACAATGTGTCATTATCTTTCATAAAAAACCTTTCTTGGGACACTTTTATAATACAGTAATATTGTTTATAATCACTGGATTCAATTACTTACCATTTGAGATTCAGACCCACTGAAGGCTATCCCTTCCCCACTCATTAGGTTGATACATTTGTTTACCTTTTATATAAATGTATCTTCATTGTCTCTGCCTGATGACCAGCAAATACACATTTTTTTTGTTTAGAGCAGACTGAGCTTATGCATTGCTTGCCAAAACACATTTTAAAAACATAATTCTAAGCACATATTCATAACTCTCTGTACACACCCCAGACATATATCTCATAAGAATATTAATAATCAGTGAGTTTAGTTTTCCAGTGATATATTACATGCCAGCTTTGGGGTATGTTTCAAGACAACAATGTGTTAAGTGTAGTGAGTATGTCAGGCCTGACAAGAGTTGCTGAATCAGAGCAGTGAACCACCAATGGGCCTCTGTCATACCACCTCACTCATCTATAGTTGTATTGGCTCAGCTTCATTAAAAATAATGAAATAGGTGCTAAAAAAGTAGTAAAAAAAACCCTTACTTCATTCAGTAGAGCAAGTGAACAACTCTGAATGTACACAAGTTGTAGGTCTAAGTAAGAAGGTATCTGTGACAATGACAACTCATGCCTATGAAAGAAACAAGGTGGGTAGGTCCTTCATTGGACCAACCTCTGTTGATGAAAGGGACAAGCTTTTGAGCTTACACAGAGCTTTTCTTCAGGTCTGGGAAAGGGACACAGTATCACAGATAAATACAAGGTGTAACTGATTGTTTAGCATAAGGAGTTAACATGTTGCAAGAGACCACTCAAGGTAACGTGGCTAGTTAACACTTCTGCAGTCATAGGACAAAGGGGGAGCGTGTTAGTGGGTTATAGATTGTTATAATTAACCAATAAATCCAGTGTCTTTACTGAGTCCAGTGTTTTTAGTGTTAAAGTTATTAATTTAATCTCCTAGGCTCATGTTTTGAAGGTGTTAGTCATTTTCCTCAAAAGAAACCTGCAAAAGAACTCAGATATGAAGTGATCAAATTGTGAAAAGTGTTCACCCCTGGGTTAATATATTGTTTTTGTCTTATCATTTTTCTGATGTGACTTCACCCACCTTTTGTTGGTGCATTTAGTGCACAGGATGAGGTGCATCACATGTTGTGAAAGGCATGTTTAGGACCTATGGATCTTGAAAGGTTTGTTTTGGGGGCTTCTCATTGTAGCTGCAGAGATATGTCTACAGATTTTGCATCTGTTGTGGTGGTGGAGTCTGGTGCCACTTTGAGTTACTGAGTCTTTGTAGGAAATTTGCTTCTGATGATGAGCTTAGTGAGGTTAGGGGGTTGTTTGAAAGCCATAAGATGATGTTGGGGAAAGATTTCTTTCAAGATGTGGCCCCATCGAGTTTGGGTTGTAACTGATTTAATGATATCCCATATGGATTCCAGTATGTGGTGGTAGGTGACAACTAAGGGTGTACGGTCAGAGGGTTTTTCCCCTCTTTATTGAAGCAGGTTCTTTGGGTTCTTTGGATGGCTCATTGCATGATGCAATCTACTTCTCTGGTGAAGTGTCCTTGTTTGGTGAAGGCAGTTTTAAGTATGTTAAGATGTGTATTGTGGACTATCCCCTCAGAGTATATTCTGTGGTTACAAATATGACTGTGAATAACATATTTCTTGGTGTGCTTGGGGTTGTTAGTGGATCTGTGAAAGTAAGCATGGTTATCCATGGCTTTCTTGTATATAATTGTCTGCAGGGTTACATTGTTGAAGCTGATTGTGGTGTGTCCAGGAAGTTGATGCTGGTGCAGGAGTGTTCTAGAGAGAGTTTGATGGATGGGTGGTGGTTGTTGAAGTAGTGGTAGAAATTCATGAGGGAGTTTAGGTTGTTTGTCCAGAGTGTGAAAATATCATTGATGTAGCTCAGATATATCATTAATTTCATGGTGATTTTGTCCAGAAATTCTTCCTTGAGGTGGCCCGTGGAAAGGTTGGCATATTGTGGAGCCATCCTAGTACCCGGAGCTGTTCACATGCTTTGGACAAAGTGTGTGTTGTTGAATGTAAAATTGTTGTGTGTGAGGATGAAATGAGTGAGTTTGGCCATGTGTTTGGGGTGAATATCTGAAGTAATGTAGATATTTGAGGCAGGAAGTGATGCCATCATTATGAGAGATGTTGGTATATGGGGATGTGACATCCACGGTGGCAAGGATAGTGTTCTGTGGGAGGTTTTTAATGTTGCAGATTTTCTAGAGGAAGTTGATTATTACCTGAAGGAAACCACCTATTTATATATGCCTATTTCAGCCTTTATCTAAAACATGATCGATGTGCTTGACTTTTAAGAGTGTACATTAGGCTTACAAAGGGAGTTGATGGAGTCCCACATATTCAACAGTTTCAATCCTTTCACCCAAACAGAAAATACAGCCATCAGGCCTGTGATTACAACCCAGCTAGACTGAATGGGTCTAACTGTACATATAATGGAGCAGCTATCACAGGGGAATTTACCTGGATAGGCCCTGCTAGATACTCTGCTGATTGTGTCGGGGTGGGGATTGATAGGGGGAAAGAAGTTGACTGGGGGTAGGGGAAGTAGTTTTGGGCACAGGAGATTTCCCACCTCGGCTCTGTAACAAATAAACTATTGATCAATCGGGAACTTAGTCCCAGGAAACGATAAGGAATGTGGTGTTTTCTAAAACCAAAATACCCTGAAAGACCGTTTCTCCTGCTGAATTAAAAAAATATATATATATTTGTTTAAGAAAGCTGTTGGTCAGTATCACTGGTCACGTTCCCCCAGGCAGGAAAAGCAAGTGCCTTAAATCAAACTGGACCTACAAAGTGATAAGTACTTTTGTTCACACATGGGACTGGATCCTGCAGAGGTAGGTGAATACCCAATTTTTAATTTAGCTGGTAATTTTGGAAAATAAAAACAGGTGTACTAATCTATTTGAAATTTTCAGCATATTTGAAATTTTCAGCGAATTGAAAAGGCAAAAAAAAAGTTTGTTTTGTGTCAAATAAACATTTGGTTTGACAAAAATCACGTTGTGTTTGGATTTTGAAATTTTAAATATTTTTGAGTGCTTTAAATAAATTAAAGGAAATGTGGAAAGGAAATTCACTTGAAGCAGGAAAATGAAAATGTTTTGTTTTCAAAAATGTCAAAATTAAAATGTTACTTTTTAAAATTTTCTTTAAATTAACAATTTAGCAAAGCTGACGTGAATTTGAAAAATCTTTTGGTGCCACCCAATATGCATTGGTTTTGGCCAAATAAAGTTTCAGCCATGGGTCCCATACGTCCAGGTTTTTTCAGTCAGAGCCTCTTTTTTGAGCTTCCTCTCTCTGTCTGGACAGATTTTTCAAATAACAGGAAATGCCCAGGGTTTTTGCAGAGCAGAATTGCTGCAGCTCAGAAGGAGCTCTGATTGGTTCTCTTCCTGATTGGTCCCTCACCTGCATCTATAGCTGACTGGTCCATTCTCCTGAAAGCCACAGCCACTGGTTCCCGCCCACTTAGGCTCCAGGTCCAGCCCTGGGGAGGGGGTCCTGCAGGGAGGCACTGACTGATGGCCATTGCTTCATCCTGGGCTTGTGCCAGCCAACCACCCTGCCACTGCGGCAGGGAGTGACATTGCCCCCCACCTCCAGTGAGTACCCCCCCACCACAGGTACCCCCTTCACCACCCCCAACTGTACCCCCCCTCCAGATTCCCCTTGCCCCCTCATTTTCTCCCACCCTCTGGCAGTGACCTCTTTTTGGGAACCTGAAATATGGTAACCCGAGTTTCAGCTGAAAAATGTTGCCCAGATATAGTACCTGGGTACTGGTCTAAGAGTGGAAAAATCTCAAGATTCCATCCAGAAACAAGTACGGGAAAGATCCCCAAGAGCTGAGGTGGATGGTCTCAGAAAGGAAGAGGCGAGGTACAATTAGCCTATCATCCATGACAGTGTCATCTTTACATAGTTACTTTTTGTAGTGTAATGCTGTAATAGTTAAGTAAGAATCTCCTGGCCTATTATTATTTCTCTTGTTTCCTCATCTCCCTGGAACTATGAACAGCTATATTAAACGTTAACCTATCTTCTTTCTTTTTTTTTTTTTGGTGGTGAGCTAGGTTAATATATTAATAAAGGGTAAGTGAGTAGCATATACATACCTGATACCAATCAAGGAATCATTTGCACTACAACTGATATTTTAATAATTGTGGTGGATAAGCTTTTAGATGTTCAGTGTCATCTAAAAGCTATAGACCATTATTTAACATGAGACATAGAGTTGCCTTGAAAGAGCTTTAAACAGATTGCTATGTAATACATTCACCATCCTGCCTATACTTTGAACATCACATTAAAAAAAAAGTGGGATAGAAACAAACCATTTTTCAACCAAATAGGATCTTGACTTTATTGCAAAAGTAGCTGACCTTATTCCGATATCCTTAGGAGGCTAGAATTTTTTGAGAGAGTATAGGCTAGTGTACAGGCACCTCATCCTCTTTGTTTTGTTTTTCCTTAACACCATGAATACTACACTTTTCAAATGCCCAATTGTACCCTACCTTATATCTCCTGCATCAGACCTGGCATTAATGGAAATTCCTATTCTGTAGGAAGAGCTCTAGCAGATTATGCTTGAAAACAGTAAAGCAGGGAGAAGACTAATGAGTCAGTGATTTTACCATTTGGTATATTGGCTTTAATCAGTATTCTCAGTTCTTGTCATTTGAAGCTTTCCTTGATGATTCATGGCTTCATTCATACTTTCTATTTTAAAACTTTTTATTGTGTATTTTGCATTGGTCTTCTTTTTTATTATTACTATTATTATTATTATTTATTTATTTATTTATTACTGAGGCAATATGAAATTGGAGTATTGTTTATTTCTTAAGAGTTCATGTTCTCCTATTACTTATTTCCCACCGGTGGCCATAGATAATACTTCGCTTGTGGTGTCATTTCCACTTCATCTAAATGTAATACTGCAAACACAGCTGTATCAAATTTCAGTCCACTTTCCAATGGATTCAGGGAAACATTTAACTGGTCCAGTTTCCCTAAATTTTCATGTCCAAATGAACATGAAAAACAAAATAAAACCAGAATTCAGTAGTTTCCCTATAGTACGCCTAAAACTATGAGTGTATACACACTTTATTACTCTTTTCTTGGAAGAGGCAAGGCATGATGCTCTACAAGCCCACTCCATCACCACATCTTGATGTGTTTGGTTGGAAGAAGGTGGCAGGGTCTTTTTTCCTGGTCAGGGGGCTACCTTTTCAGTCTGCAGAAATCTTCAGAGGAACAGACTGCTTGTCTGACTTTCCATCCTCTGTCCCCCCCATCCCTCAAATTGGGCAGTAGCAGGACAAAGCAAAGAAGGCCAACTATTATAGTGGGGCAACAGTACAACCCTTTCATCCTAGTCAGTAATTTTGTCTTCTCTCCAGCTCCATTTATATGACTTCATACTGTCATGCAGATTTTGTTGCTATCATGGAAACCCTCCATTTATTTTTTCCCTCAACTTCAATGTTATCCTATTAGAAGACACGTCATGTCACAAAAATTAGCATCACCTGTCGCCCACAGCCCTTTTTTATAACTATGTACTGAGGCAGTTTCCATCATTGCACTCTCTGGTCACCTGACAAACATGAATTTGCAGTACAGCCCTGTGAGGCAGGGAAGTATAATCCCAAATTTCAAGGTGTGACGCTGAGGCACAGAGATTAAGAAACTTGCCCCAGGTCCCATGGGAAGTCTATTGCAGAGCCATGAATTGAACCCAGCTTTCCAGAGTCTCCGTTCAATATCTTAATCTAAGACAATCCTTGTTCACTTTAAAGATTGTAAAGAAGTACAGGAGACCCTCGCTAGAATGTACGTCTACATAGTGTGAATTCGGTAATTACGTGATACCATGTATGGATCCCAAAATAAATCACTTTAATTGGAATTCATGGTAACGCGCTCCCCCGCGATAATGCAGTACCGCACATGGATCCCAAACCCCGAGTTCTAGCGAGGGGACGGTGGGAAGTGTGAATCTCACCCCTGTGGTTTATGTACCTGATTTTCAAGCTACATGCCTTGCACGTTCTAGAACTATCTTGATTCCTGGGGTATTGGAAGCTGTGCCTTTAAGGTCTAAGCTTCCCAGGCAGAGAGTCTGGACAGGGTACATGTAACAAATAACTGAACATATGAAAAAGGGGGTTCATCCAGACTCTAACTATATATGTTCCAGTACTGCTGTTTTTGAATTTGTCTTTTAAGTGCATCTTTTACTTTACTGTCCACAAGTTGGAATGGATTCTAGAGTGGATTCAGTATAAAGGATTATTTCTTTGTGTAAGATGTATTAACAGGCTAATTGTATAACTTCCTTTGATATTTGAAACCCAAAAGATCCAAGTGTTTGTTATGGTGTTGCTACATCTTCAAATTACACTGCTGGGTTAGGTCCAAGAAACCAACACAAAACAAATCTGGTGGGTTTTGCCACCTGTAGTTAATACACAACTAAAAATGGAATTGCTTTTCTTCCCTGTGATCACAGGTGGAGACTTAGCTAATTAGTGACTAAGGAGACCATATGATATTTTGCAATGCACCCATCAAAACTCTAACCTTTACTAGCATCTATTTAGATTGAGTTTTTTAAAAAAACGTAATCGTGGTTTTGATGAAAAACTAGCAGGCTTGAAAGAATGAGACCCTGGTGCTTTGATTTTGTGTGTGAATTCCGAAGCAGGTGCTATGCTGCAAATATTTCTCACAGATCTATTTGCAAATGGTGGATTATTACTTCTGGTGAGGAATAAACAGCAGGAGCAGAAGGCTACTGTTTTTATGCAGATGTCCCTAATAATAGAAACAAAAAACAGAGCATGTGGATGAATTGTCTTCTAACCTATTATTTAGAAACATCAGCTGTAGTAATATTTCTTCATCAATTATAAACATTGGAAAGGCTTTTAGCCAAAATATGTTTAGAAGTCTGTTGTCTTGTCACCTTCATTCACATTTTTCTCCCCACTTGCAGCATAGTTGCACTCTTTTTTTTTTTTTTTTTTTAAAGACCTGGACTTGGCATGGGTATTAAGAGAAAATGACTTTTACAGATGGTCTGTCTCAGCCTACTTCTGATGCTACAAAACCACAGCAGAGTGTGACATGATTGGTAATATCCTTTAAAGAGAAGTCCAGGACTAAACTGATAGGGGTATTGCTAGGATTGAGATTCTGAGGAAAGGAACTTGCTCTGCATCTGTCCACTGTGTGGGCCAATATCTCCCATCAGATAAGCTACATCTTGGCTCTAATTTATGTGAACAAGCAGTTTTAAATGTCTCATTCATATTAATTACAATGTGCTCTGATTCTTCCATCAAGTAAATACTGTGCAAGAGGAGAGAGCTGAAAAGAGCCAATTAATGAAGACTTTGACTCAATGACAGTGGAGGTCAGGTTTAATTTCAGATTAAATTATGGCCTTGACTCTGAGATCATGCCTCCCCATTCCTATTGCCATGACCCTTAAGGATAAAAGATCTTTATTTTTTAATAAGTTTACCTCAAAGCTCTTACATTCTAAGATGAGCAATATATGAAGTCTGTGAGAGGAGATATAATCAAAATATGTACACATGTATATGTATTGTATAAATTTTTAAACATACATTTGAAAATTAAATTCATTAACTACTTTTAACTGATCGTTTATAGACTCCCCAAAATGTTCTAGTCTCTCGTGGTTGTGGGAGGAGAGGCTAGTCTCTTTCATATAACTGTTTAAAAGTAAGGAATTCATGGTCACATAATTCCAACAGCTCCGTTCATCTCCTAGTACATTGTGGTCCGCACCTCTCTTATTTTGGGAGCCTAAAGCTTTTACAATGTTTCTATTTGTGAGCTATTTGTGGGGTTGGCAAATTGACTGACTTGGTTTCAGGAAAGGGGGCTGGTAACTGAACTGAATGTTAGGCAGACTCTGACAATGGCACCTTCATGGCCCTAGTCTAATGAGTTGCCAACTCTGGCGATTTGATCTTCAGACTTGTGATGTTTTGGTGTTACTTCTTAAAGCTATAGCTTCTGGAGTCAGGTAATTATGTGAAAATATTCACTTTCCTTTTTTAAGTAACTTTCCAGTCTTTATGATTTCAGATAAAAGTTTAAAAATAAGAACACTAATGGCTCTAAAAACCAGAAGGCAAATAAAAGCAACCACAAATTTACTATTTTAAAATCTTATGATTGGCTTAAAAAAATCTTATTACTTTTTTTTGAGGGGGACTGGGAGCTGACACATAATTTTAGAATGCTTGGAGTTGGCAATACCTATCATGCTTCATAACTGATGAGTGGACTTTCTGCCTTCTAATATCTGAAACATGTAGGGACCTGCTCCTGCTTACTAATTAGGGTCCCAATTCATCAAAGCACTAAAGCACATGTTTAACTTTTTAGTCAAATATTGAAATCATGTGCTTGAACTGATTATTTTTCTCACTCAGGAGATACATTTTTGGGCCACATTTAATTTAGACGGGTATTTTCTGACTAGTTATAATCACCACAGATCTAAGGATCAGTACTCAGCCCTGTGTGGCATGTGTGAACATTCACTGGGTCAGTTTAGAGCAGTGGTTCTCAACCTATTTACACTGTGGGCTGCATATGCAGCTCTCTGTGTTATGTGGGCCACATCCACACAATATATGTATACTACCATATGGCCCTGAGGATGTCACATGGGCCATAGCTATGAGCTGATTGCCACAAGTGGCCTGTGGGCCACGGGTTGAGAATCACTAGTTTAGAGAGAAAATTTTGATGGAGAAGAGATTGAGTGGCAGTATAAGTCATTTTTCTTTCGCTCTTTCTCCTCAGCAAATTAGGGAGAGGGGAAATCAGAAAGGTATGATTACTTGGGGGAGGGAGAATTCCTCCTAATCCCCCAAAAAGGTGATCTTTTTATCTCCCCTCACTCTTTATCTCCCCCTTCTTTTATTTATTATGTTCTTTATATTTGTTTGTTGACAAGTCTATTATTGATGTTGAGAATAGTGAGGGGTTTTAGAAATCATTATTGGAGCCGATGATAGCCTAGAGGAAAAAAATCAGCATTTTGGGAGAAGTATGAAAGTGATATAAACTCACTGTGTATTGAATCTGCCCAAATAACAATATATACGTAGAGAGACAAAGTGGGTGAGGTAATATTTTTTACTAGGTGAGAGAGACAAGCTTCTGAGCTACACACAGCTGTTCCTCAGGTCTAGGAAAGGTACTCAGAATGTCACAGCTAAACGCAAGATCAAACAGATAGTTTAGCATGAATAGCACATTTTATGGTACCATTCAATCACAGAAGGATTTGGGGGTGTACGGAATACCTTCTATACCTGCTCCAGAGTATATTTTCTTTCAAACAATGTGAGATACATGTGGATAATTCCATTATTAAAGGAGATATGTGATGACAATCCTCATGCTCTAAAACTTCACCACTCTATATCCACCACTGAGCTGGCATATCAACACAGTGGTGGAAACTCTCAACATAAGATATTAATAGAAGGATATCTCGGGATTTGCCTTAAATAGCAACATGACATCACATTTTCCTGCCATATTTCAAACTTAACCGCAAAATAAACACACTCCACCCTTTTCAGAATAAACCATATAGTTGTAGGTCTGTGTGCAGCAGAGCCACCTCAAGGGCATGTACTCATACATGTAGAAGAAGCAAACTGACTTACTTAATTTGATGCAGATTATAGGATCCTTTTAAAGGTGAACTCAAAACGGGAACAGAGGGTTTTCTGAGGCCTTTTCCTATGAATATCTTGTGTGTCTGTTTCTTACACTTTAATTTAAGTGTATGCATGGTTGGACTTGTCTGACTTTGATAGTTAGTGCCTTCTGTATCAGTCTGGGGATGGTACACTATTGCTTACCTAGGCATTATGAAAATAAATCCTACTAAATTGTTCCCATCCCTTCTGTGTTACAAGAACAAACTAGTAAAATGATACTGAAGGAAGATTTAGCTCGACCTAAATATGACGACAAGGAAAATACAACCTCAAGATGGGTTGAATATGTTACATTGATCATATGTCTTGCACTTTACAGATTTATTTGTAAATTCTATGTAATTTAAAAGAAAGACATTACTTACTTGCAATCCATATTTTTCAGTACATTTTCTCTATTGATTATGCTGCCTTGAGCTTGCAAATACATCAAAAACTCTTTCTGTGGGTTTATTTTTGGTGTGCCATTAATTTGTTTGCCTTTCAAATGAAGTCTACATGCATACAATACTAAAAATCAATATGTCATTCAACTAAAAAATCTCAAAGCCTTATTTTATATGCTTAGAGGGTTTATACATCCCTGACAAAGAGTATGGGTAATTGAAAGTGAGTAGATGGCATGTTAAGTGATTTAATTGTCTCCTGTGCTTAAAATGGTAATGGATTCCCAGGTCGTTTCTACATGTGTTTTTAGAAAATGATCGGAACCTTTTGCATTTTCAGCATTCACTTTGAATAAAACTGCAAAGTATTAATAAGGAAGCAAAAGCTAATTGACAACCAAGTGCCAGCAGAGTTAGTTTTCTGTTTATCTTAGATATTTAGATCATACAGAATTATAATTTATTTTTGTTACATGCAGTTTTTCCTCACATGAACTAGCTGCTCAGCAAGATCAATGCATAAGGCTCGCTTTAATCATTATTAATAATAATCAGTTTAGCCTCCAAAATATTGTATATGATCAGCTCATTATTTACCTAGCAACAGATTTCAAATAGAAGTACAATGGATTTATTTTCTAAAACCATAGGAAGCAGCATAAGATCTAAAGTAAAGCAAATGAGTTCAATGACAGCTTTTATTTTGTAAGCAAATTTGTTGCAATAATATAGGCTTGGATTGCAGTCCAGACATGGATCTCTCTTCTCTCTCTGTGGTAGGGTAAGGTGTGAGTTGCATCCACTAACCCTTGCCTTTCCCTGGACCATATGGACACCCCTACAGGTCTAGGATATGCATAGAGAGTGAGGAAGTGCATATATTGTCCCCACCCTCACACATGCTCCCATGGAGTTTAGGCAAAAAAGATCATTCAGCCTGTGGCTATGTTACTTATTTCTTTCATGCAGAACCTCTCCTTGGGCTTACTGGGTGTTGCCTTATACTACAACTGCATAAGCACTGCATTTCCTGGGGCTCAGGGAATGGAACAATACTACCACGTGAGTGGTTCTGACCTCCTGCATATTTGTGAAATTTGGGGCATAGGCCCCTGTAGCGATGTGAAGACTCACCAGCGCCTCCTGTGGGTTATCCAGGAATTAGCTCTTGGCACCAGCCTTGGAGCACCCTCTGCAGGCCGGTGGCTCGCCTGCCTCAGGCCCCGTGTCCCTCCTGGACCCCGGTGCCTTTTGTCTTGGGGTGCTGCCACTTGGCAGTGCAGTGCCCCTTTGTCTCTGGGTTCTGCCCACTACAGTAACCCAAAGATCTGGGTCTCCCCTCCCAGGGGAACCCCCCAGTCCTCTATCCCCACCTTGCCTCAGTGGCTACTGCCAGTCACCATCTTGCCTCCATTCACTGGGGCCCAACTGCAGTGTGTAAACCATTCATCACTGGCAAGGGGGGAGGGGAGGTTGGACCTGCTCCTGCTGCTGCCTCTGCCTAACCCTGGGCTGCACCTTTGCAACTCCAGTACCTATTTTAGGCTCTGCTCAAGGCCTGCAGCCTTGGGAGTTGCCAGGCTGGAGCTCCCCAGCTCTTCTTGCCTTTCCCCAGCCCTGCTCTGTTGCCTGTACCCTGAGCTCCCAGGCAGCTAGGTCCTTCTGTCTCTTCAGAGCTAGAGAGACTCCTCCAGCTTCTGGCCCACAGCCCTCTTATAAGGGCAAGCTGGGCCCTAATTGAGCTGGCCACAGCTGTGGACAGCCACTCAGGTGCTTTCACTCCTTTTCCCAGCCACAGCCCTCTCCAAGGCTGCTTCAACCCCTTCAGGGCCAAAGCGGGGTGACCACCCCGCTACAGCCCCCCACCATTGTATTACACTACACTATGATTCTATACCCTGAAACGTAAGCACAATATTTATATTCCAATTGATTTATAATTATATGGTAAAAAGGAGAAACTAAGCAATTATTCAGTAATAGTGTGCTGTAACACTTTTGTATTTTTATGTCTGATTTTAAGTGAGGTATAATTGGGGTACTCAAGACACATCAGATTCCTGAAAGGGGTACAATAGTCTGGAAAGGTTGAGAGCTATGGCCCTATAGCTATCTCTTCATGAATGGTGTTTTGGGGAAGAGATGATGGAGGTGGTAGATTGTGAAGAGTACCTGACATGATCTTGCAAAACAATTTTTCTAATGCTAGTCACTTCCTCAACCTGTCAGTGCTGGTGAATGTTCTCTAATAATGGATCAAAGGGAACCTTTGTGGTGTGTGTTGATGCATCTTACTCATTTTGGCCAGTTCAGCTTCATCTTCTGATATGCTGCCAAAATTCTGGTGGCTGAATATCAATTTTGTATAAATTCTTGGAGTGCAGAATCACGCTCCACTCTTTTTTCATTATAAAGCCTGTTGGAAGCCTAATACATATGAATGAAGAGGACGTAAGGGATTACATTTGGTTTTTTCCTATTTCCTAAATTCCTAGATTAAATTCTTGACACCTTTTCTTAAATGTTGTGCAGACGTTGATCTTAAATAATAAAAAACTATTTGGTATATTTGGAAATGAACTACTGGATAAGTGATATTAACTGAACTGCAAGATTTGCTAATTACCTATAGCTCCAAGGTGTAACGTCCAGAGGAAAATTTATGCACCCCAAGGATCGGGGTGTTTGGATCTGAATAATTGTTTTAGGCTTCTCACGACTTCACCACCTCAGTGGAGTCAATCATGATTTATACTAGTGTAAGAAAGATCAGTCAGACATAAAAAATGAACCAGTCAAGTCATTCAAAGATATGGAATTAGGATGAAGAGAATACCTTGAATGCACTGAATATGGCAAGATATGTAAAGCAAAACCAAACCCGTTTCTTATTTAAATGTTGGTGTAATATAAACCATTAGTGGCTGCAATCTATTCAGCAGTCCCTAGCACAATATTGATTTTCATCCAAATACTCTTTTTAACAGTCTCAAGACTTTTCAGTTTTCAATCATTTTTCATCACAATGAGAAATGTACAGATATTGGCTCCTTTTCAAAGAATGTCATATAATATTTTTGATGTTTTGTGTGATTTTCCCTAGTGTTGTCATCAGGAGTCAAAGAAAAAATAGGGCAGAAGATCAGGGGAAGAACAGATGAGAAAAAGTTTTCTGTATGCATCTCTTCATGTTGTACAAAATTAAACAGGAAAAGCTTTTTATTTTGAGCACTTCAATTATATTGGGTTACTAGCAGTGGAGAATTCAGATTTTGATGCATTTCTAAATCTGTATTTCAACCGATGGCTCCAAGATTAAAAGATGCTATGAATTACTTGCCTTTTATTTGCCAAATGACTAAAGTCTTTAGTAATTAGTTTTATGAGGTTATTTATTATAATTCTAGCTTTTGTAAAATGATAGACATTATGAAGGCAATAGGATTCATGAAATTTTCCTAAAGTGAATAGGTAGGGGAGACTTTGTAATACCCAAGTTTCAATTTGTGCCTTGAAAATCCTGTACTCTATATATCTTAGAGTTCTGATGTATTTCTCTGAGAAGTTCACCAAAAGGATGCCGGAGAAGATTATCTTTTATTACTGCATGTTATGTAGGAGTAGGCCCTTTTATATGGGAGAAAATAAAATATTTTTAACTTCAGATATTAAATTCTGAAATTTTAAGCATGAAATCCACAGTGCCTACATAGCAACTAATACAAGGTATTGTAACAGAAGCCCCTGTTAGCTTAATGTGCTAAATCCTAAAGTTATTTTTACTCAATCTTTAGTTTGGTAAACTCTCAATAATATCTATGGGAGATTTATTGAGTAAGGAATGAGTCAAATTTGAGTAGGAACCTCAGAATTTAGTTGAGCCAGTAATAATACTCTGTCCTTATGTTTACTAAAAACACCACCAAAGACCAGGGTGCTTGATGCACTAAAAATATTGAAACAGAATTGACAATAAAGCCCTGAGCTTGCATTCTGATGTATAGAATCTAACTGAAGCCAGTGGGATTCTGTGTGGTGCAGGATCATAATGAAAACACCAGAGAGGTTCTTGTTATCCCTGTTATACAAATGGCAAAACTTTGGGTGAAAAATTAAGTGACTCTCTCAAGGCCGCGTGGATATTTCGTTTCTGAATTGGAATTAAAATGGCTTTGAAATTTATACTCAGACCACGAAGCCCCTCTCAACCTAAGTGAAATGGAAAATTTAAAAGTTAGTAGAGAAACAGCTTTTAATTCACTGTCTTTGTGAATGTTAAAGGTCTACAGTGTACTTACAAAATATTCTACAAATGAATCTCTAAATAGCCATAAGCTATATAAGAAATAAAGTGAAAAAATGGTCTGATCTATAAAAATACACAGAAGGATGAGTATCTACAAGACAGGATAAGACAACCAAACTTTAAAAATAAAACTACTTGGAAAAAGAGGGGAACAAAATGGAAGAGAGAATCAGAGCATTTGGAACAACCTACACACAGTGGGAGTTCTAGAAGATTGAGGAATACTAGTTTTACCAACAGAGACTGCTTGGTCAGTTTGATGGGATGTTGTGATAACATTTTGTAAATTCCCTCTTTGCTAACTTTATGCATGCAGGTCTCCAAAATTATCAAATGACATGTTACTGTAGTGGGAGGGAAGATGACTGAAATGCTAGTGACACAAACTCTGCTCTGAATAGGATCATTTGCTTTTAAAAAAAAAATCTTGTCTGTGTAAGAAGTACAGAAAATTGTCAATTAGTGCAGCTGCAGTAATTAGTTAACATTGTGACTAATCTAGGCTGTTTGCATCTTCTGATAGTTGTGTGTCTCACTGTGAGAAGTTTTCAAAATCTTTGCAAGTATTTCCCTTGGATTTGGAGCAAGTTCTCATGTGCAGGAGGAGGGAGGGATTGGAAGTAGAACAAATGTAGAATCCTCACTGTTTGGGTTGCTGCTTGTGACATTTATTAAGGCACTGGTGGTGTTGGAAGATGTATTGGTCACATATGAGGTATAGCCATGTTCATCCTTTCTGGTGAAAATGAGTATTCATCCTTTCTGGTGAAAGTGAGTGGGGAGATGTGGGGCCCTTGTTGGAAATTACTGTTAATGCCTGCATGAAGGAGCCAGTTTCTGATTCAGTGTTTGTTTGTTAGACTCCTGCTTAAGACAAACTCTCTGTCACCCCATTTTGGGTGAAGATCAAGAATTCTGAGGAAATAGTCCCAGCAGTTCCTGGAATCCTCAATATTTTAATTCCATCAGGTTTTAGATAGCACTGCATTGCTGATATCTCCTAGCAGCGAATAGAGATCAGGTATACATGACAATTCTTTTGGATCTGTCAGCTGCCTTGGAAATTATCAACCACGAGGTGCTGCTGACATACCTGCAGACCATAGGAGGAGTTCACTCTAGAGTGGATCTGCTTTGTATTTGATATGTCTAGATCAGTGGTTTTTAACCTTTACATTTTTGGACCCCTACATTTTGAATGGAGTGCAGACCCCTTTGGAAATCTGTTGTTTGTAATTAGACAATTTAAATCCCCTTTTCACACTGGGGACACTTGTAAATGTACTGAGGTCAGCACACTTATCAAGTGCACTCATCCTAAGCTTGTATTCCTTCCACACTGGGTGTGTACTGAGTACTTTGCAATGTAGAACAAATAGCCAACCTCAGGAGTGAACTATACCAAGAACACCCCTTTAAGGTGGTCTCGGAACGGTTTGTTTTAATCGCTCCAGGAAACATTTGGAGTTTCCACACTGAAGGGCAAACGTTCTGAACTGAAACGAACTGCAGTGGGAAATGGATATCAGCCCAGTGTGAATGGGCACTAAGTCTACTGACAAACTGTTGTGAACAACAACAACAACATGAACTCACCATTTTGTCATTAGTTCTAATGAGATGGTTGAGCTTGCTTCTTGGAACAAAGTACATGAAGGTTTGGTAGGATAGGTGACAGTTTCAGTCTTAGATCTTCTTCAACATCCAGTTTGTTTCAATTTTTCTTTGATACTAAGGCTAAAAACCCACTTTCACATAAGTATGTGGTGGTGAACAGCATCAAGACTTTAATGGCCTTATCTGTCAGATTTTTATTTTCAACCAGAATCAGGCAAGACGTTCCTGCCTAAATTCAAGTTTTAGTCCCCTGTCACAGGATAACTCAAGTAATTGCTCCTCTTCTTTAGCTGTTAGACAGGATCTAGAGTTGCAGTTTGCTACAAAGGGGTTACGTATCCACTCATTCTAATTGCGCATTTCAGGAAAGTAGAGGCAAAACTGAGACTTGAGCACCACCAAGCGTTCCTCTATTTCGCTTTTCACATCACCGTTCAGCATCAACTCGTCTTCAGCCAAAAAGCTGTCAAGGATTTTGAATGTGTCAAAGTTTTCTCTTACTCAAGAAACCCAGAGTTGAAGCTTCTTGATGAAAGCCTCGATTTTATTATGCCTGTTGAAAACCATTACACTATTTCCCTGCAGTCCTAAGTTGAGATCATTCAGGCATGAAAAAATATCGGAAAGGTAAGCAAGACGACCTTCGTTTCCAAGATGACAAGACAGTTCAAATGAATGATCAAGGAAAAAAGCTTGCATTTCTGAATGCAGTTAGAAAAAATGCAGATATACATTGCCTCTCAACAGCCAGTGCACTTCAGTATGAAGAAGTAAATTCACATGTTCATTGCCCATTTCATTACACAGAGTTAAAAACATATGTGAGTTCAGTGATCGAGCTTTGATAAAATTAGCCATTTTTGCAGCCATATCCAAGCCACTTTTCAGGTTGCCTGGCATTTTCTTAGCTGCCAGTGCCTCCCCGTGAATACTACAATGTTCTCAGTGAATATTGGGGCTACTTTCTGAATATGTACAACTAACCCCATGTCACCAAACTGGTAGTTATTCTACCATTAGATATACCAAGCCAGTAACAAAAGGAAACTTCTGTCTCACCATAGTAGTTAACAAGTCAAAAATGCAGTCTCCTTAGGCATTCCTGCACTTATTTCACCACCCAGACACTAGACTTTATGATGAGTGGTTATTGAACACCAATTTAATAAAACAAGGGGTTCTTTTGATCCCAAGAGATCAGCCAGATAGCCGGATCAAGATATAACTCAGATCTTACCCAATAATCACCCTGCTACCAATCCTGTAGTAACTAAAATCTAAAGGTTTATACATAAGAGAAAAGAAGAAGAGAGTTAAAGTGATAAAGGAAATTATATACATAAAAGTCATTGCAAAGTTCTTATATCAGATTTGAAGCAGTGATGGAATAAACTGCTAGTTTGCAAAAGTCTCTCTGGATATTACCTAAACAGCTTGGGGGTCACCAGTCCTTGTTTAGAACTTCCTAATTAGAAAGTCCAGTCCAGAGAAATGAAGCAGGAAACGAAGACAAAATGGAGATGTTTCCAGGGTCTTTTATTCCTCTCCCATGTAGATGGAATTTTATTGTCCCAAACAAAGCTCACAACATAGTTTGTGGAAAAGTACAGGCACAAAACAGAGTCCAGGGTCACATGAGCAAGTCATATGCCTTTAGACAGCTTGCTGACTCACAGGGCAAGCCATTCGTCACTTGGAGGCTAAGGCATCTGCAGGAATAGTCATTTGAGTGAGATGAGTTTCTTCTGTGTCCCATTGTGAGAGTTAATTTCCTTTGATGGGCCATCAACACAAAGCTGTTTGGTTTCAATGTAGATTTTACATGGTGGGTGTTGCCCCAGGAACAAATACATTTGGGATACATATATCTAGCCAATATTCATAACTTTAGATGAAAAAATGATACATGCATATAAACAGGATAATCATACTTAGCAAATCATAACTTTTTCATTGACGCCTGTGACAAAATGGCCAATGTTTGTATGGTGGGTCCCACGCTTTTCTTGGTGGGGGGCTAAGATGCCACCCCTTGCCCTGCTCTTGGCGCACCAAAGGCCCCGCTAGTGGCCCAGGAAGGTGGTAGAGGAGGGAAGCGTGGGAGGGGTCTGGGTTTTCTCCTCACTCTGAGCCCCAGGCCCTCTTAACCTCTGCAGGTTTCTTACCCTCTTCCCCCTTGGGTAGGGCTACCCTCAGTCCTTGATGCTGAGGAAGGGAGTTTCCCTGCCCTGCTGGGGGGGATCTCCCTTCGGTCTTTCAAGTCTCAGCAACATACCTCCAAACTCCAGTCCTCTCTCCTTCCTCACACACCGTGACTGCCTGAAGCAGGGGGTTTTATTAGGTTCCTGACAGGGCATTAATTGACTACAGGTGCTCCAATTAACCTGTAGCAACCTTCCCTAGTCTGCAGGGAACCACGCCTTAATTAGCCCAGGGTTTATATATCTCCCCTCTACCACTCTCCCATTGAGGTTCTGGCTGCACTTGTCCCCGCACTTATTCGTTTACGCACTCCTGATCTGAGACCTCCACGAAGTTGCAGGACCACCTCGTCAACATCCTCCTAGCCATGGCCAAGATGGCCATTCATAACACCAAGGAGAGGAGGTTGCCAGAGTGGGGGCCCTGCGATTGTGGGGCTGTCTTTCATTCTTTTATCTGTTCATGTCTCCGGGCAGAGTTCCTCTGGGTAGCAACAACACCTTCCAGGAGCAATGGGCACTGTCCGGGGTTCTCTCCTCGGTGTCCCCTTCTGGTTCCCTAGTTTTGACCCTTTGACCCTCACGCCTGTCCCCATTATTGCCTTTGTTGTCCCCCAAACTTGGTTGGGTTCTGGGTTCAGTAGCTCCTTCCTAGGCTGGGGGAGGGTTTTTTAGCAGTGGGTGAGCTAGTGCTTGCCCACGTCCCAGTGCTCAAAAGGACCACACTTCCATTGCTCCCTGGCCTTCCTGTGTCACACACCTTACATGACATGTTTTGTACAAGATTTGTTATAATTGTCTAACAGTATCATACAGCATCATACCCTGAAATACTGCCTGTCATTGAACATGAATCACCAGTGCAAATCCCAATGCATTTACCTCAGTCCATGCAGTTTTCTTTCAGGAATGCATCAAGTACATTGAATAAATCCTCTGCACATATCCGGGTTGATATAGGGCAACAAAACAAAACAAAAAATCTTACAACGGCTTACTTTAAAACTCTTATTTTAAATATACTAGTATGTTGGCAACACTGATGTCGTCTAGCTGCAAAGCAAAGTACGAGCTACACTTGATTCAGGCTATAAGCTGGTTTGTAATGTCTTCAGCCATTTCATGAATTCAGCATGCAACAGTATTGTCAGAGAGAGGTATTAAATCTAGTTGCTTGGTTGCTTTTTCGCTCACCATTGCTGTCACCAATGTCTTTCCTTGCAAGTAGCAACAGGTGATTGTGTGAGGTTTTCCAGCATTAGCAATTCTCTGGTTCACATGAAAAGATGCTTCAAGCACTTTTGTATTCACATTGAAGGCAGAATGGACAATTTTCTTTCCTGTTGTCAATTCACTCTGTTTCTGCTTGAAGAAATCGGCACTTTTGTCTTTAAACTGAGAGTGCTTTGTTTCAAGGTGGTGACAAAGATTGGCTTTGTCAGAGAGAATTTTGTAGCACAGGAAATGCTGAGGCCATTGATCATCAGCTGACTTTGTCCGAGTGAAGCCCATGTGAATATAATTTGGGTCATATCACCGAATTTTCTTTTGAGGTTCAGTAACACTGTGGAAATGTTCATCTTGTCATTTCTTACTGGTAATAAGAGCTACAGCATCATTTTCTGTCTTTCTTTGCTCAGCACTGGTTAAATTTTCATTGAATGGCAATGAAGCATTTTCTGCCTCCCAATTTTGTTGAGGTTTCACTCTTCCAGTCTTAAGCCACAGGTCCATTTTCAAGTTCAAAACGCATAAGAACAATATAATACTTAGACTTAAAACTGACTGGACAGAATTCAGCTATAAATATTGCACATGCTCAGCAAGGCATTTGCTGCAACGTGAGACAGGGCGCTAAACTGTTGGCTTCTATGGTTTTGACCTGTATGGTTTTGACCTTTCGGAGTGGGTATTCACTTACTTTTGATTGATCAGAAAAACAGAATGCCTTCTCTGGGATCTGAAACTTTTTATTTTTATAGTCACCTTCCGTGGACTCCTTAGACATTGTCTGCAGACTCCCAAGGGTCCACAGACCACAGGATGAAAAGTCTAGAACATAGTATTGGGTGTTTGTCTGTTTTGTTGCCCATCTTATTCAGTGAATATTTGGTACCAAAAGAGGGACTCATAGACTTTATGGTCGGGGTGGACCATCATGATCATATAGTCTGACCTCCTGCACATTTTAGGCCACAGACCCTCACCTTCCCACTCCTGTAATAAACCTATAACCTCTGGCTGAGTTACTGAAGTCCTCAAATCATGATTCAAAAGCGTCAAGTTACAGAGAATCCACCATTTAAACTAGTTTAAACCTGCAAGTGATTCATGCCCCAGTCTGCAGAGGAAGGTGACGCCCCCTTACCCCCCAGGGACTCTGCCAATCTCACCTGGGAAAATTCCTTCTCGACCCCCAAGACCCACCATCCAGACACCTGGGAAAGAATTCTCTGTAGTAACTCAAGAGCCCTCCCCATCTAGCGTACCATCAACAGCCGTTGGAGATATTTTTTAATAGTAGTTGCAGATTGGCTACATGCCATTTTACAGTCTTATTGTATTATATCCTGCATAAATTTATCAAGCTCATTCTTGAAGCCAGTTAGGTTTTTTACCCCACTGCTCCCTTGGAAGGCTGTTCCAGAACTTCATTCCTCTGATGGTTAGAAACCTTCATCTGATTTCAAGCCTATACTTATTGATGGCCAGTTTATATCCATTTGTTCTTGGATCCACATTGGTACCTAACTTAACTGATATACTTGTAGAGAGCAACCATACCTCCCCTCAGCCTCCTTTGGTTAGGCTAAACAAGCCAAGTTCCTTAAGTCTCCTCTCATAAGGTAAGTTTTCCATTCCTCTGATCATCTGAGTAGCCCTTCTCTGCACATGTTCCAGTTTGAATTGATCTTTCTTAAACATGATAGACTAGAATTGCTCACAGTATTCCAGATGAGGTCTCACTAGTGCCTTGTATAATGGTACTAATACTTACCTTTCTCTACTGGAAATACCTCGCCTGATGCATTCTAGGACCACATTAGCCTTTTTTATGGTCACACCACATTGGCAGCTCAAAGTCATGCTGTGATCAACCAATACATCCGGGGCTTTCTCCTCTGTTTCATCCAACTGATAAGTCCACAGTTTACAGCAAAACATCTTGTTATTAGTCCCTTGAACTTTGCACTATTACATTTCATCCCATTTCTAATACTCCAGTTTTCAAAGTCATCCAGATCTTGTGGTAGGATATTCCAGTCCCCCTCCATATTGGTAATACCGCCCAACCTTGTGTCATCTGCACATTTTATTAACACACTCCCACTCTTTTTTGCCAAGGTCATTAACAAAAATGTTAAATAAGATAGGTCCTGAGGAAGTGTGTATTGTGAGGTCTTCAGGTTGCTGGTCATATGTAGATTTATGTCTCCATCTCTTCAGTCTGGGCTCTATAATCTAATCTGGCAACTGGACAGATTCTGGGTGATGGTGTTTGCTTTGACCTACAAGCCTCTAAACGGCCTAGGGCATTCTTGTGAGCATTCCTGGGCTCTGGAATTCCCTTTTTGTCTTGGTTCACCAGAACCAGGACTTCACAACCTTCAAACACACTACAAGATTTGTTGGTTCTTATTATTCCCAACTTTTTGGGGGACTCATAAGTAGAATGAGTGGAAGGTGCATCAAAGATTATAATGAAGGTGATGTTGATGGCCAAAAAGATTTTAGGAGCTTTCTTCATGAGATTTAAATTGATCTGATATATTTTGTATTTGGTTAAGGTTTGTCATGGGTAGTGAGCCTAGCATCCAAGAAAAGTGTGTGTGGGTATATGTACATGTGATCTTATGATCTCTCCTGGAATCTTTAATTTTCCATCAGTTTTACAAGAGATTTGAAGCCAAACAGGATAAAACTCATTGACTTTCTGTAAAAAGGCATTCTTTCTGATGGACAGATTGAATTTAAAAAATCCATCTGTGTGTGTGTTTGTGTGTGTGTGTGTGTCTTCGAGCATTATTGGGATATCATTATATCGATAGGCTGAACTCATGCATTTTCAATTAGAGAAAGAGAGAACAGAAAACTAGCAAAGTGGGATTCTACCATTTGCCAGTATGCCTGCTATTGTCCTGAATACCATGTCATTCTAAGATGCAGATAGATAAAGCATGGTATGACTGAAAACAAATTTTATAGAACACAAAAACATTATTTGCTGCTTCAGTAATCTGTAATGTTTAGCTAACAGCCAGATAAGACCATTAGGAATTTTAACTTGTTTGGCCTGGAAAAAATATCAGCACCTCCAAACTGCAAAGTAACTGTGACAATATCAAAAAGATAAACCATTCACCCATAGCCACAGATGAAGTCCCCACACACTTTGTTCACCTGGACAGATTTACGGTATTAAAGCACAAGGTGGAGATTGAGATTAAGCAAATCATTTTGAACATGGTCTCTTCTTATAAAACAAAATCAAATCTGAGACTAATCTAAAATGTAGTCATCTTTTTGTACTGTTTGTATATCGGTTTGAAAATATAAAGCACTACAATAGTGTTAACAGGATTTATACCTGTCAAGTGCACTCACAGCTAGATTTAGTTTTATTTCCATTTTAAGGTAATATTGGCATTAAAAGATATCAAGATCTACATTTATTAATTAGCTGGTGTGCAGGATTAAGTGTCCCGAGAAAGCTCCAAAACAAATAAGCATTACAAAACAGGAAAAAATATTTAAGAAACATGTAAGTATATACTAACAATAAATAGGAAGTCAGTAGTATGACAAAAGGGTGAAAGTATTCTTATTTCACATTTTATCCAGGATTTTGGATTTGTCACATTTTATCCAGGAAGGGCCTCATTCAAAGCCGATTGAAGTAAATGGAAAGACTCTCATGGACTTCAGTAGGATTTGGATTACGTTGAAAGTGCCAGCTTGATCTAAGAGACAAAGTTATGCTTCTGTAATTGATTTTCTCCTGCATAAATCAAAACTCTCTCATTTGCTCATTTATGGGAGAGAAGTAACATTCTCTTTCTCTTTCTGAAAAAATAAGTCTTTAACAATTGCCCTTAAAGGATTAAACATAGCAGTAGCCTATTACAAAACAGTAACCTGGACAGTTGTAATTTTATGAGAGTTAATCTTACATTGTTTCCACTGGTCTCTGATTTACTACTTTTCTATCTGGTGTTAATAAAAGAAGCAGTTTACAAAGGTGTTTTAGGAACTTGCTTATCTTGATGTATGAGACTCATGTCTGTAATTCCATCCACAGATAGGAGAAAAACCTCCTTTGTCAAGGCTGATTCCTCACTCTGGCACTTTGAATGCAGAAGGTGGGGGCCTGCAAGGATTTTAAAAATTAAAACTTGCCACTCCAGGCTTGTATTAAACTCCCAAGGTTACAGCTTTTCTCTGACCTTGGCTTAGTAAACGCAGCCACCACCCAAATGCAAACTCCCTTTCAGATCCCAGGAAGGCACACTTGGGAATTCCTTCCTGTGGGGTACCCTCAATCCCTTTGACCCCCCGGGGCGAAAAGCTGAGAAAGAAAACCAAGGAAATTAGCTGTTGCCACCAGCCAATTTAACAACATATGCACAAACCTCTTAGGACACCAAAAATCCAAATCCTGTTCTTAAAAAAAGGTACATTTTATTAAAAACAAAAAGAAAGAAAATACATCTGGAATTTAGGCTTTTGCTAGATTTTTAAAAAGAAATTACAAAAATTAAGTCCCCCAAATAGCTTTCTTGGAGGTTCAGCTTAAAGATTACAAACAAACAAAAGCGTCTGGGGTTAGCACAGAGGAGTCTACAAGCCTTACAGAAAATAAAAAGTAATAAACCAATCATGCCTATCTAAACATTCCCTGTCCAAATGAATCCTTCTAGGTATTGACAATGAATTTTCATACCTGGTCCAAACTTTACACAGCATTCCAGCTGCCCCCGTCTCTTCAGACCAGAGAGAACAACTGAGAGACAAAGGGAAAGCTTTTTTCCCATTTTAAAAAGTTCTAACCTTCCCATTGTCTTTTTTTGGTCAGGTGCCCACTCCTTTTTCTTTACCTGAGGGACTTTTTAACCCTTTTCAGGTACAGCAAGCAGCCACCTAGAGGGACTTTATAGCTAACTGGATGGCTGGGTGTCCATAAAATGGAGCTCCCCTCGCTTCATTTATCACACGCCCCCCATATCAGAGATGGTGCTGGCCAGCCTGGTTCAGGTCGGGTCCACACTGGTTGGGATTTTTTCCCTGGAGATTTAGGAAACAGAGTTAATAATATACATGTTGAGAAACACGACAGGATGGAATTGTTGATCTGGTCCTTCCTGCATTAAAACTGCTCCTACACCATGCTCGGATGCATCTCTGGTTAAGAGGAACGGTTGGTCAAAGTCCAGGGCCCTTAATACAGGGTCAGATGTAAAGGCCGCCTAAAGCTGGTTAAAGGCTTTCTGATACTTCTTAGTCCACTGAACTGCATTTGGCTGGTTTTTTCCTGGTTAGATTTGTCAGTGGGATGGCAATTTGGCTGTAGTTTGGTACAAATCATCGGTAATACCCAGCCAAGCCCAAGAAGGATTGGAACTGATTTTTTCACTTACGGACAGGCCAATTTTGGATAGCATTTACCTTAGCCTGTAGGGGGTTGATAGTACCTTGACCCACCTGGTGTCCAAGGTATGTTTCCCTGTTTAGGCCTATTTGACACTTTTTGGCCTTAACGGTTAATCCTGCCTCCCTAATGTACTGGAAGACAGCTTGGAGGTGTTCCAGGTGTTCTGCCAATGAATCTGAGAATATAGCCACATCGTCAAGGTAGGTGACTGCAAATTCCCCAAATCCAGCCAGAAGGTTATCTATCAGTCTCTGGAAGGTGGCGGGTGAATTTTTCAGCCCGAAAGGGAGCACATTAAACTCATACAGCCCTACATCAATGATGAAGGCGGACCTTTCCTTGGCTGGGTCATCTAGCGGTACTTGCCAGTACCCCTTAGTTAAGTCTGAGTTGGAGATGAACTGGGCACATCCCAGTTTCTCCAATAGCTCATCTGTGTGTGGCATTTGGATAGTTTTCTGGGCAAGTTACAGCATTTAGTTTACGGTAGTCCACACTAAAGCAGATTTCCTCATCTGGTTTGGGAACCAGAACCACTGGAGGGGCCCATGCACTTTCAGAGGGGTGGATTACACCCATCTGTAACATGTCCTTGATATCCCCTTCTATTGCAGTTTTGGCTTGAGGAGCCATTCGGTAGAGTTGGTTCTGTAATTGGGTGAGAATCACCTGTGTCAATGGAGTGGTACGACTATTCTGTCCATCCTGGGGTGGCTGAAAACATTGGTATGAAGCTGGTGCACAGCTCCTGGATTTGAATCGCTGCTTATGCCCAAGAGTCCTGGAAAGACTTACCTCTTCTACGCCACAGTTGCTTTTTCCTTCATAGTAGGCTCCTTCAGGCCACTCAGCATCAAATCTCTCTCCTGGGCTGTAAACTGGAGAACCTTGATTTCTCAGAAATAAAAGGGCTTTAGAGAATTAACATAGTATACTTTAGGTTTTAAGGTAAGATCTGGGAATGCTATGAGATAATTAACAGCTCCCAGGTGTTCTTGGACCATAAATGCCCCCTCCCATGACACTTCCATTTTATTGGCCTGGAGCACTTTCAGGACCATGACTTGGTCATCTACTTTGAAGGAACACTCTCTGGCATGTTTATTGTACCAGACCTTTTGCTCTTGTTGAGTATCCTGTAGGTTTTCTCGAGCAAGGGCTAGAGAGTCTTTAAGGGTGTTTTGCAGGTTGGTTACAAAGTCCAAAATGTTAGTTCCCGGAGAAGATGTAATCCCCTCTCATTGCTGCTTCTGTAATGCAACTGTAATGGCCCCTTAACTTTGTGGCCATAAACAAGTTCAAAGGGTGACAATCCCAAACTGGGATGTGGTACAGCCCTGTAGGCAAAGAGCAACTGCTGCAACACTAGGTCCCAAGCATTGGAGTGCTCATTCACGAATTTACGTATCATGGCCCCCAAAGTCCCATTGAACTTCTCCACTAGGCCATTCATTTGATGGTGGTAAGGGTGACAACCAAGTGGTTCACCCCATGAGCTTCCCAAAGGCATTTCCTGGTCCCTGCCAGGAAGTTAGTTCCCAAATCTGTAAGGATGTCGGAGGGCCAATCTATCCTGGCAAAAATGTCTGTCAATGTGTGGCTAACGCTTTTAGCCCTGGTGTTGCTTAAAGCTACTGCTTCTGGCCATTGGGTGGCAAAATCCATGAAAGCTGATGTGTACAGCTTTCCTCTGGATGTCTTTTTCAGGAAAGGACCCAGAATATTCACAGCTACATGCTGAAATGGAACCTCAATTATGGGGAGTGGCTGTAGAGGGGTCTTGACCTGGTCTTGGGGCTTTCCCACCCTCTGGCACACCTCACCAGACCAGACATAGGTAGAAACGTCCTTGCCATTCCCTCCCAGTGGAATGACTTCCCCAAATGGTCTTTGTTCCTGTTCACCCCAGCATGGCCACTAGGATGATCATGGGCTAAGATCAAGAGCTTTTCCCTATACTTAGTTGGAACTATCAACTGTCTCTGAGGACGCCAGTCCTCCTTGTGCCCACCAGAATGAGTCCTCCTACTATAACAAACCTGGACCTATAGGAAGAGCTGAGAGGCGGTGGATCGCTCTGTGCTGCCGTCCAAGCTCCCTTCAGGCTTTCATCTGCTTCCTGCTCTGCCTGGAACTGCTCTCTGGATGCTGGAAGCTGCATCTAGCATTCTACCCATATACACACAGTCTGACTTCCTGGTGCCTCCTTCAATCTCTTCCCTCCTGCAACCTGTGCTCCTCCTTCCAATTTCCATGCATGTTGCTACAAAAAGTTACTTCATTTACTGGAGTAACATTGATGTTGCTTCTCATAAATTATCAATTCCTGAACAAATAACCCAAGTGGTGAAAACATGAATATTCATAACATAAGTATAACACCAGGGTGCTGAAAGTGCATATACAAGAGCAGCTAACTGGGACCACAAAACTTTTGAGGACCCTAGACAGATTCTTCCATGTAGGTTTCTTTCCCCTATGCCCCCTTTCTTCAAATAGACCGTTGCTTCCTCATTTTCCCTCTTAAAAAAGCAACCCATCCCTGCCAGCGTGAATGCAACTCAAGTTGGTGGGGAGCAATGAACTGTGTATTACACAGTCAGTACTCTGCCTCTGAGTATGTTCACTTATCAACGGAGGGGCCCTGATCTCCAGGATCCTGCCCTAAAATTCACATATTCACCATTCAGTAGAAATGTAAACACACTATTTTGTCTGCATTCTGTGCCATGGGTGTCTGTAGTCAGAGATTTGCAGAACCCATAGGAGGCAGAACAACTAAACTATCTTATTCACCACCTGCTGGTACAGCCAAGCTGTTCTGCGGAATGTTTTGCATAGCCCACATGTAGAGCTAGTTCCAGAGTTTCCCTCTTGATACTTACCTTGAGGCAGCAGAGATCAGCAAGGACATCATTCCAACCAATGCTAGCAATGAACTGGGAATTGCAGAGCAAGTAGCACATCATTTGCTTGCTTGCAGGGAAATAACAATCTGCCTCTTCTTGGGAGTTACAACTTCTCATTTTAGCAAGACGTATTGTAACCCCTAGCTGAAACAAATTCCTCAGTTATGGAGAGGGAGGACGGTCTCATGGTCAAAGCATTGGTCTGATGATAAATAGATCTGGGTCCTATAGCCAGCTATGCTACAGACTTTGTGCGTGACCTTAGACAAGTCACTTAACTGCTCTTTGCCTGAGTTTCCCCATCTGTTCAATACGGATGATACTTCCCTACTTAGTGGGTGGTTTTGAGCACAAATTGTTTGTGAGGTCTTCTGAGCCTCTACTCCTGAGTGCCATAGAGAAACCTAAAAATAATATTGAATAAGCAGTATTATCTGCATGGTCTTGTGGCATCTGCATATGACTGCCATGGCTTTGAACCCCTTTGAATGGCTTCTGAACACACTTTGTCAGGCCATTCCCCTCTGGTAATCCTCTGAACTCATGTTACACAAACGGGTATGGTTATCCGTTATCTTTCACAGCTGTGTGCATACATGTGGATTTCCACGTCTCAGAAAGTGTATTTTGTGAATTATTTCCTGGCTTTTCAGGACAGCTGCATGGTCACACTTTTGCCCTGAATTTGAACCAGTGTGATTTTGTATTTTCATATACAAAGTATAATATTTCAGTTCCTTAAGCTTTTTAACATCCAAATCATCTTTTAAAACAATGAGTTACTGAATCACTTCCCTGAATAACCTGCATGTAAATGGTAGCTGTGGACATGCATTCAATGTTAATGTGATATTATCGATTTGTACATGAAGTACTGATTTTATGTTCATATGATAAATGTATATATTTGTCATGACCTCACATTTATATCTGACCGCTGTACAAGCCAGTCCATAGCCAAGGATTTATTAATTTCCAGTTTTCCATAGTAATTTTTCATACAGAAATGTTCTAACTAGCAAAAGGGGCAAAAACCACAGTTGACCTAGTAGCACAAGAATTTATCTTCAGTGAATAGGGCCTTTAATTATATTCTAGTGCTGCTGTATGCATGATGCTGTAAAACTGCTGAAGAGTAAAGTAATTGAATAGCAATTTAAGTATGAATTTATTAAATCAGTTAGATTTACAGAAGTGATTTGAAACATAGTACTGCAATATTGGGCGCACCAATTATATAAAAATCTAAAGTAGTTGCTTGCAAAGGTGGTATAGTTTTTAATGGGAATTTGTCTTGGTTATAATAGTAAAAATGATTGATTCTACTTGTCGTGCAAAGCTTATTCTGTAAGTTATTCTTTCCCTAATAGCACCTCAGAGGTAAGCCATATCATTTTAGTTTGTCTGGGAATCTCTGGACCTAGTAAAGGATTTCATAAACTGGTGAGAATTTATAACATCAGTTCAAACTGATCTGCTTTTCTCCTCACAAGACAAGCAATATGTACTAGATTAAATTAATCAAAAAAGTTAGTCATATTTTGTATTATTAGATCTCACATATGTGTTGCACTTACTTTTCCACCTGATGTACATTATTTGTTGAGGTAATATTTGAAAAGTAAATCCATATGAGTTTGCACAAAAGGTAGTTTAATGTGCCATGCAGCAGCTAAACAAAAGGACAGCAGACAGCATAACAAGGAGCATGCTGGAGTGTTTAATAGCTATTTTACTATAGTCTCTGGAAATATAACATTACTTCTGTATTTATAGTTTGCCAGGGTGGGAGGGAAGTCACAAGGCTGTTCAGAAAGGAACACAATAAAGATTGCCTAGATAGCTCAATGTTTTATTCAAATAAGCAGGATCTGATTAAGTTTACCTTAAGACACACAAGGGAATAGGTATAGTAGTACTGAATCACAGTAGTTAATTTTATTCATAGGGGCAGTCGGGGCGGTCTCAGAATACATTTACAGGCAAACCTTATTGTATCTTTTTGAAGATGTACAGAAATTAGAAGTGTTTGTACAGTCTACACAAAAGGATACAAGTGGAGGTATACTTTCTATTTTTAGGACCTGAAGTGAGGTAAACAAAATCTAGTCTTAAAGCATTTTTGTTCATAAATGGTTGAAATATGCTGAAAACCAGATCTCTGCTTATTTTAGGCTTCCTGGTATAATTTTCTCCTTGAGGCATTAGAAAAGCGCATGAAAAATGTAAACACAAACACTGGGATAATCTGCTATGTTCAGGTCTCTGCATATTCTGAATGCAGAACCCTAAATAAAACTGATAGAGAATTGCAAACAACAGCATTTAACTTCAATTGTCTGATAAATTGCTAAAACAACTAATAAAACTTATTTTGAAATTATTTAGATTCTAGGGGAAAGTTGAGGTGAGGCATGTGTGAATGCACACAGTTGCTTTCATCAAGACAAAACAAAATCCAATACATCTTTCTTTGATAAGATATCTATCTTAGAGTAGATAAAGGAAATGGAGTGGGGAAACTAGAGCAATGTAAATGAGATTGTATACACATGTATACAAAATTGGATTAAAAGTGCATAGATGAGGATGGTTACATATCAAGTGGGAAGAAGTGTTGACGTCCTGCTTGAATTCTTCTGGGTCCCATACTAAGTGGTGCTGATGGTGGTTGTAGCTGTTTTTAAATTATTATTATTGACCAGTTAGGGGATGAAGTAGAGAGTGTTCTAATGAAATGATAAGAAATATCATGAAAGCTAGTTTTAAAGATCCAATGTGATATTAGTAAAATAAAGTGGGCAAAAAGGGCATCTAATAAATGTAGAGTGTTTTACAGGGGAATGAATGATGAAGTGTACACTTTAAGAATACTGTTAAGATAATACCACCTGAGAAGGGGAGAATATGAGAAAGACAAAGAACATAGTGGGTTGCTTTACCAGGAATACCGTATGTAAAACAAGCAGAGTAATTATTTCTCTCTAGTCATCACTGGTTAAGCCTGAGATGGAGCAATATGTTCAGTTTTTTGCACCAGGGCTTAAGCACATTTAAGCGAGTTCAAACTGTTCCTAATTTTTTCCAAGAGAACTGGGCATGTTCCTTGGGGTAGAGAAAAATGTGTCTGAGGGAAGGCCATAATACAATTGACTGTTCCTCCTAAAGGGAATTTTATTATCTTTTACATTTTTTGCCACTTGCAGCAAAACACATTTTGCTTTTTTGCTTAGTGTGTGAATTTGTTAAATGCTGTTCTCTGTGTATTCTACTATTCTTTGCTGTGATGACAGCTTCAATAAGATTAGGGTGAACTTGGGGATGGTACCCAATTTATTCCACTTCTTTCTATAAAACATCCTGTACTCCTGTTGTGCATTCCTGTTAGGTACTTCTTTTTGAACCATGGTTGATGTCTTCAACTAACTTTTAAATAAATAGATTTGCTTATCATGTCCACTCACATTGTACTTTAATCAACTTGTTTCTATGTCAGAATAACTTTTCTTGCCCAATTAAACCTAGCTGAAGTGTAACAAGGCTATCACTACGGTGCAATCAAGCCAAACCCAGTTACAGAAGTGTAGTTCTTCTATAGACATCGTTGTACCATGTATTATTATTATTTGTGTGCAAACCAGGTTCTCTCTGAAAAATAGCCCAATAATATTGATTATAACTGTAGATGGAGCTCCTACAATTATAATGGGGTAGAGATTGCTGAAAAGATTTTTTTTTTTAAAAAAAAGCCCCGAAAACCCAACAATTATTTCTCAAGTAGCCTTTTTGTCAGATTTATTCAACCTCTGCTCATCCCTTTTTCCTTTATTTCTGTTTCCATTGTTACTACTACAAAGCTGTAGTCCTATCGACTGTTTTTATGCTGACTTTATTCATGCCCAGTTCCAGCTTCTAAAGTTAGGTGCTTTTATTTTCAAAAATCAAAATAATTTTTGTGCAAAAATAAACCTCGTGCTCACCACATCAGTCTTGTGAAAGTAATACAGTGCATTTATTAAAGAGCCAGATTTGAGTTATCCCAATGTAAAGCTGGAGTAACTTCACAACTGTTATAGAAGTCAGAATTTGGTCTAAAGTTAGCCAGAATGGAAGGGGGCAAAAAGAGAATAAATAATAATAGTAAAAACGTTATATACCACAATTATCTGCTGGTGGAGAGAGGACAACTATAATGAAGCTAAAAGAATGCTGCCTCCTCCCACCCTCTCCACTGGAGCTATATCTGTAAAATTTCTGAAATCTGATTGATATGGTGATGTTGTATTATAAAAAACTGCCGTGTCATGAACACCTGTATGTATGTGGATCCAACACCACTAACAAACCCTGAAAAAGATATGAACCAGACAGATACAAGACAAGGTGCGTAAGCCTCTATGATCCTATTGAGGTGCAAATATCTGGGCCAATAGGTGAGCTGCCCTTTGAAAACCAATTTAGCTGACTCCTCTGAAAGGTGGGAGGAAGGTAGGAGCGGTGGAAACTTGCCAGGAACAGAACAAGAGACCAGTGACCAGGAGGGGTTTAAATCAAGTAACATACAGGAATAGGGGACCCAGGCAGGTAGAGGCAGCATGAGGCAGGGGAATGAAAGTTCACAGAAGTTGGGTAAGAGGCTCCAGAAGGAAGACGTCACACACCATCTAGCAGCCTTATGGGGCAGGAGTTTCTAATGGCTTTCCTCAGCCCAGATGGGCCCAGGACTCTGGACAACCCAAGGCACTTAGACCTAAGCCCAAAGAATGGAATGGTGAGGGAGTGACATGCCTTTAGTATTTATTGTTTTGTATGATTTGTAAACTCTTGTGCTTTGTATGATTAAACATAAAGGTGTTAGAATCTGTGTATGAGTGTGTGTTGACTGCTTCACCACTGCTTTTTGCCCCTGAGAAAGCTGAACTATAAACCAGAAGCTTTACACCTTCTGGGTGGAGACAGCTATGTTCAAGTAACTGGAGTATACAGAGGGTCAGTGCTGGTCCTGGGGCTTATTGCAGGTGGGCTGAGAAGCCCCATTTCTGAGAAGGGGTAGCAGACTGAAAGTCAGTGCCCAGGAAATATGCCAGAGAGGCAAAGTAAGGGGCTCTAGGAAAGCAATAATATTAGTCACCAACCTCAGAAATAGTATATTTTAATAAAGAATATGACATAGCTGATCTCAGAGTCCTGCTGTCAGTGTTAGAGGACTCCTGTAATTAAGAGATACCTTTTCATCTCTGGCACCACAATGAGTCTGAATAAGGATAGCCTAACCTGGCACCTACTTGCTAGCATCTGGGTAAGAAAATTACAGTGGAGTGGTTCAAAAAGGGAAGTGATGTGGTCTAATTGGACAAATAACATGATGTTAACAGCATGCTTTTTAGGGGAGGGTGAAGGCTGTCAAGAGAAAAGACAGCACTTGTTAACTGCATGATCAGTCAACTCATACTGGCTTCATGCATGCCTCTGGGAACAGCTAGTTCACAGTGGGCATGTTCAACTATCGCCATCATCATTTGCATACTAATAATTTGACACTTTGGCATGTCTACATTACAAAGTTATGTTGACCTAAGTTACATCATGCCACAGTTATGACATCGCTTGTGAGTGTGAATATTTAGCTCCTTGTGTCAGTGCTCACCAGGAGCACTTCTACTGATGCCGAGCACAGTGCACCATGGATAGGTATCCCATCGTACAATTCATCACCATCCAGTGCAGGGTCTTTTGGAAAGTTCCTGCAGAAACAAGTCATGCAGGGGTGACTGGGAGCATGGGGTCAACTTCCCATAATGCAGTGTTTCCCATCCCATAATTTCATCTAGATTTCATAATTTGTGTGCCTTCTTTTCAAAATCCCCACAAGCCCATGTGTCTCTCCTTGCTGTCCACCATCTCTAACAGAAGCATGGAGTCTGCAAAGCTCTGCACTGTTATCATAGGTGTTGCAAGTGCAGGTTGCATAATCCTGCAGTATTTGCAGAGCCACAAGAGGAGCTGTGGGGAACATGATGATTCCTTGGAGGCTAGATTGCTGTGGAATGAAACAATTCAAGGTTGTTGGTTCATTCACAGAGCAACTGGAGATGATGGAGCACCAGTTCGGGGCCTGAGAAACAAGCATTGACTGGTGGGATCACATTGTCATGCAGGTTTGGGATGAAGAGCAGTGGGTGCAGAACTTTCAGATGTGCAAGGCCACATTCCTGGATCTGTATGCCGAACTTGCCCTAGCCCTCCAGCACAGGGACACCAAAATCAGAGCTGCACTGACAACTGTGAAGCAAGTGGTGATTGCACTGTGGAAACGTGCAATACCAGATTGCTACTGATTTGTCAGGAATCAATTTTGAGTTAGGAAATCCACTGCTGTTGTCATGCATTGTCTTGTCATGCATTGTCATGTAGCTGTTGTCATGCATTGTCTTGTGTCAGAACTGAGAGTCTTGGCAATGTGCCAGACATAGCGGATGGGTTTATAGCAACAGGTTCCCACACTGCAATGGAGTGATGGATGACACACATATCTCTATTTTGGCACTGGAATCCCCTTGTCCCTGAGTACATCACCAGAAAGGGCTACTTTCCTATGGTTATGCAAGCATTGGTGGGTTGGTCAGAGAAGATGCATGATGCGTGCCTCTTTAAGAACATGGAAATATTCAGAAAGCTGCAAGCCAGGGACATTTTTCCTGACCAGTGGATTATCATTGGGAATGTTGAAATGTCAGTAGTGATCCTCAGTGACCCAGCTTACCCCTTGCTTCCATGGCTCATGAAGATGTACACCAGATACGTTGACAGCACCAAGGAACGCTTCAACTACAGGCTTAGCAGGTGAAGAATGACAGTTAAATATGCCTTTGGTCATTTGAAGGGTCGCTGGCATTGTTTACTTACAAGATTGGACCTCAGTGAGAAAAACATCCTGATGGTTATAGCTGTCTGCTGTATCCTGCATAATATCTGTGAACCAAAAGAGGAAAAGTTTTCACCAGGTTGGAGGGTGGAAGTGGAGCAGCTGTCAGCTGAATTTGAATAGCCAGACATGAGGTTTAGTAGAAGAGTGTTGTAGAAATGTGCTCTATCTGGCCCTGCTCTTTTGCAACCTGGTACAAATCTTCTAGTGATTGCAGTGCATGTAAGAATATTACATTGTCAATGCACCTATTAATATTTTTTGTGAGTGGTGTTATGAATAGTGCGACACAGTGCAGTAACAGATAATTGGTCGCTGTTAGACCTGCTCAGCACCAGCCAGCATATGCTAGGAACTAATACAGAATAAAATTCTATTTTTTGGAACAAAATTAATCTTGAACATGAACCAGGCAATTTTTAAAAAAGATTTAAAACTTAATAAATTAAAGGAACAGAATTTATTACAGGGAAAGAACAGTCATTTCTATTTCAGGTACATATACACCAACTGTGGCTTTTGCTGGGCTTTAAAAGGTGCTGGGGGCGAGGAAGCTGAATTCACAATAATGACTAGGGTGGTCAGTGTGGGGCAGCTGCTGGAGGACAGTAATAGTTGACATAAGTAATTCAGTAAGTAATACATAATGCATAAGTAATACACTCTCACTGCATTGTCCTAAGTATATCGACCATGACTCTACACCACTCATGAAGATGATGATATTAAATCTGCATAGCGAGGCACTTATGTCAGCAGGAGCCAAATTTAAGTGAAGACACATTCACAGCTAGGTTGACGTAAGCTATCTTGTATCCACCTAACTGTGTAGTGTAGACCAGGCCTTACTCTTACAGGAATAAATTGGGAACCAGGGAGGCAGGAGAGTATAGTAGTTGAAGCAGATGCTTAGGGCTTGTGGACTTTTTAAAAAAAACTATAAATGCTAATTACATTGAAATATTCATAGGGCTTCTGATTTTCTCTTTTTACCAAAAAAACACCAATATAGCACTCCCAATAAGAGAACAAGTTTAAAAAGAAGAAAAGAAAAAAAGAAATTGGCGTTTATCCAATAAATGCCAGAAAAACACAGAAAGTGCTTACTTGTATCTAAGGGCTTGTCCACAGGGAACACTAATGAAAACCATGAGGGTATGATTCCTGAAGCATACTAATGTGTTGCACATTAATTGGTCCATGTAGACCCTGCTAGTGTGCACCAAAGGTTACCTAGTGCACTTTAACGTAATGCTGTTTGAGACAGTACTACATTAAAGCACACTAGGGAACATTATCAAAAGATTACTTATTACAGTATGTACGAGTGTAATGAGTAATTTATACAATATACATTACTCATTACAGTGTATATGAAGAGAAAGCCCTCTAAAGCGCTGATTATCCACAAAAATGAAATTAATAAATACCAAAAAACCAGAAGCTCTAAATGTTCAGTATAGATGATCACACCAAAGACATTCAAATAGATGCCAACTAGTGTCCTGAGTTTCAGTTGATGACTCAAATTTCTTCACAATTTACTTAGGCTGCAATGTACTTCTACTTAAATTATAAGGTGTTCAGGGTCATGACTGTCTTTCTTCTGTATTTGTATTGTGCCTAGCACAATGGGGCTGGGGACTTCAGGCACTACCACAATACAAATTAGTAATAATAACAATAATCTGTTTATAATCAAGTTTCTTATTCCAAACAAGTTAGCTCTTATACACATTGCTTACACTTATACACTTTCAAATGTAAAACATTTTGTCTTGACTACACTACCTTTTTATAACTAGTTGCATCTCTCTGCTATCGCTTTGATGTTCACACTCTTAAGATTTTTGACCAAATGATTATTACCTAGGATAGAGGTTAACGAGTTATGAAAATGTGTATTTAATTTAAAAGTTGGCAAGAGAAAACAGGTATGAACAGATTTGTTTTACTTTTTAAAATGTTCCAGAAACAGATGAACTTTATTTTAATATTTGTTTCATCTACCTTGAAATGATAACTGAAAGGACTTTGATAAATTGTTTGGAAGCTTCACCAGTTTAACTGTAACAACCTCTGTCTTTTGATAAAATGTCATGTAATTTTCCACAGCAATTCTTCTCAGATAGCCCTGACATTTCTCACAGCTCTGTACTGAAGGGACTATTTTCTTCCTCAGTGGCGGCACATTGCAGTCGTAATGCTGTGATAAAAGACCCTGGGCCAGATTCTCAGCTGGTGTATGTTTTCATAGCTCCACTGGTGTCAGTGGTGATATAAAGACAATTTACACCAGCTGAGGATCTTCCCTCCCTATATATATATAGGGACCTATTCACATCACTTCACCAATATATATATATTTATATATATTTTTGGTGAAGTGATGTGAATAGGTCCCTACACTTTTAAGTTCACCTGAAAATGCAGAATTCTTCTTCTTAGAATAAACATTAACTGGAATATACTTAACCATTTTTTTTATAAGCAAGACTTTCAACAGCTATAGCAGGCTCCCCATATAGAAAGCTTCCTTTAAGACGATTTCTAAGCTGTTTCAGTCAATGTGTTTTAGTATCTGAACAGCATTGTTTTTATTTAAAAGGAGCTCACTGATCTGCAGCATGCACACCACAAGCTAAACAAGCAGTATCATGATAAAGTGGCGGAACTGATGCATGCAAACAAGAGAGTGGAACAACACGAGGCTGAGGTTAAGAAGCTGAGAAGTCGGGTAGAAGACCTAAAAAGAGGGCTAAACCAGGCAGAGGATAAGGTATTCGAGCTTTTAATTTGTTAAAAGCATCTGTCATTACTTACAGTTTATTCACATATTCAAGGGTAATACTTTAAATGCATTTATATATTGTAGAGTTATGTGTTTGTTTATGGTCCTAGGACTGCAATCTTTGACATTAAACATGGAATTTAACCTCTTTAGTCCCTTTGTCCATTGTTCTGCCAATATAAGATTCTTTCTGAAGGTTTTGTGTCTCTATAAATCTAACAACTCCCCAATTTATCTTTCAATTAAATATGCCAACTAGACTGTTATTAGACAATTTGGACAAAATGTGTCTAATTTGGACAAAATGTGTGCGTGTGTAATATATAAATATAAACAGAGCTCATTAACTGACTAATTTTTCAGCATTCCTATGAGTACAGATTATTTTAAATCATAACAGCACAAAATTCTGTTTCCATTGGGTACAAAACCCAGTTTAATTTTTTGCATTATCAATTACCCTGATATATCTCAGGCCTGGTCTACAGTACGCAGTTATTTCGGAATTAGCCGAGTTAATTTGAAATAAAACAGATTCCGTCCACATGACCAAACCGGTTTTTTCAATTTAAAGGGCTCTTTAATCCGGTTTCTGTACTCCACCTCGGCAAGTGGAATAGCGCTAAAATCGAGATCGCAGTTCTGGGTTACAGGTACTGTGGACGCAATTTGATATTATTGGCCTCCAGGAACTATCCCAGAATGCTCCCTTGTGACCGCTCTGGACAACACTGTCAATTCCAATGCACTAGCCAGGTAGGCAGTAAAAGCCCCGGGAACTTTTGAATTTCATTTCGTGTTTGGTCACCGTGGCGAGCTCATCTGCACAGGTGACCATCAGCACAGTCCACCATCACAGAAGACCATGCAGAGTCCACCATCACAAGAGACCACGCAGTCCCAGATTCGCAGACGAGCTCCAGCATGGTCTGAATGGGAGGTACTGGATCTCATCGCATGTTGGGGAGACGAATCTGTTATGGCAGAACTACGTTCCAAAAAAAGAAACGCAAATACATACGCTAAAGTCACCAGGGCCATAATGGAAACAGGCTACTCCAGGGACACAGAGCAGTGTTGTACAAAAATCAAGGAGCTCAGGCAAGCGTACCAAAAAGCCAGGGAAGTGAACGTGCGCTCTGGGTCACAGCCCCATACCCCACCACTGTCCATGGACACCTGCAAGGGTGGAGTTGCATGGTGCGAGGAGGATGAGTTATTGGAGGACGAGGAGGAGGACAGTGCACAGGTGGCAAGTGGGGAATCCGTTTTCCCCCCTAGCCAGGAACTATTCTTAACGCTGGAGCCAATAGCCTCCCCCCACTCCCAAGGCGGGCTCCCGGACCAAGATCCTGGAGAAGGCACTTCTGGTGAGTGAGAGCCTGATCGGAGCCATGCAGTGGGGGTGGAGGGAAACCCAGGTGCACTGGGCTGTTCGTGTTTAGTTTAAAGGGCTCATCCCTGCTCAGAGCCTCATCGGAGCCACACAGTGGGTGCAGGGTGTGTGTGTGTGTGTGTGTGTGTGTGTGGTGTGTGAAGCGATCATCCCAGAGAGCCCACAGGCCCTCCTTTTAAATGGCAAACCCACCAGGCATTGCTTGCTATGGGAAAGGGGGCCCGGCAGTTTGAAAGCATTGAAATGAATGCAGAAGAAGCAGTATCCCGTGTGCCCCTAGGGCTTACCATGGCTGTCTGCAAGCTGAATTCTGTTGCCCAGCTGCGTGTGATGGCTTACTCACACCAAAGTGGCAGGCACTTCAGTATAAGGGGCAAAATGTGACCTTGTACAGAAAGAACATGTGCTGTGTACTATGAATTGCCTGTTTCACTGAGAAAGAGTGTCCTCTTTGTTCTCTAAAATATATCTTTTAAAATACTACCCTCCCTTTTCCTCCTCCCGCAGGTGTAAATGTTTCAATGCGGCCCCTATCTTCTCCATCCCAGAGGCTGGTCCAGATTAGAAGGTGGAAAAAACTAACTCGGGACAACATGTTCGCTGAGCTCATGCAGTCCTCCAGCAATGATAGCTGAATGTGTGGAGGCAAACAACTGCGGAGTCCCGTAAAGCATTCAGTGAACACAAAGAGAGGAGGGACGTGCGCGATAAGAGCAGGCAGGATGCTGTACTTGAGCTCATGGGGGAGCAAACTGACATGATCCACTGTATGGTGGATCTAGTGAGGGAAAGGCAGCAAAACCACAGACCGCCGCTGCAGCCCCTGTATAACCATCCTCCCTCCTCCCAAAGTTCCATAGCCTCCTCACCCAGATGCCCAAGAACACGGGTGGGGGAGAGGCTAAAGGGACCCACACACTCAACCCCAGAGGATTGCACAAGCACTAGAAGTCTGGCATATCCGAAATTTTGATTTGGTTTCTGGACTTGTCCTTCCCTCCTTCACCCCCCAACCGAATCCTTCCCTCCCCCGGTCTACCTTCTCATTTCTCTCAATGTGTTGTGCAACGAATAATAAAGAATGTTTTTTAAACAACTGTGACTTTATTTCCTTTCATACATATAGGGGGTGGCTAACTTCAAGAGACACAAACACAACTGTCACACTGTACCCTGGCCAGTCATGAAACTGGCTTTCAAAGCTTCTCTGATGTGCAGCGTGCCCTGATGCGCTCTTCTAATAGCCCTGTTGTCTGGCTGTGTGAAACTGGCCACCAGGCGAGTTGCCTCAACCTACCACCCCGCCATAAATGCCTCCCCCTTACTCTCACAGAGATTGTGGAGCACACAACAAGCAGCAATCCTGTTATTAGTCAGGATCGTAGGATAAGTACTATGTCCATTAACAGGTGTCTGCAGAATGACTCTTAGTTTATTACTTTGCTTTTGTTTGTTGCAGACACTCAATACAGCTAGGCACCTCTCATGCCCTTAAGTTAGAAGAGTTAATTTTGCATTAGTGGCCGCAGCCCACTGATCCAATCTCTGTTTGATTTCAGAGCCAATCATTGACATACTAGGAGAGGGAGAAGTGAGGAAAAACAAAGCTGGTAAAACAAAGAGTCCAAGAAAATATCTTTATAAATAAATTCTGTTGGGGACTGGATGTTTAGGAATTTGTTAGTGGCACATGAAAACTTTCACTCGTCTCAGTCGATACTAGGAACACAGACATCATTGCCATCAGACTGGTTAGCTGATTATTTGAAATTAATTGATATCAGCCCAGTTCCTTGAGACAGGGTATAACAATCACACACTCCTAATTAAAACTAATTGGCACTTCTGTTAGACGCGACAACAGAGGGGTTAATTAAGGAGAGAACAGTCATGAGGACAAAACTACCTAACTTTTTACTCTAAAAGTGGCCTCAGGTCGGTGGGTGCCTTAGGGGAAACTTGCACTGCAGCCACCCATCTTAAACCTGTTCTTTGAAGAAATGGGAGATTTCTATTTCCTTGGTGTCAGTCCCGCACCCAGTTCACCGTTGCAACACATAGAGCCTTCTCTAGCAGTTGTATTTTATCACTGGGAGCTAAAGTTAGTTTTTTTCAGGGTTATCAGCAGAACGAAGAAAATAATCCTTGCCAGCAGTAGGCTGGAACTAACAATATCGCCAAGCAAGTGATACCAAGAAGCATGTTGAGGAACCACTCATACTGTGTAGGATATAGGAGCTCCCCTAATGTCTAGAGAGCTGCTCTTAGTGAAATACTGTTAGTGTGGTAATCATAATAATAATAATAAAAATATTACATTTATCTTCTTGTTTAAGAGGAAAAGAATATTTGCTGTATATTTAGAGAAATTATCAGATTTCCAGTTACTTATGTTTTCTCTCCTAATGCAGCAGCTTAACTATGATTTAGCAAAAGCATGAAGATTTTCTTTAGTTAAGTGCTGTCTGAGGAAGATTATATTAGCATTTAGGTTTCTTCTTTTATTCCTAACATTCAGATTTGGATTAATACATTGCTGCATTCAGCACTCAAAAGAATTCTGTTCGTGACACAATAGGCAAAATGTCTTTATCCAGCCTCAAAAACAATTTGTTGTTTTCTGTGCTCCATTGGCAGGAAATTATCAATGTATTCAGGGTGAAATGTTCAACACGATTATTTCTATTCTTGAGCCCACATGAAAATGGAAAGTTCTCATTCTCTCTGACTCTGCTGGGTTGTTTTTTTATATATATATTTTATGATCTACATTATTTTTTGCTCATGAACTTAGTTCATTTATACCTGAAGTGTATTGTAATAGATTTTGAAAGGATATCTGAAAACTTACTAGACATTGCATTTAAAATGCAAAAAACCTAATTTATATATATTAATGTAGTAACCTGAGCTGCTGCAAGATTTACTCATCATTTTACGTAGTACTTAAGATGAGTTGTTAAACCAATATTAGCCTTCAGAAAAAAAAAGATTGTCTTTACAGAGCTGATTATAAACTTTTTACTGGTTTGCCTAAAATAAGAGGTATTTTATTTCTTTAGTTTTGTTGGAATACTTCAGTAAAAAAAATAAAACCCTGTGTGGTGGTAGGCACACATCATTTAACTTCACTGTGTGAAATTCTATCTGAGTACAGGACCTAGAACAATGGGTACTGGTCCATGGCTGGGGTTCCTAGGTGTTGCTGCAATACAAATAAATAATAATACTTTGTTTCTCTCAAAACAATTACTGGGAATACTGATGGTCGTGACATTCTGCTACATACTTTCTCGGTTCTGGGGGTTTTTGTTAACAATTGAAAATGTTCTGTTATAATAATGAAAAAAAGTAGGTATGAGCTACAGAAAATGATGAGTAAATCTGGAGCAGTTCCAACCAGTTCTAATATACATAATCTACTAGGTTTGTTTGGGATAAAAGGAATTTTTATCAATAAGGTGTTATTTCTTGCATATTGTTCAATAAATGTACAATGTTCCTTTAAATATTGGGGAGGGGGGAGGTGTCATAGAGGTAGAAAGAGATTCCTATTATTGGTGGAATGAATATTTGTTCATTAAAAATATATTTAAGGGAATATTGTATGTGCATTGCACAATACATAAGAAATAACACCTTATATTGATAAATAATTCCTTTATCCCAAACAAACCGTAGATTATGTATACTAGAACTGATTGGAAAATGGAGTTCTCTCCATGGAAAATGTTGATTTTTTTGGCAAAAAAACCCCAAATGGACGTATAGTATTGACGTAGGAATAATATTTCCCTACCTCTCAGGAGTGTTGCGAGGCTAATTTCATTAATATATGTGACATGCTGAAATACTACGGGGATGGGGCTATAAAAATATATATAGTTTTCAGGTTGAAACAACTTTTCATTTTGAAATTTAAGCTAATAACAGAAAAATCAAAACACATTTCAAAACTATCAAAATGCAATGTTTCAATTGACCCAAACAAACTTTTTAAAACCTTTTCAGTCTGATTTTTTTTCAACTTTTCATCCCAATTTGAGATGGGAAATTTTCTTTGAAATCTTGAAAAATTTCACAGGGTAGTATAATTACTTCCCACCTAGCTCTGATAATAGCCATGCAAATGAAAACATTTGTTTATACTTGTTTGATTGGCATACAAGTAGTTAGTATATTGATGATTACAATGTATTTCTTTCATTAATAGTTTCTGAAACTTAATCTGTGCAGCTGGCATTATTTTGAAAGGTCATTTTTATTTCCAAGATGGCTGTACTGTATTATTTTCCTTGGAAATAAAATGACTAATTCAATCATACCCAATTCAAGAATTACAAAATGCTGAAAATACTTACCTATAGCAATAGCAGTTCACTATCTCCTTGTAATTACTGTAGTTTTAAAAAATATTGTGATATTACCTTTTTGTGGGGAAAAAAAACCTTTTGATAATAGGAAAGTGTACACCATAGTTTCAAATAATGAACATTAGTCTAGGGTGGAATTTTCAAAAGAACTTCCTTCTGCACTTATAAAAATCCCACCTGTAAACATGCATACTTGAAGTGAAAGTGACATTTCAAAGTGAAGAAACTCTGTATACACAACTGTAATTTGGGTGATATTTTCAGTTCTTGTTACAATGATTGTGCTCCTTTCCTCTTTAAGAATATACAATATCATAGTTTTGTCATCAGGCATGAACTACTTAGTTTTGCTTTGCAGTCCTGTAGCCTGATATCTTTCTTCTGAGCGTAAAAATGAGTGAATCTCAAAAAGGGCTGGTTCAGATAAGCATCTCAGAATTGATATTCCATATCTGAATCAAGGGATTTCCTTTTCTTCTTACATGTTATTTCCAGACATTGCATATCCAGTAGGCCTTGGCAAGTTGCTTTTCACTAGTGAAAAGATCCTTTCAAGGATGCATGGAGACAAGAGTCCCTTCCATAGGTAACTAGCCTTATGGAGAGATTCAGAAATCTCTTCTTGCCCCACTTCTTTTTAAATCTGGTGATGCTTTGTATTTCTGAGGTAAGTTGAAGTATAGAGCGGGGAACCCGAGTTCCTGCTGTGAACCCTCACTTCCTATAAGATTTTGTTTCTAGGAAGCCCCATACATGTGATACAACTCAAGGGAAAGCTGCCAAGACAATAGCATTAACTGACATGAAATATGTCCAGAAGAGGTACTGTAACAAATTTAATTCTATGAACTATGAACTCTAGTGGGAAGAAGCCTTAAATCATTTCATCAAAGTCAAGCTAAGAAGTATATGCTACATGCTGGAAATTTACTTGAATTTTATTATGAGAACTAGACTTTTCATTATTATTATTTTTTTGACCACCCAAGGTAGTTTTTAAGTTTGTTGTGATATGAAAAGATACTGGGAAACTCTGAGAGGACTGCTGTGAACAAGCTAATAGTTTCTCTTGGCTTGAGTTTCCATGGTTAGTTGTTTCCCAAAACCCCAAGGAGCCTGAAAGGGGGATAGACTTGGCTTCACTTTGTTCTTATTGGTTTGGTTTTGTTCACTCGCTGCTGTTTCCTTTTTCTTTACAGTACAGAAAATGTTAGACAACAGCAATGATTAATAATGGTCTTGTTCTGAGTCTTAAAAGACACCTTCAGTCTGATGACAGGATTGATAAGCATGATATTAGATAAACCACTCCCCTTATTATTTAGCAGAAATCAACAAATCAAAATGATAGTAGGACGGAGTGGTGAGATGTGAAGAATTTAACATACATGAAAAATAAGTCATTATAATTGGAGTGAATGTTTAATTGCCATTTTAGACTGGAAACATATAGATCTAATGTTTAACTCAATCATTTTAGCTCTGGTGAAGGCCAAATCACTGTTATGCTAATGTGTTGATATGTGACCAGCATAGAATTAAATTAAAAAATACTTAATACCACCACAGTGGCATCAGTCATTAGTGATTTCTGTTGGAATTGCATGGTGTGCAACACAGCAGAACCTGCTAACACAGTAGAGTGCATTCAGACTATTATAGTGCCTACAGTAGAAGCTCTGGGAGCCTACTGTGCTAAGGGGATAACAATACTTTTGTTAAACACACTTGCAACTCATGCTTCCTTTAAACAGTGGCATTGATCCCACATTTTGTTTGCTACAGAAAACATACACAAAAAATCCAGAAAAATCTACTAGGGAAAGAATACCTGGAAAAGCTGAGCATGAGATAGGGGAAGGATATGTTGTTTGCCCATGTTAAACAAAACAAAGAAGTCTTACCACTTCAGTGAGAAGCTTCTAGAACCTCTGTGTTTTGAAGCAAGGGCTTGAAATCAGAGGGGTTGCTCTAATACCAAGGAAGTGCCTTTGCTTTTCGTAGGAAAAAAATGCACACATTTGGTCAAGTTATATGCATCTGAAAAATCTCAGTTCACACATGCCTTGGTAATTTCTCAGGTAAATTCTCTGAAGATGCTGTTTATATCAAACAGGCTCCTATCTTGGGTTGCAGAGCTTAAGCAGGACTTTCTCTGCAATTGCTGCTGCTGGCTTCTCTGGGTCACTGTGGTGCTGGGCACAGGAAGCAAGAGCAGGGAGGCTTTCTCTTCTGTTTGCTCTCAATGCTCCCCCTGATGGTTTTCAGGTAGCATGAAGATGGAATCTGCCTGATTTGATTGCAAAGCCTGCAAGAACAGTAAGGTGGGTGGATGGGGGAGATAGAGGAAGTAGATGACAGGCAGACTGGAACTAGCTGGCCAAGGATATGGGGGTACAGAGCCTGTGAGGGGGAAGGGAAGGGAAGGAAAGAAAACACTGTGCATGGAAAAGAAGACTTGGATTACATGAGGAATTGCAGGGGGGAGAGAACCACAGGGACTGGTTGAGCAAAGTGCCTGCAGGGAAGCTGAGGTGAGAAGCTCAAGAAGTCAAACTGGAACTGGTAACTGAAGTGAGGGAAAGAATGGGACTTAGATGGGTAGCCTGGAGGAGACGACACGGACTGGCTGGGCAAGAAGATACAGTTTGCAATGAAGACCCTGGAGGGTTGGAGACTGGGACTGGCTAGGGTGGGCAGGACAAAATCAAGCTGGATGGGATGGGACAGAAGGTTCTGGAACCACTAGAACACACTGCCCTCCAGAACCTGTAATTGAATCCAAGATTCCTGAGTCTCTATAGTACTCTGTCAGCAACTCTGTGAAACCCGCTGGTAAAATGTGTCACTTTCCCTTTTAGTGCCTCGTCTAGAGAATGCCAGTCTATGCTGACTGTCAGTTATTCAGTTAGCTCAAGTGGCAGAGGTCTGTACTGAGGATCTAAATGTTCCAACCCTGCTGATAACCCATGTGGATGTCAATATATTTCCATATGAGAAATTATTGATTTTTCAGGTTTTTTAAAAAATACTTTAGTAATTACACACACAAGCCCCACTTATGTTAAAAGAATTTTTAGTTTGCAGAGTCAAGCACTCAAAAGGTAGGGCATGCCAGTGCAACCTTAATTTGGCTCCCTTCTGATATGCATTATGATACATACTTTAATTACATGGTCACATGTTATTTTCCAAAGGAAAAAATCAAGGCATTTTTTTCTCTTCTTACTCCCACTCCCATGTCTGCCTCAATCTGGCCTACATTGTAATAACCTTAGTAATTGGGAATACTTCCTCATTATTAATTTATATATTCAATTATATAATTATATCCCCAGTTTAAAAGGGGAAATTTTGTTTTCCTTAGTTAATATTCTCTTGCATCAGACCTGAGACCTAATTACACTGCTCATTCCATAGAAGCATTGGACCTATGCAAATTGGCTTGTATTTTGCCTATGTGGGTTAGCAATGAGATTTGGTTATGTGAATTTGGAGTTTGTCAGAATGCAAACTTTTTAGGCCTTTAAATCCACGAGAAGTGCTTCTCTCAAAAATTCAATAAGCCTTTTTAACTAAACTTGGAAGAGTTTACGCAGTTCTCTCAGTTCAATGTTTATTTCATTACACCATGCTGACCCTAGTAACAAAGCTGTTGTCTCAGTACCAGAGACTTCAGCTAACTAGATTACCTGTTTCTGTGAAAAGATATATTCTCAAATGTCATGTTGAAGGGTTGAGTTGTTGTGTGACTTTCCCTGTCTATCTTAAATCACAGTTGAGCTCAAAGTCTTCACTTGGACAAAACTCCAGTCCAGAATGTTTTAGTTTCATGCACTCTTCACAGCTTTTTATGGTCTTTCAGAATTCAGTGTTGGTGTCAGGGTTCCCTCCCCACTCTGAACTCTAGGGTACAGATGTGGGGACCCACCTGAAAGCCCCCTAAGCTTATTCTTACCAGCTTAGGCTAAAAACTTCCCCAAGGCACAAATCCGTTGTCCATGGATTGTACGCTGCCACCACCAAGTGATTTAACAAAGAACCAGGGAAAAGGACCACTTGGAGTTCCTCTTCCCCCAAAATATCCCCCCAAGCCTTTACACCCGCTTTCCTGGGGAAGCTTGAGAATAATATCCTAACCTCCTAACCAATTGGTTACAAAGTGATCAGAGACCCAAACCCCTGGGTTTTAGAACAATGGAAAAATCAGTCAGGTTCTTAAAAGAAGGATTTTATTTAAAAAAAGAAAGGTAAAAATAATCTCTGTAAAATCAGGATGGAAAATAACTTTACAGGGTAATCAGATTCAAAACACACTGGATTCCCCTCTAGGCAAAACTTTAAAGTTATAGAAAACAGGAATAAATCTCCCTCTTAGCACAGAGAAAATTCACAAGCAAAACAAGAGATAACCTAATATGCCTTGCCTGGCTTACTTACACTTGTTGCAATATTGGAGACTTGGTTTAGGATGGTTTGGAGGAGATGGATTTCTGCCTGGCCCCTCTCAGTCCCAAGAGAGAACACCCACACCAACAAAGAGCACAAACAAAGCCTCTCCCTCCCCCCCCACCCCCCGATTTGAAAGTATCTTCTTTCCTCATTTGTCCTTTTGGTTAGATGCCAGCCAGGTTATTTGAGCTTCTTAACCCCTTACAGGTAAGGAGGAATTCTAGGCTACCCTTAGCTGTATGGTTATGACAGTTGGTTATGTAGGCCCAGGTTTTGGAGAAGCAGATAATGGATTTATTTTTCAAGAGCTAGGAACTTTCATCCATCTGTCTAGCAGGAGGCCCTGCCACAGTTAGTCAAATTCAGAGATGGGATTCAAATTGGGTATTTTTATTCATAGGAAATGTCCTTACTGCCAGTTTGGGGTTTGCCAAATTAGGCAGCGGGAACACACTCACTGATACCAAGATTCTACCACATTTGCCAGGACCTATAAATCTGTTTGCCCATGTTCTGACCTGTTAAGCAATGTTAATTAAAAAATCAACAACTATCTTCTTTAACCAACTTTAAGATGTAGGTGGGTGCCACAGGAGCTGACTTCTGGCGGCACCCGTGGGTGCCGTCGCCCAGCGTCATGCCGGGCCCTGCCCCCGACGCCAGGTGATGTTGCGTGGCCCCGCCCCCATGCCAGGCCCCGCCCCCGACGCCGGGTGACATCACAGGGCCCCGACGCCGACGCAACATCGCCCGGCGTCGGGGGCGGGGCCCCACAACATCATCCGGTGCTGTGGTAAGCTAGGCGCGGGCCCCGGGGCTGGCGGGGAGCTGGGCGCGGGCCCCGGTGTTGGCGGGGAGCTGCCGGTGGGTGCTGAGTCAGCGCCTATGGTGGGTGCAGAAAAAAATTAATCACTGATTCTTTGGTCCTTTTATGGGTAAAAAGGTGTGGCTCTTTTGGATGAAGATAGCCCAAAGAGGAATGAAATTACAAGTAGTCCAAATAGTGTTGTCTAGAACGTGAAAGAAGGGGAGCAAAGCAGATCATATCACTGCTGCATTTTTAGGCCAGGCCTCTAGAACCACCTTTAAAAAAACAAAAACACAAAAGTATGAAAAAAAATAAGATACATGTTTTTAAAACTAACAAATGATTACACTGTTACCTTTATTTGCACTATTAGTGAGCTGGTGCTCCCATAAAGCATAATAAAGGTGTTTGTGGCTTGACATTTACTTCCATTTTAAAATGGCGACGACTGCTTGTTTCAGAGTTTAGCTTTCCTGTATTTGCCACTTTTTGGAATTTCAGGTATGTTATTTTTTATTTTGTGATACAGGTCTTTGGAAGAAGCATGTGGAATGGTATGTGGGTGATTACTCTAGCTTGTACCAGCTATAGTACTATATTTTGCTTAGGATTATTCTGTGACAAGCCTACTAGAATGATCATCGGAAGCAAGTACACGTATTTATTATTTTTTTGGCAGAAGCATCTATGGATGGAACATGATTATCATTCTTCTCACTGTTTTCTCTAATTCTTTTCAATAGGTGGTTAGGGTATAATAATACAGCATGTGAATGCACTGGGCTGTCTATAAAAGTAGTTGAGCAGTCTAAGCCTGCCAGATTTAAAAGTTTTGTCACTTGTGCTAATAAAGAACAGACACCATCTTGGTCCCATGTCACACACATCTTTCTATATAACACATTGATCATGTAATGAAAAAGGCGAAGGAAATCTAACAAAGAACAACTAAATGCAGTAGCACCAAAGGTCTCTCTAGCACATACTAATCCTTTCAGAAAGGAAACATAGTTCATAGATTGAGAGGCTACATTGGCAATCTGAATCTGTTCTTCTTTCCCACCTATAGGGATTTAGAAAATTTTGTAGGTGCAATAAAGGTTCCAAGAAATCCTTCCCTGCTGCTCGGCCAAATTATTTGCCAATAATCAGTAGGGTAAAGTCAAAACTGAAGATGTCCAAGCTTCCAGAAACAAACCAGAAGGTTTCAGGCACCACTACAAATTACATTTGATTTATAGCAAATAATTCTGTAGGAGGGGAATAGTGATACATCGGGTATGTCTAAACTGCAGTTAGACACCTGTGGCTGGCCCATGCCAACTGGCTTGGGCTTAGGCTAAGGGGCTGTTTAATTGTGGTATAGACATTTGGGCTCAGGCAGGAGTGTCCCAGAGCTTAGGCTGCACCCTGAGCCCAAATGTCTACACTGCAATTAAACAGCCCCTTAGCTGGAGCCCTGCAAGCCTGAGTCAGCTGGCACAGGCCAGCGCAGGTATCTAATTGCAGTGTAGACATAAGGTAAATGTAGAAAACAATGGGTGTCACCTGAATCAGGCCAGAAAGTTTCAGTTCCCCCCATTACAGGCCTAATTTTTCAGATAGACCTGAGTTTGCACCAGATGCAAGGATGAAACAAAGCCATGTCATCTATAAAACACACGTTTTTTATTATTCGCAACATGGGAGAAAAACATGCAGAATTGTGGCAGAAATAAGAACTATTAATTTTCTTAATATAATCAGAAGCAATAATGCAGGAAGATACTTTTCTTACCATACCTTAAAATGTGCATGCAGATTAAATGCATACTTCTGTGTGACCAGGACATGGAAGATTGAAATAAATTGCGTCCAAATCTCAATTCAAGTCCTAAAACTGGTCCACAGAAGGATACATCTTGCTTTCCCTGTTGATTTCCATCTAGAGCAGATTGAATATTAATGAAAAAGATTTAACACATTTCAGTCTTTTTTGGAATAAATCATTTAACATATATATTTTTAGAATTATTTATCCAGCTCTACACATACTCAGATATCTTTTGAGGCTATCCTCTTACTGCAAGGGAAGAAAAATGTACATGTTTGCCTATGCTTAAGCAAAGGGAGTGATGAGTTACATTCAATAAAAGGGAGAGAAACACAAGGATGTTGTGTTTATATTGTGAGCTCATAATTTAGGGCCTGACACTGCTAAAACAATGAAAATTAAGGGCTTTCAGTACCTTGTATGTTTGGGCCTCTCAGCTATGAACTTCTTTGGGCAGGGACCATGCCTTTTTCAGTATCACATACAGCTCCAAGTACATCATCTGACCTTAGCAAAGCACTAATACAAATTAATCAGCCTATGTATCCCTAGCTTTATACTGTAAGTATAACAAATTGTCAGTATTTCCCTTTAAATAAACATAATTGCTATTCTCAGAATAAAAATTAATCTGTCTTTTATTTCTCAGGGAATAATGCCACATATCCCTTTAACCCTTTGACTATTAGAAGTAAATATGCCCAATGACCTGTGATGGGATGTTAGATGGGGTGGGATCTGAGTTACTGCAGAGAATTCTTTCCTGGGTGTTTGGCTGGTGAGTTTTGCCCAAATGCTCAGGGTTTAGCTGATCGCCATATTTGGGATTGGGAAGGAATTTTCCTCCAGGGCAGATTGGCAGAGGCCCTGGTGGGTTTTCGCCTTCCTCTGCAGCATGGGGCATGGGTCACTTGCTGGAGGATTCTCTGCACCTTGAAGTCTTTAAACCATGATTTGAGGACTTCAATAGCTCAGACATTGGTTAGGTGGGTTTTTTTTTACAGGAGTGGGTGGGTGAGATTCTGTGGCCTGCGTTGTGCAGGAGGTCAGACTAGACAATCATAATGGTCCCTTCTGACCTTAAAGTCTATGAGTCTATGAACACCTTTTGGAGGTACCACTTCCCAGAGCAAATAACAAAATCATGACAGAAGGTGATGTGGGGGGAGGAAGGAAGAGACTTGTAAGCTTTTCCAATGACCAAAATCGAGGGCAGTAAATAAGCATTCCAATTTTCTATCATCCATTTTTTAAAATATGGGGTGTGTGTGTGTGTGTGTGATACGAGTGAGTTTTAAGGTTAAGCATTTTAAGAACAGAGGTGGTGTCCTAGTGGGACAGATTTTTCACTGATTAGTTACTTTAGCATTCCAAAGAGTAGCTTAGTTGTTTCTGTGTGGTTCTTGTTTCTTTGTTGTTTTTTTGTTGCGGTTGGATGACTCTCTTTAATCTAAAGTCTTCATCTAAGAGCCTCTAAAATGCAGGAAATTATGCCTGGTTTTACCAATTTTTCCATGAGAAGGGTGCCACCTCCCTTCCCTCAAATTATGTTTTCCTTGCTTACCCACTTCTGTCTGTTCATAGAATCATAGAATCATAGAATCTCAGGGTTGGAAGGGACCTCAGGAGGTCATCTAGTCCAACCCCCTGCTCAAAGCAGGACCAACCCCAACTAGATCATCCCAGCCAGGGCTTTGTCAAGCCTGACCTTAAAAACCTCTAAGGAAGGAGATTCCACCACTTCCCTAGGTAACCCATTCCAGTGCTTCACCACCCTACTAGTGAAAAAGTTTTTCCTAATATCCAACCTAAACCTCCCCCTCTGCAACTTGAGACCATTACTCCTTGTTCTGTCATCTTCTACCACTGAGAACAGTCTAGATCCATCCTCTTTGGAACCCCCTTTTAGGTAGTTGAAAGCAGCTATCAAATCCCCCCTCACTCTTCTCTTCTGCAGGCTAAACAATCCCAGTTCCCTCAGCCTCTCCTCATAAGTCATGTGCTCCAGCCCCCTAATCATTTTTGTTGCCCTCCGTTGGACTCTTTCCAATTTATCCACATCCTTCTTGTAGTGGGGGGCCCAAAACTGGACACAGTACTCCAAATGAGGCCTCACCAGTGCCGAATAGAGGGGAATAATCACATCCCTCGATCTGCTGGAAATGCCCCTACTTATACAGCCCAAAATGCCGTTAGCCTTCTTGGCAACAAGGGCACACTGTTGACTCATATTCAGCTTTTCGTCCACTGTAACCCCTAGGTCCTTTTCTGCAGAACTGCTGCCCAGCCATTCGGTCCCTAGTCTGTAGCAGTGCATGGGATTCTTCCGTCCTAAGTGCAGGACTCTGCACTTGTCCTTGTTGAACCTCATCAGATTTCTTTTGGCCCAATCCTCTAATTTGTCTAGGTCCCTCTGTATCCTATCCCTACCCTCCAGCGTATCAACCACTCCTCCCAGTTTAGTGTCATCTGCAAACTTGCTAAGGGTGCAGTCCACACCATCCTCCAGGTCGTTGATGAAGATATTGAACAAAACCGGCCCCAGCACCGACCCTTGGGGCACTCCACTTGATACCGGCTGCCAACTAGACATGGAGCCATTGATCACTACCCGTTGAGCACGACCATCCAGCCAGTTTTCTATCCACCTTACCGTCCATTCATCCAGCCCATACTTCTTTAACTTGCTGGCAAGAACGCTGTGCGAGACTGTATCAAAAGCTTTGCTAAAGTCAAGAAATAGCACATCCACTGCTTTCCCCTCATCCACAGAGCCAGTTATCTCATCATAGAAGGCAATTAGGTTAGTCAGGCATGACTTGCCCTTGGTGAATCCATGCTGACTGTTCCTGATCACTTTCCCCTCCTTTAAGTGGTTCAAAATTGATTCCTTGAGGACCTGTTCCATGATTTTTCCAGGGATTGAGGTGAGACTGACTGGCCTGTAGTTCCCCGGATCTTCCTTCTTCCCTTTTTTAAAGATGGGCACTACATTAGCTTTTTTCCAGTCATCCGGGACCTCCCCCGATTGCCATGATTTGTCAAAGATAATGGCCAATGGCTCTGTAATCACATCGGCCAACTCCTTTAGTACCCTCGGATGCAGTGCATCCGGCCCCATGGACTTGTGTTCGTCCAGCTTTTCTAAATAGTCCCGAACTACTTCTTTCTCCACAGAGGGCTGGTCACCTCCTCCCCATACCGTGCTGCGGAGTGCAGCCATCTGGGAGCTGCCCTTGTCTGTGAAGACAGAGGCAAAAAAAGCATTGAGTACACTAGCTTTCTCCGCATCCTCTGTCACAAGGTTCCCTCCCTCATTCAGCAAGGGGCCCACACGTTCCTTGACTTTCTTCTTGTTGCTAACATACCTGAAGAAACCCTTCTTGTTACTCCTAACATCTCCAGCTAGCTGCAACTCCAAGTGTGATTTGGCCTTCCTAATTTCACTCCTGCATGCCTGAACAATATTTTTATACTCCTCCCTGGTCATTTGTCCAATCTTCCACTTCTTGTAAGCTGCTTTTTTGTGTTTAAGACGAGCAAGGATTTCACTGTTAAGCCAAGCTGGTCGCCTGCCATATTTACTTTTCTTTCTACACATCGGGATGGTTTGTTCCTGCAACCTCAATAAGGTTTCTTTAAAATACAGCCAGCTTTCCTCGACTCCTTTCCCCCTCATGTTATTCTCCCAGGGGACCTTGCCCATCAGTTCCCTGAGGGAGTCAAAGTCTGCTTTTCTGAAGTCCAGGCTCTGTATTCTACTGTTCTCCTTTCTTCCTTGTGTCAGGATCCTGAACTCGACCATCTCATGGTCACTGCCTCCCAGGTTCCCATCCACTATTGCTTCCTCTACTATTTCTTCCCTGTTTGTGAGCAGCAGGTCAAGAAGAGCTTTTCCCCTAGTTGGTTCCTCCAGCACTTGCACCAGGAAATTGTCCCCTACACTTTCCAAAAACTTCCTGGATTGTCTGTGGACCGCTGTATTGCTCTCCCAGCAGATGTCGGGGTGATTAAAGTCACCCATGAGAACCAGGGCCTGTGATCTAGTAACTTCTGTTAGTTGCTGGAAGAAAGCCTCGTCCACCTCATCCGCCTGGTCTGGTGGTCTGTAGCAGACTCCCACCACGACATTACCCTTGTTGCTCACACTTCTCAATTTGATCCAGAGACTCTCAGGTTTTTCTGCAGTTTCATACTGGAGCTCTGAGCAGTCATACTGCTCTCTTACATACAATGCAACTCCCCCACCTTTTCTGCCCTGCCTATCCTTCCTGAACAGTTTATATCCATCCATGACAGTACTCCAATCGTGTGAGTTATCCCACCAAGTCTCTGTTATTCCAATTACGTCATAATTCCTTGACTGTGCCAGGACTTCCAGTTCTCCCTGCTTGTTCCCCAGGCTTCTTGCATTTGTGTATAGGCATTTAAGATAACTCACCGATTGTCCTGCTGTCCCAGTATGGGGCAGGAGCCCTCCCCTCTTGCACTCACCTACTTGTGATTCCTCCCGGTATCCCACTTCCCCACTTACCTCGGGGCTTTGGTCTCCTTCCCCCGGTGAACCTAGTTTAAAGCCCTCCTCACTAGGTTGGCCAGCCTGCTTCCAAAGATGCTCTTCCCTCTCTTCGTCAGGTGGAGCCCGTCTCTGCCTAGCACTCCTTCTTCTTGGAACACCATCCCATGGTCAAAGAATCCAAACCCTTCTCTCCGACACCATCTGCGTAGCCATTCGTTGACTTCCACGATTCGACGGTCTCTACCCCGGCCTTTTCCTGCCACAGGGAGAATGGACGAGAACACCACTTGCGCCTCAAACTCCTTTATCCTTCTTCCCAGAGCCACGTAGTCTGCAGTAATACGCTCAAGGTCATTCTTGGCAGTATCATTGGTGCCCACGTGGAGAAGCAGGAAGGGGTAGCGATCTGAGGGCTTGATGAGTCTCGGCAGTCTCTCCGTCACATCACGAATCCTAGCCCCTGGCAAGCAGCACACCTCTCGGTTTTCCCGGTCAGGGCGGCAGATAGATGACTCAGTCCCCCTGAGGAGAGAGTCCCCGACCACCACCACCCTCCTCCTCCTCTTGGGAGTGGTGGTCGTGGAACCCCCATCCCTAGGACTGTGCATCTCATGCCTTCCAATCAGTGGAGTCTCCTTCTGCTCTGTTCCCTCAGATGCATCATTCACTCCACTCTCTGTTGAGCAATCAGCCTTCTAAAGGGGGTATATAAACAATGGCTAGGATTTAAGATGAAAACACCAAGAAAGGATGGTCCTGGGAAGTACAGTAATACTGAGAGTGATGAAATAAATTAACCAAATTAAATTTTTGGATAAATATCATAAAACATTTCCTAATGGTAAAATATTTCAGACTATGGAGGACAGCATTGCCTAGTGGATAAAGCATTACACTAGGCCTCAGAAACCTAGGATTCAACTCTCTGGTGGCCTCCTGTGTGACGTTGGACAAGTCATTTCACTGCTCTGTGCCTCTGTTTCCCCACCTGTAAAATGGGGAAAATGATACATCAGCACCTTGTGGTTTAGTGATTAAAAGTGCTATATAAGAACTAGGTGTTATTAAAAAAAAATGATATGGAATAGTTTAAGGGAACTGGTGGAAGATTGATTTTAAAACAATTAAACATAGTTCCATACAACATGTTTGATTATCCTGCACTGACAGGGACACTGACTTAATAACAAGGAGATTTCACTGGGTTAAGCCATGAGGGGCCCTAAAAGTGATCACAAGTAGGTTGTGTTTGATGCACTGGAGAAGGGGATGCTGGATGCATGGTCTTAACTGATGTGGGAATTAAACTGGTGTATCTGAGTTCAGAAGTGAACCAGTGGTATGCATCTTTCAATGGACTTTGGCTCAGGTGTTTAAGTCTCACCAGGTATTTTTTAAAATTGAGTCAATCACAAATAAGTTGTGTTTCAGATGTGATATGATGGATTTTGTTCTTGTCTGGCAGGCAGTATCCTCAGCCACTTATTGTGGCAACTTGAGTTTTTTAGAATTTAGAAAAGTGGAAGCATTTCTGCAAGAGTCAGCTATTTAAAGATAATGTATTGATTGTTTTGATGGTGAAAGTACATTAATCCTCCTTTGGAAGAGGCACGCACAAAACCAAGGTCCTGACCACTGTCATTAAGTCTCCTTGCACTAGGGATTTAACCAACTTGAGCAAAATTCTGCCATTGGTTTTAGTGGGATTATATAGATATAACCGAAGGCAGAATTTGGCCTGTGGTATCCTGGCCTAATTCCAAACTGGGTAATTACATTCTGCCTAACTAATTCCTGCTGCAGTTTCAGTTCAGGCTTCACTATTCTTCCTTTCCTCCCTTGCTATTCATTTTTCACTCAGGAGGTGACTGTACTTCCATGGTGCGTCAACATGAAGTGATCTCTTGCTATAGTTTCTATAGCATTGTTTATGACATGTATTACAGTAGTACTCAAAATAGTCTATATAACTAAAGACTATCTGACTCACACACACAGTCCTTGTCTTGAAGATCTGACAGACTAATCAGTTAGTTACATTTATAAATTATTTTGGGATTCTTTATAATGGAAGGGGCTAATATAGTAGTATAGTAATAGTTAGGCACCTGCAGACATGGAATCCACCACATCAAGGTGTGATCCTGCCTCAGTGGGTCACAGCTGAGAATACTAGATTCAGGACAAACCCATGAGAAATAGGGCAGATTCACCCCAAAACTGGTGGTTATTCTATCATGACACATACCAAGCCAGTATCAAAAGTAAATTTCTGTCTTACCTCACTGGTTAACAAGAAGTCAAAGTCTCCTTAGGCGTTCCAGCCCTTGCTTCACCACCCAGACACTGGACTCTATGATGAGTGGTTACTGAAAACCAGTTTCATCACATATGGGGTCCTCTAATCTCAAGAGATGAGCCACATAACAAGGTCAGTATATAACTCAGATCATACCCAATAATCACATTTTGCCAATTCTTTACTATCTAAAGGTTTATTTATAAGAGAAAATAAAGAGGAAAGAGATAAAGTGGTCAAAGAAATCAAATACATACAGTCATTGCAGAGTTTTTGGATCATGTCTGTAGCAGTGATATTACAGACTGCTGGCTTGTAAAGTTTCTGGTAACTTCCAAAAGATTAGAAGGTCTTCAGTCCATAGGCAGTATGCTCCTTTTAGTGTAAGTCTAGAGATCAGAGTAGGAAAGAGTCAAAATGGAGATGCTTCCAGGGTCTTTTACATGTTCTCCAATGTAGAGCGAATTTCACTGTCCAAACCAAAGATCTCAAAATTGTATGAAAAATTACAGGCACAAGATGGAGTCCAGGCATAAACGCCGACTTCCCCTCTGCCCCATGGGTGCTCGACCTCCCCCAGCACCAGCATCACCCTCGCCCCACCCCCTTCCCAAAAGTCCCTGCCCCGCCACTTTACCACCTCCTCCCCCGAGCACACCGTGCTCTCCATCCTCTCTCCTCCTGCTGGAAAGTCCTAAGCACTGCTGAACAGCTGTTAGGCAGCTAGCAGGAAGCGCTGGGAGGGAGGGGGAGGAACGGGGATGCAGCGCGCTCAGGTGGGGGAGGAGGCGAGGAGGGGTGGGGGCCAGAGGAGCTTGGCTTCTGGTGGGTGTGGAACACCCACTAATATTTCCCTGTTGGTGCTGCAGCCCCGCAGCACCCACGGAGTCACCGCCTATGAGTCCAGGGTCACATGAGCAAGTCACATGCCCTTACATGGCTTGATGACTCATAGGAGCAGCCATTACCCATAATCTGGCTATGGTGTCCATGGGAAGGCTCACAGGGCAGGAACGAGCTTCTTCTATAGTCTATTGTGAGAGTTAAGAGTTCTTTAATGGGCCATCATCTTGAATGGTCCATTCACAATGTGATGGCTAGACTTGATGTAAACTACCTTGTGGTTGTTACCTCAGGAGCAAACACATTTGAAATACCGGTACATGGTCAGTATTCCTAACTTTAGATACAGAGATGATATATGAATAAAACAGGATAATTATATTTGATAGATTGTTACTTTTTCCATTGATACCTTACATGACAAACTTTGTATAAGATGTGTTATAGCAGTTGTCTAACAGTGGCAATATTAATGATATAAATGGTCATCATACAGAATCAATCAAGGGTCAAACTTTATGGGACAATTTGACAAATCATGGTAGCATCAAATAATATTTACTTTGTTTAGATCTAGTGTTTATGGTTGTTTACTGATAAAATAGCATATTTTAAAGGGCATTACCATTAAGATGTTCATGAAGAACAGACACAAAATAAGAAAACATTACCAAAATATATAGCATAAAATGTGGATAACTATATCCCCAAAAATACAGAGATTATGAAAGCAAGAGATTAACACATGCATAACTGAAAGAAAAGTGCATGCACACAGAAAGTACTGCACAATAATTCATTAAACAAATAATTACTAATCGAACTAAAACGACCACTAGATATACTCATAGCTTGTCATGAAGATTTATATTATCCTAGAAATACCCTTTTCACATTCTTGGAAGAATGCCGAGTTCTGCTTCTCTAATCTTTCTTTTAATTTCAAGAAAGGGGAGTTTCATTTAAGACTCTGGGGACGATCCCCAACTGGTATAAATTAGCATGGGCTCATTGAAATCAGTGAAGCTATGACAATTTATACTTCCTCAGGTTCTGCCTTTATGACTCTTAGACTGTTCAGAATGCCTTGGTTTTTCTCCTGTTCTTAAATTCATTTCTTTTTTAGACTTGTGTCATTGTGGCCATGTGAAAGAGTGGGTATCTAAGGTTGAGTCATCACTTTGTGCACTTTGCAAACATCCCCATATGGGCCAAATTAAGGAGATAATTGGTTAAGGACTGTATGCTTAAACAATTAACAAAGTGATTCATCTCATCAGCTGGAAGAAATTAACAGAGTTAAGAAGGCTAGGAGATCAGGGATGTGAGAGTCTCAAGTGTTTTTTGGGGGGGCGGGCAGGAAGGGGAGAAGGTAGGTAAAAAGTCTGATGCTGTAGGAAACTAGCACTTAATAGCATGTTGTAAATAAGACATGTAGTGTTGAACTTGCTATCGGAGTGTGTGAGGACTGTTTGCTAAAGGGAATGCAAGGAGAGAGAGCCCCACCCTCTTACAGGCCAGTATAAATGTGGAAAATTCTACAGACATCTTCCTGAAAATATAGGCTCAAGTTCTCCTTTTCTTTGCAGCTGCAGAATAGATTTATTAAGGAATTAAGATATAAGCTCCATATATAAATAAAGTAGAAGTCAGCTTTCACCCATTTATCTGTAACTGCTGAGAAATTCATTCTATAACTTCAGGGATTTCAGGGGTCACGAATAGGAAAGATAGTGTATGTATCTGCCATGCTCTTAATTACTGTTTTTTACTGAGCTTTATTCTCTTGGCTCCTTTAGTGTGACTGAGCCATCTGGATGTGATATGGTTTATTATTTCTTAGGAACTATGCTAACAAGGCTCATTTTTGGTGGCTTTTGTGACTGTAAACTTATTGTTATGGTAGTTTAGTGAGATTCTCCACAGGTATGACATTTCTGTCCCAAAGTGAATGCAAATTTATGGGGAATAATACAGAGAACCTGCAGACACAATTGTTTGCAGAGCTTAATTTGTAATGAATGGTGCTGGGGCTCAAGCAATTATTTTACATTCATAACTGATGCAGCAAGCCTAGAGGTGCCGGGTCTATGAACTGCCAAGCTTACAAGTGTGGTGGCTCAGCCCTGCCAAGCCCTGGCACAAATTAAGCACTGGCTGTTTGATATACTCAGCATACAATGCCTCATGCACATATTCATAACTTCCACTAAAAGTCTTATTAACTCAACTACCAGAAACTCTTCATCTGGAGGGAACCTTTGCTTTCCCTCTCCCAAATGCATCCACACACTTTGCATGCAAATTTGGAGAGCAGAATAAATGTGACTAGGAACTGTTGGGCAGATTTGTGGAGCGGTGATGAAGGAAGTAAGTGGTTGGAAGGAGAAGGAAGTTGAGTCTATCTTTTAACTTAAGACTTGTATGCTTTGTGTCAACATTAAGGTCCTGTGGCAGTTTTGTAAAAATGTGAGTTTGTCCTCAAGATTTTCCCTTCTTTTCCCAATATTGTTGTGCAGTGTTGTTTTCCTACTATTCTTCATCCCAGAGATGGCTATGTGTCAGTTGTGCATACCTATCTAGTTTTGAAAAGTGCTTTTGAAATCCTTTGGGATGAAGAGCCATTTTTTAAAGGGAAGATATGCTAAAGCATCCATCCTGTTTTCTTGTTTACCTCTCAGGTGTATTTACAGTCCAGTAGGTTTCACAGCTGCACGCTGAAGCCCTGAACACTGCTGTTGAGATCACTTTAAATGTTGAGGAGGCTATCCTTACTTAAATCTCAATGTCATACAGGTTTTTTGTCTTTCTCCTTTTCTTTTCTCTATATTTTTGGGGGGGATAACTGAAGATTGCTCCGTAATGCCTCCTTTTCTCTTACCCATTTGTAAGCTATATGGTCATTGACAGCTCATGAAAATAGATACAGTTGATTCCTCTTCATTATCATTATTATTGTACATTACCAAATATTCTTTTTCGGTCCCTTGAAGAAAATAGGTTTTTTCCTGATGTTACTAAGTACGCATGTCCTCCTAGGCCACATTTATTATTTCTACCAAGCCCTGATGACAGACTATATTACTGATGACCATACTTTCCTCATGAAAGACAAACACTGTGTGACAAACATTAATAGCTTTCTCTTGCCTGTTTAATGCATGTGACCATTATATAGTGGGCTACAGTACTACCACTTTTTTTTTTCATTTTTACACTCCCGTTAACTATGGACCGATACACATCCAGTCAAAACATGAAAACAAGACTCTTCACAAGTAGAGCACATTAGAGATCACTGGCAACAAATATAGTTGCTCACAGAAGACTCAATTTATTCTGTTGGCCATTCCCTCCCACTCCCTTCCACTACTAGGAAGAATAATTTAAAACATTAAAAGGGGAAAAGTGATGGTAATTCTAATAATTCCAAAATGGCTAGGAAGGCAATATTTAGTAAAACTCTTGGATTGGAAGAGGAATTGGCAATCAGACAGGATCTTTCATTTCCCAGCCTACTTCCACATCTCAGCCAAGGTTGTTTGAACCTGACAGCTTGGCTGCTGAGCAACCAGTCTTAACCAACATGGGATATTCCTCAAAAATAATATATACTTTTCAAGTCTCCAGTAGTCCTTTCAGCCTATGCACAAAGGACTGGTTACTTGGCTGCTTTGCGTCACTCTAAAAGCACAACATAACCTTATGCTTGGCTTAATCGGGCAGTTAGGGATTCCCCAGTGTTTGCAGGAACAGAGGAGAGCCCAAATATCTCTGGCTGGTGGGATAGATTAACAGATTCCAAGGGCAGAAGAGACCATTGTAATTATTTAGTCTGACCTCTGGTATAATAGAATTTCACCAACATAGTTCCTAAAGCATATCTTTTATGGGGGAAAAATCCAATCTTGATTTTAAAATTGCTGGTAAAGGAGAATCCATCACTACCCTTGATAAGTTTTGTCCAATGGTTAATTACCCTCAGTGTTAAAAATGTACACCTTAATTCTAGTCTGAATTTGTCTAGCTTCAACTTCAAACTGCAGTGTGTTATACCTTTGTCTGCTAGATTGAAGAGCCCATTGTCAAATACTTGTTCCCCATATGAGTGCTTACAGATTGTAATCCAGTTATTGCTTAACCTTCCCTTTGTTAAGATAAACAGAGCTCTTTGAGTCTAGCAGTATAAGGCATCTTTCCCAATCTTTTAATCATTCTCATCACTTTTCCAGGAACCCCTCTCCAATTTATCAATATCCTTCTTGAATTGGAACTCCAGAACTGGACACGGTATTCCTGCAACAACCAAATACGGAGGTAAAATAATAACCTCTCTACTCATACAAAGACAAGAACTACCATACTGAGTCAGACCACAGTCCATCTTGTCCAGTATCCTGTCTCTGACAATGACCCATGCTTCAGGGGAAGGGTACAGAACAAGGCAATAATAGAGTGATACACCTGTCTTCAACTCCTGGCTTCTAGCAATCAGAAATTTAGGGTCTCCCTGAGCATGGGAGCTCAATGCAAGTTGCCATTGATGGACGTAGCCTCCATGAACATATACAGTTTTTTTTAACCCAGATATACATTTGGCCATCACAACATCCCATGGTAATGAGTGCCACATGTTAGTTGTTGGAAAAAAGTACTTCCTCTTGTTTCTATTAAACCTGCTGCTTATTAACTTCATTGGATGAACCGTGGCTTATGTATTATGGGAAAGGGTAAATAACACTTTTTTTCCACACCATTCATGATTTTATAGACCTCTACAATACCCCTATTACTTGTTTTTTTCCAAGCTGAATAGCCCTAATCTTTTTAGTTTCTCCTCATATGGCAGCCATTACTTACCCTTGATCATCTTTGTTGCCCTTCTCTGAAACTTTTCCAGTTCCACTATATCCTTTTTGAGATGGGGTGACCAGAACTGAGTACATTGTTCAAGATGAGAGCACATCATGTATTTATACAGTGGCATTAAATTACTTGGTCGGATTTTTTTCTCTTGCCTAATAGTGCCTAACATACTGTTAGCTGTTTTGACAGATGCTGTACATTGTAGAAGTTTTCAGAGAACTATCCATGGTGACTCCAAGATCTTTCTTGAATGGTAACGCTAATTTAGAACTCACTATTATATATGAATAGTTGGGAAATTAGGCTCACCAGCCTGTAATTGCCAGGATCTCCTCTGGAATCTTCTGTTTGTTTGTTTGTTTTGTTTATGCATCTAACTATTGCATTTTCCTCATTGCTCAGGCTAATGGCCTAGAGGGGAAGTCATGTTCAGCTCACTATCCACCATGACCCCAAATCTTTTTCAGAGTCACTATTTCCCATGATAAAGTCCCCCATGCTAATGCCCAGCTTGTGTAGAGATCCAGGTCTGTCTGTATCAGAGACCTGTCCTCTTCATTATTTATCATGCCTTCAGTCTTTATGTATCTGCAGACTTTATCAATGATTTTGTTTTCTTCTAGATCATTAATAAAAATGTTAAACAGCATAGGAACAAGAACTGATCTCTGCAGGATCCTACTAGAAACACACCTGCTCAGTGATGATTCCCAATTTACAATTAGATTTTGAAGCCCATCAGTTAGCCAGTTTTTAACCCATTTAGTGTGTGCCTTGTTAATTTTATATCATTCTAGTTTTTTTAATTAAAATGTCATGCAGTACCAAGTCAAATGCCTTACAAAAGTCTAAGTATATTACACCATTACTATTACTTTTATCAAGCAAACTCATAAAAAAATCAAGTTAGTTTGACAGGATCTACTTTCCATAAACCCATGTTGACTGGCATTAATTATATTACCCTCCTTTAATTTTTATTAATTGAGTGCTGTATCAACCACTCCATTATCTTACCTGGGATTGATGTCCAACCGAGAGGCCAAAAGGTTATCCAATGTATCCCTTTTAAATATGGGCACAGCGTTAGCTTTCTCCCAGTCTTCTGGAACTTACCCAGAGTTCCATGACTTACTGAAAATCAACATTAAAGATCCAATGAGCCCATCAGCCAGCTCTTTTACAACTCTTGAATGCAAGTTATCCAGACCTGTTGATTTAAAAATGTCTACCTTTAGTAGCTGCTATTTAATCCTCCTGAGATACTCTTGGAATGGAAAGAATGTCATCATTATCATCACATTACTACATCATGTGTTTTTTCTCCAAATACAGAACAGAATACTTATTGAACAATCCTGTCTTTTCTACATTGTTATTAATTCTACCATTACCATCTTGTAATGGACCAATACTGCTATTAGGATTATTTTTGTCTTAATATACTTAAAATACTCCTCCTTATTGTCCATAGATTTCTCTTTGTGACCCTTTGCTTCCTTTATTGGTTTTCTACAGTTCCTAGCTTCTGGTTTATATTCATTACTATCAACCTTCCCTTTCTTTCATTTATATATTGTTTTTACAGATGCCTTCATTTTCTCTCTAAGCCAGATCAGAAAGGAAATAATCAGTCAGCATGTTTTTACTCTTCTCTCATTGATGCCATAACCTTTTCACTGGATACATGCATCTTAGGTTTTAAAAAAACACATTTAGTCTGCATTTAAGTTTGCCATCCCTTTGCAAATGTGTATTTTAGTTATTTTCTATGTCTAGTCCTGCAAGGTGATAAGTGCTCTCACTGATCTCAGAGGATCGGTCTGTTACTGTGCCATTGCTCAGTAACCTGGCTGTCATCGTGGTGCTCTGTGTTACCATAGTACCACTTTAGCCTTTTTAGAGTGTTGGTATGATAGGCTTCCTGGCTCTATGGGGCAATGTTCCCTGATAAGAAACACTACCACACTTTCTGCAAAATGGACACTATCTGCCTTTATTAAAGATATTAAGATGTATGCAGACTACTAATGGTGGCTTTTATGGAATTTGAAAGCTCCATTCTGAAAGCTCCTTTTCCTAGGCAGTCTTGTGGGCCCCAAACTCCTGAAGTGAATGGGCAGAAGCTTGTTCTTCTTCAGAGTCCATGGTTTTGAGGGAAAGCAACTGAGAACAGTCAGTGAGTCAGTCATTCAAGGAAGATAGCCCTGTTACGGAGTTTCCCCAGTGAATTCTTTGGAAACAGGATTTGACCCAAAGGGAGTATACAAAATATGGCTTGTACAGTGAGAGAGAGAGAGAGAGAGAGCTGAACTCTTACTGACTTCAGTGAGCCCAGGATTTCAACACTAGTGTCAAGGAATCCAAGTACCGAGATCTGTAAGACAGAGGTAATATCTGTTTGATTTTGATCTTGACTGTAAACTGTTTCAGATAAAATGACTAGTAACTTGTAAGCGTGTAGGCATGTGTGGCCATCCCTCTGAGGGAGGCCATGCCTCTGCTGTCTTGTATCTGGAATGGCAGTCCATATAAGGGAGAAGTTAGCTGTCTCTAGGGCTCCAACCTTCAGAGAGGGCAGAGCAGGGAGTATTCTAGGAGCCCAGGCCCCAGGTGGGGTGGGGCACCAAACAGTCTGAGGCTCTGTCCCTCAGGCAGAGCAATCAGTAGTCTATGATCCCGAGCCCCCAAACAGGGTTGGGCACCAAACAGTCTAGGGATCAGGCAGGGGTGAGCACCAAATAGTCTAGCATCCTAGCTGTGCAGATGGTAGACCAACCCAAGCCTCCTGGCTGAAGGTGGGGAGGTTGCCACCCCAGGGTGGCAGGGTGTAGGGGGATCCAGGTCCATCCAACTCCACCGACTCCAATCCCAGGGCCCTAGCAGTGGTGGAGTGTTCCACCACTGGGTCAGCAGGGATCTGCCTGCAACACTCTGACTTGTCTTCAGGCAGCAATGCAGCTTGACTACCATTGACTATCCCTGGATGGTTTGGATGTTTTCACCACAGTCGCACAATGGGGAGTCTTTGATTTTCTACCTACCCATCAACTAGCTGCATCTTCCATGGTTTGTTCAGATGCTGTTCAATGTGGTCCAAAGACTGCATGGCAGGTCAAAACCGTTAGCACGGCTAGTTGAATAAGTAATAATGTACTTTTTTGGAACAGTAGATGAGGATCAGACACTACCATTCCCTGACCAGATCCAGAGCCATGAGGTGGTCACATGTGGTCCATAGTGGTTTTTGCAATTTCAAGCATTGTTTAGGTATGATATCCATAACCTCTCTGATGGGAAGTTCTGGCTAGTCTTTGGCAGATTTAAGTTCTGATGCTAGGGCTATATCTTGACAGATAGCTGGAGGTTCAATGTTTGCTAATACAGAAAGCAACAGCAGAAGTGTTGATTTTAAAGTTCCCCTGATGATTCACATGGTCTGATTCAGCTGCCTATCCACAAGTTGGGTGTGATAGCTTCTTGTCCACACTGGTGCACAGTACTCTGCAATTGAGTACACCAGGGCCAAGGCTGACGTTCATAGCACCAAAGCAGTTGATCCACAGCTTGTTCTCGCTAACTTTTGAATAATGATGATCCAAGTCTTACCTTTAAGGCAGTTTTCTTGAAGTGGTCATGAAAGGTCAGTGTGCAGTCAAGAATCAGACTGAGATACGTTGGTTTTGGTTTTGGGTCATAACACACAGTTTCTACACAAAACTCGACAGAGTGTTTTGTGCCATTCTGTTATCAAGGGGGAAATAGAGACTACCGGGTTGCTTGGATTTGGTCTCATCTGCTACTTTTGGAAATATTCTCCTGTTATCTTAAGATCAGATGTAGGGGTCACTTCAAGTTCTTTAAAGCTATGGGACTCAGTTATGAGTGCCAAATCATCAGCAATTTTGAGGTGGAACAAACTCGGAATGAAATGCTGTGTGTCAGGTCAACAAACACAAATATTTTGACTTGTGTCTAACCCAACTGTGACTGGAGGCCCAGAGGAGCCAGTGAGGTCACTCAGTTTGGGTGAGCTGCACAGAATGGGGCAGGCAATCCCAAAGCTGGTGGATATTCCAATACTTAAATGTACCAAGCCAGCACTAACCAGCTTCTATTATACCTCACTGGTTACTCAGAAGTCAACAACACAGTTCCCTTAAAGTAACCCAGCCTCAGGCCTACACCTAGACACCCATGTCAAATATGATGAGGATTAATGAAAATCTGATTCGTCATATAAAAAAATTCTACCAATCCCAAAGGATCCAGACACATAACCTCCCAGGTTAATTAATATCCCAGATCTTACACCAATACATGCTCACAGCCAATTCTTATTAACTAAACTAAAATATATTAAAAGAAAAGAGGGAGTGTTGATTAAAAGAACAGTATACATACAGGCATGATATAATTCTTGAGGTTCAAATTCATAGCAGAGATGGTGAGCTTTGTGGTTGCAAGGAGTTATTTTATAATTTAGTCCATAGGCTATAGTCCAGTGTCCAATATCATATTCAGGGTGTTTCAGTTTAGGGCTAAGATCTCAATCTTGTGACTCAAACTTCCCCTAATGAAGCTTGAGCTGATCTGAGATAAACAGGATCAGGACCCAAGCGTCTTTTATACAGTGTTCTAGGATCCACTTGACCATACAGTCCTGGGTAAACAATAGGCTTTTGATGAAACCTTCTGTTTCCTAAACACCACCAGTAATTAGTTACACAAATTAACATAGCGCAATTTACCCATTAGGCTTCAAAGAGACTTATAGACAATGACATCATTTCACCCAAGATTCATCTAAATGTTAATATTCCCTGTTGATCTCCAAATTAATAGTTATAGTGAAAGATAGGAACTGTCTGTTTACATGGCTAGCATCTAAAATATGCACAATTAGTATCACCTCTAATTCTCTAACAATACAGGTTTGCACTTCAAAGTTCTAGCCTATCTAGCATCGAATGGCCCTAATTAATATTCACATACTTTCTAACATGTCTTTAAAGGTTGGCTTTGGGTCATTCAGCCTGCAAGCTGCTTAACCCTTTCTGGCCATGTGTTACACTTTGTAGAAGATTCGTTGCAATTATATAACAGTGGTAGCAATAGTGATTTGCATGATTATATTTTAATTGGACAACATCATGCCAACCCAAAACAAAATATTTCATTTCCTAATGGAAAAATGAAAATTTCCTGTGGAAGCTTTTGATATTGCAGATACTACATTTTCTGTTCATCCCCCCTTTACCCCAATACCCCACATTACAATGGAAAATTCGGCACAGGCTGTAATCATTAATAAGTGACAACCAAAAAAGTTTCCCATTCAGTACTGCCTCTGCTGAGAGCAAGTCTGAGCTACCCTGTCTAAAAGGGAAGAGGCTGCTGGCTGGCTGGTGTGAGGGGACTTTGCCTTTTGGAATTGCATCTCTACATTGGGCTATCAGAACCCAGATCTATTACCTGGCTAGCATGCTGCAAAGCCCACCTATTTTCCTGGGGTTTGGGGGAAGTGTGAGTTGAAGGCTGGAAGGTTCTGCGTGCTCTATAGAGGTAGCTATTTTGTTTGCAGATAGTTATTTGCTGTGAATATTACATTGTGTAATTAGGGCCTGCAGCACTGGATGGGTGCTTAGTAAATCTTGTACAAACTGAAATAAACAAACAAGCAAACCTAGGAGGAGCCTATATTTATAAAACCTGTGATCTGGAGGAATCTTTGGGGGTGCCTGGAAGTCTCCCATTTAATATGTTCCCCAGCAGATTTAAGGGAATATTGGGTTTAGGGGAGTGGCTGAGAGGGTGAAGTCCATTGGGATACTGCTAAATTATCCTTGGAAAAAATGATTTATCCTTGGGGCTTATAAAAAAATACTTTGACAGCAACCTATTTATTTTCATTAGAAATGGACCAGGTTGTTCTGCGAGCATCTGCCGTTTGGTGCAAGGCAATTTGTGTAAGAGCTACCTATATATCCATAGACCCACCAACAGGCCTTTATTAGTCACCCCGCGCCCTCCATTTTAAATTGCTCCAGTTGAACACATTTTTATGGAATAAAAATGTAAGCTTTTTTCCTCCCACAGAGTGCAGCTTTAGATAAACTTGATTGCCAAGTTTTGTTATCTTGGGAGACAATTAATTTTTCTTAGGTTTAATTGGGAAAATGAATAGATTCTCCAGTCCCTCAAGACTCCTTCCTACACGCACATGAAGCCTTGGGACATGGAGATTTATCACAGGCTCAGGGAGAACACTTATGGGAGCCCGTTACTAAAATGCTGGCTGTGCCTCAGTGGGTATGTAACAACCACCAGAAGTTGGTTGACTTTCACCCTATCAGGTTTCATTCTACAAGTTTCATAGAAGTCAAATTAGAATTCTACAGAGAAAGCTGCTTGTGACCTTATTTTTAAATCATGACTGCATTTTATTGCTTTTCCAGTGACTTGCCAGGTACTTTACTGACAGCAGTATACAAACGGGGGGAAATATATAAGGATAGATAAAATATCCTCATACATAATTAGAATAAATGTTCTAGGTTATTCTTTATTGTCCATAAAACTTTGTGATGCTTTAACAAAAAAGCTAAGAAAATAGGCTATTTCATGTATTTCACAGAAAATAAAGTGAATGATGTATAGGAAATAAAACTTGCCAACATTTGGCATAAGGCACACTGAGTACAATGTTATCTGTCCTTATTAAGAAAAAGGATCCTGATCCTGTGTGTGTGTGTGTGTGTGTGTGTGTGTGTGTGTGTGTAAGAGAGAGAATAAAACACATGTGTGATAAAATCTTAAACACAAATGTAACTTATTAAAACATTTAGCCTCAAATATCAGTGGATGTTATTTGTGTCTATTATAATAACACTCATGGTAAAAATGTGTGTGGTATATTTCAAAACCAATCAGGTCTGTTTGCTTTCAGCTCGATGACTCACTAAACCAGATTCGAAAGCTACAGCGATCTCTGGATGAGCAGACAGAGGCAAATGACAATTTACAGATTCAGCTTAATCATTTGAAAAGCAGGTAAATGCTTTACACTTCTAATATTTTGAATCTGGGCTGGAATGTTAATACAGGAAGATCAAGTGAAGATGTACTTTCATTGATGATTTTACATCTGTCTAGTGACTGTTGCAATTGTTTGGTTCTCCCTACATTTCTGCTTCATATGAATATATTCAAACTCTTACTGTATTAATCAGTCTGGGTGAGAATGGATAAACACACAAAGAAATAGGTGCAGTGAATCAGGAAAACAGCAGGATACTCTGGGCACCGTGCTGTGGGCAGTGGGCAGCCAGGGCCGGCTCTAGGTACCAGCAAAACAAGCACGTCATGCCGCCCCTAGAAATGTTCTTGACACACAGAGGGGGAGTGCCTCCTGTGCTCCTCCTAAGTAGGATAAAAAATATGCTTCACTCTGGCCTTCCCTTCTTCCCACAGCTCCCCCTCCCACTACAGTGAGTAGGGTTCTAGCTCTCATTGCCAGGGATAAATTACTCCACTCAGGATATGAAGGGACTGCAAGTGTGACTGATCCCTGTGTGAGGGTGCATCGCGTAGTATGGGAAAGTCTCCCTGTACCTCTCCTATACCCTTGTGCACCCACATGTGAGTCTGTGTGCATTTATGTAAGTGTTGAGCATTCTTGTGTGACTGGAAATAGTGAACAGTAAGGAAAAAATCAATTCAGACTGTTTCTAGTAGACTATGAATCCAACACTCTAGAATGGAACCTGCCATTCTTGCAAAGATTACAGGAGCATACTCAATATTTTCAATGTTTATTTAATTATCCAATAGCACAGATAATATCCAAAGAAAATGTACAACTGACCCACTTTTTTTCTGGGGGAAATATATGATGCTCCATTAATTGTGTTACTAAAGAGGCTACTTTAAAGTACACACTGGAAACACAATGATTGGTATAAATATGGATGTCAAACTGAAGCTGGAACATTCAAATATGTATATATTGCACTTTTGTTTCCTCCCATGACTGAAAAATATACATATTGTGAAAACACATCTAACCCACCCATATAATGCATTAATATTTATAAATCATCTCACCTGAGATTGAATGCTTATCTTGGTTGACAGTGAATGTTTGTTCCATATTATGCAAGAGGCTGAGAAGCCAACTTATATTTCAGAAAGTAGTATTTTTTTAATATATTAAAAGATTTTTCCTTTTTTTGTTTCTGCTGGCTAGCATGGTGGGTTTTTTGTTAAGCGTTACAGCTGAAAGACAGATTACAGCTATTTGCTTGCTCACCCTAGACTAATTCTGAGCCTACCTTATGTCGTCACTTACACCTCTACAAAATGAGTGCAAAACACTTCATGTGTACTCATTCTGCACTTATATAAATGACAGCCCAAGATGCAAAGTACTGGAGAATTAGCCTTACAAGTGATCAATCAGGGATGCTAGGACTCTGGTGTACTTTGGGAAAGGTAGCATTCAGTCATATTTTCTCATGATATATTTTAAAATATGCAAAGTTGGATATATTTTGAACCCACTCGCATGTCATGGGTTCAAGATTTCCCTGCGTAACCATGTTGATTCAGGTCAGTCTTCCATTGGGTGTTTATTCCTTGCTGAAGTGACTTAGAAACCAAACCATTTTAAATCTTTTCCTTCCCCTCCTACCTTTGGATAAAAACAACCTCTAAGTGTCTGATCAGACTGTACCACTTAAAGTTACCCTGAGGGTAAACTGTGGATAAAGAGATTGAGGAATGTATGTGTAGGGGCTTTTGAGTTCTAAAGGTAACATAGTAGAGTACTAGGGATATATGTCATAGTTACGGGGCTAGCTGCACTTTTGTCCCCTTTCTGGTATCTGAGTGCACCCCCACAAGTGGCAGTCCCTGTGCCTTTACAATCCTGGGGTAGAATTTCAGATTTTTCACACTCTTGGGATGTAATAAATACCCAGATCCAAGTCTATCTGTGTCAACTGCTTTTCAACATGCTCGCCCAACTCTACAATTGGGTTTCTTTCCTATGACTGGGGATATAGGGTAAGATTCACAAAGAGATTTAAGTGTTGCAGTGCTGACCACCTAACTTCTGGGTGCCTAGAAACAGCACAGAAATCCACAAAGTCTGAGTTAGGTATAGGCTCCCTATACAGTGAATGGGGAGGAGATAAACACCTAAGAATGGAATCCACAAAAGCCTGCAAGCTAGACAGGGAGTTGCCTAAAACAGCCAAAGAGAGATGCCAATGATGGGTGTGTCCTAAACCCTACTCCCTCATGGAGATTGATGACCAAGTCCAGACTGCAGGGAGGTACCTCTCTCTGCTAGCAATCCATGAATGGGAACCCCAGGTAGATTAGGTGCCTAAACCACTTCTTGAGGGACTGGGTTAAGTGCCTACCTCACTTCACACAAATTGGGGGCAGGAGGAGGAGGAGCCCACTTTATAACTCTTAGCCTAGTGGTTAGCGCACTTGCCTGGGATGTGGGAAATCCAAGTTCAATCCCCGTCCCCCACCAGAGGCAGGGAGACGATTTGAACAGAATCTCTCCTACCCCTGAAGAGAATGCTTTAACCACTGAGCTATGGGATATTCTGATGTGGGGGGTTCCCTCAATCTCTCCTGTTGAAGCTGTTTTACTGTGGGTTAAATACCAGTGATTGGAGCAGAAGGACTGGACCTGGGGTCTCCCACCTGGACCCAGGTAAAGGAAAGTGGATATCATGGGTAAGAGTGACCTTGAGGAGATAATTGGTCTTATGTATATAGGTAATGGGGCCCTGAACACTGTGAAGTAGTAAGAGAAAGCTACATAGCATAAGGCTCAAACAGAAATTGTATGAGATTAAAAAGACTATTAAGAAGTAGATGGCCTGAAAAATGAGACTAGAAGACTCTCTGATGATGTTGCAAGATTACCCAGACATGACATAACCCAAAGAATAATGATTTAGCAGTTTACAGTGGGGCATAGAAAGGAATCCAATCTAACTTTTCATCCCTACCCAGAGACTTTCAAAGCCGAGTGACTAGTGAGCCTGAAATGACTTCATATATTGTGGTTATAGAGAACAGCAAGATAACTACCCCGCTATAGAGATAGAAGATTATTGTTAACTCATAGTGAATTAGTAAGAAAGAAAGTGTTCTGTATTCATATCCTGACAAGGAGATCTATCAAGCTGCAGAATGATATCCCTTGGGAAGTGGTGCACATCCCATCACTTGAGAACAAGAGTTGGAATGGACTAACCAGTTCATCAAATCTATAGGGAACTATGTGCTGTAGGAAACCATCCTGCATTGTCAGAGAGGTCAACGTAATAGGTTTATTGCATCATGCCTTAATTCCATGAAAATTGTTTGACCAAGTTGAAAAACATTTTGTAATGTTTCCAAAGCACTTCAAAATTTGGTTCCACTAGGCTGCCTTATACTACAATGGCAAATTTTAATGGGATTTTTATGGATCATCTCCATAAAAACCTGAGTGCTTGCTTTAAAATGCCAGGTCATCTCAACAAACATGATAGTATGTTCTTGACAGAGATCGATGTACAGCACACTAGACTGTGAAAGGTCAAGGAAATAGCATTGTGTCATGGTAATATAAACATTTTTTATTACACAATAAAATCAACAGCTACTCTTTTCTTTTTAACACTATGTCTGTATGTTATAGCTTTACCACGGAAATCCAAATATTACAGCTCTTCCAAGCTTTAAGCCTTATTAACATTACCTGTTTTTGTTAAGGAGACAATAAGTAATGCACAAAATCACGAGAAAACACTTCTCAAGGTTTAAAGTCCCTTTAAGAATTCTATTTCTAAATACTGCTGCAGGAATTTGGCCATACAATACTGACCAGCAGAGTCAGCTGGCCATTAGGTACTTATAGCAATGTCCCTCCTGTCAGCCACACTCTAGAAACTAGGTAGTATTAGTAAAGTGACTATAGTACTACAGTACCACCTGCTGCCACCAGGATTCCCCTGTTTGAGTTGGTGCTGGTCTACACTAGCCCCCAAGTTCGAAGTAAGATACGCGACTTCAGCTATGTGAATAACATAGCTGAAGTCGAAGTATCTTATTTCGAACTTAAAAGTACTTACCACTGGTCCACACAGCGGCATGCAGGCTCCCCCGTCGACTCCGCCTGCTCCGTTCGCAGAGCAGGATTACCGGCGTCAACGGGGGAGCACTTCCTGGTTCGATTTATCGCATCTAGACAAGACGCAATAAATCGAACCCAGAAGATCGATCCAAAGCCTCCGACGCAGCGGGTAAGTGTAGACTAGCCCTAAATGGATTTAATAAGAAGATATTGGAGCACCGATACTCTTAAACAGAAAGAAGTTCCTTGGGGGTGGCCTCGTGATTTCAGCCACTGAAGAACTGCAGATATTGAAGAAGCTCTAGCTCAGCTAGGAGCCACCTTGTGGCCACAGATGGTTCTGTGAAACAGCTGCACAATTGATACTGCAGTTTCTATAGTGGGTTTGAAATCTGGGTCATTGTTGGAGTGGCTTAATTCTACCAGCCCCAAATTACCAACTGTGTACCAACAAGACTTTAAATCTTTTAATCTTTGAGACAGAGTCTTATCTGTTGAGCACTATTCACTTAATACGGGTGAATAATAAAGGACAATGCAAAAGGAATCATTCTTAAAAGCTCCTTTTTTCAAAGCAGTTGTGTGAAATATTTTAGTTATAGCTTTTCCCTTTTTTCTTAAATATTTGTATGAAAAAACAATAGTTGTTTCTGCTGCTGCTTCTTATTCCTTGTATAAAGACATAAAGAAGTAACTTAGGGTAGGTCTATACTTACGCGTCCGGTCGGAGGCGCGGGATCGATGTTCTGGGTTCAATTTATCGCGTCTTGTCTAGACGCGATAAATCGAACCAGGAAGTGCTCCGCCGTCGACGCTGGTAATCCAGCTCGACGAACGGAGTAGGCGGAGTCGACGGGGGAGCCTGCGCGCCGCGTGTGGACCCCGGGTAAGTGCTTTTTCATTCGAACTAAGATAGTTCGACTTCAGCTACGTTATTCACGTAGCTGAAGTCGCGTATCTTAGTTCGAATTTCGGGGCTAGTGTAGACCAGCCCTTATTCTATGTTGCGATAACCTTACTGGACTACTGTAGAGATTGTGGTGATGATATCACAAGAGGGGTTTAGAACTTCAGGAAGGGGAATAACAGGAAATGATGAGCATTTTAAATGACAAGATATAATGTTCTACTTTAAATAATGGTTTTTTTAAAGTTTCCCATGATACCTCTTCTGCTCTTTAGAGCAAGTTAATCCTTTTTTGCACCAAGAGATGAATTCTTAAAGTGATGCCCATTTCTGGCAGTAGATGTACAGAAAAATATGGAGTACAGAAACAAGCTCTGAAGACTATATTGACTTACATGAATAAGTTCATATATGTCCTGACATACAGTGTATCTAGAAATCTCAGGTAATATATGTAACTTTCACAGCACACTAAATCACTTAATTGACAATTTCCCATCTCTCTTCATTCATACTCTTAAATTCCATAACTTTAAATAAAACAACTGCACTATTACTAATAAAGCTTTTAAGATATTAGTTGACCAGTATCATGCCCATGAACTGTGGGAACTTTTGCATGAATTGCTATGTGCTTACAACTCAGGTATTATGTAAGAGTACTTCAAGTGCAGCCATCTGTAAATATAACCGTTTTTTTTTCCAATTGAAATGTTATTCCCTTACTGTCAACAAGCCTGTAATTTTTCCCATGGTCTTTCAGCTGAAACTGTGCTGTTGTTGCCCTACAGTAGGTCAATTAAATATTACTAGTCCTTTAACACTCAGTTGACAGCACTGGGAAAATAATATTACAACAAAGAAACAACCTGTTTAAAATAAATCTGAAACAATGCTATCCTTTACTGAACAGAATACCATATTGAATCTATGGCTTTTTCTTTTTTCCTCAAGGGAAGCCAATTGACCTACTGTTATACATTACAAAACGAGAATATTAAAGCACCCCCAAGAGCATGTTGAGGCAACCTATCACTTGTTTTCTCTATTTCATTGTTTCCTGTGATGTTGACAATGCAACTAGTACTTTGGGAGACCCATATCCAGGCATAGGCTTGGAGTGATAGGAATTATTCATTCTTGCCGCAGTTAGTAATGGTTGAAAGAGGAAAGAATGATTTAGACATTTTTGTTTGTAGCCATATTGGTCTCCCTTCATGGGATCCCAGAGCCCAGGCTCCAACCTGTGCCCAAACATCTAACCCACAATTAAACATCCCCGTATCCCGAGCCCCACAAGCCTGACTCAGTTGACATGGGCCAGCTGCCGGTGTTCAATGGCAACATAGACATACCCTCTGAGTAACTTTTCCAGACCTGAAGAAGAGCTCTGGGTAGCCCACAAGCTTGTTTCTTTCACCAACAGAAGTTGGTCCAATGAAAGATACTACCTCCATCCCATCTTGTCTCTCTAGGCATTTTTTTTTGTTTTGATTAGGTCTTTTAATTTCTGTTGTTGGGATTTATTTTTTTAGAATAGTTCTGTTTTATTTTATGAACACTTAAGTGACAACTGTCAATCTATTAGACTGAAGAATTTAAAAAATAGGTTGACTCTGTTTTACAAAAGATTTTCTTGGATTTTGAGAATCCTGTCTGTGCAGTATATACTTGGTTAGCATATTTCTGCTTGGCTTTTGCAATGTAGACTAAGAAAAGGGCGGGCTTTCTATAGCCAAAATGAATATGTCCTCACCATTCAGTATGATAGCCCTTTGAGTAACTGCTCCTTAATGTAAGGGGCTTAAAACTTAAACAACTGGGTTTGTGGACAGGCTCAACTGGCAGTGTGGCAAATGTAAGTGTTCTAAGGTTGACATGCTTTGTGATGCTACACCTGTCAAGGAGAATAATCAACATCAGGAAGTGTCTCTCAATGATAAAGATCTTTCTTGGTGTTCCAAGTGCTGTCAGATCTTCCTATTAAGGATGGCACTAGAGAGAGTCTGGACTGCCAAAGTGCCACATACAGCTGACAGCTCCCACAGAGCTGCTATAGGTCACCTAAAAGCCCTCCCTTCCTTTCAAATTGTTGGCTCAAAAGGATCAACTAACACACAATGATGTCAAAAAGAAAGAAGTGAATGTTTGGGGGTTTTAGAGTATATATACATTGTCTATTGTAGCCGCCTTTTTTAAAGGAGCTTCAAATTTTTTTAAGTGATTTGTGCTAACCCTTTGGCTTCTGGCTCTGCACTGAGTTTTTACCATAAACTTCTAATGAAAATCTACTGAGATTCTGGAGAATAGGATATAAGCTCAGCATCATAGTTGGTATATTTCTACATGGTCCCCTTGATAGGACACTTAACTGAGATTCAGGAGGCCTTGATTCTCTTCTTGGCTCTGCCACTGACCTTGGACGAGTCACTTCACTTCTATTTCTCATTTTTTTCACCCTCACAGCTTCTATCTGTTGTCTGATTTAGATTCTAAACTCTTTGGGGCAAGAACTGTCCATGCGTTTTTACAACACTTAGAGCAATGGACCCTAATTTCAGCTGTGGCCTCGGGTTGCTTCTGTGGTAAAAATAACAATAATTAATATCAAATTTGATTGATTCAGGGAATTAAACAAAAACAAACAACCCCAAAAATACCCACCCCACCCCTCTGGCAGTGTGAGAGGACTGCTCCAAGGTAAATTCTAGAGTTAATCAGCCCTACACCAAGTCTGAAATCACAGCTTGAGTTTGAAAATAATTCAATATTCATATGAGTGTTATTCAGATACCTCAGTGATGGGTGTATAAGAAACTAAATGAAATTGAATAGAAAAGGGTAAAATAGGTATAACTTAAAGATGTTTACACATTCATTCACTTTCACTTACTGGAAACATACCCTTCTCCTCTGCTTCATTGTTGTTTTCCTCGACATATTTTCTGCCTTCCTATTGTACTCTTTCTAATTATCCCTTAACTTTGCATTAAAACCTTACTTAATGCCCCCTAAGGTATCTGAGCTTTGGTTAGCTGGGAGATTTAGTTATGTGCATGGAATTATACTGTGTGTAGATAACCCTGGTATTTTCATCCTATCCCAGGAGGAGGAGGATGAACGGGAACTTGACATAATTGACTGCTTAACTCCCATGTTGCACTGCATTTTGTTATCTGAGACTTTAGAAGTCCTCCAAAACCTTCCAGTAAACCTGTCTCTATTCTACTAAATTTTCTTTGTCTCTATAATATAACATATAGTGTCTTGCATTTAAGAATTGCTTTGAAAATGTAGGGCCTGGTAAAAGCTGGTGCAATACTATTGACTTCAGTGAAGTTGTATCTGCTTGTGCCAATGGAGGATAGCCCATTTTTCAATTAATATATTATTTTTTTAATGTGATCATACAGTAGCTAATCTGTCTTACTCAATTTGTCAGTGTTGTTGTGGCTGTTTCATTAATAATTTAAAAACGGTATTGCTTGTTAGCTTTGAGAGTTTGAAAAGGAAAAGCAATGAATGCTCTGGATAATTCCAGAATGTGTACATGCTGATAGTTGCTGCTGCTAATAACAATTTCAGAACATTGCTTATAAATGTGAATTTAAATGTCAGAATACTTATATAAAATATTAGTTGTGAATATGTATGTTTACATTGTGAACTATATCTGTTTCCACAAACTAGTTATCAGAGGAAAAGCAGGTATGGGGAGTTATTGTGATGAGGTACTTTTAAAAATTGCCTGGATTTGCAAGGAAATGAGGCCTTACTTGGGGTTTGCTTGCTACAAATACTTCTCATTTCTTCATCTGTACTATGCAGTGAATTATTAGAAGCATAAGAATGTATTATGGAAATATGCTGTCTTGGGAAAATCTGCTTTGCCTAATCAAGGCTACCAACTGTATAGAGCTGTTTTTCATGTACAATCTATAATGTAGGTGTTGAAAAGTTGCACATTCTCGATCAATATATAATAAAAGGATTTATGAATGCATTTGTATAAGATCTTAATGTAACACTGTTAATGACTGTGGTGGTATTGTAAACGTATTCCCGAAGGATTTTAAAAAAAATCATTGCAGTTGTGATTATAATCATGGCTAGGTGAAGCACATCAGATAAAATAAGTACTCTTCTGAATCATTGCCCAAAACTCCAACCATTTTTAGTTTTTGAAATGTTCAGCTGTGGGGTGCCTTCAGAATGCTATCCTCACCCTTCTATCCCTCCCCCATTAGTTAACATGTGGTACATCTTGGAAGGGGACACTACAGCCTCTCTCACTACGTACCTCTCTCAAATGCAAATTTGCCTCCTCAGGGGGCAAAAAAGTTGGTGCCCTCTCTTATAGTGTTGATAGGGCCTCAATGCTGGTAGGATCACTGCTGCCTATTCCTGTTTCATATGGCAGACAGCTGGTTCATCTCCTCTCTAATGACTTTGTGCAGTTGAAATAGGGTACTTTGCCATTGATATTGTCTTTTTCTTAAAACAATTAAACAGTTATCTAAATACAGATATTCAGATCAGAGCCTGATCCAAAGCCTTTTGAAATCAATGGAAAGACTGTCATTGTTTCCTTTAAGCTTTGGGTTGGACACTTGAGCACCAAAATGCGTTTTCTAGAATCCAAATAGTAGTTGTCTATCCTGTTTAGACACTCTTCGAAAATTGGACTCTCCACAGCCAACCTGAGTTGGCTTCAGCATTAACAGTGCTACTACTTGTGACAATATGCACTAACAGTGTATACTATGAGGAGAGACTTCCTTTTTGTGTTCACTTAAAGTGTTAGCTTTAAATATAAACTGCATTACGGATTCAATTTTGAACTGTTATGTTTGCCTTATTTATTTTGAAATTTTATAGTGAAAAGCCAGTTCCCTATGTCTCCTATAACAAGCAGTTTGAAAATGCAATGTCATGCAATTCTACATTACAATTTTATTCAGTGTTTTTAATTTGACATAAAATACCATTTTGTTAGCAAAACCAAAAGATATTTGTAAAACATCATTTACAAGCAACACGCTATTGAAATGTGGCATCTGCTTTACTTAAATAAACTTGTCTGCATTTTTACTTCCAAATTGTGATATAGATAGATAGATACAATATATTCCATACTAAGAAGTAAGAAAAAAAAAAAAGTATAACACAATCATTATAGCCTGAGTTTATAGTTGTAAATGGAATGGCATACCAAATGGAAATATGTCTGTTTCCAGACCATGAACCTAATACATTGACTGATCAGTACAAGAGGGCCTAATTCTATTGGGGTGCCAAGCTTCTAGTGATTCCAGTAAGAATGGATAAGACTCAGTAGCCCACAGACTCAGTGTTCCTGTATTAAGTCTTTGCTATATTTTTCCATGTGATATAACCCTGTTAACTTGATTTAAACAATAAAGAAATAAACCTGTTAAAAGATTAGATTTACTCTTCACCAACCCATTGAGGAGGTCTTCTCTGTAATAGAAACTAGGTCATGTATTACATATATCAACAGTTTTTAATACTTTATAGTTCTTTAATATCTCCAATTTACTCTTATTCACAGGGAATGACAACAATGGTGGCTAACCATTTTTCCATTCAATGAGGTCAAGCACATCATAAATACATTACTCTCATCTTTTGAGAGTTTGCTTCATGGTCCTGTTGCTCTTATGGCATCTCAGCAAGGTCAGCCAGTGGGCTGCATATCTCTCCAGGCATTTTATCTCACTTTAGAAAGGATAATTATGATAAATCATCCAGAAACCCCTGCATTCCCAATTTCTCATTAGGTCTCCATTCTGCCAGCAGGCTTGACAATTTTATAATAACCAATTGTGTGTCACGGGGGGTGGGGGGGCGGGGGGGAGAGAGAGTATTATTCTTTCTTTTACCTCAGGGTCACAGCCCATGAAATACACCTGTGAGCACCCTTTGAATCATGCTTCATCAGTGGGATATCTCTATTAAGTTAAGATGACTTAGTGATATCACTTGGTCTATTAACACTATTGATATATTGCTGTACCTATATTCTTACAGACTGTTGCTTTTAAATACAGAACTGCAAAAATAGAAAAAACACCATATGAAATTTATAAACTTTTAATATGAACAGTAATTAAAATGCCCATGTTTTAGCCATTTTAATGGATAAGTTTAGAACTGTACACCTTCTTAACACTAAGCCTCTTAATTAATGATCAGATTCTTGTTTCCCAGTCCAAACACATATGTAGGTAAAGTATAATTGTTTTGATGACTTTGGGTTATATTTCAAAAGTAGCCTTTACATTTTCATGGTCAAGAAATTGGGTTTGCATTCTGAAATCAGAGATTTGGGGAACACAAATTTAGAGGCCCCATTCAGGGCCCATGTAAAACTGATCTGTCTTTATAGCTATAGCTAGCTCTGTCTTCATAGGGCATCTTCTATGAACATCAAAGAAGGTGGCATTTGAGATTGTAAGCTCCAAGTCTGATAAGCTACTTTATATATATATATATATATATATATATATATATATATATATATATATATATATATATATATATATATAAGTGAACTGCATTTTTCCAGTTTTAAAAGGAAAATATACGATTAATTTTTTTTTTGAAAAAAACAAAAAACTGAATATTTTCAGTGAAACTGAAAATATTTTCGTGAAAATTTCAGTTTTGTCACAAAGCTATTTCTGCCAAAACAACTTTTGATGGTACATTTTTGACCACTTATGTTGAATATGTCTTGTTTTATTATATATATGTTTTGGCACAAATAGCTTTGTGACAAAACTGAAATTTTCACAATAATATTTTCAATTTCACTGAAAATATTCAGTTTTTTGTTGAAATTAAAAAAAAATCTTTTAAAACTGGAAAAATGCAGTTCACTTTTTTGCTGAAAAACAACAAAGATGAGATTTGGTTTTTGAGAACCCCAAAATATTTAGTTTTTCTACAAAAACCTGAAAACAGTGATGACAATTCTGGATTACTCCTTGCCAACCTGACACACGCCTTGTTGAAATTTTCCAGAGATGGGGGTGGAATTCCTAATCAGCTGTATTGTGCCCTTCATTTTCAAACCAGGTAAAAATAAACACCTGTATGTCTCCACAACTTTTTCTACACCAGTCAATATGTGTGATGACAAGTAGGTGTATTTCCCCCTATATTGGCCCCAATCCTCTGAACATTTCCCTTGTTTTCATAGATACCTTTGTATGCTGAAGTCCCACTTGCATGCATAATTTTGGAGAAATATTTGATGGGCAACTTTTGTTCTAAAAATCTTGGCTAAGAAAAGTTCAATTTCTTATAAATGTGTGTTACAGTAGGAATATAATATCTCATTTTCCAGAAGCTGATCTCCATAGGGAAGCAGAGTGATGGTAAAATGGAGGTATGTGATTGCACTTTGGTAGCATTGCAAGGGAAAATTACAGACACATTTGAACCCCCTCCTTAAAATGTTTGACAATAGAGCTGGAACAGTGAAATAGGAAACCGAAGACTGAGTCAGTTTTATATATTCATAGATTCCAAGGCCAGAAGGGACGGTTATGATCATCTAGTCTGACCTCCTGTATAACACAAGCCATAGCTTATATGTGCACTGTTTCCCTTTGCTCATGCAACCAGGCTGTCAGTGCAGGTTTCTAGTTGATTAAATAACATGAGAGCAGAAAAGATTATTACATTTAGATGGCATTGAGTGGTTTGTCCTTCAAAGTTTCCTGAATTTCAAGGCAAGGAAAGAGAGATTGGAGGAGAATTTTTAATTGAATTTTCTTGATCCTTAAACGATAAAGTTCTCTTTGGGGGATGGGCATAGGTTCAGGTGAAATGTGGAGTGGGGTTTTTTATTTTATATTTTCACAAACCAGTTCATCTGCACCTCATCATTCACAGCCATGGATGTATGAATACAAAGTGGCTCAAACATCCCAAAAAACAAAAACCTCAGCAAATATGAGCACCCCCCTTGCTCATTACTTTACCAGTCATCTTTTATGACAAACTTCTTCCCAGTTTTAATGCATCAGTTGGCTGCAAAGGGAGCATTTAAGGAAATCTCCACACTGTTGCCTGAGTCCTTCATGTCACAAAGGAATTAAAATAAAAATTAGATTGAATCAAGACTCATGAATGAATAATCAGATTGTACATTAAATCTTAATTACTTTTTCTGAAATATAACCAAATAATTCAGAATCATTGTTGCAGTGAGGTAGTACTTACATTAGCACGACTGAAGCCAGTAATTGGAATATTTCATAAAATACTTCTAGCATGGTCAACATCCACCTTTTTTAGCCCTTTATTATTCCTTCATCTTTTATGTATGAAAGTTCTTCATATTTGTTTATATGAAAGTTGTGTGGGGAAAAACACTTAGATTTTCTTTACAAGTTTTATCTCTCTGTATGATATTCATCTTTGTGTAGGCAGGTCAGCTATTGTGCAGTTTTGTGACCTGATTTTCTCTAAGATGAAATGCACCTCATAGCAAGAGAATGAGAAGGTGATAGTTTCTGAACATATTTTCACTTCTCTTCCAAGTCTGGAAATATCTAATGGACTTGATCCTGAAAGGTATGAGTGGGCTATACTTCTGTTGATTTCAGAGGGTACTTAGCAGCTGTAGAAGGGGTAATCTGCGGGTTTACTGTCACAGGATACAAGTAGCTTGATCTGCAGTAATATCCCATATGGACATTGCTTCAGTGCACTAAACATTTCCTAGTATACTCCTGTTTCAAACAGCAATACATCAAAGTGCTAAGGAGCTTTTAGTGCACTGTAGCAAGATCCTCATGGCAAGTTACTGCACATCAAGCTAGTGCATTGTAGATTCATATCCTGGCTTGCTGCACACTAAGGCTATGTACACACTACAGCTTAAATCAGCATAAATTATAAGCCACCCCAGCGACGTAAATTACACCAACCTAAGCGCCAGTGTGGACAGCGCTATGTCTCTCTGACAGAGCTACCGCCACTTGTGGGGGCTGGAGTAATTAAGTCAATGGCAGAGCTCTCTCCTGTTGGCTTAGAGCATCTGTACTAGAAGCGCTAGTGCAACTCCACTACTATAAACTCTGTAGTATAGCCATAGTCTAGCTCACCATATAGACAAGCCCTGCATCTCATGGGATAAAAAGCTAAATGAAGAACAGCCATGTGGAAATGGGGATGGTGTACAATATATTACAACATTCTGAAACTCTTGTTTAAACATAATTCTTAGAAGTTCAGAGTAGCTCACGTTTACTGTAACTAAACATCAATGCACAAATCAAGCCACCCTTGTATCTGCTTACTGATAGTTTCCTTTCACCATACATTTGGCCACGTTTCTGTTTGGGCCCATTTTTCAACATCCATACTCATGCTGAGTAATACTTTACTATTTGAGTAGCACCACTGAGTTAAAGGGGGTACTTTCTTGTTCTGGTACTACCCAGCTTGAATAAGATTGAATAGGACTCAAATCTGCCAAAGACATTTTATATTTACCTCCTAGAAGAATGAGTGTGTGGTGGTAGAAATAGGCAGTCAAGGTTAATACATTTTATGTATAGCCACTTTAGAAGTTATAAAAGGAGATAAGCAATGTGGTTCTTGTCGGTGGCACAGATCAGAAAGCCCACTTAAAGTCAATAATGGTAATGAACTCCAGCCATGGAAAATTATCACTAATATTTTCAACTAAGATTATTTTCATCAGCACTGGTTATATTACAAAGCACCTGGCAAATTATGATATTTGCAGAAAATAGACATTTCATCACTTTCAACATTTTCTACAAACTCTTCTCTTCCATAAATTGAAGTCAGTGGGGCTACTTGTGTGAAGAAATGTGTGTATGAGTAAGCAACTCATAATTTGGCCCTCAAGAAAAGCAATGACTGTGAATAAGGCTATAACATTTACTTCCTTCCATGTGTTTTTGTTTGGTCCACAGGATAAGCATATTTGGTTTAACTCTTGTTTTATTAGTAATTTTTTTCTAAACTTAAGGACATATTCTGATACGTTTTCTCCCTTGGAATAGTATCCACTCCACGAATGGTGCCATTGAAACCAACAGGAGTACTTGTGGAGTTAGATGTTGCCCTGCATTAATAAGAGTATCAAAATCAGTGCCCTAGTGATTATTAGCTGGCTAAATTCTGGGGACCAGATTCCGTTATCCTTATCTGTGTTGTGTATTTCATTTCTCTACAGGTACATTACTCTAATTTATTTTAATTAAACTGCTCAACATGAATGAGTGGGTAAGAATGTAGCCCTCATAGATTTCATGTCAGAAGTAGGTCTTGAGGAGGGATTTACTAGAGTACTTTATTATGCATTCTTAATTCTTATGCTGCAAAATGTGTCTAAGTATGATGCAGCTACAAATGGAAAGTCTTAGTAGGCTAATAGTTATCTGACGATTAAAAATTGAATTTTTAATGTTACTTTTAACGCTATTGTCATCACATCTGTCAAGCACAATATAGAACCCTGGCCGTACAACTTGCTTACATTGTCAAATGTAAGTACAAATGTATTGATCCAATCAAAGGTGATTTTCTTGCCACCCAGCTGATGTACAATGTTTATTTGCATTTATTAAAATATGCTATAATCTTTATTGATACATGACTGAATCATTAATTAAAAGGAAAAGTTAATTGTTACCAGGCAAAAGGCACTTTTTGATAAATGCCGTTTTTAAATGTGCACATGCTGCAGCAGACACTGATGATCCAAAATAGATACTCTAAGTACACCAATGTAAATATTACTTATCAACATTATTGGGATATTACTGGTGTGATCCTGCACTCCTTTCTCAGGCAGAATTCCTGCTGTCTGCAGTGAGAAGTCTGCCTAAGAAAGGAGTGCAGAATTGTGTCCTAAGACTGCTTGGGAAAACAAAAATCATCAACAACAAATGCAAACACTTCTTATTTTATATAACACATTAATGCAATTTGCAATGTGTGTGTGTGTGTGTGTGTTTGTTTCCTCTTTTCCCTCAGAGTGTTTGAGACTTTTCTTCATCTCTAAAGAAAAGGAATTATTTTACTCAGCCTTATTAGAGACTCTGTGCATAATTTACCTATTAAAAATGCCGGGGGAAAACCATTATCAACCTTGTTGCTCTTGTATAACTTGTATCAAGATAATAAAACCCAGAACTCAATTTTACCTAGCACTATTTCTTGTAGTTACATTAAACTCTTTGCCTTAAGTCAACTGATCTTAAGAGGATTTATAAAGGACATTCATAAGCAATCAATGATGAAGCAATTCTCAAATGGTGCAATAGTTTAGTTTTTCTTTTTCTTTTATTGACATAACTCCATATAGGACTTTCAACAATGTTTATTATGCACATGTACATTTTCAGACAGTATAATTAATACTTTTTTCTTTCTCTGCTGCTATAGCAGAAAATGTATATGAAAAAAACATGAGTTTATTTAATTTGTATTCAAATGAGAAGTGAAAAAATCTTGCAAATACCCATGCAAATATTTATTTTCTCATGAAGGCTTGTCCCTTAAGTGTTCTCACAGCCATCTTAAGCCTCTGATTTCCCTTTCCCTCTGTGTATGTGTATGTATTAAAAAAAAATTAGTCTTCCAATCAAGAACAAGAAAATACCATGTGACCAATCACACAATTTGAATAATAACAACAGTGAAATGTTATTCACATGGTGAATTGGAAAGACACAGTCAAAGTAAATAGTTCCAGAACAATCTGTGTGGTAAAATACATTCTCATGACGTGTTCATTAAACTATTGTAAATAACAAGCCAATTTGTAAACATCAGTCTATTTGCAGATAATTTGGAATAGCAAAAACTGATAATTTTTCTCCAGTTATTAGCTACACATTGTTTATCCAGCTCTTCTGTTGAATAACACAGAATCCATACGTTCTTTTGATTATTATTTGGGATTTTTTCAATTACTTTGTTTCATTTGGAATTCTCTGTGCATATCTAATTGTACACCCACGTTCTACACTTTTTGCAGATACATTTTGGGTCACACTATCTGTTGAGATTATGAGGGTGTAATCATACCATACATCCCAGATTGGCTGTGCTTCTGCAAATGTGCACTATGAATATCTATATTTCTCACTGCAAATACAATTGAAAAAATGTCTGTTTAGAAATCTAATTTTAATTTTAGAATGTAGACACACTTTCTCTACAAACTACTCTGAATATTTGGTGCCAGGTTTGCTCTATATTAATAATTGTCCAGTGTCAGGTTAGCTCTATATTAGTAATTGCCATAAACTATGATAAATATTTCAGACTTATGAAAAATAAGTTGCTGCTTAAAATCATCTAAACCAATACTGCTATTATATTGTGACTGCATTCTTAACACTAACCCCTTTCAAAAGAAACATAGTCAGACTTTGATTTCCATAGCACAGTGTGCATAATTGATATGCAGAGATTTTTAGATTCATGCCGAAAGATACTTGACTGACTGTATACACTTTCTTAATGTAAATTTGTAACTCCAACGAGCTGTATTTTTTTCACTACCATTTAGGTTCCAACAATACTTAATTTGTAATGATAGAGGTGTTGTGGCTCAAGCAATTCTTTAATTTCATAATTGACGTGGCAAACCTAGAGGTGCCAGGGCTCATCTCTGGCAAACCCTGTCACAAATTAAGCACTTGGCTCCATCTAGAAAAACACGTATATACATATTTTATCCACGTGTATAAATGCTGCATTGGATTAGCTCTTCGTTCTTCAGAAAAGAACTTTTTTTCCAACAGCATTTAACATATGCAATCTTAACAACAACAAAAAAAAGGTTTTGTGTTGACTAAAATGGAAGCATCTTTCAGACATAGTTAATACTGCATGGCTACATTGATGATTTCATGCTGTTCTTAACAGGTGAAAATGTGCTCATTTTGTATATGTCAGTGGTTTTCAACCTTTTTTCATTTGTGGACCCCTAAAAATTTCAAATTGAGGTGTGGATCCCTTTGGAAATTTTAGACATAGTCTGCAGACCCCCAGGGGTCCACGGACCACAGTTGAAGACCTCTGGTATATGCCATTTGTTGGGCTACTTCTTTCCCTACTTCTTTGCTGGTTCAATATTTTGATTCAACATTTCAACTCTTCCTCCATTTAACTTCTCACTTGGATAGGCAAATAATACATTTTAGCCATTTGAGTCTGATTTTTGTTAAGTTTGAGAGCACAAAAAAAAGGTTTTATTAATGTGAAATGTAAGTGTATGTGATAGTGTGAGAAAATTGTGTCAAAGCCATTGCCTATGGAAATATATCGCAGGCCTGAATAGTGTAAATGTTTTGAAAAATTTGGCCCTTCCACAGTTCTATAAGAAATTATAATCTTTCTTGGAGATTGTCCCTTTAAATTATGCTCTTTACTAGCATAAACATATTGGAAAATCCCCATCCTCAAGACACAAATGAAAATTTAAAGAAATTATAAACACTTTGGATTATTTTTATTTTATACTGTTTGGCTTTTATATATGAATGTGATTTTTCTCCACTGGTATCTCCCTATGAAACACCAACTGCAATAATCATTTTCTCCTATTATGCCTCCATTTTCTGTTTTTGCCACATCTGTGATTTTTAGAGTGGGTTGATTGCTATAACTAGCTATATTTTCAAAGGTAATTATAAACTAGATACTTGCTGATTGTGTGATGTTTAAGTCAAACAGCAGTTTGTCCTCCTATATATTACTATAGTCTCAGCTACCCCAATAATTGCTAAGTTACTGAAGACATTCTTGGTTCCTTAATTTACCTGGGATTTTATTGGTATGAAGCATCTGGTATGCTATCTAGAATGCAATTGAAGAGGTTTTGGTTTTGGACATTTTCCCAGTTCTAATACTGTTGCACTGACTGGGCAAAGCTTTGTTCTTTACTCAGCAAAAGGTCAATCCAGACATTTCCCCATTTGGTTGTTTTTGCACTGGCAGTAAAATTTCTTAGTACAGGATTGTCTTTGATGCATATTATTATTTTTTTCTAAGAACATCAGCCCCTTATGAGTTATTGTCTTAATTTTTTTAATCCAACCAGTCACACTGTCAAACATTGTGCCCTACTTAATTATGGTATAATTTTCATGGGGATCCAGAAAATGATACGGTTGAAGTGGTTGGTCACCTGCTTCCCTCCAATGATACTTCAGATCTGTAATTGATCCATGAATTGAAGCTTGACTCTTCAATATATCATATTCAGATTGAATCTCTCAGAAATGAATATGTTCATTTTCTTTTCTGTTATAACTATTGTCACTCACCACATCTGACACCGAGTTATTGTCCGACGTGAAATATATCATTTTTAAGAGAATTGGAAAAGATGACTAAGGCACAGTTTCAGGCCCACCTGACATATGTACAACAAATTTTATTCTAGCTTCCTACTGGGGATTGCCTAAGGGTCTGGATTTCTAATAACCTGCTTATTTCCTACTGCTAGTTCATTCTCTGTAATTTTGGAAGTGCAGCTAGTGCTCTAGGCTCACCCATTGAAAGAAAAACAGATTACATTTGATTTCAAGGGTAGGAGTCTGTGTCATGGAGGGGAAAAGTAGGATGCTGTTTTTTTCTTACAAATGGGTATTTAATGACATCTTTAGGATGACTTGAGCTGAGGACCTATACTCAAATGCTACGATTATAAACATGGTATAAGTGCCAAGGGAAGTGAGAGAAAAGGATCTTTTGTGTCAAAATATTGGAACTCTGTTTCCAATTGTTCCCCCCTCTAGTAATGGATAGTTCTGAAACAAAGCAAAGCTAAGGTATCTGTACAATGGGTGGAGAAGGATGGGGGTGGCCACCACAGTTGTCAGAAACTCTGTCGTTGGTCAATGACAGAAAGAAGGGCTGCCACTGGTAATTCAACACAAGCTACAAATCAGCACCCTTTTGTGTATAAAATCTTTTACAAAGTGTGTGTGTGTGTGTGTAAATATATAAAAATGCAACAGGCAAAGAAAACTCTTTCCTGGCTAATTTTCTATATGTTCCTGTTGCAACAAAGTGGATAAAAGTGTTTCCCATGAAAAGTTCCAGATAGAGTTCACAGTGGGATACATCGTGTTAAGTGGGTCCTAAAGCAAACTTCTGTGACTTATAGGCGGACTTTTATAGTACTGCTCAAACGCATAAAACACTCTTTGCTTTGTGTTTGCCAAAACTGCCTCTCTGCGTTGGTCTGGCTTACCTTTCCAACTTCAATCTTTGTAGCTAATTAGTTTCATATAGATTTTGTCCTTGTATAAAACAAGCCTTGTTGTGTCTATGATAGCATTACCATTCATGCATAATGTACAAACTATTACAGGGTTCATGCTGCTCTTATCTTTGTATTAAATATTTCCAAGTTCAAGATCTCTGCTCTTTATATTACAATTGTTTTTGTGCTCCTCTCCATTTTAATATGTTTTTTCACCATTTTTGGCTCTTCACATCCCCTCTCCTTCGCCATACCAGGAAACAATATTTCAAAAAGAGCATCTGGATTCGAGTCTGGCAGGGCCCCTTCTCTAACACATTCATTTGTTAGTCGACTGACAGGCTGCACTTGCTGCTCGTGTCTATTTTGCGAAGATAAAGTGCTCAGAAGTGCTTTGAGAAACTTGTGTATACAGTCAATGGTTTTAAAATGTCACATGTTCACATTTTGACAGTATAAAACTTATGGACCCAAGGTTTATGTGCAGTAATAGAAATGAATGGCATCTCACTTTGTTAGAACGTCTGTAATTTGCTGCTGTTGTATTACTTAGGCTTGGCTATTACTTATCAGTAAATTGGATATTTTCTAGGCAAAGCTATATTTTCATTATGAAGGCACCACCAATTGGCACCCTTCTTCCAAATGCCCCAAATTGTATAGTATTTGAATCTAACCCATTGGCAATAGATCATACCAAGAAGGTTTGAATGTTGCCTGGATCCAAACCAGGCAGCCCATTTTAGGATCCTCTAGTTGAGAAATACCACAGAACACTGTTAATTCAGATTTCCTTCTTTTCAGATCAGGCCCCTGGCTCTTTCTCTGGCCTCATCTTCACCTCTTCCTTCAATAGACTCCTTCCTCCCATACCTACATAGCTACTTCTTTTTCATTTTCATTGTCCCCCAAGAGAGAGTGCCTGTAAGCTCATACTTCCACCTTCTTTCCCCATGATTAAACTTCACCAGGTGCCATTTCCTTCCTCTCCTCCCATAGTACCTCTCTCAAAAAAGATCTCCTCCCTCATTCCATCCCTCTGCAGTTCCTTCAGCCCCACAACCAATACCTTTTTCCTTCCCCATCTACTGGAACACTCCAAAACTGCTTGCTTTTACCTTTTTTCTTCTCCTTCCTGCTGAATCTTTTTTCCTTCCCCATACTTCTCTTACTGATTATCACCTCCTGGAGATGCTATGGCCACCCACTGGGCAATGCTTCCTTGCATGATGCATTCTGGAGTTTTTTATTGACTTCATGTTCCCGTACTGTTTGGATTTGTAATGAGCCAGAGGTTAGCATATGGTTTTTCTAATCCTTTCGTGAAATGTATACATAGTCCTAGAAAGCAGGGCAAAAATGGGGAAAGGTTTCTTTACCTTGTTAATTTCTCAAGAAAAAAGAATAAACTTAAGTGTAAAATGCTCCGCATTCCTATAAGCTACAAATCAAAAACCCACATCCCTGGCCAAAATATGGGGAATGAGGTTTTAGAGACAACAAACCATGTGTGTCTTAGTCACATAATGAAAATACTGTACAATTTCAATACAAATCAATTAAGTGTAGTAGAATATTTCTAATCCACTGGGTCAAATCCTGATAAGACTGGTTGTAAAACCTCTCCCCCCAAATTACCATTACATGGCTATTTGATTCTTAATGCGAAATGAGTTTATAGTATCAGCTCCTTTCCTAGTGGATGAAGGGTTAATCCATGAAATTTGTAATTGCAGTTGCCATTTGTTTTTGTAGCCTTAGCACAGAGCCCCAGACTGAAAGGTCATAGACTCCCTTATCAGCAGACATGATTTGTTGGGGCACATTGGTGGGAATATAAAGATAACCAAAGGCTGATAGAGTATGTGATTCTCAGAAGTATATGACACTTTTTAAAATGGTGGACTGCAGAATGGTACGAAAGTACACAATGCAGTCTCCTTTCTGGGCCAGCAGCTGCTGTCAGTCAAAATACATCACACTATAAAGTTGATAATATAACAAAAATGTCATTCAAAACCATGAAGGCCAACACATGCATTTTATTCTCTTGGTGTTTTTACTTATAAGCTAAAACATACTTCCATGGCCATGCAACAACTGTTTTTAAAGGGACCACTAACTCAAATGTACTGCTTTCATCATGCCCCATGACTTTTATGTCTGATTATTTGTATGTTTGTTCCAAAATGTGAGGGTTTTAATAGTAAGTGAACAACTAGGTGTTTTTAAAGACCCCGTAAAGAATGCCAGCTTGGGAACAGGCAGGTGGAACACTCCAAACTGGACCTACAGCCGTTAACAATGCTCCCACATGCCATGGAGCACTAGGAGTCTCTCAAGCAGTCTAATTCTGTATGCTGGAGGCTCCATCTCTGCACTCCTGTCTAGAAGGGCAGTAAGATCTCGTGCAGTGTGGGGAAAGTTGAGAGGAGATAATTCACTGGAATCTTTCTTTTAAAGGAATGTGAGGATTGCTAATTTGGGGCAGGGAAAAAAGAGTGCAGGCCTGAGGGCATCAGATCATGTGGCAGGCATAAAGAGAAATAAATAAAAATAGCAAATATCGTTTTGACCAAAATATTTTCTGCTGATTTAAAAAGTGTCTAAATTTAGCAGCTGCTATTTAACATCCTCCTGAGTTACTGTTGGAATGGAAAGTATTTCATCATCAGCATTAAGTGATATGAATATATCATCTGGATTGCCCCAAATACTGTACAGAACAGAAATATTCATTAAACATTTATGCTTTTTCTGCATTACTATTGATAATTGTATCATTTCCATCTAGTAATTGACCAATACCATTGCTAGGATTCCATTTATTCTTGATATATTTTAAAAAATTCCTCATTGTATTTAACTCTGCTTGCCATAGATTTCCCCTGGTCCTTTTACTTCCCTTACCAATTTTCTACAGTTGCTAGCTTCTAATTTATATGTATTTCTATTAACTTTCCCCTTTTCCCCATTTCTTTATATATAATAAAAATAATATGGGGACAGTTGTACTTGATTTCCCTTTCCCTTAAACAAGATCAGTATTTTAACCCTTCTTTCTTGATTGTGGATTTTTGGGCATCTAGTAAAATGTTCTTAAACAATTCCCAATTATCATTAAAATTTTTGTTTAACTTCTTTCTCCCAGCCAATTTGGCTCATAATTATTCTTGGCTTTGTGAAATTAGCCCATATAAACTAGTCTGGACTTTGTTCTGTTGGTACATAACACATGTAATAAAGTTATAATCACTTTCACCTTAACAGCCTCTAATTTTGAATTCCAGAATCAGTTCCTATTTATCTGTCTAATGTAGATGAGATCTAATGTAGAATTACCCCAAGTTAGATGCATCACTTCTTCAATTAGGGAATTGTCAGCTCTAATCTTTAGAAATTCTAAGAATATTTTATCTTGAGCTTTCTGTTAGAACATTGATCCCTAAATATTAAGATCATTTGCTTTTGAATTACCAGAGAATCTGAAACAGGTAATGCAATTTTTTATATAGAGTGCTACCCTCCTCCCTTTTTTCCCCACTTGATCCTTACTGAATATGTTACAACTAGTAATTTTAACATTCCAATCATACAGATCATCCCAACAGGTTTTAGTATTCTGAACCAGGTCAAACTTATGCTCCTAAATGAACAATTCCAATTCCTCCTATTACCCAAGCTCCTAGCATTGGTGTATATAGTCATTTATAGACTTTGTTCTGTACACATCTCTTGGTGCCTTGATCAATTTTGTTCTCAATATCTTAATTTTGTGCTAAATTGTTCCCCCTCTTCACCTTTCCTGTTTTATTGCTAATTTAATGCCCTCCTGACTAGTCTCACCAGCCTGTCCCTGAGAAAATACATTCCCTTTCTTCTTAGATGGAGGCCATCCAAACTGTACAGATACCTTTCGCCATAGAAGGTGGATCAATATTCCACAAAACCAAAACCTTGTACCACATACCGAGTTAGTGGGTTCATTTCCAGAATCTTCTGTCTTCCTTCACTAGTGAAATGGGAATGATATTGGAGAAAAGCTTGTGGACTTTCTCCTCCTTCGGCACCCTTCTGAGTTCTTTTGATGTCATCTAGAGTCTGTGAGGTATCAGTATATAAATGTGCTGTTGTGGCTTTAAGGAAAGCTCCACCTATTGCAAGATTAGTGATAAAATCATGAGTTGTAAACAAAAAAAAATGCAACTTTCAAGTTGGTGGGCATCCCTTTTTAAAATCAGAGTTCTTCAAAATCTCAAGCATAGTTGTCTTATTTTTTCACTGTCTGGACAATTATTGTCCTAATTATTGCCCCATCAGAGAATTATTTTGAGAATTTCGGAATGGGGACTAGCCCAATTTTTCTTGAGAAATAATGCAAAGGCATTCACTGTTAAAATGCTGCTAATAGTGCTGCCATCTGTGTTATATGCCAGATGCTGTAGATGGCATGTCACATCTGATATGCAAAGCTCAGTCGCTTTACTAATAGAGAAAGAAAAGCATGTTGACATTCTCTCCCTTCCAGCCAGTAAATTGTATCTGCATCTTGATTGTTTTCTTGCAGAAGGGATAAAAGCATATATTATTTGGGGATGGTGTGACCCAGAAGTTCTGACTAGCAGCACTATATTATAATTAGCAGAGGGGAGATGGTTGCTGTGAGATCTAGCAGTAATATAGTCACTTTGCTGCAGCAGTCTGTTGCAGCCTCTCTTTACGCTATTCTACACTAGAAGCATTACATCAGCACAGTTCTCCCATTGCCATAATTAATCGATCTCTGCTCAGAAGGTTGGCTTATTCACACTCCTGAGCGACATAAGTTATACCGTAGTAAGTGGTAGTATAGACCTGACCTTAGTTTCAGTGGGTACAGGTAGCAACTCTGGAGTTATTCTCCATTTGTTATGGTAAGTAGCCATGAAGGAGTGAAGGCATTACTATTTAGGGATCTAAGTTGAAGACTTAAATCAGTATTCTCTTCTGGGACAGTGAGCCCTAAGACTATTGTTGGGAATCGGTTTCTCAGTCTCTGCAGGGAAGGAGTAACTTGTCTGTCTCGTCGTTGTCAGTTTGTCACTCGTGCTGAAGGGGTTTAGCATGGAGCCACATCCAACCTTTCTCGGCCAGACACACATTATGATTTCAATGGGAGACATTGCCTAAATACTTTTGAAGATTTGGACCAGAGTCCTTCAAAGTGAGGAAAGAAAAAAAAGATAGGATCTTCCTGGCTCCTTAAAGGGCTTGGAACACCACCGATCCATCATTTCTGCACAAGGGAAGGAAAAAGACATACAGGGGAATAAGAAACCAGTTTTGTTTTTTGTTTGCCTTTTCAACTCCTCTATAGGTTGATTTTGCATTTGTATGTGCATGCATGTGAAGTTTTACCCAGTGTTTTAGGTACTTATATGGCCTCATTTCTGTAATATCTGTACACCTTATAATCTTTGTGTTTATCTTCACAACACTCCTGTGAGGTAGGGAAGTGCTATTATCCTGACTTTTACAGCTGGGAAACTGAGGCACAGAGAGGCAAACTGTCTTGCCCAGGATCACAAAATTCATCTGTGACAGATTAGGGAATTAAACTAGGTTTCCCAAATCCTTGGCTAGAACCCTAACCTTTGGGCCATCCTTCCTCAATAGGATGTGCACAAGTATAATTGGCATTTCCTCTCTAGAAGTCATGTCTGTGTTCTATGTAGGTCATTGAGACTTGCTGATGCATACTCTACAACTCCTGCATCTACAGTGTTTCATCTCAAAGTGCTGTACACATTTATTTAGTGTCTCTATGTAAGGGACATTGTGTCCAGTAATTTAGGCGTAACATTTAGTCTTAGTTCAATAGCTATGGATTTTGATACTGATTTGTTTTTTCTCACCTGCTTATCCATTAGATAGTCTTTGCTTACAAATTTTTATTCCTGAATGTTCTGGAAAGGATAGTCTCTCCTTAAATTTTTCATATTTATGCTGCAAACAGTAATATATAAAATAGGAAATATGTTCTGCTGATAAATATGAGCAAAACTCTATACAGTATATTAAAAACAGACCTGGGAAGATGAGACTACTTATATACATCATAGTATTTTTGACTGTGGTGGGTCAATATAATATTTTGCTCTAGAATAATTTTGACTATCAAACATCAAGAAAGAAAGAGAACAAAAGATCAAAAGTAATAAAGGAAAAACAATACATAACATTCATTTTCAGTAAATTCAACTGTGTAAGACTCTCCACTAGGCTTTCTAGTTCATGCCATTTTTCTGTAATAACTCATAAAAATGATAGCTCTCTGATGTATTAATCCAAAATTTAATTACTCATTTAATTTTCTCGGGATGCTTCTATTCTGGCAGATTTAAAACTGTCAATTCTATTTAGCAATAGACTATTTCCCCCTGTTCTTATAAAGCCATATCTGATAGAATGTTACCCTTCTATATTCATACCTGCAGTTATTCTGAGGGGACTTTCTTCGTTAACACATTTTCATCTTATTTTTCTGTAGCATATGGCATTGTTGGCTGACTGCATATCAAGAGGAGGCAATTGTTGTTGTTGTTGTTGTTGTTGTTATCCTACCAATTCAGTTTATATTTTGTCGTATCTTTATGCTATCCCAATTTACATATAATAATTAGTATGTTTAGTTTGATTAGAGCATGCAGCTGCTACTGAAAAGGAAGATGCTTTAGTATTTTGCTGTTTACTCTCATATTATAATGACAAGCCATTGCCGGTAATTAGATTATTGTTTACTTCAAAACCTGAGACTGAGCAGTAGTCATCTGCCTTTAGCAGCATCTGTATGCACCCTTGTAGGACCTGCCATCTGTTCTTCTCAAATGGTCACTTAGTAAAATTTTCCTTCTTTTACAGTATTTAAGTGAGTATTTAGGTATCTAAGACCTCCTAATATCTGTTACTAAGCACTGCACTTACATTTCCATGTTTGGAGTTAATAAAAGCAACAGTATAATATCCTTCCCTTCAAATGATTTCTATATCTTATAAAAAGTTAGTATTTAGAGCAGCTTTGTCTTTCAAAAACAATTGCAGTAAGATTAATGTGCTGGCCTCTGGGAGCTAGATGGCAATAAACTAAAGCCTCCTTTAAGATGTGATTAAGTCGTGTTCCCAGTAAACTTGTTTGCATTTTTTCTCACTATGAAGTACAAAAGGCTGCATTTAAATTATCAGTGCAACATAAATTAACAAGAAAAAGGAAATACAAAATACAGAATTTGTTGTTCACCAGCCACAAGATGAATTGTCCCAGCCAAGGTCCTGGTCCTGTCTGATGAGAGCTCCCTGTCCTAGTCTGCTCCTCAATGTGGGATGGAAGTTTTCTGCTTCAGCTCCCCACTGCAGCATTGATGCCTTGTTAATGGTCCTCGTCTGCTCCAGAGTCATGTCCAAATTGAGAATCTCTTTCCCCACAGGTCCCTCGACTCCCTGGCAAAGCTGTGTAAAGGAAACATCACCAGTCTCTGAGGCCCCACCACTCTTAATGCATCCATGAGGGCCAGACTGGGGCCCTGCAGGGCACAAGAAGGAACAATCCCTCCATGGCTCCTGGCCACTCCTGTGCCCCTGTTTCCCTCAGTAGTGCCAACCCCTGCTGTGGCTGCAGAGGAAGGGGCTGCTGCAACTACCATGAGCCCCAAGCTCCCAGATGCCTTACTCTGGCAGTCATAGGCTTCCCCCCAACTGCTTCAGGGGAGTGGGGAGCAGGGCCTGGTGCTGTCTGTACAGTAGCTCCACCATCAAGGGGGTGCTAGCAACCACCCCTGCAGACAGGAGAGGGGGAAGCGCGGTGACTCCATGGTTAGTCCAGGCAGCAGGACCTAGGGAGCCAGATGCTCCCACGCTAATAGTGGCAGCCTCACATGCAAGAAGGAAGAGGGAGAAGGACAGTGGCTTCCCCCAAGTATAATTTTTGGTGGCTCTGGAAGCAAGCTGCATCAGCCTCCCAGCAGGGCTCCTTCTTCTCGGCTGATCTGTGCCTTTGGGTTGGGGAACCAGAGTACCAACCTCATGGTGACACCGAGATCCCTCTGCCACTGTTGCCTCCTCCACAAGCAGCAATGGGGGTCCCGGAGCTCCTACCTTCCCTCTGGGCGCTGCATCTTCTGGGTGCAGCTGGCACCTCTATTCGTCCTTGTCTTGGCATCCTGGTACTGAGAACCTAAAAGAATCCGTGCACTGGTTCTGTTCCCATGACACTTGTAGCATTGCCCACGTGTTTTCTTACTCTAGGCATGGCTGAACTGCTTCCTTACCACTAAAGGAGAGTAAGATGCTAAACCAGGACTTTTCAAAAGCCTAAGGGTATGTCTACACTACAGAATTAGGTCGAAATTATAGAAGTCGATATATTAAAACCCGAATTTATGGAATCGATTGTGTGTGTCCCCACTAAAGAGCATTACGACCATGAGGTCGATTGACTGTGTCCACAGTAGCGAGACTAGCATTGACCTTCGGAGCATTGCATTGCGGGTAGCTATCCCACAGTTCCCGCAGTCTCCACCGCCCATTGGAATTCTGGGTTGCGATCCCAAAGCCTGATGGGGCAGAAAACATTGTTGCTGGTGGTTCTGGGTACATGTCGTCAAGCCATCAAATGTCCCTCCCTCCCTCCTTGAAAGCAATCTTTTTCGCGCCTTTTTTCTGGGGGTTTTCTGGGGTTTCCCTGTTTGCTACGGAAGCCTGCTCAGCTCACAATTACCGTACATCTCCAGCGTACGCCTGGACATTAGGTCTAGTGGGGATTCAGTCACACTATAATATGGGCAGAGGGATAGCTCAGCATTCTGAGCGTTGGCCCGCTAAACCCGGGGTTGCGAGTTCAATCCTTGAGGGGGCCATTGAGGCTGGTAGTCGCGGGACTACACAGCATAAGCTCCTTGCCTTCTAGCTGCAGATGGTGCAATATGCCATAAATGGTTGTGGTCGCGGGACCATACAGCAGAAGCTCCTTGCCTTCTAGCTGCAGATCATACAATATGCTTGAAATTCGTGTGCTCCTGGCCGGCAGCCTATGTTGTGGCTGGCCGGGGGCGCTTGGACATAAATGGGAGTGACCAGAGTGACTCTGGTCATTCTCTTTTTTACGTTTTGTTTAAGGGAGATTCAGCACTGCCTGGAACACGGGCAGAGGGATAGCTCAGCGGTATGAGCGTTGGCCCGCTAAACCCGGGGTTGCGAGTTCAATCCTTGAGGGGGCCAGGAGAGCATATTGTACCATCTTCTGCTAGAAGGGAAGGCGCCTAACCCTTGCTCACCACATATTGTACCATCTGCAGCTAGAAGGAAATTAGCCTAACTCTTGCTCCCCCCTCCCTCCGTGAAAGCAACTGAGGGGGGAGCCAAAAATCCTTTCACGCCTTTTTTCATGCGTGCGCGATATTGCTGACACCATTGTTATCCACCCGCCGCTTCTGCTCCCACTCTGCTGTCCTGCAAACAGCATACCAGGGAAAGCATGGAGCACGATCAGATCACCGCAACTGTTATCGCCGTTATGAACACCACGCGCATTGTCCACGAGTATATGGCGAACGAGAACCAGGAGCTGCTAGAGCAACAGGAGGCGAGGAGGGGACAGCAGCAGCCTGAGGACAGTGATGAGGACATGCACACAGACCTCTCTCAAAAAAGGCCCCCCCGCAAGGTGGACATCATGGTGGTAATGGGGCTTGTTGATACAGTGGAACGCCGATTCTGGGCCCGGGAAACAAGCACAGACTGGTGGGACCACATAGTGCTGCAGGTCTGGGATGAATCCCAGTGGCTGCGAAACTTTCGCATGCGTAAGGGCACTTTCCTGTAACTTTGTGAGTTGCTGTCCCCTGCCCTGAAGTGCCAGAACACCAAGATGAGAGCAGCCCTCACAGTAGAGAAGCGACTGGTGATAGCCCTGTGGAAGCTTGCAACGCCAGACAGCTACCGGTCAGTCGCAAATCAATTCGGAGTGGGAAAATCTACAGTGGGGGCTGTTGTCATGCAAGTAGCCAGGGCGATCACCAAGCTGCTTGTACCAAGGGTTGTGAGTCTGGGAAATTTGCAGCTCATACTGGATGGCTTTGCAGCAATGGGGTTCCCGAACTGTGGAGGGGCGATAGACGGAACCCATATCCCTATCTTGGCACCGGACCACCAAGCCAGCGAGTACATAAACCGAAAGGGTTACTTTTCAATAGTGCTGCAAGCACTGGTGGATCAAAAGGGACGTTTCACCAACACCAACGTGGGATGGCCGGGAAAGGTACATGACGCTCGCATCTTCAGGAACTCTGGTCTGTTTCTGCTGCTGCAGCAAGGGACTTTCTTCCCAGACCAGAAAATAACCGTTGGGGATGTTGAGATGCCCATAGTTATCCTTGGGGACCCAGCCTACCCCTTAATGCCATGGCTCATGAAGCCATACACAGGTAGCCTGGACAGTAGTCAGGACCTTTTCAACTACAGGCTGAGCAAGTGCAGAATGGTGGTGGAATGTGCATTTGGCCGTTTAAAAGCTCACTGGCGAAGTTTATTGACTAGGTTAGATCTCAGCGAAAACAATATTCCCATTATTATTACTGCTTGCTGTGCGCTCCACAATATCTGTGAGAGTAAGGGGGAGACTTTTATGGCGGGGTGGGAGGCTGAGGCAAATCGCCTGGCCACTGGTTATGCGCAGCCAGACACCAGGGCTATTACAAGAGTACAGCAGGGTGCGTTGCGCATCAGGGAAGCTTTGAGAACCAGTTTCATGAATGGCCAGAATGCTGTGTGAAAGTTCTGTTTTTCCCCAGTAATGAAAAGCCCCGCCCCTTCATTTGCTCTACTTCCCTTTACCCAAACCGCCCTGCCCTCCCCCCCTCGGTCACCGCTTGCAGAGGAAATAAAGTCATTGTTGCTTAAAAATCATGCATTCTTTATTAATTCGTAAAACACAGAGGGGGAACTATGGGGGTAACTGACACAGTCTCCCGGGATAGGTGGTGGAGGAAGGGAAGCACCAGGATGGGTGGTGGAGGAAGGGAAGCACCAGGATGGGTGGTGGAGGAGGGGATGAGGGAAGGACAAGGACACACAGCACTTTAAAACTTATTGAATGCCAGCCCTTTCTTGCTTGGACTGTTCTCTTGGCTTGAGTGGTTGGGTGCACGGAGGCCACCCAAACGCATTCTTGGGCGTCTCGGGGATGAGGTTATGGGACTCGGGAAGGAGGGCTGTTGGTTACACAGGGGCTGTAGCGGCGGTCTGGGCTCAGGCGGCCTTTCCTGAACCCTACGCCTTTCCTCAGCCATAAGCCGGAGGATTTCCATTTGATCCTCCAGTAGCCTCAGAATTGCATCCTGCCTTCTCTCTGCACGCTGACGCCACCTACTCTCTTCATCCCACAGCTGTTTCTCTTCATCCCGCCAGTCATTGTCTTCAGCACGCCACTTGTCCGCGCGATCAAATTCTGCCTTCCTGGACTCCGACAGTGTCTGCCTCCACGCATTCTGCTGGGCAGCCTCAGTGTGGGAGGATTCCATGAGTTCTGAGAACATATCGTCTCGATTCCTTTTTTTTTTACTTCTAATCTTCGCTAGCCTCTGGGACGGTGATGAAAGGGGTGGCGTTGAAACATTTGCAGCTGCGGGAGGAAACAAACGGGAGAGGAGTAGTTTAAAAGACACATATTAGAGAACAATGCTCCAAACATTACATATCACATGTGCATTTGGTCCAAGGTTGCACTTTGCCTGTTATATTGAGGGTCTGCCGGTTTGGTGTGAAAGATCACACAAGCAGGTCCGGCGGGCAACAGAATTCGGCTTGCTGGCAGCCATGGTAAGACACAGTCTATAGGCTTCTTTAACCTTAATAACATGTGGGATTGTTTTCAAACAGCAACCCCCTCATTTCCCATAACAAACATCCTTTGGGCTGGCAATTTAGAACAAACAGGTTGGCAATTGAAAAGGGAGGGGCGGCAGTTTTCGGGTTAACATGCAGCGCGAACCTAATCTACACCCCACACACACACAGACACACATCCAAGATGTTCGCTGTTCCCCCTCCCCCCACCGCGTGGGTCACAGCGGGGAAGATTTCCATTCAGCCACAGGCAAACAGCCCAGCAGGGACGGAGCCCCTCTAAATACCCCCTTAATAAACATTTCCCGTATTTCAACCAGGTGACCATGAATGATATCACTCTTCTGAGGATAACACAGACAGATAAAGAACGGATGTTGCTTGAATGCCAGCAAACACCGGGACCATACGCCGCCATGCTTTGCAAAGCAATGATTCCAGACTACGTGCTACTGGCCTGGCGTGGTAGAGTGTGTTACCATGGAGCACAGGATAAGGCTGCCCTCCCCAGAAACCTTTTGCACAGGCTTTGGGAGTACATCCAGGAGATCTTTCTGGAGATGTCCCCGGAGGATTTCTGCTCCATCCCCGAACATGTTAAGAGTTTTCCAGTAGCAGTAGCTGTACTGGCAATGAATTAATCATTAAACACGATTGCTTATAAAACATGTATTAATTTAACAGAGGTACACTCACCAGAGGTCCCTTCTCCTGCATCGAGCACGCCTTGGGAGGGTTCGTAGGGTACTGGCTCCAGGGTGACAAAGAGTTCCTGGCTGTCGGGGAAAAGGGCTTCTCCGCTTCCTTGCTGTGTCTGTGTGCTATTTACAGCATCATTATCATCATCATCATGCTCCTCTGTGGTTTCTGATGATCCACATATGGAGTCATACCACATGGGTGGGTCAGTGCTGGCTGCACCTCCTAGAATGGCATGCAGCTCATCATAGAAGCGGCATGTCTGGGGCTGTGACCCAGAGCGGTTGTTTGCATCTCTGGTTTTTTGGTAGGCTTGCCTGAGCTCCTTAATTTTCACGCGGCACTGTTGCGCGTCTCTGTTGTAGCCTCTGTCCTGCATGCCCTTGGAGACTTTGGCATATGTATTGGCGTTTCTTCTTTTGGACCCTAGCTCTGCTAGCACGGTTTCATCTCCCCATAAAGCGATCAGATCGAGTACCTCACGCTCGGTCCATGCTGGAGCTCGTCTTCGGTTCTGGGACTCCATCAAGGTCACCTCTGCTGATGAGATCTGCGCTCACCTGCAGCTCACTACGCTGGCCAAACAGGAAATGAAATTCAAACGTTCGCGGGCTTTTCCTGTCTACCTCGGCGGAGCATTCGATCTCAGATCGCTGTCCAGAGCGGTCATATGTTGCACTGTGGGATAGATTCAGGAGGCCAATACCATCGAATAGCGTCCTCACTAAGCCTACATCGATTCAGCAATATCGCTTTAAGCGCTAATCCCCTCGTTGGGGGTGGAGTGGCGAGATCGATTTAAAGAGCCCTAGAAGTGGATGTTAAGGGCTTCGTCGTGTGGATGGGTGCATGGATCAATCGAAATAACGCTAATAAATTCGACCTAAACTCATAGTGTAGACCAGGGCTAAGTAAGCAAGAGGGAGAGGCCACAGCAGCCAATCTATTGGCCCCATACCCCTTTGCCCAGGCAGTGGTTAAACAGAGAATTGAAGAGGGGCTTCGGGGAAGCAGTGGACCCCCCCCATCATCACCACCACACATGTATTTTGGACTTCTCTCATCCCCTGCTGTCCAGTCAAAGTACCTTCACGGCTAAAGGTGGCCAGTGGGTATTTTTTCTCTTTGCATTTATGAGAAAACATAAATAAAGTCACAACAATTTGCATTGAAAAAAGGCCTCCTTGTTCAGGGTAATCCTGTAACATGACTGAAACTCAGTTTTTAATTTTGCATGGTAGATGGGACTGAACCATGTTTTAACCGTGTTAAATCCTTGGATTTTAGCAGTTAGGAAATGTTTAAACTTGCATCCTGCAATACCAAACTATGCTTTGACTATGTTGAGGAGCTACCATATTGTCTCTCTCAGTATAGCAATTATTTTTATAAAGGAGATGAAATTTAAGTCAGCTTGTGCTGCAGCTTTTGCATGCTGACTATTTTGCATGCTGACTATTCTGACTGACTATTTTCCGCATGATTGTTAGTGATCAGTTTTACAACAAAAGTAAAGCTGGTTGGGAATTTTCCAACTAAACATTTTTTTCCACTGGCTTCCTGGGTTTGTGTCATATGAAAATTAGTTTAAGAAGCTTGCTTGTTAATTCTGTTTTCGTTGTGTGTTGGTGAGGGAAAAGGGAGTCACCTCATAATGATATGCTTGTCCTGTAAGCATAAAAGGAAAGACAAATCAAGAAATAATGACTGGAGATAAAGATTACTTTGAGGAAGTGAACTCACAGCAGAATATTATTAAAAAGCATAATTTTAAAGCAGCTCCTAAAATGATAGGTATTTCACCAGTAGCATACTTGAGTCCAACTAAGCATTAAACTAATCTATTATATCATTTCTTCATTGTTAAACCCTGAATCGAGCAGCATGTCAAAGGGTAAAGGGAAGTTATGGGAAAGGTGGTTGCGTATATCCAACAGCATTATATTGTTATCTGGTGGTCACTAGAAGCCTCTAGCACAGTTGTGCTAGGCATTGTACAAATATTAAACAAAGAGCCCCTATCCCAATGAGTTTATAATTGAAGCATAAGATGAGAGATGAGAGTTGGATACGACAGATGGGTAGGGGACCATAAAGGTTGCAATGAGACAATACTGGTCAACATAAGCATGAGCTTTCCGGCTTCCTCTCATCCTTTGTTAGTATATAAACAATTGCGGCACTACAAATGAGCCCGTTTCATTATTTAAAGGAAACTTGCTCTTGTATATTTTCATAGGAACTTAACATATGTGGTAATCAAGTTCTGGTCCTCTCTACTTCCAGACATGTTTGCAGTTCTCTCTGGAATAGTTGATGATTTATTTGCTTTCCAATGCAAGCTTTGATTCAGGAAGTAGGGAAAATGAAAAATACCAGCTTGGCCCATCCTCTGAATTGGTAATTTAAATAAGCTTCATCAATTAAATGAAGTTACTTAAACATACAATGAGAAAGCATAACTCCATAGTGAAAATACTGACTCTGTAAAGGTATCTTAATACGCTTACACCATTTGAATGTGGCTTGAAAAAATATTGGTGGTCCTATTTTATCATGAAAATTACAACAAAGGGAAAATGAGAAAATTGAAGGCATCTAATGTCTTTTATAGAGACAAATCAACTTTCAAATTAATTTCACGAGCAAAAAGCTAATATTTTGCTGATAAGCCATAATTTTCTGCTTAATAATTATCTTTTAAGAAACAGTCACATTTTATTAAAATGACTAATTAACTCATTGTACTGCTGCGCTAATAGCAAAGGAAGCACACTAATTGAATATTGATAGGACAAGTTTTTAATAAAAGGAAGAAGTTAAATGGTAATATGTTTCCCCATATTCCAGCAGCAATTTAAATGCAAATGTGCCTCAAAAGTGGGGCGGGGGGCATGAGGAATCTTCTGCCTATGGAGTCACGGAGTGTGGGCATTCTAGCAAAGCACATTTATAAAAAGGACACTTGTAGTGGATCTTGCATTCAGGCTGAGAAGAGAAAGACAGGTTATAATGGCAAAATGCCAACTTGTCAAAACGGAGCATGAAATCCATCGAGTTTAATGGGGCTAGGAAGTTTTGATATTGACTTTACTGTGGCCAGGATTTCACCCAGGATCACATACCAAGGAAAGAGAGTTCCTAATGAGGTATCAGATAAACTTTTGATTTCTGAATCTTTCATAGACTTCACAATGGTCACGAAACTCAAACATGATCTGTGACCAAAACTGTGGGGTTCTAACTTCTGGATGAAAGTTATTTCATCCAAATGAAAACAGTAATAGAATATTGGACCAGATCCTGCAAGATTTTTGTGCACATTTTGTGTAGATTTTTGACCTCAGTAGGAGTTTTACACATGGATAGATGGGAGGATCTGGCCCTGCATGCAGTGTTTATTGCTGTGCACAATACTCAAAACAGCAGTATGCGCATGCAGCAAGTATAATACCCATTGTGTAATTGGAGCCAAGATATAACCAGGTGCCACATACTGAGTGTGAGAGAGAGACTAAAAATGAAACTACTATTTTTTTTATTCTAGGATTAGACAGGAAGGACTCAGGTTGTATTCACCAACCTATGAATCACTTGTTCAAATACGAAATGAAGATAAAGGAAAAGGCCCTCTTTACGTGATGTCTCATGGTACATTTGAATAATAAATGAGAACTATTCTACACATTATTTTCACTGAGGAGCATTGAAATTCAGAACTGTCCTTATCATTCAGATTCAAAGCACTGACATCCAAACTTTGCATCCAACCGGATATTTAAACACTACTACCATATTCATAGGCTCATAACCTTACTTTCCTTTGGCATTTCTAATTTATAACACAGGGAGCCATCTGAATAATTTAAAATGGATGTTTTAAAATGGATGTTTGCACTTGAGAAATGCAGAAATGCAAAAGCAAACATAAAAAGAAAACCTGTACGCACCTATTAGTACCTTCTAATTGTGCTACATGGGGGGAAAAATGTGGAGGAAGGAGGGGACAAATCCCAAACTGTGTAATCCAGTTTGGATGACTTCTTTTTTTAACCTTATATTTTTTAAGCTAACAGTCCTATGTCCAATGCAATAGTGTGTAGCCCCCAACTATTAATACAGGAACTGTGCAAAGTTGGAACCAGCTGCACCAGAATAGCTTCCTCAAATGGGTAGAGAGACACGTCCTTCTGCACTGAGCCAGAAAAGAGCAGTGAGGCAATGTATGCACCTCCTTTCAAAAGGCTGTAGCTAGGGCTATCCTGGCATTTATGTCCAGAGAGCTGGGGATCAGGCACAGTGATTCCCAGAACATTTGTTAGAGCAAAGCAGCTCTGTGCGCTCTGTGATGCTGGGAGTGGGTTAAAGCCACAATCTCGCCTACACTGCATTCCGTTCTCTGGATGGGAGAGAAGCTTTGTTTACCGTACTATTTCTCTAATGAGCATCACAGCTAACGTGAAGGCTGTCCATTTCAATTTGTAATTGGGACTGATACCTGCTCTGTCATGGCTGAATTGTAGTAAAAGATTTATTGGAATGAATTTATCTTTTTTCACAGTGTTCTCTCCCATTATATCCATTAATATCTGAAAGCAATGAGAAATCACAGACAAGTCAAAACCAAAACACAGATGAAGGCAAAAGGTGCAGATTTACTGATACATAAAGCAAGAATTACCTAAAACTCAAACCAAACTTTAAAGCTTTGAAGAATTTTAGTGACTTTTATTTTTCAAAAATTAAACATATCTTTCCTAGGGATAGTTTTATCTACATCTAAGTACAGAAGATCATACAGCTATATATAATGAATCAAGTGTAAACAGTCTGTAGCAACCTTTCACAAGATCGCAGTGGACACACACACATGCCTGTATCTCATATTCCTGTTGAGCAACTCAAGTTCAGTGGTCAAGAAGACTCTTATCACCATGATCTCATCGCTGATGGGAATCCCAGTCTTGTCTTCATTACCTCAACCTGGACATGCTTAACAGTATTTTTGGCCTATGAAAACAAAGTACTAGACACCCCGAGATGCATTATTTTCGCAAAATACTTACCTTGATTTAGCTGCATTTGTTTAGTAAGCAAGAGCAACGAGCCTCTTACAGGAAAAGGTTTTGGTGTAGCAATTGCATAGTGTTAGTTAGCAGCAAAATAGGTAGCCTGAAGACTGACCCGTTAATCCATACATTACAAAAATAATTTTTCAAAAGGAATAGTAAGAAGCTTCAGTGCACAGGAATCATAAAAGCTGTGGCACCCTAATCCTCCTCCTTGGCAAAAATTACTTTGTTTTTCCTCTTCCTAATGTGAACGTTCATTAGACACCCTGCTTTGGAATAAAAAAGCAAATATTGGATCCCTTACTTAAGTACAAGTTCTCAGCTTAGTCTCTCAGATAACTTTTTGTTTTCTGTTGAATCACACGCAGTGGGAGTACTTCAGCAAGAAAGATCACTCACTTTCAAATAGATTTTGTGAAAGAATGTGATAGTGACTCATTTCTGGAGTCATCAGTGGTAAATTAAATTGAAATGTCTCTTTTGATGTGTGTATTGCTGCTCCTTCTCTACCATGGTGAAGAGTTATTTAACAGGAACTTAGTCGAATGAATCAAGGAAGACTATTTGCTATACTGATATTCCATAAAAAGAATTTGTTTCAGAACTTGTGGCTTGTACACTACCTATCTTGGCAGCTCATCATTCATTGCTTAAAAGACATGTTTAGAGAGTCAGGAAATGTGATCGCTGAGAGAGAACAAGGCATAAACCTAACAATACTATGCCAACCTGTAGCTTTTCTGAAATGAATGGTAAATATGTCACAATCTCCCTTTTACATTAACACAACATACTAATTTTCAATTGTTTGCCCCTAATAAATCTACTTTCGCTCATTTCATTATATGCTTATCTAAACTCAATAGACTCATCAAACCATTTGAGGGCTCACTGCTTGGTATCTCAAGGAAGAAGGTGATAGCAAGCTTTAGAGATTACTCTGGTGGGCTTTTCTTATTTCATAGCAGTCAATCTTTAAACCTCCTTTATTTGAGACAATGCTGAAGAGGCTGGCATGAGATGTAAACCAGAAAAAATATATTACATCTGGAAAAACTGCCTACAGAAGCCAAAGTACTTTCAAATCATTTAAATGGTCAAACCTATCAGATGTATGGTTTTGTTTTGTTTTCCATTTTGATTAATACATAGGCAGGAAGCAGTTGAGCTCCGGAGCTTTTTGGTTTCAGAATCTCTGATCTGAAAAACGACCCAAGTGATTTCAGTGTTGTCACTGGTAGGAAATTAGGTGATGGAGAGCGTTCTTAAACAGATTTTATACATTTATGATTATGGCTATCAAAATGTAATATGTTCTCCGTATTTTGTCTGAGCTGCTTAGCAAACCACATAAGAAATTTTGAAATGTACAGAAGTTTCAGAAGCAAAGAGAAGAGATTCTTATGACTCCAAGGCTACATCATTATAGTTGTCACTATGATACTAGCGTTCTTGCCTTATATGTTTTGTAATAGGGTCAACTGCCTTCAGAGTGCCCCCTTACAGCCAGGGGCACCTCTTCAGTGCCCTGTCTTTTCCCCTTTATCAGAACTTAACCCAAAGGAAATTAAACATTCCCTACCTGGGGTCTAACTTAATCAGTCCTCAGGTCCACTGGCCCTCCAGGCCTCAACTCCAGTTCAGCATTTTCTCTCCTGATAAATTAAAAATAACACAATTTCGCACAGTCCCCATCCCCGTTTCAGGGAGGAGCGGCTCTGCTCAGCTGCAGATCTGCCTCCTGCATCCCAGCACCTTCTGCCTGGAGTTTTGCCTCTCTGTTGGTGCCTTGTCCCCTACTGACTCAGCCTCTTACTCCATGCAGCCTCTGTAGGAATAGTCACCGCATATTAATATCTAACCCCCCCTCTTTTTTTCCTATATTGGTTGTGTCTGACATTCTTGCCACTAGCTGCCAATGGATTTCCCGTCAGTGCTGAGAAATTCTGACTCGCAATGAGAAGTGAAAGGTTTGGATCTGCTGCAGAGAACCAAGCACCTACAGAAAGCAGTTTCTTTTCAAGTATGAACAGTAAAATCTTTAGTGACCTTTAAGACCATGGGCAATATTATACTGGCACACTAAAAGCTCAGTCCTGCCCTCGGATATGTGGGCAACGTGCATGCATCACTCACTGCATGGCTTGAAAAATCAGCTATTCTTCTTCCATTTTTTCCATTAGTGTTAATTCAGACACTGCTCCTGTGTTTTCCATTATCTTTTCACAAGCTATGCAGTGATGCACACCCGCATACTGGGGGTCATGGCCAAGACCAAAGCATTCTAAAAATAATTATTTTTAAATTTTACTGTTTTTTAATAGAGGGTGCAATGGATGGGACTGTAGCTTCTTATGCAATTTAAATTAAAATGTGAACTATGGATGCTTGGAGTAAATAGTGCTCCAAACAGGGCCAGACTAATCCTTTTTTTGTAAATTGACAAATATCAGCTAAACCCATGCTTATGTGATGCATATAACAGCACACCATATTAGTAGATCCAGTGGTTCTAAGACGGTTGGGGAAATTGTTTTTGTTTTATTCTGCTATAAAGCTTCTGTTCTTGTATCGCACTGGCACACTCACTTCATAAAGTTCATATCAGTCTCTTCAAGTCATATTGTTATTAAGTCAGTTGGGGGATAGAGGGGGATTGTGACAATACTGTTGACTGTTCTAAATTCTTTAGGATGAACCAAAAAATCCCCACTAAACCTAAAACACCTTTACACCCAATATTGCTGATATATATTTATAACACAACATTCAAGCACATTTCTGATACTTTCTATATTCCTTTGTCTCATGAACCATGAGAGAATATGCTTGCAGGTTCCTTGACTTAATTGCATATTTCCTTCCTCTAAGGACATGGCTCATGCCCCAAAAAAGTTTATAATTGCTCATCTGAATATGTAATTGGGACTGATGTGGATAATCTTTTTTTTTTTTTTTTGGACAGATTCTTGTCACAAAGATTAAAGCAGTAGACATAAGGTTTTAAGAAGGGACACAGAAGAAAACCAAGGCTTACTTGGGGGTATGGAGAATTGTGTTATGAGGAAATAATGCAAAAGCTCAACATATTCACCTTTTAAAAACATGATACATAGTGGCTTTGATTATTGTACAAATATAAATAAGGAGGGATGAAACTAAGATCTAGAAATATGCACATTCACTGTACAGGTTAAAGAGAGAGCATTTGATATGAAGTGAGTATAAAAAAAGAAGTTTAGGTTGGATTTCATTGTGTTCTTCGCATATGCAATGATCTGCTGAATAAAGCAGTGGGAGCTACTAACATCAAATAATGTAAAGTGTAGGTATCCATCTGAAGGTCCAGAACATTATAGCAGTAACTGCTCAGAGATTGACTTGTACTATTAGAAGGTAGGAAACTAGATAGATAATTAAGAGGTAGAAAGGAGTTTTTGTAGGTGGTGATTGGCTACGTTCATGCTGAATTGATGATAATACTTTTCAGATTTAATTGTACTACGCCCACAACCTTGGAGAAGTATCTTAAGTTACTATTTAAATTAAAACAAAATAGACTGACCTAGAAGTTCTTGACTTCTTTGCTTCCAAATTGTTTTTCTCTCTTGATAAAGAATATTTGTTCATATGCATTATCAATTGTCAGCATAGCTATGGTGTAAATTGTTTTTACAAAGTCAATAGAGGATCACAAAAAATGCTTGACAGGCTTCACAAAGTTGTTTCTATCAAAAGGATACCTTTTTAAATTTTTCAGCAACTAAGTGGAATATTTAAAAGAATAATTTAATATTAAGAAAAATGGGCTTCTGGTTTCAGCATAGGTCTGGGAGTTCAGAGTTCTGTTCCTGTTCTGCCATAAACTTTCTCTGTATCCTTGAGTTATCAAAATTTTAGGTGGGTGGGAGCCAAGAGAAACTCTGAAGTCAGCGTATTTGCTCTGTGTGTGTGTGTGTGTGTGTGTGTGTGTGTGTGTGTGTAACTAATATTGCAATCTTTACCTCTCTGTGTCTTCTGTAAAATGGTGATAATTCTATGTTCTCAGGAAAGCTGTCATGAGTAATGCATTAGCATTTGTATATCTGAAATAGAGGATGTTTCTTAAATTCAAAGTGTGATAAAAAAAATAAAAATAAACATCTAGAGTGCATTCCATACATTAAATTGTGACAAAGATCTGTCAGAATTTTACCTCTGAACACTGAAGTGTCTCTAATTACTTTATATAATGTTTTCCATTTCTATGTATGAGTCTGTGTTGCTGATACTTTATGGAAAGCATTAGAACAAAATAAAGTTAATTATGCAGGAAATGAATACTCTGATGTACATATGAACACAAATGGGCAGGGAAGTTACACTAGAAATGACTGTTGCTTATTAAGATACTTTCCTGACCATGTGTTATTTCTTTAACATCTTTCATAGCTTTAGTTTATGGGAATATACCTATTAACTTCTGTCAGATTTTTTTCTCTTCATGGTTTGAAAGAGAGACCTGCGACACACACAACTTTAGTTCAGTACATAAAAAAAATCCGGGTCAAGGAGCACTTTAGCTCATTTCATTTGTGACATAGGAGTTGCAAAGGATTTTTAAGTTACCTAGCAAAGGTTCAAAAGTCATATCTTTAATGTGAAGAGACTGCATAAATACATAATTCCATTTAACATAGCTGCTTTTTTTATTGAAAAATAAGAGTTTGCCTCAGTCTACTGCACAATTTTATCAGGTTTTTGAATTGCTCTGAAGATTTCCTAATGCAGGTGACTATATTCTCTTTCTGAAAAATGATATATTATAGAAACTATTTGAGGTGTTCATTTTCATAAAAGCCCAGGAATGACTTGGACATCTAAAAATCATTTAGAATATAAGTCTCCCAAAAATGTTAAGAGGAGTTATTAACTCACTTGTCAGCTGACTCCTGAAGCTACCTTCTAGGTAAATATTTAGTAATATCATAGTTATTTAGTCAACCCCTATTTCAGAGGAATTACTCATGATCATACGCTGTAGTTAGAGGACTTGAAGACTGCACTCATAGGAATGTGGCAATTTTTTTCTCCCCTTAAAGACTAACAGAAACAAAACATATCTGGATCTGAATTTCTCGAGCATCCGCTTATGTTCAATTGTGAATTTTTGGTGTCTGCCTATCTCTATTAACATCTGATATTTTTCAACATGCAGAATGAACTGTAATAGGTTAGTTCACCAATTGGCACAATAAAAATGATGTGCCATCTTGTATCTTTTTGATACATGGTATAAAAGATACTTATGCAGTGTCTAAGTACAACTATTTTAGTTCTTGAATTTCTTTTTTTAGTTCTTTTAGTTCTTGAATTTCTTAAAATGCAACTATAGGTGCCCATCCAGTGTTCTGGTGGCCTACCCTATAATTTTTTTTAAAGGATTACCCATAAACGCCTTTCAGCCCATGAACTCCTTAACATCCTTAAAGATTGGCATGTCGGGAGGGAGCAAAGAGGTTCAGGTGGACCAAGGACCATCCACAGAGAACACTGCCTGCAGGTCCTTCTCATTTAATTGAGGAGGGCCCAGCTGCATGCTTCTATTGATCTAAACTGTGGCTGTAGAAGAGAGAGAACCTTTCAGGTAATCAGATTCCAAACTATTTAAGGATTTATAAAATGAAACTAACACCTTGAATTCCACCTGGCAGATTGTTTAAAGTCAGTGGAGATCACGAAGCATTGGCTTACTTTGTAACTCTGCTTAATAAAAGCACTTCAGCATTCTGTGCTAGCTTCAATACAAAATATAAGACTGTGTAAGTGCTCTCATGCTGGTCTCCAGGAAGTTGGTGGGGCAAGACCAACTAACCCCGGCCAAAAACACGGGGATAATGTGTGTTCATGGCACCGTAAATTTCTACCCCACAATCCCAGTACAGATTGAGATCCAGGGGAACACTACCAGGGTAACTGCAGGGGTGGTCCCCAGGCTCCCTTACCCTGTCTTAATTGGTAGGGACTTCCCCAGGTTTGAGAGATTACTCCCCCCAATAGAGCCAGGGGAAGGTAGCAACCCCGGGGCTGAGACGGAGGCACCTACAGATAGCCTCACCCTAATGTTTGCTGAATTTTCCCCAGAGTTATTTTCATGCCCCAGGAAACCCTGAAAGTCTAGGCAGAAAAGAGGGCAGATAAAAGATTAGGGACTAGGATTCTAGCAGAGAAACAGAAAGCCTCCCTTGTTGGTAGGAAAACCCGTTCAGGAGGCCAGGAGATAATTTAGGTCAGTGAGGACTCGGAGGCGGTTCCTAGCCCAAGTAGGGGCAACTCAGGGGGCGGAGTAGAAATAGGCCCCCTGGAATTAGGACAGATCGGTACTGCACGGTGAGAATTTCGGGCAGGACCAAGCCAGTGACCCGCTATATGCAAATGTAAGGGAGGAAGTAGTGGAAGTAAATGGCGTACCCATGAAAGGAAAGACCAAAGGCCCAAGACCATATTATGTACTCAAACGTGATCTGTTGTACAGGATAGTGCAAATACGAGGGGAAGAAGTAGAGCAGCTCTTAGTCCCACGGAAACACACAAGGGCAGTACTAGAGTTAGCTCACAGTCATTTATTTGGGGGACATCTAGGAGTAGACAAGACACTGGATAGAGTCCTAAGAAGGTTTTATTGGCCAGGAATACGTGCGGAGGTCAAGCGCTATTGTGCCTCCTACCCAGAATGCCAGTTGCATAGCCCCCGACCTCACTTGCAGGCCCCATTAGTACCTTTGCCTATTATTGAAGTCCCTTTTGAGAGGATAGCCATGGACCTAGTGGGCTCGCTGGAAAGATCGGCACGGGGCCACTGAAACGTACTAGTCATCCTTGACTACGCCACACAGTATCCAGAAGCCATTCCTTTAAGAAACCCCACATCCAAGGCAATAGCAAAAGAAATACTCCAGGTTTTTGCCAGAGTGGGCATCCCTAAATAAATCCTTACTGACCAAGGAACCCCTTTCATGTCAAAATTAATGAAGGACTTATGTACCCTGCTCCGCATCCAGGCCATACGGACCTCAGTCTACCATCCACAAACAGATGGCCTGGTCGACCGGTTTAACCGTACCCTTAAAAGTATGATCTGGAAGGTGGTAGCACAGGACAGAAAAGACTGGGATACCCTTCTACTGTACCAAATGTTTGCAATACGGGAAGTACCCCAGGCATCCACCGGTTTCTCTCTCTTTGAACTACTATATGGACGCCACCCACGCGGAATATTGGATATTGCCAAGGAAGACTGGGAAGAACAACCCAACCCAGGAAAGAATGTCATTGAGCACATGACACAGATGAGAGAGCGAATAGCTCGAGTAACCCCTATAGTACGAGAACATTTGGAAAAAACACAAGAGGCCCAGCGGACATATTACAACCACCAGGCGAAAGTACGGAGATTTCAGCCAGGGGAACGGGTGATGGTGCTAGTGCCGACAGCAGAAAGCAAACTCCTAGCCAGCTGGCATGGGCCATATGAGATAGTGGAAGCCATTGAGGAGATGAACTATAAGGTCAGACAACCAGAATGCCGAAGACCGGAGCAGTTCTACCATATCAATTTATTGAAGCCCTGGCATGACCGAGAGACATGCCTGGTCATTCAGGGAGCTCCATCCCAGACAGACGACCCACAAGGGCAGGTAAAGATATCCCCCGAGTTAACCCCAGAACAATGAACAGAGGTCATTAATATGATCCAATGGAACCAAGACGTGTTCTGTACACAACCGTGCCGTATGACACTGGTCCAACATCATATCATCACCAGTCCTGGAGTAAGGGTGACGATAAGACCGTACCGAATACCAGAAGCTGAAAGGGAAGAAATTAGGACAGAAGTGAAGAAGATGCTGGAACTCGTAGTTATTGCAGAATCCCACAGCCAGTGGTCCTATCATCCTAGTCCCCAAGCCTGATGGCACACTGAGGTTTTGCTGCAGCGGATGTTGAATGAAGTATCCTAATTTCATGCCTATCCGATAACATGTATTGACAAACTAGTTGACCAGTTAGGCAAGCCCGATACCTAACCACTCTGGACCTGACCAAAGGATATTGGCAAATTCCCCTGGCCGAGAATGCCAAGGAAAAGACTGCCTTCTCTACACTTGATGGCCTGTTCCAATACACTGTCCTCCCTTTTGGACTCCATGGGGCCCCTGCAACATTCCAAATACTTATGGACAAATTGCTGCGACCCCATGCCAAGTATACCACCGCCTATCTAGATGATATAGTGATCCATAGTCCTGACTGGGAAACGCACCTAGGAAAAGTAGAAGCGGTGCTAGTCACACTGCGGAAGGCCGGCCTCACTGCCAACCCTCTCAAGCGCATGATAGGATTAGCTGAGGCCAGATACCTTGGGTATGTAGTAGGGAGAGGCTTGGTGAAACCTCAGTGGAACAAAGTGGAGGCAATACAAGGTTGGCCTTGACCAGTTCGCAAAAAGCAGGTCAGAGCATTTCTAGGGATAGTAGGGTACCCTGAGATACCCTGAGGGAGATTCATCCCTCATTTTGCCTCAAGAGCAGGGCCATTGACGGATATGATAAAGGCTCGGGGCCCCAAGATAGTAAAGTGGACTGATGCGGCAGGAGGAGCATTCACAGATCTAAGGGCAGCCCTTTTCTGCCATCCAGTACTCATAGCCCCAGACTTCGAGAAGGAATTTATCCTACAAACAGATGCCTCGGAGGTAGGACTAGGAGCTGTCCTTTCACAAATAGTAGGGGAGGAGGAACACCCAATCCTGTACCTCAGCCGGAAACTCCTCCCCAGGGAACAAAAGTACGCCGTTGTTGAAAAGGAATGTCTGGCAGTAAAATGGGCTATGGAGACTCTCCGCTACTACCTACTGAGGCAGTGGTTTACCCTCGTGACAAACCCACGCCCCGCTCCAGTGGATGCACAGAAACAAGGAGAAGAACGCAAGAGTGACTAGATGGTTCCTATCCCCGCAACCCTTCCATTTCTGGGTACAGTACAGGGCCGGAAGCCAACGCGGCAACGCTGATGGCCTATCACAACAGCACTGTCTCTTGTCCCAAGTAGCCCAACCCCATGGTTTTGAGCAGGGGTGGGGAAGGGGGATATGTGATACAGCATGGCCAGAGGGCCTCAGGAGAGTGTTAGAGGGAGATATGTAAGCCCCAGGGTGATGAGAGCCCTTATTCCCTGTAGAGGGAAGAAAGTTTGCTACAGATTAATTAAAGCACCTGAAGCCAATTAGAGCACCTGAAGCCAGTCACCTGTAAAAAACCCCTGCTTCAATCAGACAGGAAGAGGAGTTGAAACAGAGTGATTTGGTGTTGGAGAAGAGAGCAGTTTGGAGGAAAGCAGAGGAGAGTTTGGAGAAGTGCTGCAGCGGGCTAAGAAGACCAAGACCCTAGGTAAAGGGACACCTGGCTTGTGCAGAGGGAGGGCAGGAAGCCCCACAAGCTGAAGGGCAGGAGAGGGAAGTAGCCAAGGGGAAAGAATCACTAGTATAAGTGGTTTACCCGCTATCCTAGGGCCCCTGGGCTGGGACCCGGAGTAGAGGGCGGGCCCAGGTCCCTCCCTCTCCAGTCCCTTTCTCTGGAATACTAGTGGGACAGCTGATACCCCAATTCAGGGGCAAGAAACGGCACCCTGAAACCCCCAACAAGAAGAGAAAGTGAGGGACCCATCATAGTAGTGCCGGCAATTTGCCACACCAAGTAACAATTTCTTTAAAGCCCAGGCCCAAGAGCGGTGTAGAATAGGATGGAACAGACTCTCTTCTCTCCCAGCCAACAAGGTCCTAGGAAAGAGGATAATTTATAATCTGTTTCTTCCCTCATAAGAAAAGATACATTAGAAGGAAAAGACCTTAGGTGACCTCTTTATCTAGGGAGAAAGTCCTCTCCTGTGGGGGCAAGGGTCATAGGAGAGTGAGGAGAGAGAGACTCCAGGAAGGAAGCCTTCAAAGTTGCTGCTCTGCAAATGAGCAGGGAATGACCCAAATGAGCCCAAGAGGGGCTGACTGGGAGACCCTGAAAAGAGTCTGGAAAGGGCTGAAAACTGAGCCAGAAGGTTTTATTAAGAGTATCTGAGTGGAAAACAGACCAGACTTTCAAGATGGTTCTACATTTTCTTAATAATCAAGAATAATAGAAGTCATGCACCTTTATAGGAACCGGGGAATTAATGAAAAAGGATTTCCTTACTAATCAAACAAGTTTTAATTTTTCTTTGACATGAGAGGATGATTTCAGAACTATTAGAGAAAAAAGGTATATAATTGCCAGGAAAAAAAAGCTCACTAAAACTGTCTTCCAGTACGTGTGTTTTAATGTTTATGAAATTCAAGTGATTTATGTGTTAGTGACATTTTATTCTGGTTCTTAAACAAGAAGCACCAATTTATTTTGTTCTTCTTGAGAGAACAGCATCTACTGGAGTTTTGTTCTCAATTATTATAAGTTAAAAATCCTAAGAAAATGACATTTGTGCAACAAAAATGAATAATTATTCATTTCAGCCAATTTAAATTAAAATGTATTTTTCCTTTAACAGATAGTCATTAAAAGAATCCAGATGGCAGCATTCCAGTAACAATATGTAGCCATTCCATTAAAAATCTCACCGTTTGCTCTTCTGCATATGCTCTGGACGTGAATTCAGGAGCTAAGGAAGGGCAAACTGTTCCAACAAAAATCTGTTGCCCCCCCAAACCAGTGTGACAGTACTGTATACTTTCACTATAGGAAGACTATAGTAGTATTTTATTTCTTGCCCATAGCATTTTCCATAGCACTGTTGACTACTCCTGATTAACCTGGATTGTCTGGCTGGAATGCAGCATTCATTCATTCATTGGCTCAGAACCTCCGGCAATGTTTTGCTTCTCAGAAATTGGCATTGATGTTGCCCATTGGCTTTGATAATTAAATTGTACACCTGTTCAAGAATAAGCACCAGATTGTTAATGATTCTTGGCCATCATACTGTCAGTAATTTTCCAACAATATTTCTCTTCAAATTAGCAGTATATTTTGTGTTAATCTAATTGTGAGGCAAACTCTTCCAAGTGTTCCATTGCAATATATTGGTAAATCCTTAAGCATCAGTGTTCTAAACCAATAATACTTTAGTTAACGTGGGAAAACTGTTGAGAAAGATAAGCATTTTTAATGAAGGCTTCTTTAAGTTATGAGCTCATGATCAGTCTTGATAAGGCAGATTTAATTGCACAGTTTTGTTACAGAAGATCTCACGAAACCATATAAAATAAATTACTTTGTGGTGTAATAATGAACTAATTTGAAAACTGTCATATTATATTCTCAGTAAAAAATAAATTGTCTTAATTGCATTAACAGCTACATGTTATTGAATCACTGCGATTCAAACAAATAATATGAATGGAGTGTATGTGAAAAAATAAATGACAGGATGAATTACCATATATGAATGTAATTACGTGTTAGACTTTTTTCCCCGCATAATAGATGTGATACTATATGTAGCAGCATTATTATCATGTTAAATCCATATAACATTCATATATTGCATATTACATTACTAAATGTGCCATTACAAGATGCATCAGCCTTCTGTTTCAGGTAGGCCATGCTTTCAGTCCTGTTCACCTTGTGATATTTCATAAATTCATTGGTGTCATTATCAGGTGCAGAAGTTACCTATTCTGTTCACTAAATATATTTTCACCTTAATTCTGACTTTGCATTTTCTAGCGAGGCATATTATGGATCACAAGGGCAGAATACTGGATGGCTGGACATTTTTTGAGCTGCATGGAAGAACCTGGGATTATCCAGCAGTTACAAACCTAACTCTTTTTAATTTGAAAAACCAAAGTAGGGTTAAGTATATAACATGAACCTCTTAACATTAAGGGGTCTTGTCAAAGTTGTAAAGCCTTAGCAATTGACATAACATATGGAGCAAATTTAATGTGTTTTATACCTTTTGATTTGCAACTTTCCTTAAAATAATTGTATCTGTTCCAAATGTTAAAACATACTGCGTCTCAAACACTAAAACAAGTTGGTGAACAGGACTTGTAAAAAATCCCCCCAATCTCTCCCAGTAATGAGTGGGATAGTTGCACGACACTATTGGAATGTTCCTCTCCATTAAATAGCAATTTTGCAGGGCAGCTGTCCCAGGTTAAAGGGTGGAAAATGTTCTGGATTTAACCTGAGCCCCTGCTAAGATTATCTTGGTAGCCCAGTATTTTATTTTTAATATTGTTGCTGCTGTTTATTTGGGGGGTTGGAGAGGAGAGAATGCTTTTTCTTACATGTATTCATTCTTTCCTTCACCGGCACATCTATGTTGTTTATTGTCACTCCCTGAGCCCCCAGCATATGTGGGTATGCACAGAAGCAAGCCTCCCAGCCTGGATCAACAGACTTGAGCTAGCACTCTAAAAATAGCTATGTAGACAGTGCCTACTCTGAAGCTTAGGGAGTGTGGGTAATGCTAGAAGAGATTCAACCTGGGTAAGAGAGAAGTGACTAGGCCCAGGAGGGTCAGGATGGTGACTAGTTCAGAAAACCCTGATATTCTATGTCCTGAGAGAAGAATTAACCAGCAGGGCCCAGAAGCAGCTGGAGACCATATAGCCTCTCAGGAAACCAGTTGAAACATAAAAAAGGAAGAGGCAGTTAGCTGCTGGGACTGGTTGAACAACCAAAGTATCTGCTGAGGAAAGGAAGAATCATAGACTGCTGTTTTATTTGAACCCTTTTATTTGAAAAGTGCCGGTTTGCTCATAATTCAGATGTCACAGGTTTTGCAGTACATTTTGGCTGATGTGGTCTTTCTGTTCCATAATACCACTAAATCAGGTAATTCATATTTTCTCTCTTATAAACTTTATTTTAAAAATAGAATGGAGTCATAATTTAAACAAAATATTTTGAATGTATTCAAATGAAATGTTTTGATTGACCTGCTGCATGATTTTTATTTCAAAATTTTCATTTCACAAAAAAGAGAATCACAATCTTTGTGCACCTTAAGGGAGTCTCGCTGCATGGGAAATGGATTTCCTCTCCCACAAAAATATTCAAAGTATCAAAAAAAAAATTCCTGTCACAAACTGGGACAAAAAGTAGAAACCCTGAAAATTTTTGCAAACCAAAAAATCTGATTTTTTGTTTGTTTGGGTCAATGGGGAAAAAAATTAAATTTTGACCATTTTTAAATTTTTACTATAATTAGCTTACATTTCTAAATAAAAAAAAAAGGTTTCAGACAAGAAAACTGGAAAATTTCATTTCAGAAATTTCAAAACTAAACATTTTGACAATTTGGAAACCTCTAAAATTTTTCACCTTGAGAAATTTGTCAAAGCAAACATTTTTCCACAAACATCGAATATCAATGAATCTGTATTTCTTTGACAAAAAAAGAAAAAAGTTTAGCCAAAAATTTCTACTTAGACCTAGTTAGGAGTTCCAAAGCTCATCTCTTTGACACTTATTGCTGCTGCTATTTCTGTGCATTTCACAACCCTTACTATGTAGCATGGCCTCCTTTATCTACCCTACAGGAGAGGCACTACTCATTACTCCTTTATCACAAATAAGTTAACTGAGAGACTGCACTGGGTCAGATCTGGCAGAATGCTAAGAGTTAGAACTAGAGTTAGCCAGAAGAATTTCATCTCAACCATTTTTTTTTCATGAAATCATATTGATTTTGATAAAACTTTGCTTAGGAAAAAAAATTGAAATGTCTCACTTTGACATTTTTTAAACAAAAAGTTTGTTTTTGTATCAAAATAACTTTTTGTGTCCTAATTAATTTTATTTTATATTAAAAAATGAAGAGGTCGAAATCAAAATAAAAATGATTTGGATGTATTTAAATAAAACGTTTCAATTGGCACAAAATTATTTGTCTTTCAGAATTTCATTTTAAACACACAAAAATCTTTTTGGGGGAGGGAGGGAGAAGGGAGGGAGGGAGGGAACTTTTTTTCCCAATTTGGTCCTGTCATTGGTTTTGATGTTTTTGAATCTCAACATTTGGGGAGGGATGGAAAATCTATTTTCTGAACAGCTCTATTTACAACCCAAGTCTCATCATTCATTCATACTGCCTAATCGAGAGAGTATGCCAAGTTCCTATACTTCTAACTACTTCTCTATCTACTAAGCAACACTGCCCAGAGCCAGGAATAGAACTGAAAAATCCTGTTTTCCAGTATTTCATTGTTGCTAGTACATAGTCATATATGCCACCAGCAAAGTATGTATATCATCCTGCACTGTGGCTGTGCCACTCTTTCAGGTCAAATTGCAGATATTTGTACTAGGCATCTGAAGACCTGGAATTCAAACCCTGATGTCAATATGTGTTGGGTTGGAGTCCTTATGGTTGGATATGATGGAATATCTGTGTTTTTTTCTAATGTTTTTAATATGACTGGTTTATTGAAGTCACACTTAATATCTTTAAAGAGTGAAAATATCTTTAAAAGCAGTTTTTTTTTAGAACTCAGTTATAGTCTGTCTACTGCAGCATGATGTTTAATAAAATGCAGGTGTTCCACATTGTATTCTTTGCTATAATTTACAGTTTTCTCTGTGATATTGAGAGGTTTGGAGGTTGAAACGTTAGATTTCTATGGTTTTTCTCCCACCCAAAGGAGGGCCAAGAGAATTTTGTTTGCATCAAGCCAAAAGAGGAAACTTGGAAGCTAGATTCAAGATAAACTCAAGGAACAAAATGTTAATCACTTTTTCATATTGGTGACCAGTTACCTACAGGAGTAGTCTCACTGGAGATTGGAGTCACTGGGTCTATTCCTGTGTGTAACTGCTCATCAGCATGAGTAAGAGAGGTCACAATATGGCCCTAACAGGATTTTATTTTTACTTCTTGCTTGGCTGGGTTTTCAGATCAAGGACCACACATTCACAGTGAGATAAATACATACAGTTGGACACATCCACTCCCTTCTTATTCCCCAGCAGGGGCAAAGAAGAGGAGGAGAGAAGGAAGAATCTCTTTCTCCATTAAATAGGAGAGGAAGACAAGAACCTCAGATCCGTTCAGATCATGAGAGACTTTCCTTAGCTGCTCCAAGATTGAAGAATCTGTCTTCACCTGCCCCACTTCATCCCTCCCCGCACCACCGCTACCACCAGGAAGAAAGAGTAGTGGAATAAGAGAGCTAAGTGGGGCAAATGAGTATTCCTTACTGACCTTAGAGTTGGACAAGTTGGAAGGGAGCAGCAGGAAATAGCGAACAGTGGCATGGGGAAAGCAATGAAAATTGTTGGAAATACCAGCCAACAAGAAGAGGAGAAGAGTGATTGATTTTGTGTCTTGACACATGGCCTGTCAATCCTGACTGCAGCCCTGCCTTGTTATGTTTCTTTCTAAAATGAAATATCAAAACATTAATTCAATATAATAATTCCCAAAGGCTGAATATGCTTGGGTGTGTTATAATGTAGGTTAAAACTAGTGTTTCTCAGATAGTAATGCGTGGCGGTTGCAGCATGTTTAGGGAGGCATGATACAAAATCCAGTAAGCACTTTGAGCAATGGCAGCATTTCCACAAAAGGAAACGCCCACCATATTCCCTAAGACCTATGCTTCTTCTGCCTTATGCCACAGCAGCTCTCATTCCTAACATAGTAAATGTGTTGACTCTGAATTACATGAGTAGTTTTGGGTGGAAGGAGAGGGCACAGGGATGGGAGTAGAGGCAGACAGTGATGGCAAAATAACATGCAATCATGTAATTAAAGACTGTATCATAATGCCTATGCTGCCCAAGGGGGACAAATTAAGGTTGCACAGACAACTTCAAGTCTGGTATTTCCTAACTTTCATGTGCTTGGCTTTACAACTAATTTTCTTTTAACAAAGTTATTGTGGATATAATGTCATGGCATAATAATGATTTCTTCCATGGAGTTAGTAGTATACATTTTTCCCCATAAAATGTTACAGTAGTTTACTATAGGCAAGATTGTGACTTGCTCTAATGCCGGAGGCATGTGGTGCTCTCTTTCTCCATTGTTCAGCCTCTCCGCTTTGCTGGTCTGTGTGCTGAGAGGAGAGCAATCTCTGCAGGACTGCTACAGCTCCCTCCTCCACCCATCTTGGGGAGAGGGCTAGCAAATGGGTAGAGCCTTGGCTCTGCCCCTCAAAGCACTGTCAGGTGCAGCTGAGCTTGCAACAAGGGAAGTAGCAGATAACATCCCGCAGGAGCAAGGGAAGGACCAACAAAGGCATTGTGTCTCTAAGACTGGTCTGCTCCCTGAATGGTGGAATTCCATATTGCCCATTTGCTTGCATCAAGATCTAATGCCTCAATCTTGCCCTTTATTAGGGAAAACGTACTTTTTATTATAACTACAATTAAAGAGTCAAGATAAAACAAGTGTTTTATTATGTATTAAATGTCATAAAATTAACTTTGATGCTTTAGTGTTGATGATTCTGTTACAATAATCAAATTGCAGAAGCGAATCCTATAGTCTTTACTCAGATGAATTTTTTATACCTGAATAAGGATTACAGGTGTTACCAGTTTGATTTAACTCAATAGCATGACATATTAAATAGTGAGGCTTAATCAACTTTACTGATCAAATATTAGTAGTCAAAGATTAAAACACAATAATACAAAAAGGAAAAGCAATACCACCCAACTGGAAGACAGCCAGGCTGCTGGTCAACTGTCTCAAAATATGAACTGCATTCTGTCTGTCTGTCTGTCTCTGTCTGTCTGTCTGTCTCTCTCTCTCTCTCTATACATATATATGTATAGGATTGTGGGTATTACCTTTTTTGCATTACTACGTTGTTACCCAGGTTCTTCCGAACCCAAAGCAGTAGTAACAACCTTTTCTCTCCAGGTGCTGTCATGAATAAATCAGTAGGGACACAGCTCCTCCATCTGATAAATGATTGATACAAACTAGAGTACTTTTACCTAACCCTACTCTTTTATTATGCTATAGCAATAGGTTCCGAGCACCCTAAACATTATAGTTACCCAAAGTCTGAAATGGTTTCAGATGATCACCAGCTGGGCTTCCGAAGGCCCTCCTTCCATCCAGCTTGTGGGGAGTTTAGGTGCCAGCTCCTTCCCTGAAAAAATGCTCCCTCGGACTGCTCTGAGGTGTTTACTTTTACTTAATCTTTTATAGCTAACTTTTACAAAACACATAACTCATAGTAACCCCTTCAGGACCACCATTTTTCTTAGCTTCAACAAATTTCTCATGATCTCTTACCAAAACATTTCTAGTATTTCTTGTCATAACAATAACACTTATATGTCTGGGGCACTTAACACCGAGGTCGGCTGTCCAAACATCCCTTTCTTTCTCATGGTATATTAACTCTGTCCCAGCCTCCCATTCTGATTAGCAAAACTGCAATCATGCAGCTGTTCGGCCTTGCCTCTCAGAGCCATAATGATCATTACTGGCTATGTGGTATTTGGTTTTCAGCTAGCAATGGCGAGACACAGAAAATGACCGAGTGCAGTAATGTCCAGTTTAATTCTCCCACAACGAACTCTGTATTATGTTCACATGACTCTGAAGACCTTTTGCTAGGTTTGGACAGACTGCAGTAAATGGCGCAAAGTTTGTAAGTAATTCATTACTTTGTTTTGACCATAGTATTCTACACGCCAGGAAAACCTTCACCAGTCATAGCTGGGTACATAGGTTATGTTCAATAAGCTTTAGCAAAATTGTCTTGTTCTCTAGAATGTCTCCATACCTAATACACATGACAATACTTTGCATCTCACCTTTAGTGAAAAAATCTTAACATAAGTAAAAAGCATTTTGCAAAAGCTAAACATGAATAAAATTCATAGTGATACAAAATTGGGATATTTTATTATATATGACCACTACATATTTTCCAAGAGACAAAAGGTCTGTAATAGCTAAGCATAGCAAAATACCCACAGGTTGGTAGGTTGAGTGTGTTTTGCAAGCCTTATTATATTCTCCTGCTGTAAACAGAATAAGGGTCTTGCAAAGGTTACAATACCTATCTATAGTACAGTTTCAGCATGAATATAATGCATTCTAAATATAATGTCCTATACTTATTTACTATTAGCTACTTTACTACTCTGGTTACATGACATGTCATTTTGAATTACCCTTAAAGGTATAGCACAAAACAAATTAATGATTTGATTAATACATTTCTCTTGTGAGCTGAACACATCTATTTTTTATTTGTTAGCAGAAAGCAAATTACATTCTTAGTTAATTATTTTTTTTGTGACAGCTGTTTTCCCTATATATTTTTGCTTACAAGAGTCAGCTTCACAAACCTTGACAAAAGTCCATTTTTTGTCTAGTAACTATCACTGCAGTATATAGCAGTGAAAGACTTTTGCAAGCCATCTTTTTTTCCATTTTCCTTTGGCCTGGCTGCAAACACTATGGAGTCTTGGCTTAGTTTAGTCAGCACGAGATGTGATCCAAAGACCTTAGAGGAAAAATAGAGACTTATTAGGTAAATTCTTTCTTTATGAAAATCTTTCATAGCATAGATCACCTCATCCTAGAGAGAGTGCCTCATGGACCACCTCCTCCCCTGTTGGTGATTGTGAACCATCTAAGTTAATAGTGGCAATCAAATACCATCCCTGTGGCAACTACAGCAACAGCTTACATGGAATATTAACTTTTTAAAAAGTAAATAATTTTAGTTTTTCTTAATGGAATGTTGTAGCTGAGAACAAAACACCAGCCAGCACCACGTGAGCAGTGATGTCTTTTAAGAGCTAGTGGTGGGCCACAATCTACAATGTAGTACATTTTTTGTTTCTGTGAGGTTTATTTCTCATGATATACTCTGTAGCTGAAGGTACAAGAAAAGCATGGGATAATGAGCTGGCATTTGGATATTAATTCCAGATGTGAGCTGTCTCTTTTTTTCAAGTGTTTGATTTATTGGAGGAAACCCCTTTATTAAAAAACTTTGATCAGGTTTCACTAAAGAAGTCCTTTTAAAAAAAAAATACACAGAGAGAGAAGAATGAAAGAAACAATTAAAATGTGTATAAAGTTTAGTTTACCAACAGAATTAAGTAACAAATTTACAGAGCTGCTTTTGAAATAAAAAAACAAATCTTTTTGTTGCAAATAAAAATGTATTTATGCAAATCTTTCTATTTAGGGAATGACAAAAGATGAAGGTTACAATCATCTGGAGATATTGGAGATTTGGAACTTGCAAATCCTAAAAGATGTGAAATCACCTTAGCGTGTATTCTATGGTATACGTTCTTATGGAAGCAGTAAATTACAATTAAAAAAAAAATTGGAACTGTGGCAAAGTTGTTAAAGGTTTATTCTCATGTCAAATTAAAAAAGAAAATATATTTGAAAGTTTGCTTCAAAGAAGTTTTTTTCCCTTAAGAAAACAGTGTTAAGAATTTGACATTCTTCTCACTATAGAAGGGAGATTAAGTACTGTGACAGGATTATTATTTTTTCCTGACTATATGCACATGCTTATCTTAGTGTGAGGTGAGGTGAGGATTCAAAGAACTGTGGGTCAGGAGATCCTTGACATGAATCACTTCATATGGATCAACTGGGACTGACTTGAGCAGCCTCATAGAACTAGTCCTATAGTACGCTGGCAGTCCCTCCTGGCAGTTAAGGTTTTCATGTTTATAACCTACCTGATCTCTGCCAAACCAGCAAATAGCAGTCTCGAGGACCTCCTCTCTCATTTATATGACCGATTTGGCTTCAGTTACCCAATGTGTCCTCTTCTATTGTGAGAGGGAAAGTTGGAGTTAGACTGCAGTTCAGTAGGGGTGAGCTACTGGTAGATGCTATAGGCCCAGTTACCAAATGTCCAGCAATGTGGTTACATTTTGTGAAATAGGAAGAAATGAGACAAATTTTAAAGGAAATATAACTTCTTCTCTTCAAAAGATATGATGGTGCTTGCCTGTAATTTGCTGGTTTCTATTAGAGCTGAGTGACATTTTTCAGATTAGTTTATTTACTAAAAAATACTGTTTCACATAGACTGAAACTATTTGAGATTCATTATGAATTTGTCAAATAGTCAGTCATTTATTTTTTTCCTGGGTGGATTCAAGGGGACTTAAGCACCTCTCACAAAACTAGAGGAGGTGATCACGTCCTCTTTATACCCAGATAGTTCAGTGGTTAGTGCACTCATCCAAGATGTGGGGGATGCAGGTTTAAGTCCCCACTCTACCTCATTTGGAGAAGGGATTTGAAGTTGGGTCTCCCAGGTTGCAGGTGAATGTCCTACCCACTAGGTTACAAGGGGCACCATTAGTTCTACCATGTCTTCTTCCTCTGTTTTTGAGATTGGCATATCCAAATTTCCTTTGCTTTAAAAACAAAAACCAATGCGGGGAGGATTTCAGTTAAAATGTCCAAAGTGACACAGTTTCATTAGGGTCAAACAAAATGCTTTGTTCAACTTGCAACATTTGTTTTATTTTGCTAAGAAAACAAACAAAATTGTTTTATCCAAATCAAATTTTATCTTTTTTTTTCAGTGTGACCAATAAACTAAAAACACTCACCACATAAGTAGTAATCCAAGTACTACCACACCAATCTTGTTAGGCAGCCTTTACACTCAGCAAGAAGGAAAAGAGATCGTTTTAGAACAAAACATTTCAATTTTTAATATTAAACTATTTTTCATTTCAATTTTTGAAATTTTGCATTATTATATTGTGACATACTGGGATACAATCCAGATTAATGAGTAGCTGTGTCACCCCTGCCCTGCAACCTTGGGTGCCTTCTAATGGGAAGTAGCTCCTACCTGGGCCGCTCTCAAACTGCCTCCCAGCGAGCAGCGTTGGTGTGTAACTTCAGCCTGCCAGCCACATTTGGATTACTCTGATTCTCACCAGTCTTAGTTATATTTCAGGGTGACTTCAACACACCCCCAGCCCCAGATTTCCCCCCAGAAATGTATGTCATGTACTTCCCAGCCCTCCTTGGACAGTACAAAATATTTTAAGTCTGTTATTCCTCAAAGAAAATAATATACCCGCTTATTGTCTCAAATAGTTACTCAGACATTTCAATTTAAACACACCGGATTAGATAAAACAGTAAAACTAGTTTATTAACTACACAGAGAGAGATTTTAAGTGAGTATAACTAATAAGACATAAAAGTCAGAAATACAAGAAAAATAAAGATAAAACATTTACTAATGCCTAACCTAACAAACTATATCAGATTCAAGCAAAGTTTCTCACAGTATGCTTTCAGCAGTCTTACTGACCATACCCAGTAGGTCACGGCTTCTCCCCCATAGTCCAAGAAATGCTTCCTTTGTTGATTCAGGTACAGTGAATGCGATGGACAGGGAAAGAGAGAGGGGTCCCATGGGGGTGTTTGTCTCTCCTTTTTATAGTTTCAGTCCCTCTCTTGAAAAACATTTCCAGCTGAGAGCTAAGAGACATAGAGTCTATGTGAAGGGATGCTCCCTACTGGCTTTTTCTCACCTGCTTAAGATTTCTTTGTTTCCCCTTCTGCTTGATGACTGTTTACTGCTTAAATGCAAATTAAGCAGAGTGCACATTCCTTTGTTTAGGACAGACCTGTATGCCAACTTCTGTTTGGGCAGGGATGTGGGGTTTGGAACATGTTTTAATAATACCATACAGGGAAATCTTAAAACTTAAAATGTGTGTGGCAACATGGTTTATAATCAGGATTATGCTCATAATCAATTTATGAGTTTTCAAATGATACCTTGTACAAGAGATGCCTTGTACAAAAATTATTATAATAGTATGTAAGGTGTGAACACAGGTATATTCTGTCACATATATATTCTAATACAAAATTTAAAGAAGTTGAAATTAAAATTAAATGTTCTTATTTTGTCACAGCTAAATGTTTCAATTGACCTGAAACTTTTTTGTTCACTCACAGAGGACTTAAAATTTTTGGTTATTGTTCCGATTTGGAATGAAAACAAATTTTGAAACCTCAAAACCCCATGTAAAATGGAGCCTCCATATTCTACACAGCATAAATGTGACCACTAAATTCATTCCATATAGACCAGTGCATACCATGAGATGGTAACAATTAACCCATGCTTGATGTGAACTGGAATTGTAAAGGCTGAAGGATTCCATTACCAATCTGTTGAGACATCAAATCACCCCAAAAGGTGATTTATTTTTACGTAGGGAATTATCACAAACAAGCAGAGAAAGGCAAGAAAGATGCACCTGGACTAGAGGAGGAAAAATGGAACTTAATACAAGATACATGCAGTAACTTATAGAGATCCTGCACTACTGACCTAGCTTCTCTGTGCAGGAGTTCACTCAGACAGTTCATGATACTCTTTCCATGAATGGGCTTGTTGAGACCTTCATGCAAGTGTTTTAACTTAAATATTAATGTAGCTTTCTATTTCAACAAGCTTCATGTCTTAACTCTTAAAAGGGCATATAATAACAATCCAAGTTTGCTTTCACACTACTGAGAATGTTTCTGCATGAAGAATGTTTCTGCATTGATGCCTGAGATGTCACATACATGTCGTATTAGGACCTTTCATTAGTTCAAAAGGTGGGATTTTTTTCCTGTTATGCCCGTAACTGAAATTGAATAATAAATTTGTAAAGTGATCTTCTTATCTGGGAAGGATCACTTGTTGGAATGTGTCATCTTGAAAGAATTTTCAGTCTGATCTCAATTGGGATTTCTGTATGCTGGGCAATTGAAAGCTCTCTGTAATTGCCTCAATGTTCATATTACCCCCAGAGATGAGATGAAAAGAGTCTCTTCTTATTTTCAGGTTAGATATGGATCAGTGGAACAAGTCTGTTGTATTACTGGAGAATTATTTTTGTTAAAGCAGTAATAATTGTTGAGGACAACAGATTATTAGTTTCAGGAGACAAAAATGTTTATTGAACAAGGTGAGAACTTGCTTGTGTAAGTTCCTAATATGTAGAGAGAACTCATTTTTTTCTCCTGAGATTTAACCGATTGAATGGCTAACATACAAAATAGAGAGCAGAACAGTAATATCTCACAGACATTGGTCAGAACTAGTTTGAAGTAATTGGTGACTTTAAATGGTCTCTATTGTAGTCAGTGTTTAAAGAGAGAGGAGGAGTACCATGTTATCTGTGTCCTTAAAATTAGTTATTGTTCCTTGCTAAAATTGTTCTGACACTAAACACAAATACTATTTGAAGAATGATGCATGGACTTATTATCTAGGTATGTAAGTAGCTATGTGGCTTCACCACTAATACTGAATATTATGATCTTGAAAAGTAACTTTACTTCCCAAGAGGTCTTTTAAAAAGATCCACAACCGTTTCCAATAGGATATAAAAGAAAAGGCACTTTCTTTTAAATACTATTTACTAAAACAAGATGAACTTTTCTATACACACCATAGTAAATGAATGACCCTAGACTGAATATTATAAATTTGTCCAAATTCTAGGACTGGCTAGTTGTCATATGTAAGTTCCCCCCCCGCCAAGCATTTCCTGTAATCATAACTCTTTATCTGTGCAGCCACAAAGGTCCTTCAACAGACAATTTGTCATTTTTGTGTCTGTCGGTGGTTCATTTCTTTGTTCTTAAAAGTTTAATTGTCTATTAAAAGTACTTATCAAGTCTCAGCGCAGATTTCATTCATATTTTACTCTAAAGATCACTAGAAGTACTTTTTTTCCCAATAAATTAGATAGTGATATGCAGTATTCTATTTCAGATAGCCATTTAGAGCTATTACTAACAGAAGCAAAAGCTAGGATTTGCCCTACATATTCTCCTTTAGAGGAATGTAGTTATCACACTCCTAACTTTTCACTTACAAGCCTTAGTCAATGACTTGTATTTACAGTCTATTATATGCACTAATCCTCTTCATATGTTACCCTCTTCACATAAAGGGAACTTCTAAATAGCAGTTATATACTTGATTTTGACTGCTTGCCCACAAATAAAGCTAATTGAAGGCATATTAGTACATGTAAACATGTGGCTTTTAAGGTTTTTAAGGTCAGGCTTGACAAAGCCCTGGTTGGGATGATTTAGTTGGGGATTGGTCCTGCTTTGAGCAGGGGGTTGGACTAGATGACCTCCTGAGGTCCCTTCCAACCATGATATTCTATGATTCTATGATAAAGTATTATCACAGCCTTACAGTGGTTGTCATCAAGAAGTTAACATTTACCTACAATTCTCACACACTGGTATTTGAGATACTGCATAGGGAAATACAGTGGTATGTTAGATGCTACTGTGTGGTACTTCTGGGTAACTGACCTTTCAATGGCAATCATTTAATATCTCTGGCCTTAAATGTCAGGTGCTTCCAAATTTCAGCCAAAAGAGATTTGTTCTGCATGTTGTAGTTGGTTTAATCAATTTATTTTTAATAAAGTAGTATTGTACTTTTGTATTTGAGGATCCATTTAGTACAACTATGGTTTACAGTATATCCTTAAAGACAGACAGATTGAGATAATTTAGACCGCACTCGTCAGTTGTCTTCTGAAGCACAGGGATCTTACTATGTGTACATAGGCGTGTTACAGAGCTTGGTGCACTAGGCCAGAAAAATAAAATTTGCGTATTTATTCCCCTAGTTCTGCATTCTAGCTGGGATTGACATACCAGAAAATTTGCCCTCGGTTGGGACTGAAAGCAGGTAACTGAAGATTAAGAGACTAGTAAGAAAAATAGGGAAAGAGAATTTAAAAAAGTAAGTGAGTATTATGTATAGACAACTGTGTAGAGAAGTGATGTTGCCAAGTAGATGAGATTTAGAAACTATAATATGGTATTGTCTCTTCTGAATTAATAATAATATTTTCCATGATAATGCTGAGATAATCTCCCAGTTCCATTTGATTAAAGAGGAAGCCTCTTCATATAACCAGTGGCATAGGGGAGCCCTTTTAAAAAGAGTCATTACAGCCAAAACTGCAGGTTGTGGGGGTTTTGTTGTGGTTTGTTTATTTGTTAAAGGTAAACAAAATGTGAGTATCTTCATCTAGTCTAATAGCCAGAGTTTGCCTGATGGTGCGATGGGAAAATTTAAAATGGAGAAGTAAGATTGCAGACTTGATGCCTTAGGGAGCTTATTTTGGACAGACTAAAGTATATGTGATAGAGATGCTAGAGAATGGTGACATTTCCAACATTTTGCACTCTTAGTTTAGCTGAGTACAGTGTTGCAGGCATCCCAACCAGTGAGGGATTATGTCATCACCTGCCCTGTAATCTTGGGAGCCTCAAAATGGTTTGTTGCTGTAGTTCCCAACCTGGGCCCCTCATAAACATCCACACAGCATGCAGGTTGTGCCCTGAGTATCTGTGTATAGCTGTAGCTTGCCAGTAACACTCCTGTCACACTCTGACTTCCAGCCTTAATTACCACTTGCAGGGTGACCCCAACACATGACTAGTCCTAAATTATCCCAAAACTGTGTTCTGCACTATCCAACCCGCTCCTGTACTGCTCAGACATTATAGGTCTGTTGCTCTTTCAAAGGGTCAATATTCAGCAGTTTGCTTTTTCACTGGAGGTACCCAAAGAGTTCAGTTTAAACACAACACTGAATTAGTTTAGATGGAGTCTAAATTAGTGAGGATGGAGTCTCATGGTGAAAAGGTTCCATGTTGTTGCTCACTAAAAGGCAGATCATACTGTTCCTGCCCCTCTTCGTTGTCAAAGAATGACCACTTGACAGGTGGTTGCTCCTCAACTTTAATGACACCTGGCTCGAGGCTTTAGCTTGTCCTTTGTCTTTGAGGAACACGTTTACCCCCTCCCCAGACTTGTCTGGTAACCACATTTCAGTCATAATTTCAATTTATGTTCATAACTTTACATAAAATGTTGCTACACACATTACTTCACCATGATATTATTGACAGTGAGTTATTTTCAAATGATACCTCACAAGCATATTTTGTATGAAGATTATTACAGTAGTGCATAAGGTGTGAATACAGGGGAGCATTTAGTCACAATCATTTATTTAGTACTTGTATTATGGAGTAAGCAAAGAGTGTATTATGAAGATGTTACTTCAACATTTTGTCATATTCTGGCCTAACTTTCATATGACACGGCAAAATAAAGTGCCTTAGATGATTTTTTTCTTGGTGGATTGGATTAGAATACAGGAATTTATTGATTTGATGGTAGCAATCCCCGCAAAGGGAAATTTGGCTTCAAGGTGGCAACCATATCTTCTAAAAGAGAAAGCCTGGCCATCTAGAAACTACTTCTAGACCTTTTATGGCTCAAATATGGCATTTCTTTGTTTAGCATGCTTAGAATCATCCCAATACATGAGGTAACACTATTGGGTTTGATGGGGTAGAGGTAAATCATCACCTAATTGTGAGATGCCTCTCCAGAGACTGGACTCTCTGCCCATCTTTCTTGGTAACATGTGAAATTGCTACTCCATGTTTGAAAAACTCACTTGCATGAGTTGCTTACATAGTTTGAAAACCCCAATGCAACTGATAAAGCTATACAATTAAAATATACTAGAGAAGTCATAGCCAAAAGCAAGGAGGTACACCAGTACCTAGAGTTCTAGGAGCAAAGATTTCTCTCCCAGCATCTTCCATTTCAAAGTTGCAGTCCTTAATTTTGGGATGTTCTTTTGTGTAAAATAATTTACTCAAAGAATGTCAAATTATTTTATCACTTTACAAATATTACCTAATTCTCACATCATCTCTTCAAGGTATGTACTGCAGTATTAGCCTCCAGTTCCAGATGGGAGAACTGAAACAGATAGTGTTATAGCTGGAATTCCAGTTCAGGAGTTCTTTGCTGCTGTTCCTATACTTGAGATTATTAGTACCTGGCTGTCTCTAGAAAATTACTCTAGCTACTCCTGGTTGTCCTTTTTTTGGTGGGGAACACTGATAGTATGTTATGTTGATATTATGTTAACCATTTTTTCCATTCTCTAGACCTGAAATTAGAAAATTTACAAGCGTACCAGTTTAGGTTTCACAGGTTCTCTTTTCCTTTAACTTGGGGATTTTTCTACTCTAAGAGCTCCTAATATTTTTATAACAATTTCTGTTGTTACATGTAATTCCAATGTGGGCAGTTTTATTCTATTGCATAGTAATAATTTTCCAATCAGTCTTTATCTTCTGTTCCTAATTTTCACCATTATTTATAAGACTACCATTTTTGTTCATTTTTCACTTTTTTTTAATCTCTAATATTTTGAAAATTCCTGTTTTGTTACTGTAGGTCAATGGCAGACAATTTGAGTGCACATTGGGAAACTTGCCAAATGTCCAAAACCCACACTTAATCTGCATATAAATGTATGTGGGATTTTAATCAGAGGAGAGCACAGTTACTTTTTTTAAAGTCCTATAAGTGTATACAAAGTCCTTCAACAGACACACATACACAAAATATTTCAAAGATTGCCGGAGGAATATAAAAAGGAAATTTCACAGAGCTTTCATTTTATTGCTTTAGGAGTCAGTGAACTAGATAATAAAAGAAATCTTGATGTTTTAATTACTTTTTATTTCTATAGTGCTATATATGTGTATAGTGTTTTACAGACAAATTAAATAATTGTGTTCCTGCTCAGAGAAGCTTCAAATTTTATTAAAAGACATCAAGTGATCACAAGAAGAAAGGAAGAGGCTCTAAATAAAAGATCAAGCTTAGAGATGGGTGAATAATAGATTTTTTGGTTTGCTAGCAACCCTGAAAATATTTTTTTTAATTGTTTTGTGTCAATCCAAAATGAACTTTCTTTACACAAAAAATCGGTAAATCAGAAATACCAAGGAAGTTTCGTTTCAGGTCAAACAAAACATTTCATTGGATTTTAAGCATTTGAAAATATTTTTAAGTTAAATTAAAATTAAGAGAAATTTTGAAAGTCATTTCAAATAAAAAATTTGTTTAGAAAATGTCAAAACACTTCATTTTTTAGAATTTTTTTAGTTTTTTCAAGTGAAACAATTCTGCAAAATTGATACAAATTTTGAAATGTTTTAGTGTCACCAAATCTGCATTTTTCACCCCAAAAACAGTTTTTCAAAAATTTTCACTGATGTTTTTCAAATATTCATTTTGTTAGTTCCTATTGGTTACCTTTTGTTTTCAAGTGTTGAAAGAAGGGACGGAAACAACATACCTTTCCCAAGCCCTGCCCACAAACCAAAGTTTCCCTCTACTACCCATTTGAGATACCACTAAGAGCAGTTTGTGCAGTTCTGCAAAACCCGACCACTGATCCCCCTTACCTCTCCAACTACTGCCCCATCACCTTTATTACCTTCATATCTAAGCTCTATCTATAATTGCTGTCTGGAGCTCCTGTTTTCAGTTCTACCTAGATCCGTGCCCTTTGCATTCCACTGTAACAGCTCTCATCCACATTTCTAATGACCACTTTTTCCTGGCCAAGGTCAGAACCAGTACTACATCCTTGTCCTCTGTAACTGTCAGCTGTCTTCAACACCACTGACCATGCTCGTCTAGAAATCTTGTCCTCCCTCAGCTTTTGTGACTCTGTTCTCTCCTAGTTCTCCTAATGCTGTCTAATCACTTTCAGCATGTTGTTGGGAAGATCCCCTTCTTCATGCCTTCTCCTACTTTCTGTGAAGTTTCCACAGGGCTCTGTCCTTGGCCCTCTCCCCTTCTCCATTTACATTCTATCTCTGAGCAATTTCATTCACATACATGACTTCAACTGTCATCTGCATGCTGATGACTGTCAGGTCTACCTCTGACTGGCTCCAGATTGGCTTCCTCCTGTCCAAACTAGGATCACAGCCTGCCTTTTTGACATGTCCTCATGAGCTGTCCAGCCATCAGGTTAAGTTCAATATGACCCAAACATGGCTTTTGATCTTTCCCTTGAAACCCTCCCTACTATCTCCTTTTGCAGTCACTGAAAACAACCCTTACAGCATGTAACCTGGGCGATATATTTGACTTAGACTTCCCTCTAAATCCTCACATCCAGAAAGTGTTTAAATATTTTCACTTCTTCCTGCATAATGTGTCTAAGATCCAGCATTTTCTCTTTGTCCACACAGTTAAAATTCTCACCCAGGCCCTTATTTCACATCTTGAGTACTGTAACCACTTCCTCTCTGGCCTTGGCAAATGCACTCTTGCTCCACTTTTATCCATTCAAAGTATTGCTGCAAAGCATGCCTTCTATGTCACCACAGTTTGTGTGTCCCTTCTCTGGCCCCTTCTTCTTTACCATATCAAACACAAACTACTCACCTTTGCTTTTAAAGCCTTCATGGACTATCCTGTCTCTGTTTATCAGTTTCCGTCTGCTATTGAGATGTCAGTCCCACCTCCATTCTGGCAATGATTCCAGCCTTCATCTCTCACTTGTTAAATTTTCAAACAGGCATCTGTCTGTGTTCCCAACCATGCTGCCCCTCCATGCCTGGCAGTAGCTTCCCATAAATGTTGCAAAGCTACTTCAATATCCTCCTTCAAATCCCTCCTTAAAACTTTCCTCTGCCCGTGATGCCTACAAGAAACATGACAATGGTTAGTTAGCCTTTATGGTGAGATTGCTTCTTACCATGTTGATGATCTCATTATTACCTTGTGCTCCCCTTGTCTGTTGCATCTACCTGTTGTCTTGTTTTATACTTAGATTGTAAACTGTTCAAGGCAGAGACCTTTTTTGGGGTTATGTACTTGTCAGAGCTAGCACAATGGGGCTTGATGGAGGCCCCTAGGTAGTACTTCAATATGAAAAATAGGATTGGTCCTCTTCTTTCTTACATCCCTTGATCAACAGTGAAATAGTTACCATTTCAATTATCTGTATTCTTTTCAATTAACACCCCATTGTAATGTATAGAGGCATCTAAGACCTATTTATTAGGCTGTCTGCAGCCTAAGGCAGTAAAATGGCTGACAGTTGAAAGGTTTTCATGGTAACTATGACTTCTAGAGAGTTAATTTCTTAAACTGAAATCTTAGATTCAGAAATACAAGATGGCAGCCTCCAAACAAAATGTTTCAGCTTGTGGAGCTATCACAATGTAGCCCAATGGGACCCCTGATTTTTTAAGCACTTATTAATTCACTAGAGAATGTCTAAGTTAGAGCAAGCAAGGTTGTGGAAGAGGGCTGGAACAGTGAAAATCAGCATAGAGATAATAGTTAAATTTTCTTTTCTTGGGCATATTGTTAGCAAGTTGTAAAGTCGCGGGGTGGGAAGATTATTCTACTAAGACTGAACAAGCTTCAGCTTTGTAATTTTTATCTTGCACACAAGATAAGAACCTAGTTTAGTCTTTCCCTGAAGTTGAAAAGGTAAGTAATTTAGGTATGGCTGTGTTGTTTATGAAAAATGCAAGGCCACTGTGACATTTGCAATTGTTAAATATGCTAACAACCTGTTAGTATTTTTCAATTGAAAATGCAATAACCCTTATTAAAACTTTCCCTCTCATGGAAAATTAAATTTACCTATTGCTCTTTTTTTCTTCTTAAAACTCATTCATGCAAGTGTCATACATTTGCTGTATTAATCTAGCATGATTGTAACACGTTCTATGCCCCAAAGCAGCAGATATCATCTGTGTATAGTAGATCTCCCTATTCAGCTTAGGTTTCATTGGGGAAACTATTATTGTAAATTGGTAATTTAGGAAACATGATCTAATCTAGTTTGCTGTAGTGACAATAAATCATGCTGTTGAGGCCTACCTTTCTCCCAGAAGGTTTTCTCCTGGGATATGACACAGTGATGTTAAATTATTATTTTTTTCTTTACACTTACCTGTGTATGCAATCATAGAATCATAGAATATCAGGGTTGGAAGGGACCTTTGGAGGTCATCTAGTCCAACCCCCTGCTCAAAGCAGGACCAATCCCCAATTTTTGCCCCAGATCCCTAAATGGCCCCCTCAAGGATTGAACTCACAACCCCGGGTTTAGCAGGCCAATGCTCAAACCACTGAGCTATCCCTCCTCCCCGGAGTGATCAGTGATACAGTGTCTTTTTCAGTCTGACTGTTAAGGGAGCACCATACAGAGAGAGAGACATTAAAATTCATGCAGGATAGTCCCACGGATCCAAGGGTCTCCACAGGGTGTTGGGCATTTGTACAACAGTCCAATGCTTCCTTCCTATCTTTTCCCTTTCTCCATAATGGCAGAGCTTCCTCAGGAGCTGTTCTATCATGCTTCCATGCTGCAATTGTCCCAACCCTATCCTTCCTGAAAGGGATGGTCCCAATGTGTGGAAGAGGGAATCATTGGAAGATGGTGTAAATTCCATGCAGGTTTGAAGGGGAAGATGCTATGGAGAGGGACTATCCCCTCAGTCCTATACTCTGCCCATCCAGCCACAGGTCTTGGACCTGAAATACCCCAGGTGTGTTGTATCTATTAGAAGTATCTTCTAATGACCCATTGTAAACTAAGTGGCCATCCCTCCCTGTCACTCTCTGAGGGAGGCCACATCTCCTCACTGTCACATACCCGTAAAGGTGAGCTCAAAAGCGGGGAATTAACTGCACCTAATCCACACCTCTCTGGCCAGGCACAGTAATACAGCAGTCTATGAGCTTTGGGCAGGGCAGTAAACAGTTTGTAGACTCTGACCTTCAATCAGGGCAGAGCAGGTAAGCAGTCTGTGAGCCCGGTTAAGGGTGAGCACCAGCACAGTCTAGGGGCTCAGATAAGGGTGAGCTCCTGGCCTAATATAGGGAGGCTGCCACCCCAGAGGTGGGGTGGCAGTGGGGACGCGGGTCTGCCCAGCTCCAACTCGTCCCATCCCAGGGCCCTAAGAGTGGCAGAGTGGTCCTCCACTGGGTAAGCAGGGATCCGCTTGCAACTCACTGACCTAGAATCAGGCCTGCACTTAACCAGATGGTCATCTAGTTCTCCAGGGCTACTTCCTAGATCCCCGGGGATTGGTACCTCTATAATGTGGGGGTCTTCTGTTTTCTTGGGGAGCTCTAGCCAGTGGGACGTGTCTGTCTCCCTTGGCAGCTCCAGCCCAAGTGACCCGCAGGGCCCACCTTTTGTACTTTCACTTCCTGTCGAGCCCTTCCTCTTCCGGTGGGGCAGACATGGCTCTCATGGTTCTGCCCACCATAGGAGTGTTGTGGTCCCTCCCTGTCACTCTCTGAGGGAGGCCGCACCTCCTCACTACACCCATGTAGAGAATAAGAGCCTCCCACAGATCTGCCACTTATTCCTCCTCCTGGGATCTGGCATTTCTCACAACATGGTCATCTAGCTCATACTGTAAAACAGTTAATGAGCTTAATGTAGTTAATTCTATTTGGACCTCAAAAATATAGGTAATAAAAATGAAAACCTTCTGAAAACCAACTAAGACAATTAATTCTTATTTAAGTCTAAAAATGTAACTGCCTCAGTGACTGATTAATTGTGGATTCTGAGCTCATTTCAATTTTGTGCAAATCCCTTAGAGTAGGGCTACACTGCAAAGTTAGCCCTGGATTTAAACTCAGGTTCAAGCCTAACCACTCTTCTGTCTACACACAAATCACATTAACCCTGGACTCAGATGTGATGTCCCAGAACCCCATGGGAGTGTAGGGTCTGAGCCTGACTTGAGCCAGGACCCAGGGTTCAAGCCCTATTGCTTTGCAGTGCAGACACAGCCCCACTAGACTCATGCTCTGGGAGTCCACCAAAAGTACCCCACAATTCCACAGGCTGACTTTCTTTGTTCTCTGGACAGTCGAGTTTTCCCACACTGCACCATGAACAAAGGGCTAGAGAGGCCACATTTTGGGAGGGCACTAAGAAGTCTGGGATATCTGTGGTTAGACTCAGGCCCACATAATGCAGTGCAGATACTGGAGCCTCAGGTTCGGACCAAGGGTTCACTAATTCCTAATTTGGGGTTACAAATGGGTGCAGACACTTAAACTCTAGTTTAACAAACCCAGGATCTGCTAACTCCCAAGTTCTGCTAACACTGGGCTTACATTGCACTGTAGACATACCCTTAATGGCCCTGAAAATCAGGCTGCATTAAAATGTGGAACTGCCAATAAAATTGCTTTTCTACCCTGGTAAATAAGGACCAAACGTTTCTTTTAAGCCACCAGCTATCTGAACTTGGTTGTATAATGCTAATATCAGTGATTTGTTATTTAATATCGCATGAAGCGGGTGAACTGTGGGGCTCAGTCCAAAGGACATTATCAATTATTGATAGATTCTAACAGTGTATATTTTGTGGGGCCAGACTGTGTTGTTGCTTACATCAGTGTAAATCATGAGTAATCAGGTGAAATCAATGGAATTACACTGGTGTAAAACCGATCAAAACCAGAATCTGATTCAGAGTGTATACGGACAGTTTAGAAGTTACCATAAGTGAAATATAAATGCAATGAGAAAAATAGCATTTTCAGCCTTAATCTTTGTGTTCCCTTAAAATTTATAAAAGGTCCTGCATGTGGCATAGATTTCTAGATAAACCATGGTACATACTGTGATTTTCTTAAGGATGCTTTTCAATGATCTAATTATACATCTGTTTCTTTGGGTAGTGTTTCACTTTGTATAAAATCCCTTTTTATTTCTGAAAATTTTGGAGCCTCTAGAAGCTGGGCAAATTTTTATTTTTTCATATGGTGTTGCTATTTCTCACCCCCCCTAAAAAGATGCGCGTTCCAAATTGTCTGCTGTTCATCTGAATGCACACTTTTCAGAGAATAGGTCAGAGGGTACACTCTGGAGCCTTCGTATGCCAAGATGACAAAACAATTTCTATTCCCAAAAGAAGGAATTACTGCTATAGCTTGTCGTTTACTAGATGCTACTAATTTCTGTTGTCATGCAAGCCCACAGACCAAGATGAAGACAAGATTTTGGAAGAACATCACATGGAAGTTTCAACATAGCTAGATAACAAAATAATGTAGCTATTAAGGTGTTGTGAGGAATTTGGAAATGGGAGACCTACTAATGAGCTGTGAGGGAATAGTTGGATGTAGTGAGAATGGGATTTTCACTGTATGAATCATAATATATACCTAATTGTTGAAGAAGAAAAAGAAGTGGCATAAGTGGATTTCTATTATCTTGCAGTTAAAAGCAAGAATGTTTGAGAAAAGATTTGGACACTTTCTTTCTCTGAAATCTATTATCTACAGTAGATATTCTTGCCATGGTCATGTTAAATTTATCCTTGTAACCTGAGGTGTCAGTACTTCAACTTAACTTGGATATGCAACTTTTCTAAACAGACAAGTTTAGATACCCAAGAGAAACTTACTTTTCAGGCTGTCTTCTGCATATGAACTAGCTCTGTAATGTGGAGAGTTAGCTGTGTTGATGAATAGCATCATTTTCTACAAATGGTGGAGCCACTTTAGACACACCTGAAAATCTATTCATAAAACTCTGCAGCTGGGGTTTTCAAAGGAGACTAAGGGAATTAGGTGCCAATTTCCATTGAATTTCAATGAGAGTTGAGGCCTTTGCAGCCTTAGGTTCCATTAAATATCCTAGAACTTACTGTATATAATTGGTGTGAAAAAGATAGGAAATCATTTTTTATTTAAAAGATGGCACTTTTTTTTGAGTGTTGTGACAATCTGAATCTAAAAAAGACAATATACCTGTTAAGCGGCAAAATACTGAGATTTTGATCTATTAATTTGGTAATATTAAATAAAATCCATCCTTAAAGATCTATGTTTAAAGAAAAAAAGACACCCGGTACCTCCTTGTAACTGTTTTACTTCTTCTTACCCATTAGCCTGCTTTATTATAATGTAGGGATCAGTGTTCTTCACTTTCTATTTGTTTGCTTGGAAAACTCTACTGGCCCTGAAAGCCCATCCAACTTGTCCATCCGACTTGATTGGTCCTATGACAATGAAACCTTAATATTCTCATTCTCATAGACTCATAGACTTTTAAGGTCAGAAGGGACCATTATGATCATCTAGTCTGACCTCCTGCACAATGCAGGCCACAGAATCTTACCCACCCACTCCTGGAATAATCCTCTTACCTATGTCTCAGCTATTGAAGTCCTCAAATCATGGTTTAAAGACTTCAAGATGCAGAGAATCCTCTGGTAAGTGACCCGTGCCCCATGCTGCAGAGGAAGGCAAAAAAACCTCCAGGGCCGCAAAAAAACCTCCAGGGCCAGGGCCAAAACTGATTACATCTTCTAGTTTTTGCTTTCCACTTCAATTCCAACAGAACTTTAGCACTCAAAAGCTTACAAACCACATAGTGAGAGATTAATTTTTGGTAACATTTGGAAGCTGGTTTTCAAACTTCCAGATAGTATGCAGCTGTCGAATTGGTATCTATCTCTAGCAGTTTTTGCGATAGCAGTCACTATCATGTCAAAATGTAAATTGGGGTGGGGTAGTGAGGAACAAGATAGTAATTGGATTAATGTACATTCACACCCTGATATCTCGCAACCTCACAAGGTTTGAAATAAATGCTGTGCACCATTGGAAAGCTCATTGTAACAGCTTTGCAATGATGTATAGCATTTGTTGCTAGCCCTGCTGCTCCATAAGATATCAGACTTCAATATTGTCACAGTCCAGCAGTGTGTTTTTGGCACCTGTCCAGGACTGAATATAGTGAGTCCCATGTAATTTTCATTCTGTGACTATAAAGTAATTTCTAGAAGTAGTGACTCCAGGAGGTATTTTATGGAATGATATCGGAGTATGTTTAGTAGTGTTTTGAGTAACAAAAAATGTAACCTGCAGGTGTTTACATGTGACTTCCTATTTGGAAGGGTGATATGTGTACTTATGAAATATGATGTCTTTTGTTTTCCATGTGTACATTACTTTGGTTTATTTAAACCAGATTTAGCAAAAGAACTAGACATGAAAAATAGCATAGAGTAAAGAATCCACATCAAATAACTTCCAAGACGTTACGCCTAGACTAGAGAAAGCTTGATTCAAACTCTCATGGGCGAAAGAAAGTGGGCGGGGCGAAGGAAGGTTTGAAACAGTGGCATACCTGGTCGAGGTAAAAGGGGAGATAATGAAGACACATATTGAGCAGCTCTTAAAAGATAAGAGTTCTGAAAGGGTAAATGGAATTGAAATTGAAGCTGGCAACCATGTAATTACTGGGAAGGAAAATGATTATGCTTTTTATGGTCCTGAAGATTATGTAGGTAAAATATTACTGTACAAAATCAAACTCACATGTAGAGGAGGAAATGGAAAAGGAGCATGTGCCAAATGCACTTTCTTATAAGTATCTTGCTGCTTAAAAAATAAATAAATCCTAAAATATTTCCCATATAAGTCATACTTTTACACTATTCTTTTGTCATTTTTTTAATGCATGTAGCTAGGAAGCTATTATGGATTTTGTCTCCTGGATAGTGCATATGATAGAACTCTCCGTATGTGCAGAGTTCAATAGCCTTTTTGTTAAGAGCTGCAGCCTATTATGTTGGAGATGTATGTGTGTTTTTCCGTCAGGCCGACTTTACATTTGTTCATTCCTATTGTTTTCCGCAATCTAGAGCAAGTAACTTAGACTAAAAGAACTTGTTTTGCATTTTTGTGTATGGCAGCATAGTCAAGCAAGCTCAATTACTTTATCATATAGATTGCATTATAAAAATGGCTGCATTATATGTTGTGACAGTGGACTGAAGATATGCTCAAAATTTGGAGCCAGAACCTGTGGCTCCAATGCTGATTAGGGCTGCTAACAACAATACACCTCAGACTCTTCCAGTCTATGGACTCTCTGTCTGTAATGAGTTGAGGGTTACCAGGAAAGTACGTACACCAGATTGTGTGCCTGTTTGATGGCGTTAAGGGTAGTAAAGAAGGGAAAAGTTTTCCTTTAAAAAATAATTCTCTTTGCGATGTTCCTGAGTCAGGAATAATCAAAGATTAAAAGGGGGCTTTTAACTGTAAAAAGAGGAACATGTAAATGCCAACTGGCCAGCGGTGAGGGACTATCTCAGAGTCTGGATATTAACTGGGACTTTTTTAAAGACTGGTTCAATCTCCATCTATGCATCAGGTCTAGAAAACATAAACTTTAATGTAAGATTCTGGGATCCCTCTGTTGGAAAAGCTTATTGACACCAAAAGTTGCATTTCCATATATTTTGTTAGAATTGTGCTTTGTTCTTGCTGTAACCCTTATCCATCGTATTGTAGTTAACAATTTCCATATTTGAAGTGTTCACTGCACAGCCTACCCAAACTATTGTATATCATGCTATCTATGGGTCAGACTATGATCTCACGCCAGCATAGCTCCATTGATTTCAGTTATAAACTGTTACTCCTAATTTACAATTTTATAAGTGAGATCAGAATCAGGCGTTATGTGTCTTATTTGCTTCTACCTTAGGAGAAAAAAAATAAGCCCAAAAATCCAATAGTTCCTTGGCCAAACTATTCTTTGTGTTGTGACACTTGCTGTCCTATATACCCATGGGCTTACTTGGGAAACTAAGCTCTAAGGAGAACGATTTGAAGTTTATGAAAAGAGAAAATTAACAGGGAAAAAAAAGGACAAGATACTGGTGTTCTAAGGAAAAGAAACAGTATTTGGAGACACATAGTGGAAACTGAGCCTTGAAAGAAATATTAAAGAAAATCTCATACAGCATGAAGTCTTAGCATACTCTGTACTGTTAACAGAAGAGATTTCCTATGCCATGGTGGTTGAGTTTACCCACAGCCCATCGATAATTTCCATCTTGTAAATGTGAGTGACATAATTCAATGTCCATCAGTTCATTCATGCCCTGTGACAATCACCTGATGCTATCTGACTCAGGTGTGTTAATTAAATCAGAATATCAGGTAAGCATCAGCTATTGTCTTGGGCAGGAACCTCTCTAGTTGCTAATTCAATCCATCTCAAACTTAGTCTTTTAGGAATTAATCAGAGCATCATGAACATCTTATAAAATATTCACTGGTGAAAGTACTTATTAAATCCTTTGTGACAGTTCTCCTTCCTCCCTCTAATTTTGTTCTATGATGTAGACACTGGAAGATTTTTTTCCTTTGTATTTTACTAAGAAAGTTTCAGTATGCATGATGGTTTAGCCCATACTGTGCAATGTTGCTTCTTCCATGTCTGAGTAATTCACAGCAATTTCCTGGGTTGTCAGCCATGCATTTTAAGAGACCCAGCAAAATCTAAAGTGAAACCCTGTTGTATGCTATTTCTCTGGGAAGCCCTTTTAACTTAATTTTATATAGCTGCATATCAGTGATAAATACCTCATTAGGATCCATAAATAGGTGCATTATCTGCTGCTCTCAATTTCCATGTCAGATAGACCTGTGTCATAATAGAGTCAACACCCTATTCAAAAACAAATAGCTTACAAACTACCCATGCAAAAAAGAGAAAAGTCAATTTCATTGTAGTGCAGATTATCTGCACATTTTAAAAAGAGTCTTTCTAGCTAGAGAAAGAGAGAGAGAGCACTTAGAATGGTTCTGAGCCCATACTGCACATATTTATGCAGAAAATATTATTTTTGCCTTCCTCATCTCCCTCCTGTTACAGTGCATCATCAAAAGTGCTGGCTATCCCTGGAGATCACTAGGACAGTAAACAGTCTTTTTAATACTGTAATTAAAGTAATACAGTTTAATACTATAATAAAAGTAAATTTGTTAAAAAATATTTTTGAAGAATTTCAGAATAAAAAACAGCCCAGACAGTGATTCAGCATCCAATATACCAGACCCAGATGCAAACACACAAACAAAAAAACATTCCAGGCCTGACATACTCATTCCCCCAACTCACTGTTGTAATAATCTGTATCTAAAGGATGTTGTGTAAGGTGTCATATGCAAACTGGTAACATGCCAATCATTAGTATTATTGTATGATGTATATGCAGGTGATGTAGAAAGAATTATAGCTGTGTGCTGGAAATATGTTCCTAAAATGTGCTTGGTGGGCAATGTCTAAGCCCAGCCTATCCAAGACAAATACATGTTGTTTTGCAGGCTCGACTTTGTCTCTACTGTAAATTAAGCAATGTGAGACCAAAGACAATGAAAAGCACATTTACAAGTTAGGTAAACAAACATCAGGCTGAGCAAGTGGGACAAGATAACCACTTAATAATCTCAAAAGAGGATGGAGATCTTCCTGCCCCTCACAGCGAAGTCAGTGAATGTGACATAGATATAAGCAGAAGCAAAAAGACATTTTGTTATCCATCACTGAATGGATGCAAGCAGCCAGAGCTCTTGTAATCTAAGAGAGTTGAATCCTTCAGCCCAACAGGGTTGCAGTATCTGAGAACTGACTATAGGTGAGAAACCTGCTTAAACAAAGATTGTAAGTTTTAGTTCTTGTTTTGTTTTTTGTTTTCCTTCTAATTCTAATCCTCTATTCTTACTTAGCATTTGAAAATCTGCTTTGTTAATAAACTTGTTCTTGTTTTATTATATAACCGTCTCAATGCTGTGCATTAGATTGAAGGGAAAAATCCTCAGCCAAACTATGAGGGTGGTTTGTGTTCTGTCTCTTTGGAGGCAGCAAATTTGATAATTTCTGTGAGGGTCCAATGAGAGGGACTGGATACTGCAACGGATACAGTTTTCAGGAGACTTGGGACTGGAAAGACTGTTGGTGTCAGGACTCGGAGTCAAAGTTGCACATCACAGTAGCATTCAGGGTTAGAGAGCAGGCATTGACACAACCCCTTACTGGTCTGAGTGAACCCCCAAAGCGTTGCACATCCCAAAATGAAATCCTTTGTTTCCGTTTTCCCAACAGGAATGAGAAATTTTTTTAGCAGAACCAACATTTTCCCGAAGAACATTTAGATTTTCCAGAAACCATATTTTCTACCCCTCTGTCCCCAAATAAATAAAAATTGACCAAAGCCAGTCTACATTTCACACCCTTTCACACTTCTATAAATTTAGGATTGAGTTCTTTTAGGGTGATAACAGGCATTGGTTATGGTTTCCCTATGGTTATGGTTTCTCATATGGTTATGGCCAGACCTTCACTGTGTGTGTTGGAATCTCAGCAGGGCCATTTTGGGTACATCTACACAGCAAGTAAACACCTGTGGCTGGCCTGGGTCCACTGGCTTGGACTCACAGGGCTCAGGTTACAGGGCAGTAAAATGTCTGGGTAGACATTCAGGCTCAGGCTGGAGCTCAAGCTCTGGGACACCATGAGGGAGATGGTTCCCAGAACCCAGCCTTCAGCTCCAGCCAGAATAGCTACACAGCACATTTTAGGCCTGTGAGCCTGAGTCAGTCGACCTGGGCCAACCACAGCCATGCTGTGGCTCTTTTATTCCAGTGTTTTATTCCTAAAACTCATCTCCTCAGAGCACATGACAACAGAAGAGAGTGGATCTGCTCCAATGTGGGACAGAGAGCTGCTTATGTTCCTTATTCTTCCCACAAAGACATCCATGATTTTAGGGAGGCAGTGATCCTGCTCAGTGGCCCTCTGAGGATACTAGATGGAAGGACAAGACACTAGAGTTCACGACCAGGTACCCTGCAGAAATCTGCTTTCTCTCCTCCTCCAATATAATAGGTGGGCACTCACTTCTACAGAGCCAAATTTCTCTTGATCTTTCTCATTTAGCCCTGCTGCATTAATCTCTCACTATACTGCCTGCAGTCCACATTTCTGAGGTATGTCTGCATGTTTTTCGTCAAGGTTCTTACCCTTTTGAAGTCTTCCTGTAGTACTAACAACAACAAGAACAGCAACCCTGTAACATCTCCCTTGGTGACATTATAGCAAATTGCATGAGGATTTGAATATATATATATAATTATAATTTTATAGGTTCAGGTGCAGCAGTCTGCTATGTTAAAATAATTCCATCTAGCCACCTAATTACATTTAGATTTGTAAACAAGAGCCTACCCCATTTTAACACTTTAGGACAATTGCACTGTGATGAGATTAATTCTAAGCAATAACATAGACTTTCAAAATATTGAACGGAAAAATTCAGACACAAACTATATTAGTCGAGCCCTAAATTAGTGATGCTAAATAACAAAAGTGAGGAAATGCACAGTTAAGCAGCAAATGTACCATATGTTATACGATACCTGGGCACAATAGGACACCACCTAAATGACTTTCTTAATGTCCTCATTGCACTAGATATTGGCCACATATGGTATGCTGCCTGCTAAACTGTGCATTTCCGTGATTTTGTTGGTTGACTTTGATAGCGCTTTCTGGTTCTCTGTTGCCAGGCAGGCTTTCAAAATGTTTTGCTTTACTATCCAGAACTTAGTAGCCTTACGTTTTATTTTGCCTTTTCATTTTTACCTGGGTGTTTTTTCCCCTACCCTCTGTTGCATATTTCAGTCATTGTCAGGCCTTCCAGACAATTTTGGTCCATGCCACATGGCAAGTGATCAGTGTAAAACATTCCCATGTATACAACAGAATTTTTAAATGACTCAATCCTAATAGTAGCCAAACAGTCTAGTGCTCCTAGTTGTCTAGAGAGAGAATATTCACGTGGTCAGCAGGAGAGTATTATTGTTTTGCAAAGGCTCCCTCCATATTCTCAAGCCAGTTGAGGATACTAGTAACAAGGGGAATAAATCCTCTTGGGGCAACTTTAGTCCAAGTAATTTGGACTAGTGACAAGCTACCTTTTGGTCATTCTTGATCATCCTGTAGAGTTTGGCTATTTCCTCCTTACCAGTTGTTTGACCAAAATCCTATACTAGTTTTCCCCACCACTGTCTTGTCCCTGCTATCCTGATCTTGGGGATATTGTATATGCTCTTGGGAATATTTTACCTGGTGTCAATCATTCACCAGCAGTCCAATAGTATTCCTTCACTCTCTTGAATCCAGACTTATCACCCAGGTTAAAGCACATCGTTTGAAAATAAGGTTGTTCGTTTCAAGCACAATGGGCTAGCCACATTAAAGTTTCTGTATTTTACTTTTAAATTATATTTATTTGTTTATTTATTTATTTTTACTCTTTTACTATTCTGTACTGAGGCTGAAAGTTTAGCTCCCTTATTACTATTAAACTACTCGCACGAGCCTCTACACACTAGAACAGATTCTCAACCTCACCCCAATGGAGCTCAGGCAAAGTGAAGATAAAGGTGATCAGTGAGTCACAGTGACCTTCTACTAGTGGAAGAATGGGCATAGCAGAGCTGAGCTACACCCTGTCCACATCCTCTCCACTTTGAGGGCCAGAGGATTTGGCGAATTTTCTTGCATTCCTCTGTAGACACACCTTTTTCTCCAAACTTTCTCTGTTGTTTCATTTGCATCTGCCACTTTAAAACTGAGCTATTTTTCATAGACTTATCCAGGTCTGGATTGCACAATGTGTAGCACGGGGACCGTTTAGAACCCCATGAAGACAGACAGGGCGTAGTGTGCTGTTTTACACATGAGGGATGGTCATATCAATTTTCCTTGTGTGCAGTCAGGTGATTTGTGTTCGAAGTCTGAAGGGCAGCAGTTTGGAGGCTTAAAATAGAGAAGAAGAATAAAGTCCATTTAAAAGACCTGTTACTGAAAAATAGAATTGTATTGCCTGACAATGGGACTTAGGCATATCTCCATATATATATATATCATAGAACTGGAAGGACTTTGGAAGGTCCAGTCCCCTGCCTTCACTAGTAGGACCAAGTACTGTCACCTGACAGATTTTTGCCCAAGATCCCTAAATGGCCCCCTCAAGGATTGAACTCACAACCCTGGGTTTAGTAGACCAATGCTCAAACCACTGAGCTATCCCTCCCCCAATTGATAAAATTGATTCCTACTACTCCTAATTCAGATATGCACTTCAGAATCTGACCTTTTAGGTCTGATTGACTTTTGATAGCCTTTGCATTTTATATAAATGTCTGCAGTAAACAATGTAACGTTTTCTGTCATTTTGCTCTGTTTGTACAGCACCTAGCACAATGGGGTCCTGGTCTATGCCAGGGGCCCCTAGGTACTGGGGTAATACAAATAAATATATATATTTTAGGAGAATTTAGCCTTTGTTTGACAGTGCACAGGGAGATTTAAAGTGTGATTCCATTTTGAAAAGTGACTACATAAAAATGACACCATGGGTTTCTGCGGTTTTGATTGGTTCTACAGTCAATTTTCCCAATGTATGAATAAAAATCTGATGTTTTTCTAACTGCCAGCCTTCTAAGTTCAAGCGAGGCTCTGTGACTCAAGCTGCTGTGGGCTGTTTCCTTCTTGCACATTAACATTAGTAAAAACAATTCTACAGGACCAATGATGCCAATGGTCATCCCCATTGTTTTCATATTATCCCTAAGGGCCCTGAACCTGCAAGCTTCAGTGTGTGAGCAGAATCTCCTTCTTCACATCAGTGGGGATCCATGTAAGTGCAGAGCTCTGCCCGTGTGAAGTAGATTGCAGGATCTGGGCTTGACTTACAAAAAAATAACCCACCTGAAAGCTTTATATTGTATTTTTATAAGATTGTGTTTGTGTTTCCAATCACTGAAAAATCATAACCATATCTTCTATCTGCTTTACTTTGATATATCAGGACTCTCAGAGTGATTCTTCTACCCAAAAGACCCCACCCAACACACCAAAACCAAACCGAAACAATCTACCAAAAAAAGTGTTTTTTTAAATTAAAAAATCCGAAACAAAACCCTTCCCCAAGTAGAGATTTAATTCTGAATAAGAAGAGCCAGAGACTCCATGAAGTCCACTAGGGATTTTGCAATTGTTTTCACTTTTACATGGAAGGCTTTCGGATAATAAGGGTTTTATTCTTCAGGCCATACATCACCCAAAATAAAATAAAGTAAGATAAGCCAGGCTGGAGTGCAACACAACAAGTTCTTGCTGAATGGACCAACACAAATTGATTGATTATTTTTTTCTTAGGAATCTCTTGTCTGCAACAGTTGTTTTGGGTTTGGTTTGCTTTTTGTTGTTTTTGTTTTAAACACAATATGAATGCATAGTATCTGATTTCCAGAACCTGTAAACTGCACCTACACAAAATTAACATTTCAGTAGCCTGCAAAACACAATGGGAGCTAGAACCACAAATGTAGCTCCTAATTGTAAAGTCCAGAATTTCTCTAGGGAGGGCTGGGGAGAATGGGAAGAGGCTCACTCTTTAAGCCCCAATAATTACACTGTCTGTTAGAAAATAAAGCAACTAAACTGTGGTCCTTTCCCACTCTTTGAGAGGCTAAGTCTCACTAGTCTCAATATTCTGCCCAGGAGGATTGTGCCTGGCCCCTACATAAACTATTGAGGAAAAACTCCTTATATGCTTTTTCCCACCACTGCGTTCACAGTTATGTGGGGCTGCCCACAACCAAGCAAATATAGTGTATGTATTACTTTTGTTTCTAAAGCTGCGAAGGTTTAGAGCCTATTTATTCTCCAGTCACCACATTCTTTTTCATTGGTGGAATCAAAGCTGATGATACCTGCAACTTCATATGAAGAAGTGGGTTTTTTACCCACAAACGTTTATGCCCAAATAAATCTGTTAGTCTTTAAGGTGCCACCGAACTCCTCATTGTTTGTGGATACAGACTAACACGGCTACCCTGTGATGCTTTGCTTAGGTATGTTTTTATTACTCATTTAAGATTTTGAATTTAGATTACTAGCAGTAACAGTCATTTGAATCTGAATTTGTGCTGCGATATTGGGCAACTACTTCTAGAATAACTGTCTTTGGCCTCATCACAGAATCTCTCCATTAGCAATAGACCATTTTCATAGCCCGCTCACTCTGATTCTGTAAATGTTCTCTCTTAAATAGGGCATTACAGCAGTAATATATAACACTGGCATAGAAGCAATAAAAGCACAGAACTACTTCAGACCTGTTACGAGTATGTATTGCAAATACAGAAAATAAAATTGAGCTATAAACATTTGATATCTGTGCAATGCACTCCATTTATACCTTGATAAGGATTAACTTAAATAGAACAGCAGTCCCAGTAGTTCTCACAGAGTAGGAGCTATTTTTGATTTGTGATACTGCAGATGGTTGCAAATCAGTGCAGTGGTGGGTGCAGAGGTTTCCTCTATATTAATAGGTTAGGAGACATTTTGCATAGTGTCGTTTATTATGGATTAGTGCTAGCATTGAAAAAGGGTCAGTATTCAGGTTTATTAGTGAAGTCTGGCAAACATATTTTCTTTTACGGACACTTTCAAATACTTGTTCTAAATATTCTGAAAGTTATTAGGCAACATATTGATTTTACTGTTGGTTTACAACATATCTAATTGTATTCATGCAATTAAATAATTGAATAAAATGAACATCTGTCTCCACTAATGCATTAAAGATATCAGAAGGGCAGGAAACCATCAGCTACATTTTATACAAAGTATCAGAGCAGCCTATTAATTTGGAACTATAAATAAAAAATATAGGCTAGTATTAATGGAGTTGACTGTGTGTTTCTATTAGCAAGATGTATTTATTTTTAAAGGTAAATTATTTGCTATTGAAAATGTAACATTCATATTCCTGAGTGAACAGAATGTCATTTGTATCATTTAAGCTCATATCCCTGATTTCCAATTGACTTTTTTCAGTTTTAAATTCTGGTGGTAGTCTCCCTTTTTGCAAAAAAAAAGAGAATAGGGAAAAGTATAAAGTGCCATTGTGCAGTGTTGCCTTGAAAACCATCAAGCTAACATAAGTGCTGAAGTATTCATATGAATATATGGAATAGCATCTCTAATTTGGTTAAGAGGCAAAAGCAAGCTACAATAACAACAGGGTATTGCTAAGTAATTTCACTGTCTCTCTGTACTAGAGGATTCATTTATTTTAATTCATAACCTCATTTTTATAGGAGGTTTCATTGTAATGGACAGTAGTTATTAAAGAATGAGAGTTAACTGTAATTTACAAAATGTTAACCTGGACTCTCTGTTGTTGAGCAAAATGCCGTAGAATGTATCAAACCCAACATATTTTTTTCAGGATGGTTGTTTCTGCACATTTCCTGGCTCCATCCTGCACTTCAGACACTAAAACCTGGTAAACCAGTGGCTTGCATTACCTTGATTATTTAGGTGCCTTATTATACCTCCCCACACACACCCAAAACAAGGCTCAGCAGATGTTGCTCAAAATAGATGAAAAAAATCATACACATTGCTACCACAGACGAAAAATGCCATTCAGTAAATAAAGGGTCATAGTCATCTCAAAGTAAGTAAGCAAACATACATACCCTGCTTCTTGTTGTAAAAGATGATTTCAGATAATTTAATCTAAAACAGTATCTCTTTTTGCTTAGGTGCATTAAGGAATCAATTGTTGGGGAAAAAATCCAATATGTGCCCTAAAGTTAACTGAACTGCAAAATTCCTGTCTGATATAAATATCTAGTGCTCTACACTTGAGTGATAACAAAACTTTTTCTTGGAAGACATTTGATCTGCCGTTGTTTTAAATTTACAGTTGGCATTTCTGATTTGTTTTCTGGTCACACACTTTGTTTCCTTTCAGGTTAAAGAGACAGCAGAAAGTGAGCTCTGGATTTGGGATCAAACAAAGTTCCACGTATGATGCTGGCAACTCCACGGAGACAGTGAGCAAAGATGAGGGGAGCCAGCATGCTTCATAAAACAGCCCTACAGTGACAAGACTAACACTGATCATTAGGAACAGAGGAAAACTGATAAAGATGTAGAGAAAAGAGACAGCTCTGAAACACATGGCAGATCTGTACAAAGAAATACGATGTGTATTATTTCTAATACAGTATTCAGGACTCGTATTCATATTACATTAGATGCACACGAAATGTGCTTGCTTCGATATGTACCAAATCTGAATTGGAGTTTGCAGTTGTGCATTTTTCATTCTCAGTTCTCTTGATTACTGTCTCTTAAAGCAAAAATCTGATTTTACTTACTGTGGCAATGTCCTAGTTTATCATCAGACAGACTGAATTCAAAACACGCAAGGTGAAGGCTACCTGGTTCAAATTTAGTATTGTCCAGAGGACAAGGCAATGACCTGGGAACCAGGAGACTTAGATTCTATTCCCTGCTTGCTACTGACCTTTTGTGTAAATTTAGGCAAGTCACTTTGCTCCTCTGTGCCTCAGTTTCCCCACCTATCTAATGTTAGAAGGTGCATACATTCCTTCATAAACGTATTTGAGGTCTGCAGAAGAAAAGCCTTATATATATTAATATTCATTTAGATTTAAAATCGCCCCTCCTCTATTATTTTTCCTTCTCGTACCCCAACCTCTCCCCCCACATACGTGTGCATGCATATAAACATGTACATATCAGCTTATTTTAAGGGCTTAACTGTGCTTTTGTTTAAATATCTCTGTTTTATTAATTCTGCATGTATAAGTATTTAAATCATGTTTAAGTATTTGTAGTCTTATATGAAGTAGCACGCTAAGCATTAGGACTTTCAAAATGACAGATTTTGAAAGCTTTGAAATACCATTCTCTTCAAATGTTAAAAAATGATGTGCAAGACCAGCATTTCTCAGCCACTGGGTCAGGGATATTCTCTAACAGGGTCAATAGTAACTGTCCCGGGGTCATTAATAGGGATATGAAAAAAACACCAAAAGTTTTGGTTCATAGGGAGTCTATAGACCTAATATGGCAGTTCTACAGTCCCCTAGTTACAGTGCAATGTTGTTTCCATATGAGCCTGAAACTCCAAGAGGAATTCTTAATTTCCTATTGAAACCAGCAAGTCTTGCCACCCCTTCAAACTCCACTAGTACATTAGATGCCCCTCCTCATTTTCCTTACAGTGGCCTACAATCCTTCTCCCTGTCCCATGTCTTCATGGGCACCTGCCTGGCCTGCTCCCCGTAACTGCTGTCTTTGGGGAGATGTGGGGAATAGTAAGATGGTCTGCTGTCCTTTCTCAGACATCCATGGCTAGTGTCCATGTTCTCCCATGGGGTGGAGGAATACATTGATTGAGACAGGTAGTTTTTAAACACAATTCCAAATTTGTGGGAATTAAGATTTTACGAATGTTAAAAATAGTGATTTTGTTGTGTCCAAATTGTCTTTCCTCCTGCCCTCCCAAAGCGTATTTTCTCATTGTTTTGTTTCCTTGACCTGTTCATATTTTGATTCAGAATACCCTTTTCACTCTGACAAACCACAGAAGGAAAGGAAGGAACCATAGCAGATAAATTCCCTGTTTTCTGTTTATGTACATAGGCATATCACCATTAGATGACCATTGTGTTACAAATAATATTGGTCAGATTTTAAAATATTTTCTCTGTTTAAATTAGCCATCAGATAACTCCATGTTTTTCTATCTTTTCCACGTTTAGTGGCCTGAATTCCATATTAGATTTCAGAAGAGAGAGAGCTTTTAAAACACTAAAACTGCAACTGTCATTTCCTTGACTTAGCTTTTGCTTAGAAACTTCATGTGCAGCTACATATAATACACCCTGGTGCATGCACTCTCGTGCTTGCTTGCTCTCTCTCTCACTGTCACAGCAGCATTAAACTTCTGTAAGACTATCCACCAAGAAACCTGCTGGTGTCTACAGGAATTATGCCACACAAACAGCCTGCTTTTCTGTTCTATTTCTGCCTCTTACCCACTCCCAGTTTTCCCAAATACCCATGGATACTCAAAGGCCCAGACTTTGTGGGGAGAGATGTGTCAAATTGTCACCATTCTTCCCTTTTTGCATTATTTCAAGTGTTTTGCCATCATTTTTACTTGGATTTCTGCGTCTCTATGCCTCTCAGAGAAGGAGAGCAGATGTTTCAAAAAGCCAATTGTTTTGCTGCCACATTTTAAAACTAGAATGGGTAAAGTTTAGAAAATTTAGAGAACAATTAATGCATTGGCAAAGGGATAATCTTTTCCATATGGATTTTTCAATTTGTGATTGAGAATCTGAAGATTAAAAATAATAGACAATTTAAAAAATTGCAAGTGAAACTGAGTTTCCATCCAGTAAACATTATTCTGTACACTATATTTTTCTTGCTGGAAGACAACTCTGGACAACTCTCCACAAAATTAAAACATCACAGACTGTTCTAATGCCCTGTTCTGGTCTTACCCCTTCTTCGGATGTTGTGAATAAATGAAGAGCACTTCTTGAGTCCCCCTAAAACTCTGAAGAAGTGGGTATCCACCCACGAAAGCTTATGCTCCAATACGTCTGTTAGTCTATAAGGTGCCACAGAACTCTTTGTCGCTTCTACAGATCCAGACTAACATGGCTATCCCTCTGATATCTAAAACTCCCGTTACTGCAGCTCACTCAGAATCTTTGTGTCTGCTCAACTAAATTCATCACACTCCTAAGTGTAATTCAGCCATAGTGAAAATGTCAATATGCAAAATGTAAATGAAAATCATACAGTTCTTTATTCATTTTAATATACTTTAACTTCATCTTAATAATTACATTATTGCACTTACTAATACTGTAAAGTCATACACTATGCATAATGTATACAATATGCATGGTATGCCTTAAAATGTTGAAAAAGTGTTTTCTCTGACAAGGCATACAGATTAGTTTGTTATACAACATAAAAGCCTTAGAGGCCAGCAATTGGGCAAAATTCTTAAAGTTTCAGGAGTCATGTTCAGGATATTTCAACTTCTCTCATTAAAACATGAAACCAAAGTAATTGGCAGTACTAATGGGGAGCTAAGGCTCTGTGATTATTCCTGTCAAACCTCAAATGGTAAGAGATGCAAGAAAAAGAAAACGATAATTAGTCTTCTGGATCCTGAGAAGTACTTAAGTTGAAGGCAATTGACACAGTCCTTTGGGAACTAAGTCCCAACAATCTATCTAGCACTACGTCATAAATCTTTGGTATGTGTTTGTCAGTTACCCTATTGTGATACAAGTGATGGTCACACTGATGTAGTGCAGCTGGACAGTCCAAGGGTAGTGGTGGTAAGTGTAATTATCAAATGGTGCTCAAGATTAGAGCTGAGTGAATAGTTCACAAGAGATAACTTACCCAGCATGTTTAGCATCTCTTCTTGTTCATGGATTATTCATGAGAAAATTATGATTCTCCTTTGAGTGCTTGTTCATGACGATTCCAATCAGGTGTGCGTGCACACATGTGCATGGTAGGTGGAATATTTTTCCCCTAGCAGCATCCGTCAGGTAGGCCTGGGTGCCCCCTGGAGTCACGCATTCATGGTGCTCAATATAGAGCCCTGTCACCTCACCACCGTTCACAATTGCTAGTCCCGCAAAAGAAGAAGAGGCCGGAGGGAGTCGCTCTCCCCCGATAGGCCTAAGGAGCCTGCTGCTGTTAGACACAAGTCGGGCCACACTAGTGCTGCTCCACCCATGATGGTCATGCCAACTCCTGCCCGCGTTGAAGGGCAGTTGAGTCCAGACCCTCCTCGCTTGCCGAGGCCGAGCTGTGAGCTGCACCTCCCTTCGACAAGATGGCCCACCAATCTCTGACCCCGGTGCACCATTCCCCAGCACCAGACCACACCCAGCAGCCACGCCGATCCCCAATGGCAGCCCCCGGCGCAATGGCCCTTTTGGACTCCCTGGGCTTTTCATCAAAGCCAAGGTCGCAGCCAAGGGTCTCATTCCAGAGCGATGTTGGTGGCCTCAGCCTCATTTGTATCCCCCAGAGCACCACCGGCACTGGCAGGGTTGGGGCTAGGCCCATTGTCACCCTGAGCTACCTCTGATCGGCCAAGGGGGGCCGGCAGCAATTCTGGCACCAACAGAGATTCTGGTGCTGATGGTGATTCCGACATTGAGGATGACATCGGCACCGATGACACTTTCGGCACTGGTGGTGCCTGTGTCAATGTATGCAGTCCCTACACTGAGCGGCGCGACATCATCTGGATTGGCACCAGCCCAAGAAACCCAGGTGATGCAGGACCCCTTGGGTGCAGAAGGAAGGGAGCAGCCACCCCTCATGGGGGCCTCTTCCTCATCCTCGCCAGATGAGGTGTTGGAGGCAACAGTCCCAGCCTTGGCAGACAACATTACGGGTGGAGCAGCACTAGTGTGGCCCGACTTGGGTCTAACAGCAGCAGGCTCCTTAGGCCTATCAGGCGGGGAGTGACTCCCTCTAGCCTCTTCTTCTTTTGTGGGACCAGCAATTGTGAACGGTGCCTGCAGCAATTGTTGTGGAGGGTTGCCCAGGGTCTGGGCATTCAGGTGGAGGAGGTAGTGGAGGATGCAGAGCCAATGCTGGACACCATCGCCCCCTCTGGACCTGCACGTATTGCCCTGTCCCGCATAAAGACCATCTCTGACACCATGAAAACTCTGTGCAGATACCAGCCTCATTGCCCCCTATGGCTAAGCACAACAAAAGACTCTACTTTGTGCTCTCCGAGGGATAGGAGTATTTATACATGCATCCCACACCTGACTCTCTCATGGTCAATGCTGCCAACCAATGTGAGCGTCAGGGCTTCCAGGGACCCTCCCCAAAGAATCGGGAGGTGAAAAGGCTTGACCTTTATGGGAGAAAGGTCTACTCCATTGGAGGCTTACAGCTCTTCATATTCAACCAGCAGGCCATCATCAACAGTTGCTCCCCTCAGCCTCCTGGGCCGAGTTTTCAGCATTGGTTGAGGAAGGGAGACTGATCTCAAGGGCGTCCCATCAGGCAGCACGTGCAGGGCAGATGCGGCCACCAGGGTTATGGCCGCAGGAGTGGCTATGAGAAGGTGCTCATGGCGATACACCTGCAAGCGTTGTACCTTCCTGGGGTACAGAATGAGTTGGTGGACCACCTCAGTAGGTCGTTTCATGCCCATGAATGGTCCCTTCATCCGGATGTCGTATACTCAATATTCCAGAGGTGGGGCTTTCCCCAGATAGACCTATTCGCCACGCAACACAACAGGAAGTGCCAACAGTTCTGCTCCTTCCAGAATCTCAGCCCGGGCTCCAAAGCGGACGCTTTCTTCCTTCCATAAGGAAGCCATCTCCTTTCCACTCATTCACAAGGTACTCCTCAAGTTTCAGAGGGAACAAGCTCAGGTCATATTGATAGCACCAGCCTCCTAGACATGTCCGTGGAAGCCCAGGTCACCCTTCCATTCTTCCCAGACCTTCTGACAAACTTCCAATCACTGCACACTCCACCAGGGTACAAGCTTCATCAGCAACATTCCTGGCTCAGGTTTCCACTCAGGAAATCTGCAGAGCAGCAACGTGGTCCTCCATCCATACTTTTGCCACACACTATGCAATTCCCCGGCAGGCCAGAGACAATGTGGCCTTTGAACAAGCCGTGCTCTAATCAGTGGAAGACTCCGACTCCCCCACCTAAACTTGGGCTTGTGAATCACCTGACTGGAATCGACATGAACAAGCACTCGAAGAAGAAAAAACTGTTACTCACCTTCTCGTAACTGTTGTTCTTCAAGATGTGTTGTTCATGTCCATTCCCATACCCACCCTCCTACTCCTCTTTCGGAGTCACCGGAAAGAAGGAACTGAGGGGGTGGCGGGTCGACTGGGCTCTATATTGAGTGTCGTGAAGGTGCGACTCCAGGGGGCAACCAGGCCAACCCAACAGATGCTGCTAGGGGAAAAAATCTTCCGGCTACCGTGCACATGTTCGCGCACACACCTGATTGGAATGGACATGAACAACACATCTTGAAGAACAACAGTTCAGAGAAGTGAGTAACCTTTTTTTTTTTCCAAATGTACTCATTGTTCAAATTTATTCAACACTTTTTTATTTAAGTCTGCACATTGATACGCTTTCAAGTGACCAATAATCAGTATTGGGATTCACATTCTGTTGCTAAGCTGTTATAGGTAACATTTTTTTCCTGTTCCCTAACAGGATGAGTACTCAGCTGTATCCATCAGGGAGAGTTATACATGCAAATAGAAAATTTATTTCAGCAACTACTTAAGCATGTGACTTTGAAATATTCTTTCTGTTAATAGTCAAGCCAGTTATTTTAAAACTGGCCAAAAGAGAGCACAAAAAATGCAGAAACATGACTAAAGTGATCTTAGCTTAAAATTTCCATAAATATCTATTCAACATGGACCTAGTCACCACAGAAACTGAACACCTCATGATCTTCAATTGTAAGCATTCTTACAACACCTTTGTGAGGCAGGGACGTACAATTATCTCAATTTACACATGGGAAACTAAGGCACAAAGAGATTATGACTTGCCCAAAGTCACACCGGAAATCTGTGACAGAGCTAAGGAACTCAGGACTCCAAAGTCCTAGTCTAACATTCCAGCCATTTGGTAAACTTTCTTCATCATATAGAAGTACGTTCAGTACTCAACTCTACTAAATGCAGATTTTTGAAGCCTTGATCTCATATGAAATTGCTATAATGACTGATTTATAAATGTTTCTTTCTCTAGAAGCTTACTGTATATTAACAAGTATCAAAAGAATATTTACAACATGTGAATGGGTCATAAACACTGCTGATACTGTAATGAAAACCCATATGAGTAATTTTCAAAATAAAGTGTAGTCTTCTAATGACAATCTTAGAGATCTGTTCTTTAGGAATCTGCTTATTCTTAGGGATCAAATATAATTTCATGCATAGATAAAGTGTCCAAATATCAGAATTATACACAATAATGAAAGTGTTTGATTAGTTATTGGAGAAGCATGTTTGAAACTTTATATCTGTGTGGGAAAACTACGGCCCGCAGGCCAGATATGGCCCATCAGGGCTTTGGATCTGACCTGCGGGATTGCCACCCCTTTGGCACCATGGGCCCCAAACTGCTCCCGGTAGCAGGGGCACCACGTCCCTGCAGCCGCTGGGGGGGGAGGCAGAGGGCTCCATGCACTGCCCTCGCCTGCAGGCACTGCCCCCCGCAGCTCCCATTGGCCAGAAACAGAGGAATAATAGAGAGAAATGCTCTTTGGGGGAAATGTTATCTATTTTATATTTCTTGCTTTCTTTGAAGGATGGCCCCCACAACTTCACCTGCATGGCTGCTTAAACATTTTTATGAGATAAATTCCAAAACAATATTGTCCTATTGTCCACTTGATGGCAAAATAGAATATTTTGGTGGGATTCTGTGCAGTGCCTCCAAGACAGGTATCACAGAACTCTCAGTTCAGGAGAAGGCAGGGGCTTATCTTCCTTAGTTCTTGTGACGCAAAACACACTTTCATATACTGGATCAGTAAATGTATTCATGGATAATCCTCCCACAGCTGGACACAGGGATTTTAGGACTCCTTTATAACCCCCCAGCCTTTTTACCTGGTTTATCGGGCCTGGGTCAGGAGATGCAGTAAAGACCCAAATAAAAAAGGAATAATCAGAACTAAAAATCTAAAATCAAACCCCTCTTCTTTTCAATTAATATTCTGAGTGATATATTGAACAAACATAAGCATGTTAAAGCACACATGCAATTATGTTGGCTGTTTTAATCACTAAGAGAATGTATTCAAAGTGGCTTCATTTTGGGTGCTAATTGATCGTAATCAGAAAAGGACTCTGCATAATGAATCTATCTCATGACACAAATGGATATCATAATTCTTAGGTTATTACCATTTGAAAGGGGGAACTACAGCTAGAGAAAGGACAAACAGACCTGTGCCATTTACCATTTAATTTTTGTCTTCCATGGAAGAGATTATAGGAAGAGAAAGAGTTTGTATATACTGAATCAGTAAATACATCAGAAGACATCAATTCATTTGCTAAACTCATTAGCCAAAAACAATGCCTTCAGTATTTGTACAATGAACTGTATTTCTTTTAATACAAGTGAATTGGTCTTCCAGTCATATAATCAATATGAATATAAATGGATTCAACATTCAGTTTTCTGCATAGTTACACATTATACATTATTATACTCCATTGGTATCTAACTAGTAGAACTTTTAGTTAAAGGCACAGTGTTAGGCTAGGTCTTCACTACCCAGATCGCAGGGTAGAGATCGATCTTTCGGGGATCGATTTATTGCATCTTGTCTAGACGTGATAAATCGATCCCTGAAAGCGCTCCCCGTCGACTCTGGTACTCCAGCTTGCGAGAGGCGCAAGCGGAGTCGATGGGGGAGTGGCAGCGGTCGACTCCCCAGCGTGAGGATGGCCAGGTAAATCAATCTAAGATACGCCGACTTCAGCTACGCTATTCGCATAGCTGAAGTTGCATATCTTAGATTGATGCTCCCCACTAGTGTAAGATAGGGCTTAGAGATGTGTTTGGCCTCGTGCATTTTATTTCTGCAGACTATGGCAGTGGAGTCTCAATCACTATGGGTATAAGCAAGAACCCATTGAAGTAAATCCAAAACCAATTCCCAAATAAAATAGTATAGAGCATTATTGTATGGGTCACTTGAAAATGCCATAAGAAACATATTAAAAAGTCAGAATTCAGGAGGGTCTAGAATAAGCACATTGCTGTTTCTGCACAGTAAAAGAGACCATCTCAAGTGTATTTTGAAAGGGGACTAGCAAATTAGAGGAGTAATCACACTGAATCACATTTACCGTATTGATGTAAACCAGCCTATAGGGAGGCAGAGTGGCCTCCCTCCGAACTGGAGTGTGAAGGACCACTACACTCTCCTGGGTGGGCGGAGCCAAATCTCTCCCCCCTCCCCCCCCTCACTGGAAGTACCAGGTCAGGACAGGAGAAAAGGAGAGCCCTCAATCTCAGTTGCTGCTGAGCCACTGGAGAAGAATGGACATCTCTTCTAGGGAGCGAACACCTCTGCAAGAGTCCAGCCCAGTCCCAGAGTGGACCAATGCCTTGTGGTCAGGGGAGGCAGATGAAGACCCTGCCAGATGAAGAGCTGCCAGAGCTGCCAGTAGCCGAGTACCCCGAGGAGACAGAGGATCTTTGGACCACTGAGCCCTACACCCAGACTGTAATAGGAAGTAGCCCAGGGGGACCAGACTCTACTCTGGTTCTGCTGCCAAAGTGTGGGTCAGAGTGTTTCAGGAGGATCTCCTCTGACCAAGTGGTGGACACATCCACCACTGTTAGATCCCTGGGCTGAGACCTGGTGGAGCAGGGTGGGTCCAGGTCCCATTACTCCCTGCTGCCAACCCTACCTGTGGGGTAGTGACCTATTCACTCCTAGACTAGAAGGCCCATGTGTTGCTTGTAGTCTGCCCCAGCCAGGCTGCTGTGGGCTAAAGACTGTGGCTCGGCACCGCCCAGAGGGCCAGAGCTCCCTTATAGACTGCTAATTATAGGCTGTTAATTACTGTCAGCCAAGCTGCTGTGGGCTAAAGACTATTATGATTCATCCTGCCCAGGGGGTCGAGGCTTTCCCCTATAAGACTCTTACTTGTGGTCTGCCAGTCCTGAGGCAGAGTGGCCTCCCTCCCCACTCGAGTGTGAGGGACCGCTACACAGACCCCACTGTCTTTGTTAACTCTGTGCCATAGTTTGCCATCGGTATGTACTATATTTTCTTCTTCATCATTAGTATTTGTGTTTAGTGGAATATGGAGTTCAGATAGGTGAGTAACTTTTGTTTCTTTTACTGTAACAATGATTTGTTTTGCAGTTGCAACACCCTATGAATGTTTACATATATTTAGGTATAAGTGATCATTGATCATACTCCTTTATTGCAGCATATTCTTCTTAACAGTCAAGCATTCATTTATGGCGTCCTTTAAGCAATAGACAAGACATCAATCTTAAGCTACCTATCTGCCCCCCAATCGTCTTACGCAGTTAAACAAATCAAGTTTGTGTGGCCATTATGATATTGGCTGCTGCTGTATTAGTTTCCTCCCATTTCCTCCCAGCATGATTTACTGGTACCAGGTATGACTCTGGCCACACCTATGAGTGTATGAGAATGTTCCAAAGCAGTCAAAACTATAAGAATCTCTCCTTATTTTTCCCTGGGTGATTTCAGCTGCATCCATCACCAGGACCCACTATTCTAATTAGCAGTGGAAAGTCAATGTACAACAAAGACATAACTTGGCCATAGTTATTAAAATATAATATTGTAGCATTTGCCATGTAATTAATATTGTTTCCAAAGAAGGTGCCATGTAGTTACTGTATTATTAATAAAAATATGAGCAACGTGTATAATTCATTACCTATATGCACTATACAGCCATAGATTGCAATAATTTAGCAGTTTAACCATGGCATATAATCTGCGGCATGTGTATTTTTCAACTGGCTCTTTTTTAAGAGCTGTGCATTTCTTGGGTCTTCATTTAGCTTCTTCCATAAGCACATTTGCTTCAAAATATTATGCTTTTCTTTGGGTCTATGTACCTTTAAGGATTAGTTTTATTCTACCTGGTAATATTTACTGGGATAGTGTGCGGAGGACTGGAGGCCTATATTTTGAACATGTAGTTGCCTCTGGTAAATTAGTCTCTCTAGGACTCGAAGGTACGACAATTCAGATAGAGCAGAGACATAGCAAGTAGTGCTAGCAATACACCTGTGGAGTTGCCTCACATACAGCTCAAAAGGCACAGTGACCCAAATTTTCAGACAAAAAAGCTAACCAGAATGTCCAGTTCTGCCTTTGGTGCTTAACTCAACATTTAACGATGCAAACACCTACTTAACAGGCCTAAACCCAAATGCCCATTTGGGATGCTAAATAAGGGATGTGAATCTCCTCCTAAGGACTCCATGTTTGAAAATTGGGTTCAGAGACAGCAGATATGCACAGATACTCAGAATGATGACTATAAAAGGCCCAGTCCTGCTCCCTTTAATATGAAATAGTTTTGTCATTCTTTTCACTGCAAGCAATGTCAAGCCCTCATTAAGGGGAAGAAAACAGGAGCTATGCTTTTAACTCCACTGAAATACTGAAGAACAGGTGGATTTTTGGGACAGGATAGAAAATAATAGTGTTTTTTTAACTAAAATTAGGATTTTTCTTTCTAAATGGAGACATTTAGCATCTGTGGGGAAGTAATGAGGAGCTATTTACAGACCCCTTTGTGAGAGTCCCCCAAAACCTCTCAAACTGTACCAGACAGCTAGTTTGTGTGATTTTAGCTGAAATAATCCAAACTCTGAAGAATGACAATTAAAAAAATCCCTGGTGGTTGTGATGGATCAAGGAACCATGGTTGGGTGAAGGAATAATCCCTCACCCTGTGGCTTGGAATCCAGCTTCTTTCTACTTTTCAAGTAGAAGAAAAAGTAAATAAGTGACAGAGAGTAGGGGGAGGGGTTTTTTCCCCAGTTTTCGTTGCTCAGGTTTATTTTCCCCCTCACTTTTCATCTTTTTCCCCCTTTTCCAGAGGGGAATGGGAAAAAAGCATGTGGAATAAACAAACGAGAGAGTGGAGGGTGGGGACAGCATCTAAAAATGGAACTTTTTATATTTTTCAACAAAAGAAACAAACAATTTTAATTTATAACCAAACAACATTTTGTTTCAAGTTTTCCACTGGAAAAAAATCAACATTTTAATACAAAAATGTTTTGTTTCAAACATTTGTGGAAATAGCATTGGATTTTTCAACCAGCCCCATCTTGAATCAAAACTACTTGCCTAATGCAGTTTATTAACTCTGCAGGCTGACTGTGAGGCCTGTAATCTCCAGGGACCAGAGCCTAGATCCTAGTGCAGGTTTTTAATACCTATTTTGCTTTGGTCTTCATTCAAATGTTTAGTTTAACCACATGTTTAACACAATTATTAACAACAAGGTGGTGAGAACACAAGCCAAAGTAGAGTAAGTACAGGTTAAAGAATATTTAGCTAAGGTAGGTTGTGCCAAACCAACTTGATCTCCTTCTTTGAGACAGTAACAGATTTTTTAGATAAAGGAAACACAGTGGATCTAATCTACCTCGATTTCAGTAAGGCATTTGATACAGTACCACATGGGGAATTATTGGTTAAATTGGAAAATATGGGGATCAATATGAAAATTGAGAGGTGGATAAGGAACTGGTTAAAGGCGAGACTACAGCAGGTCATACTGAAAGGTGAACTGTCAGGCTGAAGGAGGTTACTAGTGGAGTTCCTCAAGGATCAGTTTTGGGACCAATTTTATTGAATCTTTTTATTACAGACCTCGGCACCAAAAGTGGGAGTGTGCTAATAAAGTTTGCGGATGACACAAAGTTGGGAGGTATTGCAAATTCAGAAAAGGATCGGGATATCATACAGGAAGATCTGGATGACCTTGTAAACTGGAGTAATAGTAATAGGATGAAATTTAATAGTGAGAAGTGTAAGGTTATGCATTTAGGGATTAATAACAAGAATTTTAGTTATAAGCTGGTGATGCATCAGTTGGAAGTAACAGAAGAGGAGAAGGACCTTGGAATCCTGGTTGATCACAGGATGACTATGAGTCACCAATGTGATATGACTGTGAAAAAAGCTAATGCGGTCTTGGGATGCATTAGGCGAGGTATTTCTAGTAGAGATAAGGAGGTGTTAGTACCGTTATACAAGGCATTGGTGAGGCCTCATTTGGAATACTGTGTGGAATACTAAACACGGTCTCCCATGTTTAAGAAGGATGAATTCAAACTGGAACAGGTACAAAGAAGGGCCACGAGGATGACCCTAGGAATGGAAAACCTGTCGAATGAAAGGAGACTCAAGGAGCTTGGTTTTTTTACCTTAACCAAAAGAAGGCTGAGGGGTGATATGATTGCTCTCTTTAAATATATAAGAGGGATAAATACCAGGAAGGGAGAGCAATTATTTAAGCTCAATACCAATGTGGACACAAGAACCAATGGATATAAACTGGCCATCGGGAAGTTTAGACTTGAAATTAGATGAAGGTTTCTAACCATCAGAGGAGTGAAGCTGTGGAACAGCCTTCCAAGGTAAGCAGTGGGGGCAAAAGACCTATCTGGATTCAAGATTAAGTTAGATAAACTTTATGCAGGGGATGGTTTGATGGGATAGCATGATCTTAGTCAAAGGTCAATTAATTGCCATCAGTGCTAAATAAGACCAATGGTCAGTGAAGTGATGTTAGAAGTTACTACAGAGAACTTTTTCCTGGGTGTCTGGCTGGTGAGTCTTGCCCACATGTTCAGGGTTCAGCTGATCGCCATATTTGGGGTCGGGAAGGAATTTTCCTCCAGGGTAGATTGGCAGAGGCCCTGGAGGTTTTTTGCCTTCCTCTGCAGTATGGGTGACAGGTCATTTGCTGGAGGATTCTCTGCATCTTGAAGTCTTTAAACCATGATTTGAGGACTTCAATAGCTGAGACATAGGTGAGAGGATTATTCCAGGAGTGGGTGGGTGAGATTCTGTGGCCTGCATTCTGCAGGAGGTCAGACTAGACGATCATAATGGTCTCTTCTGACCTTAACTTCTATCAGTCTATCATAGGCGCCGACTCCGTGGGTGCTCCGGGGCTGGAGCACCCATGGGGAAAAATTGGTGGGTGCTCAGAACCCACCGGCAGCTCCCCGCCAGCCCTGCGCCCATTACCGGAGCACTTACCTTCGCCCCGGGTGACGTTGCGGGGTCCCGCCCCCGACACCGGGCGACGTTGCAGGGCCCCGCCCCCAACGCCAGGTGACGTTGCAGGGCCCCACCCCCGATGCCAGGCGACATTGCAGGGCCCTGCCCCCAACGCACCCACCGGAGCCGACGGAAGTCGACTCCTATGGAGTCTATGAGTCTATGTATTCAAGTTGGCAGGGCTTGATGAAATTCACCCTAGTATACTTAAAGAACTATCTGAAACAATCTCAGACCCATTAGTAATTATCTTTGAGAACTCATGGAGAACAGGTGAGGTCCTAGAGAAATGGAGAAAGGCAAACATAAAACCTATATTAACAAAGAAGACCTAGGGAAATATAGACCAGTCAACCTAACTTTGCTACTCAGGAAGATAATGGAACAAATTATTAAACAATCACTTTGTAACACCTAGAGGATTACAGGGTGGTAAGTAATAGCCAACATAGATTTCTCAAAAACAAATCATGCTTAACCAACTAATTCCCTTCCTGATAAAGTTACTGGCCTAGTGGATGAGGGGAAGCAGTAAATGTGATATATTTGTATTTTAATTCGGTTTTTCACATAGTTCCATATGATATTCTCATAAACAAACTAGGGAAATGGGGCCTAGATGAAATTACTATAAGGTGGGTGCACAACTGATTGAAAAGCCATATGCAAAGAGTAGTTATCAAGGGTTCACTGTCAAACTGAGAGGATGTATGTAGTGGGGTTGCACAGAGGTCTGTTCCAGGTCTAGTACTGTTCAGTATTTTCATTAATGACTTGGATAATGGAGTAGAGAGTATGCTTATCAAATCGCAAGCTGGAAGGGATTGTAAACTCTTGTTTCAGTGTCGCTGAATCTGCATTTTTTTTGCTGAAAAACAATTTCATTCAGCGATAGTTGTAAGTATTGCGTGTTTTGAGTCTTCTTATGACTGATTACTTCTAGTAATGCTTAGGCCTACTTGTAGAATCAAAAGTTTTGTGCTCCCTGATGTGCATGTTCAATACAATAATTTTCATAATCTTTAAAATACTGCAAGGAATTTTTTCCATAAAATTGCCTTAAATGGAAAAAAATCTTTGCTTAATAATAATGCATTTTCAATTTACTTTTTAATACAAACACCATTCAGCCACCTAACTTATGTTCAAGAACACACCATCTATAGGCATGTGCATGAATGCCTCAAGGCCAATAGGAAAGCATAGGATGGATCCTCTTGGTATACAAACAACAGGATAAGATCACTCTATAAAATTCAGGACATGCCCGTGCTCTGTGTCCCCAGGGAAGTAGAGTTAGTTGTGACTTTTTGAAATATTGATGACATTTTTTCACAAGAAAAGATGTTGCTCTTTTACCAACATATGGGGAAGTTGAAATTTTTCAAAAATTCAAAATTTTGATGAAAATGTTTCAAATTTTCATAAACCTTTTCTGCACTTTTCCAGCCAACACCTTGAAGAGGTGTGGTTTCTCCAGACCCCAAGCAGCTTCACATATACACTAGTGTCACCAGCAAGTGACAGTGGGCACCTTCCTTTTTAGAGACACCAGCTATCACTTGCCAGGTTCCTGCAGCAGAGGATACAATTGGCAATTTCTATGCCCCCTCTGCACTGACTCATCCAGGGAAAAATATAGTGCTTAAAATACATACTTTGTCATACCTCATTACTCAAAACCCAGTGTCTTGTACTAGGTATATTATCAGAAAACAGGCTGAATGAATACTGGTAATAAAAGTCGCTAAGGAACTATGGAGCTACAGTATTACTGAGGGAAAATGTAAATCACTTCAACCACACTACATCTGTCCAGGGACAGAATTCAAAAGCATTGTCACTATGCCCACTCTATTTCTTCATTCCTCATACAAATTTCTTCTTCCCCTGCCCCCACCTCCCACAAAAAAAACGGTTAAAAAGTTGGACTGTGGATGCTTTACTGTTTGTTAGCACTGGTAAATCTGCTCTTGCTTTTCTTTCACTTGTGATTGTGGCAGGCAGCTACTTCTGTGCATATTACTTGGAGCAGCAAAAAACGTTAAAGGGGAGAAAAAGGTGAACAGCTTTTTTGAAACATTAATAGTATTCTCCCTAACGAGGATGATCTCTAGACAGGTTTAATGAGCTTGGAAGTTTGTGGTTGTAAACCACTGAGAATTTAAGAAAAGTAATGGGCCTAGTAATCAATTGGTGTACAGTTACACCAATAGAGCAATCTCAGCTGAGGAGCTAGCCCACCATTACCCTCAATGAAATGTCTTGACTATGATTTGATTTGATTGGGTGAGAATCTTGGAATGGATTGGAGGGAAAAGAACCCAAAATGCTGCTTGCTAATAACGTCAATTATATCCCATTTTTGTACCAAGCTATGTGATTGCTTAAAAACTTTTTAGTTAAAAATTCTAATGGCTGTGAAACATGCCAGACTGACAACCATGGAGACTGGAGCCTAGTATTTATTCATTGAGCAAGTACAGCACAGATATACACTACTTCTATCATCCTGCCCACTCCCTGGGTCATTGATACATTATTCCTTAACATAAGCTCCCTGGTTCATTGATACATTATTCCTTAGCATAAGCTCGGCGAAAGTTAGGTTTGAAGCTGTACAAATAAGTAATCTGTTTAGTTGGAATCCAAGAGTGAAATTAAAATATCTGTGGGACTCTTCCTTTGTTTTTCTTTTGTACTTAAAATTGTATTTAATTTTGTTTCTTTTCATCCTTTAATCTTCCCCTTTATCCTTTTGATTTTTACATCACTAGAATGAACTTGTTCTCAATAGATTAAGAATCTAAAGAAATAATGTGAAATACAGGTTTTTCATTGCTAGGTTATTATTGAATGGAATAAAAGTCTAAAAATATATGGAGTACTTTTTAAAAAGCTAATGAAACTCTTGAGAGTAAAAACGTTACAATAGAATAAAAGTCCAGCTCTGTGCTTCTAGAATCCAGACATTGCAACCTCTCCCATGAGTAATGTGAGCAGCCACTGAACCTGAGTTATGCTACAGGAAAGGTACGGGTTTTTTTCTATTCTAATCTAATCTGCCTATCTCTCTATTGAAGTACTGTGCTTTGTCCACTGGGTCTTCCACTGTATGGGGTTCAGGTGCCATTGGGATTTGGTAAATGTATTGGATGGTACCATTGATGTAATGATGACCCAGGAGCGATCTTGTGAGTCCCTGGAGTCAATATTTCACAAGCACTAATCTTTTCCAGCAAGGAATGTGACAAAAGCTGAAATCAAAGAGGAGTCAGAGTGTTAACATTATGGATGGGATGGATCTTTGAAAATGGCAGCTATTCCTGTAGATTTTAACCTTTAAAAGTATCTGAAATTTAAAAGCAGAATCACAGTTTAACAGTCTGGCTTCTCTGTGGTGCTTCATTTTAACCTACATAAATAATGCCTGAAAACATGATCTGATCTGGGATTCTCACTTTCACTTGCTCCTGAATGTTGCAGTGGGTGTTGCATGTGTGAAATGGTTATCTTTTCATGTGACCCTACTGTTGTTTGCTGCATAGTCTGTACCCTTCTTCCTCTTTTCTTTGTTTTTCCTCCCTTTCTCTTCTCTGGGTCCCCCGGGTCCCTGCCTCCATTAACATACTCATTATCAAGGGAGTACTTATACTGAAAAATTGTCTCTTGCATATGCGTATGTAATGTATTATGTGCCAAAGGCTTCTATTTGCCCTTCATAATGTAACAAGGTTAATAATGTTAAAGTTGATGAAAACTGTTTTATATAAAACCTTTAGCATGGAATTTCTAATAGCTAGTAACATAGTTGACCATAACTAGCTTTTTGCACCCATTAATTCCATAGCAAATGGAAATAAGAATATATTGAAGGTCTGTTTCACTCTGAGCTGAAAATTAGAACATTCATTGGTGAAGAAGAAAGCTGCAAGAATATTCAGCTAACTATATTTGCCCAGAGGAACCTTATTTCTGTCCTATACATTGCAGAGTAAAGGTCAGAGAAAGCAGTTTTCAGTAAGAAACAGGTAAGTAAATTCATTTGTGAAACTTATGCAACTCACCCTATGAGTTATCTTCACCTAGGGACCACTTTTGGAAATGCTTTCAAATATTTGCCGTACCTGTATTTGAGATTATTCTTTCTCCAGTTCATTCGAATGAAGGGTCCACCCAAGCAAGGGATGTAGAATAAGACCAGAGAGGAAGATGTAAAGGGTTCAATGACTCCCAAGACTGTGTATTACATATAAAATAACTATATGCTTTTTCCCCTGACCTAAGAATGTTTATTAACCAAAACAATATGATTATCTACTAACTAAAAATTTAAAACTCTATAAGTACATGGAAAATGCATGTGTTTCACATATTCTTATTACATTATTACATCTATATAACTTTGCTAGACACTAAAAATCCTGGAATGAAAAGAGACACTGGATTTATGGCTTATTACAACAATCTATAATCCACTACCAAACCCCTCTCCCACCCAAGCTGTCTTTTTTACTTCTCCCTTCCTTTCCCACTATGCCTGGAGGAGTGTTAATGGGCCACTTCACCCTGAATGGGTTTGTTCCATCTTGTATTTAGCTGTGACAGGCTGAGTATATGTCCCAGACCTGAAGAAGAGCTCTCTCACCAACAGAAGTTGGTCCAATAAAATATAGCACCTCACCTACCTTGTCTCTCTACACCCATATAAGACCCGTAGCACTCTCTCTATATATAATAGTGCAATCCTAACCCTTGAGATGTATTAGGTTGTGTAATAGACCCCCAAGGAAGATGGTGAAAGCTCTTTTGTTTTAGACTCCTTACAATTAGACTGGATAAAACACTATGAATCGCACTGAATCAATAATTCTATACTGGCAAGGAGAGTGGACTCAGGGCTTTTCTGCACACTCAAAAGGTTTTTTTCGCTTTAACTATATGGTACAATTAAGCAGTACCACCCCTAGTGTGGACACAATTATACTAGTATAAAGTTGTACTAATATTATGATATACTGCCTTATACTGGTATCACTATTCCTATATGAGAAGGGTAATAAGCTATATCAGTTTAAGCACCTTTATACTAATATAACTGCATCCACACAAGAGATTGTACTGGTATAACTATATCAGCTGGAAAAAAATCACACCACTAACCAACATAGTTATACTGTTACAAATCCTTTTAGGCAAGATTACTGTCCAAATTTAAACAAACATACAAACAAAACTGTTTGTTTAAAAAAAACAATTCCCATCTCCCCGCCCAGACAATGTGGCAGTCCTGCTTTCTGCAGCTTCCTAGCCCTCTCTCAGCCAGTTCTGACTCCCTGAGCTGCTCTCTGACCCATTCTAGTCCCAGGCACAGCCTCGCCCACTTAAATAGATGAACTGGAGCACCTGTTCTTCAACAGGGGAGCTGGACCTACCTCAGTTAATGGGCCATCCATCCTGTGACAGTTTCACTTGCCCTGGCCAATTAAAAACTAACCCTAGAATATTTTAAATTGGACCAAAAAAAAACAACCAAGTTAGCATTTAGTTTTGTTTCCAATTAACCTTTAAGTAAAAAAAAACCTCTTTACAACTACAAGGCTATCAATTTAAAATTCGATTCCACTGAAATTAATTGATGTTTAGAATGCTGAAAGTATGTTCAGAATCACATATGTTGGATATACCTGTGCATTCAGCAGCAGTAAGTCAGAAAAATCTTGTTCTCTTAATGGGAAAATGTTGTTATTCCGATCCTAACGAACTCAATATATCTAAGTTATACATACAGATAAAGATGTTTGCAGAATTGTAGTAACCATGTTAGCCCCAGGATATTAGAGAGTCAAGATGGGTAAGGTAATATCTTTTCCTGGACCAATTACTGTTGATGAAAGAGACAAGCTTTCAAGCTTACATAGAGCTCATCTTCAGGTCTGTGAAAGGTAATCTGAGGATATGTCTTCACTGCAATCAAACACTCAAGCCTTTCCCAAGTCAGCTGACTCGGGCTTGTGGGACTCGGACTGCAGGGCTATAAAATTGCAAGGTAGAATTTTGGGCTCAGGCTACAGTCCAGACTCTGAGACCCTCCTGCCTTATGGGGTCCTAGGCTTCAGCCCAAGCCTGAAAGTCTACACTGCAACTGTATAGCCTCATAGCTGGAGCCCAGCAAGCCCGAGTCAGCTGACATAAGCCAGCCAAGGATGCTTTATTACAGTGTAGACCTACCCAGAATGTCACAGCTAAAGGAGGAACAGATTGTTTAGCATATGTAGTTCATATATATTGTAAGAGACCATTCGAGGTGAAGTGATCAGTTAGCACCTCTGCAGTCATAGGACAAAGAAGGGCAGTTAATGGATTAGAGATTGTTGTAATAATCCATAAATTCAGTGTCTTTATTAAACCTATGAATTTTAGCTTCTAGCAATGTTATGAATTTAAGCTCTCAGGCTTGTTTTTCGAAAGTGTTGTGCAGGTTTCCTTTGAGGATGAAGACTGAGGGGTCAGATTTGGAGAGAGTGCTTTGTGAAGTGTCGGTGATTTTTTTGTGTTTTTTCATTTTTCTGTGTGAGTTCATTTGAGCATGTGGTGATTGTCTTGTGTCATCCATGTAGTTGTTATTGGGGCATTTTGTGCACTGGATGAAGTACACCATATGTTCTGATAGGCATTTGTAGGACTCATGGATCTTAAGAGATGTGCTGTGGGTGGGTATTGATCAGCAAAGCAATGCTTCTGATGATGATTAGCTTACGAGGTTGGGAGGATTGTTTGAAGGCAAAAAGGGAGGAGGAGTTGGAAAGATTTCTTTCACAAAGAGGTCCTCATGAAGTTAGGGTTGTCTTGTTTAATGATACCACCCCACTCGGGAACCTGTATGAGGTAAGTGACATTTAGAAATGTGCAGTCGTAGGGGATTTTTCTTCCATGTTGAAGTAGGTTTTTGTATTTGGGGGGCCCATTCTGTGATGCAGTCTACTTCTCTGGTGGAGTATCCTTGTTTGGTGAAGGTAGTTTTAAGTGTGTTAAGATGTGTATCCCGGACTTTTCCCTCAGAGCATATTCGGTAGTATCTGAGTGCATAGCTGTAGAATACAGATTTCTTGGTGTGTTTGGGGTAGTTACTGGATCTATGAATGCAAGTGTGGTGATTTGTGGGTTTCTCATATACAGTTGTCTAGTAGGGTTCCATTGTTGAAGTTGATTGTGATATCCAGAAAGTTGATGCTGGTGTGGGAGAGTTCTAGGGAGATTTTGCAGATGGTGTTGGTGGTTGAATTTGTAGTGGACCTCTGTGAGGGTGTTTAGGTCATCTGTCCAGAGGAAAAATATCCTTGATGTATATCAGAAATATCATTGGTTTTATGGGGCATTTGTCAGAAATTCTTCCTCAAGGTGGCCCATAAAGAGGAGCAGATTGGGGAGCCATCCTGGTACCCATGACTGTTCCTGAGGTTTGGACAAAGTTTGTGTTGTTGAATGTAAAATTGTTATGGGTGAGGATGAAATGGATGAGTTTGGCCATGAGTTTGGGGTTGACATCTGAGTTCTGTCCATTTGTCTTCTAGCTATCTGAGGGAGGCAGCAATGCCATTATTGTGAGAATGTTGGTATATGAGGAGGTGACATCTATGGTGGAAAAGATGGTGTTCTGAGGGAGATTGCTAATGTTACAGAGTTTCTGAAGGAAGTCATTTGTGTGCTGGAGGAAGCCAGCCCTTTGTGTGTTGAGTGGTTTGAAAGTAGTTTCTATGAGTCCTGATATTCTTCCGTAAGAATGCCATGGCCAGATACGATGAGTCTGCCTGGGTTCCCTTGTTTATGTATCTTGGGAAACATGTAGAAGGTCCCTGGATTGGGTTTGTGGGGATGAGGTTGTAGAGTTTTTCCTGAAGTTGTTTGGGGAAGGATTTGCTGATATCTTTAAACTCCTGAGTGAATTGTGGTGTGGGATCTTCTTTGAGTTCTTTACAGTATGAAATAACTCCCCATTTATTTTTCCAAGGCCACATGATTATAATGGATGCCAGTAATTTTTCTGAATGAGGAAAACCCAGTTCCAGGTGTATGGTTTACATTTCATCCTAGGGTGGCAGCGTTTCCATCCCCACACTTTTACAAAAGCATTTGATATTCCATTTTTTAAATAACAAAGAAATACTTCAATGAACAGATACAAAAGAACATTTTTAAAAGTTCATGTTTTTAAGAAAGTTTCAAGTTTTTTTCCGACATATGTAAAATGTAGTCATGGCACAATGTGTTCCACTGAAGCAAAAGGTGAATTACAGGAAGCTTGAAGAGATGAATTGCCCTTACACTTGGGCATGGGGTGCAGCTACATTCCTTAGGCTGAAATAATGTTTGTAGATAGGAGGGGAGGGTCCTAGAGCCTGGGCTCCAGCCCAAGCCCAGACATCTAGACAGCAATTTTATAGCCCCGCAGCCTGAGCCCTGCAAGCCCACATCAGATGACACAGGCCAGCCATGGATGTTTTATTGCTGGGTAGGCTTGCATACAAGCCCTTTTCATCCTGAAGTTCTTTTCACAAGTAAAGCTTCCATTGATTAAAAGGTGACCTTTGCCTGAGTAAAGACTATAAGATCACATCATCCATGCATTTGTCCCGAGTGTGAAAACTACTTTGAATCACACATTATTAAGAAAACTGAGACTTCAAAGTCTAAAATAACCTCAGGAAGTTTTATGACAAAATATTTTGAAAAGATATAAAAGAATATATGAAAATTAAGACTGTAGATGAAGAAAACATGAGCATTTCTAATATTCTGTCCATCCAATATTTATTTTGCAAGTAGAGACTTAGAATGCTGTTTTTTCCTGTAATCTATCTGTGATACAGTAGAACCTCAGAGTTACGAACATACCAGTCACCCACACACCTCATTTGGAACCAGAAGTACACAATCAGGCAACAGCAGAGACCAAACAAAAGCAAATGCAGTGTAGTACTGTGTTAGATGTAAACTGCTAAAAAAATAAAGGGAAAGCAGCATTTTTCTTCTGCATAGTAAAGTTTCAAAGCAGTATTAAGTCAATATTCAGTTGCAAACTTTTGGAAGAACAACCATAGCCTTTCGTTCAGAGTTAAGAACATTTCAGAGCTACGAACAATCTTCATTCTTGAGGTGTTCGTAACTCTGAGGTTCTACTGTAATAGAGAAGAGCACAGATTTGTTTTGTTTTTTAAAGTCATGTGGATTTGAGTGAAGGGAAAAAGAAGTGTTAGAGGAAAAGAGCAAACACAAAAACAAAAAATCCCAGGACTTATAAGGAATGGTAACTAGATAAAAAGCCTAAAACAGAAAGTTCAGTATGCAGGAATAAAACATCTACAGCCCTGAGCAGATTCCTCTTTTATAATCAAGATTTCTAACAAATTACACTAAGAATAAATTAAAGGGGGGGAATACAATACATACCATAACAACATAGCTAATTATACCAAGAAAATGGGTCATAAAAATGATCAAAGTGAAAATATGGTGACTTTTTTGGTTTGTTTTATACACTGCATCATTTGTAAACTCTTACTCTGGATACATCAGAGGAAGTTGTTAGCTATACATATTTAGGCAACTTAGCATGATGAATCTAGCGAGGTTCCTTTTTCTGGTACCTGGTATTGTGCGTTCTATGTTTTATTTTAAATTTGCTTTGGTATCACGGTTTTCACTCCTGAGTATTTTTTTTTAAGGATGGTATCTTGTGAAAAATATTTTAAAGTTTCCTTTTTGGATATCATATTTTTCACATAATGTTGTTGTGTGTTTTAATTTTTTGTCTTTACTTCATTTTTATTATATTAGGGACATTTGCCTGAAGACTTGATATTTGCTTCTTAAAAGTACCGTTCCACTTTTAAGAGCAACTATGTACAGATGCCTTATGTTCCCTGTGTGTAATCAATCAGATCTAGTGACTTTAGTAACAAGAATAAGATCTGATTGCTTTTTACTTCTCTTTGTCCTGCAAAGCCAACTCAACTAAAAAAAGCCATGTCTACATAGGGAATTGTATCCCCTTCTCATCCACCCCTCCACAAAATCCTGTTCATGCTACTGCCAGTTCATGTAACACTTACCAAAAATTTTTTTTGAACCACTTCTCATATCCCCAGGGGAATCTGTCACCGTTTTACTAAATGTAATATAATTTTAATTGGGAAATATCAGTTTTTGAAGCAACTATTTTATTTATTGATATGCTACAGTTTTAAGGGTTAGATTGATGTATCGGTGTTACACATGCTTATGGGAATAGTGCAGCTAGAGTCAGGTGATGCAGAATGTGAGTTGCAAGTGGTCATGTCATATGGTATCAAGATTCCTGTTGTTTAAGAAATCCAGAAAGTGCTGTATCTCAGAGTCTGAACAATGAGCAGATGAAGGGTTCCAGATCAGAGCCAGATAAAGACATAGGCACTATAGACCCATGCCTAGGGATCCAGCTCCTGGAGTTATGTGATTACAACAGAATCTCCGCTTTCTAGCACTCCTGGTTAAAAAGGAAAGCTTGAAAACATGGATTTAACATAGTCTATATAATCTGTCTGAATTTGCAGACAGCCTGAATTAATTGATCTGAGAGATTTGAACGGCCCCCTATATTTTAGTGGGATGTTAATTTCAAAATCCACTGCACTGATGACTCCACCACCAAGAGCACAGTAGAGGACTTAGTGTATGGCAGAAGTATGCTGCAGGCCTGAACTATCCACCCAAGCACATATGCCTCAGCTGCTGGGATAAGTACTGGGGATGCCACTCTTCCCTCTCCAGTTACGAGAGTGTGACCTGGGGTGCCTAGAGTAGCCCTCACTGGAAATGCCAAGGATAGGGAAGGCTGCAAAAAGGTGAACAGATACTCCCAAGACTAGTGGGTAACACTGAAGTTAAACTCCCCAACCAGTCACAAACTGTGCTTCTAATCCCCACACTGGTTACCAAGAAGCAAAAAAAGAAGAAGAAGAAGAAGAAGAAAAGAAATCACACACAGCCCCCTTACTACATTCCCATTCTCTGGCTTCCAATCAGCACCTAGATCCAGTACAGTGAGAAGTTATTTTAAAACTGCTCACTATACAAAATGTTCTTCTGACCCCAAAGGGCCAGCCACACTGCCAGGTCAATATTAGGTTGGATCTTACCCAAAATACCATGCTGCCAGCCAATACTTTAGTGTCCAAAACTAAAGGTTTATTATAAAGAAAAAAGAAAGAATAAGAAGAGAGCTGTTAAATGATAAAGCAATCACATATATACAAAGATTCAGAGTCAATGTATCAGGTTCTTAGCAGTATTGGTGAGTTTGCTGGCTTGACAGTCCCTATGGAACACATCCACATGAGTCATTCGGTCCTTTGTTCAGAGATTCATTTGTAGAAAAGTTACTCTAGAGGTAAGAAGCAGGAATGAAGACAAAATGGAGATGATGCAGCTGCCCTTTATAGTCCTTTTGCCATGCAGCTTGTATTTCCTTTGTTCCAAACACAAGCTGCCCAGCACATGGCCTGGAAGCCTTAGGATTCTGTCCATAGGCCTGCCTCTACATGCCTTGCTGAGTCATAAGATGTAGTCCCTGGTTCTTTCAATGTGTTCATTGTACAGTTGATGGGCCCTCAAGCAGGCTAGGCAGTGCTGATGCCAATATGTTTGGAGGTGTCATCCAGATGCACAGCACAAATTTGGAAATACAGTATCAGAGGGGTAGCCATGTTAGTCTGGATCTGTGGAAGCGACAGAGAGTCCTGTGGCACCTTATAGACTAACGGACGTATTGGAGCATAAGCTTTCGTGAATGAATACCCACTTCTTCAGATGCATGCAGTGGAAATGTCCAGGGGCAGGTATAAATATGCAGGGAAGAGTCAGGCTAGAGATAATGAGGTTAGTTCAGTCAGGGAGGATGAGACCCTCTTTTAGCAGTTGAGGTGTGAACACCAAGGGAGGAGAAACTGCTTTTGTAGTTGGCTAGCCATTCATAGTCTTTGTTTAATCCTGAGCTGATGGTGTCAAATTTGCAAATGAACTGAAGCTCAGCAGTTTCTCTTTGAAGTCTGGTCCTGAAGTTTTTTGGCTGCAGGATGGCTACCTTTAAATCTGCTATTGTGTGTCCAGGGAGATTGAAGTGTTCTCCTACAGGTTTTTGTATGTTGCCATTCCTAAAATCTGATTTGTGTCCATTTATCCTTTTGTGTAAGGACTGTCCAGTTTGGCCGATGTACATAGCAGAGGGGCATTGATGGCACATGATGGTGTATATTACATTGGTGGATGTGCAGGTGAATGAACCGGTGATGGTGTGGCTGATATGGTTAGATCCTGTGATGGTGTCCCTGGTGTAGATATGTGAGCAAAGTTGGCATTGAGGTTTGTTGCATGGATTAGTTCCTGAGTTAGAGTTATTATGGTGTGGTGTGTAGTTGCTGGTGAGAATATGCTTCAGATTGGCGGGTTGTCTGTGGGCGAGGACTGGCCTGCCTCCCAAGGCCTGTGAAAGTGAAGGATCGTTGTTCAGGATGGGTTGTAGATCACTGATAATCCATTGGAGAGGTTTTAGCTGAGGACTGTAAGTGATGGCTAGTGGAGTTCTGTTGGTTTCTTTCTTCAGTTTGTGTTGCAGCAGGAGGCTTCTGGGTAGATGTCTGGCCCTGTTGATCTGTTTCCTTATTTCCTCTTGTGGGTATCGTAGTTTTGAGAATGCTTGGTGCAAAGACTATGAATGGCTAGACAACTACAAAAGCAGTTTCTCCTCCCTTGGTGTTCACACCTCAACTGCTAGAAGAGGGCCTCATCCTCCCTGATTGAACTAACCTCATTATCTCTAGCCTGACTCTTCCCGGCATAATTATACCTGCCCCTGGACATTTCCACTGCATGCATCTGAAGAAGTGGGTATTCATTCACAAAAGCTTATGCTCCAATACGTCCGTTAGTCTATAAGGTGCCACAGGACTCTTTGTCGCTTCCCTTGGAAATACAGATATACCATACATGTCTATAATGTACAATACAAAGGTGATGCAAATATGTAAACAAGATTCATACTTGGCAAATTATAACATTTTCACAGATACCTTACATGGCATATCTGGCACAACTCATTGCAATTTTACAATATTGGTATTCATAATATCCTAAAGCATCCCCCAGATTCCATACAGCATCACCGAGAGGGAGCCCCTTTAAGTAGTAGTAACTTGTAGCTGACAAAATCAAAGACCTAGATACATGATCTTTTCCATAGGGGTATATGTTAGTAGTAATCTTCAACACTCCCATTCAACAGTTGTAGAATACATCTAACTCTAGATTGCTCAACACCCTAATTATGAATTTGCTTCTGTTGCAGCTTAGACATCATATGAAGCAAAACACTAGTGGCAATCAGAGCCAGTTGGGAAGTTTTTGAGAAAATGTTTTTCATCACAAAATGCCAATTTGTTGAAACCAAAATTTTGTGTGGCAACTTATCTGTTTCAAAAAAAGTTAAAAATCAATAACCCAGTGGTTAGGCCACTCACGTGGGATGTCAAATCCCTGCTTTGCCTTATTCAGAATAGGGACTTAAAGCCGGCTGTCTCACATCTGAGATGATTGCCCTAAGCACTGGGATATTGGCTATTCAGGAATGTCAATCTCTCTCTCATTATTTCATTAAAAAAATTGGTCTTGATCCAATGTGGAATAAAAACAAATTCCAAAACCTCAAAAAAAAATTCCACCCAGCCCTAGTGGCAATTAATTATTCGTATCCTCTCCATTTTAAATACTGAAAGGACTGTTTCTTTTTCTTCAATAAAAGATGTAAATATATCTGTCATGGGCAAGGGCTTCTCCTCACCTCAAAAATATACGCTGCTGCACCAAGTTTCTTGCAAGGAAATTTATATTTTTTAATATAAGCAAGTACACAAACAGAAGGACAACCTTTTAACTCAGTTCTGACTTTCAGGCTTCACTTTCACCCCTCTAAGGGGTGACTGGCCATTTCTCAGTTCTGACTAGCACTGCTCTCTCTCTGGGGCAACAGCCCTAAAGCTGTCTCCCAGAGCACCTGGCCCTTGCTCCAGGTGACCCACCACAGGAGTTAGCTCCACTCCACCTAGGGTGACCAGATGTCCTGAATTTATAGGGACAGTCCCGATATTTGGAGCCTTTTCTTATATAGGCTCCTATTACCCCCCACCCTCTGTCCCGATTTTTCACACTTGCTGTCTGGTCACCCTAACTCCACCATGGCTTTCCTTTTCCAGGCATAGCCCAACTCACTCAATCCCCACTTCTTTCTGCATACTAGCTGCCCTTTATAGGCTTGGGTGTAGCTCAGCCTTCTTTAATTGGCCCGAATGGACTCACCTGCTCTGGTCCAGGGCACTGGGCTTAGTCTATCCAGAGGGACCAGCTACCCTGTGACATTATCACAATGGAATAAATGGGAGTACTGAACAAAATTTTAATAAATGTAGCCTCAATCCCAAATAATTATCCTTTCCTGTTGACATTAATGCTTCTTATTAATTTGAAGACAACATTAACTTTTATAATTGTATCTCTTCTGTCTAATATATTCCTTGTCAGCTCAATAATCTCCCTTGAGTTCTTTTACTAATGAATTAATGTGATCAAACTGATGTTTAAATTTCTCTGCAATGCTTTTTAAAGGTACTGCATGTTAGATACTTACAGTCTGCTCTAAATCTTGCTCTACCATGTCACATGTTATTTGGCAGTCTTTCTAAAAGACTGCCAAATAATCCTAAAATACCTTTATATCCATAGGTGCTGGAATTAGTAGTGCTGCAGGTGCTGCCACACCTGCTTGCTTGAAATTGTAATAACAACCCAAATACACGGCTTCTGCCTTCAGCATCTTCACTATAAAAATTGTTTCAGCACCTCTGTTTATATGCCTTCCAGCTGCATGAAGAGCCAATACGTGCCTTGCACAGCATTTTTTGTTGTTTACGTAGGCCCCCATACAGGAAAGCATATCAGGACAGCACTTAATCACGTGCTAAGTCTTTTGGAGCTCAGTGAGACTTAGCACGTGATTAAGTGATGTTCTGAACAGGGATGGGCTTGATTAGGACTTCAGTTCATTGTCATTTGTGTCTTCATTCCCATAGACAAGCATACACCTTTCAGTCTGTTTAGAAGCTGGTTTTCTATAGCAACTATATATTGCTTCATAGCTATTGAATGGATGCATCTTGGGCTACTTCTCTGCTAGAAAGGCATACATGATAGTATCACCGAGGCATAAGAGCCTGATCCAAACTGCACTGAAGCCAATAGGAGTCTTTCCATTGTCTTTGAAATCCATTGGATTAGGGACCAAGAAAACAGAAAGCACCACAATGAATCATATATAGTAGAAGAAGTGGAAAATATGCCCCACGTGTAAATCAATACTAGTGTGCGTATTGAGATGGAAATTTGTAGAAATGAAGCTGAGAGTTTCAGTACTGTGTAGTTGAGATGTTTTGTTTTTATTTTTTTATAAAATAAAATGATGCCAACTCTGAATTTGGTAAAATGTAATAGCTTAAAGCCAGCTAGTTCCATCAGGATAAAAGTGACTGAAGAAACATAAAAGATCACATTGTGAAGAGAAAAGTTGTTTACTTTGAAATAAATTATGGGTGTTTCAGAGAGGGCTTTATTTCTTTTAGATGGAATCCAGAGATGCCCTTCAAGTGATGACTACAATCAGTGTCGCAAACCTCGCAACTGCAATTTCCACTTCAAAAATAAGAAAAGCTAAATTCCAGACAAGGAAAAAAACAAGACTTTGGACTAGATCCTCAGTTGCTACAGGTAAGTATAGCTTCATAATCACCAATACCACATCTGAGCCAATTTACTTGAGCCGAATCTGAACTGCTTAGAAATTCCACTGTCAGATTTGCTCAAATCTTTTGTTTTTGCTTTTCTTCCACCTTTGCTGCTGACTCAGTATAGTAATTATAGTTATTTTACAATACTTGAAAGTTCTCAATATTTCATTGAGTTAATAAATGAATCTCAGCTATATCTTTTTCCCTAATAAATTTAATTTAATCTTAGAACACTTTATGGAGATGTATAAAATTGTCATGCATTCTAATCTGCAAATGCTTCTTAATGGGTTAATTCCACAAAATAATCTGGCAATTATTTTAATGTAAATTAAACCCTGATACTATAATGTGATATGGTCAGGCAGACCTCAGAGACCTTCTGCTATGCTTGAACAAAGCCCTAATGTAGCTCTATGTTGGTGCAGGAAGCCATTCATACACATCACATTGTAGAATAGAGGTTTTAAGCATAAATTTGATTTAGTCAAGATCCAGGCTGAGGTTCAGACAGACGTTTACCTTTTCCCAACCAGTGCAGTAACAAAAACTAACATGAAAACTGTTATTTTCTCCTAGATACCTGCTATTCCTCAGTGTGTGACCTGAAATAAATCAGATGGAACTGCAGTTGATTGGTAAGTGTCCTCTGCAAACTAGAAAATATTCTGTTTTGTCAGTTAGTTGATTCATTTTCAGCTTGTTCAGCAGCTAAGTAATAAACATTTCTGTCACTTCACTGAATTCACAAAATTAACCAGAAGGATTGTGGAAAACAAATGGGAGTGCTTGGCTATAGTTTCTTTCTATCTTTCAGTAACAGCAAAAAGCCACTCTACTGGTGATCAATTTGTCTCTTTATTGTAAAAAATTACATTTTGTATTATAGGCAGCATATTTTCCTCTCATATATACTACCCTAAGTCTCTCTGAAAACATCTATGAATGGGCATGAAAATCTCTATGAACATGTAGAAAGTCTACTACTTTTGAATATCTTCTTCATCAGCTTGTCTTTAAATGGCTATGTTTTACAGAAGTGTGTGTGTGTGTGTGAGGAGAGAGAGAGAGAGAGAGAGAGAGAGAGAGAGAGAGATATTCCTCTTAGGTTTACTCCATATTTTGTAAAAGCATATGAGCAGCGTGGAATAGAATTAAATGCCAGCCTTATGAAAAGAGGGGGAGAAGGCTCTTTAGATGTTGGGTTACATACAATTTATACTGTCCAAGATAATCTCCCCAGTCCCCCTAGATCTTCATTCTGAAGGGGCCCTTTGTGTATTGATCTCTCTGTCCCTTTAAGAATGGGAGTCTGATGTCTTTTGGCTCATTTCCCTAAATCAGACTGCCTGACTGGACTCCATAAATCCAGGATCTACTCAAAGAGAAGGGGTGGAAAAAGGTGGTTTGGGGAGGGGGAGACATCACCATGTTCTCCTTTCCAGGCCTTTCGGGGGTTAAGTGGAAAAGTTAAGACTGGGGCCAATATTCCCTCTAATTTTTTCTATCCATGTGCGGAATTAATTTTGTTTTGTGCATCAAATTATTGAGGTAATGTGTGGATGTGTGCCACCAGTAGAAACAAAAAACCTAGATATAATATATATTTTTTAAAGTTACCATAGGAATAATTACTGCAGCCAAGTTAGGCATTTTAGAATTCACTACTCAAAGAATTACATTTAAGCATCAGAGAGAAATAAAATGATGAAATGCATAGATCAGTCAAAAAACTCAAATAACAGCACTTTGAAAGAATAAAATTCATAGAATATCAGGGTTGGAGGGGACCTTAGGAAGGGACCTTAGTCAAACACCCTGCTCAAAGCAGGACCAATCCCCAATTTTTGCCACAGATCCCTAAATGGCCCCCACAAGGATTGAACTCACAATTCTGGGTTTAGCACACCAATGCTCAAACCACTGAGCTATCTCTCCCCTCCAAAATTACAGAGAATATATGTGCATTGCAGGAAATACCCAGAATTAACAACAACATGCCTCCAGCTTTCATCCAGACCACATCACATGATCCATTGTCTACAGCCAAGCTCTAAGATACAACCGCATTTGTTCCAATCCCTCAGAAAGCGACAAACACCTACAGGATCTCTACCAAGCGTTCTTAAAGCTACAATACTCACCTGCTAAAGTGAAGAAACAGATTGAGAGAGCCAGAAGAGTACCCAGAAGTCACCTACTACAGGACAGGCCCAACAAAGAAAGTAACAGAACGCCACTAGCCATCACCTTCAGCCCCCAACGGAAAACTCTCCAGCGCATCATCAAGAATCTACATCCTATCCTGAAGGATGATCCCTGACTCTCACAGACCTTGGGAGACAGGCCAGTCCTTGCTTACACATAACTCCAGAACCTGAAGCAAATACTCACCAGCAACCACACAACAAAAACACTAACCCAGGAACCTATTCTTGCAACAAAGCCCGTTGCCAACTCTGTCCACATATCTATTCAAGTGACACCATCATGGGACCTAATCACATCAGCCACACCATCAGGGGCTCGTTCACCTGCACATCTACCAATGTGATATATGCCATCATGTGCCAGAAATGCCCTTCTGCCATGTACATTGGCTAAACCAGACAGTCTCTACGCAAAAGAATAAATGGACACAAATCAGACGTCAAGAATTATAACATTCAAAAACCAGTTGGAGAACACTTCAACCTCCCTGGACACTCAATTACAGACTTAAAAGTGGCAATTCTTCAACAAAATGTTCAAAAACAGACTCCAACGAGAAACTGCAAACTGGACACCATCAAATTAGGCCTGAATAAAGACTGGGAGTGGATGAGTCATTACACAAACTAAGAACTATTTCCCCATGCTAATTTTTGCCCCTACTGTCACTCACACCTTCTTGTCAACTGTTTGAAATGGGCAACCCTGATTACCACTAGAAAAGTGATTTTTTCCTCCTGCTGATAATAGCCCACTGTAATTGAATTGTCTCATTAGAATTGGTAAGGCAAGCCCCATCTTTTCATGTACTCTTTATATATATCTTCCTACTGTATTTTCCACTCCATGCATCAGATGAAGTGGGTTTTAGCCCATGAAAGCTTATGCCCAAATAAATGTGTTAGTCTCTAAGGTGCCACAACACCTTATTGTGTTTTAACAACAACAATAACACAAGTATGTGTTGGGAGGTGAGTGTGACAGAGACAGAATGTGTGTGTGTATGTGTATGTGTGAGAGACACAGAGACAGACAGTGCGTGTGTGAGAGACGCACACAGAGACAGTGTGTGAGTGTGTGTGTGTGCTTGCTGATGATGAAGTCTATGAGAGACTGTGCATTGTCTCTTTAAGGCAGTCACCAGAAGGCTCAGGCAGCAGAAGCTGCCAGAAGCTCTCTTACTCCTGAGCCCTTTCTCCCCTCCCCTGCTTTGCGGAGATGGGGTACATGGGCATGGGGAGGAGGAGAGACAGAGTGTGTGTATGTGTGTGTATGCGTGCGTCTGAATGTGTGTGAGACACAGAGACAGTGTGTGTGTGTGTTGGCTGCCTGGGAAGTCTATGAGAGACTATGAGAGACAGGGTTGCCTACACTCCAGGATTGTCCTGGAGTCTCCAGGAACTCAAGATTAATCTTCAATTAAAGAGTATGTCATGTGATGAAACCTCCAGGAGTATGTCCAACCAAAATTGGCAACCCTAATGAGAGACCGTGCGCAGTCTCTTCAAGGCACTCACCAGAAGGCTCAGACTGCAGCAGCCGAACTCTCCTGCTCCTAACCCCTGTTCCCCCTCCCCCACTCTGCGGAGATGGGGTACATGGGCCGGGAGGAGATGGGGAAGGGGGGAAACCCTGACATCAGCACATCCTCTCTCCCCCCAGTCTGCACAGCAAGCAGGAGGGTCCCGGGAGCAGCTGGCCAAGGGCTCAAAGGCAGAGGGCAGGAGCAATATGGATGCAAATCAGTGGGGGGAGGGGCACCTGAGCACACACCGATGTGCGCAGCTCTGCTAATCAAGTGCACAGCACTTCACTTACTCATGGGTTTCCACGCAACCAGGAGGCTTAGAGGGAACACAGACTTGGATCATATTACTATGGATAAGAGCTGTTGGCATACCTAATTTTTTCAGTTTTCTGGCAATTCAAGAACAATTGTGTCAGGTCAAACCAAAATCCATTTTTAGAAATTTGTTGATTTAATCAAAATTTTTTAAAAAAAATTCTCCAGGTTGAACAAAACATTTTTATTTCAAGAGCTTCATTTATTAAATAAAATTGAAGGATGTTTCAAAACAAAAAGTCATTTCAAACTGAAAAATCAAAACTTCTTGTTCTAAAAATGTTGCAATGAAAAGTTCAATTTTTTTCAAATGTCTTTTACTTTGTTTTCTGTTGTTGTTATTGTCAACACAAACAATTCAGTGAAACCAAAATGAATTCACTAAATGTTTGATGTCACTGAATCTGTATTTTTCAAAGAAAAAAGTTTAGGATGAAAAATTTCACCTAGCAATACCATGGAGCCACTTAATGCAGATCCCAGGGAAAGCTGAAGCCAGACAGGACACTGAGGACCAGAACAGATGCAGAGAGATGGGGTCTCAGGCAAATCTCTGGGGGATCTGAGAAGTTTGGATCCACTCCTGTCAATTAATCCATGATTTGGAAGCAAATCCTTGTGACACAAAATTAGGGGAGGAACTCCAAAGGAAAACCTTGTGATGATTTCCTCCCCCAGACAACTCCTTCAGTTGCCTTTGTTATTGAAAAGGATGCCCTGGTCAGTGTATTTTGCATAAATACATCACCACAATGAGGGGTTTAATCACACAAAGAGGTGTTCCACAAATTTTGCAGGCAGTGTTCAATTGTCTTCTTTTGAAAATGTTGCCACTAGATGCATTCTTGTGGTAATAAGTGGTTAATGCAGAATAAAATAACTTTTAAAAGTTTGCAAGACATAACATGTACTACTTGTAGTATAGTTTTGGTGCTGAAATAGACTGCAAGTTACTCTTTCTCTGTAGAAAAATGAAAGGAATCGGTCTGTTTCTGAGGGTATGTTTATACTATCTGCCTGATCGGCGGGTAGTGATTGATCCAGCGGGGGTCGATTTATCGCGTCTAGTCTAGACGCGATAAATCGACCCCCGAGCGCTCTCTCGTCGACTCCTGTACTCCACCGCCACGAGAGGCACAGTGGGAGCGGCAGTAGTCAACTCACCATGGTGAAGACACCGTGGTGAATAGATCTAAATAAGTAGATCTAAGTACGGTGAGTAGATCACGTAGCTGAAGTTGCGTAACTTAGATTGATCTCCCCCAGCCCCCAGTGTAGACCAGGCCTGAGAGAATATTCCTTTTTTGCAATAGGTCCTATTTTGAAACTTTTTTTGCATTTTGCAGCTAATACATTACTGCTCTTTGCTGCCTGCTTTGCAATTCTGTTTACTCTGTTTTAAGATCAAACATGTCTCAAGGGAAATGAAATCATGCCTTTTACTAACCTGTTTTCTTCTATTTGGTGGAGCAGGTGCATAAATCCTAAGCAAATTGTTCAAGAGCTGTCATAAAAAAAATGAATAGCGCTAAAAACAGCATCAGAGGTATTTGTACCTTGCATTTCCTTTGGAAACAAGAGACCTATGATGGAATAATTCTCAATAAGAATTCAAGACACTGAGGCTAACAAGGGAATGAGTGACTTGAATAATAAACTGATTAAATCATAGAATCATAGGACTGGAAGGCACGTCGAGAGGTCATCTAGTCCAGTCCTTTGAACTCATGGCAGGACTAAGTATTATCTGGCCCATCTATGACAGGTATTTGTCTATCCTGCTCTTAAAAATATCCAATGATGGAGATTCCACAACCTTCCTAGACAATTTATCCCAGTGCTTAACCACCCTGACAGTTAGGAAATGTTTCCTAATGTCTAATCTAAACCTCTCTTACTGCAATTTAAGCCCATTGCTTCTTGTCCTATCCTCAGAGGTTAAGAAAAACAATTCTTCTCCCTCCTCCTTGTAACAACCTTTTATGTACTTGAAAATGGGTATCATGTCCCCTCTCAGTATTCTCTTTTCCAGACTAAACAAACCCAATTTTTTCAATCTTCCTTCATAGGTCATGTTTTCTAGACCTTTAATCATTTTTGTTGCACTTCTTTGGACTTTCTCCAATTTGTCCACATCTTTCCTGAAATGTGGTGCCCAGAACTGAACACAATACTTCAGTTGAGGCCTAATCAGCTCCAAGTAGAGTGGAAGAATTACTTCTCGTGTCTTGCTTACAACACGCCTGCTAATACATCCCAGAATGATGTTCGCTTTTTTTGCAACTGTGTTATACTGTTGACTCGTATTTAGCTTGTGGTCCACTATGACCCCCAGATCCCTTTCCGCAGTACTCCTTCCTAGACAGTCATTTCCCATTTTGTATGTGTGCAACTGATCGTTCCTTCCATAGTGAAGTACTTTGTATTTGTTCTTATTGATTTTCATCCTATTTATTTCAGATCATTTCTCCAGTTTGTCCAGATCATTTTGAATTTTAATCCTATCCTCCAAAGCTACAAGCAGTGGTGTCACTCAGCTAACTGAAATATTGCCCTAATATATCTTAGGCAACACGCAGATATCTGCTTCCTCATTTCTAAAGAGCAGAGTTAAAAACATTTAGGGAACTAGTTAGTGCAGTCAACTGGACTGAGAAGATCAGAGCCTTAAATGTGGAGGAGGCTTTAATTTCTTTAAGTCAAAGGCTCAGAAACTATCTGGAATTTGCATCCCAAGCAAGAGGAAAAAATCTTGTAGGAAAGGGATCCAGACCTAACTAGATGACTAACCACCTCAAAAAGGATATTAGGAGTTAGCAGAGAGTCTACAAGGAACAAGGGATTGATCAGCAAAGAAAACTACATCTTGGGGTTCAGAAATTTCTAAAAGTCAAGTTGATTTAGACCATGTAAAAAAAATGAAAACAAATAGTAAAGGTTCTTTAGCCATATAAGTAAAAAGAGAACAAGAAAAGAAGTGGGAATGCTACATAGCAAGGATGGGGTACAGATTAAAGTTAATCTAGGTATGATCCTAAAACTAAATGAGTACTTCTCTGTTTTCAGTGAGGGTGATAACATGCAACATGGGGGCAAAGGCAGGATGGCTAGTGGAAATGAGTGTATAGAAATGACTACATCTGAGGTGAGAAAAAATACAGAGTTTAATGTGCTCACAGGGACCAGATAATCTCCACCGCAGAATACTAGCACAGGAAATTGCAAGTCTGGGATTTTCAATTTATCAAATCAAGGGTGATACTGTATGACTGGGAAATAGCTAATGTGATATTGATATTTGAGGAAGGGGGAAAATGATACAGGCAACTACAGACCCATTATTCTGACCTCAACAATATGCAAGGGAATAACTAAACACATGGAGGTAAACAAAAAATGGGATAGAATGCAATGTGGGTTGCAAAGGTAGATCATGCCAAACTAATCTGAAATAGTTTTTATAAGATAACGAAGTTTTTAGACAAGGTAAGCGTGGTAGATCTAATCTATTTGGTCTTCAGTAAAACATTTGATTTGGTACTGTTATCACAGGGGAAATTATTACCAAAAATGGAAAAGATGGGGGTTTGTATACAAATTGCAAGATAGGTAAGGAACTGGCTAAAGAGGAGATAACAATGACTTGTGCAGAAAGGAGAACTCTCTGGCTGGAGGGAGGTTAACTAGTGGAGTTCCTCAAGGATTGGTCTTCAGATTGATATTATTTAATTATTTTCATTAATGAGCTCGACACAAAAAGTAGGAGCGTACGAATGAAAATTTCTGTAACACAAAATTGGGGTTGCCTGCTGTAGCTGGGGACTGAACTCAGTGGCCCACAAGGTCCCTTCCAGTCCTATGTCCATTGTTCCTACTGGAAGAGGCCCCATCAAGGAAGCCCAGCTCCCTGATTGAGTAGAAGGGAGACCATTGTTACTTCTTGCCTGGAGAGTCCAAATGCTAACAAGGAAAGATGAATACTTTCACCAATAGAAACACATTTACCAGGAAGAGGAGTCCTGGGTTAGGTAGCCGAATCGCCGGCGGGAGTCGCCGCCCCCCAAATCCTGGCTCCCTAGGCAACCGTCTATGGACGCCTAGTGGGAGCGCCGGCCCTGTTCCTATGCTATGTGCACTCAATCTTCAGCTGGTACAAACTGGTGTAGCTCCGTTGAAGTAAACTGTAAGAGGCTGATTTACAAAACCTGATGATCAGGCCCTTATGGGTAGACTGAGAACCATGTAACAAACTTATAAAATGCACACTCTCACTACCTAGAGAGCTGATTGGCTCCTGCTTCTGAATTGAGAGTTAGCCCCTTTCTTTTTCCCTGCCCTGGGAATGGGCTTTCTTGTTACATAACACCAGTGGAAGTTCCAGTCTGTCCTTCCCCATGCAGAGGACAGACTTTAAAGGCAAGAACCAGTGGCATTTATTTTCTTTCATTCCACCTGCTGGATGAGTTCCCTGAATAGGGAATGGATGGCAGGGATGTTAGAGTGCAATGTATTGTCCACAAAATAGACCTGATTCTGAGAAGTGCTGACCACCCAAGAGTCCCATTGTCTTTAATGGTTTCTCAGTACCACTCAGTAATGAGCCTTATAGACAGACAATATTCAGCTGTCTGAATGGCACCATTATTAGTGATGTTTGGCCTGTTCATCATTTGATTTATGTTTCTCTATTTTGGCATCTGTTACTTGATTCTTAATAAGAGCTCAGTAACTATATTAATGGTGTTGGAAGCTCCAGTCTCTTGCTAGTATCAAAATTAATAGAGGGACTTCATTCATAATCATGATCTTTCTGAAAAACCTGTCCCATTTGCTAAATCATAGACTTATTATTTGTTGCTTTGTTTGTTTGTTACAGCTGTACAGCAATCTGAAAATAAATTGCATAGGCTAAGTAAGATGAACAGGCTGATCGGCAAATGCATAAAAATCATTGAAAAACAGCAAAGCATAGATGGCTACAAGGGAGCAAAAATTAGACCTTAGTCTGTGCCAGCAAGTAATATGAACATATGAGCCCTCATTTAATGACAAATGACATTATATGCACAGAGAAGAATATGGATCTGTACAACAAATGTTAATATTTTGCTTGTCAAACAGAATCGTTTTTAAGATGAGACATTGAGCCTAATTCTCCACAGTCTTTGCACCTTCCACAAATCGCATGTAAATATTTCCAAAACAAAATAGCAATATGTTATATCTACTTTGTACTGATGTAAGTGGTCACAAAATGCAATGACGTGGAGAGTAAGGCTGCATACATTTAAAGTGTGCACTTTTAATAGCCAGAAAAATATTTGGCTAGCAGAAAAGCTCCACATTTAGAGAATCCCTTCTCTTCTAATTCTTTTTATTAAAAGGAAGAAAAGACAAAGAATGTAGTATTGTGCACTGCCACTTTAAAATATCAGTGCAAAGTCTTTTCTGTCATTTCCCTCTCTTTCTGAAGACCAGGTGCAGGTACACATACTATAATTGAATAGTCCCATACAAATTCTTCACAGAAGTTTTAATAGTGACAACATTCTAGCATCTTCTCTACCTTGTAGCAGTAGAACTCACAAGTTCAAATAGGTTGCATAGCAGTGTTTTCTTGGATTCAGAGTTTTAATGTAAAGACTATGCAGACAGCCGTTTTAAATGTTTATAGCAATTTTTGATGGCAATAGTCTTCAGTTCTCTTCTGCCTTCCACCACTCCACAGATAGCTCCTCTTCACTCTCAAAGCCATTTGGAAGCTCTAGGGGGCTGGAGCACATGACTTATGAGGAGAGGCTGAGGGAACTGGGATTATTTAGTATACAGAAGAGAAGAATGAGGGGGGATTTGATAGCTGCTTTCAACTACCTGAAAGGGGGGTTCCAAAGAGGATGGATCTAGACAGTTCTCAGTGGTAGAAGATGACAGAACAAGGAGTAATGGTCTCGAGTTGCAGTGGGGGAGGTTTAGGTTGGATATTAGGAAACACTTTTTTACTAAGAGGGTGGTGAAGCACTGGAATGGGTTACCTAGGGCAGTGGTGGAATCTCCTGGCTGGGATGATTTAGTTGGGGATTGGTCCTGCTTTCCAACTCTGATATTCTATGATGCCATGATTCTTCTTCAGCCATGGCGCAGCCCTCTTCCTCAGTTCTCACACCTTGTTGCCCTATTGTCTCTTCTCTTCCTCCAGGTTTCTGCTCCTTGAAGAGGTGACGGAGTCTTCCTAATAGTGGGGGGGCCATGAAACCCTATCCCCTTTCTGGCCCCAACCCTGCCCTTCCTCTTCCCTCTGGGGCCCTCCCCCCAGCCAAGCTGGGAGCCAGGAAGCCCAGGCCCCTCCACCTGCCTGGGTGGGAGGACCCAAGAGAAGCCTCCGGCCCATGTCCCTGCCCCCCCACCCCGGGCTCCTCATCCAGGGTGGGTGAAGAGTCTGTGGCTCCCCACAGCTGCCCACACAGCTCTTACCCCGACCTAACTCCAGCTTCCAGCCTGGGGCGGGAGCCTAAGGAGCCAAAGTGCCACACCTACGCCATGGTAAGAGCTGCCTGGTCAGCTGTGGGGAGCCGTGGACACTTCATCTGCAGTGGACATGGAGTCCAGGGGACAGGGACACAGGTAGGGGGCTGCTCTTGCCCCTCCCCCTTTAACTTGGGCAGGTGGAGGGCTGCGGCTCCCCAGAGCTGCCAGGACTCCCCAGGCCTCTCTTATCCAAGCTGGGGTCCAGGTTCTGGCTCAGCTAGGGAGTGTGGCCTTGGGGGGAAGAAGAGGGGCAAGGGGCCAAGCCGGACAGGCCAGGCCCATCCACTTTCAAAAGTGAGAGGGCCATCCATGGCCCCTTGGCCAACCATGTTTCAGTGCCCCTGACTCATCGCCATACTTCTTGTATACACTGTATCTGTCATTTTCTCATGCACACAGAAAAAGTGTACTGTACACTGTGAACAGAATTATAGCTCACATATGTAAATGAGTGGCATGCTGTCGCTGTATGCAAGGCATGCATTGCATGTCCCAACACTGGCTCTGCCCACAGGATGATTTCGTCTGGCCCCCTTCTAGTGAACAAAATGGCATCCTCTGCATGGTGTGACCTGACACGATGAGTGTGAGATCATGCTATATGGAGGATGCTTTTTGCATGCATGTGTACAATTGCATGCCTGACTAAACATGTCATGGCAAGCCACTGATGTAAAGATTCTTCTGCTCAAGCCACTTTATTTTGTAGGAGCTGTAAAGGAGATGAAGATCTTATTGTTGCTACTTGGCCCTTAATGAGAGAGGATGTCATTTCAAGAGGATCTGTAATAAGTAGCATTTCTGGTTTTCCCTGACCTTGGTTCCTCTACTCCAACTGCTTGTTGAACTCCAGCACAGAGTTTAGCATACCCTGACTTATATAAAATGTTGCTTTCCTTATTTTTGTTTTAAGTTCCTATTTTCCTGAGAGCCCAGTGAGCCACCTCTGCCTTCTTTTATTGTTCTTCTGATTGGCTATCATTCTCTGTCTCCAGGAATTATCCCTTTAGAATAATAGTCTTCAGTTCTATAGAATCTTTCATCACAGCACATTAAAATCACTAATGAATTAATTCTCTCAAGCCACAGACAACATAGATATCTGTATTATTATCCCTGCTTTATAGATAAGGAGGCTGAAGCAGGAAAGTGATTTGTTCAAGATTATACAGCCATCTGTTTCCAGAGGTTGGTGGTATATCCAAGGTTCTCTTTCTTTAGGCCTAAATATTTCTTGAAGAAACAATGAGAAGATATCACCTAGAGGAGAGCAAGAATTGTGTAGGTAAGAATTTCATCTACAAATTTAGTCCTTTATTCATCCTGGTACGTAAGCACACGCCTAACTTTAAGCCTAAAAGTCCCATTAGTAGTCAACAGGACCGTTCATGTGCTTAAAGATAGGCACACGCTTAAATACCTTGCTGATTTGTGACCTTTCTCTATTTCTCTTTGCAGATTGTCTTTGAGAGGTTTGATTTTTATCAAGTTTATTTGCTATTGTAAATTATTTGTCAAATATTATTTCTGCAAACAATTGCTTCTCCTGATTTCGGCGGTGGGGAAGGCTTGGCTGCACTGGTAGGGAGATGGGTAGCTCCTGGGAAGGAGAGTTTGTGCTCAGGCATACTGGGGTCTACATCTCCTTGTGCCTCAACGTACATGTTGGAGTATGCCTGGGGGAGGCAGAGGGGCTTCTGTGCCTCCCACTGGCCAGCTGGGGAGAATTAGGAGGGCCAATTAGCTCTCAGTCCCTCTCCCCATCCAATTTAAGTCCTTTTCAGGCATCTAGGGGGCAGCTTGCTGTAGTTCAGGGATTCTCAAACTTCATTGCACCATGACCCCCTTCTGACAACAAAAATTACTACACAACCCCAGGAAGGGGGACTGAAGCGTGAGCCTGCCAGAGCTCTGCCACCCAAAGTGGGAGGGGGAGCGCAAAGCCCAAGCACAAGGTCTTCAGTCCCAGGTGAGGGGCCTGTAAACTGAGTCCTGCTGCCCAGGGATGAAGCCGAAACCTGAGCCCTACTCCCCAGGGCTGAAGTCTTTGGTTTCAGAAGTATGCTCAGAGCTAGTGCGTTAGTGAAGAGTGTCTTCCAGTTATTGGTTATATACTGTGAGCCTTTTAATATCACACTAGATCAAATTAAATATCTGGTGTGTGAGAAAGGATTGGCAAATAATGCCCCTCACCATTGTGAAGTTAATAAAGTTTCAGCCTAGCACTTAAATCCATCCCTATGTCTGTCTTTCATTCACGTGCATGTCCTGAGCAATCTTCGATTGCAGCTTGTTTGCCAATAATTTACTGAGAGTATACTATATCTGAAGTTCGAGCTGTGTTGGTTAATTTGGACTGAACATGCTCCTATGTATGTTTCTGTTCCCTAATTGATGAGTGTAACTCTTGGAATCAAATTTCACTCGTACAGAATTCACTTTAGGTGAAAAATATTATAAAATCTATTTCCACAAGCATTCTGGCCAATAAACGTGTTCATTTTCAATATCTGTGGAAAAGAACATATAAAGGGAACAGGATTATAATAGAATCAAGATCCATTTGTTATTTTCACAGAAAATTTGCTGAGATATACTCACCTACCTCTAAACCTAACACGACTCAAGAGATACTAGCCTAGCACAAGTGTGGGCTTTCAAAGCAGAATAATATTGGGCCTACAGCTAGGATCAATTTAACGTAGAGACAACGGTAGCAAGCGGCACCCATTCTTGTGAATGCTTACTTTAAAGGCATCTATGACCAAGAGAGAACCCAATGAAAAGATGACTATGAAAGTCTAAGATATGAGCACATAGAGAAACTTGATCAAATTACAGCTCTCTGGAATTCTCACTGAGGGGGGGCATGAGAGAATGCTGTACAGATAAATTAGTAGACGTCTGAGGGGTGAGCTTATGTGTATTTCTTTAATGGTGCTACCATTAAAATAAATAATCTTGAGTCCAAAAAATAATCTAGTAGTGGATCTGAATTGCCAAGTGCTGCAAATCATGCCCCTTCACATTACTTTCAATGATTAAAAAGCTGAGAGTGCAAAGCCAAGCTATGAGCAATCCACCAGCATTTTTAGCCACAATACCGCTTTAAAACCTAGTTTAAGCTCTTGGCTATTTGCTGAGTCTGTGGGAGTTAAAAGGACTATGTGCTGGATTTCAACTGTGGAGTTAACCTCTGCATCTCGGTAGTTACCTTTCCTTTCCCTGCTCCATAGTACAGATACTGATTTTGGTTTTGATATTTTAAGCATTCAGGCTCTGATTCTCCACTATCTTGTTCCCAGTACAGTCATTTCCCCTTGTGTATAGAGAGTGTACAGTGGGTGTAAAACATTACATAATCATAATCGTAGTATTTCACAGCCAGTTTGCACAGCTGTAAATGGCTACAAAAGGTGAGATGCACTGGAGAATTACATCCTCAGTGTGTGTCTAAACCCTCATTTCCACACTGCTAGAACTCCAGTAAGCCATCATTGTTTTCTCCTCTATATCCTGGACTAGGACATATTGTTATTGCTCTGCCCTTTTTTGGAAGAATGAATAACACCGAGCATGATGGACAGTAATAGGCTGGGGCAGAATGGCCCAGGTTGCTGAAGATACTAAGTGCACTGTGGTCTTTGGGGTAAATTGCACTTAGCAAAAGTGCTAATAAGAAACATCTCTTCCACTCAGTCATCACTCGTTAGAAGCTTCCTGCTCTCAAGCTGCTAGCTGTGAGTGTAGCACAGAGAGCCATCAGTCACCTCACCATTGCAAACATAATGCCTTCAGCTTGTACAGCTGCCTGCAGCAGCTGCCACCTCAGTGAATGACTCCTTTCCTCCTCATCAATTTCCTTTCTCTGGTCACTGGTGCCAGTCAGTGCCCTAGTTCTCCTGTCCCTCCTCCCAGCAGTGGGTGCCTCCATCTCTCTCACTCCTCCATACTCCCGTTAATGCTCCTATACCCACACCCTGCCACTCACTCAGGATTTTTTTAAGCAATGCTGTGTGCTGACAGTATGCTAGATGCCTTTCAGATAGACTGTAGGCCAGGCACACTACAGAGACAACGCTTACTGCACTATGGCTGACCTGCTCCTTTCCATAGAAAAGAAAGCACATCCATACTCATCCTGCTGGATCTCAGAGACATTGGAGATCATTAATCACCAAATATTCCCTCCCCACCTCCAAAAGTCTGTGAATGGAACCACCATAACAGTCCTTACATCCTGTCCCTCGGAATGAATCCAGATGGCTGTTATGGCCAATTGTTCCTCTATCTCCAAAAGCTCTTATCTGTGGAAACTTGCAAGGCTCTGCTCCATATCATTCAACATCAATTTGTAACCCCTGGGAGAGTGGGTGAGAAAAAGGCTGAAGTGCCAGCAGTATATGGACAACAATACATCTCCTTTACATCAAATGCAAACAGCACCTTCTCCTAGCTTTCTCAATACCTAGCCAAAATCAGCATCTGGATAAACAGCAGCTGCCTAAAACTGCACCCAGGCAAGACTGATGTGATGCTAATAGAGAAGCATTACAAAGAATTTGCCTCCTCTACTGCATTCCTCATTCTCAAGGGCCTCTGTTCTGAGATTGTTAAAATCATTCAACTGATCATGTGAGATGTATAATTTAGATCCAAAATCTTGTTGGATTTTTGGCCCCGTAGAATCTAACCGTAACCCCTAACTCAGATTTGACCTCCAACTCAAATCTGGATCTGGACACAGCCCCCTTGGCCCAGTTCATATTTATACACAAGCAAAAAGAAAAACACAAAGGTGGAGGCAGCATTTCTGAGGAAATCCAGCATTTAGAACAAACAAGCATCAATGCTATCCTAGAATATCAAATCCTGAAACCACTTTGCTCTTCCACTCCAGTTTCTGTGTTGCCATAGTCCAGGATTGAGTCCACTGAAATCAGGGTGGAATATCATGCTGTGAATGAAACACACTTTTGCCTGACATGCCTCACACAGAAGTCAACACTGAAATGGTTAGTCAATAACACCATTAGATTGCTTCACTGTAGTGAAGGGTCTGAGCTGCAAAGTCCAGATCAGGATCTGAGTTTCTCTACAGTTTTAAAGGATTTAGACTCATGGTTCTGTTTGGGCAAATCTGTATCCCTGCTTCTGTATTTTTTTTTTTATAATATGCTTTGGTATAAAATACAGCTGGAAATCAAGTTCATTATCTTGCTGCTATCTAAAGCGATATGTTTGTAAATATATTCTTTAATGTAGTGCTAAGTACATTAGACTTTTCTGCTTTAGAATGCACCAGCACAGTTTCATATAAAGAATCTTATATTTATATTGTGAAAGTTCACTCAGTAGTTAACATTCACTTATGTGGCCGGGGTTATTTCATCATATTATAATTGCATTTTAAAAGACATCTTCAGCTGAGAATGAATTGCACTCTGCCTGCGCAGAGCATAGATTGCTAATTAAAATGGTAACTGTTTGAGTCTTGCAGGTATATCTTAACTGTATCTTACCTCTGAGTATAATTAAAGAAACTAAATGTTGTGGATAGGAAAATGTCTTCTTCAATTATCTCTCCATGGAGGAAAAAACTTAGCTGGTGATTACTGTAAAACTCAGTGAATGGGAGGCTGACTATGGCGATCAGCATGTCCTAGTGGCTAGCACATTCTACTGGGCCTCAGGAGACCTAGGTTCTAGTCCTGGCTCTGTCACTGGTCTGCTGGGTGACCATGAACAAATAACTTCAGCAAACTGTGGGTCAATTTCATTAGCTATAAAATGGAAATAGTAATTAGATCTGGGTGGGAAGCAGTTTTCCCATCCTGTGAAAATTCGAGATCTTGAAAACCTGTTTTTACATACCAAAAATCCCAAGAAAAAATGGTTTGGGTCAACTGAAATGTTTCATTTCGATAATTTCAAAATGTTTTATTTTCATTTATCATTTTTATTTTTAAAATATAATTAGGTTAAATTACAAAATGAAAAGTCATTTTTGAGCCAGGAAACCAGAAAATGTTATTAAGAAAATGTTAAAAAAAATATGTTGACATTTTCTTTCCTTTTTTTTAATTAAAAACAGAATTCTACTGACCCTAAACTGACCCTTTAGAACATAAGAACATAAGAACGACCATACTGGGTCAGATCAAAGGTCCATCAAGCCCAGTATTCTGTTTTCCGACAGTGGCCAATGACCAGGTACCCCAAAAGGAATGAACAGACAGGTTATCATCAAGTGATCCATGCCCTGTCACTCAATCCCAGATTCTGGCAAACTGAGGCTAGGGACACCATTCCTGCCCATCCTGGCTAATAGCATTAATGGACCTATCTTCCATGAATCTATCTAGCTCCCTTTTGAACCTCGTTATAGTATTGGCCTTCCCCACACCCTCTGGCAAGGAGTTCCAGAGGTTGACAGTGTGTTGCGTGAAAAAATACTTTCTTGTGTTTGTTTTAAACCTGCTACTTATTAATTTCATTTGGTGGCCCCTTGTTCTTATATTATGAGAAGGAGCAAATAACACTTCCTTTTTACTTTCTCTATACCACTCATGATTTTATAGACGTCTATCATATCACCCTTTAGTCGCCTCTTTTCCAAGCTGAAAAGTCCAAGTCTTATTAATCTCTCCTCATACAGAAACCGTTCTATACCCATAATCATTTTTGTTGCCCTTTTCTGAACCTTTTCCAATTCCAATATATATTTTTTGAGATGGGGCGACCACATCTGCACGCAGTATTCAAGGTGTGGGCATACCATGGATTTATATAGAGGCAATATGATATTTTCTGTCTTCTTGTCTAACCCTTTCTTGATTATTCCCAACATTCTGTTCGCTTTCTTGACTGCCACTGCACATTGCGTAGATGATTTCAGAGAACTATCCACAATGACTCCAAGATCTCTTTCTTGAGTTGTAACAGCTAATTTAGACCCCATCATTGTATATGTATAATTAGGATTATGTTTTCCAATGTGCATTACTTTGCATTAATCAATATTAAATTTCATCTGCCATTTTGTTGCCCAGTCACCCAGTTTTGTGAGATCCTTTTTGTAGCTCTTCACAGTCTGCCTGGGACTTAACTATCTTGAGTATTTTGTATCATCTGCAAATTTGGCCACCTCACTTTACCCCTTTTTCCAGATAGTTTATGAATATGATTTATAGGACCGGGCCCAGTACAGATCCCTGGGGGACACCACTATTTACCTCTTTTCATTCTGAAAACTGACCATTTATTCCTACCCTTTATTTCCTATCTTTTAACCAGTTACCAATCCATGAGAGAACCTTCTCTCTTATCCCATGACTGCTTATTTTGCTTAATAGCCTTTGATGAGGGACCTAAATACACTATATCCACTGGATCTCCTTTGTCCGCGTGCTCGTTGACCCCCTCAAAGAATTCTAGTAGAATGGTGAGGCATGATTTCCCTTTACAAAAACCATGTTGACTATTTCCCAACACATTATGTTCATCTATGTGTCTGCCAATTTTGTTCTTTACGACAGTTTCAACCAATTTGCCCAGTACTAAAGTGAGGCTTACTGGCCTGTAGTTGCCAGGGTCACCTCTGGAGCCCTTTTTAAAAATTGGCATCACATTAGCTATCCTCCAGTCATTTGGTACAGAAGCTGATTTAAAAGATAAATTACAGATGACAGTTAGTAGTCCTGCAATTTCACATTTGTGTTCCTTCAGAACTCTTGGGTGAATACCATCAAGTCCTGGAGACTTATTACTGTTTAGTTTATCAATTTGTTCCAAAACCTCCTCTAATGACACCTCAATTTGGGACAGTTCATCAGATCTGTCACCCAAAAAGAATGGCTCAGGTTTGGGAAACTCCCTCACATCCTCAACAGTGAAGACTTAGGCAGAGAATTCACTTAGTTTCTCGGCAATGGCCTTATCATCTTTGAGTGCTCCTTTAGCATCTTGATCATCCAGTGGCCCCACTCGTTGTTTAGCAGGTTTTCTGCTTCTGATGTATTTTTTTTGCAATTACTTTTGGAGTCTTTCTAATTTATTTTTACACTTCATTTGCCAGAATTTATGCTCTTTTCTATTTTCCTCATTAGCATTTATCTTCCACTTTTTAAAGGATGCCTTTTTGCCTCTCACTGCTTCTTTTACTTTGTTGTTTAACCACGGTGGCTCTTTTTTGGTTCTCTTACTATGTTTTTTTAAATTGGGATATACATTTAAGTTGAGCCTCTATTATGGTGTCTTTAAAAAGTTTCCATGCAGCTTGCAGGGATTTTACTTTTGGTACTGTACCTTTTAATTTCTGTTTTACTAACCTCCTCATTTTTGTGTTGTTCTCCTTTCTGAAATTAAATGCTACAGTGTTGAGCCTCTGTGGCGTTTTCCCCGCCACAGGGATGTTAAAGTTAATTATATTATGGTCACTATTACCAAGTGGTCCAGCTATATTCACTTCTTGGACCTGATCCTGTGTGCCACTTAGGACTAAATCAAGAATTGCCTCTCCTCTTGTGGGTTCCAAGACTAGCTGCTCCAAGAAGCAGTCATTTAAGGGTCTTAAGCAGTTTTTCCCATTAGAAGTTTCAGTTTTGTCTGGCTTTTTCCAATGAAAAAATGTTGAATCTAAAAATTCCCAACTACCAATAGCGATAGTTATCTCCTTCTATAGAGCACTTTGAGATCCACTGATGGAAATCACAATGTAAGAGCTAGTGTAGCGAGGCGGGCTGGCGCCCCACCTCCCCGCAGAGTGAAACACCAGCCCAGTGGCCAGAGTGGGCGGGGCCAGGAGGCTCGGGGCCCGCTCCGCCCAGAGACGGGCCGCGACCCGGAAGTAGACTGGAGTGACCCGGAAGTATAAAGGCGGGCCTGCGGAGCTCACTAGGAAACCAGCCAGCAGGGAGACCAGACGCAGCCGGCTTACCTCGTGACTGGGAAACCCCTGTGGCCCCAGGTACTTGCCTGGACTGGCCGGGCCCGCCGAGCGGCCCCTTGCCAGAGGAGTGGCCGGGCCCGCCAAGCGGCCCCTCTCCAGAGGAGTGGCCAGACCCGCCAAGCGGCCACTTTCCAGAAGAGCTGCCGGACCTGCCGAGTGACCGTGAGTCGGACGAGGAGCCCATGGGGCTAGAACCCGCCGAGGACACCCCCTGGACTCAGGTACCGCCCGAGGGGGAGTTAGGAAGTGGCCCCGGGACAGCCGACCCCAGTCTGGCTGCACCGTGGCCAGAGCCCATGTCAGTGTGTTGCAGCCAGGATCCCCACTGACGCAGCGGCGGATCCCTTGCCGCTGTTAGGGCCCCGGGCCGGGACGCAGTGGAGTGGGTGGGCCTGCGTCCCCCCTGCCACCCAACGTGTGGGTGGCAGTCTCCCCCTCTCCCAGGTTCCCCAGAACCAGGACCTGGGTTTGCTCAGCCCCTGCTTGAGGGCCTGAGCTCTGAGCTATTTGCTGCCCCGCCCTGCCCAAGGGCCAGGGCTCATTGACTTACTGCCTGCTCAGCCCCTGCTTGAGGGTCTGAGCTCTGAACTATTTGCTGCCCCGCCCTGCCCAAGGGTCAGGGCTCATTGACTTACTGTCTGCTCAGCCCCTGCTTGAGGGCCTGAGCTCTGAGCTATTTGTTGCCCGCCCTGCCCAAGGGCCAGGGCTTCTTGGCTTAGTATTTGCTCGGCCCTGCCTGAGGAGCCGGGCCCGTGACTAATTACGTGTTGTCTGCCCGCCCTGACTCGGGGCCAGGGCTTAGCCGCTACCGCACCGGACCCGACCCGAGGAGTTCGGGTCCGAGACCGCAGATTCCCCAAGATGATTGACCGAGCGCAGCGAGGCGGGCTGGCGCCCCACCATCCCGCCGTAGACTGAGACTCTTACAGCTAGGTAAGATGATTATGATGATGATTATTCCACAGAACAGCCACAACAGAAGCAGTCACATGTAACTTGCATGTAATTTCATGTAACTTGCACTCATTGCAATAAAGAGCAGGAGCATAACTGATTAAGAATAAAGAAGGTTTTATTCAGCAGCTCTCCTAATTCTTTCCTACAAGTCTGTCCTGTTTGGATGTTTTAGAAAGGAAATGTTTATTCTTCCCTCTAGTCTCCATGCATCTGGCAACACCTTTTATTTTACAGATGATGGAACAAATTCATCCCTGGTGTAACTTCAGGGAAGTTACTCCTGCATTTGGCCCATTCTTAGAGACTGTGAGAGTTCATGGCTAGGATTGTTGATTCTTCAATGGGGAAAGAATTAACTGGTTATGGACCTACCATTGAAGCATGAGATTTAATTTCAGGCCTTTGATGATTAGGAAACAGTTGCTGTTCAGCTGTCCATAGTGTGCAGCTGATCTTGAAGTGTTCTTGAAGAGTGCTAGTTTTCAGACCAACTTGCCATTTCTTTTGTTGTTGTTGACACTGATGCTGGTTTTCTTGTTTCCACCATATCTCTTCCTCCTTTCTCTGGGATGTATCAAAGGATATGAGAGCAAAATAACCAACTGACCGAAAAATACTCATTTGACAATCTGTTAACTGTGAATTTCTGTGGTCAGTCATTGCTATTGCCATGTACTACTGGTCCAAACCAATGGGGCGTTTATAAACCAGCTTTTAATAGCATCCAATACATGCTACAGATGTTCCCTATCCCCTCTGCCTCCTACTTGCTTGATCTAAAAGGTGCCTTGTTGTTCAAACAAATTCTTTGTTGAGGGGGGGGAGGGAATCCTCCTCTGAGGCTATCAGCATGGACAATGCATGCATAAAAAGTGAGATGATTCCTGTAGAGTGCAGCAAAAGAGAATTGCTTGTGACATTTTAAAGTTCCTAGATATGGTCATAATTTATATTTTTTGAATTAAAGAAAAAGTAAAGCACGATGAAAATATAACATTTAAAAGGAGATAAAATGGTTCAACAAACAATTATTTCCTTCCTCAAAGTGTAAGTAGAATAAGCTTCTTCTGATGTCAAAAGTGTGAGAATAATCTGCTAACACGTGGTAACTAAGAACAATTTAGTTCTTATGTGGAATTTCTACACTGCTTTTACCATAGCTGATTTTATTTTCTACTAGTGCCCCTGTAGATGTCCAGGGATATAATATGAGCTTGTTGTGCCTGGCTGTTTGTTTTACAGCTGAATGTTACATGATTGATCAAGGGGAACTCTTCCAATGAAAGAACTCAGTTTCAATCCCTGACTCTTGATGCCAGGCAATTTAGTGCTGAGTAATGCAGCATAATGAATAACATTTTCAATGTATTCACATGCAGCAGGCCTATTCTATTATATATTTTGCATAAATGTCATGGGAATCTATCTAGACTGAGTCACAACACCTATTAATTTCCTAAATCCCTCATTATATTGTATATAATGAATCCTGTATATGGTTTTAGCAAAAGTTACCACACAGTAGAATCTGAAATTACCAGTTCTCCCTTTATAATTAGAATGAGAAATATCCATGATTAATTGGTAAATATTAAAACATTAGAAGGCACAATGAGGTTCTAAATAGGAGATGTATAAAGAAAAATAAAACTCTCATTTCTGTGACATACTCTGACCCATTCCATGTTTTTTTCTCATATAAAATTATACCCAAGTTCACCAAATATACTGATTTCAACATCATTTTACAAATTTTGCACTTATTTACTTCAAAATGTGTCACAACCTCATTTTTTCCAAGAAAAAAGCTTTCAAAAACATGCAAACAAAAAACATATTTTTCAAAATCAACATGCACTTGTGAAAGCTTTGTGATAGCTTTGCTTAATTTTTTTCTAAATACTTCCCACACTAGAAAATAGGTTGGGCTGGGCACCGCAGTGTAATACCTTCCTTTCACATGAATAAAAGCTATTTTCTGCATTAGTCAGTGCCTTCACACTTAGAACTGTATTTTCTATACACTTTTTTAACAAAAAGAAGTGAACACAAGATTTATTTAATCTTAATAATAACTAGCTACAAACTCCATTTCCAAGTTGGGATCCAAGTTTTTCCTCTACTATTGGCTAAAACTGCACATTGAATCTTAGCACCCTGATCTTGGGCAAAGTTCACATTTGGTTCAAGACTATGAACTACAAAGTCTGGGAGTTTTCAGATCAGTGGTTGTGTTCTGCCCATTACAGAGATACCAAATTCAGACCCAGAACTCAGCTCGAAGGCTTTTGTTTGAGCCTATCTCTAATAATAATCATAATATTTTTCACTTCCATACCACCTTTCATTTAGGGATCTCAAAGCACATTACTGATCTAAGAATCCCAACAGATCTATAAGAGGAATAAATAATATTATGCTCATTTTGCAAAGAGGGTATTGATGGAGATGAAACAATCACAGTGCAGTCACTTGCCAGGAAGGCTGCTGTAGCTGAGAATAGAACCCAGACCTCCACAAGTCATCTTTCCCCATATTTTACCTGTAACTCCTTTATTGCTGATTTTTTTAAAACTATGGAAATGTCTCAGCCAGTCAGAGTTCAAGGATGCTGTTACATCTGTGCCTATGCTTATTTCTCAGTCACTTATGTACCTGCACTCTCGTTTGCATAATGAGAGTACAGTTCTATCTCACTAACCATACAATATGCAAATCCCTTTACTCTGAATGGCAAAAGGCCATCATTAGCCAAGCAGAGTACAGGGATTTACATTAATGAATGTATAGCTATTTCTCAGTAACAGCATAGTGATTATCTAAAGTTCTCAACTCAGATTAGCAAGGATGAGAGAGGAGGAGGATGATATTGAGAAAACTGATCTGAGATGAGTTGAGATTTTGAAGTTACCATGTTTGTTGTGGACATGTGGATGGCATGTTCTGATGGGTGTTATCAGAAAGATCTCATGAGTGAGAGGGAGCTTATCACATTTTACTATAATTTTGATGCTATTCCCTACATTCTCATTAATAACCCTTTATTAAAGGCTAAAACACATTGCTCAGAAGTGGTTGCATAATACGGAACAGAACTATGATGAATACAAATAACATTTTAATACAATCTATGCATTTTTCTTGCTAACTAGACATTGTAGATATGATACATATTATGTGTTATAAAATAAAATATTAGATCTTTGTGAAGTATAGATACTTTAAGACAAGATGATAAACATGGTATTAGAAATATAGGGCTAAATTCTAGCTGGTATAAATCAACATAAAAGCATTGACTCAAGAAGAACTATGTCAATTTATACTAGGTGAGGATCTATGGTAAAATTTTCAAAAGTTCCGAAATGACTTAGGAGCTTAAGTACTTAAGTGCTTTTGCAGTCTTTACCCGAGTCCATCATTTGGTCAAGAAGAGATTTTAGAATAGTAGAATTTATACATGTCCTGAGAATTTTCATCCCCTATTTCACAGGCACTTTAGATGGTGTAATTGAGAGAAAAAATATGCTGCATACAATAACAAGCACAATTTTTCAAATTCTTCACTGGTAGAGTAGTTCTTTTGCTGTTAGTGAAGAGTAGAAAGAAAGAAGTAAAGCCAAGCACTCCCATTTGTTTCCCACAACCCCTCTTGTCAATTTAGTGAATTCAGTGGAGTGACAGAACTGTTTATTACATAGGTGCTGAACAAGCTGAAAATGAATCAAATAACTGACAAACAAAAGTATTCTCTAGTTTGTAGAGGATACTTACACATCAACTCCAGTTCAATCTGTCAGCTTTATTTCAGGTCACACACTGAGCAATAGCAGACATCTAGGAGAAAATAAGCTTTTTTTTTTCTTTGCTTTTTGTCACTTTTACTGAGGAAGAGTGAACTGACTTGGACAAGATAAAAGCCTGCCTGAAATTCAGCCCAAATTTCTCCCCAAATCAAACTCATGTTTAAATTATATTAAAATACTAGCTAAGGTTTAGTGATATGTTATAAACCATCTATATGTTAGATATCATTACAAAGTTGACAGTGGCAAGGAGCTACTGCAGATACATCTTATTCTGTAGATGGAAAAATTGTGGTAATCCCAGATGCGTCTAGTATAAATTGGCATAATTCAAATGAATTCTATATACGTCAGTGGAGTTATGTCAATGTATAGCAGTTAGCCAGTATGGAAGTGAGATTTTGAAGTTTCATAAAGCACTGATAATTAGCACTGCCTGAAAATTTTCCATCAAAATTGGGTACTTTGAAAGAAATACATTTTTAACATTGTTTTGAAAAAGTGTCTAGTTAACACAGAAAATTTCAGCTTTTAATTGAGAAACTGGATGCCTGAAAACTGAAAGGTTTTAAGTGAGATATGCCATCATGGTGCCTCATGGAATTTATAGTTAGGCTGTCTCATGCCCGCATGTGACAAGGGATGTGTGGCCTCCTCAACAAATAGACAGGGAGACTTCTTTACCCACCCCTTGGGCATCCATGCCCACCCTGTTGGAAATAGAAGGACAGGACAGGAACTGCAAGTATAAAAGCTGAGCTCTGCAGCTCAAAGGGCTGGAGTTGGTGGAGGAAACAGACGTCTCTTGCCCACTTCTGGGTCTTGAGCCAGATGGTGACCACTACAGTGCTGAGGAGCTGCCAGAGCTGCCGGCTCCCAGGGATGCCGAGGAGCTGCTGGGACTGCCGTTAGCTGACTACCCTGGGGAGATGGACAACAATCCTGGGACCCAGGTACCCCACAGCGGGAGTGTAGGAAGTAGCCCAGGGGAACCAGACAATAGTCTGGTTGTGTTGTGGCCTGAAACTAGGTCAGCATGTTTTGGGCAGGTCCCCGCTGATCCAGTGGCAGAATACTCTGCCACTGCTAGGGCCCTGGGCTGGAATCCGGTGGAGTCGGGTGGGTCTGGGTCCCCCTACCCCAACCCTGGGTGGCAGCCTCCCTACCTGAGGCCAAAATGCCTGCGTTTGTCTGCTGTCTGTCAGAGCTAGGATGTCAGACTGTTTGTTTTCTGCCTAGCTGGAGAGCTGATCCCCCTAGACTCGTTTTCTGCTCTACCCTGACTGCAGGCCAGAGCCATGTAACTGTTTGGTGCCCCTCCCTGCCTGAGGGCCTGGGCTCCTAGACTCTTTTTGGGTGTTAATCCCCCTGAATTTGAACCCTACAGAGGCACTGTAGTGAGGGGGGAACAGCCTCCCTCCCAGACAGATGGGGAAGAACAGCCGTGACCTCTTACACCCCATTTTCCTCTATGGGCCAGGTTCCCCAGCTGGACTACATCTCCCATAATGCACTGTGATAACTCAATGAGAGGGAAGAATGTGGTGCATCATGGAAGATATAATTCAGCCAGGGAGCCCCATCCAAAGAGGAGAATGGGAGTATGAGGCACCTAAACAGAATTCCCATGCCATAAATGAGACAGGATTCCTCCCGACAAAAGACATTCACTAACATCCCTGATTCTGACTCAGAGCACCTTCTATTCCATCCTGTGTACGGCGGTCCTGTTGAAAATATAATATGTGCACATGTAATTATAGACTATGAAAATCCATAGCCACAGGGGATATGCACAGGCACAGGCAACCTTACCTGCGGCATTTCCTAACTTTTGAATGCTCGACTTTGAAAACTTTACATTTTTATAATGTATATCTTTGGGTGTTTATACACATATGGAATGCAAGAACTTATTAACATCCACTGGTGATAAAACATATGAGACCCCGACAATTATTACTAGTTGTGGGCTTAGTTCTCATCTGTGTCAAGTTTACAATAAGAGTGGCACTGCTCTAAGTTATGCTATCTGCTGCTGGTGGCTGAGGAGCCTATGGCGTATTGTTTGTTCTGCCCCACATCCCTGCCCATCCCTAGCACCCTCTCTCCCTGTCTCCAACACTGAAGGTGTGGGGAGGATGGAGGTGTACAGCTGTGATAGGGGAAATCCAAGGCTGAGCCTTTAGGGCAGCCTGCTTTGCTGCCACAATGAAAACAGCTAATGATGGGGCCCGGGACTGAAACCTATGGTTGTAGTTTTACATAAAATTATCAGAATAAGAATATGTAAATATTTGTAATTGCCTGAAAGATTGCAGTAGCTGGAATAAAATAGTCATCAAACCCGACCTTCCAATCCAATTACCCTTCTTCACCCTTTCCTCCAGGAATCTTAATTTCCTATTGATTAATTTCAATAGGGGTGAATTTTTGCAAGACAATTGGTATATAAAACTGCATATAACATTGCCATTTATTTTCTGTTTTCACCATCAGCCAGGAAAAGTTATCCAAAATGATTGTATCTCTGTATTCTGTATCCTTATACCTGTGGAAGGATAGTTTTACAATGATTAGATATTTTATGCTAGTGCTAAATGGCCCTGAATTTGTAACCATTTACACATGTGATTAATTTTATGGACTGGGAGCAGCCCCGCTGAAATCAAAAATAACACATACATCGTTGTATGCAATGTTGTTGTAGCTGTGTTGGTCTCAGGCTATTAGAGACAAGGTGGGTGAGGTAATATCTTTTATTGGACCAACTTCTATTGGTGAGAGAGACAAGCTGATTGGTCCAATAAGAAATATTACCTCACCCACCTTGTCTTTCTAATAAGCACATGCATGCATTTTGCAAGACTAAAATCTAATTGGTTAAGAAGTCTATAATTACTAATGGGTTAGTAATAATACTTAACTCTTCTATATTACCTTTTTTCAGTAGATCTCAAAGTGCAAAGTAAGTATCATTATTTTCATTTCACAGATGAGGAAACCAAAGCACAGAGAGCCCAGGTCAGCCAGTGAAGTATAGAAGACTTTAGCATACTTTTTGGAACCCAAAATCAACTGTTGCAGAATACTATGTAGTATGTATTTGGTAAGTACCAAATAAATCAAAGGCTCATTCATGGAATGCTTTCTCTTTTTAGGAAGTCATTGCATATTCCAAATTGTTTTTTTTTCTTCTTTAAATTATCCTTCCCAATATTTAGATTAAACTTTTTTTAAACAAAAGCTTTTAATAAATTGGATTTTTATTATTGAGGGGGAAAATAGTCACTCTGTTTACCCCAAAAAAGGGGGAATATTTGTCTGAGTTTATAATAACAACTCATTTGTAAGGAATAAGAGAAACTTAAATCTAACAGGAAACTCTAATGCATAATTAACTGAAGGAGCTACAAAATTCACAACAGTTCATATTGTGACAATTATAAAGAATAATAGGAAAATGTTTCCCCACCCATTGATGCGGGTGGGTGACATTTTTAAGTGAACTTGGCCTGTTTTATGATGTCATGCATAAATAGAGCAGGGCAAAATTATTCAGACAAATAGTTTATTTGCCAAAATATGCAGATTCAGGGAGACTGAATCTCTTTGCAAATTCAGGTTGAATTTGGCAAACATTTTCAATTAAAATATTTATTTTAAAAAAGTTGAAACATTTTGATATTTTAGAAATTGACTTTTTGTTTCAAAGCAATGTTTTGTTTAGAAATTTAGCTAGCTTTATTTTTTTTAAGTTAAAAAAAACCCCCACCCAAATATGAAATGAAGGAAACAAACAAACAATTATTTCAGGTTGAACAAAACATTGTTTGACCCAAACTGAATTAGTTTTTCCTTTTTATTTTGCTTTTGGGTGAATGAAACATTTTATTTGACCCAAAATGAAATCTTTTCAGCTACTGAACCAAAAAAAATCAATTATTCACTCAGTTCTGTACAGAATTTCTATGAAACAAACAGTTGCACGTGGTTTGGACATAAGATAAACTAACACTCTGTAGTTCTGACAGGCTTTCACTTTGAGGCTGAGAGTTCATTTTAATCCCAAACTGAAAGTGTAACTTGGGAACTGCAAACACAAATGGATCAAAACTTAAATAAAACAAAAATTATTTATGTGCCGTATGATTAAAAAACTACTCTATTCCACCGAGCTTTAAATCTGGGGGACCTCAAAGGACATCAGGCAGAGCAATCCAGACCACTGCAAACATCCTAAAAAGGTACACACTGAGGATCAACAGGATAGCAATTACAAGAAGGATAGCAATTACTGGGAATGGGAATAAATATAGTTTGAAGTCTACAGAAAAAAAACTATTGATGCACTCACATGATGATGTGCTATTCTGTTGGCTAAATAAATGTATCAGATAAAGAGAGCAATTGGTAGGAGAGCAACAAAAATGAGTTTTCAGGACACTAACGCTCCCAAGAGATACAATGCAAAATTTCAGAGTGAGCTTGGTGTTTTTCTTTCACTGCAATTTTACAGCAACATTAGGAGTATAAAATGAGTATGGTACAATTCTTCTATATAGAAATGCATACATAGTAGAACTCAGCAAAATTGTTTGACCAAAAAGGATTTCTCCAGATAAAATTAAGACTCAGTGACACCAAAATCTTTTGCAGATTTGTGTCGATTTTGCCAAATTGTTCGACCAAAAAAAATTAAAAAAACCAAACTGGTTTGACTTTTGAAAATTAAACATTTTGCTTGTTTGATTTAAAATAACTTTTGTTTCACATTTTCTTCATTTTATTTTTTAAAATGTAAAAAATGCTTATAGATCAAAACTTGTACTTTTTCATTTACTGAATTTTGTGAAAAAATGTGTTTTCAAGTTGACAAAATTATTTTTTATTATATTTCAGAATTGCCATTCACCTGAAAAATCCCTCTTACTGCTCAGCTCTTCTCTGTAAATGAACTACCTTTCAGCTGAAAGTAACTAGCTATGATATAAGTCATATTTGATTTCATATCTTGAATTTGAATAGCTCAGTTTAATTCTCCCTTAACCATCTCTCGCTGCTATTAAAACAGAGGTCATACATATATATACCCTGGCATCATAATCTCTTCACATTATCACAATATCTTTTTCAAGAGCTTTACATTTTTACTGGTCAGAGCTGCAGAGTATTGCTGTCTTTGGTGGAGTTTGATCCAAAGTTTCTCAATGAGACAGAGGATGAACTACATTCACCTACCTGTGAATTGGAGCCATTTCTTTAACAATTAAGCCTCAGTGTTCACCATGGCAAAAATTTAGGAAAATCATGAATTTTACACAACCAAAAGATGCAGATGTCATAGGGAGACCTCTATGCCTCCAAGCATCTTTTAATATCAAATATAAATATATTTAAGATGTACCAAAATATTACTTAAATTATTTGGGAAATCAAATGAGAAAAATCCAGAATAGTAATTGCATTCTTATAAAAAATATAGCAAGACATAGGTCCTGCAGTGACTATTACAAGTCTGCAAATCTTAGAGCCTCCCTGAAGCTACTATAAATTATGCTGGGGGGTGGGGGAGGAGTGGTGGTGAACCAGTGGAGAGCAATGATGGCTTAAAACTATTTTTGCCCACTTTCTCTGTGCAGCTGAGATCCTGCTCCATGTCGACATTTGAGGAAGCTTCAAGCTGTGCAGTTAGCATTATTGATGTATGTTACCTTTTTCCATCTGCATCTAGTCAGGAGATTACCATCTATCCAGCTTCCCACCTTCAAAGTGGAACGAATGACCAAAGTGGTTGGTTTCAAATCAGAATGCAAGGTTTCCTTGTTGGGCTTGATTTTATTTTGTTTCCTGTTCTTTATTATTATTTTTGTTGTTGTTATAGGTTTGGGGAAGGGGAATTATTTGTGTTTTTCTTGCTGTTGCTTTGGTGGTTCAGGTGTGTTAGGTCAAAGGAGCTGACGGTTTTAAGTTTTGTATTTTTGTAATCATCATTAAACAGTTTGGGAGCTTCAGATACATGTTCCTGTTTGGGAACATCTCTAATTGCTCACCATGATGTGGTTCACTGGGTAACATCTCTTCCTCTGGAATTTTTCAGGCTTTGATGTGATCCAGGTCCTATTGGGTTGGAGCAAAAGTGCTCATCGTTAGCTTACCTCCATTCCCATTGAAGTCAGTGTTAAAATTCTCGCTCACTTCAGTAGGAGCAGAGATAGGCCAACATTGAGCAATTTTCCAAATCCAGCCCAGTATTTGCAACACTCTGATTCACTTTCTTTGAATCAATGGACTCCTGTTGATTTCAGTGAGAGTTATTGTCAGGTTGAATATCATCAGGATTGCTGGTTTAGACCCAAGCACAATTTAGAACAGCCTCAGGGAGCTCTAAACTCATGTAGACTTGTTAACAGCCCCCAAGATCTGACGTTTGGTATAATTTCTAATTAAAAGCTCTGTCATACTTTAGAGCACACACACTAGGATATTAGCATTGGCTGAACTGGAACTGAACGTCCATTAACGTCCATTTGATTTGCCAAGGGTCAAGAAAAGTTTGAACCAAAATTCAGTTCAGTAGAAAATATATATTAAAGTTCATCCAAGATGTATAAAATATGTAAAATAGTCCGATATGTTGTTTTGTTGTTACCAATGCTGTGTGTAGGCACAAAATAAGCTGCAGTAGAATTTATCTTATTATGCAAGTTTCTTAAGCTCTTAAATAATCAGCATGTTACATTACAAGTGATATCGGGAAACAAAACTGAAAATTATCTTGTTCCCCTGTCCTTTTCATGACACCCAATAACAAATGCATAGAAAAGTCCTATCATCTGGAAAATGTTCTCTGCATAAAAATAGCTTCAACATCCAAGATTCTAATAAACATGGAGAAGATGTGAATAGAAAAAGGAACTTTATTTGCATACAATTACAAGTCTGTATCTCTTCTCCATATGATTTTTCTATAGATATCAGCATTCCTTATTCCTTTGATGCGCTCTTATTCTCCATATTAAGTACGGATCTCCCACCTCATCTGATTCTATTGTTTCGTTCCTAAATTACATTTCTAATTCATCACTTTGTTTATGTCTTCTATAAATCTTCTCTTTCTATAAATCTGGCTCTTCTCTTGCATATCAGTCTATTGCAAGGAAAGAGCTGCACTTAAATTAAATGGTGTGAATATTTCAATAATCCTTAAAGTGTTAACACACATCCTTGATATATTTATTAATGTTATCTAATGTTTAATGCATAACATCTGAATATTCAATATTCTAGTAATATTTATCCTCTTTGTGTATTTTTCTCATCAGTTCTGATGAAAAGTATTGTATTTAACAGTCAATATTTGCAGAATAAAGACAGGATTTCTGTGGTCATTAATACTGAAGCAATGGAGCCTTTTCTTCCTCCCAGTGTATTCACTTGACAATTTTGAATAGATAGAACTGCTGTCTCTTTCCATTTATTTCTCAAAATAAATGTTTGGTTCTTTTAATGTAAGTGATTCTCTTTCATTTTTACTTAGCTTAATTGTGCAAATTCATAGAATCTGGCAGGAAAGCAGATGTGGCCTAAAGTTACTCAAACAAAAAAACAGTGAGAAGAATCCATTAGACAAATATAATTTATGTGCCTGGGATTCTGCGAACACATGCCCTCATATTAAGTGACTTTATATTTCATTAGTTATTATTCCTCTATTAAAGCTGAGGTAGGGATGAGAGAGAAAGTTTGGCGTTAGTCCTATATAGATAGTTTATGACGTGTGATGTAGCTGCAACTTCTCAAAATTAATGTAGTGATTTCTAACAAACTAGGCCAGTGGTTCTCAACCCACGGGCCACATGCAACCCAATTAGCACACAGCTGCAGCCCAGCTGTGTGCTAAAAAAATTTCAAAAATTACCGCTCTGGTATGGCATGGGGAGACAGCGTCAGGCAGCCTTGCTGGAGTGCTCCTCCTGGTAGTGGGCTGATGACTGCAGGTGGGCAGGGTGTGGGAGAGTGGGTCTCTGGGGAGGATTGTGTGGGGCTCTGGGCAGCATAGGCATGGGAACTAGGGGTTTGCGGGGGTGCTGCACACCCCCGTGTTTTATATGGGGCTCCATTCCTAGCCCCACGGCGGGGGTCCCAGCTGCCCGGCCTGGTGCAGCAGATCCCGGGTTGTGGCAGGATTCCAGGTTCTGACTCCCAGCCCAGCCCTGCATGGCGGGGTCCATGTCACGGCTGCCCTGCCCTGCCCTCCCTGCCCCCACGTGGAGAGTCCAGGTCCCTGCTGCTCTGTCCAGCCCAGCCCACGTAGCAGGATCTGGGTTCCGGTTGCCTGGCCCCATGCTCGGGGCTCCTCTCCTGGCCCCGCTCTGTGGAGGGGTCTCTGGGCAGGGGGCACTGGGCATACGTGTCTGTGGGATTTAGCAGGGGGGAGGGCATGCTGCGGTTCTCAACCTACAGTCCCTGTAACACAGTGTGGGCCTCATGTGTGGCCCACAATGATAAATAGGTTGAGAACCACTGAACTAGGCTGTTTGGGAACGTCAAGAATTCTGTGTGTGATATAAGTCACTAGAGTTTGCAAAGTACAATAGCCTTATGTTATCAGGAACTTATAAAAATGTGTTTTAGGGCTATAACAAATTTGAAAGGGAAGAGTAGAGACTCAACTTTAACAATAAAGGGATTTACCATACATTTGTAATTCCTCACACACTACTATGAAAATTTAATCCATAATACAAACTGTGTCCAAAGATTTGTTTGAGATGACTACTGTATGTAAAAGGATGCAAAACAGGCAACACATGATAAAGTTAAGACTATTTTTATTTATTATTCTAACAAGCTAGGATGGTATAGAAATCTGGGGTGCTGTGATTCAGTTTAGCTTTAGAGTGAGCTGATTCTAAGGCCTCTCAGATTCAGAGATGGCCTAGCATTTGAGAGGATAGGGTTTGTGAGGAGGGAACAGTGATGGGTTGCTAGCGACTGGAGGCCTAACTCAGAAGTAACCAGATTCCAGAAGCTTCCCATCTGGCTTCAGGATATCTCATGTAAAGGAAAGCTGCAAAATAACACAGATATAGAAAATGTGGCACGCAAAGTGTGTACAGGGGAGATAATTCCCATGATTCTCACTTCTATTTTTGCAAGGTCATTTCAGACTCTGCCTACTTTTTAACTCTAATTGCCTTCTTGCATTTAACTGACAGGATCTCTAGCTTTTACTCTTTATATTCCCCCTGGAATTGGTAGCACTTGCTTTACAGTTGCTGCTCCCCAGGCAACCTGGAAAATGTGCTCCCCCTCACAGTCTCATATTCACTTGCACAATAAACAGCCACTAAACATTTTGCTGCCCCTTCTGTCTCTGTGGTGGCACTAGCTCTGGGAATTAGTGATCCCTGATATCCAGGTTTCTTATCTTGCTTTTTCATTTTTCACACTATGGTTGGCTGATTCTCTAAATTAGCTGTTGGCTCAGGCCAGGTCTACACTACAAACTTATTTCGCTATAACGATGTCACTCAGGAGTGTGAAAAATCCACCCCCCGAGCAATACAGTTATATCAATCTAACCCCAAATGTAGACAGCACTATGTCAACAGGAGGGCTTCTCCCATTGACATAGCTACCACCTCTGGTTAGGCTGACCATATTTCCTTGAGACAAAAACGGGACATTGGGATGGCAAAAACGGGACGGGAAGACAAGGGGCAGCCGCAACAAGCCGCCCCTTGTCTCCCCGCTCAGCAGCTCGGCGGGGAGACGAGGGGCAGCCGCAACAAGCCAGCGTTCAGTTTTTAACAAAAAAATAAAAACTATATACAGTTTATTAAAAACGGGACAAAATTGACATTTATATTAAAATGACGGGACGGTCGGGAAATATGAAAAAAACGGTACTGTCCCGTTTAAAACGGTACGTATGGTCAGCCTACCTCTGGTGAAGGTGGATTAACTGCGCCAACTGGAGAAGCTCTCCCGTCAACCTACTAGCGTCTTCACTGAAGCGCTACAGCATTGCAACAGCACCGGTACAGCTGTGCGGCTGTGGTATTTTAAGTGTAGACCTGCCCTTAGCTAACTTTTTGTTGGGCAGCCTGAATTTCAATTCCTAACTTTAAAAATTTAGCTTCAGAATTCATATGTCACTGTGATATAACCCACTTTCTTTCTCCTATCTTCTCACTCTTTCACTCACTCGTTTACTCTCTCCCTCCTCTTCTTTCTGCCTCTGGCAGGCTGCTGCTTCCTTGTCAGTTTGACTGGCCTGCAATTGATGGTATGCACTTTCATGACCCTTTGAAGTGCTGATAACTACTGCAGCTGCTTCTTGCAGTGTGGCACAAAGTCACAGACTTAAACACAAGATAAATAAATAGCACAAAGTGTTACTAAACCGCAAGCTCTAAAATTACTCCTTGCTCTTTTTCATCTCAGCCCTACTCCCTCAGGGCTTGTCTGTATGGTGCATTAGTCTGCCCTAGAGAGGTGTGCACTAGCGTGTCACACACTAACTGGCCTCTGTGGTTACATTAATGCTCAGTACAAAACTTTTAGTGTGCAGGGCCCAGGGGCCAATTAGTGAGCAATATGCTAGCACGCACTGGAATTTACACCCCTCTAGTACAGACTAACGTGTAGACAAGCCCTCAGGCGAGGGTGCCGTATTATTCCTTTTTTTAGAAAATTGATTAAATAATTAAACCTTAATGTATCCAATTTACAGTGTGGGGGGGGGGGGGGGAAGTTGGGCTGTGCCAATAGCTTCTCAAGAGAGAGTTGAGTCTCATTTCACGCTGTGGACATTGTGTCCTATGACTTGGAGCATCAGTTGTTCTGAGAAAACCTATTTTATTTCTTACCTACTGATTTTTCTCTTCCCTATACAGTGCTAATAACTTACATCCATTTCCAATGGATGTGGGGACACTACTGAATGCTTTTGTTATTTGCTGCGAAAAAATAAAATGGAAATAAAACCCGATCCTTAAACAAGCTCTAAAGATGCATCACTACAATGCTCAAGTCCTCCAAAATATGACTGAGATTTGACCTCTCCATTAATTCTCCTCTGTCCTCCCTAATGCATGTATTTTGCCTTCCTCCCGCATTGCAGTATAGACACACATCCAATTTAATTGCTGGTCCTGGATACTGTAGATAGTGTTTGAACTTGTGGCTACTGCAAGCAGGAGAGTGGTGATAATGGTAAAATTGAGTGAATGTTATCCTGCTAGAATTCAAAGAGTAACATATTTCTGAGCTGATCACAGGTGCAGAAACAGTGCTTAGAAAATGTTCTGGTCTTGAAAACATTTTGTATCAGTCTACCAAAGTATTTTTCTGGTCCAGGGAAAATCACGAATCGTTGACCATAAAATGTGTGGGTCACTTAATTTAGGCCAGATGCTACATACCTTTCTTGCACTAAGTAGCATTTATTCATATCAATAGTTCCTCCAGAATAGGGGCCTTAATTTTGTTTTCAATATTTTTCTTAGTGAATGTTGATGTAAAATCTCTCAGCAGTTCCACAAAACAAAGGTTAATATTTGTACCTTTCCCAACAAAGCCTGCAGTGCAGAAGCTTCCCCTCCTTCCCTCTCCCCCGCTACTGCTACTGTCATAAGCAATTGCTGTTTCCATGTTTTAAAGGAGGGTCAATGTCCTCATTAAGTGAACTTTGGGGATTATTTTTCCCCCCACATCCAAATATTTTTTTCAATGAAACTTCATGTGGCCATTGCAGCTGCCTCATAACATGAGGTACATATAATGTCATGGGTATCAAAGCTAATTATTTGGTGGGTTCACACTTTAAAATGAGTGCATTGTAATTTACCACATTGTATTCCTTCCGCTCCCCTTCCCTTAAATTCTGACATGATTTTAACATTCAGTATTCTCATGAACTCCTAGTGTTGGAGCTTAATGCTTGAAATTTATACCATTTGGAAGCAGAGGGAGAGAGCTTTCATAGGGGGGATATGGCTTTGATTCCAGCTGTAACAATTCTCCAGATAGCAGTCACTAAACAGAAGTTAGAACTGAACTGAGGAGGAAAAGGTAAGAGGGTAATGAGAATTATGTGCTTTTAAGGCCTGATATCTTACTAACAACTAGAGTTAGAAAATACTGCTGTGCAGTATTGGACATCTGGGATTTCTACGTTTTCAACAGAGTATAGAATGACAGATGCAATAGAACAGGCCTGCACAACTCATAAAGCAGTGAGGGCCACATTACTCCAAAGAAAAAAGCCGAGGGCCAGATGCGAGGAAAGTTGTTGAGCCAAAAAAAAAAAAAAGGCCTGCAATAGAACCATGTAATATTCAAAGATTATTGCATTGGGATGTGACAGATGCTATGGATTAATAGAATATTCAAACACCATTGTATTAATATTGTAAATGTTATGTGTATCTGTATGGGCTTGCTAATAATTGCATTTATGGTTAAATGGGTCAGATAAGCAATGCTCTCTGCAGGAACTTAAGTCAATGTGGGGTAATTAATGCATGTTCCCAATACTGAAACAATGCAGCTAAAAAGTCGAGACCCTTCCCTGGGGAGGACGCTCATAGATTGGATTGACCTGGTTCAAGAAGCCTAAGAAAACCAAGGCCTTGATAGTGTATACAAATACTACCTCAGATCTGGGGGTCACGTGGTCGCTCACACCATCTGAGAACTGATGGGCATGAGAATTTGACCAACAGAACCAGCCTTGTGTGAGGACCTGAAGTATTTTAGACCAGCCAAGGTATCTATGGGGAAGATGGGTGCCACCTGATAAGCTAGGCAGGTGTATAAGATGTTAATTGTTTAAAGAAATGTTTTATCTGAAATGCTTTTGTTCTGAATAAATAATACTCTGCTTTATGAAGGTGTCTGGTCACTAGTGATCCCTGCCAATGCCCCTGAGAAAACAGAACTGCAGGACTTGAATTGAATTCCGATTTGCTGAGGTGATCACAGTGAATTGCAGGAGTCTACAGCTGAAGACCCTGATCTTGACAAAGAAAAGTGTAGGATTCCACCCCAATAAAACTGTTGGCATGGTCCACACTTGAGGCTGAACTCCACAATGCCTATGGCATTCAAAGAAAAGCCACCAGATGAGCTACCTGGAATGTACTAACCCTAAATGAGGTCAAGTACCAGGTTTCGTTAGTCAGAGAGTTGAAAAGATACAACATTGTAATTGCTAGGGTAATGGAGGCAAGACTCATTAAAAATGTTCAACATTCTTTGGAGGATGCAAGTTTATTGTATTCTGGAAGAACCAGCTACATAAACAGGGTGATGTTTGTCCTTCATCCACCCTTTAATAAAGCACTCTCAAGGTGGCACCCTATTTCTGATTGACTGCCATATCCCAGTTTGATGTATCACCATAAGCAGCTGTGTGTCATTGTAGCCTACGCTCCCACCAAGGATGCTACCAACACTAATAAAGATTAATTCTATCAGCAGCTAGCAGCAGTGATATAATCTGTTCCACTGCACGATAAACTTAGAATTGGAGATATGAATACGACACCAAGTTGTCCCAGAAATGGCTTTGAGACTATTCTCAGACCATTCTGTTCTGGAACAATAAATGAAAACTCTGTGAGATTTCTCTTCTTTTGTGCTTTTCATGCTATTACCATCATTTCCTGTTGATTCAGGTGCTATGATATGCATTGGTAAACTTGGATATCCAATGGAGGCCAGATGAGGAAGGAGCTGGATCATATATTGGTCCAGAATCATACTATGGTAAGGTCATATCACGTCTACAGAGGTGCAGAAGATCCAGCAAATACTGGCCATTGTCTCCTTGTTGCTAAAATGGCAATTGCCCCTAATTTCAACACACGAGTGAGCCTGTTATGACACATAAGGCACAATGTGTCTGTGACAATACAGTGCTTGCTAACAAGTACTCATCACAGTGCATAACAAATTTGATGCACTTGGCGCTCTCACAAATGACATAGATTTAGCTTGGACTGTCATAAGCACAATCATCCAAGAAGCCATAGATGCCACCCCCACACCGGAATGCTAAAATCAATGCCCTTAGCTATCTGTTGAGACATTTCAAATTCTTCAAAAGAAATTTGAAGCCAGGCAATGTAATGATGCCGCTGAATGTAAATATTTACATGGTATTTTTCTGGCCAGAGAAAAAGTGGATCATGAAGGTAATTTTGAGAACTTGGCAAAAAAGAGAAGAGGGAATAATATTGAATAAGTTATGGCCTCCATTTAAAGCTCTTCAATCACTTTGATCCAAAACTGGACAGTGCATAGGGTTTATGCTTATAAATATGGCTGATGGTAAAATATGCACAGCCCAAGAAGAAGTCCTGTAAAGATGGAAGAATACTATAAGAACTTAGCTATTCTTAAGCAGCTCTGTGCCCAGATTTGGACTCATTAGTAGCAGAGGCAATCCCTGGCCCTGAAACCTGAGTAGATGTACCTACCTTGGAAGACGTTTGTTCTACCATAAAAAGAAACTGTGAAGCGGACAAGCTGCTGGCCCAAATGGCATACTGTCTGAACTTCTGAGCTGTACCATAGAGCCTGTAAATGTAGCTTTACACCAACTTTTTGTCTGGGCTTGGACTACTGGGAAGGTACCAGTGGAGTGGAAAGAAGGGAAATGGAAAAGGCCCATACACTGAATGTGGCAGCTGAAGGCCAATAACTCTTCTTTCTGTTCCCAGAAGTGTTGTTACACATGTCCTACTTGTCTGGCTCCAGCCTCTCCTTGTGAAACATCATCACCCAGAGGAATGAGACCTCAATGCCAGGCAATCTTCAATGAAACTTGCTCTATATCTTTTATCTGAGATCCATCACAAATTCAATCGTCCTTTGACAGCAACATACATAGACCTAAAGAAAACCTTCAATTCTGTCAATAGAGCTGCCTGCTGGAAGGCCCTACAAGACACAGGCATTCCTGACATCCTCTTGAGGTTAATTCAATATCTACATAATGACCCAGGAGTTTATATATGAATAGGGACCCATAGGATATGACAGGTTTTACACAGAGTGAAGCAGGGATGTGTCCTTGCCCCATCCCTGTTCTGTTGGACAGTGGATTAGCTCCTTGAAGATATCTCCACAAATACCATTATAACTGTCATTGTAATGCCTTTTATAAACCTGGATTATAGAAATTACATCATCTTCTTTGTCTAGGATGCAAATGACCTTAAAGATACCCTAAACATCTTCCAGCATGTGGCAGCAACCCTTGAACTAAGGATTTCTTGGTCAAAAACAAAAATCCAGAGCATTTGCGCAAACGTTGTGATACAAGATTTCTGTGCTGCTTGACAAACTATGGCAGTAGTAGATAATTTCACCTACCAGGGTGTAAATTGTCATCAAATGGGTGTATCCAGACAGACATTCTGAGGAGAATCAGTTTAGCAGTCTCAACCATTAAGGACCTGCCTAGGGTCTGGAGCCAAAAGAAGGTGAAATTATATACAAAAGTATGTATTTATCAAATCTGCATATTTCCATCCTCTTATGCAGATTTGAAAAGCGGAGACTACTTAAACATGACATCAGGAGGCTGGAAGAATATCATACATGTTACAAGTGGCAACGATTAGGCATAAGTATTATTTATTTATTGTTGAGAACTGGCCTTGCGAGGATTTAAGTTGTCATTGGTCTCTGCCAGCTGTCACTTTTTGGTCATATTTCCCACACTGGAGATTAAGTCCCAACACATTGAGCTCTGAAGATCAGATCTGAGATCAGCAGGGAACATTGCTTGGCCACGGACTGGCAGTGGCCACACAGTTGTCCCCAATTAAATTGGCTACATCAGCTCAGTAATAACCCTGTGGAGCTTTTAGATGCCTACAATAAAGCCGTTATACTATGTCGCCACAAACATTCAGCCCTATGGACCCTCACTAAATGTATTGTTGTTGAAGGCTTGAAATCTAAGTGTCCTTAAGGAGACTGTTTTCCACTGGAAAACCAATTTCCCGTTTCAAAAATATTTTGAAAAATAAAAGACCGTTTTTCATATTCAAAATAATTTTCCATTTTGAAATTTAAATTAATTTATAATAAAGTCAAAAAGGTCAAAATACAAATAAATATTTAGAAATTATTGAAATGTAACATTTCAATTAATGTGATCTATTTTTTGTTTGTTTTTTGTTTTAATTTTGATTTATAACATTTTTCTATATTTTATTTTTTGCATGTCCCTTTTTTCAAGATGGGAAAAAATTGAAATCTTGAAAATTCTTATAAGACAAGAAATCTGTTTCTCAGTCAGCTCCAAATATGAGTGTTATACCTCCAGACTAGCTCAATTAGAGTAACTAATGATGTTAGCTCTGGAGGACCTCTGTTCAATCCTTGAAGATCCCAAAATGACAGTTATTCCACTTGTAGCATCCCATGCTCAGCTCACTCCAGATCAGAAAAGATGAACAGCTGTTTTAATCATATGTCACCCACACAGAACCCCTGCTCTTCTTTTACCCCTGCTAAAGAAGTGATATCAGTTATATCATCCATCTTCCTTCTTATCCTCTAGTTTCAGGAGCCATCTTTTAGACATTGATCCTGTTTCCCAGTGATGGATGAACATCCTGCAGATCTGGACACATAGCTGGTGCTGACGTGACAGAGACTTGGTTATAAATCAAACCAAAACCCCCAAACATTATTTTTGAAAGTACATGCTGGGAATAAAAAAGGCTAGAGGTGACATTTTGGCTTTGGGGCTACCTACATGCTGTGGAAATATATAAAAAAAATATAAATGGAGATATGCTAATCTCCTAGAACTGGAAGGACCTTGAAAGGTCATTGAGTCCAGTCCCCTGCCTTCGCTAGCAGGACCAAGTACTGTCCCCTGACAGATTTTTGCCCCAGATCCCAAAGTGGCCCCCTCAAGGATTGAACTCACAACCCTGGGTTTAGCAGGCCAATGCTCAAACCACTGAGCTATCCCTCCTCCCAAATATGAAATATATTTTCCTTCTTGTTGAGAAAAGTTTCTGAACAGTAAGGACAAAAGCAACATTTTCATGTACACTGATCAATGTACAGGAATGATCTGTCTTGATTCACAGTGCACACTACTATTGCCTACGGCAAGGGGTAAATCTGGAGTTCATTTAAAATGGGCACAGATACTGGGTTCATGGCATGAATTATTAGGCAGTTCTCTCTTTTCTTGGCAGTTTCCTAATATTATTCATCTGAAAGAGAGTAACATTTAAAAATTGGATTAGATTTTTCTTCTGGAATTAATGCCGGGTACAATTGGCTGCAGCTATATTTCATGCCTACCTTTTTTTCCTCTCCACTGTCATACTTTCTTTGTGTGTATACACACACACGTATCTACTCCTATGGCAGAAATGCTGTGTTGAGGAAAAGCAGTGTCATCTGAAATTAAGCAAAAGATTTATGGTCATTTTCAACTTTTATTGCACTGACAAAAACATCCCGAGTTCCCAGAACTGCTCAGCATAACTTGGTAGGATTCATATTATTTTTTTAACTATGGCATCTAAATCAATAAAAGCAAGGAATTCTGAATGGGTGATATAAATGGACAAATTCTCTTGATCCGCCTTCCTCTTTCATATACACTCTTGAGAGAAGTGCTGAGCTTTCACTTCTAGGACAAAGCTCAAGTTCAGCATTTCTACCCAAGGTTTTGTGGTTGTTATGTAATCCCTCTAAGAAAATAGGTTTTTTAATCACCCAAAACACTTAATTTAATTTGGTTTCTTTTCTTCTGAATTTGAAACAAGTATTATGGTGGTATAATTAATTGTTGGTCCTGAAAGACTTGGTTATAAGAAATCTATACAGGGAAGTACTCAGGAGAATCTTGCTGTAGCTCGAATGAAGCATTTGAAATCAAATCCTAGGAAAGAGAATCCCTAATGGCTAGAGAATATTTTGTACAGCCAAAGTAAAGTTAAGCTTATGTTCCAATAAGCTTTTGGGTGAACAGACAAGCAATTTGGCTGACTACAAGATCTCATCTATTACTTGGGATGTCTTCTAAATGAAGTTTAGTTTCAGACAATATTCAGTGTAATTCATTGACATAGCTTCATTGCATGCCACCAAACTGCCTCCTGAAAGGTATGGGATTTTAGTATTTGAACTGCAAAAGTCACCTAAGGATGTAATTTTTACTCTAATCACACCACAACTTCCAGCATTATCAGCCCTAGTTCTCACCTTCCAGTATAAATATATAAAAGCACCAATGGCAGTAGTGGTGATGCTCCCTATCCTGATGATCAGCAGTGCCTTTCTGGTAAATGCAAAGATCTCTTTGGTCATCAACAAGACAAGATGGCCTTTGTTTGGCACATATGAACCTTAAACTATCTACGTGAAATTAGATGATAATGCGCAAGATACATAGTACGCTATGTAGGTGACAAGCTGTGATTTCTCTTGTTTACATGTGTCACATATACTGGCAAAATATGCTTTAGATACCCCTTTGTCCTTTTGAGTGTACCCCTCAGGTTACAGGTCTGGATGCCTTCACCTCCCTCAAGGGCAGAAGACCCATGTGGTCCAACAACTTTTAAACTGGATCTCTGGGCTATTTCCCAACCACATTAATCCAACAGCGCTACCTGAGTTTGGCACCTGTAAACCTTTTCCTCTGGAAAATTGTAACCAATATATTGATTAAAGGACTCAAAACCAGCTTCCTCAAAACAAAGCATTTTGTTCTTTCACCCAAAGGTATCAAGTATGTGGAGCATAAGTATAAAGCAAAAAAGGCCTATATGCATGTTTCACCTTGCCTGCACATTAGACTGTCCTCGCAAGCTTTAATAAACTCTATTCGGCCCAGTTTACCTCTATTTCTAGTCTGGGAGAAGCAGATGCTCACTGCAGCTGTGTGTCAGCCTCAGTCTGCTTACAACCCTTTCTCTCTCCCCATTGTCCTGCCTAGGCTAACATCTTTACGTTTTTATACCCTTTAATCCTATGTTCAGCCTGGAAAGAGTAAAGTGTGACAGCCTGTATGCTAGACTGGTGATTATTTCCCCCTTAATAGGTTCCCCAAGGACCTTTGGTATTCCTTACAATAGCACCTTATCTTTGCCATTGTTTTGTTTCCTGTTGGTTTCCCTCTTACAGTGTACTTTGATTTAACTTTATGCGTTCAGGCAGGTTAATATCACACAGAATAACTAAGGTGCATATGATTTTTTAAAAAGCACATAATTCCCTTATTCATCCACAACATGGTTAGAGGAAATGTATAATCCCTTATAACAAGCAAGTCTAAACCAATTCCTGTTCACATCATGGGGTTCTGCAATCCAGGAAACTGAGCGTTTCTCATGTCCCATTGCTTCTGACAAGATACAGAGAGCTGTGTGGCGATTTGGGAATCTGCTTGTACACTTTATGAATTCTATGTGAGAACAAGAACTCTCTGTATTTTTACCATGCTGCAAACTCCATTTAGCATGTGGGGACAAGCTGCCTTCTCCGTGGTCTCTTTATCTCCATGTTGGGCTGAAATTCCAAAGGGTAGTGGTACAGGGATGACAATGGAGACTCATCAGATCAGGATCATCCTCTATTGAAATACAAACACCATTGACAGTAGACTAGCTAACAACCAGAAGAAATGGTTTGTCAGGGGAGAGTTAGCCATGAAATGAGATCACCTGTTGGGAATGAACAGGAGTTCACCTGGCATAGGGTCCTGGAAGGTTTTAAAATGGCAGGAGGTGATCTCTTTGCTCTCTTCAGCTGTTTTGTCCAGATCAAGATGAGAGAAGCTGTTGCCTACCTGAACTCAGGTGACCCCCCCGCCCGCCCCAAAGACAAGGGAAGAGTGAGCCAGCGTGAGGTGAGCATGTAACGTTTATTATTTTTATAGAGAGCTGTGTTTTTCTTGCGTGATTAAGTAAAGAGCTATAATGTGTTAGACTTCTGAACAAAGAGTCTCTGTGTTGTATGCTATACCTACCTACCTTGAAGAGGTAAACCAGAAGGCTCACACCTTAGTTCTGTGAAGAGGGTGTGTTTAAGCCACAGGGAAGTCTGAGGAAGCAGCACCAGTTTCAGGGAGTGGGCAGAGGGACCATATAGACCAGGGGTGGGCAAAATACGGCCCATGGACCGGATTCAGCCCATCTAATATTTCTGTCTGGCCTTCCACGACTAACATTTCTGTCCAGCCTCCTCTTCCCCCTCGTGATCTCCAAGTCCGAGCCGCTAAAAGTGCCACAGCACAGCAGTGTCCCCATGCCACTCCCAGAAGCAGCCGACTGCTGCTGGCATGTCTCTGCGTGCCCCTGGGGGTGGGGGCGGACACAGCTCCATACACTGTCCCCATCCCCAGCACTATCCTCACAGCTCCCACTGGTCGGAAACTGGCCAATGGGAGCTGCATGGGCGGTACTTGAGGACACGGGAAGTGCAAGGAGACCTGCTGCCCCCTCTCCCCAAGGGGTGTGCAGGGAAGTGCCAGTAGCAGCCAGCCGCAGCCGCTTCTGGGAGCAGTGTGGGGCCACGGCATACAGGCAGTCTGCCTGAGCCCTGCTGTGCTGCTGGCCAGGAGATCAATGTTTCAAGAAACAGAACTATTGTTTTCTGGCCAATGGATTCTTTTCTTTTGCAGATGAGACTAGTCCTGCTTGCCTCTGTTTCCTCTCTGTAAAATGGAGATAATATTTCCTTACCTCACCAGGTTGTTGTGAGGATAATTTAATTAATATTTGTGAGATGTTCAGATTCTACAGTGCTGAGTGCCATAGAATAGCATATGAACTAATCGTTTTCCCTCAAGTTTCAGCAATACAAGGTACCTACAACTCCCATACGATGTCTACACAACTCCAAAAGTGGAGTCAGGATATCTGGGAGACACACTGATACAGTACGCCTCTCAGGAAGCCTCCATCATCAGGACTCATATGCTGCCCCAACCTCAATTTAAACTGTCCTAGCTTAGTCATGCCCCAATTGATGCAAACACCACCATCTCCCCTGGGGGTTAATCCCCAGTGGGGCATAGCTATCCCTCCACCAGTTGGCTGAATCAACTGGTACTTCATGTGATGTTAGACAATTAACTTTTAAACAGTTTTACAGCCTGGGTTTCTTTGTTTTCTGCATTGTCATACCTCGAGGATGGTTTGTGTGATTACCCCAAATATTTCATTAAAAAAGTATTCTCCAGTGTCAGAGAAACACATATGGCAAAAGATGAGGTGGTTGCATGTCAAAATCAGTCTTACCAAGGAACCACTAACATCATATCTTTATTATAAAGTCTATGGGCCATATCCTGTAAACCCTTCTTACCAGGTGTAGTGCTTACTACTGGGAGTATCACTGACAACAATATGACTCCTTTTGTGAGTAAGCACTCTGCCTTATAGAAGTGTTTGCAGGATTGATCATGATGTTAGGACAATCAAGTAAAAGTACTCAATGGATCAGCAGCAGGTATAGTAGTAATAAGTGGTGCAAAGAAAACAAAACACTTATTCATCCCTCAGGTTCCAAATAGACCTGGATTTAAAACTATTTCTAATATATTAACACTGTTCAGCCTATTTCTAGCGCTATCTATTCATTTTTAAAGCATGCCTCATTTCTAATCTCTCAGTAATTATTACTATTCAGAATACAATGATTTCAGAGAGTCAAATACTTGATCTCAGGGATTTCACTGGATAATTTATAACTCAAATTCCCAGTATATGTATCTCCTTAGATATTAAATGGGTTCTGATATTAAAAGTAATAATATGTAGGGACACTCACATATTAGATCAAGTCCTAACATGAATCATCTTCAGAAATGGCCAGAAAACACCTCCAGAGGTCCAGGGTATCCTAGGTAACTTCCAATTTTAGTAGTATTACCGTGTAGTATATAACCCATAGAGTACGTACATACAAATAGTTTGATGTGTTTTTTAACAGAGTGCTCCAGTTCTAGTTAGCCTAAAGATGATAAGTTACTCCTGGAGGCATTCTGTCCCAACAGATTAAAAATTCTGTGCATAGTATTTTCAAATTCTGCAAAATTCTGCATATTTTATTTGTCAAAATAACACAATATAATCATACCAGTTTTAATTATTTTTGGTCATTTATTTCAAAATGCCTGTCAGCAAGTATGTCTCTAACAATACAGACCAAAAAAAAGATTCAGAAAATGTTTTTTGACAAATAGATTCCTTACTAAACATAATAATACAGAACTCTGAGTAATAAATTCATTTAAACTACAATACAGAACCGTATTTTCTGCACCCCTCAGAGCAGTGCAAAGGCTTGGGGGAGTCAGAGCTAATGGAAGTGCTGAGGGAGAGGGAAGTAATTTCTGGGAAGGATCTCAGGTGTGAACTTGGAGGGTTGTTGGGTGTGGGTGGGAAAAGCATGGAACAGGTTATCTGTGGGGATGGGGAGGGACTATTAGGGAGTTTCCCCCATGAAGACTCTGCTGACCCCTAACCTCTCCCATTCAGTTAGACACATCTGCTCCTGTTCCCATGTGTCCTTGCACCCCGTCAACATGTGTCCCTCCACCCCCACTCAGACACCCACTCCCCACATCCTCATGTGTCCTGTACCCCTGTCCACGTGTCCCTCTACCTCCATTCAGACACCCACTCCTCCCATCCCCCTATAGCCCTGCACCCCCTGTCCCCATGTGTCTCTGTCCCCCATTCAGCCACACTATTACCCCCTGTAGCTCTGCATCCTTCCCCCTCTGCCCATGTGACACTGAACCCCCTGCCACGTATGGCCCAGTGTCTCCACTCCCATTCAGCCCCTGCCCCAGTCTGTCCTCCCTCACTAGTCCTTATGAGCCCCTGTCTGACCCACCCAGCAGCCCCACGCTGTCTTCCTATAGCCCCTGTCTCCTGACCTGGCCCTACAGGTGCTGTGAAGAAGGATCTGCAGGCCCTTTCTCTTCCCTAGCTGGCTGGGAGCTGCTGCCGTGTTCTGTCACCACAGCACCTTCTGGTGGGCAAAAGGTGGAACTGCGGCAACTTTTCAACAAAAGCTTTGTTCTGCACAAAAAAATTAAAAATATGCATGGCTCATTAATTATGCATGCTTGCAGAATTCCCACAGGAGTAATAAGTGAGCAACAAAAAGGCCCAGATACAGTTATCTGAGTGGTCATATTTTCCATCAGGATTTTACTGGCACGGTAATTTCTAAAGTATTGACATTGTTTAAAATATCTAGTTTAGCTCATTAGTTTTCGGGGTGTTTTCTTTTTTAACCTTCATGCTGTTAGATTTAACACACATTAAAACATGATACAGCCCTTCATCTCCCCCTTTCACTAACCTACATCTGAAAAGGTCGAAAATCCCAAAAGTAAAAATACAGCAACAACAAATCCAAATAAATTATTTTAGCTGTGGTTTGTCCTTCACCTTTGTCCTCTTTGATTTTTGTACAGTCAGTAATTAAGAAATGACTAAAACAGACAAAACTGTCGTGTTCCCAGTTCCTGCTGGGATTACAATTTTATGAAGCTTTTGTGGCCCATTTCAAATCTGACCTTCAATGGCAGCAACGGAGGACAACTTGTGATTTCTTTGGCTTAATTGGTTCCTTAAGGAGAAGGCACAGAGTCACACTATTACCACCAGTGAAATTACAAACTGCAAATATATTGCACTCAGTAACTACTTTTTGTTGTAATTTAATTATCAGTAAAATAACATAACTGATTCTGCTGAAGAATACTCATTAATCCTGTTAGTTATGTTGGGGCCACAAAGGCTTTGTTTATAGAGTATCAGCCAATATCTGCCTTTTGCTATATGGAGCAGCTCCCATTGCTTTTAGTGGGAGTTGTGTACCCATGCATGTCAGAACAGACTCTGTCGGGACATAGTAATTAAAGGTGCAAATAAATACTTGTTTTCAGTAGTACATTTACCCCACTGTTTGTAACTGTGCGATGTAGGGTTTCAGTACATGGTGCTAAATGCAACTGATCTCTGTGTTCATCATTGGTAGTAATGGGGAAGATGTACCATTACCGAAAAATGGGTATTAAAATTTGAAGTGCAGACAAAGCCAACACGCTTGAGGATTATGCTACAGTATACTGTTAAATTTATTCTTTTTTTTCAATGCTGGAAAACATGATATTGCCTTGAATAGTTATTCCCTAAACTAAATGATTTTTTCCATGTTCAAAGACATAATAACAACAACAAAAAAGATGGGTGAGTATCTCAGCTGCCTCTGTTGCTGATGTCATAAGATCTCATTTTAATCCAATTTAAACAAGTTTAATTGCTTTGATTCAGTTATTCCAACATCCTATATGCCAATTTAAAAAAATATGGTGACACAGCCTATTTTCACACATTCTGTTCATAATCTTATTTACTGGTTACATCAGGTAGCACTTACAGTCAGCCAAGCACTGTCCACACTCATATATAGACATAGTCCCTGCTCCAGGCAGCATAAAGAGGAATTTAAGTGCTGCATAGGTCTTGTACTGCTCCAGGACACAGCTGTGAATTTCACCCACTACAAATGAACTCGGTAGTTATAAAGCCACCCAAGAAGAGGACAGCTTTTTCGCCTGCATGCTAAAGTTTAAAGGATTCGGGTTTCATTTCAGTCTATTCAATACCAGACAGAACAATATAAAAGCTCCAGTTTAGCTTGATATTTCTGAAAGCCCATTTTAAAGCCCAGACTTGACTTGTGTGGAGACTGAACTCCTTGAGTAAATATGCTCAGCTACCATATTCTCTTGCCGCTTAGTTAAAAACAATGATAAAGCAGTGTTGCTTTGCAGTATATTATTTGAAATGGGACTAGATGAAAGGTTTTGTTTCCTTTTCCGTACCTCAAATAACAAGAAAAAGGGGAAACAAATGCAATGAATGTCCTGCTGAGTGAGTCAAATCCTCCTGCTTGTGCACAGCCTGAGTAGCTGGAATGTGGGCTGGAAAAAGGTACAGGGGAAAGCGAGGAAGGAATCCTCCCTCCCAGGCTATAGAGTGGCTGCAGAGCTGTTGCTGTGAATGAAGTAGTCCTCCACACTTCTTATATGACCCCATCGCAGGGCCTAGGATCTGCACAACAGTTGACAGGGCCGGCTCCAGGCACCAGCGTACCAACATGTGCTTGGGGCGGCACCTTAGGGGGGGCGGTGCTCAGGGTTGTGCTTTTTTTTTAAAATGTTGCGGCCGGGCTGGCCGCCCTGCCCCCGGCGCTCCGGCTGCGAGAGCAGGGGCAGGGCCAGGCTGGCCGCAGAGCTCCGGCCGCAGCCGAGAGAGCGGGGCCCGGGCCGGGCTGGCCGCCCTCCCCGCAGAGCTCCGGGAGAGCGGGGCCCGGGCCGGGCTGGCCGCCCTGGCTGCGGAGCTCTGGCAGGGAGAGGCGCTGGCGGGGGGGAGGGAATTGTTGCGGTGCAACACGGGGGTGGGGGGTGTTTCGGTGGGGCGGCGCTTGGGGTGTTTGGGGTTTTTTTTGCTTGGGGCGGCCAAATAGTTAGAGCCGGCCCTGACAGTTGATCCTCTGGCTCCACTTCTACCTGCTCATAGGCAAGCAGAGAGCCTCTCCACACATCCGAAATCCATCACTGCACGGGGGAGGACGGGGGGGGTTCTCCATGATGAACAGCCCCCTTCCTGCAGCAGTGTCACTGATTAGACCATCCATGCCAAGAAAGTGGAGGCAGAATTTGTCCCAGGCTAGATGAGCCTTTGATTAAAACATTTTCAAATACATTAAAGGCATGTGCTTTTTAAAATCCTTCTCTTTGTAAACAGCAGTGCTCAGCTTTTCTAATCTGGAATTGAATAGGTTCTACTTGGCATGTGGGTAAACACAACCATGTAACTAAAAGCATGTACATAGTTAAATCCCCCTTCCTCCTATCCTTCTTATTGCCCCCATTAACACTTAAGGGCTTGAATCTATGTAGCAGTAGTCACAAGAGTAAATAGACATTGACCGCCTGTCCTGTGATGTCTTTTGTCATCTGACTCAGATCATGTGCCTGGGGTTAGACCAGGACGTCCAGTATGTTTCCAGCACTCATGAGTCAGACTCCTATCAGTGCAAGGTAAAAATGTGAAATTCAGGAGACTAGCGACCAGATTGTCAGAAAATGTAAATCAGAATAGTTCCACTGACTTCAATAGATTTCTCTCACTTTACGCCAGCTCAGAATCTGGCCCCAGGAGGCCGAGGAAACAACCTCCCATATTAATGAGGTGTAGTGCACAGCCATCAAGTTACTCCAGTCTAGGAACAGACAGGTAGCTAAGCGCCTCATTAGTGTAACAGGGATGACTCTTAAATCCCTGTCTCCTAAAATAATCCTATTCTCTGTGTACACTTCTGTTTTACCTGACACTCTCAAATAAGGGAGCAGATGCATAGAGGGCCTGAGACTTCATTCTGCTCATAGAAGCATACTATGCCTTGTGCATAATTTTAATTGTGCCAGCACCAAGTCTGTTCTCTAATTTGCACAGAAGTGCAACAGCCGTTTAATCTCTGCCACTCGCCTCAGGATCAAGGCTTAAATGAAAATATCGACAGCAGCAATGGCTAATTGTAGAATTTATCATCAGTTTATCAGTTTTGAAGATTCTACATTTAACAGAGAGAGAAAAGAATAAGGACTTCATGGTGTATGTCATATGAATTCTCCTTCTGATTAAAATTAATGAAATGTCTATCTCTATCAAGAGATGGATATTAGTGTGACACTACACCCCATATTCTTCATAGAAATATTGTTATAATATGATTATAGCACAACTATGATATGTTTTGTGCAAGATAAGGCATGTGAGATATCATTGGATAGGCTATAATTTACTGTATATGATTATCCTATTTGTATGCATGTATCCTTTTTGTATGTAAAGTTAGGAATATTAACTATACATTTGTACTACAAAAGTGTTTGCACCTGGGGACCACCCACCAGACAAAATGCAATCAGTCTGGTTGGTTAGCCAGGGACAAGTCAATGAACCATTAGGGAGGACAATAGATCTTTGAAGATGCTAATTTCCTGAGAAGCTTCCTGGGATGCTACAAACGGCCTTTGACACCTGGCTGCTATGACACTGCAGGGTCATGTGATCATCTCACCTGGTACTGGACTCCATGATAGAATACCAGTATTTTTCCACTGAGGGGGTGGGAATCACACTGAAAGACAAAGGATTCCTCCCATATGTAAATCCTATTTAAGGCAGGGAAGTGAGATAATCAGGGTTTGTTCTTCACTGAATCCCCACCCAGGATGACTGCTGGAAACATCTAAGACAATATATATATGCAGATGTGCATTCTGTACTACCTTTAGCTACCTTACTGAGTTAAAGTGTTTGTGACTTTGCTAAATGTATTCATAAACTCTTATAAATATAGAAGGGTTCCTATAGTGTGAGTGTTGCAACTGTGCACATCATGGTTCCCACCTATAGAGTAATTTGAATAATCCTGGGCCTGATCTTGGGACAAGAACCTGTCAACCATCAAAGTGGGAATTCTTAAATAATCAATATAATTAATACATAATCTACACATCAGGGTACATGACACATATACACTAGCGACTCTACATATGTGTGGTTGTGTCATACTCCCCTGTTGTCCACTCCTAAACCCCAGAAGCACATGTCTGAAGGTGACTAGAGGAGAATTAAATAAGAATGTCTGAGGGGTATGCATAAGTTCCTGCTGTGGCTCAGGATCCTGGTCAGGCGTGGGTGGGACTTCCTCAACAAGCTACTCCAGGTAGCAGTGCAGAATCACATGCTTTTTGTCTTCCAGGGAAGCCTCCACAGTCCCTGCTGCTTCCTTATCCTGGCCCTCATCAGCATCCGTTTTGACAATGAGGCTTGCAGGATTGAGGAGGGCATCACTTCAGCCACTTCAGGGTCTATACTGGGAGTCCTTGACAGTACCTGCTCAAGTTCCTCATAGAAGGGGCATGTCTGACGAGCCCTCTTGGAGTGATTGTTCAATTGTTTGACCTTCCTGTACAGAAACGTCAAGTGCTTGACACATTCCTAAAACCAGAACCTAAGGCTGGTAAGTTATAATGGACTCCCACCCTCCTTGCCAATATCCCCTCTTGCTCTTCCGCTACAATCCTGATTTAAAGATCAAGGGCGTTTGAAGTACTATGCACTAACTTTTCCTTCCTGGATAATATGCCATGCATTGCCATATGTGTGAATTTGAACTGCAGTGCTGAAGCCATGGCATTGTCACACTGCTTCCCCTTACCAATCTCCTCCAATTTCCCCTCCTCCCTCCAGTCCCTCCTCCACTCCATCCTGAAAAGGTTCCCATGCACGCCACTGTTATAAATCAATGAGTTTAATAATGTCTGAATAACAACGATTAGGCATTTGGCTAAAGCGCTTTCTTAAAAAGGGATTATTAAGGAAAAATCACTGTGCCACTGTGTCTGTGTATTTCTTGGCCAGCAGTCAGGCAGCGTTGGTCCCAGGGCCACACAGAGCGGAAAGGGAGGGTATGGACTAGAAAGGTCCCAGTCGAGGATGGGCCAGTTGTAGAAAACTTAATTGTCTACAGGTAATACCAGGTGTCTTTTGTCCAGTAGCGTAGCCGGGGGGGAGCAGAGGGAGCGGCTTCTCCCCCTGTGAGCAGAAGCGGCGCCGCCCGAGCCCCGTTGCCGGAGCCGGGCTCGGGCGGGAATTTAAAAGGCCCGCAGCTCCTGCAGCCGCGGGGAGTAGCGGGCCTTTTAAATCCCCACCCGAGCCCCGCTCCGGCAGCGGGGCTCAGGCAGTGCTTAAAAAGGCCTGGGGCTCCTGCCACTGTGGGGAGCCGTGGGCCTTTTAAAGCACCGCCCAAGCCCTGCTGCCGGAGCTCTGGTGGCACAGCGCTGGCTCTTGCTGGTATGCCGTACTGGACCGGATCACCGGAGGCACCACTGGGTGAGTACAGGGGGAGCGGGGAGGCGCCTTTTTATAGCGCCGCTCCCCCTGTGCTCCGGACCTGGCTACGCTACTGCTTTTGTCCCTTGTAAGACTACATAGTTTCAGGGCTTCTCTCATGTCACTGATCTTACCATTTCCTTACAAATGGGAGCTCCATAGAATTAAGGGAGAATGAGCGGGGTGGGAGGTGGAAGGAGGGATTAGGTCTAGAAAGGGGAAGGAACAAAAGATAGCTGTAGAACACTTTGGTTGTCTGTGGTAAAGTTAGTCATAGCATTCCTTTTTCACATGGAAGGGTACAACATTTTTACTATCCCCGTCACTGGTGTCTGACATCTCCCCTCATTGCGCCATGTTGCAGCAGCTGTGGGAAACAGGGATGGGAGAAGGATCTGGTCTGGTAGTTGAATAAACACAATTGGTGTCGCTTTTGTACTGGAGAGTCGAAGGGCTTATGATGCAGATTGGAAACTTTTGGGGACCCCAAATCAAATTTTGTTTCTTTCCTTCCTTGCCTATTTCACCATTGTTAGCCAGGCATGGGGCAGGATTTTCTGGTAATGCTGGGAGTGGGGAATGATTTTCATGGTTTGCATCTTCCTTTGCATGGAAACTCCATATGCTAGCTGATAATATAGCCAATTTACAATTAAAGTGCCTCACAGTTGTCTAAGCATATTTCAGAAAATTTCTGCAGTGACACAAACTCCAGCTGGGTCTTGAGGTTCAATGTTCATGCAAATGTGCTTGGGCCACCTTCATAGCTGACCAAACCCCTCCATTCAGCAATATGCAGAAGAATGACCACTAGCAGAGACATCTCTCTGTCATAAATTGCTAGATCTCCTCCATGGTACTGGAAAGCCGCTTGTCTTTTCCATTCTCGTACCTTGAAAATGGCTATGTTTTCCTAATGTTGGCTAGCATGTGGACTGGGGTATACGCACGTATATGGTGGTATACATGCATCCAGCACAGCAAATGTGGACACTTGGCATGGTATGGGGAGCACATGTGAGCTTGTATATGACTCAGTACTTGAGTATGTGTGCCAGTGTACACATAGCATAACAGATAAAGGAAAGGACTAGAAGTCAGACCTTGGTATTGGGCAAGTCAGTTAACTTATTTATGCCTCAGTTTACTCATCAGTAAAATAGATATGCTTTGTACTTGTATGATATCTTCCATCCAAGATCCCAAAGTTTCATTACAAACATAATACAGTCACTTCTTAATATTACATAAAACAAAACCATGACACTATGCCACTTATGCATTTGTTATTTGTATCTAATTCCTCCTTGGAAAAAAATATTCTCTAACATAGGCCCATTTCTAGCTTTCATCTCTGTAAATATAGAAAAACAGTAATTAACCTTTTAACTATTGAAAGTGTCATTGTGAAATGTGGTGTGAACAGGAAGGAGGTGTAAGGTTATGGAATCAATCCTGCAAGTGTCTGCCAGTTACACTAGACATAACTGAAATAAAAACTTAGGGTAGCTTTTTCAAAAGCTTTCACCATTGGCCTAAATTTGCTCCAATTGAAGTGGCATCTCTATGGCCCTCCTGGTGTAATTGGCAGATACATTCTTGTTTCATCAGCAGTAAGGAAGCCCTTCTAAATCATTTTATTAAGCATTTGTATTTTAATTGTATTACAACAGATTTAACTTTTTGTAAAAGTTACTTGGCATTCCAAATAAAATTCCCAAATACCTTAACTAAAAGACTGTTTCCCTAAAAGGCCACATTCTGGCTATTGTTTGAATGGTTATTCAATTAATAAAGGCTTAATTGTAGTTCACTCCATCAGTAATACATGTACCAAGTGAATTATAGATATAGGACCTAATTTTCAGATTGCACTTAATTGGACCTCCCTTCTAGAGCCCGCAGCTTTGTGGACACAGTAAATACAGTACAAGATTGTGTTTAGAATTATTTGTGGGTGCAATTTAGATGACTGAGATTTCCACCTGAGTGTACCTACAAATTAGTTAATAGATCTGTAAATTGTCCAGTTTACATTTACAAATAACTGAAGGCACAAAACTGATCAAAATTATTTGTGTCCACAAAATCACCCATGTGTGTGAAAAGAGAGACTGGTTGTGAAACTTCTGGCCTAAAGTGCTATCATAGTGTCATAAGTCCAAAGGTGCAAACAATTTGATATTTATTGGGGTGAACTTCCAGCAAGCTTAAATCCAAATTCCTTTTTCCTTATTTTCAAATCCCAACTTACTCCTGGTTTGCCCCTAATTTATATAGTAATATTCTTAGCTATACCTTAACCAATCATTCTACTGAAATTTACCTAACCAATCCTAACATATTGTAACATGATTAGCTAGCCAATTATATCCCACCACCTTAATTAGTTTACACACAGCAAAATTAATTATACAGTAGACAGAAACAATCACAGAACCAGTCAGAGACCATGCAAATAATAGCAAAGTGGGAACTATAGTGTAGCGCTCTGGGGGGTGGGGAGGGGCTGCGCACTCCGTGGGGCAGCACGGCAGTGTGTTGTTGCTCTGAACGGCACGGTAAGGGGGCCGGGGCCAGGGCCAAGGGGTTGGAGAAGGAGAGTCCCAGGGGGCATTCAGGGGACAGGGAACGGGGGGGTGTGGTGGATGTGGCAGAGGTTCTGGGGGGACCCCAAGGTGCGGGAGTGTGGAGAGGGATTGGGGCAGTCAGGGGGTGGGATCCTAGGGGGGCAGTTAGGGTGGGGGGGGGTCTCAGAAGGGGGCAGTCAGGAGACAAGGAACAGGGGGGCTTAGATGGCTCTATGCTAGCTAGGGTCTTCTCCTTCCCAGGAGAATCCTCAGCTGAGGAGATCCACTAGCTTTCAGCTCCTTTGCATTGCTGGAACAGTGCAAGGGGCCACAGCAGAGAAGATAATCTGTCCCACAAGGAGTATGCCTACAGGAATGAGAAGAGAACCATATCCAACAGAATACAGTACAGTGTAATACAATACAGTAAATACAAATATGTTCTGTAAATTAAGATATTAATAATCACAAGACTGCACAAAATGTAATAGGCACTTTCCAGCCATAAGAAAAACAGCCCATGCTCCAAACAACTGACAATCTACATAGGTAAGACATACAGCACTAGGCAAGCAGACAAACAGCATAGATGATATTAGACACACTTTTATGCCCCTTCTCCACTATGTCCAACTCCCTGCTGCTTTCCCCAGCCAACCTGCACCACCAATGGTGCCTCAGTACTCCTTATTTGAGCTGTCATAGTATAGCTTCAGGCCAACAAAAACTAGTCAACCAGGTGTAATATTTTTAAGTCTTTGTATTTGTCAATGTGTCTGAATGCATTCTAATTAATTTTGTAATGTGCTAGCTTAAACTATCAGAAAGTGAGAAGAGAGAGCATCAGAGAGACAGCAAAGAAAGTCATCCATCTCACTGACCTCAGAGATAGATAACCTGTTTCATTCTTTACTGAAACTGTGGCGGCAGCAGTATTGAGGATGGAACTAGAGAAAGGTAGGAACTAAAACATTTCCAGGCAGAATTAGGTATCCTGATTAATGATCTCAAAAACCCCATAATGGGTTTTTCACACCGCCTGATAGTCAGTCTCTCTGTGGAAAGCAGCTGGACATAGGCAAAAATTGAATGCCACTCTGCCGTGTCTAGGATCACTGGGGAAGGTATGAAATGATGCCAATCACTAACGAAATAAGCATTTGAATGACATTAAAATATGTTCTGGAGGGATGGAGGAGAAGCTAGGAATGTTCCTATAGATGTCCAGACTGGCATATTTAATTTCCTCACATGAATTTTCTGCAGCAGAGATTATCTTCAGTCTATCTAGGTCACTGCATAAGGGTATTTCTTACATTTAATTTTTGTTAAATGCTAATTGGTCTATGAGGACATTCATAATCACATTTCATTTGTCAAGCAGCAATATAATTTATATATTAACACCCTCCTAGCCAGGAAAGGGAGGTCATTAATCTTTTATCTCAATTAAAACATATCATGAGGGCAGTGGAATTCAGTGTGCAATATCATACATTCAGTGGTGTTCTGAAGCATATATTGACTGCATGCCTTCCATTCACTATGCAAGCTGAGATACAGGATTGGCGATAAAGGATGTAATATACAAGGATGCTGCAGGTTTTATTTGGCTACAGATCGAAAAAATGTAAGTAAATGGTTAAATCCTGGAAAACTGTCTTTAGAATATGCTGCTGTATTGCTAAATGCAATTAGTGCAGTTCTGAAAAGGAAGTTTAGAATCTAAATTCTACTTTTTGATTTAATGGTGGCACAGTTACAAAGAAAACACACAGACAAATTTTGGATTACCTACTGTCAGGGTTCCCTCCCCACTCTAAACTCTAGGGTAAAGATGTGGGGACCCGCATTAAGAGCCCCTAAGCTTATTTTTACCAGCTTAGGTTAAAACCCCCAAGGTACAAAATTCCCTGCACCCTGAGAAATGCTTCTTCCACTGCCACCATCAAGTGTTCTAAACAGGAATCCAGGAAAGGGGACCACTTGAAGTCCCTTCCCCCCAAAATATCCCCTCAAGCCCGTACCCCCCCTGTCCTGGGAAGCTTGAGAATAATCTCCTAACCAACTGGTTACACAGTGATCTAAAAACCCACCCCCTGGGGTTTTAAAAACCATAGAAAACAGTCAGCTTCTTAAAAGAAGGATTTTATTAAAAATAAAGAAGGTAAAATCATCTCTGTAAAATCAGGATGGTAACTATTTTACAGGGCACTCAATTTCCAAACTCAGAGAGATTCCTCCCCCTCTGGACAAAACCTTAAAGTTACAGAAAAACAGGAATAACCCTTCCCTCTCCCACAGGGTGTGTATCACCAAGCAAAATAAACAGAAATCTACTCGCAGTGCTGACTACACTTACTTTAGAAAAGTGAGGTTTGGTGAGGAGACTGGTTTTCTGTAGGTTCTTTCTGTCTTCCAAGATCACTCTGACTCAGACAAAGCCACACACCAAGCTTTTTCCCCCTCCCAAGATTTGAAAGTATCTTGTCCCCTTATTGGTCAGATGCCAGCCAGGTCAGGTGTCAGTCTGGCTACCTGCATTTCTTAACCCTTTACTGGTCAGAGGATCTTATAGCACTGCATCAGACCCTCTCCCCCTTCCCTTTATATTTATGACACCTACTCTCATCTAATTGTCTAGCGGGTGTCTATTTGCCAAGGTAGGGAGTCATGCTCCCAGCTGCAGTGTAGACATGCCTGTAGTAGCACCATTTGAGCAAGGTGCAGCAGGGCTGTGGAGGTACCCTTATGGGTAAACGGGGCATTAGCTCATTGCACGGTTTAAAAACAAAAAATGACCAGTAGGAAGGAGGGGGAAAAAACTTACAATGAAATGAAGAGGGAGAACTATCAGGATGTGTGCTGAATTCAAGCACATTATCCTTTACTTTTCTATGGTATCCCTTTTCCACTCCTCTTCTCACCTCCCCACCATTCCTCCGCTTCTTGATTTGTGTTTTGTCTATTTTGACCCTGATCCTTCAATGAGCTCTATGTGAATAGAGCATGTGCATGAAGCATACTGTCTCCAGTAGGGCAGGGCTTGTTACAGGACTACGGACTTTGATTTTAAGTGCTTCAGGGCAAGGACTTCATTTTCTGAATGTCTGTAGAGCATCAAGCATACTTGTTGGGACTATGTACATTTTTTAAAAAAAGTTAATATTAATCTCTGGATGGACCTGTCTTGAGATTCCATTTAGAACAACCTTTTTTTCTATGTAGATGGTAGCTCACATGACCCAGTTCTCAGAAATAAGAGAAATAATGTAGGAAGGCTACATCAAAGAGAAAGGAGTAATATACAAAATGCCCATCTAGCAGTAGTTGCATTGCATTATCCACCAAATATATCATTAAAAAATCAATGATACAGCCCCATAAACGCACACTGTGCATAGAGACACAGCCCAAGCCACAGGCTGCGGCTAATTCCTCCAAAGCTGATCGATTTGCTTTCTGTCCCCAAAATCTAATAATCCATCACAGACAACAGTCCGGCAACATGGTGAAATAGTTCAGGAAAGGGAGGGTGTGTGTGTATGCACGGGGGTGAGGGGGCATTACTGGTGAGAAGAAGAAGGTGGTAACACAGGTACCTTGAAAAAGTGGATTATAAAGAGGGATTAAGAGAAGAGGCAGCAGATATTTGGGCCCAGAGTCTCAAAGATATTCAGACACCCAACCTCAATTGAATTCAAAGGGAGTTAGATGTCTCAATATCTTTAAGGATCGGGGCCTTAGGGGACAAACAAACGATAGCATGATAGAAGGTGTGAGAGATTGAGGAGTGCGTAGGTAGTGAGAGGAGGAGGAGGAGGAAAGAGGAGGAGAAGAAAGCAAAGATGTAGAGGGGAAACGTATGATCAGGGGATTTGATGGTGAGGAAAGTGGACTGAATTTCATGTGGTAAAAACAGAAAGCCAATGAAGGGATTCAAATAGGGAGATAACATAGGTCTGAGTGGTGGGCGAGGAATTTGGTTTATCAAAGGTATTTTGGATACCTTGAAGAGGGAAAGACTCAGGAAGGTCAAGTTAATCAAATTAAGAGGCAATCAAGGCAGGGACAAGCATGTTAGCCATGGAGATAGTAGAGAAAGGACAAATATTATAGAGGAAGAAGTGATAGGCGTTAGTGAGACTGGACATCGAGGGAAATAAAAGAATCAAAGATTACAGTGAGATTGCAACCCTCAGATAGGAGGGGAAATGGAGTTGTCAGTTACATTAGGGAAGTAGGGAAAGGGAATCAGAATGAAAATTTGGTGTTGGAGAGAATGAATTTGAGATGGCAACAGGGGACGTGTGCAGGACCTTGAAATGCAAGAGAGTGGGGAGAGATTGTAGGCTGAGAGGTAAATTTAGAAATCTTCCACACAGAGATGTTAATTGAAGCCATCAACATGCATGAGAGAAAGAGAAAGTGGAAACTTAGGACAGTGCCCTGAGGGACACCAAAAGAAGAAGAGGAGGAAGAGCAACTAATGTAAACAATGAAGAAATTGGTAGTAAGATAGAAGAACCAAGACAGCACAGAGCTACAAAAACCAATAGGGGAGAGAAAGTGGAGGAAGAGAAACAAGGTACCAGAGAGATTAGAATAAGGATAGAGAAATATCCTTCTTATAATTTTGTGAGGGGAAAATCTTCAGTGACATTGAGATTGAGATTCAGTGAAGTAAAGAGAATGGAAGCTGGATAGGAAAACAGAAGTGAGACAGAAAAGCAGGAGGAGATAAAATAACAATTATGGAAGGGAGGTAGGATTGAGGGAAAGGTAGAAAAGGTACAGGAATATTTGAAGATTGAAGGAATGATGCTAGAGTTGTGAGTGCTGGTAGAAATAAGGAAGAGAATTTGGGAAGGAGTCATAGATAACAGAAGTTGTAAAGAGACAAACTGTGGAGGGAGCATATAGATCTTATGATTCCCACATGCAGAGAAGTTAGATACAAACATAAAATCTTTTGCTGGAAGTTTGCAGTGTAACACTGCTTTATTTCTTAGAATTCAGAATGATGATACACACAGAAAGAGACAAAGCAAGCTACTCTCTAAAACAGACAGGCACATGTCACCCCACCTTACTTTAGGTTGGCTGTATCAGAATGAGTCTGATCACACACTTTCTTTCAGAGCTCCATATCCTGCAAGCAGGACCAGGAAACCCCTCACAAGTTAAAGTGACAGCCTATGATTCCAATACCGTTTTGAAATACACCACAGCTTTTGGAAGGCACTCCGATTCATGCCTCTGCTATTTCTATAGTACACTTGAAGAGGACCTAGAACGAGAAGTCCTGATTGGACTGGAGGAAGATGTGTGGATCAGCTTCTGAAAGAAGCTGCTTCAGAAAATTGCATCATCACAGAACATGAATATGCCAAGTCAATGATCAGGTTATAGCTTAGTCCTTTGTGTACCAGAGGACTGGAATGAGAATGTAGTTAATAAATGACATTCACATGGGTTCAAGGGAATCCTTTATATTCAACAGTCATCTCTAAGTAAATGAGGCAATTAGTGATGTAGGAAAAAGAAAATACGTGATCACTGCAAGTAAATTGATGAGTCACACAAAGAAAAGTATTAATTATTGTGCTTCCAATGAATTAAGAATAATGATACTTTGGAAGCATTTACTGCATGCAGACAATACCCAAGAAAATTGTATGCTGTATCCCTTCTTGCTGGCTCCAGGTCTTTTAGCCCCAAAAGCACTTAGTACATTTCTTATTGCTTCCTTCTCCCCAGTGGCTATTTTGTCACTTTAATTCTAGATATGGGCAGGAGCAGTTCTTTTTTGGAGTCGCTACTAGCAACCACCACTTTATGAAAGTATAGCCAGCATGACATACAGTGCTATAGAGTAACTTAGGTGGCATCCATCCCCCAGGAAGCTAAGATTATGGTTTGTCTTTAAGGAACCCCCAATGTGCAGTAACAGAAATAGAATGATTGGGGCATTTTCTTCACTTTCATTTTCTTAAACTATTGCAGTCAATCCTCTGACCATATAAAGTCACACAGCAGAGGATTTTGCTTTATTTTTAAGCTTTACTTCTAACATAACTCCTTTCCATGGGATTTTTTTTTTAATTTATCAAGATCCACAATTGCTATAGTATGAGACTGGAATTCTGAAAATGGTTTGAATGGTGCAAAGAGAGAAAAACAATTCTGTGAATTTTAGTTAATTAAAAAAGCTTGAATCTATGTATAATAAATGTATATAGTCATATGATTATACTATGTTAGTATAGCCAAAAAATTGATCTAATTGTGGAGTGGGTTTTTTTTTTCTTTTAGCCTTACCCAGCCACAAGTCATCTTTTTCATTGTCACTCAGTTCATCCACAACACAGCAAAAGGGGTTAAATATAGTATGGTTAGGAGAGCTTGGCAAGTATATTTTCAAAATGGCCACTCCCCACGAAAAATCAAAGAGATTTTCATCTGAGTAATACAGGCTACACAAGCACATCCTGTGAGGATCTTTAGTCAAGGAAGAAATGACATCTTGAGTCTAGACCAAAGATAAGGGGCCACAAAAGGTTTAGTTCTAATTATAAGGGAATTATAATTACTACAAGTTCAAAAACGACCAGCACCTTGGTTACCTGATCTGTCTACCAAACAGAATTTAGACCTTTTCAAAGTTAAAATAGCAACTAGAGCCCAAAACAGGTTAGACATTAATCCTGACTCTGGAGAACAATTATTTTTTTAGGTCTTCTGCAACTCCTTTTACACTACAGATGTATTTTTCCACAGGCCCAGTTTCCCATACTTTATTTCCCCATCAGTTTGAAAAGTTGTATTTTTATCACTGAAATATATACCACTTGGGATGCATGCCTGAATGCTTTAGCTTTTGGAGCTACAACAAAATTCCAGCTCATATCACTTTCAAAAAGTTTTGCAAAGAATTACTGAGTACATAACCATCTCCTTCAATCAGTAAATGTGTTTATGAATCTCAGTACCTATTATAGGCTAGTTATCAGTATTATTTGAGACTAGTTACCAGGAGACTTGTGTAGTTTGGATTATCACTAGTCAGCTGACCTGAATAGCCACTGACACCTTCCCAGTCTCTCTGGATCAGATTCTGCTAAGGTGGCATAAAGGGGGTAGAAAGAGCCCTCACAGAATTCTCATCTCATAGCCATGGATCCCTGCCTGGCACATTGTTAACATAACTACTCTGCTTGAGCCCACTTTGCAGATTCCAGAGCTGCTCTAAATTGTGCTAAAAACCTGGGGATCCTCCATCAAAGACCAGAATTAAGAAGGTGCAAAAGTATTTTAGGGATTGTCTACACAACAAGTTGTGAGTAGCCAGAGGGTGAATCTACAGTACACTAGCTTGCTGTGCACTAACTTGTGTTGACCAGACTACCATGCACTAAAAGTTCCATAATGTGCTTTGATTTTCTCCCATTTCAAGCACACTGCAGAATGTTTAGCATATGGTAGCAGGACCCATGCATCAAGTTAGTGCTCTATAGTACCCTGGCTTGCCAGACCCTAACTTGCCACACCCTAACATGTCCTAAAAGCCAACTCTATCCTGTTTTTCCCTCCTCCCAGTACTCTGAACAGAACCAGAACCCATCATTTAACTTTTAAAAATAACTCTTCAGAGCACGTCACAAACTTCTAAGAGCTGTGAATGACTGTTTGTTTTGAGAAACAACAAGCTGTCCATTTATTGTAGGAAAAATATGACAGTTTACCATTCTTGTTACTGTGAGCAGTTCTTATTTCTTAACAAAATCTCACTGTTCAATTATCTAAATAAAATATGTATATATTTTATAATAGACCTGTTTATCACTGTTTTTATTCCATTAAACATGTGGAAAGTATTTAGCCCTTTTATTTTGACAGGATAAATACATTTGATATGTAAGAATCATCTTAAAATTTGTTCCTGCTCTTTAGCAATTTGTGCTCAGTAAATTGTCTCCTTATCACAGCATTTATTTACCCGAATCAAACTGTTATAGAAAAGATGATTGAAATAGTTATCAGTGTTTCAGATACCACTCATTCAGATAATAATGTGAAAGGACTTGCTTGTGAAACTAAACTGGCCTTTAATTGAGAAAACTATTTTTTTAATAGCAGAGATGCTGCAGATGCTGCTAGAATTCTAGTAAGGGCACACAGACTGACTTCTTAGTGCCTCCTCCAAACTTTTTCCTCCTGCAACCTCTGCTCCTCCTTTCAGTTTCCAGGCAGGAATTAGTGCTAAGAATTACAATGTAATTAACATTAAACCATGCTTGTTATCCCCCAAATCTTCAACACCTCAGTGACCTTCAAAGTAATGACCTGTGCTTATTTTAACATTTTATTTTTAAAAAGTCTATTTACATTGTAAACTTACGGCAAGGACTGCCTTTTTTTTTCTGTGTTTGTACAGCTCCTCACACACTGGGGTACTGGTCTATGACTAAAGCTTCTAGGTGCTGTGGTAATACAGATAAATAATACTGATAATAATCTGAAAACTGAGGCAGAATTTATTATTTATATTGTGGTAGCACCTACGAGCCCCCATCATGGAACAAGAGCCCATTTAACACTGGTTCAACCACCCTGTGCTTGCCTCCAACTGTAACCCATGTAGAACTCAATATCAGGACCTTCCCGTACTCCCCCCCTCAACATTCCACATGGCAATGGGGTTAGTTCATTATCCTTACCACTCCACTCATGGGAATATTAAAGATAATAATAGCTTCACATACACTGACCTGTGAAAGTCAGGTTCGTGTATGTGTAGCTGAAATGAAAATGACTGTTCTTTCCCCTTCATAAGTTCTGTTCCATTAAGTTTTATTAAGTTTTAAATGGTTTTTTTTAATTGCCTGGTTTATGTTACAGAATAAAATTCTATTTTTTGAATAAAATTAATCTTTATTAGTTCATAGCATATGCTGGGTGGTGCTGAGCAGGTCTAACAGCAACCAACTACCTGTTATTGCACTGTGTCATACAATTCATAACATCACTCACAAACAATATTAATAGGCGCATTGACAATGTAATATTCCTATGTACACAACAATCACTGCAAGATTCATACGAGGCATAAAAAGAGCACGGCCAGATAGAGCACACTGTAGCAACATACACATTACTCTGGCTCACTGTTAAAATGGTGTTTCAAAGCCTCCCTAGCCATATAGCTCCATGTTGAGCTCTTCTAATAGCCCTTGTATCTAGCTATTCAAATTCAGCAGACAGCCACTCCACCTCCACTCTGGTGGAAATTTTCCCCCATTTGCTTCACAGATATTATGCAGGACACAGCAGCCCAGCTATAACCATTGGGATATTTTTCCTCTCTGAGGTCCAATCTTGTAAGTAAACAACACCAACGACCTTTCCAACGACTAAAGTCACATTTAACTGTCATTTTGCAGCTGCTGAGCCTGTAGTTGAAGCACTCCTTGTTGTGTTAAGGTGTGTGGCTTCATGAGTCATGAGAGCAAGGGATAGGCTAGGTCGCTCAGGATCACTATTGGCATTGCAATATTCCCAATGGTAATCTGCTGGTTGGGAAAGAAAGTCCTGTTTGCAGCTTTCTGAACAGTGCTATGTTCCTAAAGATACGCACGTTATGCATCATCTCCAACCTGCCCACACTGATGTTGGCAAAGCATTCACGGTGATCCAACAGTGCTTGCATAACCATAAATAATGGGCTTTTCTGTTGATCTACTCTATGTCAAGGTACTCTCATGCTAAAATAGGGATACATGTGCCACCTATTGTCCCACCACAGTTCTGAAACCCCTTTGCTGCAAAACCATCCATTATGTCCTACACATTGCACAGAGTCACAGTCCTGAATAGCAGGAGGTGATTAATAACCTGCACACTTGCATGACAACAGCCCCTGCATTGGATTTCACAACTCCAAATTGATTCCTGACTGACCAGAAGTAATCTGGCATTGCAAGTTTCTATAGTGCAATCGCCACTCGCTTCTCAACTGTCAGTGCAGCTCTCATTTTAATGTCCCTGCTCTGGAGCACAGGGGATGAGTTCGGAACACAGATCCAGGAATGTGGCCTTGCACATTTGAAAGTTCTGAAGCCACTGCTCATTATCCCAAATCTGCATGACAATGCGATCCCACCAGTCAGTGATTGTTTCTCAGGGCCAGAACAGATGCTCCACCATTTCCAGTTGCTCTGTGAATGCTACTAACAATCTTGAATTGTTTCTTTCTATGTTTCACAGCAATCTAGCTACCAAGGAATCATGTTCCCTGCAGCTCCTCTTGCGGCGTTGAAAATACTCCAGGATCATGCACCCTGTGCTTGCAGTGATCATGACAATCATGCAGAACTGTGCAGGCTTGATGTTCTGTCAGAGATGGGTAAAGCGAGGAGAGATGTGCAGGTTTGTGGGATTTTGAAGAGAAGGCACAAAAATTATGGGATGCAGAAGAAATTATGGGATGGAGAGCACTGCATTATGGGAAGTTGACCCCCATCCTTCCAGTCACCCCTGCATGACTCATTTCAGCCCCGTCAGATATTGAAAGAACTTCCTAAAAGACGCTGAGCTGGATCATGGTGAGTTGCACAGTGGGATACTTACCCGTAGTGCACTGCACTCTGCATCGATACAAGCACTGCTGATGAGGACATGCACTGCCAACACAAGGAGCCAATTGTCCACACATACAAGAGATGTAATAATTGCAGAGGCTGTAAGTCGACGTAACTTAGGTTGATGTTATTTTGTAGTATAGACATGGTATGACCTCTTTTACAGGGGGCTAGGGTGGAAGTCTGAATGCAAACATAACTGTAATTATTTGTTGTATACTTAATCACATGAAATGTGAAAGATACAATTTAAATTGGGAAATTATACATTGTGTAGAATATATTAGTGCTAATGGTTTTATTGAATTATAGATGTATTTTATATTATTGTAACAAATGTATAACTAGTGTTACATGATCTCACAGTCTATTTCTTGGTTAGCATAGCTAGACTGAGTCCCCAGAACAATACTGAGCTCCTGTCGGCATCAAGCAACAGAATACTCTGTTACCGGCAGAGGGTACAAAGGTAGCTCTGCTCTGGCTGTTGTTGCTGTACCAAAGAGTTTCAATTTCTCCCCAGCCAGGAAGCACATCTCCACCCCCTGGATTTGCTCAGAGAGTATCTCCTGAGACAGGGACTCTTCCTATTGCCTGCAAGGAGCCACACCCTTTAGGGGCTGCCTGGGTGAGTGCCAAGAACATTCACCCAGCCAGCACAGCAACACTGTCATGATAGCAATACTTACTGATGGGGAAAAGGTATTATGAAGACTTTAAAATAAGAATACGTACAAACAGATTTCCAGAAGAGACCCACTTTCCTGGCAATTACTTAGAGCTATTAAAACACACAGAGATTGAAAGGCCAGAAATCAGCAATGAAACAAACAAAAAGACAACTATTAAATTAGAGAGAGATTCTGCCTAACCCTTACGTGGATGCACAATGTGTGGGAGAGAGAGTAAAGAGTTTCCTTTCTCTCCCTCTCCTTCCACCTTGCATAGGCCATGTTAGATCTGGGCAGAAATGAAGTCACTGTGCTCCAGGAAGCAGAAAGATTTTGCCCTAGTTACTCCCCCAGAAGTGCACCATGTCTCAATGGGGGTGAAGAGGTGTGGAGATTAGGCAGAAGCAGATTGCAAACCTTTTAGGGATTTAAGGGTTAAAACTAACATATGGAATTCCATCCAGAAACTCACAGGCAGACAGAATAGCATCTGGTCTGACATTCCATTTAACAAACAGGCCACGTCATTCTGCACCAACTTTAGTTTCCGTCGTTATGTCTACACAGGGATTAAAAACCTGTGGTTGACCCCGGTCAGCTGACTAGGGCTCATGGGGCTCGGGTGGAGGGCTCCAGCCCAAGCCTGAACATCTCTGCAGTAATTTGTAGCCCCAAGCCCAAGTTCTGCAATCCTGAGTCAGCAGACCCAGGCCAGCTGTGCCTGGTAGTATGTCTTTTATCCCTATACAGATGTACCCTGAGTGGTCTCTAGTTGTAGCACTAAGTAGAGCACATTACAATAGTCTAAGCCAGCTGTGATTTACTTTTCAGTACTAAGATATCTGACATCATTCATCTGATTCTTTCATTAAGGTAACACACACAAAAACTGGGTTATATTAACTATTTTATTTAAATGTATTGCAGAGTACAGTGAAGGCAACATGAATCACTGACATCAGTAAAGAAAATGGCACAGTGTAGATACTTTCAGTCAGGATGATGACAATGATTCAACCCCCCCTCATTCTAAAAGATATTGAGTATCCCTATAGTGTGATCCAGTGTACTTGGTTTTAGAACATTGCCATAAATATATTACTTGGGTACAAAGTGAAACCAGCCAGACTACAGTTCCAGCTCGTATCTAATTCATGTTGACCAATGTTGTCTCATTATTACCGTCTATTCTCCTGCCTATCTGTACCCAATTGTTGTCTCTTGCCTTATACGTATATCAGAGGGGTTGCCATGTTAGTCTGGATCTGTAGAAGCGACAAAGAGTCCAGTGGCACCCTATAGACTAACGAGCATATCGGAGCATAAGCATTTGTGGGTGAATACCCACTTCTTTGGATGCCCACTTCGTCTTATACTTATACCTCTTTGGGGCACAGACTGTCTTTTTCTTCTGTGTTTATACAGTGCCTAGAACAATGGAGTCATGGTCCATGACTAGGGTGCCTAAATGCAAAGGATTATACAAATAACTAATCACCTGGATCGATCGGACTTCAGCTGTCGTTAAGACTGCGCCGATCACAACACGTCTGCCATTCTTCTCGCACTCTTGCCTTTCTTCTCCACGTTCGTCCAAAACGTTTAACGATGTCATCTTCCCATCTTCTTGGAGGCCGACCGGGGGGTCTTTTCTGTTCTCGCGGGTACCACTCAGCAATGATTACAGTCCACCTGTTATCTGTAAGCAGAGTCAGGATGAGCTCCACCCTGACATCTGGTGGTGAGTCGTGGCAAAGCACACCAGGGGCTGATCCCATTTGCATAGGCACACCCACCCCGCCTGGTACGAACGATAGTGGCTCAAATGGGCACTTTGGGCTGCTGTAGGATCCCCAGTTTTCTGTATTGGGGCAGGAATGTCTGTTATTGGGGCGGGAAGAATAAACTGTTGTTATACTGCTTATGTAAATCATGGACAGTGGAACTGTGCTTGGCCTTTTGTCATGATAAAGGGGAACTCACCCTTAGCTAAGCAGCACTCGCCAGCCAAGGGACATGGGTTCCAAAGCCCAGTGAATTGAGAAAGGCTGGGGACAGGTATTTGTATCTGGTGGCATGGGCCTCTTTTGAGGGCCCTAAATGTCAATTGCATCTCCTTCTCTCGCTCCACTGTAGAATATCAGAGCTAATTTTGAGTTCCTTAGGAGTCTAATCACAGGCTGCTGAGTTGGAATCACTCTGGGCTAAGTGTGCAAATGAGCACGAAGGCTCCCCTAACTACAAGCTGAAATCACTAAAAAGCTGAAATTGTTATGAGCTGAAATCAGTGAGCGCTGTGTTAAGTAGTGGGGGAGCTGGAAGATATATTGCTGAGTGGCTGACGGAGTGGAGCAGTTGGCGGGACAGCCAGAGCGGCTTGCAGGACAGCTGACGGAGCGGAGCTGCTGGCGGAGCGGAGCAGTTGGCGGGACAGCCGGAGCGGCTTGCAGGCCGGCTGACGGAGTGTAGCTGCTGGCGGAGTGGAGCAGTTGGCGGGACAGCCGGAGCGGCTTGCGGGACGGCTGAGTGGAGTGACTCGTGGGATGGCTGGCAGAGCGGAGTGAAGGGACGGTCAGCTTCGAGCCACGTAAGGTGCCCCTTACCTCTCCCCTGCTCATTTCTACCCAGACTGGGGGGGTGTAACACTCTGCAGATGAACTTTTGAACTCTGAGTCTGGACTTTTGGGTTGTTGGACTTTTGGGACTTTGGGTGATTTTGGGGGTTGCTGGACTCAAGAACCCAAGGGAAAGGACATGGCCAATTTGCTGGGGTGGGTCGTTGCTCACAGTTTGGTTTACAAATCCTAGATGTGGTGTTTCCCCAACAAAATGCCGCATTGTTTCTCTCTGTCATTAAAAGGTTTTTGCTACACTCAGACTCTGTGCTTGCGAGAGGGGAAGTACTGCCTCTTAGAGGCACCCGGGGGGGTGATATATATTTGTCCCAGGTCACTGGGTGGGGGCTCGAGCTGGTTTTGCATTGTGTTATTGGAATGGAACCCCTAGATACGGAACCCGGCCCTTGTTGCTGCCGACTCTGACTGGCAGAAGGATTACATATCCATGAGCCGTGCTGTGTGGCCCGCCCATCGCATCTTGTTATGTCTGCTTTCCACGACAATATCTTTCACACCGCTGCGTTCTCTGATGATTTCATTTGGTATACGATCCAGAAGGGAGATTCCTAACATAGCTCGTTCCATTGCCCTTTCAGCTACCAACAGCCTTTGCTCTTCTCTCTTCGTCAGTGCCCATGTTTCACTGCCATACAGCATGGCTGGCAGCACTGCTGAATTGAAAATATTTTTACGTGTGCTCTTGTCAATTTTTCCTTTGAGGACGTCCTTGATGGAATTAAACTCACACCATCCTGCCCGAATCCTTCACGAGAGTTCTCCGTTCAGGTCTTGGCGCATATTAACTTCTTGGCCCAAATATATGTACTGTTCCACTTCTTTGATGTCTTCTCCTGTTACCATTATTCAGGCTTTTCGTAAGATGTCTGATCGCATATATTTCGTTTTGCGGCGGTTCATTTTCAGGCCGACCTGACTACTTTTCTTGTCGAGTCTTCGTATCATGCTCTGCAGTTGGTTGGTGCTTTCTGCAATTAGTACAATGTCGTCTGCAAATCTGAGATGAGATAATCTCTCTCTGTTTATGTTGCTACCACTCCTCCAATTGATCTTGTTCATAACCATTTCAAGGCAGGCGGTGAATAGTTTCGGTGAAATTGTATCTCCTTGCTTTACGCCTTTCTCGATTGGGATGCGGAGCGGAGTTTCAAGGAGAGTAATGTCTGTTGTACATCCAGTATTCGCTTCCTTCAACAAACTAATGTACTGCGTGTTAATGCCCTGCTCTGCGAGCGCCTTTAATATTGCGTTAAACTCAACGCTATTGAAGGCCTTTTCATAGTCAACAAAAGCAATGCTCAGCGGGAGTTTGTATTCCCTCGCTCTTTCTAGGAGCTGGCTAAGGGTAAATATATTGTCGATTGTACTGAAATTTCTTTGAAACCCTGCCTGCTCTCTCAGCTGTTGTTCATCCAGACTCTGCGAAAGTCGATTCGTTATCACCTTTGTGAAGAGCTTGTAGATGTGAGAGAGCAGGCATATAGGGCAGTAGTTCTTAAGATTTTCTCGATCACCCTTCTTGTGCAGCAAGATGGTATTCGACTCCTTCCAGCTCGATGGTATTTTTCCTTCTTCAAGATATCGACTGAATCTTAAAGCGAGAGCCTTCCAAAGTTTTTCACCTCCTGCATAAATCATTTCTGATGTTATTCCATCTTTGCCTGGAGCTTTTCCCTTCTTCATCTGGTGTAGTGCGCTTCGGACTTCGCTGACGATTATTGGGGGGACGCGTTCTTCTGACTCTTCGAGGGTTGGGAGGGGACGTAGATTCTTGATTTGAAGAGTTCTGTATAGAAGTCCTTGCAGACCTCCTCCATCCCTGCTCTGTCGATTACTGTCTCTCCATCCTTGTTCTTCAATGCAGTTATGCTCAATCTATACTGCATCAATTCTTGCTTGCATGTCCTGAGGCTCTTGCATGATTCAGCTGTTTTAAGGAGCTTTTCTTTCCGGAAGTTCTCAAAGTCATCCTTCAGTTTTTGGCGTATAAGCTTGCACAGAATGGAGTACTCGAGGTTGTTATCCAAGCTCCTTTTCATGTTTCTCCGCTTCTCCAACAAGCTTTTCGTTTCAATCGAGATTCTTCCCTTCGCCTTCTTCAGCTTTTTAATTTCAGCTGCTTTTATGCAACATCTCAACATCAGCAAAGATACTATAGTCTTCATCACACTTTTCCATCTGGCTCCAGTCAAACCCAGAAATCCCTTTTTTCAGCTTTGCTTCATCGAATATCTTCGGCTGCTGTTTCCTGTTTGCGATCTGTAACGCTTTCTTTTCCACCGCTTCATCGAAAATCAACTTCGCTCTAAGCAGGTGATGGTCACTGCCGGTGTTGAATGGCTGCACCACAGAGACGTCTTGAACGATGCGCCTTTTATTGACTAAAATATAGTCGATTTCATTCTTACTCTTCGCGTTTGGTGCGATCCATGTCCACCTTCTTGAAATCTTCTTTTTGTACCAGGTGTTTGCCACGTACAGTTCTTTCATTTCTGCCATCGCTACCAGCCTCTCTCCTCTTTCATTCCTTTCACCACTGCCGTATCGCCCTATGAACTTTTCACCAGCTTTCCCTCACCCGACCTTGGCGTTGAAATGTCCCATTGTGACAGTGTAAGTGAACTTTTGCGCGAGAGCTCTTTCAAGCTCTCAGTAGAATTCTTCCACTTCTTCGTCCTCACTTGCACTTGTGGGAGCGTAGGCCTGGATGACCTTGAGGATAGCTTTTGACTCCATCTGAAGATGCAGCACACCGATACGTGATGATGTTAGCTGGCATGATATGACTTTCGAAGACCAATCTTTATTGACGATAAATCCAATTCCTCCAACATTTCTAGCGCCATCTCCCTTTCCGAGCCTCACAGCACTTCCATCCTTCCAGTTGACTTCGAACTCCTTCTTTCGTCGGGTTTCGCAGACACCGAGAATATCACATTTTATCCTTTTCTTCTCCTCCATCAGATGGTTTAAAGTTTCCTCCTTTGCCAGTGACCTACAATTGTAAGTACACACAGCGAGGATTGTCCTTTTCCATGTTGGCCTAGCACCTGACATTTTTAGCAACCTCTTGTCACTCAATTTCCGCTCCGCCACCGTAGAACGTGCATTTACTCGTGTTGTTTTAGCCGTTAACTTCAAGCCATCCCACTGGCTAGATGGGCAGGCATGCGTACCTCCTCAAGCTTAGCTAGCCTTCAACCTCTAAGGAGAAGGAAAAGCGCTCTTTCCTCTGAGAGAGCAACAAATAACTAATAATTAATAAAATTACCATATAGGTTACAAAAAGTGCATCAACCCATATAATTACTAGAAGCCCTGGATTTTATCACATTTATCTACTTTAAGGAGTGGAGGGGGGGGGGGAAATATGTTCTGCTCCTAGTGATTGTCTGGGTTATGGATTAACTTCCAACATTCAACAGTAGTGAACTGACCATTTGGCTCAGAAAAACTATTGGTGGGACAGTGAGATTTTGTGTGTGTGAGTGTGAGTGTGAGTGTGTGAGAAAGAGAGAGAGAGAAAGGGGGAGGTGATACTAAGAATTCAAATCTCTTATTATCACGTACAAGATTTCCTTCACAAACTATTACATATTAAGGCATTGCCAGCATATAGGAATATTAGTTTGCACACTCCTAAATTTATGATAGAACATTATATAAGGCAGCTTCAGTCTTTATTTTGCTGGTGAACACTTAACTGCCAGTTCCATAGGTAAAATCCAAGATTATGCCTGCTCTATTGGCCCAACCCGTTTCCTATTAAAGAGAACAGAAAGACTTTCATTGCTATCACTAGGAGTTAGATCAGACCTATGTGAACATTAAATATCCCACAACACTTTTCATAAAGGAACGATTTTGATCAGACCAAAACTTTCTCCCCCACCCATATTCTGCAATTGTATACCTGTTTGTAACAGATATGGCAATTTCCTGGACAAACCTTATTCAATTAAGTTAAATCTTATTGAATTATGTTTAAGCATTGAGTTTAATGCAAATGTTTATGTATTATTCTGAGATTGCATGAAACTTCTTTAGAAGGAAGACAAGATCAATGCAATCTCTGAGAAGTATTGTGGGCTTCAAAAGACTATACTGAACAATGCAGCAGACACAAATGATCTTTTGGGACAACCTGTGTGGAGTGGAATTCCTAGGAAGTATTTTGGAAGAGGAGACTGCAAACTCCTATCTCCAGACTCAGCCTTTGAAGCTTTCCCTTGAGATGGGGACCTTTTCTCTGCTGATCACCTGTTACATGAGGACAGTTCAAAGAGCAAGCATATAAAGAAGTAACTGACTTACTCTTGATGGTTCTTGTTCTGAGTTAAAAGACTGATTAACTGGTAACCACAAGAAAATCCTTGGGTGGGCATTGAAGGTCAGTTTGTAGGGGGAAAACTTTGGTGGTTAACATCATAGGTGCATCATCTTGGAATGCCCAAACAATAAGTAGGAATCCATCTTGGCTGCCCTTCTTCCCCTTCCTCAGGTGTAGTTTCCTGCCCTTTCTACCGAAAAGTGGGAAACCAAGCAAACCATGTGACCTGTAATCTGCCCAGTAAAATCAAGGCATATAAAGGCTAGCACATCAGAAGGAAGGGGCTGCCCTTCTGAGTGGCAGAGTCTGGAGGTGCTGCTGCTGCAACTGCTGGAAAGCAAAGCAGACACCTCTGCTCTCTAGATCGCCACAGAGGAGTAGGCTGAATGCCACGCTCATTCATCTGGTTGCAGGAGGGTAATTCTCACTTGCATACAGAGAGTGTGTCACCAGCTGCCACTCTTTCGCTGAGGACAACATCGCAGCGAGGGCGGGGAGTACATAGAATCATAGAATCATAGAATCTCAGGGTTGGAAGGGACCTCAGGAGGGCATCTAGTCCAACCCCCTGCTCAAAGCAGGACCAACCCCAACTAGATCATCCCAGCCAGGGCTTTGTCAAGCCTGACCTTAAAAACCTCTAAGGATGGAGATTCCACGACCTCCCTAGGTAACTCATTCCAGTTCTTCACCACCCTACTAGTGAAAAAGTTTTTCCTAATATCCAACCTAAACCTCCCCCTCTGCAACTTGAGACCATTACTCCTTGTTCTGTCATCTTCTACCACTGAGAACAGTCTAGATCCATCCTCTTTGGAACCCCCTTTCAGGTAGTTGAAAGCAGCTATCAAATCCCCCCTCATTCTTCTCTTCTGCAGGCTAAACAATCCCAGTTCCCTCAGCCTCTCCTCATAAGTCATGTGCTCCAGCCCCCTAATCATTTTTGTTGCCCTCCGCTGGACTCTTTCCAATTTATCCACATCCTTCTTGTAGTGAGGGGCACAAAACTGGACACAATACTCCACATGAGGCCTCACAAAGGCCGAATAGAGGGGAATTATCACGTCCCTCAATCTGCTGGAAATGCCCCTACTTATACAACCCAAAATGTCATTAGCCTTCTTGGCAACAAGGGCACACTGTTGACTCATATTCAGCTTTTCGTCCACCGTAACCCTTAGGTCCTTTTCTGCAGAACTGCTGCCCAGCCATTCGGTCCCTAGTCTGTAGCAGTGCATGGGATTCTTCCGTCCTAAGTGCAGGACTCCGCACTTGTCCTTGTTGAACCTCATCAGATTTCTTTTGGCCCAATCCTCTAATTTGTCTAGGTCCCTCTGTATCCTATCCCTACCCTCCAGCGTATCAACCACTCCTCCCAGTTTAGTGTCATCTGCAAACTTGCTAAGGGTGCAGTCCACACCATCCTCCAGATCGTTAATGAAGATATTAAACAAAACCGGCCCCAGCACCAACCCTTGGGGCACTCCACCTGATACCGGCTGCCAACTAGACATGGAGCCATTGATCACTACGCGTTGAGCCCGACCATCTAGCCAGTTTTCTATCCACTTTACCGTCCATTCATCCAGCCCATACTTCTTTAACTTGCTGGCAAGAACACTGTGGGAGACTGTATCAAAAGCTTTGCTAAGGTCAAGAAATAGCACATCCACTGCTTTCCCCTCATCCACAGAGCCGGTTATCTCATCATAGAAGGCAGTTAGGTTAGTCAGGCATGACTTGCCCTAGGTGAATCCATGCTGACTGCTCCTGATCACTTTCCCCTCCTTTAAGTGGTTCAGAATTGATTCCTTGAGGACCTGTTCCATGATTTTTCCAGGGACTGAGGTGAGACTGACTGGCCTGTAGTTCCCTGGATCTTCCTTCTTCCCTTTTTAAAAGATGGGCACTACATTAGCTTTTTTCCAGTCATCCGGGACCCCCCCGATTGCCATGATTTTTCAAAGATAATGGCCAATGGCTCTGCAATCTCATCGGCCAACTCCTTTAGCACCCTCGGATTCAGTGCATCCGGCGCATGGACTTGTGCTCGTCCAGCTTTTCTAAATAGTCCCGAACTACTTCTTTCTCCACAGAGGGCTGGTCACCTCCTCCCCATACCATGCTGCAGAGTGCAGCTGTCTGGGAGCTGACTTTGTCTGTGAAGACAGAGGCAAAAAAAGCATTGAGTACACTAGCTTTCTCCACATCCTCTGTCACTAGGTTCCCTACAAGCCAAGTCATCGCTGGGGCAGAGCCATCATCACCTGATCCTGAGGTCCCTCCTTACCTGCGGGTTCCACCTACCTGGACTGAGTCCGGAGCTGTCCTGTCATTGCGAGGGTCCTCAGAGCTGCAAGACATGGTAGTGGTCCATTGATCCTCCATCCTTTTACCTGGGTCCTGTCCTAAGGGAGGGAACTTATCCTCAGTCACAGTCAGCATACTACCGGTCCTTTGCTTACCTTTATATCACCTGTTGTGGGGGTCCTTGCTTTACCTGTGTTCCTATTCATTTGGATTACCTTGTTTAGAACTGTTGATGGTTTAATAAATACCTTGGTTGTTTACACCCACACATCCTTCTTGGTTTACCATTTTTTTAAGGGGCTAACAACAAACCCAGATGATAGACGTGGGTAGGGGGACGTTCCTCTAGACTGGTTCAAGAGGTCCACCAGCAAGAGCCCTTTTTGGAGTTGAGGATGATGTCTGGTGAGTTTATTAGCACATGTGTAGGTTCTTTAATTCTTTTTATATTTTTTCTCTATAATGCTTTTATCTTAATAATAAATCTGCTTGTTTAGAAAGAGTTGTGTGGTAGTTTAACGGTGGCAATTACACTGTTTATTTTCTCTGAGGAGAAAAGTAAGGCAGGCGGGCATAGGCAGCTTGACTCTTTTTGGGAGGTCACAGTACAGGCAAGGAGCTGTGTAGTCTGGAAATACTCTGGTCAGGAGGGAGAGAGACACAGGTCTCTGCTTAAGAAGGGTGGCAGCTGAAGACCTGGGAGCCTAGAGTGGGTGCCCTTGCTGGACCACGGAGGGGGAATACAGTTGCTCTTGCCCTGAACTAGGACACTTGGCTGCTGACTTTTACCCTAGAATTGTCTCCATTTCGGTAGGATATGTGTATAGTTTGGGAAGCCTCACAGTGTTTTGGGGATGAAAGGCACTATATAAATATAAACCATTTTCAGATAGTTGAGCATCTAGGTTTTCATTCCTTATGAATTTGTCACTAGGCACAAGATTTTCAAAAGTGACTGGTGATTTTATGTGCAAATTGAGTGCCCATCCTGAGACACCTTAAAAGGACCTGATCTTCAGAGGGCAGGTGCTCAACTCTTTCTGAAAATCCAGTGCCTTTGAGGTGTTTCAAGTTGGGCACCCAATAAATGAGTGAATCTGAATTCATTAGCCACTTTTGAATAACTTGGCAAAGACTTGTGTATTCAAACGCAAGTGTCAACATTCCAACAATCTAGGAATTTTTAATTATATTTTCTGTCTGCCTGATTTCATATTTATGTGGAATTATATTTAGAGAAACACTGGAAAAAGTTAAGGATGTTTCCCCTTATCTCCATAATAAACAAGAAGCTGAGCACACCACATTTTGGAATGCATAACAGTGCTAGAAAAAAGTGCCTTCAAGACACAAAAGTCCAATGACATGCTAGTGCTATAAATGGGTATAGATGTTCAATGAAAAAAGAACATTGTTTTCTGGGGAAGATTAGATCTGATCTCTACGATGAATTAAATGTTTTAAAATGAACATGGTTCTAAAAGTCAAGCCTGTTTATCTGGCATTTTTTTGTCTTTTTTTATATACAAAAGCTGAGGTAAGTAATTTTTGAGATGCCCATCTGGAACCAAAGCCCTTAGCAATTCAAGAACAAAGCAGATTTGATGCACTATTGATTTTCTACCTTAGCAGCACAAAAACAATTGCTGTATGCAAAGATCAGTTTTTCTGGATCTGTGCCACACAGCTCTTTTAATATTTGTGTAACACAGACTTTTAGTATTGAGAAAGGAGAATCAATCTTAATGCACATGTAGAGACATGAAAAGAAAAGAAATACAGCTATTATCAGAACAGTTTTAAGTAAATTCTATTTAATACTGCAAAAAAAATCATGAAAGCTACTTGAATATTAATTGATACTTTAATATTTTAATTAAATTGTATTGTATTACTGAGAGCCACTACTATCTGTCCAATGGGTAGGCAGGGAATGGGCAGATACTTGAATTCATCTTCCTACCTTCCTATGAGCCAAACTACAGTATAACCTCACCGAGATATATTGTGCTATAATGGCTGTTACACAGTAGCATTCGCAAGTCACTGAAAGGTTCGGGACTTGGTAATATTTTATATGTTTATAGGTGCAGACAAAAGACCATTTAAGGCAATAGTGCGTCTTTTCATAAATCATTAGGGCGAGAATTTCAAGTTCAACCTAAGGTTGCCTAAGAAAAAATCTCATTTAGAAAATATTTTACAGTGGTGTAGACAGCAATTTGAAATGTGGGTACACACAGACTAATTCACTCCCATGGGGATATATATAATCTCCAAAGTAAAGCATGTAATTGCATTCTACTATTGGGCCCCATTCAGTAGCCCTTATGATGAATAATATTAACCCTTGCAAATAACCCTAATGAGTAGGGCTGGTCAAAACTTTGAATGAAACATTTTCCTATCAGAAAATGGGGTTTCATCAAAATTTAAATTTTCCATCTGAAAAGACTGACTTGGAGTGAATTTTCCATCAGAAAAATCTAAATGAAATATTTTGCTTCAGGTTTGGTCTACATTAATTCCCACATTTGCTACATGTCCCCATTTCCCCCTGTTTACCCTGATTTCCTGTCTGGCTACATCTGTCCTGATGCACGAAGGTCCCTTGCACAATTCAGGATGAAAATTAATGTCAAGGTACTAGAATTTCCCCTGGGACAGAAATTCAAATTTTGTGGTCATCTTTAGTCATGATAAACGGTTACAAATGAGACCCATAATATTGGCTTCAGCGACATATAAACAATTCTCTACACCCCACTCCATCTTCTGAAAGCATAAGTTTCAACAAATAGTGAATTTTCCAAATTCTCTTCCCCCTCATGTTCTGTTTTGTCTCGTATTTTTGTTCTTCACCCTTCTGGTTTTCAGTGTTGTCCCCTGCTCTCTTTTCCCACTCTTGTCTCCTCCCTTGTCCTGTACCATCATTCTTGTGTTCTCTCTCTCCCCCTTATCTGTACTCTGTCCATATCCAAGACAGTGAAACTTACTAACATTTTTACATCAGAATTTCAGCACGTTTTACTGTATGCTTGCCCAGAAGCAATGTTTTAATAAGGGGCCTGATCAAGAACAAAATAAGCTGGTAGTATACCTTAAATCTTGTTGCCCGCAGGAAAGTTTAAAAATTGCTTGCTGTGAATACATAGCATAAACCTGACTAAAACCAGGATTGTGTGAGCACCCCCTATCTATCTGTCAACATTCTATGAAACATCACATTTACAATTTTCTGGGTACAAATAAATTTGTGCATTTTTTGTTAATTGTTCTCTGACCATGGGTCTGATCTAAAGCCCTTTGAAGTCAGTGAAAGTCTTTCCATTTGCTTCAGTGGGCTTTGGATCAGGCCTACATGACTCTTTTAGTGAGTACAATTTAAAAGCTTTGTGCACATGTAACATTACAGACCCCGCTCATTGACAGGCAGGATCCAACCTGGGACCTCTGGAGCTAAATACATGAGCTAAAAGCCACATGGCCCTTAGCTACGGCTGTAGCAGACTCATTAATCTTTAAGTGATCTCTGTGCCACTTGAGGAGACAGAACACCACACCCAGGCAGTGTGTGAGTTCCACATACAAAAAACAAAACATTTCTAGCTGCTGCAAATTAACATAACTCCATAGGTTTTGATGGAGGTATGCTGATTTACATATTTCGAATCGACACATTTTAGAAAGCTACATAAAATTTATATCACAAGAACAGAATCCAGAAGAAGGAATTTACCACCCGTTTCTGCCATCTTAATGGGACAGATGGTTTTGGAGAATGGTAATCTGAGAAACAAGCCTAGAACTGAGGCACTGCTCTGTATCCTACTGTCCAGCCAGATAATTGCCTCTCTTCAACCCATTTTATGATTTGTTATTTACCATGTAACCTGGATGGTTGAAAGCAGGTCCTTGATTTGAAATACAACCATATGAATTAGGAACTAGCAGCTGCTCATGTACAGATGCTCTGTTAGAGCTAGTCTATATGTATACTTTCTTCATGGCAAGCTTGGGATGTAAATCACCCCACAGTAGCCTGATACATCATTAAGCATCTTTGTGGGCCCTGCTGTCGCACACCAAAAATTCTCTAGAGTGCTTTGATCTGCTCCTGTTTCAAAGTGGGATAGATCAAAGTGCACTGAGGCACTTTAGTGTGTGGCAGTAGGGTCCACAAAGAAAACTTCGTGTTCAGCAGGCTGGTGTTGGGTATATTTACACCTCAGCTTGCCACAAACAGTGTTCATGTAGACAAGTGGTTATTTCCTTTCTTTCTTGTTAATATCAGTTTTGTAGAGGTAGGGTCTGTTTCTGCAAATGCTTCATGCTCTGGGTTCTGTTGATGTCAGTGAGAATTGGCAATAAATGCCTCTGTGATAGAAGACGACATTACTGTAAAGAAGAAGAAAAAAAAGGGTTGATATTGCTTGATATTTGGTATGCCTCAAAACATGATGAATAAGGAGTTAATTTTCTTTGCATCATATTTCAAAGGTTCTGGTTTCTATTTCAAACCTAATATCTGTGGTTCCTTCTGTGATACAGAATGAGTACGCTCTTTTCAAAGAACAATTCTTAGGTACTTAGATTCCTATTACTATGATAGATTCTTTTTACTTCTAGGAAGGCACAGAGTGGAAAAGGATGGGAGATGAAACAATAAACTTCTCCACTTTTGCGTGTATGGCTTTGGTGGGGGGGAGGGTTTCTAGACTACACTCTAGTGATGACCAAGAAAAGTTTTTATCTGATTCAAAAACCTCTTGAGAGCTTCTCTGTCTACTTCAAAACTCCAGTCTTATTGTTGAGAATAAACATATTTAATTTATCCCACAGTGGGAGAGAATATGTTTGTGGTAAGAAAAGCAAAAACCGTGAAGAAGGAGTAAGAACTTTCTGTCAAAGTCTTTGATAGCTGGTTTGGCCAATATCAAAGTTTTTGCTGCTGGCAGATTTCTCTTTGTTGAAAAGAGTTGTTATCTATTCTCTGTCTGTTTATCTGACTGATGAAGATGCTATAGTATTCTCAAAGATTTCAGCAATGGTGTGAGCAGAAATATGGGGGTTTAAATTTTTGAAGTATATGAGGCAAAATTGTGTGAAATCGTCACTAAAGCAGTAAATTGGAAATACCAGCTGAGATTAATTTAGAACTAGATTCTGTTACATAGTTAACCAAAGAAGGAACTGTACAAGAGTTTTGAACCAAATTATGTGATGATGTAATAGTGGCATACACTATAGGTTATAATTGATCAGAAATTGGTTGTAAATGAGATTAGGGGGTAAAGAACTATAAAGCTGCAGTCAAGAAACTCAACACAAGTACAAACATAATAATTTGACCCTTAAAATTTGAGGGGGTTTTGTTGTTGTTGTTTTAAAAAATTATTTTCCATCTCATCCTTACTTCATAGTTACTATAGCACTGGGAAAAGTCTATAAAATCTATCTGGTGAGCAAACAAATTTTAAAAATTTATGTTTGCCCAAATTTCAAGCTTAGGTTAAAATGTATAATTAAAACCAAAAGTCACATTTTTCAGTCAGTTTTAAAAGGCTGTATTAAACTAAAACAGCCCAAGATAAGCCAGATGTCAGTTATCATTGATGCAAGTGATGAGATTTGTTAGGTGTAGAGAACATCATGGGAAAATAGGATTACCCCTGACTTGCTCCTAACCATATATAAAATAGATATGTAATATGTTGGTGGTGTTCTTTCCTACTGTTAGCTTGTCACAAATAGCTTACTCAATCGAGGAATATGTGCTATTCTTTTTTATCTCTCCTGTTAATAGTTTAGCTGTTTAAAAATATGCCCACTGTCAAAACCACTCTAAGTCATTCTGGCTTCGTTTGGTTTAGGAACTATGCTCCCTTCTTGACCATATTTTGACAGATGCTTGTGCAAAAGTTCCATAGACTTGAATGGGAACTCTCTATGTGCATCATAGGACAAAACTTGGTCCGTTAGGACCAGATTGTCCAGTCTAGTAAGGCCACTGTGTGCGTATAAGCAATGCAAAGTTGCCTTAAAGCTCCTAGAAAAAGGCCAACTGAGGATTCTTGCTTTTCCCGGGGATTCCCCTCACTGGTGTAAAGTTGGCAGAGGTGGCTCTGAACCAGTTGCATGCCTCATCCTTTGAGTGAGGGGAAGAAATGGGCATGGGCAGGACAGTGAGGTGGAGGGGTTCTGGCAGAGAAGAGCTGTGGGACTTTATACTTGCAGTGTAAGTTGGGGACGCCTCTGTGCAGGCTCAACTTGCCCCAGAGAAGGGACTGTTCTGAATCAAGGAACTGCAAAAGCCTGTAGCCTTTTTCTCCACTCCATCAGCACTGCTCAGACCAAATGGAGTTTGAGAATCAAACTGTAAGTGTTTATGTTTTTCAAGTAGCTGTTAGTTGTTGGCTTGTACATCTCTATGATGATTTGGGGACTCATCTATGTACAGTTTATGAATTCTGTGTGAGATTATGCACCCCCTATGTGTATCTTTACCAAGCTGCAAACTCCATTTTGTATGTGCAGCTTATTTGCCTTCTCTGTTGTCCTTTGATCTCCATATTGGACTGAAATTCCATTTCCAAATGGCCAACTCATGATTTTATCATGACTCTACAGAAAGGCACGAGCTCATGAATATTCAAAATGGCTACCATCTCCTATTACTGCCAATGGGGGCTGGAGCCAGAAAGATGGCTTCCATTTCTTTGCAATCTATCTGCATGTGGAAATGAGGCTGCCCTTGATAAAGTTGGCTGGATCTCCCACTGTTTTCAATGAGATTGAAGCCATGCCCACAGACAAAGTTTCACCCTCCTGGTCTCCGCCCCCTTCTTCCATATCCTCCCAGACTTTGAGCTCATACTAATGAGGCTGGCAGGAGCGGGCAGTTCCCAGGCAAGGACTGGCTATTTATCCAGCTCCAATCCATTCCCCCTCATTGGGGCTGGAGTGGCAGGAACTGATTAAGGGCTTTCCTAGCAGCGCACTGCCACATTGTGCCTCATTACTAAAAGGTCTTTTGAAGTCTTACTGAGCCTGATAGCTCCCCATTAAGCTCTTCTTATAGCCCTGACTGCTCAAAATCAGAAGACAGCGTTCCACCACTATCCTCCACTTCAGCAGAAACTTCGCCCCCTTTGCTTCACATATATTATGAAGTGCACAGTAGGCAGCTATAACCATAGGGATATTTTTTTCCACTTAGGTCTAATCTTGTAAGTAGACAGTGTCCTCAGTGTTTCAAGTAGCCAAAGGCACATTCAAATGTCATTTGGCACCTGCTGAGTTTGTGGTTGAAGGGTTCCTTGCTGCTGTCAAGGTGGCCAGTATATGACTTCATGAGCTATAGGAGTTAGGAGTAGGCTGGGTCTCCCAGGATCACTACTGATATTTCAACATCCCCTCTGGTCTGGAAAGAAAGTCTTTGCTTCCAGCTTTCTGAACAGGCCTTTGTTCCTAAAGATGCATGTGTCATGCTCCTTCCCTGGCCATCCTGTGTTCATGTCAGTAAAACATCCTCGCTGATCTATCAGCACTTGCAATAGAAAAGGAGTCATTTCTGATGATGTACTCTGTGGAAAGGTGGTCCAGTGCCAAAATAGGGATATGCATGTCATCTATCACCCCAATGCAGTTTGGGAACCCAATTGCTGCAAACCATCCACTATGTCCTGCACATTGCCCAGAGTCACAGTCATTTGTATCAGGATGTGATTAATGGCCCTGCACACTTGCATCACAGCAACCCCCACAGTGGATTTCCTAACTCCAAATTGATTCCCAACAGACTGGTAGCAATCTGGCATTGCCAGCTTCCACATGCCAATCCCTACTCGCTTCTCCACTGTCAGTGCAGCTCATTTTGGTGTCGCTGCACTGGAGAGATGGGGCAAGCTCCACACTCAGTTCCAGGAATGTGGCCTTGTGCATCTGAAAGTTCTGCAGCCACTGCCTGTCATTCCATACCTGCATAAATGATGCAATCCCACAAGTCAGTGCTTGTTTCTCAGGCCCAGAACCAGCACTCCACCGTCAGCAGCTGCCAACAGCCACCTTGAATTGTTTCTCTCCATGGTGCATAGCAAGCCAGCTTGCAAGGAATCGTCATATTCCACACAGCAACTCTTGCAGCTGTGGAAATACTGCAGGATCAACTGTGTTATGTTTGCAGTGCTCATCACAATAGTGCACAGTCGTGCAAGATCCATGCTTCTCACAGAGATGGTGGATGCATGGGTTACCGGGGCTTTTGAAAAGAGGTGGGAAACAGTGTGGGATGCAGATAAAATTATGTGAGAAAACTGTATCATGGGACATTGAAACCATGTTCCCAGTCACCCCTGCATGTCTTGTTTGCCCTCACAAGGCATTGCAAATCCTTCCCCAAATCTCTGTGCTAGATGGTGGTGAGTTGCACAGTGAGATACTTATTCAGTTTGCACGTCTCTCTACATCGATGCAAGTACTAGTAGTCAGGACGTGTACCACCGACACAAGGGGCATAGTGTGGACATACAAAAGCAATTTAATTATTGTGGCAGCTGTACATCAATGTACCTTAGGTTGAGTTAATTTCATAGTGTACACTTGCCCTTAGTGATAGTTAACCACTAACAGGACCTACTGTACTTCCTAATTTTAGAACTAAGAAATCTTTAGATGAGCGAGCAGGACTGGCGCTACCACTAGGTGACCCTAGGCGGTCGCCGAGGGCACCAGGATTCTGGTGGTGGCATTTCTTACCTTCTTCAGCCGGGGTCCTTGAAATGCCGCCGGGGTCCTTCTTCGGCCGCTGGGGTCATCGGTGGCATTTCAGTGGCAGCTTCTCCCGGAGGCGCCGCCTAAGGTGGCAAAGAAGCTGACGCCGCTACTGTGAGCGAGACCTTCAGTATCCTCCTAAGGAACAGATATATGCATATGGTTAGTGTTATTTGCAACTTTATTTTGTTTCTATGAAAAATAAGTAAAATACATATAAAGCTACCAGGCTGGAATCTCTCAGTAGATAAAAAAAAATTAACTGCCAGCTGTTTCAGTTGAAACTAACCCATTTTTGCCCCATCCCCTATTATTGGACTGTTTGTTCTGCTAACTATATGGATTTAACCAGTGCTGTAATCTAGTGTACTTCAGCTAAGAAGAAGCCACTGAGGGCAAATGATAACAGAATATTTTTCTTTTATTCTCTGCAGGGACGTTTTGCATAATGACAACAATATTCTTAATTCAAATTGCTGATACTCTGATATCAGAGTTCTCTTTTTTTGGGTGGGGAGGACTTTCTTGAATATGAGGAATATTTTATTTAATGTTATAAGTATTCAATTTGTAATACAAAATATATTACAGCCAGGGGAAAAAAACATTATGCTGAGTGCCTGATCTCACTGGTCAAATGTCTAATTAAATATTCTGTGCAGGGTGTGTAAAGAAGGATTGAATTTTCAACACTTAATTACTTTAGCCAGTTGCCATCTGTTCTTTGATTTCTGACCTTTTTTCCCCCATCTTCAGACTACATGGAGTGTCTGCAGGCAAGCCAATTAGATCATGGATGTTTCATGCTGACAATACAACAGACTTAATGTCTACCTGAAGAACTCTGGGAAATTAATCGTGATGACACAATGGCCTTATGTAACCTTCATCTGGCATGCAAAGCGCTAGTTTATTATGCCTAGCATCATTCTTTTAAAATGTGACACATTTAATGGTGATAAAGTAAACTTATGATTTGTTTCTTCAATACATGACATTAATCACACACTGTCCAACGCTTTTCATGATGTAGTTGCTCACAAAGGTCAAGCAGAATAATTCTAAAAAACATCCCCACAGAGGTCATGGAAACTAATCTGCCCTCTATCCCCTACATGAGGTTTCACCAGGACAGGATTGAGGCACATAGCCTGTAATTCCACTGCTCATGCTTTCCTGCACTGCTCTATCTACCTATTCTGCAGTCAAACAGAGGACTTCAGTTCTCCAGAGCTCTCAGTCTAGCAACTTTGATGAGCACTAAAAACTAACAAATGCTTGACTATATTTCCTAATGAACTGTGCAGTTTCTCACTGAAATGATTCAAACATTTTTAAATATTTTAATAAATAATTTAACATACATTCATAATTATTTCCATCTTTGCTAAAATAAATATATACAATCCATAATGTGGGCCCAATTTTGAAATGTGGGGACCTGACATAATACACTTAATTCACCTAGGCACCTTAAAAAAATGCAATTAACACAACTGTGTCCAAATGCATTATCATCAAAATGGCCCTTTGTGGCTGTTGCACCTGTTACTGAAAGATATTACTTCTCCACAAGGGAGTTGCAGGGAAATCTTAGCGGTAATTATCTTCAGTTTCATTTAATATCTGCAAAAGAGATGTTCTCCTCCTTGAAGAAAGTAATCCTTTGGGGATACATTGAACCATAGGTGCTGAGACAAACCTGAAGGCCATAATCCAAAGCTCATCAAAATCAATGAGACTCTTTCTATTGATTTTAATGGGCTTTGGATCAGCCCTGTGTGCAAGATTTTGATATCCTGTTAAGGATGCCACATTTGAGAACTGGACTCCTCATAATGATTTATTTACTCAGTGAGAAAATAAATATTAGGGAAAGAACCTAATGGGGTAGAAGCACAGATCCTTACACTCAGGTGAAAGTGTTGCTTCAATGTCTCTAGCACTTGAATTGCCCATTGCAAGAGCAGGCCTGGTTATAAGGAAAAATATGTGGGGAGTACCATGTTGAAGGGCATCTTAAACCATGATAGTCTAGATCAAGTAGATTAATTGTTACTAAAACCCAGGGTTGTCTTTATGCAGTGTATGATCTCCCCTCCTGCCTCCACTTCCTTACTGCAGTGAACAGAGATGAAAGAAATTTGCATGGAATACACTTAATAAGATTAATTCAATTTCAATGCTAAGCAGTTATGAAACTTGTAATGAACCACTTTGTATGTTTTGTTTATTTGGCAGCATCAAAGCAGAGAAAATTAATGCATCAGGGAAGAAGTCTGGAGGTCATGTCATCTTGCCGAGTCTATCCCCAGATTCAAACTAAGTGGAACATTTCCAGTTATACTGTGTACAGAATTAACCCTGCAACTCAAAAATAACAGATGGGGCTGAACACTACATTTCCTACACAAAGGAATTGAAATTTAGTTCAAAAAATTATTTCAACTTGTATACAATCATGTCTGCAATTAGGGAATATAATGCAGAGCAAGCTAAACATATTGTCATCCATCCCCATAAGTACTCCAGCATTGCTTTTGACATTCTTAAATATCATTCCAAGATGAATTACTTAACATTATTTACCAAGTGTCATGGTGGACTCTCCATCACTGACAATTTTTAAATCAAGGTTGGATTTACTTTTACCTAAAAGATATTCTCTATGAATTATTTTCAGGAAGTTCTGTGGCCTGTGTTATAGAGGAGATAAAACTAAATGATCACAATTGTCCCTTCTGGCCTTGAGATCTACAAATCTGTGAAAAAAAATACAGTAACCCATTTACAAGGATATTAAGCACTTCACATCTTCAAAGCAAAGTTTAAATGTTAATTAAATATCATAACATGCCTGTGAGATAGCTATGTACATATTCTATTTTGCAGAGGAGGAAAGTAGACACAGGACCACACAGCAAGGCAGTGGCAGATCCCAGAGTTACTAAAAGTTACAAGTGGAGCTCAGAGGGCCACCATTGTACCATTACGATTCTGGGCTGAAACAATTTCCCATATAAATTAGAGAAAATACAGGAGTTTTCTAATTTATTACAGCCCCTCAAAAGATGCCTATTGGCTGCTCTATGGCCCAGAATCTCCATAGCAGCAGTACTATAGAGATTCTCCCTCATGCCCTGGTACCTGGGACAGCACTTCCTCACCTTAGAGATTGTGAAGTGGGCACCACAGAGTCTCTTTACAGTACATTGTGCCTTCACTAGTGGCATTTCCCCCTGGCTTCTTGAGGTACAGATTCAGTCCCTATATGCCACCAGAGTGGGGAATCTGCCCCTTTATGGAAGTGAAAGAATACAGCGTAAATAAAAAAGTTCTCAGTCTAATCCTTATCCTAGGAGTCCCCATTCTTCAGGTTTGTTTAGTCATTTTGGGTGGATAAATAGTCCATGTGCAATTGGTACACAACATTTCCCTAATTAAATCCTGAGAGTATTCCTTAATTTCTATTGTTACAATTGATTTGGTGAAGCCAGGTCAAAGAAGATACAACTTTTCTCCCTTACAAAGATCCACACATTAATAGGGTGGAGCATGAAAGTCTAATCAAAATATCACAGTGACCAAAGGAAAATGATAGACCACCCAATCTTTCATACCTACCTATCATGTCCTTATAGCAGTTTAACACTGGGCTTAATATTCATAGTTTGCAATATCTACAGCCTTAATACTCAAAGATATTCACACTTTTCTGGATTAGGAGAGGACTTTCTCTTGTTCCTCCTTTCATGCACTTTTTTCAGATTAAGGAAATTTAGATAACACAGCACAATGGCCCAGCTAGCACAATGTCACCACTATAATTTAGGGCCAAATTTACACCTGGCTTTAAGAGCTTGATCCAACTCCCACTGACCTCAATGGAAAACCTCGCATTAACCTCAATGCGAGCTGGAGTGGGCTGTAAGTAATCACAACTTCACTGAAGAAGCGACAAAGGGTCCTGTGGCACCTTATAGACTAACAGAGGTATTGAAGCATAAGCTTTCGTGGGTCAATACCCACTTCTTCGGATGCAAGCAGTGGAAGTGCTTGCATCCGAAGAAGTGGGTATTGACCCACGAAAGCTTATGCTTCAATACCTCTGTTAGTCTATAAGGTGCCACAGGACCCTTTGTCGCTTCTGCAGATCCAGACTAACACGGCTACCCCTCTGAAACTTCACTGAAGTCAACAGAATTGCAACTTTAGAGTCTCTTGCAATAGAAAAAGAGACAGGAGTAACGAGCATAGGGAATGATTCTTTGTTTAGGGTAAGGGACACACACACACACAATTCCTATATCTCAAAGGCTTCTTACTTGCAGCACAAGCTGGGTTCTATTACCACACATGGTCAGTCTAAAGCCTGGTCTACAGTAGAAAATTAGGTCAATTACCTTGAGCAGTGTAGTTAAGACGATCTAAGTCCCTGTGTCGATAGCACTAGGTAGATGGAAGAATTCTTCTGTCGACATAGCTACTGCCTCTTGGAGAGTTAGATTACCTATGCCAATGGGAGAATCCCACCTGTTGGCGTAGGTAGTGTCTACAGCAGGGCAAGTGTGCACTATAGAGTTTTAAATGTAGGCAAGCCCCAACTCTTGGCCCAGATTAATCAGTCATGGACTTGATTGCTTTCTACACTATATCCACCACTTACACTAGGTCAGAATTTGACCCATTTCCCCCAATAATGAGGAAAGTGAAAGCAAAAGTAAAAAAAAAAATCTGCTCACGAGCAAATACAAATCTGATCACAAGCTTTTTAGTCTTTAATTTTAAAAGGAGTTGAAATACTAAGTGATGTGGTGAGGTGAAGCTATGTTAATCATCATTCACAACATTAGTTAGTAGAAAAGAGGACAGTTGAATAAGGGCAGAGGTCACTTTTGCTAAAAAAAAATCAAGCCATTTTGAAAGAAACACAAAGAAAACTTTATTGATAATTGAAATTACCTAATTTGACTGAAAATGATTAGAAGAAAGAGTTTAACTTCATTAAAGTAGTAATAGAATGCTACATTCAACAGGAACTAGAATACTGATTATATGTACAATTTTACAGTTAGAAAATTCCAATTATCTATTTCAGTCCAAGTATTACAACCACACATCAACATCAGTCCATCTATCCCATTCCTGAAAAGCATCAATAAAGCTTCCAAGCAAGGACCTGGCCTTACCAAAAGTTATTCCACTTGAGCCATAGAGTTGATGTTGGTATACTTTATATACACCTTACATAAATGTTATCAGTGTCTGCTAGGATTCAAGGGGGAAACTAAGCATTCTGCAAGAACAAAAAAGTAAATAATCATTTGTATTCTAGTCAAATAGTACAACATAACAGAGTTCATTCATGTTTGCTCATTGGTTTGGTTACAATGCACAAAAAAATAAGCTAACATACAGTGGTAGAAGTGTGTTACTTCACAGCTATTTTATTAACCAGCAAATCAAATACTTGATTTTAAAAACTAATTAATATTTTTGTAAAATTGTCTTTGAGTCTTTCAAATTCTGAAGATACTGATTGTGCCTTGACTAGTATTTAAGATTTTCTCTCTCTTTTTTTTTTTGGTCCATGATGGAAGCAGTTACTGTTTCCAATTATTTCTTTTCAGGCATGCCTGAGGCATTTTAATAGGAAAGAAGGATTCATCCTGGTGACATTTTAAATAGTCGATTAATACATTCACAGGAGAAAGGTAATCTTTATATAGAATGATGATGCAGCATATTTTGTTCAGAGACATTGTTAAAATGCTGTCAAACAAATACATGTATTTTAAAAGAGGTACTTAAGATTGGGTGATTGAAGAAAAAAATATTTAAGCAGATTCTATAATCTATATGAGAATGAAATTTTCAAAGTGACATTTGCTGAAGACAGCTTAATCTGCCACCTTTTCATTTGCTGCCTCCCAAATCCCCCTACCCCTAATCAACACTGACTAAGTACCAAAAGCTTTATACTCATTAATGTTTATTTGGTAAGTTGTCTGTTAAGAGTGCAGTAAAGAAAGAACCACCTAGTTAAACACCATATAACTATTTGACACTAGCAAAATTCATCCCTCATTCAGAATTTATGCAAATACTGAACTGATTCAGCATCAGTCATTCCCATTCACTACCATTAAAAGAAATCATTCGCCAGTGCGCTGTCTCACTAAAGCAACCATAACAATTCAATGTGTGTCAAGAGCTGAGCAAAATTTTTCAGACTAACAGTTTATTTGCCCAAAAATGCAGTCTTGGGTTAACGGAAGCTATTTGTGTTGAATTTGACAAATAGTTTCAGCTGAAAATAAATTGGAGAAAAATCCAAAGTCAGAATGTTTTGACATTCTTGAAATGATGTTTCATTTAAAAAAAATGTAGCTAGATTTGTTTAAAAAACAAAAACAAAAAAGGTTAAATGCCCAATAATGAAATAAAACATTTCATTTGACTTAATTTTTTTGTAGACCAGCCACTCGACCAAAAAAACCCCCACATTTATTCACTCAGGCCTAAATGTGTCCCAGTTAACTATAGTATGCTGTCATGATATTTACAATTATATACAGTGGCGTAGCCAGGTTTAGAGCACTGGGAGAGCGGAGCTAAAGAAAGGCGCCGGGAGCAAAAAGCTTCGGGAGCAAAAAAAGGCTCCGGGATCAAAAAAAAAAGCTCCGCTCCGGCTGCAGCACAGGAGCAAAAGGCGTTGGAGCACAAAAAAGGTGCCGCTTCTGCTCAGTGGGGGAGCGGTCACTCCCCCCTGCTCCCCCCCTAGCTACGCTACTGATTATATAACACTTTTCCTAAGTAAATATATGTATTGCCACTGAATTGAAGTGGCCTATGGGTTGCATTGAGGCAATGAACAAATGTACAGAAAGTTGAGAGAAAGGAACATTTTGTACAATGACACTGGTACAAACCTCTATGTTTACCAAAGGCACCAGGAGTTCTTTAACATGTCCACACATGTCCAGCTGGGAGAGGGTTTTTTTTGTTTTTTTTTAAATGGTCTTGTCTGAAGAATCAGGGTATGATATCAGAGCCAGACTGAGGGCTTTTGTTCATGAGAGAACATGCATTAACAAATGCTTTAAAATGTTCCCTTTCTTGCTAGAGATGATGCCAACTTGAAACATCAAATCTAAACACTCTTAAACGCTGGGATGTTTCAAAATCCAAACCTAGACATGAATTTTATTAATAGCTCCTCTCTTTATAATAGGCCAGACCAAACAATTCAGATTCAAACAGCCCAAAACAATTAGGTGTTCAAAATCCCAGTGTCACAGTTACTGAGCTAGTTGTCCCTTCTTAGCATTTCTCTTAGTGCACCCCTTACAGGTGTCAGATCTTAGGCCTTTACCCCTCCTGGAGAGAAATTCTGAAATTCATCCACTCTTAGGCCATGTGATGGGATTCACTCACCATGCTAGCACCTCCTGCTAGCTGTCCCAGGAATTAGCTCTGCTAGCCAGTGCATCTTCTTCCAGTGGTGTCTCACCACCGTCACTTCTGCTCATGAAAGCATGTCATTCCAAGGACCACGGCATCTTCCTCTGGCTGTGCCCCACTCTGTGCTTCCCCTTTCCAGGAGATAGTACCACAGTCCAACCATCCAGCCCCTTGCTCAGTGGCAACTGGGGGTGGAGGGGGGGACCCAGGCCCATGCACTACTCCAAGTCCTAACCCAGGCACCCTGTAGATGGTAGCTATGTGCTGTGTCCCCTCCAACCTCACAGTCTATTTCCCTGGGCTACTTCCCCACAGCCCCAGTATCTTCTTTGCCCTTGCCTTAGGACCTCAGCCTGCAACTCCCAGCCACCAGCTCTTCCCTAGCTCCCCTGGTCCCTGCTAGCAGCCCTGCTCTGTCCACGTTGAAGGCTTTCTTCCACCTGAAAGGCAACTTGTCCTCCCTTCTTTAGCTCCAAGCAGCTACTGAACCTGCTCTGTCCTGCAGCTCTTCTTATATGGGCCTGCCCAGCCCAGATTGGCTGCTCCTTACAGCCCCTTTCTAGTTGGCTGTCTCCTGCGCAGCCTCTCTAGGGCTCAATTAACCCCTTACCATCCAGTGTGGGGCGATGCCCCATCACAGGCTATGACCTGGGTTCTGGCCCCTGGAGGCCAATCATGACCAATTCAGCAGGTCCATCAGGGGTTGGACCCAGCAAGTGTTTCTCTTTGGCAGCTGGTGACAGCATTCGTTTGCAGTGACATGAAAACAGAGTCTCCAAAACAAAACATGATTTATTTTGCCCTAAAGCACTTAGATAAGTAGATTTAAAATAATAGAAGCGTGCAAGCCTACACCCCTACCTAACCTTGGCCTCTCTAGCCATACCTCAAGAGGGTACCCATCTCTGAGTTGTGAGAAATATCCTACGCTGTGTCACACTGTCTGGAGTGGCTCACAGACATGAATACCTACCTCAGGGAAGACTGTCAAAACAGAGCAGACATCTCAAACTGGTGATATGTTCTATAACTAGATTTGCCAAGCCATTTGCAAATGTGAACTCCTGGGTTGCTATACCAGTCTTACCATGGTGTCACAGACTGTCCCTTTAGATTCTCCAGTATATTTTGAGACTAGGGTGACCAGACAGCAAGTGTGAAAAATCAGGACAGGGGGTGGGGGCAATAGGAGCCTATATAAGAAAAAGACCCAAAAATCAGGACTGTCCCTATAAAATCGGGACATCTGGTCACCCTATTTGAGACCCAAACAAACTGGACTTAGTGATAAATGGTTGCTTGCACCAAAAATCACACAGTATTCAGATTGCATCAAATCCCATGGGATCAGTCCCTTACCTCATATCAATTGGTACCTTAGATCTTACACCAAAGACAACAGCTGTAACCAATCCTGTACTAAACTATCTAAAAGTTTATTAATGAGGAAAGAGAAATAAGAGTTATTTACAGGTTAAAACAAGCAAATATACACACAACTGAGTTACCATCTAAATCCTAAGTGTGATAGAGCTGCAGAGATTTGTCAATTCAAAGTGTTTTTCAGGGTGGCCCCATGAGATAACTCCCGGGGATCGATGACTTCAGTTTGGTTTCTTTGGCCCTGTGACAGTTCAAACAGCAAAGAGATGAAAAATCTCCATGTTAGCTATTTTAATTTCCTTCTTCCAGCATTCGAAGCAATGGGAGGAGGCCTTTTCCACATTCTTCTCCATGGGTGGATGGGGGGATTAACAAAGCTTTTGTCTTATAATGGCCCACTTAAATTTTGATAGTCCTCCTGAATGGGCAGTGAAGGAGGGTGGGGTGGACACAATTTGTGTGCCTAGGTTCACAAATTCAGAGCAAACATTTTCACAGTTATAAAGCAAAGCTTTCATATTTTCTTATAGCATGGAATACAGACATTACAAATGAGATTGATGCATTCAGCAATTTACATGCATTCCATTGAGTCTAAACACTACATACATTCTTATAAGACTAATACCTATTTTGAGCAAAACTAAGGCCTTGACTACACTTGCAGATGTACAGCGCTGTGAGTTAAACCCGTCTTCGTACAGCTGAGTAGGGAAAGCGCTGCAGCCTGTCCACACTGGCAGCTGCCAGCGCAGTAAGGTGGCTACATTTGAGGCATTTGCAGCTGTATTGGGAGCGGTGCATTATGGGCATTCAAGTGGCTGCAACATGCTTTTCAAATGGGGGGGGTGAGGGGGACTTTGACAGGGAGCGTTTTGGGAGAGAGAATGGGTTTTTGGAATCTCCACAGAGTGTCAGCTCATTATTTCCACACCTCCACATCCCCTGCCTCTCTCTCAATCACTGAAAGCAAACAGCAGGGGCTTTGTTTGTTTTTAAAGAGCAGATAAAAGAGAACAAGGGGAAACGGAGCCTTCCCCCCCCCCCCGCCATCTCTGTCCAAGGCAACTTTGCTGCCGGCATTCCTAACGGAGCCCCCCCCCCCCTTCCCCCCCACCTGCAAACAGTAGCTGTGTTTGGTTTTTTGTAAAGCACCTCAACAACGGAGCTCTGAACTCCAACCCGGAAGTGCCGTTTCAAAACAAAGGGAGCTTCCGGAGGTCAGTAACTGCGGAGTTCCTTGGCTACACTGAAAGACCAGCGTTCCACCCACTTCGCAACAGTTGCTATTTCTCTCGGGGAGGTGGAGTACATGCAGTGCTGTATCTGAGGAGATACACCGTTGCACGTGCCTTGCAAGTGTAGCCAGTTAGTGAGTTACAGCGCTGCAGGCAGTTTTATTGCGCTGTAACTCGTAAGTGTAGCCAAGGACTAACATACAAGTGAATTGGTCTGGTGTCCAGCTATGAGTTTGTCAGTTGTTAGCTAATGCTTGCAGTCTTGGAAAGAGCTGTCACCTGGTCTTCCAGAGTCACATCCTGCTTATAGCCTGGTCCCTCTGTCTCTGTGCGTCTCAGACAGTCAACCTTTTTACTGACATGTCCTAATCAGGGTCTCTCCCCACCTCTGCTGCTGGTAGACCAGGTGCCAGCTCATGCCAAGGACCCCATGCCTCAGCTGAATACTGACAAGTACATAAAGCTGAAATCAGTCTGGCTCAACTGTGTGTTGGCATTGCTAAAATAGCAATTAGAATTGTAAGAATGTCTAGTGTTTAGACTTTATTGAAAGCATGTGAGTTGTTGCATGCATTAATCTCACTTGTAAGATCTGTATCCCATATTGTAAAGTAATATTTGAGCATTCGCATTCTAAGCCTCTGTAACTGTGTAAATCACCAGACAGGAGAGAGACATTAACTAGCGAGAAATGCTAGTCTCCAAGAGAAGGTGTTATGTCCTGCCCAACATGGAAGGCTCATCTACAGCAGGCGGACTAGAGTGAAACATTAAAGAGGGCAAAAGATTTTGTTCTTTACTCTCCTCCACCTCAAGATAAGTCTTGCAAGTGGATTGCTCCCATTAGTTGAATTTGCAATTCAAAGCAGAAGTGGGGAAGGGAATAAAACCCCTAACAAGGAGGAACAGTATCTTAATGCTGCTTGGGCTCTCAGACTCAAGGATTACTAGGCATAAACAAAAATTCCCCAGAGTTTAGCCTGGGTTAGGCCGAAGGACATATAGAGCTTGCTTATTACAGAAGCTTCTATTACTTTTTGAAACTTAGGGTTGGAACCTATTTGTGTGTGTATATATGTTTACCTTCTTTAACTAACTTATTTCTTTTTCCTATATAATAAATCTTTACATCATTTATTCTAGGATTGGCTACAAGAATTCTCTTTGGTGACATCTAAAGTGCAATTGATCTGAGGTAAGTGACTGCACCTTTGGGATTGGGAGTAACCTGAATATTGTTGTGATCCTTGGTGTAAGGGACCATTTATCATAAAACAGGCCCTTGGGTACCTAGCTTCAGAGAAGTGAAATTAACAATCTATCCAGGATAGAATGTGGTACCTGGGTGGCAAGGCAGATCAGATTATCCAAGGTGACCATCTGTGACTCCATGGTTAGAGTGTTATAATGAGCAGTTTACACTTGATAATTGTTGGTGAAATATAAGTATAGAACTTACAGTTAATTTGGGGTTTGTGCCCTGGTTCTTAACGGTCTGCCCTGAAATACTCACCCTCTTGACCCACTGCAGGATAGTTTGCTTCCACCTTCCTCAAAAATCCTCATTTCTAAGGTGTTTTAGATCTTTTCCCTCCTTTCATCCCAGACTTAACTTTGGGGAAGGTACCACATTCTATCCTGGATTCACTGTTAACTTCACCTCTTTGAAGCTAGATACCTGAGGGAGTCTGCTACAGACCACCAGACCAGGCGGATGAGGTGGACGAGGCTTTCTTCCAGCAACTAACAGAAGTTACTAGATCACAGGCCCTGGTTCTCATGGGTGACTTTAATCACCCCGACATCTGCTGGGAGAGCAATACAGCGGTCCACAGACAATCCAGGAAGTTTTTGGAAAGTGTAGGAGACAATTTCCTGGTGCAAGTGCTGGAGGAACCAACTAGGGGAAAAGCTCTTCTTGACCTGCTGCTCACAAACAGGGAAGAAATAGTAGAGGAAGCAATAGTGGATGGGAACCTGGGAGGCAGTGACCATGAGATGGTCGAGTTCAGGATCCTGACACAAGGAAGAAAGGAGAACAGTAGAATACAGAGCCTGGACTTCAGAAAAGCAGACTTTGACTCCCTCAGGGAACTGATGGGCAAGGTCCCCTGGGAGAATAACATGAGGGGGAAAGGAGTCGAGGAAAGCTGGCTGTATTTTAAAGAAACCTTATTGAGGTTGCAGGAACAAACCATCCCGATGTGTAGAAAGAAAAGTAAATATGGCAGGCGACCAGCTTGGCTTAACAGTGAAATCAATGCTCGTCTTAAACACAAAAAAGCAGCTTACAAGAAGTGGAAGATTGGACAAATGACCAGGGAGGAGTATAAAAATATTGTTCAGGCATGCAGGAGTGAAATTAGGAAGGCCAAATCACACTTGGAGTTGCAGCTAGCTGGAGATGTTAGGAGTAACAAGAAGGGTTTCTTCAGGTATGTTAGCAACAAGAAGAAAGTCAAGGAACGTGTGGGCCCCTTGCTGAATGAGGGAGGGAACCTTGTGACAGAGGATGCGGAGAAAGCTAGTGTACTCAATGCTTTTTTTGCCTCTGTCTTCACAGACAAGGGCAGCTCCCAGATGGCTGCACTCCGCAGCACGGTATGGGGAGGAGGTGACCAGCCCTCTGTGGAGAAAGAAGTAGTTCGGGACTATTTAGAAAAGCTGGACGAACACAAGTCCATGGGGCCGGATGCACTGCATCCGAGGGTACTAAAGGAGTTGGCCGATGTGATTACAGAGCCATTGGCCATTATCTTTGACAAATCATGGCAATCGGGGGAGGTCCCGGATGACTGGAAAAAAGCTAATGTAGTGCCCATCTTTAAAAAAGGGAAGAAGGAAGATCCGGGGAACTACAGGCCAGTCAGTCTCACCTCAATCCCTGGAAAAATCATGGAACAGGTCCTCAAGGAATCAATTTTGAACCACTTAAAGGAGGGGAAAGTGATCAGGAACAGTCAGCATGGATTCACCAAGGGCAAGTCATGCCTGACTAACCTAATTGCCTTCTATGATGAGATAACTGGCTCTGTGGATGAGGGGAAAGCAGTGGATGTGCTATTTCTTGACTTTAGCAAAGCTTTTGATACAGTCTCGCACAGCGTTCTTGCCAGCAAGTTAAAGAAGTATGGGCTGGATGAATGGACGGTAAGGTGGATAGAAAACTGGCTGGATGGTCGTGCTCAACGGGTAGTGATCAATGGCTCCATGTCTAGTTGGCAGCCGGTATCAAGTGGAGTGCCCCAAGGGTCGGTGCTGGGGCCGGTTTTGTTCAATATCTTCATCAACGACCTGGAGGATGGTGTGGACTGCACCCTTAGCAAGTTTGCAGATGACACTAAACTGGGAGGAGTGGTTGATACGCTGGAGGGTAGGGATAGGATACAGAGGGACCTAGACAAATTAGAGGATTGGGCCAAAAGAAATCTGATGAGGTTCAACAAGGACAAGTGCAGAGTCCTGCACTTAGGACGGAAGAATCCCATGCACTGCTACAGACTAGGGACCGAATGGCTGGGCAGCAGTTCTGCAGAAAAGGACCTAGGGGTTACAGTGGACGAAAAGCTGAATATGAGTCAACAGTGTGCCCTTGTTGCCAAGAAGGCTAACGGCATTTTGGGCTGTATAAGTAGGGGCATTTCCAGCAGATCGAGGGACGTGATTATTCCCCTCTATTCGGCACTGGTGAGGCCTCATTTGGAGTACTGTGTCCAGTTTTGGGCCCCACACTACAAGAAGGATGTGGATAAATTGGAAAGAGTCCAACGGAGGGCAACAAAAATGATTAGGGGGCTGGAGCACATGACTTATGAGGAGAGGCTGAGGGAACTGAGATTGTTTAGCCTGCAGAAGAGAAGAGTGAGGGGGGATTTGATAGCTGCTTTCAACTACCTAAAAGGGGGTTCCAAAGAGGATGGATCTAGACTGTTCTCAGTGGTAGAAGATGACAGAACAAGGAGTAATGGTCTCAAGTTGCAGAGGGGGAGGTTTAGGTTGGATATTAGGAAAAACTTTTTCACTAGTAGGGTGGTGAAGCACTGGAATGGGTTACCTAGGGAGGTGGTGGAATCTCCTTCCTTAGAGGTTTTTAAGGTCAGGCTTGACAAAGCCCTGGCTGGGATGATCTAGTTGGGGTTGGTCCTGCTTTGAGCAGGGGGTTGGACTAGATGACCTCCTGAGGTCCCTTCCAACCCTGAGATTCTATGATTCTATGATTCTATGAGGGTGTGTCTTATCTGTGTTATTGTTTTATCTTTTCTGGATTCCTTAAGAACCCCCCTTTGCAGTCTCCTTTGAGTTAACACTATGCATTCAGGGAGCAATATTACACTGAACAAGGAAACTGAATCACACTTAATATTCTTAAAAAATAATAGATATTTTCCCAGTTGATCTCACCCAGTCCAGATTCAAATACTGTAGCTCCTTTTTTCAAAGGCATCTAGTCCTCTTAACTCCACCCACTCCCTTTCTTGACCTTAGCTGGACTCAGGTGAAGGGGTGAGATGTTTGAGTTTTCAAGTGGGATTTCTGGGGAAAGGCTTTGAAAACTTCCTTCGGTGAAAATGAAATAATCTGACAGGAAGATGAGGTAGAATGGTTGGCAGAGGAGACTGTGGGAGGAATCAAGGGCTCCTTAAATTATGAGTCTTTTCTACTCATTAGCAATCACAGTTGAAGAAGGGTTGGCTGATTTGGTATTACAGGACAGAGAACTCTACTATTCCATCTCAGATGTGTTAAAGAGAGTATTTTCCCCTTCAAGTTTTTAACCTGGATTCTTATCCTTGCTGCCAGGGTCTTTGAGATGGAATAGGTTGAGTCAGCATCCATTCAGATATGGATTAACAGGAAAGTCAGACCCTTTTACAGTATTGTGGGTCCTAGGAATATGCAGGATCTACTTGATCACTTTACCTTCTTGCAGCCACCATTCCAAACTGATGTGGAATTTTCTGATTCCAATATTTTCTTTCTTTTTCTCTCTCACCTCTCTCTCTGTTTCACACACTCACTCTTAGAACAGCACCTTCTATCTGAGCCCGGGAACACTCTCCATATATACATCAGGTCCATTTTTATCTTCTTTTGGTATGGGAATATGTGATGGGGTGTTTACCCCGCACAGGCCCTGAATCAACTAATGTGGGTTTGAATGGCCAATTAAAATGCCAGGCTACACATGGAAGGGGAGCAAGGCTTAACTGATCAAGAAACCCAGCTGGGCAGGAGCAGGATGATTAATATAAAGAGAGGAAGTTTGTAATAGAAAGGGGCTCAGGGGGAGAACCTCTAGTTACTCTCTGGGAATAGAGAGTGTGTAAGAAGGAAGCCTGGAAGACAAAGAAGCCCTGGGATCCTAGTCTAACAAGTAGCTAGGAGACACAAAGCAGACACTGAAAGTGGAACAGGCTCCAGTAGTAAGCCCTGATAAAAATGAAAGCTCTAGACTTCCAGAGAGGGGGGGGGAACCACTGAGAGGTGTTCAATTAAGGAACAGAGCAAGGGGAACTTAAGAAGCCTACAAGGACAAGACTGAGGATGGTGGAAGTTAATTAAGGTTATGCTTTTAGTGTGGCATTTTGTTAGAGGATTCCAGAAAAGGGCCCTGAGAGTCCGTACCCTGAAAGAAGGGTTAGCCTAGAGAGGTATGGGAAGAGCAGGCCTGAGGAAGGCTGGGCAGGAAGAAACCCAGGGAGGCAGTAGCAAGGAGTTGTGAGGAGCAGCCCTGGGATGCTATTTATATGCTATGCCAAGTATAAGATCCCTGGGCTGCAGTGTGGTGTAATGGGAGGGCCTGGGTTATCCTACCAGCCATTGGATAAGGTGGTGTAAAGCCCCCCTGTTGCAAGGGGATAAGGACAAAGAAAGCCCTGGGGCAAGGCAATGCAAGGACCATAAAGCTCAGAATTGGGGCCAGAGACCTGATATAAGGACCCTGGACTCTTATTTGTGGCACTCTGTTATACTGGAGAAGGTAGACTTAAACTGTGACCTGGCTGGAGAGCGGAGGAAGAGGGCACAGGAAGAGACAGGCTATTAGAATGACTAGAGTGGCTGTAAGCAGGATGTGCCAGATATGGAGAGAACCACTACACCATGCCTGGCCACAAGGAGATGCTCCTGTGGTGAGTTAATTCCTCTGTGGAATATCTTTCTTGAGAGACATTTAGACTGGGACTGCTGAAATTTTCAATGTTCTGAAGAGTTATATAAACATGCTAACTTTTTTACATTAGTCTTAGACTTAATGGATTCGTTCTTGTGAACTTCTTCATTGCCCAGTATTGCAAACTGGGCAAAACAATGGGAAGACAAGAAGAGAGATGTGAGAATCTGTTAAAATGGAGAAAGCAAACTCTGGAGAAGAAACATAAGTGGAAAGAGGGATAAAATGAAAAAAGGGAGATGGGAGGAGACTGATATCTGACTGTAAAATGGGAAAGTAGATATTAAGGAAAATATCCACCCTTTAACATTTCTGATCTGTATTTAATTCATTACACTCACTATGTGTTATAGTATTTCCCAACCAGATGCCCAGCAAGCCTGGGGAAAGGGACTAAATTAATGAATTCCCTATCTCACAGGGATGATAAATACATTAAAGATTGTGAGCAGCTTAAATGCTGAGTGAGGGGACTATCAAAGTACCTAAATAAATAGACAGATATTTGGAGACTTGAGTCATCCTACTTTGTGCTGTTGCTCCTGGGCATGTTCTATGCTGGTTGGTAACTTTTCTCCTTCAGTTGGGAGTAAGGAGGATGTTTTTATACATTTCTTTTTGAGAGGCCAAACTAAAACCAAATGGGCATAGTGAAGATGCCATTTTTCCACCAGTCAGCTGCTTTGAGCAAGGTGGGTGGTTTCTCCAGTCACCAAGACTGCTGCTTACGGTGCTAGAAAGGTGCCTGAAAAAGCATCCTGGATGGATCTACTTCAATTTATACAAAGTCTACAATTCTAGACAGTGAGAACAAAATAACTTTTTCACAGTATCTGTCACTTTGTACACTAGCTACTGGATATTTGATTGTCTCTATGCTGTGGCTACCATAGTGAAATTAGTGTTATCATAGCTGCTATATTCTATCAGGCTTGTCTTTCAGACCTCATCTTCCATTCAGAAACAGACTGGTTTATATGCCTTTCTTCACCATCATGGTTTGTGCACTACTGTTGATCAGTGGTTTCTACCTCTGTCCCGGGAAGGAGGAACAATATGTGTAGGGTGACCAGATGTCCCGTTTTTATAGGGACAGTCCTGTTTCTTGGGACTTTTTCTTATATAGGCGCCTATTACTCCCCACCCCCTGTCCCGTTTTTTCACAGTTGCTATCTGGTCACCCTAAATATGTGTGTAGTTTGCAGGTGTAACTCACTGGCCAGTGTATGTCACATGATCCTCCCCTCCCCTCTGCACCTGATCAAAAGAGAGTGAGAGTCTGCTACATCCCTAGTTAGTATCTGGCTCTTTAGCTCAAGCAGTAAAGGCTTTTTGTTGTGGGAGCCCCTAGTTCAGTGGTGGGCAACCTGCAGCCTGCGGGTCGCATGCGGCTCATCAAGGTAATCTGATTGCAGACCACAAGACATTTTGCTGACATTGACCGTCCACAGGCATGTCCCCCACAGCTCCCAGTGGCCTGGAATGGTGAATCGCGGCCACTAGGAGCTGTGGGGGGTCATGCCTGCGGACAATCAACATCAACAAAATGTCTTATGGCCTGCAATCAGATTACCCTGATGGGCTGCAGGTTGCCCACCACTGCCCTAGTTCAATCCCTGGTATTGGCTAAAATGGTGGCCATCATACAGGCATGCTAGAAGAAAGGGGATGGGGTAGTAAAGGAGTTGAAGGGGGAAACATCAAAAAAAGAGTAATTTTCTTCTGTAATTTATAAATTGGCAAATTGTTGCATCGATATTAGTGGGTGGTAAATTAGATTGCAGAATGGCTTCTCTTCATGCACTCAACAGGACTACAGAAGTTCTAGGCCTAACTCCCCTCCCATTTCCCTTCCACAGCATTGTATTCATCTTCTCACTGCTCTGGTTGGGCAGCAGGACCATGGCATCTTCTTCCCTTCACTACTGATTGAGAGTAGGGAAAAGCAGCACTGGGCACAACCCCTTTTTGTTCCCCCACTACACCGCAGTGTCCCTGTTAAGACCTTTGAATGTTTTAAGTATCTTAAATTGCCATAGTAGCTTAAAACATCTTCTGTATCTTAAGCCACTTGAAGGTTTTAAAGCAGTTTAAGTTTTTTAAGGTGTCTGAGGTCTGTAGGACAGTTTAAGCTGCTTAAGGAGTCTAAGACCCTCTAAACCTTTAAAGCAGTTTAATCTTTTTAGGATTTTCTTAATCTCTGGTATATCAGATTGTGTGTGGTTGTGGCATGAGTGTAAATACAGGACTCCATGTGGGGACGTACTCCCACATCTTTAATGCAAAGAGGGATGCTTTAGTTCAGCCAAGTCACCAAGGAATCCACTCGCAGGGCTCTTCTCCTCCTCCGTTGATGTGCCTTGTGATACTGTTGCTTAGAGTAGGAAAACTCTTCCCCTCAAGTAATTCTCTTCTTCTGCCTTTTATTTGGGTGAGACTCCAAGCTGAAAAGGCAGTTGGGTTCCCATGTCATCAGACTCCTGGTACTCTGGAGCCCAGACACCAGCTCCGCATTCAGAAAACACCATCATGTTGTACTCTCCAGTTGGTGGTTGGTGGTTGGTTGTGGTTTTGTTGTGGCGTTTTTTGCCACAGTGTAAATAATAAAGCAAGAAAGAACACTTGCTGCCTGATTGGCAAGCCATGTTTCCACTCCATTTATCTTGTTCAGCTATGCAGCATGCACTTTGAAACCCATCTCTGTCACAGGCACCTATCTGAGTCAAATTGTGAACTCTGTCTTGTTCTATGTGTGGAAATATTGGACATTGACTGTGCCTAAGTCTGGAAGTGACCAAAGACAACCACTGAACTGCATTCCAGACAACTTCCCTGCCTAGGAAGGGTGTTTGACACCACATTGAAGGACTAACACTAAGCCATGGCTGTAATCTGGGGCCAGTGACTTTGTGTTTCAATTATGGCCCACTCTCAGGGAACAATGGGTTTTCTACACTGGGGCCTGCAGAGAAGGAAGCAGCAAACATGACTGGCAGGGTCTGTAGCTTTTTTTATCTGAAAGCTGGGCGGGGGGGAGGGGAGGGCGCTGTTTTAGAGCAGAGTTCTGCTTTGTGCAGGAGGCCAATCATCACCACTTGTAGCAAGGATGTACAGGAGAGAGAAGGAAGGAGTGACTGCGCAGCCTGGAATGCTGACAAACCTAGCACTCATGGAAGGGGCGAGATTAGACTAGGAGAAGGTACGTCTCAGGACTTCTCTTTCCAAAAACTTGTAACTCTCAAATGCTTTTAGAGTAAAGTCACTGTGGTTGAATTCCTTTGTGAAGCCTGTATTCCTCACTTTCCTGCCATGACATCCCCAAAGGGATTACACTAGAAGTCCAGAGTGCCCATAGCCTAGGCAAGACTCTGGAGAAGCATGTGTGGGTGACTGGGGGCTTGGGAGACCTCAGACCCTGATTTAGGGGCCTACGGCATCTGAATGGCACTCCACATTCCAAGGAAGGACATTAGATTTGGTATGAACCTCAGAGTGTGCCCTAGAGTCCAGAGCGGGAAGCAGTGACTTGACTCTTTCCCAGCTCTACTGACTTAAAAGCATGTAGAACCCAGCAATTGGCTGGGTCCCCTCACAACAAACTGGTGACCATACAATGTGGCACAGAGCCAGGTTGTAACACAATCATTTAAAAGGTTTGGGGGGAAGACTTACCCCAACTTTCTGCTCAATTAAGTTTTCACACTGCATTTAAAAACTTTCATCCAGACCAACCCCTGGTTGATTACATTATTTCCTTATTGACCAATTCCAGTGGGGAATCTCGTTTGTACTTGCAAAGCAAGTAAAGGCCTGATCACTTCCCCTGGAGCGGGGGAAAACCCCATGGGAGGGACCCTAAGAGGAGGATAGCTGTGATGGGTTTCCCCTAGGTCATTCAGTAATTGGCCAATGTGAATTGCTATAAAGATCTGCAGTAAGCCTTGTGTGACACTGAGCCAGAAAGGTTAAGCAACTAGTAGGCTAAATGACCCAAATTCAACCTTCAAAAACTTATTAGAAAAGTATATAAATGGTAATTAGGACCATTCCTTATAAATAGCTAACCAAGCCATGTTAGATAAATTAGAGCTTTGAAATCCAAACCTGTATTGTTAGAAAATTAGAGGTAAATAGTAATTGTATTTGTATGTGTTACCTATATCTTGTTAGATGTTAACCAGATAACCAGATTAGTTTGTGGATGGTAATTCCATTTCATGTCTTAATTACATTATATTATGCTTGCAGATGATTCGGTTAACCTTAAGATCAAAGATGTACGATATTTCAGGAAATAATACCTATAATGTCTTCTGTTTAAATTCTGTGCCATAACAAAATGCCTTGATAGTTTGAATGGATAATTGCCTTATATTAATTAATACTACTAGTTTACCTTTGCATACATAGGGAAAATATTTTTACTTCAAAGCAATGCTGTTCATTACCAATTCTTCATTAAAGGAATGCCCACTGTGTTATGATGTCAAGAGGTTATAGTAGCCTGGCAGAGATCTATAAAAGAACTCTAGGACCTGATCTTGGTCATCTCAAGCATGCTCGAACCTTATCAGGGGAGCTTTTGAGTCATAAAACTGAGGTCTCCAGGTACCCTGGACTGACCATGCAAGTTCTTAAGGAAGGATTTGAACAAATGCTTATTGGATTATAACCTATGGAACTGATTCTGAAAGAACTTTTTTGCAGCTCCATAGAAATGGTGAACTGCTATGAAACTGACCTAAGATCTTTATTCATATCTGCATGTATAATCTTTTACAAAAGAAACAAGTATTGTGATTAATAAATCTTAGTTTAGTTAATAAGAATTGGCTGTAAGTGTGTATTTGGTGGTAATGTGTCCGATCCCTTAGGATTGGTAGAACTTTATATATGGTGAAGATTTTAAATAATCCTCAACTTATTTGATTTGGCTGTCTGGGTAGAAGCCCAAGCCTGGGTTGCTTTAAGAGAACTGTATTTTTGGCTTCTGAGTAACCAGTACGGTGTTGTAGAAGCTGTTTTATTGCTGGCTTGGTGAATCTAATTATAGAATAACCACCAGTTTTGGGAAATTGTCTGCTCCATCAGTGTGGCCCCCTCCGTTGACCATGGTCTTACCAGGATTATCCTTGTGGAGTCCCTGTGTATCTGTACCAGTGTGAAGGCTCCACACACTCATTCTCTGGTGCTGCAGTGCTGTTCCAATCAAGTCAAGTCTCCAAGGCTTTGTTAATTTGTGGCTGTCCCAGAGATGCCATCCACTACCACCACCTACAAGAGGGAAAGGCTGCTTGTTTATTAACTTTAATGGACCCTCACTAATTAAGGCTCTTGCCTTTTGTTGGATTTCCCATATGTCTATCAGCTCCTTTTTCATGTGTGACTCTCTAGCTCCATAGATCACTCTCCCTGGGGATCAGGAAAGTAAGAAGATGTTATATAGGCATCTTTTAAATGGGTATGGGATGATCCATGCATGGAAGATCCCACCTGCCCAAGGATCTAGACAGCGCTAACTGGTCTTACTTTCCAACTAGTTACAATGATGACGAAACTCATTCAGGTAATTCTCATCTGCAGTAACAGCTTCTATTTGGAGGGATAGAAGGGAGAGAAAAAAACTAAAAATCTACTAAATATGTCAGGAAGGCAACATGAATAGCATTTCTGAAGAGTATTTGGAAGAAGTGAATGCTGAATGCCTTATCAGTGATGGCACAGACAAAGGTTTTCTGGATGTGCCATACATCAAACATTGATTCCACAGCAACTAATTTAAGTGAAAAATTGTCTCTCTCAGCAAATGCTCTAGCACAACATCAAAGCTCTCTTTTAAAGATTGGAAGGCTTTAAACTGCCCAGGCAAGTTGTCTTTATTTAATAGCATTTTCAGCCTTGTATAACCAACTTCCAAACAGCAGGGAACACCACTGAATCCAGTGTGACTCTTTCATGAATGTCCAACTACATAAGTTAATTTTAAATACATTAGTACTGCAATTAATATTTTATGTACACCATGGACCAGACTTCCCTGGAGTCAATGAGACTTATCCACTGACTTCAGTGGGCTTTGGCTATAACCCTGCATCTGTGACTTTAGATTTGAATATAGAAAACATACTGTGATTGTTTTAAACGTTAGTATTCAGTTTTCTGAGATACCAAAATTTCTGAATATGATGTGGGTAAATGATACCTTTCAAATGGTGGCCACTAAAGAAACACAATCCTGTCAAAAATAGAGGCTCAGTTCGGTCAAAATGTTCTAATTTATTAATATAAGACTCACATGGAAATCATGGGCCAACTGGAGCCTTGATGTAAAAAGAGCAAGAATTGTAACATTCTTAAATATATAAGAACTCAAAAGTCATGATGATGGTGACAGATACAGGAAAACCTAAGAGAGAATATTTGATGCATTCTCTAATTCTTTTTACATCAAAAATTTTAAACAACATTGAACTTATATATATTATCTAGATATTTTTAACCATTTAGGTTTTCTCTTCACAAGGCTCTCTGAATTTTGAGCTTTTATCAGGGTTTGATTACACAGCAATTGCAGCTGTTGCTTGGTACAATGTTTCTTTTTGTTCCCTGATTGGCTGAGCTTAGCCCATGTGGTCAGTAGATATCATATTGACTACTTGAGAAGGAGTAGCTGTATCTGAATGCTACTGTGGAGCTTGGAGGAGCGGAAAGGAATAAAAACTTTGGCCTAATTTTCAGAGCTGCTAAATACCAGTAGCTCCCATTGACTCTTACTGGCATTATGGCTGCTTAGCACTTATCTTATTTTTTCCAGACTTGGATTCCCCAATGTCACAACATAACACCAGAATGCCCTCTTCTCAATACTTCATTATAAATGTTGGGCTGAGTTTTAGAGACATATTATTTAACTAAGGTTCTGTCTTATTTAATTTCCCTTGTGTCAAGGCTCTGGCATGTGGCTTTGGGAAACGCTGTCCTCCTGCTGTACCTCGCAGCTTGCATGCCAACAAAACTAAAATATGCCAAGTGCATTATTGCATTTCTGTATCTTTGTCATCACACCAGAGTTACTGAATCCATGCAATTTCCTATGTAATCCTAGAGGCTGAACCTTCAATTAGAGCTGCTAGCATGGACCCTCTTATCTATTCAGCGTCCCATGATGCAGAGGACCATGTCAGCAAATCTAACTGTAGGACGGATGCCTGCTGTAATGGAATGATAAACTGTATTAGGCCAGGTCTACACTAGGACTTTATGTCAAATTTAGCAGCGTTAACTCGATTTAATCCCTCACCCGTCCACATTAGGAAGCAGTTTATTTTGACATTAAGGGCTCTTTGAATCGATTTCTGTACTCCACCCTGACGAGGGGAGTAGCGCCAAATTCGAAATGGCCATGTCGAAAGCGAGGTACTGTGGACGGAATTCGACGCTAATAGCTCCGGGAGCTATCCCACAGTGCACCACTCAGTGGACGCTCAGGGCAGTAATCTGTACTCGAATGCTCTGACCTGCCACTCAGAGAAATCCCCGGGAAAATTTGAATCCCTTTTCCTGTCTGGCCATTTTGAATCCCATTTCCTCTTTGGACATCATGGCGAGCTCAGCAGCACTGGCAACGATGCAGAGCTCTACAGCAGTGCTTTCAATGCCATCGCAGAATAGAAAGAGGGCTCCAGCATGGAGTGATCGGGAAGTTTTGGATCTGATCGCTGTGTGGGGAGATGAATCAATCCTAGCCGAGCTCCATTCCAAAAGACGGAATTCAAAGATTTACGAAAAAATTTCCAAGGCTATGACGGAGAGAGGATACACCTGGGATGCTACGCAGTGCCTCGTGAAAATCAAGGAGCTGCGGCAGGCGTACCAGAAGACCAAGGAGTCCAACGGACGCTCCGGGTCGCAGCTACACACTTGCCGATTTTACGAGGCACTGCATGCCATGCTCGGTGGTGCTGCAACAACTACCCTACCACTGTCCGTAGACTCCGACGACGGGGTCCATTCTACGGCCACGTCGGAGGATGTTTTCGCGGACGGCGAAGAAGAGGAAGGAGGGGAGGAGGACGAGGCACTAGAAAGCGGTCTCACTCGTCATGTCCCCGACAGCCAGGAACTATTCCTCACCCTGACTGAGCCGCCCTACGAACAATCGCAAGGCAGCATTCCTGACCATGAATCAGGCGAAGGATCATCAGGTCAGTGTGTTAGACATTTATTTGCAATACAATAGGTATGGTGTGTTAGCACTGTGTTACTGTGGCTTAATTGGCCTTATGCGCTTCACCTTGGAGTCGCTTTCCCGTGCAACTATTCGAAAAGTCTGTCAATATGTATGGGGATAGAGTAGTAATCTACAGTGAGTGAGAGATGGGAGTAGAGCACTGCTGTGAAGCAATCTCTCAGCAGTCCTAACTCATCACCTTAACTCATGGTCTTCAGAGAGGTGATTTTCACTGTACGGCAAGGCTTCTGGGATCCGTATACCGGGACCCCAGACACTCAGCCTTAAGGCATACTATTTGACCTTGTAGTACGTTTACATGTGATAGGCACTGTGTTTGGTCCTATTCACGGTGAGAGAGTATGCTCATTATTCTGCAAAAAGTATCTTTCTGAGGAATTCACTCCCTTTCCCTCATCCTGCAGGTGCGAGTGTCTCCCGCCCTACCCGTGCTTCTCCCTCCCACGGGCTACTTCAGATAAGGCGGCGCAAAAAGAGAACCCGGGATGACATGTTCTCTGAATTAATGATGTTGTCACAGAGGGAGGCAGCACAGCGGAGAGAGGACGTTGCACGGTACGAGCGAGCAGCCATGGAACGGGAGCAGAGTGCTGAAGCGCGTGAGGACAGGTGGCGGCAGGAGGATCAGCAGGCGACCCAAGCAATGCTGGGACTAATGAGGGAGAAAACCGACACGCTCCGGCGCCTGGTTGATGTTCTTCAGGACAGGACACAGGAGGAAAGAGCACCTCTATATGTTCTTTCCAGCCGCCCTCCCCCGCCACAAAGTCCAGTGGTTCACTCTCCAAAAGTCACTAGGACAAGGGGAGGCAGGGTGCGTGGAAATATTTACTCCACCCCTGCAGACTGCTCCAGTAGCAGAAGCCTGTTAGTGCCAAAACCTTAGAATTTTCCTTCTCCTCCCTCCAGCCGCACCCCTCAACACCTCCCTTCCCAGGTTCCATGTTAACTTAATGTTCAGTTTAATAAAACTGTTTTTTTGGTTCTCTGATTTTTCCCAGAGTGTTTTAAACGGGTCCGATTGTTTCTCTGGTTATTGGTTCACGGGGTTTGTAAGTGCAGAGGACAGAGGCACAACCGAGGGTGCAGACAGGGTAACAGATGCAGTGACAGGCACAGTAAAAATTGCATGCAGTAAGCACACCTTTCATTCTGTGTGTAGGTTTCAAGGTTCTCTACGTGGGGTTGGTGGTTGGGTGGTTCGCTGTCTGCTGTGGGAGGGTGGCCGCTGATCTTTAGGGGCTGACAATAGCCTTCCGGATAGATCAATGAACCGGGGGATCAGTAGCCGATATTCACAACGACAAAGTCACAGAGACCACACCACACACACATGCGCGTAGGAGAGGTTAATGGTCCCTTTAAAGAAGAAGTCCAGCACTTAGGGCTGCTCTGTGGGCAGGATCATGTCATTCCCCTTTGAAGGGTACTTTCCCACACTCCACCCGCTCCCCAACCGCGGTATGCGTACACGGTTAAAACCGTAACCGACAAACCAGTTCAGGAGACGGTCCAAATAAAAATACAATTCCTTTACTGTGCCTTTAAAGTGTTGATCGAAGGAGGGGGAAGGGGGTTGGAAATGGGAGAGGATGGGCAACGGAACCTGTGTAAAGACACAGGGGAACGTTCAGTATCTGTTTACGGAAGTGTAACAGTCACTGGCTACCCTGCTCTGTTTGGAAGCGAGCTTTCAATGCTTCCCGGATGCGCAGCGCGTCCCGCTGTGATCTTCTAATCGCCCTGGTGTCTGGCTGAGCGTAATCTGCTGCCAGGCGATTTGCCTCAACCTCCCAGCCCACCATAAACGTCTCCCCCTTGATCTCACAGAGATTGTGGAGAACACAGCACGCTGCAATCACAATGGAGATATTTGTTTGGCTGAGATCGGAGCGAGTAAGTAAGCTTCTCCAACGACCTTTCAGATGGCCAAAGGCACACTCCACCACCATTCTACACTTGCTCAGGCGGTAATTGAAGAGCTCCTTTTCAGTGTCCAGGGCTCCCGTGTATGGCTTCATGAGCCATAGCATTAGCGGGTAGGCAGGGTCCCCTAGGATCACTGTTGGCATCTCCACATCCCCAACAGTGATTTTGCAGTCCGGAAAATAAACCCCCTGTTGCAGACGTCTAAACAGACCAGAGTTTTTGAAAACACGAGCATCATGAACCTTGCCTGGCCACCCAACATTGATGTTCGTAAAACGTCCTTTGTGGTCCACTAATGCTTGCAGTACCATCGAAAAATAGCCCTTTCAGTTAATGTACTGGCTGCCCTGGTGCTCCGGTCCCAGGATAGGGATGTGTGTCCCATCTATGGCCCCACCGCAGTTTGGGAATCCCATCGCGGCGAAGCCATCTATGATCGCCTGCACGTCTCCAAGGGTCACTACTTTGGGGAGCAGCAGGTCAACAATAGCATGGGCTACCTGCATCACAGCAACCCCCACGGTAGACTTGCCCACTCCAAATTGGTTCGCTACTGACCGGTACCTGTCAGGTGTTGCAAGCTTCCACAGGGCTATGGCCACTCGCTTCTGGATAGTCAGGGCTGCTCGCATCCGGGTGTCCTGGCGCTTCAGGGCAGGGGACAGCAACTCACAAAGTTCCATGAAAGTGCCCTTACGCATCCGAAAGTTTCGCAGCCACTGGGACTCATCCCAGACCTGCACCACTATGCGGTCCCACCAGTCAGTGCTTGTTTCCCTTGCCCAGAATCGCCGTTCCACAGGATCAACGTGACCCATTGCCACCATGATGTCTAGGGGCCGGGGTCCAGCGCTTTGCGAGAGGTCCATGCCCCTCTCAGAGTTCAAGTACTCCCGGAGCTTCCGTTGTCTCCTCTCCCGATTTCTCTGCATCTGAGTCTGGAAAAGGTGCGCTATAAGGCGCGAGGAGTTGGCAACGGACAGAACATCAGCGATAATCGCGGAGGGTTCCATGCTCTCTGTCCTGTGGCGTACGAGCTAACAGCCACAGGAAAAGGGCGCGAATTCATTACCCGCCGGCGCTTTCAAGTAGGGAAGGCGGAAGTGTGGGTCGAGTAACGAAATTTACGTATAACGACCCTTGACACAATTTCGGTCCCACAAGGCACTGGGGGCTTCACCCAGAATTCCAGTGGGCAGCGGGGACTGCGGGAACTGTGGGATAACTACCCACAGTGCACCGCTTGCAATGTCGACGCTTGCCCCCTTACTGTGGACTCGGAAATTCGAATTAAGATCCCTGATGTGGATTCGAACAATCGACCAGGCAATATCGGGTTGCCAAGTTCGGTTTCACAAAAATCGAACTAGTCTCGTAGTGTAGACATACCCTTATACTGTTCCACCACTAAGTGGCACTGTGCATAAAATACCCTATTTACACTAAAAGCAGCAATACCCAGCAGAGCATTAAAGGAATTTTAAGATGATTCCTACATCTGATGTGTGCAAGCAAGCTCTGCAGCCAGTCCATATCTGGTACAGAAGAACATGACACCCTCATTGTGATGGGAGTGTTCAGATCCTCATCTGACTCTTTTATAAATGGCTTTGATAAGAGGTTTGGGTATCCTTGTTTTTCTGCACTGTCAAGCAGTACTCCGCTTCATATAAAATACTATTTATCACTTTTGTAAATAGTTGAAGACTCAGGCTTAAATGTCACAGAAGGGTACCTACTATTGGACCAGTAAAATGCAACTTTAATTTCTCTGAGAAAATCATATAGGGAAAAAATGCAAATACCACTTCTACATCTTAAAAATGCAGAAGATATTAAATATTTTAACACTATTCTTATTGCTTCCATTCAGCTTGCAATGCCCATCATACTCTGCTGCTCCTATCCCTTCTTCCCTGAAGACCAGTGTTGCTCATTTTGTGGGGGAGTGAATGGGCTGCTTTCAAATCGGGGCACTGTGAGCTCTCACTTTACATAATTGACTTGGAGGCAGAGGGACAGCAGAGACTGTGAGATGCTGGAAACTGAAATAGGGTCTTCAGATGCACAGGTTGCAGAAAAATATGTGAGTGCTGGTCATGATGTGAAAGAAATCTGAAATGCCCTACTGTACACTTACTATCCAAACCACATTTATGGCTTTGCCAACAGTAACTGCATCTGTCATGTACAGTAGGGGCAGATTCATCCCTTCAATGGCATCATGGCTGTTTTAGAGACATCCAGAGGCAGCTTGTATATCCTCAGTAGCAGGGCTGATGCAGTAGCGTAGCCAGGGGGAGCAGGGGGAGCGACTGCTCCCCCATGAGCAGAAGCAGCGCCTTTTTTTAGCGCTTCTTGCGCTTCTTTTTAAGCGCCGCTTCTTGCACTCACCCGGCGGCGCTCTGGGTCTTCGGCAGCATTTTGGCGCTGGGTACCACCAAAGACCCGAAGTGAGCCGCCGAAGTGCTGCCGAAGACCCGGAGCGCCACTGGGTGAGTACAGGGGGAGGCGCCTTTTATAGCGCTGCTCCCCCTGCGCTCCGGAGCTGGCTGCGCTACTGGGCTGATGGAGTCTGTGTGTTCTAAGTTGGCTTCTTATGCAATGCAGTGTATGAATCACTGCAGAAGTACAGATTTCTTGGAGCATAAGAAGACTCTTCCCTCTCTGTCTGAGAGGGAGCAGAGCCTCTAGGAGAGGGGAAGGGGTCACCTGCAGAACTGGTTCAGTCACTCTGGTATAGGGCTTCTCATTCCAGGAGCATACCATGGAAGGGTTTATGCCAATCCTATGGCCTCTTTTCTACCAGTGTAGCCAGCACAAAGGATCTGTAGTACAGGCATAAATCTTCCCCACAATTCCTTCACAATGTTGAATCCATTATCGCTAGCAGGACAAACATTAAGATCAGCAAAATAACTATATTTCAAAGCTAGGAAAACGCAGCCAACATTAAGCTATCAACAAGGTCTAGAATAACTGCCTGCATCTTTTTTTTTCTTTTTTTAAATATTAGCCCATTTTAACCTGGTCGAAGGTTGAGCGTGGAACTAGATACATACTGATTTTCTGACTAATCTAGGGCTACAGTAAAAAGTAAATGGAATCCATTTTACTGGGAGTCAAGAAAGAGTGACATTTTCTCCTATACCAATGGTATTTCTGAGCATCAGGAGGCCGAGTCAGGTGTGCTCTTATAGAAAAGCCTGCAGCCTTTCAAATGTAGCAACATGGAATGCAAACTGGGGTCCAACAGATAGCTACTCTCCCACAAGTAGTAACATCAATACAAGGTTTACAGAAATCCCATATAAAAACAACAGTGTTGCCATTTCTGTAAAAAAGCTTAGTCTTTGCTTATTCATATAAGAGACTCACTAATGAAAATGTACCATCTAAAAAAACCCCTCAAAAATGGCCTTGCAGTGACTACGTAACCATTCTGGGGAATGTTAATGTATTTAATATGAAGTAACTTTCTATAGTAGCTTGGATTCTAAACTAGTTTTCTCTTAATAAAATTCAGTGGAAGAAGGAATACTTCAGTTAGCTTTATTTGCCCCTATATTCTGATTTGTAAGAAAACATACACATCCCAGCAGGGACACTTAATTTTAAGTGGAATCTATGAAACTGACACGCTGCATAACCAAATCTATAAAACTGCAATCTGGCACTCAGATTGGTTCTATAGAAATTATAGTCAGGGGAGTTAAATAATTTGAAGTTGTGATTACTGGCTGATAAAAGCAAACTTAAATGGCTGAAAGGAGAACCCTATTGCTAGGGATTCTGTACTGTGATGAAACTGGACAGCCAGGAATCATAATGAGGGATGTAAGATTTTTACAGGAAGTTGTTAGTTGATTTATCAGAAAGATCATGGAGAGGAAATTTATTAGCATGTTGCAGTCCTGTAACTCCAGTGCAGCTGCCATGGGAATGGGGGCAAAGAGGGATTGGCTGTGTGAGGAAGGGAATGAGGTTGGTGGCAAGCTGTCTGGAGTGGCTCATGAATGTGGGTGCCAACCTCCGGGCAAACTGCTACAAACCAGTGGTGAGATCTATACTTAGATATTACCAAATGAAATGCGAGTTCCTCAAGCCCTAAAACAGCCTTAACATGGAGTCGCACAGTCCCCTTGGGTACTTTCATCTATTGTGTCACCCAAGAAAATCTGTTATGCCAAAAATCACAATAAGGTTCAGGTTACTTCCAGTCTCAAAGGATCAACCCCCTACCCCTCGTCAATTGTACCTCACATCTCACACCAAAGATGACTCATGTAGCCAATCCTATAATAAACTATCTAAAGATTTATTAGCTAGGAAAAAGAAATTAGTTCTTTGCAAAGTTAAAGCAGCTAAACACATACACACAGACATGCGTTACAGTCTTAGGTTTCAAAAAATAATGCAAGCTTCTGTAATGTGCAAGCTCTATATGTCCTTTAGGGCTAACCCAAGCTAAACAGCTGGTGATCCCCTGTTCATGCTTAGAATCTTGCCCTCTTCCATAAGTCCAAGAAGCATAGGGATAACCATTTCTTCTTGACAGGAATTTTTATTCCCCCCGCACCCCAAGCTCAAGTTGATGGGATGAGTATTTGTGCACATCTCCTCTTCATGTTTGTGGAGGGAGCAATCAACAAAGTCCACCGATATTCCACAATGGCTTGTCTGGTGTCTATGGGCCTTGTTTTGTTGGAGAGGAGATGACACTCTTGTGATCAGCTAATATTTTACACTTGGTAATGCTTCTCTCCTGACTGTGAGGGCTTATAGTTTGAGAGCAAACACTTAAACAGTTCCTTATAACATGGGGTACAGCTATTATAAGAAAGATTAATACATGCAGTATCCGACAAGCATTTCATAGTCTAAACACATTCTTATAATTCTAATATCTATTTTAACACTATAGTTGGCATAAAAGGATGATGGGTCATCTATCACAGGGAGTATAGATGGGGATGATGGAGGAAGTGAACAAGGCAGGTGGGCTCCTTAAACACAGACAAACCAAATTTTACAGTAAACTAGATTTACCATGAGAGGCAAACTACCATGAGAGGCAAACTGGAATTACCATGAGAGGCATTCAAAGCACTGTTCTCATATTACCACATTACTCTTCTCCTAAATTAGAAACCCTTGTTTTCTCTCTCAGCCTTTTATTTCAACCTTCTAATATTTCCCTACTCCAAATGTATATCAGAATAAATTAGAGCAGAAACTGGTTTTACATTATGGCACGCAGATTACCTTTCTCTATTGGAATGAGACCATTGTGTGGTTTCCTTAGCCAACATCTGTCTCCAACACCCCGCCTTCTCCAGAGATTTAACTGATAAATCACTAGCTGACTACTTTAAACACATGATAAAAGTTATAGGTTTGTTATTATTATTATAACCCTTAGGAACTTGAGAAACCTTATTCTATCTAGTGCCAGGCTGTATGCGCTATCTCTAAATTTCCAGCTCATAAATAAAAGTGAGTTTACAAGATTTACAGTAAGACTCAAAAGGCAGAGCAAACTGGCAGAGTGGAGCTACAGTTATCTAGATTTATTTTTAGTCTGCAAATTTTAGAGGTACTGAAACCCTGCCATTTCCTGACTTTCAAGTTTTATGCTTTTGCATAACATTAAGGAATCAGACTTTATATATAGTTATGACCTGTATATTTTTTTGCAAACTGAAATGTGTGTATATCTACTAGGGCTGTCAAGCAATTAAAAAAATTAATTGTGATTAATCACACTATTAATAATAGAATACCATTTATTTAAATATTTTTGTATGTTTTCTATATTTTCTAATATATTGATTTAAATAACAATGCCAAATACAAAGTTTACAGTGCTCGGTCACTTTATATTTTATTACAAATATTTGCACTGTAAAAAAAAAGAAATAGTATTTTTCAATTCACCTAATACAAGTACTGTAGTGCAATCTCTTTATCATGAAAGTTGAGCTTACAAATGTAGAATTTTGTACAAAAAACCCCTGCATTCAAAAACAAAACAATGTAAAACTTTAGAGCCTACAAGTCCACTAAGTCCTACTTCTTGTTCAGCCAATCGCTAAGACAAACAAGTTTGTTTACATTTACAGGAGATCCTGCTGCCTGCTTCTTATTTACAATCTCAGCTGAAAGTGAGAACAGGTGTTCGCATGGCACTTTTGTAGCCAGCAAGGTATTTATGTGCCAGGTATGCTAAACATTTGTATGACCCTTCCATGCTTCGGCTAGCATTCCAGAGGACATGGTTCCATACCGATGATGGTCATTAAAAAAATAATGTGTAAACTAAATTTGTGACTGAACTCCTTGGGGGAGAATTGTATGTCTCCTGCTCTATTTTACCCGCATTTTGCCATATATTTCATGGTATAGCAGTCTTGGATGATGACACAGCACATGTTCATTTTAAGAAAACTTTCACAGCAGATCTGACAAAATTCGAAAAAGGTACCAATGTGAGATTTCTAAAAATAGCTACAGCACTTAACCCAAGGTTTAAGAATCTGAAGTGCCTTCCAAAATCTGAGAGGGACAAGGCGTGGAGCATGCTTTTAGAAGTCTTAAAAGAGCAACACTCCGATGCGGAAACTACAGAACCCGAACCACCAAAAAAGAAATTCAACCTTCTGCTGGTGGCATCTGACTCAGATGATGAAAATGAACATGCATCTGTCTGCTCTGCTTTGGATCGTTATCGAGCGGAACCCATCATCAGCATGGACACATGTCCTCTGGAATGGTGGTTGAAGCATGAAGGGACATATGGATCTTTAGTGCATCTGGTTTGTAAATATCTTGCGACACTGGCTACAACAGTCCATGAGAATACCTGTTCTCACTTTCAGGTGACATTGTAAATAAGAACCGGGCAGCATTATCTCCTGCAAATTGTAACCAAACATATTTATCTGAGCGATTGGCTGAAGAAGGACTGAGTGGACTTGTAGGCTCTAAAGTTTTACATGGTTTTGTTTTTGAATGCAGTTATGTAACAAAAAAAATCTACATTTGCAAGTTCAGCTTTCATGATAAAGAGATTGCACGGCAGTACTTGTAAGAGGTGAATTGAAAAATGCTATTTTTTTTGTCATTTTTACCATGCAAATATTTGTAATAAAAAATACAAAGTGAGTGAGCACTGTACACTTTGTATTCTGTGTTGTAATAGAAATCAATACATTTGAAAATGTAGAAAAACAAATATTTAATACATTTCATTTGGTATTTTATTTTTTTAGCAGTGCGATTAATCGTGATTCATTTTTTGAGTTAATCACATGAGTTAACTGCGATTAATCAACAACCCTAATATCTACTTAGAATCAAAAATATTTAAGCAGTTTTAAAAGAGCGTGTGATGGGTTGGGATCACAGAGACCTGCTTGGTGCTGCCACCGGGTGTGCCAAGACTACTTCTGCCCCTGCTTCCAGGCCTTTTCCAGCTTGGGACTCCCGAATTCTGTCTGTTTTGAGCCAGATTCCACTGATCTGCTGCAAACACAGACCCAGGTCCGAACCAAGTCCACTAACAACTGACAGGCTCCTGGAAGCTCTCTTGCCTTTGACACCCAGGTGCCCAACTCCCAAAGAGGTTCACACCCTTAATAAATCCGTTTTACCCTGTATAAAGCTTATACAGGGCAAACTCATAAATAGTTTGCCTTCTTTTTCAAAGATAGAAAGATATGCACAGCTGTTTGCCTTCCCCAGGTAACAACTCGTACTCCAGGCAACTTAATAAGTAAAAAGTGATTTTAATAAGTACAGAAAGTAGGATTTAAGTGATTCCAAGTAGTGACAGACAGAACAAAGTGAATTACCAAATAAAATAAAATAGAACACGCAGTTCTATGTCTAATCACCCTGTGTACAGATAACAACCTCACTAGGTCCAGTAAACAGGCTATCTTCCTCTTAGCCTGGGTCCAGCAATCACTCACCCCCCTATTGTTTTGTCCTTTGTTCAGTCTCTGTCAGGTGTGTCCTTGGGGGGTGGAGAGTCTCTCTTTTTAGCCAGCTGATGACAAAATGGAGGGGTTTCCCAGGGGTTTAAATAGACTTTCTTTTCTGGGTGGACACCCCTCCCTCTCCCTATGTAGCATCCAGTTACAAAATGGAGTTGGTGTCACATGGACAAGTCACATGTCCATGCACAACTCAGTTCCTTCTCAGCCAAGCCACATTCCTGGCAAAGCTCAGATGTGGATTGGTGTCTGCAAGTTCCATTGTCTGTTAAGTGTTTCTTGATTGGGCACTTAACCTGCACATGCCTTTCTCACGAAATACAACCAATATTCATAACTTCTACTACACCAATGATACATGCATACAAACAGGAGGAATAAATTCAGTAGGTCATAACTTTCACAGAGATATGTTAAATGGAACATGTAGCATAAAACATATTCCAGTTACATCATGTATACGTTTATAAGCCTCTCCCCATAAAGCTTTATGGGGTACACCGTCACAGAGCGGTGTGGGGGGAAACAACCATCTGTTTCCAGTTATAAAAGAGAGAGCTCCTGCTTTTTCACAATGATTGAAGGCATTTATTTTTAAAAATATTGTGACCATTCCATTATAACCATCTTCAGCTGCAGAAGTAAAAAGAAATCTCCATCGAGTGGCACAAGCAGAAAAGTGATTTGTTTAGGTTTCTTGGATATGTCATTTGAGATGGAATTGCTTCCTGGAAGTGCAGACATAATACTGTGCATGTTACACTTCTTAGCAGAAAGAAGTAGCCTTTGGTTTGGATTTTTAATTCATTTTTTGTCATAAGTCCACATTGTAAAAGGAAAGGTATAAGTATAAAGCAAGATTCCTTCATCAAGTCACCTGTTTGGAGCAATGTGGGGCACTAATTGACCTGCAGCACTAGTTAGGGAAAAACACATGGTCTGACTATTACAGGACTGGGAAATCTAACTATAATTAATTATTTACTATTTCTGGTATCACATGCAGTGTGCAAGTTGCTTTCCAAACAGAGAAGGCCCATCACTATCACTGCCCCAAGGAGATCACACTCGAAAGCACTGGGGTGCTAGCTCTCCTATGATTATTACACACACTTTCTTGAAAAGCAGCACACAACACGAACAGCACAAACATCTGCATCTTGTGACCTTTGCAGACTACTCTTTCAGGCCTTTGAAATAACTAATACTCAACATTTGTAAACTTGGAACAATTTTACATGCAATGCTGTTGTGAAGTAGGTAAATATCATTATGTCCATTTTACAGGTAAGGAGATTTAGGTAAAGAGATGCCAGGATTTTCAAAAGTGACTAGTGATTTTCAGTGACCAACTTGAGCCACCTTAAAGAGGCTGGATTTTCAGAAAGTTCTGAAAATCAGACCCCTTTAAGGAGTCTCAAGTTGTACATCAAAAATCACTAGTTGATTTTGAAATTTCTGGCCTAAGTCAGTTGCCCAAGACCCCAGAGGGAGTTGGTGTTAGAGCTGGGTTTAGAATTTCAGAGTACTTGGCTTTCAGTTCTGTGGTCAGACCAGCCTTCTCTTCCTCTTCTCACTCTGTAGGAAACTCTTCTGAGTAAGGACAGCAGAATTCAGCTGAAAGTTTGTAAACAGTGCACAATAGTAAAGTTTTAAGATAGAAGTATGGTGTAGTGGCCTGCATGGATAACTGTTGAAGTCAATATACATTTTGTTTGAGTAAGGACTGCAGAAATGTATCCATTTATTACACTGTAAATATCTAACTTTCACAGAAGGAAGGGAATTGGGTAGACAATCATGAAGTAGTAAATGCTTCAAATTCTTTCAAGCATGTTCTCAGAGTACTGCTATGTATGCCAATGCACATCAGGCTTTTGGGAGGACATAGTAGCACTTTCTAATAGTTAGTATAATCAGTGTAGAATATATTGGTCAAATGGAGTTATGAAAGATATTCCCTCATTTCTGGGAAAGGGCAGGTTTTTTTATGTTTTCTAAATCCCATTAACTTCAATGTGAGTTAGGTACCTAAATACCTTAGAATCCCACCCACAATGACTGCATGAAGTCAGGTGGAAAGTTCTGTCACTGGAAAAAATAAGAGGACACCACAGCTACAGTGTTACTAAAGTCAAGCTTAATTTAAAAAAAAATCTCTTTAAATTTCTTTGAACTTACAATGTGCCAAATTAACTCAGACTTAGTGATCAATACCACTACTTAAAAAAAATTTTTTTTAACTGATTGGGAAAAGATGTTTCAGCCTTTTTGTATGACTGCATAGTGCCATCCAGAGGACAGACAAGCTTATAAGTGTTTTGTTTACTAGGGATGTTGTAGCTCCCAGTCCTTGTATTTTGTATAAAGTAGTGTTTGGGCTATATTTTTCTCAGTGGAATTACACACTTCTTGGGCTACAGGTGATAGAGTAATTTGAAATCCAATTAAATATTTACCTATAATGAGAATTTTCTCAAATGTAATACTTAGCACTTACATAAATCTTTATATTTTCAAAACTGCACAATCTTTACCCTGTGGGTAATTAGCATTAAGACCTGTTTAGACATGATGATACTGAGGCAAAGTGATTGGCCTAACGCCACAAAGCAGGTCATTGGTGGAACTAAAATTAGAAATCGGGTAGTCCCGGGCTCCTGCCTCATGCTCAGACTCTCTGCCTTTCTTCTGTGGGCCCTGTGTTTTTGATGATGTATCTTAAAATAGTTAGTTTCCTTTGCTCTCTATTCTACCCTGTGCTCATAGTCATTTACAATCAATGGCTGTGATACCCCTGAGGAGAATTCCTGCAGCAAACCTTCACCAGCCCACATCTCTAGCATGATAAACTTAAGCTCATTTCCACACACACACCCCCCGCCCTCTTCTTGAGAGAGAACCACTATGAGCTGCTCATCCAGGACTTTGGAGCCAACCCATCATTTTACAATGGCTCTGTGGCCTCAATTTTCCAATGTGGATATCTAAATTGGATATCCACATCCTGGATGTGGACAACTACAGTGACACTTAATTGCTTAAAATGGGGCAATTATGCATGTAATACCCAATTCAACTATACTAATATCATGTCTGGACATCCTAGCTTGGTGTTGATGTTTGAAATCAAGGCTGTTTTTCTCAAACATGCTTCTCTCGTAGTTGGAATATTTGTTCCATGAGGTATATTTGCATCTCTACTTTATATACTGTATTTTCTCTTTCTTGCCTTCCTATCTAAAGACAATATCCTTGCTGCCACATACATCTCCCCTCACCACTGGCAAGCAAGCCATAAATGTGATGGAAACACCACTTTTCCAATGTGAGTATAGCAAGACTGAAAAGAATTGAAGCAGGTTGACTCCATAATCTCCTGTCTAATGCTCTATAGTAATTCTACATGGGATCCTTAAGGTGGGGGATTTTATGCATGCATGGGAGGGAGGAAAGCCTGACCAGTACTGGCTTGAGCCAAAGCAAAGGGAAAAACTCCTATTCATTTCAGTGGGCTTTACATCAGGACCTGCATCCTTGGACAATACTCAGAACCCCTCTGTAGAGGGAACACAATGCTACCACCACTATTTCTGAGCTCACCATGTAGTTACTATTCATGGTCTGTGTCATATCTCCAACGTTTGGAGGAAGGATTATGTCCTGCTCATCCCCATGAAGTTCTGCTGCACAGAACACTTTTACTTTAGTTTTGCTCAGGGGATTACAATTTAACATTGATTTTTTTTTTAGCGAATTTATTAATAAAATACTATTCAATTGTTAAACAAATGTATTTCCCTTCCTTTGTGCTCTTTCAAAAAAACAAAAGAAAGAAACGAGAGACAAAACTGGGACTTCCATCCTTTGAAACAAGGCAACCGGCTCTTATCGTTAAGCAACAATTGTGTCAAATATCCATCAAACCTTCCAAAAGAACTAGAACAGGGGTAGGCAACCTATGGCACAGGTGCCAAAGGCGGCACGCGAGCTGATTTTCAGTGGCACTCACTGGGTCCTGGCCACCGGTCTGGGGGGCTTTCCATTTTAATTTAATTTTAAGTGAAGCTTCTTAAACATTATAAAAACCTTATTTACTTTACATACAACAATAGTTTAGTTATATATTAAAGACTTGTAGAAAGAGACCTTCTAAAAATGTTAAAATGTATTACTGGCATGCGAAACCTTAAATTAGAGTGAATAAATGAAGACTCGGCACACCACTTCTGAAAGGTTGCTGACCCTTGAACTAGAAAATGGCTCCAAGATTAGTCCTTTTCAGAGGAACAAATGAATAGTCAAAATCTGTGACATGCAAGGTTTAATAAAGACACAACAGAAAAGCAGCTAGTTTTGCTCATATATCAGCCTTTGAATAAATATGTAAAACCCTGCCTTGGTGTCTGGTAAAGAAAAAGCACAGACAAAGGTTTCTACTGCTCCCAACATTCCTAGTCCATTCCTTTATCTTATGCCACTCCCACAATTATCAGAATAGACTGGTGGTTTGGGAGCAGGGAGAGGAGTGTGCTCCTGCTCTGTTGGTCTGAGGCAGAGGTGTATGGCCTTGAAAGATCAATAACTAGTTCTTTCCCAAACAAATGCCTGCATGTCCACTGGGCTCTTAAAAAATAATCATGTATGTGGAGTTGTTCCCACAACAATTGTCCCTGGATAGTTGAACATCTAGATATAAAATAACAACTTGTATCAAACAGCAGTTTTGATGCTGGCACATTATTCTTGCAAGTAAAACACCAAGGGCTGTTATTTCCAAGCCTATCGTGTTCATTTATCAACACACCACAACTAGACTTGGCCCTTTTCCTCCTCTATCTAGACAAGCTTAAAGAAGCCTAATTATACTTTGTCTTGTTCAGCATTATAGTACAAACATAACTTCCTTTTCATTGGTTTTTAATAAAACCATTTTTCAAATTTTACTTCTGGGATGATTTGGGGAATCTGTCTTGGTACAACTCATAAATTCTAGTTGATTTTGTGAAATTGCTGTAGCCCTGAATGTCTCAGTGCTATGTGGAATCCAACATCTGTTGTCAGGGCTGTGTTATGTATCTCCCAGACCAGGGGCAATGGATGATCATTACCGTCAATGGCTCTCGTTCCAATGGGAGCATCTTGGGACAATGAGTTGGCCACATACTAGGTAAAACCAATTTTATCCAATTGCTCTGCAAGAGGTTGGGGTTTGGAGAGTCAAAAATCACCACACTGGAGAACAAATAGATCAGGTGTTAACACTGCATCTCAAAAACAACAGAGCCTGAGACACTATATGTACCTGCACATCCACTAAAGAGACACAGGAAGGCTTGGCAGGAGAAAGGGACAGAGAAGGGTTTTTGTTTTTGTTTTGGTAGCCAATGGATCTCCCCCTCAGAGAACAGAGACTCCATTTCAGAAGAGAAACCATATGCATAATGAGGGGATCCTGGACTCCTTACAGGAATCTGATCGATGCCCAAAGAAAGCTCAAGACTGGTGAGAACTGAGGCAGGGAAATGTGTAGAGGTGTTCTATTGTTTTTTCTAGAACTGTGCATTCCTTGTGGTAGCTACAAAGTGACTGTTTTTTGGAACTATTTGCAAACACCTTTCACCCCGAAGAGGTGAACTGTAAAGCTAGAACATGCCCGAAGTTGAATTCTGGGAGAAGATGAGCTTAAGCTACTAAAGAGCATGGGGGTGAGGGAGCTCAGCACTGGGGGCCTAGGGCAACAGGGCTACAGGGGCACATTTCTGTGAAGTGGGAACAGACAGAAAGCCTGTGCCCAGGAAATGTGGCAGAGAGGCCGAGGAAAGAGATCCTCTAGACCCATGTGCTCTTAAGCTTCTGTTAATCTAAGTAGACTCATCAAACAAGCTTGAATCACTCTCTGGAAATGTCTCTGCTTCAGACTGCACCTGCTCTTAAAAGGGACAGTATATACCAACACTATATTTGTAAGATACCCTTTGTTCGGGAGTTCAATAATATTTTAAAATGGCAAAGTTTAGCAAAACATCATCCATTGGGCCTGTTTAGAAGCATAGACATATACACCATAGAAAAGGGGAAACTAAGGGTAGAGAGAAATGAAATCTAAACCCAGCAGCCTGGTGAGTGTCCACCTGGAAGAGCTTTATTAGGGCTGTGATAACTCCTAAAATAAACAATCATTTTATCTACACATGTTGATAGGATTTCATTTGTCACCCAGTACAGAAACACATCTTTCTGCAGACTGAAGTAATCACGTTTACACATAAAGCAATTATTTCTTATCTGGAGCAAGGTAAAAGATGATCTTGCACTAAGACAAAATGTACATTAAGAACAATTAAAGGAACACTGCAACAATTAGAACAAAGAAATTGGAAACTGAAAATAATCTGTGCACAGACATCACGGGGGAGGGAATGGAAAAGAGGAATAAAATAAATCATTTTTTTGTTCCTCTGAACTACAGCAATTGACTTGATTCACTTTATTTGTAATGCCTATCTAAAGATTACAATAAGCTTGACTGATGGTGTAAATGTACTATGTTTCAAACATTTGGCAAGTCATTCCTAAGGAAACTTCTTGTATTTGGGGGATGTGAGTGAGGATGGGGGTTGAAGGTTGACATGAGAAAAAGCATTAACATGTCCGATGTCTCACGCCACTCCTATCCACAAAGTTGTGTACCACGAGCTAAGGCTCCTCTGCCCTGCAGTGAGGGGTCAGGAGTGATTTAAAATGTTGGCATATGTTAAATAAACAATAAATAGGGGTGTTGGAACCAGATCCTGCAGTCCTCACATAGGAAAAGCTCCCTTTGAAGTCAGTGAGATCATTGCATGCTTCTAGATTGTAGGCCCATTCCCTGTGTATTGGCCAGTCCCTTTGCCAATTTTTCAGTTGCACCAGTTCCCATACAGTTTAACTTGAAAAAAAGGAATGGGTTGTGAGCAACAGTAAATAACTAGAGGGAAGGTCCAATTTGGGTACACCTGCTTGTATAACCCCCTTTACTACTCCATTCCACTTCAGCAGAATGCAGCAGTGATTTCAAAGTGCCAGTGCTCATTAGGAATGAGTCAGATACTTGACGTAGCTATGAAGGTATTTATTTGTCCCCATGTACAAATGTCATTTAAAAAGTCAGCATTTGAAAACAAATGTCACACAGCTTACAATTTCCAGAGTTAGTTTCTCTCTCTGGGCTATGGAGCACTAGCTTATGGTGAACAATTTTTAGAGAGCAGATGGAATCCATTTGTGATTGTCTGGAGAATGTGAGGTTGTATTTTCTCTATGGTATGTACAATGTCCCTTCCCACTTAGCTGGAGGAGGACAGGGAGCAGGAGCATTTGCTTTGAACCAGCAGAAGGACATTCATACAGGGGGTCTTGTGGCATCAGAGGGTGTGCCCTCCTTTGGACAAGGGCTGCCTCCTTTTTCCCATCTCTATCCATAGGAGGATGTAGTCTTTGCCTTCCTGGCCACACACTGGCCAGTTCAGGGGGGTAAGGGTGCCAACTGCCTCCAGCAAACTCCTCCTCCTTTCCAAAGGAAGATAAAGATCATTATCCCTATTCTATAGATAGACAGAGATGTTAATTGAATTGCCACAGATAACAAACAGGCCAGTGGCAGAGTCAAGAATGGTACCCTGACTCCTAGGCCAGCGCCCTGTCTACTGGATCAGAAACTAAAGCTGCAGCCTCTAAGTCTCATGTGTTTATGGAGGATGAGGCTGGAATAATAGCCAATGTACCTTAGCTAGCATTTTGTTTTAGAAGTATCTGTCAGAGGAACAGCATTAACCTAGACATCTGATTTATGCTTTTGCAAGATAGAACATTGAAATGAAAAATGGTATGTTCAGGGAAATAAAATGTTTAGACTTGTTGCTGGTGAGTTGCTCATATTAATGATATAATAATAATCAAGGAATCTATGTTGCATGGTTGGTTAGGCTATAACAAATTGGTCAACAGTCATAGGAAGAAAAATTGATTATTGAATATATGACTTTTATACAAAATGTGTTCAGTCTTCTTTTTCCCCCCTTGGATTATATGAACTGAAGGACTGTAGCATGGAAGCACCAGTGTGTTAAGAATAATTTATAACCTAGTTATACAAGACCAGTTTAATTTAATTAAAACAAAATTAGAATTCAGGATGTTATGGAAGGTTTATAATAGCATTAGTGATTATTAATCTAAATCAAGCATGCAGCTTTTTTTCAAAGGTTGTACTTTAATTACCAGGTTTATACTGCAGTTATTTTAATAACAGCTTGGGAAACGTTTACCCGAATGACAAGGTAACATTAAAGCTAATGTTAATAAGTCAGACTGTCCTTTTTTCAAAATAAAAATATTTTACTAACATTTATTAGGCTTTATGCTAGCCTATTTTGTACTTGTAATTTATTAAATGGTTGTAAGTGACTCAACCTTGATACTTGGGAAACAGCAAATTCTTGTTCAGCAAGTTCTTTTCACTCTGGGTGAAATTTGCTTCTTTTCAGAGGGCTTACACAAGGCATATATCTCATTTAAGTCTCACTTAAAAGTATTTTGAAGGAATTGAGTGGGATTTAATTGTTGAGTATGCCTTGTGCAGAACCTCTACATGGGGATGAAGTTCACCTTCTGTGTTTTGTTTCTCTTTAGTTTACTGCACCATTATTTGCAAGACTTTACTCCTACAAAAACATATTCACATGCTTAACTTTATGCACTGTGAGTAGTCAAACTGAAGTAGACTTCAGTGGAATTACTCAGAGTGTGTAAGCTTAAGAACGTGCATAAGCCCTATCCTGCAAAGATTTGAGTTCAGGGATGTACAGTACTAACCAGACATGGAACCAAAACATGGTATCTATTAACGAGGCTGGGGACAGGTCTCTGTACCTGGTGGTATGGGTGCCTTCTGGGGGCCCTAGATACCAATTGCACCTCCTACCCTCTCCACTGTGGAATAGCAGAGCTAATTTTTATTCTATTAGGAGTCTAGTAACTGATTAACTGGATTCACTTGGGGTCAAGGGTGCACTTGCACTGAAACACCTCCAGGGGGGAGGGATAGCTCAGTGGTTTGAGCATTGGCCTCCTAAACCCAGGGTTGTGAGTTTAATCCTTGAGGGGGCCGTTTAGGGATCTGGGGCAAAAATTGGGGATTGGTCCTGCTTTGAGCAGGGGGTTGCACTAGATGACCTCCTAAGGTCCCTTCCAACCCTAATATTCTATGAACATGGCCAGCTCTAGACATTTTGATATACTAGGGAAATTGATAGATTTTCCAACCTCTAACTTCTATTATTGATTATTTTAAGTAATACTAAAACAGAATAGAAATGATAACCTACTGCCAGTGACTCAAAGGATATTGTTGCTTTTTTTTTTTTTTTTGGCAGGATAGCTATGTGACCCTAGCCACCACTGTATTCACACTCTACACACCACATCAATGACAAAATATGCCTTCTCAGGTATCATTTGAAAACTAGCAACACATTGGTCATAACATCATTGTGAAATGATAAGGTTGTATGTGGAATTATGGATAGTCACTCATATTATGCTTACAAGTCTGTGACAAAAGGTGTTTAAACTGAGCATGTGAGGGAGAGTTGCTAAACAGATTTTCTCCAAGCCCAGGAAAGAATATATATACTGGAGGTTGTAGGAAGAGATCATTTACTTTGTAAAAACTACTGGGTGTCGGGAAAGAGAAGACAGCATGGTGTCTAGACCAGATAGAATGGCGTCTACACCCAGCAGGGAAAATAAACTTTATCTGGGGATATATTTCAGAAGAATACATTTCAAAGGTTTACTAGACTATAAGCAGAAGGGAAGCAGACCCCTAAATTATCCTTCACCTGACGAGACGAGGAAAACCTGTGCATTGGAATCTGTGGGGATCCTGGCTAGACACTCACTGCAACAAAAGGAAGATTGGTGAGGAATCTACCTTGAAAAAAGACTGTAGCTTGTTGAGTTTTGTCTTAGCCATTGAAAAACACATTTTTACTTTTATTTATTTGTAACCATTTCTATCTGTATTCCTACTGTTTGGTATCACTTAACCTTTGTCCTTTTGTTCTTAAACTCATTTTATTTGCACTATAAACCAACTTGGTGCTGTGTTTGAAGGGAAGGAGGTGTTTACCCCAGTTGAGTTAGCAAGCTGTAATGTACTGATTTTTCAAAAAGAGCAGCAAACTTAGTATCTTCTATGAATATACAGTAATAGGGGCTGTTCATTGCAGAAAAATATCTCTGAGAAGCTTGGTGGCTGAAACTCACTGATTGTTGCCTGCTAGGCAAGATTTGAGCCTGGAGAACCTTGAGGAGTTCACTGGTGAGGAAGTCAGGCTGGTGTGGCAGGGAGCTGACCATCTAGTCTCCAGCACAGCTCATTCTTCCTGAGGCAGAGAGATAACAGAGTGGCTCACAGTTCTGGAACCCCCTGCCCTCCTGCAGAATGTTACAAGCCATCAATATTAGACTGAAATATCATTCCTAAGTAAAGTATTTAAATCAAGATACAGGTTATGCATATGCTACTATATGTGTATATTGTATTTGTTTGTGTAGGGTAGTGTCGTCCAAGGCAAAGGGACCTCTCCTGGGAGTCAAGAGACCTGGGTGCTATTCTTGGTTTAGCTTCTCACTGTCTGTGTGATTGTGTGCCTCTAAGTGCCTAAGAGTCAGATTTTTGTAAAGGAATTTAGATGCCAAGTGGGATTCTCAAAAACATCTAGGCTCTTAACATCCACTGAAATCAATGGGAGTAAGGAACCTAGATGTCTTTGGCCTTGTCTACCCTACACAGTTGTTAGCAAATGGCAGCTTTTGTCGCCAAAACAGTGCAGTTGTGCACACTACAATGCTCCTCCTGCCAACATAACTCTCCTGCTTTGCCGACAAAATAAAACCACCTGGATGAGAGGCATAGTTTTTTTGCAGCAAAGTTAGATCAACAAAGCATCAGTGTAGACCCTGCATTCATTACGTCACTGTAACTGGCCTCCAGAAGGTATTCCACAATGCCCACTGTGACTTCTCTGCTCATTGTACCCCACTGCCCTGCATCCAGTTACAGAGGCATGTGCCCCCTCCCCTTACAAAGCCCCAGGAAGTTTTGAAACTGCTTAGCATGGAGAGCTCACATTGCTACTGCCCAGCTGAGGATGCTGGCTCCTGGCAGCAATGCACTCCTGCCTGGACTCAGGGAAGGGGGTGGGTGTCCTTGGTCTATGAGGAGAGGAGGCTGTGGGAGAACTCTGAGGGAATCACAGAATCAAAACATTAAGGTGGACTCCTGCTCTCCCCGGCACTAGGATCACAGTGGGAGGCAGGCAGTGCGGGCTGTGTTGCGGGGCAGAGAGACTGTTGTGCTGTACAAAGTCGGGGTGGGTGGCGGGGGCTGATGTCAGGGTGTCCCCCTTCCCCTGTTGGTGTGCTGGTCTCTGCTGAGCTGTGGAAGAGGGACTGGTGGACACCAACTGTCTGTGCCCCAGCTTCTGCCTCAGGATTAGTTGTTTCTGGCTGCTGGCTGAACTTACAGACTGTGTGCCGACACACTCACTCACACTCATTCTTTCTCCCCCTGTTTCTCACTCTCCCTCCCCCCCCACAACCAAACACACATACACTTCTGTGGGTTTCTTGTGCTAGTGTTCAGAAATGTCAGTTTGGTCATATTACCAAGTGCTACTTTAAAAAGTGATTTAAATTGTGTTACTTTTCGGGCGCACACAGCAATCATTGCATGGTTCATAGTACGGTGCAAGCAAACAATGTCAGGCTCAGCACACTACAGCAAGACACATTACTATAGCTCAGTGTTAAAACGCTCCTTCCAGGCATCTTCTAACCGAATAGCCCCCATGTTGAGCTCCTCTTATAGCCCTGTGTTCATAACGCACAGCACAATACTGAACAGCAGTGCAGGATCCATGCTCTCTGACAGAGATGGCTGGGTTGCAGGTTACCTGGGCAGTTGAAAAGCGGCTGGCAATCTAGTAGGATGCCCATGGAATGATGGGATTGAGAAACTTTCATCATGTGATGCTGTACCTGCCCCCATGAGGCATTGCAATCCCTTCCCAAAGCACCATATGGCCAGTTGCACAGTGGGATAGGTACCCACAGTGCACTGCTCTGTCGATGCAAGAGCTGCTATTGTAGATGCGCTCCATCAACACAAGGAGCATAGTGTGGACATGCAGCAGAGGTTTAATTACAGCAGTGGCTGTGCATTGGCGTAACTTGCATCGACAAAACTCTGTAGTGTAGACAAGGCCTTTTGAAAAATCCCACTAGGCAGCTAAATACCTTTTTAAAAATCTGGCCCTACATCACTTTGACAATGGAACCTATGCTCTTAACTCACCTTAAGGATTTTTGAAAATGTTGCCCTTAATCTCTTTGTGCCTCAGTTCTCCTATCTCTAAATTGGAGACGATGATTGCCCTTTTTGTTGTAAATTACTTTGAGATCAATGGATAAAAAGTTCTATATACTATAGATATTAAGATGTTGTTTATTATTATTTGTTACATCCTCATCATAGCTCCTAAGAGACCCAGTCATGGACCAGAATCCCTTTGTGCTAGGTGCTGTACAAAAACAGAACAACAAGGCAGTACCTCCTCCAAAGAATTTAAAGACAAGAGACAACAGATGGATACTAACAGACAGGGTAGCTGAAGGATATAATGAGGCAATATTGGCCAGTATGATAGGCCTTGGTTTCAGCATATCAGGAGCCTAGTCATTGTTCTATTTTTGTAGGCATCATGGCAAAAGTGTCAATATAGCAAAATAGGAATACTTACGTGAAATGCCAGAGAAGTTAAATGAGCAAATAAAAGGGATGGAATAGAAGCAGGAAAGAAAGATGGTAAAAGGAGGAAAGAGACATGGGATGGCAGACAGAGATGTTGACTGGGGACAAAAAGGAGAATGTAGAAAGTGAGCAGCCATTTCAGTTGGAAGCACCTCACACTCCAAATGACCAAAAGTGGAGAACATATTTATGTGGTAGGGGTAGTGTAGGGATATTAAAGAAGGTACTGAAAGTGATTCCCCAAGTGAAAGTAACTCCCCATAATTTGTCCCCCACAATTTAAACCTCATAGCATTACCAAGTAAAAGATCTCTTGGATCCCTTGTTAAACTTACAAGCTACTGTCTGTGTAAACCATTGATTGTATCTGTTCTCAGAAAGATACTGTATTGCTATGAGAAACTTGCAAACAAGTTATTTGACTTTGTTCTTTATGGATGCTTTGTACCTAGAAACAGCATAGAAAGACCCTCACCCCCTTTGATTAAAGGGCAGGGAGTCTCAAATAAATTAGTACACACCCCGAAAGTGTTGAAGACAGTATGTCTGATGATGAATGCTTGGTGTACATGAATGAATGAGCAGGGAGGTGCCAGCCTAGGAATTCAGTGACCATTGGCTGAAGGCGGCATCAAGTGGGAACGACCAGACAACCCCCGGAGGGTAAACTGGGATCCCACCCGACCATCTCAAAGGATGGGAAAAACAAGATAACAAACTTTGGACAGCGTGGAGCCACCAGGAATGTGCCATCTGCTGATTGATTCAGCAACAGCATGATGAAGCAGTTCCCATAGACTGACATAGGAAATAATTCCTATACGAATGGCCTCTAAAAACTGAGGACTTTGAGTCTCTGGTTCTGCTGCCAACCTCCAGGAGCATCAGATGAATCTGACAAGGACTCGGCTCCATCCTCATGCCCAGGTTACCTGGCCAGTAACTTGGCATGAGCAACTTCTAGGCTGGTAACTATGACATCTATGCAGAACCTGTGTGTGTGTGTGTGTGTGTGAATGAATGTGAAACTGAATGAAATGTTATAGCTATAACTGACTGCTTACTATGATTTTTTTTGTATTCACAATAAATGTGACATTTTGTCTTAGAAGAGGGAAGGGAAGTAGTGTGATAATGGACACTGAATAGAAAAGAGATGGGGAAGAGAACAGGGATGAGTCGGAAGAAGGGGGATCTCTCATTAGTTAAATGAGTACATGGCAACTCTGTTATGGTGGTTTCCTTCAGATGTAAAACTCATTCTTAACAAGGTAATTAGTGGACCTAATTTATATGTATAAAGTACCCTGGGTAAATGAACAAGTCATGTTTATCTGTAATTCTAATGTATAGCATGGGGACAGGATGATAATTTTGTGGTTTTAAATTACAAGACTGAAGTGAGGAGATCTTGGTTTTTTACCCAGATCTGTCACATAATACTTGTGTGGCCTTGACCAAGTTGTCTGACTCTTCTTGGGCCTTCAGTTTCCCATCTATAAAAAGAGGTTAATGAGGAAGTTTTGTGATTTATTCATTAAATCATTACAGTCCTTCCTCAAAATCCACCTCTTCTCTTATGTAACAGTAACCCAATGGCCTCATAAGTTAGGTTGTGATGATTGACCCTGATTGGCTAAGAATTGTACACACCCTATGACTTTTGTCACGCTATCTCACCCTGTCTCCTACCCTGACCTCCTCGTTTCATCTATCTGGGATATCTCCTCTTTTACTGTAAGCAACTTGCAGCAGACGTTGTCATTTTCTTTGTGCAGTGCTAAGCATGATGGAGATCCGATCAGATAGGCTTCTAGGTTCAACAGCCATATAACTAGTTTATTATTATTTATTCAATGTTTGTAAAGTGCATTGAGAACCTTAAATAAAAGATGTGTATGTGCAAGACATAAACTACTCTGTAAATATTCAGAAAAACAAGGATTATTAAACAAGGCAGGTATTATACAATTATACAAATATTATACAAAATATTTCAAATATGCATATAGGAAAAAGTGTTAAAATGAGCTTTTATTAAATGAAATACATGAATGGGCCTTAATTAAATCAAGTATTTAGTTGTATTTCCACCAAGTCACAATATAACAAATTACACAAAGAGTCGGCTTTGGATGTCCTCATAAATGAACTGGGAAAAGCCCTAAGCTCGCCTTGCCTCCTTTCAGGCAGTACGGCAGGGACAAGATGCATTAGAGTAAGACTCCAACATCCCTATGTTTATGTAATCTCTGTAGGTTTTTATTAGAGCTGGTCAGGAATTTTCCATCTAATACTTTTTTGGGGGGAGGGCAGGGGAAGAGAGAGAAAATGCAGTTTCTGCTAAATCAATTTTTGGTGGGAAAATTTCAGTTTTGCTGTCACTTTTCCATTTTCCATCAGGGAAATGTAAACAAAATATTTCATTTCAGGTCAGGCTGATCATTCTGGTTTGTTGAACTGAATCAAAATGTTTTATTTTGGGTTAATTTAACATTCATCTGTGTCTGCATGAGCTTCTATGATGCCTCATGGGAATTTTACTTTAGGTGCCTGATGCTCCAGTTCTCCTCTATGGGCCAGTCTCCCAGGGTGGATTACATATCTCATGATGCATCACCGTCTCATGCCCTTGATGAACTGCCATGGTGCCATAAGAGTCCATGATGAGGACATTGTGGGAGATGTACTCTTGCTGAGGAGCCTGGTCCATAGAGGAAAATGGGGGCATGAATCACATGAATTGCAACGCCCAAGATCCATCATAGCAACGCACGTCAAACAGAGGAAAGAAAACAGTTCAATTCAGGAATGTCAATGTGTTTTGTTTTGATCTGAAAATGTATAGTCTTCAACTATTTTTGTTTAAGATTTTCTTCTGGCTTCTATTAATGTTGACATTGACTTTAAGTAGGTGAAAGATTGGGCAACAGAGATGAGTAGCAAAATGGACAACAACTGATTAGCGGATTATATTATACTTTACCACTTTCAGTAACTGTCTGAAATGAGGAAAGGGACAACATTCCCTTAACACGGGATCTCAGAATTTGTATTAATTCCTGACTGCCTACACCCTGCTGTGTTACAGCAACTTGGTGTGAGCTAATGGTCAGAACAATAACCAGATCTAATGGTCAAAGCAGAATCAGAGGGTAAATTGGAGACATGGTCAGGGTACAACCCAATGGTTGGAGTCAAGAGTTCTGAAGAAAGTAGGGAATAGGGCTGGAGTCGGAGCAGGCACAGGCTGGAGTAAGGGCCTGTACAGGAAGCAAGTCTGGTACAGCTGTGGGCATGGAAGTCATTGAGCAGCTAATATGCTGCTGTTGCTACCTGGCTTAAATGGGGATCTGTTGGCCCTCCTGTCCAATCAGGAATCACAGTCACTTAGTAAGAGTCTATTGGGCCCAACTGAGTTCATTGGGTTGCTAGGTGGACACACCCAGAGCCAGCTGAGTTCCTGAGGGTTGCAGACATACAATAATTGTGATTCTTGAAATGTTTACAGGTGTAGTGTGTGTACCCTATGTCTTTAATTTATGGATAAATAATTACTTAAGCATTAACTTCACAATTGTACCAGATGTAGGAGGAAATAAATGCAACCAATGCCCATAAATGCAAAGGCAATGTTATGATGATTGGACCAGTAAATGATTATAAATTACAAATTTACCCCTCCAAAAAACCTATCCCACCTTAAAGGGCCTCAAACATAAGGAAATACTCATTTAAATGTTAAACATACCATATACCCCTCAATTCCATGGACCAACAAAGTATGCCATTAATTAATTCATTAGTTTGTGCTTTCATGACCTAGATTTTGGAGAAGCTGGTATTCTTTCTTCACTTGTATTGATTTTTGTCATCATTTTAATGTGAATTTAATGTGGTTTTTGCATAAATATAAATAAATAGGCAAAAGATGTAACTCATCTCCATAAAGCAGCTTTTTAAGTATTCAAAGACCCTTTGTGAGGCAATACATTATAAGATGAAGACCTGTATTACAGCTAAGTGTGATTTAAAGGTTCAGTGAAGATGGTGGTGGTTGTTGTTGAAGTTGAAATATATTAACAGCCTAGTCTTTGAAGCCAAACTCATATGTCATATTTGTTAATGTACAGTACACACTTTAGTGTGTTCAACTAATAAATATCTTACATTATCTGGCATTATTGTCAGCTGAGTATTCTAAATAGATTACCTATAAACTAAGCATTATCTTAAAGCAGAAAGGAAACTAGAAATTAACAGATTAAAAAGTGAACTTGTATTATACACTTAGTCATGTTCAAGATACTATGCAGAATAACTACTTTGCTATATTTTTCCCCTTAGTAATATCCCACATTATCAAATGTTGCCAAATATAGGCTGTAAATGGACTGCATAGAATAGCAGAGAGAGCCACATTCTTAGATCTTCTTATATTGTAATAACATTCCAAAATTGTCTCTTTGAGTTTATGCTTACAGGAACAATGGAAAAAATGACACTATTGCATGACTATTATTCAGAGGAATATCTAAGGTTTCAGATAGGATTGTACTCAGGGGTAGCGGCAGCTAGGGTGACCAGACAGCAAGTGTGAAAAAACGGGACAGGGAGTGGGTGGGTAATAGGAGCCTATATAAGAAAAAGACCCAAAAATCGGGACTGTCCCTATAAAATCGGGACATCTGGTCACCCTAGCGGCAGCTACTCTACTATTTTTAGCACAGCTCAATCAGAGCTAGCATGTGTGTGTCTATGCAGGCTGAAAATTGTACCTCCAACTCCAGAGGAGACATACCCTGAGTCTCAGAAAAGGGGCTGAGTTATCTCAATACCGTACAAGCCCTTGAGATGTGGTTTGGAGCTAGCTATCATTCCAAGCTGGCCATGTCTTTGCTAAAGAGCAGGAGAAGATGAAAACAGCTGAACTGAGGGAGAAACTGAGATCTGGTATATCGGCATTTCCCGATAATAGTGAGGATACCCAGAATAAACTGGCAATGGACCAATTTATTGATGTTCATCTGGACATTGATTGGCAGATTATGATCATTGAAAGGAAACCATGGACACTTTATAAATCTGTGGAATTTCCTACAGAATTGGAGTCCTTCCATGCAGAAAGCCAACAGAAAAGAAAGCAGCTGCTAAGGGAGGAAGGTGGAAGCTGTCCACAATTATCCCTACAAATACACATCATTCTTTAATATTCATAATGAAAATGGGAAATCTGATTTGATTTCAGACATGATTAATCGTTTTGGGGAAAATGATAAATTCCTTTAGTAAAACTGAAGACATTTGTAATATTTTTTTTTAAAGGGGAAACTGTCCAATTTAAAGCTGGTGCTGTGAAAAGTTAGACCACAGAAAGGAGTGTTATGATTTTAAGGCAAGACAGGACAGAGCATCACAAATGCCTAGAGAGAGTCCTCATCCAGTTTGGGAAACATTGTCACCATGGCCAGTGTAAGCAAAAGAAAAGTCTAGCAACACTTTTTTTTTTATTTTAATCACAAAGTATAACCTATTGATGTTAGGCATTAAGGACTATTCTTTAAAAATAGTCTGTTGTAGGTGAACATACGGTTATTCAGATTATTGGACAGGAAACAAACAAGAATAAAAACTTTTCCATAGTAACTATTGCCAAAGTTAATTAAATTGCAATCATAAGAGTAAAGAAGTGGAAATGACTGGAGTAGTATTGGTTTTTAAACTACTTAAGTTTAGGTATAATAATTATCCATTCATATGGAGAAACTATTCCATTGCATGGAGATGAATGTACAAAGTAATTATATGGTTCTGCGCTGCTATAAAATAAAATAACATTTTCCAAGACAATTGATATCTTAAATATTTTGTTCCTTACTAAGAACATAAATCTATCATATGTCAAAATTTAGTGGACAAGGTCCTTCAGTGGAGCTATACTGATTTATACCAATTGAAGACCTGGCTCTGTGTGTTTATTTTAACAGATATGGGAAGATACACTATTGAAGAAAGGCCTTGTATGTTCATCCTTTTTGGAATATTTTAATGGTATCCCTTCTCGAGAGGATGCAATGGTTCTTTTGGAAATCTGCTCAGTTTTGTTGTGCTTTGTTCATCTTTGTCAGTTTTGTAGCAGTTTTAATCTGAGAGTTTCAAGATTAAATAAGGATCAATACCAGATCAGAGCCATGTCATATTTTAGTAAGAGACTTAAATATACATCATAAGTATGTTTCTTTCATCCCTTTATTTTCATGATTCTTTTGGTGGTATTGAAGCATAATTTATAACATTGGCTAACCTAACTGGTATCAAATAAGGATGCATTCTCTCATCTTTCCTGTTTGGCATTGCCATCTACTTCATTATAAGACAAAGTATAGAGGGATATAACACCGGCATTGAATGGTTCAGCAACAGTATGCTAGAAGATCTGGATCTTGCTGATGACATAGTTCTTCTAATTGACAGCTGAACCAACATGCAAGCCAAGACCAAAAGCCTGTCCAGCATCCCAAAAAAGATGGAGTCAACAATCAGTTATGAAACAACAAATCTAATGAGAACCCAGCAACTCCCAACTCAAGCCTTACATTAGATGACAAAAGAATACAAGAAGTAAGTCAATTTACTTATCTTGACAGAAATGTGCAAGCCATTGGAGATGACTACAGGGAGATAATGTCAACCTGGCAAGGCAGCAACTGCATTTACCAGGTTAAACAAGATTTGTCATTAAATATCCACAATTTAAGTGACAAACTACAACTCTTCAGCTCAAATTTATTTCCCTCTTAATATATGGATGTGGAAACTGGAAATCCACTAAAAATACAGACATCTAAATGCCTTTGAAAACCAGTGCCTTAGAAACACTAGACATTGAATCAACAAAGAATCCTGTGGCACCTTATAGACTAACAGACGTATTGAAGCATATGCTTTCATGGATGAATACCCACTTCGTCGGATGCATGGTATTTTGTGGTATTCACCCATGAAGTCTTATGCTCCAATATGTCTGTTAGTCTATAAGGTGCCACGGGACTCTTTGTCACTTCTACAGATCCAGACTAACACAGCTACCCCTCTGATACTAGACACTGAATGAAATTAATTGATAACAATGCTAAGATTTCACAGAACTGAACAACCTCTTATCTCTGAAGTTATCCAGAAAAGGAGGAGGAAATATTTGGGACATCTGTTGAGAATGAAGCCAGAGTATCTGCCATGGGAGGGTGTGGATTTGGGCAAGAGGAGGACTATCTACAAGGGGTCGAACAGAAGAATCCCTCAGTTGAACGCTACTCAGAGGGAAACTTATAGGACTTAACAACATAGAGGACATGCAAAGAGTGGCTCATGACTGATGTCTTGTTCATGCCCTAAGCAATGCCATACAGCACAGGAAAGATTGAAATTCAGAGCCTTACAGCTCAGTTACCAGTTGTTGGAATTGAATTTAGATGAGATATTCATGTTTTCCTGACTAATGTCCATGAAGAACACAGAATAAGCTACTCGCATAGGTCATTGTTGTTCCTCTAGCAAGGTTTAATGTAAACAGAGGACACCATTTTTGACATGTGAATGGGAAAGAAATGTAAAGTTGTATTGTTGTTTTCTTCAATAAAATGTTGGGATGGGGATATACAAACCCCTCCCCACTGGGCAACAAGGGGTTAAGGAGCTGCTCTGGGCTCAGCCAGCCCTGTCCTGATGCACAGACTGGAGGAGGAGATGAAAGGAAGCAGAACAGCTCACTTGGGGGCATATCAGGGAAGAGAGCAGACCTGCAACTTGCGTCTCTTGAGGGAAGGCAGAATCTCTTCCTACAATGGTTGCCCAAAGGTCCCTCCCTGAGGGAAGGGAAGACCTACTGCAGATATGTTGTGAGAAGGCGGCATTTCCCACCCCCCCGCCCCACCTCCCACCCATATGGACTCAGTTGGTTTGTGATAATTCCCCTTTGTTTTATTTATGGACTACCCAAGTACGGGAGAGTCTTGGAACTGTATTGGAGAAGCTGCATGTCCCAGTCATAGATTTCTGTTGCCATTTATTATTCTTGGAGGAAAAGTAATTTAATAATGATGATAAAATCATAGAAGTTCCTTGTTTATCTAAGGCCTTGTTTCCTGCACTAGGAAATTAGGTCAGGCAGGGGTGTGAAAAACCCTTGTTGGCTTAAATGCATCCCCTCAGCGATGCATTTAAGCCAACAAAACCCCAGGTGTAGACATCAGTAGGTTGACAGGAGAACTCACCCATCAAGCTAACTACACTTCTCAGGGAGATGGAGTACCTACGCCAATGGGAGAAGCATTTTGAATGTAGACAAACCCTTGGTTTTAGTGTTCAAATGGCTAATGTTAAAATTATCCAAGCATATGTGACCCTAACCTATTTTGTTGCATGAGCTAGCATTGTTTTGTTGTCTGTTAACACCTAGGTATGAGTCCCTAGAGGATTCTGAAACTAAGGGAGGTATTCACTATATTAAATCTTATTTACTCATAAGGATTTTTTTTTCTTTAAAGCATCCCACACTGTTTTGGAGGACTCTGTCCATAAAAGTGGAAAAGCTAAGGAGAAAGGAGCATTTAAAGTTTAGCATTTCATTTGATCACCATTTTAGACAAACCCATGCTGTTTCTTATGATACAATTACTCTGGAATCTCAAATCTTCTGAAGTTTCATACTTGGCAAAATAGAACTGAAATACAAGGTTGCCATTATGAATAGGTGAATCTACCAATGACCACAAAAGCTTGCTACTGTGGCTTAGGGTGATCATATGTCCCTTTTTTAAGCCCTGTCTTCGCTGTCCCAACTTTTTTTTCAAAAGGAGGCATTTGTCCTGTTTGCTCTTGCTGACTTGATCAGTTGGCAAGAGCAAATGGGACAAATGCTCACTTTTGTCAAAAACGTGGGGTGCGGTGTGGAGGAACATGTAAGGGTTGGGGGGTGAGTGGAGATGCCAGCTCCAAGAGGCAGAGCTGGGGCAGAGGGTTTCCAGCAAGGGTGACTGCCTCGCACGGAGGGGAGGAGAGGGCACTCGAGTGAGAGGCTGGGGGTGTCTCATTTTCTCTTTGGGAAATATGGTCACCCTATGTGTGGCTTCAGTTGTGATAACATTTTTGCTGTCACCATTGCTGGCTGGCATAGAGTAGAAATCCCTTGTTTGTCACTGACCTTGAGAATACTTTGGCAAAGAGTTCGCTGTGAATCCCAGAAGCTGTTTTTATTTTAACTAAATTTAAAATAAAATAAAATGGGGTCTGGACTGTGAAAAGAGGAGCAGCAAGTGGAAAAGGACAGGTTCAATAAACTCGGGGTTAAAAAAATGGTGTATTAAAATGTGCTAAAGCTTTATTATAAAAACATATGTAGTACTCATGTCTTTAGGTGCCTTTTGCTCTCCCACTATGAAGTCTGTTTCATATTAACAGTGTATATATAAGAAAACAGGAAATAAATATTTCCAAAAAATTAAATGAAATGTCAAAATAAAAGATCCATTTTTTAACATTAAGAGACTCCAGGGGCTGATTTACTTAGAGATTAATGCACTTCTTGGTACAACAGCCTTGAACCTAACAGTGCACTAGAGGCATGTGTTAATGATCTAGTAAAACACATCCTATTGTGTCTTAGTGTTGTAGCTACAGAGATAATGCAGTGCACACATCTTCCTCAGAATTTAAGGGATTATTAACAATGTTTTGACCTTGAAAGCCAATGTATTGTGTTTCTTTTAAAAATTAACAGTAATAGTGTTCTTATCATGTAAATCACCTACTGTGCTACTTTTTAGAGCTTTTTAGACTCATGCCTTTGAGAAAAAAAGAACTTCTTTTTGCTGACACAGACTAACACGGCTGCTACTCTGAAACATGCCTTTGAGAGGACATTGAAGTGCTTGAAATTCATTTAGACACTCAATACATATTTTACAATGAAAAAGAAAGTGATTTTTCACCCTAAAACATAATGCTTTACATATTCAGGGCCTGAGCCTGGGAGACGCTGTGTGGGTTGGGTTGGGGTGGAGGTGGAGTTGTAGCAAAGCATGTTGGGACTTTGAAGACTCAACCCAGATTTGTATGCTTTTTTTATTAGGTCTTGGTCTTTTAAGGCCAGGGATCCTGGGAACTGTAGTCCTTAGCGGGGTCATGTGACTGCAGACTGGCCATAAAAGGGGCAACTTTCCTCCTAGTAGAGATCAGGGGGCTGTGTGTAGGAGCTGTTCTCTGCTTATTCTCCATTGTAGAAAGTGGAGGTCTGGACTACAGAGCGCTGCAGTCAATGCTAGGTGCTGTGATGTTTGTTACATTATTTGTATTTTAAAATTACGTAAGTATTAAATACGTTTTCTGAGACTAAATAAAGAGAACGGCACAGGAAAGACCTGGTAAGAATCTTGTTGTGGAGAGAGATTTGAGGAGAGCAGCAGCTTGATTAGAGATTAAGCTCTTCACAGTCATGAGTCTGGGCTAGCACTGGCATGGTTCCCTGCTGAGAAAAAACCAAGAGAAGGACTTGATGAAAGCTGCTTAAGAGGAGATCTAGGAAAAAGCAACAGCCAAGGATCTGGAGTGAGACAGATGGGGGTTCCCTGTGGGATGTGAGCTGGGAAACTGTGACCAACACCACTTGTCTCCTGCTTGATCTTTTGGCTTCTGTCATCATGTTCACCTACCACAGCCCAGTGGCCATCTCTATACTAAAAAATTGTGCTGACATAGCTATGTCAGCTAGGAGAGTGGAAAATTCACATCCCTAGGTATCATAGCTATACCAGCAGAACCCCCAGTGTACACGCAATTAAGCTGACAGAAGAGGGCTTCTGTTGGTTTAGCTAATGTTTTTGAAAGCGGTGGGATTACTATGTCATCAGAAGAATTTCTTCCGTTGGCCTGTGCAGCATCTATGCTACAGGGCTGTGTAGGCATAGGTTCTGCAGCATAGACATAGCCACAAGTTACTGGCAGCAGCCATCTGTCTGTGTCACTGAGGCTGGGGCTGGGGCCTAGTGTACACATAAAAATTAGATTGCCCTAGCTGCGTTGCTGTGGGCTGTGAAAAATTTTGTGCTCTGAGCACTATAGTTAGGTTGACCTAATCCTCTGTAAAGGCTGAACCAAAACAATTTTTTTTTTCAAAAATCTTTGGTAAATCAAAAAGTCAAAAAAATTATTTGTGACCAAAAGAAACATTTAGTTTTGATTTTGATTGTCTTTTATGGGGTTTTATTTAATTTAAAAAAGGACATCTCAAAACAAAGTTCTGTTTCAAAACTGTCAAAATTTTTCTTTTTTTACCTTTTTGGATTTTTTTTCTGGTTTTGCTTTTGTTTGTTTTACATGAACAATTCAGTGAAATGAACACAAATCCACAAAATGTTTGAGTGTCTCCAAACCTGAAATTTTGGCCAAACTTTTACCCAGCTCTAGTTGTAGATGCCTATGCTGTTCTAAACTCAGGCCTTGATAAATTAAAGGATTTTCTGTTTATTGTTTGGTTTTTTTAAAGTATATGTAAGAGCTGAGATAGAACATGCACAAGTCTATTTATTAATTTAAATGAGACCCTGTTTTACTCTGCTAAAAGTAGCTTAGTAAAATATGTGCTACTTATTATCATGCATAGGGAAAAGTTCCCATAACCTAAAGGGGTAACTAAACCTTCTCTAGCCCCCTCTTCATCAGACATAGATGAGTGACTGCACATTTTATGGGAACTAAACAGGATAATCATCTCACAACTTGTTCATCAGTTCCACTCAAAAATGAAATGCATGTGTACACCCTGGTGAGAGCAGAATAGACCTCCAGCTGCACTGACATAATAGATAGAGATATAATGGGGTACTGCAGGGCTTTGTAACTTTTGTGGGACTGAGACTCATTTTCACCTGCTGTTGTATGTCTGAGCACTAATGAGCCATGAGTATGGATGATATGATGTCACATTTAAATGCATAAATTGCTTTACATTGATGATCAACAGCAACAAATTGCTCAGAAAAATAAAGTATCATGGAAGATAAAGTAGATAAAAGCAAATGTAAAAACCAAGATGAGCTAAAAAGCAATACATAAAGAACACCTTTCAAAACTGTATGAAAAACAAACTGTATATAGGGCCACATGCTAGTATGTGTTGTTGTAGTTAATATAGTGGGTCTACATCTCCAGTGCCTTCCAAGTTGTGTAGTCATTTCAACCTGTGCAAAATGAACACAAAGTGGGTGCAAAATGCTACCACCAGCGTGTGTGTGGAATTTGGATTTGTTAGTGTCTTAAACCTCTACATAGGTGTAAATGACAATGTCATATGCAAGACAGTGCAGGTTCAGGTCAGTAGTAATAGTACAATAGTAATTTCTCTTGTTCTTGACTTCATTTTCTGTGCAACTAATCTGAAGATTTTTCTTTTTGTTTGTAGAAGACAAAGGGTATGTCTACACTACGAGACTAGTTCGATTTTTGTGAAACCGAACTTGTGAACCCGATATTGCCAGGTCGATTGTTCGAATCCACACCAGGGATCTTAATTCGAATTTCCGAGTCCACAGTAAGGGGGCAAGCGTCGACATTGCAAGCGGTGCACTGTGGGTAGCTATCCCACAGTTCCCGCAGTCCCCCCTGCCCACTGGTATTCTGGGTGTAGCCCCCAGTGCCTTGTGGGACCGAAATTGTGTCAAGGGTCGTTATACGTAAATTTCGTCACTCGACCCACACTTCCGCCTTCCCTACGTGAAAGCGCCGGCGGGTAATGAATTCGCGCCCTTTTCCTGTGGCTGATAGCTCGGACGCCACAGGACAGTGAGCATGGAGCCCTCCGCGATTATCGCTGATGTTCTGTCCGTAGCCAACACCTCGCGCCTTATAGCGCACCTTTTCCAGACTCAGATGCAGAGAAATCGGGAGAGGAGACAACGGAAGCTCCGGGAGTACTTGAACTCTGAGAGGGGCATGGATCTCTCGCAAAGCGCTGGACCTCGGCCCCTAGACATCATGGTGGCAATGGGTCACGTTGATCCTGTGGAACGGCGATTCTGGGCAAGGGAAACAAGCACTGACTGGTGGGACCGCATAGTGCTGCAGGTCTGGGATGAGTCTCAGTGGCTGCGAAACTTTCGGATGCGTAAGTGCACTTTCATGGAACTTTGTGAGTTGCTGTCCCCTGCCCTGAAGCACCAGGACACCCGGATGCGAGCAGCCCTGACTATCCAGAAGCGAGTGGCCATAGCCCTGTGGAAGCTTGCAACCCCTGACAGCTACCGGTCAGTAGCGAACCACTTTGGAGTGGGCAAGTCTACCGTGGGGGTTGCTGTGATGCAGGTAGCCCATGCAATCGTTGACCTGCTGCTCCCCAAGTAGTGATCCTTGGAGACGTGCAGGCGATCATAGATGGCTTCGCCGCGATGGGATTCCCAAACTGCGGTGGGGCCATAGATGGGACACACATCCCTATCCTGGGACCGGAGCACCAGGGCAGGCAGTACATTAATCGAAAGGGCTATTTTTCGATGGTACTGCAAGCATTAGTGGACCACAAAGGACGTTTTACGAACATCAATGTTGGGTGGCCAGGCAAGGTTCATGATGCTCGAGTTTTCAAAAACTCTGGTCTGTATAGACAGATGCATCAGGGGGTTTATTTCCCGGACCGCAAAATCACTGTTGGGGATGTGGAGATGCCAACAGTGATCCTAGGGGACCCTGCCTACCCGCTAATGCCATGGCTCATGAAGCCATACACGGGAGCCCAGGACACTGAAAAGGAGCTCTTCAATTACCGCCTGAGCAAGTGCAGAATGGTGGTTGAGTGTGCCTTTGGCCGTCTCAAAGGCAGATGGCGAAGCTTACTGACTCGCTCCGACCTCAGCCCTAAAAATGTCCCCATTGTGATTGCAGCGTGCTGTGTGCTCCACAATCTCTGTGAGATCAAGGGGGAGACGTTTATGCTGGGCTGGGAGGTTGAGGCAAATCGCCTGGCAGCAGATTACGCTCAGCCAGACACCAGGGCGATTAGAAGATCACAGCGGGAGGCGCTGCGCATCCGGGAAGCTTTGAAAGCTCGCTTCCAGACAGAGCGGGGTAACCAGTGACTGTTACGCTTCCGTAAACAGATACTGAACCTTCCCCTGTTTCTTTACACAGGTTCCGTTGCCCATCCTCTCCCATTACCAACCCCCTTCCCCCTCCTTCGATCAACGCTGTAAAGGCACAATAAAGGAACCTTTTTGTTATTTGGACCATTTCCTGTACTGGTTATTGGTTTATGGTTTTCGCAGTGGAGGCATACGGCGGTTGGGCAGCGGGTGGGGTGTGGGAAAGTACCCTTCAAAGGGGAATGACATGATCCTGGCCACAGAGCAGTCCTAAGTGCTGGACTGCTTGTTTAAAGGGACCATTAACCTCTCCTAGTCGCATGTGTGTGTGGTGGGGTCTCTGTGACTTTTCCGTTTGGAATAGCGGCTACGGATACCCCGGTGCATTGATCTATCCAGCAGGCTACTGCCAGCCACTAAAGATCAGCGGCCACCCTCCCCCAACAGACAGCGAACCACCCAACCCCCAACCCCACGTATAGAACCTAGAAACCTACACACAGAAGGAAATGTGTGCCTACTGCATGCAATTTTTACTGTGCCTGTCACTTCATCTGTTACCCTGTCTGCACCCTCGTTTGTGCTTCGGTCCTCTGCACTTACAAACCCTGTTAACCAATAACCAGAGATACAAACGGCCCCATTTAAGACACTCGGGGAAACATCAGTGAACCAACAAACCAGTTTTATTTAACAGAACATTAACTTAACATGGAACCTGGGAAGGGAGGTGTTCAGGGGTGCGGCTGGAGGGAGGGGAGGGAGAAATCTAAGGTTTGGGGAATGACAGCCTTCTGCTACTGGAGCAGTCTGCAGGGGTGGAGTGAGTATTTCCACGCACCCTGCCTCCCCTTGTCCTAGTGACTTTTGGAGAGAAAACCACTGGACTTGGTGGCGGGGGTGGGCGGTTGGACAGAACATACAGAGGGGCTCTTTCCTCCTGTCTCCTGTCCTGGAGAACATCCACCAGGCGCCGGAGCGTGTCGGTTTGCTCCCTCATTAGTCCCAGCATTGTTTGGGTCGCCTACTGATCCTCCTGCCGCCACCTATCCTCGCGGGCTTCAGCCCTCTGCTCCCGTTCCCTGGCTGCTCGCTCGTACCGTGCGACGTCCTCTCTCCGCTGTGCCGCCTCCCTCTGTGACAACATCATTAATTCAGAGAACATGTTGTCCCGGGTTCTCTTTTTGCGCCGCCTTATCTGGACCAGGCCATGGGAGGGAGAAGCACGGGTAGGGCGGGAGACACTCGCAGCTGCGGGATGAGGGAAAGTGAGTGAATTCCTCAGAAAGATACTTTTTCAAGAACAATGACCATACTCTTTCACCGTGAATAGGACCAAACACAGTGCCTATCACATGTAAACGTACTACAAGGTCAAATACTATGCCTTCAGGCTGAGTGTCTGGGGTCCCGGTATACGGATCCCAGAAGCCTTGCCGTACAGTGAAAATCACCTCTCTGAAGACCATGGTAAGGTGATGAGTTAGGACTGCTGAGAGATTGCTTCACAGCAGTGCTCTACTCCCATGTCTCACTCACTGTTCCTGGCGTCGGGCAGGAACTGCTGCTGGCCGATAATCTACAGCGGCTCTCCTAACCCCCCCCCAGTCCGCGTGGTCGCTCCCGGGACCGTAAAGTGCCCGAGAACCGCTCATCAGGAACGGCTCGCCTACCCCTCCCCCCCCTCCGCGTGGTCGCTACCGGGAACCAAAAGTACCCGCGATCCGCTGATCATGAACGGCTCGCCTACCCTTCCCCCCCCCCCTCTGCGTGGCCTCTCCTGGGAACCAAAAGTACCCGCGATCCGCTGATCATGAACGGCTCGCCTACCCTTCCCCCCCCCCTCCGCGTGGTCGCTACCGGGAACCAAAAGTACCCGCGATCCGCTCATCATGAACGGCTCGCCTACCCTTCCCCCCCCTCCGCGTGGCCTCTCCTGGGAACCTAAAGTACCCGCGATCCGCTCATCAGGAACGGCTCGCCTACCCCTCCCCCCCCTCCGCATGGTCGCTACCGGGAACCAAAAGTACCCGCGAACCGCTCTGCATCAATGGCTCGCCTACCCCTCCCCCCCCTCCGCGTGGCCGCTCCCTGTAACCAAAAATGCCCGCGAACCGCTCAGCATGAACGGCTCGCATACCCTTTCCCCCCTCCCTTCGCGTGGCAGCTCCCGGGAACCAAGATCGCCATCGAACCGCTGTGTTTGAATGGCTGGCCTACCCCTCCTCCCATGGGCGCTCCCGGGAACCAATATTGCCCGAGACCCGCTGTGTCTTAACGGCTCGCGTACCGTTTCCCTGGCCTCGCGTGGCCGGTCACCGGGACTGTCCCTACCCGCGCACGGCTAAGTAGTAACGGTTTGGCTCCCGACTCCCTACCAGCACGCGTTAACGTAAACAGTCGGGTGTCTTTCTTTAGAGGGAAAAGGAAGCATTCACTATACTAATTATACCACTCATTCAAACCAGGACCCCATGACTGATATCACTCTGATGAGGATTACAGAGACCGAGAAATACTGCATGCTGCGTCAATGCAAGCAAACCCCGGGGCCGTATGCTGCCATGCTGTGCAAGGCAATGATACCAGAGTACCTGCAGCTTGCATGGCGCGGGAAAGTATCCTACCATGGAGGAGACAATAAGGCCACTCTCCCAGTGAACGTGCTAAACAAGCCCTCACTGTACCTGCAGGAGAGCTTCGCAGAGATCTCTGCTGGTGATTACACCTCTATCCCCATACATATTGACAGACTTTTCGAATAGTTGCACGGGAAAGCGAATCCAAGGTGAAGCGCATAAGGCCAATGAAGCCACAGTTACAGAGCGCTAACACACCATACCTATTGTATTGCAAATAAATGTCTAACACACTGACCTGATGATCCTTCTCCTGATTCCTGGTCAGGAATGCTGCCTTGGGAGTGTTCGTAGGGCAGCGCAGTCAGGGTGAGGAATAGTTCCTGGCTGTCAGGGAAATCACCAGTGAGACTGCTGTCTAGTGCCTCGTCCTCCTCCCCTCCTTCCTCTTCTTCGCCGTCCGCAAAAACCTCCTCCGACGTGGCCGTAGAATGGACCCCGTCGTCGGAGTCCACGGACACTGGTGGGGTAGTTGTTGCCGCACCACCGAGCATTGCATGCAGTGCCTCGTAAAATCTGCAAGTGTGTGGCTGCGACCCGGAGCGTCCGTTGGACTCCTTGGTCTTTTGGTACACCTGCCGCAGCTCCTTGATTTTCACGCGGCACTGCGTAGCATCCCGGCTGTATCCTCTCTCCATCATAGCCTGGGAAATCTTTTCGTAAATTTTTGCATTCCGTCTTTTTGAACGGAGCTCGGCTAGGATTGATTCGTCGCCCCACACAGCGATCAGATCCAAAACTTCACGATCACTCCATGTTGGAGCCCTCTTTCTATTCAGCGATGGCATTGAAACCACTGCTGTAGAGCTCTGCATCGTTGCCAGTGCTGCTGAGCTCGCCACGATGTCCAAAGAGGAAATGGGATTCAAAATGGCCACACAGGAAAAGGGATTCAAATTTTCCCGGGGATTTCTCTGAGTGGCAGGTCAGAGCATCCGAGTACTGAGTACTGCCCTGAGCGTCCACTGAGTGGTGCACTGTGGGATAGCTCCCGGAGCTATTAGCGTCGAATTCCGTCCACAGTACCTAGCTTTCGACATGGCCATTTCGAATTTGGCGCTACTCCCCTCGTCTGGGTGGAGTACAGAAATCGATTCAAAGAGCCCTTAATGTCGAAATAAACTGCTTCCTAATGTGGACGGGTGAGGGATTAAATCGAGTTAACGCTGCTAAATTCGACATAAAGTCCTAGTGTAGACCTGGCCAAAGAAAGGACTTTACTGTCATCAAATTGCCCTGAGTGTCATTGGTGGTTCTTTTAGGCTTTCTCACAAAAGGGGTCTATGTGCTGAAGAAGAACTCCAGACGTGTTTCATATCTCCTGATTGTGGCTAGCTGCTCCTTAGGGTTCTGATCCAAAGACCACTAACTCAATGGACGTCTTCAGTAAGTATAGTTCAGTACTGAAACAAGAAAGGTTTGTTAGATAATACTCCCTGGTTTTGGACAGTCTGAAAGATGTTTCTCATGAAAACAGTCACCAATAATTAAAATAAATAGGCCCTGGTAATTTTTATATGGACTGGCTTCCCTTTTAAGAATAAGAACAAAATATTATTTCAGGAACATCCAGAAACCCAGACAAATAAAAATGCTTCACTTAATTATGAAAAGCTTACTGTTTTAGTGATACAGCAGTAGGTTCCATATTTTTTCACACCCTTCAGCTTTTATTCCTATTTGTCATATGTTCGTATGTGTGTTCCTTACTGAAACTTTATCTCATTATTTTTTGTTTTCATAGCAGTTGAGGAATGCTGCATGGCATGTATACTTTTCATCAAATAACTAACTAGCTCCAAAATAAAAACCTCCCCCAGGGTTTTCACAGCTTCCTCTCATCTGAATGCTTCTACCAGTCTCTCCCTCCATACTGTTTTTGTTTGTTTGACTGGTGGAAGGACAGTACTACCAGTAGTTAGGTAAAGCCAACCACCTCAAGGGCAAATGTGGAGAAAGAACATGTGTGGGGAGCAGGCTCTTCAGTTTTCCTGCCCTAATGAGTGCTCCACAAAATGAGGAATGCTTCGGAGGCATTTTGCTGCACAGTACTTACGGGTATTCAGCTATACAGCACAGTTCTAGTCCTGAGTCTTCCCAAATTCTTAACTACCACACACTCTGACCCCTTCTCCCCACCCCCACCCCCGGTTCATCACCTCCAAAGGCATGAACCCAGATCCCCGGATGCTAGTTCGCTTTTGCACATACTCTCAACACAGTTTGCATACCAGAGATCTGCTTCAGGTTAAAATATTAAAAAAAGAGGGGTTATGTAATAGAAAAATCACAGATTCAAAGATGAAATAACAAGGGAAGCAAACATGTACAAGTTATACAGAAAATAAACCTAAAGCCACAACCTCAGGCTTTACACTTTCAGATTAGATAAAAACTCCTTTTCTAATACAAGTTACCTATTGCCTTTGAACTGTTTCCCAACATACCCCCTGTCATAGAGAGGATCCAGTATTTCAAGGACAGCACCTGCCAATTGAGTGTTGCTCAGTTTCTAAATGAAGTCCTCAGTGTCAAGCCTCCTTTTAAAAGGGATATTTTTTTCATTTTTTTCTTCTGGCATTGTGACTCAAGTTTATTCAGGGTGGGGAAATTCTAGCCAGCATGTCTCATTGTCTTCCCATTAACTCTAATGGCCCCTCATTTGTCTTTTCCTGGATTATGCAATGTTTGCTTCTTGGAGCTAGTCTTGTCTGATTGGGGAGGCAGCCCCTCCCTGCCTGACTGCACCACAAATTATGAACACAGTTTTCTATATACACAAATACATAAATTCATAACTGCAGTATGTATACATATCTAATGATGAGCATTAAGTTTAGAACATTATAAGCTTTCATAAAAGACCATACTTGACATATTTTTATAGCACAATGTCATATTATTCAACCAGTTGATTCAACTGATCATTCTTTGGGGTTCATACCCTGTTATCCCCCAGGTGTCTGAACCCTGATTGCCACAGCTTTAAGAAAAAAGACTTGAAAAAATTATTGGGTCTTGACATGTAGACTTCAGAGTGATGGAAGGAAAATAAAAGAAAAGATTTTCTTGCCTAGATCAATCTCTGATAAATCTCAAGTATATTGCAAATCATATATCAAATATAGTTATCTCATCTCTAAACAGACTAACCACATTCCCACTTAATTAAAACAGAATATTATAAAGGAGAAAGCTCAGAGGCTGATAGGGAACAAGATTCAAGCAGAAAGAGAAAAAAATAGCATCCCTGTAATGAAGGATGATAGGCAAGTAACCATGTATTTGACAGTCAATTCAGAAATTTCTGCCAAATCATTTTAATCTTCCGAAAATGCATTTAGTGCCCAAAACTGATAGTTTCATGGAAAACGGCATTTTCAAACCCCTGTCTTTGGAACAAAATAATGTATTAGGTGCCTAGATCTGTACAATTAAATTGAGGCTGTCATAAAAAAATGCTGTCAAATAATTCACCAGGCGTTGATGGATTTCTGGCTGATTTTTATAAACCATTCACAAAACAGCTATCCCCATTGACCACAGATTACATATATACACATTCCACAGTAGAGATTTATACCACTGGCTCTGTACTTAGGGGCATGACAATAGCAAAGAGTTTCCTTTACAAGTTTTGTTTTGGACTCCCTACTAACTTGGGTACATCTCAAAAACCCCAGACAAAACAGTTCTTCCTTTGGCCTGAAACTTCTTATGCTTCATTTCTTATTAGAGAAGAATGTTTTTGGAATATTTGAACTACATTGAAACAATCTTTCAAACAGCCTGGGTTTAGAAAAATTTCTGCTTGTTCAGTTGAATAAAATTATACTATCTTTTTTGGGGGGTTTAATTGCAACTCAAAAATATCAAGCAATAAAAATATTCAAATTGATCTTATGAATTAGTCATCAGTGAGAACTGTCCTATAGGACCAAATTTTATTGGACAGCTGACAAAAGTTAATTGCCAAATAAAATGTCATTGAAGGTCAAAATTGTTAATGTTGAACCCTCTGTGAAGGTCTCCAGTTGGGGTTGTTCATTTTGTGAGTTTCTTAGCGAAGGGTAGAAAAAGTTCAGATGTCTGCTAGCTAGAGGTACATTTATAACTTCAAATTGTGCTCTGACGCAGGATAACCTCCTGCTTAGACTAGCTGTAGTGCAGGTCACATAGCAGGAGTAGGGAGGTGGGAAAGAGCTTTTATGGGGGACTGATACCTCATGTGCAGGTGTGTAGGAAGTGGCAGGGCAGGTGTGAGGATTGGGGAAACCTTCACTCCCGACTCCAGCCACACCCCCACCATGCCAGACAGAATATGAGTAAGCACCGAGCAGAAGCAATTTGCACTAGCTGTAAGTCTGGGGAAATCAGGGACCATAGGGTGCCTTTCAGAGCCTCACACAATGGATCCCATGGTCTGCTTCTTGGGCAAGGACACTACACCGTGACCTTTATTCAGGGCCTGTGATGAAAGCACAACATAGCTCTGTGCTGTCAGACTGTATAACTTCTGAAATGACCATGAAAGTATAACCCCTGAAAGTCCCTGCTTGCAAAAAAATATAAGACTCATGAAAGGTACAAGCCCTAGTAGTACTCATGGAGTATATCTGCCTGCAAAATTTGGTACTTGTTTTTTTTAGCATCTGTGCAGATACACCACCATTAGCAATGGTGAAGCAACAGCACAGATTGGGCTCAGGTGACCTTCAGCATCATGTCATGAAAGCAGATTGTCATGATATGGTGATTAAAATATTTGAGTTCAGTCTACCCTGGTGCTTACAATTCCTGGAAAGTTGGTACAAAATTTTGTTATATAGGGAATGATGAAATATTGCCGTTATGGCAGTTACAAGCTTCTCTAGCATTAATGGCAGGTCAATGGGAGACACTCGAGGACCACATTTTAAAAGAGTGAAGGCACAAGTGTTATGATTGTGTATGCAAACTCTGCACAAGAAAGCTAGTTGTGTGTGTCAATGCATTGCTTATGAGGGCTGAAAGCTCTGTTAGGATAATTATAACTGTAGAGTTTTGTAGTAACTTTTACATAAAAAAACAGAATTTACTAGCTAATCAGTACTTTTTGGTTTCCCATATAGCACCCTGATAAGCAATGGTCTTCACTGTTTTGACAGTTTCTGTAATAGAAATTCATAACCTGTTTAAGTTCACATAAAAATAGTAAAAAAAAAAGGCAGACATGGAACAGGATGGTAGGGATATGAATGATTTACTGAATTTTTTTAAAAACAGACAAGGAAATATGTAAAAAATCTTGAGAGAGTTGAGGGTGAAGCGTATAGTTTATTTTTAATTGTTCAATTGTAGTGAACTTAAAAAAATTAAAAAGTTAGAACCTCAGAAAACTTGCACTTAAGATTCCAACACATCCTGAATGCTATTTCTCTCCCATTGTTGCTGAAGACATTTTTACCCCTGCTTACTCACTGCTTTTCCATGAATGGGACACAGATCTTTACTGTTCCCACAAAAACTCTATATATAGTCGTGTGAGAAATAGGAATGCCTCTGAATACTTTGTGAGTCTTCTTGTGGTGCACAGGGTTTTATATATTTTAGAAGCTGCCAGAAACCAGTCAGAGAGATCATATGTTTATAGCTAGGCTTTGCAAGTTTGTGTACATTAGTAAATACAGTTATTACGATTTCTCCGTGTGGTTTATTTATATTGTTATTGTGGTAAAAGAGCAAAAGACACAGGTGGCCCTTGATCTTCAAAACCACAAAGAGGAGATATCTCACCCCTCACTACTCCACCCTCCTGATAAAAGCCAGAGATTACATCTCATGTTTTAAACATCACAAATAGTCCAAAGTCAGCCATCTCTCTGCCATTCATCATCCAGTATAAGTCACAGGACCCCCAATGAAGCCCCACTCAACCTTCTGATACAAGTCAAAAACACCCTCTTGTGGGTACAAGTTAGAGACCTATCCTGTTTACCCTATTCTTTGTGAGGAAATATAGGTTTTGCAGTATAGCCTAGTGAGCCTGTAATACACATGCATGCAAATTTGGGTGGAATAAATGGCTGTAGCTTTTTCATTTGGTGCACCGAGAAGACAATATTGTTATATTTCACCTTCTCAACATAGCAGACTTATGTTCATAGCAATTGGTAGTTTGTTCAGGATGGCAGTCAAGGGGGTATAGCAACTAGGCAGCTGTTAAAGCTAATTGTCAATGTAATAGCTTTCAAAACATTAGCTTTTTAAATTAGCTATTTAGTCATGTTAATATTGTCTTTAAGGGAAATATATTTTCAACCTTAGCGCTATCATTCAGAAGTTTGTTGTTTGTTTTATCTGAGAATGCTGAAGAACCTGAAAGCGTGCTTGGAGACAATCATCCAGTGTTACTACTGAATGTTAACTTTCAGTTGCCTGCTAAACTTGTACCCACAATTCTATTCTAGAGTTAACCAGCAAGGGGAGAAGGGAAGAACACAACTTCACTCCTCTGCTAAAAGCAGATGGAGAGCTCCCCCTCCTTTCTTGCTCATATAGGGAGAGGTCTCCATCCTGTTTCAAGCTGATTTCACTACTGGATGTAACCATGATAATCCTTGTAACCATGATAATCCTTAATCATTCATGAGTTCATATGGGATTTATAACAGCAGATTTGAAACGATACCAGGAAAATCATTCATTTTATGCACCAGACAGAGCGTGAGAGTGTTCCACCAAGACTAGCGGGCTTTTGACTGAGGTGAGTGGCAATACCTGTTATTTATCTGAAAAATATTTGGATTTGGTCCCATCTATACTAAATGGGTCAGGGATTTATCACTCCTGATAGTGATCACCTTTCATCTAGGGACACAGGACTTGTTTTATTTGTGCTTTGGAAGCTGATGGCATTGGTATGTTTTGAAGCAGCTCTGACAAAGAATACTGTTCTGCTAACAGACCACTCTCTTGATGGACTTTCTAAGGGCCCGTTTACACAGATACTTAGTATGCAGCAAGCTTGAGTTAAGTATACAGTGCTTTAGGCAAGCTTGAGTTAAGTATACAGTGCTTTAGGCAGCTGAGTACTAAGAGGCCATTTGGACCCTGCTGCTGTGCATCAAAAGTTCTTTAGCACATTTTGCATACTGCTCTTTCAAATATCAGCGGATGTTTTCTGTAATTTAAACAACTGCTAGTCTCATTTTGGTCAAACCCTCTATTTAATGTGTCATAAGGCATCTTGAAAAGACTTCTGTCAATAAACAAATTCCCTTTTTTCTTGAGTCGTTGAATATTTTGATATGAAATAACCCCAAATTCAAAATTAGGAAAGAAATATCCTTCTATCTAGAGTAAGAGAACAAAGTTATATGATCTCTTGGTCATTTTATTATAAATAGTCAGGAGCTACAACTTTCTACATGACAAATATTTCTCTCCATCTCTCTCTCTCATCTTATCTACCATGAGCAACTGCATGATTAGATAAATGCTTGTGCTTGGATGGAAATAATGCAGATGTTATACTGCTAGAAGCCATTCCAAAATATACAGTGTCTAGGAAAGTTTAAGGAGAGTTAAACTCTCAGCTCACTTATCTGTTAACAAATAAAGTTTAAATTAAACAGGAAAAAAAGATGAAATTGGAAGTTGAGTGAGAATATTCCTTCCCTAGCATTTGGAAAATGTCAAACTCACTAGGATCTGATCCAAAGCCTACTATTGTCAATGGATCAGACTGTTAATGCTCAGTCTTTTCCTAAAATAGGGTCCTAAACCAAGATAATTGGATGCAAGAGAAAATGCACAAGTCTAGACTTTCAGATGAGTTTTTAAAAAATCTGGAGTTTCAGACACATCAAGCCTTATATTTTAATCCACTTATTATTGCTATATAATAATATAAAATATATACTGAAGTGACATAGTCTTACTCATAACTCCATCTCCAAAGCTTTGAAATCTATTTTCCAGATTCTGATCAGTCTCCATCGTTTCCTTATGTGCTTAAAGTGTATTTCTAGATGTAACTCTAGAGAGTTTAACTGGAAAGTACAACTTGACCAAAGATTGGCCAATCTTAATATTATTATTTCAGAGAAGAAACTCACTTAATGGGAGAAACAATAAAAGATAATATTATAATTTTAATGTTCTGTACATTAACATTTTTTACTGAGACTGATATGAAAACCATTTAAAACAGAAAAGGGAAATTATGGAAAAGTGTACTTTTGATCTGAAAAGCACACTTTAAATCTGTAATATATATGTACAGTATAATGTGAATACTTCATAAATAATGCTTCAGTGGTCAATGGTGCAATTTGACTGAGAACAGCAATTTTTTAGTAAAAAAGTCATGAAACTTTCATTAAGCCTATCATACACCTCTAACTTTCACATAAAATATTCTAAAAAAATAATTTGTACAATCTGCTAATGATGTGTGTCTCTTACATCTATAGCTTGGCTTTGTGGAGCAGGCTAAATCACCTGTCTACCCTGGGTTTGCACATACTTAAAACAAACAAGTAAATCAATCAGGGTTGTTTTTCTTGGTGTCTTCAAAACATAATCTATCATTAGTGTAGACCCATTCTTTGCTAGATCTGTCTCAAGGAGCATTATAATTAAAAACATGCTTATCACTGCTGAGGGTATAGTACGTATGTGCGTGGCACAGTGTGGAGTTCCATTTCTCAAGACCAAAGGGACTTGTACTTTATTTTTTGTTGGTTGTTCAAAGTGTTTGTTTTATTGACGCAATGCTCCAGAGTGTTTGGCAATGGGGATCTAGTGTGCATCCCTGAATGACTTAAAGAGAGAGAGAGAGAGAGAGAGCATAGTCTTTCTTTATGCCTATGTGTAGATCACTCATGCCTGTACTTTTAGCACAATACGGGCATGATCAGCAAACAAATACACACCTGAATCACTTTAAACTAAATGTCTGAGCTTTTCAAACCATTTTAGCCATACAGGTTATACAGTTGTTTCATTTCAGTGGGTGTTCTTGTGGCTAAATGACCTGGCTGGGTTGGAAAATCTCAACCAAAGAGACTGATCGCTGAGTAAAGTTTCTCTTGCCTGTCAGTGTTTGCAGGATTTGGTCCTCTCACAAGTGTACCCAACACCTTTTGGTGCATGTCAATGCTGACATGAATTTGTCCACATGAAAACATGCAGGGACTGTGCCTACCCGCCCTAGCCAAGTGTAAAAATCCTTAAGCAGCTGCCACAGTCTCAAAATGGACCATTATAGTTATTTATTGAAATGACAGTTGCACTTATTGTGCTGGGCACAGTACAAACACAGGAGGGATGATCTCTGCCTTCAACGGGCACAGCCCAACTAGACGAGACCGAGGGAAGGGCGAGGATTATTTCCCTGAATACGTTTTAAAGAGGCAAAATTTGCCCCCTGCTCTCCTCTCCCCTCCGCTACCCGAGCCAGGAAACCCGTGCTATTCCCCTGGGTCACAAAAGGGGCTGGGTGAGCCGAGGGCATAAACTCCCCGAGCATCTTCTCCCGGGAGCGTAGGCAGCAGCAGCGGAGGTGGAGCGTGCCTGGCTGAGGTGCGGGGAAGGGAGCCTGGAGGTGGGACCGGCAGATGGTGCCTTCCCCTCCTCCCCTGGCTGCTGAGGTGTGAGGAGGCGGCCCGGAGCCGGTGCCCACCCTCCCCCTCGCAGCGCAGGCGGATGGTGCGGTCCGGACAGCTGTGGCGCTACCGCCGAGTGATGCGGGAGGGCGGCTTCCGTGCCGGTGGCGGCGACAGCAGCAGGGGAGGGGGAAGCAAACAGCTGGCGGAAGAGCGAGGAGCGGGGCTCGGCTCCGGGCAGTAGCGGCGCCCGCCGCCGCTTCCCCCCTTTCTCTCCATCTCCCCGCTGCTGCTGGAGCAGAGCCGCTCGCTCTCCCCCCTCGCCGCCGCAGCCGCCGCCGCTCCGGGGGCTCCGGGGCTGAGCGCAGCGCCCTGCGGGGGGAGCGGGCTGCAGCCGGGCAGCGCGAGCCAGGCGGGAGCGGGGAGCAGCCGGTCTGCTGCTGCTGCCTGGATGCCAGAGGCTCCCCGGGAGCCGGCGGCCAGAGACACCCCAGAGGAGCCGGAGGAGGAGGAGGAGGACGAGGCCCCCGGGCTGTGAGCGGAGGAAGCAGGCAGGACCGCTGGCCATGGCCTCCAACTTTAACGATATCGTCAAGCAGGGCTATGTGAAAATCCGCAGCAGGAAGCTGGGGGTGAGCCGGTTGCTTTCTTTCCCCCCTTTCTCTCCGCCGGTCCTTCTCGCGCGCCTTGCCCAGGCACTTTCGGGGGGGGGGGGGGTCGCTGCTGGAGGGGTGAGCAGGGCTTGCTCCCAGCGCCGCAGGGAGAGTGGCGGTGCTGGGGACAGCGTGGGGAGCAGGGACCTGCTGCTGCTGCCGCCTGGACTTTGCTTTCCCTTTACTTAGGTTGGAGGAGGGCGTTGCGTTGGCAGTGTACCTTACAGACAGTCGTCTCCCCCCCAGTGAAGGCTGCCTTTCTCCTATTTCCCTTGATGATTGACTTGTTTGGCTAATAGAGGTGATTGGGTTTTAGTCATTTGATGGGAGCCTCTTTTTCCCTAAAGCGGTGTCTCAAGCTGGTGAGGAAATTACCCTTTGGGTGTTTCTTCCCCCTCCATCCACTCCCCGTGTAAAGCTTCCACTTGAACCAGGATGGGGGGAGGGGAAAATGGGGACAGTCTCTGCAAACTTTGGCCAGAGATCCCCTTTCTCCTTTGGAGGAGGGATGGCTCCAACCGAAGGAAATGATGGAAAAACCCGAGACTTTTGAACGGCTCCATAGCAGGCTGGTAAACGAATTGAGGAAGCCGAGAAGATTGGTACAGGAAGAATGATGGCTCGGGGCTGGTGTGGAGCAGAGTAGCTGGTCTGGGGGGCTGGGAGGAGTGTAGGAAAATTGGGGCCGAAGAGAGTTACATCTCAATGGGCAGACCGAGCGGACTGAAGGGGAATTGAAAGACTGACTGGTTGATGGCCGGCAGTGTGTGCAAATATATATATGCCAGTGGATAGGAAAAAGTGGCCGAAACGGTGTAACCCACAGGGGTAGTCAGAGTCACCTTCAAGAGTGTACACTAGACAGGTAATGCGTACTCTGTCCATAAAAGCTTGCTCTGAAGGGCAGCGATACTGCAACCCAGACAAACAGAAACATCAACAGAACGGACAGAACTTTCCAAACTTCGGACACTTCTAAACGCGTCAGAACTTTGCCTTCTCTCTCTCTCTCTGTCTTGTGGGTGCTGGAGCAGTGCGAGTTGAAAGGCCCTAATGAACCCCAGCCGAAATCATGATTAGTTTGTTTTGTTTGAATGCATGAGCATTGTTTTTTGATTTTATTAGGAAGTTGCTCAGAGAGAAAAAAAATTGCCAGTTTACGGGAAGCGGTGTGATTAGTCCCCAATCCAGGAGTTCCTTCAATTCCCACACGTGTTTGTAGACTGGCAGGTGTTTGGAGTAAAGGGGAAGGGGTTGAATTGGTAGCACCGGCGCTTGTTTGCTGCCGAGGAGGGCTCTTTCTGAGAACAAGGTGCAGACAACGTGCTGAGAAGAGGCAACACATTCTGGTCTCCGCTACCTGGGTGCAATGAAGAATTAACTTCTCCATTGACTTCAGTGACGTGAGTTCGAATTCACACCCGAGTGACTCAGAGGAGAATCCCACTAGGAGCTTAGAAGAGACACTATAGTAGAGCCTCCCGCGTAATGGGCTGTTTAGCCAGGAAGGCAAAAGGAATTTAAACCAAGCAGGCGGTGTGTCGCCTGGGGCAGCTGCGGAGCCGGGTATGCACCAGGCAGGCAGTCACAGCAGAGGGCAGGGAGGAAGGTGCAGTCTCAGGCTCTCATGTTAAGGGCTTTTTCTCGAAAGAATGAGCCGCGTTTCTCTATCATCATCTCCCTTTCCCCGACCCCAAAGCCAGATAAGGGAGAGGCCGTATGAAATCTGCAATTCTACAAGTAGCTGGGGGCTTATCGCAGAACTAATATGTCTCTCTCACTCTCCCCGGATGCGATGCTTAGCTTGCAGACGCGGTGTACAGGACAATGGAAACAATCATACATTGACCTTTGGAACACTTTGCTGTCTTGACAGGGATGTCAGTTCCCAGAGGACACAGCAGAGTTTTGTTGGAATCCCACGTACAGCCGACTCCTGTAGCCTTCAGTCAGATGGGGAATGTTAGGGAAATGATTTTAAGTCCAACGAGCAATGACGCCTCCCCCCACCTCCAAAAATCATGATTTTCAGGGTCGAGCGTTAGTTTGTGTCAGAAAGCTATCTCTGAACCTTAGTGGCGTCTGTTAACCCTTAGCTCCCGAGTCAGTAGTGGTATTATGGGGGCCCGATCCACAGCAATTGAAAGATTGAATCCGGGCAGTATCACAGCACGTTAGGGCTCTTAATTGGAGGCAGAATTGTCCTGTTGACTTACCTTTCGAAAATAATTGGCCGTACTCTAAATATGTACAAATTAAACGAAGAGTATATGCAGTGAACATACAATGGCTGCACAGTAGCAGGCATCACACAAGGTTAATGTAAACACCCGCAAGTGACGTGTATGAAGACAGTAATTTCATCATGGCATAGTTTATATGGTTGAAGTTCTCGTTTTAGAGATGTAAATGTGACTTGTGGCTGATAACAATAGTGTGTGTGCTCTTCAGAACTACACGTTAGTCATGGTAGCTTGACTGGTGCGCTGCAGAAGGCAGAATAGACCATCTCTGTAGTCTCTCTGGAAAATTGTCTCCTATTTGAAAAGATGTAGGGCGTGAGAGTTCAGATTGCACAACCTCAGGTAGATGGTAGTATAAGCTTATATGTGGAAAGTAGGGATGCAGATGTGAATAAACTAAATATAATGTACAAATGCATATTATTGTGTAAAAATAGCATCAAAATTCATGAGAAGCTGTGGTTGAGATGTATGAATGCGTGTAGATCTGTCAATAGCTAATCAGATTCTATCCTGCCTGAATTTTCTAAATGAATGCAAATTTTATTCACAAAGTGAAACATTAAAGATTCAGGTTTCTTTCCTTATTGAAAAGCATATTTCCAAATGAATGTGAGAGTCTGACTATAGTAGTTTACAGTTAAGCCTTAATAAAGTGTACTAAAGCCTGTCTTTCTGTAGGTGAATAAATCCTCTTTAAGGGATGTAATAACATGAGTTTTCTCATCGTGCAAGAAAATAAATAATGAAATAGAGGGTCTGTATGTTGGAACTTGTTGCCTAGATAATTCTGAAATATGTAAAGAGCATTTTATCTCATTAGGGTATTTATTAAATTATTTAATTTCCCTAAAATTAAAATACATTAATTTTCTATTATAATGATCTAAATTCTAAGAATGTTTTCCCGTGGCCTGTACAAGTAGATCAGAACTGGGAGAGCCCAGATGGCTAATGCCACTCTAATGCCAAAACTGGGCTATAAAGCTTCTTCTACCCTCTAGGCAGGTGGCCAACCCATTGCAAAGGTTCTTCCAGTGCGTTTGCTATATTCAGTCTTGTTTTATGACTGAGTGAGCCCTGGCTGGGAACCAAACTAAAGATGTGATCTAATGCAACCTGTGGAGTGACAGTCAGATGTTCAGGTGAGTTAAACAGTGCTACAGTACAAACAGAGAAAGTGTAATTCATTTTTGAGAAATTAATCTTAGGTTTGGAGTGAAATTTTGGTAGAATATGTAGTTTCTGGAAACTAAAGCCATCTTACCATACATCATGAATTTCACAATTCTTAGAAGATAAATATTTCTTTGAGTGCTTTATTATAAAATATGATATATGTATCACTGTTTATTAAAGGTATATTTTGGTTTAATTCTTAATGCCATGTAGTCCGTTTGGCTAATCCCTCCCTACACAGGAATATATTTGAATTTAGATTTCGGTATAGGAAGTTCTCCCTTCATTTAACATTTTTAATAGCAGCATCCATGTTTAAGTTGTGATGATTATACATGTATATTCTACTCTCCTTTTTCGAGGAAAATAGGAGAATTATTATTCCTTACAATCAACACTGTAGCCATGGGTTAATGATTTCATACCAAACTGATTATTTCAGATCAAAGAAAGGGACCAAGTCCTGATGGAAATAAATGACAAAACATCTTACCAGTCTTGATAATGACTTGTTTCACAGTAGACCTACGTGATGTACTGACTGTTGTCTCTCCCCACCCCCTCCCCAACCCCATAACCAAGCACCAGTCTAACACTAGGCTTACATCTTAATGGGTTTGTGTGTACTTTTTTGCCGTCCAGTAATTTTCAAACTGACCCCATTGTGTACACTATTTCTTTACGCAGCTGGTAAAAATAGCTCCTTTTGATCTGGAATCAGAGACAATAATATCACAGAGAGAACCTTACTTGCAATTCTGTTTTTGTCAAAATCTGTCAACTGCCACCATTGGGAATATAATTGAAGCTGCTGCAGAAGCAGCAGGATATGTAAGAAATTTACCCAACTAATTTAACCCACCAAGTCGCTAGTTACTTTCGTTGATTTAAAAATTTTAAAAAGCTAAACAAAGTATTTTAGGATGCCCAGCAACTTGAAATACGGTCTATTAAAGTCTGTGCATGAAAATATCCTAAATATATATGCACATCAATTACAGTCTTTTATAAATATCTGAACTCCCACAAATTTGGAATCCCTGTAGTCAGTAAGGATCATACTTGTAATTAAAGCATTTTTTAAAAGATCGTTTGGATTCCCAGTGGCCTAAATATGAGTGTCTTTTCAACTCTCTAACATTACCACAGTGTTTGATATTTTGCATTTCTCTAATATTACATAAAGGAAATACTTCATTCTGCAGCCGTTACATTTGACTTGTGTGACCCTCTTTTGAAATAACTGTAATTGTAATGTGGTGTGCTGTTCAGATCATAATAGGTCATTTGTGTAGTGTGGAATAGAACTATGCTGCCTTTGTTCTTTTTGAATCTTTCATATTTGTGTTGCATTAAAATTCATATGACACAATTTTACACCATACTAGTTGTGCTCTCAGGCTTCAACTTCCTTGCAAGAGACAGGAATCCTTTTATTGTCTTCTAATATCCTGAGCTGCAAAGATTTCATGCATTGTTGAAGTGCTGTTTCTAAGAAGGAAAACAATTTGTTGTCACGTTTAAATAATTAAATCACATCTAATTAAAAGGAGTATTGTATCATTTCTAGAGTTTTGTTTTGATCTATTTCAGCCTCTTTGATCAAAACATTTATTTTATTTATTGTGCACTTTGACCACAGTACAAAAGAATTCTGTATAATAGAAATTTTCATTGAGTTTGTGAATACATCCTGTTTGTGTTTCCACATTGTGAGCAGAATTATTTGCTGAGTGGTTCATTTTGTACTCTAATGCTGTTATCCAAAGAGAAAATTGTACCTGCCAGTCAGCCTGGATTGAGTAATAAATAACAGGTTGCTGTTAGCCAGTAAATGAAAAGTTTTATCATATAGCAAATTATTTTTAACCATGCTAGTAAATCATTACAGGTAGCTTTTCTGAAGATGAGCACAGTGCTTTTCCTGCTGATTGATTGAGGACAGAGTTAGCATTATTGTGAACATGAACTAAGCTGCAGTCCAGGGTTCCTCTTGAAATGTTGCAGTAAATACTTGCAAAATGTTAATATTTAAATTACAATCTGGCTAAGAATAAGTCAAGAAAATGTGCAATGCTTTAGTTTATATTGATTGAGAACAAAAGCTCTGTCTAACTGGAGGGGTTATGATGGATGTAATGAGCATAATGGATGGTCTTTCACCTGGTTAGATTGTGGTAATTAAAATTTGGTATTAGATGGAATGGGCTGACTTGAATATTTTCTTTCCGTAGTTTACCCTATATTTTCTGTTACATTTGCTCAAGGTCTTGGAAGGAATTCACAATGGTGCCTATGATGTCATCATCCTTTGTGAAATAAACTCTGACTTATTTCAGTGCATGAAAACAATTAATATGAGTGCTTTTAATATAATTTCTGTTTATAATGTGCTTTATTTAATATTGACGAATATTCAGACCCTCAGCATTCATAAGTCTAATTTTGTGTGAAGGAATTTCTATTATTTTCACACAACTTCAATACAGTCATATGTGACATTAAAAAGATTTGACTATAATCTATTAAAGCAGCTAGTAACATGTACTGTACAATCCTGACAATATAATCTCTGAACACCAATAATTTATTCTTTTTTATCATGAAGAAATTAAGTGCAAATGATTCACTCCCTTAATGAGTTGTTTATGCTTGAACCTAAACCTTCTCTCCCCTCCCCCGCTAGAGTTGTGTGAGTGAATTTGCAGAATTAAATGGTAGATGCTTGGAATTTCCAATCAGCTCATTATGCATAGCCACAGTAGTTTTGAACTACAAATCTGTGATTTATTGACTGGACAAAATTGAGCAAAAACCTAGAGAGAGGCTTAGAATCCACTGTAAATAAAAAAAAACAAAAAACAGTTTTTCCAAGTGTTTGTTTAAACACGTTATTTACATTCATGTTAAATACTGTGTGCTTGGCCTTAAGTGGCAGTTTCTCTCCTGAAGATTATGCTCATTGCCTCCATGTTACTGCAGGTTATGGGAACTACAACATTTTCTCTCATGTGTAATACCATTGGTTTCAAATGTATTACTCCTCCTCTGTGTAACGATTACTCATGGGAATAAGGGTTTGTGGAATTGAGCCCTTCATCATACCAGTGATCAGGTAATAATTTTTTATTTGATTTTAGCCGTTAGTATGCCTTCACTCTAAATTTAATGGCCCTACTGAGCCATTAGTTAATGGTCTGTTGTTTTTGTCCTATTATGAGCATTAAGGGCCTGATTCACAACCCATTGAATTCAGTTGAAATAATCCATTGATTTCAGTGGTCTTTGGGCCAGATCCTTAGAGGAAAATTAATCTGCATACAATCTCAATTTTCTTGTTGTTAAAAAAAACCCCTATAACCTGTACTCCTATGAATAATTCTGGCAGGATCATGCCCTACTTGTTTATGATTGAAATGTATAATAATAAGTAATTGTGCATGTCAGGTGTTTAAATAGTGAGTTGCTTCTGACCTTTCAAGAAATGATTCTTATGGTTTAATTCATTCATACAGATTGTCACCTGTGCCTTCACAATGTTTTCTATGGGTTGCCTAGCAACAACAAATTTTTGCTCACATTAGTTACACTTTAGTTTTTAGATATAAAACCTAGAAAATTCTAAGAAACACAGAATAAGATGCTTTCATTTTTTTAAAGATGAGTAATGTTTCTGTGAATGTCATACATTGTAAAGTTTGTGTATTATTCTGAATTTGACAAAACAAGCTATTAATTCAAACACTTTCCACAAATGTCAGGATTTAGCTGACATATTTGTAAGCAGACATACCAAAGCTTTGTAAAATATTTTAGATATTTGAGGTAAATAACACTCCAGTTTGTGGCAATTTACTGATATTGATTCAGATTGCTGGCCACTTTCTGAATTGAAACAGGTTTCTGAAACAAAATTATGGTATTTTCCTTTATGCTGTAATCTTTTAAACATTTTTAAATACACCATGTCAATCTCTGCAGCTCTAATATCCAGAGCTTTAGCTATGTCTGATGTAAGTTAACATTTAATCTGTTGCGAACTTGTACTTTCAGATAAAATATATAGTTTGGCCGTGTTTGCTCTGGTCTTTGAAGATTCAGCAACTGAGCATTGGCCTGCTAAATCAAGGTTGTGAGTTCAATCCTTGAGGGGGCCATTTAGGGATCTGGGGCAAAAATTGGGGATTGGTCCTGCTTTGAGGGGGTTGGACTAGATGACCTCCTAAATTCCCTTCCAACCCTGATATTCTATGATTCTATGATACTGTAATAAAGTGTTGTGTGGGAAGTTTTAAATACCCATATCAAATCAGTGGAAAAGTTAGATACATAATTCTCTTACTGAAGGGGTAAGAGTTACATAAATTATAAACTATTAAAGCTCTCAAAACTGCTAACCTGAGAAGATTCATTTTAAACTTCGATAGTGTCAGGCTTTTAAATGCTGCAAGTACTGTAGCTTCATGAAGTCTTTGATGTCTTAGTTTGCTAATTGGATCAGACTTTTCTCTTTTAACTGTGGTGGGGGGAGGGAAGGGGAGAACTTTTATTCTTTCTACAGTTCAAAACATATATTCTCTTTGAAATAGGTGTCTATATTCCTCATTTACTAGCAGAACATCTTTTACCATTATCTGAGAGTTAATCCCTTTTAAACACTCCCTTGTCTCCAGAAGCAAAGACTGCACAGCAAAATGTATCTAGCTTTGGCTTCAAGCCCTAAGTAATTGATTGATGGCAAAATTTTAGAAAATACCATTACTTAGTTGAAGACAAGTGTGAGCCCAATTTCAATAAAATTTTATTTTTGGAACTCTAGTTATTTAGCCAACTTATTTTAGATCCTCTCCAAAGAATGTGATTTGTTATGTTAGTAGCCAAAGTGATACATGGCAGATTTTCTTTAAGTGACAGTGAATTGCCAACACTACAAATATGATTTTTAAAAAAGGCAAGCAAATAAACCACAGCACTGAGATTTTTCTCAGTACCTTTGTTATGCTTTGCATTGCTGGAAATAATTTGGTTCAAAGCACTTAGAGGTGTAAAGTCAGTGTGGAATCTTTGGTTTATGGGAGGTCTGTTTTTTTATACATATTAAGGATATTTAAAGTTTTTTTTAAAAACATTTTGTTGAACCAAATTTGTGTTTTTAAGTGCTTCAGAATATTTTTAAAATGCATATTTATGCCATAGCTGTACTTAGCCTTCCTTTTAATTTTTTAACAGTTGCTCATCTCATAATTACATCTTTGGTGAAGGGATGGATTTAAACTGCTTTTTGGAGCCTGTGCCAATGCCACTGCATAGATCAGCTAAATCTATGGTAGAATAGTTTTGTATTTTGCCCCACAAGTCTGATGAATGAGTTTGTTAGTTGTGTGACTTGTACAGCCTCCATTCCTATTAAGACCAGGATTATGCAGTTTGTGCGTGACCCTGTGAGTCCAGACCACAACTTTACGGTGCTATCCAAACAAAACAGTTCTTCAAGCCCGCATACCCACCTCTTGTAACTGAATGGCCATGAGAGAAATGTACTATAGCTGATGGTTGAGAGATCTTTCATGTTGAATTATCATTGGTATTTGTTCAGTGGCTTAGGTGTGCATGGTGCTTTATTGAGTAATACATTTGAAAGGCCTCTGCATTAAAGAGTTTACAATTTAAGAGTTTGATCTGTACTTCATATGCAAACTTTCATTTAAGCATAACTATTTTCAGGATTTGGACTCAATGGTTTCACTCCCCCCCCCTCCCCCCCCAGCACTAAGGCCTGGTCTACACTATGGGGGGATCGATCTAAGTTATGCAACTTCAGCTATGTGAATAACGTAGCTGAAGTCGACATACTTAGATCTACTTACCGTGGTGTCTTCACTGCAGTAAGTCAATGGCTGATGCTCTCCCGTCGACTCTGCCTGTGTGCCTCACCCTGGTGAAGTACCGGAGTCGACGAGAGAGTGCTCGGTGGTTGATTTATCGCGTCTAGACTAGATGCAATAAATCGACCCCCGCTGGATCAATCCCTGCCCGTCAATCCAGCGGGTAATGTAGACAAGCCCTAAGAATGGTAGTGGCAGGTGGCTTCTAAGGCAGCAGTATCCTCCCCACCCCCATCAGGAGCAGCAGTAGATACACTCCACCACAGCTCTTCAAGGGAGGGACAGTATCTGCTGGGGTATTTGCATCAATCCTGGTACAGACTTCTGTTCCCCCCACACAGAGCCATTAGCCAGGGTGGTATTGATAAGGTTCCCAGAACAGTACTATAGATTGATGGAATTAACACTGCAATAAACCAAATGGGGCAGTTCACACTTTTTCAGTGTGTGTGGTTTTGGGGAGGGGGGAGGGATTTGAGTTATTTTGTACTCAGCTGACTCAGGTGTCATTGCTACATTTGGTTATGCTTGGTTTATGTTTTTAGACTTTTCTACTCAACCATGAAAGTCAGAGACTTACTACTACTTTAAGTAAAATCTGAGATTCTGGTATAATATTACCATCCCAGGAGCTGGTGCTCTAGGCACAGGCCAACAAACCCTGTGCCTTAATCTGGCCCTAGTAACAGCAATTAAAGGTAATTAAATATATTGATATTTTTACGTACGCATCTTGTTTTCTTTCTTTAAAATCAGTATAAAATATTGTCACAATTTTAGTAGATGAGTTAATTTTAATATTGTAATGAATCTATCTTGATAGATGTAATTAATGCCAATTCCTCTAATAATTCCTTCCTTATTATTTGTATTCTATATAAGTGTAAAATATTATTTCATAGCATAATTTGTTATGGGCCTGCAAGGGGCAGAATACCCACAAGTCCTTTTGAAGTTAGGTGCTGGGGTTGCTCAGCACCTTGTAAGATCAGAGCCTATTATTTGTATTGCAGTAGTGGCAATCAGTCAGGGTCCAACTCTTCCAGACATTGTACAAATTTATAACACAAATATGATCCTTGCCCCAAAGAGTTTACAATCTAATATCTAATCTGTTACATGTGGCATTCCGATGATAATTATATTTTTCAAGTGAACATGTTTTATTCTGTCTGCCAAATCTATCTAATTGCATTTCTGAAGCTTTATCTAGCCCCTACTGAAATTAATGAAAAGCCATTCATTGGTTTCAATAGGAGCTGAATGAAAACCCTAGTGTATTCCCCTCCATGGTACTTTCTCTGTCTCTTTTTTTCAATTATTTTTACAATTATTTATCATCTAGAGGTGAAATCCTGGCCCCACTGAACTCAATTTAAAAATTCTCCCTTGAATGAGACCAAGATTTTACACTAAATGTCTATGGGATAACATCTAGGACATGACTCTTCACAACTAGATAATGCTCTCTGGTTTCATTTTACCCCTTTGTTTAAACAGATAATATGTGTCGTTTATCAGCCTTTACACTTGTGAACTTTCAGTTTTGGAACAGGGGGGAAAAAAGGTAGCAAAAGAAAAGATACTGCAACATCCTCCTCCTAGAAAAAAAAATATTTTGGAATCATATGTATGTGCACAGGTGAAGGGTGGTATAATTGGAGCAAACATGGAATAGTAAAATTATGCTAGATATTCCAAAGCTGAACCTGCAAAATTATTTTAATGTTAATTTGGTGGCAAGTACTGCAGATATATCATTGATATTTCTCTCATGTGAATGTTGGATTCACTTGGTTATTTACATGAAAGCTCCCCATTGAAAAATTCCCAGCCTGAAGACCACAATTTTTCCAGGCACAGGCAGTGTAACTGTAGAACAGCTAGATTGACTTTAATATGGTTGCAGAAGAGGCACTTAATTGTTCCATTGTAAAAAGAATGAGTTAATAAGTCCAACACACAATCTGTCTCTGCTGTAGCTCTTGGCACAAAATATCTCTAATTGGGTGACTCTATCTAGGCCATAATTGCTGATTTTGCAGTACTGCTATGTTTACAGATAAGGTTTTAATACAAGTTAAAATTTGTTAACTGGAGAGAAACGATCATTTACACCAAAAGTATGAGAGCACATAGCAGACATTTCTGTAATATATCTGGTGACAACTTAGGTAAAATATTGCAACGTGCAGCATTGATGAATTCCATGTTTTAGGCTAATGAAATTCCTTTTTTTGAGCAGAAGACCAAGACAAATGTTTGAGTATCAAGTTATGCAACCACTTCTGAAATAAATCTATAGTTGAAATGATAGTTACATCATTGGTTCCCATTGCTCTTAATTATCAAAAAGCTTTTAGCCTGGAGAGGGACAAATGCAACTATTAGATCTACATTGTGTCATGAGGTCTAGGATTGATTTGAGTACAAGAGAGAAGAAAGAGCCATCGTGTCCAACTGCCTGAGATTGTTGACATCAGTACTTTTATCTTCCTAATATCTGCTTTTTAGATTATTCATTAAGTCTGTTTTCATTTTCAGGTTTTCTGAAAATGACAGAAGCTAGTGCCAAGTGCAGTTGGGAAGATTACTGTTCTATTCAATTTTAAAACAATGCACTTACATCTTGGATTGTGCTTTCTCCCCTTGTTTAATTTTTCAAGTAGTTTGCTTCTGCCTGTTAAGCTACCACTGTAAGCTACTGTTTTAGACTTGAACTGTAATTTGAAAATAGTTGTTGTCAAGGCTGAATCCCCACTCTGGCGCCTCGAGTGCAGGAAGTGGGGGCCCACAAGGATTTTAAAAATTAATACTTGCCACTCCAGGCTTGTATTCAACTCCCAAGGTTACAGCTTTTCTCTGACCTTGGCTTGGTAAACACTGCCACCACCCAAATGCAAAAAAAGCCCTTTGAACCCAGGAAGGAACACTTGGGATTTCCTCCCTGTGGGGGTACCCTCAAGCCATTTCACCCCTCCTCCGGGGAAGAGCTGAGAAAGAAAACACAGGAAATTAGCTGTGGCTACCAGCTAATCAAACAACATGCACAAACTTCTTAGGACACCAAAAATCCAATCCTGTTCTTAGAAAAGGTAAATTTTATTAAAAAGAAAAAACAATAATCTGGAATTTAGGCTTTTTGCTAGATCTTAAAAGAAACAATTGCAAACATTAAGCACCCAAAATAGCTTTCTTGGGGGTTCATCTTAAAGGTTACAAGCAAACAAAAGCATCAGGGATTAGCATAGAGGAGATCCACAAGCCAAAATAAGAAATAAATCTAATAGCATTTAACTAAACATTCCCTATCCAAATAATTTCTTCTAGGTATGAAGATACTTTTTCATACCTGGTTCAAACCTTACATAGCAGTCCTGCTTATAGCAATGCTGCTCCGTGTTCCTGCAGCCCAGAGAACAACAGACAAAGGGAAAGTTTCTTTCCCCATTTAAAAAAGTTCTAGCCTTCCCCTTGGCTCTTTTGGTCAGGTGCCCACTTTAATTTTTTTTTTTAAACCTAAGGGACTTTTTAACCCTTTACAGGAAAAGCAAGTAAAGAACAGCTACCAAGAGGGATTTTACAGCTAGCTGGCTGGCTGGGTGTCCATCAAAGGAAGCTATCCCCTCACTTTATTTATCACAGTTGTATTAGCATTTGCAACTAAAATATAGTGATATTTTCTTATTGCTTTCGATATGTGCTGAAAGCTAAAAGGAAGAATTAATGATATAAGGCACAGTCTTTTCTTGGGCACTATTAATAATTCTTGCTAAATATTATGTGCAAATGTCAGTCATCTCTGACCCTCTCATCTTCGTTTCAGAGTTTATTATACAGATTCAACACAGGGAAGAGCCTTAGAGACTAGATTAGTGAAATAAACAGACACTACAATGAATTCCAGCTCAATGTTCTTTCAGTATGTTCCCGGAACAAGGCTTGACTAGGTATTTTGAATGATTTTGTGTGTACTTGGTTCAGACTAGCTTCTTTTTTGTTTTTCTGAACTATATTGTATAACCTTTTGTAAGATGCACAGTAGCTATTGTCAGACTATTGTTGAGATTTATATTAATCTATATAACTGGGCATGTATATAAAAGCAAAGAAGCTGAAAGGGCTAGTCGCAAAGGCTTAACTCTGAATTTGTTAGTGCTTAGAAGACAAGGGATTGTGTAAATTTGTCAAAGTTAGGCTACAAATTATTATTACTCTTTGCTGCAGGGAGACTTAATATAGTAAAGGATGTCATTCTGCATGCAGGATATTTACTCGGAGACTCAGAATCCATGTTAAACATAAAAAAAAAGTATGTATTGGATTTTTACTGTGTTCCATTTGAATTAATAATCTGCAGTGTGTGTTGAGTCTCTCTGTCCCAGACCAATTTTAGATTAGTGTGTTCAAATGAAATGGGTTCTAGTTCCAGAAAAATTCTAAGACGCTTCCAATATTGCATCAGATGGTACTTCACATTTATAATGGGATCCAGTGGCCAATAGTGGATATGAATTTCTGTTTTACCGATGTACTTTGTAGTAGTGCATACATTCCATAGCTACCAAGGCCAGGAGGGACCATTGTGATCATCTAGTCTGACCTACTGTATTCCTCAGGCCAGAGAACTGGAGCATCTCTCTTAGAAAAAACATCCAATTAGTCTTTAAATATTGCCAATGATGTTAGTCAGTCCTAATTTCTGGGAACAGTGTGTTATGGAAAGTATAACTTGCTAGTATTTCCAAGCTGTGTTTCACCCTGTGTTATCTTGGAAACCAGGGCCGGCTCCAGGCACCAGCTTTCCAAGCTGGTGCTTGGGGCGGCAGGCGAGAACAGGGTGGCAGTCCGAGTCCCGCGGCGGCAATTCGGCGGCAGGTCCGCTCTTCCTGCCGCCGAATTGCCACCGTGGGACTCGGACTGCCGCCCCATTCTCGCCTGCCGTGGCGGCAATGGGGCGGCAGGTCCTCCGCTTTCCCCTTACCACCGCGGACTGGGACTGCCTGCTTCGGGAGCAGGGCCCTGCCCCCGACGCAGGCAGACGTAGCAGGGCCCCGCCCCTGCCGCAGACAGACATAGCGGGGCCCCACTACGTCTGCCTGCATCGGGGGCGGGGCTGCTGCCCCTGCGTGGGGCGGCAAAATTGTGAGAGCCCCCCTTGTTGGAAACGCTGTGGTGGAAAGACAGCATGGAGGTAAGGTCACAGGAAGCACAGTTGAATTTTTTTCCCCCTTCAAACTTTCAGAAAAATAATGCTACTAATCTATGGGCTTGTCTTCACTACCCGCCGGATCGGCGGGTAGCAATCGATCTATCGGGGATCGATTTTTTGCGTCTCATTAAGACGCGATTAATCGATCCCCGATCGCGCTCCCCGTCAGCTCCGGAAATCCACGTCATCAAGCGGCGCAGGCGGAGTCGACGGGGGAGCTGCAGCGATCGACTCGCTGCCGTCTTCATGGTCAGGTAAGCCGATTACGATACGCCGACTTCAGCTACGTTATTCACGTAGCTGAAGCTGCATATCGTAGATCGACCCCCCCTTCCCTAGTGTAGCCCTGGGCTAAGAACAAATGTGTAAAATTTCAGAAATAAAAGTTTGAGAAAGTTATAAGAATTTGAGATATGACCTTTTAGACTGAAACATTAGTGCAACCTTTACTCTCCAATGCTGTTACTATATGTTGCTTATAATATATACCCCAGAAGTATCATAGGACCAGAGCCCTCTGTGGCACTGGTGATCAGTGACTGGGGAGGGAGCAGTCTGAGGCATTATGACCACGTTACACCCTACTTTGATACTGAGGCTGAAATGGCGAGCCACATGGAACATTTTGACTGCTCAAAATAAGCAACTCGTCATTGAAGCTGTCGAGAACCACTGGGTTTTGATTTATGTCAGACTGGTACAGCTTGAATCGCATCAGGATATCTCATGGGAGATGTGGACAAACGCTCTTTAAATGGAAAATGAGGAAAACACCAGTATGTGACTGTGGTCAAGAGCTACAAATGATGGAGCACATCATATCTGAGTGTCCCCTTTGTTTTTTCACTGGAGGCCTGAAGGACATTCACCAGCTCACTGCAGTAGCAATGTGCTGGCTATCAAATCTAAATATAAATTTGTAGTTGTTGCTACCTATCTAAGACAAATGAAAGAAGATGTAGCAAGAACACTCCAATCTTAGTCCATTAGTAGGTGGTCATCATCAACTAATGACGCCAGTGCAGTCTCCATACCATATCTATTTGGATAAAGAATGAAAGTTTGCAAAATCATCTGAGGGCTTCAGAGGTTGCCTAAGCTGCCCCGTTTAGCATCTTATGTGTATCCCTGACACACAAAGCAAGGTTAGAAATAGTGACAGCAGGAACATCCACAACAAGCAGACTACTATGTGGAATATGTAGTTTATAAAATAAAAATCAAGCAAATGTTAACATGACGGGGCTACAAATACAACTTGTGTTTTCTGGTGACCACATGATCTTCTTCATCATTGCTATCCTGGCTTATCGTAGGAATTTATAATCAGAATTATAGCCCTACAATACCCAAATGTTTGTTTCTATTCCCAGTAGCAATGTTGTCATTGTAGAGTAGTAGAATTTTATCAGTCAAAAATATTATCCTATATGAACAAGATTCCTGATTGATAGAACACTTTGCTCTATATATGATTGTGACGGGTTGGGGCCACAGAGACCTGCTTGGTGCTGCCACCTGGTGTGCCAAGGCTACTTCTGCCCCTGCTTCCAAGCCTTTTCCAGCTTGGGACTCCCGAATCCTGTCTGTTTTGAGCCAGATTCCACTGATCTGCTGCAAACACAGACCCAGGTCCGAACCAAGTCCACTCACCACTGTAAGGCCCCTGGAAGCGCTCTTGCCTTTGACACCCAGCTGCTCAACTCCAAGGAGGTTCAAACCCTTAATAAATCCGTTTTACCCTGTATAAAGCTTATACAGGGTAAACTCATAAACAGTTCGCCTTCTATTTCACAGATAGAAAGTATGCACACCTGTTTGCTCTCCCTTTGCACTAAGTCGTACTCAAGGAAACTTAATAAGTAAAAAATGATTTTAATAAGTACAGAAAATAGAATTTAAGTGAGTTCAATTAGTGACAGACAGAACAAGGTGAATTACCGAATAAAATAAAAGAGAACACGCAGTTCTATGTCTAATCACCCTGTGTACAGATAAGCCCCTCACTGGGTCCAGCAATCACTCACCCCCCTAATGTCTTTGTCCTCTGTTCAGTCTCTTTCAAGTCTCCTTGGGGGGTGGAGGGCTTCTTCCTTTAGCCAGCTGAAGACAAAATGGAGGGGTTTCTTCGGGGTTTAAATAGATTTTTCTCCTCTGGGTGGAGACCCCTCCCTCTCCCTGTGTAGCATCCAGTTACCAAATGGAGTTAGGGTCACCTGGACCAGTCACATGCACAACTCAGTTCCAGACCAGCCACATTCCTGGCAAAGTTCAAATGTGGATTGGTGACTGCAAGTTCTATTGTCTGTTAAGTGCTTCTTGATTGGGCACTTAACCTGCACATTCCTTTCTCAAGAAATACAACCGATATTCATAACTTCAACTACAACAATGATACATGCATACAAACAGGAGGAATAAATTCAGTAGGTCATAACTTTCACAGAGATATGTTACATGGCACATGTAGCATAAAACATATTCTAGTTACATATATACATTTATAAGCATCTCCCCATAAAGTTTTATGGGGAACACCGTCACAATGATATAATATCGGGTCCTGGTACAAAGGTATTTCTGATAGTGGATGAGCTGTATGGAATACTGGGGAGTACAGGGGGTGGCAGATGGGAATGCAGCAGTTTGTTTTAAACCTTTTGTCCAGGCCGGGCTTCCAGTTTAATTTGCTTGCATCTGCACTGGCTAATGACTTGTAATTTTTATTGAAAAAGCTAAAATGTGAACCTTTCAAAGACTTGATTTGTTGGGGTTGAAAACATTGCAAGATGAATAATGGCATCATTATTCATTTTTTCAATATTTTTCAAGGAAGATAAATCAAGAGTGTGGCATGCCAGTTCTCTGAATGTTCTGGTATGAGGGCAGACTAGACATGGATGGTTAAGGGTGAGGGAAATGGGATCATGCTTTACTTTCAGGTTTTGGGCTTTTGCTGTATACTTTAACAATTTTCAACAGCCATATGCTATAAATAATAGAAAATAAGCAACTACATATCACAAGGCTACTGAAGATTTTTTCTTATACATCTTCTGTGTCGGTGCTGTTGATTCAACAGTCTGTTTCAGTTCAAGCATTCAAATATATGAGAATTACCATTTTGTTGCAATTTGCTCCACAAACTTAGCTTCTCTCATTATGATGTCCATTTACCTTACCTTCTCTACCTCTTCTCTGTTGAAATCATTTGCCCATGTGTCCAGGGATTTAATTTTCAGCATAGGGTTACCAGGATTGTGCATTTACAAGGCCTCCTTAGCAGCTGCATGATTATTTTACTTAATGCTCCATGAAAGACAACTCACATTCAGCTTTTGGCTAATACCTTCCCCATTGGAGGTCTGGAGAATGGCTTGAGATGCTGCCTGCTTGGTTGGCAGCCATCTTGTTACTTTTTGATGGAGAGGATGCCTACTTGATGGATTGGTGTGCCTGTAGCTACACTCACACTCTGCTCTTCATTGTTGGCAACAGCCATCTTCATATCCCTTCCTAGAGCCTGGTAAAGTATGGGGTTCCCTTGCAAATCTGTGGCCCTCCAAGGTAGTTTCACTCTTTTTGTAAAGTGAAGTTTGCTGTGGGACTCCTTTCATGCTAGAACTTTTGTCTCTTAGGTAACAAACATCAACACTAGATGGAGACAGACACCATAGCTGCTAGAAGGGGAGGTGGGGAATAAATTAGAGCTTGGAGAGAGAGGGCTACACCTGCAGAGGTCAGAGCTACCGGACAGAATTGTTTATCAATGGGTCTAGAGGACAAGGTCAAAGTAGGACAAACTAAATGGGTTAAAGGCTGTGTTAAGGGATTAAGCATGATTTTCAGAGATGCTAAATGTTCTATTTGGCCCGAGCAGAGAAAGAGAGAGTCACAGACACAAGCTGATAAAAACCCTGCTGTCTGCAGTACTCACTTTAGTGTTCAGGCAGCAAACCGGAAACTAACATGAAAGTGATGATTTGCGCTGGGGATGGGGTAGTGCTCAAACATTTAAACGGACAAAACATCATCACATGACGAACCCATAGCTCATGTAGAAGTGACTGCTTTGAAACTGTTCTAGTTATGCAGTTCAATACCTTTCTATTTTTTTAAACTTTCATATCCACACACATGCAGTAAATATGCAACTGAGATTAGGCTTGCAGGAAATTGTGTACGTAGAGAAACCTGTTTTGCAATACTTGTGGAGGTTTTTAATTGTGGATTTAGAAGCCCTACTTTAGGCATGGATTTTTAAAAAAATCTTGGCCTTTGTATTTGGTGTTAGGTCCTGTTGTGTCGTGTGTTAGTCTATAACAAAATACTGTGCATGGGTATTCAAACATACCTCAGTTTTCACAAGTGGATTGACTAAAATGTATTTATGATCTAAAGCATATAGGGAAGTAGGTGACTATTTCCCATTAAGAATAATGATTGTTGCATGCCTAATTCACTGTTCCTAAATTTATTAGGAATTTATTAATTCCTAATAAATACTGCCATTAGGCCATATACTTTTGAAATCTGAATGAAATGCAAATTAACATTTATTTATTGAACATATCTGATATAATTAATTTTCTAATTAAATAATTAATGTAATTATAATTGCATCAGGACAGTATTTGTAATCAGATTAAACCAAAATAACAGTTTCTTATAACAGAAGATAAACAGAAAATGTGTATGTGGCTAATGGAGATTTAGAATGCCCCCATCAACAGCTTGATTACTTCAGCAGCCACATCCAGGAGATGGTTAATATTTGAGATATATTTCATCCTAAGCTGCCAAGATATCGCCTATAATAACTTGACACTCATGAATCCTTTGAGAAAAAGAGAGAGAGGAGCAGAGAGCTGATACAGAGTAGGTGAGTAAATGACATTCAATGAAAGCACCTTTTTGATGAATTGTCAAATAGAGTTTAATCGGTGCGAACAACTTTTTGAGACGTAAATGTATCTCTGCTTGGAAGGATGTCACAGCCCACCCACCAGGGACTCTATCTTCCTGAGGTATTTTGAAAGTGCTGATCACCGTAGTAACTAGGTGCTGAACCTCTTTGAATTTCGAATATTAGGTACTATGAGGGTGGAATAGCATTCTAAAAATCTTTGTCACAAAATACTGAAAGTCCTCTGGGTGTAGAACTTCAGTGCGAGTTCTGTACACAGAGGGCCTGCAGGATCAGGTCCACAGCTATTAAGACTACAACAGACCCTGCTGACCAGGATATACAAGACGGTGGGATGGAATTTTTAAAGCTAAGCCTTCAACTCCATTAAAAGTATCCCTTGAACTATACCAGTATTACCAATGGGCACTTTATTTAAATGTAGGGTTTGATAGATCTGAATTATATTGCGAGTATTAATTTAATATTTTAAGCAATATGTCTTTAAAAGTTGGGCTATTACTAGTTGGGTACCGTAGCTGGTTACCTCACAAGAGATGTAGTGGCTACATCTACTGTACAAGTTAGGGATGTGATTCCTCTGCTTGTGTACACATATTCGCGCTAGCTCTCTTCAAGCTAGGATGAGTATAAATAGTAGTGTAACTGAAGTACCGCGGATAGTAGTAGCAGCAGAGGCACAGCTGAACCATGTTGAGTACATACCCAGCAGTTTCACATGGATTTGTACTCCTCATGGCTCAGCTGAGCCTCTGCTGCCATTACCCATGCTACCATGGCTACAATGCTATGTGTACTCACACTAGCTTCATGAGAGCTAGCACGAGTATGTGGACGTAAACAGGAGAATCCCATTCTTGCTCATAGTGTAGACACAGCCTGTGTGCATGTAGATAAATTGAAACTGACAACTTGAAGACTGAAGTTTTTAATTTATATTCAAAACATGAACACCATAGACCAGGGGTAATCATTGGGTGACTGTCCTGATTTGTAGTTCTTTGTCCTGCATCCCAACCGATGCATGGTCGGGATGCCATTTGTCCCGATATTGCGGCTTCGACCACTTTGGCTGCCCCCCCCCCCCTTTTTTTTTTTTTTTGCTTTGGCAACTTCGCTCCTGCCGCTTTTTTTTCTTTTTTTTCTTTTGTTTTGTTTTTTTGCTTCCCCATGTGTCCTGATTTTGTTGGTTTCATATGGTCACCCTACATAATCAATTATTTTTTGTCAAAGTCCAAGTTTCTTGAGCAAGGTATAGTCAAGGTCCACACTCCAGAGAAAATAATACAAAAATAATAACAATAATTAGAAGTAAAAGATTTTGCGGTCCGTTCGAAAGTGTCTGGCGGTCCGGATTTGGTCCGGGGTTGACATATCGACTACTCCTGTCCACTTCTCCCTGCAGTTTACCTCAAAGCTTGTCTAGACAGACACAGACTACATCTATGTCGTGAGAATGTACCGGTAGTTTGGTCTTATGGTCCATTCAGTCTTTGGTCTTTCTGCACTTGGAATGCCAACAAGTGTTTTTTAATTATGGTGGGTTTTTAAAAATGTGGACATTTGCTCACTGGGAACTGGACTGAAACCACAAAACTCGTTGGCCACCACTCAGCCAAATTATCTAGATTGTAAGATGTTTTGGGCAGAAACTATTTCTCACTGTGTGTTCGTACAGTGCCTAGCACAATAAAGCTCTGATCTTAGAGATTCTAGATACTACTGTAATACAAATAAATACTGGTACTACTAATATAATAGAGTCCCCACATGCAGGTGAAAACAACATTTGCTCTCTTTTAACTTGGGCTGCATTAAAGTCATCATCTTAAAGGTGATCGATCTCTGAACTGTCCAGTCCCTCCTTAATACTCTTCTATATAGTAATGCCATATCCTATTACCAATTCAGTTAACTGCTAAAGGAATTTTTATTGTTTAAATATGTCTATAATTTGAAACATATTTGCTGGTACTTTCTTTGAAGCTTATGAATTATGCAGGGCAGTTCGAGGTTTAGCAATACTTTTATTTATGATCTCATAGTCCTTTCTACAGCAACACATTGTGATCTAATGCATACTGTAATTACAAGCTGGAGGACCTAGGCTGACTTTAGTGCGCACATATCTTAACACATTGTCAGGAAAGTAGTAAAATAACGACAAAAAATGTATCTTTATTTTTATGTATAATGTTAATGTTGAACCTTTTGGTAGAATAACTCAGGTCTTCCTCTGGTGATCCTGCTGAACACCTAGAGTAAGGGCACTTTATTGTGCTATGCACAGGAGTAGCAGTTGGTATTACTCATGTGTAGTAGCATAATGCTGGGAAAGCAACAAGTTCAAGTTGTGAAGTATTTTAGGTGGCATGGGTGAGAGGCTTACTGGAGTTGAGGATGGTCAAATCCCCGCTTTCTGTTAATCTATGACTGAAAGTGGAGTGGAGATGCATTTACCTCATATGGCTCTGATATTTTACTGTGTATGCAGTGTACAGGCCACCTGCTTAAGGTTACGCAACTACTGCAGTTATGTAGTGGGGAGCAAAATTGGGCTTTTTATCTTTGAATAATAGAAGGGGAGATGTCTCTCTCTCTTTTTTTTTTTTTTTTTTAATAAGGGCAAATGAGCACAGCAACACAATTACTTTAGGAATGAGTCTCCATCAATGTTCCCTCTAATTTTTGACAGGCTGTGTGCGCAAAAAAATTCTTCTATGCAAATTGTTGCACTTCTGTGCAAGTTTTTGTGCACACGGTGTTTCGCCGTGTGCGCAGGGTTTAGGATCTGCGTACTTGCACACACGCACACAGCTTAGAGGGAGCAGTGGTCTCCATCTTGTTAACTCATGTACTGTGTTTGGCAACCCAAATCTCAGATCACTGTTATTGTGTCCTTTATAAGAGTGACCGGTTATAACAATTACATCTGTAATGTAATTAGGAGGTTTACACTATATCTTTAATGCCTCTCGCTCTGTTGTTGGAGGGTTTATAGAGGGTGAGAAGAAATAACATAAAAACAAAACATAAACCATGACAAAGCCATATTATTTTTCTGACCTTTTGGAGAAGACGACCTTATGAATCTATTCAACCACATCAGTTTGTTTGGTTTTGGGTACACACAGAAACTGCTTTCATGTACCTAACCTGGCTAGAAAAGTTCTGTTCTGTTAAACTTCCTCCTTGGCACAGATGAATGAGTGCAGAATAAATCTCACCAAGATGTTCTTGGAGTGTATGCCTAAAAATTGATAATTGCCATAAAGATGACTGGGTACATGTCTGGACTTGCCTGGACTGTAATATTTTCATTAAGTGGCTTATTCAAATGAGACCGATATTTATTGGCTGTGGTGGGGTAAGAGGAATACAAATGCATATATGAGCTATCTAATTGTTAAAGCAAATGACTGCAATGTCCATGAAACATCAGTCAGGTGTGCCGTGACTCCAAGATAGCTGTGATTGCTCAAGGATGTCCAGTGATCACCAGTAGTCTTCTCATTGTGATATAGGTCATGTATTCATGATGTAATGATTCCTCAGGAGTGCAAGGTGTATGACTGATTGGAAGGTCCCATTTGAATAACAACTCTTAGCCGTTTGTCGTTTACAGTGTTGAGCGGTCTGCAGTCCATAGCTATCCACTTTGTAATAGCATTGGTTAAGCTGTTGTACTTTGTTTGATCCATGGGCTTGTAGCAATCCAGAAACTCTATAAGCATACTCGGTCATGGCTGGTGGGATTCATTTGCTGTCAGTGGGTTATCTGTAGCATAAGAACTGGAGGCGAAAGCATGTTTAGCATGTAGGTGGTACTGCAGATTTGAAGTACTTTTGATGGTATTGGAACTTAGCCTTGCAATAGCTACATACAGTATAACCATCTTTTTATCCAGTGCGATCAAAACACTGATTAATTGTGATTAATTTTTTTAATCGCTTGACAGCCCTACTTATCAAGCTCAGTCCCCTGAAACAAGTTAGTTTTTTTTTGCCCCCACTACTCCCCTTGGTAGGCTGTTCCAGAACTTCGCTTCTCTGATGGTTAGAAACTTTCATCTAATTTCAAGTCTAAACTTGTTGATGGCCAATTCATATCTATTTGTTCTTGTACTACCTCTGGCCCTTAACTTAAATAGCACCTCTCTCTTCCTGATGTTTATCCCTCTGACATATTTATAGAGAGCAGTCGTACCTCCCTTCAGCCTTCTTTTTGTTTGGCTAAACAAGCCAAGATCCTTAAGTCTTCTCTTGTAAGACGATTTCTCCATTCCTCTGATCATCCTAGCAGCCCTTCTCTGAACCTGTTCCAGTTTGAAATCATCTTTGTTAAACATGGAAGACCAGAATTGCATCCAGTATTCCAGATGAGATCTTACCAGTGCCTTGTATAATGCCTATCTCTACTGGAAATATCTCGCATAATGCATCCTAGGATTGAAATAGCCTATTTCACAGCTCTATCATATTGGCAGCTCATAGTTATCAACCAATATACCCATCTCTTACTCCTCCTCTGTCACTTCCAACTGAGCAGTCCCCATGACCTTTCACTTTGCACAAGGGTTGTCAATTAAGGATTAATTCACAAAATGATGAACACATTGCAGGCAGTGGGGGGGGGCTGGAGCCCCAAAGTGTCGCGAGCAGCAGGAACCCTGCACCGCCAGGCGGATTTTAAGCCCAGAGCCTTGTGCCCTGAGAAGGGATGAAGCCTGGAGCTCTGAGCAGGGGACTGAAGCTCCAGAGGCAGCGGGGGAGCTGAAGGCTGGAGACCTGCGCCCTGAGGAGGACTAAAGCCCAGATTTTTTAAAATCTTGATAGCCCTAATTTAAAGACTGCACTAGACAACATATAACACTACATGTTTTATCTAATGAACATAGGGAGCTGTGGCTGCTCAGGATCTCTGAAAATCAAGCCACTGATTTAGGTCCCTGACTTTCTTTGAGTGCACAAATTTTGGCCAATATATTTAACAGAAGCAGGGGTCACTTTCAATAAACAAGTGGACTACCAATTAATGAAGTATCATATGGGGTGTATTCAATTGTGGAATGCAACCTTTTGTTCCATGGCTTCTGCCAGTCAAACTTTGGGAATGTAGATTTGCTCCCTCAAATCCGCAGAGCCCTTTAAACTATAATTAGTTGCCCATAAATCTTCTCACTAGGAAAGATGCAATTAAAAATCACTCTCTGAGAAGAAGAAAAACTTCTTAGGGGATTGTACATTTTTTCTTAATTATATAAAACATTTTAGTCCCTTTTCACATTTTATAATGTCCTTGGGGTTGAGGTCATGCACCTAGAGCAGGTGCACTAAAAAAAGTCAAAATTTTCCTCATTGTAATATTTCCACATTACTGTAGAAAATTCTTTTATTTAAAAAAACCCAGATTTGGGTTCCATTTTAAAACCTCCATAAGCTTAAATGAGAGTAGGACCGCCCCCAAATATAGGTCTCAGTGGTGAGACTTCCCCATGGTATACGGTGACTAAAAATGTTGACTTTTACAGTGCTACAACTCTAGGAAATGGTTTATTTTATAGATTACATTCAAGATGGGCCCAAAGTAAAACTCCACGTTCAAGCCCCAGAACCTTAAGAGTGTTAAAAATTTGGGTCCAAATTTTGCCAGTAGCTCATATTTCAATAATAGACTGAGCCAAAGACCTAGATCTGAATTTGATGAACTTTAGGGCATTGGAAATCCAAATGCAGAACATGCAGCTTGTGCCTATTTCTTGACAATACATGTTACTTAAAACAATTTCTCTGCTTTTCATTCCTGTTTATTACATTTACTATGAAATATAGTAACAGTATTAATATTTGTTGGGAGAAGGCAAATGGAATGGAAAATAGAATACAGCACACAGCAAGGAAAAACATTTAGTAGAGCTATTGACCAAAGTGTACAGGCAAGCAGCTTTGACTTAAAACACCAAAATCCATATTTAGGTAATTATATCAAAATGGCCTGATTTTCAGAGGCTAAGCAACTGAAAATGAAGCCACATATTTCATTGAGCATGTAAAGTGCAATATATGTATTAAAGCGACAAAGAGTCCTGTGGCACCTTATAGACTAACAGACGTATTGGAGCATAAGCTTTCGTGGGTGACTACCCACTTCTTCAGATGCATGCAGTGGAAATGTCCAGGGGCAGGTATAAATATGCAGGGAAGAGTCAGGCTAGAGATAACGAGCTTAGTTCAATCAGGGAGGATGAGGCCCCTGTAGTGCACCTGCCTCATCCTCCCTGATTGAACTAAGCTCGTTATCTCTAGCCTGACTCTTCCCTGCATATTTATACCTGCCCCTGGACATTTCCACTGCATGCATCTGAAGAGGTGGGTAGTCACCCACGAAAGCTTATGCTCCAATACGTCTCTTAGTCTATAAGGTGCCACAGGACTCTTAGTCTGGATCTGTAGAAGCAACAAACACGGATACCCCTCTGATACTATACGTATTAAACAGTATTGATAAGTGCCTAAATGCAAACATTTAATTATCTTTAGGCACCCAACTTTGAAAACTATGGTATATTCTTCACTTGCTCTCAGGAGATGGATTAAGACTAAATGGGGTTCATATCCAACAAGGTTTTGCCTTCCAAGACATCCTCTTGACAAAATTTTTCAGCCTGCTCCCTGTTTCTTCCATATAGTCTCTTGTCTGCCTCTGAATCCTGAGTCTTAATGCTACTCATTCAGCCTTTCTTCAGTCTCATTCTGCAGCGTGTGGGCCCTTTGTGGTAGACAATATAGAGCTAAGGAACCCGATTTAATCCATCCCTGATTATGTTTAGGACGTTTTGCTAATATGTGGGACTTAGAGTGAATATACTGCAATGTATCTGATTTTTCCTTTGTAAATGAGAAACCCACTTTTATGTAGGGATAGAGCGTATGTGTTTATTACTGTGTGAAAATACAAGTCCAGGGCAATGGGAAACACACTTTACAGCCATTGTAACTGAGATTGCATACTCTGTGCGGCAATTTATGCAGATTTGTTTATAAATAGGTTATAATATCACCTTTGTTCTTGTCTCCAAGTGCAGCAGCAAGTTGTGGAACATTTAAGACGTACTCCAACTATTAATTCTGTTTATCCCTCTATTTCTCTTTCAAATGTCCATTCTTTACAATGATTTTTAAAATGTTTCTACAACAAAACTACAAGGAATAAAAGGAAACAACTTTGACAGAAATACCTAACGTTGGCCGCTCTTTTATAGGAGGTTGGTGGAAGTGGAAATTAAAACTAAGGCTATATTTGCAATTGGAGCTGGGGTATTATTTCCATCTTGTGTAGACATACTTGTACTAGCCCTCATTGAGCTAGTGTACTAAAAATAGTAGTGTAGTCACAGTAGAATGGGTGGCAGCTAGTGATTGCACAAATCTGCCTCAAGCCCATGAGTATGTACTTGGAGCAGCTACTCATGCTGCTGCTCGTCACTGCCCATGTTACCATGGTTATACTACTATTTTTAGTATGCTAGCTCAATGAGAATTAGTGCAAGTATATTTACACGAGCTGGGAATTGCACTTCTTGCTCCAAGTGTAGATGTAGCCTAAAAACAAAGATATCTGCTTAATGTCTATTCACTCACGTCTGCTGACTCCATCATTTTTACTAACATGTCAAATACTATCATCTCATGAGCCACTGCTCCATATGTTAGTGGAGAGGACTTCAGTCTTTTTTTTTTTTTTTTGTCTTTTTTTTTAATTCTGTGGTGAACTATAAGATCTCTCTCATATTATGCTCTTTGAAAATATCACAAAATCTTTAAAATTTCTGATTGGAGAGTTTAACCACGTTTTTCTAAAACTTTCATAACATTTACTTAATGACTGAGTTCTGTGTAATACTGTAATCTATACTTGAGTTCATATTTAATGTCTCCATAGGGAACACTGTTTTGTCAGGTTATGCCAATATTCAGCTTGAACAAATTTAAAATGAGACTTGGGTATTGAGGAGAGGAGATGGCAATTAAATACAATTCTATTACAGGATCATACCGATTGCTCTAAGTTAAAAACAAAATTAGATTGCCTTTTTCTTACAAATATGGGCTCGGTTTTCCCTTTCAGCATAGTAGGGGAAGTCATGAAAGGAAGAATTGGCTCAAGATTGGATGCTTTTCCAAAAAAAAATGCTCTAAGAATTATTTGGGGATATTCCATGGCCTGTGTTACATAGAGGGTCAGACGCAGATGATCACAATGCTTCCTTCTGGCCTTGGACATTGGAATCAAAGAATCTGAATGAGATTTCCCCCCCTCCCCTGTTGATCTTGAAAAGAAAAGTATTTCAAAATTGGACAATATTTTAAAACACTGTTTTTGTAAAATTTCACAACTGTCCTCCAGCATGGGGCCTTGCTATTGTGTTTTAAATCTAACTAGTACTATTCTGAATCAAATTATGCAGGCCATAGAACACTGACCCTCGGCCTGCACCACTTCCCACAGCCCCCATTGGCTGGGCACAGCGAACCACGGCCAGTGGGAGCCGCGATCAGCCGAACCTGCGGACGCGGCAGGTAAACAAACCGGCTGGGCACGCCAGGGGCTTTCCCTGAACAAGCGGCGTCCAAAGTTTGGGAAACACTGATCTAGTCTATTCTCCCTTCCCCCCTCCCCCCGCACAGGTCTGAGGCAGGACCTTATATACCTACACATTTTCTAGCTAACTATCTCAAGTCTATAAAACAAGAAATAAAATTAGTGGAATATTAGGTTTAGTCATGAAAGTCAAAGAAGGAATGCTGACAGGTTCATAAATATATGTATATCAATCCGATTCTGCTGGCATTGGAACCTTTTCTTGTGGGCCTTTCAATGCCAATTTTAGATAAGTCGGTCCAAAATTACGTGGAAGAGCCAGTCTTTGGAAATGAAATGAAATTAACTGCAAAATAACTGGAGTCATAAAGAGATCTTGATCCAGTTGGATTCCCTGCTGTGGTCAGTATAATATGTAAAGATCTACTGCCATCAGAACTTAATGTTCTTTTTGATTAGACGGAAACCAATGCTGCTTCAAATGCTTCTTTCACAGAAGAAATGCTAAAGAAATCTAGAGACCCTCTCAACTGTAAAAATTATTTTCCAATCTCACGGATCACTGGGAAGTGATTAACACCCCAATCTCTCAAGGTCAGACCCATAGTATTTTTCTTTCCTTTGCATCTCACTTTTTCAGAAATGTCTGTCCTAACCAAGATTCTATGGAATAACAAGCTGGCAGTGATAGTTATTAGAAAACGTCTTTAAAATAAAATTCAAGATCTGCCTATTTCGTTAGAAAGTAAGATGTATTTTGAATTCTTCATCATATAGATTGTCCCTCTGCCTACTAGTGAAAATCATGCAGATATTTCTTCTTTTCTCAGTGCTGGTTTGTGCACGGCCTCTGGGCCGCTGCATAGGGATTGAGAGTGAGAAGGAAGTGTTCCCTTGTACAGTTGCAATAGGGCCACTAACTATAGCATCCCCTTGCATTTCCTATACTCTGGAGATTGCAAAGGTTGCTCATTCCTGATCCTGCTTAGAGAGCAGGAGTTTGAAATGGGGCACAGACGAAGCAGGGTTCTGATCTGCATTATCCTATGGAACGTCGCTAGCAAACTAGGAGGAGCAATTTTCTCCATACCTTTCCTATAAAACAGAGGTGCCTAACCTACAGCCATATACTGCCCACCAGAGCATTTCTTAAGGTTGGCGTCCTGCTTCAACACAATATACTAATGGTCGATTCATTAGCACTTTGTCGTCATGTGTACATCATTTTAGTTTACACTAAATATGTAAATAGACAATACTGTACATAGGTTGTTTCTGTCTAAATACATACGAAACAAGCTGAATTTAAAATATAAATCAATACAGATGACTTCAAATCTTATTAAAATATGTAGAATCAGTTTGGCCCACACAAGGTTGCGCTTAGATTTATGATGCTCTCCTGTGTAATAAGGTTGGGCATCAGCGGAAGGACGCTGCATTACCCCTTGTGCACAGGGTGCTGCAGCACAAGTTATCTCAGTGAAGCAGAGTCTCCCAGTGGAGCTCTGCGCTTTCATCAGGGCTGTGGTCTAAAAGCTGCAATCCAGTGCTCGCTATTCTGCATGAAAGATTGTTCTGTGTCTTGTCTTGTCGTTAGTTTAGATTGTAAACTCTTTGGGGTGGGGAGTATGTCTTAATCTACATCATAACGTGCTATGTGGATGATGTATGCTGTGCAAGGGTCAGATTATGTCACATTGTTTACGTTAAATAGCTCATTACATAAATAGTTCAATTTCAGTAGGACTGTTTATTTAGTAAGGTGCTATTCAGTGTGAGTAAGGGTAGATTCTGGCCCGAGATGGTTTTTAATTATGGTAATCTCAGAATACTACTTGTGTCATTTCAGGTGATTGTTGCTGTGATTTACTCCTTCTGTCATTGAATAGCACAGCAAGTGGCATAATAGTGTACATAAATGACTTGCATGCATGTTATACGCTAGTTTGTTTTTGAATGCTATGTTGTTATAAATAGGCATTTTGAATACTTCTGTCTCATTACACTTATTTTTGCATACCTCTTTGGGGGTGCAAGAGTGAGGGACATTTACAAATTTTGCCTTTGGAGTATCAGCTTTTCAATAATATTTTGATTAAATTATTGCTACACGTTGTTTTAGTATTAGCAGTTCCTAATGTCATGGGTATTTAAAATTGTATTTATTCAGTACATTATTTTATATGATGGAAAACTCCTGCTCCTACCAGACTTGTTCTCTCTCTATTTTGATTAAAACTCTCCATGTATTGCCATGGCTGGATTTTTATATTTTTGTAGAGCATTTTATGCTAGGTATTAACTGCTTAATCCTCCTGCTTGAAGATTATGAAACCCTCAAATCTGTGCACAATTCAACAAATCCAGATTAAAAGCTTTTAAGCATTAGGAATCATGGATCTCTTGGGGCCTTGAACAATTATTCTAGCTCTGTGCCAAAGAAACCAAGCCATTAAGAATCATCATGTGTTTTACGTTCTTTGAACCAGGAGGGAGGACTGACAGTGCTGCCTGTTTCTCATTTCCTTGATCAGTGATTTCTTTTCAGCTAGCTACTTACAAGTTAGTTTGTAGACAGCCTTCCACCACAATGCACATGGTTTTTATCAGAACTTCATGCTAACGATAAGCAGCATTGGCTGTTCAGTTCATTGCTAACCTGATTTTTTGCTTTCAGAAGTTTTTAAAAGTTACAATAGTAAGGTTTTATGAATAAAATGCTTAAAACAATTGTTTTAACTAAGGGTTGACTCTCTTGCCTGCATAAACTGAAAAATAACATTCACTGCTAGTATACGTAAATATGTTGGGGCCAGGGCTGGCTCCAGGCACCAGCTTTCCAAGCTCTTCCCACCGCCGAATTGCTGCCGCGGGACTCGGACTGCCACCCCATTCTCGCCTGCTGCGGCGGCAGTGGGACAGCAGGTCCTCCGCTCTTCCCTTGCCACCGCGGACTGGGACTGCCTGCATCAGGGGCGGGGCCCTGCAGCAACTGCTTGGGGCGGCAAAATGGTGAGAGCCGCCCCTGGTTGGGGTGATTTTCTCTACACGCTCTAGCAGTATAAAGGAGCCTTCGTGTAAATGAGAATCAGGCCCTTTGTGGTTTGGCTGTAAATATTGAACTATATTTGCTCTTTTAACTTCTTATAAACATGACACCAAACCTATAATTGCAAGGGTTTGAGCCGTCAACGGATTTGTAAGATGGGGTGTGTGAGGGAGGCGTGAAGGGCTTTTTTAATTTAGGAAGTTTGTTAGCTGTGTACCGATCAGACATTCATGTCTGGCTACTAGGAGGCTTAGTAGTCCAGCATGAATTTTTGTATGCACATAATAAAATATAAGCTTGAAGATATTCATATTCTCGCTCTCTCTCTCTTTCTCTCTCTTTTTTTATTTTTATTTTTATTTTTATTTTTATTTTTATTTTTATTTTTATTTTTATTTTTATTTTTTTTATATATATATATATATATATGTGTGTATGTATATATATATATAAAAATAAATAAAATCTCATGCAAGTAACTTTTGTGGAAATATTAACATATAAAGTTTGGATCGAACAAGCATATCTTCAAAATGGCCACAACCAAGCGAAGTTGCTGATTGTAGAGTATATTTGATACTACTAGATATGGTTTGACAGGTTCTGGATAACAAATTAACTTGTTTCATGCCAATATGTAGAAGCCTAATTTGAGTCCATTAGAAATTGAAGTGCCTAATGCAAATGGTCACTAAGCATTTTCAACACCTGTTTGTGTTAGAGCTTTCCATTGGGACCTCCTCCCATTATAAAGACAAAAAACAAGGAATTTTGATTGTCAGTTCCAGGATAGTGCATTGTGCTGCCAATAATGTTAATGGACATATAGAATATATTAATAAAGGCACTTTTTCTTTAAAAGTCACTGTTTCTCCTTGATGTGCCCTCTGCAGTAACAGTTTTTCAAATGAAGTTCACACTTCTTTGTTTTTTTGGGAAAGTTCAGGTGCTGATTCATGCCTTCATCCCAGCACGGTGTATGGTATTTTCTGTTTTCCCCATTCTAAACTAGATTGCCAGGCTAAATAACTATGAATGAAATCCCAAATGAAATGTTATCAAAAACAGACGACAGATGGTCAGAAAAGCAGAGTCCAGAGTAAAATAGGACTCTTCAAGGTACCTACCCTTTTCAACTCCCTACTGCTGTTACTCAGATTAGAATGAAACACTTGAACCACCCAGAGTGAATATCTCCCTACTTCACTTCTGCTCTTTTGGATGTAATGACATTAAAAGATTATTTGTGGCCAGAATAAAATCAACATGAATTTAAGGAGACAAGCTACTATTGACATGATCCTCTGAGGCATGTCAAGGAGAAGATAGCTCCCACCCCCCTTTCACCGCACATGTCCCCTCAGTTTGCTAACATGGGACTTGATCCAGCTCTCAGTTAAGTTGGTGAGCATCTTGTCATTAACTTGGGGAGTTGGATGAGGCCTGTAGCTTAAATCCATGGGCAACATCAGAAGTAGGTCCTTCTCTGTATCAGTTAAAGACAGGCCTTCTTACCACTGGGCACATTGGCAGGTTTCAAACGCTGCTTTAAAAAAAATAAACAATACTATACAGATTAAGATTTACATTAACAAAATAATCGTGTGACCAAAGGGATGGCTCCTCCTCCAAAGATTACCCTGGAATTTCAGTAGTTTGCTATGATTTACATTTCCTGCAAATTTTATCACTTTGGATGAAAACTGAAATTGTCCTTCTGTTTGTGGGATTTCAAACAATAAAATTAACTTAATCAGAGCAATAATACACATAGTATTGGCTTTTCACCAACAAAGTAATGATGCCTGACCCTCTAATCTGTATTATCTGATCATTATCTGCCTAGTAAAGGACCAAAGTGTATTTGTTTCAATAACAGAAAGAGAGGAAAAACATACTGAAATATAGATTATCCATTTATAAAATAACTATTTTGAAGCAATTATTTTCAGCTACTCATGAAAACATTTGACATGCGTAATACTGACTAAGTTTATATTTTTTATTTCATGTCATGGTGGTCAGCATTTTGATAACCATATTGAGCTTGATTATGCCTTTGCTGAGGCTTCATTTTCCTCAAGTAAAAAAGGTATGTCACCCCAACAGATGCAGTTGGAGAGATGTCTTTAAAAGTCACAATCTTCTAGGCCCTGTGTATGTGTAGCTAAACACTGCAGTGAAAAGCAAGATGAATCCAGGGGGGAAGCAGAGGGAAGGCCATCTGCAGTTGAAAGCTTCTAGAGCCTTTCTCTGCTGCCGGACTCTTTTATTGCATCAGGGAAAGCTCCCAGCAGCTCCTCACTGCTGGAGCCTTTCCCTGATGCTGGAATTGCTGGAGCCTGTCCCTACCTCAGGGAAAGATTCCTGCAGCAGGGAGCTTCTGGATTCTTTTCCCAGTACTGGAGCCTTTCCCTGTGGTGGGGAAAATTCCAGCACTGGGGAGACAGCAGGACACTACGCTGATAAAAATAGCAGTGTAGATGAAGGAAGGCATTGGTTGGGTGTGTAGAGAACTGTGTGAGTATATAAAATGGGTATATACCCATAGTGTTCAGGAGTGTCTTTTTTCTACTTGCCTAAGCAGTGCCTCACTAGCTACACTCCTATTAGTATTCATGTTGGGGGGGGGGGGCATGTAGTGTATGTGTGATGGGTTGGGCCCCTTGGGAAACCACCTGATGTGCTGAGATACCACTGAATCTACCTGTTCTGCCAGCATGGGCCCGCCTTAACCGGTCTTGCTGAGCCAGGCTATTAAAGCCTCCTCTAACACATGAACACAGGCAGGGCCACACCCAGCTGCAGATCAGCTCTGGGAAGACTCATGTTTAGGGACTTGCTCCAGCACTCAGATGTCCACCTCCCTTGGAGTGCAAACCCAAAGATATATTATGAAATTTGCCCCCTCCCTCAATGTGGAGAGAGTGTGCACACTTCTTGCCCCCCTCCCATTAGAAATCACAAAAATGGGGTTTTTTAATAAACAAAACAGATTTTATTTACTATGAAAGGCAGATTTTAAGTGGAAAAAGAGGTAACAAAGAGAACAAAGCCGATTACTAAGTAAATGAAATCAAACACGCAAATTAAGCTAATTTCACTAAAGAAATTAGTTACAAATAGTATTTCTCACCCTAGATATTGTTGCAGGCACTTTGCAAAGTTTCTGTGTTCAGAGTTCCAGTTATATTCCTTTTCAGACTACACCCCTGTCACAGTCTGGACTCCCCCCATGCCTTCCCTTCAGGTGGCTTTTACAGACTTTCTTCTTGGGCAGACCGCCATGGAGAGGAGGAGTCCTGTTTGCCTTCCTCCCCACCCTTAAATAGGATTTACATAAGGCAGGAATCCTTTGTTTCCCAAACTTGACCCCACTTCTCTTACAGAAGAAAGTAACAAGAAGTCCCAGGTAATGTTTTAGTATGAGGTGACAAGACTACCTGACTCTGTAGGATCACAGCATCCATGAGTCAGTGGCAGTATGGAGTGTCCACAGGAAGGCCAAACTTTTCAAGGTGATGCTCCAGTCCAACACTGCCCTGATGGTGTACACAGAGGGCCTATTCATGGCCTATCCAGACATTCCCTCTGAGGTAATTAGCTCTGCTAGCAGGAATAGCTACCCTCCTTTTCTGGCTACTAAATAATGCCTGCCTGATCATCCATCAATGCATTAGAGGATATGCCTTAAGACCCACCACCCTCACTGTACGCATAGAGGGAGGAATAATTTAATTTATAATTTATTTCCTTTCCTCTTTATGTTAAACTCCAATATGTAACAGCATAATCGGCAATTTTTATTTTTAATGACTAAGGAACATTGGGCTGGATAGGAATGGCACCTGTGCTGACCTGACAGCAAATGTTGGGCCATTCTCTTCATTTACCTATCCTTGAATTTTTAGAAAAAGTTCTACAGCTTTTACAAAAATTACAGATTTGTCTGTTTGATCAGGACACACAAGAGAATGATGACACAGATACAGCAATGGTTTTAAAGCAGAAGACCCCAATTTTATTAATTTTATTATTAATATGTGGTCTGACACTCCCAAATCTTTAATTCCAGATTAATTTGGTCCAGGATGGAGTGGAATCGCCTCATGCTAGACAACCAAGGAATGAGGTTTGGCTTCCTCGGCCAAACTTCCATGAATGAATTAATCATTCAGGCCTCCACCTCCCCATTTCAAAGGGGAGTGAGAGTGCAGAGAGGGATAGCTCAGTCTGCAAAGACTTAAGATCTCCTCTTGTCCCATAGGCTAACAGAGTTCATTAGTCCTGGTGTCCTGGGCACAGGTTTACCCTAAGAATGGCCCCATGAAGCCTCTTGCCTGCACTGGACACCAACCATATGCTGCAATACAATTTATTGACATTTACCACCACCACCACTCTTTTTTTTTTTTTTTTTAAAGGTATTCTTTCTTTTCCTTATTCTTCAGGATGCTGTAAGGAAGGTGAAAAAACTAACCAGACACCTTGCCAATCTTGCCAAGAGGGAAGAATTCCTTTCTGACCACAAAGGGCAATCTGGTCAGACTCATAGCAAGCTTGGAATCCCATCTCTGATAAATATGCTATCTATATGGCAAAGCAGGTGGGCAGGCAGTTTTCAGTGGCAAGAATGGCTGGCTGCCACATGCCCACTAATGTAGGGGATTTAGTATAGTTGCTGATTTTTTTTCAACCCACTCCTCCACCACCAAATTGGACCTGGGGTGGTTAGGAGAGGTGCATCTCTGCCCCACTTTCTCTAGCCCCAGCCTCCACCCACCACACAATCCCCACATGTGTTTTGAATAGGGAGAGGAAACAGAGCAGGGCCTTGATGGCAGAGGGCATCCTCTTCCAATCAGGAACTGAGGTTCTCATGCTGTCTGGAGGGGCTCACAACCGTGAGTGTCTACATCAGGGCAGACACCTTTTCATGTTCTCTGAATGTATAAATATCCTCCCACTGTATGTTCCATTCTATGCCTCCGACGAAGCGGACAGTAGTCCTCGAAAGCTTATGCTGAAATAAATTTGTTAGTCTCTAAGGTGCCACAAGTATTCCTTTTCTTATTTTCTTTTAACCCTGGAGACTGACGTCCTCTATTTATTATTCACAACATAGATCACAATACACACTGGAGCAATGCAGGTTTCCCACTGTAATGCCAAAGAGCCTTCTTATAAGTCTTTTTTGTCAGCGGGTAGTTCAGTCTTCATGTACATTCATTCTTTAGTGTCTCCATGGGCATAACCAAGCTATTTATCATGGTGTTTGTGATATGGACACTTGTTCCCTCATAAATGGAATGAAACCAGAAAATTCATTTCATATGGGACTGTGAAAATAACTTCAGTTCACTAGTAGCCTAGGACAGATTTGAAAGACAAGATTTGAGTTGACCTAAGATGTTGCATTCCATTATTGGAGTACTAAGCCTTCCAAGCTAAAAGAGAAGAATATTCACTAAAAAGAAACAATAAGGAAAAAAAAATTTTTTAAAAAGAAAACACTATATACCCTGACAAAATAAGTCTGCTCCTTTCTCTCTCTAAGGACTGCATTCTTAGTGAAGAGATATGGAGTAATATAATTAGATTATCATAAATTGTAAGCAAAAATTGGGTTGGGCTAAGAGCACTGAGCATTTGTTACCTAGTTTGGCAGTGAATTATTAAATAAAGACATAGCGGTTTTGCTCTCTTGAAAAGTGATGTGCTATGTAATAGAGTGACTATAATTCTAAGACTATTTTTTGAAAGAAAAATGAATTTTTTTTGTTTGTCTCATTACTACTACATGCGTTATCCTCTTTAAGTGATTAGTGATTCATATATCGCTCCCCCTCTTGGTTTATTTTCTACACAGTTGCCACTGTATAATGGTGGATATTGATGTTGCTCATAACAGGAATAGCTTTCCTTTCATAGCAGGCATTTACACTTCAGCAAAAGAATGATGGCAATTCTTGTCTTCTATGGACATAGTCAGTCTAGGGTTGCCAACCTTCCAATTTCTCAAAACTGGACACTGCAACAGGAGTGCTAGAACCTCCCCCTGCTCCGCCTCCCCCCCCCCATGGGGCCCCGCTCCGCCTCCCCCGCATGGGGCCCCGCTCCCTGCTTGCTATCCCTGCCCCCGTCATCTCTTGCTGCTCTCCAGTCATTTGATCCTCTCCCCTGTCTTTACTCCCCCACTACACCCCAATCTGGGTTCTCTCTGCCTGGAAGGAGACTACTCACCTGCTTCCCGCGAGGCCAGGGCTGGAAACTGCAGCCTGATGCAGAGCCTGCTGCCTGCCTGCCCATGAGAAGGGTTCCATCCCTAGCAGGGGCTGGTCAGGTTGATCTGGTGCCTACACCCCCTCCCCCCAGCCCCAGCCTACCTGCTCTCACCCTTATGGTAGGTAAAAAGGGATTCTTCCCCTTCACCCCCCTGTTCCAGTACCATTGCCCTACTGGTATGGTTAAAATTGCCTGGGTCACTCAGCTTCCCCCATAGCTCCTCCCCTGCCCAGTGGCCAGCAAGGGGCCAGGCCTCACTCTCTTACCATGGAGGTGACTCCTATGGGGCCACGGTAGCAGCCAAGCCAGCCTCTCGGGACAAAATGGAACTAGAAGCACCTCTGGCCAGGAGAAGGCCAGCCCCTTCCCCAGTTCCTGCCCAGCGGGTGCCGCTCTGACCTGGGCTCCAGTTGATGCCTCTGGGCCTGATCCTGCATCACCCCATTTTTGCACCCCCTGCCGGCTCTGTGCCCAGGGCAGCCACCCCTCTTGCCCTGTCCTAGTTACAGCCCTGGAAAATTGTGGTAACTGGACTTTTGGTTTACGGTCAATACTTCTGACTGGAGACTGTGCAGGTCCCCTTAAAACCAGACACGGGGCAACCCTAAGTTAGTTGTCAGATTCTCAACTTGGTTGCAGGTTTAATTTTTGTGCATGCTTAAGATAATAAAACTAGAGGTGCAAAAACATTACTTTTGGCAACTGACTTGTTCCAAATAGAAGTTTATAGTTTTGTAATGTATTGTTACTCTTTATTTCACCTGAGCAGTTAGGTAGAGTTCAGGGCCCAGTTGGTTGTTTTCATTACCAGAATGTGATGAAATTGATCATGGAGAAATTGATCATGGAGTCTGCTGTCTTTGGCACAAACCTGTGTATTTACAAGGAATGTACAAAGTCTTGTTTCCCTGAACACAGGAAAAAGCAAACAAGAGACAGTTTCTTTGGTCCAAGCCATCAGGTAGGCAGCACATAGTCCAAAAACACTTTATTAGCTTTTTCTCAGGGCCATGTTTCTCAGTGCTTCTATTGTTGTATCTGGTGATTCTTTTCTGCCTTTTCTCTCTGCTTCTCTGGTCTTTCTGCCTTTTTCCCCCTCAGAAAACAATAGCCTGCAAAAGTCTTCTGCCCACATGTGACTTGCCAAGTGCCTTTGTTCTGGGCAGTGATACGTGCCTGTGTTTTGGTTGGAGGCCCCTATTGTATCCGCTACCTGGTTCCATAAAGGATCTCAGTGTTTTCTTACAGCTATCTGAAGAGAAGGCCCACTCTTGTACCACCAGTTTCAATGAGATTTAACCCAACCCATAACAGTATATTACAGCACATTGTTTTTTAAAATAATTATCTTTTCATGGATTGCCCCTTAAAGTATATCTCCTGAAGATACACTTCTTACACAAATAGAGATGTGGTTATCACTCCTATATATTGATCTATTAATGTCATTAGAATACTTAAATAAAATACGTACTTTTAACAGGGCCTGTTCAGCAGGCTATGGAACCCATCCTAGAAAGTGCTGAGCTCCCTCAGCTCTTTCTTAAAGCAATGGGAGTTGAGGGAGCACAGGTCCTTGCATGATTGGACCCCGTGGGAGTATTGCAAGGACTCCACTAATTGGATAGAATATGGCAGCTGATTCCAACTCTTAAAGCACTGTGTTTTAGGAAAGAAATTGACATATCAGTCCAATTGAATAATGAACTAAAGATCCACATTTGCAACCTTTATTCACATGAATAGCTCATTGAATATTAATGTAATGGGACTATTTGAGTGAGTAAGGATTATTTCAGTGTAGTGGAGGGGAGAATCAGAGAATGTCTGAGCTTACGTTCTTTGGTAATTGCACATTGACACAACCAGTATAATGCAGCTGATTGCATGAACAGTGAGGTGTATACAGTCTCACAAAACTTTAGAGGTAAAATAAAAAAAACCTTAAATTTATAAGATATTTAAGATTATAAGTAGCCCAACTCATCTCTGATAGTAATTATTTCAAATTGCTCCCATCCCTCCACTCCATGCTACTTTGGGAAGGTGCCACTAGGAATTCATCTTGGGGAAAGGCAGATAGTGTTTTTGTGCAGTCTGGCCTCCCCAGCAATTCTACCTAACAAAGGGCATCTCTAACCTGTGAAAGGGTCTCCATGGGTATGTCAACACTTCAATTAGACACTCGCGGCTGGCCTATGCCAGCTGACTAGGGCTCGGGGGTTTTGGGCTAAGGGGCTGATTAAGGCCCTGTCTATACTTACCAGTAGATCGGCGGGTGTTGATTTAGCGGGTCTAGTGAACCCACTAAATTGATTACAGAGTGCTCTCCAGTCGACTCCGGTAATCCACCACTCTGAGACGAGTAAGGTAAGTCAATGGCAGAGCATCTCCGGTCGGTGCAGCGCGGTATAGACACTGTGTAAGTCAACCTAAGTTATATCGACTCCAGTTATGTTATTACTGTGGTAGCGTAGACAACCCCCATTTGTGGTGTAGACGTTTGGGCTCGGGCTGGAGCCTAGGCTTTGGGACCCTCCAACATCATAGGGTCCCAGGTTTCCGTAACATCTGCACTGTAATTTAATAGCCCTGTGAGCCTGAGTCATTTGGCATGGGCCAACTGCGGGTGTCTAATAGCAGCAGAGACATACCCCAAATGATGCTTGCTGATGGAGGCTGCCCAAGAGATGCACTGAATGAGGGGTTTTGGCATGTGGACCTGACTTACCATGGACGCTACCCCTGGCTTCCAGGCCTCAACTAAATAAGATTAATTGAAGAGGCATACACGTGATGAATTAAAGTTTATTGAGCAATACTTCCTTCCCCACATTAATATATTACACTTTGGAAACCCTGTCTAGGGGCAGGTGCAACAATTTGCTTTAGTTATGGCATGGCTACGTTAATCAATATATTATGTGGCTAGCCAAGAAAATATTTTAAATTTACTCTTCTACCTCTAGAAATTTTAATTTCAAACTGATTTTTAAAAATCCTATTGCCTACAAAAGCTGATGACCCTCATTTTTACGTTTTCCTTATGTTCAGTTACAGTAGCTACATAGCAGTCACACTCAATACTGAAGGAAAGAATTTAAAAATGCTGTAATTGGAATTCACATGGCTGTGTTGCTTGTAAAAAGCAAATAAGGCTTAGAAGAATGAGGTAACCCTGAAATCTTGAGTTATAAAACAAAAGACAAAACACAATGAACATTTTTCTGAAATATAATCAAATCTATTTCTTCTGTAATTCCTTCATGCTTGTCTTTTTGGTGGTTGCCCAAAAATATTTGCTGATCTCTCCCTTAATTTTTACAGGGGAAAAATAAATAATTTTATATATTGGAATGAGGGTAAAGGGGAAGAAGTCCAGTGATATTAGAGGGTGGGGGATAGCTCAGTGGTTTGAGCATTGGCCTGCTAAACCCAGGGTTGAGAGTTCAATCCTTGAGGGGACCCTTTAGGGATCTGGGGCAAAAATTGGGGGATTGGTCCTGCTTTGAGCAGGGGGTTGGACTAGATGACCTCCTAAGGTCCCTTCCAATCCTGATATTCTATGATTCTATGACATTATGAAATATTCATATATGCCTCATCTCATGAATACCAGTTTTAATGTCTACACATTATGTTGAAATATTGTCTAGAGAGAGAAATGAAAAGTACAAAAAACACTGTAGAAAAATGGAAAGGAACTTGACTCTTGTATTATTATTTGTTTAATTGATCACTCATGTTCTTAAAATTATACACATGCTTAACTACCTTCCTAATAAGAGCCTAAATGCGTGTCTCTAGAGAGCACAGCAAGCTGCCCACTGTGTATGGGCCCAATCCAATGCATACTGAGTTCAGCGGAAAAATTCCCACTGATTTAAAAGGGCATTGGACTGGTCATTCAGTGGACCCTGTAGTGGCAGCACTGAGTATGTTACTTCCAGAGAGTACTTCTAGTCTCTGATGGTCCGAGCATAAACCTAAGAACTCATGTTAAATCTTCACATTGAGTTGCTAACTGTTTTGTATTATTATTGCTAGACAGCTGATGGTATAGCCAAACACAGAGTTTTTTGAATATTTGTTTTGACAGAGGGGAGAGCATGTAGGTTGGATCTGTCATATTAAAAAGTTGGGTTCTGTTCCAAGGTAGGGGTATAACTCCTTGCTTAATGATATGGACTGCAAACTGCAGAAATATTAACGGTGAATGTGAGCCTACAATTCATGTTCTTCTGGCTCACAGCCCTACGTGCCTTCTCTTAGGTTAAAGAGTATTTTGTGGTGCAGTGTTTCTGTCTTATTCATCTGATTTTACCTGAGAGGTGCGTGAGGGCGGCCAAATGCTTGAATGTCTCACAAGATGCATGACCGTGATCTGCTCAGATAATGTGTTCTCCCATATTTGAAGAAAAGGGGAGTATAAGGTCTTCAAGCAATTCACTGCCAGGCTGGTTTTTAAATACATAACTTTGAACCACCTGTTGTCTTGGGCTAGGCAACATCAACTGTCTTTCGTTTGTAAGATAATTTTTATTTTGTCCAATTCACTGTAGCCAGGTGTATCTGTTTTCCAAAGTAGTTAAATTGTGGTTCTGAAAACTGAAGATTTTTTTGGGAGGGTTGGTATGATGTGGTAAGACTACCACAGATGCACACACAAAAATTCAGTGTTTTCACATTCTCACATGAGATTCTATAGCAGTGGTAGTGATCATAATACAAAGAAAAGAAATGGATAAAAATGTCCTTATGCTGTTTAATCAGAAAGACAACTGTATCCTTCTCTGAAGCCTGCCTGCTTCTTTTCAGGGATATGTGACCTTTTTCAGTTTAGGTTAATCCTGCTACAGAACTTATCAGAAATGAGCATGAGTAAAATGTCTCTTCAGCTGATCATAAGACTAAGGTAGTTCTTGCGAGGAAAGGGATCAGACACTATGTTCAATTCATTAATATGGTATTTCCAAATGAGTATGCTCTACTTAGCCACATTGAGAAAATATATCAATTAACCCATTTCTGTATTTCAGTCTGCTTCTGTTTTTGACTCTTACCATTTAAAAAGTAATCAGGCTATATATTTTATTATTATTTGTATTATATGGAACACAGGGGCCCCAATCAACTCAGAGCCCCACTGTGCTGGGCATATTACAAACACATAGTAAGAGAAAACCCCACCCTTCAGAATTTACAGTGTAGACTAGGATATGATGCAACAGGTGGACATAAATGGAGAAAATGAAGAAGGGAGGATGATCGTAATAGTTATATGAACACACATCTATGTAGATTAATTATAAACACAATTTGTAAATTCAAGCCTCTCTTTTTTGGGGGATATAAATAGTAATTATGTCAGTAATGCTTGTTGGTGACCTGTCTCAATTTGTATGATTTTATTTTACCTTGGTTCAGTATCCTAGCCTGCTAAATTTGGGGGCTTTGTACAGGACTCTCAGCTTCATGTTACATAAGTGAGGTAGACCACACTCTGGAACACTTGAGTTAACCTGAACATCCTCATATTCTGGTGAGATGCCTAGAGTGGTGCATGAAATTGGACGCACGGCTTGTTTTTTTGGTTTTGAGCTTTATAATTATTATTTTATTATTGCTCATCTACTTGGTAATGGGTACTGAGGTTGTTTTCTTTAATTATCTTGTGGTTTACTTACATTAGGTTTATGTTTGAAGGGGCTGAAAATTTAGTAGATCTTAAGTTCAACTGGAAAATGTATTACAAAACCAAAGGCAGTTTTACCCACAGTTTTATCTAAACATAACATTAATTTGCAGCATAATTTAAATATTTTTTAAAAAATGAAGGACTGTGTTTCCCATAAAAGGGAATTACCATAAAAGGGATAGCTCAGTGGTTTGAGCATTGGCCTGCTAAACCCAGGTTTGTGAGTTCAATCCTTGAGGGGGCCATTTAGGGATCTGGGGCAAAAATTTGTCAGGGGACAGTACTTGGTCCTGCTAGTGAAGGCCGGGGACTGGACTCAATGACCTTTCAAGGTCTTTCCAGTTCTATGAGAGAGGCATATCTCCATATGGGAAAATAAATGTCAAAGACACAAATAACACTGAAGTAATTTCTGTCAGTGATTTAGACATCACTTTTAAATATTTACATAACAGGTTGAATGAAAGTAAAAACCATATATTTAGTGAGAATGTGGTGGCATTTATCCAAGTGGAAATAATCTTTAAGAGCTTGTCCGGAAATGCTTACAGATGTTTTAAATAATGATCCATTATTTAGCAAGTTTGATCCATGTTACTGTTACTTTTTATTAGCATTTCCACTTCCTGACTGCTATTTTTATTCAGCCCTAAGACCTCATAATTTCATGATGTCTGTGTTTAAGATACTATAACATCTTGCTATGGAAATTATTATAATGTCATAAATGTAATACCTACTGATGGATGAGGTTTCGGTTTCTTTTGCTTCTTTTCGTTTATAAAATTATCCAAATATAGAAGTATTGGAAATCAGAAACATTAATAAGGACTATATTTATGCCAAAAGGGGAAGTTAAATACTTCAGGTTGTTTAACCAAGAGCCTAAACCACTCACCAACATTTTGGTATGTTTATATTTAGGACTGTCAAGCGATAAAAAAAATTAATCGCAATTAATTGCACTGTTGAACAATAATAGACTACAATTTATTTAAATATTTTGGATGTTTTCTACATTTTCAAATATACTGATTTCAATTGCAACACAGAATACAAAGTGTACAGTGCTCACTTTATATTTATTTTTGATTACAAGTATTTGCACTGTAAAAAACCAAAAGAAATTGTATTTTTCAATTCACCTAGTACAAGTACTATAGTGCAGTCTCTTTATCATGAAAGTTGAACTTATGAATGTAGAATTATGCACAAAAAAACTGCATTCAAAAATAAAACAATGTAAAATTTTAGAGCAAAACCCTGGGATTAATGCTATTATTATTGGGCCTTTTCATGAGCCTGAGAAGTTAGGACGTCATGAAATTACATTTCATTATTGACCCGGCAATATGTGCTTCCTTGCATCTTGCTTGGATATTGGTTGACCAGTGACTCTTCTATTATATCACTAACATACCTTTTTATAGATGCACCTGTGATCTCCTCCTGTGCAGGTATAGCCAGGCCCATTACTGCTTTACCTTATGGGATCTGACAAGATAACAGCAAATTGTATTATGACTGCTGGCAATATAGCCACCTCTCATTTTAGTCCACCAAAGTAATAAAGAACAAAATATATACTGTATTCAGTACAAGTTAATGTTTTAAATAGTAATTATATAATATGTAACATACTTTAGAAAAGTGGATAAAAAGCCCTATGGATATTAATATAAATGTCATTTCTCATAATATATAGTATTTGAGGCATTCTTTAGTAGTTTTAAATTTAAAGATTGGATCTCCATATCTACAGGAAAAAAATCATGGAAGATAACCTAAAAAGAAGAGGATCTTCTCACAGAGTTTCCCCAAAATGGTTCCATTAGGATTGGAGTTTGCACTTCTGGGGCATAGGCAGCACTTCTGCCTTCAAATTCCACATCTCCCAAAGGATCTACAGGTGCTGCCAGGGCCAATGTTCCCTCTTATTTTTGACAGGCCGTGTGCGCAAAAAAATTCTTCTGTGCAAATTGTTGTGCTTCTGTGCAAATTTTTGTGTGCGTGGTGTTTCGCCACATGCGCGGGGTTTAGGATCTGTGTGCGCGCGCACACATGCACAGCTTAGAGGGAACAGTGGCCAGGGCTATAGTCAAGTAAGCCCTGTGTTTCTGTGCTTGCTCTGGTGCTCCTTGCCCTCTTCCAGCTCCTGGATAATCCATCTCCATTTGAGCCATGGTGTCATGGATTTCTTCAAGGGATCTTCAGCTGCAGAAGGGGCCCCACACAAAAGGAAACAATGTCTGTGGAAGATGGCTCACAGGTATAGTGGAGCAATGATGAATATATATCCTGACTCTGGCTCCATCTTTGGCTCCACTCTGAGCAGGGGGGACCGATATGAGAGAACATTGCTATGGAGGTGGCATTCCATAAGAGAGGTCAGATCTGTGGGCATGGATTATAGGGGGATGATATTAGACCTAATATTATTGATATCATGCTTCTAAGAAAAGAAACAAATTGTAGTCTTCTAGAGGAAATCAGAATTTACAATTATGGGACAGCTAAATGTTGAATCCTACAACATGATATTGGAACTCGCATAACTGAAGACATTTTACCAGAAAATAAAAAAAGAAGGAATAATTACAAACCAAACCTTAATTCAGAATTGCTGGGTTTTTTTTTGTTAGGTATATGTCTATCAAGCTTAATTATTAACTCAAATGAAAATGAAATGTCAATGAAAATTAGAACAGTTCACACACTCCCCTCCCCCCACCCTCACCCCTTCTCATCATGTGTTCAGTAGTTTTTGAAATGTGATTGTGATTTCAGTCTGTTTCCAAGGGCCTTTGGGTCTGGCCTTAGTAACCCAAAATCAAAAAAATAATTAGAAGGGGTTCTAATTGGCATCCTTTCTGGCTTTAACAGAAGAGCCCAAGTGCTGAATAGATATAGGTTTTAAATTATTTTCCCTAAAAGCAATTCCTTTGGATCAGGATTGTGAGACATTGGCAGGATGGCTTTGGAAGTTTTCATTATAATAAAAGTAGCATGCTATACCTTTCTGTAGCTCACGGTTGGTCTGTGGTTTTCAAGGTTGTTGGTCCAGCTCCTTTCGACTGCACTAAATTCACTCTAAAACAGAAGTTCTCAGGCTATGGGGCGGGCCTCCCAAGGAGAGGCACAAGCTGTGTGATTAATTTTTTTTGAGAGCTCTGTCTGTCAGCCGCAAGTGGCTGAGGCTCCTACAGAAGGGCTATGCGCACCTATGAGGCGGGGATAAAGGGGACAGCTGGAGCACTGGTGTACCAGGGCTGACAGACAAAGCCCCGCCACCTGGGTTTGGGCTCTCCTCACCCCCCCACCCCCATCCCTTACCTGGAGGCAGCGGGGGGGGGGGGGCGTGGCAGCAGCAGCACAGAAGTAAGTGTGTCAATGGAGTGCTAACCCTGATGTGAAAAGTTATATTGACAAATATAACTTTTTACATTGCCTCCCTTACTTCTTTGCTGCTGCTGGCACGGTGCTGCTAGGGTGCCCAGACAGCAAATGTGAAAAATCGAGACAGGGTGGGGGTAATAGGAGCCTATACAAGGAAAAGACCCCAAAATTGGGACTGTCCCTATAAAACCGGGACATCTGGTCACCCTTGAGGCGGCATAAATGACTACAGACACAAAGAAGGGGAGCCCGATCAGATAAGTTTGATCACCACTCTAAAACAATCAAGCAAAAAGGTTATTTTAGTTTTATTATTTTAATTAACTTTTTTTAAGCATTATATATAGCATGTAAAAGGCAACGTGTCTCATGTCGATGGCTTGTAGCTGTTAACAGGACAAGCAGTGTAATTGATTGCAGAACATTGGGTACATAGATAACGATGCTGTCTACTGTTGTGAGGAAATTTGATTTTCAATTTTTTCTCCCTGTTTCATTGCTATTAAAATAAGGATGTAGGGGATCATTTACCTTGGATATTTGTTAACTGCAGAGAGCTTTGTTTTATCTTCAGGTTAGGGATTCTAGCTTACATGTTGATTTTTGCCTCTTTTATTATCCAGTTCCATGTAGTGCTGGCTGATTATGATATCGCTTATTAGATTGGTGTCAGTTTTCTCCTTTTTTCTCTCTGAAATTATTAATGCATTCACTTTTTCTTATGTCTTTGGATAACCAATTCCTATAGTTTCACTTATAAAGGGTTTGTGTGGGGATGAAGATGGTTGTTATCTGTGATTCTACTTGATTATATTTTTACTTTGAGAGCACTTTCTACTAGGGGTGAAATTTATCCCTGTACAGAATGCTTATGTATCATTTAAGTCCTACTTAAACCCTCATGAGTGTTGGGCTGGCCCTCTGTACAGGGCTGAATTTCACTCTCTAGTATATATTTCGCCATCATTAATACTGTAGTGCAGGCAGTCTGCTGTATATATAGTCCTTTTCTGTATCCCATTTTTTCTCTTTTAGATTAGACTATAGTTTTCAGGCGAGAAGTATGTCTAACTGCATTTTGTTCAATATGCCCAAACACTTGCAACGCTTGAATTTCTACTTTTCTGCTTCTCATCCCCGAACTTATTGTTGATAGCAAAATGGCATTTTAAAAATGATAGGCTTCTGACAAAATTCTTGAAAATGTGCTGATTATTATTTTACTTAGTTATAGGCAACATTTCAAGAGCACCTAAGTCCCATTGTCTTTCATTTAATTTTGAAAGTCAATCAGATATAGGTACTTAGGTGCTTTTGAAAACCTTACCCTCTATGTTAAACTACATCAATTTTCAAAGCATATTGTTGGCACATGTCTTGAAAAAAATAACTATTATGCCTACAGGGCCAGCTCCAGTAAACCAATGGAAAATACTCCCATTGACTTCAGTGGAATTTAGATTGAGCTCAGACTGAACACTTAACTGGGCATTGTAATCAACACTCCTAGTTTTACAGATGCATGGAGACTGGAAATAGCACCGGTGCAATTTTAAAGATTTTTATAATAATTTCAAAAAGAGTTTTTCTGTAAACTGTATGTGGCATATACAGAATACATGATGGTGTATTAGAAAGGTTGGACTGACAATTAGTTGGGATTATCAGCATAAATCTCTCATGGTTTTGGCCCTTGTGAGTAATGCAGCCAATCCCATTGCATGGAGTTGAAATATGTCCCCCATATGGTGGTATTATGTATTTCTTATGTATCATGTCTAACTTTAAACACTTGGATAATAATATTAAGGCTGTCAATTAATCACGATTAATCATGCTGTTAAACAGCAATAGAATACCAATTATTTTAAATATTTTTGGATGTTTACTACATTTTCAAATATATTGATTTCAATTACAACACAGAATACAAAGTGTACAGTGCTCATTTTATATTTATTTTTTATTACAAATATTTGTTCTGTAAAAAAAAAATTCAATTCACCTCATGCAAGTATGATAGTGCAATCTCTTTATCATGAAAGTTGAACTTACAAATGTAGAATTATGTACAGAAAAAACCTGCATTCAAAAATAAAACAGTGTAAAACTTTAGAGCCTACAAGTCCACACAGTCCTACTTCTTGGTCAGCCAATCACTCGGACAAACAAGGTTGATTACAGTTTTCAGGAGATAATGCTGCCTGCTTCTTGTTTACAATGTCACCTGAAAGGGAGAACAGGCGTTCACATGGCACTGTTGTAGCTGGCGTTGCAAGATATTTATGTGCCAGATGTGTTAAAGATTCATATGTCCCTTCATGCTTCAACCACCATTCCAGAGAACATGCGTCCATGCTGATGATGGGTTCTACTTGATAATGACCCTAAGCAGTATGGACTGACGCATGTTCATTTTCATCATCTGAGTCAGATGCCACCAGCAGATGGTTGATTTTATTTTTTGGTGGTTTGGCTTCTATAGTTTCCGCATCAGAGTGTTGCTCTTTTAAGACTTCTAAAAGCATGCTCCTCATCTTGTCCCTCTCAGATTTTGGAAGACACTTCAAATTCTTAAACCTTGGGTCGAGTGCTATAGCTATTTTTAGAAATCTCACGTTGGTACCTTCTTTGCATTTTGTCAAATCTTCTGTGAAAGTTTTCTTAAAACGAACATATGCTGGGTCATCATCCGAGACTGCTATAACATGAAATATATGCAGAATGTGGGTAAAACAGAGCAGGAGACCTTCAATCCTCCCCCCAGGGAGTACACAAATGTAATTGATGCATTATTTTTTTAACGAGCATCATCAGCATGGAAGCATGTCCTCTGGAATGGTGACTGAAGCATGGAAGTGGCATACGAATGATTAGCATATTTGATATTTAAATACCTTGCAATACTGGCTACAAAAGTGCCATGTGAATGTTTGTTCTCACTTTCAGGTGACATTGTAAATAAGAAACAGGCAGCATTATCTCCCGTAAATGTAAAGAAACTTGTTTGTCTTAGCGATTGGCAGAATAAAAAGTAGGACTGAGTGGACTTGTAGGCTCTAAAGTTTTACACTGTTTTATTTTTGAGTGCAGTTATGTAACAAAAAAAATCTGCATTTGTAAGTTACACTTTCATGATAGATTGCACTTCAGTACTTACATGAGGGGAATCGAAAAATTCTATATCTTTTGTTTTATCATTTTCACAGTGCATATATTTATAATAAAAATAATATAGAGTGAGCACTGTGCACTTTGTATTCCGTGTTGTAATTGAAACGAATATTGAAAATATAGAAAAACATCCCAAAATATTTAATAAATTTCAGTTGATATTCTATTGTTTAACAATGTGATTAATCGTGATTAATTTTTTTGAGTTAATCGCATGAGTTAACTGCGATTAATTGACAGCCCTAATAATAATACCTAGCTCTTATATAGTGCTTTTCATCAGTGGATCTCAAAGTCCTCTACAAAAGGAGGTAAGTATCATCATCCACATTTTACAGACAGACCGGGAAATACAAAAAACCCAAACAGATGCCTAAAATAAACTTTCACATTAGGCCTATTTTGAAATATTTATTCAACAGCTGAATTCATTCACTTTTGCCTTTAACATATTTGGATTATTTAGTCATTAGCAGATGTCTTTTATTGTTTTTTCTGGTAATTTTGTGGCGGAGGTGGAGGGTTGTTGCTGCAGTAAAATTACTAACATTGTTTTTAAATATATACACCTCCCATTCCTTTCCTCTTTGCATGGAAATCTGTACACAAGTAGTTGATTTTCCAAGAGCATGTCTACAGTGCCCCTCATTTTGGAGTATGGGACTATGAATAGCAGTGCACACCAAAGAGCTGCTCTGTCTCCCCCATGTGAATGCTGAAGGTATGAGCTGAAAAGTTCCGAATTCTCTGGATTATATTAATGCAAATTAAGAACCTTTCAGTTCATGCCCACAGTGTCCCTAGGGGGGAGTTACAGCACAGCACCTCAGTGCATTATGCTATTCACGCTCCTGTAACCATAGCTAAAGCGAAAGATATTTCATGATCAGTGCTGCATCTTGTGGTGGCACTATATTGTATGTAGCAGTGCACAACACCATCCTCTATGATGACATGGTTTTTATACAGTTTATATGCTCACAATTTAAAACAAAGGCCATAATTTCCTGTAATTTTAAGGGTATTGCAATTAATTATGCAAATATAATGTAATGTAGTAGAGTAACTACTCTTTTTTACGTAAATATTTAAAGTGAGAAAAGGTAGACTCATTATTTTAAATTCATTCAATAAGACCACTAAAATACTGAGAGTTGAGCAAGAGTATGGTCTGAGTAATACAAATTAATTAGGTGAGAAAAGAGATGTACTTGAGAATCCTACATTAGTAATAGAGGTATACAAAAAGACTGCACTTCTGCTGTTTTCCTGAAGTTATGTTTTCTCTTTCCTGCATCTTCTCTATCTATTATTTCCATCTGACGTATTTGCTGTCATTTGGTCATGACAGTTTACAAATGATGGCTTTTCTTGTTTCTCAATGCTAGTCAGACATTAGATCTTGTTGACCTTCAGCAGTATAACATGCTTGCCAGTGGAGTCTCTGCATGAGCTCCTATTCAGGAAGGATGAATGGAACTCACTTCAGACATGGTTTCTGAAACAAATTTGTGTTAAACCTCCTTCAAAAAACCCAGATATGCTTCAGCTTTCATAATACTTGTAGTATTTGGAATAGATATACTTGCTCTTTAGCTTACAAGCCAGATGAAAATTTAAAGATGAAAGAAGGGGAAAAAAGAATTAGTTATGAGTAATTGAATTTTTTGCATTTTACAATTGGAAATACATTAATTACACTGATAAAGATTTGGGCTGTGTTTTGTATTTGCTTCCAATTATGAATACTCCTCAGACTATCATATTTAATGCTTCCCAGCCCCTCAACCATAAATTTGTAGGGAACAGTGTTAGGTCTATTATAATTTATATCCACGTATGATTCAAATCTGAAGGAAAAAGACAGTTTTAACCCTGGAAAACTGCTTTTCTATTAATCATTGTCTGCCTAACACTCTGAAATACAAGATTACATGAGAGACAGACAGGGCCGGCCCACAACATTTTGGCACCTGAGGTGGGGAGCTCAAATGATACCCCCGTGCTTGGACCAAAACTTAGAAAGGTCTCAATTCTGCCTTCTTCCTATTCTACTCTCATAGTACTGCTCTGCTACCTACCCCAATAAAGGAGAACTAACAACTTAAAATGCCTTGTCCAATAATTTTAAGTAACACTTACATTTGCTGTTCAGGCATCTGAAAGTTAACTTTTCTTGTCTGCATAGTAAACACTGGCATTTTTATCTGTTTGAATAATCAAAGTGGTGCTTTCCGTGCCTTCTTGGTTGCAAAGATTTGAACTGCTTCCTGAAGGTCCACAGTCTGGGCCAGCTCATGCTCTATTGAGATGGTTGCAAGGCTGACCAGCCTTTCCTGTGTCATTGTGGAGCGTAGATGTGTTTTTTATTAACTTCAGCTTGGAGAAGCTGCATTCTCCACTGGCAGCTGTTACAGGAAGTGTTAGAAGTATGCGCAGAGCAACAAAAGCATTTGGAAAGAGGGTGGTCACCTTATTTGTGCACATATATTTCAGAACAGCCTTTGGAATTGATCCTGCTAAAATGTATCTTGAAAGGGCTTTCAGTTCAACACCTAAATCACTTGTATCAATATCGCGCATGTCATCTGTCAACACTGTCTCTAGTGCCCTGCATTGCTGGTGTAGGTCTTCTTCAGGTATAGTGAGGAGTTTTGGAATATCATACAACATCCAAAATATACTGCTGTGTTCCTTAAGCTGCATGAAACGTTCTTAAACTGACTGTATTTCACAATCTAGCACCTGATTAAAGAATTCAACTTTTAATTGTTGTTTGGGGTCTCTTATTGGATTATCCCATGGCTCGTAATCAAAATGTCATCTTCTTCGGTGACTCTTGTGTTCTTGAATGGGTGGGAAAATAGGTTCAGTGTGAAGTTCCTCTGCCAAATTCTGTGCACTCTTCAGAACATTTTGAAATCCCGCATCTGACCGGTAAGACTGTAGGTATGACTTTGCTTTGTCCAGTTGTTCCATTGCTCCAGATATATCAAGGTCAACACCTTGGAGTCTCTTGCTTACAACATTTATTTCAAACAGTATGTCATGCCACAACACTAAGCCACACAGAAATTTGAAGTTATATATGTTACTGGTGATTCCATTTCCCTCTGCCACTGATCTCCCACGCACAGTTCCTGTCATAGCATTATCCTCCATAATGGCAACTATGGCATCATCTGTCTTCCTAAATTTGTGTTTGATAGGCTTTATCACCTCCACTCGACTTTCCCATCATGTGGCACTCAGTGGTTTCAGTGTCAGAGAAGATGTTCCCAGATGTTGCTTCAAAATTTGCAATTGATGAGTTGATGCAGAGAAAAATACATAGATGCTTTGAATTACTTTAAAAAATTCAGCTGCCTCACTAGAAGCTGATGCTGCATCACTGACCACCAAGTTCAATGAATGAGAATTGCATGGGACAAAAAAAGCTCGGGGGTTTAACTCTCGGATCCGTGTCTGCACTCCTCTGTTCTTTCCTCTCATGTTAGCACCATTATCGTAGCCCTGACCTCTCATGTCAGCTATCGCAATTCCCATAGCTTCCAGCTTTTTAAGAAGCACATTTGACATACCAGCTCCTGTAGTATCATCAATGTCAATAAATTCTAGAAAATGCTCTCTGACAATCACCATTGCAGGGACATTTTCACTAGGTTCTGTTGTTGTTGTTGTTACAAAACACACATTAAAGTCATTTGTTCCGTATGGCTGATGTCAGGTGTGCAGTCCAGAATAACAGAGTAATATCTTGCTGACTTCAGCTCTGCCACAGTCTTCTGTTTGACTTTTGTTGCCAGTAACTGAATGATCTCATTTTGAATTGTTTTTCCAAGGTAGTGGTGTGTGTGCATTTCTTGGGTGGTGACTCTTCTTAGATGCTCCTGGAGTACAGCATCAAACTTGGCCATCAGCTCCGCAATTTTAAGGAAATTTACATTGTTTGGCATATACAACTGATCTGAAGTGCCATGCAGTGCTAGGTTTTGGGTAGCAAGCATTCTCACAATGGCAATGAGCCTTTTCAGAACATTTTGCCAGTAAAGAGACTGATGCAATTTTCTCTTGATGCTGATCATCTATGGTGGCCTTTAACCTTAGTCTCATCTCAAGCTCTTTCCACCTATGGAATCCTCTCTGGTGATTTGCTGCCTTCTCATGGCATGCCAGATATCTAGCCAGATTTTTCCATTCCTTTGTTCCTGTAGAACCCAATGTGGCTGGAACATTAGACTGGAAGAGTTTGCAACAAAAACAGTATGCAACATTTTGGGTTTTTGAGTACATAAACCATGGCGTCTCTACTTTGTCACCATTGGGGATTTCACGGCAGTAATGTGTTGGATGGAAACTTCTGTTTTCATTGTCTTTGAGGAGCGTGAAGTTTTTCGCTTCCTGTGGCTCATGCAGTACAAGGAAGTCCCTCCGGCTACTGCTCAAGTGGGTCCACAGTCCTGGATCATCTAGACTTGAGCTAAACTCAGCAGCAGCTGTTTCTTGCGCCTTCACCACACTCTTCGCTGATCTACATTTTTCTTCAGGAATATGCATGGTTACATCCATTTGAGATGGAGATATGGATGCTGCAGTAGCTGCCAGGTCACCTGCACTCTGACTAACTGGAAGATCAGTTACCTCACTACTCACATCCTCACTGGGGCCAGAAGGCTCACCGCGAACATTTGTGTCTATGTATCTCAGGTGAGCTCCTTCCTGCTTACATAGAAAAGCTTCCTTTGCTTGCTTTCTTTTTCTGAATGCTGCCCCAGGTGCATTTTTTTCTTTCACTCATGACTGCTGTTCTGTGCCAGCTATAGTGACTCTCAACACTCAATTGAAGGGGACAAATAAGCAGGCTGGTGGCAGGGCCTGCGTGAGGGAAGATATCAGCGTCTTAAGGGACTAACTGGCTCCTGTTACTTCAGTTGACTGCCTGTTCTCCTCAAGTGGGTTCAGGGAAGCAGCAGGAAACTGGAAGCTCTGTGAGAAGCTGGTGTTAATCAGTCCAGGCTCCTGGAGGTGCTAGAGAGGTACATAGAGGCTCCTCCTCTTCTCTCTCCCTGCAGCTCCTGCTGCTTTCTGTTATTCCCTCACCTTTTCTCCTGCCTGCCTGTTATGTCTCTCGTGCCCTCTTCCTCCAGCACAGCACTCCACCATCTCTGTGCATCTAGATCAGAGAGAATAGATATGCAACAGCAGCAGACACAGTTTTCTACACTTTGGGTCCTAGTGGCACCCCCCCACACCCCGCCCAGTCTGGCACCTGAGGCGGCTGCCTCAGTTTGCCTCATGGTAAGGCCAGCCCTGGAGACAGACCTTAACCCGCACAAGGTCCACCCACAACAACAACAACAAAATCTTCCAGTACATAAATAAAGTTGTCTGAAGACCTCCACCCTGTTTCTAATGGGAACTGTAGTAAACTCACTCCTAAGCAACTACCGGGGCTCACAGATCTAGGAGACTGCATGCCTACATGGATTTTTCTGCATAGATGCAGAGTAGGAACAGTGGAGAATGGGTTGCTTAATGACATCCTGGATTTGTGGAGGAGATGCAAAGGCTCACATGGAGGCTGAAAAGCCCCAGGCATCCTTGGGGGTTATGTGGTGATGCCTTCCTGGATGTTTTATTTAAATGTATATTTTCTCCTAGGGGGATTTACTGTACAGTATTACTTCTCCATCCCCAAAGCTTCATATGTGTGTTTGTGGTAACTACTCATTTTATGCTGATCTGGCCCATTCTCAAAATTCCAAATGTGTGTGTGAAACTCCATACACAGCCTTTGTAATAAACTGATACATCAATGATCTTTTAGAGATGGTTTTAAAACCTTAAATGTGTTATCTTTTTTATAATTGATGTTTAAAAGTGATTTCATGTGAAAGCTAATGAAGATCATTCAAAGTGGGGCTTGATAAGTTTATGAAAGGGATTGCATGTTGTGGTTGCCTGTAATTGCAGGGAACTGGATTGTATGAGCCAGGAGGTCCTATGATCTTATGTTAAGGCAATGTGGAGGGAATCTGCACTGTCCTATACAGAGCTATATACTGAGATTAAATTCTGTTGAGATCCCATTGAATTTCTTTAAAAAAGAAAAGAAGTTTTCTAATTAACTTCTTACTTAGATTAATTTAGTACTTCATAATCCTGTAAATACTCATGTATGTTCTTAATTTTACCATGTGAGTAGTTCCATTGATGCATATAAGTGCTTACAAGATCAGGGCTTTATTAAATTGTGTTTTAGTAGAACACAAATGAAAAGGAATTGTTGACTTCTCCCTTGGATCTTTGTCTCTTCAGCTTCAGTGGGACTATTCACATGCTTAAGTATCTTGTTGAATCAGGGCCTAAAATGTAACTTTATTTATAAAACACACTTTTCCTTTACTATGTAAATTGTTGCAGAACTACACATTTCAAATTACATTGCAGTAGTGTCGGACTTAATCAGTTGTGTCATGCTACATCTCAAACAATGACTATCATAATACAGTGTTTAGTATGAGAAAATGATAAGTCAAGCATCAGGAAGGGTGAGAAATGAAATTGCTTGAAAAGCATAATTAAGGAAACAGTTTTATAGACTAGTCATTTTTCAAAACGATTTTTGTACACCATTCTTTGAACATAAAAATGTCCACCAAGTATTTGGTAGCCAACTACATTTTGTGTGTACACAGTTATGAATAAGAGAGGGGGAGACAGAGTTTAGGTGTGAATGTAAGGTGGAAGTATAGTGGTGAGTGAGGAATAAGAAATCCTATGTCTTATGTCCCATTAATCCTTGGGTTTTATATAGTGCCCCCTTATATGTAAATTATATAACACTGGTATTCATCTGAATGGCCTATTTAACCTGCAAGAGACTATTTTACATAATATGGAAGCTTACAAATATTTGGCATGAATATTTTGCATTATGAAGTGTGACTTCACTTGAGAGAATTCAGAAATATTGGCAAGGTAACAGATTTCATATCTTCTATGGAAAAAGTATGCTATTTTTGCACATGCTGTTTCAGCCTTTTACATTACATTTCGGTCAAGTATTCACATAATATCCTCATAATGAGTATACACAATGGGTATATCATAAACAAAATGTTGAATGTAAGAAAGAGATAATCTACTATGTTTAGCAGTAGGGAATAGATATTCCTAAAATACTATTTTAATTTTTAAAATATTAAATTTTGTTAATCTAAATTTATTCAGATGGTCTGTGTTAATATTTCAGTGTGCAATCTGTTACAACTAATTAACTTAGTTGCTGAAGGATTAAGAGTATTGGAGTGTATTAGTAAGTTAACAACTTTTGATAATGACCTGCTTCATAATGACATACCTGTAAAGCTTGTTTCTCTCACCAACAGAAGTTAGTCCAATAAAAGATATTACCTCACCCACCTTGTCTCTCAATTAAATTTACATCAGACCACTATATGCTCCCAAGAGAGTCATCAAATGCAAAAATATGATTTATGATGTTTTTGTCAAACTTAATTTCCAAATACTTTATCTGCATTTTTGTTTTTCCTCTCATTAACTGTTATGGTTTTTCTTCCCTGTGCTGTTACACATTTCTTCGATGCTAGTTTTATAATGCTGTGTTTAGGTTTGCATACCAAAGGCCCATAGATTACAGTTTAGCAAAAACAGGTCCTTTTGATGTGAGAGGTTTATAGAGAATATACCAACCTTGACAAGGGATTATTTGAGATCAGTTCTATAACTAACATTGGTTTCCAAAAGAAGAAAATATTGTGGCTTTTCTGCTAGCTATACTTTTATTTTGGTTGTATTAAAAAGAAATGTAATTAAATTTGACAAGTTCTTGCTTACATATGTGGGGGATGAGGAGAAGTATTCTTGCCATGTTCCATCTGAAATCTAGATTGCCTTTTAGAAACTACTTTTAAATAAACCTTAGTAGGCGGCCACTCTTAAAAATTTACCAATTGCTTTATGGCCAGCTTATGATACACTTATGTTAGCAAGCACTTACATGATTAGTTCCATTGAAGTCAATGGGGTTACTCACATGAGTAAATGTTCACTAACACAAGTAAGGGTTAGTTAAATAAGATCTATATTCTACCACAAATACACACATTGAGTAGTAATTTGTTCTGTCCAAGTTCTTATATCACGGTGGTGTCTTAGCATCTTCCAGAAATGCATAAAGTGACGTGACTAGCACTTCAGCAAATTGAGGTTTTTTTCTTTTCTTTTTTTTCTGTTTTTGTCTGTTGTGCTTTGTGTTGACGTTGAACAAAATCAGGAAGAGTTGATCCTTGTGGTACTTTGCACCTCTGCAAACACTTCAATTGCAGTTTCCCATCAATACTCTTTCGATGTGACCATCCAGAAATGGCCCAAAATCATTTTAGTACATTACCCTAGACGCTACGACTTCTGTCATATGAGACCACAGTATCTCATGACTGACTGTTAAATGCTGGAGAAAAGTCCAGGAGAGTGAGAATGAATGTCTGCCCTCCATAAATTGAGTGTAGGAGACCATCTATCAGCGTCATTAATACTGTTCCTGTTCCATGATCCTGATTCCAGATTATGCCACATCTAGGATATTGGCTTCAGTTAGATTAACCTGAAAGCAGCTTTTAGCTAGCTTCTCTGTGACCTTCCTGAGAAATGCAAGGTTATCACAATAGTTGGCGAGGTCCAATCTATCCAGAGTGTATTTCTTCATTGTTGTCTGAACCTTTTGAATGTCTGAAAGAGGGAAGAAGATTCCTTCCCTGAATGATGCATTGGATTTTTCCACCAAAAGAGACATTGATTGCTTGTGACTCTCTCTTGCCAGCTAGCAAGGGCAGGAGTCAGTTTCACAAGTCTTGGGTCAAGTCTCCTTCATGGTGTCTGGTGTTTTCTGTTGTGTAAATTAACTGAACTCATGGAATCAAGGTGGGCTATTTATTGCTTGGGTATAGGAGAACAGATTCATGCAGCCTAAGAAATCTTCCAAAGTATGGTTGATCTCTTTCAGAAGTAGGACTATTCTCTGCAATGCTTTGAGCCTGGTGCTACTGTGGATGGAAAGCAGTCAGATTTTGTGAAGTGGCTTATCACTAGGATTGGCCAGAAAACCATTCTATTTCACTAAAAATTCTGAGGTTTCAAAATATGCTTTCATTCTGATCCAGAACAAAAAATAGACCTTTTGCTTTTTTTAAATTATAAAACATGAGAAATTCATCCCTGTGTAGCCTAATGGTTAGGGCACTCACCTGGGATGATGGGAGACCCAGTTAAAATCCCCGTTCTGCCTGATTCAGATCAAGGACTTGGGCTGTGGGAGACCCAGGCTCAAGTTATTACTCCAATCATCAGGCTATTGGCTATTCTGTGGTGGGTGTCTCACTTGTGCATTCTGAAACTGAGAAATTTTCATTGAGACTAATAGGTTCCTACAAAATATTTCGGTTTTGACAGGAAGAAGTTTTTGTCAGATTTTTCAACCAGTTGTAATTATCACCCTAAATATCTCCTTAAGGCATGGTTCGGTGGTTTCAGTGCAGCCAGAGAAGAAAGTTCTCTTAGCCTTTAATGCCACCTCAGCATAGGCTTGGAGAAATTGAAGTCAATGGAACAACTCACAGAATATGGTGATATTGAATATGAATTAGAATGGTAGGATCTGACCTTCAATTATTTTCCCCAAGGATTATCAGTGTAGTGTATATTCCTAATAGTATATATAGAGAAGTTTAGGTAATATTGCAAATACCGAAGTCTGTCTCTCTGTCTGTCTCTGTCTCTGTCTCTGTGTGTGTGTGTGTGTGTGTGTGTGTCTCTCTCTCTCTCTCTCTGAAATATTGGCAAGTTTATAAGGGTAACCATCATACAATATAAAATAGAACAATAGTTCTATTTTCAATTGTGATACTAGATCCCTCCTGAAAAGGTTAAAGGATCACTGTCATGGCTATGGAATTATTTATTTATTACACTGTACCCCATGGATAGTTGTGTGTGTTAGGATTAACACACTTAGGACGGAAGAATCCCATGCACTGCTACAGACTAGGGACCGAATGGCTGGGCAGCAGTTCTGCAGAAAAGGACCTAGGGGTTACAGTGGACGAAAAGCTGAATATGAGTCAACAGTGTGCCCTTGTTGCCAAGAAGGCTAATGGCATTTTGGGCTGTATAAGTAGGGGCATTTCCAGCAGATCGAGGGACGTGATTATTCCCCTCTATTCGGCACTGGTGAGGCCTCATTTGGAGTACTGTGTCCAGTTTTGGGCCCCACACTACAAGAAGGATGTGGATAAATTGGAAAGAGTCCAACGGAGGGCAACAAAAATGATTAGGGGGCTGGAGCACATGACTTATGAGGAGAGGCTGAGGGAACTGAGATTGTTTAGCCTGCAGAAGAGAAGAGTGAGGGGGGATTTGATAGCTGCTTTCAACTACCTAAAAGGGGGTTCCAAAGAGGATGGATCTAGACTGTTCTCAGTGGTAGAAGATGACAGAACAAGGAGTAATGGTCTCAAGTTGCAGAGGGGGAGGTTTAGGTTGGATATTAGGAAAAACTTTTTCACTAGTAGGGTGGTGAAGCACTGGAATGGGTTACCTAGGGAGGTGGTGGAGTCTCCTTCCTTGGAGGTTTTTAAGGTCAGGCTTGACAAAGCCCTGGCTGGGATGATCTAGTTGGGGTTGGTCCTGCTTTGAGCAGGGGGTTGGACTAGATGACCTCCTGAGGTCCCTTCCAACCCTGAGATTCTATGATTCTATGATTGTTTAATTGTGTCTCTGGCTCTAGTTTCTTGATGACCACACATTGTAATTCTACTACTTTATTAATTCTATGCTACAAGAAAAAAATAACTTACAAAATCAGCTTTGTCTTTCCCACTTTCTTAAGTTACAATAGTAAGGTCAATAAGTTTGACAATATTAAATAAGGTTATGATGACATTGCTCTAGGTTACAAACAAAATAGCTTCAACTCACAAAAGTGTGATTTTTTGTTAAATCAGTTTCCCCAAACACATACAGAAAGAAAAGACAGAAGACGAGCAAAAAAATAAAAATGTGTTTTGTTATGGTCAGATGTGGATGAGTGGTTGCAGAGTTGTTGCATCAGGCTGAAGCTGGTTTCCTTTTTTCATCAGGAAGACACCTTATCCATGGATGTTCAGGTCAGGTTGAAGATTGAGGAGACAGAGGTGATGTAGTATGATGGGTGAAATGTCCTCCTCTCTTCCAGCAGAAGAATAAAAAAAGGCAATATCAAATGAGTAGGTCGGGACTATGTGCAGGAATGTTAGGATACACTGATAATAGCTCAAGAGGCACCAAGGCCATAGGCTTGATAAGAACAAGAAAATAGGAAGGGCAAAAGGAAAGGGACAACAAAAACAAACCAGCAGAGAAGAGTTAACTTCTTTATAGTACTTTGGGTTGTCTCTGTTTACTGTCAGCCATCCTGACAAGCACAGAAAGTTGTGTGTCCTTTCATTAAAAACATCAGAGCCTTGACCGTCTGGAAAGTATAAATTTTCATAATCCTGCTACACTGTTCTGTAAGCAGTCTGTGCATCTATCAGTAGAAATTTAGTTCCCAAAACAAGTTCAAGCAAAGCCTCCAAGTGCTTCATGCTCTTTCTGCGTGACTCTGGTCAAAGGGAACAGGGCCTTTCCATAGTTACAAAAGGGACTGTCTATATTTTATAGCCCTTGTTAACTGTACAGTCTCTCTCCTGAAGACTGGCTTTGTTTGCAGTTGGTTCTGTTGTCATGACATCACTGACAACGTGACTGTTTTAAAACTGACTGATTTCCTAATATTCCAGTTTCTGATAGAGCAACCTTAAAGGGTTTTTCTTGAGTTTTTATTCCATATGTTTAATATCAAAGCTGCAAGCCTCGGATAGAAATCTGAGCCACTTCTTCCTTGGGAATGTTGAAAGTAATATGAAGAATGATTTCTGGCTGAAAGTGAGACTTTAAGTAAATGAATTAGTCCCATTGAAATTGGTATCTTTATATCATCAGTGGGACTGCTCATATGCTTACAATTAAGCATGTGGTTAAATGCTTTATTAGATCAAGGCTTAAATTAATTACCTCTAACATGGTAAACTATCAATGTTCAGTGGTTAGGAAGCTGATCAGAAAGGTCTTCTGATATTTATATTTCTTATTCAGACTATATAAACACTTATTCTTCTTACTGTTTCCTTGAGGCTTACCAATTGGACCCGGATCATGACTGGGCTGTCTAAGCACTACCCTAATCCAAATAAATAATTGTAATAAATAAATAGAAGAATTTGTGAAACCAGATTTCAGTGTTCTAGAAAGCTGAATTCTATGCACATTTTCTATGACTAATTTCTTTTTAGATGATCTCTCTTCTTAAAGATGAAAAGTAAAACTGAACTGTGAAAAGCCATGCTATGAGCACTGGTCTTTTGACTATCATTGTAAACATAATGACAATTCTGCTCTTTTTTTATACCTTATATTAATGTCAAAATGATTGTTACCTTTCTCTGATTTTGAGTTTATATTTAAGTTATAAGCACCAAGTAGGGTGGGTATATAACTATGTCTGCCAGGTTAACTAATATTGTGTCCAATGTTGGCTGGCATTGTAAAGTTTTCTTGAAGTGATGCATCTGAATAGCTATAATTTAGCTGAGTCATGTCAACTTTGTTATAATCCAAATTAAGTGTAGTTACTTGAAGTGCAAGATAGTTAATATCTCACATGGTATTATTTGTCTTACAAACATCCACAGTACATTCTCTTTATGGCAGACTATTATAAAAAGTACTTTCCTAAAATATTTACTAAATTTAATTATTACTGTCCTCTTTATTACACAATACTTATTTGAATTTTAAAAAGAACAGATCCCAAGAATAGTGCAATAGAAATCGAGTGGTGTGTCTGTATTTATGTGGGTTTGTGTGCATTTTATATCCTTATATGAAGTGTAAATGATGTCACATACTTAACAACTTGACTTTTTCAATTTTTTCTTTCTATGACAACTTTATCTCCCATAAAGTTGAAACCTTGTCCACATCTTGGAATGTATTCTTCCCTTGGGTTCTTTACAGAACTTCCATTGATTCCAACTGGTATTCTGTGTATTTAATTAGGGTAGGACATGGTGTTGTGTTTATACAGTGGTGGGGATGGTGTTAGTAGTCCATTGCTGATGATGATGATGATTTTGTCGCAGTTCTTATCTATGACTGTGCATATTACTCAGAAGTCTGAACCCTGATGCTGAGTCAGCCGCACTAATGGCATGTGAAGTTCATATCTATGATGTCTGATGAAGCAGCTCTCTGGTGCCTTTCATGTGCAGCCTGGAGGAGATTTTGTTGATTCCTCTCAAACCTGTTACATGCTGATCTTGTCAGAGACTGCCAGTGAGTCCTGTTCTGAGCCATTTGCTCAGGTTCTTGGACATTGATGCCCACCCACCAGAGACTGCTCGTCAGATTGTCTTTGAAGTGCTTATATGGAGGATCCTTCTTTCTTTTGCCCTGACTCAGCTCCCCATGCAAGATGTTTATACTGTGGTGGTAGGTATTAGCCTGCCTACAACTAGGTAGGCTGTTTCACTTTTTTCGCTGTAAAATGTTTTTAATGACATTGCTGGTTGAAATTGTGTTATTTCTAGGTCATTGAATATTAAGATGCTCTGAAAATTTGAGGCAAACATCTGAAACTACGAGCAGTTCAGGACCTATTTCTTCAAGAGTCATCTAATTAACAGTCAGGTGAAATGATGATGGTTGCTGCTGTAATCCTATGATGCAACAGTGACATCCAATGGCCAGATAGGAATATTTCCAAATCATTGGCCAGTCCTCACCTTCCTGCTGAGGCACAGAGAGAGAAGAGATTTACAAATGTAAGCAGAGTCAGAGTCAACTCGTCCTGGCAGAAGGGTTACATTTTTGGGGGCTCGTCCGGGATCTGGGTCAGTACCCCTTGTAAGCACATCTTGGGTAAGCCATTAAATTGGGAAAACCCAAAATTTTGTTGTTGTCTTGATCTGTTATATTTGGGAAAAATTACAGTTTGTATAATGGCCCTACATTTGCTAGAGGATTGGTGCAAGGGGATGACTATTGACCCTAAGAACTGTCTTCTGGTGACAGGGGTGTCAGAGGCGTTCGATGAGGGATCAATAGAACCTATATTAAGGACATCCACTAAGTACCTGAGTCAGTGCAAAATGCGTGGGCGCATGTTTGTGAGGGAGGAGGGGGCTTTTGCTGTACTGTGTGAGCTGCCATCGGCTGTGGACCCTCTACAGGTTCCAGGCACGATAGCAGTGGAAGATGGTGCGTGGAGGGTAAAAGCCACTGGGAGTCAGCCCTCACCAGCCCCTGCCTCCAATGTAGAATTTTTAAAGAAAATGTCAGCCTTTTTGGGGAAAGAGGGAAAGACTTTGGCTGATATGCCGGGTCTGTTGGGCCTTGACCCAGGAGTCCCACACCTGGAGCCTGCTCCTTCACCTGATGAGTGGGTGAAGGCTTTGGGGGAAAGCATTAGAGAAGGTGGTGCCACTCCACCCTGAGTCAAGCCCCTATCGTAAACTGAGGTTGTTTTCTGGGGGTCCCACCCCAATACCGGGGGAGGAAGCATTTGAACCCTGACTAGAACACACCACTGAAATGCTGCAGGAGTGGGCAGTGCCTGATGCTGAAAAGAGACGGCGACTAGTAGAGTGCCTCAGGGGGCCAGCCCTAGATGTGATTCGCACCCTGAAGCTCAGTAACCCTTGGGTCAAGGTGAAGGATTGCCTAGAGGCCCTTGATTAAGCCTTTGGGAGAACCGAGGGCTCAGAGGATGTTTACTGCAAGTTCCTCAATGCCAGGCAACAAAAGGGAGAAAAGGTTTCTGCCTATATCCAGAGGTTGGAGAAATTACTACAGAGAGCCATCATGAGGGGAGTGATAGCGGTTGAGCAAATGGACCGGACTAGATTGGCCCAGATTGTGAGAGGAATTCAATATCAGAACCTAATCCTTCTCCACCTTCGGTTAAGGGAAAGGCAAGACAATCCACCGAGTTACTCTCGGCTGATAAAAGAGGTCCGAGAGGAGGAGGAGAGGCAGGCAGCTGGCGAGGTTTGGGAGGCTCAGCCACACCAGGCGACTGGATCAACATCCATACGAATGCCCAAGGCACTGATGGTGACTCCTCAAGAGGAACTTACTCAACAAGTGCAGGTCCTGACACAGAAAGTGGCTGAACTAGCGAATACCATCGATTCAGCAAAGACTTCAGGGTACAAGGAACCCCCCAGTACTTCAGTCCTGAAGACCACATTTGGAACCTCTGCCCCACCCAGGCGACAAGGGGAAAGACAATCCTTCTGCTACCAGTGTGGCCAGGGTGGGCACATTGCTGCAAGATGTCAGAATACAGAGAATCCCACGCTAGTATATCAAAAGCTGAGGACCACATGGGGGAAGTCGGGAAACGGCCCCAGGGCCTGGGAAGGGAGCCGCCTAGGCCTAAAGGATTTGGAGGCTCCCCCAGAGAGAACCCTGCCGCCCAAATCCCACCAGGATTGATAGGACCTCGAGCAGAGGTCACTGTAAGGGTTGAAGGGACAGAATGTAGAGCAGTGCTTGACACGGGATCCCAAGTGACTATCATATTCCAGTCTTTCTACCAGCAGATGCTTGGGCATCTGCCTATACAGCCCCTGACAGGGCTTGGCCTGTGTGGCCTCAGCATGGACGAATACCCCTATCGGGGGTATCTCATAGTAGACCTGGAATTCCCAGAAGAGATCGCTGGAGTAAGACAGGAGGTGGACACTGCTGCTTTAATTTGCCCCGACCCTAAAGGAGTCTCTGATGTGTCCGTGCTCATAGGGACCAACTCCAGCCTTTTTAGGGTACTGGCAGATTACTGCAGACAGTGAGCAGGGGAACAATACCTGAACACCTTGGTGATACACACACATTGTGCCGCAGCCTACAGGAAAATTGAGGACACAAGAAAAGTGATGCCTGACTTGCCGGTGGGAGCATTGAAGTATGCGGGCCTGGTCCCCTTAGTGGTGCCTGCAATGACAGAAAAGGAGGTGATTGTCATGAGTACCTGCCTGAAAGGCAGTAAGGGAACATTAGCAGTGGTAGAGCAGCCGACCAAGGGAGGGCTCCCTGAAGGAGTGCTGGTTCTCAGTGGAGTCATAACCCTACCTGCTGAAGCCCAGGAAGAGGTGACTATACTTATTGCTAATGAAACAAGGCAGAGTGTGCTCATAAAACCAGGGCAGAAGATTGCAGACATCTTTGAGCCTGAAACCATTGTGAGACCCCCGTGTGAAGCTGAAGTTCCGGCGATGGATCCTGCAAAATTAGACTTCGGCGACTCACCGTTGACTGAGGAGTGGAAGGATCGCCTGAGGAAGAAGCTTTGTGAGAGATCCAAGGTATTCTCACTGCATGAGTGGGATGTGGGATGTGCCAAAGGAGTGGAACACCACCTCAGGCTACAAGATCCCCGACCCTTCAGAGAGAGATCTAGGAGGATTGCTCTCTCTGAGATGGTAGACGTACGTCATCACCTGGAAGAACTGATCGTGAACGGTATCATTACAGAGTCCTGTAGCCCCTATGCCTCTCCCATTGTGGTGGTTCGTAAGAAGAGTGGGAAGATCCAGATGTGTATTGACTACCCCACCCTCAACAGGCGCACTATAGTGGATCAGTACACCATGCCTCGAGTACAAGATGCCTTGGACTGTTTGCTGGGTAGCCAGTGGTTCTCTGTGTTGGATCTTCGGAGTGGATACTACCAGATCCCTCTGGGAGAAGAAGATAAGGAGAAGACAGCCTTCATCTGCCCATTAGGGTTCTATCAGTTTGAACGCATGCCCCAAGGGATTTCTGGGGCACCTGCTACATTTCAACGTCTTATGGAGAAAGTTGTGGGAGACATGAATTTACTGCAAGTGCTAGTTTATTTGGACGACCTGATTGTGTTTGGAAGAACCTTGGAGGAGCACGAAGAAAGACTTCTTAAAGTGCTTGATAGGTTGGAGGCATATGGTTTGAAGCTTTCAATTGACAAATGCCGGTTCTGTCGAACCTCTGTGAAGTATGTGGGTCACATTGTGTCCCAAGAGGGTGTGAGTACTGATCCTGATAAAATAGAAGCACTCACTACCTGGCCATGCCCAAGGAACTACAGAGAACTCAAGACCTTCCTTGGATTTAGTGGCTACTATCGTAGATTTGTGAAGAACTATGCTACGATTGTAAAACCTCTGAATGATCTTACCAGGGGATATCAGTCCAACAAGAACAAATCTAAGACCAAGAATAAGAGGGGCCCCCGAAAGCCTTCTGTGCAGAGACACTATGGCCCCTTCGAACCGTTTGGGCCATGGTGGAGTGAGAGATGTGAAAGGGCTTTTCAGGAAATCATTACTCGCCTAACTCAGGCTCCAGTCCTAGTCTTTGCTGATCCAAGCAAACCCTTTATCCTACATACTGATGCCAGTTTGGAGGGTCTGAGGGCAGTACTGTACCAGGAAGTGGAAGGCAACTGTAAACCTGTAGCCTTTGCCAGCCGAGGACTGTCTGACAGTGAAACTCGCTATCCCATCCACAAGCTGGAGTTCTTGGCCTTGAAATGGGCCATCACTGAGAAATTTCGAGACTACTTGTATGGTGCTCAGTTCCAGGTGTGGACAGACAACAACCCACTGACTTATGTGTTAACAAGTGCTAAGCTGGATGCTACAGGACAAAGATGGGTGGCCGCCTTGGCTGGCTATGAGTTCAGCATCCAATACCGATCAGGGAGAAGCAATGTAGATGCTGATGCATTGTCCAGGCGTCCGCAGGCTCCAGGAGTTGCTGTGATACCCACGGATGGAGTGAGAGCTATTTGCAGTGTGAGTCGTCGAGAGCCACAGGCCCAGGAGAGCCTTCATGGATGTGTTGCGGAAGCTCTGGATCTGCCCCCTGAATGTGTGCCTTCTGCTTCAGTGAACTATATTACATTGGACCAATCTCCTTTACCCATGCTCAATGCGGCTGACTGGCAAGAAGCCCAGCTGCAAGATGTTGACATTTGTGATACCCTACTGGCCAAAAGGGAGGGGCGAAGCCCAGCTGTGGTTATCCCACCTAGCCCAGAGGGTAAACTACTATTAAGAGAATGGACCAAACTAAAACTGATTCAGGGAGTGCTAGACCGAATGACCACTGACCCTTTACAAAAGCAACGAGCACAACTAGTGCTGCCAAAAGAGTACAGAGCCCTGGCCATGAGCGCCCTACATGATGACTTTGGACATTTAGGGATGGAAAGGACCCTAGAACTTATTCGTAGTAGGTTCTATTGGCCCCGGATGGCTGAAGATGTTTGCAGGAAATGTGAGACTTGCGCTCGATGTGTTCAAAGGAAAACTCTGCCCACGAGGGCTGCATATCTCAAGAACATCACCAGCACCAAACCTTTGGAGTTGGTATGCATTGATTTCTTGTCCTTAGAAGTAGACAAGAGGAATGTTGGGAACATTCTAGTAGTGACCGACCATTTCACGCGGTATGCACAGGCATATCCCACATGTGATCAGAGGGCCACCACTGTCGCTCAAGTACTGTGGGAGAAATATTTCTCAGTTTATGGATTCCCAGCCCGGATACACTCGGATCAGGGGCAGGACTTTGAGAGTCACCTTCTGAAGGAGGTGCTGAGGATAGCGGGAATTAAGAAGTCTAGGACAACGCCTTATCACCCGCAAGGTGATCCTCAGCCAGAGAGGTTCAACCGAACCGTATTAGATATGTTGGGGACTTTGCAACCAGAACAGAAGGCAACCTGGAGCCAACATGTCGCATTTCTGGTGCATGCCTACAACGCCACAAAAAACGATGCTACAGGAGTCACCCCATATCTCTTGATGTTTGGGCGAGAACCAAGATTACCCATAGACTTGTGCTTTGGTGTATCAGAGGATGGTGATAGCTATGCAACTCATCAGCAATATGTATCCCAACGACGAGAAAAGCTGCGGGATGCTTATCACTTGGCTACATCTGCGGCTCAGAAGAACGCAGACCGCAACAAACATCGATATGATGCTAGGGTACGTTTGCAGGAGCTCCAGCCAGGGGACAGAGTCCTGCTGCGAAATTTGGGTATTGCTGGCAAACATAAGATAGCTGACAGATGGAAGGCAATACCCTACCTAGTGATGGAAAAGCTAGGAGACCTGCCGGTCTACAAGATCAAACCTGAAGAGGGTCCAGGGCAAATAAAGACAGTGCATAGAAATCTTTTGCTCCCTGTGGGGGAGTTGGTTGGCACCCCTTATGAGATGGGCCACGACAGGGCAGCCAGGCAGAACAGAAGTGCCAGGCCACAGCTGCCATCCAACACGGACAACAGGTCCTCCGAAGCTAACCTACCCCTATTCAGCACATCAGACAGTGAGGCTGAGGAGAAAGACATGACTCTGGTGTATCCTGGAATGAAGACAAGATTTCAGTCTCGATCAGCTGAGCCAATAGAGAGCTCCCCCTCTCCAACCCTAAACCCCATGGCGGAGGTATTTAGGCCTGTTCCGGGCACTCCTGTGCCGCCGATGGGACCCCCCGTTGATGACGCCCACAGGTTATTGGACAGTGGAGACATCCAGGTGGAGGGGGCCCTAGACACGGTGGACCTTCCACTGTCGGAACCAGTGATGCAGGGGCCTATGCCAGTAGCCGAGGGACCCTCACAGGAAACCTCTCCATCCGTCACTCAAGAAGATGTCCCTCCTACCCCTGCAACAGAGATTCTCAACAGAAGGGACAGGGTAATAAGACCAGTAAAACGGTTAACTTATGACGCACCTGGGGTGATTAGTGAGGAGCCAATACATTTAGCACACAGGTGGGTGGAAGCTAAAGTGGGCTTTCTGAGGCCCTTTGGAGGAAACCAGTGAGTTGGTATAAAGGGAGTGTGATTTGTCGGGACGACAAATTCTCGGCTCGGGGGAGGATGTAAGCAGAGTCAGGATGAGCCCCACCCTGACATCTGGTGGTGAGTGGTGGCAAAGCACTCCAGGGGCTGATCCCATTTACATAGGCACACCCACCCCGCCTGGTACGAACCATAGTGGCCCAAATGGGCAATTTGGGCTGCTGTAGGATCCCCAGTTTTCTGTATGGGGGCAGGAATTTCTGTTATTGGGGCAGAAAGAATAAACTGTTATACTGCTTATGTAAATCATGGACAGTGGAAATGTACTTGGCCTTTTGTCACGATAAAGGGCAATCCGCAATTAGTTAAGCAGCACTCACCAGCCAAGGGACATGGGTTCCAAAGCCCAGTGAGGGGAGAGAGGCTGGGGACAGATATCTTGATCTGGCCTTTTGGCTAAGAGCAAGGATTTTAAATCTGGTGGTGTAGGCCCCCTTGTGAGGGTCTGAGACACCAATTGCACCCCCTCTTCTCTCCACTGTGGAATATCAGAGCTAATGTTGAGTTCCTTGAGAGTCTGGTTTCAGGCTGCTGAATTGAAATCACTCTGGGCTAATAGTGCAAATGGGCACTAGGGCTCCCCTAAACTACAAGCTGAAATCACTAAAGAGCTGAAAGTCTTATGAGCTGAAATTACTGAGCTGAAATCGCTGAGCACTGTGTTAAGTAGTGGGGGAGCCTGAAGATAAATTGCGGAGTGGCTGGTGGAGCAGTTGGCAAGACAGCTGATGGTGTGGTGCTGCTGGCAGAGTGGAGCAGTTCGTGGGGGCAGTTGGAGCAGCTTGCCGGACGGCTGGTGGAGCGGAGCGAAGCCCCACGGAGGGGTGAGGCAATCATCTTCATGCCACGTAAGGTGTCCCTCCCCTCCCCATTGCTGCCCAGGCGGGTGGCATGTAGCACCCTGCAGATGAACTTTTGAACTCTGGGACTGGACTTTTGGGTTGCTGGACTCAAGAACCCAAGGGACAGGACATGGCCCAATTGTCTGGGGTGGGTCTTGCTCACCGTTTGGTTTATGGATCCTAGTTGTGGTGTTTTTCCCAATTTAAGGCTGGTGTCGTTTACCTGCTGCTATTAAAGATTTCCTGTTACACCAAGGCTCTGTGCTTGCGAGAGGGGAAGTATTGCCTCTCTGAGGCGCCCAGGGGTGTGTATAAGATTTTCCCAGGTTACTGGGTGGGGGCTCGAGCCGGTGTTGCATTGCATTGTTGAGAAGGGGACCCCTATATACTGAACCTGGCCCTTGCTGCTGTCAACTTGTCCTGGCAGAAGGGTTACACAAAGATCTCCTTGTGATTCCCCGCCCCCCCCATATTTTTTCAGTGGAGAGAATGAGTTTGTCTTTCATCAAGCCCTGTCACAGAATGAACAGAGATTCTGCCTCCATGCTGTTTCAGGGGTCCGTAGCCTCTCCACTCTCCAGTTCTGTAACATTGCAGTTCTAACTTGAGCTGAACTGCAAAGTCTTTCCCCAGTTGGCAATGGCCCTGGAATTCTTCTTAAAGAGGGGGAATTGGGTGTGACTAAGTCAGTCTAGTTATGTTTACTTATTACCAGCTTTTCCATGGTGTTTGGGGAAAGGAAAGCGTGTGCATTCCCTGTTTTTGTCCCCATCTCTTCCCCTCCTGTGCTCTCTCAAGTTGAGGACCCTCAGACACCGTAGGGGTTTTCCACAGAGTCTGGGAAAGGAGGAGATGGTGCCAGGGAGCCAGATGACTTCCCCACCCCAATCCCAACTTCACATGAGATGGGAGGAAGCTCATGGAGGTACTGTCAGCACAGTAAACACCAGGGCCTCATGTCTCTACAGCCTATTTCTTCTGTTTAAAGTTGGTTATCAGAAGGGATTCAGGTATTAGTTTATCTCTTCAGCTGTTTGAAATGTAGACAATTAATTAATCTGATGAATAATACACCTGCAGGTATGTGTGATGCCTCTGGGGTCAAGTATCATAAGGTTTGTGAAGACTGATTTGTCATGCTACAGACACTAGTGGGAGTGAAATGTAGTTTTATATAGAACTTCTCATACCCAAAGTATCCTGAGTTGCTTTACTAAATGATTAAATGGATACAGGTAGTGCAGTGACTACACTATGCATGGAAGTGTAACGCAGAAAGTGTGCTTAGTAATAATTTAAATACAGATTTGGACAAAGAGCTCTTATTCTGTCTTATGTCAGAGCCCTTTTAGACCTTGCATAGGATGAGAAATTAGGAACTCTGCAAACTGACATTATTTCATCACCATAATGTATAAGTACAGATGTGTTGATTTCTAAAAGGAAAAAAAGTGGGGGCTTTTCATTTAGAGAAGCCAAATAACCTTGGGAAAATGTAATAATTTGTGTTATATCAGAAAGATGGGTGTTGCAAATTCAGAAACTGCTTCACAGTTCATTATTTTCTCAAACCTTCTGCTCCAAGCTTAGGCTAGATTTACTTGGTGCTGTCAGAGAGCATAGACCGACACCTGGCCATCTACCATGTGCTGTTCTTACATATGTTTGTTGTAAATAACTGAGTCTGGGACATTAACAAAAACATTGACCAAGCAATAAAGAAAGTTCAGTATTCTAGGGTTTAAAATAATATAACTAGGCTGTTTTGTGTCCTGCAGAAAAAAAGATTTTTAGCCCATTATGTAGTTTGAGCATTTATACTTATTTCAATTTATTATAATTTCTTGAACATTTCTTTTGCCATGGGATATAAACATAAATTGTTTAGTTTAAACAAAGTCTTACCAAGAAATGCACGAGAGATTGAGTGTGATACGAATTAAATCTTTGTTGTTACAGTTACCCTTTTAAGTATTCATTCTATTTTATTTTTAAATGAGCTGTGCCTGCAGAAAGAGCTTTCTTTAAAGGGAAACAAGCCAACATAATAAATCCTTTTTGCAGAACGCTACATAATGTCAGAATTTATAGGGGCAGTGATTATGAAATTAGAGTTGAAAAGTTTGTTACAAGATTTGGTCTGATTGGTTGAAACAACATTGTTTACATAATTTTTTTAGTAAAAGTAATATCAGGACAAATTCTTAAGTTTTTACTCAATTTTTACTCAGGAAAAGCTTTCATTGCAGTCAATCATGGGTGGCACACTTTGAAAAGAAATATTTACCACTTACATTTGGTCCAAAATGTTGACGTAATTATCATAGAAAAACACCAGTCTCTCATTCACCCATAGAGCTGTACATATATTATAGGGGACACTGGTAACACCATCTTGTTATTCCCATTATAAGTCCTGGTTTTCAGTTGCTCGTAACTTTGCCAGGCGTTAACCATTTGAGTTGAAATTTTCCATGCCAGGTGTCTTCCTCGGACTGTTTTTATGTTTCAGCCAAAATGGTCCAGTGACTTCAGAAAACAAAGCTAAAAAAACATATGTATAGCAATATTTTAAAAAATATGTCTTTTTCTTTATTTTTATTTTTTTTGAGAAACTCTAGTGCCCACATGATTTGGAAGAGGGACATGAAATTTGGCAGGGGGTGCCTTTGTGTGAGGGATGAGGAGACCGAGTTTGGATAAGGAGCCTGGGAAAGGGAGACTAGGCCTGGGAGGTGGGAACGGGGAGATAAATTAGATGAGCCTAGAAGTGGGAACTTGGACTCGTTGGGCATGTAGACTGGGGACAAGGGGTTTGGGTGACGGAGGGGGGCTGAGGCTGACTAGGCAAGTAGACTGGGACTGTGATGAGAAGTCTAAGAACTGGCGACTGGATAGGCAAGGGAAATGAGACTGGAATGAGGAGCCAGAAATGGGAAAGTGACATAGTGGAGGAGATGGGGCAGAAGTGGTCAAGCTTGTGAGGGCTTGGGGGGAACAGACAGAATACTAATTAAAGACACTATCAAAATGCATACACACAAGGAGGCCAAATTAAAGATGCGCAGGAATCTTAATTCTGGCATTTCCTAACTTTTGAGTGCTTGACATAATCTTAATTACATTCTTTTAGCTGTGTGTGTGTGTGTGTGTGTGTGTGTGTGTGTGTGTGTGTGTGTGTGTGTGTGTGTGTGTGTGTGTTAAATTTCGTAGGTTTTAAAAAAGCAAACTGAACCCCCCCCAACAAATTCCATTGTATTGAGACCCACTTGCATCATCCACGGGGAATTTTTAGATCAGGGATCTCAAACTCAAATCACCACGAGGGCCACATGAGAACTAGTAAATTGGCCCAAGAGCCGCATCACTGAAACGTTTCATACAATGATACAAAAGTATAGTCAAAAATGGGAAAAAAAAAAAGGTAATATAGTATTATATTAAAAGTCAATGTATTAACTTTTTAAAAACTGTAATGCAAAGAGGGGTTTTAATAAAATATAAACACTCAGTAATGTTTGGAGCTTGGCTGCCAGTGGAGTCGGCGCCTATGGCGGGCCGCAGGAAATAACTTGGCGGGCCGCATGTGGCCCGTGGGCTGCGTGTTTGAGACCCCTGTTTTAGATCTACTCTACAGACATTTGCCTCTTGAGCTACTGGAGTAACTGATAGCAATAGTAGGTTGTCGTCCTCTTTGTGGAGCAGCACTAGAAGGGGTGTGTGTGAGACAAACACTTTGTCAGTGGTTTTCACAGATATTAGGTGACAGCATAGGACTGTTAAGACTCAGGAATCTTGTGTTTTTTTTCTAGGTTCTGTAGAGTAGGGTTTTCTAGTGGGCATAGATTTTCTTTTTTTCTCTATTCATTCCCGCCAAACTTGATTCCTTCTGCCCTGTCCCTGTCCTGTCTCTTCCCCATCCCTTACTCAAAGGTTTCTAACTTGGCTAAATTTGGGCCAATTTTCATGGGGACAGCAAAAGCCACATCTCTGATAAAGACCACCACTCTGCCAAATTTCAAGTTTCTACACTTGAGCTGCTCAGACAAAGTCACCAGAATTTTTTGTTATGGGAAAAACAACATATTTTTCCCTAGTCTTGTTCTTGGAAATGGCTGAAGCAGTTTTCTGAAACAGTTGAGCCTAATGCGGACACCCTAAATGGAAAAGTTCAGCCCAAATACCTAAAGTTTGACAATTATAAGCAATTGAAAACGGGGTCTTATGATGGGAAGTGTCAGGCAACTTTTATAAAAGTCAGTGTGATCATCCCCACCTATAATATGTTTACTTGTGTGCACATGTATTTGGCAGCCTCTGAATAGAAAACAGAATATTCACTTTAGCAGAAGCAATTTAGACATCTTCTCTCAGTGCTGAGATGTTGCAAGGCATTATCACATCTTATAAATCACTTGATATTCCTGTCTTCTTGAAGGTTCATATTTCACAAACTAGTGTGGTCCTTATTAGTATGCCCTTTACCTCCCCTCTGCCTTATTCTTCTCTCTCACTTCCCTATTTTATGTCTTAAGTGGGATTAAAGTATCACATAGACCTTGTGCTGGCCTTCTGCGAAGTGGTAAATATCACCCTGTGTGAACAGGTATATAAACTGGAAGAGGAAGTGCAACATTGTGGCTGTCATGACATTTGGGATTTATTGATCTATTATATGTCCAAGTGCTCCCACATCCCAGTATTTGACAATGTATTGGATATTTTTTCATGGCTATAGGATTTTATGGAATGGAAAAATGAATTTTAAAATAGTACTAAGGAATAAGTGACATGGGACTCCAAAGTAACTAAATTTCAGGTAAGGACCCAAGACTAATGGCACAGAAAGCTTAATATGATTTGGGATTTCTATGATTAAGATAAGAACATTTTCTATAAAAGCATTTTTAAATCAACATTTTGGTGTTAAACTAAATTACAGTAATGAAAGTGAAAATGTACTTGTTTTCCAGAATTAGATAATTCTGGGTCTAAATTGAGGGACATCTCTCAAAATGAAGGACAGTTGGGACCTGAGGACTGTTGATTGACCTTACAGCTTATTTTGTAATGCATGAACTGTTACTAAATAATTTCTCCAATATATTAGATATAAACTGGCTTTTGCTCAACATCAGGCATGGAGGTCAGTGATTTCCAAATTTTTCCTCATCTACAAACATATTTATTAAGTTCTCTGCCAGGAAAATGCCCTTACTCTGTAGTGCAGTAGTTTTCCTGTATTTCCCTTAATGTGCCTAAAGGAATAATGTAGGCAGTTGTTACCAGTCTCTGTTTTAGAGTAAGGATCTGTTATCAAGCTTTAGTGGTATTTTGAAAAATAAATATGTTTTCATGCAGTCATTTAATTTGGGAAAGAATGGGGGGATTTTGTGTGATTTGGACTGATTATTCTCCCCTTGTGAATACTTTTCTAACAGTTGCTTTTAATGATGATGGACACATGTTATTTGGAGTGGTATCCGAGTGCTCCTTCTGTTACATAAACACAGCTCTGTATTTCACAGCAAATCCTGCTATAATTACCTTTGATGGAATATCAAATTTGAATGATGTCCCCTAATCATAACTTTTTTTGTGAATAATAAGTAGTGGAGAACTATGCAAGTAGTGAATTATCATCTGTAAATTATTTTTCCCCCTCACCATTCACATACTTTTCTTTTCACACATTTCAAATGTAGTATAGTTTGATTATAAAGGACTGTGGATATGTGACAAACATTCTTTTATTGGCTGAGCTTTTATCTTTTAGAAGCAATCATAGTTTTGCTAATCTGGCTTTGAGTTAATTTGGTGGACTCACTGACTGGTCTGTCAAGATTAATAAAGTATGAGTAATATAAAATGTGCTTCAAAATTAAATTGGAACTGCCAAAAATTCAAGAAGAGCATTGCTGACGTAGGAAATCCTCAATGTAATTAATTGCATTATATAACTAAGGTAAACTTCTGGAGCAAAGCCTAGTAAAACTTGCCTCTGCAGTTGCATGATGCTACAAATCACTGATTCATAGTATTTTTAGTAGAAAGTGCTTTGGAACTGTGAAAAGCTTTGGAAATATGATGAGTCTTAAACTATTTGTTATGAAACCCGATAAGTCAAACAGCAGCAACTAATTTAAAATAAATTCTCTGTAGTTTTATTACTTTTCTTCACAGTATTATTATTTAGTTTAGCTGTGAAGGCCAAAGCTTTTGCAGTGGTTATTCATAACTGCATTGTCTGCATAACTGCATAACTGTGTACATTGTATTGCATTGAAAGAACTTTAACAATATCTTATGTGGTGCATGCTTAAACTGGATGTTTGTCAGCATTGTTAGCAGTTGCTTTACTGAGTATCCATCAAGGCCAGTTTATTTTGTCAACATGCCTAATGCCAGTATTGTTTGCAGTGTTGTAACTGTGTTGGTCACAAGATATTAGAGAGACAAGGTGGGTGAGATAATATCTTTTATTAGACTTACTTCTGTTGGTGAGAGCGACAAGCTTTTGAGCTACGCTGAGCTCTTCTTCAGGTCTGGGTGAGACCTCTGAGCTTGTCTCTCTCACAAACAGATGTTGGTACAATAAAATATATTATCTCACCCAACACCTCTCTCTAATACCAGTATTATTACTTTGCGCACAATGAGAAAGATGAAGGTTCACGGACAGGGATTGGCAACCTTTGGCACTCGGCCCACCAGGGTAAGCCCCCTGGCAGACTGGGCCGGTTTGTTTACCTGCTGCGTCCGCAGGTTCGGCAGATTGTGGCTCCCACTGTTCAGGGAACAGGGGTGGTTGGATGGGGCGGAGGTTCGGGGGGGAGGGGGCGATCAGGGAACAGGGGGTGTTGGATAGCGTGGGAGTCCCAGGGGGCCTGTCAGCGGGCGGGGGTGTGGCTAGGGGTCAGGGCAGTCTGGGGACAGGGAGCGGGGGATTGGATAGGGGGTGGGGTCCCAGGGGGGGCAGTTAGGGGCAGGGGTCCCGGGAGGGGGGCAGTCAAGGGAAAAGGTGAAGGGGGGGTTGGATGGGTCGGGAGTTCTGAGGGGGGCAGTCAGGGGGCGGGAAGTGGGAGGGGGCTGATAGGGGGCGGGGCCAGGCTGTTTGGGGAGGCACAGCCTTCCCTACCCGGCCCTCCATACAGTTTTGCAACCCCGATGTGCCTCTCGGGCCAAAAGGTTTGCCCACCTCTGCTTTAAGACCTATGATATTTTGAGTCAATTTTGCAATGTCATGACAAGATAGCTTAAAGATTTAAGGTTATTAAGAATGTCTTTGTTATGACAGTTATTTTGCAGTTGTCTCATTCCAGAAGAGCAAGCTAGAAAATATTCATAGTTGGGAACTCATGTTGGGAGGGAGGACAGGTAAAGCAATTGTCATTGTAGAAGGCAGAGTATAAGGAGCTCTCTAGCCAATCATACTCCTCCTTTGGATATATAAAAATAGATTGAAAGAGTTTAATAAGAGTTGCCAGGTTCTTAAGGAAGCTTATAATTAAAGCTAAGATATTGTCATGGTTATTTTTAGTAAAAGTCATGGACAGGTTACGGGCAATAAACAAAAATACATGGAGCCCATGACCTGTCTGTGAGTTTACTAAAAATAACCGGGGGCAAGGCTAAGTAAGGGGGAGAAATGACTGACAGGCTCAGACCCCTGCCATGGCGGGGGGGCACAGCCCTGGCTTTAGTGGCTACAGCAGGGGAAGGGGGCGCAGCTATGGAGGGGACACAGCCCCCGCTCCAGAGCTGGCCTGGGTGGCAGCTGGTGGGGAGGGCGCGCACGACTCTGGGAAGCCAAGAAGAGGGCACATGGGGCCCAGCTGCAGCCCCCAGTGGAAGTTGGAGGGCAATGTGGGGCTCTAAAAAGTCCTCGCTCTAGAGCTGGCAGCAGCTGTGGTCTCTGCCAAGCTCTGGCCACAGCTGGGGAAGGGACTGCAAATGGCCCTTGGATGTCGCAAGGGAGGCGCACGGCCGCCACTGCAGCCTCGGTACGGAAGCTGTGGGACTTGGGCACAGCAGGGGGCGCAGCCACAGGGGCCGTACAGCCCCGGTCTCAGGCTGGTCACAACTGCAGGACAGGGGCACACAGCCCGGCTGCAGCTACTCATCCCACAGGGCAGGGGCTTGCAGGGTCCACCCATCCAGCCCCAGTTGCAGCAGGGCAGGGGCACAGAGTCCCACGTCCAGCCCTGCCTCCAGCTGCTGACAGCTGAAGCGGAAGAAGTCACGGATGTCCGGTAAAGTCATGGAATCCGTGATTGCTGTGACCTCCATGACTAAAACAGCCTTACTTATAGTTAAATGGCAAAAAACTTAGTTAATGCCCTTCCAGATGGTTGTATTACCTTAATTCCCTGAACCCCAGATCCCAGCTCACACGGAGGGGCAGAGAGCAGGACTCAGACCCCTGCTGAAGGGTAGGGCTCCCCCAAATCCTAGCACATACACACAAAAGGAGAATTCAGGATTGACATCTCCCTTCCCCCTAAAGTTCCTCTGCTACCCCTCTCATTCTCCAATCATTCCTTGTCTTCTGTGCTCCCACTAGTCCCTAGCTCCTGCCTCTTACCTGAGTACCCAACCCCTCTTCCCTACCACCTATCCCTGTGGATGAGGCGAAAGCAGTGGACGTGTTATTCCTTGATTTTTAGCAAAGCTTTTGATACGGTCTCCCACAGTATTCTTGCCAGCAAGGTAAAGAAGTATGGGCTGGATGGACTATAAGGTGGATAGAAAGCTGGCTAGATCATTGAGCTTAACGGGTAGTGATCAATGGCTCCATGTCTAGTTGGCAGCTGATATCAAGTGGAGTGCCCCAAGGGTCGGTCCTGGGGCCGGTTTTGTTCAATATCTTCATTAATGATCTAGAGAATGGCATGGATTGCACCCTCAGCAAGTTTGCAGATGACACTAAACTGGGAGGAGTGGTAGATATGTTGGAGGGTAGGGATAGGATACAGAGGGACCTAGACAAATTAGAGGATTTGGCCAAAAGAAATCTGATGAGGTTCAACAAGGACAAGTGCAGAGTCCTGCACTTAGGACAGAAGAATCCCATGCAGTGCTACAGACTAGGGACCGAGTGGCTAGGCAGCAGTTCTGCAGAAAAGGACCTATGGTTTACAGTGGACGAGAAGCTGGATATGAGTCAACAGTGTGCCCTCGTTGGCAAGAAGGGTAACGGCATTTTGGGCTGTATAAGTAGGAGCATTGCCAGCAGATCGAGGGGCATGATCATTCCCCTCTATTTGGCATTGGTGAGGCCTCATCTGGCGTACTGTGTCCAGTTTTGGGCCCCACACTATAAGAAAGATGTGGATAAATGGGAAAGAGTCCAGCAGAAGGCAACAAAAATGATTAGGGGGCTGGAGCACATGACTTATGAGGAAAGGCTGAGGGAACTGGGATTATTTAGTCTGCAGAAGAGAAGAATGAGGGGGGATTTGGTTGCTGCTGTTAACTACCTGAAAGAATGGATCTAGACTGTTCTCTGTGGTACCAGATGACAGAACAAGGAGTAATGGTCTCAAGTTGCAGTGGGGGAGGCCTAGGTTGGATATTAGCAAACACTATTTCACTAGGAGGGTGGTGAAGCACTGGAATGGGATACCTAGGGAGGTGGTGGAATCTCCTTCCTTAGGAGTTTTTAAGGTCAGGCTTGACAAAGCCCTGGCTGGGATAATTTAGTTGGCGATTGGTCCTGCTTTGAGCAGGGGTTTGGACTAGAATACCTCCTGAGGTCCCTTCCAACCCTGATATTCTATGATTCTATGATTCCCATTTATCCCCCTCTCCATAATATCCCCATCTCTTGCTGTAGACCCCAACCCATGCTATCACCTACTGTTGTAACCCTGATCAACCCTCCCAGTGAACATTCACACACATTGGCTTATTTTATTTCTTTTTAAAAAATATTTCAGCACCTTCTGGATATTTTGCTGTACTCGAGTTACAATTCACAACACCACCCCCTAACATCACCTTGATGAAGGCAGATTTTCCCCAAATGTTTACAGTGATTCTCAGATTTCAGCCCAGGAAGTTAAGTGGCCCATTAATCGCAATGAATTGTTCTCAGATGAAAGTGAAACCCAGTGGAGATGAATACAATCTGACACAATAGCTCTGAGACATGTGAACTCTCCATTCATATGTTCCCATCCTCCCTCTCCCCAGTGCTGGAGAGTTTCTGTTATGTGTCAAGCGTACCTGTTCTCAGTTCCTCAGGCAGTCTTGATGGTGTGTCCTTGGTGCATATTCCAACTCGAGTATGCCTGTTTTAAGGCTTCCCCAAATCCCAGCTTAAATGTGGGGGTAAGAAGAGGGGTTCAGATCCCCACCTAGAAAAGCAAGCCTCATCCAAAATCTGGATCCCATCAGAGGAGACAGAGATGGTGGGCAGCCCCCCATAGATGGGCAGGGGTCCCCCAGATCCTGGCATGTACACGGGGTGGGGGAGGGGCAGGAAATGAGGCTCAGACAGCCCACATCCCAGCTCACATTAAGAGGGGGAAGATAGAAAGGCTCAGACCCATCTTAGAGAGGCACAGAGCCCTCTAATCCTGGCTTACATACGGGTGTAGGGAGAGGGGTTCACACATCCCAGATACTGGCATATTCACATAAGGGGAAAATGTGGGGCTGACAGCCCCAACCCCCCTGCCACTCACCCCCATGTCTCCCCTCTCAACTTCTCTGCCACCATCCCCATTTATCCCCACCTCTCAGTGCAGCCCCTTAATTACTTCCTGGTGTTCACCTGCCCACCCTGCTCTGCTGACAGAGACAGATATAGCAATATGCTATGCAACCTTTTCCAAACTCTTGCCCATGACAGGGCTGGAACAGACCCTGGTTCAGGTGCAAAGGCCTGCTGCTTATCCCCTTGAGCTATCCAGCTGTAGTGAAATTTGGAAGGCTAACTGTCCTCTGCACGTGCATGATCAGTGGAATGTCAGTGCATCATTTAGTGTGAGAGGCTTCCGATGCACTAAACTAGAGAGACAAAATCTTTTTTCCCTAAGGGGCTGATGGGTGCCATGCACTCTACTGGGGTAACCCTTGAGCACTGGATACTCTGGACAGTGATCTGAGCTCTTGTTTTATCTCTGTCTCTGATGGCAAAAACATGTTGCCAGAATCTCGCATTTTTAAGGAATGCTGTTGGGTTTTCTTTGGGAGCAGTGTCTCTGTGACCCCTTTTTCAGATTGTCCCAAATTTGGACCAATGACAGCACACTATGCCCCCACAAGGAATGCCATACTTTTGAAGGCAATTTGAGCAACCGTAGAAACTTTCTAGCACGTAGGAGATTTGAGCTTTTAAACAGAAACCTGGTCTTCACCTCCACCATAGCAAGGCTGTTGCCCTGCTATAATGTGTGTGTGTGGGGGGGGGGGGGAGAGTGTGCCTCATAAATGGGGCACACTTCAGTATAATTCTGAATTGGAGCCTTCTCATTGATCTGGTTTGGCTAGATGCAGCTGCTAGACTACTGTAAATGCTGAACAACATACTGGTAGATTTTGTTGCCAACCTACCACTGTTTCTCTCATGAAAAAAGCATTTGCATGAGTCATTGGGGCCTTTAAGATTAAACCACAGATTTTATCAGGAAATATTCATAGATTCATAGATTCTAGGGCTGGAAGGGACCTCGAGAGGTCATCGAGTCCAGCCCCCTGTCCTCATGGCAGGACCAATTACTGTCTAGACCATCCCTGATAGACATTTATCTAACCTACTCTTAAATATCTCCAGAGATGGAGATTCCACAACCTCCCTGGGCAGTTTATTCCAGTGTTTAACCACCCTGACAGTTAGGAATTTTTTCCTAATGTCCAACCTAAACCTCCCTTGCTGCAGTTTAAGCCCATTGCTTCTTGTTCTATCCTCAGATGCTAAGATGAACAAGTTTTCTCCCTCCTCCTTATGACACCCTTTTAGATACCTGAAGACCGCTATCATGTCCCCTCTGTCTTCTCTTTCCAAACGAAACAAACCCAATTCCTTCAGCCTTCCTTCATAGGTTATGTTCTCTAGACCCTTAATCATTTTTGTTGCTCTTCTCTGGACCCTCTCCAAGGCCTAGGCTACACTTGCAGATGTACAGCGCTGTTAGTTAAACCCGTGTTCGTACAGCTGAGTAGGGAAAGCGCTGCAGCCTGTCCACACTGGCAGCGGCCAGCGCAGTAACTACCACTGATGTGGCTACATTTGCGGCACTTGCAGCTGTATTGGGAGCGGTGCATTATGGGCATTCAGGTAGCTGCAACGTGCTTTTCAAATCGGGGGGATGAGGGGGACTTTGACAGGGAGTGTTTTTGGAAAAAGAGTGAGTTTTTGGAATCTCCACAGAGTGTCAGCTCATTATTTCCACACCTCCACATCCCCTGCCTCTCTCTCAATCACTGAAAGCAAACAGCAGGGGCTTTGTTTGTTTTTAAAGAGCAGATAAAAGAGAGGAAACGGAGCCTGTGTTTAGCAGCTGTGTTTAGCAGCTCAACAACGGAGCTCTGAACTCCAACCCGGAAGTGCCGTTTCAAAACAAAGCAGCTTCCGGAGATCAGTAACTGCGGAGTTCCTGGGCTATACTGAAAGACCAACGTTCCACCCACTTCGCAACAGTTGCTATTTCTCTCGGGGAGGTGGAGTACATGCAGCGCTGTATCTGAGGAGATACAGCGTTGCACGTGCCTTGCAAGTGTAGCCAGTTAATGAGTTACAGCGCTGCCAGCAGTTTTATTACGCTGTAACTTGTAAGTGTATCCAAGGCCCAAATCTTTCTTGAAATGCAGTGCCCAGAACTGGACTCAACTCCAGTTGAGGCCTAACCAGTGCAGAGTAGAGTGGAAGAATGACTTCTTGTGTCCTGCTCACCACACACCTGTTAATGCAGCCCAGAATCATGTTTGCTTTTTTTGCAACAGCATCACACTGTTGACTCATATTTAGCTTGTGGTCCACTATAACCCCTAGATCCCTTTCTGCCATACTCCTTCCTAGACAGTCTCCTCCCATTCTGTATGCGTGAAACGGATTGTTCCTACCTAAGTGGAGCACTTTGCATTTGTCCTTATTAAACTTCATCCTGTTTACCTCTGACCATTTCTCCAATTTGTCCAGATCATTTTAAATTATGACTCTATCCTCCAAAGCAGTTGCAATCCCTCCCAGTTTGGTATCATCTGCAAACTTAATAAGCGTACTTTCTATGCCAATATCCAAGTCATTGATGAAGATATTGAACAGAGCCGGTCCCAAAACAGACCCTTGCGGAACCCCACTCATTATACCTTTCCAGCAGGATTGGGAACCATTAATAACTACTCTGTGAATACGGTTATCCAGCCAGTTGTGCACCCACCTTATAGTAGCCCCATCTAAGTTGTATTTCCCTAGTTTATTGATAAGAATATCATGTGATAGATAATGTTCACATACTTTGCAGATGAAAGAAGTTTATATAAAGCAGAAAAAATCAAAACCTTAAACCTTCAATTATCACATTTGAGTGCCTAAAATCAGGCAGCTAAGATGATGTGTCTGATAGTTTTTGAAAGAATTTCTTACTTCTTGCCCACAGAAGAAAACATATGTCATTTTACTGTGTTTTTGCTGAGGAAAGACATTTCTTAGCCTTTGCATTTTTCCTGTGGATTTGCATGTCTACTGTTTAAATATTTGCCCAGACAAACAAACTTCTTTGAGTATAATGGGAAGTTTAGACTTTAATACAGCAACTTTCAACTATTTCTTCAAAGTGATTCACTTAGTTTGGAATTCTGTGTGTTGCATGTAATGCATTTTTAATTATTCTATACTTCTGGGTTGAAAGGTTATGATCAATAACTTTGTAGAATTCAGTGCTAATTGATTTACTGTTCAATACTGAGACTGGAAGACAATGAAAGTTCAATATTGTTCCACCTGATAATGGTAAGTGCTAAAATAGAACAAAGAAGACGAGATAGGTCATCCTGAAAATATCTACTGAACACTTGTGCATCTCTGCTGATAACGGTGGGACAAAATCAACATTTGTCTACATGGCCATGGAACTTGTACACTTTTACTGCTTGAAGGAACAGCTGGTTTTGGGGATCGTGGTTTATGATGGTGGGCAACCTGGGCGAAAGTCACCCCTCTATAATGGGCTGGCACAAAGTCTATATACCAAAAGGCCATTCTAAGGGCTTAAGCGGGACGGGACTTATGTGAAGCACAGGTTTTGTGCCACCCATGAAAAAGTCACCTACTGCTTCTGTTCAACCCATGATGCTGGCTTCCATAGCCCACTTGTTACATTTTTCAAACAAGCACGTTTTTGTTTTCTGCCATGTTGTCCCACATGCTTGGGAGGAGCTCCCCATAAGCATTGGCAAAGCTGCCTCATTATCCTCCTTCAAATCCCTCACCCACAGTTAGGCTGATGGTATGCTGACATGCCTTTATACTTAAATGTAAAGTCTCTGGGACTGTCTTTTTGTTCGGTGTTATACAGTAGCTAGCATGATGCAGTTCTGATGCACCAGAGCTCCTAGGCACTGCAAAAATTTAAATAAAACAAAATAATTGTTTTGTTTGGTACATGTACCATCCATGTAAAAGTTCATATTCCCTGCATAGTAGTATACAAAGGCTGGGGAAGGGGCAGTCTTAGGAACTAGTGGTTGCTGCATGGATCCTACAGTCACCACCTCCTTTAATAGTGGTGCGTTGGGACTACAGACAGTTACTTTAGCCAGTGGGCTGAAGCAGTCTCAATGGAGTGGCACTTCACTCTGAGAGGATCCTTTCATTCCTCTAGCCCCATGGAGACACTCAGCCCACTGCTCTCTGGGTCCCTAGATCTGCCTTCAAAAGAACATTTCATCCCCATAGATTTGACTTTGTTCACAAAGAAAATGATATGCCAGTGCTTTAGCATTATGGAAACTGTGTACATATAAGCAACAAAGGGTCCTGTGGCACCTTATAGACTAACAGAGGTATTGGAGCATAAGCTTTCGTGGGTGAATACCCACTTCATTGGATGCAAAGATGAAGTGGGTATTCACCCACGAAAGCTTATGCTCCAATACCTCTGTTAGTCTATAAGGTGCCACAGGACCCTTTGTTGCTTCTACAGATCCAGACTAACACGGCTACCCCTCTGATACTTGTGTACATATAGAGAGAGTTGATTTGTCGAAGCTAAATTGGTATTTCAGACAACTTTTTAATTTGTAGGCTTTAATTTTTCCCATTTCTAAACAAAATGAAGCACATTTGTTTTCTCCATAAAGCTTATTGAAATGTGAAAAATTCTTAAGAGGAGGAGACAGGGTATGGTGCATACTGCCACCACACCTGGAAGAAATCCATCCTGAGTTTCTAATTATCTGAGAGAGAAGAAAAAGGCTTAATGTGTGTATGTGCCCATGTAATATGTATGTACACAGACATGCTATATCATGGGGGGTGCAGAGTGTGAAACCAAAGTTATCCTTCATATATGCCTTATTCTGAGGATATTTGACTGTTTATATATATTTTTCAGGATCTGAAGTTACTTTTGAATTGTGTGGCACAATACCATATGGTTTACATAGGGTGACCAGATGTCCCGATTTTATAGGGACAGTCCTGATTTTTGGGTCTTTTTCTTATGTAGGCTCCTATTATCCCCCACCCCCGTCCTGATTTTTCACATTTGCTGTCTGGTCACCCTAGGTTTACATGGGCCACATTTACCTGATAAGACTTTTGTCTTGAGCAGTATGGGTAATTATTCAACATCTGTAATTTCTTCTTGAGATACAAGTGTCTCCCCTGTCTACCACCACTAGGAAGGATTCCTCACTCTTATCTTCCCTGTTTGGGTAGACAGCTTCTCCGTGCTATAGGAAGTTTTGTTTTCTTGCTGCTTCTAAGCTTGACTGGAAATGAAGCAGAGAGCCCCACTTATCAAAACCTGCAGTATCTCTCTCCCACAACAGCCACAAATTACTTAGCTTTGTCTAGTCTTAAAAAAAAGAATCAAGCTCTGTTAATGAATAGTACTGTGTCATAGGGATGGATGAACCAAATAATAAATTTGCTGGATGGCGTAAATAACTACCCTCTTTGGCAAGATGTCTGAATACCAATGGGAAAAATGTTTGCTGGATATTCAGGGATGCATGTGCCAATATGCAATTACGGGTTAAAGGGATAACTTTATATCTTACAAGACTATTCCACTCAGTCAAACAACATATATGGTTTAACAAATGTACAGTCTTTTCTTGCTTGTTTTGACTGATGGAGTGAGTAGGAACAGTTTGCTGCCCTGGAAGTTGGGAGAAAAAATGTGTCTGTTGAATTTAAATCTCTACACATTCTTATCATTGCATCTTGTCTGACTTCACAGGTGGATAAGGATGGGTTGAAATGCTTAGATCATCTTGATTGACACCCACTAAAAATTATGAGGGGGAAAATCAGGAACTGTCCATTTAGTAGCCATTTCTAGTTGCTGTGTGTTTCCGTCCATGCAAGTATGGGCGCTGAAATTCCCCTTGCAGTTTTATATTTGAAAAATGTGTGTAGGTACTGATATCTATCTATAGATACAGATACAGTGTTATACACACACCACTTATGTGGAGGTGATAGCATTTGATAAATTTCAGTCATGATAAATTTCAGAACCATTTCCCTAGAACTTATCTGAACACTCCAAACACCTGAGGAGCTTCAGAGAGCTATACTTTTTTTTAAATCTGACATAGAACTCCTTCTTCCCAGAATGTGGAATTTCCTACCCCAAAACACTCCTTCCAATGCCCAGGATGGACAGAACTGAGTTGTGGGCCAGTGACAGCTTTTCTATATGTTAAGATGCCATGACTTTGAATTCTGTTATCTTGTGACCCTGCATGGCAGAAACTAGATGTTTATTCTATGGGAAAGGGGAGATTCCCAGCTTCCCAGTGAGTGGAATAGTGTGGTTCAGTCTTCTATTCATGGAGTAGAGTGGTATAGTACAAGCCACTCTTTCCAGCATTTATGACTGTTTTTGTGCTTATTTTTTTAATATTCTTCAGACAGCAATTATGTGTGTTGGCTCTGGCATTGTCCTGCTGAGGGGCAAATCTGAAGAGGTAAGAGTTTGAACCAAGGTTCCAGCACTCATGCTACATCAAGGCGTTTCTCTACAAGAATTTCATTTCATTTCTCAGATACAGAAGTGAACATTTTCTTTGTCATGGTCCTGATGCCACTTCCATGAAGAGATAGGACTGTCAGAGCCTTGACAGCTGGCAGTGTGACAGATAAGCAAGTGCCGCTGGGACTTCTCACTTGTTAACTCCTCAAAGGATGAGTGGATGTGAATGGAAGCCTCTGCCAGGTTCCGCTATGCCTGAGTCAGTGTCTCAACTTTCACCTCCTCAAAGCAGAAAATGATCAGAGCCTGCTTGCTCTCCACCATATAATATGCAACATCTCATCGTGTTACTATTCCCTGGGAGAATTGGCTTACACGGAGGCCCTTTTTGCTTGTAGCCTGTATAATTTGGTAATAACACCGAAGAATGGTTGAAAATAGCTGACCAACTTCCAGCTAATCATGAACAAGTTGGTCTTTGAGGCCTATTTTAATAAGGCATCAATACAAAAGTAGCAAGGCATAGACAAAATATCCTAACTACAGCATCCTTCACTTTACAATTAGTAAATACTTTGACAGCATTATCTCAGAGAAACACATGGGGCGGGGGGATTGCTTTGCCAACCTGCCATGTAGTGAGGATGCTTAGAAAGGCATTGAACATGGTGTTATTTGTGTTGTCTGGTTTTGGAAGCTCTCAATGGTGTTCTTTTGAAATCTTTTCTTGGTCTTACAGCCCACAGCATCACAAAATAAGGGGTGTAGTGGTCTGGTTCCACATTCCTGATGTGAATGATGCTTGCTGCTCTTTCACAATAGCAAGAAGCATTAAAACATTGCAAGCAAACTCTGATATCTCCAGATAACAGTATTTGAGAGCTTAGGGGAGCAAAGTGGTACCAAGATTGTAATAGTCCCAATGACAATATCATTAACTAATCAGCTAGCTATTGGTGGCATTATCTCCTACAAAACAATCTGAACCTTATAAGCCACCAGAGTTCTGCCTTCTCTGGGCTATATGTTTTAACTGAAATTTTGAATACCCAATGTTTCTTAGTAGCCCTTTCCACAGTGTGTAGCTTAAGCATGATTTCTCACATTGTAATAATATTTTAAAAGCCAACATTTACTAACAGTTACTCACTACAGTATGGGATAACACTGGCCCAATTGCACCTTCTCATCAGGAGAAAACTCTGTCAGATACTCCTTGAAGAGATTTCTTATTGATTGTTCCACTGAAGAGGCGATTTTCCTTCCCATCCTCTCTTGGATCTGGCTGTTGGGGCCACTCATGAGCCCCAAGAATCAGAAATAAGTCAGGGACAATTGTATGTGGAGGCCCTTTTCCCTTGCACCACCCCATGGCCCCAGCAACTTCCCACCCCCATCCCTACCAGTGAGGCTCTCAAGGAGTGCTGCCGGGGTTTCTGCAGCCAGGGAGTCCTTGGGAGGTGCATCGGACAGTAATACACACCCTCTCTAGCTTCTCATTACCCACAGATTGTCAATGGGGGGCTTCATGGGGAGGGAGAAAGGGAAGGAGGGGGAGAATATTGCTGTAAAGGGACAGCTTTGTGTAAAGCTGATGTTTCCCAAGGAAATTCTGCATCTGGCTGCATGACATCAGCTATAATGTTTACTGTTAAAAAGTGAACACATAGATACCTCAGCATGGTAAGTGTGACTGAGATATTGCATTATTTCCCTCTGCTCCTAATTGTGGTCACAAAACTGGAGGCCAGGCTGAAGCAATCTTCCAAAGTATATTTTGCAATTATTTCTTCTCTTTCCCAAGAAAGAAAAGCCGTGGCCCTATGCAGCTTTGAAGGCTTCAAACACCCCCCTCGCCTCCCCCACACACTATACATAGTACCATATCCCAGTGCAATAAGACAGGTAGCTATGATCATGATGGACCCTTCACCTCCTCTGCCTGCGTAGACTAGCTGCTATAGTTATGTAAAGATATGGGAAGTACCTGGAGAGTTAAAAGGGTCACACATCAAATTACAATGCAGGACTGTGATGATATTTTTTTTAAAAAAGAGCTACATGCCGCAGCTAGGAGTATGATATTTCATGAATGCAAGTTAAAGATAAAAGAACCTACAAACTTTTCTTGAATTAAAGTGCGTAACTACTGCACTCTTATCTACATAATTTTGCAGGTTGTTGAAAGCTCATGCTCTGGTGGCTCTAAAGCCATGTTTGCATAGCCTTAGTGTTCTCCAGAACTTTTCTTTTGAGTGTATAAAACTTATAAACTGAGAAGAGGTTTCTGTTTTGTCAGGTCTCTAGTGCTTTGTGTCTTTTTCCTTTCCTGGAAGAAGCGCTTAGGCCCTCTTCAATCATTCTGTCAGGCACGCATCTACGGATGAGAGATCTAAAAAACACTGTTAGTTACCCATCAAATTGTCATATAGATAGCACATGAATGGTATGGACCTGTTAAAGAATACAGTTATTCTATTCGCAAGACTGCTGACAAATGTCAACCATTATGGTGGTCGCTAGCCACATGAGGACTCTGGAGCATAAGCCAGTAAACAGAACTAGCTGAATGACCAAATTATTTGTATGCAGAAGGCAGAAATATCAAGTTCCTGGTATAGTAAATATTGCATATTATTAACACCTGCTATGAAGCTAGAGTCAGGATTTTATTAGGTTTTGTAATCTTCCTTCCAGCAGTTGCAGTATTATCAAATCTGCCAGGTTTCTATGGAAAAAACCTCACACGTTCATCCTTTTTATTTAAATAGATTACTTATAGATGATTTATAGCTTGAAAATGTGTGTGCTTAAAGGATGCAACACCTTTTTCCTCAGAGAGATAGTATGTATTCCCTTGGATTAAAACTAAAATAAATTCCATAAAAGGAGTGTTACTGATCAATTAAGTCCATAAGCATCTTTCTGTATATTCGATGAGGAGACGATATGACTGAATAATAAAATGCTCATACTTGGTGGAGATGCCGCTCTGTCATTTACTGTCTTTCACCTTGTGGCAGGTCCTGAAGGGACAAGGGGCTGATCGTGTTTTGCATTTGAAATGGAGCTGAATTTTTACATGCACATTGCTGTTGTGAAATTCACGCATCATTCTCAATTCATTCTCCATGCTTCTGAACCCATGAACCCGTCTGGTTCTTTTGTCTGACACTACCATTATGTAAGGGATTGTGACCCCCTTGCTCACATTGGTAAACAGTTATTCACAGGAGTAGCCTCATTCACTTCAATCTGGCCCTGAGTGTTTCCGAAGTGCACACAAGGATCAGTAAAACAAACTGTACATGTTTTCCCTGCTCATAATATTATATGAGAACAATATCAAAGTCTAGACTGAGTCAATGGGGAATGAAGAAGATATTCAAAATTAACAGAGGATGGGAAGTACTGTCATAAAATTGATTAGAGTAAGAATTGGAAGTAACAAACTGTCAGAATTTTTTAAAATCAATTTTCTTGACGTTCTTGCAGCTACTATTGAGCAACTGCCATCGTAGTGCTATTGTCTATGCTACATCTGTTCTTTGGATGTGTAACGATGTCCTGCTGAGTGAAGGGGCGGATTAATGCACGGGGCCCATGCCCAATGGCCCTGGTCAATTTGGGGCCCCTGCAAGAGTGCCAAAACCTGGGTAGAAGTGGGAGGGCCACTGGTGCTGGAACTGTGGCCCTGCCCTCTCCTTCCTCATGGGGCCCCGCCTTCTGGCCAGGCTGCAAGCCAGAGCTGGGGAGTGGTAAGAGTTGCCCAGGGAGCCTGGCTGCTATGGGAAGCCCCGGACCCTCTGCCTCCCCTGGGAGGGGGGCAGGGTGCCAGAGATCAGCCCCTGGCCCATGTCCCCACCACCCAGGGCATGTTGCTGCCGGTAGAACCCGGGGGCGGGGGCTCTGATCTGGCCTTCTGCCTCCTCCCCAGGGCCTTCAGACACGCTCTGTGGGGAAAGGAGGCCCTGCCCCAGCTGGGAGGTGGCAGGGAGCCCTGAGAATCATAGAATCATAGAATCTCAGGGTTGAAAGGGACCTTAGGAGGTCATCTAGTCCAACCCCCTGCTCAAAGAGGGTCAACCCCAACTAGATCATCCCAGCCGGGGCTTTGTCAAGCCTGACCTTAAAAACCTCTAAGGAAGGAGATTCCACCACCTCCCTAGGTAACCCATTCCAGTGCTTCACCACCCTACTAGTGAAAAAGGTTTTCCTAATATCCAACCTAAACCTCCCCCTCTGCAACTTGAGACCATTACTCCTTGTTCTGTCATCTTCTGCCACTGAGAACAGTCTAGATCCATCCTCTTTGGAACCCCTTTTCAGGTAGTTGAAAGCAGGTATCAAATCCCCCCTCACTCTTCTCTTCTGCAGGCTAAACAATCCCAGTTCCCTTAGCCTCTCCTCATAAGTCATGTGCTCCAGCCCCCTAATCATTTTTGTTGCCCTCCGTTGGACTCTTTCCAATTTATCCACATCCTTCTTGTAGTGTGGGGCCCAAAACTGGACACAGTACTCCAAATGAGGCTGGAAATGCCCCTACTTATACAGCCCAAAATGCCGTTAGCCTTCTTGGCAACAAGGGCACACTGTTGACTCATATTCAGCTTTTCATCCACTGTAACCCCTAGGTCCTTTTCTGCAGAACTGCTGCCCAGCCATTCGGTCCCTAGTCTGTAGCAGTGCATGGGATTCTTCCGTCCTAAGTGCAGGACTCTGCACTTGTCCTTGTTGAACCTCATCATATTTCTTTTGGCCCAATCCTCTAATTTGTCTAGGTCCCTCTGTATCCTATCCCTACCCTCCAGCGTATCAACCACTCCTCCCAGTTTAGTGTCATCTGCAAACTTGCTAAGGGTGCAGTCCACACCATCCTCCAGATCGTTGATGAAGATATTGAACAAAACCGGCCCCAGCACCGACCCTTGGGGCACTCCACTTGATACCGGCTGCCAACTAGACATGGAGCCATTGATCACTACCCGTTGAGCACGACCATCCAACCAGTTTTCTATCCACCTTACCGTCCATTCATCCAGCCCATACTTCTTTAACTTGCTGGCAAGAACACTGTGCGAGACTGTATCAAAAGCTTTGCTAAAGTCAAGAAATAGCACATCCACTGCTTTCCCCTCATCCACAGAGCCAGTTATCTCATCATAGAAGGCAATTAGGTTAGTCAGGCATGACTTGCCCTTGGTGAATCCATGCTGACTGTTCCTGATCACTTTCCCCTCCTTTAAGTGGTTCAGAATTGATTCCTTGAGGACTTGTTCCATGATTTTTCCAGGGACTGAGGTGAGACTGACTGGCCTGTAGTTCCCCGGATCTTCCTTCTTCCCTTTTTTAAAGATGGGCACTACATTAGCTTTTTTCCAGTCCTGCGGGACCTCCCCCGATTGCCATGATTTGTCAAAGATAATGGCCAATGGCCCTTCAATCACATCGGCCAACTCCTTTAGCACCCTCGGATGCAGTGCATCCGGCCCCATGGACTTGTGTTCGTCCAGCTTTTCTAAATAGTCCCGAACTACTTCTTTCTCCACAGAGGGCTTGTCACCTCCTCCCCATACCGTGCTGCGGAGTGCAGCCGCCTGGGAGCTGACCTTGTCTGTGAAGACAGAGGCAAAAAAAGCATTGAGTACACTAGCTTTCTCCACATCCTCTGTCACTAGGTTCCCTCCCTCATTCAGCAAGGGGCCCACACTTTCCTTGACTTTCTTCTTGTTGCTCACATAGCTGAAGAAACTCTTCTTGTTACTCCTAACATCTCCGGCTAGCTGCAACTCCAAGTGTGATTTGGCCTTCCTAATTTCACTCCTGCATGCCTGAACAATATTTTTTTATACTCCTCCCTGGTCATTTGTCCAATCTTCCACTTCTTGTAAGCTGCTTTTTTGTGTTTAAGACGAGCAAGGATTTCACTGTTAAGCCAAGCTGGTCGCCTGCCATATTTACTTTTCTTTCTACACATCGGGATGGTTTGTTCCTGCAACCTCAAGAAGGATTCTTTAAAATACAGCCAGCTTTCCTCGACTCGTTTCCCCCTCATGTTATTCTCCCAGAGGGCCTTGCCCATCAGTTCCCTGAGGGAGTCAAAGTCTGCTTTTCTGAAGTCCAGGCTCTGTATTCTACTGCTCTCCTTTCTTCCTTGTGTCAGGATCCTGAACTCGACCATCTCATGGTCACTGCCTCCCAGGTTCCCATCCACTATTGCTTCCTCTACTATTTCTTCCCTGTTTGTGAGCAGCAGGTCAAGAAGAGCTTTTCCCCTAGTTAGTTCCTCCAGCAATTGCACCAGGAAATTGTCCCCTACACTTCCCAAAAACTTCCTGGATTGTCTGTGGACCGCTGTATTGCTCTCCCAGCAGATATCCGGGTGATTAAAGTCACCCATGAGAACCAGGGCCTGTGATCTAGTAACTTCTGTTAGTTGCTGGAAGAAAGCCTCATCCACCTCATCCCCCTGGTCTGGTGGTCTGTAGCAGACTCCCACCACGACATTACCCTTGTTGCTCACACTTCTAAATTTAATCCAGAGACTCTCAGGTTTTTCTGCAGTTTCATACTGGAGCTCTGAGCAGTCATACCGCTCTCTTACATACAACGCAACTCCCCCACCTTTTCTGCCCTGCCTATCCTTCCTGAACAGTTTATATCCATCCATGACAGTACTCCAATCATGTGAGTTATCCCACCAAGTCTCTGTTATTCCAATTACATCATAATTCCTTGACTGTGCCAGGACTTCCAGTTCTCCCTGCTTGTTCCCCAGGCTTCTTGCATTTGTGTATAGGCATTTAAGATAACTCACCGATTGTCCTGCTGTCCCAGTATGGGGCAGGAGCCCTCCCCTCTTGCACTCACCTACTTGTGCTTCCTCCCGGTATCCCACTTCCCCACTTACCTCGGGGCTTTGGTCTCCTTCCCCCGGTGAACCTAGTTAAAGCCCTCCTCACTAGGTTAGCCAGCCTGCTTCCAAAGATGCTCTTCCCTCTCTTCGTCAGGTGGAGCCCATCTCTGCCTAGCACTCCTTCTTCTTGGAACACCATCCCATGGTCAAAGAATCCAAACCCTTCTCTCTGACACCATCTGCGTAGCCATTCGTTTACTTCCACAATTCGACGGTCTCTACCCCGGCCTTTTCCTGCCACAGGGAGAATGGACGAGAACAGCACTTGCGCCTCAAACTCCTTTATCCTTCTTCCCAGAGCCATGTAGTCTGCAGTAATACGCTCAAGGTCATTCTTGGCAGTATCATTGGTGCCCACATGGAGAAGCAGGAAGGGGTAGCGATCTGAGGGCTTGATGAGTCTCGGCAGTCTCTCCGTCACATCACGAATCCTAGTCCCTGGCAAGCAGCACACCTCTCGGTTTTCCCGGTCAGGGCGGCAGATAGACGACTCAGTCCCCCTGAGGAGAGAGTCCCCGACCACCACCACCCTCCTCCTCCTCTTGGGAGTGGTGGTCGTGGAACCCCCATCCCTAGGACTGTGCATCTCATGCCTTCCAATCAGTGGAGTCTCCTTCTGCTCTGTTCCCTCAGATGTATCATTCACTCCACTCTCTGCACTAGTACCTGTGGAGAGAACATGAAAATGGTTGCTCATCTGAATGCGCGTTTCTTGTACATGGACTTGTCTCATACTCTTTCCTCTTCTGGAGGTCACATGCCGCCAATTATCCTCACTGGCCTTCTGTCCCCGCTGCGTAGCCTGCTCTGAAAGGTCACAAGCAGTGTGGAGCCGGGCAGGGAGGGCTCCTCCTGGGAAGCTCCTGCTGCTGCTGGCCTGGCCTCAGCAGCCGCCACACTCCACCCGGGCTCACTCAGTGTTCGTGCCCCGCTCCTGCTTCAAGGCTGTCACCGGGCGGGTACACCTGCTGCCAGGCTGTTCCTGCTGCCACCTGGGCTTTGTGCCCCAGGCAGCAACCACCTGTGTCACTGCTTCTCCTGTCACTTCTGGCCCTAGGCTTGTGCCCATACTGCCGCCGCCCTCCCCCCCCCCCCCCCCCCCCCCGTTGCTTGTCCGAGGCTATATGCCCATGTTAAAAAGTGGGCAGGCATGGCCCTCCCACTTTTAAAATGGGGGTGGGGGTTATGGCCCCCCTGGCTTCCACATTTCTGGTGCTGCTGGACCCCCAGGATGTGGGGGTGCCCAAATACTTGGTGCCCACTGCCCCAATAAATATTAATCAGCCTCTGGCTGGCTGTCTCTGGGTTTATCTCTGCCAGCTGATGCACCCCTTTTAGGTGGTGCCTTTCCCATAATATCTGCCTCAGTCCAATTGCCACAGTGTCATCTTCATGACTCGAACCCCGCCATGTCACCATCCGTGTCTCCCCCCCCCCCCCTCCTTCCTTGGGGTGTGGGGAAGGGAAGTATTTCAGTTCAATAATCTCGCCACTTTCCTAGTGGCAACTGGGGGAACTGGGCCTGCCAACTATTCATGGTCCTGACCAGGGACCTTTTAGATAGCAGCCTCCTGCTGTGTCTCCTTAATGTTCTCTCAATGTTGCTTCAATTCCTTGGGCCACTTCCCTGTGATCCCAGCACCTTCTCCACCCTCTTCTCAGGATATTGAGCCAGCAAGTCCCAGCAGCCAGCCTCTTGCTCCCCTGGTCCCTGTCAGCAACTGCTCTGACCAAGGTGCTACCATTCCTGCAGCCCACTAGGAACACAGTCCTCTCTTCTTGGGCTTCCCGCAGCATCTTTCTTTGGCATTGCAGATCCTTTTAGGTAAATCTGGCCCTTGCCTCTGCCATGTTACTCATCTCCACCTGCTTCTGCCAGGCTCTGGGAACATGGCTCCTGGACCTGTATTTTCAGTGCTCCTCCTGCCTAGGGCTGCTCCTCTAAAAGAACGTCCTATAACATGAAATGGAGACAGCACAAATTACTACAACCCCTAGCTGTGTTATCCTGCTCTAGTGTGTTCCCTGGCGGGATTACAGGTAACAAGGAGCTAGGCTGCTTCCCCAGATCTCCTCCAACCCATTACTTTCAACTCCCATGGAGCTAAAACCATAAAGTCCCCAGATCTGGGATTTTACAGAGATAAAGGGAAGTGCAATGGAGTAAGGTGCAATTCCAGAGGCACAAGCTTCCCTCCATATGTGGGCACAGGATTGAGCAACGGGCTTGTAAATAATTGTAGTATATGAACAGTAATGAAATGATAGAATATAAAATAAAAGGTGTGTATTTTGTGATCATAATGCCTTATAAATAATTGGTCTTATATTTTCTTAATTGTTTAGAAAATGCAATTAATTCTTAGAGGAAGCTCGGATAATGAAATACTTGCCCTCTTTATTCTTTCTGTTGTATAACCTATGAAAATCAGTAAGATCAATTAAATAGAGCAAGCCTAGAGTCTTGTTCATTGTCACTTATACCTCCCTTTTGGATTTTAAAGACAGTTATATAATTTTCTCTCTACAGATCTTTCTCATTACTTGGATTATTTTGACTGTACTAAAGGTTCTCCATATTCAATCAAGGACAGAATTTGGCCTCATTGGTTCTATAAAAATTACAGTATTGTACTCAAAAAAACTATCTCTGTTTTTATGATGTTTATGTTAAGTAACTCTTTTGAAAGAGTTGGTAAACACTGAGAAATTTTTACCTACCCTGCTTCATAATTTGTGGGTGTGGAATTTTCATTAATGTTTTAACCTAGTCCTCAAGGTTTTGTGGTGTCATTATGGAGTTTTTGCTTTATCTAACAGCTATTAGTGCTGCTCTAAATGAAATTAATAGCAAAATTCCCATTGACTCCATTAGAATTCCTTCATGTACCTGTATGTAGGGCAACAAACAGTAAATATTTGGAGGGTTTTGGAGCTCTGAATTTGCACTATGTAAAGTTGTCAGTGTTCAAATTGCATGAACATTCAGAGGTAAAATAAAAAGAAGAGGCTGTGGCAATATGATCTACCATATTCATTTCAAAGAGGGGGATAAACTAATACATTATTTCCAGCAGTCTGTATTTTAACTAAAACGTTTACATATTTTCAGTCTTTTTGCTTTGTCCTTCCACATATCTATTACATTTCATTGGGTTTTAGAGGAATGTTCTTCCTGTTTCACACGAATATACCAGTTTTTATTACGTCCAAGTGTTGGCACATATAATAAATAGCCCATAGTCCAAATAGTCAACTGTGAATTCTTTAACATCTTAAATGGCATGTTTACGCCAGGCGCAATATAAAAAATAAGTTTTCAGTCTTTTTGTATGCTGTTATCACCTCAGTATTAAGCTCCGAATGCCTGATAAATTGGGTGGTGAATGTCTGGTAAATTGGCTTGGCTTATAAGGGTCAAATGGTTTCTTTAGCATTAGCCCAAGACCCAATTACTCACTCCTATGGGAAAACCTGCGGGAGGGGACTAAGCAGAGTACATTTCTGTTAGGTTTTCCTGGAGGACACTTCTCCTGTGTCCTTCTGTTGTGATATGGTGTTTGCATGCTTTCCCCTTCTCTACCCTTCCACCTGTGAAATGACCTGAAGGACTAACCTCCATGCCTCATAGATCTCCTGACCTTATGCCTCTGTGCTGGCTCTCTATCCCGGACAGTCCATCCCACTCCCTGGCAGTGCAGATTGATTGTAAGTGTGCAGCCAGGGCCCCCTCAGCCAGAAGTTACCCCAGGAACTATAGAAGTGATGATGGTAGTGGGAACAGATTATGAATATAGCCTGGGTCTGTATGGCTTTTCCTGGCCCATTTTCATGGGGCCAGTAGGATTGATGTGTGTATCCTCACTCCAGCCCCTGCCTGCCCGCTTCTTGACCACTCTCCACTTGTGGATGCCCTGTTCTGTGGAGCTCCCTCTATGGGCCTGGCCAAGAGTTGGGAACAGTACTGTCCTGACCTCCCTTTCTGCACAGATACAGAACCTGTTGGTGGATGGATCATGAGGCTACTATAGCTGCCTTTCCAGAAGCTCCTCTGTTTGCTTTTGGCACTGTAATGATTAGTCTCCTTTTTTTTTTTTCCACCACACAGTACACTGAGCCAAACTGATACCTGATATCAGTGGAGTGACCAGAAGGATGAATCTGACCCATTTTCATCTAACTTTGCAAAAATTATTGAGGGTCCTTTGTGCTTTTCTGTGTATGCAGAGTGCATTGTTTATTTTTTAGTTAGTATTCTGTAGAATTCCAGGCTGAGATTTATTTCAAAGTCCATTGTCTTTGTTAGGGGAAAAAAAACCAACCAAACTATACTAACAGCTGTAAGTGATGCTTGCTAACAGTAGTTAGTACAAAGTTATCTCAGGAGAAATTTTAGCAACATAATTCTATACATAAAATGCAGAAGAATAACCTAGAAAGGAAGGGAAAGGAAAGATAAGGAAATAAGTCTACCTAGGCATTTATACCTATACCAGTATAGAAGCAACTAGGAATGATGGGTGTAAAAACTGAGATACAGTGACCTAGAGCTCAATCTAGCATTCTTTGTGTATCCTCAGTGGGAAAGGAAGACTGGGTTGTGAGAGACAACAAAATGGAGAAATTGAGGACCAGAGGGATTAACTGACTTTTACTGAGGTCACAGAGCAAGTCTGTGTCAGAACCAGGATTTGATCCCAAGACTGAAATCCCAAAATATATTCAATGAAAATGATAATGTTTTTTCCCCAAAGTAAAGTTTGGAAATGCTACTGCCTCATGGGAGTTATAGTATGGGTACCTCATGGGGGTTAGTATGGGTACCTCAAGCACACTTCTCCTCTATAGGCTCTATCTCCTGTGTATATGTGCCTTGTCCAGGGATGAATCTCCTCTCCATGCGCGGGAATCATGGGCATCATGAGAGATGGAGTCAAAATGAGGGTGTGGGCTCTTTACAATTTGTATATGTGCAGGGACGCTGCGAAAGCCTATTCTACAAAGTGCTGAGCACCCACAACGATCTCACAGGAGATGCTTCCTTGCAGGAGCAGGACTTAACTTCCTTTCATCTATAAAATTGTAAGATCAGCCTCTGGGTTGCTTCTGATAATTGGAATGATCTGCATGTTGTGGGGTTTTAATTATATTAACATTATGTAGAAATGTTGATTTTCATTCTTAGGTACAGCATTAATCAGGAACATCTGTAAATTGGAAGTAATGATGATTATTTCACTGGGGAGGTCTGGCTGAAGAGCTATTCTTTTGCAAGCATAACACAATTAATATAAACAAAACTTACACACTGCAGCACAGAAAGCATTTGCCTTGAAAAACAGCATTCCCCGTAAGTGCATTTGTTTTCAACATTGCCAGCTGGGAACTTTAAAAAGCAACAGCCTGGCAGGTGGATTTTAATTCCTGTTGCAAATGTGTTTGCTGTAGATTTCCCCCCCGCCCTCTCCTCTGCCCCCATTATATTGCTGCATAAAAATTCAGGTAATTAAAACTTTTAATTAATAATTATATCAAAATAATGCTAATAGTCCACATTTGGAAGAAAGGAAATAGGAATAGAAAATGTTACTGTTGAGGCTTATAGACAAAAACAAACAAACAACTATGACTAGAGAAATCATTAACATAGTAGTTACCAAATTCCAGTAAAAATAATTGTATCAACTCTAGGACACCCATTCCTAAGGAGCTCATTATTGATATTGGAAGATGCTTAATCATTCATTGATGCATAAATAACCAAAAGAAATAAATTTTGTAGTTGGAAACATTACTGTAGGCCCATATGTGCCAATGTATCGCCACAATTTGGTTTATTTAGTCATCCAGGTTTAAAACTGCATAATTTGCTAGGAATTCTATTCTGTTCTAGCTAATATATCTATATGTACCCAGCAATGCCGGCATTGTTTCTCTATTCTAAATGAAATCTCACAATAAACTGTCACTCACTAATATCTGAAGGTATAAATAAGAGACCACTAGGATGAAGAATGACAAACTTTTTAACTCGTTTGTAATACTGTGGACTAATAGAGCTTTCTGGAGGGAGAAAGTAGGGAAAATAAATAAGGATATAAATGAGACCAGTGCCATGCCAAGGAAATATACTTATTCAGTATTTCTCTACCTTCCTTTTTGCTGTTGGTGAAGTTATGTGTGTTCTGATAAGGGTTCTCACCTTAGTAGCCTAATCCTGCAGTGAGATCATAATTATGTATTTCACATTATACTCAGTTGCTGTGGGAATTATTGTGCTGTCATAAATACAGCTTGAAAATTAGTTGAGGAGCTTCTGCTGAAGCAACAACATTTCGGTGAGAAAAAAAATAATGAAAAAGTTAATGAAAAATTGTTTTGGGTTCCCAGACAGCTCTATTTCTTGATCAAATAAGAGAAGAACCTGAGTGTAAGATGCGGAAATACAAGAGTAAAGGTAGTTTTAAAAAAAGGATGAAAAGCATCAGAAAGATGCACAGATTTCAGTTTTGAGTTAGGTATATTTAAAAGTTTTTCCAGTATATTTTTCCATTTATCTGGAATTTAATTGATAACATTCAAAATAAGTGTTCTATTCAAAATATAATTGGCAAACCCAATATAAAGCCCAGTCCTACAAAGCCGTAATCACATGAGTAATCACATGAGTAATGATTTGGGGGCAAGGACCACTTTTTTTGTTGTGTTTTTGTATAATGCCTAGGATAATGGGCCCTAATCTCTGACTGGAGAACCTAGATGTTCCTGCAATACAAATAATATTTGTAATAAAATCTCCATCATATGAGTACTAAATAGGACTGTTAACATGAGAGAGAATCACTCATGTGAATAAGGATCGCAGGATCAGGCCCCAAAGTCAACGATATTAAAAATATCACACTGAAAAGCTGCCCTTTCCAATGTAACTGTCTTTATAAAAAGTTTTTCTTCCTTAGAAAATTAAATTGCTCAGTTGAATGGTAACAACCCATATGTATAGTGCGATTATGTTTCCACAATACTAAGAAAAGGTTTTGTCTGTGTGTATGTAAGACAGCATATTGTACTGAAAAGTCTCAAAGAACTAGGAAATGCTGAAAGGTAATGTCTGAGTCAGATGGTCTTTTATAATAGCATCTTTAATCACATTATGCATCTCCAAGGAGTCACAAAGGAAAATCGCAATATGGAATACATTTCCATTTCAGATAAGTGATGAAGAAGTACTTCACTGGATGTCAGATTGGGGCCCTGTTTAAATAGAAAGGGCACCATGTAATTTGAGGTTTGTGAGTAAGAGGAAAGGTGGTGTCACAGGTAAAATGCTAGAGCGTGTGGGGGAGAGGTTATATGTTAATTTGCAGATCTCTCATTTCCTCAGCCAGGTGGGGATTAGGGATGTCACAAAATTGATGTGCTTGATCTCTGAGGAAGACTACAAATCACCTCACTATTAGCAGACCCCAGGCAACAGCTACATGGAGTCATTCTAACTGCAGTCCTATGGCTCATGGGAGAACCATTGCTGATGGCCACTAGAAAGTGAATACAACGGGCAAGAAATTACATTGATGGAATTTGGGAAGGAGAGTTAAGAATGCCAGCTTCTGAATTTTGTACCAGCCACATCACAAACTCTGTCACCACAACATTATGATGGCAGGTATAGTCATATCAATCCATCACCATCATTTGCTTTGCAATATGACATTTCTCCATGTGTTAGTTTTTCCATATGTTAAATGAGGATAACAGTCAGACTGCTTAAACAGAGGATGTGCCATCTAGTTAATTAGGACCTGATTTGCAAAAGTGTTGAGCATCCACAGCAACTGCTGGCTTCAGTTTTCCTTTAGGATTCTCAGCATCTCTGAAAATCAGATTCTTAATGTTCATGAAGTAAAGTGTGTGTGTGCGCACGCTCCAGCATGTGTGGGGGCACTGAAGTCACTAGAATGCACACCCAGCTCTACAGCGGGATCAGCCCAAGAAGGGGCAATACAGGGCTAGATGAGGGGGTATTCTGATTCATCTCTCTGAGACCCTCTGCTGTGGGGCTCATGGCTGGAAGGCCCCTGGGTAGAAATCCAGGAGGTGATGTGGTGGTGATGCTATTGCCTGTCTTCCGTAGGGTTGAATGGCTGTCAGCAGAGCTGTCTTGCAGCATTATTTTACATATGTGTACATGTATTATTTTATATATCTCTATATATAATAAAATAATTGAAAAAGCACACGTGGAAGCAAATCAGAATGGTGGACTGAATTCTCAACTGGTGTAGATTGGTATAAATCCATTGAAACCAATGGAGCTGTGCCAAATTACATAAGCTGAAAATCTGGCAGAAGCTTTCTTAAAATTTCCAGGAAATTGAGTTTGTTTAGCAATGTATTTTAAAATGAGATACACAGAAACACATACCTCTCCCAACGTTGTGTGGGCTAACCTCACTGGCTCCTAGTGAATGTCAAGACCTGATTTTGGTCACATTCAAATCAACATAAGTGTTGCCAATCACTTCAGTGGGAGCAGAGTAAGACCCTAAGGGCTTGTCTTCACTACCCGCCGGATTGGCGGGTAGCAATCGATCTATCGGGGATCGATTTATCGCGTCTCATTTAGACGCGCTTAATCGATCCCCGAACGCGCTCCTCGTTGACTCTGGAAATCCACCTCGGTGAAAGGCAAAAGCGGAGTCGACGGGGGAGTGGCAGCGATCGACTCGCCGCCGTCCTCACGGCCAGGTAAGTCGATTACGATACGCCGACTTCAGCTATGTTATTCACGTAGCTGAAGTTGCGTATCGTAGATCGACCCCCCTCTCTAGTGTAGCCCAGGGCTGAATATCATAGGATTCTGTTGTATGCTACAGTATTTTTTCAAAAAGAGCCAAATTTCTTTATAAAAATTCAGTAAATATAACATACTGCACTGAAATAAATGTCAGCTCTCACCTATTGTATTATCTTCTTTATTGCCATTATTTTTTCTTGGCGAGTCTGGTGATGGAAACTCATGACTTGTTACTTCACTTCATGCTTTTATTTCACTTTAGTTATTTAATAATGAAAACATCTCAGTCAGTTGCCAAGACAGTACAGTTCTGCTGATGTTATTGATTTTAGTGCTGTGCATATCTGTAATGATATACATTTAAAGTCCTTAGTTAACTGATTTAAAGAATCAGACCCTTTCTGTATTTTACAATTTAAATAAAATTGCACTAATCTTTCACCACCCACAAAACAAAACAAAACTTTTTAATGCATAATTTAAAAAAGTCATTACATAAAATTGAATTTTCCGTAAAATGTAACATGGGGCATTGGATGTTCTGTATTTTTGAAGCAAAAAATAAAATTAATAAAAAAAAAATCTGCATCATTCTGCAATGGTATTGTTACCCAGGGTTCTTTCAACTCAAAGCTCTTGGTAACTTTTACTCTGTGGAAGGTGGTGTCAGGAAATAAATCAGGGGAGACACGGCCCTCCGACCGATAGATGGCTGGCACAAACAGGACAACACAAGAGTTCTTTCACTTAAAGCCAAACTTTAGTTAGTCTCAGGCACTTACACACGCCCGCAACAGGTTAGTAAAACATCCCCAACCCTCGATAATTACCAAAGCTGAGTGTGGCTCTCGAGTGGCACAGCAGAAGCCCGTCTGCTGCTGGGGACTGCAAGATGTATCCAGAGGGAGAGTCCAGAAAAGTCCCTCTACCTCAAACGTTCCCCCCTTTTTTGTACATTAGTAACAGAATGACATATCCCCTAAAGAAACCTTGTTAAGCAAGGTTTGCATCCGAAGAAGTGGGTATTGACCCACGAAAGCTTATGCTTCAATACCTCTGTTAGTCTATAAGGTGCCACAGGACCCTTTGTCGCTTCTACAGATCCAGACTAACACGGCTACCCCTCTGATACTTGTTAAGCAAGCAGTTCCAATGGTCAAGCAAGAGGCTTCCTTCTGATTATTGTTTAACCGTGTGTGGGTTTTTCCAGAGTTTGCAGCCTTGAGGCCCCAATAGACATTCCTGGGGCACACCCTGCTCTTCTAAAATGCATTTATCAACAACTTCAACACAATTCTTATCAGCAAGGATGCGGGGTCAAGCTGCCATCTTTGTGGCACCCAAAACCCTCTCCCCTCCCGCCTTGGTCAAGCTGAGGCTGTGTCTTGGCCAATTTACAGCCTGCTGACTTGGCTGCTTCTAGCAATAAGCCGTAGTGGTTCCAGTCACTTTACTGGTTTGCTGACATCCCCCCGTACAGTAGAACACAGAATTTGTCATTCTGTATCAGACCAATGATTACACTAGGCCAGTATTCATCGTTCTCTCTCTCTCTCTGAAATCTTTCCATTATTTCAGTGGGCTTTGGATCAGACCCTCAGTCAGCAATGCATGTAATCACATGCTTAATTTTATTCCTAATCAGCAAAGCACTTAAACACATGCTTAATTTTGGGTGTAGGTGCTTTGCTGAAAAGGAACAGACTGCTGAATCAAGGCCTAAAAGAGGAAAATAATATTTTTGCCATCTTGGCAGCCCTGGTACTTTGACCACCGAGGGAGTCCCATATCTTCACACCTTTGTCTCCCAGAACATTTATTACAAGACTCTTAAAGAAAAGACATTGCTAATTTAGCCATTTGTTTGACTTTTTATTTTGTGCAGGTTATCTTGTTCCCTATATATTGCACCTGCAAAGTTTGGTATTGGTGGATAATTGAGAGTGGTTTTGGAAAGTAAGACAATGCCAAATTTGTCAAAAATTACATTTTAATGCTTGAAAAATTTACCCATAGACAAAATGGTACTGGAAAATGTTATTCGATCACCATTGCCGTTTGCACCATGGCACTAACGCGCTAGATATCAAATTATAAGCTTTGTAAATTTTACACAGGAAAGTGAGTAATTTTCTAATAAATGTATACTTCCAAATTGTAATTCCTGGAATAAAACAAGGGCCAAATTCTGCCCTCAAACATCCTTGGGATTTGATCTCATCAGATTTCATAAATTAAGCAGGATGAACTCTTCAAAGAGAAAAAAAAAACCTAAAGTGCTGCAAGAAATGATGTTAATAGTTCTGAGTCAGCACCGAGACAAAGCTCAATCATTGTGTTAATGGGCATTGTGCTGCAGGAAGTGCCTCTTTTCCTTTTTCCTTTTTAATGAAATAAAAAACCTGAAGTTCTGACTGCTTATTGTCCTTAAAATTTTAAGCAAGAATAGGGATTTTAACCATGAGGTATGTAACTTGCTGATAGGGATACTCAGAAGTGTGAGCCACTGTGTTACTCACTCTGGCTGATGCAGAGAGGTGAGACAGTGACCCAGGGTTACTGGGCAGGTGGTGACCCAAAATGTGACAATGTACTGGCCTAATTCCAATTACGCCTGGCTAGATTTCCCCCCCACTGTTTTCATGTGGGTAAGTTGCTTTCTGAGCTAATTTGTTATGTAATATTTGTAAGTGCTATTTAATAGTCACAGTATTTCATCACACGTGTGATTGCATTTTACTGGTAAAATTGTTCTTGACATAGGCATGGTAATGACAGTGCCATAATAATCTTTGGGATTGCACCTGATTTTCATTTTCCTTTAAAATTGATTAAATCATTTAAAAACAATTTTCCTTTTGGGCTGAAATTTTCCATTCTTGACTCATCCCCAAAATGAATCTCCAAGAAAATTTTGAGCAAAATTTGTTCACATTTTTAAATAACAATAAAGCTTGATTAGACAATACACTTCCCCATATGAACTGATACGTTTTGTGCTTTCATAACCCAAAGATCTGTCTTCCTGTTTTTATGACACACCAATGCAAAACATAATGCAAGCATAATTCCAGATACGGATGGGGTGGAGAAAAGTAGAATGAAATCTCCATCCCTCTACCCTCCCTCCATCCATATTGTTCTCTTTTTCTCTCTGTTGTTTTTTCTTTATTAATCTCCCTATTCTTCCTGCAAAAGAAATAGGGAGATTTTTTCCAAAAAACAAAGTGAGAAATTAGAGAAGGAAAGTTTAAATCACTGGAATGTTCCTATTTTGGCAGCTGTTTGGCTTTTTTCCCCCCACTTCATTTAACAAAATAATTTTCTTTATTTAAATGTAATTGACAGTTAAATTAAAATGATGATGGCTAGACACTAGAACATATTTTATGCATAAACAGGGGCATGGTAATAGACATCACTCTGTTTGAAGTGTCCCTGTTTGTAATGTACAGCTTCTGAAGTATAAGTGTCATCACTATGGTCCTCAAAGAAAATAAAAGATTAAAAAAAGGTGTTCCTTTGAAATAATTGGCCCTGTGGGGGGGGGGGGGGGGTGCACAGGCACAGCAGGCAAGACTTCATCAAAACTTTTAAAAAAAACCACCCCCAAAACAACCCTCATTCATATAGTCTCACAGGATATAAACAACCAGCTAGAAGACGTTGATAGACTGCATCATTATAATGATGCCTGTGCCATTTAATCACAAAGCAGACTTCAAGCAAGTGGCCTCTTAGAAAGTAGAAGACAATGTTTTAGTTTGAAACCTGCTTTGCCCAGCCCATTCTCTGTTGCTTCAAAAGAAAACTGAGGCACCTATTCCAACCAATTTGTGTTGGCTCACAAACATTTTCCTTTCAGATGAGGATGGTATTCAGAACTCTCTAAATGTTACCAATGTATTTTTTATAGGAGAAATATTAGTCTTGATTTCAAAAACTAAGTCGTCTTCATTCCTTTTTTCTTTAAATGATCATAATTGCCTAGCACAAAAACTTCAAGCCAAATATAGCCATCGTCTGTTTCCATTGACTACAATGGAATTGCACTCAGTCTCTAAATTTGTCCCAAATATGGGTCTGGATAGCTGAAAAAAATACATTATTTTCACTCTGATTTACTTGTGACTTGTATCTAAAATTACAAGTTACTTTATTGTTAAATATTTGTTTGTGGATTTAAATTAAGGGAACTGTGTCACAAAGCATGTGTATTGTCCACATTTTGAAAATGAGTTGTACTTATATGCTGTGTCAAATATATTGCTTACAGTTGTTACATTAGTTGCAAGTCATTTTTATATATTCCTCCATGTTTTTCTTCTTATCATGCTTAGTTTTCAAGAAGCTTTTCTTGCTAGCATTTGAATGTTTGCCAAGTGGTAAATAATTCATTCCTATTTAATCATGAATGTTCTCAATGTTAATTATAATACCGTAATTTCATATTGGTAGTTACACTGATTAAACTGTAAGAAAATATGTAATTAAACCTCCCTTATGGTATCCAGTTTAAAATCAAATATTCTGCAATTAAATCCCCACCCCCCCGGTTACACACAGTTTGTACGTAATGGTAAATACAAGTGCCTGTGTAGTTTTATGTTTTGTCTTGTTTTGCTTTTTTTTCTTTGGTTATTTTTATTCTAATTTTTACAAATATGCATTTCAATTTGTTCAGAAGAACACAGCTAGTTGGATATAAGTAAGGCTAAGATTTTGTCATGGATATTTTAAGTAAAAGTCACGGACAGGTCACAGGCAATATAGAAAAATTCACAGAGCCCGTGACCTGTCCCTGACTTTTACTAAAAATATTCATGATAAAATGGGAAGGGACTGGGCAGCTGTGGGGTGGCTGGGAATCTAGGGCCCCCCCACCACCTGTGGGGGCTCAGAGCTCCAAGGTGTCCCTCCAACCACCACAGTGGGGAGCAGCTGGGGTACCTCCGCTCCCCATGGTGGCTGAGAGGTTGGAGACCTGCTGTCTCAGGCGGCGGGGGTACCTTCCAGCTCTCTGCTGCTGCGGGAGGCGACGGGACCCTGCAGCTCCCAGCCGCCAGGGCTGAAATCACGGAGGTCTTTGGAAGTCATGGAGTGCCCGTAACAAAACCGTAGCCTTTGATATAAGCAATATCACACACATACATATGGTTCTTCAATCTCTGGGTAATATTCAACCCTATTTAGAAGGGCAGAACAAGACCTATGCAACACTTATATTGTACTTAATCCTCTCAACATGCGGCTTAAATGTGTCTTACTCTGCACAGTGGAATTTCATCCTATAGATAAACCTCATGGTATGATGAAGCATGATGTCAATTATGAGGGACTTCAGCAATCAGCTAAAAAGGAGTAGTTTTGATCCTGCAATATTTTTGTGAGTAGGCCTGGCTATCACAAATAGTCACACTGAAGTTAATTAAGGCCTACTCACACAAGTAAGGGTTCCTGGACCTGGTCCCTGCACTTTAACTGTCAAGAAATTCTGTGTGTGTGTGTATGTGTGTGTGTGTAGGCAGGGGCGGGGGGTACATGAGACTGGAGAGTTAGTTTTGTGGACACTGACTGATGCATATGTTGACAGAGACCTCTGGCATGGTTACATTTATACATACACCATGTTATTGGAAATGAATAGGGGAAAAATACTGATTTAAAAAAAAATGTTATAGAAACTGGCAAGTATTTTCAACTGGGCTGATTTACTTGTATTGTATTAAGCAGGTATTATTTGAATGGGAAGGAAAAAGACATGCAGAGGCAGCATCATATATGTATACCTATAGAAAAAGCATGGGTGTTCTTGATGAGATAATCCTTGTAAAACCTGCAGTATTCATGCTTTTAGAGTAAATCAGATTGTTACTATCAGCAGATAGTTACATAGAACAGTAAAGATGACAATCTAAATTATTCCTAAATTATTCAGCCTATCCTAATCTGGACTGGGCTGGGAATAGTATATTTTTGATGTTGTTCCCATTGACTTGCATAGGAGCAGAATCAAGCCCCAAGGGCTATACCTTCCTTACAGTACTTCAGTAGATCTGTTTTTGTTTTCATGATTCATTTTTTAAATGATCAAATTTTACTAAACCACAAAAAGCTTTGGGTGTAGTTTCCTTCAGATTTTGAAAGAAGGTTCAGGCTGTTTTGTTTGGTTCGTTGCTGGAATGGGGCTGAAACTAGTTCATTCATTCCTAGTTATATTAACATCACATCTAATGCAACTAGAACTGGCTGGGAATTTTCCAACTTAATGATTTTTTTTTGACAGAAAATGGAGTTTCTGCAAAATTGAAATTTTCCATGGTAAAATTTAGATTTTTGCTTATTTTTTTCATTTTTTCCACCAGGAAAACTGAAACAAAGTTTTTCATTTCACCTGGGATGTGTTAGTCTTTGATGTGAACAACCGTGTGCTTTGTCTAATAAGAAAATAATATCTTTCCAAATGACAAAAAACAAACAGAATTGTTATGGAAAATTATTTATATTTTTTACAGAGCAAAGTGAGGATTTTGAGTCTGGATTAAGATTAAGGAAAACCAACAGTTATACTTTATAATATAGTGACTGTATACCCCCAGGAAGGGATCATCGAATTGTGGAAGAAAACGCGTGGTTCCGCAGGTGGTGTCAGAGAGAGGGCTTTGGATTCTTTGACCGTGGGGTGCTGTTCCAGGAAAAAGGATTGCTAGGAAGAGATGGGATCCACCTAACAAAGAGAGGGAAGAGCATCTTCGCAGGCAGGCTTGCTAACCTAATGAGGAGGCCTTTAAATTAGGTTCACCGGGGGATGGGAGACCTAAGCCCTGAGGTAAGTGGGGAAGTGGGATACCGGGAGGAAACACAAGGAGGATGGTGCAATGGGGGAGGCCTCCCGATTATATTGAGAAAGTAGAACAATCGGCTAGTTATCTTAGGTGCCTGTACACGAATGCAAGAAGCTTGGGAAACAAACAGGAAGAATTGGAGGTCCTGGCACAGTCAAGGAACTATGATGTGATTGGAATAACAGAGACTTGGTGAGGTAACTCCCATGACCGGAGCACTGTCATGGATGGGTATAAACTGTTCAGGAAGGACAGGATGGGGAGAAAAGGCGAAGGAGTTGCACTGTATGCAAGAGAGCAGTATGATTGCCCAGAGCTCCAGTATGAAACTGGAGAAAAGCCTGTTGAGAGTCTGGGTTAAGTTTAGAGGCCAGAGCAACAAGGATGATGCCATGGTGGGGATCTGCTGTAGACCACCAGACCAGGAGGATAAGGTAGATCAGGCTTTCTTCAGACAACTAACAGAAGTTTCCAGATTGCAGGCCCTAGTCCTCATAAGGGACTTCAATCACCCTGACATCTGCTGGGAGAGCAATACAGCAGTGCACAGACAATCCAGGAAGTATTTGGAGAGTGTTAAGGACAACTTCCTAGTGCAAGTGTTGGAGGAACCAACTAGGGGCCATGCTCCTCTTGACCTGCTGCTCACAAACAGGGAAAGATTGGTAGGGGAAGTCAAAGTGGGTGACAACCTGGGCAGCAGTGACCATGAGATGGCCAAGTTCAGGATCCTGACAAAAGGAAGAAAGGAGAGCAGCAGAATACGGACCCTGGACTTCAGAAAAGCAGACTTTGACTCCCTCAGGGAACTGATGGGCAGGATCCCCTGGGAGGCTAATATGAGGGGGAAAGGAATCCAGGAGAGCTGGCTGTATATTAAAGAAGCCTTATTGAGGGTGCAGGAACAAACCATCCTGATGTGCAGAAAGAATAGCAAATATGGCAGGCAACCAGCTTGGCTTAACAGAGAAATCTTTGGTGAGCTTAAACACAAAAAGGAAGTTTACAAGAAGTGGGAACTTCAACAGGTGACTAGGGAGGAGTATAAAAATATTGCTCAAGCATGCAGGGGTGTAATTAGGAAGTCCAAAGCACAATTGTAGTTGCAGCTAGCAAGGTATGTGAAGGGTAACAGGAAGGGTTTCTACAGGTATGTTAGCAACAAGAAGGTGGTCAGGGAAAGTGGGGGGCACTTACTGGATGGGGGAGGCAACCTAGTAACAGATGATGTGGAAAAAGCTGAAATACTCAATGCTTTTTTTGCCTTGGTCTTCACAGACAAGGCCAGCTCCCAGACTGCTGCACTGGGCAGCACAGTTTGGGGAGGAGGTGAGCAGCCCTCAGTGGTGAAAGAACAGATTAAGGACTATTTAGAAAAGCTGGACATTCACAAGTCCATGGGGCCGGATCTAATGCATCCAAGGGTTCTGAGGGAGTTGGCTGATGTGATAGCAGAGTCATTGGCCATTATCTTTGAAAACTCGTGGTGATTGGGGAAAGTCCCGGATGATTGGAAAAGGAAAATATAGTGCCCATCTTTAAAAAAGGGAAGAAGGAGAATCCAGGGAACTACAGACCAGTCAGCCTCACCTCAGTCCCTGGAAAAATCATGGACTAGGTCCTCAAGAAATCCATTTTGAAGCACTTAGAGGCAGGTGATCAGGAACAATCAACGTGGATTCACCAAGGGCAAGTCATGCCTGACCAACCTGATTGCCCTTCATGATGAGAAACTGGCCCTGTGGATATGGGGAAAACAGTGGATGTGACTTTAGCAAAGCTTTTAATAGAATCATAGAATCTCAGGGTTTGAAGGGACCTCAGGAGGTCATGTAGTCCAACCCCCTGCTCAAAGCAGGACCAACCCCAACTAAATCATCCTAGCCAGGGCTTTGTCAAGCCTGACCTTAAAAACCTCTAAGGAAGGAGATTCCACCACCTCCGTAGGTAACCCATTCCAGTGCTTCACCACACTACTAGTGAAAAAGTTTTTCCTAATATCCAACCTAAACCTCCCCCTCTGCAACTTGAGATCATTACTCCTTGTTCTGTCATCTTCTACCACTGAGAACAGTCTAGATCCATCCTCTTTGGAACCCCCTTTCAGGTAGTTGAAAGCAGCTATCAAATCCTCCCTCATTCTTCTCTTCTGCAGGCTAAACAATCCCAGTTCCCTCAGCCTCTCCTCATAAGTCATGTGCTCCAGCCCCCTAATCATTTTTGTTGCCCTCCGTTGGACTCTTTCCAATTTATCCACATCCTTCTTATAGTGTGGGGCCCAAAACTGGACACAGTACTCCACATGAGGCCTCACCAGTGCCGAATAGAGGGGAATAATCACGTCCCTCGATCTGCTGGAAATGCCCCTACTTATACAGCCCAAAATGCCGTTAGCCTTCTTGGCAACAAGGGCACACTGTTGACTCATATTCAGCTTTTCGTCCACCGTAACCCCTAGGTCCTTTTCTGCAGAACTGCTGCCCAGCCATTCGGTTCCTAGTCTATAGCAGTGCATGGGATTCTTCCGTCCTAAGTGGAGGACTCTGCACTTGTCCTTGTTGAACCTCATCATATTTCTTTTGGCCCAATCCTCTAATTTGTCTAGGTCCCTCTGTATCCTATCCCTACCCTCCAGCGTATCAACCACTCCTCCCAGTTTAGTGTCATCTGCAAACTTGCTAAGGGTGCAGTCCACACCATCCTCCAGATCGTTGATGAAGATATTGAACAAAACCGGCCCCAGCACCGACCCTTGGGGCACTCCACTTGATACCGGCTGCCAACTAGACATGGAGCCATTGATCACTACCCATTGAGCGTGACCATCCAGCCAGTGTTCTATCCACCTTACCGTCCATTCATCCAGCCCATACTACTTTAACTTGCTGGCAAGAACACTGTGGGAGACTGTATCAAAAGCTTTGCTAAAGTCAAGAAATAGCACATCCACTGCTTTCCCCTCATCCACAGAGCCAGTTATCTCATCATAGAAGGCAATTAGGTTAGTCAGGCATGACTTGCCCTTGGTGAATCCATGCTGACTGTTCCTGATCACTTTCCCCTCCTTTAAGTGGTTCAGAATTGATTCCTTGAGGACCTGTTCCATGATTTTTCCAGGGACTGAGGTGAGACTGACTGGCCTGTAGTTCCCCGGATCTTCCTTCTTCCCTTTTTTAAAGATTGGCACTACATTAGCTTTTTTCCAGTCATCCGGGACCTCCCCCGATTGCCATGATTTCTCAAAGATAATAGCCAATGGCTCTGCAATCACATCGGCCAACTCCTTTAGCATCCTCGGATGCAGTGCATCCGGCCCCATGGACTTGTGTTTGTCCAGCTTTTCTAAATAGTCCCGAACTGCTTCTTTCTCCACAGAGGGCTGGTCACCTCCTCCCCATACCGTGCTGCGGAGTGCAGCCGCCTGGGAGCTGACCTTGTCTGTGAAGACAGAGGCAAAAAAAGCATTGAGTACACTAGCTTTCTCCACATCCTCTGTCACTAGGTTCCCTCCCTCATTCAGCAAGGGGCCCACACTTTCCTTGACTTTCTTTTTGTTGCTCACATACCTGAAGAAACCCTTCTTGTTACTCCTAACATCTCCGGCTAGCTGCAACTCCAAGTGTGATTTGGCCTTCCTAATTTCTCTCCTGCATGCCTGAACAATATTTGTATAAGCGACAAAGGGGGTCCTGTAGCACCTTATAGACTAACAGAGGTATTGAAGCATAAGCTTTCGTGGGTGAATACCCACTTCTTCAGATGCAAATGACTCCTCCCTAGTCATTTGTCCAATCTTCCACTTCTTGTAAGCTGCTTTTTTGTGTTTAAGACGAGCAAGGATTTCACTGTTAAGCCAAGCTGGTCGCCTGCCATATTTACTTTTCTTTCTACACATCGGGATGGTTTGTTCCTGCAACCTCAATAAGGATTCTTTAAAATACAGCCAGTTTTCCTCGACTCCTTTCCCCCTCCTGTTATTCTCCTAGGCGACCTTGCCCATCAGTTCCCTGAGGGAGTCAAAGTCTGCTTTTTTTGATACGGTCTCCCACAGTATTCTTGCCAGCAAGTTAAAAAAGTATGGATTGGATGAATGGACTATAAGGTGGATAGAAAGCTGGCTAGATCATCGGGCTCAACGGGTAGTGATCAATGGCTCGATGTCTATTTGGCAGACTGTATCAAGCGGAGTGCCCCAAGAGTCAGCCCCAGGGCTGAGTTTTGTTCAACATCTTCATTAATAATCTGGATGAGGGGATGGATTGCACCATCAGCAAGTTCGCGAATGACACTATGATGAGGGGAGAGGTAGATATGCTGGAGGAAGAAATTGGAGGATTGGTCCAAAAGAAATCTGATGAGTTTCAACAAGGACAAGTGCAGAGTCCTGCACTATGCACTGCTACAGGCTATGGGCCGACTGTCTAAGCAGCAGTTCTGCAGAAAAGGACCTGGTGATTACGGTGGATGAGAAGCTGGATATGAGTCAGCAGTGTGCCCTTGTTGCCAAGAAGCCTAATGGCATATTAGGCTGCATTAGTAGGAGCATTGCCAGCAGATAGAGGGGAATAATCACTTCCATTGATTTGGCACTGGTGAGGCCAACAAAAATTATTAGAGGGCTGGGGCACATGATTTATGAGGAGAGGCTGAGGGACTGGGATTATTTAGTCTGCAGAAGAGAAGATGAGGGGGGATTTGATAGCAGCCTTCAACTACCTGAAGGGGGATTCCAAAGAGGATGGAGCTAGGCTGTTCTCAGTGGTAGCAGATGACAGAACAAGAAGCAATGGTCTCAAGTTGCAGTGGGGGAGGTCTAGGTAGGATATTAGCAAACACTATTTCGCTAGTAGGGTGGTGAAGCACTGGAATGGGTTACCTAGGGAGGTGGTGGAATCTCCTTCCTTAGGAGTTTTTAAGGTCAGGCTTGACAAAGGCCTGGCTGGGATAATTTAGTTGGCAATTGGTCCTGCTTTGAGCAGGGGCTTGGACTAGATGACGTCCTGAGGTCCCTTCCAACCCTGATATTCTGTGAGTCTATGATTCTGGTGATATATCCCATTGGTCTTTGTGCTGAGATGCTCTAGGATTCTATTCCAGTCAGTGGTGTCTATTATGGGAGAACTTGTCTGTACTTAAGGGAGAATTGTGAGAGGGACATTGGAAGACCATCAGCTCACAAATGAGTTAGCTTTCATCCTCACTACAAAGTGAATGGGTTCCAACCTGAGTTAAAACAGCCTGGGCTGTAACCCACACCTTGAACTGAGTTAACTAGCCTGGGCTTAAAGCACCATTACAGAGGTTTTGGCATCTGGACTATAGCGGGTTAAGGTGCAATCCTGGAAAAGAGACCATGTTACTAGTGCAATGCAGATATATGCTTAATACAGAGGGGGAAGAAACTGCAGCTATCCTCATTCTATTTAGCCATCGTGGCCCACCCCTGGAGGTGTCGGGATCACCTCTTGGTGGCTGTCTCCAGGCACTTTCAATATTCTGCTGATTCTGCAAAAAAGGTGTTCTAATTAATGCCAGTTGTTATAATATTGGACACCTGTGTACCAGCAATTGGACTGAGACAACCACTTCATTTTATGTAGGACCCTGAACAGGCAAAAGATGGTAATGAGTTTCAGTCAACACCAAGCTGGGCTGGATTCACACCAGCAAACTAGATGTAGAAAAGTCAATATCCCATAACTAATCCCCTGAGCTATCAAGTCTCCCTAGTTGTATCTCTTTACAAAGACGCATCTTCTACACATCCACTCTGAACTGAATGAATAAACATGATTTAATGCACTGACTGTAGGATTTTACTAATCTATTTATTAGTTCTCATTTCAAGGGAAGTTATAATGATGTTTTTTCACTTAAAGTAATTAGAATATTTTTAACAAGGGAAATGGTTCAGATTATAATTACAGAGTATTATGCTGTACTTTTAATGATTTTGCTCTTTACAATAATGAACAGTGTGAATCATTTTGCATAAAGTTATTATCTTGCTCTCATAATACAATTTAGGCCTCTTTCTCAGGTTCTTATGCTTTACTGGTCATCACAGCTGCTGAGTATAGGGACCCTACTGTTTAAGCTAGGACAGATATTTTTTAAAGGGGATTAATAGATATGTAATAAATTGTGCAAATATCTCACTGCATTACACATCTGTATGAGTAGGACTATCTGTTTTTAATTACAGTTCTTGAGACGATATAATTTTGAAGCAAAAATAAAGATGGTATTTTAGATTTAACATAGCATGAAGCTAATCTGTGAAGATGTTTACTAGTGTTCAGAAATATGGTTTAATTTAGTTGCTTATTTGGGGTAGGAAATAAGTGCAGGGTCTGCAGTAACAACACGTCTATGAAAGGTAGTTATTAAGCATGGGGTAAATCCCATCCCATCTACTTGGCTGATACAGAAAGTGGAACAGGTGCAGTTCTACTGCACACTGTAGGTGTAGGATGCAGGCGACCTAAAAGGAGAGTCTGCATTTCCTATGCACCACAAAGCTGTGCATGATAGAGGATCATTTTGTACAGCTATGGAGGAAGATATGGGAAGCAAGGCAGGAGATGAGTGGGAGCATAGCTAGTGGATCAACGACTAAGCATATCCACCGACTTGAACTTCCCCATTCCTGTGATTAGGGAAGGTGGCAGGAGTGTGGAGGCTGCACTGATGTCCACAAGGAAGCTCTAGTCCCTTCCCCATGTGCTGCCAAGCAGCCCCACTGGAGCAAGCAAGCAAGAGTACTTTTTTGGAACGTTTTTCTTGAAGTATATAAAAGAAGCTAAGAATGCACTTGGAACACAGCCTCCAGGAATCTCAGTTTGTATACTGATTACAGTAGGTGAGAAAAGGAACACGTTGGAAGGCACTGAAAAAGAAATACCACTTTAGTATAGCCATTTGTATCAATCCTCTGTGTTGAAATCTAGTTGAGAAAAAGATTCACTATTCTAGGGAAACTCTTGGATCTAATTCCCCCCCCCCTCATTTTGTGGTGTCACACTTAATCAACAATCTTTCCTAAGAGACCCTAGTGTGAGTGGTGTTTACATGAAAGTAAACAAATAGAAGGATGATTTGTACATGTCCTGTTATGGGAAAGAAAGAGTTCAGAGACTCCGTATTCCTACTGAAACCAATTAAAGATGTTGTTCTGTAATGATAATGTGTCATATATCCTGCTACCATTATGGTATGCTAGTTTTTGTGTAAATAAATATACCTTCAATATTTCATTATATTCTTTCTGTGGCTGTGGAATGGGGTGTTGTGAGACTGGTGGCGTGTGATGGGAGAGGGTTGTGAGCTGTGGAGGCGTTAGATGGGAGTAGGAGACAACCCTGGGTTACTCAAACTGTGGTGGTAGTGGAGTATGTGTATTTGGGCAGCTGAGAATTGGGTTGGAGATAATTGAGAAGGGTCTGATCTGAGAGGGGGTTGTAATGAGTGATAGGACTGAGTGTCTTGGGAACGGAATCAACTGTTGAACGAGGGTGTGGGTGAATTGGTGGTGAGGTGTGAAAAGGAAAGAGTGGGGAAAAGGTGAGGGCTACATTGGCGGGGCAGAGGTTGGGATTAGGAGAGATTAGTAAAGGGATCACAGAGGGATAAATACTAATTTCCCCCTCCCTGCCCTATATTGTAAAGTATTCCAATTTTCCATTCTGACAGGGGCAGGAGATGGGAAAGGGAAGAGAGCATTAATTTTTCTTCCCACTTCCCCACAAACCTCCCTTAACCCACAGCTGGACTTTCCACATTACTCTCCTAACCACAGTGTTCCAGTTTTTTCACCTTGAAAAACTGATCAGCATTTGAGCGGGAGGGACCAGAGATGGGGAAGGGGCATTTGCTGTGTACAGCACCATTAGTGGGAGTTGTGTGTGTGGCCGATGTCATTGGCTTTAATATTAGCTGACATTGCTTTTTTACAAATAGATTCACATAGGTGCATCATAATCAATGCTGAGCATGTAGGTTTTGTGCAGAGATTTAAATGGGTAATTTCTATTGCATGTATAGTAATCAAATCACCCCAAACTCATTTCTGAGCTACCCAGAAACAAATATTAATGTTGATGTAATAATTATTGCTATTAATACAAATATCCATTGGATAGTTGCAAATAATGTGGGTTTTCTGTAAACAAATAGATTTAATATAATTCTACATGTTGACCTTTAAAGGAGTTTATTTTTAGCATAATAGGAGAGTGAAAATATCTTGTTTCTAGTGTTATTCTTGGGTTACTCATATTGTGGTTAACATTTGGATAAAGCATTACAATTGCATTATCAAGTGATAGAATCATGCTACTGTTCCCCAAGAGATGCAAGTCACTATTTTTAATCACATGCTGTAAGTAAACAAAAGTATAGGTCATCCTGAAAAGAACATACACGTTGTTGTTAAAAAGATAAGAAATAAAAATAAGTCTTAGGGTAGGTCTATACTTACGCGTCCGGTCGGAGGCGCGGGATCGATGTTCTGGGTTCGATTTATCGCGTCTTGTCTAGACGCGATAAATCGAACCAGGAAGTGCTGCGCCGTCGACGCTGGTAATCCAGCTCGACGAACAGAGTAGGCGGAGTCGACGGGGGAGCCTGCGCGCCGCGTGTGGACCCCGGGTAAGTGCTTTTTCATTCGAACTAAGATAGTTCGACTTCAGCTACGTTATTCACGTAGCTGAAGTCGCGTATCTTAGTTCGAATTTCGGGGCTAGTGTAGACCAGCCCTTAGTCTGTTTTATTTTGTGATCTGAACATCTTTTAGGTATACCTCCTTTCTACTCGCTTGCTGTATTCAGTTTTTATTTCTATGTAGAAGTTGCTTGTTCGAATGAATGATTAAAAAACATACAAAAAACCTTCAGATAAAGAGAGCTCCATCTGACAAAACAGAATTTGTTTTATGCAAAAATTTCTTGAACCAATATACTATATATGGTTACTGATCTCTTGTCCTGGCCATAGGTATTTCTCTCCACTGCTCTAGGCGCCTGCCTAGTCTAGTTTGACTCCCAGAACAATTTAGTGCAGTTTCAAGGCTGCTCTAACTTGTGCCATTTCCTAATAGCCCTCAAGGGGCTGGTATGCCAGCCAGAGATCATAGGTATTATAACTTTTTGGCCACATTCCCTCTCTTGCCACACACTCCTAAAGTGGGAGGGTCAGGGGTAGGAGTACATGGGATAGAGTTAGCTAGGCTGGTACTATGGCAGCTGTAGATTCTCATGGTATCTGATCTGTGGTACTTAATTGAATTTCTCATACTGGTATGTGGTACCACCTCAGTAATGGTAGGTAATTTCCTTGTTGGTAGGTCAAACAATAACGGCTTGATCCTAATTCCATTAAAATCAAGGGTAAAACTCTCATTGACTACATTGGGGCACAATCAGGCTTTATATTTTTGATCTTTCATATTTTTGCTAGTAAAACACTGAGTGTCAATTAATAAAGTCCTGCCTCACAACATCTAGATTTACTCAGGCAGAGCCATCTCAGTAACTCAAACACAAGTGCCCTCCTTACAAGATTAGAAACACATGACTCATAGGGTATGAACTTTAAGGGTAATATTTCATTTGGATTTAGGACACATTCTGAAAAAGAGCTGCTTTGGGAAGGAGGTGACAATATGTCTGATCGTTAACTTCATATCAATTAAATACGGTGAGATGTGAAAGTGTTACGATGCAATTTAAGCAGTAATTGATTAACCCTTTATGTTGGCCTGGGCTGAAACTAAAAATATTGCGCTTATCAAACACAGTCTGCCTAAGAGTAGGAAGTAACTCTATCGTCAACCCCCCTTTTTCTATTCTGATTCATGTGTTAAGAGTGTCATTTAGGGCCAGTTTACAATGCTGTTCATCATGCTGAGGGGTGCCTTATTTCACAAGTAGTCTTCAGTGAAATCAGTGGAACTACTCATAGAGTAAGGTACTACATGGAACTACAGCATGGGCAAAGGTTTCAAAATGTGGCTCTTTATGATGCAACTCCTCTACCCCCTTCTCTTCACTGCTAGGGGTTACTTTTTTCTTTTTTCTTACACTATTATCATGGGTGTTGGCCTATCTTACCCATCACTGAAGCTGATGTAACGATGCAAAGGATTTTCCACCTTTCATGAAGATGCACTGTGTTAGAGGGCAGCTGGTCCTTTAGAGGGAATCCGGCTTAAGCTCACATGTGACTAATCAGCTGCCATTCAAAATCATTTGCTTCTCATAAAGCCAACGGTAGCTCTGCTGACTAGGAGAGCTATGGAGAAAGGAGTGCTTGTAGGAGTCCCTGGGTCAGGGGAAAGAACCTAATTTACATGAGACTCCTAGGTAGGTACCCTGTGGAGTGTAATCTTGCAGGGAACAGGCTAGGAAGAAGGGAGCAGAGAAGCTTGTCTGGACTCCCAGAGAGATGGCCTGAGGAATATAATGCTGTAGGGTAGATGACTCTGCAGTAGACCCTGGATTGAGGGAAGGAACAAGATGGATATGTTGAATTTGTGTTAGTTGGAAGAAATAAAGCTGAAGAGACGGACTGAAAACCTGTGGCTGCAGTGTGTTTTGGCCCATGATCAGTGAGTTAGCCCACTGGTTTATAGCCTCTCAATCCCGTCTAGCTAGAATGAGAGACAAAAAAAACCCTGTTATAATTAAATATGAATATTTCCACATCTGATCATAATCTCTAATGTTTTAGGTGAAGTTATGGCAGATTGGGCAAGTAGCTCATAAATGTATGCGTCTACTGGGTATTTAAGAAGTGTTATGTTCAGGGACTCAAGTGAAATCAGAAAGCAATGTTATCCGAAATGTATAAATTAATTACTAGTCTAGGTAGAAGTTGCTAATGGTACATTTCTTCAAATCCTACTTTGATACTAACAGATGCTGACATTTACTATATACAGGCTGTGCCAGCCCTATTGTTATCTACTTTAATAGGCAGATTTATTAAACACTCTGTGCATTATGCACAGTGCATAGGGAATAATTTTAGAGGGTTTTTAATCCTCAGTTGAAGACACAGAGAACAAATCTTTTTTTCCCTCATTTTAATAGGTTTGCTTTATTTATTTTTGCTTGAAGATTGTTGTGTTAAGCTCAGTGGCAACAGAATACCTCTTATAGGGGATTTGGGCTGTCAGAAAAAGCAGACGAGTTACATAAAGCAACAGCAGAAGACTATTAAAATGGGTTGTGGGTGACTGAGGCCCTATTCTGTAGGGTAGTGTTTCCCAAGCTTGGGATGCCGCTTGTTCAGGGAAAGCCCCAGTACGTCCCTCGGCCTGCGCCGCTTCCCGCAGCCCCCATTGGCCGGACACAACGAACCATGGCCAGTGGGAGCCGCAATTGGCCGAACCTGTAGCCGCGGCAGGTAAACAAACTGGCCGGGCGCGCCAGGAGCTTTCCCTGAACAAGCGGCGTCCCAAGTTTGGGAAATACTACTGTAGGGTACTCAGTGAGGACAGACTTCTATGTCCACATGGAGCCACACTGAAATCAATGTATTCATTCAAGTCAATAGGGATCTGTACAGACACATGGAGTAACTTAAAGGATCACAATCTGTGTCTGTGTCAACTCTCCCACAGTTCATCTACCTTATATGAGAAGCTTATGTGAAATGAGTGAAAGAACAAAATACAAATAGTAATAGCTCTATTTTATCATAGAATCAGTAAATGCAAGGATTGAAGCTATAAAATCCTGTATTTCAATGAAACCTTCCTATTTGGTGTAAGGTTACGGGTAGAGGGTACATTATTAGTAGAGCTGCTTGGAACATTTTTGACAAAACAGAATTTAGTCACATTATGCTGTTTATTCAAAGTCAAAACAATTCACATAATATGGCTAAACTATGTTTTGTCAAAAAATGTTCATCAGAGCCAAAGTTCTCATCAAGAAGGTACAGGGCTACCTGGTCACTTGTCATGAGACAGACCACAATCAAGTGGAAAATGGACATTTTGACACAACTGTTTTTTGTGGCAAAGTTTGAAAAGTTTTGTTTTTGTTTCAACAAGGAATGAAAACAAACTTTGGAACTTCAAAATTGTTGTGAAATGGAAGTGACTTTTTCTGACCCATTCTAGTTATTGGTCTTCTCATACAGACCAGATGCATACTAGGCAATGTTGTTTAGTGGATAAAACATAGGACTCTGACTCAGGAGACCTGGGTTCTATTCCTGTCTTAGTCACTGGCCTGCTGGATGGTCTTGGGCAAGTCACTACCCTTCCTTGTGCTTCCGTTTCCCCATATGGAAATGGTGATACTGCTCTCCTTTGTAAAGCACTCTGAGCTCTATTCATTTATTTTACAGATGTATTTTTTTCTTACCCTGGGAGAGCAACCATTTGAGTAGTGGAGAAATTATTTGAATAAATGTATACAGTAGGGCTAATCAGAGGTACAGAGTTGTACCTTCTTTCGTCGTTTCTAAATGTGACTCATGCTATCCAAGAATTTCTTTAAAGTAGATCTATTTTAATCTTTTCCTGTTTTTCATATGTACAGAACAGAATTCACATCAGAGATCCTATAAACAAAAGTAATTTGTTTTCCTCCATATTATTTTGGTTCCCCTTGGCTGGAGTGAGCCTTCTGGATTTTCCTGTTTCTGCTGCCTGGTCACCATTGTACAGACAGAACACTGAGAACTAAAATTCTGTGCTATCAATTGGTGATCAAATGGCTTGGTTGTAGAGATAAAATAGACAATATTTTCCCATTGTAATGGTTTTGCTGTTAGCTTTAAGAGCTCCTTGACACAAAATTAATGTGTTCTATTGAGCATGCTCTTTTTCATGTATATTTGCAATCTCATCAGAAATGGGATTCCTTTGGCAAAGAGCAGAGAGGTGCAAGATTAAAAGATGACATTTTTAGGTGTCACTTCTGTCATAACATTCTTATAATGGATTGTAACCTAGAGATGCACAGTGAGCAATTTTTCCTAATTCTTGTACCCACGTAAAGTTATTAATCAGTGTAATGATGAGAACAGGAAGTAAATAATTGTGCTCTTAACATTTTTTTAAAGCCACAAGATGGAAGCAAAGTTATTTTTCTGTTGTGGGACACTACTCTATAAACTAGCCTAAATCAGAGAATCAACTGGAATACTTATTTAAATAGCATCACAGTGATCAATGCTATACAAAACAAAGAGGGAGATGCAGACTCTGATCCCAAGCTGAGACCCCCCACTCCTCCAAAAATTTAAGCAAAGAATTTATAATTGAAAATAAGTGGCAGATGGTGGCTGAGGGAGAGGGGCACTATTTCAGGTACCCAACTTAAATTAAATGTTCAAATAGATATCACAACAGAGAACTTCCATGGTGGAGCAAATTTAATGAGACATCACTTCCATAAAAACAGTATTTTGTGTCTAACTTTTAAATTTGTTTTTCCTTATATTTTAATTGATAACCCTGATCCCAGTTCCAGTGGTACTGAATCTTGCTCTCTCTTTGTGAAATGTTTGCAAAATGCTTTCTCCCTCCCAGCCTAGCCTCTCTGACTGTTTGCTCCTCCAGTGGAATCATAATCATGCGTAGGAAGTTGGTGTGTTGCTATGGAAATGATAGGGATATCACAAGTTCAACATTGAGACTTCACAGCAGGATTAAATAGGAAGACATGAGTAGGAAGAATAAACTCTAAACTAGAGCTGGTCGGAACATTTTTGACAAAATGGAATTTAATCAAAATATGTTTCATTGAAAGGAGACACTTTGGTTTTGACAAAATCTGCATCAGGAAGGTTTTTTGAGAGAGAGACTGACTATAGCCGGGTGGTTAGGGTACTGCCTGGGATGAAAGACACCCAGGTTTGAGTTTGGGATGGAGAAACTCTTCTCTGAGTCAGGTGGAGCAGGGACTTGAACCTGGGTCTCCCCAGGCCAAACCCTACCCACTGATAAAGGGTGGGGTGGGGGAGAGAGGCTTGCACCTCTCTCTCTCTCTCTCTCTCTCTCTCTCTCTCTCTCTCTCTCTCTCTCATATATATATCTGACATCTTGCCACAGTTCCCACAAAACAGAATTGTGTTCTAGTCAGATGTACTCTAAACACAAGTATCTTCGGTAGTAACGGACAAGGTGGGGGAAGCTATGCAAACCACCTACAACTTATTTCAGTCTCTTTTAGAATTTTTAGGTTATTGGCAAGTTGTGCTGCACCTATTTTGCTGTGGCAAAACAGTTGCATTCCTTGTGGATCCACACAGAGGCAGTTTCCCCATTTAGAGGAATCTTCTGGTGTTATAAGACTGCTATAGGTACTCCTGCATCACCCTTCCTGCGACTATAAACTCAAAGGTGTGCTGGGAGTGCCTATGCTTTGGCAATTCGTAGCAGCTGCTGTGCAGTAGATCATCTCTAGAGTGGCTCTTCTGGGGAATGTCTTGGTAGTCAGCCAGCCACTGGTGTCTCCTAGGATTATGGGTACATAATGGTGTCTTCGAGAACACCTTTGTGCCCACGGGATCCTCCATTTCCCCACATACCTTTAAGCTGCACTAAGTGCGGATGGTATGCAGCCCAGGATCAGGCCCAGAATTGCAACTCTTACAAATTAAGCTCACAAACAAGACAATTGAAACCCCGAATTTCAGAGCACTTAGCTCTAAATTGCTACGTCTGCTGGATTGATTCAAATTTCCATTGTACTCTGGATTTCACCATCTGGGAGTATTTTTTTTTTAATTGGAGCATAATGTTAATTAGTTCACATACTTTAATAATAATTCTGTACTGACACCAGATCAGAAATAGAATGCTGTTTTCTTTCTTGGTTCAACATCAATCAAGCAGATTGTCTTTTTATACCTATCTCTTTCGTCAGTACATGTGCTGCTTATACTCAAAGCAAGAAAACTCGGTCTACATTTATTTTTGGCTGCTGCCATGTTTCATTTGGAGAACCTCACAGGAGTAATAGAGTATAGGAATGTTTACCACACATCACACTCTTGTCATCGTTTGTGGATCCTACAAGACTGCAATAACTTAGAGCAACTGCTAGTGTTCATTTCATAGAATCATAGAATATCAGGGTTGGAAGGGACCTTAGGAGGTCATCTAGTCTAACCTCCTGCTCAAAGCAGGACCAAGCCTCAATTTTTGCCCCAGATCCCTAAAGGGCCCCCTCAAGGATTGCGCAGGCCAATGCGCAAACCATTGAGCTATCCCTCCCCCTTATGATCTTCAGCAGCACACACGGTTATTCATAGAAAGTATGAGGGAATTGAGATTGATTGTCCATATGGTCTGTGCAGAGTCAAAGCTTGCATTTTATACCATCCTTGGTCACCAGCTGCAGAAAATGAGCAGGAAGTGGATTTTTTGGCAAAACAGGAGGAAAATCCTGTTGAGGCAGGTTTACCACCCATTTCCATTGAATCATAGCAGTTCAGATGCCATGACAGTATAGCTATCTGGATAGATAGGTGGAAACTAATTGAAAATATACGGATGAGAGTAAATGTATGGTGCATTGTTCAATATCCGTACAGCGCTATAGGCACATGTGACAGTTTACATAGGGAATAAAGATGTGGTCCCTGCCCCAAAAGCAATTATTTACACTGTTTCCTTGTGCTGTCAAAACAATTGAAGTCCCAGTGACCCACATTTGAATTCTACTTTCATTCAAACCTTACTCACAGCCTGACACCTGTGATTTGCCAGCTTTGTGAATGGATGGGGTGGGCAATTCCATGAAGTTGGTGTATGATCGTGCCACACACAATCGGCGAGAAATCCTGCACACATCCATAGAAGACTGAGCAAAGCAGCAGTATGACTCTTAGCTAAAGAAGCAGCACCTTATTAGAACAGTAATCTTCCAGCAGAACCACAGTCCACAAATAAGCTATGGTTTTAATGGTTGTACAAGAAACCACAGTGGTGAGTGTGGTATACGAGCCTGGGCAGATAGAATTAGAGTTTCTGAAACTTTCTAATTGACAATGTTCATTTCAGCTTGGCTTTCTTCATATTTCATTCATTTATTTATTTTATTTGTATTAGATAAGGAAGAAGCTAAAAGTGGCAGCTCACCTCAGGGGAAGGCATCCTCTTCCCTTTTTGTCCCTTCCGACCCATGATAGATAGGAAGATTCATTGCTGGATGCAGGGCCGGCTCTAGGAATTTTGCCGCCCCAAGCAAAAACAATTTTGGCCGCCCCCCCATTTTTTTTCTTCCCCCCCTCCCCGCCCCAACTCCGCCCCTTCCCCAAATCCCCAGCCCTGCCTCCTCCCACCCAGGCTCTCAAGCCTGGGAGGGAGAGGGAGAAGCGGAGCGCGAGCCGCTGCCGCTGGGGATCTCCTCCTCCCTCCCGGGCTCTCAAGCCTGGGAGGGAGGGGGAGCAGCGGCGCATGAATCAGCTGTTTCGCGCGCCGCGGCCGCTCGGGATCTCCCCCTCCCTGCCGGGCTCTCAAGCTTGGGAGGGAGGGGGAGCAGTAGATCCCAAATCAGCTGTTTCACGCGCCGCGGCGCGCGAGCTAGGGCGGCCGGGGCACATTTTTAGGGGCGGCATGGCCGGCGCCAGAATGCCGCCCCTAGAAATGTGCTGCCCCAAGCACCAGCTTGTTTTGCTGGTGCCTAGAGCCGGCCCTGGCTGGATGGAAGGCAGTATTACAAGGAGAAGAGAAGCAGGAGGAGGCAAGTGACGTTTTGACAGGAAAGGGAGAGCAGTGCTCCTGCTCCCTGCAGCCTTAGAGACAAGACCTTCTGGAGAGTAGCCTGGGCACCTTGCAGCCAGGTGCCCTTGACTGACAGTACTGCTTCTGCCTCCAGGGGCCCACAGGTGGTGAGATTACTCTCATGTTAGGATTGATCTATGGCTTTTTAACTGCAAACATATGGTAATAGGATAAGAGTCAGTTAACTCCCTCTCCAAAGCAGTTGCCAGAGAAAGATAATGTAGCTTTTAGCATTTTGTGTTAAATGTTCATTGCATGTGCAGCTTGGTTTTCAGGGCTGGGTGATTTCTTTTTATTTCCAGATCTTTTTGGTGTGATACAATGGAATGTCCTACTTGTGTGCAGATGGTATCATCACCATGCACAGCCATCAAAGCAGACTGTCATATTGCACTAGCTCAAACTCGTTGCTGAGAACTCTGCCAACATTCAATCACATCAGTATGCCTCTAATTCAAGAAATCATCTCCAGTTTCATTCAAGCAGTTCATTTTACACAAAGCCTCAGTGCTGAGTATCTACATTTACTAGTTAACATTCATGAATATCTAAATTTAACTCAGCAGGACAAATGTGTGTTTTTCTTTGTGATGTAACTTCAGTGAGATTGCATGTGTCTAAATGAGGAAAAGAACTTGGTGTGCTGTATCTTAAGATGTAATAAACAACCCCCCCCCCAATAATTTTCTGATTTTGTGGGGTGTGGTTTTGGGGAGGGAAGGGGGGTTGCTATATGCAATGCACCTAGTATAGGAAAAGGGCACAGCAAACAACTAAAATAGATTTTGTTACTTTATAAATACATAAACTACATAACCGAAAGAGTTAATTGCACTGTTTCATTTGGCCCTTAATTTATATTATTCTATCATTATGTAACTTCAGGACAGTGCAAGCTGTCACATCAAATTTATTTAATCCTTTCCTGGTCTCACAAATGACAGAAATCCTATACAGATGTACGATGGCAGAGGTCTAATAAAATGTATTAGAAATAACCCAAGAGCAATTTTATGAAATAAAAATTTACTATGTTAAAAATGGTTTTGAGCCTGTGACTCAAAATAAAAAAGGAGTTTGCTATATAGAATAAGCATCAGTAAGCGTTGTGCTGTCAAGCACCTTAGAATAACTTCTTGAAGAGTACATTTTTATTTATTTATATTTTGCATCCAACATGCCAATGAGTTTTAAAGTGGGCTGGTTCATAGTTGCTTTATCTACTTCTCATGAAGTTTTTTTGTTGCATGAGGATGCAAGGTAGGGTACTATAAAAACCATATTTGTCTTAAATGCACAAACACCCATTTTACATGATTGACCAGAACATCTCTGAAGGAGCAATTACATACTGTAGTGTTGATAATGTGAAGATTAAAGCCCCCGAAGGTGCACTGACATGATAGACTGTAAAGGCTCCCAAGGAGTTAGATTATACTGCATTGTGTTAATGAACAGTGGATAATGGATCACAGGATGATTTTTGAATCCCACCTCGTTGTTGAAAAAACACTAACAATTCACCAGTCTCAGCCCAGGTCTACACTAACCCCCCCTGTCGAACTAAGATACGCAACTTCAGCTGCGTTAATAACGTAGCTGAAGTCGAAGTACCTTAGTTTGAACTTACCTGTGGTCCAGACGCGGCGCGCAGGCTCCCCCGTCGACTCCGCCTACTCCACTCGTCGAGCTGGATTACCAGCGTCGACGAGGGAGCACTTCCTGGTTCGATTTATCGCGTCTTGACAAGACGCGATAAATCGAACCCAGAACATCGATCCCGCGCCTCCGACGCGACGGGTAAGTATAGACCTACCCTCAGATACAAACTCAGTTCCTTGTTTTCTCTTTATAAAAAGCAAAAACCATTTTAATGAAGTTCCATCACTTTAAAATCACACTGAACTTATTTTTAATTAGTATTATTAAAAGTAAGATCAAAGACAGGTTTTCAGACCATGGCCCAGTCCACAGGGCATTGTTGTTGCCTGAAGAAGAGCTCTGTGTAAGCTGGAAAGCTTGTCTTTCACCAACAGAATTCAGTCCAATAAAAGATATTATGTCACCCACCATTTCACTCTAATATCCGGGACCAACCCTGCATACAATGATTAGGGCTCCGTGTTTGTCACAGAGGTAGCTGAAGTCATGGAATCCGTGACTTCCTGCGACCTCCGTGACTTCTGCAGCGGCCATTGTGGCTGACCCGAGGGCTGCCCTGGGGACAGCCACACCAGCCGCTGTTAAAGCGGCTCTGCAGCCAAGCTGCTCATGCAGCACTGCTGCTCTGACTGCCCCAGGTAGCTGGCCCCAGGGACCACCAAAGGCGCGACAGATGCAGCTGGCCTTGGAGACTGCCTGAGCAGTGGTCCTGAGGGCAGCTGGAGCAGCCACAGCTTGGGGCTCCTGGCACTGGTCTTGGGGTGGCCAGAGCAGCGGCTGGCTCCCCAGGGCTCCCTCTCTCCTCGGCGGTGGCCGGAGTTGCCGCTGGCCCTATATGGCTCCCTCCGACCCCCTGGCAGCGGCCAGAGCAGCCGCTGGCTCTCTGGGGTCCGTCCCCACCCCCCGCTGGTGCCCTGGGCCCCCAAAGCTTCCCCTCAGCAGATGGTGCTACAGGCCCTGCCCTCTCACCCCTCCCCCTAAGACTCAATCAGGGGTATTTATGGTATAAGTCATGGACAGGTCACAGGCCGTGTTTTTTTTTGTTGCCCGTGTCCTGTCCGTGACTTTTACTAAAAAATACCTGTGATTAAATCGTAGCCTTAACAATAATGGAAGGTATCAAATTTTGACATTTGAAATGTATTATTTTATCAAATTAATTCTGGCAGTTACAGTAATGGAAGGTGGTAATTCATGGGATTACAACTGGAGGAGAAGATTTGTCCATAAAACAATCTCTATTATTATTCTATTTGTATATTCTGTGCACTTTATATAGTCAGTTTTAGGGTTTCCCTGTAAAATGAGCCAGTTTGTCCTGTACTTAGTGGGAGCCTTCCACACAGCAAGTGGAGACAACATTTCCAAAAGATATCAAAAAATGTGGGGTTTGTTTTTTTGTTCGTTTAAATTAGAGCTGCTTGGACACTTTCAATTAAATGAAATTACATGTTTTGTCAAAGCTGAAACATTTCAATAGACACACACATCAATTTCAACCCAAGTTTTCACCAGGAAGGATTTTTTTGGTCCAGGACCCTCTGGTCACTACTGCCTGCAGGTAGAAGATGAGAACTAGGTAGAATCCATTCACCACTCAACTCATGCCTGTGACTCTTATTATTTTGGTGAGCAAAGTTTATTCCCAGCTCCTTGCCCATTTCTTTGGTTTCTCTGTTGGGAGGATGCCTTGCTCTTTCTTTCTCTCATCTTCAGGCATCCCCCAGGGGGCAGAGACTTCTCTCTCCTATGTGTCCACTTCCTCCCCACCATTACACCAGATCTTTGGGGAGTGGTATTTAATCTAGGTCTCGCTAGTTCTCAGCTGGCTGAAGCGGCCTCTGGTCATTCCCCTCTCCCCCACAGCAGTCATTACAGTACGTGTGTATATATGTATATAATAGGTGCGTATATACGTATATAGTGGGTGCGTGTGTACACACATACACTGCACAACCACAGTTTAACATTCAAAGGTGCTTGTGGTATTAAGAGAAAAAAAAATATTTTGATTAGTATGCCTACTACGCTCTGCCTTTGTACTAGCTACTTGTCAGCTGTTCAAAATCATGAATAGATTTTATTAGATGTCTGTTAAATATGTATCAATGCCTCACTTAAGCTTGGAATCATTCTAAGCCTAAAGCCCCTGGCCTCATGCTTAGAAATAAAAATGATTAAATAGTTTGCATTATTTCAAGTTGGAGATTTTCAACCTTTTTTTGCCTAAAAAGATAAACCTTTATTCTAGGATATTGTGATGAAACTTCTATCTGAAAATCCCTTTGGGATTATATTTCTCTCTCTCTTCTGCCACACCCTCTGGGACATGATTGATAATCTTTTTTTGCCATAAAATACATATATTTCCATGTGTCTATGCCTGTTGCGAGGCAGTCAACTGTTTCTTTATAAATAAAGAAACTAAAACAGACAAATCAAAAGCTGATGTGATATATTATTACACCATAAAGGCAGTGATAAAGAAGTGAGCTTGTTATGAAATGTAATGATCCCCTGTAGGCCAAAGCCTCTTTCTCTTATCTCTACCTGGCCCTGTCAGTAGACTTGACATCAAATGAGACCTGAAGCCTAAGATGAATCCCTTTCCAATTATGCATAAAGCATTGTTCATAATAACTCAGTTCCCTTTATCTGAGTGATTTAATACAAAGAACTACAGTAAATTTCTTAATCCGCACTCTGGCAGTGTCTATGTATTTATATCACACTGTGACTTCTGTCAAATTCCTGACTCTTGCCCCTATAATTCATGTTACATTCTTACTCAAAGTAGTTATTGCTAAAGCTACAGTAATTATTTTATTAATCCTACTAGACAGATGTCCTGCACAATTTGTATATTTTACTGTGTAACTATAGTATGTTCCTGACCTTTCACATGGAAAGATTGCTTAACAAAAAGAGTTACAATAAGACTATACTGATTGTCATCTCATACATGACAGCATCTTGAAACAAAATCAGTTACAAAAGTACTAAGATTTTTTTTAAAGAAAATTATTCTCATCTTGTGAAATTTCACATTTAGAGTTGTTCCAATATGATCATTAATTAGAAACTTGAGAGCCAACTCATGTGCCCATTGTCGTCAATGGCAGTTTTGCCAATGATTGCAGTAGAGAGCACACTTCCTTCAAGGAACCAAGAGTTGATAATGGTGTGGTCAAGGATAGCTAATCCACAACTGATCCCTTATTTCAGCTCAGCCAACAGCCTTGACTGTGAGTTCTTTAATAAGGGCATCTTTCTCTCAACAAAATCTGATTTCCAGTTCCACCTCTTGGTATATCAGCCATTTCCTTCTTGGCAAGTGATTGACCTATAAGCTGCTGCTGTCACTGGAATAAGAGTGCTGTACTAAATAGATGTCTGTATCTGTGTAGTCAGTTAGTTTATATATAATTAGAGGCCAGTAAGTGGAACTCAAAAAAATAGAAAAGAAAAAAAGGAAAGAAAGTAGCATTGTTTGTAGGGTTTTTTAAAATAAAACAGTTGTTGCTGGGCACTGAAAATGGTTTAGGTATGCAGCTCTTTTTGTGGAACTCTTAATCATTCCTTTCAAAGTTTGTTTGAAAATCTCTCTCATTTTCAGTGCATCTTCACGTGCACAGATGTCACATGCCAATAGTCCATGGGGCATGGAGGAGAAGGGGGTGTCCACACAGCTGTGAACCATAGGAAAATTCACGTGGTTGCTGGGCTCTCCAAGTCTTGTTCAACACCTGCCTGTACGCGCGCGCACACACACCTTCCACCCCAAATCTCTCTAACTACTTTTGACACCACAAAGTAAATTGTCCAAGGCAGATGCTAGCAGTGTTTCAACAACCAACGTGAATGTCACAGGGATCACTACAGACAAGTCAGGTTTATATTGGTTTTTAATATCAGTACACAGATATGTTCTAGAATATATAGTGCTGTTGAGATTTTCTCTCCTGTCATACAGCCAAACTCACCCCCACCCCCCACAGCCAGCCAGAATGAACAATATCCTTTTGTTGTTACCCTCCCTGCCCTTTTAGTACTGGGAGGAAGGCATGGGGGCACACAACAACGGTACTGCATAAATAAGCAGAAATATTGTGCAAGGGTACAGTCTGTCACTAAGCTGCTTGTTTACCTTAAATCAGTAACTCTAAATAGTCCCTTTTAATATAATCTCTTCCAGGGAACATCAGGGCAGGACAGAACACCATGTTTGTTTACTACCAATGAGACAGCATGGCACACAAAATATGGCACCCACTCGACAACCAATCATGCTTTCGTCTGTGTGGAAGGCTGTTCTTTTTTTCTCAGTAACTTTTCTGCAACCAGAGACAGGAGAGGATTTTAAAAATACAAGGCAAAAGCTACTGTGTAATTTTAACTGTGCCAGTGGATTAATCATGAGGCTAGTATCTGTGATCAAAGTCAATGTTCTTGGGGTACTTGTTTCCAGAATGAGAAGGAGAATCATGGAGTTATCACCTCATGGTTCGCTATCTGAGACAATGGCTTATTTATCACTCGATTTTTCCCTAGTCTTTTTTTTCTTTTTTGTGAGATGAGATAATTCTTTCTTTAACCAAGGAACTTGCATTTGTTTTAGATTGTGATTATGTCATAGGAATTATTCTTTTTAGGCCCTTGCCAAAACACATTCAAGTCACTGGGAGTCTTTCAGCTGAACTTCAATAGGCTGAAGCTCTAAAACAGCTCCAGTTCACATGTATTTAGAGACTCATCTAGGGTGACCAGACAACAAGTGTGAAAAATCGGGACAGGGGGTGGGGGGTAATTGGCGCCTATATAAGACACAGCCGCAAATATCAGAACTGTCCCTATAAAATTGGGACATCTGGTCACCCTAGGCTCATCACACATGCTGAACAGGGAGTCCAGAGAGGTCTCTGGCACAACTGAACACTCCAGTTTGACATGTTGCAATCTTTTTTTTTTTTTTTAACTCTGCATCACCCACTGGGCCTGTAACAAGATGAGTACCCTTTCCCCAACATTCACAATAATCAAGTAGAAATAAAGAATATGTGCTTCCCTTGGTTTTCGGAGCATCCTAGGAACCCCACAGTCCAGATGGCTGAAGACTTTAGGGAAAAGATGGACTGAGCCTTGTGTGTGTGTGTGTGGCTTTTATTAGATGTACAAACTGTCCTTTTCGGCTTCATATTCCTCTTCTTCAAGAGAAACTGAACTGAATCTATACTGTGAGGTGTATACTGCTGGGGACTGGAGGTTTCATTTTCCCCTCACTCCTCCTCAGCCCCTTGTTCTAGTTGTTAAAGGCTGTTCTCTCACATCTGAAGCTGATGGTGTGTGTGTGTTCTGTTCAGGATTGACACACACATCAGGAGAGGATTGATGGTGTGTCTGCAGCTACTTTAGATCTGGGTCCAGTTGTGATATCTTGTAATGGGAAGCAGAACAGTGGCAAAAAGCAAACCATTCAGAAGAAGCGAGTGAGGTAGTTGAAAATGTCATTGTATGTGTGTTTGTTTTCTGCCTGAATACATGTTCCTTTTGAACGCTCATGACTTGAAGTAAATTTTCAGAGTGGGACTACAATGTGTATTTGCCTTTGAAAATTCCCCTTTTGTCTAAGCACGCAAGAGTGGCCCTTTGAAAAATCTGCTTCAATATAGTTCAGCTATGGAGACACATATATAACAGCAAACATTGAGCAAGGCAGATATTAAGCCCAATTAGCCTTCATAGGAAGCAAAAACAATATTAATACTTAGCCCTTGATACAGATTTTTCCCCCATCTTCAAAGCAATGAGTCACTTAAGGACCATGAACAGGCCCTCAATTCTTGTGAATCTGTGGTTGCTCAGTAGGAGATACAGCTTCATCCCGCTTTTCCACAGCTATAGGCTGAAGTGATGCAAAAGCCAGGTGCCATGGGAATAGAGGCTGCTGACACAGGCACATCCTCAGGTCCATTGCTGGTAGCAGGAACCTCCTATTGCTCTACTACTGCTGGAATCTGACTCCTTTTTCAGAACTTCTCCGAAAGGCAACAGACAATGCAGCAGACTCCGAAGAGGAGAGCTGGTAGAGAAGACATGTAACTCTTTAGACCATAGCAAGGGAAATAGGATTGAAACTGAGGGCTTAGTGGCAAGAATAGCTGATAATGGTTACAATGTTGGTGTGGCAATAGAGTCGCCAGCCCATGCCTCAAAGTGTTATTAATATTTGTATGACCTGACACTAGGAGTTTGATTCAGCTACACTGAGACTGGAAGGTGCAATTTGCAAAATGCATATCCTGTTCTAAATATTTATCCCCCTATAATATAAAATAGTGATGTTTTAAAAAGTGATGTTTTTACTATGTATGTACAGAAAAAACAAATGTGTATATAGTTGTACAAATTGTACATACATGTATATGTACATAGGTATGTAACAATGACCAGTTATTTCATATGTACGGACCATGGATTATGTGGGTCATTAGTTACCATACACATTTAAGCATCTCCTGCAGAATTTTCTATATGCAAAATGTTTTGAACCTATAGTATATTAGAAAAAAAGACTCTGACCTCCACTGTTTTACAACTAACCAACTGGGATGATATTAGAAATAAAATAGCCCGTAATCATATAAAAGGTATGCTAGCTTTCATATTGAGTGTACATTTTTATAGGTGCGAAAATGCCCTAAATTTAAAGGGCGGTTAGCCTTACTGAATGCCACATTAAACAGACTCCACTTCCATCTATCTTGTTAGTCAAAGCAACTTCATCTTGAGGATAGTGATGCTGTTTCTTGATAGAGAAGTTTGTGTGATACAGCAGATAAAAATAAGGATAGATATGTAAACACTAATGCTACCTCTTGAAAACATAAAGAATAAATGTATTGCTCCCAAAGCTCAATTTAAGTCAGTAACCCTCTAAATTAGGGCTGTAAAAATGATTGAGATTTTGTCCTTCGGTAGTTTAAAACAGGTGGCTATGATTATTATTCCATTCAAAATCTCTGCTTTGCTTTAAGGTATTCAGTTGCATGGGTTTGATTTTGTAATATTTATTTTGACAAATCCCTGTGCTCCCAACATGCAATACTTAGGATTTGAGTAGATAGCTACCATCTTTCAGTATGAATGTGGTATTTGAGGCTGTGTGTGAAGGTCAGAATTTTGAATTCTAAAGACACAAAAAAGGAAGCAGTATCTCAGTAATTATCTTTCTTTTTTCATTTATTTATAGTATGAAACTCCTTTTTGTGTGTGCGCGTGTGGTAAACAACATTTACCTTGTCAAAGAACATGTATTAAATATGCATAACAAAGAATGACATTTCATTGCCTTCAAAAAAGTATGGTAGAGTCAAAGTTTTAACTCAGAGAAGGTGGAACTCCCATTGCTTTAATGAGCAGACGAAATGTATTAAACATGAATGAGAAACTACAGTTGTTCTCTTGAGGAATCATTACAGTACATGGAATCACTATTCTGGACAATTAAAAATTCTTGATAATGTTATAACTTGCATCAAGCTAAAGAGAAAATAAGTAAATGTTAACTGTATGTACATTTTATTTTCAATATGTTCATGTAAAATAATTTTTACTAGGTAAAATAAACTTGTACTGTTCAAATTTAGTGCCATATTCTGTACCCTTTACTGACATAGAATGGTACCTTATTTTGCAAGTAGTTCCACTGGTTTCATTGGGACTGTCATAAGGTAACACTGGCCTTTCAGAAGGGAAGAGGCCAGTGTACCTGTAACTGGTCAGTTGACCTCTAATAAGAGACCATCTGGGCTGTAGTGGGAAGAAGACTAGGTGAATCAGAGATTTGGTAAATTGGAACCTGAGGAAGGACCAGCAAACATTTTCTGGAGGGAAGGAGCTGAAGGAGAGCAGTAACCGTGAGCTGCCAGTGAGGAGCTGTAGGTGAGAACTGACCAAAATTGAGGACCCCTGATGAGTGGAAGTTTCGGGCAATTGGTAAGATCCAGCTTGGTATGGGGAAGCCACGCCGGGAAGCAAGAGGGTTGTTGCAGGATAGATTCCCCCTGAACAGTGGTGTAGGACTCCCTGAGAAGGAGGCCTGAAGGAGTGGAATACTCTGGCAGGGGTGGGGAGGGGAGTCCTCTGGGTGAAGACCCGAGTGAAGGGCTGTAGGAAGACTGGCCACTTCAGGCAGGGAGGCCTGCGGAGTAGGCCTTGGGACAGGGGCAAAGGGAACTGGGACAAAGTGCTGCCGTTGACTTTCAGGTGTGTGCCTCAGAAGGGAATAGAAACACATTTATGTGTTTATTATGGAGATTGGAGTTTGATTTTCACTACTAGGCTTTTGTGGAATTACTGCACTGTTATATATATATGAATGAATTAGGCCCAGAAGCGGGCTTCATATCAGTCACTGACGTCTATGTTCCTTTAGTGAGTGGAAACTAAAGCAGGCACACCTTTCATGCCACAGCCTGACTCTGCAGGACATCCCAGCATATGACAGGGAATACTTGTGGTGCATATGGTAATAAGCATGAGTTGGGGTGACTTAGGGTGAAGATTCTGGCCCTTGGTTATCATCTAGTCTACTTGTTGTTCACAATCAACCTGTGTGTGTAGAATTTAAGCCCTAATGGAATGTCTTACTCACAGGAACCAAACAGTTTCATGGGCATAATGAGAAATGTACTTTTTTAATATTGGAAGCTCTGGCTTTTTCCTCCTCTTGGTTAGTTTGCAGCACACGCTGTAGGAAAGTTTGCACTATAGCAGGTGTAGGAATTAGTGGTAGAGCTGGATGAGAAACAATTTCCCCATGCCCTGGAATTTGAGATTTCAAAAAATCTCCTGAATTGGGATGAACATTCAAAATTTTGAAATGTTTCATGAACCAAAAATCTGAAAAAAACTCAGTGCAGGTCAGTCAAAATGTTTTTGTCTCAATTTTGGCCATTTCAAAAATGTTAAAATTGGACACTGACAATTTTGGGGTAAAATCTGAGTCAAAAAATGAATAAAAACCAACCCTTTCCCAGGAAAAGTTCATTTTGACAAAATAGTATTTTGTCACTTTCCTCACCAGCTTTAGCTAGTGGTACTGTGAAATGTGAGTATAATACAGATGTGTGCATTGTTTGTGAATCTCTTCCTTCAGACAGTCCCATTGACAACTCAAAGCAAAGTAACATGATGTTGAGTTGTGAGTTTAAGGTGTCTAGGGATTAATAAAAGTGCACATCTCTTCTCTGAAGAATACTATGAATTTCTCTCTCTCTCTCAAATAAGTAGAGGCAGAAATTTAGAAAAAAAAATTGTATGTATTGTGACAGGGTTAGGCCAGATGGCTACAAGAGAGTGGTTGAAGGCAGATATATTAGCCCTAGGTTAAGTAGGTCCCTTTTCCCTGGATAAGGTAACAGGGAAGGTTCCAGAACACTCAGGAACTTTCTAGAAACAATTAAGGCAGACAGGCTGATTAGAACATCTGCTGCCAATCAAGAAGCTGCTAGAATCAATTAAGACAGGCAGGCTAATCAGGGCACCTGGGTTTAAAAAGGAGCTCACTTCAGTTTGTGGTGTGCGTGTGAGGAGCTGGGAGCAAGAGGCACTAGGAGCTGAGAGTGAGAGGGCGTACTGCTGGAAGATCCTGTGGTGAGGATAAAGAAGGTGTTGGGAGGAGTCCATGGGGAAGTAGCCCAGGGAGTTGTAGCTGTCGTGCAGTTGTTCCTGAAGGCACTCTAAACAGCTGCAGTCCACAGGGCCCTGGTCTGGAACCCGGAGTAGAGTGTGGGCCTGGGTTCCCCCCAAACCTCCCAACTCCTGATCAGACACAGGAGGGATTGACCTGGACTGTGGGTTCTACCAGAAGGAAAGATCTCTGAGGCAAGCAAAATCCGCCTATAAGCGCAGGACCCACCGCGGTAGAGGAGGAACTTTGTCACAGTATATAAAAACACACATGAGAGAGAGAGAGGGAAGATTAAAATACTAACTATGTCAAAAACTGGAGCTAATTCTCTTTGTTTGATCTAAACACTCTTTGGATTTTATATTCCAGGACTATACAGTTCGATGATACGCAATGGTTTGGTTACCATAGGAATAGTTGGAAAATTACTGGTAATGACACACTCTGATTTCTGATAACTCTCTAATAGTGAAGTAAATCTTCTTATGAATTACAAATAGAGCCTGCAACTGCAGATCCATAAATTACAGTACATTATAAACATTCCAGATTCACGTACAACAGCAATTATAGGATAGCTGGCTGAATTGTCCCTAATCGTCTCTTTAACTCCATACTAATTCCTACTGACTGCAGTCAAGCCTGTGAGGTCTGATCTAATCTGAGATGAAACAGTCTGACTGCACCAGATGTTTCTATATTTCTTTCTGTTCCCAGCTGTAAATGCCAGCACATTTGCAGTCTGGAAAATCACTAAACAAAACCAGAGCCACCAGAAGCTTTGGGATTTGAACTGTGACACTGAAAAAAGGATCATATCTGACTGGTGTCTCTAAACTTCTTTGTCACTCTGAATTATGGAATTTATTCTCTACTTGGAATGATGAAATTAAGCAAACAGCAACATTAGAAACAAGAGGCTCAAGAACAAAATCTACAAAAAAGAGAATGTTTCAGAAAATTCCACATTGTCACTCAAATATCTCTCTATTCATTTTGTGTGCATATCAATGCAAGAGCATTTATAAATTTAAAACATTTAATGATTGTTTTGGTGTTTCAGTGGGCAGCTGTTCAGCCCTTTTTCTATCAAGCTCATTTCAGTGTTAACAACTTTTCCCCTTTATTGATACAGTACCTCGGGTTTTTTTTCTCCCTTGCACTTCAAGAAAAGACCTACAATACTGATTTAATAGTGTTTAACACCCACTTTGTGTAGGTGTAAATAACTGCACAAAGTGCAAGGCAGCAAAGAATTGGGTCTGTAAACTTTCTGCTATTATACTAAGCTGTTAGCTGAGAAACAAACATATCTTCTGGAATGTTCTTGGGTGCAGTCTCACATCACAATATCTAAACCACTTATTCTCTCCCTCCTTTGGACTGTATTCTGATGCAATTCTAGTAGTCTCGTTGGCTAGAGATTGTCTAGTGGCATGTGAAACTGCAGCTTCCCTAATGGAATGGGGCTTGTGTACTAAATTGTCATCACCAGGTACAGCTAGATTCCTATCCTTGTTACCTCATTCTTACTCCATTATGTCGGGTGCATGACTGCTAATAAAACACTCTTTACAGAAATTGTTCTTTTTTGCTTTACAAAAAGTACATGGGTCACCCAGTGAAAATAATAGGCAGAAGGTTTAAAATGAACAAAAGGAAGTACTTCTTCACACAACATAGAGTCAACCTATGTAACTTGTTGCCAGGGGTTGTTGTGAAGGACAAAGGTATAACTGCTGTCAAAAAAATAATTAGACAAGTTCATAATAGTCTCGATGGCTATTAGCTAGGATGGTCAGGGATGCAGCCTCATGCTCTGGGGATCTCTAAACCTCTGATGGCTAGAAGCTGGGACTGGATGGATGAATCACTTGATAAATTGTCCTGTTTTATTGACTCTCTCTGAAGCATCTGGTACCGGCCACTGTCAGAAGACAGGGTACTGGGCTAGATGGACCATTGGTCTGACCAAGTATGGCAATTCTTATGTTATTACATTGTAACTGTAGAAATGAAATTCAAGAAATAAAACCAAGAATTAAGACAGAGAAGAGTTATCCCAATAGGTAGTTCACGCAGAAGACCTCATACACTTTAATTTTTTGCTTTTCTTTTTTCTTTCAATGCAGTAATACATGTTCCTGGACCTAAAAAAAAAAAAATTAAAAAGGGTGGGAGTGAGGGGGAAGACACACTATGTAAAGGATGACATTTTCTTGAATTTACCTGAAAATGCTAAATGAATATGTATAGAGATAAGCCTGGTACTCTCAGAGATGGTATTTCATATGGATCACTAGGTATGCCTTGTAGCTAGCACAGAAGAATGTCCGTGTTCATGGGGAAGAATACTTAATAGGGAGTGAGATGAGTTTTCTAGCTATTTGTGTATTTAGGGGGTAGAAGTTTTATTCGGTTTTAGATTTTTAAAAAATGCCCTTTAGGCCAATTTCTGTTAATCTGTATTCAGTTTTAAGTTTAGGATATACTTATTTTTAGATAATTTGTTTAAAGCCACTATTACAGATTTTAGGGAAAGAAATGGAATATCAATTTTGATGTGTTCATCATATTGTGCAGTAACTTTTCGGTCAATACTGGTTTCTATAAGTAAATGCATACAAGATGCATATTTTTTTTAATTGCCATAAGACATGGCAAAACCACTGGCCGGGCAGCTCTCATCTCCTGAGTTTATTGATAATAATAATAATTAATAAATAAGAAACCCCCTCAAAATCCTAAGACTCTCTCTTTGCTAAAGATCTTGAAAGTGATGCTAAATCTAAATACGTGAGGTATCAAAAGGATAGGTTCCCATCTTAATTAAGTCATATCACATAACTAATCCACCACTGATAATACCGGGCAAATTGTGTCCCCCAGGTGGGTTTTTTTACCCATTCCGCGGCTAGAAATTCCTCAAGCATTCCTCCCTCTCTTAAATAATTATTTCACAGTTTGGTGAGGGCTTCAATGATGTCCACTGCTATTCACCCTGCTTCTCCCATCTCTACTCAGAGATCCCTTACTCTGCTGAAAGTCTTCAGAAGGGCTTGGGGAAAAGATGGATGCAATGCTGCAGAGGCAACTTACACAGCTCCTTTCCTGCTCCACATATAGATCCACAGTGCTTAGTGATGGTCACTACAAAAAGGCATATGATATACAGAAGATCTGACACACATTTAATAGCAAGATTAATTTGAAAAAAGTCCAAGAATTGTGTAGTCAAAAAAGTGTAAAAAAGAAGTAGGCTAATAAGTCAACATCTACAAAAAGTGTAGTGCTGCACAACTCCTTGCTTTACTGCATAATTAACTATAGTGTGTAATTATTAATAAATAACTTGGAGGAGTGACACAGAACTTACAAGTGTAAGTATACATCTTTTTTTCCTTTTAGGAGTGCAAATAGCTGGTTTCATATGATTCCTCTGGTAGAAATACTGGGCTTCAAGAGGAGAATCTGACTTTTCATAAGACAAGCTTGTCCTTTCAAATGTTAGCGAGAGATTTGTTCTTCCTTTTTTTAATGTGTGCTGCTTCCTGCTTTTCAGAGTATAACGTTTTAATTCATTCCTGGCGTGCATGAATTGTATTCAGTCGTTTCTAGGTTGAGCAATGCAATACAACTTTACATTCCTTAATAATGAAAGTCGGAGATAAAACAGAACATTCTATAAACATAATATTGTTTCTTTGGGCTGAGATACTAGAATAGATAGCCAACCTTGACAACTTCCAAATGGAAAAAAAATCATCTAAACCTCAAGCTTTGTAACCTAACAACATATGCAGCATTTCCCTTTATTCAGTTCTCATGGTCATTAGTACAACTTCAGTCTGATTACCCAAATTGTCTTTTCAGCCCTGAAAGGACATCCTTTCTAGTTGTTTGCAGTAAAGCTGTGTTGTTTTCCTTGGAGGAAAAGTAGGAGGGAATTTTCTGTCATTTCTCTTCTATCTAGAAATCCACTACAATCTCTTCTCCACATGCTAGTTTGCTTTTATAAGTAGTGTCTTTTTGGAAATTCTCACCTAGAATTTGCCATAGTAGTCCAGTATCCTGCTTCTGGCAGTTACCTATGCACGGCTTCAAAGCTGTGTGGAAAAAGAAAACCCAAAATGCATCTAGTCAATTGTGCAATGATCTATTACTAGTTATGAAGTATTATGATTAGCTGTGTGTGTTAAGAACAATTGAGCTCAGTGCTGTGCAAGCCCTGCTCCAGAGAGCTTATTCTCTAACAAATACACAGTTGACAAGATGCCTTGGGAACCTTATGAATTGTTTTATTCTTTATATTCAGTATTATTGTTGGCTCACTATCAAGAAAGGATAGGAGAAATTTCCTGATTCCTCCTTCTGGCTTCAGTGAACTTGAGGGAAAGACTCCCATTGACTTCGGTGGGAATTGTGTGGCTCAGAGACTTGGTGATTTGCTTTTCCCCTGAGACCTAGGCGGTGCGTGACTCCTGCATTTTGGGGAGGCTGGGTGCAAGTGCTGGAAGCTCCTTAGAAGTAGGGGGGGCACCAGTGCCTGGACTGTGGCCCCAGCCCTGCTCTGCCCTGCGGCCCACACCCTTTGGCCTCCTCCCCTCCAAGGCCCCGCTCCCTCTTGGAGGAGGGCACGGAGAGGCACAAGTAGCAGGCAGGGGGCATCTGGGGAAAAGGCAGAGCAGGGATGGGAAGAGGCGGAGCAAGGGCAGGGCCGGGCAGGGGGGGGAAGGCAGAGTGGGGATGGGACCCCGGGGTGGAGCACAGGTGGGGTCATGACTCGGATGCTCTTTTAGTGGGCAGTGCTCCAAAGGAGGTGGGCGGTTGGGCCTCCAGAGGGAGATGTGCCACATCCTGTTTGGGGAGGCTTAGCCTCCCCTGGCCTTTTATATCCGCTGCTCATGCCCTTTGGCATGAGTAATTCATTTATTGGTTATCTTTAGAGTTTTTGTGGTTAAGAGATGCTTTTAGCTTCCCTTAAATAAAACTTTTTAAAGCAAGTGTTAGATTCTCAGCTGGTGTAAATCAGCGTGGCTCTATTGAAGTCAGTAGAGCAGCACTGATTTACTTCCGCTGAGGACCTGACAAAATAATGCTTTAGGCAAAGGAAAGGCTATCTCAGCCTGCCTTTCGTCTCCCCTCTTTATTTTTGCCTTAGTGTATTTTAGCGTGATGCAGTTGAGGGTGGTGATGATGCCAGCATGGTAAAACCTGAGTTTAATTTGAGTCAGGATTCTGTTTTTCGTTTACCTTCAGGTTATATGTCACCTAGTAGTCCATCTTTTTTTTAAAAAGTGTAGGCTCCCAACTGCTATTGATCTTAATTATAAACTTATTCACCTTTAGTGCTTTTAGTGGAACCTCGGTAGGTCTTGAATAATCATTTTAATATCTGAACAGAGTTGTGCCCCACTGAACCTGAGGGAGGGAAAAGTGTTAACCTTTTCAATAAATGATTAAATGTAAGTCAGAATAATGTTATATTGATGCGTTACTGGGATACATTCAGTGGGTTCACTTAGGAAAAATGTCCATCAGTGATGCTTCAGTGGCTGTTTCTGCTCAGCCGCAGGTTCTGTAAGAAGATATGAGCTTGAGTCACAGCCTCGAGAGGGCTGCTGGTGACAGTCAATTAGAGGTTCTCCAAGTTCCCTAAGACTGGTGAGAGTGGCAATCAGCTAGATTTAGGACAGGTCTACACGTACAGCTCTGCAGCGGTGCAGCTGTACTGATGTAGCTGTGCTGTTACAGCGCATCTGGTGAAGTCACTCGATACTGATGGGAGAGAGCTCTCTAGTCGGCTTAATCAAACCACCTACTCGAGCGGCAGAAGCTATGTCCAAAGAAAAAGTTCTTCTGCCAACATAGTGCTGTCCACACTGGCACTTATGTCGGTGTAACTTACGTCGCTCAGGGGTATTCACACCCTTTAGCGACACAAATTCTGCCTATATAAGCTGTAGTGTAGATATAGCCTTAAAAATCAGATGATATAAGTGTTGTCAAAAAGAATTCTCAATGTGTAAACTTACTAGCAAAGCAGAGAATTGAAAAACTTCTCAATCATCTCCTTGAAATAAAGTGATAAGTGAGTGGTTATTTTGTGGGAGTATTCTCCCTTACATAGTAGATACTTGCTCAGGGACTTATGTCAATGAATGGATGGCTGTAAAAATGTGTTGTGTGTTTAAAACACTTTCAGAGTTTCATTATTAGTTATCGCTGAGGATATGAACTGACATTAATTCTGATCGTTGCCTAGGTCCCAAGTTATTTCTGGCTCAGTAGCCAGTAATGAGTGCAGAAGTACTTAAGAACTTCAAAAAAAAGTGAAAAGGGAGTATATAGCTTCAAAATCCACATAGTTCTCATGATTGCTTGCTATCATCAAGTATTATTTTTAGCAGACAAAATATTTTTCCATCTTGTACCTTCCAGAAAATTTATCTACTATATGGATTTTAATAGGGGCTAAAGTTGTGCTGTTGTTTTCCCCTAACATCTCCTTATTTGACTTTATGTATAACCTTGGTATTGATGAAACCACACAGCTTACAAAATCAACATGAATAAAAGTGGTTCAGTCACTGGCCAGACAAACACTTGCATGTACTATTCAAGTCAACAACCTTCGATGAACATAAAGTAAGTATCAAGAAAGAAGTAAAACAAGCTGTGAAGTTGCTGTATGAAACAGAGGAGAGACGATAGAGCAGTTCCCAATCCTTTCTCTGCTCAGTTAATGGTGCTTAATGTATCTTTCTTATTATGTAAAGAACTTTTAAAGAACAACTGTAAATGATCAGAAAGATAGTTGAGAGGAATATTATGGAGTGCTGCTTCTTTCTGCAAAGATTTTAAAAAATTGTGTTGGGGAATAAAGTTACTTAAATATTTGGAACAATCAATTTCTTTTTCTATTAGATGAACTATTCTGTGTCCCTCTTCACTAATAGAAGTTCCTCTCTTGACATCTCATTCTGCCACTCTTACACACATTGAGTAGTACTTACCCATCCAGAGAAGTACTACACAGTATTAGTGAGGTTTGCAGAAATAATTCTTTGCTTAGCACAAGTGTGATCTGTATACTGCACAGCATAAAAGGATGAGGGAACCTAACTGGGGGATAGTCTGATCAGATTTGACTGTCTGAATGAAAATCAAATGAATTTGAGAAGTAAAGGGCACTATTTAAAAAAATACACTGCTGTCACATAGAAAAAACCATGGATATTTCCCTGCTTCAGTGCTGATCGTTTGCGATTTGCATTGAACAGCCTATGATGGTCTTTGTAATTATGATACTAAATAGTAGGAGGAAGAGAGTGTCATGTGCTTAAAAAGCATTTTGTGTCAAGCTGCTAACCCCTCTGGAATTTCCGTATGGAAAAACTATAATATGCAGTTAGACATAGAGCATGTTAGTGCAGTGTCTTGAGTTTGTCTGTTATATTGAGTTTACCTACAATATAAAATATTTAAGGCATTTTCCCTAGGCACTGGGGGCTAGATCCAAAAAAGGGACTTCAGATATCACAGTGCCTAATGTTTAGGCACCCTGTCACTAAGTGGAATGCCAACCCCAGAGTTAGTTGCCCAAGCTCCCTATACAATACATGAAGAGAGTTAGACTTTAAGAATGGGATGCACACAAGCCAGCACACTGAGGAGAGAGCCACCTATGCTAAAAGCAGGGACATAAAGTCTTACAGGGAACACTAAATATTATATAGGCAAAACTACAGGCAGTTATAATATTTCTCCTATTGTTAAACATCTGACACTGAAATCTTTCACAATTGCTACCAACATTAGTTGTGAACTCCCACAGAATTTCAAAAGCTTTGATTACTAGCCAATGATATCTACAACTAGGCCAGGGATAAAAGAATATCCAACTTTTCCTGAATAATTAGGTGGGCTTCTGCATGACAATAAGGTGTCTTAAGCAAAGAAAGCATTCATTTGCTATGCATTAATCTCTATGCTACTGCACGTATTATTTTTATTCGTTCATGTTTATCTAGCCATGCCTCTAATGCTTTTACAAATTTTAGGGCCAAACTCTTCTGGTACAAATGAAGGAAACTCTACTGAAGGAAATGGAATTGCACCCATTTACTCCAGCTCTGAATGTATTTTCTTAGAACCTGGCCCAGAAAGTATAAAACTTCAAAATATAAAGACATTCTCCATCATGTCTGCTCCTTCCATAAAAATAACCTATGAATTAAGCATCCTCATCCGCCTTTGCATTATTCCAATCCCTCTTCCCCTTTCTAAACAGTTGCAAAAGAGGAAAGGTAAATGTCAACAAATGTTCCTGATGGTCAATATATTCAGGCAATGGCAGATCAAGGTGGAATCATTTCAACAGTCAAGGACCCTCACATGAAATATCCTGCCACCAGCCATCTCCCTTTTAAACATGAGGATTACTAGTTTTCACTGATCACAAATGTGAAGGTATCACACAAATTGAGGTGATCAGTCCAGTATCCAGATTCCAAACCATTTAGAAATGTGTAGGTCAAAATCAGCACCTTAAACTACCCATGAACAAATAGGAAGCTAAAAGAGCTGGTCTACACTAGAAAATTATATCGACTCAGCTATGTTGCTTAAAGATGTGAAAAATCCACACCCCTGAGAGATGATGTTAAACTGACCTAAATCCCATGTAAACAGTGCTAAGTCTATGGAAGAATCCTTCCATCAACCTAGCTACTGCCTTGCTGGGGGGTGGATTTACTACAGTTACAGGAGAATCCTTCTGTATGAATCATCACTTACCCTGGCTTCTGAAGTCTCCTCCAGTGAATGTATTTAAAGCATCCCAAGGCCTAACCTTATGCAGAGGCCTAATGAGGGTTTCCTTAAAGTTAATTGTTTAGTTTCACCTATAACACTGAAAACAATCCTTATGCTCTCAAATAAACTCACATAGAAAAATAATAAGACAAAAACATGATATTACCTGTGGGTGAATACTTTTCACAAAATTATCACTTCATATCTAACCTTTCAGTCCTCATCCCCAAAGGAAACCTGCACAACACTTTCAAAAGATGAGGCTGGGAGCTTAAATTCATAAGTTTGCTAGACACTCAAAATCATGGTGTCAATAAAGACACTGGATTTATGGTTTATTACAACAATCTCTAACCCACTAACCACCATTTTTCATCCTCACTGCAGAGGTTTTAACTGATCACTTCACCTTGAATGGTCTCTTACAGTATATATTAACTACATGTGCTAAACAATCTATTCCACCTTGTATTTAGCTGTAACACTGAGTACCTTTCCAAGACTTGAAGACCTCCCTGTAGCTCAAAAGTTTGTCTCTTTCACTAACAGAAATTGGTCCAATACAAGATATTATCTCATCCACCTTGTCTCTCTTAAGGGAGAGACTATTTACCAATTTAGCTCACAAGTTGTAGCGCAAAGCTTCTTCAGCATCTACAAAACCTCAGCAAGTGACCGTGAAACTCTGCTTTTTCTTCACAGTGGCAGACAGCTTGAACTAGCTTCTGGTGATTTTTATCTACAAAGTAATGCAAATTCCTCACAGTGAGGGAAAATTTGACTCCTTATTTAATTGGAGGCCAGCCAAAGAAACCATCTGGAACACTTCTGCTGTGCAGGATCTAGCTGATGCTTTGGATCCTATCCCACATAACCATGGCATAAGACAGGAAAAAATATTTTGTCATAATCAGCACAGTCTACTGCTACTGCTCTTGCTGTCATCTTTTTTGTTTCAGCTGTCTCAGTTTGCGGTCACCTGTAAAATATCCATGAAGGACAAAACTGATTGACAGTGTGTTTAAAGTCCACTGTATTGAAAATGTAGAACATATGGTGTGGAATTCTGTAGGTTGAACAGTATTCTCCTTCAGACCCATCTGTCAGAGCACTGATCCCATTAATCTTTAAGGGTAGATCATCAGAATGGGAAATTTCATCCCAAGCCTAAAGTGGAGGAGATGATTGCCCATTTTACCATTACGGGGTGTAAAGAATCTCGGAGAAAAGATTGACCTTGAAAGAGGTGGGATGAATTGAAAAAGCACATAGGGAGAACCTAAGAAGACTCGCATCCCTGCAAGACAGCACTGATGAGATTCTCATTACCAAAGGAGCAAGATATAACAAGCAAGTTCTTGCTAAACCAGAAATTTAAACCACTGGAAATCAGGCAGTCCATCTGGTGAGCAAACATTAGAGCAAAAAAACATCAGAGAGTGCACAGCACTCTTGCATTCAGTGATGTGAAGGGTAAAAAATACTCTATATCTCTGTGTATTCACTTTAACTTGCATACGTGGAGATTTGCCATGTTGTAACATTATTACCGGGAAATTGAACTTGCGGAGGTGATGTTACAATTTCAGTGAAATAGCAGTTCCACTGCTGACACATCAATTCAGGAAGTATCGTCTAATGAAGAGGGTACATGAAGAAATGACATTACACTACAGGACATGAAGGGATATGATGGTACATTGCTTTCCTCACAGGTTAGATAGAATTCCCATTTTCAGAAGCGCAGTTGTCACTTTCCAAACCTGAACAGAAGAACCAGCAATCTCTCTTGTCTTGTGATAAGAAATATACTTCAGACCAATTCTGGAAGAGCCAATAATTTCTTCTTTTGCCTTAATGTTCTCTTAACTGAACACAAAGTGACACTGTAGTGTAATTTGAGGTTTTAAAAAGAGAACATTTGATTTATTGCATACCTTGCGTTCAATATTGATTGCATCCCATTGCCATGGTTTTACTACAGTATATTAATTTAAACTTGATTCCTACATTGAGATCATTATGAATAGCTTCTACAATTGATTATACAGCAAACTCAACACACGCCTGATAGTGTCTATGTTCAGGGCAATTTACCGTTAGATACACCTGCTAGCAGTTGCACCAATGCCAAATTCAGAGTTAATATAACCTCCCTACTCCTACTTGATATTCCCCTATTTATACATTAAAGGATCATAGTGAATTAACTAAATGAAGGCCACAGGGGTTTAACTAATCCACTTTAAATTCACACCTTTAGTTAATTTGGATCAATTTTCCTGATAGTCCAAGTGGAGATATGCCCCAAAATTCTCAGCTCTTTGGGGCAAGGACTGCCTTTTACTATGTGTATGCTCAGTGTCCAGCACCTTGAGGTCCTGATCTAGGTTGATAATAGAAATAAATAATCATAATAATAATGGAAATGTTTTGGAAAGCTATCAAAATAATTAAATGACAAGTCCATGGCAATATTACTTTTTTATTTTTGCATCATGTGTTTGCCTCTTCACTAGAATAGGAAAAAAATAACTGATTTGGAGTTTCCATTCATAACCCAGTCTGAAGGTTTTTTTGAAGTTCAGAAGTTGCATTACTGTTCTGTTTTGTCTGGAAACAGAAATACCAAAATACTGTAACAAAGATTTTTACTAATGCTTATCACCTACTTAGTTCTTTTTACCCATAGGTATCAAGGATTTTTATATAAACTTTTAAATTTTATATAAATTTTGGTTATGGTGAAGTTAATGTCAATTTTGCCATTGACTTCAATGGAGCCAGGATTTCACTTTAGATTTATTTAAAACAGAGATGGAAGTGGCCTCCTGATTTGTTGGGTACACTAAATTGATGAGGAGGTGCTGATTACCTACAGCAGCACCTTCCTCCCGGGCACCACAGCCCTAATCCTGGGTTATGTGAGAGGGGAGGCCCTGGAGGGTTGAGGGAGTTTAGACAGCAAGCCTGACCCACACTCACCCCACAGCAGTGGCTCCAATCCCTATATTGTATTTGAATGGATATGTGTACGTGTTTAACAAAATAGGACTCTCTTGTGTATACTTGTAAATGAGGATACAGGAAGGGTCCAATCCTGCGATGTACCAAGGCTCTCTTGAGAGATAATGAGCATCCTACACTCTCATTGACTACAATGCTTGGACCCTAGCAGGATCTTCTAATCACACCAGGGATGAATGCCTATAGGACTCCATGGATGAGACATTTCTGCACCCCATTTTATTTTCAGTAATATGTCATTCAGTCATGCTTCTAATATGTTGTCCACCTGCAGCACTGACAGGATTTGTCAGGATCCCCAGCAGTACTACAGCTATAACGAAAAAAGGAGGTGGCGGGAGGTTTGGCCCTGGTGTTCTTGTTGAAGTGTTCAGTAAACCAAGATGTCTGTTTTAAAAAATGAGTTCAAAATGTCCGAAGTCAAACTAGGACAATGGAGTGCCTGAAGAGATATTATGGCTTTTTATATTAAAAAGTCAAATATTTATTGGTGGAATGAGAATAATCAATGGGATGCAGTAATGCCAGGGTACAAAATATATAGGAATGACAGAGTGGGTTACACTTGTGGGGGAGTTCCACTATATGGGAAAGAAAGCATAGAGTCAAATAACGTAAACATTTTCAATGCATCAATCTGTATCATAGAATCTCTATGGATAGAAAGTCCATGCTTGAATAATAAGAGGAGAGCAGTAGAAATATATTTCCAAATACCTGATCTGGATGGCAATGGTAATTGTAAAATGCTCAGGCAGAAAGCTCAACAATAATTTGGAATTTCAGCTATACTCATGCTGATTGGGTATATGTCACCTCATGAAGGAATGCAGAGAGAAAATGTCTAGATACATTAAATGACTTTCTTGGAGCAACTAGTCCTGGAACCTACAAGGGGACAGGCAATTCTGGATTTAGTCCTAAGTGAAAGGCAGGATCTGGTCCAAGATGTGAATATAGATGAACCACTCAGTAATAATGACCATAATGTAATTAAATTTAACATCATTGTATGAGGAGAATACCAAAGAAACCCACCACAGTAGCATTTTACTTCAAAAAGGGGAGCTACACACAAATGAGGAAGCTAGTTAAACAGAAAAGAAACAGTCCAAAAGTGAAATGCCTGAAAACTGCATGGAGACTATTTATAAACACCATACTAGATGTTCAAACTAAATATATAACCCCAAATAAAAAAACAAAAAAATGAAACAGAGTACCATAAACATGCCACCATGGCTAAGAAGCAGAGTAAAAAGGCTGTTAGTAGCAAAAAGGCATCCTTTAACATTTGGAAGTCAGATCTTAGTGAGGCAAATGGAAAGGAGCATAAACTCTGGCAAGTTAAGTGTAACAGTATAGTAACACACGCTAAGAAAGTTTCTGTGGCCTTATCTACTTGCTCTTCAAATTCTAACCGCAATATTTTTAAGTACATCAGAAGCAGTAACCCTGCCAAACAGTAAATTGGGCCACTGGACAATTGGAGTGCTAAAGAAGCAATCATGGAAAACAAGGTCATTACAGAGAAGCTAAATGTATTCTTTCCATCAGTCTTCCTTCCAGAGGATATTGGGGAGAGCCCCACAGATGAGCCACTTTTTTTAGGTGACAAATCTGAATAACTGTCCCAGATTGAATTATTAATAGAGGACAATTTGGAACAGATTGATAAATTAAATAGCAATAAGTCACCAGGACTGGATAGTATTCACTCAGAGTTCTGAAGGAACTCAAATATGAAATTGCGGAACTACTAACTGTGGTTTGTAACCTATTGCTTAAATCAATCTCTGTTACAGATGACTGGAGGTAGCTAATGCAACATCCATTTTTATAAAAGGCTCCAAAGGCAATCCTAGCAAATACAGGCCTGTAAACCTAACTCCATTACCAGGCAAAATGATAGAAACTATAGTAAAGATCAGAATGATCAGATACGTAGATGAACATGTTATGTTGAGGAAGAGTCATGTTTGTAAAAGGAAATCATGCCTCCCTATTGGAATTCTTTGCGGGAGTCGACAAGAATGTGGAAAAGGGTGATCCAGTTGATATAGTGTATTGTACTTTCAGAAAGTCTTTGATGAGGTTCTTCACCATAGGCTCTTAATCAAAGTAAGTAGTCATGGGATAAGAGGGAAGGTCCTCTCATGGATCAATAACTGGAGATAAGGGAAAAGGTCCAATCCGATCATTTTTCACAATGCAAAGAGGTAAATGGTGGGGTACCGCAAGGATCTGTACAGGGACCTGTTCTATTCAACATTTTCATAAATGATTTGGACAAGGGAGTGAACAGTGTGATGACAAAATTTGCAGATGACACAAAATTACTCAAGCTGTTTGCTCTCCCCCGAGCACCTCCCCGAGCTGCCAGAGAGCAGCAAGGGGGCTGGAAGAGGAGTGAGGGTGGGGCCTTGGGGGAAGGGCAAGAGCGAGGGCAGGGTCTTGGGATGGAACAGGGTCCTATGAAGGGACAGGTAATAAAACAGAAAATATCAGTAATACCACAATATAAATCCATGGTATGCCCACCCTTTGAATACAGTGTGGCGTTCTGGTCACCTCATTTCAAAAAAGATATATATATATATATAAAACAGCTTCCATAAGAGAAAAGATTGAAAAGACTGAGACTGTTCATCTTAGGAAAGAGGTGAGTAGGGGGAATATGATCGAGGTCTATCAAATCATGAATGGTGTAGAGAAAGAGAATAGGGAAGTGTCATTTACCCCTTCACATAAACACAAGAACTAGGGGTCACCCAATTAAATTGATTGGCAGCAAATTGATTAAAGCAAACAAAAGGAAGCACTTCTTCACACAACACACAGTCAACCTGTGGTATTCGTTGCCATGGGATGTTGTGAAGGCCAAAAATATAACTGGGTTCAAAAAATAATTAGATAAGTTCATGGAGAATAGGTCCATCAATGCCTATTAACCAAGATGGTCAGGGATGCAATCCCATACTCTGGGTATTCATAAACTTTCAACTATCAGAACCTGGGACTGGACGAGAGGAGATGGATCACTCAAAATTGCCCTGTTCTATTCATTCCCTCTGAAGCATCTGGCACTGGCCAGTGTCAGAAAACAGGAGGCTGGGCTAGATGGATCAGTTGTCTGACCCAGTAAGAGTACTCTTAATGTCTTTAAACTGAGGGCTGTTTTATGGGAATTTCTTCCCATGGATCAGCTGAACCATATAATTTAGGACTCTAATGTTATTGAGCTTACATAAGAAAGAGAGAATAATAGAGTTTCTTCATTTTGCTTGCAGATTTTCAGGCGATGCTGGTTGGTTTTCAAGAAGGCTTCTAGTAAAGGACCCAGAAGGCTAGAAAAATTTCCAGATGAAAAAGCGGCATATTTCAGAAATTTTCATAAGGTAGGTCATGCCCTCCCACAAGTGCACATCTACTTGGGCATAAGGTGCTTCTGATATGTAAACTCTGGAAAAAGATAGCATGACCAAGCTGACGGGTATGATCCTGAGATCACTGAAGTCAATGGTAAAATTCCTATTGATGTCAGTGTTGAAGAATCACGCCTTTATGTTTCTGTCCAGATAAGCAAAAGAAATTTATTCTTTTTGATATAAGTATCTGATCTCTACATTAATGTTTGCCTTGAAAATATGAGACTGAATTTAATAAAGTTTTGTACAAGGGTGTTTAAGTCAAATATTCAACAATTATAAACTAAACATCAAACCAATTTCAGAAGATGCTATATGTACCAGTTGTAAGTTCTAGTTAGATCAACACTGTTGGAATATTAAATATAATTTTCATAGATGATTTCAAGGTTTACAGGGTACGTCACAGTGGGGATTTTTTTTTTTTAGGGAAAAAATCAGCATTATTGCTAAATTGGCAGTCTTGATTGAATGAGCTCCTTATTGCTCTCTATTTGTCACAATCAGTTCTGTGGTGGAACCCAAGATATTTGAGAATGGGCTCTCCATTCCTTTCACTCCAGATACTGTCATTAACTCACCAAGTGGTGCAGCAGTGATGTAATAATAAAATGACATAATACTTTGTATTTCTATAACCATTTTCCATCCATGGATCTCAAAGGGCAGGATAAACATTTGGATTTAACCTCACAACAGCTGTATAAATTAGACATTACCCCAGAGTTAGACATTACCTCATTAGCTCATGGTCAAACTGAAGCACAGAGGTGACTTACACAAGGTTGCACAGTGAGACTGTGAAGGACTCAGGAGTAAAAATCCAGATCTCATGAGATCCCAGTCTTGTGCTTTCCATCACAGGAGGAAAAATTCACATTTCAGTTCTGTTGAACTGCGTCCACCTTTTGGCACCTGTCACAAGGGAAACAGATCAGGTGGGTCACCTACTATTTCCTGGTGGATATTTGTTCACTGTCCCTGCTTTACCCTCCCCTCCCCCAACACACACATAATTTGGCATTAGTGGAAGTCTCTGTTAACGAGAGGCCCAATATTCATATAACGATGTTGTGGGTTAGGATCAGAGCTGCATAAGGAATTTACATGTTGCCCAGTGCAAGTCACTGGTCTAGTATTCTCATTCTTAGATGTACCAACTCCCCAATAAGCAAAAATAGTCGTCCTCCTCTTTAAAATGCAAGTGGGACAGTTTGAATTGGAATCATAGGGCATATACCTTCCTCTTCTCTCTGGGCTGCTATTACCCATTTAAATTCTCTTTAAGTAACAGTTTAGTTTTTGGTATCTAAAAATGACTACATTGCTACATTGATCTACATTAATCAGAGACAATTATGTCCACTGTTGTTCATTTTACTGCACCAACATGATTCCTCTATATCCCTTTATGTACTTTATATTCCATTTATTTCCATCAAATATCCACAGATGGCTCATGACTGACATCAAGAACGACTTGCATAGAAAACAGTTGTGATGTCACAATAAAATTACATCTCCAGATAGGGAAATAAGGAGTAGGAGTAGACAAACTCTTCAGAAGCAAAGATCTCTTTTACTTGAAAGTGTCTTTATTGATGAAGAAAGCAAGATAGGATTTAAAAAACAAAAAATGACTAATATTTAGATAATACCATTCATCCAGAAGGCTCCAGAAGCACTTTTCAAGTTGATTTGTCAGGTACATATTTTATAGAAGAAACAATTATCTAATAGGGCAACTATTTAACAGTGCATCAAAATTGTATAGTCCTATAGGACAGGACGTGGAGAATAATGCCATGTCCTGTTTCCATGAGTGGTGGAATTTTAGGCATGTGGAATCTAATTATCTAAGGAAACATTTAATCAGGTCACCAGGGTCACTTCCCCACTTTGTAAAAATTGTCATGAAATCATTACACACCACAAGCAATCAGGAGTTAGAGAGTTTACTTCTGATCCACAACAACATTTCAGAAAGCTTCCATGAGGCACTAGTAGCTCATTAAGAAGAGCTCAATGGCAAGTAGTCGAGTAGGGGCAACTTGGTTTGTTTCTTTCTTGAATTTGTTTTGACATCTTCTGTTGATTGTGTCAGACTGACCCATCGGAATGGTTTTGATGTGTGATCTTGGTGTGACTGGTATAGATACTACTTTTACAGATTAACAGTCATTTTCTGTTGGAGTTTATCGCTCTCTCTGCTGTTGTGATAATTGTTTAGTTAGTATTCTTATTTATTATTTGTATTACCGTAGTGTTCATAAGTCCTCATTAGACCAGGATCCCATTTGCTAGGTGCTGTATTCTTGTTTTGGTATTTCTTCAGTTCTAGTTTCTTGGCACATAGTTCTTTTGTAGCTAATACAAAATTAATTGTCTTTGGCTCAAGAATTAAGATGTTAACCATAAGGTTTTTTTCTTTGTCTCTACACTTGAGATTTTAATAAAGTATTGTCAGTTGCGCTGTAGCATTTTAACAGTGCTAAATATGGATCCTTTTGAATTTTTGCTATTTGGACAAACTTCTGCTAACTTATTTTGATTGTATAGTAAGGGCTTGAGGTGTTGTGCTTGAACTTATGTATATATAAAAAAGATAAAGTGAATCTCAAAAATTTAATGTCAGTATTTGTTATTAACTCATCTAGAAACCCAGCGGGAACAAATTATGAAATGCATCATGTTGTGCAACTACTCAGTTTCAAGAAAAAATAGAAGTGGTCTGCTATTCAATGGTAATCTTTCCCATTTAAATCAAATAGATCTGCACCAACTGCAGACTGAGGGCAATTGAGAATATCATGTAGTTTCAGAGGTTATTTTGCATTCTGATTCCTTTATTGAGTGCATATTTCAACCTTGGATACCTTATCTGTGATGGCAGCATTCACAGCTGTCCAGAATGCGACATTTTCAGACTCTGTTCTTATATTTTTCAGTACCCACAGGTGCATTGTTGATTATGCTTAGCATTTCTTAACTCATGCTGTATTGTGTTATGATAGAATGTCCTTTGTGCAGAAATTTCATCTCTAGTCCCAATATGCGTTTGTGCTTGATAAACTGGGGTGATGGTTGTTTTTCCTGTCTGTCATCTGTCTAGGTTTAATCTCTCAATCTGTTGTAAAATCAGATCATTTTGTATTTTTTTTCAGCTGGTCTTACCAAACTTTTTCATAACAGGTAGCATATTAATTATATTTACTTCAGTGTCTTTTTCCCACAGTTCCTTGCTATCACTATTTATAGTTGTTCTTTAAAGCATACTGGCATAAAGAACTCCTTACCAAGCCTATGTTTCACCGTTAAGAAAGCTTTTGCAATTTCTTGATCACTTTCTGAATTTTAGGTGGTACTTAGAACAGTGGTTTCTTTAATATGGATTCTAGTGGATTAGGGCATGTCTTCCCTCAGCTGATTTCTTCTTATTAATATATTTTTGAAATAGCTCCCAACAATGCACAACATTGTCAGCATTACGTGTTTAATCTGAGCATACTTCTGTTGTGTTTAAATCAATGCTTAGGAACTATTCACCACTGGACAGTTGTCTAGGAGAACAACAGTCCTCAGTCCAGGTGATCTTGCACTGATTTTAGGCTCTTTGTTAATATCAAAGTATTTCAGAACAAGTGGTTCCCTGACTAATTTAAATTCCCTAAGGCATTTTTATTACAATCATTCCTTGACAATCTGTACTGTCCTCAGATGACATTATAATTTGAACATTTATTTTTGAAAATTGAATGATTTATTTTGTTTTGTTTTAAGATGTGAATTTTAGGCCTCCTTATTTATTCTTTCTATTTGGATAATTACCTCTCCTATGTCCACCGTCCTATTTAGAACATAAGAATCGCCATACTGGGTCAGACCAAAGGTCCATGTAGCCCAGTATCCTGTGTTCTGAAAGTACCCAGTGCCAGGTGCCCCAGAGGGAATGAACAGAACAGGTAATCATCAAGTGATCCATTTCCTGTCGCTCATTCCCAGCTTCCGACAGACAGAGGTTAGGGACACCATCCCTGCCCATCCTTGCTAATAGCCATTACTGGACCTATCCTCCATGAATTTATCTAGTTGTTTATTGAAACTTGTTATTGTCTTGGGCTTCACAACATCCTCCAATAAGAGTTCCACAGGTTGACTGTGCATTGTGTGAAGAAATACTTCCTTTTGTTTGTTTCAAACCTGCTGCCTATTAATGACCCCTAGTTCTTGTGTTATGAGAAGGAGTAAATAACACTCCCGTATTTACTTTCTTCACACCAGTCGTGATTTTATAGACCTCAATAATATCCCCTCTTAGTTGTCTCTTTTCCAAGCTGAAAAGTCCAGTTTTATTAATTTCTCCTCAAACAGAAGCTGATCCATACCACTAATCATTTTTGCTGCCCTTTTCAGAATCTTTTCCAATTCCAGTATATCTTTTTTGAGATGGGGTGTGTGACGCTGTTCCCCATAAAACTTTATGGGGAGATGCTTATAAATGTATATATGTAACTAGAATATGTTTTATGCTACATGTGCCGTGTAACATATCTCTGTGAAAGTTATGACCTACTGAATGTATTCCTCCTGTTTGTATGCATGTATCATTGTTGTAGTTGGAGTTATGAAGATTGGTTTTATATTTGCTGGTTTTGTACATAGCCTTTGTAAGTGCATGGGATCATCTTTGAAGCAAAGAATGTGCCTGTTAAGGACGAGCACTTAACAGACAAAAGACGTTGCAGACCCCAATCCACATTGGGGCCGGGTCTGGAATGCAACTGGTTAGGCTGGTTGCCGAAGGGTGCATGGACAGGTGACTGGTCCAGGTGATCCCAAAACTCCATGGTAACAGGATGTTACACAGGGAGGAGGAAGAGACTATAAAAGCCCGGGGGAGACCCTTCCATTTTGTCTTCAGCTGGCTAAACAAAGAAGCTCTCCACCCCCCAAGGAGACCTGAAAGAGACTGAACAAAGGACAAAGACATTAGGGGGGTGAGTGATTGCTGGACCCAGGCTAGAAGGAAGATAGCCTGTTTACTGGACCTAGTGAGGTTTTTATCTGTACACAGGGTGATTAGACATAGAACTGTGTGTTCTATTTTATTTTATTTAGTAATTCACTTTGCTCTGTCTGTCACTACTTGAAATCACTTAAATCCTATTTTCTGTACTTATTAAAATCACTTTTTACTTATTAAGTTTCCTGGAGTACGAGTTGTTACCTGGGAGAAGGCAAACGGCTGTGCATATCTTTCTATCTTTGAAATAGAAGGCGAACTATTTATGAGTTTACCCTGAATGAGCTTTATACAGGGTAAAACGGATGTATTAAGGGTTTAGACCGCTTAGGGAGCTGGGCACCTGGGTGTCAAAGGCAAGAGCGCTTCCAGGAGCCTTACAGTTGTTAGTGGACTTGGCTCGGACCTGGGTCTGTGTTTGTAGCAGATCAGTGGAATCTGGCTCAAAACAGACAGGATTCGGGAGTCCCAAGCTGGAAAAGGCCTGGAAGCAGGGGCAGAAGTAGCCTTGGCACACCAGGTGGCAGCACCAAGCAGTTCTCTGTGGTCCCAACCCATCACAGGGTGTTCTTAATGATGCCCAACATTCTGTTCGCTGTTTTGACTGCCGCTGTACATTGAATGGATGTTTTCAGAGAACTATCTATAATGACTCCAATAGCTCTTTCTTGAGTGTTAACAACTAATTTAGACCCCATCGTTTTATATGTATGGTTGGGATTATGTTTTTCAATGTGCATTACTTTGCGTTTATCAACATTGAATTTCATCTGCCATTTTGTTGCCCAGTCACCTAATTTTGAGAGATCCTTTTATAGCTCTTCGCAGTCTGCCTGGGACTTAACTATCTTCCCTAAACATACTTCCCAAATAACTGATCTCATTCATCCAATCTGGAATGTATTCATATTCAAGTCAAGTTTCTTCTCACTAGCATATTGCAGAATATTTTAATATTTTATTATGTTGTTGCTTATGTTTTATGCCAATCAGCAGTTACATCTGCCTCATTTAGAACCTCAAAAGTTTGGGATATTATTATTATTAACGTTGATTATTATTAATATTAATAACAATGGTTGACTGCAATTTCAAAGGGAAGTTGCTTAAACAGATATCCACCAAAAGAAGGATTGGAAATTCTGGGGTTTGCACTTTTTATATTGAGTCAGTCTTGCCTAAAAACCTTGGCTCATATCCAAGCCTGAAAATTCTCTTCATTTTGAAGTCTAGACATGTCTTCCTCAACTGTTCTAATCCATAGTGCTCATATTTTAACCTCTGGATCCATCAAATCCTTAACTTGTTTGGTTTTGTTACAGTTGCCACCCTGTTAGCCCATAAATTGTTATATGAACTTTTATTATACCATCTGGTCTAATTCATTTTTCAAGTTACCTGTCAAAGTGAATTCTCAAAGAGAACTAAATAGCTTCCCCCTAAACATTAAGTCCCTTTAAGTTGTCTCAATTTCTAATCACTAGTCAGTTTTGAAAATCTTGACCAAACTTCATAAAGTTTCATTTCCCAAATAATTATTTTGAGCACTATCAAAGGAGAGATTTTGTACAGTAATGCTGTTCCACCATAAACAATAGCATCACAAATATAGAAAGATAATTGTCTATATAATATTTTTGAAAACATGGTTGAATGTTTTTTGAAATCCCTAAACAAATATCTCTAAACAGCCATTAATATAATGATTACTTTTATAAACCTTTTCGTTCTTAGGCTGACAGACTTAGTGAGATGCATCTGTGGTTTTCAAAATGTCCCTCTTAAGTTTCTTAAGGTTGTGGAAACTTCAGCTTTTGAGAAAAGTTTTCAAAAGTGCCTAAGAACACAAGAATGGCCATAAAGAGCAATGGTCCATCTATCCCAGTATTCTGTCTTCTGACAGTGGGTAGTGCCAGATGCTTCAGAGGGAATGAACAGAACAGGGCAATTTTGAGTGATCCATTTCCTCTTGTCCAGTCCCAGCTTCTGACAGTTGGAGGTTTATGGACTCCCATGGGATTGTGTTCCTGACCACCTTGTCTAACAGCCATTGATGGACCTATCTTCCCTGAACTTAACTACCATATATACTCGTTCATTAGGCCATTCGTTTATAAGCCAGCCCCCCAAGATGGATAGGTAAAAACAGCAAAAACTGTATGACCCTTTCATAAGCTGACCCTATATTTCAGGGGTTGGCAAACTTTGGCTCCTGGTCCGTCAGGGTAAGCCGCTGGCGGGTCGGGACATTTTGTTTACTTGGAGTGTCTGCAGGCACAGAGCCCTCAGCTCCCAGTGGCCACGGTTCACCGTTCCAGCCACTGGTGGCCACTTCCCGCAGCTCCCATTGGCTGGGAACGGTGAACCGCGGCCACAGGGAGCTGAGGAGCTCCATGCCTGTGGGTGCTCCAGGTAAACAAAATGACAATGTATTAGATATTCAATTCAATAATTCCATAGAGTTTAAAATCATCAAATTTTGGTATAAACCCGCTTATAAGCCGACCCCTGCTCTTTGGTGCTTCACTTTTTTACCAAAAATATTCGGCTTATGAACGAGTATATACAGTCATTCTTTTTTGAACCCAGTTATAGCTTCGCCATCACAATATCCTATGGCGATGAGAACCACAGGTTGACTGCATTATGTGAAGAAGTACTTTGTTATGTTTGTTTTAATTTTGCTGCCAATTAATTTCATTGGGTGACCGCTAGTTCTTGTGTTTATGTGAAGGGAACAACATTTCCCTATTCACTTTCTCCACACCAGTCGTGATTTTATAGACCTCAATAATATCCCCCCCTTAGTTGTCTCTTTTACAAGCTGAACAGTCCCAGTCTTTGAACCTCTCCTCTAATGGAAGCTAATCATTTTTGTTGACCACCTCTGCACCTATTCTAATCCTAATGTATTTTTTTTTTTTAGATGGGGCAACCAGAACTGCACACAGTATTCAGTACAATGTGTTTATATCGTGTTTCTGTTTTATCATCTGTCCCTTTCCTAATAGTTCCTAACATTGTTCGTTTTCTTGACTGTCGCTGCATGTTGAGTGGATGTTTTCAGAGAACTTCCGCAATGGGTCCAAAATGTTTTTCTTGAGTGGTAACAGCTAATTTAGACTCTATCATTTTGTATGTGTAGTTGAAATTGTTTTCCAATGTGAATTACTTTGCATTTATCAACGTTGAATTTCATCTGCCATTTTGTCACCCAGTTTTGTGTGATCACTTCGTAACTCTTTGAATTCAGCTTTGGACTTAACCATTTTGAATAATTTTGTATCATCTGCAAATTTTGCCACTTCTCTGTTCAACATTTTTTCCAGCTCAGAATATGTGGAAGTGCACAGCTTGCTGTACAGATCCTTGGGGTACCTCACTATTTACCTCTTTCCCTTGTGAAAAATGACCATTTATTCTGACCCTTTTCCCTATCTGCAGTTGTTGATCCATGAGAAGACCTTCCCTCTTATCCTATGACTCCTTGTTTACTTAAGAGCCTTTGGTGAGAAGGCTCTTAAGCAAATGTGAAACAATGGATTTCAAAAGCTTTCTGAAAGTGCAAGTACACTATATCAACTGGATCAATCTTCTCCACATGCGTGTTGACTCCCTCCAAGAATTCCAATAGATTGGTGAGGCATGATTTCTCTTTATAAAAGCCATGTTAACTCTTCCCCAATATACCATGTTCATCTATGTGTCTGATCATTCTGATATTTATTATAGTTTCTACCAATTTCCCTGATACTGAAGTTAGGCTTACCAGCCTGTAGTTGCTAGTACTGCCTTTGCAGTCTCTTTTAAAAATTGCCATTTCATTAACTACCCTTCATTCCTCTGGAACAGAGACTGATTTAAGTGATAGGTTACATACCACAGTTAGTAGTTCTGCAACTTCATATCTGAGTTCCTAAATTCTGAACTCTTGGGTGAATACCATCTGGTCCTGGTGACTTATTACTGTTTAATTGATCAGTTTGCTCCAAATTGTCCTCTATTAATACTTCAATCTGGGACAGTTCTTCAGATTTGTCACCTAAAAAAAAGTGACTTGGGTATGGCGATCTACCCCATATCCTCTATAGTAAAGACTAATACAAATAATTCATTTTGCTTCTCTGCAACAATCTTGTTTTCTCTGAGTGCTCCTTTAACACCTCCATTGCCCGTGGCTCCACTGACTGTTTGGCAGGGTTCCTGCTTCTGATGTACTTTTGCTGTTAGTTTTTGTGTCCTTAGCTATTTGTTGTTCAAATTCTTTCTTGTACTGTCTTACACTTTACTTGCCAGAATTTGCACCCTTTTATTTTTCCTCACTAGGATTTGACTCTTTTCAGTAGTGACTCAGGCCCAGATTTTTAAAGGTATTAGGTATTGCCATGCTAAATGCTGCAACCCCTAACTAATTTAGGAGTTTAAAAGGCAGATTCTGAAATGTATTTAGGCACCAGAATCTTGTTTACAGTGGAGATTTGGCACCTAAAGACCTTTTAAAAAATGGCGTTAAGTGCCGCATTTATTTCTGGAAATATTTTTTATTATTATTATGAGCATTGCAATGCCTAAATGCTTTTAAAAATCTGGGCGTAAGTCATTATTGAAAATTAGTCTTAAGCACTCTTGAAAATGCCACCTGCTACTTCCCCCCCGCCCCCCCCGCCACTTTAGTCCTGTGTTTTGAAAATGTTGTAGTTAATCTGTGAGATGAGAAACCATCTTTACTAAGTTTATTTGGAGGTTGTGGGAAGATGAAAATATATATTAGTCAGGAGATAGCTGCCCTGGAAGTGATAACTGATTAAAGTGAACCTCATTTAAATGAGTAATCGTTTGCAGAATAACTTAATATACTGAGTGTTCTGCACACCAAACCATAAAATTTGCAGTAATTATCAGCCCCCTTTTAAATATACAGCTATCTGAATAATGTCATTGTTCAAAACAGACATTCTGTGTACCAAAAAGCAAATTACAAAATATAATTGGAACTGTGCAGTAATAAAGCTGTTAATAGAGTTTCAGTACATCAAAGGGCAGAATATAAACTAACACAATGAAATCCCCTTCAACTAAGTGTGTATTAAAGCAATACAATTGTTTTCTCCCCTCTGTAGTGTAATTGAGAAAGCACCATTCTAACATGCTGACTGAAGAGTAGGAACCTGACTGAACTCTTACAAATTTGGGCCCGAATGTTGCACATGATTACACATGGAATTGTTTGAGGGATTGGTGATTTTGTTTTTAATTAATTGTAAGGTAGACAGGGCAGTTAGATAAAAAAAATTACACAGAAAAGGAAAGTTGTCTCACCAAGTGCTTTCATATAAAACAATTAGGTCTCAATAATAACCAGTCAGCTGGCCTAGGTGGCCAAACTACTGTATCTGATTTTTATACAGAGGAATTTCTTTAAAAAAAAAAAAGAGCAATATGATCATAGTCATGATTAGTTTGCTTCTGTATTAAATAGGCTGTTGTCTTTAAGACCCTTTAATCATTTTTTGCACAATGTGAAGGATGTGTAGTGAATGAAAGAGAAAAGATTGTCCCATAGTTAAGGCAGTTGAATACTGCCCTGGAGAATTAGATCCTATCTCTGCCCATGCCACAAAGTTCCTATCAAGCCATTTTTTCATTTTTTCAAGCCACTGTAAACTTTTCACAGATATCACTAATTATGTGTGACTTGTTTTCTGGGTGCCTGACTTGGGACCCCAGGGTCTGATTTGCTGGAGTGTGGAGCACTTAGAGCTGCAACTAAAGTCATGGGATCTTTGCTTTGAACATGTAAAGTACTGTGTAATGGTAAATATGCTGAAAAGTCAGGTCCTGTGTGTCTCAAATCAGGCATCCAAGTTAATGGACAAATTTTGACTTCAGTCTCTCTTTGCCGCTGCTCCTTATCTGTAAAATAGGGATATTACCAACTCTTCATCTTACAGAGATGTATTATGAAGATTGACTGTGAAGCATTCCAATACTATATTGATGAGCAGTATAGAAAAGCCCATGGAGAAATTAACAATTCTTTCTTTGGGGCAGGGTTTAAATAGTGTGGAGCAAAGGCATGGTCCACACATTGAACAATGAGCATAGATATTCACTGAGCCCTGTCCATCATGTGCACTGAATGAGGCAGGGGTCCTATGAAAAAAAAAAAAGAATGTGATCAAGTAATAAAGAGTGTATCATAATACATACTGTGACGGGGCAAGGCCAGATGGCTATAGGAAAGTAGTGGAAGATGGATTTGTTTAGCCTGGGGCTAATATATCTATGCTACCAGAATAAGTAAATGGAAGCTACTCTAGGTCAATCAAGACACCTGGGGCCAATTAAGAACTTTCCAGAAGGCAGGGAGGTTGATTGAGACACCTGCAGCCAATCAGGGGCTGGCTGAAACTAGTCAAAAGCCTCCCAGTGAGTCAGTGAGGTGTGCATGTCAGGAGCTGTGGAAGGAGGTTGCGTGTGAGGACCTGGGAGCAAGAGGCACTAGGAGCTGAGAGTGAGAGGGCGTACTTCTGGAAGATCCTGTGGTGAGGATAAAGAAGGTGTTGGGAGGAGTCCATGGGGAAGTAGCCCAGGGAGTTGTAGCTGTCGTGCAGTTGTTCCAGGAGGCACTCTAAACAGCTGCAGTCCACAGGGCCCTGGGCTGGAACCCGGAGTAGAGGGTGGGCCTGGGTTCCCCCCAAACCTCCCAACTCCTGATCAGACACAGGAGGAGTTATCCTGGACTGTGGATTCCACCAGAGGGGAAGATCTCTGAGGCAAGCAAAATCCGCCAATAAGCGCAGGACCCACCAAGATAGAGGAGGAACTTTGTCACAATACGCACAAGGGTATGAATAAAGCTTGCAGAGGTAACCTTAATTCTAGTATTTCTTTGCTTTGGGATGCTTGACTTTGCAACCATAACGTTCTTTTACCATAGGGTGTTTTGTTTTGTTTTTAAGTGTGTAACAGATTAAAGGAATTGACTACCTTGTTATTATCCAAGTAGGAGAACTGAACAGCATAAACAGGAAAAAGTAAATTTGAACTATTTCAAACTTAACCATCTAACATACTATCAGTAACACTAGTAAGGAAATTTTGTTTTTTAAGCATGTATGATTTTTAAGTGGAATGCCCCCCTTTAAAGCTACTTTGCATTTTTGTTAGGCGAATCATGGATGGAGTATAGATTTAGGTTTCTCAAATGGGAACGTGAAAAAGAAATGTCCTTAATAGCAAACAGGTTCAAACATCACATCCAAACACATTAAGATTGAATATGATGCTGGGGAAGGCATTTAGGTTTATTGTCACTTTCACTCTCTGTGGTAATAAAGAGAGACTAAATATAACAACCTTATGAGTATTAAAAGGTTCATTCAAGTATTTGGTATGTTTACTGCAAGAGAGCCCTTCTAGAGTAAATAAAAAAAGAACAATTTATTATGAATAATTCTGTCTGTAATTTTTACTACTTCATAGAAGGAAATTTGAAATTCAAATCACTGGCTGATGAAGAATGCTATTAAAAATGCATTAGGGTTGAAAATGTAGCTGTAGATAATTGTCATAACAGATATTCTAAACAAATTTATCTCTAATGACAATTAAGCTAAAAGAATGTTCATATAATCAGCTAATAAATTTCATTTAATTTTGAAAAAAAAGATGCAATAGAAACAATAAAAAGAAGTTTTAGGAGAATAAATACTAGAAATGTCAATTTTAAAAATTTTTTTAGAAATCCCAGACAAAGGGTTGTACTTTCATTCCAGAGTATTTAATTCACTTTCCTCAAACCACCATGTGCTTCCTTTCTCAGTGGCCCCAGGTCCCAGTATCTTTTGGGTTTCTAATACAGAATATTAGGGGGGGAGGGATAGCTCAGTGGTTTGAGCATTGGCCTGCTAAACCCAGGGTTGTGAGTTCAATCCTTGAGGGGGCCATTTAGGGATCTGGGGCAAAAATTGGGGATTGGTCCTGCTTTGAGCAGGGGGTTGGACTAGATGACCTCCTAAGGTCCCTTCCAACTCTGATGATCTATGATTCTAATACCCTCCTCTTTTTCAGACATCTTGTAAATGAAATTAGTACAGAATTCTGAAAGGCAAAATATTTGTAACTTCTTTGTGCTGCGTCGTATATTGTAATGTAAAATGCTTGGTATCAAAACCTTTTATATTTTACCCAATTGACTGTTGTAGCTTTCGTATATACTATAGGGAATTCCACAAGTAATATAATATGATTAATTTCTTGTACATAGCAACTATAATGACTGTAAATGCATACACTGGTTGCCTTTGCATTTAGAGTAAAAAATTCCTAGGGCTTGTCTTCATGTACAAAGCTACTGGTGCCGCCGCATCACAGTAACACTTTAGTGAAGATGCTAAGCCAACAGGAGAGCTTCCTGGCGGCGTAGTTAATTCATCTCCCCGAGAGGCGGTAGCTATGTTGTGTAGTGTAGACCTGGTCCTAAGTGCCTAGGTCACTTTTGACAATGGGACTTAGGACTTGTCTACACTGCATTGCAGGGTGTGAATTGCAGAGCACAACAATGTGTTGCACTCTATTTCTGGCCTGGGTGGACACTGTTGGGGTGAGCTAAAAGGTACGTAGTTCACATTAACGTAGTCCACACTGTGGTTGGAGTAGATATAGCCAAAAACTCTCATATTGCTTAGGGCTTGTTTACGAGAACACTTATTTTGTGGCAAGCTGGGGTGTAAATCTAACCTGCCCTGGCCTACTGTGCACTTAATGTCCCTGTGCACTCTGCTGCACACTAAATGTTCCATAGTGCGCTTTAATCTACTGCCCTTTCAAAGAGGATAGATCAGCTTTCACTACAAAACTTTTAGTGTATGGCAACAGGGTTCACATGGACACTTACTGTGCAGAAGGCTAATGAGGGCTAGATTTACACCCCAGCTTGCCACCAACTAAGTGTTCATATAGTCAAGCCTTTAAGTGTTTTAAAAATGTTAGCCTTATTGTGGTAACTTTATATTTGTTACAATGTATTTTATAAGGCCACTAATCCTTTACAGATTTATGTGCATGATTCATTTTAAGTGCATAGAACTATTTGCGCTTGAAGTTAAACACATGCTTAAGTGATTTGCTGAATCAGGCCCCCAAATCTCTTAATTTACTTGTGTGAGGCGACACATAAGTGCTAGATGCTAGGCCCTGATTCCTCAATGAGCTCCATGTAGACAGCATCCATTTGAAGTCAGTGACACTACATGTAGGCTCAGTAGTCTACCCACATGGAGCGCCTTGACCGTCTCAGAGACTTAAATTGTGGATGCAAATTATGCCCTGAATTTTGTACACCTGAATTTTTCAGGAGTCAGTTAAAGCCATGCCTGTCCAACACATACATGTGTCTCATTTTAATTTGTTGGATGAAAAACTTGAAAAATCATTGGGACAAATTCTTACCTGATTTAAAATGGGGCAAATCAGACATGCTCTGACCATTGCATGACTTCAGAAGTTCTTCTGTGCAGTGTTCAACACCTACTCCTACTGAAGGAAACTGTGAGTCTGGATTTACGTCATTTTAAAGAGCAGAATTCAGCAGTTCAGTAGTTCCAAAGACTATTATCTTGTTAAACCCTAATGAAAATATTCTGCTAGACATACGCAAGTGAATTTTTAGTCAAAATTTGTTATAAAGTAACTTCAAATTTAATAAATAGCTGTTAGTGACAGATCTGGAGTTCTGAAAATGGTGTCATTTTTAGCAAACCATGGGCAACATTTAAAAGTTGGAAAAGAATATTTACTTTTGATTTTACTCAAACTGAAATTTTACACATCTTTCGGGGGGGGCGAAATCACTTTTGGATTCAGGTCAGTTATGAAAAGTTTGGACCCAAATGGACTATTGGAGAGCATTATGATGGATGAAAGATGGAAGCTGACTGGCGTACTCTACTAGTATTGTCTTACTGTAGTAATCTAAATATATTATTAAAAGTGAAATAATTTCACCATTTATGCGGTTCATGTATTACTGTCTGCTTGGATGATTACACTAAACTGATCAGTTCTAGATTTGTTTCTCAGACAAAAGCACAATGCTATTGTGTTTGTGTTCCCATCACATCAGGGGACTGATCAGTTTTAAAAACCATCTTTATTGAAATTTGGAAAGAAGATAATGAGACATTTGCTATTCATATTTGGTTTTGTTTTAAACTCCCTCTTCCCCACGTCCTCAAAACTACTTTAATTTTCAAATCTAAATTTGGATTCTAAATTGCAAGGTTCTTTTAACCAAATTAAGCCCTATTTAAAACATTTCCAAACTCTCAATTCTCCCTGAGGTTTTTATATTTTAATCATGCACCAAGATGATTGTTCTATGGTATTCAATTTGTGAATCAAAATGAATGGTACAGTTTGGAAAATATATGGGAGGGCGAGAATTGTGGAGGTTGGGTTTTTTATTTTACAGTTGATTAATCTTTGTCTGCATGATACAAAGATACGTGATATATTGCCTTATATATTGATATATTGTTTTGAAGTATAAAGGCAATTCTTTTTCAGTAGCTATAAAAATAATAATTGGTGATTAAAATGAGAGAGATCTCAATGAGGCTTTAAACTCCATTTTACAACTGCAGACGATTGGCCAGGAACACTGTATCCCCAGTGGGCTGGTTGATTTTATGGATTACACAGCAGTTGTTCAGTTCTGGAAGCATTACAGCAGTATACTTCAAGAGACAAAGTGAAATAACTTGCTGTGATGAGGGCTCTGCCTTATTACCTAATGAATGCCAGTCTACATGAATAATTTGCAGTGATCAAGCAGATTTGGTAGTCCTGAGTTGTAGAGACTGTGAAGCACTTAATATATGTTGTGAAATATATAGCAACCCCGCCCCCATCAAATGATGTTTTTTTTTAAAAAAAAAATTTAGATTTAATGGAAACAAGACAAAAGAATTCTGGAATGGATTTGTTTAAAGTTTTATGGTAGCTGGACAGGTTTTGCATCATATGATGACAGGGTGCGGCAGGGTGAATTTCCCAGGAGTCAGTTTAATGATGACAATAATGATGCTCTGTTAAAGGTGAGGGTCAATCAGTTTTATGGTTCAAATGATAAATACAATTTCCAGGTTTTTTAAAAATTATTTAAATCCTAAGAATAAATGATTTTTTTTTTCACTCAGTTCAAAATTTAAAATAATAAAGATTGCATTCTCAGAAATTACTGAAGAATTGTGATCTTCGGAATGTTTCAGTTGTTTTAAAAGATCAAATTTGAAATCAAAAGGCAATAAGAAATATTTTCTCCTGTCAAATTTTCATTTTCATAGTGATCTTTCTTGACTGTACCTTGTCTACGTTTTGTATGTCTCACTTATTTTGGGCTTGTCTCTCTCTCATCAGCCTTTTCCATTCATGAGGCTTGAGTAGCCCTCCTGTTATGTGGAGGAAGCCAAGCTGGAAGCTGCCTATGTCAGGCCTGGAGGCAGGTGCTTGCAACTCTTTCTCTTCAGGCCAAGTGGCTCGAGGCATGCCCTGGGGAGCAAGGGTGGAGGCCACTATGTGTCTCCCTTGCAGAGCTCCTGGAGGATGGCATTACTTTTGCCTGCCCTATCCCAGGGGGAAATCCACTTGCAGGGGTGAAAAGAACTGTGTGCTCAGTCAATAGGGGGGAGGGATAGCTCAGTGGTTTGAGCATTGGCCTGCTAAACCCAGGGTTGTGAGTTCAATCCTTGAGAGGGCCATTTAGAGATCTGGGGCAAAAATCTGTCAGGGGACAGTAGTTGGTCCTGCTAGTGAAGGCAGGGGACTGGACTCAATGACCTTTCAAGGTCCTTCCAGTTCTAGGAGATTGGCATATCTCCATTTATATTTATTTATTTATACTAGGCTCTGGTCTTCGTTTACATTTTCTCTCATTCCTCTATTCTGTTCTTCTTTTTTCATAGTTACTTTCTCTTCAACCTTCCTCATCTAATTCTTTGTTGTCTTATCTGTTCTCTTGTTCTCCATTCAGTTTTGTTTCTTCCCTTCTAAAACAGTTTTTGCAGTATCCAGATTTTTTAATATTTGTTTTGTTCAAGCTTCTTTTTCAGCCTTCCATATCTGCGCTTGGCCACATGTGGTGCCCTTATCCATAAAAAGCTACACTGGAGCTAGGAAAATGAATTTCACCCTAATTGCTCTGGTTAGCGGGGCAGGATTTGTTGTCCCATATCGGTTGAGTTCAGCTTCCACAAATATCTTGAGATACTCACAGATCTGGGACACACATTTCCCTGTAAACCCAGACTTCTGCATTTCCTCAGGTCTCCTTACTTCTCAATGACCGCATGGCCTCCTTTAGAGCCACAAAGCCATGCAACTCCAACACAACCTCCCCTTGGTGTCAGTAGGGTTCAGTCATGCAAAGGAAGCTACTGCTGACTCAAGCACTAAGCAGTTTTCTGTTTGGATCACTGTACATCTAGCAGTTGCTCCTTCCATTTCCTGCAGTGTTGTCCCTTCTGGAGTGTCTGGGGCCCAAGTAAGAATGCAGCAGACTTGCTGCCCTTTGTCATTCCATTGGCTTTCCCTTCCTCACACAGGACTGGTGTAACCACTAGGCGAACTAGGCGGCCACCTAGGGCACCAAGATTTGGGGGCACCAAAACGCAGTGCCCAAAAATTTGTTTTTACGTTATTGCTTAGGGGCAGGTACCTGTCAGTCTCCAGCACTCGGACCGTGCCAGGGCCAGCAGCCTCTTCATCTCGGAGTTTTCCCCGCTTGCCCAGGGGCCACTCCTCCTCTCAGGCTCCCCGGTCGCTGCCACCCAGGAGGACGTGGGCAGTGCCCCCCGCCCGCGTCCTCCCGGGTGGTCACAGCGGTAGTGGCCGGGGAGCCTGAGAGGAGGAGTGGCCCCCGGGCAAGCAGGGAAGACTCCAAGGTGAAGAGGCTGCTGGCCCTGGCACGGTCCGAGTGCTGGAGACTGACAGGTACATGACCCTGCCCTCGCCCCATCCCAGCACCGCCTGCCCCCCAGCCCAGTGAGTGTTACCTGCCCCACCAGCCTCAGTGCCCTGCCCCATACTGTCAGCCACCCCAAGCTCACTGTGACACCAGCACCCCTTGGCAAACAGCTGTCACCGCAGGCCTGAAAAACTCACTGCACCCCACACGTGTCTTACAGGGCACTTACCCACAAAGAGGAATGTGGAAGGGATCTACACAAGGCTGGTAACTTGTCAAGAGTGAGAATATTTGTGAGATGTGTGCATGGGTAATATTGAAGGAATACTGTATTTACCTTAAAAGTCTGCTTTATAGACTTGGAGTAGAAATTAGTCACCGGGGGATAATGCCCCTTTGGGGCAAGGCGGATTTGTCACCCTTCCTAACCTGGCTGGTGATGCAGTGCAAGGCTCAATTGTTTAGCTTTGCACAGTAGTAAAACTTTGAATGGAACACCATCAGAGGCAATGGCAAACAATTGAAGCGCCTTAAAGGTAAAAAAGAAACATTACAACAGCTGTTACGCGTTCTGACAGGCTGTTTATAATGATACATTTACTAGTTTTTGGAGGTTATCGGGGGAAGGAGAGGGGGGCACAAGGTGGAAGTTTTGCCTAGGGCGCAAAATACCTTTGCACCGGCCCTGTCCTTACGTCATTATGTGCGTGGTATTGCACAGCAGACGGTAGCATGTGGGCCATTATTCAGAAAGAAAAGGATGAACAGTTACATTTTGCAATCCTTTTCCTCTACTTCTATTGTTGTTGCTAATAAAAATGTAGTGACAGGAAGCTAGTGGCATGCTAGAAAATGGAAATCCATTCACGTCAATTCAGACCTTTCCTTCTGTTCAGGCAATTTCCAGGAATCTGTGCAATGTAAATACTGTGAGGTATATGGACTCTCAAGAACATTCCCTGTCTTACTTCCAGATATGAGACACATTTTTAGAATTATTCAAACAGGACATGCCTAAGAACAAAATGTTTGGTGTTTTTCAATTTCCTCTGATGATACTAGGGAAAAGTTGAAAGACCATACTCAAAGAGTTATTATCAGTAGTTCACTGTCAAACTGGAAGGATGTACCTAGTAGGATCCCACGGGGTCAGTCCTGGATCCAGTACTATTCAATATTTTCATGAATGACTTGGATAATGGAGTGGAGAGAGTGCTTATAACATCTGCGGATGACACCAAGCTGGGAGGGATTGCAAGCACCTTGGAGGACAGGATTAGAATTTGAAATGATCTTGGCAAATTGGATAATTGGTCTAAAATCAACAAGATAAAATTCAATAAGGACAAGTGCAAAGTACGTCACTTAGCCCAGGTCTACACTAACCCCCCCTGTCGAACTAAGATACGCAACTTCAGCTACGTTAATAACGTAGCTGAAGTCGAAGTACCTTAGTTCGAACTTACCTGTGGTCCAGACGCGGCGCGCAGGCTCCCCCGTCGACTCCGCCTACTCCGCTCGTCGAGCTGGATTACCAGTGACGCGACGGGTAAGTATAGACATACCCTTAGGAATCTTACAAAATGGGGAATAAGTAGTTAGGTGGTACTACTGCTGAAAAGGATCTGGGGGTTATAGTGGATCATAAATTGAAACTTCTTCAAACATGTTAAGAACAGTTATAAAGAGGATTGTGGTCAATTGTTCTCCATGTTCATGGAAGGTAGGACAACAAGTAATGGGTTTAAACCACAGCAAGGCAGATTTAAGTTAGATATTAGGAAAAACTTTCTAACTATAGTCTTCCAAAGGAGGCGGTGGAACCCCCATCACTGGGGGCTTTTGAGAACAGCGTGGACAGAAAACTGTAAGGGATGGTCTAGATTTACTTGGCTTCAATGCAGGGTGCTGTACTTGATCACTTCCCAAGATCCCTTCAGTCCTACATTTGTATAATTCTATATATTGTTTTTGCATGTCTTCATTATCTGTTTTTGTTTGTCGTAGGGCTTTATTTTCTGACTATAATTTAGGTCTGCACTGTGGAGCAGTGAGCTGTTTAAATATATCATTTTAGGATCATGTTCCTGGATGTGAGTTATATGCACAGACAAGATTTATTTGCATAAATGAATACTGCAGCTGATCTCTTTTGTAACTTTGCAAGGCATATATTAAGACGTATTAATGTAGACCTCCCTCCACTCCCCTGTAAATCTCAATTCCACTGTACAACCTGGTTGAATAAGAAAGTAATTTTAGTAGAGTATTGAGTAGGCAAAATGAACATGAATTCATTTCAGTGTGATTGGTTCAGCTATTAGTTAGTCATCCCATTTTGTATCTGTGCAATTCACTGCATCTCCTGGTATGTAGGATTTTACATTTATTATAATCAAATCTCTTATTAAATATTGTTGCCTGTAGCTCCCACTGCTATTATTAATTATGATTATTAATACAATACAGTATTAACAATATGTTCTGTGCTTCACAGACAGCTATGAAGACTATCAGCGCATTGATACATCTATTTATCTGTATATCCCCTATCACCATAATAACAAAGCACCTGTCCTGAAAAATTTACAGTTTATGCAGATATAAGTGAAGTAGGTGTAACCAAAAGCAATACAACTGAATGGTGAAGTTAAGAATGTATGTTGTTAATTCCATGTTTTTTGTGTGATTTTTTTTTTCATAATAGATTTTTTTTATAGTAGATTAAAGGGGATGGATGGTGAAGCTCATATCACCAGTTTGGTTCTGTGTTGTGGGTTTATTATCTCTCCTATTTCGATGTCATCTGCAAATATGATCACAATTGAATTCATACCAAAGACTCACCCAATGAAGACATGGAGTGGATGTTTAATGTGCTTCTTCTTGTGTGGTATTTTTTTGGATGAGGGGGGTTAGTTTGTCTAAAAAGCCTTTGGAAACCCATACAGACAGAGGCGACAGCATGTACTCCCCCAGATTTCTGCCAGGGCTTATATTTTTATTTGTATTTCTTTTTTTGCAGGGAGTGGGTTCTAAATATGTGAGTGCACAGTCGTTTATTTCAAAATAGGGATGTCAGCAATAGCAAACTGTCCCCCTTTCCCCTTTGTCATCCTGGTGCTGACCTACAGCGACCTTCCAGCCACATCAATGGGACTGCGCGTGGGAGGCAAGGGGCCTGTGAGGCCAGGCGCCTGCCCCAATATTTGTTCAAGTCTTGCACAGAGACCTGGGGGGAGGGCCCACAGGGTGGCTAATGCGCAAGATCCCCTGGCTGTGGGGGTGGGAGGCAGACGGGGGAGCTTGGAAACCACGTCTGGAAACCACCCAGCCTCCAAGGACTTCGGGCAGGGCTGGGGCTCTCTTGTGTATGGGTTTCTTGTTGACTCAGAGCCGGCCCTGTGCAGCAGCTGGTGAAGCTGAGCCAGTCAAGTGACCTCGGAGGATGAGCAAACTGTGAGCTGTGTCCCGCGGGGAGAGGCAGGAGCAATAGCTGGACTCTGCATGGAGGGGCTGCTGCTTTCTGGGAGTAGAGAGTGAAGGTAAGGGGGATCTGCCTAGGCCGGTCTGTGACTCAAGCTGTTTGGCTGAACCTTTAAATTGTGCCCTCCCCCCACCCACCCAAACACACTATCAAGAGTTACACATCATCTCTGCATAAAGAATGCTAGGTTGTGCTATCAAGAATTTCAAGACTTCCATATGTTTAATCCCTGTAACAGAAATAGCTCTATAGACCATCTGAAATTGGTCCTTGGACAGCATTGTGAGACATTGCATTAGAGACCTGGCTTGGAAAAGAACAAGATTCTGGATTCAGAAACAGCACTAGACATAATAGAGATTAGTCAGTGCTGCAGAAATAAGAGCCATATTGCTGTGAAATAGATAATGGCTTAATAGAAAAATCGGCAGTAGTGTTAACTCGTACACTAATATATAGTGGAGTACCAATATATGATCATAGTGCTGATCACTAGAACAAAATTATCCATTCTAAACAACAACAAAAACATTCTGGGGATAGCTAGAGTAGTTTGACTATGCATTAGTGTGACGGTGTTCCCCATAAAACTTTATGGGGAGATGCTTATAAATGTATATATGTAACTAGAATATGTTTTATGCTACATGTGCCATGTAACATATCTCTGTGAAAGTTATGACCTACTGAATTTATTCCTCCTGTTTGTATGCATGTATCATTGTTGTAGTTGGAGTTATGAAGATTGGTTTTATATTTGCTGGTTTTGTACATAGCCTTTGTAAGTGCATGGGATCATCTTTGGAGCAAAGAATGTGCCTGTTAAGGACGAGCACTTAACAGACAAAAGACGTTGCAGACCCTGTGACAGTGTCCCCATAAAACTTTATGGGGAGATGCTTATAACTATATATGTGTAACGTTTTATGCTACATGTGCCATGTAACATATCTCTGTGAAAGTTATGACCTACTGAATTTATTCCTCCTGTTTGTAGGCATGTATCATTGTTGTGGTGGTAGTTATGAACATTGGTTTTATATTTGCTGGTTTTATGCATAGCTTTTGTAAGAACATGGGGCCAGGTCCAGAGGAAGGAATGTGCAAGTTGAGTACAAGTACTTAACAGACAAAAGAAGGTGCAGACCCCAATCCACATCGGGGCCCCAGTCAAGGATGCAACTGGTTAGACTGGTTAGGGCACACGGACAGGTGACTTGCCCATGTGATCCCAAAACTCCAGGGCTACTGGATCCTACGCAGGGAGAGGAAGAAAGGCTATAAAAGCCCTTGCAAGACCCTTCCATTGTGGCTTCAGCTGGCTAAAGGGAGAGGCTCTCCACCCCCCCAAGGACATTCCTGAGGGGAACTGAACAAAGGACAAAGACACCAGGGGGTGCGGCTACTGGACCTAGGCTAATTCTACAGCCTGTAAAAAGGAAAATATCCGAATCTGGTGAGGCTTTTATCTGTGTTAACTTTGAATAGACGTAGACGTGCGTGTTTTATTTTATTTTACTAAGTAACTTGCTTTGTTCTGTCTGTCACCAATTGAACTCACTTACATCCTATTTTTTGTACTTATTAAAATCACTTTTTACTTATTAAGTTTCCTTGAGTACGAGTTAGTGCAAAGGGAGAGCAAACAGGTGTGCATACTTTCTATCTGTGAAATAGAAGGCGAACTGTTTATGAGTTTACCCTGTATAAGCGTTATACAGGGTAAAACGGATTTATTAAGGGTTTGAACCTCCTTGGAGTTGAGCAGCTGGGTGTCAAAGGCAAGAGCGCTTCCAGGGGCCTTACAGTGGTGAGTGGACTTGGTTCGGACCTGGGTCTGTGTTTGCAGCAGATCAGTGGAATCTGGCTCAAAACAGACAGGATTCGGGAGTCCCAAGCTGGAAAAGGCTTGGAAGCAGGGGCAGAAGCAGCCTTGGCACACCAGGTGGCAGCACCAAGCAGGTCTCTGTGGCCCCAACCCGTCACAGTGGCGTAGTCGGCAGGATCTGTGCACAGCTGATTGCTTTGACGTACTGGTAGTGATTTTAAGTGAGTTTTAAGTGTGGTGGCTGGAAAACAGACAAAGTGGTTACTGGTTTGTTATTTTCTGTTTGCTTATTTCGGGTAAGGGAAGTAGGGACAGAAAAGGAAATCAAATAAGTAAGAGTGAAGATCGGGGAAGCTGGGAAAGTCTCTTAACTGAAGAGCTCCTGATCTGAGTGCAGTCCAGTTTCAGTGAACTGCAGAGGGGCGTGGCCCAGCACCAGACAGCAATAAGATGTCTGTAAGCGAGGCCACGGTAAAACTGGATCTTGCCAGACTCGAAATAACAGAGAAAGAAAACGAACATCGGAGACGAATCGAATTACGTACGCTGGAAATTAGTGCAGAGACAGAAGCCCACAAGAGAGCTATGGAAGCAGAGGAGCTGGCCCACAAGAGAGCTATGGAAGCAGAAAGAATCCGGGAGGAGGCGGCCCACAAGAGAGCTATGGAAGCAGAGGAGCTGGCCCACAAGAGAGCTATGGAAGCAGAAAGAATCAGGGAGGAGGCGGCCCACAAGAGAGCTATGGAGGCCCAGAAGCATGAACTGGCTGTTGCAGAGTTGAAGAGTCGCAACCCTTCAGCGTCCGGCTCCGCTTCCCCAAAAATCCCCAAATGGGAGCGTCTATGCCCCCAGTATGATGAATCCAAGGATATAGCCGAATATTTTATCACCTTCGAGAGACTGTGCTCCCTCCATGCGATCCCTGAAGATCAAAAAATGACCACCTTGATAGCCAAATTGACTGGCAGAGCTCTGGACATATTCAATAAGATGCCCATTGGGGATGCCTCCAATTATGGTAAATTTAAGGAACTGGTTTTGAAACAGTTTCAGGTTACACCTGAAACCTACAGGGTTAAATTCAGGAGTCTTAAGAGGGGAGATGGGTTAAGTTACGTGGCTTATGCAAATGAAATGACAGTTCTGGTAGATAAGTGGGTGAGGGGAAAAGGCATCACAAGCTTTGAGGGAATGTGTGATTTGGTTGCTCAGGAACAATTCCTGAATATGTGCTGTGATGATGTAAAACAGTACTTGTGGGACAAACAGGTAAAAGCCGTGGGTGAATTAGCTGGGTTTGCAGACTCTTATGAGCAGGCGCAAGCTGCAATTAAGCATAAACCACTGGCAGAGGGGTACAGGGTCGGGGGAAAGCAGAGTCACCGTTTTACCCCTGGGAAAAAGGAGGCTGGGCGTTCACCTCCCCATTCCCCTGTCACTCACCCCAAATTTCCTGCGCAAGCAGGGGATCTCAGAAGGTGCTTTCACTGCAATTCCCCAGGGCACCTGAGAAGCAGCTGTCCCACACTAAAGGAGAGTACACCCTCCTTGTCCCATGTTAGCTCTGTTGCCCTCAACGCTGAGGCCCCAGAGGGCACCCCTACCTCTTACCACACCAGCTTGGTGGACATGGGGCCTAGTGAAGCGGATAGGGAGCACATCAAGGTTGTCAAGATTGATGGCATGGAGTGTCTGGGGTGGAGGGATACTGCGGCTCAGTTCTCGCTGGTCCGACCGAGTGTGGTTCCAGATGCTAGTGTTCTGACAGGGCAGACCACCCACATTAAGGGGGTGGGGCCGCAGAGGTTCCCTGTGACCCTGGCTAAGGTTCATGTGGAGTGGGAAGGGATGGAAAATACTTTACTGGTGGGGATGCTCGAGGACATCCCCGCAGACATGTTGCTGGGGAATGATTTCTTCAGCAAAACTAGGGCTGTCAGTGTGGTAACTCGCAGCATGAAGAAAGGCTGTGAGGGGGAGGCTGTCCCGGGCGATAGCGGTAGGTCTCATGCAACTGAACGGCCAACACATCCTACTCCAGGGGACACGGGGGTTGGTGACTTGAAGAGAGTCCCCAGGGACGGGGCGGGGACCTCAGAACCCACAGGGCAGTTGGGGGAGGATCCCACTGACAGGACAGTACATGGAGGCCTCTGCCCAGCTGAAGACAACAGGCTCCCAGGGGTGGGGGCAGGGGAGAGGCAGTCAGTGCCCAGGGACGGGGACGCTGTCTCAAGAGTTGTCTGTCAGGAATTTGCAGCTAACCAAAGGACGGACCCCTCCCTTGACAGTATAAGGAAGTGTATCTCGGAGGGAACTCCAGGAAGGGAGGGGGGGGAGAAGTTTTTTGAAGAGGACGGGAAACTGTACAGGGAGGCCCCTGTGGGAAAAAACCAGGGTCCCGGTCAACCCTATAAGCAGTTGGTTGTACCCAGCCAACACCGGGGGGAATTAGTGCGGGTAGCGCACGACGGCCCCTTTGCTGGTCACTTGGGGGTACAGAGGACGTATGACAGGCTGAGGAAGAATTTCTACTGGCCAGGGATACAGAATGACGTGCGGGATTACTGTAGAACTTGTGTGGTGTGTCAGGAAAGGAAGAGGCCAGGGGGACCCCATAAAGCTCCGCTGCGCCCCTTGCCCATCATCCAGGAAGCGTTCCAAAGGGTGGCGATAGACATAGTGGGTCCTATGCCACGCCCCACTCGGAGGGGGAACAAGTATATCTTGGTGGTAGTAGACTTCGCCACTCGGTACCCTGAGGCAATCGCTCTGTCTAACATAGAAGCGGAGACAGTGGCAAGAGCCTTGCTCACCATATTCAGCAGAGTGGGCTTCCCTAAGGAGATTTTGTCTGATCGGGGGGCAAACTTTATGTCGCAGTTGTTTAATGAGCTATGGAAGGTGTGTGGAGTGAAACAGCTTAAAACGGCCCCCTACCACCCCCAGGCCAACGGGCTGGTGGAAAGATTCAATGGGACCCTAAAATCCATGCTGGGGATGTATACCCAGAAAAGGGGCCAGAGCTGGGACGAACTATTGCCATTCCTGCTGTATGCTTACAGGGAGGTACCCCAAGAGTCCACGGGATTTTCCCCATTCGACCTTCTGTATGGGAGGAAGGTGAGGGGACCTCTCGACCTCATCAGGGATACCTGGGAAGGGTGCAACACAGTAAGGGAGGAACCCGTGACTGAATATGTCCAGAGGTTCAGAAGGGAGTTGAAAGACATGATGGAAATTGTCCAAAACAACCTCCAGAGTAGTCAGGCCAAGCAAAAGGAGTGGTACGATAAGAATACCTGTAAGCGCACTTTTGACATAGGAGATTTGGTCATGGTACTTAGCCCTGCCAAAAAGTTCAAGATGCAAAACTCCTGGGAGGGGCCCTTTGAAGTGGTGGAAGTGTCGAAGGAGGACACTTATACAGTTAAAAAGCCCCAAGAAGGTGCTGGGCCCCAACTGGTACATGTTAACAGACTCAAGGCCTATCACAGTAGAGTGCCCGGGGTAAACATGATCTGTTGTGCGGAAGGGGAAACTGAGGCACACCCACTCCCTGATCTGATGGCTGAATGCCAAGATGGATCAGCCCTGGAAAGCATAGAAATCTGTAGTCAACTAACTCCAGTCGAACGGAAGGAAGCGTTGTCAATGCTGCAGAAGTACAGCGAGGTATTTTCCAACAAACCAGGGCGGACGCACTTGCTGTCCCATAGAATCCTCACGAAAGGGGCACAACCTCCGCCTTCCAAGCCTTACAGGGCTACTGGCCAGGTGAAGGAGCAAATTCAGGCCGAGATACAAAGCATGTTGGACTTGGGGGTGATTAAGGATTCGGGCAGTGCGTGGGCTTCACCTGTGGTCTTGGTCCCAAAGAGAGATGGCACCGTTAGATTTTGCGTGGACTATAGAAAACTCAATGCTGTCACGGTGACCGATGCATACCCCATGCCACGAATTGATGACATGCTGGATGTACTGAGCCAAGCCAAGTACCTTAGTACCTTTGATCTGACCAAAGGTTACTGGCAGATCCCTCTGGAGGGAGAGGCCCAACAGAAGTCAGCTTTTATCACTGATATAGGGCTCTATGAATTCACAGTGTTACCGTTTGGGTTGGTGAATGCGGGTGCAACCTTCCAGAGACTGGTCAACCGAGTGTTAAATGGGTTGCAGAGTTATGCTAGAGCATACATAGATGACATTGCGGTGTTCAGCAACACCTGGGATGACCACAAGGAGCACCTGCAAGTGGTGCTAACTAAGCTCAAAGAGGCGGGGCTGACTGTAAAACCCTCCAAGTGCAAGGTAGGGGCAGCCAGAGTCCCTTATCTGGGACACTGGGTTGGGGGGGGGGAAATATCCCCCGACCCTCTTAAGGTGGAGGCCATCGTGAAATGGCCTGTACCCCAGACTAAAAGGCAAGTTCAATCCTTCATAGGCTTAGCAAACTATTACAGGAGGTTTGTGGAGGGGTTCAGTGACATTGTATCCCCAATCACGGACTTGTGTAAAAAGCATCAGCCTAACAAGGTAATTTGGTCAAAGGCGTGCCAGGAAGGCTTCGATAAGGTAAAAGCACTCCTGTCTCCGGAGCCTGTGCTGGCCAGCCCGGACTTCAATAAGCCTTTTGATTTGTGCACCGATGCGTCAGACACAGGGTTGGGGGCTGTGCTGATGCAAACGGGGGAAGACAGCAGGAAGCATCCCATTGCTTTCCTGAGCAAAAAGCTGTCCTCTGCCGAACAGAATTACTCCGTCATAGAGAAGGAGTGCTATGCCATTGTGTGGGCTGTCAAACAACTAAGGCCATACCTCTTTAATAAGCGGTTCAGAATTCTAACTGACCATTCACCGCTGGTGTGGCTTCACCGCACTAAGGGCACAAACTCCAAGCTGCTACGCTGGAGTCTGGTCCTACAGGAGTTTGACATGGAGATTATGCATATTAAAGGAAAGGAGAACTGGGTAGCCGATGCCCTGTCCAGGAAAGAGGAATTTTAGGTGTACTGCCTCCGCCATGGACAGTGTCCAAGTCTCTGGCAGTAAGTTCAGGAGGAGGGTGTGACAGTGTCCCCATAAAACTTTATGGGGAGATGCTTATAAATGTATATATGTAACTAGAATATGTTTTATGCTACATGTGCCATGTAACATATCTCTGTGAAAGTTATGACCTACTGAATTTATTCCTCCTGTTTGTATGCATGTATCATTGTTGTAGTTGGAGTTATGAAGATTGGTTTTATATTTGCTGGTTTTGTACATAGCCTTTGTAAGTGCATGGGATCATCTTTGGAGCAAAGAATGTGCCTGTTAAGGACGAGCACTTAACAGACAAAAGACGTTGCAGACCCTGTGACAGTGTCCCCATAAAACTTTATGGGGAGATGCTTATAACTATATATGTGTAACGTTTTATGCTACATGTGCCATGTAACATATCTCTGTGAAAGTTATGACCTACTGAATTTATTCCTCCTGTTTGTAGGCATGTATCATTGTTGTGGTGGTAGTTATGAACATTGGTTTTATATTTGCTGGTTTCATGCATAGCTTTTGTAAGAACAAGATGGCCAATGTGGACAGTTGACACACAGGTGTGAATGAGGATCGTTAACTTAAGGGAAATAGATTCAATTAATGTAATGGCCAAGCCATTCCAAATCTCTATTTAATCCTAAATTGATGGAATCTAGTTTGCATATCAATTCGAGTTCAACAGCTTCTCGTTGTAGTCTGTTTTTGGACTTAATTTGTTGCAAAATTACTACCTTCAAGTCTGTCACTGAGTGATTAGGGAGGTTGAAATGTTCTCCTACTGGTTTTTGAATGTTATGATTCCTGATGTCAGATTTATGTCCGTTTATTCTTTTGCATAGAGACTGTCCGGTTTGGCCAATGTACATGGCAGAGGGGCATTGCTGGCACATGATGGCATATATCACATTGGTAGATGTGCAGGTGAATGATCCCCTGATGGCGTGGCTGATGTTATTAGGTCCTATGATGGTATCACTTGAATCGATATGTGGACAGAGTTGGCATCGGGCTTTGTTGCAAGGATAGGTTCCTGGGTTAGTGTTTTTGTTGTATGGTGTGTGGTTCTCACAGTCATAGGAAAACCAGTGTCCTGATGACTGTGAACCTGAGTGTCCGTTGAACAACAAAGCAAACGCTTTATTTTTTACCATGTATTTTTTTCACAGATTCGTAGGCAATGAGGCTAGGAAAGACCATTCAGCTGAACGACTTGAATGTGGCAGAGCTAGTTTTTGATGAATGCGGGAGTGTTTGTAATATATATTGGTCTATATCCCAAAATGTGTTATAGGATTTCTGAGATGACCAGTTGGAATGTCAGGAGGAACATTGTTTCAACACACTTCCCTTTCCACCCACAATCATAAGACCAGTGATTGCAAGCTATTAGGGCTGAATTGGTCTAAGTGCCAAACAATGGAGCAACCATTACAAGGGCATTCTCTTAGATGGCCTGGCAGGTAGAGTGGGGAAAACAATGTGAGGTAAAAGAAAGACTTCATACGTAGACCCTCTAATGAAAGCCATTGAGAAATATGAAAGAGACAAGGTGGGTGAGGTAATATCTATTATGAACCAAAATATGTTGGTGGAAGAGACAAGAAGTTGGTCCAATAAAAGATATTACCTCACTCACATCTCTCTATTGTCCTGGGACCAACATGACTATAACAACATTGCATATTTTGAGAAATATAATTGCGCTCAGGCACACACAAGGATATGAGAGAGGAGTTTTCATGAGAGGATGTCAGGGACCAGAGCTGGACAGTCATGTCCATAGATGGTCAGGAGAAGGAGGTCAAGCCACAGTTGATAACCTGGGTCCAGAGCTGAAGAGGTGGGGTCAAGGCATAGTCTGGAACCGGGACCTGGGACCAGGGTCAAGCCACAGAAAATAGTCAGGAACCGGGGGCAGGCTGAGTGATCTGCTTGTAGATATCCACATTTCCATGGCAGGTCCATAGCTGTGCTTGCACAGCCTCTTCTCCCCACAGGCCCAAGAGATCCAATATCTCTTGTCTACTACAGGCTGGAGCGTGTCTGGAGCATGTAGCCAGCATGGTCAGCTGGGCAGTTGCACGCAACAATGGAGAGTTGCTAGACAGGAAATCAGGAAAAGGAATTTCAAGAATGTGTGGGTCTTTAAAGAAGAGGGGAGGCTTCTAGTCCCCATAACCCCTGGGCAGTAGAGTTCACAATGATGACCAGAGCAGTCAGTATTGTGCATTGTGGGACAGCTGCTGGATGACTGTTAGGATTGGCACAGGTAACACAGTGTCTATATATCTGCTGTGTTGATCTCTGTACCTTGACCTTGGCTCAATGCTGCTTGGGGAGGTGATATTACTATGTTGGCGTAATAAGCCACTTATAGCAGTGGAAGACAAATTTAAGTGTGGACACAAGCACAACTAGATACTTAAGATCTTGCACTTAGCACACTTGTGTACAGAGGCATAAGTTGCTTTCTACTGGCTTTCCACATTTTGATGCTAGGAGCAGTCATGAACTTATCTGGTCCTCAGTACAAGTTAAGCTGCCAGGAGAAGTTGATGAAGAGCTAGCAATGCTAGCTCTCTGCCAATCAGTGATTCCCAGCAGGCTTTTAAAGACAATTTTCTATCCCTTTTGCATTGCTGTAAGAGGGCTGAGGACATGGCTCATTATGAACAGAAGGAGTTGCTAAAGTGCCAGAAGCAAAATGATGTCAAAACTGGATTCTTTTCTTTTATAATTCTTTACCAATTGACTGGAGGATAGGTAATGTGATGCCAATTTTTAAAAAGGGCTCCAGAGGTGACCCTACTAACTATAGGCCAGTAAGCCTTACTTTAGTACCAGGCAAATTGGTTGAAACTGTCGTAAAGGACAAAATTGGCAGACACATAGATGAACATAATTTGTTGGGAAATAGTCAACATGGTTTTTGTAAAGGGAAATCATGCCTCACCGTTTTACTAGAATTCTGTGAGGGGGTCAACAAGCATGCGGACAAAGGAGATCCAGTGGATATAGTGTATTTAGATTTTCAGAAAGCCTTTGACAAGGTCTGTCACCAAAGGCTCTTAAGCAAAATAAGCAGTCATGGGATAAGAGAGAAGGTTCTCTCATGGATTGGTAACTGGTTAATAGATAGGAAATAAAGGGTAGGAATAAATGGTCAGTTTTCAGAATGGAGAGAGGTAAATAGTGGTGTCCCCCAGGGATCTGTACTGGGCCCAGTCCTATATAACATATTCATAAACAATCTGGAAAAAGGGGTAAACAGTGAAGTGGCAAAATTTGCAGATGATACAAAACTACTCAAGATAGTTAAGTCCCAGGCAGACTGCGAAGAGCTACAAAAGGATCTCACAAAACTGGGTGACTGGTCAACAAAAGATGAAATTTAATGTTGATAAATGCAAAGTAATGCACATTGGAAAACATAATCCTAACTATACATATAAAATGATGGGGTCTAAATTAGCTGTTACCACTCGAGAAAGAGATCTTGGAGTCATTGTGGATAGTTCTCTGAAATCATCTACGCAGTGTGCAGTGGCAGGCAAAAAAGCGAAGAGAATATTGGGAATAATCAAGAAAGGGTTAGATAAGAAGACAGAAAATATCATATTGCCTCTATATAAATCCATAGTACGCCCCCACCTTGAATACTGCATGAAGATGTGATTGCCCCATTTCAAAAAAGATATATTGGAATTGGAAAAGATTCAGAAAGGGGCAACAAAAATGATTAGAGGTATAGAATGGCTTCTGTATGCGGACAGATTAATAAGACTGGGACTTTTCAGCTTGGAAAAGAGGTGACTAAGGGAGGATATGATAGAGGTCAATAAAATCATGAGTGCTATAGAGAAAGTAAATAAGGAAGTGTTGTTATTTTCGCCTCTTCATAATACAAGAACAAGGAGGCACCAAATGAAATTAATAGGTAGCAGGTTTAAAACAAACACAAGAAAGATAACCTGTCTGTTCATTCCCTTTGGGGCACTTGCCATTGACCACTGTCAGAGGACAGGATCCTGGGCTTGATAGACCTTTGATCTGACCCAGTATGGCCGTTCTTATGTTCTGTGTATGACTGATCCTGATTTGTCAATAGAATATGTACTGCTGATGTATTTTAATAAAATTATTTATTGCATGAAGTAATTTAATATACTGATTAGTTTGAGGGACTAGTAAAATCTTTTGCTTCTGTATGGATGGCTAATTATGTCTCCCCAGTTTTGTTGATAGTAGCCTCTGAACAAAATTTGAGTTACTGTCAAAATTCTTATATAGTTTTGGTGCCCAGATTGAAGTATTTTTTTTATCAGTGGCAGCTCAGGAACTATTTACTGCAGGATCATTTTGATAATCTTTAATCCTCAATGATAAAGGAAAAAATCACTCCCTAGCATAGCTTACACCTCTGGCTGAAGAGGTGTTTAAAGAGTTCTTGGTACAGTTTGACATCTTGTCACCATTCAAAGCTTTTGAAGATTATTATCTAATATTTGCTTTCCTCCTGCCCCAGAGAGAGAAATCTCTGTTGTTCATTTAGTGCATATTGTACTGGGTTTTTCTGAACGTTGTTCTCACAACCATTTATACAGATACATCCAACACCCTCTACTTCATATGCTTTTCTCCATTTAATTAGGGTCATCTATATTTCTTTCTTTATAGTGTTACTTATCTATTTAGCTTCTGAACCCCTAATCTTAAATCAATAGAGGTTAGGCATCTTTGAAAAACCTCACTAGCCACATATCTGCATCAGATGCCTAAATACCTTTAAAAATATGGGCCCAACTTTTCTAGCCATAGAGAAAAGTACCTGAGATTTCACACTTCTAAGGCTACAAATCCTCCAATGCCACCACATCTGTTTAAACTACATCTTCACTCCCACACCAATAAATAACCAGATGGCTAGCTTGGGTGGGGTTTTGAGAAGTCTGGGGAAGAGAGAAAGCCACTCCTTCTCTTGAATGCTCCTCCCACCTGCATTTTGGTTATAGTCCTGGTGCCAGAGTGTGGGGGTTTTCTCCGCATCACTGGCATCCAAGTGCCATATAGTGACATTGAGAGGTGCTCAGAGGATGGGTGCAACCTATTTCGCCACCCTCTGTCCATGGATTGCTGATAATAAATAATTTAATAAATTCTGAGCTCCCTCAATAATCATATGCTGAGAACTAACCTACACTTCTGTTAATTTGGGCTCTCCACTAGCCAGACACATGATTTCTGAGCTCTTCCTAATTAATTTAGTTTATCTTCCCTTCTGTCTTCTAGTGAATTAATTTTGGGTTCCCCTACATTTATTACATTCTAGCATCTTCCTTCCCTTCAGTTTTTGGATGCTGGGCTTCCTCGCCTCCCACCATTAATTAATGATTTTCCCCCCTTCCTTCTTTGCGGAGCATCTCTGGAGGCAACAGGTGTCACTAATTGAGCACCCCAAATTAGTGGATACTTTTGACCATAATCTCTATGTGCCTCAGCTGCCATTTGTAAAATGGGATAATACCATCCCCTCACCTCACAGAGGTGGGGGACTATTGTGAATATTAAATGAACTGTTTATGAAGTACTCAGATACTATGGTGATGAGTGCCATAAAAAAAAACTGTGAGGAAATGGACAATTCTGTCTTCAGAGCAGTGTTGGACTAGTGTGCAGTACATAAGATCTAGGGCCACATGTTGAACAATGAAGATAAAATAAAATATTTAATAGCTGTTTATTCAATGAGCACTATCCCTCCTGTGGCCTGAGGCATGGGTCTTGTGAAATATATATTATGTGATCATGTAATTAGACTGTATCATAATGGCTATTTACAAGGGGGCTAATTAAGGTCTTATTCCAATCCCATTCACCTTGTCTATCCAGTCCCCACTCCTCAGGCTTAACATCCCAGGCACAATCTCCTTGCCCCAGTCATTACTTGTCCTTTCCCCATCCCTATTTCTACAAATATATACCGTCCTTATTGGCTGAGAATTCCAATCTCCCTCCCGGGATTCCTCATCCAATCTTAATGTCCCCCCAACTCTTTATCCCAGCCAGTCCTAGTTCTTCTCCTTTATTCTAGTTCCTCATCAGATCTGTCTCTCCTCCATCTTCACGTTCAGCTCTAGTTATAAGGAACTAAAATCAGGGTCTTGTAATGGGAAGTACTACTTAATAGGCAGTACTATTAGTACTCATATTTTTCTGGGTATTTTTCTCCCATTTAGTGCTAATTGAAGTTATCCATGTGAACTGAAGGATGGGGAAATATATATTACATTGTTTATACAATTAATTTATTATATTATGGCTAATTTCTTCTTGCTAAATTTTTTGTGGACCTTCTCAATTTTTGGATCAATACAGTTAAAGTTAGAATCATGACTTTCTCGTTCTGACAAGGACAGCACTAGAGCTGCCAATTCCACTTTAAAGATAAATGACACAGTGTCAATATGAAGGTGTATGGTGTTAATTGGTACAATGAATTGGCTGCTTCCCTTGGCTAATGAGATACTGCTATTTGTTTAACAACAACATACTTGCTACAAATTCTGCAACAGATTTGTCAATTTGTATGTTCATACAAGTTTGTTGTATTCTAGGGAGAGTGCAAAGCCAGTCTAGATGAAAAAAGAATAGGTTAATACTTTTTCACGCATATTCTCATAAAATGAAAGAAAAAATAAGACCATACATTTTTGACAGAAGATAAATTCTGTAGACAATTCTGCAGCTGTTGACTTGACACACTTGTATATTGTTTCTCAGCTACAAGAAAATGAATTCAGATGGCGATCCGACAATGCGGTGATTGTAGTGTAAACTGAACATCTGGTGTGAGTGTTCTGTACTATTTATACACTGGTCTAAAATACATTTCTCTTCACTTCAAGGTAACTGAGCTTCACAACATCAAAAACATAACCAGACTGCCTAGAGAGACAAAGAAGCATGCAGTGGCAATTATTTTTCATGATGAGACATCAAAGACATTTGCCTGTGAGTCAGGTAAGCAATTACTACCACATCTCCAGCTTCAGGAAATCAAGCTGTATACGAAACAATGACTCAGAAGATGGATTAAGATACAGCAATAAATAGTAAGCCTTATCTTAAAGGAAATGTGTTGCATTTTTTTTAAAGTAACCGATACTGGAAGTTTTGATTGTGGTGTTGTTTACAGAGGTTTTGGTGATGATTTATTATTTGTCTTTGTCTGGGTTTTGCGCCCAGACGGTCCAGAGACTCTTGAGGTTTTCAGCTAAGCTTGTAGAACAAGTAAACATACCTATGGGACATTATTAAGGCAAGCACTGACATGGATTCTGTTTTTTGCCAAGTGTTGCTATAGGCATTTGCTAGGGGAGTGATGCTGTCACGCGAAAGAGAGAAGCAAAAAACAATTAAAATCTCAGAACACTTTAAAGCTGAACTTCAAGCAATTTGTGTATTGAACAGTTACCTGGCATGATGAATGAGTAAAGTTCTGAGTGTATTTTGGTGTTGTGGTTCATAAAATCACCTATCATTAGTGAGACACCAAATGCGTTGTATTTTTAAAGTACACTAGCTTTCTTGTTTTGAAACCACACAAGTATGTGACTATATCCATTGGTTGGTTGCACTTAAAAAAAGATTATTTAAGTTTTTAAAGTTGCACATTTATTATGACATTGATAACACGTTTGCTTAGAGATGTACTAGATTGTTCAAAGCTATACATTTCCTTAATTATTATTAAACAATAATATACCGTATCATGGATGCATGTAATAGAGCATTACAGACAAATACAATGACATTCTGTAAGAGCAGACAGTCTAAATCAGATGTAACACCACAAAGGACAACAATAAATATTGGGACGGGAGATTGCAAAATGAGGATTACAACAGTGATATATCATTGGATATGCACGTGTAGGCCCCAGTCATGCAAACATTTATCCATGTGCTTAATTCCATTCACATGAGTAGTATCCATAAGGCTAATCAAAATCAGAGGGATAACCTGACAGAGAAGTGCATTTTGAGATAAAAGGAAAAAAATTGCTGTGGCTTTCTAGGATCCAGTTCAGGGGTGCCACCAGCAAAGATAGATAGGTGTTATGTGCCAGTGAGTCTATTAGTTTTATTTATCTATTTTAGAGTTAAAAAATAATAGACTCTAGGCCAGTGGTGGGCAACCCACGGCCCGCATGTGGCCCATCAGGGTAATCTGATTGCGGGCCGCGAGACCTTTTGCTGACATTAACCATCGTGGGCACAGCCCCCTGCAGCTCCCAGTGGCCGCTGTTTAGCGTTTCACACCAATGGGAGTTGCTTGGGGCTGTGTCTGCGGACGGTCAACATCAGCAAAATGTCTCGCGGCCCGCAATCAGATTACCCTGATGGGCTGCAGGTTGCCCACCACTGCTCTAGGCACCCTAACATAATCATACATTAAATTCAATTACATGAAATCTCAGCAGCATTAATATCGGTTCCACAGGAACTTGGCTCTTTGATTCTCTTCTGCAGCTAGGAAGCATACACTCAGCCTGTGGAAAACTGGGAAACCAATGGTTTATTTTTTATGGGGAAAAAAGTGACTGAGTTTCCATTCCCTTATCTTGTTATTCATGGGGTGTGAATAAGATAATTTGTTTCTTGAAACAGGACAAGCAATGCAGTGACCGGGAAAAAGTAATAAATTGAACTATCAGGGACTGTCAACCTATGAACTGAGTTATAGAATCATGGAATATTCAAAGACCATTGTATCAACTTTATAAGTGTTATATGTATCTGCATGGGCTATGGGGAGAGCTACTGTAGTTTCCTGCAGGAATTAAAATCACTGGGGAGTGATTAAACAAATCCCTAAGAAAATCCAGAGGAGCCTCAACCCCTCTGAGGGAAACGGCATATTCTAATTTGACCTGGTTCAGAAGACTGCCAAACACAAAAAAATGAAAATGATTTAAAATGACCACCCTGATGTGGAAAGAAGGGCACGCTCACAGTCTCACTGACTCCAGATTTACCTGTCTAGCACCAAACCAAACGTGTTGTCTGAGATTTTTGTGAATGCCTTGTTGACAAATGAAGCCAGAGGGAAGATGAGTAGACTGGTGGTGGTAGAAATCTCATGCTGAAGCTGGTTGGTTGCAGTGTAAAGATTTTTAAAATTCTTATGCTATGGTTGTGTGGGAGGCAAAGTGGTAAAATGGTGTCAGTTAGGAGTTGTTTTCTAAGCCACCTTATTTAACTACATTGTCAAGTCAATTATTTATCATTTTATAGTCCTATAAACGTATATGGTCGAAGAGCCATGCCAACACAAAATGGGTATAAAATCTCCATGCATGTGGACAGACAGGAAAATATGATATTAGGGGAAAAAACTTTTTAAAAAATGTTACCGGTACTTCATAATACAGTATTATTATCATATTTAATGTCCTGAAGCTACAAAAGATAATTATATTCTGATGATACAAAGCTCTAAAAGGGCATAAGTGACCGACCTTTATTAAGTCTTTTGAGAAAGATTTACATAATTCTTCTTATGAAAGTCATATAAAAGATAAAAGCGACTTGAAGGATCATCCTGGTGTTACTACTGTCTTCAATAAAACAAAAAATGTGTTGGATGAATCAGTTCTCAAGATTGCTGCACCAAACTAATCCAAATGGCATAATTTTTATTGTATTTTCAGTGCTCACTAAGTGTGGTATTTTAAAACAAGTAGAACAGCTGTTGTAGGAAATCTTCATAACTGTGTTTGTTTTTTAAATGAAAAAAAAAATGCATCATGGAATCCTGAATGTAATGTGTAGAAGCACCGTATTTAATGCTCTTTATTATGGGCAGAGCTGATAATATTTTCCCATTATAAAACCCTGTTTAGAGTTATGTATGACTTTGCCAAACTTTAACTATTCAGGCTGAAATTTTCCATGTTGGGTGTGTGCATCAGACTGAAGTTTGTTGGCGAGTTTCACTAGAAATAGTTCAGACCATATTTGGGGGTAGGGAGGAAGACTCTGACAAATGTTTTGTTGAGAAGCTGAACTTTCCTGTGAAAAAACACCCAAAACTGGCCAAGTTATGAGCCTCTGAAAATCTGTTTGCACAATCTCAGTAGAGATTTGTAAGAGTTTGCAGATTCTTTCTTTGACATTTCTGTCTATAATTAGCACGTTCAGTCCTAGGGCTGCAGGTGCTGAGCAGAACTATTGCCGTGGTTGCTGCTCCCGGCTGCTGTTGCACTCAGCACAAGAACTGAGCAGGAAGACACTCTCTCCTGTGCTTTCAGTGCTCCCCCTACTGGGTCCCAGGCAACATCACGAGGGAGCTCCCAGACTAGAATGCAGAGTCAACAGCCAGATCTCCAGCAGCATCTACTACTGTTATCAGTTACTGCATTAACTCAAGATTCAGAATAAATCTAAATGTTCCAACCATGCTTATGACCCATTTGGGTGTCAAGATGATGCCACATGATGGAATATATGTTTGTGCAGCTTCATAAAAAAAAGCCTAGAAAATTACATGCAAGTACATAAGAACGGTCACACTGGAACAGACCAAATGTCCATCTAGCCCAGTATCCTGTCTTCTGACAGTGGTCAATGCCAGGTGCCCCAGATGGAGGCACCCATCTGTCGGCCTGACATGGCATCCCGGGAAGTATGCTGCCTGTCAGGAACCCATGTCCTAGATGTTACAGATGGATTGTCAAGGATCATCCATCCCTCTGTCTACTATCCCATGCTGCTCATCCATGTGGGGACTAATGGTACTGCAAGGTATGACCCTGAAAAGATCAGAAGTGACTACAGGGCTCTTGGAGTAAGGGTGAAGGAGTTGGGGGGAGCAGGTGGTGTTTTCTTCAATCCTTCCGGTCAAAGGTAGGGGCCCAGGCAAAGACAGATGCATCCTGGAGATGAATGCCTGGCTGCAATGATGGTGCCACCAGGAGGGTTTCGGCTCTCTTGATCATGGGATGCTGTTCCAGGAAGTAGGACTGCTAAGCAGTGATGGGGTCCACCTATCAAGGAATGGAGAAGAGTATATTTAGATACAAACTGGCTAACCTCATTAGGAGGGCTTTAAACTAGGTTTGAAGGGGGCAGGTGACCAAAGCCCACAGGTAAGTCAAAAACATGGAGACCTATGAGAAGGGTTGGAATCTGGAGGGCGCATGGGCCATTATAGCAGGGATAAGAGAGCCAAGATAACTTAAGGGAGTTATCAGATCAATATCTTAGGGTAGGTCTACACTTACCCGTCGCGTCGGATCGATGTTCTGGGTTCGATTTATTGCGTCTTGTCTAGACGCGATAAATCGAACCAGGAAGTGCTCCCCCGTCGACGCTGGTAATCCAGCTCGACGAACGGAGTAGGCAGAGTCGACAGGGGAGCCTGCGCGCCGCGTGTGGACCCCGGGTAAGTACCTTTTCATTCGAACTAAGATAGTTCGACTTCAGCTACGTTATTCACGTAGCTGAAGTTGCATATCTTAGTTCGAATTGGGGGGTTAGTGTAGACCAGCCCTTAGATGTCTGTATACTAATATGAGAAGTATGGGGAATAAGCAGGAAGAATTTGAAATGCTAGTTAATAAACACAACTATGATGTAGATGGCATCACAAAGACTTGGTGGTATAATATGTATGACTGGAATATTGATATAGAAGGGTACAGCTTGCTCAGAAAGGACAGGCGGGGGGGGGGGAGAAGGTGTTACCTTATATGCTAAAAATGTATACACTTGGACTGAGGTTGAGATGAAAATATGAGACAGACTTGTTGAAAATCTGGGTAAGAATAAAAGGGATAAAAAACAAGGATATGTCATGGTAAGGGTCTACTACAGACCATCTAACCAGGAAGAAGAGGTGGATGGTGCTTTTTTTAAACAACTAGCAAAAGCATTCAAAGTACAAGACTTTGTGGTGATGGGGAACTTCAACTACCCAGACATCTGTTGGAAAAATAATTCAGCAGGGTACAGATTATCAAACAAACTCTTGGAATGAATTGGAGACTATTTTTATTTCAGAAGGTGGGGAAAGATACTAGGGCTGAGACTGTTCTAGATCTGATTTTGACAAATAGGGAGGAACTGGTTGAGAATTTGAAATTGGAATGCTGCTTAGGTGAAAGTGATCATGAAAGGGTAGAGTTCATGATTCTAAGGAATGTTAGGAGGGAAAACAACACAGTAAGACTTCAAGAAGGAAGATGTTAGCAAACTCAAGGAGTTTGTAGATAAGATCCCATGGGAAGCAAGTTCAAAAGAGTTGGCAATTTTTAAAGGAGACATTGTTAAGGACACAAGAGCAAACTATCCCACTGCGTAGGAAAGATATGTCAAGAGACTACCCTGTCTTAACCAGGAAAACTTCAATAATCTGAAACTCAAAAAAGAATCCTACAAAAAGTGGAAACTAGGTCAAATTGCAAAGGATGAATATAAACTAATAACACAAATACGTAGGGACAAAATTAGAAATGCCAAGGCTCAAAATGAGATTATACTAGCTAGAGACATAAAGGGTAACAAGAAAACATTCTACAAATACATTTAGAAGCAAGAGCAAGACCCAAGGACAGGGTAGGCCCGTTACTCAATGAGGGGGGGAAAGCAATAACAGAAAATGTGGAAAGGCAAAGATGCTTAATGACTTCTTTGTTTCAATTTTCACCAAAAAAGTTTAGTAGTGATTGGATGTCTAACATAGTGAATGCCAGTGAAAATGAGGTAGGATCAGAGGCTAAAATAGGGAAAGAACAAGTAAAAAATTACTTATAAAAGTTAGATGTCTTCAAGTTGTTATACCAATAAAATAAAAACCAGCAGGATCTTTTTAAAGGGAGTAAGACAAAATGTCACATTTATTGTGAATACAAAAAGAATCATAGTAAGCAGTCAGTTATAGCTATAACATTTCATTCAGTTTCACATTCATTCACACACACACACACACACACACACACACAGGTTCTGTATAGATGTCATAGTTACCAGCCTAGAAGTTGCTCATGCCAAGTTACTGGCCAGGTAACCTGGGCATGAGGGTGGAGCCGAGTCCTTGTCAGATTCATCTGATGCTCCTGGAGGGTGATTGCAGAACCAGACTCAAAGTCCTCAGTGTGTAGAAGCCATTCTTATAGGAATTATTTCCTATGTTAGTCTATGGGAACTGTTTCATCTTGCTGTTGCTAACTCAATCAGCAGATGGCACATTCCTGATGTTTGTGCTGTCAGATGTTATCTTGTTTTTCCCATCCTTTGAGATGGTCGGGTGGATCCCAGTTTATCCTCCGGAGGGTGTTGTCTGGTCGTTCCCACTTGATGCTGCCTTCAGCCGATGGTCACTGAATTTGTAGGCTGGCACCTCCCTGCTCATTCATTCATGTACACCAAGCATTCATCAGCAGACATACTGTCTCCACCACTTTCAGGGTGTATACTAATTTATTTGAGACTCCCTGCCCTTTGAGAGTGGGGGTCTTTCTATGCTGTTTCTAGGTACAAAGCATGCATAAAGAACAAAGTCAAATAACTTGTTTGCAAGTTTCTCATAGCAATACAGTATCTTTCTGAGAACAGATACAATCAGTGGTTTACACAGACAGTAGCTTGTAAGTTTTAACAGGAGACCCAAGAGATCTTTTTACTTGGTAATGCTATGAGGTTTAAATTGTGGGGGACAAATTATGGGGAGTTACTTTCACTTGGGGAATCACTGCCAGTACCTTCTTTAATATCCCTACAAAGTCACCAGGGCCTGATGAAATGCATCCTAGAATACTCAAGGAGATGACTGAGGAGATGACTGAGCTATTAATGATTGTCTTTGAAAAGTCATGGAAGATGGGAGAGATTCCAGAAGACTGGAGAAGGGCAAATATAGTGCCAATCTATAAAAAGGGAAATAAAGACAATCCGGGGAATTACAGACCAGTCAGTTTAACTTCTGTACCTGGAAAGATAATGGAGCAAATAATTAAGCAATCAATTTGCAAACATCTAGAAGATAATAAGATGAAAAGTAACAGTCAGCATGAATTTGTTAAGAATAAATCTTGTTAAACCTGATAGCTTTCTTTGACAGAGTAACAAGCCTTGTGGATAGGGGGGAGTGGTTGACGTGGTGTGTCTTGACTTTAGTAAATTTTTTGATACTGTCTCGCATGACCTTTTCATAAACAAACTAGGGAACTACAACCTAGATGGAACTACTGTAAGGTGAGTGTGACTGTACCTCGGGGGAACACCAAGCACCCCCATGTTCATCCTTATAATATGATTGTGTGGTATCTAATGCAAATTTTGTCATGTTGGGTGTCTTTGGAAAGTTCATGATGTACTGAGCATTGTTGTTATAGTGATGTTATAGTAATTGTTGTTACAGTAATGTTATAATAATGTTACAGATATGAGGCTGAAAATGTGTCCTCGTGGCGTAAAGCAAGCCCAGGCAAAAACTCTCCAGAGCCAACGGGCAGTTCACATCTCATCAGGGCATGTATGGGACAAGTGTTAAGATCAGCTTAGAATGCATTTTGCTTTTATTTCATTTGACTAAATCTGACCTGTTATGCTTTGATTTATAATCACTTAAAATCTATCTTTGTAGTTAATAAATCTGTTTGTTTATTCTACCTGAAGCAGTGCATTTGCTTTGAAGCGTGTCAGAGACTCCCCTTGGGATAACAAGCCAGGTGCATATCAATTTCTTTGTTAAATTGACAAACTCATATAAGCTTGTAGCATCCAGCGATCATAACTAAACAGTGCAAGATACCAGTTCCTAGGGTTGTGTCTGAGGCCGGAGATATTGGCTAGTGTCATTCGGTTGCACAATCCAAGGAGCAGCTTACATGCCAGAGGAAGTGCATGAACAGCCCAGGAGTGGGAGTTGTCACAGCAGAGCAGGGTAAGGCTGGCTCCCAGAATCAAGGATTGGAGTGACCTAGCAGATCACCGGTCCAAATAACAACAGAGGGGAATGTCACAGTGGGTCCATAATTGGTTGGAAAACCGTTCCCAGAGAGTAGTTATCAGTGCTTCACAGCCCATTGGGAAGGGCAAATTGAGTGAGGTCCCACAGAGATCAGTTCTGGGTCCATTTCATTTCAATATGTTCATCAATGATTTAGACAATGGCACAGAGTACACTTATCAAGTTTGCAGATGATACCAAACTGGGCGGGGTTGCAAGTGTTTTGGAGGATAGAATTTAAATTCAAAATGATCTAGACAAACTGGAGAAATGGTCTGAAGTAAATAGGATGAAATTCAATAAAGACAAATGCAAAGTACTCCAGTTAGGAAGGAACAATCAGTTACGCACATACAAAATAGGAAATGACTTCCTCGGAAGGAGTACTGCGGAATGGGATCTGGGGGTCATAGTGGATCACAAGTTAAATATGAGTCAACAGTGTAACACTGTTGCAAAAAAAGCAAACATTCTGGGATGTATTAGCAGGAGTTTTCTAAGCAAGACATGAGAAGTGATTCTTCTGCTCTACTCTACGCTGATTAGACCTCAAGTGAAGTATTGTGTCCGGTTCTGGGCACCACATTTCAGGAAAGATGTGGACAAATTGGAGAAAGTCCAGAGAAGAGCAACAAACATTATTAAAGGTCTAGAAAACATGACCTCTGAGGGAAGACTGAAAAAATTGGCTTCGTTTAGTCTGGAGTAGAGAAGACTGAGAGGTTGTTACAAGGAGGAGATAGAACAATTGTTCTTCTTAATCTCTGAGGATAGGATAAGACGCAGTGGGCTAAATTACAGCAAGGGTGGTTTAGGTTTGACATTAGGAAAACCTTCCTGACAGGGTGGTTAAGCACTGGACTAAATTGCCTAGGGAGGTTATGGAATCTGCATCATTGGAGATTTTTAAGAGCAGCTTAGAAAAACACCTGTCAGGAATGGTTTAGATAATACTTATCCCTGCCCTGAGTGCAGGGGACTGGATTAGATGACCTCTCCAGGTACCTTTCAGTCCTATGGTTCTATGATTGTGTGTGTGTGGGGTGGGGGGAGGGAATTTGGCTGGCTGGCCGAATGAAGGGAACAGTTCTTTATGGCTTGGGCGGGGGGGGGGGGAGAGATAAGAGGTCAAACTGCTGCAAAAGGGGACAAGGGGCAGTGTGGCGACATTGACTCATCCCCTGGGAACTGGATGTGCAGAAGGGCTTAAAAGGGGAAGCCCTGTGTGTGAAGCCTCCTTTTACACAGAGCAGGAGGCGGCAGCACTCACCCTCCCTCCCCTTTACATGGTGAAATACCAGGTTTGGTCAAGACGTGCTGTGGGCATTGCACTAGCTGCCCCTTTTTTAGGGGGCCTGGGATGGAATTTTTCCCTTTCCGCCAGATTGTCCTTGTTGGAGTTGGAGGTTTTTTCCCTTCCCCACAGTGGGTTCAGGGAGGGCTTTGTTGACATGTGCCATGAAGGGAGGTAGGCCATATGTTGGCACTCATTATATAAGTATAGAGCAAATATCAGTGCAGGTACTCCATAGGGAAGCTATACAGTGGCTGGATAAATAGCTGCATTTTTTTCATTTCCGAGGTGGAACTTCATGGGCATTCCAAACTTACAAACAAATTCTTATAGGTCGAGTTTTGTTTGAAAATAGAGAAAAAGAGAAAACAAATACAAATGATTGTCTGATCATATCTTGAGTTACTTTTCCCAAGAGATAATCAGGTAGGCTATCTCAGCTTGAGCTACAGAAAAGAAAAAGCTATGGGCTTATGTGTATCCAGAGAGCACATCGTAATGTCTGACCCCTTTGTCTGACACAGCGGCAGGTCCCACCTTGAGAGCATCTTTTTACTTTCTGTTCCTTTTGAAAAGATCCTGCTTCCCAGTGATGGGCAGGTGAGAATCAATTAACATTGACAATAGCCTTTGTATGCTGTGGATTTATCCTAGGGTGACATCCTGCTTCCCCCTCTCAACCAGTTCTAACAGGGCTTTGTGTGCATACCTGCTGTAATATAGTCTTTAGTGAAATCTGGGCTCAGTAATCAAAGGTGAATGGTTCTGATACTATGTTGGAATTGCTGTATTTATGGTCTTTTGCGGCACCATTCAGTGTTCCAGGAAAAGGTATTCATTCACCTATTGTTTGGGCGCACATAATAATCAAAAGTCAACTCTTTCCCCATCCCTTTTTCCTATAGTTATAAAATACAACTGATAACGTTAGAGTATAAGGAAATACCTGGTCAGTTTTATAAAATGTCATTAATAGTTGTTTCCAAACTGTCACCTTAACTTTTCAATGTAAAAAGGGAGATTCTTTCATATTCTTCACGTCAATTGTTTTTTTTTCCAAGTTGTTCCACGTGGCCTTGTCATTATGGGAGAATATTGCTGTTTTTGTTTTTTGTTTGTTTAAGCTAGCCATCTAGAAAATTATGCAGAATTATTTTAACGGTGAATACAGCACCTTTTATAAGATTGAGAAGTGGATAGATTTTTTAATGGAGTTCTTCAGTTGAGATAAGGAATGACGTAGCTGTTAGGCAAGAATTTATTCCTAATGATATTCCTGCTCCTACCTTGTATGAAAAAGCCAGATATTCAGGTGATCAATTGTATGCAAGGTCTTAGAACAAATTTTGAAATAGAAAGTAGTTAAGGACATAGCGTATATCCCGCTTGGCATTATTTATATATATATATAATGCCAAGCGGGATATACGCTATGTCCTTAACTACTTTCTATTTCAAAATTTGTTCAAAATTATATATATATTTAATCCCAAGCGGTAACTGGGATAAAATACAACATGGTTTAACAAAAGGTAGATCATGCCAAATGGTAGAGACCAACCTGATCTCTTTCCTTGAGAAGATAACTGATTTTTAGACAAACAAAATGCAATAGATCTAATCTACTTGGATTTCAGTAAAACATTTAATACAATTCCACATGGGGAATTGTTAGTTAAATTGGATATGATGGAAATTAATATGAGAACTGAAAGGTGGATAAGGAACTGGTTAAAGGGGAGAGTACAATGGTTCGTACCAAAAGGTGAACTGTCAAGTTGGAGGGAGGTTACTAGTGGAGTTCCTCAGGGATCGGCCTTGGGACCAATCTAATTTAACATTTTTATTAATGACTTTGGCATACAAAGAGGGAGTATGCTAATAAAATTTGCCCATGACGAAGTCTGCAGGTAATGCCAATACCAAGGAGGACCGAAATATCATACAAGAACATCTGGATGACCTTGAAAAGCAGAGTAATAGAGATGGGATGAAATTTAATAGTGCAAAGTGCAGGGTCATGCACTTAGGGACTAACAACAAGAATGTTTGCTATAAGCTTGGGACTTATCAGTTGGAAGCAACAGAGGAGAAGAAAGATCTGGGTGTATTGGTTGATCACAGGATGACTATGAGCCCTCAGTGTGATGCAAGTGTGAAAGAGGCTAATGCGATACTAGGATGCATCAAGTGAGGTATTTCCTGTAGAGATAGGGGCGTGTTAGTGCTATTATACAAAGCACTGATGAGACCCTGTGGAATATTCTGTGCAGTTCTGGTATGTCATGTTTAAGAAAGATTAATTCAAACTGGAAAGGTGCAGAGAAGGGCTACTAGGATGATCCGAGGAGTCTCAAAGAGCTTGGCTTGTTTAGCCTAACCAAACAAAGGCTGAGGGGAGATATGATGGCTCTCTATAAATACATCAGAGGGATAAATAGCAGGGAGGGAGAGGAGTTATTTAAGTTAAGTGCCAATGTTGACAAAAGAACAAATGGATATAAATTGGCCATTCACAATTTTAGGCTTGAAATTAGATGATGGTTTCTAGCCATCAGAGGAGTGAAGCTCTGAAACAGCCTTCCAAGGGAAGCAGTGGGGGCAAAAAAGACTAACTGGCTTCAGGACAGAGCTTGATAGTTTTATGAAGGGTGAGGTATGATGAGGCTGCCTACAATGGTATATAGCTGATCTGCAACTGCTAGTAGCAAATATCCCCAACGGCTTGTGATCAAGATGGAGAGTGCTCTGAGTTGCTACAGAGAATTCTTTCCTGGTGTCTGGCTGTTGGGTCTTGCCAAAATGCTCAGGGTCCAACTGACCGCCATATTTGGGGTTGTGAAGGAATTTTCCCCTCGGTCAGATTGGCAGAGACCCTGGGTTTTTGTTGTTGTTGTTTTTTTGCCACCTTCCTCTGCAGCATGGGGTCACTTGCAGGCTTAAACTAGTGTAAATGGTGGATTCTCTGTACCTCGAAGTCTTTAAATCATGATTTGACGACTTCAGTAACTCAGACAGAGCTTATGGGTCTATTACAGAGTGAGTGGGTGAGGTTCTGTGGCCTGCAATGTGCAGGAGGTCAGACTAGATGACCATGATGGTCCCTTCTGGCTTTAAAGTCTGAGAGTCTATTAGAGGGACCCAGAATACAGAGGCTGAGGGAAAAAGAGACCCAACATAAAGAGTCTGGGGAGAGAAAGGAAGTTGCAGAGACTTTGTCTTGTCCCCTCTTCATGGCAGTCAAGTAAGATATATAAGATGATAGAGAACCATCCCCTTTGCAGTAGCCAGGACACTCTTGGGGAGCTGTAGAGTAGAACTTCAGTTGGGAAGTTCTAGAAAGCAACTTAAGAGGCAGAAAATTTCATCTGACTGCCAGTAGATGATGGAGGTTCAACTGTATCTGTTACCTGTTAATCAGAGATTAGTATGAAAGATGTGAGTCCCCAAGCAGGGACCAAAGCCATCACCCTAACACAGGAAGCTTAGCACCCTCGCCCTTCCTAGTATGTGTGGGAGAGTGGGGGGGTCTGAACTCATTTGGCCCTTGCCTCTGGATCTTACTGTTGGGGGAGTTGAGAGAGCCATATGTTTCATATCTTCCTCTAGCTCAGGGATCGGCAACCTTTGGCCCGCGGCCCGCCAGGATAAGCCACCTGGTGGGCCGGAACAGTTTGTTTACCTGCCGCATCTGCAGGTTCGGTCGATCGCGGCTCCCACTGGTCGCGGTTCGCCACTCCAGGCCAATGGGGGCTGTGGGAAGTGGCGGCCAGCACATCACTCCGAACACACCGCTTCCCACAGCCCACATTGGCCTGGAGCGGCGAACCGTGGCCAGTGGGAACCGTGATCAGCCGAACCTGCGGACTCGGCAGGTAAACAAACCAGCTCAGCCTGCCAGGGGGCTTACCCTGACGGTCCACGTGCCAAAGGTTGCCAATCCCTGCTCTAGCTAGTAGTGTGATAAGTGTTACAGTCTCTGCATTATGCCAACCTCTGTATTCTATACCTAAGTAAAGTCTATAGCAATGACATGATGTAAACACATACAAAAAATAAAATCCTGCAATATGGTCTAACATTTGGCTAGCTAAACAGAATAAAAGTTGGTCTTTAGCCTCTGGTTGTTTATGTAAAAATTGATACCTGAAATTATTCATACATTGTGCATCTATGGATAATAAAACTTCCTTCAGATCCAATTTAGAGTTTCTCAAGAGACTTGCCAAATGTACTCTACCATAAATAATTGTTAGTCCTCTGCAGCACAAATTTTAAGATATTTTCTTCCCTTTTCCATATTCATGTCATAAATATGAGTCCTTATGTAAAGCTGAAGTAGTTCTAAATAAGATATAATGAATGACCTTAAGAGGTCAAAATTTTATCATGTATACATTTCTTTAAAAATTGCTAGGATACTAAGGCACTAAAAACTTTAAGTTGCCTTCATGCTGTATATCTCAGAATGTCAGCATACTCTTCATACACTATAGGATAACCTTTCAAGAATAGGTGTCTGTGGTAGACCATAATAATATGCTTATGTAGAAAAATAATAACATTGTTTTTCTCTTTTATAGTGCCTTCCATCTAGGAATCTCAATAAGATTTTATAAACATTGTCTCAAAACATTCTTGTGGGGTACTTGGAGGTATTTTCCCTCCATTTTACAGATGAGGAAATGGAAACACAAGTAGTTTAACTGAATTGCCCTGGTCTCACAGAAAGACTGGCAACAGAATTCATGTGCCCAAGTGCCAATTTTCATGTCTTAGTCACAAAATATAAATCTGGATACCAAGGTGACCAGATGTCTCAATTTTATAGAGACACTCCTGATATTTGGGGCTTTATCTTATATAGGCGCCTATTACCCTCCACCCCCATCCCGATTTTTCCTCCGTGCTGTCTGGTCACCCTAATACACACATGGGTATTTGCATACAAGGTGAACATTTTCAGTCACTAGTGCTGGTCATAAAAATTGAAATACTTTGAAAATTGTATTAAAAGGGGGGGAGGGGAATTATTATGTTTTTTCCACTCTTACTTCTCATCCTTTTCTAGATGCTCATATTTTGTGGATGCAACAAAAATAGCAGGACGCTATTTTTGTATTCTGACCTTCTATGTGCACGTAGTTATTATTCTGGGGGACGTTCTAAGGCCTGTGTTATACAGAATGTCAGACTAGGTGATTGCAATGGTCCCTTCTGGCCTTGGGATCTATGGAGTAGCTGGCTTTCCACACTACATGAAAAGAGACAATCTGCATTGGAGGTGAGGAACAAATACATGAATTTCACTTCTGCCCTGCTCCTTCCTCAACAATCTTGAAAATATTCATTCTGTTGCTTATTTTATATAACTCATAAGATGGCATACACATGTTCAGTATTGTATATTTTTTCAATTAAGATGCATTGCTACAGGTGGGAATTTGGTGGCGGTTAATCAGGAGAGAAGCAGATTATTCTGAGGCAAAGCTATTGGGGAAAAGGTTGAGGGCTTTTGTTTAAAAGTCAACAAATTGACTTCTTTTGTTTCAAAGTACTTTTGAAACATCTGTGTTAACAGTCGCTAAAGAGCTCTGAGAATTACACAGAACATTTCTAAATCATGCTAATCCTGTCCTCCAACTGGTTATATTAAAAGCAACACTTACCAGCTTTCCACTATGAATTAGAAATTAATATTCATACATTTGTCTTTATGGATATAATGGTGTTTTTATTCTCCTTATGTCATCTGGTTCTTTGCTATAGTAACTTGATGCTGTTATGCTATTTTAGTTAATTCCAGCCAACTATTGTATTTGAAATGGTGATCAGAATAACTACCGTGACTGGCAGTTATCAAACATAACCTTATGTTGTTTTAGCAGAAAATAGAGGATATATAATGTGTGTTATGTAAAGTAAATCAAGCATATATTATTATTAGATCCAAAAAAGATGTATGAAAAGAGTGTTGAGGGTACCAAGTCAAGCACTCAGGTTAGGAAATGCCTGAATTAAAACTGCCCTTTCAACCTTAATTCACATCCCTTGTGTTATGTATTGTTGCAGTCTTTAATTATATAGCCATATGCTATTTTTTTCTGTAGGACTTCTTCCTAATTCAGTGCTTGGGAAGAGCAGTGAATGATGCAGGGCACTGCAGGAGGAGAGAGAATATTCTCGTGTGTTGAAAGCACTGGACTGGGACGCAAGTGAGCTGGGTTCTATCCCTGTCCTTGACATAGATTTCTTGTGTGATGCTGGGCAAAACTATCACAATGTATACATGAAAGGGAGTTCAATTAAAGTTGCATGGGAAACTGATTTGGCATTTCCAAACTTTGGAGTCCTTAGTATTCAGGTTGCAAAGAACTTTTAACATAGTTTTGTTTTTTGTATGTCATAATAATTATAAACGTTATTTAATTTACAGTATGCAGTTCTCTGGAATGAAATACATAGGAGCAGATCTTCAGCTAGTATAAATTGTATTAGGCCTATTGAAGTCAATTAGCCTATGGCAATTTACACCAGGTGAGCATCTGCCCCTTAGAGGCTTGTAGAAAACAGGTGAGATATTAAGACACACTGTTATGAAGAACACTGATTTTTTTCAGAGTGGTAGCTGTGTTAGTCTCTATCAGCAAAAACAACAAGGAGTCCTTGTGGCACCTTAGAGACTAACAAATTTATTTGGGCATAAGCTTTTGTGGGCTAAAACCCACTTCATCAGTTGCATGGAGTGAAAAATACAGTAAGCGGTATACATATTACAGCACATGAAAAGTTGGGAGTGCCTTGCCAAGTGGGGGGTCAGTGCTAACGAGGCCAACTCAATCAAGGTGGAAATGACCTATTCTTAACAGTTGACAAGAAGGGGTGAATATCAACAGAAGGAAAATTACTTTTTGTAGTGCTAGCAAGGCCAGTTCAATCAAAGTGGACCTTGCCAGCAGCTGACAAGAAGGTGAGAGTATCAACAGAGGGAAGATTGCTTTTTGTAGTGACCCAGCCTCACTAAAAAAAGTAACGTTCCCTCTGTTGATATTCATACCTTCTTGTCAACTGTTGGGAATGGGCAACATCCACCTTGATTGAATTGGCCTCGTTAGCACTGACCCCCCACTTGGTAAGGCAACTCCCATCTTTTCATGTGCTGTAATATATATAGTGCTTACTGTATTTTTCACTCCATGCATCTGATGAAGTGGTTTTTAGCCCACGAAAGCTTATGCCCAAATAAATTTGTTAGTCTCTAAGGTGCCACAAGGACTGCTCATTGCTTTTACTGATTTTTTGTGTGTGATGAAGTGAAGGACAGAGTTAACAAGGAAATTGAGAATATCATCCACATTTACTTGTTGGGAACTGGAACTAAATCCTTCTCACCTTACTCACATGAGTAGTACCACTTACATATGTAGTGAAAGGAAATGGAATTTACCAATATATCTGTTTCCGGAAACTTCATAAAGCAAGTATTTGTGGCAGTATTTGTTGATACTTCAGGGCAATCCTAGAAAACAGTCCTTTTTTGAGATAATCCTGCTTATATTGCATATCACTTATTTTATGTCTCTTCTCTTTTTCTTTATTATTATTGAGGATATTTGTCTTAAAGTAGCATTTTTGTTTTTAAATTCATCTACTTACTCTGCTTATCACTCATCCAAACTCCTTCTACTATGCTGTCATGAACTCGCTATTAGGACTTCAGTTGAGGAATAAGTAACAGGAGCAGATGGATTCTTAAAAAATGTTGTTTCCATACAAACACGCCTAATAATAGTCTGATAGAAATACTCTGCCTATGTCTGTCTGAGAACATACCTCATTTCTGGGCTGAAACACATTTGCGAGTTCTGCTAGATTCAGGACATCAGAATCTGGTATTATGTAACCAGGCAAGACAACACATGTGGTATGATAGCAATGGACATCAGCTAAGGCATGAGGATCTCTACTCATCTTCCTGGAGTATGAGTTAGTGCTTTCAGGGTTTGTGAAAATGTGTGTCATATTGTTAATCCATGTGACTTCTGCAGCTCCTGGCCTCCCTTGAAAATAGTGTACATTTAGAGGCAGCACGAAAACCCTTGACATTAATTTATAGATGAAATTTGGGGTATTGACAGATGATGTATGACTGGAGAGATTTAAATGAATAACATGGTAATTTACTGCACCTAACCTGAAACACCAGAACTATTTTTCATTTTCTGTCACTATTCAGTCTCAGTTGCATTTGACTACTTACATAGCGTGCAGTACATGGTGCTATAAATAGATTAACCATTTAAAGTCTTTTCTGAAAGTCTGAACCTGTCATTGAATGAAGGTATTTTGAACTGACCAGTATGTTTATATGGGCATAGAAAATAATATATACAAGTTATGTATACTTACCTGGAGCCTAGAGCATTCCAATATCATGTAATATCTAGAACATAAGAATGGCCATACTGGGTCAGACCAAGGTCCATTCAGCCCAGTATCCTGTTTACCAACAGTGGCCAATGCTAGGTGCCCCGGAGTGAGTGAACCTAACAGGTAATGATCAAGTGATCTCTCTCCTGCCATGCATCACCCCCCTCTGACAAACAGAGGCTAGGGACACCATTCGTTACCCATCTGGCTAATAGCCATTAATGGACTTAACCTCCATGAATTTATCCAGTTCTCTTTTAAACCCTGTTATAGTCCTAACCTTCACAACCTCCTCAGGCAAGGAGTTCCACGGGTTGACTGTGCGCTGTGTGAAGAACTTCCTTTTATTTGTTTTAAACCTGCTGCCCATTAATGTCATTTGGTGGCCCCTAGTTCTTATATTATGGGAACAAGTAAATAACTTTTCCTTATTCACTTCCTCCACACCACTCATGATTTTATATACCTCTATCATATCCCCCCCCTTAGTCTCCTCTTTTCCAAGCTGAAAACTCCTAGCCTCTTTAATCTCTCCTCATATGGGACCCGTTCCAAACCCCTAATCATTTTAGTTGCCCTTCTCTGAACCTTTTCTAATGCCAGTATATCTTTTTTGAGATCATAGAATCATAGAATCTCAGGGTTGGAAGGGACCTCAGGAGGTCATCTAGTCCAACCCCCTGCTCAAAGCAGGACCAACCCCAACTAGATCATCCCAGCCAAGGCTTTGTCAAGCCTGACCTTAAAAACCTCTAAGGAAGGAGATTCCACCACCTCCCTAGGTAACCCATTCCAGTGCTTCACCACCCTACTAGTGAAAAAGTTTTTCCTAATATCCAACCTAAACCTCCCCCTCTGCAACTTGAGACCATTACTCCTTGTTCTGTCATCTTCTACCACTGAGAACAGTCTAGATCCATCCTCTTTGGAACCCCCTTTTAGGTAGTTGAAAGCAGCTATCAAATCCCCCCTCACTCTTCTCTTCTGCAGGCTAAACAATCCCAGTTCCCTCAGCCTCTCCTCATAGGTCATGTGCTCCAGCCCCCTAATCATTTTTGTTGCCCTCCGTTGGACTCTTTCCAATTTATCCACATCCTTCTTGTAGTGTGGGGCCCAAAACTGGACACAGTACTCCAAATGAGGCCTCACCAGTGCCGAATAGAGGGGAATAATCATGTCCCTCGATCTGCTGGAAATGCCCCTACTTATACAGCCCAAAATGCCGTTAGCCTTCTTGGCAACAAGGGCACACTGTTGACTCATATTCAGCTTTTCATCCACTGTAACCCCTAGGTCCTTTTCTGCAGAACTGCTGCCCAGCCATTCGGTCCCTAGTCTGTAGCAGTGCATGGGATTCTTCCGTCCTAAGTGCAGGACTCTGCACTTGTCCTTGTTGAACCTCATCAGATTTCTTTTGGCCCAATCCTGTAATTTGTCTAGGTCCCTCTGTATCCTGTCCCTACCCTCCAGCGTATTAACCACTCCTCCCAGTTTAGTGTCATCTGCAAACTTGCTAAGGGTGCAGTCCACACCATCCTCCAGGTCGTTGATGAAGATATTGAACAAAACCGGCCCCAGCACCGACCCTTGGGGCACTCCACTTGATACCGGCTGCCAACTTGACATGGAGCCATTGATCACTACCCGTTGAGCACGACCATCTAGCCAGTTTTCTATCCACCTTACCGTCCATTCATCCAGCCCATACTTCTTTAACTTGCTGGCAAGAACACTGTGGGAGACTGTATCAAAAGCTTTGCTAAAGTCAAGAAATAGCACATCCACTGCTTTCCCCTCATCCACAGAGCCAGTTATCTCATCATAGAAGGCAATTAGGTTAGTCAGGCATGACTTGCCCTTGGTAAATCCATGCTGACTGTTCCTGATCACTTTCCCCTCCTTTAAGTGGTTCAGAATTGATTCCTTGAGGACCTGTTCCATGATTTTTGGAGGAGATGAGGAGACCATGTCTGTACGCAGTATTCAAGATGTGGCTGCACCATGAATTTTTATAAGGACAATAAGATATTCTCCATCTTATTCTCTATCACTTTTTTATTGATTCCTAACATCCTGTTTGCTTTTTTGACTGCTGCTGCACACTGCGTGGATGTCTTCAGAGAACTATCCACGATGACTCCAAGATCTTTTGCCTGATTAGTTGTAGCTATATTAGCCCCCATTAGATTGTATGTATAGTTGGGGTTATTTTTTCCAATGTGCATTACTTTACATTTATCCACATTAAATTTCATTTGCCATTTTGTTGCCTAATCATTTAGTTTTGTGCGATCTTTTTGAAGTTCTTCACAGTGTGCTTTGGTCTTAACTATCTTGAGCAGTTTACTGTCATCTGCAAACGTTTCCACCTCACTCTTTACCCCTTTCTCCAGATCATTTATGAATAAGTTGAATAGGATTGGTCCTAGGACTGACCCCTGAGGAACACCACTAGTTACCCCTCTCCATTCTGAAAATTTACCATTTATTCCTACCCTTTGTTCTCTGTCTTTTAACCAGTTATCAATCCATGAAAGGATCTTCCCTCTTATCCCATGGCAACTTAATTTACGTAAGAACCTTTGGTGAGAGACCTTGTCAAATGCTTCCTGGAAATCTAAGAACACCATGTCCTCTGGATGCCCCTTGTCCACATGTTTGTTGACTTGACCCCTTCAGAGAACTCTAATAGATTAGTAAGACATGACTTCCCTTTACAGAAATCATGTTGACTTTTGCCCAACAATTTATGTTCTTCTATGTGTCTGACTATTTTATTATTTTACTATTGTTTCAACTAATTTGCCAGGTACTGATGTTAGACTTACCGGTCTGTAATTTCCGGGATCACCTCCAGAGCCCTTTTTAAATATTGGCGTTACATTAGCTATCTTTCAGTCACTTGGTGCAGAAGCTGATTTAAAGGACAGGTTACAAACCATAGTTAATAGTTCCGCAATTTCACATTTGAGTTCTTTCAGAACTCTTGGGTGAATACCGTCTGGTCCTGGTGATTTGTTACAGTTAAATTTATCAGTTAGTTCCAAAACCTCCTCTAGTGATACTTCAATCTGTGATAATTCCTCAGATTTGTCACCTACAAAAGATGGCTCAGGTTTGGGAATCTCCCTAACGTCCTCAGTCGTGAAGACTGAAGCAAAGAATTTGTTTAGGTTCTCTGCAATGACTTTATCATCTTTAAGTGCTCTTTTTGTATCTCGATCGTCCAGGGGCCCCACTGGTTGTTTAGAAGGCTTCCTGCTTCTGATGTATTTAAAAAACATTTTGTTATTACCTTTTGAGTTTCTGGCTAGCTGTTCTTCAAACTCCTTTTTGGCTTTTCTTATTACATTTTCCCGCTTATTTTGGCAGTGTTTATGCTCTTTTCTAGATACTTCACTTGGATTTGACTTCCACTTTTTAAAAGATGCCTTTTATCTCTCACTGCTTCTTTTACATGGTTGTTAAGCCACGATTGCTCTTTTTTAGTTCTTTGTGTTTTTAAATTTGGGATATTCATTTAAGTTGATTTGATTAGAGAGGAGGATACTGGTTTGGAAAGAAAACTTGCCAGACAGGAATGTGGTGTGTTCTGTTTTTCAATAAGAAAGAATATGGTAAGTAATTTCATTCAGTGCAAAAGTTCATTATGGGAGATGAATCATAGAATATCAGGGTTGGAAGGGACCTTAGTAGGTCATCTAGTCCAACCCCCTGCTCAAAGCAGGACCAATCCCCAATTTTTGCCCCAGATCCCCAAATGGCCCCTTCAAGGATTGAACTCACAACCCTGGGTTTAGCAGGCCAATGCTCAAACCACTGAGCTATCCCTCCCCCCCATATCTATTCCAATATATTCAATATCCATCTAATCCCACCAGGTTTCAGGTAGATTTCCTGAAGTCACTTGTTAATTTGAATATTACTGTCAAAATTAAAGCCCCAGTGGGCTATTGCACAGCAAGATTTATAATAGCAACAGCTCTTGGTGTTTATCTGTAAAGCTTGGGAACTTGCTGCTCTTTGTTTGTTAGATTTGAGAAATATAGGAATTTTGGAAGCTGTCAATATCATACTGGTGCTATTGTGCCTTGAGAGTGCTAGATGAGGAGGTACTTTCATTAAAAGTCCATTTTCTCTTTCTTTCTTTTTTTTTTTTTTTTCAATTTATCCTTGTTCTGAGATTCTCATGCTTTTTCTCAGATCAGCTTCTCCTCACCTCCTTTGCTGGCTTTTGATGAAAATGGTGTACTCCAGGAGCATCTAAGAAGAGTCACCACCCAAGAAATGTACGCACACCAGTACCTTGGAAAAACAATTCAAAATGAGATCATACAGTTACTGGCAACAAAAGTCAAACAGAAGATTGTGGCAGATCTGAAGTCAGCAAGATATTACTCTGTTATTCTGGACTGCACACCTGACATCAGCCATACAGAACAAATGACTTTAATGTTGCGTTTTGTAACAACTACATAACCTAGTGAAAATGTCAGAGAGCATTTTCTAAAATGTATTGACATTGATGATACTACAGAAGCTGATATGACAAATGTGCTTCTTAAAAAGCTGGAAGATACGGGAATTGCGATAGTTGACATGAGAGGTCAGGGCTACGATAATGGTGCCAACATGAGAGAAAAGAACAGAGGAGTGCTGACACGGATCCGAGAGTTAAACGCTCGAGCTTTTTTTGTCATTCATTGAACTTGGTGGTCAGTGATGCAGCATCAGCTTCTAGAGAGGCTGCTGAATTTTTTAATGTAATTCAAAGCATCTATATATTTTTCTCTGCATCAACTCATCGATGGCAAATTTTGAAGCAACATCTGGGAACATCCTCTTTGACACTGAAATCACTGAGTGCCACACGATGGGAAAGTCGAGTGGAGGCGATAAAGCCTATCAAACACCAATTTGGGAAGATAGATGATTCCATAGTTGCCATTATGGAGGATAATGCTATGACAGGAACTGTGCGTGGGAGATCAGTGGCAGAGGGAAATGGAATCACCAGAAACATACATATCTTCAAATTTCTGTGTGGCTTAGTGTTGTGGCATGACATACTGTTTGAAATAAATGTTGTAAGCAAGAGACTCCAAGATGTTGACCTTGATATATCTGGAGCAATGGAACAACAGGACAAAGCAAAGTTATACCTACAGTCTTACCGGTCAGATGAGGGATTTCAAAACATTCTGAAGAGTGCACAGAAGTTGGCAGAGGAACTTCACACTGAAGCTATTTTCCCACCCATTCAAGAATACAAGAGTCACCTAAGAAGAAGATATTTTGATTACGAGGCACGGGATAATCCCATAAGAGACCCCAAACAACAATTCAAAGTTGAATTCTTTAACTAGGTATTGTGCAACAGTCAGTTGAAGAATGTTTCATGCAGCTCAAGGAACACAGCAGTACATTTGGGATGTTGTATGATATTTCAAAACTCCTCACTGTACCTGAAGAAGACCTACACCAGCAATGCAGGGCACTAGAGACAGTGTTGACACATGATGACATGTGCAATATTGATGCGAGTGATTTAGGTGATGAACTGAAACCCCTTTCAAGATACATTTCAGCAGGATCAACTCCAAAGGCTGTTCTGGAATATATGTGTACAAATAAGATGATCACCCTTTTTCCAAATGCTTTTGTTGCTCTGCACATACTTCCAACACTTCCTGTAACAGTTGCCAGTGGAGAATGCAGCTTCTCCAAGCTGATGTTAATAAAAACACATCTACGCTCCCAGGGCTGGCTCCAGGCACCAGCTTTCCAAGCTGGTGCTTGGGGCGGCATCGAGAATGGGGCAGCAGTCCGAGTCCCACAGCGGCAATTTGGTGGCAGGTCCGCTCTTCCCACTGCTCTTCCCTTGCCACCGCGGGACTCGGACTGCCTGCGTGAGGGGCCTGGCAACATCTGCCTGCGTCAGGGGCGGGGCCCCGCTACGTCTGCCTGCGTCAGGGGCGGGGCCCCGCTACGTCTGCCTGCATCGGGGGCGGGGCCCCGCTACGTCTGCCTGCTTCGGGGGCGGGGCTGCAGCGACTGCTTGGGGCGGCAAAATTGTTAGAGCCGCTCCTGTACGCTCCACAATGACACAGGAGAGGTTGGTCGGCCTTACAACCATCTCAATAGAGCATGAGCTGGCCCAGACTGTGGACCTTCAGGAAGCAGTTCAAATCTTTGCAACCAAGAAGGCACGGAAAGCACCACTTTGATTATTCAAACAGATAAAAATGCCACTGTTTATTATGCATACAAGAAAAGTTACATTTACTGTTCAGGCGTTTGAAAGTTAAGTGTTACTTAAAATTTTTCCACAAGGCATTTTAAATTGTTAGTTCGCCTTTATTGGGGTAGGTGGCAGAGCAGTACCATGAGAGGAGTAGAACAGGAAAAAGGAAGAATTGAGACCTTTCAAAGTTTTGGCCCAAGCGAGGGGGTAAGGGGGTGTCATTTGAGCTCCCCGCCTCAGGTGCCAAAATGTTGTGGGCCCTGTATGGACTTTGATCCAATCTTCCCTGTGCTTCTGGGAGTGCCCCAGCAGGGGGCTCCCAGCTGCTAGTCGGGGCAGGGCTGGGGCAGGACAGGGCTTGCTCTTTTCCTGCAGAGCTGCTCTTGGGTACCTCTTGTAGCTTCAGGTAGCTCTGCACCCCCTCCTCCCTACTTGCTTCCTGTTCCCCTCCCTTTGTAGCTGCCTGGGGAGGGGACATTGTACAGGGAACTTCCCCCCCTTCCAGGTGCAATTATTAGCTCATTTCAATAAAAATAAAGATAAAGGTGAGACACTTGACAGATTTTTTGATTGACACCTTACAGCAGCAACTCACACTCAGGGCTCATCTCACTGATTGGTCGCTATGGATATTGGGAAGGTTTGTAGTGTAGTGATCTCAGTTGACTGCCTACCAGAAGACATGCAATTACTGTAAAAGGAGTGTCCAAAGTAAATCAAAAACTATTACTGCAGCGGATCATGTGAAAGAATTTGGATGCCAAATTTGACGTGCTGCCGGTGACAAACTATTTTGTATAAGCTGCAGTGTTTCCTTGGATCACACGCGTCGGGCAATGGTTCAGTACCACTTAGACTCGGAAACCCATAGAAGCAGAAAGAGGGCTGCAGATAGCGCATTGCTGGTAAATGAAAAGTGAAGAAAACAAAACAAAACTATGTATTCTCTTTTTAAGAGAGCTCTGAGACTCATCATTTAGCTACAATGGAACTTGAGGATGCATTTGCAAGTGCTAATATACTGTTGCAAAATCTTGATCACTCAAAGCTGCGTGAGTTCATTCAGTGGAATATAGAAAATGCCGGTTGCTTACCAAGTGCGAATAACCTCCGACAGGACTACCTTCCAAACGTTTTTGCTGCACATTTTGAGGAGATGAAGTCTCAAATTAATTCATGTAAGTCTTTTGCAGTTATTTCAGCTGAGTCAACAGATGAGCAAGACAACTACGTACTGCATGTCCTATTTGATTTTATTTCTGACAAGGCCAAAGATGTACAGACAGGAAAGCCAACAACAATGCTTGCCAACTGCATTTATTAGGATGCTGTTAACTACACTACAGTTTCTCAAGCGATAATTAAAACCATTTCAAAGTGAAGTGCAAACTTTGACAAAGTATCTGCTTTCATAAGTGACAATGCAACTTACATGACAAAATCTTTCAAATCCGTTCTCCAAGGTCTAATGCCAAATGCTGTCCATATTACATATAATGTACATATAATTTCTCTTGTCAGTAAGCTGTGGAGATGTGAGTTTGGTAAAGTTGATTAAACTGGCCAGCTACATTAAAAGATCTTTAAACACTGCCCAAGCCGCAAACATTGTTACAGGCAGCACATTGCAGACACAACTGAAATGCGGAACAAAAAATTGCACTTCCCCCAGGACCAATAATTAATTGTTGGAATTCCTGGTTTCAAGCTATACAATACTATGCAGCTCACCTGAAGTACTTACCTGAGTTTGTCTCAGAAGAGCTGACACTGACATCGAAAATGCAGGTTTTAACAAAACTATCAACCCTTCTAAACAATGCTCAGCTGATTGAGGAAGTTCAGTTCGTTGCCAAAAATGCCACAGGACTCATGGACTTAATCACTTGGTTCGAATCTCGGCATGTCACAATCCACCAAGCGTACCACAAATTAATGGATGTTTGGTTTTGGGCTGGAAGCACAGTCAAATGAAAATCACTCTGACAATGCTGAGTTAAATGCCAGTGCTCAGCAGGTGTTTTCTTGCATGGCAAATAAGTGCAGACAGTACTACTGCTATGGGGAAGAGTCAAGTGATGTAGCAAAAACGGCTCAAAAGTTTCAACAACCTGCAGCAGTGCATATTTTTGACCCTGCACAAATGCACCTGTTGATGGTGGATTTAACCTTGCCTAATGCAATTCCTGGCTTTGATAAGAACTGTAGGCTGGAGATGCCTGCTTACAAAAATATTGCAAAAGAAGGGGACCGTAGTTTGCTTGTGCTACAGCTTTGGAACTCAGTGGAAGGCAAAATCCCCCATCTTGCAAAGCTAGCTCAGTGCTTCTGACCATTGTAATGAACTCCATGGATGCAGAGAGAGCTGTGTCTAAATACGGACAGGTGTTTTCAGCACAGAGACCGGGAATGAAGAAAGACACTGCAGAGTTGCTGGATGCTCCATGCTGACATTCTATTAATGACATTTGAAACCAGAAGGTTTTTTTTCACTTAACTTGAGGCTGTGGTTCTCAAGTTTGAGGCTACCAATTGAGATCACTACCCTCAAAAACGTTCTCAGATGCCCATCTACCAATCAGGGAGCTGAGCCCTGAGTGTTATTTGCTGTTATAAAGTATCAATCAATAAAGTCTGTCAAGTTCACATGACTTTATTTTACTGAAACAAGCTAATAATTGCATCTTGAAGGGGGGTGCACCCTGTACAGTGTCCCTCCTCCTGTGGCTGTGGAGCGATGGGGACAAGAAGTGTGTGTGTGTGTGTGTGTGTGTGTGTGTGTGCGCGCGTGCGCTGGGGGGACAGGGGGAGAGGAGGAGGAGGTGCGGAGCTTTTTGCAGCCGGGAGAGCCGAGAGCAGCTGTGTAGAGGAAGAGCCAGTCTTATCCCTCCCAAGCCATCCAGGACTAGCAGCTAGGAGCCTCTGGCTGGGATGGTTCTAGCAGCAAGGGAGAGATCAGATCCACCTCCAGGAGCCTCCTGCGGCTGCAGGAAGCTCTCTGGTTGCTGGCTTCAGAGTCCAGCTCAGAAAGCAGCACAGAAGTGAGGGTGTCAATCCCATAAGCCCCCTACAACAGGTTTGCAATCCCCCATCCCCTGTTGCGTCGGTACCCCCATGGCTACAACACCCTGAAATTTCAGATTTAAACATCTGTAAACATGAAATTTATCAATTTTCAAATCCTATGGCCATGAAATCGACCATAATGGACTGTGAATTTGGTAGGGACCTATCCATAGGCCTATGTTTTCAATAGACTTCCATTTAAGGAAAATAAAATTTGTGTTTGTATCAGTTTGTGTATGCAAAATCCTATGTTTGCTTAAAGCAATTGAGTTATTGTGCAAACACACGTTTCTCTCTTTCTACACTAGTACCTGGTTTGTGAACGCAAATCTGGGTGCTTTATCAGGGACTAAATTAAGGGGGAATGAGAGGGTATGCAGTACCCAATCCCTTCCCTGGCCTGGGTAAGCAGTGCTCCCTCAAAATTTCATTCTCTTTGGTGCAGTATGAGTTCCCCCCTCCTATGTCAACCTACTTTAACAATGGGTTTTATGCATGCAAGATGAGGAGTGCACACATTTTACAATTTCATTAGTGAACAGTCCCTGAAAACATGACACTTAGAGTGAGTAGGGTCAATCAGTTAGTCATACAATATGGTTAATTTAAAGATTTTGCTCCAGATTGTCAAATGGGGGTCTCTCTCTGTGTACATAGTTTTCTATTTCCATTACATTAAACACAAAATTAAGTGTAATACTTATTCTCATGTAGATTACTTTTTATATTATCCTTCTCTTTATTAAATTAATGTTGATGTATTTAATATTCCAATCCACTACCTCCTGTCAAATGAGATTAGTAGATTTTTGGTTTTCTAGAGGATAAGAGAACATTCAGTGGTGTTCCATTTTCCCAAATGAGGACATACTGCTCATCCCTATAAGAGATGTCTTAATCAGGTCAACTCAGAACAGCTGGCTGTCCATCCTATCAAGAGACCACATCCCGTGTTAAAAATTCTATGCGTATCAAGCAAAGAGCTATTGCCGCTATCGTGCTTTGTACTCAAGGGGCATGAGATTATTTGCTTGGCAAGTGAGAAGAAGGCGTTTTATTTTTAATTTTATCATCAACAGCAGCAGTTAACACTACATTTGATTTCAAAGGCCTCTGCTGCCTGACTGCTCTTCTTCCAGTCCTCTTTTTAAGTACCACTGGAAATAGTAATATATAAATTATCAACTTAATAAAAAGTTGTCTTCCATTAGGTTATCTATACACTATTCCCAGCTTTATGCAAACAGTGTGAACGCTTTCAAAATTGTATATTCATATTTAATTTTGTGTGTCTCGTATTGGGCTAGCATTTTGTAGTCATGTCCTCTTTCAGAAGCTAAAGACTATGTTCACCTAAGTTTTCTGTCTACTTCTGGTAAGACACAGTAAGAGAAAAAGATTAGAAGGGAAAAAAAAATATTCTCTACAAGGCCCTGGGTATATTGTGGAGAGAGCTGGTTGAAACATTTCTAATAGAACATTTTTTCATCAGAAAATGCAATTTTGTCAAAATCAAAACATTTAATGGGAATGTGTCTTATTTTGATGAATTTGCATGGGGTAAAAGCTAAAATAAAACACTTCAACTTTCTTCTTATGTTTAAATAATATAAAAATGTTTTGGATAAGATATTTCATTTTGACATTATCATTTCAATTGATTTTGTTTTGACTTTTATATTTTAAATATTTATATATGTTAAATATATGTATTATTTAATATACAAGTCAAAGCAAAATATGTTGATGGTTCCATGTAGGATTTCAGCAATGCACTCTGGCTGGGGCTGGAAGTGAATGTCTCCTGGAAACTCCAGTTGACTCATTCTACAAATGGCCTATAACGGGTAGGGGCCTTGTTATTGTAGAGTTTGCCTCATTCGTTAGCATTGCTGTGACTGAAAGAATTTGGAATGAAGCTTTCAGGGGATGTTTGCAGCTGAAGTGTTGTGTTTACTACCATCAAGAGCCCTCAACTAGCTATGGACTGGCTGCAATAGATGTCAGATAAATATTTATCAGTCATTAGTTGCTAAATTATAACCATCAGTGTGGCATTTGTGAAGAGAGAAGGGAGAATGGAGAGCAATCTGAGCCTCTTATTGAAGATTTAAAAGGATAGACTGGTTAGCAAGGAGATAGAAAACTAAGAGCTCATCGCTAGACCAACCACTTGTGTCAATAGGTCAGATACAACTGTTTATACATTTCTTTTGGTCAATACTCCGCTTAGGGTGACCAGATGTCCCAATTTTATAGGGACAGTCCTGATTTTAGGGTATTTTTCTTATATAGGCTCCTATTACCCCACCCCCACCCCCGTCCCGATTTTTCACACTTGCCCCTGTCCCGATTTTTCACACTTGCTGTCTGGTCACCTTAATCTCCACTACAAGCCACTCCCCCCACCCCGTTTTATAATAGGTTCCTTAAGAAGCTGTGGAAGAACAAAGATAGATTGTAGGTGGCACAAAAATAAATAGTAAACCTTGGAAAACTTTTGAATAATTATTGTTGATTAATGGAGTCTATAAAACAAAATCTTTTAAGGGCAGTGGAGCATGGAACAGGTCTTGACTTCTTCTGAAGCTGTAGGTCTGAGAATTTCTGAAATTCATAGTTTTACTAAATAGTATTGGAGCACTTTGGTTTTTGTTAAATTTGGAAGGAAGATTTCTGGAGATGATACCCCAGTGCTTTTTTGCCTCAGTGAAAAGTTCAAATCCTGGTAGGGTCAACTTAGCTCTTCACCCTTCTGCTGTGGTCCAGATAGTGACCAACTACTAAGCAGTCCTATATTTCAGTTGGAATATTTATCTGAATACGGTTACCACTGGTGGTCCCATTGTGGGGCAGAGGAGGTGACGGGATGTCAGATAAATCTCAAAATGCAATATGCTATCTAGAACTGGTTGAAAAATAGGTTTATTTTCTTCAGCAGAACATTTTTCACAATTTTTGCTTAAAAAAAAACTTGTAATTTTCATTAACCAAAACCCAACTTTTTTTTTTGGCTGATTAACTTTCTGCAAAAATTTTCATTTAGTTGAAAAATCTAATTTTCCACAGGAAAAAAATGTTGAGGAAATTATTGACAAGTCCTAGTGTTGTCTGTTTTTCATGGTATTGAATATTCCATAGGTTCCAAGGCCAGAAAGTACATTATGACCATCTAGTCTGACCTCCAGTAGAACACAGGGCATTTCATAGAAGAACACCGGCTTGCTTCAATTTTGTTGGCCAAAATTTCCCCTTTCCCAACTTATGTGTAGCATGCTTTCTGCTTCTCTGAGCTGTTATCCTCAATTTATACATGGGTTTTGAGCAGGGTGGGAGAGGTGTGTCTGTGTTTACACAGAAAAAATATGTATGGTTATTTTTTGTGGGGGAATAAATTTGTAAAGATAGGTGAACATGCTTGCATGCAAATGCACACCAATATTTATTTTATGTAGTTAAATATTAAAATATAAATATTAAATATGTATATATTTGTCTTTGGGATATGAGACAATATCAAATAATTTATTATTAACGACACGTTGACTGTATAGGGAATACTTTAAATGAATAAATTACAAAAACTCTCTGAGCAATATCTTAAGCAAATGTGACTTCTTCCTACCTCCCAGTTAGATAAGGACTTTAATCCTCCAGGGAAATTTCTTGTGCCAGTAATGAAAGTAGTTCAAAAATATACATGCATTGTATTATGCAGATAGTTTAAATCAATGAAGATTATGATTTGTTAGGGACTAAATATTAGCCATCTTTTAAGATATTACTGTTTTACATCCACATCAAACCCAGAACAGTGAGTGACGTAGGTAAACAGTGTGCAAATGCATTTCAGATGCACATCTTTGAAACAGCTCCTTGTTCAGTTTTGTGGGCACCTAGTGACCCCTGCTGCACCTACAGTAGCTATTTAATGACATCTTCTTTCAACACGTAGAAATTAAACTACTTGGTTTCTCTCTATTCCTAGATTCCAATGATTCTATGCCAAGGCATGTTTCAAGATTAATTCTGAGAATGGGAAGAAAGATTTGTGTGTGCAAGCCCTTATCTGACTCTGAAAAAAGAACAGAACCCTGCTGCTCACTCACCTTCAGTAATCTAGGAATTGCTGTTGCTGCAGCTATTTCTAATGCCATGAGCCAAAGAAAACCGAGATGCCCAATATATATCTTATAAATAAGTCAACAAAACCTAAGTTACCCTCACATATTTCAAAATCAAGAAGTGATTTTGTGTTGCAGGGTGTTGTTTTTCTTCCTGTTTCTTATTTTTCCCCCTGAAGACAGAACTAGGCCATGGTTGACAAGCAGACAGGAGAAAAGTGTTGAGAGCCATTTTCCTATTTAAGAGTATTAATGCAGAGAGCAAACAAAAGCATTACAAACAATGGGTTTATTGTCCTTCCACTCATCTGCCAAGTGTATACTGAGACTCAGTGCAGCCAAATGTCTCTGTGTTTTGTAAATGGCAATGTTCAATTTTCTCAGCACTTGTTTTTGTTAAATTAAAACACATTTCAAGATGTTATGTTAGCTGTACATCTTCAGAATGTTGTTTTCTGTACTGCGAAGAGATGGGAGAATACAGACTTGCATTTCACTAACAGAAAATTCTTTTTATTCAAGACTCTCACCCCTTTTTTCAGGTCTTAAGTCTTATAAACAATTCAGCCTAGAATCCAAATAAGCAACATGAAAAGAGATTATTTAGGGCCAGACTATGAATCCTTTACTCATATTAGAAAGCAGTTGCTTACATGACTAGTCCCATTGACTTCAGTGGCCTACTTCTGGGCTATATTGTGCGTTACCATGAGACCTATGGAAGGGACAGTGCATAATTGCATTACTCCAGAAGCACACTAGGGACACAGTTGTGACTCTCAGTCACAGTTCAATCCTTGTTTCTCCCTTGCTCCAGGAGAAATAAGCTGTGCCATCACTATACCTGGTGCAGCGTACGTCCCACTCAGCACCAGCTCAGTTTCATTGGCCAATACTGTGCCCGCTTCCCTGCCTGTCCACCTATGCCAGAAGGGAGCCAGAGGCCCTGTGATAGCTGCTCTCTCCCCCAGGCGCTGATCAGCAACACAGATAGCCCAAAAGTGGGAGTAAGCAGGTATTTTACACTCTTCATGTAGGTTCATAAGGCAGTTCACTATTAAGCCCTTCTCACCAGTTTAAAGGGTTCACAGTGTGGCCCATGGATATTATCTTTCATTGTAGCCCTGACCACTGACTTCTGCATTTCAATTCAATCCTCTCTTTCTTTTAGTGCTTGTCCCTATGTGGAGTACTCATAGCTGCACCCAGTCAGTCCACACATGCACCCCTCCTTTCCTCGTGTTCACCTAAAGGAGGTTGCCAAACTGCTGACAGACTGTGTAAACCCTGGGCATCGACTCGCTAGTTTTGGTTCCTCAAAGAGTCCTGGAGTTCCTTGGCTTGTGGGAGGAAAAGGGAAAGGTGTGCATCGGGGTCCAGTTCAGTCCCCCACAGCTAATGAGGACTAAGACCACACAGACACATCACTGATAGAGTGGGGAACCCACCTGGAAGGGGTAGGTGGTCCAAGCAATGTGGTCCCCTCAGGAGTTATTGCTCCACATCGACCTGCTGGAGTGGACAATAGTCCAGCGAGTATTTCTTGCCTTGCATTTGCAGCCAGTCAGTCTTGGTGCTACCGGACAATGTGACAACGATCTGTTACATCAACAAGCAGGGAGGGGCATGTTCCTTGTAACTCTGTGCAGAGATCATCACCCACTGGAACATATACATACCTCTGCAATTTGCCCTGGCTGCCATCCATCTGCCAGGCGTTCAAAATATCCTGGCAGATTCCCTCCTCAGACATGTCTCCAGAGAGCACAGGTGGGAATGTCACAGCCTAACCCTATGGGAGTTATTTTGTGAGTGGGGTCACCTGACCACATTCTTGTTTGCATTCAGACGTGAACAGAAAGTGAAAGGACTTCAGCTTGTGATGCGTTATTGATGTGCCTGTCAGCCCATCTTTCTAAATGCCTTATCCTGATATGAGACTGTTACTTGGGGTCCACACTCCTTCCCAGTATCATGAATCTGTCACTTCATCAATTCTTATTAGCAACACTGCAGCTGTGCAGCTGTTTCATCTTTCTTAGCAAAGGCCAATTTTTTCCTAACTATTTGGTGTTCTCTCTTCCAGTTAATGTTGGCAGAATACACAAAATGTCTGCGGTTATGTCAAGTCCAGTTCTCTCATAACAAGATCTCTTGACATAAGACGAGGGGAGGACTCACCATCCCAGCCAATCTAAAGAGATCTCCTAGACTCTGTTTTGTTTGTGGAGAGGATAAAGGGAAGAGGCTGTTTCTGCCCAGAGGATGTCAAAGTGAATCTTGGGTCACATAGTAGTCTGCTACGAACTGAACAATGACCTTCTTGGGGGCAGTGTGAGAGCGTGCTCAACAAGAGCCCAGGAATCCTTAATAGTCTCACTCAAGGATATCTCTAGTACTGACATCTTCAGAGCAGCAGGCTGGGTCTCTGTGCACACTTGCACGAGACATCATTCGCCGGTGCAAGCAGCTGCCTTAGATGCCTCCCAGGGCAGGGCAGTCCTGCATTCTATAGTGGCACAGGGCTCCAGGCATTCACTTCCTCAAGAGGGACATGGCTTGTGAATTGCCTAATGTGTACTACATGTAGGGACAAGCACTTGAAGAAGAAGGAAAGGTTACTCACCTTGTAGTAACTGGAGTTTTTCTAGATGTGATGTACCGTAATGAGATGTGTAATGAACTACTCAGCCACCTTCCCCACTGTCTCAGATTTTATCGTGGAAGCTAGCAGTAAGAAGGAACTGATAGCCCCCTTTGTACTTTCCTCGTGGAGTATGAGGAGAGTGGGGGTGCATGTATGGATTGAGCAGACACTGCTAGGAAAAATTATTCACACATGGGGGCATGAAGCTCATGCACAATGTGGAGTGCACTACACATAGTGACAACACATCTTGAAAAACTCCAGTTATTACAAGGTGAATAATCTTTTTTTCCTCCTAGTGAACTAAGTTCCCTGCTCCTGCGTTATGCATAGTTTTAAAAATAGGCATGAAGAACACTCTTACATGTAAATGTTGGTCATATTTTTGGAAAGTTCCACAGGCCCCTAAATAAGGGTGAAAGACTTGTAATCAGAAGTCTCTTTTGATAGCAAGTTTCCAATTTAACAAGGATCTGAGTTGTAGTTCAGCAGAACACCATTGAATTTTTAAACCTTTTCACCCTTTGTGATAAGTTCCATCAATCTTCAGTCATCCAGACTAATTCTCCAGTTTTGCTTTTCTTGGTGGGAGAATGCTACATAGTTGGAATGGGGTTCACCTTTTAGCATTTTATATCGGCATTTAGGCTCTGGTTCAGCAAAGTGCATGATTTGCTGAGTCATGGCCTCTGCAGGAAATCTTGGCTTTACTGAAGACCATGACAAAATTTCTATTGACTTCAGTAGGTTCAGAATGTCAACCTCAGTTTTAGAGGTTTACATCACCTAGGAGTGCCATCATTTTTTTTATAAAAAAAAACCTCAGTACTGATAGAGATGGACGGTCACATGTTTAAGGTGGCTCACTTTGAAAACCACAAATCTAAAACTATCCCATCTATATACAAAGTGCAATTTCATTAAAAAAGAAAAGCAGTGGTGGGGAGGAGGGAAGCATGCTGCATATTATATTTTGCTTGCTTGAACAAAAAGTGTAAATATTTTCATTAAATCCAGAATATTTTTGGATGAAAAAAATAATTTAGTGTAGAAAATGCAATTATCCATTTCACACTGAGAATAAAAGATACATGATTAATTTAAGATGAGACTAAAAGATATATACTAAGAATTACTAACAAAAGAACCACTTAGGATTTGATCGGTGTATTTGTGCAGTGTAAGCAGACATTTATTCATTAGGTTATGTAGTCTATAGTTATTATATAGGGAAACTTAAAAGTTCTGTATTATTTTGCAATAGAAACATATTGAGAACTACAAGGGAAAACATGATAAAATAGTCAAATAGAAGGGTAACAGAAGACATACAAAATGCATTCTCTAGCTAATACTAGACCTACATGAATGCAAAATTTTATATGATTAAAACTCAATTTATTCTCAGCAAAAGTGCATACAATATATCATAGTATTAAGATATGATGGCATACTATTCACCCTGGAACAGTATGCTGCCAGTATTTTATGCCATTGGAAAATGGGGCCTGAACCTAACCGTTTAATGTCATGAAGCTCCCATTTCTAGCTCTAATGGATAGCTAGAGGTTATACCTATAGATCACTGGTTCAGCACCAATCATTGCCCATTCTGAGTCTGATTTCGGCATAATTTTGGGTGAAATGTAATATTTTGGGGATAGGGAAAGCAAAGAGAAAAACATTGGTGTTTCTTTTAAAAGACAGTTGTGGCAGAGTTCATGTGATAATTTCCAAAGTCTTTGTACCCTAGCAATGACACTTGCAACACTGACACCTCCTTCGACCCAGTAAATCCCTGTCAACTAAACAAATAAAAAGTGGGACGAGTTGGGCAGCGATTTAATAAAGTCTAAAAAAAAAAATCACAGTAAAAGCCCCTACCCCAGGCAGAATATTTACCCCCCAAAAGGTAGACTCCATGAAGTCCACTAGGTACTTCGCTATTTCTACTGATTTATATGAATGGTGCTTAGATAATGTTATCAAATCCTAACATAGGCTATCAAAGGTATATGGTAACGTACTTTTTTTATATAGTTGTGCAGTTATTACATAGATATCACCACTAAATCTGTGGTGGTGTACATAGACGATATAGAAACTACCCCAATCTCTCCACATCAGCTTTGCTTCTGTATAGATAGATTGTTACAGCAATTCTCTCCTCTTATATTGTCTATCAGTATTCTGACCCTCAACAATTACATTTGTCCATAACTGGAGAATAAGACTTATTTTTTGCAGTGTTATTGAGGATTAAATAAGTCCCAGACTCTGTGTTTGTATGAATACGAATTCTCATTTGTATGAGACTTGAAGCTCTGATGGGAGAAGAAGGGAAACAGTTAAGACTTCTACAGAAGGTACTTAATTCCCCTATTCATTTAAGAGATGATTCTTCAGTCTCCCAAGAGAAACACAATCCTTGTCGGGGAAAATTGAATCTGAAACAGGTTGAAGACCATTTTGAGCCAAATAAATTATACAATTGACCGCATATCATAAGTAGTAGCTGTGTAACTTGGTGAAATGGCATTCAATACATATGTCATTTTGGGGGGAATTCTGCGCCATGCATGCACTCAGAATTCATGACCAGGGCAGAATTCTTTACTTCTCCATAGAAAATGATGGAGAAGCAAATGGAAGCTGAAACAGTGGTCACATGCCGCTCCCCAACAGTGCAGGTGCATCATTTCCGGCGGCCAAAGCAGTGGGTGTAGAGGTAAATCACCGTGGGGAAGCATTGTCTCCCCCAAACAGAGGCAAGGCATGGGGGGCACATGAGGGCATGTGCCACTGTCTCCCTACTCCCACCACTGATTTTTGCGAACGCAAAGCTGCCCGGATGAGGGAGGGTGGCCATTCAACTTGGCTTGCTGACTCTGCACCTGGCCACCTCTGCACCTGGGAGTGAGGGGAGGAGTCTATAGGTTCAGGGGACAGTGGAAAAAGGAAGGGATGGGGCAGGGGACAGTGGAGCAGGGACGGGGGAACCCAGCCCAGCATGCGGCATCCCCTAAGTAGCAGGTCCATCGAAACCCCACCCCGATGAGCCCCACCCCCTCTTCACCTAGCTCACCCTGATGAGCCCTCCACACTGAGACCCTCACCCCACCAAACCCCATTCCCCGAGCACCTGGACCCTCCTGATGAGCCCCTCACAACTAGACCCACCCCGGTGAACCCCAACCACCTTCACCTGGACCCGCCCCCTGTAGAGTCCCATTGCCCCAGCGCCTGTAACCCTCCAACGATCCCCTGTACATCCAGATCCCCACTGAGCCACCCATATTCAGATTGCCCCCACAGAACTCTCACACCCACACCTGGATCCCCCCCCACACTAAGCACCTCCACTCTTGGATCCTGCTGGGCTGAGCCTGCCTACCTGATGCACCTTGCACAGAGGGGCAGGCCCGGGGTTGTTTCTGGGGTAGGCCCGGCCCCTGCGCTGGGTCAGGGTTGGGTGCAGCCTCACTGCCAAGTCCCTGTCCAGGGTGAGGAGGGGCTTCAGGGTGATCTCCCACCTCCATGCCCCCCACTGCAGGCTGGAGCTTCCACATTTATATATTGACAAATACATTTTGCAGAATTTCAAAATATCGTGCACAGACTTTTTTTTTTTTTTTTTTTTTTGGAGCAGAATTCCCAGAGGAGTAATATATTGTGTGTCATTGCTGAAAGGGCCCTTTTTGGAAATGTGACTGACATTGTTGATATTATTCCCATGAACCATATTTTATACATGCTGCCTGTAGTTATTTTACTTTTGCACTGGCTTCTTTTAATTTAATAATTGCAGAACTGGAGATAGTTGCCTAATTTCTATGGCAAATCCTAGTAGCTGACAAACAATGTTCACTATAAACATGTGTTTCTGCCTATTTGCAGACAGCTTTTAGTGTTTCCTCTTTTACACTAAAATGGAAAAGTACCATTCATACCAAACAATTGTTGTATATCTTTTTGGCTAATAACATTGGATCCATATTCTGCCACTGTTACTTATATTGCATAGTACCTACTTTGAAGAAGAGTCCCATTGAAATGAATGGGACTACGTTCTGAGAAAAGTACTACCCTAGGTGAGTAATGGTATCAGGAAATCTAGCCATAAAGACACAGTTCTTTTGCTCACACTGAGTAGCATGGTACTCCATGAATATCACCATTCATTTTAATGGGACTAGTCAGTGAGGTAAGTGCTATTCAGTGTAAGAAAGAATGGTAGAATTGATTCTTTAACTAGAGGAAAATAAAGAGGTATGTTTTATAGCTAAATTGCACCAATATCTAACGGGGGAAAAAAACAACTTTCTATAAAATATACAATTTTCTGTCATGTTCCCATACATTCACTGATGTGTGGGTTTTGTTTTGTTTTTTATTTTTTTGTGTTTTTTTACAAGAATTCCCCTGAAATTTTTTACAAGAATTCCCCCCCTTAGCCTATATTGTCAAGATATGGTTTGGATAAGATACCCTTTCTTCTCACCCACTGTGACCTTAGGGAAACCTACTGAAGTATTTTGCCCCAATTCGGTACAGCATTTATTCAAATTTGATTTAAGCTTTCACATTATTATCAGTATTTATTTCTTGGTGTTGCCTTATCTAGTGTTAATGCAGTTTTAAAAACTGTACTCTGGAAATGGCTGACATTTTATATAGTTATGAAATTAATGACTAATAGCATAGAGCATTATAGCTAGGGCCTTATCAAATTCATGATCCACTTTAGTCAATTTCACAGTCATAGGATTTTAAAAATAGTAAATTTCATGATTTCAGCTACTTAACTCTGAAATTTCACAGTGTTGTAATAGTAGGAGTCCTGACCCAGAAAGGAGATGGAGTGGTGGTGGTGGGGGGGGGGGCAAAAGGCTATTGTAGAGGGGTTGCACTGCCTTCAGCGCTGAGCAGCTGGAGAGTGGCGACTGCTGACTGGGAGCCCAGCTCTGAAGGCAGAGCCACTGCCAGCAGCAGTGTAGAAGGAAGGATGGCCTGGTATGGTATTGCCACCCTTACTTCTGCACTGCTGTCTGTAGAGCTGGGCCCTCAGTCAGCAGCCGCCACTCTCCAGCTACCCAGGCAGGGGTGGCTCTAACAATTTTGCCTCCCCAAGCAGTCGCCGCCGAATTGCCGCCACGGCAGGCGAGAATGGGGCGGCAGTCTGAGTCCCGCGGCAGCGGGAAGAGTGGCGGGCCTGCCACCGAATTGCCGCCGCGGGACTCGGACTGCCGCCCCATTCTCGATGCCGCCCCAAGCACCAGCTTGGAAAGCTGGTGCCTGCAGCCGGCCCTGTAGAAGTAAGGGTGGCAATGCCGTGACCCCTCCCCCCCCAATAACCTTGTGACCCCCCTGCAACTCTTTTTTGGCTCAGGTCCCCCAATTAGAGAAACGCTGGTCTCCCCCGTGAAATCTGTATAGTGTAGGGTAAAAGCACACAAAAGACCAGATTTCATGGGGGAGACCAGATTTCACAATCTGTGACGCATTTTTCATGGCCGTGAATTTGGTAGGGCTCTAATTATAGCAGTACTCCAGCATCTTATATGCTCTTCCTTTCTAATACAAATGTATGCAGCATAATTCATTAAGGAAAAATTGTACATGAATACAATAACATATATTTTGGGAAATACTTTAATGAGAAGTAGCATTAATGTGACAAGTCTTGTGCCTTGTACTACAATTTTCCTGCCTTGTTAATTTCACTATCTCTTGAGATTTTTAGATTAATGGTTGTATGGTACACATTATAATAGGAATAAGCATATGGACTAAGCTGACAATTTTGTACAGACTTTAGAATGTGAACAGGGAATTGCCAGGGTAATGCATGCCATTGCATGCTCAAATGACTACTTAGATAGATGACTGGTTATTTTGTAATTGCAATTACTGTGATTTTTTTCACAAACAGGATGCTTATAGATCTGCCCTTGCCATATCTTTCAGCATCTGTAGAGGAAAAGTGGATGGATGCTAAGTCTAATTTCTGTTTTCTTCCTAAAATATGGTACATTCTTCCTACAGTGGACTCCTATTTATTATTTGAAGGAAATCATTGCATTTTCATCTTCAATAACGAGCATTAATTGACAATAATGTATTTACTTCATTACTTATTTATTAAGGATCTTTTACCCAGAAATGTATTTAAAACATTGCAGAAAAAAGGTCATCAAAAATCTGAAACAGCATTGTAATTTTAAATCACTTATTTTGAGTTAAGCTGCCACACTGCTCTCTGAGTATGTACTGCCTTCTCTAACTAACATGGATTCCTTTAATTAATGGAAACATTGGCAGATAATTTGTTTAAAAATATAAATTGAATAAAAATGTTCTCAAGTCTTCAGAAGTTATAAGGTCTGGGAGAGTTTTATAAAAAGAAGTACTAGTTACGAAAAAAATTGGCTGTTGCAGGCTGTGTTGTACTAGTGAAAAATGAGATCACGCTTGTGAATTTATTTTATGTGGCTATGGTGACCAGATAGCAAATGTGAAAAATCGGGATGGGGGTGGGACATAATAGGTGCTTATATAAGAAAAAGCCCCCAAAATTGGGACTGTCTCTATAAAATCAGGAAATCTGGTCACCCTATATGTGGCTCAATTCAATTTTTTAAAATAGTTCTATGGGAATTTATCCCCCACACCCTCCATACTGATATTTCTTATTATGGCTGCGTATATTTTTGTAAAAATTGGCATGTGTGTTTCTTTAGCTCCCATCTTTCTTCTCCAAAAAGATCTTGCAGATCCAGGTTTGAATATACCAATTCTGTTTCCAGTCTTATTCTGAATGAGAAAATCCTAATGGGTTTTGGAATTCTTACAAACTGTTCGGGAGAGCAATGGTAGCAGAAGTAACTTTTTGTGGGGAATATGCAGAAATTGGTTCCAAGTCAAAGATCCAGCCATTTTAGGTCTGTGATGCTAGACATAACACAGAACAAAGTCTACTGAGCCATTTGTGTGTTGTTACTGGACTGGACCTGATCCTGCGCCTTCACGTCAATGGTGGCTGTGTGTGCCCAACACTTTGAAGGCCCTTTGTGATTCTTTAGTATTGATGCCTGTAGGGCTGTACAATATGCATTTTCAATTTAACCTGAAATACTGGATTTCTGAGACATGGCACTGGGCTCTTGTGAATCAGAATACAGAGAAACAAAATTCACCTTATGTAACTGCAGCAGGTACTGAACTGTGAGCTATAGCAGAAATGGCATATTCCTTCAGCCAGTGACCTGTAAGCTCAGGGAAAACGGTGGGGAAACCTGCCTAAAAATCTTACAACTAACAAGATTGTATTTTCAGAAGAACAGACTTCAGGCTGCTGCTAGTTACATTTCTTTTGTAAGAAACAGTGTCAAATTGGGGCCACCTGTCTCTTTACATTTGATTTCACCTTTTGATATTCATATAGCAGAGCACAATACTTGAATATTAGAGGAAATGAAGATGTGAGTATTTTGAGAGTATTTATGGCTGCTTAAAATATGCCTTAAACATATGGCATAAAGGCATAAAAGTGGGCTAAGTTCTGCAGTACCATTCAGTGACTGCCACTAAAAAACTCAACCCTTATCGATAGTTAATATATAGAATCTGAACTAGATTCCACGGAAGTCAATGAGTACTTTACCACTGATTTCCATGGAAGCAGGATTGGATCCACCGTAATAGGTCAGATACTTCAGAATTTCCCTGTACTTGGAATAAAAAAAGAAAAATGTGGCGCTTCGGAGGCTGTGGCATGGCAATTTGTTGATTCTTAAAGATGAGCACTGTTAACAATGTCATATGTAACAAATTTGGTGTCAGTTACTGAGAAACTCAAGGTACTCTAATTAGGGCTTTTAACTCACATGACTAACTCAAAAAAATTAATCACAATTAATCACACTGTTAAACAATAGAATACCAATTGAAATGTATTAAATATTTTGGATGTTTTTCTACATTTTCATACATATTGATTTCTATTGCAACACAGAATACAAAGTGTACAGTGCTCACTTTATATTATTATTTTTGATTACAAATATTTAAACTGTAAAAATGATTAAAGAAATAGTATTTTTCAATTCACCTCATACAGGTACTGTAGTGCAATCTCTTTATCATGAAAGTGTAACTTACAAATGTAGATTTTTTTTTGTTATATAATTGCATTCAAAAACAAAACAATGTAAAACTTTAGAGCCTACAAGTCCACTCAGTCCTACTTGTTCAGCCAATCACTACGACAAACAAGTTTGTTTACACTACAGGAGATAATGCTGCCTGCTTCTTATTTACATTGTCACCTGAAAGTGAGAACTGGGTTTCACATGGCACTTCTGTAGCCGGCATTGCAAGGTATTTACGTGCCAGATATGCTAAACATTCATATGCCCCTTCATGCTTCGGCCACCATTCCAGAGGACATGCTTCCATGCCAATGACGCTCGTTAAAAAAAAAAGCGTTAATTAATTAAATTTGTGACTGAACTCCTGGTGGGAGAATTGTATGTCTCATGTTCTGTTTTACCTGCATTCTACCATATATTTATGTTACAGCAGTCTCGGATGATGACCCAGCACATGTTCCTTTTAAGAACACTTTCACAGCAGATTTGACAAAATGCAAAAAAGGTACCAATGTGAGATTTCTAAAAATAGCTACAGCACTCAACCCAGGGTTTAAGACTTGAAGTAATGTCCAGAATCTGAGAGGCACGAGGTGTGGGGCATGCTTTTAAAAGTCTTAAAAGAGCAACACTCCAGTGTGGAAACTCCAGACCTCAAACCACCAAAAAAGAAAATCAACCTTCTGCTGGTGGCATCTAACTCAGATGATGAAAATGAACGAGCGTAAATCTGCTCTGCTTTGGATCATTATCGAGCAGAACCCATCGTCAGCATGGACGCATGTCCTCTGGAATGGTGGTTGAAGATGAAGGGACATATGAATCTTCAGCGCATCTGGCACATAAATATCTTGCAATGCCAGCTACAACAGTGCCATATGAACTCCTGTTCTCCCTTTCAGGTGACATTGTAAACAAGAAGTGAGCAGCATTATCTCCTGCAAATTGTAACCAAACTTGTTTGAGTGATTGGCTGAAGAAGAAGTAGGACTGAGTGGACTTGTAGGCTCTAAAGTTTTACATTGTTTTATTTTTGAATGCAGTTATTTTGTATAAAATTCTACATTTGTAAGTTCAACTTTCATGACAAAACGCTTGCACTACAGTACTTGTATTAGGTGAACTGAAAATACTATTTATTTTGTTTTTTACAGTGAAAATATTTGTAATAAAAAATAAATATCAACTGAGCACTGTACACTTTGTATTCTGTGTTGTAATTGAAATCAATATATTTGAAAATGTAGAACGCATCCAAAAATATTTAAATAAATGGTATTCTATTATTGTTTAACAGCGCGATTAATTGTGCGATTAATCACGACTAATTTTTTTAATTACTTGACAGCCTAAATTGTCAAATCTAAATTGCACTTGTTTGGTGTTCTGCAGATGTGGAAAAGGAATCTACTACAACTCCCCTAGTGCATCCATGTGTTATAAGGGGGAATGTGGTAGTAAATTCAAAGAGAGTGTAGCCATTTAAAAAAGGTTATTTCTGAGTGTGTGTCAAGGGGGAAAGCTCCACTTAGGTATCCAAAAAGTACTAGGAATGCATAAGCTGAAACATCTACCTGAACACTCTGACTTTCATCAGCACCTTAGTAGACAATCTGCGCTTACAGCCCTTCAGTCTTGCAGAAGCTGTTCAGTCCAACAACAGCGTCATTTCCATAATGGAAAATTTATATTTATATGTTATTAAATTTTTACTTTTTGTAACAGGTAAACATGGATTATACACTTACAATATGACAAATGTGACTACAGCCTGATGTAGTTATAACTTTAATATTTTCCTTTACTTAGTTGCATAAAAATCTTATTAATTAGTGGAACAGTTTACCTAAATCAATAAAATTTGGTTTTGCCTGAGATTTATGCAAGTATAATATATTCTTCAAATATTTGGCTATAAGTTCCTGATTCATATGTTTCCATATATTTTATACTTTTCAAAAAGTTTCCAATTTTAAACTATTAAAAGTATACTTTCAGCATTGATAATATACGTTCAGAGTTCAGTGACTCCGTTGGCTCTCTATTGACTGTTCGTCCAATTATGTTGATTTGATTTACTAAATAATTTCTCATATGTATTAAAATATATTTCTTCTGAGTGGGATTTTCTATATGAGTTGCTTTCCCTTGGCTTTGCCTGATTTTGTGGGGGTACAGTCGAAGTTAATCACCACTGAAGCATAACAACTTGCAGTAATAGCTACAGTCAAGAAATGAACTGAATCTGATTACCACAGTGAGTTGCAGCTAGAGATTGTCCCAAACTAAACCCCCTTATTTGGAAATTTTGGATCTGGATCCCAACCTTCAGAGTCTAGAAATACCTTGTTGATCAAGAAGGTCAACAAGGAGCATTCACAAGAAACCTGCATGTTTCCTTTCAGTGGGGTTGTGTTTTTTCCACCTGTCATTAATTTGGCTTCAGGAGACGTGGCTTAAGAACTTACTCACTGCTTTCAAAGTTTTTCTGTAAAAGTCCCCCTTTAACTATAGTGACATTAGGCTGGATACATGAACGCAGTATTGACTTGTGCACATTTCTTTTTCTCTCTATGATGTTTGTACGAGAGGCAGAACGGCTTTACATTTACCATCACCTCACAGGTCTGTCTTATTTACTGTTAAATTTAGAAGACAAGCCTCTGGGTGCTGGAACAGTTCAGTACTGTAAGAAAACGTATATTTTTGACAAAATAAATTACCCAGGAAAAATGACAGCCACTGTATGGTGCTATAAAAGTCATTAAACTTGGACTTTATCAGACCAATAAGGATGTAAGTTCTAGAGTTGAGTTTGCTCCATTTTCATAGTTTCCATCATATTGATATCTAGGGACTGTAAGCAAGAGCAACCCAGTTAATCTTAATAATCAAGATGGATTTAAAGCAACAATGTTTCTTTTCAGATAACTTTACATTAAAATCACTTTTAAATTAAATTATTTCCATCAAGCAGGACTTGCTGAAAGATACTTTCTGGACAGCTTTCCTCCATGCACCCACCCACACAGAGAGAGTTTTGCACCTGGGAAAAGTTGGGGCTGTCCTGGGTGTGTGAATTGATTTCTAGCAAAATGAGCTTTTTTACACTTTTCACCTATTCAACCAATTCAGGAGCCATGGTCCAATTCCTTTTTTAGAAAAGTCCATAAAGCAAGGCAAAACACTGTGTGTGGGATTTTTTTGTTTGTTTTTTGCTGGTCTTGAAAGAGATGTTATTAGTCCTAACTCAGTCATTAAAATAGCCTGTTGATCAAACACTTATTTCATGTTGTACCTTCTTTTGAGTAAAATACTTCATGAATTCCACTGATGTCTTTGTTTATGGTTATTTTCAGAACTGGAGGCAGAGGAGTGGTGCAAACATCTTTGCCTGGAGTGTCTAGGAACCAGGCTCAATGATATAAGCCTGGGGGAGCCAGATTTGCTTGCTGCCGGAGTCCAGAGAGAACAAAATGGTAGGTAGCCATCTAATCTGGCCATTCCAAATATTTCTGTATAGTTCTTCCTAAAGGTGAACAACATTCTACATTTATTGTGGGGGTTTTCTTCATATCTGCTAGAATATCTTGCCTAAAAATTATTAGAATTTTGCTCTATTTTAGCAACATCATAGTATGTGTTGGATTAATAAGGAAATATTGACCAGATGCATGGAGGGGAGGAAATTCTGACTAACTCTAGTAGCATGTCCATGACTAATATGGTGGGTGTGCGTGCGTGTGTGTGTGTATGTGTGTGTATATACAAACACACACACACACACAATCATGACTTTTTTGGCTCCAGACACACCAGCCTCTGCACAATGAGAGAAAACAGAAGACATTCTAAAATAGTCCCTGAAGAAATTGATGAACATTTGAAAAAATCACCCTTTGGGTCAGAAACCATCTTCTTGTTATATATGCATACAGTGCCTAATGCAATGGTGCCAGGGCCTCTAAGTGCTACCACATAAAAACAATAAATATAATGGTGGGGCATAGTCCACTGAGAAGAAAGTCTCTAGCTTTCCAATAAATGGAATAGAGCTTTTATCCAGACAAATGCACAGGTGATTGGATGTTGGTGGTTGAAATCCACAAGAACTAAACAAAGTCTTCTGTTATACAGTCATTTAACACCCAAAATCACAGCCCTCTTTTATCAATCATTCTTATTCCTTGGAACAAAGTTCAGGTCTTTTAACAAAGTAATGCAAAGAAGCTTAGATCGCTATAAAATAGTACCAGTACCTGTATCTTTGCTTCAGCTTTGCAAACAAAATTACATCATTAAATTATGGAAGGACTACCATTTTCTCAATATTATTTTATTTATTAACTTGTGGTAGTGTCCTGGATGCATTTGAATCCAGTAAATGAAACATGGAGAAATCCATAAGAAATTTAATATCCTGCCGGTTCTAGGAAAGGATGTTGCTCAGGTCCATTTCAAATTAGTCTGGAGCCTTTGTGAAGCTGTTTCTGTGGATCACTCACTGCAAGACACAAGATTTAACATGTAATATAGTTCACCTTCACAACTGCCTGAGACCACTATACTAAGTACAGGAGGGTGGGTTGACGGTCATGTGGTGAGGTGAGGGTGATCAGGAATAAAAACACAAAGAAACACACACTTTCTTTCTATCATCTTCCATATATGTATACGTTCTTATATTGTAGAACAAGTGTGTATGTATTTGAGGGGGGAGTTATGGGAACAGTAGATGGAGGTTTCCTCAAAGAGGAAGAGGAATAAACCTGTGATCTGCTCAAATGGGTTGCAATAAAAGTAGAAACATATTTATTCCCTAGGGGTCTCAAGATATCACCACAGAGCTCTAAGTCAGTGTCCTGCAGCTTTGTGTCATAAGCAGTGAATATCACAATGAGATTTCTCAGCTTGTGCCTGATAGAGTGGGGCTCTCATGACATAGGGTTCCCTGAAGATCCAGGTTGAAGCGCTCTATCTGAATTGGCCTTGATGCAGTTGCTGTAGTAGAACAGTTAATTGTGTTGCTACTGATACTAAAAATTGGAACATGTAAAAATAATTAGCCTCTTTATTGTCCTGTTGTAAATAAATGGAATGAAACAAATACAATTAGCTTGGAGGCATGGGGCCTTGGTGTGGATCACATCGCTAAGACAGCAAGGGGTATGATTAGTGGTACCTCTTCAAGCAAAGGGGGGTGAATGAAATCAAAGTTTCAAGAACATTCTGTACTGAGTCATTAGTTACAGTACCTCAGACAATGCAATTTTGATACATATGCCCCAATATAGAAATCTGTATTTAAATTAGCATCTTTAAAACTCTAAGTTGCTATCCTAGTTAGTTGCTTATTGCAAAGCAAGTGCTTGTTTTCTTAAAATCCCGGTAGGATGTACAAAGAAGACCAGATGCTATTATTATTGGCATCAGTCCACCTTTTTGGTTCACACAGCTATCACTGTAAGAGCTTGCAGGTGCGCTCAGTTGTCTTCAACAGGGTTTTTTGTTTGTTTGTTTTTCTAAAATAAGTTGAATAGAACTGTGGACTTCAGATTACCTTAGTTACTCTAAACTTGGAGGCCTTATTCCCAACATGACAGTGTAATGGAATACATTAATAATTTCTGAGGAAATAGTTTGGTGATCTGTGATAGAAATGTCAAATTTAAAAATTATTTTTTCTTTAATCGGTGGTACAAAATGATGAGTTCTACCAGTTTGCAAGATTCTAGCTCATAAGGACTCACTTTCAAACATTGTAGCTCAAAGGGCACTTGAAATCCATAGAAAGACTGATGAGCTTCTAATGACCTGAAATTGAAAGGTCAAAGTTTAAATTTGCAGCCCATAAAAAGCAACAGTATGTAACAAATTTCAAGATTCTTTCTCCCTGTGAAAATGGCAATTAATTTTTAGACTCAAGTCTGTTACAAATGACTGAATTATATAGGTGTTATGTAACTGTACTTAACACTTACATAGCACCTTTCAACCCAGTATCTCAAAGTACTTTATAAGCATTAATATCCTCATAGTATCCCTCTGAGCTAGGTTAATATTAATACACAGACTGACGGAAAAAGAGGGGGAAGACCCACCTTAACCTTAGCAACAGAGCCAGAATAGAACCCTAAAGTCTCTACTCCTAGTTTCCTTTTCTTACTACTAGCATATCCTGTTTTCTGAATTTTTTCAGGGCTATTCTCTCAGGAAGGGTTGGATGTGGCTGAACAAGAGGTACCTATCTATTGGCTCTTGTTAACAGTTAAGGTTGCAACAGAATTTTCAGTTTAATTAGACTTTGTGTTCTAACTTACTATTGATATTTTGTAGACTAAAATAATTGCAACGTGGTATAACATCACAAAGTTAATATCTTTATATCCGGGCAAGACAGTACTGCCAGATGCAACCCTCCACTGCTATCATTTGCAAATGGCCCCATATCTCTAAACATCTGCTGAACATACTTTGCCACAGTGAGGTGCAGACTTTACTGATAGATAATTACTGCTACTCAAAGAAGCACTAACCTAAAACAGTTTTCTTTCATAACTATTCTTGTTTTTTCATGGTAGAGTTCTTAATCGGCTAAAATGCATCTCCTCTTACATTTCCGTGCTACACTCCCTTTCTCTGGAGTTTGTGAATTCTGTGTTGAGATCATTTGTATCCCATAAATCAGTATGGCCAGTTGTTAATGTAGATTGAGTCAAGGAGGTGGGGGAGATGTGGAGATAGCAGCCCATCCAAGGTAAGGAAGGAAGAATGGAGTTCTCTGTCCCCATTTCCCTTGGCTTGGCTATGGCAGAACAGTAGATGAGAGGGCCTAGTGTTCAAGTTTTGTAGTAAATTGTTACACTTCTCATTGTTTAAGCCCTAGGACTATATGACCTCTTGTCAGTGAGACATGTTGGGAGTTACTTTAATTTTTACACCCAGTGATTCCAGGGTTTTGAAAACATTTGGCAAGGAAAATATGTGCATTATGGACAATTTGGCCAGCTTCTCCTCTTTTGTACATGTATATGTCCATTTATACTCCCCCTTCACACCCATGTGGTTCACCTGAGATGAGCAACAGATTTTTGGAGGGAGGATACTTGGTGCTTTGTGACATAAACCAAAAGAGACATCGTACACCATGCTTTTTGCCTGGAAGAATTTATATTTAGGATGCAAGCAATATAACAATAGGCTCCTGTGATGGGGTGTACCTACCCTGCACCAGCCCTAAAAGGGTTAACTGTGCTTTGCAGGCTAAGGAATCCCACCCCTAGGGTGACCAGACGTCCCGATAAAATCGGGACTGTCCCAACTTTTAGTTCTTTGTCCCGATATTGTGGCTTTTTTTTTTTTTGCTTCGGCAACTCCACTCCTGCTGCTTTTTGTTGTTGTTGTTGTTGTTGCTTCCCCTGTGTGTCCCGATATTTTGTTCGTTTCATCTGGTCACCCTACCCACCCCTCCGGGAATGCTCAGCCTGGAGGCAGAGTATAAAAGGAAGCAGCCCAACTCAGTCTGAAGGGGGAGGATGCAGACTGCAAGCTTCTACAGGCTCCAATGACAGAGCCATGGCACGTAAAGTTCCAGACAGACTCCAGGCTGCCTGACAAGCCTGGAGAAGAGACCGTGCCGGCAGGAGCTTTGCCACCTGAGCACCCCAGGGACCTGGGGGAATCGTGGAGCATTGATGAGGGGAAAAGGGTAGGAAGTAGCCCAGGGGACTTAGACTCTTCTCTGGTGAATGAACCAGGGCAACAATCAGCGTGTTTTGGGAGGATCCCCGCTGACTCGGAGGTGAGATCTCCCACCCCCCCCGCCCTCCGGCTAGGACTCGGAGGAGCAGGGAGTCCCCCTAGTTTGGATGCCACACACCCCTGAGTTGCACCCCACTTCCCCATGGGCCAGTAGGCCACACAATACCACAGAGGTGGGCTACTCTATTGACTCTGGCCATTGGGCCACACTGCCCTCGGAGAAGGGCTGCTTTATTGACACCTTACTACCACATTTATAGTCAGGGTCACGAACACAGGAACTAACCCGCGGCTGTGCAGTTTCTTTCCTTCTTCTCACCATACATGACCCGGCAACCGTGATGAGGTGTACCTACCACACAACAGGTCCAAAGTAGAGATGGGAGAAAAATGGGTTTTTCAGCTCTCTGGCAATTCTGAAATAAATAAATAGTTTTGTGTCAAATACAACATTTTGTTTTAATTTGGAGCATTATTTATTTTTTTATTTTTAACAAAATTAGACTTTTTTTGGTCAAAATATTTCACCCAGCTCTAGTCTTAGATCTATTAACTAAATTATTAACGTTATTTGATTGAGGCTAAAGTCTGTGTTAGCCTAGTGGTTTGAAACAGATTGGCTCTTTTATGATTTTGAGTGTTTGATGGCTGATAGCAAGATATAAAACCATTTTCTAATTCTTTTCATTGTTGTACAATCCTTATTTGTAACACCCAAATACCTACTGGTTTTATTGGATTTGCGGCATGTTGTGAAAAATACATGTTCACATTTTCTCTTTGGCTTTTTTGCTAATGTTTTGAAAAGCAACAGCCTTACATGGTAAACAGCCAGCATGTAAAGGAAAATAGAAAAGGTTAAAACTTTTAGATTGTTGTAATGATTGCTAATTTAATAGAGAGAGTGCTAGAGGGATACAGGACAGTTCCCATCCCTTCATCCCACACCCCCTCCACTGCCACAATTATTCCCTGGTGATAAGAGTTAAGCAAGGACGTGGCAGTGTTTGCTTTAATGGGGACCTCTGGCTGGGAAAGTCCTGCCACTAGGGAGGGATTAAAGAAGAGTTTTAAGCTACTGCTGTGCAAAGCACATCATTAACAGTATGAAATCACCTCTTTGGATTCTATCTCAGTTATTGCTCGTAAGAGATATTATTGCTCATGTAAATACCGTAATTCCAATGCTTTAAGTGGCTTTTAGATGTTTTCTTTATATACTAGACTGTTGTATCAGTCAAGCAAGGTACTAACAAACTTCAACAGGTCTTTATTTTTAAAGTGGAAACCTCTTTACCAAGCTGCTGCTGCTGCACCCTCTGTAGCTCTCCCAGCCTCTCAACTCCCTCCCCACTCCTTCCTGTTTCCTGTCCTTTCAGACTCCCAGCAGCCAGTGCTCCCAGTTCTAATAATTACAAGCAACATCTAAACACCACACAGACTCATAACTCGTGGCTGAATTGAATAAAATGTGTAGGAAACTGAGAGCTGAGATAAAGTCTCCCTCCTCTTACTCTCCTCTTTTACCTTCTTTCCTCCCCTCAAAGCCTCCTGGATTATTGCAGCTCTCCACCTCCATGAAGTTCGGCAACCCCTTTTCTAATTAGATTGCACTCCTCTTATTTTCATTATATACATACATCTTTGGCATGTGTTTGTACAGTACTTAGCACAGTGGGGCTTGGGCCTCTAGGCACTATCACAAATAATAATTCTAGTAAAGAGAGGCTGGACTTGGTTACATCTGGATCCTGATAATTTCCATTGACCTTAGCCACAAGTGAAGGATCTCTTGAGAGTATAGTACACTGCTCCCTACCACAACCATTCCCCCTGCTGACACAGGGAATAAGAGACCTAGTGTACATCATCAACTCATTTCTATACAACCACACATAGTGATGTATTTTGAATCTGTTGACTGAACCTGAATAATAGGAAAAGTTCCACTATTTTAATTTGTTTAGCTGACTTGCCGTGGTTTGCCTGAGGAGTTAGGTTCTTCTGACCAGCTAAATCAAAATGTTTCACTGCTTTAGTTTTTAGTAATATGTTCTCAATCTCCTTGATAAAAATGAAGCTGTTTGTCCATTGACCATTTACTTTAGCACTGGTAAAATACTGGAGTAATATTTGCTGTCTCTTCCTGTTTGTTTTTTCCAAAAAGACCAATATATACTTTTTAGAGGAGGACAAAACAAGTTCTTGTGTAGTGGAATGGGATTTTTGCTCCTGGGAGAAAACTAAGGACAGACTTCAGGTCTTTGACATTGTAAGTGAAGTTATACCCAGCACAAAACTACTTTTAGTATGTGAAAGAGACTGGGAATCAGAGGTAATAGTGATTGAGAATGGATGACGCTGTGGGTGCTGTTAAAAATTCAGACTTTGCCAACGGTTACCCCGTTGGTAACTTTTGCCCTTATATTTTATATGACATAGAATGGTGATATTTCAAATATTCTGGTATATGTTGACTTTTTAATGACAATCACGGGATATATCAATTATACGTAAGGTGGTGGGAAAACTCACAGGCAAAGATATCAACTAAATTAAAATATTTTTAAAGTGCTTGTGGCAGGGTTGGACCACCCCTGCGGCGCCTCCTGTTGGTTTCAGTCGGGAATTAGCTCACCAGCCCTGGAGCGCCCTCTGCAGGCTGGGGATCCGGCTTCTCCACCTTCTCTGAGGCCCACGAGTCCCTCGCAGGACCCGGTGCCCCTTTAACTAGGGTGTTACCCCTTTAACTAGGGTGCTGCCCCTCCCAGCAGTACCCCACAGATCTGGGTCTCCCCTCCCCAGGGGAGCCCCCAACCCACTACCCCCACCTCGCCTCAGTCTTAGGCTACTGCCAGTCACCAGCTAGCCCCTGCGCCCTGGGGCAGACTGCAGTATAAGCCACTCATCACAGGCAAAGGGGGTTTGGACCTGCTGCCTCAGCCTACCCGTGGGTTACCCCCTGCAAACCCCTGTACCTGGTTGGGCCTTACCAGGCCTGCAGCCTGGGGTTTTCCTAGGCCAGAGCTCCCCAGCTCCCTTGGCCTTTCCCCAGCCCTGCTCCACTCCAGGTACCCTGCTTAGGTCCTGCAGCCAGGCCCTTCTCCCTCTACAGGCAGAGGAAGAGTCTCTCCTGCTCCAGGCCCACTGCCCTCTTATAAGGGCCAGCTGGGCCCTGATTAACTGGCCACAGCTGTGGCTGCTTCGCCACTCCGCCCAGCTTCTCCTACTCAGCCCTCTTCTAGGGCTGTTTCCAGCCCCTCAGGGCAGGAGCGGGTTATTCACCCCGCTACAGTGCTACAAATCAAATATGAAATAAGGTAATACAGGATCAGATCCTGCCAGGTACTGAGCGCTTTCAACCACCATTTTGATAGATATTAAAGGTGTTCAGAAAATTGCAGGATTGGACCAATAGAATCATAGGATTAGAAAAGTCAAGAGTCAGAAAGAAAAAGTAGGCCAGAAAGACATTCCATCTAGAAAAGGTGCAAAATGCCAAATATGCAACCAAAGCAAAAATCACAAAACGTACCTGATTATCAGTGGAATAGAGATTAACAAGCAAAACTTCTTTATGCGGTTTCTTTGGGAATCCATACGTAATGAGCTCACTCCTACTTGTCTTACTTCCTTCAGTGGAACTATTGCATGAATTAGGATTTGGACCTATATATCTTATCTTTTTTCTGTAGTTATTGTATTCATTTCTGGATCCATATGTTTAAGACAGAATGTTGGGCCCGATGTAAAGCCCATTGAAAACTCCCATCAACTTTAGTTGGCTTTTGAAAATCTGGCCCTATGAGTCTGATCAAAAGTACTCAGCTTATGCAGAGGCATCAAAATAGGTGGCATGTTTGGGCATCAGTATGCCCAATAGTGGACCAGGCTCTTCCTTTGCTATGTTGGTTTTATCTAGAGCATCTCCATTGATTTAAATGGAGTTATGGCAATGTAAAATTGGTATAAGTGACTGGAGAAACTGGACAAGTATATCCAGGTTTTAATGCAAAAGTTTAATGGGGGTTTTGCTTAGGGTGGGTCGGGTGTGTGGGTGAGAGAGATTGAATTAGTTTTTCATTCCTTTTCACTCTTTCCATGTTATCATTGACTAATGCCTCATAATTGATTTATCTAGTAAAGATGTTTTGTTAACTATTGTATTGTCTTCCTTTGTATAAGTGCTTTTTATTTGGAAGATACCATAGTATCTCAATTGCAGCAAACTCATTAACTGACCCAGTGTCAAATGTAACTTGTTGAACAAAGTCTTGAATTCCCAGAATAGTCTTTTCCTTTTTATATGCAGTGAAATTACAAATTTAGTCAAAGCATACAAAAGATTATATAATTCAGTTACACTCATCTGATTAACAAGGAGTCCGGTGGCACCTTAAAGACTAACAGAATTATTTGGGCATAAGCTTTCGTGGGCAAAAAACCCACTTCTTCAGATTCATGGTTCTGATTCATTTTTAGAAAATGTTCTTAGATCTATTGAATTACTGTATGTGATTCACTGTGTGTCAGAATTCTGCACATAGTTTATTCATTTTCTGTCATCCTTAATCCATTGTTTAGAGTTTCAAATTTGAAAAGGATAAAATACACATTTATGGCTAGTATTATTCAAATAGGACATTTATTTAAATATTAAAAAGCTTATTCAATATATATCATCTGTAATCAAAGTAAATGGTTAGTAAATCCTAAGCACAACATCTTCACTACCTGGCTGATTTGTAGGTGAAATTAATTGATTTACAATAGCTTTGATATTTAGGAAATTAAGAAATCTTTCTAAAAAATGTTTTGTAACTGATGATAAATAGAATAATAGCTGTTAAAGAGGTAACATCAATATTTAAGGGCCACTTCCTCAGTTGGTGTACATTGGGTAGCTCCACTGAATCCATTGGAGCTACACTGATTCATACAAGTGAAGAGCTGGCTAAATGTGCATTTCTTTTTATCAGGCTGTAGTTGTGGCTTTCCCTAAAAAGAATCCTGGACTTGGGCTATAACTAACATGAAATGTTACTACTTGAAGGTGTGTGCATGTGCACGTGCACACAGATCATAAACCCCACGCACACAGATCCTAAACCCCGCGCACACACAAATTTGCACAGAAACACAACAATTTTCACAGAAGAATTTTTTTGCGCACACGGCCTGTCAAAAATTAGAGGGAACATTGCCAGGGGGACCCTATAGCTGGCAGCTGCTCACTATTCCTCCTTCCCCTCTGCTGTTGCCTGCTTTCCCTGGGCCACTTCCCCATAGCCCAAGCACCTGTTTGGCCTCTGTATCAAGGCCTCAATCTGGGAACCAGCCAGGCGGGAGCTCCGCTTGCTCCCCTGACCCTACACAGCACTGCTCTCTGTTCCAGGTACTTCTCTCTACAGGCAGCCAGGCCTTCCACCTCAAGCTCCAGGGAGATATTGAGCTCCTCTCTGCCCTACAGCCCTTCTTATAGGGCCCAGCCTGGCCCTGATTGGTAAGGTGAGGACAGTGGTTTGGGGAAAGTTCCCCAAAAATGTGGAAGAGCTGGATTTATACCTGGAAGTGAGACCATTCATAGAGCATAGATATCAAAGGAAAAGGAAAAGCCCTAAAAGGGGGTCCCCAGCTTGTTCCTGGGAAAAACAAGGGATGGGAGGGGACTAAGCACACATCACCCAGTACCAATCTGTTCCTGGTAACCCTAATTAGGACCTGAACTGGGGTCCTAATTATTGGACCCCAGTCCAATGCAGTTACCCTTGAGTTGGAGACTTCAGTGTTGGCACAGGGGAGTCTAGTTAATTTTGTCAGGTCTGACCTCTTGGAGGTAGACAAAGAATTTATTAAAGATGCCAAGGTAAATGAAAAAGTGTGCCAGAGTTGGAGAGTCCGCTGCCCAGATCTTTCTAGTCAAAAAAGATGTGGTTAAGCAGGTTGATATGTTCCCAGGGGAGAAGGTAAAACTCCTTGTTTTGGGGCAATTTAGAACCATGGTGGCTTTAGCCTGCATTGAATTAGGAGTGAAAAGGTTTAAGAGGTACTTTGAATATGGGGTTTCTTAAGAATTTACCGGCTGATGTATTGGTGGAAAATGACGTAATATCACTCCCCAAAGCTGTTAATATTATGATGCACAGCAAGAGGGAATATGTCCCTAAGTGCCCAGGGGTAAGCTCTGAGGAGAAAGAGGCAGCTGAGAGGAGAGAGGAATCCTCTGTACCCTTATCAGCAGAAAGTTATGATGTGTCTCCAAGTTAGGGGAGTGAGGAGTCTCCTCCCCTGTTGCCTGAGACAGCTTTCGGTGCAAGCAAAAGCCAAATGGCGTTTGCTGCAGAACAAAGTGCAGACAACCCCCTGGAAAGCATAAGAGAGGCCATTCTCAGTAATGCCCCAGAGAAAGAAACCAAGAGGGGGCTTTTTATAAAAGAGGGAAGAATTTATAGGGACCCCAGTTGGGAAAAATAAAACTCCTGGGGAGGCTTACAAATAATTGATCATGCCCACAAAGCATCGTAAACAGTTAATGCCACTAGCCCTCGATAGCCCTTTTGTTGGTCACCTGAAAATGGAGAGAATATACAAAAGGCTAAAGAAAAATGTCTATTGGCCCAGTACTAAAAATGAGGTAAAGAAATACTTCAAGACTCGTGACTCATGCCAAAAGTGAAAAAAGACTGTATGTCTCTACAAGGCTCCTTTGCATCCCTTTACCTGTAATCAAAGGGTTGTCATGTATATCATAGGGCCCCCCTACCCAAGCCAGCCAAGGGAGAAAAATATTTATATTAGTAGTGGTGGATTTTGCACCAGGAATCCAGAAGCATTTCCTTTTCCAAATGTGGAAGCTGAAACAATTGCTAAAGCACTGTTTTATGTATTCAGCTGGGTGGGCTATCCAAAAGAGAAGTTATCAGATCATGGGTCAGATTTCATGTCCCAGCTGTTTGGTGAGCTATGGAAGATGTGTGGGGGTAAAATAACTGAAATCTGCCCCATCCCATCCAGAAACAAATGGAGTAGTTGAGAGGTTCCATGGAATCCTAATCTATGCTAAAAAATGTATGTAAACAATAAGGCAAGTAACTGGGATGTAATGTTACCCAGTCTCTGGTTTGCTCACTGCGAGGTGCCACAAGAGTCCATGGTGTTTGCCCTATTTGATCTCCTGAATTGGAGGCAGGTCAGAGCTCTCCTGAATCTCATTAGACACTCCTAGGAGTGTGGCACTGAAGCAGAGGGGGGAACTTGTGACTGCATATGTGCAGAAGTTATGGGGGGAGTTAAAAATCCATGTTGGAAATAATGCAGCAAAACCTCCCTAAAAGCCTGGCAGCTCAGAAAGAATGATATGATCACAATACCTATAATCAGTCATTTCATGTGAGGGATTTGGTACTAGTATTACTCCCTGTAAAAAGATGCAAAATGCAGAACTCATGAGAGGGGCCTTTTGAGGTGGTAAAAAGGGTTAGCGATGTTACCTACAATGTATAAAGACCCTGTAGCAGGGTTGCACCACAGACTGTGCATATAAATGAGTTAAAAGCTTATCAAAATCGTGAAGCCACTGTAAACATGATATGCTATGCAGAGGAGACTGTAAGACTCTTGATGATTTAATGACTGAATGCCATAGTGATACACCACTAGAGAGCATTAATTGTTATGAAGGGTTAACCCTAACCAAAATAAACAAAGATTATGGCTCTGGTGCAAAGGCACCAGTAGGTATTTTCCAGCAGGGCTGGCCTGACTCACAAAATGGTCCATCAGATTAACAGTGCAGGACCACAGCCTGCGCCCAGCAGATCATACTGAACATCTGGTAGAATGAAGGAGCAATTCCCTAAGGAGATAGCTAGTATGCTAGACGTGGCAATAATTACAAAGTCAAATAGTCCCATGGCTTCCCCAGTTGTTATGGTCCCCCAAAGGGATGGGACCATAAGGTTTTGTGTTGATTATAGGAAACTTAATGCTGTAATTGTTTCAGATGCATAGCCTATGCCCAGAATCAATGACATACTAGACTCTTTGGGCAGGGCAAAGTTCCTGAGCACCTGGTTTTGACAAAGGAGCATTGGCAAATTCCCTTTGACAACCCTGTCAATCTCACTACCGTTGCTCAGAGAGGTGATGTTTCTACAGTGACAGAAAAACCCCTTCTGTCGCTGTAGGCCAGGGATCGGCAACCTTTGGCATGCGGCCCGCCAGGGTAAGTGCCCTGGTGGGCCGGGCCGGTTTGTTTATCTGCTGTGTTCGCAGGTTCGGCCGATCACGGCTCCCACTGACCGCGGTTCGCTGCTCCAGGCCAATGGGGGCTGTGGGAAGTGGCGCGGGCCGAGGGATGTGCTGGCCGCCACTTCCAGCAGCCCCCATTGGCCGGGCACAGCGAATCGTGGCCAGTGGGAGCCTTGATCGGCCAAACCTGTGAACGTGGCAGGTAAACAAACCGGCCCGGCCCAAGTACCTTGCTCTGTGCTGCTCTGCTCCATGGAGAGATGGAGTAGGGAATGCCTGGCTGCATGCCCTCTGTGGCGGAATGACAGATGGGTCTGCATAGCAGCAAATTCTCTGGCCCTGGCTCCACCAGACCATGCTTTGCCCACAGCTGACCCTAATGTCTAGAGGGGAGTCGTGAAGCTGATCACCATGCCACTCCAGCGATGCACCCTCCAACTGCTCAGAGAACCTCATAAACATTAATGAGTTTATCCTCACAATGTGAGCAAGTATTATCTTCCCCCAATTTACAGACAAACAGAACCTGAGACATAGAGTAACTTGCCCAAGGTCATTCAGAGAATCTGAGGCAGAACTGGGGATTGAGCCTCAATTTCCTAAACCCTAGCTATGCAATTTGGGCCAGGATTTGCCTCTGAAACCCAATTTTCTCCCTTGACTTCACAGAGAGACTGTTCAAACCTTCCCCAGCAGATTTGACCCTAATTTGTAATTCCTTGCATTATTCCTGAGCATTCATTTCCCCCCCAATTTCCTGTTGTCCTCACACTTTCATAAATTTTAGTTACAAAATTGTACTCTTCGTTAAAAAACAAAACTGAAAATCTGTAACAACAAACAACATTTGCTCCTCCGGTGCATGTCTGAATAACTTCTGTTATTGCCAGGCTGAATAAGTTCCTATGGTTCCACTTGGTTGCCTTGCAGCTGATGTTCAGTTTAATCAGACACATTTCCTCTCAATCCATGACACCTCACCTTAGACACTGACCTTGAATGCAGAGTAGACAAATGTCTCCTGACAATTTGAGTATATCATGTCTCCTGAATGCCCTTATGCAATAATATCCTCAACCAATTCCAAGAAGTTAGGTTCCTTTCTGTGAACATTTTGGTAGCTTTTAAATCGCTTTTAAAATGCTGAGCTTTCCTCTGTGAATTCAAAGTTGTTTTTGTATATTCTAAGTGGAAACGAAACCAATTGGCTTCTATTTTTCATATGTCCTTAGACCCTTCCTTAAATAATGGCATAGCGCATGAAATTATCCCTGAAAATTAAAATCTGCACAAAGACGGGTTTCAGAGTAGCAGCTGTGTTAGTCTGTATCAGCAAAAAGAACAGGAGTACTTGTGGCACCTGTTAGTCTCTAATCAGCACAAAGTGACAAACCTTTCTCTGCTGGTGCCATTGTGACAGTGGAAGCAAGGGGTTTCTGCTACACAAGAAAGGGGCAGAATTTCAGGGAATGTACATTCCCCATTCATCACGTACACAGTTCCAGAGGGGCTCCTTGTGTGGCCGCACACAGTGAGTCTAAGACTGGGGTGGGCCAGAGAATCTGCCATTACACAGATTATCCAGACCTTTCATTCTGGTCCAATTCAAAGGCGGGGAGGATGCAAGGGCCTGGAACAGGCAGGCCATTCATCCAGTGTTAAGATGCACAGTTCTCTTTTTCTATGGTTTGTCCCCTGTCCACTACAGAGACAAAACTGAACGTGGTTTTATCCGGCATTAAGGAGGAGGGATGCCATTTTGAAGATCATGCTGCTCCACCCTGCCGGTGTGACTTTGCGCACCGTGTGAGGTCACACTGTGGGGGAGGGAGCAGTGCATTCTTCAAAATGGCATCCTCCGTGCAATGTGACCTCTCACACATTGTGTGTGCAAGGTCACACTGGCGAGAGAAGGCCCATACCATTCCTGAAAGTACCAGAATGTCTCGTATGCTGGGAATTCAGCAGTGGCAACCCTCGCCAGGAATGGTAATAGCCCAAAGTACAAAACTAAAGTCTAGTGTGTAACTAAATCATAACAGTGTCTATTATGAAGTAGAAGTCATGAGACTGGCTAGAAATCCATGTCCACAATCATTTTTGTGTTGTCAATCATTTCTGTTATCTCACTCTCACACTTTCCTTCCCTCCTCTATCTTAGGGTTTTGCATAATGCCCATCATTGTAGTACTGTATCTAATCACTGAACAATGTGATCATGTAAAATTCTAATACAAAGAGTAAGTAAGCTACCATGATGTTCTCTAGATTCTTCACTCAGTAGTCGGTGTCTAAGGGCTTTTTATCCAATGCCAACTGAAGTCAATGGAAGACTTTTCATTTATTTCAGTGGTATTGGATTAGATCTCTACTGAAGAAATCTCTGTGACCAGTAAGGAAAATTGTTTACAATGATTTTAACTGCATCTGCTAAGCTATTTGTGCTATCTGTTAAAGGACTGTCACTAAACATTGGGGGGTTTCACACATGGGACTTTAATCATAAAATACAATTTACAGGGCTAACACCCATTAGTGTGATCCATGAGAAATGGAATTTAAAAGAAGAGGTTGGATGGCCAGAAGATTGAGTGAATCAACTGGGGAGGCACTAATGGGTCAAAATTAAATGGACTGAGAGAGAATATCGCTGGGGATGACAAGTTTACTTATAGCCACGCAGGGTTGCAAAACTTACTATACATGTGATTGTTCCTTGATCACTTTAATTCCTTAACAAAACTTGTGTTCATTTCTGCCCCTACACTTTTAGCTTATTTTGCATTAACTTGGATGCTCATTTACAACTTCTTCCTCCACTGATCTATCAAAAAGTGTATTTAACAAACGCTGAAAATACAGTCTGGTCTGTTAGCTTTCACACATAACTTAGGTCTCTTTTGACTGTTATAGTTAGTTACAAATGTGAAAGGTATGTAGAGAGAGTATGTCTGCCCATTTCACATTGGGCAGACATTCATTCTCCCAATGAATGTCTGCCCAAGATTGGATTTTTTTTTAATGTTCTGCACCAAACCCTTGCTCCTTTATTAATTTTTGAAGGCACTTTTCCTAATTGGCCCTTATACATATGTGTATGTTTCCAACTGTTCATTTATAGAGTATTTCTGATGCCCTGTCTTGAATTGTTATTTTATTCATAGCTTTGGTCTTTTTAACACCCTTAAAAGCAGCAACACAAAAGTGCAAGTGTATGACCTAGTTCCACAAATTCCAGGAAATTCAGAAACAAATCTACAAACGGAGGCTGACATTCTACCCTGGATCATGCCATTGTGCCTTGAGAATTAAAATATAACCCAGCATTTCCAATATTTGCACCTTCACATTTTGACTGTTTTTCTGTGTGTGTGTGTGTGTGTGTGTGTGTGTGTGTGTGCGCATATATATAATATATGTGACAATAAACTACAATTTGATTTAAAATTCCCTGACTAGCGTCATGGGTTTTTTCCATCCATGTGAGTAAATGGTGCTTTATATCATCTCATAATTTTTCAAAGCTTGCCTACTCCACTACATTGTTGAGGCACTTTTTAAAAGTGTTGTCTTCTCTTTGACCTTCTACCTAATGTATTAGAAGGTTTGTACTATGAAATGACAGTATATCTAGTAACAACTTTGGAAGTGCCTTCACAATATACTGTATAGAACTAAATTTTACAGTGGTTATACAACAAGTGGGTAGTCAAACATGCGTGTCCATGAATTGCCCCTTACTTGCCAAATGGGCATCTGAGCACACAAATCCAAAAATTGTCCATCTAACCAGACTTTTATGTGCAGTTAACAGATATGCACAAACAATTGTGGGTCTTCATACAAAAAACAGTTTTTTTCCATGTGTAACAGTTGCACAAATATTTTTGCCAGTACACCTGTTGTTCTATGCCTTGAAAATTTGATTCCCTATTGTAAAGGATCCTTCAGAGTTGTTAGGTCAGTGTGATTCTCCATCTATTAAGAAGTTAGCTAGAGATGCCTTCCAAAATTGGAAGGTCAGGGTTTGCATACACATTACTGAGGGAAATTATCTATGACAAGGTTAAAGTTCTGCAGTATATCTTGGAAAGCCATTTTAATGCTGTTCAGATCTCAGTTAGCTGTGTTTCTAGTAGTACTGTATGTAAAATGCCTGGAGCCAGCTCCTTCACTTATGTAAATGTTATGGGTTCATTGATTTCATTTAAATCAGCGGAGGATCTGGCTCATGATTGCTAAAATTTCTGTAGCCAGGCAAATTGGTATTCTGTTATTTTTTCAAATTAACTCTCATTTTCACCAGATTTCCCTCTCGTTTTGCTTTTTTCCTTCCTAGAGCGATTCAACGTATATCTTATGCCTACACCAAATTTAGATATCTATGGGGAATGTACAATGCAGATCACACATGAAAACATCTATCTTTGGGATATCCATAATGCCAAGGTCAAGCTGGTCATGTGGCCTCTGAGTTCTTTGAGGAGATATGGGCGTGACTCAACATGGTTCACATTTGAGTCTGGAAGGTAAGAGTTAAGGAAGTGTGGCAAGTGGGAAGAAAATGCATATCACTCCATTAATCAATTACTGGAGGGAAATATTGTTACCATGGAAATTCTGGCTGATAGTTACTAACAGTTACCTACCTATGACTTGATTCTGAAGATAGCTTTATACTGTTGGAGAGCGGATTCACTGACATGTGGAGAGAGAGAGTGATTCTTGAGAGGAAGAGCCTCTAAGTTAGTCTATTGCATTTCTTTGAGTGAACAAGAAAGAGTAAATGCTACCTCCCTTTTTGTATATTACTTTTCAAAATGCTTCATTTTCAGCAGGACTGCATCATGCTTAACGTTTAAAGGCACTGAAAAAGTATGAATTCTGCCCTTTTGTTTCTGTCCAGCTTATTTCCATTTGTACCATTGCTGGGGCAGTCTTTCAAATAATAGGAACTGTGTTATCAGATTTGAGTATTAGAGTTGTGGCTATGCTCATGAAAGCTAGCAGGATATTTAAATATAATATAAATTAAAATCTGGTGAATGTCAAGGTGTTTTTCTTCCTGTAATATGAAAATTAAAAACAACACTGGACAATAGATGTAGGGTTTGTCTACATAGGGCAGCAAAGCACATTAGAAGAGTATGATTTATAAAGCACTCTAATGTGTTGTGCTCTAACTGCCCTAACTGGCATGCTCTAAAAGGTACCTCATGTGCATTAAAGTAGTCCTGTTTCAAACAGGACATTAACATGAACTAGGGACCTTTTAGAGAGCACCAGCAGGGTCTACACAGGGCAGTTAGAGTGCAACATGTTAGAGCGCTTTACAAATCACACCCCTCTAATGCACTTTGCCATGCCATGTAGACAAGCCCTAAGGTTTTTTTGCAATTTCTTTTTGATGATAGTCATGTCCTTATAGCTATGTGCATCAGGATTCATTTTTACAAAGGTTTTTTTAGTGTGCTATTTCCTTTCCTTCACATCTTCACCATTAAGAAACTCAATAGGATTATTCCAAGAAAACTGACAGAAAATCTACAATGACTAACCTGTGGTTCGGTTATCCTTTCAACAGACCAATTAGTGTGAAATAATTCAGATGTAGGTTTATAGAGAAACTGTTCTACTCCAAAGCTAATAGACAGAGTAGCAAGAGCATTCTTGGGTGCGATTGGTTACAGAAACCACTTAATGGATGGCAGATTTTAAAGTGGTTATATTGTAAGATTAACAAAGGCTGAAAGGGTAAGAAGTCTGAAAACACAAGGTAAACATCTATAGTTATTTGATGCTTGTAGCACTATAGCATTTTCAGCAGACTTTTCTTTTTTGTCCTTTAAAATTGTGTTTCATTAAAAAAAAAACTGTCAACGGGGAAAAGGCTACATTCACTGGGCTGAGGTTAACCCTACAGCATAACTTTGTGTATCTGGCATTGCACAATACAGCCCAATGCATGTTTCATGAGTTGCATCACTGAGGACAAGAAATCTCTCTGTTAACATCTAATTAAAATCACTGGAAAGAGAATTAAATCAGGCCTTTAAATAAGAGCCAAGTCCTGTAACTAGAAACGATCCCAAAAAATTGATGAAACATTTTTCTGTTGAAAAATGTTGTTTTGTGGAAACTGAAATGTTTTGCTAAAACATATTTGTTTCAATGAAAATTTTGTCAAGAAAGTTATTTGGGTCCAGGATGGAATTTGAGAGAGAGAGAGACCTAGCCCAGAATACCTGATTTTCCAGTGTTTAGGGCACTCGCCTGGGATGTGAGCAACCCAGATTCTAATCCCTGCTCTGGCTGATTTGTAGCAGAGAACTGAACCTGGGTCTTCCACATCCCAGGTAGGTGCCCTAATCACTGGCCTATGTGCTACTCTGGGGTTGGTATGTGTCTCTCTGAAAAAATTGTATCATTGTTGGTATGTGTCATGAAAAAATTGAAAGGGTCTTGCTTTCGTTCCACATCAGAATAAAAGTAATCTTAAATCTCAGTTTTTTTCATGAAGCAGAATTGTTTACTGGCCAGCTCTTACTGTGTTCCCAGCTAGTCCGTAATTATATCCCTACAATGAACATATGCATCCAAGTAAAAAGCAATAACTCCATAACCACCTGCACGTCCATTGTAACTCTGATATTTTCAATACATGATGCATCTACAAACCAGATTATAACTCAGACTATATTAGTTATTTTCACCCTTTCTTATAATTGGTGGTGCTTTCAGCCTGATGAAAAGTAGATTCCTTTCCTTTGTTCTGGTATTGTGAATTAGATCTACCTTTAGCCGTTACGCTTCATTTTCTTTGATCTGACCCTTCCCTTGGTTCTTTTGGAGTTCCTTATATGTATATATAAGCAATCTGTTTGGAAATGTTTGTATGTGGATTTGCGCTGGCACAGAAAATAGTGAGGTAAACTATAGGACTACAGAAAAAGCAGTGCTTTTAATATCATAAGCCTATGAAATGCAACATTGATGCATGTTTTAAAACCTGTCCTTAGCTTTATTCTATGGTTCTCCTTTCAGCATCTCTCTAAACATTATTATTGCCCGGTCCTTTGATCTGTTCATCTCCTAATGCAGCAAAATCCTGATGTATGGTCTCTTATTAAAAGTGAAGAGTTGAGCCATGCCATAAAAAGGTAGTAGTGTTTTCATCTGAGGCATCAAAATACACATTCAATAAAAACAGTTGCTTTATCGGCAATACTTACAAGTATTTGTATTATGGGTTAGCAACTGTGTAGATCAGGGGTTCCCAAATTTGGTTTTTGGCTTGTTCAGGATAAGCCTCTGGGCCACCACTTCCTGCAGCTCCCATTGGCCAGGAACGGCGAACCGAAGCCACTGGGAGCTGCAAGCAGCCATACCTGCGGACGCTCAGGTAAACAAAGTGTCTCGCGGCCCGCCAGGGGCTTACCATGAATAAGCCACAAACCAAGTTTGGGAACCCCTGGTGTAGATGATGTGTACATAGTTAATTTTTATTATTAAGGGCTTTTTTTCAACCAGATGCACTTAAATGGTACTTTGCTTCACAAATAACCCCTTGGAATGAAGTCAAATATGACTCCCTGTAAGTAAGGGTAGTGAAATCAGGACCTCAATCATTATCTTATTTATAAACATATAATATCCAAATGAAATAAATATTTGAGAATCTAAATTTAAAGTGTTCAGTTGTTGTTCAGTAATTACTATATTTATATTCAGAGGGAAAGAAGACTTTTTAACACAAAGTTCTTCATGTTGCTTTTCTATTGATTATTGGTACTTTGAGTGTGAGCTAATATAATCTCTGTGTGCACCACTGCACAAGTGTGAATTACAGTAGAGCCTTGCTAACTTTCTAACTGGAGACTGTAGCGGGGTGGCACCCCGCTCCTGCCCTGAGGGACTCGCGCCCGCCCACCTCCTGGGGATCTCAATAGGTCTGAAAGCTGGGCTGATTGGGGGAAGCAGCAGCAGCTAGGCCACGCCCCAAACAGAGCCCAGCTGGCCCTTATAAAAGGGCTGCTAGCCAGGAGCTCAAGGAGACACTCTCTCTCTGCCTGGCTGTAAGGGCTAAGCAGGGTATCTTTAGTGGAGCAGGGCTGGGGAAAGGCTAAGGGAGCTGGGGAGCTCCAGCCTGAGAAAACCCCAGGCTGTGGTCAACTGGGTATAGGGATTGCAGGGGGCAGCCCGTGGGTAGGCCAAGGCAGCAGGTCAAACCCCCCTTTGCCTATGATGAGTGGCTTATACTGCAGTCTGCCCCAGGGCGTGGGGGCTAGCTGGTGACTGGCAGTAGCCTATGACTGAGTCGAGGTGGGGATAGTGGGTTGAGGGTTCCCCTGGGGAGGAGAGACCCAGATCTGGGGGGTACTGCCAGGGGGTAGCCACCCCAGTTATAGGGGTCCTGGGTCCTGGGAGGGACACGGGGCCAGAGCGGTCAGGCGGATCACTGGGCTGCAGAGGGCGCTCCAGAGGCTGGACGAGCTAATTCCCGGAGAAACCAGCAGGAGGCGCCGCAGGGGTGAGTCAGACCCTGTCACAGAGACCCACTGCAAATTACTGGATTGCAAGTCAAATGACTGAATTTTACAGTAACTGCTATTAAAACTTTGCTGACGGCCATATTTTTGCATGGATTATAAAGTGTCTGGATTATAAAGTTTGCATGGATTATAAACTTTATAAAGTTAGTGCATCATAGATTGGTGAGTTTCTATTGTTCTGTGCACTCTGACTCCACATAGTGTAGAAGTAGCATATTAGAATTAAGCCTATACAGCCACTTACTTCATAGACAGTAGCATAACATTTTTAAAGTCCTGGCCTGCAAAGAAATGGGGCTGATCCATATTAATTTATGAATTCTTTAATTTATGGCTATATTCATTATGAGAATGTTTGCTGTGTGACTAGAGGGGGTTAAGTCACTGTATGAATGGGTTGCTTTAATTAATAGCAGGGCAGTTAGGTAACAAGCAGGAAGATAGCACAGTAGAAGCAAATAAAACATCTCCTGATGAATAGGTAGGAAGGTTAAGAAACAATACCTGAACAATTAGCTGTGAAGATGCCACTTCCAGGCTCCACCCAAAGCTACAAGATTTATTTTGCCAAGGCAGGGAGCTAAAAGATCATTAACCAGTTAAGTAACTCTCTAGATATCTAAAGCATGCTGATAGGGAACTGTTTTCAGGGAAACAAACTGACACAGACAGCCATTGACTTGTGGGAGTGGGGGGGTCTGAAGAAGTGAGGTCTTTCCTAAGCTTCCATGCAGCTGATATAGGGTTGCCCACCCTCCAGGATTGGCCTGGAGTCTCCTGGAATCCGCATCCATCTCCCGGTGACTATTGAAAGCAATCCGGGAGATTTTAATAGGCTATTTTAAGAAAATGACATTACATCATGTTGGGGCAGGGGGGGGAAATCTCCTGGAATAGCTTCAGTCAGAATTGGCAACCCTAAGATGGTAAGACTTAGGTAAGATAGCTATAAATGAAGACTGTTTCTGTATTAAAACCCTTTTATTTTATGCCTTACCATGGTCCTCCTGTTGAGATTAAACAATGCTTTTGTGACAGGCTCCTCCCGGGGTGCCACCGGGAACTGGGGTACCACTGAGCCCTCTGATCCACCAGCCCTCCAAGCTTGCACTTTCACCAGCATTCGCACAGGTAGGGACACACCCAGCTGCAGTTACATGCGGGCTGTCTAACCACCAGCCTTGGACCCCAGGATAGTACTGTTCTGCCCTGATCAAATCTGGCAAGTATATGGGTTTAATACCCGGTCTGCCTCTCCTTCAATGTGAAGAGGACCATGCACACTTGTGGTAATCAAGCTGAGATTTTCCCCAGGCACCTTAGTCAAATGCACACCAGTTTGGATTAAAACATAAAATAAATTTATTAACCACAAAAGGGTAGATGTTAAGTGATTGTAAGTGATAGGAAACAGATCAAAGCAGATTATCTAGTAAATAAACAAAAACACAAACTGAGTTTAACATACTAGATAGGTAGGATATGCATTAGCACATTCTCACCCTGAGTGATAAACAGGCTGGCAGATTCTTAAGGCACAATCTGCCTTTTCTTTCCAGGTTGTCATACACAGGCTAGAAATCCCCTTAGCCTGAGACCATCACTTCCCCCAGTTCAGTCTTTATTCCTCAGGTGTTCCCAGGTGTGGTGTTGTAGGGAGAGTAAGGTACATCATGATGTCATTTCCCCCTTTCATATCTTCTTCCCACTTACTGGAAAGCTCTTTAGCTGTTGTGTAGTGCTGTCTCTGAGAGGTTTCTGTTGTATGCAGTTCCTGGGGTGATCCTTGTGCTTGTGTGCATTTCCTCAATAAGCTACTAACATGGTTTGGCCTTTTCACTGTGGTACCTGAAAGGCTGCTTGTGGTTTTTGTTTGTTTGTTTTGTTTTAACCTCACAACATGCTTGAGTCTCACTCACACACACACACACACACACACACACACACACATGTCCAAACTTCACATACGACGATAGCTCATACAATCCAATGAGATATTAATGTCTAGCAGATCAAGACTTTTAGAATGAAAGTCACAAGGCATACTTTGTACAAAACATATCCTAATTACGTTACAAAGATGGATATGGGGGTGACAGGTTGTCACAGCTTTGTTCTAGGAAAGCTGTTTGGTCACCTATATTAACCACTGGTTACAAGCTATCGAAGGAAACACGTATAGGTGCCAAACCCAGTTGGACATGCACAGAAATGATAGTTGGTACACAGGGTGCTGTAGCCCCAAGTTCTGGTTTAAGAGTATGAGAATCATAGGAGTAAGATGCATCCCAGGGAAGAAGAGGCTGTTCCATACCCCTAATCATTTTTTCCCTTTCCGTACCTTTTCCAATTCCAACATGTCTTTTTTGAGACACACAGTATTCAAGATGTGGACGTACCATGGATTTATATAGAGGCAACATAATATTTTGTTTGTTATCATTCCCAACACTCTGTTAGCTTTATTGACTGCCACTGCACATTGAGTGGATGTTTTCAGAGAATTGTCCGTAATGACTCCAAGATCTCTCTCTTGAGTGATAACAGCTGATTTAGACCCCGTCATTTTTATATGTATAGTTGGGATTTTGTTTTCCAATGTGCATTTCTTTGCATTTATCAACATTGAATTTCATCTGCCATTTTGTTGCCCTTGTGACGTTATTGACATCGACTGTCACCATATAGATCGTTGTTGCAACCACGGTTCTATAGTTGCACCAAATCTTCTACAAAGAAAGTCAAGTAAGGTGTCTATAGAAAGGTTGTAATTTGCTGGTTATGATTATGCTGTCTGTATGTGTGTATCGTTTTTGTATTTGAAGTTATGGATATTGGCTATGTACTTGTTTGATTCAATCAATCGTTTGATTCAGTCAATGTGTTTGAGTGGTAGCCCCAGTGAAGCATTTCTCAAGAAGCTGACCAAAGGACTATTCTCAGTAAGTGCCCAATCAAGAAACACTTAACTGACAATGGACTTTGGAAGATGCAAATCCACATCTGAACTTTCCTGGGAACGTTCAAACTAACATGTAAACAATGGCATCGGCCTGCAAAAACTGAATCATTCCTGGACATGTGACTTACCCCGGTGGCTACAAACTCCATCTTGTTGCTGTGACTTTGCACAGAAGAACAAAGGGGTTTCCGCCCACAAGAGAGAGAATATAAAAGGCCCTGGAAGCCTTTCCATTTTTTCTTCAGCTGGCTCAAGAGATGGCCTCTCCACCCCAAAGAGATGCCTGAAAGAAACTGGAACAAAGGACAGTAACTATGGGGGTGTGAGTGATTGGTGGACCCACACTAGGAAGGAATCTAGTCTGTGAAAGAAGCCTATTGGGACATCTCTGAGCGTGAGATTTACCTGTATTCAGTTTCCTACTTTATTAGGCTTAGACTTGCATGTTTTGTTTTATTTTGCTTGTTAACTTACTTTGTTTTATCTGTTATTGCTTGGAACCATTTAAATCTTACTTTTTATACTTAATAAGATCACTTTTTGCTTATTAATTAACCCAGAGTAAGTAAGTAATTCCTGGGGGGAGCAAACAGCTGTGCATATCTCTCTATCAGTGTTATAGAGGGTGGACAACTTATGAGTTTACCCTGTATAAGCTTTATACAGAGTAAAACAAATTTATTTGGGGTTTGGATCCCATTGGGAGCTGGCTGTCTGGGTGCTAGAGACAGGAGCACTTGCTAAGCCATTTTCAGTTAAGTCTGCAGCTTTGGGGGCGTGGGTCAGACCCCGGGTCTGTGTTGCAGCAGATTAGCGTATCTGGCAGGGTTCTGGAGGTCCAAACTGGCAGAGAGAAAAAGAGCTCAGAGATAGTCTCAGCACATCAAGTCACAGTCCCAAGGGGGTCTCTGTGACCGAACCCGTCACAGCCCTGTCCTCCAGTTTTGTGAGATTCCTTTGTAACTCTTTGCAGTCTGCTTTGAGCTTAACTATCTTGAGTAGTTTTATATCATCTGCATATTTTGCCACATCACTGTCTACCCCCTTTTCCAGTTCAGTTATGAATATGTTGAACACTACTAGTCCCAGTACAGACCCATGGGGGACACCACCTCTCACCATTCTGAAAACTGACCATTTATTCCTACTCTTTGTCTCCTGTCTTTTAACCAATTACTGATCGATGAGAGAACCTTCCCTCTTATCCTATGACAGCTTACTTTGCTTAAGACCCTTTGGTGAGTAACCTTATCAAAGGCTTTCTGAAAATCTAAGTACACTATATCCACTGGATCACCCTCGTCCACGTGCTTGTTGACCGCCTCAAAGAATTCTAGTAGTTTGGTGAGGCATGATTCCCCTTTACAAAAACCATTTTGACTGTTTCCCAACAAATGGTGTTCATCTATGTGTCTGATAATTCTGTTCTTTACTATAGTTTCAACCAATTTGCCTGGCACTGAAGTTAGGCTTTCTGGCCTGTAATTGTTAGGATCACCTCTGGAGTCTTTTCTAAAAATTGGCATCACATTAGCCTCCAGTCATCTGGTACAGAAGCTGATTTAAATGATACCATAGTTAGTAGTACTTCAATTTCACGTTTGAGTTCCTTCCGAAATCTTGGGTAAATACCATCTGGTCCTGGTGACTTATTACTGTTTAATTTATCAATTTGTTCCAAAATCTCCTCTAATGACACTTCAATCTGGGACAGTTGCTCAGATTTGTCACCTAAAAAGAATGGCTCCGGTTAGAGAATTTCCTTCACCTCCTCAACCATGAAGACCAAATTCATTTAGTTCCTCTGCAGTGGCTACACAACTGTTCTTTCACTTCTTTGTCTGAAGAAAAACTGTAATTAAGTGTGTTTAAGAAAAAACACTCGTCAGGCCTGGAATCCATTTCCACAGCTGAGAAAACTTTAAGGTCAAGGGTTACTGAACCATGAAGAGTGCTGAGTTCAGAATAAATGCTGAGCCACATTTCTTTGTAATTTCTCTCCTTTTACTTGATCCCAGGTTGATGTATTAATTTTCTCAAGAGAAAATACACAGATTCCAGAGTTATGTGAAGCAGAAAGTTCAGCGTTTGACAGATCTTTTATTTTTATGTCATTCTTCTCAGGCAAGTTTTGGAGTTTCAATGAGATGTCAGTCAGGTAACCCTTACAGTAACGGTGGAGGAAACACGACAAATTCTTTTTGCATGTGGTGATGGGGCATTTCTTTTCAAATACCTCAAGTGAGAATCATTTTGGCCAGTGGTTTAAAACCACTAATTGGGACTTTTTTTACAACAGTTCAAATTCAGCTCAGGTCTCTTCTCCCACTTTCTTAAAACAATATTTTCAGGTTTTGACAATATTCTTTTAAGAGCTTAAAAATAAAAAGTTTGTGGAGGAAATAGTTAATAAGAAATGTTACATATTTTTCTTCTGGCTTTGTCAGTAAATACAATTATAAAATTTTGCAATGATAGTAGGAACAAAAATGGCATTTTTTTACAATTGAAAAAAGATGCAGTGTGGCAGCAAAGGAAGATTAATTATCTCTTACCCTTAGGCAGGGCACTTTTACCAAAGACTATGTCCAGCCAGTGAGTGTGTTCTGATTGTGTAATATTTCTCTATTTTATTTCATTGGCTGCCAATGTTGTCACTCAATATCCAATTGCAAGAGTTGTGTGGTTGAAGTTTCTGCTAACTAATCTAACCTAGAATAAACTCTATCCTGTTCATGTGTTTTACTTAATTGTGCTTAATAAACAGACTTTTAATCCTTTCTCCAAAAACAACATATAAAAACAGCAATCACCTGTTAATAACTGCCTTGTGATTGGATTCAGTAGCCTGAATGGGTATAAACTATCCAGGAATACACTTAGGCTGGAATTTACAAGAAGGTTTCTAACCATCAGAGGAGTGAGGTTATGGAACAGTCGCCCAATAGTAATTGTGGGAGCAAGCAACCTAACTAGTTTATCTTAAAGCCTGATACATATGTTGGGGTTGCCTGCAGTGGGGCGGGCCTGGGTTGGGCAACCCTGGGAGTACCTTCTGGTTCATGTCTTATGTTCATAAAATCTAACGCTTCAGAGGTTCAGCCAGTCACCTGTAGGAGTCAGGAAAGAAGTGGCTTCCCCCCACAGCTATATTCATTCTTCTTGTTCCTCTGAAGCATCAGAGATGCTGACAGCTGAGAATGGACATTGGATAGGCTTTACCAGTGCTCTGAGGTGATACTGAGAATTCTCTCAGGTACTTGAATAATGGCTCTTGTTTGTATGCTCAGGGATCTTGGAGGGGATTCCCCTTCCTCTGCGATGTGGGGCATGAGTCACTTGCTAGGATCGTCTTGGTACATCTCATTTAACATAGTTCACTGGTTTTGCTCTGTGGTTAATGTGTTGTACGCTTGGATGGCAGCTGGTCTGCATGTCTAGTTTTTGCATTGGTATTTGTGTTTAAATACATACTAATATTAAAGAGTTGGATTTGCACACAATGCTTCATTAGCAATTTTTATTATACGTTATGAAGTGGAGTTTCATCAGAGTACTCCATAAGCTGTGAGTTCAAGTATGTGGCTGCTGTCAGTAAAATTTTAAAAATTCAATTAATGTCATCACATTCATCTATAAGCATAAAAAAGCTCCAGACATTTCAGCATAGTGAGGAACACACTGGGTCTAGTGGTGCATTAAAGATTTCAATCTGTCAAATGCACATGCATCCAGCATTCTACAGCTACTGAGTGTGTAGCTGAACCTTCATTTTCCAGGTCCTTTGACATCAGGGTATGGTTTCATAAGCCATGGCAAAAGCAGCTAAACTGTAGAATAATAGTGGGGACAGTGACTTCACATGTATAATGTCATTCGGTGGGAATAATGTCCCAGCTTGCCCAACAAGGTAAGGTCTCAATCTCCAAAATAAACCCTGGTATCATGCACCTTGCCAGTGCATCCCACATTAGTGTCCATGAATCTGCTGACGTTGACCAAGGCTTGCATAACGATGGAGTAATAGCCTTTGTGGTTTATATACTCGTGCTCCTGGTGAAAGGCACATGAGTCCATCAATGGCCCAGCACAGTTTGGAAAGCCCATTCTCTCAAACCCAGCAATTATTTCAGGAACATTTGTAATGCTCCCCACCTTTGGATAGATGGCCTCCCTCATATATGTTTCCTGATGTAGGGTCGGAGCAAGCTGATCACAAACCTCCAGGAATGTCTGCTTCTTCATGTGAAAATTCCGAAGCCACTGCTGGTCATCCCACGTCCACATGATGATGTGATCCCACCAATCTGTGCTTGTGGCACTGTTCTCGAAGTGTCAGTCTATGTATGGGGAATGCACAGCTATGGCAGCAGGCATGGGGGCTTGCAGACAATATGCCAATGCTCTTCTTTGAGAGGTGCCTTTGGGCAGGTCAGAAACCACTGCCAAAATGCCAGAGATGCTCTGCCCACTTCCCTAAATAGAACTGACACCATGAGCTGGAGAAGTTGTTCCACCAGGTCAGGATCCATGTTGATGTCTCTGGCTGCTGGGAGCATGATGGGAATGTGCAGATCTAAAATGGCTTGGCTGGATGTGTTGATGGGCTCAAACCACTGAAAATGCTTCTGGCCAAGTCCTGAAGAATGGACAGAAAAGTTCTCCCCAAAACCACTATGAACCAAGCCCTATAGTGGCTACAGCTGGTGAGGACACTAGGATCCCTAAGATACAATGGGAGATGCCCCCAGAAGCAGAACAGATGCCCCCAGAAGCAGACTTGGGTCTGCATAGTGCAGTATGGACACGCCAGCACATTTGTGTGGCCCGGGTTTACAATGCAATGTAGATACTGAAGTGTGGGCTTGAAACACCAAGTCTGCAAGCCTGGATCCCACAGACCCAGGCTTGCTGTGCTGTGTACACATAGCCAACTCTTCCACTAAGGGGTTTAATTCATCTTCCCCTGAAGCATCTGCTACTGGTCACTGTTAGAGACAGGATATCATACTGGACAGTTAGTCTGAGACGATCTCTGAGCTCTTTTTCTCTCTGCCAGTTTGGGCCTCCAGAACCCTGCCAGATACGCTAATCTGCTGCAACACAGACCCAGGGTCTGACCCACGCCCCCAAAGCTGCAGACTGTTGTGGGAGTGTATTAATTAATACACAGAACCTTGAGGCATCCAACTGTTCCATATCTTTACTTACACACACACACAAGCCTCAATGTACTCCTATTTTTGGTGTCCTTGACTATCCATGGCAGTTTCTACAGTAGCATGTAAAGGGCCAAAACATAATCTAGGCATTGTTTAAACAAATAATACAAAGACAGTTCCTGCTCCAAGGAACTCACAATTTAGGATTTAGAAAATGTGGACAGATGGGATAGAGGAGTAAGGTAACAACAGAAATAGGAATGTTTGCATAAATTAGTAGTCACAGTGGTCTTCATAGTCACAGCTGGCTACCAGCCTAACCAGTGCCAGATGTTAGTGATTTGTAGGTCTCCCCTTTGTTCATTGTTTGTGGTGAACAGTGTGTGCTGAATACTATATGCTGTTAGATGTGAGGAAGAGTACTAAAAAACCAGATTTTGTACAGAACATGTATTTCCACCTTTCTGTACCCACATCTTAATAGATTCTTTGACTCTGGCATCTCTACTTTTCTTCTGTAAATCCACCAAAGCATCATCTTTCTTCCAGATCGGTTCTGATATTTTATTGTGCTAGATGACTTGTAGTACTCACCCTCCACATCAAACTTGCCAAGGGACAATTCAATGTAATGTTCTTTTTCCACTTAAAGAACAGACATATTTTAAAATAAATTATCCTAGAAAGGTATGTTCCAAGCAGGGTACTTAGAAAAACAAAACAACATTACCTTTTCTAATACTTCAGACTGGTTGGGCATTATAAAATTGCTGTACTAAACAGAGTTCTTCCCTTTGGAAATATGTGACCAGTGGATTACAGTAACCCTAAATAGCCTTCTTAAAATATAAATGTGTATTTAATCATAGGAGCACAGCATAGCATAAAAGTAAAAGGATATTAAAACAATGAAAGGTCTACATCCGTGGCTCTCTTACTTAGAGTCTGAGCATTGTCCTGATGGGGACCCCAGAGGACTAACTTACCCCAGATTCCTTGTATGGTAGGCTCTGGGTTCTCAGACTTAAAAGCCTGTCTGTTAGCTGCTCCTCTCTTGAGGGCATGTGTCTCTTTAAACCCTCCTGAGTCTCTTTGCCCCAGTTTTCAATATAAACTTATGTCCATATAACTACATTACTCAGGGATGTAGAAAATCCACACCCCCAGTGACACAGTTATACCGATCTAACTCCCGGACAGGTGTGGGCAGCGTTATGTCCATGGGAGAGCTTCTCCCACTAACGTAGTTACCACCTCTTGAAGTATCTACACCGATGGGAGAAGCTCTCGTCTTGGTGTAGGTAGCATCTTCGCTAAGCGCTGCAGCGAAGCAGCTGTAAGTGTTAATAAACCCATTGATTCTCTCCGTCCCATAGGGACTGAGTCCCTAATGGCAAAACATGTCTGGCAGGCTCATAAGGGGGCTGAACCAGAGCATCGAAGTTAATGGCTCTTTCATTGCCATTCAAGTTTTTTTCTGACAGCCTTCCCCTTCCTGGGTGCATTTCCTGACAGTCCTGCTATTGAATTAATTCAATATGTGCATCCAATAACTGTCAACACGTAATATTCATAAATTATCACAGGCAGCTTCAAATGCATCACACTGTTTGTTTTGGTTATTTGCCAGCCTGATTACCCCAAAACTCTGAGGTGACTAAAGGCTGGAACATTAATCATTATTCAGAATGTATGCTGACCTAAAACTTTAAGACTGCTTTTTCAATTCATGTGAGTGCAAACAGCCAGACACTACACCACATTATTTTCAACACAGTGGTCAAATAGAGAGAGAAGCCACAGCTGAGGCATCTGGTGATGAAATCACTACAGAACAATAATGTAAATGTAACCTAACCCTCTTCTATCAATGACACTATGGCCCACGCTTTCAGATGAGCAACTTGGGCCTGCCAGCTTGTGTGCTTGCAAACAGCCATTTGTGCTCCATTCAGGTGATTGAAAACCTGCATTAAAGGGTGCAAACTGAGTAGTGAGCCATGCACAGGAAACTGTCCTTATTCAGAGGTGAATCATTGAAATTGAGGATTGGTCTGTGACTCTTCTTTTCTATCTGTATAGGTTTGATAAGGTTGTCCATCGTGGGATCTGTCTTCAGCTGTGCAGCTCGCTGCTCAGTGTCTTTCTATTGGCATTCACTTCCCCATTTTTTATCAGCCTGTTTCATTCTGCACAGGACTTTCAGTATCACTTACAGTGCAGATTTTGCTGCCTGATTAGATGATGATTATGTCTAGAGGACATTTTTCTCATTGAAAGTTAAGGTTCTTACAGTGAAGTGGGGTGGGGAGTTCCTACCCTTGCAAGCTTGAGAAAGCTTTCCAATGTGATGGCTGCATCTTTACAATGGAAAAAAAAATCTAAATGTCAGTTTCTAACAAAGTTACAATCTAATATTGTAGAATACAGCAAAAATACAGAAAGACTAAACTGGTGGAATCAAATATATCTGCCCCCACATTTTTCTGCTTTCTCCTATGTTAAGCTACAGTTTTGAAGGATTTTCTGTGTGTGTATTTTAGTGGAACATGTACTCTCTCTTCAAATTGAGCCAGCAGCCTGAAAAGAGCAAGATTCTGTAGCTGTCCAACTGGGCAGTGAGATCACATTAGGTCATATGCAAAAAAGCTTCATTAGGTTCCTCTAATCATTAGATAAGATGACTAATAAGCACTCTCAGATTCTGGTGCAGCTGCACTTAAGGTATATGGTAAACTATATAACCTACCAGTGTTTCAGATATTTTAAAAGGGCTGACTTTTCCCTAAAAATCCTGCTCATAGCTATGGATCTGAAGAGAGATGTACAACATGTTTTCTTGGCCTGTGGTTTCTCAGATGAATGAATTCTGACACACATTATGAAATGGGATAATATATAGCTACATATAATATGTGATGCTCAAATCAAATGACTCATGGTCCATGCTACAAAGAAAGTTTTTTTTTAAATCCATCCCAAAGTAACTGAGCAAACAGTTCTCCTTCAAAAAAACAAAAACTTGTAATCTGTACATGAAAAATCTTCTACCCTTTCTTTCCATGTCTTCACTTTCCACACATACATTCTTAAAGGATAGTAAGTTAAAGGTTACTGACCTTTATAAATCATAGAAGATACAAGAACAAATGCTATTTCCGACTCAAACCGTTTTTGAACAGAATGTAATGATGTTCCTGGTGATGATGGTAAGGCAGAGAGGCAGTCACCACCACTTTAGTGCAGTGGCTTTAGGTCCTGTCTTTCTAACAAGCTCACCTGTCACAACCAGAATGAGACTTGCCATACAATGTTTTGGCACCACTCCTGATTTCCTCCTTTCAAATGAGCTGATTTATATCCATGTTTTGAGCTCAGAAGGTGCGGTTTTCACTTATTCTCTCTCTCGCTTTTCATACCCATCACCCTACTATATGCACAAATCTTTGCATTAATTTTCCTGCCTCATAATGTGACTAAAGATTTCATTAGCATAAATAAGTAGGGGTGGAAAAGAAGGAGACAATGCAGTTTATCCATTTAAAATAATTTTAGATTTTCGCTATTAGTTCCAAAGTCACAGCTTAAGCCTTTAATGCCACAGCAAATGCTCAGTAACAGCATTAAATCTGCCATGTGGAGATCTTGAATAACTCTGGAGAGACACAGCCATAGAAGCCTTTCCACCTTAAGAGTGACACTCACATCATTGACAACGCTTTCTGTCCAAATAACACAAACAAAGACAGAAAAAACAAAAGCACAATGCAACAAATAAACCTTTAAAAACCCAATAAAATAATTTAATAAAATGAAACACAAAGGTCCTACCCCAAGGAGATTTTTTTCCCCCCAAAAGAGAAGTGCCAGTAATTCTATGCAGTCCATTGAGGGCCTTGCTATTGCTGTTGGAAGGCACTCGGGTATTACAGTAAAGAATGGCAGTATAAAACTCAAAGATAGATAGAGCCATATCTGTGTGATGGTTTCACTATATACATATAAGCCTGCTCATTGAGTAAGATATTGAAATAAGCAATTGTAGAGGGCTTATATGTTTTTAACAACGTATTGCTAGACATCTGTTACTTGGTTTAAAGATATTGTTCTGAATTGGTTTTTTTCATTGTAAATATTTAAACTTAGATGTAAACTTCAAAGAACTTTCCCAACGAGACCCTTTCTCGTTGGGAAAGTTATTATATATATATATATATATATATATATATATATATATATATATATCTGTTTTTTTCCAATTTGTCAATCTATGAGCCCCTGGACAAACTGGCAATATGGCTTGTTAGTCTATGACATGAATGCAGTTGAAAATCTGTTTGAGGAACCCTGCACTACTCTGTACACCAGGCATCTCAAACACGCGGCCCGCGGGCCCGAGTTATTTCCTGCGGCCCGCCATAGGCGCTGACTCCACTGGCAGCCAAGCTCCAAACATTACTGAGTGTTTATATTTTATTAAAACCCCTCTTTGCATTAGTTTTTTAAAAGTTAATACATTGACTTTTAATAGAATACTCTATTACTCTTCCTTTTTTTCATTTTTGACTATATTTTTGTATCATTGTATGAAAAGGTTTCAGTGATGCGGCCCTTGGGCCAATTTACTAGTTCTCATGTGGCCGTCGTGGTGATTTGAGTTTGAGATCCCTGCTGTACACTATAGCAGTGCACTATACAACACATAAAGGCAGCTAATCAAAACACAGCGAGCGGTGTCCATGTGCAAAATAAGTGTCTACATGTGTACATACAAATCAGTGCACATGCATATGTGCACTTGCACATACATTTAATTTGTATACACATTCACTCTTGGCACATGGTCCCCAGCCTTTGCTTCCAAAGGCAGATAAGCTATTCCTAAAGGTTATCGTACTATCCAGAAAGTTTTGGTCATTTCCTGCTGAAATTATAGAGTGACCAGATAGCAAGTGTAAAAAATCAGGACACTTTTTTGAGGGGGAAAAGGGGAGTATAGTTGTGTATATAAGACAAAGCCCCTAATATCAGGATGGTCATAAGAATGGCCGTGCTGGGTCAGACTAAAGATTCATCCACCCCAGTATCCTGTCTACTGACAGTGGCCAATGCCAGGTGCCTCAGAAGGAGTGAACCTAACATGTAATGATCAAGTGATCTCCCTCCTACCATCCATCACCACCCTCTGACAAACAGAGGCTAGGGACACCATTTCCTTACCCATCCTGGGTAATAGCCATTAATGGACTTAACCTCCATGAATTTATCCAGTTCTCTTTTAAACCGTGTTATAGTCCTAGCCTTCACAACCTCCTCAGGCAAGGAGTTCCACAGGTTGACTGTGTGCTGTGTAAAGAAGAACTTCCTTTTACTTGTGTTAAACCTGCTGCCGATTAATTTCATTTGGTGGCCCCTAGTTCGCATATTATGGGAACAAGTAAATAACTTTTCTTTATTCACTTTTTCCACACCACTCATGATTTTATGAAAATAAGAAAGTCTCTAAGGTGCTACAAGTTTTTTTCTAACAAATTTATTTCAGCATAAGCTTTCGTGGGTTAGTACCCACTTCATCGGTACCTCTATCATATCCCCCCTTAGTCGCCTCTTTTCCAAGCTGAAAAGTCCTAGCCTCTTTAATCTCTCCTCATATGGGACCCATTCCAAACCCCTAATCATTTTAGTTGCCCTTCTCTGAACCTTATCTAATGCCAGTATATCTTTTTTGAGATGAGGAGACACATCTGTATGCAGTATTCAAGATGTGGGCGTACCATGGATTTATATAAGGGCAATAAGATATTATCCGTCTTATTTTTTATCTCTTTTTTTAATGATCCCTAACATCCTGTTTGCTTTTTTGACTGCCGCTGCACACTGTGTGGATGTCTTCAGAGAACTATCCACGATGACTCCAAGATCTTTTGCCTGATTAGTTGTAGCTAAATTAGCCCCCATCATACTGAATGTATAGGTGGGATTATTTTTTCCAATGTGCATTACTTTACATTTATCCACATTAAATTTCATTTGCCATTTTTTTTTTTTGCCCAATCACTTAGTTTTGTGAGATCTTTTCGAAGTTCTTCACAGTCTGCTTTGGTCTTAGTAAATTGCTCAAGATAGTTATCATCTGCAAATTTTGCCACCTCACTCTTTACCCCTTTCTCCAGATCATTTATTAATAAGTTGAATAGGATTGGTCCGAGGACTGACCCTTGAGGAACACCACTAGTTACCCCTCTCCATTCTGAAAATTTACCATTTATTCCTACCCTTTGTTCCCTGTCTTTTAACCAATTCTCAATCCATGAAAAGATCTTCCCTCTTATCCCATGGCAACTTAATTTATGTAAGTAAGAAACTTTGGTGAGGAAAGGCTTTCTGGAAATCTAAGAACACCATGTCCACTGGATCTCCCTTGTCCACATGTTTGTTGACCCCTTCAAAAACTCGAATAGATTAGTAAGGCATGATTTCCCTTTATAGAAACCATGTTGACTTTTGCCCAACAATTTATGTTCTTCTATGTGTCTGACCATTTTATTCTTTACTATTTTTTCAACTAATTTGCCCAGTACTGATGTTAGACTTACCGGTCTGTAATTGCCGGGATCACCTCCAGCGCCCTTTTTAAATATTGGCGTTACATTAGCTATCTTCCAGTCACTGGGTGCAGAAGCTGATTTAAAGGACAGGTTACAAACCATAGTTAATAGTTCCGCAATTTCACATTTGAGTTCTTTCAGAACTCTTGGGTGAATGCCATCTGGTCCTGGTGATTTGTTACAGTTAAATTTATCAATTAATTCCAAAACCTCCTCTAGTGATACTTCAATCTGTGATAATTCCTCAGATTTGTCACCTACAAAAGATGGCTCAGGTTTGGGAATCTCCCTAACGTCCTCAGTCATGAAGACTGAAGCAAAGAGTTAATTTAGTTTCTCCGCAATGACTTTATCGTCTGTAAGTGCTCCTTTTGTATCTCTATCGTCCGGGGCCCCACTGGTTGTTTAGCAGGCTTCCTGCTTCTGATGTACTTCAAAGATAATAACAAAATGTTTTTTGAGTTTTCGGCTAGCTGCTCTTCAAACTGTTTTTTGGCTTTTCTTATTACATTTTTACACTTAATTTGGAAGTGTTTATGCTCTTTTCTATTTACCCGCTAGGATTTGACTTCCACTTTTTAAAAGATGCCATTTTATTTCTCTGCTTCTTTTACATGGTTGTAAAGCCACGGTGGCTCTTTTTTAGTTCTTTGACTGTGTTTTTTAATTTGGGGTATACATTTAAGTTGGGCCTCTATTATGGTGTCTTTTGAAAAGTGTCCAGGCAGCTTGCAGGGATTTCACTCTAGTCAGTGTAGCTTTTCATTTCTGTTTAACTAACCCCCTCATTTTTGCATAGTTCCCCTTTCTGAAATTAAATGCCACAGTGTTGGGCAGTTGAGGTGTTCTTCCCACCACAGGAATGTTAAATGTTGTTATATTATGGTCACTGTTTCCAAGTGGTCCTGTTATAGTTACCTCTTGGACCAGATCCTGCGCTCCACTCAGGGCTAAATGGAGAGTTGCCTCTCCCCTTGTGGGTTCCTGTACCAGCTGCTCCAATAAGCGGTCATTTTAAAGTATCGAGAAATTTTGTCTTTGCATTTTGTCCTGAGGTGACATGTACCCAGTCAATATGGGGATAATTGAAATACCCCACTATTATTGAGTTCTTTATTTTGATAGCCTCTCTAATCTCCCTTAGCATTTCATCGTCACTATCACTGTCCTGGTCAGGTGGTCGATAGTAGATCTTATTGTTCTATTCTTATTGGAGCATGGAATTACTACCAATAGAGATTCTGTGGAACATGTGGATTCATTGAAGATTTTTACTTCATTTGATTCTACATTTTCTTTCACATATAGTACCACCCCCCCACACCGCATGACTTGTTCTGGCCTTCTGATATATTTTGTACCCCAAAATGATTGTGTCCCATTGATTGTCCTCACTCCACTAGGTTTCTGTGATGCCTATTATGTCAATATCCTCCTTTAACATGAGGCACTCTAGTTCACCCATCTTATTATTTAGACTTCTAGCATTTGTGTACAAACACTTTAAAAACTTTTCACTGTTTATTTGTCTGCCCTTTTCTGATGTCAGATTCTTTTTTATGTGAATGTTTCTCATCTGATCTGGCCCATACTTTATCCTCTTCCATCCTTTCCTCCTGACTAAAACCTAGAGAATCTCTATCAATAGACTCTCCTAAAATAAATAGGCATATCTCCATATTATTTTTCTCTCATAGAACTGGAAGGACTTTGAAAGGTCATCGAGTCCAGTCCCCTGCCTTCACTAGCAGGACCAAGTACTGTCCCCTGACAGATATTTGCCCCAGATCCCTAAACGGCCCCCTCAAGGATTGAATTCACAACCCTGGGTTTAAGCAGGCCAATGCTCAACCTCCCCCCTCCTCTAAGAGAAGTCTGTCTGATCTACGTGCTCCTCTGCAGCAATCGGCTTTCCCCCATCTCTTAGTTTTAAAAACTGCTCTGCAACCTTTTTAATGTTAAGTGCCAGCAGTCTGGATCCACTTTGGTTTAGGTGGAGCCCATCCTTCCTGTATAGGCTTCCCCTATCCCAAAAGTTTCCCCAGTTCCTAATAAATCTAAACCCCTCCTCTTTACACCATTGTCTCATCCACACATTGAGACTCTGAAGCTCTGCCTGCCTACATGGCCCTGTCCGTGGAACTGGAAGCATTTCTGAGAGTGCCACCATGGAGATCCTGGATTTCAGTCTCTCTCCTAGCAGCCTAAATTTGGCCTCCAGGACGTCTCTCATACCCTTCCCTATGTCATTGGTACCTACATGTACCATGACCACCAGCTCCTCCCCAGCACTACTCATAAGTCTATCTAGATGCCTTGAGAGATCCGCAACCTTCGCACCAGGCAGTCAAATTACCATACGGTTCTTCCGGTCATCACAAAGCCAGCTATCTATGTTTCTAATGATCAAATCTCCCATTACTAACACCTGCCTTTTCCTAATGACTGGAGTTCCCTCCCCCGGAGAGGTAATCTCAGTGTGAGAGGATACCCCAACACCATCTGGAAGGAGGATCCCAACTATGGGAAGGTTTCCCTCTGCTCCTGTTGACTGCTCTCCTTCCCTGGGCCTTTCATCCTTCTCAACAGTGCAGGGGCTGTCTGACCCTACAGTGGGACAAATCTACGGTGTCCCCGAAAGCCTCATTAACATACCTCTCTGCCTCCCTTAGCTCCTCCAGTTCTACCACCCTGGCCTCCAAAGCCTGTACATGGTCTCTGAGGGCCAGGAGCTTCTTGCACCGAATGCACACATACGCCACCTGCCCACAGGGCAGGTAATCATACATGCTACACTGAGTGCAATAAACAGGATAGCCCCCACTCTGCAGCTGTGCTTCTGCCTGCATTCTCTCCTACAGTTACCCAGGTTAATGATAGATATTTTGTTTAAATAAAAACGTTTTGATTATAGTTCAGTTTAAAGGTTTTAAAGAATGGCAAGTATACCTTGCCCCCTTCCCACTCCCCCTCCAAACTCACTCATGAAACTCCCTGTTAGCAGCCCTGTTCGTAAAGCTATAATATTGGGACATCTGCTCACCCTATTAAATCAGAAGTGATAAATGGTGTGGTGGTTCCATTTTAATTCTAGTGATGACACTTATTCACCCTGCAAATAACACTGCACAGTTTGGCACAGCTTAGTATAATTCTCAATCTCTGCTCAAGAGCAGGGGAACCCGAGGCCTGCAATAGCTGTGGCACTCAGGTCAGAACCCATCTTCATAGGCAAACCTGTGTTGGGAAGCTTGCTTAGCATTGGCCTGTACTTTGCTTTGTTCTAGCTGATGCTGTCAGTCCATCGATTTAGTAAATAATAAATTCATTCAAAATCTTATTGGTTCTTTTCTGTTTACCTTTGGTATGATTTAACTGTCCTTGAGCATGATAGTACCTGCTGACTTCGCTGCATCAAATAGCTATCTGGGGTCACTACACCATGTCTATGACCTTTCCTGTCATTCACAGAAGTACGGCAGCTTTGGGACTATAACTGCACCTAGAAATAACCTTACAGGACTAAAACCAGTATTTTTTCCCGCAGCGTTTCTTCCAGTCATTTCTTCAAAAGATGAATATTAATTGTACTTTAAGATGCTAAGTTTAATACTTTTATCAGGATTATTTTGTATTTATGTTGCATTATGCCTTTCATCTTGAAGGATCCCAAAGTGCCCCGTGAAGTACAGTACATACATTCATCACTACTGATATACAACCACCTCTGAGGGGAACCACTAAACACAGAAAAGAGAGAAAATTGTGGCCCAGGACAATGGTTTAAAAAACCCTCTTCTTTTACGAAAAGCACCATGGGATCTCTTATGTCCACACGAACACCACCAGACCTTGACTATTTCAAGCCAGCTTTCAAAAGTGCTCAGCACTCATAACTGAACCCAGATTTTCAAGAGTTCATTACCTGTTAAGCCATTTAAGGCTATGTCTACACTATGAGCTAGGGGTGAGACCCCTGCTCATGTACACATATATGCACAACAGAAGCATGGCCTAGCCATGCTAAGTACATACCTACCGATTTCAGGCAGGTATGTACTCAGCACGGCTAAGCCATGCCTCTGCTCCTTCTTCCCATGCTACCATGATTTCGCTGCTGTTTATAGTCATGCTAGCTCAATCAGAGCTAGCACAAGTATGTATACCCAAGTAGGGGAATCACTCCCCTAGCTCATAGTGTAGACATAGCCTCAGTGTAGCAGCTGGATTTTCAAATACTCAAGATCCACAGCTCCCACTGACAAGATGGAACTTTATATGTGAATTTTCTTTTTATACAAATATTCCTGCTGTGAATGTGAATCGTTTTTATGATTGTTTATTCCTTTGGAAGGAGTGAAATCTGTAAACCTTAGCTGAATGCTCTCCATATAATATAGAAAATAGATTCTTGAGTTTTTCTGGCATTTTAAGTATATTTACTAACAACAAACATTGGTCAAATGTGTGTTACCAGTGAAAAGCCAAGTTTTCAGAATTAAATGTATTCAAAGTAGTGCATAATTTGCTGCCTGATTGAGCAGGCATTTACAGTAAATGCACATGCAAATGACATACCAGTGACCAATTAGACATCAAACTAGACATTTGTGAATGAAATTACTATGTTTGTCTGCAGTAATTGTATATGCGTGCTGTAGGTATAAATCATGTTCAAAACCTGAGACCTAGTGCATAAAGAGGAAAATAAATGAATACATTTAAAATAAAATCATTATTCTGCTGAGGGGAAAACAAGGATAGTCACTGAAAATGATGCCAGAGTACCAATTGTCATGGAGTCACAGGCCCGATGCTCTGGAACTGCTCTGTATGAAGCCAGACAGGACTCTGGTGTAGTAGGACTCTCTTCCGGGAATGCTGTACTGGGCAAAAAGCCTCCTCATCTATGGCCCTCCTGGGTCTGACCTCAGAGCATTCAGCACCCTGTTCTCACTGTGCACTTCTTCAGCGGGAAGCCAGAGGGGTCTTGCACACCAAATTTGTGGTCAGCATGACTCTCAGCCAGTGTGTAAAACAGAAGGCTTTATTAGTTGACAGGAATACAGCGTACAACAGAGTTTGCTAGCACAGAAATCAGGAATTTTCAGCCAAGTCCATCTTCAGGGGGACCCAGGGCATGGTGCCTTTAGACTCCCCTCTCCGATTCCCAAACAGGAAACTGACCCCTTCTAGCGGCCAGATGTCAACCTCCTCCACCCACAGGGGCTGACTTCCGGCCCCGCCCGTGGGTGCTGTCACCCGGCGTCGGGGGCGTGGCCCCGCCCGATGCCGGGCCCCGCCCCTGATGCCGGGCGACGTTGCGGGGCCCCGCCGCCGACGCAACGTTGCCCAGCGTCGGGGGCGGGGCCCCGCAACATCTCCCGGTGCCCGGTAAGTTTGCCGCGGGTCCGGGGCGGGCGGGCACCCACCACTTTTTCTCCGTGGGTGCTCCAGTGCTGGAGCACCCACGGAGTCGGCGCCCCTGCCTCCACCCCCCGTTGCCCCTCCTTTATTGTACTTTCCGGGCAATGTGTCACCTCGTCATGTCCCCCTCCTGGTTCTCCGGTTACGAAGGGCATCAGCCATCGCTTACGTGCAGGCAGCTGGAGCAACCTCACCTGCCCTCGAGGTTCTCAGCAAAAGTCACACTCCCTTATTCCCACCACCTAGGCAGTGGTGAAATACACAGGAAAACTGAGGTACACACAGTATTCATGCAAAACAGTAAGACTCACATAGGCTCACATACAACCTAACAAGGGGGGGAAAAACCACTTCTTCACACCAACACATAGACACATGCAAAGACTTGCAGAATAAGCTGAGTGTCTTCTCATATCCAGCTTTAGCTAGGTAAGAAAATATCAAAAACCTGACAGATAAAGGAAAATCTGGAAATGTGTACCAAATTTTATATGAAGCTCATAGCATGACTGGAAATAGCAGGCAGAATAGAATGAGATAAATCTTGAAGTATGTTTGATAGGGTTCTTGGGCTCCTTTATCTGTTGCTTATTTAGGACACTAAAGGAAGTTTTGTCTCTTAGATCCTATGAGAGGAAGTACTATTAGATACTGTATCCCTGCTAATAGTATTTCCTGGCTAGCAGAATAAGTTATTACTATTATTGCACTATTAATAATTCTGGAGTCTGAGTAATACTGGGATGGTATGTGATTTAGTCTTACTATGCATGGAGACTTGTCACATCATATTTTCTAAAAGGCCCTGGACTTATCAAAGTACAAGGGGAGGGGGGAGGAGAAAGGCCATTGCTAATGGAATCCTTCAGTCTCAGAAGGTTCCAAATGTCATTTGGGTTGTGTGCGTGTTTTGACTTTTTGGAAAAAGCTTATTGCGATGGTATAACTCACTGAGATATGCCTCAATCAGTTTTCCTGTCAGCAGCCTAAAGCCTTGTCTACGGTACCATGTAAGTTGACATAAGTTACGTCACTCAAGGGTGTAAAAAACCCACTCCCCTGAGCAACATAACTTACATTGACTTAACGTGGTATCTACTCCGCACTATGTCGGCAGGAGATGATCTTCCATCGACATAGCTTCTGCCTCTCATTGAGGTGGATTAATCACGTCTTTGCTCCTCTATCCATTTAGTGTGGTAGTGAAGAAAAGCATAAGAGTCAAATGTAAGATTGCAGTAACATGGCTGCTTACATCAGTAAAACATGATTTGAGTATTTTACCATATAAAACAATGTTGCCTTTTCTTTTCTAGTTACTCTATCCAAGTTGAGTAAATTCCCATCCTTCTAAGTGAGAAATGAGCTCTTTCTTTCTCGAAGTAGCAGTGTGAGTGGCACGATATATTTTATCTGTCTGGATCGTGTGTTGTGATGATTGAAAGCTCACAACCAAGTGTGGATGTGGATTATAAAAATAAAACAGGTTCAAATTAGTACTGTTTAAGGCAGAATTCTATCCGTGTGCAGTGTGTAAGGGCTAGTCTACACTTACCGGATAGATCGGAGGTGTCGGATCGATCTTCTGGGTTCGATTTATCGCGTCTTGTCTAGACGCGATAAATCGAACCAGGAAGTGCACCCCCGTCGACCCTGGTAATCCAGCTCGACGCGAGGAGTAAGCGCCGTCGACGGGGGAGCCTGCGTGCCGCGTGTGGACCGCAGGTAAGTTCGAACTAAGATACTTCGACTTCAGCTACGTTATTAACGTAGCTGAAGTTGCGTATCTTAGTTCGACATGGGGGGTTAGTGTAGACCAGCCCTAAGAAATCCCAGTGACCAACAGAATCATGTGTTTGTGGGGAAGAGAGAATGGAGGTAAAGATCAGTGAACTGTGTCAATATAGTGACAGTTGGGGAAAAAAACTGAATTTCCCTGAAAAGCTGGTCTTGGGGACTTTTGCCCTCCATGGGAGTGTAACCAAAGAACTGGTTGGACCATCTCCATTTCTGATGTCTTGACTGGGATCAGAGGCATTGCCTAGTATACAATGCACTGCAGGGGAAGGAACTGGCAGAAGGGAGTCAAAACTTCTTCAAGCCATGGTAACAGCAGTTGTGTGGATACACTAAAGCGAAGGGCTGGGGTAAAAAGGCAGGTATTACAATGAAGGGCAGCAGCAATCTGAGAGGCAGCTGTGAAGCCAAAGAAAGAGATGAAGTTGATGGGGCATAATCTGACTTGTGTATGAAGACTGGGAAGAGTTCATCAGGAAGCTAATAGGGAGATAATCAACCTAGTGGATTCAGAACAAAATTAAGGGCTAGAGAGTGGAGCAGCCCATGGGGAAAGGAATTGAGGGTAAGTAGACAGGGGCCAGCAAGACACCATTAGAGCTGGGAAAAGGAAATCTGAGCAGGAAAAGCAAGGAATGGTTGATATGGTGAGGTAGCTAGAAAGAGCAGGAGAGGAATGGGAGGGGGTAGTGACACAGGAAGGACAGCAGTGCCTCTGCAGCATGATAAAACAGTGATGCTTTGAAAGTTTCAGAGACTGGCTGGCCAGGTCAGGCTTGAGTTCCCAGACACTTTAAGTAACCAGTACTTAGGATGTATTTGAGAGAACAAGCACTGCCTACGTCTTGCTTTGAGAATTCTCCTTGTTTTTGAGAGACAAGGTGGGTGAGGTAATATGTTTTATTGGACCAACTTCTGCTTTCAAGCCACGCAGATCTCCAAGCTTGTGTCTCTCACCAGCAGAAGTTGGTCCAATAAAAGTTATTACCTCGCCCACCTTGTCGCTCTAATATCCTGGGACCAACATGGTTACAACTACATCTTGTTTTTAAAGCATCCAAAACTGGATCACCGAATCCCATACATAGCGCCCAGTGGAGCTCCTTTCAGTGTTCCCCTGCACCTTTATGTCTGTTAAAATGGGAAGTTCCAACATCAGAAGGCATGTCATTTTCAGTTAGGTGGAGAAATAATGTTTTGAATATATACTATAATCAGCTGCGACTCATTCACTTGCTCATTTTCCTATACAATAGATTTAAATTCAGCTCTATTCTTTAGCAATAAGAATTTTCCTCATCAGTGTCTTGACATTGTTCATCCATCAAATATGCTAATTATATTAGTTCCTTCCCATTCACCTCTGTTGGTACTATATTTTTTTTTACATAAGCAATGGAGGCATTATTATATATATACTGTATTATATTGAAGTATGTATTTCATACGCTTATTTACGGTGCACATAAAAAAAGTTGGTGATATCACAAGTGCATATAGTATGTCATTCAGAGTGAATGAAATGCTCCATCAGCACTGATATGTGGGATAGAAAGTCACTGAAGCATTATAAGAAAAAGCTTCTTTAAACCACCTCTTCGGGTACGTCTACATTACCCCCCGGATCGGTGGGTAGCGATCGATCTATCGGGGGTTGATTTATCGTGTCTAGTCTAGACATGCTAAATCGATCCCTGAGCGCTCTCCCATCAGCTCCTGTACTCCACCACCACGAGAGGTGCAGGCGGAGTAGAAGACGCCACGGTAGGTCAATCTAAGTACGTCGACTTCAGCTACGCTATTCTCGTAGCTGAAGTTGTATATCTTAGATCAATCCCCCCCCCCCCAGTGTAGACCAAGGCTTAGAAATATTCCCATGTTCAGTGCTTAAGTCTGCTTCTGAGTGTACAAATGGCAAAATGGCTTTTAAACAGCTCGCCTTGATTCATGATTGATTACTCAGAACATGTAAAGCATAATTTACAAGCAGTAGTAAAATGGTGGCCAGCATCAGAACATGTGAGCGCCTCACATTATTTAAAAATACAATTAAATAAACACAGTGACCTGCACAAGTTTGGTTACACAGTCTTTGCTTTACTAATCCATATTTGTTTGCTGGCATGTACCTCATCATTGCAAAGCCTTCAGCTCACCCACCAGACAGATTATACAGACAGGTGCAAATATCTCCAATCTCTGGCAAACAACCAGCGTAAGCAAATTCCATAAAGAATGGGCTTCTGCTGAGAACATCCCAATTCTAGCAATAAAGCCAGGATTCAGAAAAGATTATAAAGATGCAGTGGGAAAGAAAAACGAAATTAGTCTAGATGAGTTCCCAGTTTTATTGGTTTTTATGTAGGGTGGTCCTGTTTTACTGACTTTGGTATCCTGTATTATTGTGGAGGTGGGGGTGTTAAGCAGTAAAGTAATGGGTTTATTTGGTGTTTTATGTCTAACATATGGTTACACACTAACACAATTGATTTTGTTAATAACTAGCAGCAAGACAGGTTAAGCAGCATTAAAGAGAGTGAGCGAGAGTGAGTGTTGTTATAGGATGCTATTTTGTTCAATGAGGAATAGTACCTTCTAATAGGATGGCACTTATTCTGTAATGGATTGTAATATCAGTATTGGATATAAGCATCGATTCCAGGACTCAACACCTGCAACTCTCTGGTCTAGAAATGAGAACGTTAATATCTGAGCTGTGTTAAAATGAAAAGATACAATAAATAAAATAAGCCAACATAGGTAATCTCTGTGACCTCATTTTTCCCCAGCTAGTTGTTGTTTTTCTGTCAGTAGTTTGCCGTTACTGTTGCATTGTGTACCGTGACATGCTAAAATGTTTCTATGGTAAAATTATAATATTACTACATAAAGTATGAACTGTTATCTTCAATCTTTCTTCAATCTTAAGAGCAGGAGCTATTTCAAGACAAGACAGTGATAAACCATATTCCGTCATTACTGATCAAACCAAGGTTTCACAAATTAGGAGAATGAATTATTTGACAGCATTTTCATGTTTGCTCTACTGCCTACAAAAATGCATATTTTTCTCCAAAAATGTGAATGCCTTCCGTATTTAAGAATATGTAGAAAATTGATTTCACTATCCTGTCTTAGTTTATTTCTTACATTTAGTGCAGTATGTCATATGAGTGAATTTAATAAAGCTTCTTAAAGAAATCCTGAGAAGTCAAAAATCCACTAATACTATATCATGTATATATTATTCATCTGCATATTAATGTATTTTAAGTGAATTTAATACTGGTGAAAGATGCTGGTTTTTGCAGTGTGAACACTTGCTGCCTTGGGATACCATTTCAAATTGGCTACTTACCAGTGACAGATGGTAACTACATTTGACTTTTTTTTCTGATTTTTATATTGTGCTCACCACCATACAGTGAGGCCTGTTCTTTAACTTTCAAGTGCTAAGAGTTGAGATTTATTCTGATTAACTAAGGAAAAGAAAATGAACTGAACACAAAAGACTAATTTATTTAGTGAAAGAAAAGAAAGAAGGCAAGAGCTTTTTTTATTATCTGAACCAAACTAGTCTGATTCAGTTCTAGTCCCTGACAAAGAATCCTGGTTCTTGAGGGTACCAGACCTTGACAAACATCTCAGTGCAAACCTTACAGTTGCGTACTATAGCTCCAATCCTGCAGTGGTTACATGGAAAGGCAGGGGTCTGCCTTTTCTGAGTCAGTTGCAGGACTGTGGCCATAGCGTGTAGTCAGTAATACAGTTCATCTGCAAACATAGTCTGCATACTGTACTTCCATTAAACAGAAAGGGAGAAATGTGCAAAATATAGTAATGGATATTATTCCTGCAGTTCCATCAGTGTGATCTCCATGCTTCAGTACACTGAATGTAGGGAAGGCTATTACAGAGGAGAGACAGCAAAGGCACTGGAGAAAATTGAATTTCCAGAGACACCATTATTGCTAGGACTGTGCAAAAAAACTCTCCCTGCCAGTGAAACAAGTAGAAAAATACATTTCATGAGCAAATTTAAAACATAAAAATAAACAATGAAAGACTTTTGTTCTCCTTTAACCGTTGCCTAGTTTAGGTGGAAACTTAAGTCTGTCACTTTACCTTAAAAATTGTTTGTTTTTTTTTTAAACAAAATACTGTAATCTAGGAGGGAAATTGTTAGTTTAGCATAGTTCTGTCACAAATATTAACACACATCCACCTGGGGATGTTCATTAGTCTATCACATATGGGCTCAGAGTTGCATTACAGTACATATAAATAAAACAACTTGAAAACATAGTGCTGTCACTTGGAAAGAGTTATGGTTCTGCAAGGCAGAACAGAGGATTGTTGGATCTCTTTAGAGCAGCAGAATCTCAGCTATTTTTTAGAGCAAGTCCTCACAGCCACTTACAACAAGCTGTGAGAGTTTTACATCTCAGAAGAGGAAATCCGAAATGGCAATAGGAGGAGATTCATTGTTCCAGTGGATAGGTTTACTATCTGGAAAGGTGTTCGGATACCACGAAGAACAATAGTCTTAAGATTAAGGCTCTGGACTAGGAAATATGGGTTCATGTCCTGTGTGACCCTGGAAAAATCATTTGATCTCTCTGGGCCCCCATTTCCCATCTGTAAAATGGAAATAATATCTTCTTTCTCCTCCCTTTGTGTCTTGTGTATTTGGCCTTCAAAGGAGCAGGCACTGTCTCTTATTATGGGCTTGTCTTCACCACTGTGCTGTGAAGACACTCTCCCGTCAACGTAATTACTCTGCCTCAAAGAGAGCAGAAGCTATGTTGGCAAGAGAGCATCTCCTGCTGACATAGCTTGGTGTAGACACAGCTTTAAGTCGATGTAACTTATGTCGCTTGGGGGGGGGGGGTCATACCCTTGAGTAATGTAAGTTATATTGGCTTAAGCAGTAGTGTAGACAAGCTTTATGTGTTTGTATAGTGCCTAGCACAATTAGAGACACCAGTTTTGGCTAAAGTCTGAGAGTGCTACTTTCATAAAAATAATAAATACTAATAACCAAGATGATAGACACTTTACTACTGCCTGGCGCAGGCAGGGAATAAAGCTAATGGGAATTGCACATTTAAAAACATATGAAGTTGCTATATACAAAAAGAAAAAAACATGTTTTGTACATAATGTTCTTTGCAGAAAATAACCAGCTTTTATTGCTGGTGAGTAAGCAGATGTCCTGTATAACAACTCATAATTCTACAAAACAGCTAGAAATGAAGGACACTGATAGATCTATCGGGAAATTAGATTATGGGGCTGATAAACTATGAAATAAGTGGAGCTCTACCAGGAAAGAATTTGGTCCATTGTTTTTCACCTTATAATTGCATGATATCTCTGTTAGATATGCAGAGTGGGACACTACGGTGCTAACTGCAAAACATAGAAACCAAGCTTATTATCCATTTGGAATCCCACCAATTTCCTTGGCTAAATGACAGAGTCATTATGAACTTCTACCTGTTCTGTATGTAGCCCTTTATACACCCCTTGCCCTTCACATTATTATTCTTTGTTTCTCAGTTTTTCATTGACCTTTCTTCTGCTTTCACTGACCTTTTCTCACCTTTAGGGCTTCTCCTGACCACTATCTACTGTCAAAGGGCTGCTCTTGTATTAAACAACATTTCACGCTTGCCTCCTGTTGATTTTTCTCACCTCTTCATTTGTTGACCTTTTCTAGATTCAGGACATTTATGTAGTGTAACCTTTTCCTAACAATTCACCCACCCCACCCTATCCCTTTTACATTTCCTTACTCTAGCTCAGTACTCTGCATCTTATCAACATTGTCTTATATCTTCTTCTATTTTTCCTATCATTATAACAACTGTCATTGCACTTATTGTCACAGTTTTATAGCACCAGAATTATTTGTTGTTTTTATATGTTTATATAGCATCATAGATAGGCATGGCACTTGAAATATAAAGAAGTCACTGCCACAAAGAGCTTATTTCCTGTTGTGAAGCTCCCAACCGTGACGTACCAACCTTAGGGTAGACCGTTAAAAACCAGGGCATAAACCCCTAATTGGTTGTGAATTCTAAACTTAGATTTCACCAACTAGCTGCACCAAGTGCAAACTCCTTAGGCACTTTAACACTCAACACAGAGCTACAGACAGTTCCCTTTGGTACTCTGGTCTGTCTTGCTACACCCAGCATGTAGCTGTGATAGATGACCCTTACACCAAGAATCACAGCAAATATTCAGGTTACTTCTAATCCCAAAAGACCAGTAACTTACCCCAGGTCAGTTGCACTATAGGGCTCACACCAAAGACAACGCTTGTAGCCAACCCTATAGTAAACTATATGAAGATTTATTAAATAGGAAAAGGAAACTGAAGCGTTATTTACTAGGTTGAATCAAGCATAGACACATGAATGAGTTACCGTCTTAGGTTTCAAAGTATAATATAGGCTCCTATAATCAGCAAGCTTTACTCGTCCTTTAGAGATAACCCAACTAAGCAGCAGGGGATCTCTTGCTTATGCCTAGAAAACACCTTGCCTCTCCCAGAAACCAAGCAGCATAGAGATTCTTAGTTCCTTTGGTTTGGGTTTTTAACCCCCTCCTACCATGTGCTCTGAGCTGCAAACTCAGTTGATGGGAGGAGTCCACTTGCATGACTCATCTTCACAAGGAGGAGAGCAGAACAACAGTAAAAGTCTTCAGTCCTTTTGTCAGTGGTTTTTCAATACAGATGTAGGGAGTTTTCAGTTGTAAGATCCAACCTTAGCCCGTTGGTATTGATGGCTCTCCTCTTTCAGGAGGGGCATAACAATTTCTGTAGAAGAGCAGCTCTTCACACTAATTAATGTCATGCATCTGATGAAGTGGGTATTCACCCACGAAAGCTTATGCTCCAATACGTTTGTTAGTCTATAAGGTGCTACGGGACTCTTTGTCGCTTCTACTTCTCCTGTATGGCGATTCATACAGTCAAGGAGGGCTTATGCTACACCTGCTCAAATATTATAATACAATATGGAACACAGATATTACAAGTACGATTAGTGCACACAGCAACTTACAAGTATTCAATAGAATCTAAACTCTTTCTCAATATTAACTAAGGCTGCGTCTCTGTCATGGAGGTCACGGAAGTCACAAATTCCATGACCTCCATGACTTCTTCAGCTACTGGTGCTGGCTCAGGGGCTGCCTGGCTGGGCAGCCCCTGGGCCAGCAGCAGCAATTTGGGTGTGTGGGAAGGGGCTCAGGGCTGGGGCAGGGAGTTGGTGAATGGGGTGGCGCTTACCTGGGGGTGGGGGCTCCCCAGCTTCCAGCGGAATGTCCCTGCAGCTCCTAGGCGGAGGAGTCAGGGGGCTCTGTGCCCGCAGGCGCTGCCCCTGAAGCTCCCATTGACTGCAGTTCCTGGCCAATGGGAGCTGCCGAGTCAGCACTTGTGGGAGTAGCAGCACATGGAGCTCCCTTGTCCACCTCTCCTGCTAGGAGCTGCAGGGACACGCAGAGCTGGGAAAGGAGACTGTGAGCCCTGCCAACCCTTCCTCTCCCAGCACCAGTAGAGATCCCGGGCCATGTGCTGTGGCTTGCCCCCCACTCCCCACAGCACCAGCAGGGGTCACAGGCCACCCCCCCCCCTGCACCCACAGCCCCCGCCCTGAGCACCCACGACCCTCCCTCCCAATGTCGATCTGAGATATGGGGACATTGGTATGAGCTGGTACCTGGCCTGCCAGTGTCATACATATCTTGCCTTTTTTTTCACAGAGCGAGGACATTTGAGGGAGCCTAATTAGCATATGTTGATGGCTGGGTTGGGAAAGTCATGTGGCCCCTCAGTGAGGATATATACCTTTGTGTTGGTCATCTCTAAGAGGGGTTCTGTGCATCTTCCTTGATAAATTGTCCCCGAGGAGGGTATGCCATGTGTTGCATTTGTGCACAAAGAACAAACATACTTTGTCAGAATTACCTTTATTTCTGGTGAGAGACACAAGGTGGGAGAGGTAATAACTTTTATTGGACCAACTTCTGTGGGTGAGAGAGTTGAGCTTTCTTTTTTTTACTTTATTTCAGATTGACGGAACATCAAAACAAGAAAGAATAAACATTAAATGTCCATGAGACAGCACAGTGTTTGTGTGTCTCCTCTGACAATCTCACTAAACTGAACACAAAATGGCTGCCACACTCCACAAATAGCAGTCTTTAGAGAGTCAAAGGTACAAATGCACAGAAAACAAATGTCTTAGTTACATAGCTAAATACTCCATAACAATTAGTGCTCTCTCCCTCTCTCTCTCTCTCTCTCTCTCTCTCTCTCTCCCTCTCCCACACCTCAGCAGTTCTATTTCTTCAGGGAGAAGCCATTTCTTTCCCACCACCCTTGTCTTGGGAATAACTGCTCTAACTCTGTATATGGCATCTGACCATCTCATGCCCTCAAGTCAGAGGAAGAGCACTAGCTGACTTCATTTCTCACTCCAGCTGCCACCCTGGTTAACTGCTTAAAGTCCATATCTCTCTTGGACTGCCTTGTTGGTGGCAACCCAGAGTCCACATATGCCTTTGAAGCACACAGAGATATGTAAAAAGAAACAGCAGTGAGTCCTAGTTAGAGATGATACCAGACATGCTGAGCCTTCAAAGGAAGGCTTACCAGTAGTTGAAAATGGAAAACATAGACCTGGGTGAGAAGTAGGAAGGTGCTGGAGGAGTGGATAAGAAAGAGACTTTTCTGAACCCTCCAAAATGGACCTTGCTCTAACTGCTATTTTCAGATACCTCCCAGCTAGTCTCTCAGCAAATTTTACATCCATGTTAAACAGTAAAACTGAGACAGCAGGTGCTAGTGTAAATCCTAAAATGGCAAGCAAAAACAGATGCTGTAGCACTAAATTACCTTTTCCTCCCACTAATATCACCTAATCCTGACCTATACTAACATTCTTTTCAAACTCTTATCAATAGTATTTACTTCTACTCCTATATGGCATCTGCACTTGTGATGTAGTCAGCTGTTACAGCACTTATTTTATCCATCCCCACATGGGCTGATGCTTGTATCATCTGTTACCTTCTCTAAGGGGCAAACCTAGCTCCTTCTTCCACGACTACAGTGAGCAGTCTGGATGTAGAATAGATGTGTTTCTGTTGTGCCGAAAAGGTGAGGACAAGATTTGGGAATGGCACATCCTTCCTGTAGCATCAAGCTCAATGTCAGGGCCACCTCTAACTTTTTTGCCGCCCCAAGCAAAAAAAAAACAGCCCCTCTCTCCCCCCCCCTGCCCCCAGCAAAAAACAAACAAACAAAAAAAAAACCCTAAGCGCCACCCCACCGAAACAAACAAAAAAAAGTGCCGTCCCGCTGAAACAAATCCCCCACCCAAGTGCCACCCCGCACCGCCGAAACACACCCCTCCCTCCCCAGAGTGCTGCCCTGCCGAAACAACACCCCCCCCCCAGCCTAAGCTCTGTCCCACCGAAACAAAACCAAAACCAAAAAAACCAAAAAAAATCCCAAGCGCCGCCCCAAGATTGGCCGCCCCTTAGAAGGTGCCGCCCCAAGCATGTGCTTAGTCGGCTGGTGCCTGGAGCCGGCCCTGCTCAATGTCAGGTGGGCTTCCTGTGTTTTGGTGTGCAGGAAGTGTTTGGGAGCAAAATGAAGCCGGTTCAGGGAGAGGTCCATGGATACACTGCTATAAGGTCCTCTGACACTCTCCCATCCCCTTGTGGAGGAGAATAGTGCAGAACATCAGAGGCTATTTCACTGCCAATAAATGTATCCCTCTTTTAAAATACTTTTAGGTGGTGCTGTGGCCTGAATTTTCCCCCAAGTCAGCCCCTCAAATTAACTAATGTTACTAAAAGACAGAATCTCAGGCTAAGCAACTAAAATGGGAAAGCCAAAATACAAGAGCAATGGAATCAGAGGAGTAAAATGTGCGGGTGATAATTGTTCATGTTCTTACCAGTTTCTTTGGCAGACAGAATTGAGAATCAAGAATGGAGTTTTCACAGGTCTTTCTGCCATCACAATTAATCATGTTGCCTCAGGCATTAAAGACCCTGCTATGAGCCTGTTATATTTTTATTTGTTGTTCTTAGCTGATTCAGCTCAGTTTATTAAATGGGTTAAGTGAAGACTGTTCAGGGCTAATTTTTTACTAATTACATATTTTTTAAAATGTATATGGTTTTAATTACACCTCACATTAGTGAAATGGCAGACTAAGCATTTTTATTTCTTTAATTACATTAACACTGCCATATTTGGGGGGCTCTTATAATCAAAATATATTTTAATTAGAAATATTAGGAATTAATCTACCTAATTCTAAATGTCACCCTTTATTTTAAGACAGACTGAAAGTTTCAAAAATGAGTAATGATTCTGGTTGCCTCATTTTTTGAGTGCTCAACTTGAAACTCCTTAAAGGGGACTGAAACCCTTAGCTTAATACATCTTGCCTGAGAAAAGATGAAAACCACATTATATTAGACTAGTTAGATATAAAAGCTAACCATGCCTCTTGGAAATAGATCCCTGAAGAGGGTATGCCATGTATTGCGTTTGTGCACAAAGAACAAACATACTTTGTCAGAATTACCTTTATTTCTGATGAGAGACACAAGGTGGGTGAGGTAATATCTTCCCGCAGCTCCCATTGGCCAGGAACAGTGGCCACTGGGAGCTGCAGGCGGCTGTGCAAATGTAAACAAATGGTCTGGCAGACCACCAGTGGCTTACCCTGATGGGCCACAGATTGCCCACCACTGCTCCAGATAGTCATAGTCCTGCACTGTAATAATTGCCTACATATTTGTTTAACTCATTTGGCCATTCAATATTATACACTTCTCTTTACTCATTTAGTGCCTGATTGTGAACCACTGAAATCAATGGGAGATTCACCATTAACTTAAATAGATGCTGGATCACTTCCTTACCCATCACATTTCCTATTCTACAACTACTTGTGTGAAGCTACTGCAGGATTCAGAAGTTTAACTAACACAGACACAAACATACACACACTCTTAACACCACAGAAATTCCTCCCACTGATCCCACTAAGATAGGAAATTGAATGACAACAATCTCTATAAATGCAGTCCATTCTTGTCATTGATTTCCATTGCTTAATGTAGTGTTACTTAAGACTTGCATGCTGATATTCAGTGGCACTGACCATCCACAGCTCTGATTATTTTCATTTAATTTTTTGGGTGTTCAGCACATCTGAAAATCAGCTCCCTTGCCCCTAAATCTTCAAACATGCAAAAAAGTTTTAGACGGACAACTCCTATTAAGATCAGTGGCAGTATTTCAGCATTCTGCACTACTCTCTGAAAATGAAGTGTGCGCCTTAACCTAGTAAAAGGGTAAATCTTGTAATTAAATACGTGTTTAGATAACTGAATAAAAAGTAATACCTATAATCTGCTTTGCTTGCTTTAGTTTAACAATATGAGGGGAAGTCAAACTTTTGTTTTTTTAAGTACAGTGACTGAATAATGTGTTGGTTGTGATATTTTTTGTAAACTGTAATGGACATACATGACTTGAAAGAATTAAGCTCTCTTTGGGAGAGAAGTGCCATTTGTAAATGGTTGCAATCAAGTCCATGCATTATTTATGTTATCGTTAGCTTTCTCAACAGTAGTCCTATAGTGTCTGGTTTGAGGGTTTGATGTTTGCAGCCATACAAAAAAAAAGGTTAATTTTAGAAATGATGCATACAAATTCAGACTAAAGCAAGTATTTGGAACATATGAATAAGTCAGGGTAATTTTCATAACTCATCTACTTCCAGTCTACTTTGTGTTGTCATCTTAGTCTTTCTTATCCATGCAACTGGAGCTTCTAGTAGTTCTGGAGCTTCTGTAGTAGTAGCCTACAGTTAAGGCTAATTGGTGAGCTAATGCTGTGACAACATTCGAGATGAAATGCCTTCTAGGGTTGCTATTTTGTAGAATGTTAATTTCCCCTTCTTTCTGAAAGATCTGATCTGAAACCAGTGAGAATCTTCCCACTGACTTCATCAGGTTTTGAATCAGGCCCAAAGTTGTAAGTTAAGCAGAGGTGAAAGTAATATTAAACACTTACCAGTACGGGGGCTGGCTTCGCCCCCCGGAAGAGGCAGGACCTCGGGCAGAAGGGGTGGGGCTGGGAGGGTCAGCCTCCCCCAGCCAGCCCATCCACGCTGCCTGGCCCCTGCCACCTGGGGCTCTGGTGGCGATTAAAAAGGGTCCAGGGCTCCGGCCGCTGCCACGGTAGCCATGGTGGCCAGGAGCCCCAGGTCCTTTTAAATCGTTGGCTCTGGGGGAAGGCAGCGCTTTAATGTGGGCTGCGTACGGGCCATTGCCTGCTTCTTACCGTTATGCCATACTGGCCCGTACCAGCCCACGTTCACCCCTGAAGTTAAGTATTCTGTAGATAATAGTGGGCATCTGCAACTACGGTACTGCATATTGAATCCCCAGTTTAGTATGATGTATGGCTGCACATATCAAATATGAAAGCAGATGAATATTTTGTTGTTCGTTTACTGGGCTAATAGAAACATTTGCTACTGTTCTGGAAAATTAGCTTTAAAATGGTGTTCACTGTGCCACAGTTTGCCAACAATTAATCTAACAGAGTCAATGAACAGAACTAAATGCTAATAACTCAGGTATTTCCTGTAGCTCCTGTCTTATTCATACTGTAATATGATAAATTAAAAATCTGCAAACTGATATTGATTATTCTCTGGAGAATAAAGTAGGAACAAATCTGATGTCCTCATACATAGCTTCATATTTTATACATAGCTTTATATTGTATGTTGCATCAGATCAGACCATAAGTCTTCCGGTCTGTGTTTGAGTATTCATCCATCTGTACCATTCTGTAATAATACAAATAACTTGCACTTTATAACCCCCCTTTCCAACAAATAAATTGAGGCACCCAAAATCAGAAAACAGTTGTGATAATTTAGGCCAGAGTGACTTATTCCAAGTCGGAGAGCAAATCTGTGGCAGAGGCAGGAAAAGAACTCCAATCTTAGTTCTGTGCATAACTAAAGCTAATCAACACTTCAAAAATCATGAAAATGACAGTGTTTTTGAAGTTATTTTAGTATCATTGGAATTTGAAATTGACCTTTTATCCAAAATATTTGATTGTTTTAAATCAAAATGGTTATCAACTTTTTTTATTTACAGTAGAACCTCAGAGTTACAAACATCTTGGGAATTGAGGTTGTTCTTACCTCTGAAATGTTCATAACTTTGAACAAAATGTTATGGTTGTTCTTTCAAAAGTTTACAGCTGAACATTCAATTAATACAGCTTTGAAACTTTACTATGCAGGAGAAAAATGCTGCTTTCCCTTTTTTTAGTAGTTTAAATTTAACCCAGTACTGTACTGTATTTGCTTTGCTTTTCTTCTTTTTTTTCTCCCGGTTTCTGCTGCTGCCTGATTGCGTACTTCTGGTTCCAGATGAGGTGTGTGGTTGACTGGTCAGTTCATAACTCTGGTGTTTGTAACTCTGAGGTTCTACTGTACCAAATTTAAACAAAAAATGATAAACATTTGGCAGGAAATGAAAAATGTTGACAATGTCAGCAATTTTGGGTAAAAGGTGTCTTCCTGTGCAGCATGGCGCAGGGTCACTTGCAGATTTAAACTAGTGTAAACGGTGGATTTTCTGTAACTTTAAGTCTTTAAATCATGATTTGAGAACTTCAGTAACTCGGCCAGAGGTGAGGGGTCTATTACAGGAGTGAGTGCGTGAGGTTCGGTGACCTGCAATGTGAAGGAGGTCAGACTAGATGATCATGATGGTCCCTTCTGCCATTAAAGTCTATTTTGAAAGGCTATTTTAAAATTTTTGTTCACTTTTGGCTTTAACCTCTAATCCTTACTGCCAGATGCTGGGACAGGACGACTCAATAATTGTCCTGTTTTGTTCATTCCCTCTGAAGCATCTTGCATTGGCCACTGTCAGAAGACAGGTTTCTAGGCTAGATGGACCATTAGTCTGACATAGGGGTGAAAACTGCTGCAAAAAGGGTCAGCATGGTCTAGGGTGACCAGATAGCAAGTGTGAAAAATTGGTACAGGGGGTGAGGTATAATAGGCACCTATATAAGAAAAAGCCTCAAATATTGGAATTGTCCCTATAAAATTGGGACCCCTAGTCATCCTAGCGTGGTCATTGACTCATCCCCTGGGAATGCAGGGTTTAAAAGGGGCAGATCTGTGCATGAAGCCTCCCGTCTTACACGGACCAGGACTGAAACCGTCCCTTGTTTAGAGGGGCTGGGAAGGAATTTTTCCCTTACCACCATATTGGCTTGGGTGCAGTTGGGGTTTTCTTCACCTTCCCCACAGCAGATTCACGTGGGTTCTGTTCATGCATGACATAACGGACAATAGACCATATGTCGCAGCTCATTATTTAAATGTAGAGCAGATGTCCAATGCAGGTGCTCCATAGGAAAGGTATACAGTGACCGGATAAATGGCTTGGAAAAGGACTTAAAAAGAGGTGTTCATTAAAGGAATGAACGGGGGGCGATTGGGGACTCCTATGATTGGCATGGCAGAGAGCCAACCCCCCATTCTTATAGCCCTCCTGGGATGAATCTAGCCCGCAGTGTGCCGATATACATTTCATTGTTCTTGGACTCTTATTTCTAATCTAACCACTTGCCATCTGAGGGAAACAATATAAATAATTAGGGTTACCTTCTGTATCATAATATTCCAGACAGCTGAGCAAAAAGACTGCTCTATACTATCCATGGACTGGACTCACCTCCTTGAGAGAGTAATTGTCTATGTTAAGCCCACATGGAAGCAAGAGAGCTTTGTCCCACAGAGTCTTTCCAGAGACCATTTTCCTTTTATAAGGGTCAGCCCTGCATGGTGTTAAGTAGGGCTGTCTGGAAAACAATTCCATTTTGCAAAAATATTTGAAATTTGTTTTTGTTCTGGTTTGAACACAATGGCAATTTTCAAGAGAAAAATGGTTTTGCCAAAAAAATTTGGACCAGCTCTAGTGCTGATTGCCTTCAACTCCCATTGACTTCAAAGGGAGTTAAACCCGCTAAGCACCTTAGAGGCTGGGGCCCATTATTCCCTTCTCGCGTCTTTTGAGCAGTTGTGTGTATAGTGAATCCTTAGCTAGGGAAACATAGTACATTTATTGAAAGGCTGCCATAAATAGCTTCCCTCATGTTGGCATAATATAGCACACTATGCTTTCTGGTTCCAACTGGAAGACACAAGCCAATGTTCCCTCTAATTTTTGACAGGCTGTGTACGCAAAAAAATTTCTTCTGTGCAAATTTTTGACTGGCCGTGCGCGCAAAAAATGTCTTCTGTGCAAATTGTTGTGCTTCTGTGCAAATTGTTGTGCGCGCAGTGTTTCGCCGTGTGCGCAGGGTTTAGGATATGTGTGCGCACGCACACAGCTTAGAGGGAACAGTGGACACAACCTCCACGCTAGGCTTCACCAGCATGAAGAGCTGCCATACCACCGCATGGGCCAGCTTCATTGTTTCCTGTTTTTTAGTTTGATAGTAGATTTTGATTGTATCAGCTCTGGCTGGTGATTATGCTTTGCTTTGTTAAAATAAGCATCTTAACTCTTGAATCTTAATCAAACCCTGTTCGTTGTTGTCTTGTTGTGATCCCTGCTGATTTTTTTCCTCCTCTGAAACCAGCAAAGAGAGAGTGTTTTGTTTCAGTTTGTGAAACTCATCATTTTTTCCAGACTTTCCATTTCACGCTGTTTGAATTTTATTAAGATCTCTTTACACAGGAGCTGAATGCCAGCTATATGATGCCCTAAGGGAACCAAAATGTTGTTGCTTTAATGTCTCAAATCTCTTGAGACATTTCATTTGTACCAGAAGCTCCTCTGAGACTTGTGGCTAAATACATAAAATATTTTCGATGTTTACAGAAAGACTTTAGTCTTCAGTGGAATTTAATACAAATATTTTTATTTTTACCTTCAAATTGGCCGATTGGATTAATGCCAAGCTTGCTAGTAACCCTCTACTGCTCCTTATCTAAACAGATTGAATCTTGTTTGCTTAGTTGGTTTTTGTTTTCAAAGTGTGGTGATAAATACAGTATATTATAATGAGTTTGGACTTTCTAAAGAGTGTGACTCTTTATTTTAATTTTTTGTATTCAACTGCACATCTCCATTGACTGTTAGCAAATATTTGCACCAAAAATCTTTCCTCCACGCTTCTTCCCTCTCCCCTCCACCACCATCCCTTGAAACAATGTTTGGAGATTGATCTTGACTGTTCTTGTACACCTTCCAGGAAAAACTGCTGAACTATGCCTGATGCTCACCTGATGTTTTATGGAAAGATCAGTCGTGATGTCATCAAAGGGCACAGCTGAACAATTTAAGCCTCTTCATAAATATTTAATACAATAATCCAGTACAGAAATAAGATTAAGAACTGCAGGAAGTGTTACTAATATTGAAACTTGTCAAAATTTTTCAACATTCAAAATGTCAAGGAATTTTGTGTCAAAATTTTGACAAAAAAGGATAACAATTATATGAAAGTTACATTAAAGTTGGTCATAAAAAACAGAGTGAAACTTTCAAATAATTTTTATCCTTTTTTGTCAAATGTTGACACAAAATTCCTTGACATTTAGAATTTTGAAAAATTTTGACTGGCTTTAATGTATATGCCTAGTCTGAGAGGGGGATATAGTCATGGGTGTTTATTAAAGCAAGGTAAATAAGCTCATTATGTAGAATTAGATTTTTTTTATTAATGTAAAAGCAACTTTAAAGATTTTTATAAGAAAAATGAATCAATAAAACTGTAGGAACTTTTAAAAGGCCAAGATGTTGAAAAGTGACTAGTGATTTGGGGTGCCTTGATTTTTCATTGCTAGATATGAAGCACTTGAAAAGGCACCTGAGATTCAGAAGGTGGGTGCTATGCCCTTTATGAAAAAATAGGCCCCTTAAAGGTATCTCAAGTGGGTCATCAAAAAACGGAGATATGCAAAATCACTAGTCACTTTTCAAAATCTTTGTCTTGTAAATTTATCAGAAATTATTGAGTAGTTGAAAAATTTTGTTTACTAATGGCCCAGAAAATCAAATATTTCCCTATGTCAAATGATACCAAAACTCTTGATCGTTAATACTGAACCAAATTAACAAACCGATTTCAACTCAGCCTCTAAAATTGCACACACAATTATTTATATGCTGATTTTTGCATGCCCAAACCACCTAGTAGGCTGACTATTCAAATTATCTGAGCAAATTCCATTTACATGTATAAATGTAGATTTTATGGGGGCACATGCAATATTTCAAGGGGGAAAATTGCAGGTCGTTTTGGAAACTGGGGCCCTAAATATCTCCTTCACATAGTTCTTCCTCTTGAACCAATATTCATTTTAACTGCCTGCCCTTGAATGTTTATTCACATTTAAACATCTTTCCCAGTTCAGTTATTCATCTTATCTACCTGTCTTCTTCCTCCATGTATTGTCGTGGGAAAATCCTGAGAGTAAGACAGCACAGCACTTACCTTCTCAGAGGAAGAAAATATTATTTTTATTTATGTTGTGATTTGCATTATTTTAATCTAATTGTATAATACAAATAATGTTCGTAGTACGGAATGTATTCACACTGAATGGCTTCTGTAATCACCGGATGAGTTGTAGAAGCTGCCTAGTGCAAATGTACTCCAACAATATGAATATTATCTCTTAATGCCTTTAATGCTCGCTCTCAATACAACCTCTTTCCAGTGATAGACCACAATGGCATTTTTGAAGTGCCAATGTTCTGTTAAAATATCACCACAGTGGAGGCATGATGTACCTTGTACATTTGGCAGTAATGAAGTGGTTAAGGGAATTAAATTTAATTGCCTAGTCACCTGTACAGACATCTGAAACAATGCCATAAATAGTTGACTGCATTACTAAAGGTTTCTTATTTTATTATAAAGACTCCTCTCATTCGGTTCAGATTATTTTGACTGGATGACTAAAATTGAATCTAAAGGCTACATTCACAAACTTCTGCACATACGTCTCTCAGAATACATTTCTTCGCTGGTAGAAGTAACCATTGCACAATTCAAAATGCCACAAATTTAGCTATGAAAATTGAGAAGTCATTTCCAACAGCAGGGTGAGCACATGAATTATAGGGGTCAGCCCATTAATTTTTAACTGTTATAAAACAAGTACTCACTTTTTTTTTCATTCCTCTCACTCCCTAAATCTTATCCCAGGATGTGTGACACAGGAGAAGGACTGTTCACCTTTCAGACGAGGGAAGGAGAGATGATCTATCAGAAAGTCCATTCTGCAACACTGGCGATAGCTGAGCAACATGAAAGACTAATGATGGAGATGGAGCAAAAGGCACGGGTAAGATCTTACCTCCAGTATTTTAAAAACTTCCATTAGTGAAGTGAAGGGTTATGATGATTGCAGAGTACAGCTCCAGCTAGTTATGCCATAACAGTGTGATTTAAAACAAAAAAACCAACCACCAGGGCTGGCTCCAGGCACCAGCTTTCCAAACTGGTGCTTGGGGTGGCATCGAGAATGGGGTGGCATTGAGAATGGGGCAAATTGCCACCGTGGGACTTGGACTGCCACCCCATTCTTGCGCGCCGCAACAGCAATTCGGCGGCGACTGTTTGGGGTGGCAAAATTGTTAGAGCCGCTCCTGCCAACCACTCCCAAAAACGTAGACTTTTTTAAAAGATGATAATATAATAAAGATGGTCAGAAGCACCATAACTGATGTTTTTAAAACAGTCATCTAATGGCAGAGGCAAAACAATTTCAGTAAGCAGTAAAGCTGCTGTGGAGGGTGGGAAATCCTGAAAGATAAGTCCCATTGATAAATACGTAAATAAAGTATTAAACATTAAATTCTTAGAGCACACTGATAAATATCCACCCAATGTCTTCTATACGTGTGTCTCTGGGATGTAAACTTTATGGTGACCTCAAAAGGGGGCAAAATAGGCTTGTGAACTGTTTTACTGCTTTATGGTTTATAAAAGAGGCCAAAGTTTGTTGATGTATATAAATACATAGTAAGTCCAGTGTTACCTGATTTTACTAGAGCATTTACTGGAGGTCTCATATATGATATATATGAGAAGCTCCATCTGCCTGTAACTGAAGAGGCACGGAATCTTTAACAAAAATAGTTATCCCTTTAGGTAGATTGCATTGCATTGCATCTCCAATATCATAATCCTATCATTTCTCCAGATGTCCCCTTTCTTCTTAGCAGACAAGTTGTGAATGTATAGTTCAAGAAAGCAAACAAAAATCTATTTTAAATCTAGGATTAAGAGGCCAAAAATGTATTTTAAATTCTCATTTTGGTCTTGTGCCCATAGCCTTTACTACTTACTTTTTCCTTTTTTTTTCTGATTCTTTTTATCTTGAACTCTGTGCAATTAATATTGTATTACATAGGGATTTTGCATTTATTTTTTATAAATCTGAAAATGAAGGAAACGAAATACAAAAGCTGAAGTTTAATCATATATACATTATTATATAAAACAGGAAATTAAAACTGTAATGCTAATTCAATCATTACTCCTTCCTTCCAGTAAGTTGAATAAGAGAAGGGACTGTCTGTAATAGCTTTGAATTTTTTGTATGCTCCATCCTGAACATTGTAGCATTTTTAATACTTAATGCTCTAATGCTATGTTTAAATTCCTCCAGATTAAAATTGTTATAATCCAATACTGTAAAAGATGAATGGAGTTTATAAAGGAAATGACTGTGAAGTTTTAACCATAGCAACCCTGATGAGATATAAAGATTTTATACTCCATTATGAGAACTAAAAGCAAAGTGGGTTACTTTAACATTCAAAAAATACCAAATTCTGTCAATAAAGAAAAGGCAAGATTAATTCTTATTGCAAGAGGTTTGTCAAATAAGGGTATTGCTAGTAGTTTGTAGAAAAACTTACTCAACATATGGTGAACTATGTAAACAAAAAGCCTTTTATCTCAGTATAATAAGCAATAAACTAATTTCTGTGCTAAGAAACCTACTGCTGAACAGTAACACTAACAATGTTGTGTGCTGGAGAGTTCTGTGGGTTGCAATGGCTGGGAAGAAAAATGAATCCTTCCCAATACCCTCCAAAAGGCGTGAAATGGCAGCAAAGCTTCTCCATGGCAGGCACTATAGCATCAGGGCTGCAATTTCTCCTGTGTCTCATATACCCTTCCATCACCACGATGGAAAAGAATGGCAAGTAGATACATGCAGTCATGGACACATACACTTGGTTCCTTGCCAAATTCCCCTCCACACTGTAGCTTTGGGAGACCTCCTGGAACAAGGGTTGAGGCACCCGCAATTTTTGTTTTTCTAAAAGATATGCTCTAGGAATAATTCTGAGGATGTTCTATGATCTGCGTTATACAGGAGGTCAGACTAGATGATCACAATGGTCCCTTCTGGTCTTGAAATCTATGACCATTAGTCTATATGTAGGTGCCTCCATTCCAGTATCTCTTTATCTGCTCCTCCAAGGTGTTGTCAGGCTCATTTAGTTATTGTTTCAAAAACTCTTTGAGAGCTGCAGATTAAAGTTGACATGGAAGTTCATCAGTTTTATATTATTGTTATCATGAAAAAATTGTCCAGTTCAACTCCAGAGAGCTTTTGCAAAAGTGAACCTGTCTCTCCTGTCTGATGTACCCAAACACTGAACAGCTGGTAGTGTGTTATTTCATAGTCTGTGATGAGATTCCGCCCACTGGCAGGTCCCTGCCAGCTGTAGGCATTATCAAGGGAAAAATGTATACTGCTGTTTTTTTTCTCAGTCTCAATCTGTGCACTCCTTAATTTTAGATTTGAGTATTGTAACCTCAGTTCCTGTCAGAGTCAATTATTTGATTCAGAAGTGCTGTTGGAATATAATATTTTTTCTATGACCATCTGTCATGGGGACCTCTACTCACCACTGGATTGCCTCCTTCTGACCACGTCTGGGGATTAGCTCTGCCATCCTGATGCCCTCTTCTTTCAGTCACCAGCTCATCTCTTGTTCCTCAGGAGCTGCAGCACCTCATCTTTGTGTCAGCTCTCCAGCCAAGTCACAATAGTCCTCCCCTTCCAGAGTACTATCAAGTTCTTCCACACCATGCCAGGTAGTCCTTAAATCCACTGCCCTGGCTGAGCCACTCCCTAGGTGACTAGATTGAACAGATCCAGTCTTCAAATTCATTTCCCAGACTGTGCCACTCATTCTGTGCTGGTAGGGGAAGTCAGATCCTGGGTTCCAGCCCAGGGGCCCTGTCTCCAGCAGCTAATGTCTCTACTACCATGAACCTTACTGCCACTCTCCTGGAGTTCTTCTTGCCTTGCCTGTCCCAAACTCGCATTCTCCACCCTTCTAGCTAAACCCCTATCTCCTGGATCTGATATGTGGATTTTCTGTTGTGGGGGCAGTTTTGTGGAGTGTGTGTGTGTGTGTTTTGTGTGTGGAAGGGGGAGCAGATACATGAAGTGCTTACATGTGAGTTGAACTGATATACTATTGAGTGTGAATGGATGGACCAACTGTAGAGGGATGGCAGGGGACAGGGTATAAAAGAGGGTGTGGGAGAGGAAAATAAAGAAGGAACAAAGAAATATGGGAAGGAAAGAAGAGAGAGAAATAGAGAAGAGAAAATTATGCCTTGTGAGATATTATTTTAAAACTGTTACCTCACTGTTCTATAATATCATGGTGAAATGTGTGTAGCAACATTATATGTAGAGTTATGAACATAAACTGAACTATGACTATAATGTGGTTACCAGATGAGTCTAAGGAGTGGATAAACCTGTTTCTAAATACAAAGGACAAGCTGACACTTCTAATCAGTTGAGGGGCAATCACCTGCCAAGTGGTGATTCTTTGGCAAGGATGGGGGAGGGGAAGGAACAGCTCAATCTACATTTGAGCAAACAACAGCATGTAATTTTTCATCAAGAGGCTCTATGACTCCAACCTCAGTGCGGGAATGAACTTTATCTAGGGATGATCCTGAACAAAATGCATTTCAAAGGGTGACTGGACTATATAAGTGAGGGGCAAAAACAATCCAGGTATTCTTTCTCTCCCTGTCCATATTTTTCTTTTTTTCACCAACTAAGACAAAAGTAACCAGAGCTTTGGACTTTTGGGAGGGGTTCTGACTGAGAATTTGGTCAGCCCTGTTGCTGGGAACACTTGGTAAGAATTTTATCTTTAACCAAGTCTAGTTTATCTTTAACCAAGTCCCCTGCCCTCTATCCAATGCCTCCTGCTACCTGCCCTCTTACTGCGCTGCCTGGAGCACCGGTGGCTGGCTGTGCTACAGCCGCACCACACAGAGCACTAGGACAGGCGGTGCTGCCCGGCTGGAGCCAGCCACACCACTGCGCCGCACAGAGCACCAGGTCAGGCTGCGGTTCTGCAGTTGAGCTAGCTGGCAAGAGCTCGCAGCCCCGCCACCCAGAGCATTGTGCCGGTGGCACAGTGAGCTGAGGCTGCGGGAGAGGGGGCACAGCAGGGGAGGGACCAGGGGCAAGCCTCCTGGGCCAGGAGCTCAGGGGCTGGGCAGGAGGGTCTCATGGGCCGGATGTGGCCCACGGGCCATCGTTTGCCCACCTCTGTCATAGAGGGTGAATGAAGAAAGAAAGGAGATGAAGAGAGAGATTCCTCAAAGATGAGGGATGAAAGAGAGATGGGGTAATAGGTAGGGGGTTCTGGAGAAGGGAAAGAGATGGGAAGAGTTGAGAAAAAATAATTCAGAGGAAGGAAAGGTATAATGGATCTGAAAAGGGGGGGATATGAGGATAAAAATGAGAGGCTGGAGAGGAGAAGAAACCATAAGGAACTGATGGACAACTCTAAGATTAGCCATTTTTGTTTGTTTTTATTAACCCCCAGTTCTCACCCTTTCGCCACACAAACTCCACATTGAGTCCCTTATTTTCCCTTCTTTCACCCCACCACTCTCTCTCTATTTAATTTGTCCAGTGGGCCTTCATCTTTAAATTCATTCCCAGACAGCAGTCCCAAAACATGATGATTGTAAAAAGGGATGAGATTCTGCTAACATTTGTGTGCTAACAAAGTATATTTAGATATTTCCAAAGTAGTGGAAAATCTGAAGTTTTGAAAACCTCATGCACTACTGAGCTGCCGGTGGCAAAACCTTCAAAGGTTCTGTGAGGTACAGTACACCTTCTTTATCAGTCTCCTCTTAAGAAGACAGGAAAATTCTGTGCCTGTTGAAGACTTTTCAATCCAACCAGTGTCCGTCAGTGAATGTGCAGCTCCTGTTAGTGACAATGGGAGATTCACATGCATATCAAAGGGAAGACAAACATTCTTGTCTGGTATCCAGTTCAGAGGGAACCTCCACAGGGGAGCATCAGACCCTACCCATCTAATAAACTCTCCCTCTGATTTGTTTTTGTGATCCTCTGAGATATCTTATATTCAAGGTACTCAAAGTGCTTTGCAAACAGGAATTGATTAAACTTTTTCCGCATTACACTTTTCATCTTCTTTGCCCAGTATCAGCTTTGAATTGTCCTTCATGATTGGAAGAATCCTCCTCATGTCTGCCAAAAAACCTGCTTCCCCTTCTTCAAATACATCCTAAACCCCATCCATCAATCCTCCAAATATTGATCTCCACATCCTCTATGGAACTGTTTGTTTGTTTCTTTGTTTGTTGCATTGACAACATTTTGGGGTATCTAGGGTAAAATTCTCTAAAATGCTTAGAGGTTTTTAAAGGTACTTAGGTGCATAAAGAAGCTGACTGCCCTTGGAGTTAGGTGCCTAGTGACATTATCAGAAGCATCTATCTGCATCTGTAAGCACCTAAATATTTATAAAAATCGGCCCCTATGTGATTTTTGAGCCTAAGTCCCCATTAATTGTTAATGAGACTTAGGGCCCTATATGTCTAATTCACTTTTGAAAATGGGGCTTAGACTCCTAAATTACTTAAGGGCTGTCAGGGTTCCCTCCCCACTCTAAACTCTAGGGTAAAGACGTGGGGACCCGCATTCAGAGCCCCTAAGCTTATTTTTACCAGCTTAGGTTAAATCCCCCAAGGTACAAAATTCCCTGCACCCTGAGAAATGCTTCTTTCGCTGCCACCATCAAGTATCTAACAGGAATCCAGAAAAGGAATCACTTGAACGTCCCTACCCCCCCTCCCCCCAAAATACCCCCTCAAGCCGTACACCCCCTTTCCTGGGGAAGCTTGAGAACAATCTCCCAACCAATTGGTTACACAGTGATCTAAAAACCCACCCCCTGGGTTTTAACACCATAGAAAACAGTCAGCTTCTTAAAAGAAGGATTTTATTTAAAATAAAGAAGGTAAAATCATCTCTGTAAAATCAGGATGGTAACTATTTTACAGGGCACTATTTTTCCAAACTCAGAGAGACTTCCCCCTCTGGACAAAACCTTAAAGTTACAGAAAACCATGAATAACACACACCCCCTTGCCCCTTCTAACACAGGGAATACACCAAGCCAAAATTAAACCGAAATCTATGCACTATGCTATCTAAACTTATTTCAGAAAAGGGAGGTTTGATTTTCTGCAGGTTCCTTCTGTCTTCCAAGATCACTCTGACTCAGACAAAGACACACACAAAAACCTTCCCCCTCCCAAAGTTTGAAAGTATCTTGTCCCCTTATTGGTCAGATGCCAGCCAGGTCAGGTGTCAGTCTGGCTACCTGCATTTCTTAACCCTTTACTGGAAAGAGGATTTTATAGCAATGCATCAGACCCTCTCCCCCTTCCCTTCATATTTATGACAAGGGCATTTGAACATTTTACCCTAATCTTATTCTTTGCAAAAAAATGTGTACATTTACAGTGCTATGGAAGTATTTAAGGGGACTGTATCAGCTTAAAACCCTTGTTAGAAAATGACACAAATAAGTGAAGAGGCAGAGAATTTAACATGAGCAAAAAATGTGGCGTGATTATCGGCCTGTTCTTAGTCACAGGTAATAGGAACATTAAGTTAGGAATGTTTGCTGTAATTATTAGATGTCCGGGGCATGCCTGACTGAACCCTATTTGGCTACTCCCAGCCCTCCCCCAGTCTAAACTTTGAACAGATATTTAATATATTTGGGAAAGGAAGTACTTCTTCACACAATGCACAGTGAACCTGTGGAACTCGTTGCCAGGGATGTTGTGAAGGCCAAAACTATAATGGGGTTCAAAAAGAATTGTATAAGTTAATGGAGAATAAGGTCATCAAAGGCTATTAGCCAAAATGGTCAAGGATGCAACCGCATGGTCTGTGCATCCCTAGCCTCTGACTGCCAAAAGCTGGGAGTGCATGATGGGATGGACCGCTCGATAATGACCCTGTTCTGTTCATTCCCTCTAAAGCACCTGGCACTGGCCACTGTCAGAAGGCAGGATACTGGGTTAGATGGACCATTAGTCTGACCCAGTATTCTTTGTTCACTTTATGCACACTTTAGACAATTTAAGACAATTTGTTCATTTGTTTTTGTTTTGTAATAGTTTCACTTTTGATTCTTAGGCACGAGCACGATGTCACAGTGGTTGGGTACTACTCACTGCAACAGAATATTAAAATCAGCAAACAAAAATTTTCAGGGATTTTTTTTTTCAATTTCTTGAACACATCTCCATAAGAATTTTCTATAATGCCCAGCACTGTAATATCCAAGGGCTCTGTCCAGCCTAGTGCTGAGGACTCTGCAGCCGATCCAGAGATAAGTGCTTTACTTTTATATTAAACTATTTAATATAGAGTTTTGAGAAACATTTCTCTTGTACAACGTTCTAAATTCCCCAACAGAGTATCTGTTAGTATTGTTGTTATTAGCAACAATAGTAACAGATAAAACCACAAAACACTCTCATGCGATAGATATTATTGTAATAATTATATTAATAAATAAACTGACTCACAGAAAGAATAAGGCCACATTTGACTGCATATAACTTGCCCAAGGTCATAGAGCAAATTAATGGCACTGCTAGTAATAAACCACTGCCAAAATGAAGTCCTGAATCCCTATCAACATCTTATTCATAAAGTATTAACATTTGAAAGAAGTGTTGCAATTCTGGGGAAATTTATGACTCATACCCATTTTCTCCCACAGTCTTGTGAATCCCTATGTATGTGTGTCTCTCTCCCTCTTCCTCTCAAAAAAAAACCCAACAACAACAACAAAACACTGAAAAGCCCTTCTCTATTCATGCATTAAGCCACTCTTTAGAGCAAATTGACGGGAATTGAGGATGTGTAGTTCTGACTCAGAGAATCATAGGACTGGAAGGGAGGTCACCTAGTCCAATCCCCTGCACTCATGGCAGGACTAAGTATTATCTAGACCATCCCTGTCAGATGTTTGTCTAACCTGAGCTTAAAAATCTCCAATGATGGAGATTCCACAACCTCCCTAGGCAATTTATTCCAGTGCTTAACCACCCTGACAGTTAGGAAGTTTTTCCTAATGTCGAACCTAAACCTCCTTTGCTGCAATTTAAGCCCAGTGCTTCTTGTCCTATCCTTAGCAGTTAAAAAGAACAATTTTTCTCCCTCCTCCTTGTAACAGCCTTTTATGCACTTGAAAACTGTTAACATGTCCCCTCTGTCTTTTCTCTTTCAGGCTAAACAAACCCAATTTTTTCAATCTTCCCTCATAGGTCATGTTTTCTAGACCTCTAATAATTTTTGTTGCTCTTCTCTGGACTTTCTCCAATTTGTCCACATCTTTCCTAAAATATGCGCCCAGAACTGGACACAATGCTCCAGCTGAGGCCTAATCAGTGCAGAGTAGAGCGGAAGAATGACTTCTCGTCTCTTTCTTAGAGCACTCCTGTTAATACATCCCAGAATGATGTTCGCTTTTTTTTGCAACAGTGTTACACTGTTGACTCATATTTAGCTTGTGTTCCACTATCACCCCCAGATCCCTTTCCGCAGTCCTGCTTCCTAGGCAGTCATTTCCCATTTTGTATGTGTGTGACTGATTGTTCCTTCCTAAATGGAGTACTTTACATTTGTCCTTATTGAATTTCAGCCTATTAACTTCAGACCATTTCTCCAATTTGTCCAGATCATTTTGAATTTTAATTCTATCCTCCAAAGCACTTGCAGTCCTTCCCACCTTGGTATCGTCCACAAACTTTATAAGTGCTCTCTCTGTGCCATTATCTAAATCATTGATGAAGATATTGAAAAGAACTGGACCCAGAACTGAGTCCTGTGGGACCCCACTCGTTTTGCCCTTCCAACATGACTGTGAACCTCTGATAACTACTCTCTGGGAATGGTTTTCCAACCAGTTATGTGCCCACCTTATAGTAACTCCATCTAGGTTGCATTTTCCTAATTTGTTTATGAGATGGTCATGCGAGACAGTATCAAAAGCTTTACTAAAATCAAGATATACCACGTCTACTGCTTCCCCCCTATCCACAAGGCTTTTTACTCTGTCAAAGAAAGCTATCAGGTTGGTTTGACATGATTTGTTCTTGACAAATCCATGCTGACTGTTACTTATCACCTTATTGTCTTCTAGATGTTTGCAAATTGATTGCTTAATTATTTGCTCCATTATCTTTCCAGTACAGAAGTTAGCTGACTGGTCTGTAATTCCCCACGTTGTCCTTGTTTCCCTTTTTATAGATTGGCACTATATTTGCCCTCTTCCAGTCTTCTGGAATTTCTCCCATCTTCCATGACTTTTCAAAGATAATTCCTAATGGCTCAGATATCTCCTTGGTCAGCTCCTTGAGTATTCTAGGATGCATTTCATCAGGCCCCTGTGACTTGAAGACATCTAACTTGTCTGAGTAATTTTTAATTTGTTCTTTCCCTATTTTAGCCTCTGATCCTACCTCATTTTCACTGGCATTCATTATGTTAGACGTCCAGTCACTACTAAACTTTTTGGGTGAAAACTGAAACAAAGAAGTCATTAAGCATCTCTGTCTTTCCACATTTTCTCTTATTCTGTTGAGTAATGGGTCTACCCTGTCCTTGGTCTTCCTCTTGCTTCTAATGTATTTGTAGAATGTTTTCTTGTTACGCTTTATGTCTCTAGCTAGTTTGATCTCGTTTTATGCCTTGGCCTTTCTAATTTTGTCCCTACATACTTGTGTTATTTGTTTAAATTCATCCTTTGTAATTTGACCTCGTTTCCACTTTTTGTAGGACTCTTTTTATGATTTTTAGATCATTGAAGATCTCCTGGTTAAGCCAGAGTGGTCTCTTGTCATATTTCCTATCTTTTCTATGCAATGGGATAGTTTGCTCTTGTGCCCTTAATAATGTCTCTTTGAAAAACTGACAACTGTCTTCAGTTGTTTTTCCCCTTAGACTACCTTCCCATGGGATCTTACCTATCAACTCCCTGAGTTTGCTAAAGTCTGCCTTTTGAAATCCATTGTCTTTATTTTGCTTTTTTCCCTTCTACCATTTCCTAGAATCATGAACCTTCCTTATCAATAGGAACCTTCCTTATCAATGACTAGTGTGTAATAATATTCAGAGAATAAGGAGATTTTTAAAGAAAATTTGAATCTGAGAGGATAGCAGGGATGCTGGAACCATTTTTATAGTGGGGGTGTACCCCCAGTTTCCCTAGTTCCAGCACCACTGAAGGATAGTCAAAGTTCCCATAACAGCCACATTGTTGTCCTTTAGGCTGAGTAGAAAACCAAAGTTTCGGGCCCTGTGGGATGGGTCCCATTTGGATGAAAAGCTGATGATAAGATATATTGTTGGTGTAAACTTGTTTAATGACAAAAATGCAGAAAGTCCTGTTTCCCTGAGTAGTTCCACAAACATACAGCATGCAGACTATTTCCTGGCTCAGAAATCTCCAAATGTGGACCTCTCCTGCCACTATTATGCCCAAGGAGAGGCAGCCTCTCTCTGCCTCTACTTCCTTTGGGATCCACACACAACTACCTCTTCTGGCTTAGTGATTCCAACTCACACAGCCTGAAACCAATCCCTATCATTTGTGTTTGGATTCCCTCAGGAAACCCCAAAGCTCTTCACATGGCTTGCCCTTTCAGGTAACTTTGGGAGTTAGCCTGCTCTCTGTTTGAATCTGTTTTTACTAAGGGCTTGATTAATATGGAGGGGTAATTGGCTGGGTTGTTGAATGTGGAAATTGGTAATGTGTTTTGCGATTTCGAATCTCATTGACATGGCAATAGTTTGGTTTTTAGTTTTAAAGTTGTGATTTCTCCATTCTCTTAATGGTTTCGCTAAGGTATGGTGCAATAGTAAAAACTGAAGTTACTGTAGGTTGGGAAATAGAAATGTGCACCCACCATAAAATCTGCATTGTGTTTTCAAGGATGTATTTCTGTAACGTTCTCTATATATTGCTCAGATCTCACCATGTACATTTTACATCTCATGGGGGGAGGGGAGAGAACCTGCTAGAAGTGCAGATTTCCATGGTAACAGATGCAATTTCATTTCTTTTCTTTTGTGAGGCTGGAACGGAGCTGTGTTGGAAGATTATTTTTTTTATTAAATGGTAACCGTGAATTTCAAAAGGCTATTCAAAGTTTCAGGGCATGTGGTCATACAACCTAAAGTACACCAAACAAGTCTGGACAGGAAGGAGCGTTGGGGAAAAAACTGCTTTATTCATAAAAAGTAAACTAGAAAGAGCAATGTAGGTCAACTTATACCAATTCTGATTACAGTAAATATAAGAACATTTACAGGAAGGAAAGTCATGCTTCATCCAATATGTAAGTGTTGCCAGTTGGTGGGATTCATTGGGCTCAGGCATATGTTTATACTATTGTATGAATTAAAACAATTTACAAAAACATGTATCTGTCTGTCCATTTACTTACATAATTTATAAATTGCAGTTATGTACATCAGGCTAACAAAGCATAAGATTACATTTGTTTCCACTAGCTTCAATTGTCCACACAATTGGACAGTGATCTGAATTTTGAGCTGTCCACACATAAAAGGTGTATTTGATTTTTTTCTTTTTCATGTGTACTTTATGCATATTTAACTAGGGTGTGTGTGATTGAGAGGTTTTTACTAAATCTTAGCATTGCAGCAATGATAGGATTTTGCATAGAATATATATATATATATATATGTATATATATATATGTGTATATATATATATATATATATATATATATATATATATATATATATATATATACACACACATATAGGCCAGGTTCTCAACTAATGTAAATTGGAATAGTTCTAGTGACATCAGTAGATCTATGCAGATGTAAACCATCTGAGGACCTGGCCCATATAAACATATTCCATGAAAACTCCTATCATGACTACAATGTTAAGACTTAGTAAGCAACCACTCAAAAGTCACACATACTCCTAATTAAATACGCATAAAGTACATACAAAAAAAGAAAGGCATCCCCTCTCTCTCTCTCTCTCTCTCTCTCTCTATATATATATATATATATATACACACACACACACACACATAGAAGTTTGTTTACTTCAACTAATTATTTCTTAAACATTATCTCTTGAAATATATTTATGGATTATGCGCACACACACATGTATATGTATATCTATCTATACACACAATATGTGTGTGTGTGTGTGTGTAATTATAATATTTGGGAAATAACTAGTAAAAGTAACCAAATGTTTCTTTATAAAAGACACTAGGAAGCTCTGTGCTTCATGATGACAATGTTTGAGTATTTTATGTTTTTATTATTCAAATAACTTTGTATGATATAGATATAAAACTGGGCTTCTAAAAACATCAGAAACACTGAGGTCAGCAGGAATATGTGTGTAAGTGAATATTGGGATTGGATACTGACAACCTTATTGTGAACTATTCTTGACATTTTATTTTATCAAAAGTTTAGGTAGCTGCATTCTTCTTCTTTCATTAAAATTCATGAGTAGCCAGGACTTTCTGTGCATATAAAATGAAGGTCCATTTTTGGAAATTAAATGTCCATAAAGTTGTACAATAGAGCCAGGAGCTCCTTGTCATGGTTATGGGACTGTTTGTACCATGATCCCCTTTCTGTTCTTACTGAGTGCACATGCTCAGGTATTAGGCTTTGTAACCTTGCCTGTCTCAAGGTGGAATTTTGCAATTCTCCCACTCTTATCAGGACATAGTACAACACTCCGAGCTAGGCCAACTGTTTTGTAACACGCAAGTCTGACTGGATGCCTGTGTTTCTTCTCTTCAGGAGCTTGTGACCAGCACTATACAGTGTTGAATAACCTTCTTAAAACAAACAGGCTTATCTAGCACATGGACCAGAACTTTAGAGAACACGATTTTAAACAGCCAACAGCCTACATGAATATTTAGTCTCATCTAATCTTACGCTTCCCTACAAGCTAAGTTAGATGGGCTTCCCTCTTGAGTTACAGAGAGACAACAAGCCCTTCTTATATTATTTTAGGAAGCCTCAAAGCTCTTGGGACCCAGTCTGGTCTCTATTTCCCTTTCAGAGTGTGTCCCCGAGTCTGTTCCCCTGACCCCCTCTCAGAGAAAACTCCCCTTTCTCAAAGCCCAACCCTGCCTGTGTGTGCCTAAGTCTAATTACAATATTGCTTAATGGCTTTTGTTACAGGGCCTACGTGTGAAGTCTTCCTTTTGCCTCTGACTGGGGTTTTTTTCCAGTCAGCCAGTCCCACCCCTGTGATGGTTGCTCCATTGTTTGGCAGTTAGCCTTAAGGGCTTGCAGTCACAGGCTTTGTGAATATGAGGGATGTTCTGAAATGGTCTGCTCCCCCTTAGAGTCCAGCACACCACTTCAGAAGTGCTATAAATAAATGACATTTTGGGTCCAGATCAATATTCATTATCAAGCACCCTGGCATCCATTCAGCACAACAATGTGGGAATAGTTACCTGGGTGAGGAGGTGGTAAGAGACTGCATTCATACTCCAAAGATGGCTCATCTGTTTAACACTAGACTGAAAGGCCTAGTGTATTATTTTGTATAGAGAGTACTACAGCAGTACTACAGTGTACTAGAGACCCTCACTTGCTTCCTTTAAATAAACAAGCACAGCTGCCAATTACTAACTTAAGTAAGTCAGTACGTAAGAAGTCAGTACTGATCAGATTTTGGATTCCTGCTGTCTAAAGATAAAATCTCCAAGAGCTGCTTTTGAAGCTTTTAAGAGGTATTTTTCCCCCTTTCCCTTAGAAAAAGTCTATTTGATCTCAAATATCATTTAGATAATGTTGGAGATCAAATATACATTTTCCAAGTGAAAATGAAGCTGTAAGAGCTTCAAAAGCAGCTCTGGAGGCTGGAATGCTTGTTCTTCACTGAAGTCCAAAATGGCATCCACAAACCGTATGTACAGTACTTCACAGATCCAAATATATGAGGTCTTATGGGGCTCACACATCTGCCATTCTTAAAGACATAACGCAGTACTGCGTATCCCATCTGTGAATTGGAACGAAATACAAGTGCACATCTATAAAATTGCATCACCAGGCTCTAGGAAAGCAAAAGGATTTTTACAGAGAACTCTGAAGGATGCAGGGATGGTATATGACACAAAGCTGAATGTCTGGCAGAAGAAGAAGAGAACAAACTGAAGCTAACAAAATGCAAACTTACCTTAATGAACTGTATAATCTGAAGGTAATTACCGATTATCAGAAACAGCGCTGGAAGTTGAAAATGAATATATTTTAAAAACAAAGAGTTAAAGGATAAGAAAACATTGCAGGACATTAGTGGTAGGACAGGAGAACGAGCAAGAGATATGTGTACGTCCTCCTTATTCTCAAGTACGTGACCTGAAACAAAATATTTAGTTTTTATTTTCCTGACGGAAAACTGAAAAAAGTTGGCAAAATAAAATTTTAATGTTGTGGAAACTGCATTTTCCTTCAAAAAACATTTTGACAGAAAATTCCTGACCAACTCTACTACCTAGATTCTAGTATGGCTCCCATCACTGTTATATTTGAGTGCCTACAAGGCAGGGAGGAAACATTTAATTCCATATTTCCAAAACACCTGTTTGTTTTCCAAGGTACTCCAACATTGCAAATCAATTTGCCTGGAACCTAGAGCCAATTTCAAAGCTAGTATATGTGCTGCTGACATCAGTGTGATTGTGACTGCATATATCAGCTGTTAATTTACACTCTAGACTTTAAGGAATATTTTTGTTTACATCAAAATACTAGAGTCCCAAAGCAAATTTTCTTTAGTCTCATAAATGAATCTCAGCTACAGGTCCCATTTTCAATATTGTACAAAAGTGTACAGCCTTACGCCTGTTTTTCTGCTCTTCAGCTTAACTGAATTTAAACAGTTACCTTCACTTTCCTCTTCTCACACAGAACACTGTGAGTAAGGGCAGTTTGACAGACTTTTCCAGTGTAGGTGTAAAATAAAACTAATAAGATAAAAATCTACCACTTAAATGCTAAGTCTTAAAATAAAAATTGTTCCTTCATCAGAAAAGTTCTGGGTCACAAATGGCTGAAAGGACTCATGCGATGAGTAAGTTAATTTATATTCTTCTTCAAGTAGTATCCATATCGGTGTTCCACTGTAGGTGCACCCTTGTGCCTTTAATGGAGACATCTCCTAGCTGTGTTCGTTTGGCTCGCACATGGGTATCACTCAGTGTTATATAGCACTGCGTAGGTGAACTGCCTTCTGGTCCTTCTCAGTGGCCTCGGCCAGAGACTAAGCCTTAACAGTTGTCTGTGTTGAGTTTACCTCAACTCTTAGGTCTTTTAGTAGTTAGTTTATTACAATTGTTCTTAGTAGTGGTAAGTATTTAGTAGTAGTTTAGTTTAAAAAAACCTTTTTATATGTAGCTTTTACATAGTTTCTTCCCTCCTGGGAGCTTTTGCTTTACTGGAAAAGCAAGCACATTTCTCCTGGTTTCAAATGCTGCCTATTGTGCCTTGAGGCAATCCTGGTGAGTGATGGCACTCCCACCACATCCATTGCCTCAGGGAATCTCATATTTTCCAAAAGTGCAACTTCTGTCTAGTTAAAATCTAGAGCCAGAAAAAACAGGGAGATCAAACTTTGACTCCTCACGATGAAGAGCTCACTGTACCCAGCCTGTAACCCAGACCAGGGGACCCCTCCCTCTCATATGCCTGTCTCCAAGTAAGTCAACTACCTGTGCCATCTCCAAGCTGCACTCCTTGAGGGAATCTAAGGGGAAGATGCAAGATTCCTCTCATAAGACTTCCAAAGTTCATGCCCCGAGTTCTCCAGATAGGGAACCTAAGTCAAAGAAGTTGAGGTTGCTGATGACTCTAGCCACTTTGGCCCTCATCGGTCTCTAGCCCAGTACCAACAAGGTTGCTGGTTCCTCAGGTATTGAGGGCTCAGTTAAGCCTAGAGACTCCAAAATGTCGGGCTCCAATAGACCATCGGTACCAACAGGGGAGTGAGGCAGGAAGTAGAGCTCTACCTCTTCACACTCGCTACTGAAAAAGGACCATTCGGACTCCATCTGGACTTCCCTTGGAGCACTCAAGATTCACAGTACTGTCAACTCCCTCAGCTACCATTACTTCAGCTCAAGCCATGGACATGGGACCAACAACATTCTTGGTGCCACAGGAGTTTAGTTATCCCTGAGACCTGGCTGTGTCTGAGACTCCTGACTCCCCATTGCTCATATCTGATCTCTTCTCAGTACTGAGGACCTCCAGATCCCCCGATAGCCATCCAGTACCAGCAGTTGTATATCAAATATCTTCTGCTACTCCAGCACTTCAAAGCGACTTGGAGGAGGAGGACTCTAAAGCAAATCTTGCCTTGGTCTCTCAAATATCTGTCTGTGGCTCTCCACTCTATCCCTATAGAGGCTCTTTTCCAGAAGTCTCTGAGTTGATCTTACTCATGAGAGACATCCACAACCACCATCTTGCTGGTATGAGCACCCATGGATGCCGCCATCCATGCCATATGCATCATCCAGTTGTCCATACTGGGACCCTGGGTGGCCTATGATCATCAATTCTCTAGGTCCTTAAGCACCATCTGTCACAGAGATAGACAACCTTCCTCACACTCTCTCTCCAGGAGACCGAAATCTTAGGAAGAAACCTTTGAGAAACAGGAAGCTAGGGCTGATGAAGAGCTCTCTCCACCAGCCAATATCTCTTCTTCATCCCCAGATGAAGAGATCACGCCACCCCAACCATCCCAGTATGACCATTTTAAATAGTTCCAGGACCTTATCAAGAGGGTTCTGGATTCTTTCCAAATCCTCCTTGAGGGAATTAAAGAACCTCATCATAAGCTGCTTGACATCCTCCACACAGCTTCATCTGCCTGCATTGCCTTGACTGTTAATGAGGCACTCCTGGATCCTGCAAAAATTATCTGGTACACCCTGGCCTCAATTCCACATATATGCAAGAGCATGGACTAAAAGTATTATGTCCCCTCTAAGGACTCAGAAATCTTATTTTCTCATCCGTCTTCTAACTCCTTGATGGTCGAGTCAGTTATTGAATATGGACGGCAGCACTACACAGAATCTATGCTCTCTGATAGAAATCACAAGCCCCTCGACCTGTTTTGTAGAAAATCTTATTCAACAGTTGCCTCACAATTTGGAATTGCCATCTACCAGGCATTAACGGAGAAGTACAACCATACAAATTATACCAAACTGAAATCCTTTATTGAACATTTACCAACAGAACACTGAGAGTAATTCCAGGCAAATATTGCAGAAAGCCCACTGCTCACCAGAATATCTCTGCAGGCCTCTCTCAGTGCTGCTGATACTGCTGTTGATTTCAGTTTCTGTGGCGGTAATTATGAGGAGGGCCTCCTGGCTTCAGCTCTCAGGATTTCCAAAGGAGGACCAGAGTACAGTCAAAGACCTTCCTTTTGATGTCGCTAAGATGTTTGCTGACAGCATGGAAGAATCCCTTTACACATTGAGACTCCAGGGCCATTTTACATTGTCTGAGGATCTATACACCTACCTAAAAGAGAAAGTTCAGTAAGTCTGACAGCACAGTGATCCTGCCCCGCCCAGTTCTCAAATTTGCAAAGGTCATATAAACCTCAATGCAAGAGACACAGGTACTAGAGAAGAAAACCACTCACCTCACCTTTGACCTCACAACCGTCCACCCTGAAGCACCAATTTTGACAGGGTGGTCAACCTTCTGAACTGCCATCCCCTTTCACCTGTCTTCCTTCCTTCAGCAACTATCCTTAACATTTCCAGCAGGCTTGGAAGTCCATCACTATGGACAAGTGAGGTTTGGAGATAATCTCCACAAGGTACATCATCTAATTCACTTCTCTTCTGCCTGCCAATCCCCCCTTCCCCATCTGTCTTCAGGGATCTGTTCCACAAGAATCTGCTGTGACAGGAAATAGACTCTCTTCTTCTCTTGGATGCTATAGAACCAGTTCCCATGCAGCACAGAGGGAGGGGGGTTTATTCCAGGTATTTCCTGGTTCCAAAAAAGAGGCGTGATTGTGAGACCCATCCTAGATTTAAGGCTACTCAACAGCTTAGTGAAGACACAAAAATTCAAAATGGTGATACTTGCAGCAATAATCCCATCACTGAACCAAGGGAATTTTTCTCAGCCCTCAGCCTTCAGGATGCATATTTCCATATAGCAATCCACCTATCCCATAAAAGATACCTATGTTTTACTGTTGTCAGGACCATTTTCAGTACAGGGTTCTCCCTTTTGGCTAATCATCTGTCCCAAATGGCTTTTCAAAGGTCATGTCAGTAGTAGTGGCATACCTCTGCAGAAAAGGAATTCTGATGTTCCCTTACCTAGATTATTGGCTTCTATAAGGTCGCTCCCTAGGCCTAACTTCACAGGCAACTTGTGAAGCCATATACTTGTTCCTCAAATTGGGCTGCAATTGAACATTTAAATATCCCTGTGCAAAAGTTAGAATTCATAGGAGCTCATCTCGATTCGGTAGTGGCAAGAGCATACCTCCCAATGCACAGATTTGTAGCCCTGTCCAACTACACTACTTTCTATACCCACCTTCATGAAGGAATCTCTCAATTGTTGGCAATACCCTCACAGCTGGAGTCCCTTTCACCCACCCTCCCCCAGCAGTTAACATAACAATGGATGAATCCCTGTTGGGATGGGGAGCACAGCTAGACACCCACACAGCCTAAGACACCTCGATGCCTCAGGAAACCACTCTACACATCAACCCCCTGGAACTCGGGGCAGTCAGATACACTTGTCTCCAGTTTCTAACTCTAATCAGGGGCAAATACACGAAGGCCATGACAGACCATGTGTCATGCATGTTCTATGTTAACCAACAAGGAGGGGCAAGACCCCCCGTGTCGAGGCTGTCAAATTGTGGAATTGGTGCATATACAGAGTGTCATCACAGCAGCTTACCTCCCAGGAGTTCAGAACTCACTCTGCAATATCTATTTCTACTTCTACAGCCTTTCTCAAAAATGGTCCCATAACTGAAATATGTAAAGCTGTGACTTGGGGCCTGTATACTTACCTTTGCTGAGCACTATGCAATAACTCACAACTCAGCTTTTGATGCTGCGTTTGGCTCAGTTACATTTTCTTCAATAGGAGACTGAACTCCAAAACTCTCTCCTAGTCACCTAGAGTGAAGCACCCATAGAAAAAATGGTTACTCACCCTGTAGTAACTGTGGTTCTTCAAGATCTGTGTCCCTATTGGTGCTCTACTACCTGCCCTCTTTCCCCTTTGCTTCGGAATTCTCTGCTATGGAGCAGTAGAGAAGGAATTGAAGGCGGTTCGCCCGCGCAGTGCTGTATAACAACACAGAATACGAGACTGAGTAGCACGCATGCGCTGGCTAAATCGACACTGCTAGGAGAAATCTCTGATCAAAGGTGCAAGGGGTGCAAGTGCACCTAGAGTGGAGCATCCATAGGGGGACACATCTCGAAGAACCACAGTTACTGCACAGGGTGAGTAACCAATTCTTGTTGAGAGGATGATCATTCTGAAATGTGAATATGCATTCAAACAGGATACAATAAATTCCATTAATGTTTCTTCTCAGTCAGAAATGGATTGCTCCTCATGTAGAGAAGCCAAGCAAATGAAGGCAGAGGAACTGAGCAATAATCCAATGCTGTGGCTGCAGTCTCCAGACCCCATGGATCTGGAGCTTTTGTATGGAAGGGAAACCCTTGACGTGAAGACACGAAGATTGGCCCCTTCAAACTGCTCTGCCCTTTCCCACCTCCCCTTTTGAAATAGCCATGGTACCCTTAATTTTTGTTCAGTAACATCATGGAAGGTACTATTGCCTTCGAACATCAATATCTCCTACGAGATTTCTACTTGTGAAACCCTTAGACTCTCCACAGGATGCTACTGCTTAAAAAAACCCGTTTGCCACTTCCACTCGGCCAAACCCCAAAATCCTGCATAACTACACTTCAGCAGAGGTTCATCAGCAAGGCATCTGCAGGGTCCCAATAATAGTGAGACAGTGCCACAGAGCTGGCATTTCCCCCTCCCATCCAACAGCCATATGCATTAGATTAGGGTTCCCCTCTGCTCATGGAGGCAGAGGACAGTCTCACTCTCAATATATATCTCTTAGGTCAACAATTTTTAATCTCCATTTTAACAGAAGCCAATATCTGTTAATGCTGTCTGTCCACTGATTAGTGCTCTCCAGCTAGTAAATTCGCTGTCATAGAAATGTGTTTACCATAGGCGCCGACTCCATGGGTGCTCCGGGGCTGGAGCACCCACGGAGCAAAATTGGTGGGTGCTCTGCACCCACCGGCAACTCCCCGCCCGCCCCAGACCCGCGGGAAACTTACCGGGCACCGGGAGACGTTGCGGGGGCCCCGCCCCCGACGCTGGGCAACATGGCGTCGGGGGCGGGGCCCCGCAACGTCACCTGGCGTCGGGGGCGGGGCCCGGCGTCGGGCGGGGCCCCGCCCCCGACGCCGGGTGACAGCACCCACGGGCGGGGCCGGAAGTCGGCCCCTATGGTGTTTACTGTATCAGTTACTTCCACATATCAGTGATTTTTATATTGTTTCACAGCAGGGTACATTTTGCATTTGTTTATTCTGTTGGTAGCTATGGGAGCTGACTTTGTAGCAGGCTGACTTCATTCCTTGGAAAGCTTCTTTACTATCAAGAGCTGTAATACCCTGGGCCCTGCCCACACTGGAGCCAAGTATTCAGTATTTGTGTTTTTAGTAAGTGTGTTGTGACTATTGCAAAGTGTTCAAAGCATATTTTACAGTGGCTCAAGTCTCGGTAAACTGTAAGGGTACAATCTTCTGTCATTGCAATGTAAGGGTATAATCTTCTGTCATTGCAATGATTAGCGTAATTCCCATTGATTTCAATTGGAGCAAAGAAAGAAAAGCTGAGTGTGAAAAGAGATGTTGAAATATGAGTGAACATAAAAACAGTCCTCATATTCTGTACAAACTGTTACATTAGCCCCTCATGTTTCAGTTATTGATGTGATCTATTCTGGGCATCTCTCATGGAAAAACTGCTAGTTAAATATCCTGCCAGAGAGGGAGTGAGATGCCCTAATCCTTTATTTATAGTATAGCCAAGGACATAAAAATGAATAGTCAATCCCCAGTCATTGATTCACTTTCCAGCTGATTATTCATTAGTGCTTTATTATTTATACACAATATTGTCCACGGCCAGAGAATAACAGGCATCCATCCTGGCATTATAAAGCAGGATATTTTCCTGTAATTGATTAAGAGATTATACTTGAATTAGATATAAGCAGGGGTATTGAAAATCAGCGATACTGGAGATAGGTCGTGGAAATGGGTGAATATTTTGTACATAGTCCCTCTCCCCAAATAATCAATTGAAGCTTGGCCATTGACTGCAATACATGTAAGATTAGGCCTCATTTTATTTTGTTCATTTTTATTTCTCCCTTATGTAGTATTAAGTAATATATAATACCTGTTTGGTTGGTGTCATTGTACATCTCTTCTCTTCTGTTAATCTCGTCTCACTACTAGCATGAGCTGTTGAAGCAGAGAAGTTTGGGCCTATCAACCTGAGCCTGTAGCCAAGGATTGCCGACTTTCTAATAGCAGAAAACCGAACACCTCTGCCCTGAGGCCCCTGCCCCGCCCCTTCTCCGAGGCCCCACCCTCCACCCTCCCACCAGCCCCCCTTCCTCCCTTGCTTGCTCTCCCCTACCCTCACTCAGTTGCTCATTTTCACTGGGCTGGGGCAGGGGGTTGGGGTGCAGGAAGGGGTGAGGGCTCTGGGGTGGGGCTGGGGATGAGGGGTTTGGGGTGCAAGTAGGGTTGCCAATTTTGGTTGGATATATTCCTGGAGGTTTCATCACATTACATAATCTTTAATTAAAGATTAATCTTTAATTCCTGGAGACTCCAGGATAATCCTGAAGGGTTGGCAACTCTACTGTAGCCCCATGCTGTATATGTGAGCTACTCCTTAGTTGACTGTATTAGAGGCCACTGCAGGAGAAAGGATGGTGGAAGCCTGGCAACTTTCAAAGAGCTATCTGCTATTTTGCCCCTAATTGCAAGAGCATATTTTTCAGTTCAGCGAGGAGCAGATACAGAGCCATGCAGCCTTTTCCACTTCCATTGCTTTTTCCCGTTGGCTTGAGGACTGCCCCCTGCACTAGACTAGTCTTGGGTCAGTGTGCTTGCCTCACTGGTTGGGAAGACTGAAATAGCAGGCATAAAACAGTGATAATTCAACCTAGCAACTATGTAAATATCTTCATACTCAGTAAACCTCGGTTGATGCTAATCAATTAGGCATACCTCTGCCTAATGACCATGGGAGCTGCTCAGCACTTCTTCAGATTTTCTCTTTAATAAGAATTTTTTTTTACAAATTGATAAACCAAAATCTGTGTTTTTCCTTATCAGGAGAGAATATAATCTGTACACTTGGCAGCCACTATCTTTGGGTTTCTTCTTCACAACATTATAACATTTAAAAAAAATGAAATGCTCATTATCTAAATATAATCTTGCCTATTGCTTACATTCATGTTGATAAATGTTATGGTCTAGTTTATTACTCATCTCCTGCTTCCTCAAAGATATTGTGTGAGCCACAAGCCCTGATTTAGAATGAATTGTTCTGGTTTTAGGGCAGTCCAGTTTTATAGTTTTTCTGACCCCCGTAGTAGCACTACACTAGTTTTATGTCTCATCTTAAAATTCCTTTATGTGAATTGGAAGAGTGTATTTATAGCATGCTATAATGGGATTATGCTAGAAGTGATCTCTCATTTATCTGGGAGTACCTTGTTGTTGTTGTTATAATATATTGTGCATGCCTGTGAAGTTAATCTAGGCTTTGCTGCCACCACCAGGTTACAGACATTGTACAAGTAAAGAATTCTACCCCCTCTTTCTTCCCCTCCAAGTTCTTCACAGAACAGAAGCACCCTTAGGGCTAGAAAGAGGGAACTCTATATAGGCTTTAACAAGGTGTGTGGGGGAGGGAGAAATATACTATGTTTCTGCTGCTGGGCCTGTTGAAAACCTCCTCTGTCTGTCTGAATTAAAATACTTATTTGGTCTCACACATCTCCATTGATAAGATTAATTTGACAAATGTTGTTATGCTGTGATGTCCTGTTCACTCAGTATTAATCCATTTTGGAATCACTTTTCTTCTTGCTATAGTCAAGAGATAATGTTCTCTCTAAACTTTTTGTTCCAGGTAAAAAAAAAAAAATAGAGTGTAAATGTGCACTAAGACTATCACTAGCTATTTTTAATATATATTTACAATTAGATTTTTCCGTTCAGTGAAGGGTATTGTTTTTTATTTGAGGGGGTGGGGGGCTTGAATCCACTATGAACTGGTCTCTGGTGACACTTGATTAACCAGAGAAGGTCTGGTTAGAATGTGAGATCAATCAGTGGCCTCAGTCCAACTCCTTGTGGACCAATGTCCAAAACACACAAAAAACTGTTTTTGTTGGCCAACTTTGGAGCAACCCCAAAAACAGAAAGGATGGGACACTCTGCTTAATGCTGCTGCTCATGTTTACATGCTCTTGAATAAAGAAAAGACTTTCTCTAGTGCCTTCAAAGATTAACTTTAAAAAAAAAAAAAAATCACATGCTATACATCAAAGCTTAGATTTATAACATGTTTAACAGGTTACATTCTTAGAACCAAATTCAGTGCTGGCATCAGAGGGAGTAACTCCAGTAAAGTCAATAGAGCCCTCCCATGGGCATCAGTGGTAAATCTAGCCCTTATGCCTTATTTCAGAAAGATACACTATTAACATTTTTGTAGACGGCTTACAATGAAAAGAGTTTCCATTTCCATTCATCACAGTCCTTTGGAAATTGTAAAGAAGTCACTGGTAATAGATAGAATTTATGTTACTTTAGATTTATTCATTGTGAATAACCAAGAATTAAGGACAGTGTCCACAATCCCAGAGGTCCAAGATCAAGAGACGTGTCAAGTATCTGGAATAAACAAGACCAATGGACTACTCCATGCCAGTTTAAGAAAAGTCTTTCAAATGTGTCAGTGATATTTTTGTTGCTTTAAATATAAGAAATATGGGTCATTCTCATCTAGATTTATGTATTTATGCTTCCCATTTCTACTTTCTTGCCTCCAGCGTCAAATCACAATAAGCATTTCTTTCCTGAGATCGTGGGACAAGAAGGTCTAGACTATGTATTTGCAGTCCTCAACATCTCAGTGAATCTGAAAACTCTTTATAGCAAAATCATTTGTGATATTCTTTACTTTTAGGGCTATTAAATGGAAACAAAATACTGTTGTGATTATCCCACTGCTTCTGTTACTGGTCATATCTTCCTTTAATAGGGACATATGACTAGTTGTTTAATATTAAGGCTAGTTTTTTTCTCAGAGCACATCTTTTGAATGCATCTATACTGTTTCTGCCATTATGGACCTTGTAGGTTTTAACATCACTGAAAACAGTAGACCTGATTCTACCTGTCTGCCAATGATGGAAAGTCAATGGTGCTACATTGCTGAAAGCAAGAGGAGAATCAAGCCCATTATACTGTTGCTAGAAACAGGGCACCTACAGCAACCCATTAGAGGGGGTACATATTCAAAAGTGTTGATTTACCTCTGTAGGTAGTAAATAGGGCTTAGTAGATACTAGACTGGTAAAATATTCTTAAAGGAAACTTAGACCTTGGCTACATAAAAAAATATTGTACTAGTGAAAATATTGCACTAATGTAACTATGTCAATGTAGGGGTATAGGGACTGATTACATCAGTTAAGGAATTTGAAGGGATCAATGCTTAGAGGAAGAAGGAATGAAGGAGAAGAGGAAAACAGATTCTTTGTCTATCTTTCCACTTAAAGCTGCTGTCTAATTCTCTGTCCTATTTGTAAGCCCTAATTTCTGTCTTTTCTTTGCACACATCCAGTTATCCAGACAGAAAATTTGGGCATATTTTGATATTAACTTCCCTCTGTGTGTGTGTGTAACTGTATTGCTCTTCCCCTGACATTATTAGGTCATTCTGCCAGTTTGTTTGTTCTGAATGCAGTTCTATTCAGAAATCTAATTCAAGAATATATTTTATTTTTTATTTTGCACAAGATGGGCATACTCAGCCATTGCAAATGAAGGGAATAAGAACCACAGCAGATTAGCCAATAATAAGTTAACTGAAAATATTGACTGTTAAATTGTTTTCTTTTTTTTTTTTTTTTTTTTATAATGTAATTTAAAGGACGGATTGTATGCAGTTGTATGACACTCAATGCAAAATGGTTCTGGAAGATTGGAAGAGTCTGTGGAAAGAGTTACATGAAAGATATAGTTATGAATTCACTAGTGTTGGAGTGACTATGTTAGTATTAGTATGTGTGTTAAGCCTCTGATCATGCCAGTATGGACTGTTCCAGAAGCCTGAGTAGTCTCATTATGAGGTGTGTGTTTATACCGTTAATTAGCAGTGCTGTACCTTCTCTCCTGATACATTTGACTCCTGGGTCCTCCTTAAACATTATATTGTGTTATGAATATTAATATATAAATGATTATATATAAAGAAAAAATAATATACAGGTATAGCTTTTTTTCCTCTCAAACTAGTTCCAAATTGTTCCATTGGAGATACTCCTAATCTGGTACATAACAAGTTTCTCTAAAGTAACCATTTATGTATCAGTTAATAGCTTCTCCCAGTTTTTTTTTAACATTGCAATAATATTGTGCAAAAATGAGTCTAAAAATATCCACTCTATCATTGATTAACTCTTTTATATTAGGCCAGAAAGTTCTGTTTAAAATAAGAAGATAAGGGGAAATCAGGATTGTGGTTAATGAGAACATGCCAATTAGTGAGATTAGCTTTATGGACTCATTAATGCTATTAATTGGCAATACTGTCACCAATTAAAGATCCATGTTTATATTTTAAGCATAGGCCTTTAATGAAAAACTGGTGATGTGTTTTAAAGTGTTCTTTCCTTGAGGGTGATATTTCCATAAAATATGAATTTCATTCTCTTTGGTATTAACCATCTGAAAAGATATCTAGCTCAGTTCATACTATAGTAATATGAATACTGGTGACAAATCTTCCTGCCTAATGCTTAATATCAGATGTTTTACTTATTAAATTACAGATCCTGAGAAAAAGATGCCCTGCTGTTGCTCTCAGAACTGTGCTTTTGGGTACAATAGTGGTTCTTGTCTTTTTTTGTTTTAGGGGCATTTTTTCTATCTTAAAGTTTCAATGAACTTATGTAACATGTATCTGATCTGTAGAAGCGACAAAGAGTTCTGTGGCACCTTATAGACTAACAGATGTATTGGAGCATAAGCTTTCGTGGGTAAATACCCACTTCTTCAGATGCATGCAGTTTTTTCCACTGCATGCATCTGAAGAAGTGGGTATTCACCCACGAAAGCTTATGCTCCAATACGTCTGTTAGTCTATAAGGTGCCACAGAACTCTTTGTCGCTTCTACAGATCTAGACTAACACGGCTACCCCTCTGATATATGTATCTGATCTGTAGCTCAACTTGTCCATTATTTACCTCTGTGTGTCTTTAGAAAGCCACTTTTAGTTAAATCCCTGGGTGCATCTCTGGGAGAATGGGCCAGATTCAAAGCTGAGTCCATTGATCGGAATTGGGTAGCACTTGGCATGAATCAATAACCAGTTTGGCATGTTGCTTTCAGACTAGAATTTTGTTTCTATATCCGTGGGTCACAAATTTCCTATTGCATAGTAGGCTGCAATATTTTTAAGGCTTTTGTTGTTATTATTTATCACTTAGACTACAGTAGTGCCTTGCTGCCCTAGGCAGGATCAGGCTAGGCCTAGGCTGCCCTTGTGCTAGGCACTGTACACACAAAGAGTAATTGTCAGATCATTTACTGCTATGTCAATTTCCAGGTAAGACTTTGTAAACTTTTACTAACTTTAAGTTCTCAAGTTTATGACTGGAATCTTTGATTTAGAATCATCTTATTGGGAAATAAATTAGATGTCGGGGAGGAAAAGGGATTAGCTACAGTAAATTTGACCAGTTTTGATTACAGTCCCAAGAAAGGTATTGTTAAAGTAGTTGCAAATAGAGAGATCTGGAATCAAAATGTCTGCTACACAGCAGTGTATATTGGTACTCACTAACAAAACAACTGTAGATCTTTCCCTGACCTACTGCCTCCAGAAAAAGGTACTTCTGATACTTACACCATAGCTCAGCCAATAAACACAAAAGTGGCATTTTGCATTAGGTATAATACTTAGGAAGGAAAATGACAAAAGCATAGAATCGTAGAGTTTAAGGCCAGAAGGGACCACCAGATCATCTAGTCTGACATCCTACATATCACAGGCCACCAACACCACCCAGCCCACCTGCACACTAAACGCAACAACTGACAATAGACCAAAACAATACAAGCATGACCACATGAACAACAGCTGTAGGAAAGTAGGGACAGAAGCAGGAAAAAATGACCTAGTAAACCCCATTATTTAGGAACACCTATGATTTTTTTTCCTGTATACCAGCAACCCATTTCTAGTATTGATGCTCTTCATAGAAAGTAAATCATAACATACAAACTGTGATGATTAAGTAAAATATACATTCTAATGATGGCTCTTTTCCAGTTTTAAAGCACTGAAATGTACATGTCAAATGGGTTGGTGAATGATTTGCCACTTACGTTTGCTTTGTCTTGTAGCTCCAGACCAGTCTGAGTGAACCAATGACGTTATCCAAGTCAATCTCACTTCCCCGTAGCGCATACTGGCATCACATCACCCGACAGAACAGCGTTGGCGAAATCTACAGTTTACAAGGCAAGTAGCTTTAAAAACAAAATGGCATGTTCATTAGTTTCCCTCACATTGATCAGAATTCATCATCGAATTGCTTTTCATTTGCATTGGTTGTTTTCCCTTCATTTCAATTTATCAACTGTCACCAACTCAAGAGGAACTCCTGAGATTTGCAATACAATTTTTTTAGTTCTTTTTTTATAAACTAATGGTGAAAATTACTTCCAGAATCACCATGCATCAAACAGTCAATTTGGCACTGGGATTTGAATAAAGCACTGTACAATGTAACTAATAAGTACCTAAAGAGTAGCTGGCATCTGGATCTGTTTCATAGTGTGTTCTGCAGAGAGTTCTTCTTGCTTCTCCTTTTCCTAATAGGATAGAGTATGAGGAGGACCAAATGGTATTCACCCAAGAGTTCTAAAGGTACTCAAATATTAGATTGCAGAACTACTAACTGTGGTATGTAACTGATCGCTTAAATGAACCTGTGTTCCAGATGACTGGAGGGAGGGCTAATGTAATCCCCATCTTTAAAAAAAGCTCCAGGGATGATCCTGGTAATTGCAGGCTGGTGAGCCTAACTTCAGTACCAGGCAAACTGTTACTCTTCTTTACTATAGTTTCTATTTTCAGATACATAGAAGCACACAATATGTTGGGGAAGAGTCAACATGGCTTTTGTAATTAATCAGAATTCTTTGAGGATGTAAACAAACATGTGGAGAAGGGTAATCCAGTGGATGTACTATACTTGGACCTTCAGAAAGCCTTTGACAATGTCCCTCACTAAAGGCTCTTAAGCAAAGTAGGCAGTCATGGAATACGTAACTGGTTAAAAGATAGGAAACAAAGGGTAGGAATAAATGGTCAGTTTTCAGAGTGGAGAGAGGTAAACGGCAGGGTCCCCCCAGAGATCTGTACTGGAACCAGTGCTGTTCAGCATATTCATAAATGATCTGGAAAAAGGGGCAACTGTGAGGTGGCAAAGGTTGCAGATAATACAAAATTACTCAATATAGTTAAGTCCAAGATTAACTGAAAAGAGTTACAAAGGGATTTCACAAAACTGGGTGACTTTGCAACAAAGTGGCAGATGAAGTTCAATGTTGATAAATGCAAAGTAATGCACATTGGAAAACATAATCCAGACTATACATACAAAAGTATGGGGTCTTAATTAGCTGTAACCACTCAAGAAAGAGATCTTGGAGTCATTGTGAATTGTTCTCTGAAAACATCCACTCAGTCAAAATGCTAACAGAATGTTAGGAACCACTGATAGATAATAAGAGAGAAAATTTCATAATACCACCATGTAAACCCAAGGTATGGCCACATCTTGAATACTGTGTGCAGTTCTGGTCACCCCATCTAAGAAAAGTTATATTAGAACTGGAAAAAAGTACAGAGAAGGGCAATACAAATGATTAGGGGGTATAGAACAACTTCCATTTAAGGAGAGTTAAAAAGACTTGGTCTGTTCATCTTAGAAAAGAGATAATTGAGGGGAGGATATGATAGAGGTCTGTAAAATCATGGTGTGGAGAAAGTGAATAAGGAAGTGTTATTTACTCCTTCAGATAACACAAGAACCAGGGGTCATCCAATGACATTAATAGACAGCAGGTTTAAAATCATAGAAGATTAGGTTTGGAAGAGACCTCAGGAGGTTATCTAGTCCAACCCCCTGCTCAAAGCAGGACCAACCCCAACTAAATCATCCCAGCCAGGGCTTTATCAAACTGGGCCTTAAAAACCTCTAAGGAAGGAGATTCCACCACCTCCCTAGGTAACCCATTCCAGTGCTTCACCACCCTCCTATAGAAATAATTTTTCCTAATATCCAACCTAGACCTCCCCCACTGCAACTTGAGACCATTGTTTAAACTAAACATAAGGAAGTACTTCTTCACACAATTCAGTCAACCCGTGGAACTTGTTGCCAGGGAATGTTGTGAATGCCAAAAGCATAACTGGGTTCAAAAAAAGAATTAGATGAGTTCATGGAGGATAGGTACATTCATGGCTACAAGCCAAGATAGTCACGGATGCAACCTCATGCTCTGGCTATCCCTAAACCTCTGATTGCCAGAAGCTGGGAGTGGATGACAGGGGATGGATGACCCCATAATTTCCCTGTTCTGTTCATTCCCTCTGAAGCCTCTGGCCTGGGCCACTGTCGGAAGACAAGATACTGAACTAGATGGACCATTGATCAGACCCAGTATGGCCATTTTTATGTTCCTATGTATTCTGGAAGCTAGCTTCAGGGTGTCTGATTAAATCTGCATAAAACTGATTATGAGTTTCAAGTCAAAATTAAAACCCTTAGATTATCAGTGATTTTTGGTGAACGTGCTTATATCTAGAAATAAATGGTCTGCCCTTGGCTTGACTAAATAGGGGCCTGATTTGAGACCTGATGAGAAAGGCAGTGTATTTTAGTGGTTAGCACCTGTACTGGGACTGCAGAGATCTGAGTTCTACTGCAGCTGTGCCAATGACCTGCTGTGTGAGACCTGGAGCAAGTCTATTCACCTCTTTGTGCATCGGGTTCTTCTCATGCCTTTTGTCTTGTGTATTTAGATAGATCCTCTTCAAAGAGGTTACAATCTCTTATTATGTGTTTGAAAAACATTTCGAACAGTTGGGCCTTGATTTTGTTTGGGACTTCCAAGTGCTACCATAACAAAAATTATTAAGAACGATGAGTAATGCCGACGATGAGTAACTTCCCTTTAAGTTAACTGGAGATGCAGGTGATTTGCCCTTCCATGGTACTGTCGGAAGACAAGATACTGAACTAGATGGACCATTGCTCAGACCCAGTATGGCCATTTTTATGTTCCTATGTATTTATATCTTTATGCATTTTAAAATTTAACACATAAATTCATTAAAACTAAAAAATAAAACAAAAATCTACATGCTATCTATTTGCAGGATGTCTGAAATATCTTGCCTGAGAAAATATTTTACACTTTTTCATGAAAACTGGTGCAGTGTAGTACATTGATAAAAGACGTGGGCTGTTTTGTTTTGTTTTTTAAATCATCATATAAATTAAACCCAGCAGGTGGGAAGCTCCTGCAAAGATTGCAAAAGAGAAAACATCTGTACACTAAAGTGTGTGTTGGTAAGTCCTGAATTCAACCCATAATGTAAGCATCTTTAACAGGATAAAACATTTTTTTCTTTTCCTGCCTTATTGAAGAAGGGCAAATAAAGCAGAATGACTTTCTAATCAGGCAGTTGATGCAACTTCTGAGTTTTGCATTAGAGACTCATTCCTGGTTTAGACAATATCTCAGGACTTCATGGCTAAAAGTTTAAAGACAACAAAGATGTTGTAATTGTGGTTCCCACATAGAGGTAGCAAAGGCGGGTATTTTGTATTTACAGCATTCTTCACATGACAGGATAATTCTGTGCAAATCCTGAAAAACAAAACAAAATTAATTGTGACCGATAACAGAATGGTGTTTAACCGCCAGTATCTTTTTGAGTGTTTTTTGTCTGTTTACCTGGCCATCTGGACAATCACATGATTGTGCTAACCAAAAGGTATTGTGGAGTTGATTGTGAAAAAGATCTAAATAATGTATTGCTTGGATGACCTTCACCATATTAGAAAACAAGAAAAATACCTGTGGCACCTTAGAGACTAACAAATTTATTTCAGCATAAGCTTTCGTGGGTTAAGAACCCACTTCATCGGATTGTAGATATTTAGTTATATTAGTATAGTAATAAATATAAATAAAATTTATAGGCATTCAGATATTACAGATTTTCTTGTTATGTTCAGTTATATTTTTGGGAAAAATCTTTTACATTAATAGCTATTTTTGACAGGACAATGATATAGTGTTCGCCTTGTATTTGTGACAGAGAGACAAATATATGAAACATTGTGCCATATCTTGTGTTTCTGAAATAGCAGTGTTGCTAGTATAGGATAATTGTAACAAAAATGTGGGAAGTAAGGCTAGGTATATGGAATATCATGATAATAATATGCATAACTGGTTTTACAGAAGAAAATATTTTAAAATATGGTATACCAGTAAATGTATCTTTAAAACTGCAGAAATTCTGCTTTATGAAAAATTGTAGATGTATGTATTATTCCACTAAAACATGATAGACATATTTTAGAACTTGCCTATCTGTAGTAAGATGAATAAATGAGGGTTAGTATGTAACATTGGCCACTCTGTTTGAAACAAAAAACATTTTAAAAATGTTGAAATTTCCCACAAAATAGAAATTCTAAGTTTTGACTCTCTAATTTCCATTCCCTTTGCACCAGCTCAGATGGAAACTTTCTTTTCTTCATAACTTTGTTTCAAAAATTCTTGAAACCAGACCAGCGTGTAAAATATAAATGCAAAGGTCCTCAATCTAGCTAACTTGTAAGAACTCTATAAGAATGTTAGCCTTAGGGTCAACTTACACACAGGAGGAGCAGGTCTGTATTATTATGCACAGATATAAATAAAAGACCCCAATCTATATCTATTGCCTTACAAATTATAGTGGCTGTTTCTAAAGTTAACGTGTTAATAATCCAGATCAGACCTTTCATTAAAATCTAGACATAAAATTTCATGTTTACAACATTTTGACATGTAGAGAAGGGTAATCCAGTGGATGTACTATAGGGGATAGTAAACAGAAAAAAAAAAAAAACACTCAACTCTTTCTCACCATATGCTGATTTGGAATATGTACAGTAGTGGGACTCAGATTCACTTATACTTTTTCAGAAATAGGGAGTGTTATTCATTTCTATAGAAAATGTAAGGCACAAAAAAAAAGCAAGAGCTGATAGCACTGCAGAATGGCAGGTTTTGACCGCTTTACTCATGGAAGTAAATATGTCCAATTTGCAGCCTTTGTAGTTGGGATGGGGAGAATGCTGATCTACCAATTGGCTATTGCTACTACCTAATATTGAGGTGGAAACTAGAAGGTCTAACCAGTCTGCCCAGTTGTGAATTCACATAGCCCATTGAGGTGCAGACATTATCCCTAACATCTCTTCTGCTTGCTTCGTCCAAGCAACCAACATCACATCAATCTTATCTGGTTTGGAATCTCAGCCATTTAGCCCTAATTCATGTACCAAGTTCACCCGTACACCAAGAAATGCAATTGATTGTTTGGGCAGGTACTGTTGAGGTGGAGACAAAAAGCTGTGTGTCAACAACATACTGATGACACTGTATAGTCCATGCCTTCTCACTTGCCCCCAATGGCCACTTTTAATCAAAAGTTATGTTCTGCTGCATGTATTCATCCTATTTGTATGCATGTATCATTTTTATATCTGAAGTTATGAACGTTGGCTTTTGCTTGTATTTAAAGTGTTTGCTGTAGGAAGCACATAAGACAGATTTGGTCAACATAGCGTGAAAGGGTTAGTCAAGTAATTGGGAGTACTCAGCTAACAATGGACTTGAGAGACACCAATCCACATCTGAACTTCCCTGGGAACGTTCTAACTAACATGTAAACAATGGCGTCGGCCTGCAAAAAGCTGAATCATTCATAGACATGTGACTTGCCCAGGTGGCTGCAAAACTCCATCTTATGGAGTGGATTTTACACAGGAGAGGAGAGGGGTTTCCACTCACAAGAGAAAAACTATATAAGCCCCTGGAAACCCCTCCATTTTGTCTTCAGCTAGCTCAAAAGATAGCCTCTCCACCCCAAAGGGATGCCTGAAAGAAACTGGAACAAAAGACAAACTATGGGGGTGAGAGTGATTGCTGGACCCAGACTAGGAGGAAGTCTAGTCTGTAAAAGAAGCTTATTGGAACATCTCTGAGGGTGAGATTTACCTGCATTTAGTTTCCTACTGTATTAGGCTTAGACGTGCATGTTTTATTTTATTTTTCTTGGTAACTTACTTCGTTCTGTCTGTGTACTTGGAACCACTTAAATCCTACTTTTTATATTTAATAAAATCCCTTTTTACTTATTAATTAACCCAGAGCAAGTGTTAATACTTGGGGGAAGTAAACAGTTGTGCATATCTCTCTATCAGTGTTATAGAGGGCGAACAATTTGAGTTTACCCTGTATAAGCTTTATACAGAGTAAAATGGATTTATTTGGGGTTTGGATACCATTGGGAACTCGGTATCTGGGTGTTGGAGACAGGAGCACTTCTTAAGCTGTTTTCAGTTAAGCATGCAGCTTTTGGGGGACGTAGTTCAGATTTGAGTCTGTGTTTGTAGCAGGCTAGTGTGTCTGGCACAACCAGGCAGGGCACTGAAGTCCCAAGATGCCAGGGAAAACGGGCTCAGAGGTAGTCTCAGCACATCAGGTGGCAGTTCCCAAGGGGGTTTCTGTGACCCAACCCATCACAGTTATCCTGATTGTAAACTCAAGAGACAGAGAATTCATATGGCTCCTGCACCCCAGAGACACACAGGAGACTCTATCCCCAGGAGGCCTTCATGACTTGTAAGACAAAGATATCCCTTTGGGAATATAAGATACAGAGTGAGATTCCAGCTTTATCTTTAACCGTAGGAGACAAAGAAACCAAGCGATTTGGTCTCTGTGTTGAGACCTGGCCAGGCTGGGCAGTAAAAAACTGGCAAGGAGAATGTGAGGGAGAGAAACAGTCTTGAACAAAGACAGTGTCTTGCTAGATTTAGACTTCTAGTTGCATGTTTTCATGATTATTTGTTTGTAAACCATGTCTACTGTATCTCTTTTAATTGATATAATTTAATCCTGGCTCTTTGGTTAATAAACTTTCATTATAAATCATCAGTACTGTGTAAATTCAGTAAAATGTGTGCTTCTAGAAAGCTAACGGATTGGAATGTTTTAATATATCTGTTGTCATAAATATGAAGGGAAGGGGGAGAGGGTCTGATGCAGTGCTATAAAATCCTCTTTCCAGTAAAGGGTTAAGAAATGCAGGTAGCCAGACTGACACCTGACCTGGCTGGGCTCTGACCAATAAGGGGACAAGATACTTTCAAACTTTGGGAGGGGGGAAGGTTTTAGTGGGTGTCTTTGTCTGAAAAAAAGTGATCTTAAAAAACAGAAGGAACCTACAAAAAATCAAACCTCCCTTTTCTGAAGTAAGTTTAAATAGCATAGCGTATAGATTTCTGTTTGTTTTTGCTTGGTGTACCCCCTCTGTTAAAAAGGGCAAGGGGGGGGGAGGTATTCATGCAAAGGGCAAGGGGGGGGGAGGTATTCATGGTTTTCTGTAACGTTAAGGTTTTGTCCATAGGGGGAAATCTCTCTAAGTTTAAAAATATAGTGCCCTGTAAAATAGTTACCATCTTGATTTTACAAAAATAATTTTACCTTCTTTATTTTTAATAAAATCCTTCTTTTAAAAAGTTGACTGTTTTTCTATAGTGTTAAAACCCAGGGGGTGGGTTTTTAAATCACTGTGTAACCAATTGGTTGGGAAATTGTTCTCAAGCTTCCCCAGGAAAGGGGGTGTACGGCTTGAGGGGGCATTTTGGGGGGGAGGGAAGTTCAAGTGATTCCTTTCCTGAATTCCTGTTAAACATTTGATGGTGGCAGCAAAAAGCATTTCTCGGGGTGCAGGGAATTTTGTACCTTGGGGGGGTTTACCCTAAGCTGGTAAAAATAAGCTTAGGGGCTCTAAATGCGGGTCCCCACGTCTTTACCCTAAAGTTTAGAGTGGGGAGGGAACCCTGACATCTGTAAAGACAATGAACCTCACACTTCCTCTGTGAGGGTCCAGAGAGAGGGACTGGTCCCTGCATTATGATGATTTTGGGGTAAATTTGAGACTTGTGGGCTGTGGCAGACTGTTGGGGATAGAGCTCTGAACCACAGATGTACAGCCATAAGACTCCAAGGGTTACAAGACAGATGCTGCTGAAACCCCTATTAGGTTGGCTGAACCCCAGATCATCACAGTTTGCTAACACTAATGTTAGTTGGATTTCTCAGCAGACATTCTACTATTAACAGTAGCACAAGGTGTGGCCAGTGATGCTAACAGGTTTAAAGGCTGTTATCATTGTATTGCAGCCCTTCTCTATGCGGGTAAACAGTTGATTTTTTTATCAGATGACTATCCTGAATTTTCTTACTCCAGGATGCAGTGTGATCAATAATAGTTCGGTAAAGAACAAGTAGAAGCCTTCTAGGAATTAATTTGTATTTTTCTCACTTCATTTGGTCTGCTAACTGCTGGGCACAAAAATGTTTTCTACCACCTTCAGGTGTTACAGTAATTAATGGTAAGCCGGGGGGTTTTCTCCATCTGGTTTTTACTAATACGTTAAATATTAGTTTTAGAGGTGACAATTCAACGTCTCAACAGTAGAGTACACTTTAGCTCCAATTCAGATTAGGAGTGACCTGAACAAGAATTCAAATCTACTTCTGAGGGAGTTGGAGATTTTATCAACAGAAGCCATATTTTCCAAGACAGTACATTTTCTCTGGTTCTGAATATTATGCATTTTCACCAAATGTTTTTTCCAGCCACACAGAGCATTTGATCCAGTTGCCTCAAAAGCAAAGGGCAATCTTATTGGTTAATACCTGGAGGAAAATAAATAAAATGCTTCATATAGGTGTAATAGTGTCCCTGCTCAAAATGTGTTCTTTGCTATTATTGTGGTATTGCTTACATCTGTCTTGCAAAGTCACTATAATTCAAGATGAGCAACAGGTTCTGAACTTTTTTTTTAATAGCAGAACATAACTTACAGCACAGATGTCTTTTATTTAAAAACTGTCAGCCTGTTTAAACATATAGTTTAACAGTTTGACTGAAATTTTGCACTGAGCTGAAATTTATTATTACAATTCTTGCTCTGAAGTCAATTTTCTCTCTCTTTTTTTTTTTTTATTAAATGGATGTTGCAAATTTGGTATGCAGTTGATTTGGCTATTTTTAATTAAGGTCAAAATAAAATTTTTATACAGAAACTTGTATTAGCTTTTTATTCCTTCTCTCCATTCTGTTTTGCTATCATTGAAAACCCTTAGGAAATGAGCTATAGAAAATCTAATTAAAGGCTGGCCTTAATCCAAGAACCCAAATTAAGGCTCACATACCAACTTCAGGTCCCGTTATGACTAGCTCTAAGGTTCTGGTTGTTATTCAGGACTTGTTAGTGCAACTATCACTCATGTTAACAAACATGTACTCACACAAATAGTCCCATTGACTTCGGGGAGACTCCTTGCATAAGTAAATGCTCACCATGTAAGCATTACGCAGGAAAACCCTGCATGTTTTCATTATGAGAAGAAAAGCAACTTCTTTTTTATAGTTACATTTAATAAAAGGAGACACCAATGAAAATTTTGATTCAGCTTTTTTATAAATGCCCACAAGAGTATTTCTGCTTCGGACATATTTTAAAACCAAAATGAAAGTCATCTAAACTTGTTTACCAAGGGCTAGATTCTCCCACCTTTGAGTACAGTGAAACTCCTTACAGAATACGATGCTACCCAGTATGAGTAAGTATGGCCGAATCTAAGCCTAGTAACTGGTTATCTGATGAGCAAATATCAAAATAAAACCAAAACAGCAGGGATAAAATCCTAGACCCATTTGAAGTCAACAGGAATTTTTCCATTGAAATCAATGGTTAAGGTACAGGGGGTCCCCTGTATACATTGGGGTTGCGTTCTTGAAAAGGGAAATGGATACCAAAACGACACATACTGGGGAATTTTCCCCCGTAATAATGGAATAAGGCAGGGGTTGTGTTCACAACTTCACCACATTTGCAGCAACGATGTGGTTTTGGGTGGCAAAAATAGGACCTTTCCGTTCAAGCAGAGGTCTTCATAGTCCAATTTGTGGACACTTGTGTTATCCAGCAGAAGGAGAAACTTAAAGGCCAAATTTTCCTTCTGACAGTAAGCCTTAAATTTAGGGACAGCATGGTCTACAAACCACTCACAGAAAATATTGTGTGTCATTCCCGACTTCCAAATTACGGGGAGTCGAGACAAAACATAGCCCCTCATTGCTCTTGGGTTTTCACTGTGGTACACAAGCAAGGACTTCAACTTGTAATCGCCTTCAGCATTTCCCCCAAACAGAAGAGTTAAACAGTCTTTTGAGGCTTTGAATCCAGGAGAGTCTTCTCATCACGAGAAATATAAGTCATCGTTGGCATCTTCTTCCAGTAAAGGCCTGTCTCGTCTACATTAAAAACTTGTTTTGGAGAGCAGCCACCTTCCGAAACAATTGTGTTTAGCTTCATAGGAAACATTTCAGCTGCTTCTTCATCTGCACTTGCCGCTTCTCCTGTGAGTTTTACATTATGTAGATTGGCACACTTCTGAAATCTATGGAACTACGCACGACTAGCATTGAAGGTCTCCTTTTTTGCTGTTGAGCTCTCTCCCTCTCTTTCTTTAAATCGTTATACAGTCTTTTGGCCTTCTCCTGAATCAAGCTTAAACTCACAGGCTTTTTCTTTACATGGAAGTCATCAATCCAATCAGCCAGCAAACATTCCATCTTCTCCATTGTACTGCTTCTCTGTTTCGTTATCTTCATTGATGACAATTTCGTAGCACTTCTAGCGCTTTCATGAATTTGATTAGCACTCTTCAAAATTGAGTGTACTGTCGAAGCAGGCAAACCGAGAATACAAGCTTTATAACATCTAATTTCACTTTTAATGTTACACTCTTACATTGCCTCTTAGACACCGGACCACTCTTAACACTTTGAATGCATTTTGCACTCATGATGGCTACAGGACAGTACTGTACTCAGGGCTGCCCCGCCTCTTCCTGCTCCCCTCCACCCACTCCCTGCCTCTTCCCACCCAGTTTCGTCCTCTCCTCTGAGCAGCTCATCCCCGCTCCTTCCCCTTTCCCCCGTGGTTCCTGAATGCTGCCTAACAGCTGATCGTGGCAGGCAGGAGGTACTGGGAGGGAGGGGGAAGAGTTGATCAGCGGCCCTGCGGCTGACAAGTACAGTACTATACTGTACAATAGGGGAACGTGTTCCAATTCACGTCAGTCACGATCCGTGCAAACGATGGATATGCAGATCAGGACCAACGTGAATCAGAACATGTTCCCCTATTGATGAGCGCCAGATATCCGAAACAACAGATAAGGAGGAGACATATACCGGGGACCCCTTGTAAAGGGGAGCAGGAAGATCATGGCTCCACTTCCTCTGATCAAAGCAGCAGGGAGCTCCCCCTCCTCTCCTTGCCCTGGGTAAGTAGGGCTCTCCCATGGCTTCCTACTTAATGGGCTAGTGAGCTGAGAGCTCCCCTCCTCTTTCAGTATACTGCAAAGCACTTGTCAGTGCTAACAAAGCTGATATTGGTGCCAATTAAACCCATGGAGGTTAAAAGTTTTAATTCTAAAAAAGTGACAATGTCACACTCACATGATTTCAGCTACACAAATCCCCAGACTTTACAAAGTAGAAGGAATGCTAGTTGGCAGCTCATTACAAATATTCAGAGAATATTCAAGTACTTAGAGCTGTTTGAATTATCCTGCTTAGCCCTCCTTTAGACTAATCCTTTGTGCTTCTGTAGCTTTCTGCAAATTAAAGTATGTAAAAAGAATCGCAGGGCATTCATCATTTTGTCATTTCCATTGTTTGTTCATACTCACAGCACCTAAGTGCAGAATTCCCTTTTCTATTTACTTTTAGTCCCTGAACAATGCAATTGATATCAAATGTTACAGCATATAAATTGGAAAATTCAGTTGTGTTTCACTGTCTGCCAGCAGCTGGATGAGACACCTTGCCTTTTTTTTTCTAAATCTATAATCAGGACTTGCAGATCAGTAAACTGAAGCCTCATAAAGCTGGAAGTCTAAATAAAGGATACCAGAAATGGGACACTAACTATATACAGTAGTATACAGAAGATCCACATTATTCAAAGTGTTATTAAATTATAGTGTGTGAGTTCCTTAATCTTATGCACTATCTTTGCTCCTATTCTTGAAAGCTTTGAAAATCTATATAAATGAATCTATTGTTAGTTGTGTGCATTTTTCATTAGTTTTTTTTCTAAGACCATTTCATGAAAATATATATACAGGAAACATTAAAATATCATGTTTGGTCATTTAAATCTCCACATACAGTGGTTGTGCCCCAAGACTTACTGTAAGGCCTTAGCTACACTTGCAGATGTACAGCGCTGTTAGTTAAACCCGTGTTCGTACAGCTGAGTAGGGAATGCGCTGCAGCCTGTCCACACTGGCAGCCGCCAGCGCAGTAACTACCACTGACGTGGCTACATTTGCGGCACTTGCAGCGGTTTTGGGAGAGGTGCATTATGGGCGGGTATCCCACAGAACACCTCTTCCAATTCTGGCGCCGTGGGTTGTGGGAAGGGGGCGTGGGGTATGGTGCATTCTGGGTCCTGTCCCAATGCCCCGTGATGCATCGCTTCGCATCCCAGCAATCCCTGTGTTTCCGGCCACAATTTGCGCCATCTTTCAACGGTTTCTTTGTAGCGTGATCTGTGCTCCGTTTCGGTCAGCGGGAAAATGGATCCCGACCTGGTGAGCAAAATACTGACGAGTCTCGCCAGCACGTCACGTTTGGCAGTCGAGCTGTTCCTTAAGATCCACAGTGACAGCGAGGAGTCCGGCGATGACGATGAAATTGTCATGCAAAACGCGTACGACACTAACTTGCTTGTGGCATTCACGGACATGCTATGCACCGTGGAACGCCGCTTTTGGGCTCGGGAAACCAGCACAGAGTGGTGGGATCACATTGTCATGCAAGTCTGGGATGACGAGCAGTGGGTGCAGAACTTTCGAATGAGAAAAGCTACTTTCATGGGACTGTGTGAGGAGCTCGCCCCCGCCCTGCGGCGCAAGGACACGAGATTGAGAGCTGCCCTGACGGTGGAGAAGCGGGTGGCTATTGCAATCTGGAAGCTCGCAACTCCGGACTGCTATCGATCAGTAGCGAACCAGTTTGGAGTGGGAAAGTCGACCGTTGGGATCGTCCTGATGCAAGTTTGCAAGGCTATTAATCGCATCCTGCTCAGAAGAACCGTGACTCCGGGTAACGTGCAGGACATTGTGGCTGGCTTTGAACAAATGGGTTTCCCTAACTGTGGCGGGGCGATAGATGGGACGCATATTCCTATTCTGGCACCACCCCACCTAGCATCCGAGTACATTAATCGGAAGGGGTATTTCTCCATGGTTCCCCAGGCGCTTGTGGATCACCGTGGGCGTTTCATTGACATCAACGCAGGCTGGCCCGGAAAGGTGCATGATGCACGCATCTTTCGGAACACTGCCCTGTTCCGGAAGATGCAGTCCGGGACTTTTTTCCCAGACCGGAAGATCACGGTAGGGGAAATCGAAATGCCCACTGTGATCCTTGGAGACCCCGCTTACCCTTTAATGCCGTGGCTCATGAAACCCTACACAGGGAGCCTTGACACCAGCAAGGAACGGTTCAACTACAGGCCGAGCCGGTGCCGAATGACTGTGGAGTGTGCTTTTGGCCGTTTGAAGGGCCGCTGGCGATCTCTATATGGGAAGCTGGACTTGGCCGAACACAGCATCCCCGCGGTTATATCCGCTTGCTGTACCCTCCATAATATTTGTGAAGGGAAGGGTGAAATGTTCACTCAGGCGTGGACCTCAGAGGTTCAACACCTGGAGGCTGAATTTGCACAGCCAGAGAGCAGGGCTATTAGAGGGGCCCAGCGTGGGGCTGCAAGGATTAGGGATGCCTTGAGGGAGAAATTTGAGGCTGACAACCACCAGTAATGTGTGCTGCCCTGCACGACCCTGAAGTAAAGTGGTTCCAATGTTAACAGTTATCTGTCTTTGCTGAGCTGATTTGTGTTTGCTCAGCTCACTTGTGTTGCCTGTTTCTTTCCTGGGCTAAGGTATCTTTTTTCCTTATGCAATAATAAAGATTGTTTGCACATCAAAAGAATCCGTTTATTACAGAGAAAACACATGTATTAAAAAGAAACACAACTGCTTGTGAGACAGAAAGGGCAAGGGGGTGGTGGGTGGTGTGGGGAAGGGTTCGATCACAGGGTATGGTATGTCCTGCTTTCATACTCGGGCTTCCTGTCTGGAGTGCTGTGCAGTGACTGCTGGACCTCAGGATGTCTATAATTCGGGATGGGAGTTGAGTGCAGTGGGTAAGGTTCGTAGTTTCCAGGGCTGTCTGGTGAAGCTACAGGTGTTGGGGGCATCTGCTGTGGGCGATAAGAACCAGTATGTTGGGTGAAGTGGGCAGGTGGTGACATGGGGGCACAAGTGTTTTGGGACACTGGCTGCAGGGGGGGGCGGGTGCGGTACTGCTCCGCCTGCATGGCGACGAGTGCCTGGATAGAGTCCGCTTGGCGCGCCATGATGCTAATCAGCTCCTTTGTGCTTTCCTGCCGGAGCTGCATGCTTTGCCGCCGCTGCGCTGCGTTTTCCTGGCGGAGCCTGCTTTCACTCTCCTTCCACTCCCGAGCCTTTTGATTCTCTTTAAGAGACTGTTTCATAACTTCCTGCAGCATGTCTTCTTTCGTTCTTCTGGGCCTCTTCCTGAGCCTTTGTAGTCTCTCAGCCGGTGATAAGAAGGATGGCGGAGTTCTCAAGGTTGCATCTGGAAGGCAAAATGCAACATTTAACAGAGGCATCATTGTTTTATGCCAGACAGAGCAATGATTCCCCCACACTTAAGGAGGGCACACACAGTCTCCAAAACAGCACAATTTTCCCGTCCCAAACAGAGCGCACAGAACCCACGGGAGCCCCAAAATGGTGAGTAAACACAGGGTAAAGGGGGACTGATTGTTTCGCGGATGTACTGTCCGACGGGTTTCTGTGCCTTGGGGAGAGCCAACAGCTGCAGGGGGAACCTACACTGAACACTATCCCCACATTTTCCACAGGAGTTCGTCCTGGAAGATATCTCGCTGCTGAGGGTGTCCGGGGAAGCAAGGGAGGGTCTTCTACTGCAATGCGGCTTCCGCCCTGGCCCATATGCAGCTTGCCTGTGTGCAGCAATGGTCCCCCTGTCCCTCACGGCACAGTGGCGCGGACACGTTACCCTGACTGGGACAAGGACCACGGCGGCTCTCCCAATGAACCTGCGCAAGCGCATTGCCCACGTTCTGGCTGAGACTTTCGAAGAGATTACAGTGGCCGATTTCTCCGATGTGATAGACCACATCAATGCGCTCTTCTGCATCTAGGCATGCATGCAGCCCAAACCCTCCTCGCCCAAGGACCACACACCGAAAAAACTCATTCCCGAAAATAAAAGCTGCTTACCGCGAACCTGTTCTTCTCTTTCTCTCCCAGCGCGTACCGGCTGCTGCGACTGGCTCTCTTCCTCCTGGCTCGAGAAGAGCTCCTGGCTGCATGCACCCAGGGAGTTGGGGGTGTCTCCCCCAGCCACAGAACCCTCGCTTCTGTTTTCTTCAACCCCCCCCTCCTCCTCCTAATTGTGTTGGCTGGACATGGAGGGGGAACGTACATTGGACCCTCTTGAAGGATATCGCTGCTATGTCACATGGGATCTTCTAGGAATAATGATGGCTGAATTATTTCCTCTTGGGGACTCTGGCTGTGACCCAATTCCTCCAGTGTGCCAGATTGTGCCTCAAGCACAATCTAGCCTTATACTTGGGGGAAACAAAGAATTTCTAAAGTAGTTTTAGATTTGGGCTAGAGGCAAGACCCCAGAACCCCAGGTCCTGATCCAACCTCTGCAGCGCAGTTTCACCTGAAGTCAGTTTCACCTGAAAATACTTGCCAGGAAAGTATATAATAAACGTATGTATCCTAATGAAAATTAAATCTGTCAGTAGCTTTTTCCTGAGTGAAAGAGTAAATACCATGTGGGAGAAGTTTCTCACTCTTAAGTCCAGCAGAGACTGGTATGGGGGTAGGAAGACCTGATTTTGCTCAACAGTGACTGCTCTTGCTAATTAAGAAACAACATTGGCAAGCTCTGAGGGGAGGTCATGTTTTCATTCATTCTGAACCGTTTTGCATGAGGTCTGAGGTTCCAAAAGTTGTTGACAATGTAAAACAAGGGAGAAAGTTGTAAGGTATTTAAAAGGTTATCAGGATGTCAAATATGAAAGTTCTGTGTTCATTTAAGGCCTGATTGCAATACTCTTTTCACAATGAATGTCACCTTCGTGAAACTACTTAAGCTGTAATTAACTGTTAGCAATTTCTCAGGGTATTTTGAACATATAAAAAAGAAGTGAAACAAAAATGGTTCTGTGTTGAATGGCTGCTTCAAAAATCATGCAACTGATGGATTTTTAACTAGTTTCTGTAATATGGGCTACATAGATCTTTAAACCTTTTATGGCTTTGTGTCTACTGAGTGACAGATGGCTGTTCTAATGAAGTTTTGTGATACTGGCTGCTCTTAGGACTTGTCTTCACTATGTTGTTAGCTTCAGATATAATTTGTGTGTTGCCCCTAATTTGACTCCTGTCCACACATGAAAATCTCTGTCTTGAGTTCAGCGATGTTTGAAATTCTAGCTAACTGTTGCAATGAAGACAAACCTTTAGTAGTTTGTATAGACTCCCGAAAGGTGCAACTCTGAACATCATTTTTGAATTACTTTATTTCCCTATTAGTTGTGTTTTTCCTCCTGTTCTGGCATGACTACTTCTTTTGAGGGGAGGAGAGGAAGGCAACATGAGCAGAAAATTACATCAGCTTTTTAATTATTTTTTAAAAAGAACATCAGATAACTGAAATTTTTAAATGAGGTCATTGGAAAAATAGATTCCCCCCCAAAAAACCTGTGTGGCATTTACAGTATGAAAGTAAGAGAATCTTGTACCCATTATTTTAACATTTAAAGAGATTTCACACCCGCCATTTTCTGAGACATCCCACTATGGAATTTTTGTTTGTTTTATTACTATTACTCCTTTTTTGCAGAAATAATGTTGCATGTCTGTGACCTCTATTGTCATAAGTAAAATGGAGTGAAAATCAAAATTTCTATCCAGCAGGAAATTTTGGTATTTCAACATGTTTTCTTCCAATTTTTTATAGAACAAAAAGTTCCAAAATATTTCAGTTCAGAAATGACAAAATATTTCATTTCAGCATTTTCAATCAAACCAAAATATTTTGATGTTCCCAAATCAAAACATTTCATTTTGGCTTGTTGAACTGACCTGAAACATTTCATTTTGAAAAATCCATTATTTTCCCAGCTCTCAATACGATGGTCCTAATACAGGGAACATCTTAAAGTTCCACACACCAAGGAGAGCATCATTCCCAGAGCATAGATTAAAGAAACACTTATTTTAGTTAATAAGCAACAATTTTGTGCTACTTAAGACATCTTGAATTGGACTTTAGTGACTTTTGGTGGGACAAGCTTTTTTGGGTCGAGTGCTCTGTAGAGAAAGAAACTGCTGATTGAGTGAAGCAAAGGACTCAAGCTTGGAGAAGTGGGTGAAATTGAAAGTGTTTTTACTGTTTTTGGTTGGGTTGGGTTTTTTGTTCTTTTAATCACTTGATTTTGATTTTTAAATTCTTTTGTCTATGTCCCTGTGAGTATGGTGGAAATTGGAGATTGCATTTTGATGATATTTTGTCAAGTAGTGCATGTGATAAGTAACATAGCAAGGATGGGTATGTTCACAGCAAAAGCCCTATTGTCTCAAGTGTGGTCATTTTAGTAACAGTGGGCGGCTGGATTACCACCTTTCAGTCCAGCCCAAGTAAGGGACAGTGCATAGTTACACTGCCCCAGGAGCAGTGATAGGCTCCTGGAGAGTCACACAATTGGGTGCCAGCTTCTCCCTTGGTAAGGGAATGAATCTGTACGTACTAGCTCTTTTGCTTGACCAGTGTACTACCACCATTGCCTTTGTGGGGTGGAGCCAAGGCTCCACTCACTGTCTTTCATTGACTGCCACTCCCCATCCAGGGAGAGGAAGAAGCAGTCTGCCACTCTCTGCTTTCCTTCCACCCTTTGCAGGGTTTAGCAATGCAGATAGCTGTGCAGGTGAGTAAGGGGGCTCTTTATTTCTCTGTGCAGGTGCAAAGCCAGCTCATGAGTGACCACCCTGTAACTAGTCCAAACTGATCAAGAAGCAATGACTGACTAATCAGAGCTGACATCTGTAATTAGTGTGTTTTATATACATTTTTGTATTGGTTGTGGTTTCTTAAGAAAATAAAGATATCCTCATGCTCATAACATTGCTCATTGTTCTTGTATTATATTAATCAAATGATATAAATGATATATTCACCGTCTACCTTATAATAATGTATACAAGTTCTAATGTTTCCATGAATAGTTATGATGACCTTTCATGGAAGTTAAAGAAAACCCCATCAAGCATACCTGACCTCATTTTGCTACTTTTCTGCATGTGTATTGAAACATATAAAAAGAATGCAATATTTTCTTCCTGAACACATACATAAATGTGACAGAATGGCAGCCCTGTTTCCATAAATGTGCCTACATTTTTGAATAAGCACAAATAATGCTTGTTTTTAAATAAGATTTCTGTGTACTACATTAGGATGTCTAATGGGAGAGTCGTCAGATTTCCTGGTTTCTTGGTCACGGACTGATGATATCAAACCAGGGATGCAGGTACAATATGCTTTTCTCTTTCCACTCATCATCAACCCAAATCTCAGCCTCTGAGAATGATCATGAACAATGTGGGTGCTGAAAATGAAATTCAAAGCCTGTTTACATAAATGCCAAAGCATGAACTTCAATTTGAAAAAGCATGCTCTCATCATAATTACTGTACATGCAGTGTGCATTTGATTGGATGATTACTGACAGGCTTTGGCTGCTTGTTTTCTCCATTACTGCCATTGTTTTGTTCATCAGTGTCTCAGCAGCTTTGCAGGACTTTCTTTTGTGAGATGACAGTCCTATCATCACCAAGCTTTTGATGTTACAGCCATTTTACCATAAGTAAGCTGAGCAGTTTTGGGTTAGGAAATGGAAATGCATTTTATTCATTGTCAACTGTCTCATTACTCTCCACTCATCAGAATAGGTATTTAATTCTGAGAAATAGCTCAGTAGCTTTTCATCCTTTTTGTGCCTTTGATCAAGTATGTGCATTTTGTCAATCTCTTGTTCTGCTTGCTCATATATCTGTTTCTGAAGATCCTCATTTTCCTTTAACATCATATATTGTTGAAGACAACCTGAAGTTAGCTAATGCTTTCTGGTGAGGGCAAGCACTGTGGGTGCTCTGGATACCTGTGTCTGAGTTTCAATTATACTGTCGCTACTTTGCATTTCACCTTTGATGTCAAGAGACTCTAAAGCATAAAGTACAAGCCATTATTTTATCTCTGAGCCATGACAGAATCCCATATACTCTCCCAGTATGGGGATTCTGTCATGGCTCAGAGACAAAATAATGGCTTGTACACCACGTTCCTCCCTGCAGCCACTGTAGGGAGTATTTTCCAGGGAAAGGGGGATGTATCTGGGGATTCTCTGTACTCTAGTGATCCCTGGATGACCCTGGGATCTGTTAGTCATCAGGCTTCTCTAATTTATGCTGGAGGATTGGACTCGCACACAGATATCCAAGGACTGGGATAGAGTAAAGCCTGCTTAAAGCCACCTTTTTGTATACTCCAACTACCCACATGATTCTCATCCAAAGCTGAAGGTCTGGGCCATCATTTTTGCAATGGTGTTTACAATGTGTTAAAATCTTAAATGGGAAAAATATTTATGCAGTTATCCTCTATGGCAGTGTTTCCCAAACTTGGGACACCGCTTGTTCAGGTAAAGCCCCTGGCGGGCCAGGCCGGGCTGGTGTGTTTACCTGCCGCGTCTGCAGGTTCGGCTGATCGCGGCTCCCACTGGCCGCGGTTTGCTGTGCCCAGCCAATGGGGGCTGCGGGAAGCGGCAGCCAGTACGTCCCTTGGCCCGCGCCGCTTCCCGCAACCCTCATTGGCCGGGCACAGTGAACCGCGGCCAGTGGGAGCCGCGATTGGCCGAACCTGCGGACATGGCAGGTAAACAAACTGGCCCGGCCTGGCAGAGGCTTTCCCTGAACAAGCGGTGTCCCAAGTTTGGGAAACACTGCTCTATGGTATGATTCTCCTCTTGCTTACACTGATGTAAATCAGTAATAACTCCATTGACTTGAATGTAATTACACCAATGTAAAACTGTCGTGAGAGGATAAAAATGCTGATGGCATTTAAATTGCAGCACTGTCATGTCTGTAGGGTGCCTACTCATCTTGCTTACTTAAATTAGATTAAAAAAGATATCAGATTTTCTCTCTCATCCAGATCAGAAAGAAAAGTGTTGTTATTCATATAGAAGGGGTCAGATCTCAGCCGATACAAATCTACATAGCCCACTTGATTTAAAGGATTTGTACAGATTTACACCCGTTGCGAACCTATCCCTTTGATGGTATATCATATTCAGATATTTTTTCAACATTAGTAGTATTTGCCACTTTTGATCATTTGTGCATTGAAACACATGAGTCAGAGCCCTTGACCAAAGTTGATCTTTATTTTGATAGGAATGTGTCTCTGTATATTTTTAATATACAGATTTAGGTGTCTTTTCCCTGATAAGAATGTATTCTCTTGACTGTTTTTGGTTGATAGAATCCTTAAATGAAGAGGAATGGTTTTTAATATTGCAGCTACAGTGTAGGCAATGAACTGACTGATAATATCATCACAGACACATGGAAATGGCCCTTTTCCCAGTACCATTACCCAGCATGAAATTGCTCCAAACCCACATTGTTGCAGTTTAAGTTAATACCCACAGAGTGGGGTCCATGCCATTGCACAGAGTGTCAGTAATGCAATAGTCAGTCTTGGGCAGTTGGGGACTGATCATCCCCTTATCTCCCTGAAAACAGCTTTAGTCGGTGGGATATCTAAGGCTTGTACCTCCTTGCACATTGGCCTGCTGCTGCATTTTTTTTTTCATCCAGAAGTGATAGACAGCGCTTGCTTTGAATCATGTCTGTGCTGACCCTAGAAGATTAAACAGAGTCACTATTAAAGGTGAAATATGACTCACCTTCTAACCATTCACACAGCATTCCTGGCTTTCAGAGACACAAGGGGCAAGTGGCCAAATCCACAAATGTCATTGTGTGTCTCATCTAGTAGCAGAGTGCTGGCCTTAGACAACCAGGCAGGAATACACACACAAACTGAATATGGATTGGCAGCTGCTTGAAATGACTGGGTGAAACCGTGGCTTTTAGAGAGGCAAATGGTATCTCTTCTTTAGTAGAATGTTTTTGAAAATAAGTACAGCATATTTTTTCAGTATATAAGTGTGTGTGTGTGTGTGTTTGTTTGTTTTCTTTCTCCAAAAAAAAAGTGTTTTCAAGATTGACATGTTTGATTGTTTCAGCTTTTTTTCAATATTGAGTTTTTGCCAAGGTTGTTAACAACAAATAGAGCATACAGCTAAGAGATATTTATTAGTCATCCCCCAGATACTTCACAACCCAGTTATTATCTCACTCTGTAAACCCACACAAACAACAAAACAAAATCATATAGTGCAGAACAAAATAAAATGTGACTTAAAGGTGCAAGGCATCTTCACTATATAATAATCATTCCAACAAATACAATATTGCTTATTTTCACGTATTAATTCCAAATTCATTAATATAACCCATAAATTGTTTCCATATGTACTAAGGCTGTGTCTGCACTTGCAGCTGGGGAGGTGATTCCCAGCTTGAGTAGACATACTTGTGCTAGCGTTCATCAAGCTAGTGTGATAAAATTAGTAGTGTAGCTATAGTAGCATCGGCAGCAGAGCATGGCGGCATGGGCTAGCCACCCTGACTACGTACCCACGGGATCTGGTCAGATTTATACTCAGGTCGGCGAGCCTGTTCTGTCTATCACCTCTGCCTGTGCTACTGCAACTACACTACTTTTTTAGTGTACTGGCTTGATGAGAGCTAACATGAGCATATCTACACAAGCTGGGAATCAACCTCCAACTCCAAGAGCAGACATAGCTTAAATCTCCCGTTCTATGTTTTCAAAATAGCTCCTTCAAGAAATGCCATGAGTAAGGTAGGTTAGTCACCAGGCATTCCACTTCAGTTGGTGGTGCGCTGTATTTTCAGATTCTTAATTATTCTATCTGCCATCTTAATCCAGCTTGCATCCAGATTGCCTTCCTAGGTTAAAAGTTCTTCAGATCAGAAGTATCATGTAATGTACAGTAGGGTTAGCCGTAAACTCCCCATCACCTTTTCCAAATATTCTTTTGTGACTTTATAATCTCAAAGCATGTTGATAACATTACTTACATAATTTTGACATCTCCAACAAAATTTTGTAGGTGTCAGACCCGATCTACCCATTTTCTGTGGTGTTAATTGTATGGTATATACCTTAAAAAAATTTCCCACTGCCTATTTTCATTCTGCCACTCAATTTCATTTTTCACTGGCCATAAGTGCCCATTACTGAAGCTTCTTAGAAATGTAGATACTTGGCAAGCACTAAATCTGATTTTTTTCAGTAATGTGGCATGATCAAATGAGGGCCAGATCCTCAGCTGTTCTAAATTGGTGCGGCTACTCTGTCTGGCCCTCTGTGTTCATGCATGCTAAAAAGATTTATATTTCACCCTTATTCCATGAAACACATCAGGAGCACGTGCACCTTATCATAAATATGCTTGGTTATATTTCAGTCCTTATTATTTATATACTATATGCTTCCATACCTACTGTTTATTTAGTTAAACCTCCAAATAATAATTTCTCATTTAAATCTCATTAAATAATCTAGTAGCTGTAACATTTCCTTTACCTTGCAGATTGTTTCCTGTTTTGCTTGGGACGTGTGCCATGCTGTGCTTTGAAACAAGATTGATAATTTGGCATTGCAGCTAAAGGGAAAATTCTGTCACTTCCAAAATATGTGGCACATACTTAGTGCAGTGTCTCATAAAGCTGCAAAGGCCACATTTCCTGCCCCGCTGTAGTCAGGAATCTTATTTCTAGTGGCAATGTGCAACTTCAGTCACAATGATTATAAGCAAGTTTCCTGATGTGGATGCCCAGAGTGAAAGAGAGTTATAATAACTTGGCACCTTTTAACTGTTAATATTTGAAATATAAGTACCTTTGACAGGAATTTGCCATTAGGAAGGTAAACAGTGCAGCCATCATACTCATGTGAGTATAACTTGTTCTGGGTGTCATGGGATAAAGAATATAGAGACAGGGAAGAAAGTCCGTTATGTTAAATAATATTACTGAACATTGTTAATCTCAGTAGTTGTGTATCTTCATTTGAATAGTTATTTAAAAATGTGTACTTACTTGTTTTTTTACAGAAAGAGCACTCTGTGTGTGGATGTTAATACAGACCTTAGATGTAACAGGTTCTTGTTTTAAAAGTTGTCATGGTAGTTTGCTTGTGCTCTCTTTGATGTATGGAATAAGTCCCAGTTTTAAAGCTTCCTAGTTACTGCCATTTTTTGCCCTAGTGCATTATTATAACAAGAAAACAGTATAGACTTATGATGCAATTAGTTACTAACTTAGGCTGTTTATGAGAACTGAGCTGAACCGCTGGAAGGTGCTCTGTTTAAGGATACCATAACCAAGACTTCAGGTTGCATTATTTATCAAGATTGGTAGTAAACATTAAGTATTTTTCAGTGAGTGTTTGAAATATAATTTGTAAAACCAAACCCTATGTACTAGACCCCCAGCTGTTGTATATCAGTATTACACCAGCAAAGTTGATGGAGCTATGATGATTCACATTAGCTAAGGATTTGTCCCTATATATTCACTAAAGGCCTGATCCTGCAAAGAGGGTAAGACCCAGATCTTCAAAGGTATTTAGGCACCTAGCTCCCATTGAAATCAATGTCAGTGGGAGTTGAAGGTGCTTAATATCCAGGGCCGTTCCTAGGATGCGGGGCCCGGGGCGGTATTGATGGATTCGTCTTTTCTGGGACTGACTATGCCAGCCAATCGCACCGGCCCGCGGGGCCCTCCCAAAGCACGGGGCCCGGAACAGTCACCCCGATTTGCCCTACCCAAGGGACATCTCTGTTAATACCTTGCAGAAGGCTCCAACCCTTCACAGGGTAGGGCAGACAGAGGAGAGGGCAAAAAAATCTCTTGCCACTAGTTTCTTTCTCCCAGTATACTTAAGCAGATTAAGTTGTTCTCTGAAGGAATACGCTGTAAAATAAGATCATTGTACAGCTACAGAATATGAGCCAGTTTCTGCCCTCTGAAAGAAGGTGGATTGTTCCCACGGAAATTATTGAGAGCTGCCTGCTCACCTCCAAAGTTAAAAATTTGCCCAATGAGAAGTAGGCAATGTATTGTAAATAACTCCTGTCTTCATCATCATCTTTGTTCTCTCTCATCCTGCGTTTGAGACTGTACTGAATGACTACTGAAAATACAGGTGTTAAATAGTTTGATTCTGAAAGCATTACCATACAAAGATCTTTTGTGTGCGAGTTCCTCAGGCAAATTTTTTACCATTAACAACTGCATAAATATGAAATTCCAGTCCCATTATTTTTCAGGAAAATTTCTAGCTGCTTCCAAAAGACTAAAGCAAATTGCAATTAATTGAAAAGCTTGACAGCTCTCAGTCCTTTCTTGTAAAGATGAGTTTTCAAAAAGCAAGTAATCAATCTTGCCTCCATACTCACCAGTGACCTATTTGCAGAGTTCAAGCTTCTTTTGAGCACTTAGATTATTTTCCTGGCTAATAGGGAAAAGATTTTTAGTTCTGGCCTTTAGGGCAGTATTTTAGAAGCAAGAAGGAATTGAGTTAATTTCACCTCTATTTGACTACTGATCTCAATGGATCAATAAATTGTCTCCCAGGCTTGCTTTGTAGTTACTGACCATGGACAATTTGTGATCTATCATCTGTATGACCTATAGAAGATAGGTTATTTAATGTAATAGTTTCCTTAAAGAGTCACGCACAGAGGCAGCTAATAGGAAAGTTTCAGAGGGAGTGTGACAGGCTTTCCTTCCAGATTCAGTGTTGTGTGGTGTCAAGATGTCCAGCAATGGAACAGTGGCAGTGGTCTGCAGTGGATGTGCCATGTTCTCTCTCCTGCCTGAAGCCAGAAGGGATTTCCTTTGCATGAAGTGCAAGTTAGCGGCTGGAGGAAAAGATTCTTGAATTGGAGGGGCACATTGAGACACTATTGAGAACGAGAGAAGCTGTGGAGTTCCTAGACAGCCAGGGTTGGGAAACACCAGTATACCAGGTTCAAGGAAGAATGGAGCTGGCCACCAAGGAATAAAAGAGGAAGTCAGAGAGGAGGTCTGGTGGTTTGTAACCACTACAGGCAAGAGGTCACAGCTGGAGACAGGTCAGGATAGGCAGGCTGTGACCATCAGAGAAAAAAGAAGCAAGAGGAATTCCACACTACTCGAAGTTTCAAATCAATACCAACTCCTCAGTGCAGAAACTATGGAAGTTACTACTCAGGTCCCAACAGATCCAAGGGATATATGGGACAGACATGTAGATAGCATCTCAGCCCAATCTGTAAGAAAATCAAGCTTGCCTGCAAAGAGTTCTCCAACCATCCAAGGAAGACAGGCAATCCTTGTTGGATATTCGACACTCAGATGAATTGAAAGAACATTTTGCAAGGGACAGATGGACAACAGGATGGTGTTCTGCCTTCCTGGACCCAAGACATGAGATGTCACTCTGTGATTGGATAGGTTTCTGAAGTTAATGGAAAAGGATCTATGGGTGATGGTTCATATTGGAACTAATGACACTGCGACATGGGCTATGGCATTATAGGTATGAGCAACTCTGCAAGGGTAATATTGGCTTGTCATATCCTTTAGAAAAGCATGAATTGTTGACACAAGCCAAGAATTAAACAGTCATCAATAATATTTATAGAAAGGCTCACGAATTAATAAGCTCCGTTTCTAAAGTATATTTTAATCTTTCACCTATAAAACAGCTCATTGAATTGATAGCAGACAATTGGGTGACTTAGCTTCAGGTTTTTTTATAAATATAATGACTTTCATAAACTATACAGACATTTTTACTCTTTCCAAGGTAGTTTAATATATAAACTGGTTGTCTCCTGCGTGACGCTGATCTGTTTTATAGCATTATTTTTCCATGAAGCATACATATAGTAACTAACTTCCCACATTATATTTGGCAAGAACTATATTTTCATCATTTTCTTTTCCTATTTACTAAAATTATTAGTAATACCTTTAAACTTAATATATTCAATTCTTTAATTATATCCATATTTTTTTATCACTGGATTTCTGTTAGCAGCAATAATCTTGGACCTTTTTTTCTTTGGATCAGTGTTTGGTCTTTTTTTAGTAGTCCTTTGTTATGAGAACAGCTTTGTTCTCTTCAAAAGTACATTTAATGTGCCAAGGAAGTGGAACATTAATATCAAACAAAAATAACTAATGGTGTTTGAGATCAAATTACCTTATTATTGATCGTTTCAGAAAAGATTAGCTTAGCTTATACTCATAGATTTCAGTGTATGAAGAACACCAGGGTATTTATTAAACAGTTTTGTCCTGTGTAGTTTTTTTTAATTGTTTTCATTTTTACCTGTGCTTATTACCTTTAACTTTGCAGAGAAAAGAAGCTTCTTTCGATAATAAGTTAAAAATTAAAAGTAACTATCAATCATCAGTGTTTGAGATACATTATCCTGTGTCCTATTCTGATTATCTCCTGTTTGGGTAATTAGAATAAATAGAATTATAATTAAATCACTATGTAGGCTGAAAAGCATGAATGTGTGATGCAATAAAATGTAGAGATATGGGACAATAATAGGTTTTGGATGCTGGTAAAGACCATTTACACAGCACATTCAGCTACTTTGTCAGAGTAATATAAACTACGGGGATGAGAGGCTCAGAAGAAAGGGTGAGTGAACCCAGAAATACTAATGTTCAGATGCTGACAATACTCATTTTAATGCTTAGGGATTTTTTTCCAAGTCAAGTATGCTTTTGTTCACATATTGAACATCTATTTTAAAAAATGGTGTATTATTTCACTTTATGGGAAATTCTGTCATTCTGAAAAAAACAAAATTGCAGCGAGATGATATAATATACCCGTAAGTGTCATAAAACCATAATCCAACATAAATATGTCTGAGGTTTTGGTCATAAACATTGAGTAAATGTGCTGATAATATTTGGCTTGATGGTATAAGCTTATTATAGTTGTGAAATGACTGAAACAGCTCCTTAGAGCAGAAGCACCCACATTTTACCCAAGTAATAGCCATGTTACCAGCTTTCCAGGAACCCTAGAGATGTATGTAATTTCTATAAAATGCAGCAGATTAGCGAAGTACCTATTTCTGTGGAACATACTGCTGGGACTTGTAGTCTTCAAAGGTTTCATAGCAACATAGAACATCAGGCAGCCATGGACCACATTAAAGAACTTTGTCGGCTACGTTTATTAATATTTTTATACCCCAACACTCCATGTAATGCTGTACAGAAATCCAAGAAAATGTGTTCCTGGCCCTGAGGAGATTACAATCAGTCTATAGGCAGAGAGAAGCTGCTACTGCCCTAAGACTGAAATTTGCCCATCCTAAGCCTTAGGTGTGGGTAACACAAGGGAGGATGGGGGGAAGGGTAGTAATTCAATATTTGTGTTGATAAGAAAGAAGTGTTTCTCCAGTAGGGATGATTTATAAAATCCCATACTAGTTTAGGATTTTAGAATATATCTCTGGAGATGAATATTGGACAGAGGACTGGGAAGGCAGTAAAAAGTGCATGATAAATTAATTTATCACATAAATGTGTGTGTGCGCAAGATCCATTTTTCTCATATTTAGACCATCTTAGACCAATAAGCTTCTCTCAGAAAACTTCTCATGAAAGGTCACTTTCATGATATGAATGCTAGTTGTTTCCAATGTTCCCAGTTAATTAATGAGTAAGCGCAGGTTCCATCATCAAGATAATGTCTAACATGTGATCTATCAAAACAATGCATTTAACAGGTGGCATTTTAAAAAACCTCCAAATGAGGATCTCAACAATCATTTGTAAGCTTGGCACAGAGACAGTATGCCATTTTGTAATCAGAAAGGGTAAACTGCAATCATGATGCTGGTTAAAAGCACTCACATCACTATCTGAGAGGATAAATCCAAGTAATATAAACACTCTTGCAGAAATAACTTCATATCATGATATATTGACATATTGCAAGTCATACAATAGAGAAAAGAATTAACTAAACCAACACAATTTTATCACATTTTTTTGCAGATACCTGCAGTGTCTTTACAAAATATAAAATGTGTTAGAGAATAATGGAAATCTTATATTTTCTGCAGCTATATCAGTTTGTATTTTGATCCAATCAGATCGCACAAGTTAATTAGGGTCAGATTGGTCTGTGCTTAGATTGGAGGCCTCCCTAGTATATATTCAGGTGCTGCAAGAAATGCTATTGGTAATTGAATATGCAGCATTCTTTGAACTTGGTACTGAACCATTGCTCAACAATGTCCGACATGTTCATAAAAACAATGCAATAAAAGGGTATCATCTTTTGAAAGAAATATAAAATTGAAGTCCGTCCTGACCATTTGCAGTCCTTAAAAATTCATAACACTTTTCACAAGATTTGAGTTGTTAACATTAGTGTCCTAACAAAATTCCAGCAGACTATTTCTATTCTGCCCGCAGTCAATTAGAGAGATGGGCCAAATCTCACATTTGTATGTATTTTTGTTAGGTTAGTGGGAGGATCTATTTACTACAGTCTCTTTTGCACAGTCCTTCATTAGTTTCAGACTATGTTGGATATAAGATCCAGCAACAGTGCTCTTTTCCCAGTGATGGAAAATGGTTTTCCACTTATTTTTACGTTAACGTGGGCAATGCTTTGAACTGGCTTACCATAGCATTTTGTTAATGCTGGGAGTGATTTGTCTTTTTGTTTTGGTTTGGTTTTTTTGCCTGTTCCTATAAAACATTTTCTTTAGTAATGTTAAACCTGAAGTTTGCTGCTTCTGATTTTATTTAACTTCCTCTTCCCCTGCCCCCTACTTCTAGAATAATGGGTAATAATAATAATTAATAATCATAAAAGAGACTTTTACTTTTTTCTGTATCATGTCACAGGTAAAGGGGAAACTTGGAAAGTATAAAATACCCCAAACTCTACAGGACATGAATCTAAACAAGAACTGAATTTTACCAAAACCAAACTACTAATGCTTGATCCCATGGCTAGGTATTATATTCTTCTTTCTGCCCTTAATTATTATGTAATCTTATTTGCACTGTTAAACAGCTGCCTTGTTTCACTGTGCAGATGACCACATTTCAGTGATGGATAAATTGATTCATATATGTAATTTGTTATAGAAAGTTTCCAGATCCTTAACTATTCTTATCAAAAGAACTTAATTAGAAAAATGCTTTGCCACAATATAATGTTGCACCCTCCCCCTTTCTGTTTATATTTTTTTGTGTTTAACACTAATCAGGAATATGGTTCCATGTTTCCAGTGGTGTATTATTTTGTACACTATCTGGTAATAAGGTACCTTAATAATACAGTTCATTATAGAACATTCATGGAGTTAACACCCTTTCCATATGGTGTTCACACACATACTCATTTCAGCACACGTGTGTCAATGTCTGTGAACAAAGGGCAGTTCTAGATATTCCTGAGTGAGAAAATAGAACTTAAACATATACCAAATGGAAGCAGATGAATACACACTAGGTGAGCTAAAAGATGCTTTTTCCAGGTCAGTTATAGACAGATGTAACTGTGGCCTAGCTCTAAAACTAAGAAAAAAATTGATTTTTAGTATTGGAACTGGATCTTGTGAGAGGCTGGAGAAACCAGTGACATAAATGGGACCTCAACAGTTTGTCCCAAAGTGACTGTCCTACTGCATCTGCATTATGATGTTAAATGTTTTCTTAAATAACCAAACAACATATCTAATCTAATTTTGTGTGAGTTGGACCCAATATATTTAACTACACTGGACATATAGAAGTGATTTTGGACTGGAAGACATCATTTACTTACCATCAAGCTCTTTGATCTGTAAAACTCCATCTTATAGTGAATCAGTGACTAACAGCATAGAGAACTTAAACCTATCCAATTACACTCAATCCTGAGGCTGCATAAGCACTATTCTTTAGATGTCTATCAATGTTCAGGAGTTCTTGACTGTTCATCTTGATAACCTTTTGGACCATGGCATGAAAAAGGTGCAAAATTCAGCTATCAATTAGTTTTGAAGTCAGAGATAAATAGACATTGTTAATGGTATCTCAGTCACTTAAAATGAAAAGGCTGTCTGTCTGAGAATTCAGAATCATTTAGCACCCAAGGCTATACTCAGCTTTTCTTATAAACAAACAGAAAAATACACTGTTAAATTGCCCTGATCTACACAGGGAAGGGCAACTTCATTGACCTGTGACAGAAAATGGGATGGACTGTAAATTCGATCCCAGGGGCAGCCACCAGCTCTGGAAGCTGTAACAATGAAGCTCCGCTGTAGACACACTGTTAGGTACTAGGGAATCGGAGGAGGGCCGTGCAACAGACACAGATCTCACACAGAGACATAGTCTCCATGAAGATGTCTCCAGCCCTCTGTTGACTCCATGGAACAATCATATAGACTTCCTCCTCTTTAACTTACTTCCCATGGGAAGAGAGGGGTTGGGCCAATCGTTGTTGTACGTTATTATTAAGCAAACTTGATTAATGATAAAATATGGTGCTTTCGTCTGCACATCACTCATTTGAACATCCAGATGGCGAGTATCTTAAAGTCCTCTGGATTGTGTGGATTAAATTGGTGATTTCCCCCCAAATTCTAAAGGAGAAATGTACACAACACATCATCAGAACTAATTTGCATAATCAGAACTAATTTGTGTTCTTGTTGGAAACCTTAGCAGAGAGACTAAAGACTGGCATGTAGATGGAACTACCCTCTCAAACCAGGAGTTGGTGACTTTAGTTCGAGGTCATGTATATTTTATCATTATAAAGCTTGGCTATATTTCAAGAGTATTTAATTGAACTTTTCGTAAGATCATTTTCTTGATTAAAAATTCTATAAACTTTTTCTGAATCATGTGATTTTATTTCATTCTTACCATTTTCTAAAAGAAAGAAAGGAGAGAAATTTAGGAATTCTTGTATGAACAGGAATTCTCTGATGAATACAGTAATAGTCCAGTAGTAGATTTTACTATTCAGTCATACAGTAAATGAAGTGAAATGGAATGGAATGAGCAACTAGTATCCAGTATGGTGATTGTTTCTGCGGATAAAAATCATGCAAAAAAAGATGACATGATCATGATTTTGTGTTAAAATTGTATTCTACTCCTGTATCTCTTCGCTACAACGTGACTACTCCCATGAGCAAGGACTACTGACATTAGTTAGTTGGGTTAGAGATCTTTTGTATATGTTCCAGTCTGCATAGTAAATTTAGTCACAAGGGGGCAATCTAGTTCTGTTAGGCCGGTTCATTCAGAGCATGGTTTTGAAGAAATGTCTTGATCAAAGTACAGTCTATGACGGGCGGGCAAACTTCAGCCCATGGGCCACATCCAGCCCATCAGACCATTTAATCTGTCCCTCAGCTCCCACTGGGGAGCGGGGTCGGGGGTTTGCCCCCACTCCACGCGGCTCCCAGGCAGCAGCCAGCATGACCCCCCTCCGGCTTGACCCCCCCCTCTGGCTCCTACGTAGTACGCGGAGGCATGGCGAGGCGCCTCTGGGGATGGGGCAGCACGCAGAGCTGCCTGGCCATGCCTCGGAGCCAGAGCGGGGACATGCTTCTGGGAGCTGTTTGTGGTAAGCACCACCCGGAGCCTGCACCCCTGAGTCTCCCTTTCCCCCCCACGATCCAATCCCCTGCCACAGCCCTGATTTCCTTCCCACCCTTCAAACCCCTAGATCCCAGCCCAGAGCCCCCTCTTATACCCCAAGCCACTCATCCCCAGAGCCCACACCCCCAGTCAGAGCCCTCCTCCCCTCCCCCTGTGCTCCAACCCTCTGCCCCAGCCCTGATCCCCCTCCCGCCCTCCGAACCCATTGGTCCAAGCCCAGAGCACCCTCCTACAACCCAAACCCCTCATCCCCAACCCCACCCCAGAGCCCTCACCCCCCCTCCCCCATATCCCAACCCGGAGCCCCCTCCCACACCCTGGACTCCTTATTTCTGGCCCCACCCCAGAGCCCACACCCCCATCCAGAGCCCTCACCCCCTCCTGTACCCCTACCTCCAATTTTGTGAGCATTCATGGCCCGCCATACAATTTCCATACCCCGATATGACCCTCAGGCCAAAAAGCTTCCCCCCCCCCCCCCCCGCCCGGTCTATGAGGTGGTAAATATCACAGTTATGCCCACTAAGTTATTTAAAAGATTAGCAAAGGCAGCTTCTCAAATTGAAGAATACTGTGATTACCTCAATACTGTCTGCCTATCTGTCTGTCTAATGTTTTAAAGCCTTTCTTTTTCATTATTGTTCCAATATCTCCATTGATTTTAAATGGAAGTGGGTGTCTAACAGGAATTTTTGTGACTTGGGAAAATCTCCCTCAGATAGACTCCAAATACAAATGCATCCTTCAATTTAAGCTTTTGCTGAATATATTTATCAGACAGTGAACAGTCATAAATATGTACATCACCCACTTTTGAGCTGTGGCTCATCAAACTTCAGAGTTGTGTTAGGTGGAAATCTTTTGCGACACTGAAGAAATCATTGGTATCCTATGGGATGAAAAAAAGAGTTACCTGCTTTTCCTAGCAATCTCACATGAAAGTATAACAGGGTCTCTGCTTTTTGCCTAATAGTGCAGGATGCTCTTTGTCACATTCTCTTTATGACATTTTAATGGGTTTTTAATAGTTAATTTGTTTTCTCTGTTGACTCTAGATCACAAGTGTATGGTGGAAAAGGGATCTGTCATTCCCGGCTTTAACACACTTACTACTAAATTATAGCTGCTCTGCATTATCTGGGGGGAGGGGAGGGAGTAAAGGAAGGTTTTTCCCATCTAGCATATCCATGCCAGATCAAGTCATATTTTTCTGGGATCACTGGATAGAGTGTGAGGGAGATGGGCCCCAAAAGGTACATGTTGTGATGGAGCAGGCTGTGGCTATGTCCTTCCCTCCTACCCATGTCTGAAAAATAGCATGGTCAAGTAATAGAGTTTTCAGGACCTTGGTCAGATAAGTGTCTAATGTTTAATCAAAGTCCCTTTAATTAAGGTGGTTTTTAATGTCATTGCCATTTAACCAGAGTAAACCAATTCAATGTTTTTGTTTCTTTTAAGAGCATAAACAACTACAAGGCTAACAATTTTATTATATGTCCCAAAAGTACTAAAAAATATGAAAGTTAGACTGAGGTTACCAAGTAAATCAAATTAATCAAATCAAGGAGTGAACAATAATACTCATTAAAATTGGTTAACTAACAAGAAAATAATTTGAGACCAATTTGATTGGTCAAATCATTATATTAGCATAATCAAATCACAAAACCAGTATAATATTAATGATTGAATGGCTTACTTAGTCTTTCTATCTCTATGCAGTTTACATAGCAGACACCCCAAACTGATGGTATGTTCTAAAATTAAATTTCACCAACCCACCAACAAATGTGAATTCCTAGATCACTGTAACAGTCTTACCACGGAGTCACAGACAGTCCCATTGGGTTCTCCAGTCTATCTTGCCACCCAGGCAAGCTGGAGGCAGTGTTAAATGGTCTCTTAAACCAAAAATCACAGAATATTCAAGTTGCTCCCAGTCACAAGGGACCAGTCACTTACCCCAGATCAATGTGTACCTTAGATCTCACACTAAAGACAATGCCTATAGCCAATCCTGAAATTAACTAACTAAAGGTTTATTAACTAGGAGAAAGAAATGGGAGTTATTTACAGGATAAAAGAAGCAAGCATACATACACAAATGAGTTTCAGTCTGTTATTCAAAAGGTCACAGAGACGTAGTAATCTGTCAGCATTGAATGTCATTTTAGGACTTAACCCGGTCGACCTTTGGGATTTCTGCTTTTTGTTACTTAGCTCCAGCCCTTGTGAGAGTTCAAACAGCAAAGAGATTAAAAATCTTCGCCTTCTGCACATACTTCTCCATGGGTGGATGGGCCAATTAACAAAGCTTTTGTCCTATGATGGCCCACTTCATTTTGATAGTCCTCGTGGTTGGGTAGGTGGAGCCCCTCTTCCCGCCTGAGTTCACAAGTTCAGAGCAGCCATTTTTACAATTATGAAACAAACTTATATTTTACCATGTAGCGTGGAATACAGACATTATATTAATTAATTAATGCATGCTGCATCTTACAAGCGTTTTGTAGAGTCTAAACACTGAACACATCTTTTCAAGTCTAACACCCATCTTGATCAATATTAACAGATTGGTGTACTGGTCTGGTTTCCCACTTATGAATTTGTCAATTTTCAGCTGACGCTTACAGACTTGGCAAGAGTTGACACCTTGTTTACCAGTGTCATATTCCACTTTCCTTGGTTGTTGTTGTGGTGACCTCGGGAGGAGCATACTTCTTCATCATTTATCTGGTTGTTTAAGGTTGAAATTCAGGCTGGTATCGTCCAACAGGAAATCCCCAGCCATCTTATGATTGAATCAGAGGAGCACAGGTCTCATATCCCAACTGCATTTTTCAACCCTGGTCAAGTGAGAGCACTCTGACCTTTGGTCAACCCTTGGGTCCCTTCTTCCTAGGGGACTGGCTGTTTGTCACATCCGTAAGTCTGTGTGGTTTTCCTAACAAGCAATAACAGGAGAATAACAGGAGATGATGACTCCATCAAAATTGTTTCAATTTCCCTTATCTGGATCAACAGTCATGGATACTGAATGGTTTCTTGACCGTTAGAGCCTGACCACTTTCCTGGTCATAACACATGACCCCTTGTTCTCTGACTTTAAAAACCTATGGAACCGTCACCATCTGAGAAACTGGGGAACTGTGTGAAATGTTATTTTGCTCTATCAAAGCTCAAAGCCAAGCAGCTTCAAAGGCTACTTATTAAATCCCATTATCATAAACTTACTACAAATATGGCACTTAACATCTACATTACAATAGGCCTATATTTTCTACTGTGACAGGCTACACTTCTAGAACAAATCTAGCAACTGCCACATTTGTGTCCATACCCTAGCCAGCTCCCGTAAGGCTATATGTCTGCTCTGCCCCTGAGCAGATGAATGCAGCTGGGGGCCCCTGTTCAGATGATTCTTCCTCCTAGCCCCTTCCCAGCACTCGTCTCAACTCTTGGAGCTGTAATAGACTCCTTAGGGTTTTATTCTAAATGTTACCTCTGAAAGGGTGCATCAGTGCTTGCTTTAAAAATTCACATACTGCCCTTTTATATATATATATATGGCATTTGTGTATCAGGTATTATATCTGAGATTAGAAATGAGCTTTCAGGGCATGACCTTTAAACCCTTGTTCATTTCAATGGATTTACTCACATGAGTAAGGGTTTGTAAGATTAGTTCATAAATCTCAATCAGGCACTCAAATCCCATTTGAAATTGTCTGTCTGTTTCTTTAATCTCCAACACAATGGTCTTTCAAAATCTACTATTCAGCATAGTTTTTCCAGGCAAGAAGCTCAGATATTGCTGTCCTTCTCTGGGAGATTGCAGTAAATCTGCAGGAAACTCATTCTTTTATCCTGCAGGGTGCCAGTAGCATCCTCAGTTTGGGAAAAAATTTCACCTACTGCAATTCTATAGTTTACTAATCACAGCTCAGAGCCAGGTGGCATATCACTTAACTGTTCATTGTCTGATAAATTCAGTTCAGCAGAAACCTAAATGGAAGGATGTTTTTTTGAGACCATCTGTCCTTTGAAATATCAGCAACAATAAAGAAAATAAAGTCTTTAACCAGTTTAGAAAAACCCCACAATACCACATACACCTAATAAAACACTTCCCATTAGGCTCCCCTTCGATTTTGAGAAGCGGAATTTGTTTAACTTTCAAATAACTTACTTGTCATATTTGTTGTGTTTATGAGCTTGATGAATATGACTTCAGCTGACACACTTGTGTGTAAATATGTATTGAATGGACCTTTGCCATGACCATGTCGGGCAGTGCTGGATTGCCTCCTGGTGATTACAATTTTTCTTTTCAGCCTAGAATGCATATTAACTTATAACAGGAAATCATGATCACAGTTTTTTCAGGATTTTTCTTTTTTGGATGTTATTTATCCAAAGAAATTACTGTAATGGCTCTGCCACAAAGCTGTTAATCTTTAGCAGTTTCTCGTTATTGCATTACATTGCAGTTATGGTTTCTTGACTGTAAAATCAGTCAGGTTATTACTTGGCTTTCATAATGAGGTTGTGATGCTTCAGTTGATGTAGACTATAAGATGGTAGCTGTGATAGAAAAGATGATTCTTTGCTGCAGTTGAGTCACAAGCTTTATTGCTCGGTATGAGCCAGACTCTGTTGCAACAAAAGTAATGTTCCAGTCTCATATAACACAAATATTTTTGTGACACAACTCTTTATAAGATCAGAATGTTATTTGCTAATATACCACAATCGATACCTTGACTTTTAACAGAAATCCTATGGTCCCTTGAAAAGATTCTCAAAGACCAGCTTTCTGCTAAATGGAAAAAAAGATGATAAATTCAAAAGGATCTAGATATGAAGCACTATTTTTAACCGAACTGTGCTGTAGCTCTAAGTTTTCCTGTTCCTGGGTCAAAAAAGAAAGGCAGAGGTAGGGGCAGGAGGAGACAATGGACCTTCATTTTCAAACCTGCAAACTCTGTGTTAATCTACTGATGCCTGCAGTACGTTTTCTGAAATGATTTAACCCTGGTGGCATACAAGTTGCAAACAATATTGTTTAGGTGTCAGATTTTTCAAAGGAAGCAATCGCATAGACATCACACCTAAGTAAATAACATACTGAGGAGCTGTTTTTACATGCATTCGGTTACCTGACAGTATTTGTGAGTTAGGGAAGCAGCACTGTTTTTCATTCCTGCCTTATTTCTCCTTAAAGCAATAAAGAAGTGGAAAGTAGCCCTTGATGGTACTGGAAAAGGTGCCAGCCACTCAGCCAAGACCCATAATCACCCTGTTACTCTGGGCCAGAGGCATATTCTAGAAGAATGGGTTTTCTGCCTGACTGTGTCTCCGAGAAGAGAGAAATGAAATGTCAGACCAATTATCTGAGCAGTGGACAGTGTAAGGAAAACTAGCTGCTTTGTGAAGTTGTGGCCAGAGTCCCAATTATTGGATTAGGCAGAGTTTGCTGCTACACTTCACTGTCATGCTGCTATGTACCAGGGACTCTAGTACACTTAGAGGTGAGTCATGTATGACTGCAGCAAAACGGCCAATGTGCTTTGGTAAATGAGGTTCTGATTGCTTACGAGCAGTGTCACTTCTGTGGAATATATTTTTGTATCAGTTGCTGTTGAACTGATTTTCCCTTCAAATGTCAGTATCCATTTACTCCTGTGCAGTTGGAAGTAACTCGATGAAGTACCTGAGGTTACTCTGCTGAAAAACTGGTGTGAGACCAAAATCAGGCCTTGGGTGTGAGGGAGTGTTTGTAAATGTCGAAAGTCAGAGAGAAACCTAATGGCAGTGGCAACTGTGGCTGGTTCAGTGCTTAAATTCTCCATTTTAATTTAATTTATAAATAACAAGGGGCAGAAACCAATCAGAATTCTTCCAATAGTTAAGAGTGGAGGATGTGTAAGCTTGCGTCAAGTTGTCCCTTGTAAACTACAGACTTTGTCTGAATGGTCCAGCTTCAGTTGAAACAAACCAAGAAGTGAATATAAAAGTATCATCTACTAATGAAATTTAGCTCATGAATTTAGCATCAGGGTTAAGCATCACGACAGCAAATTAATGGATCTTGATAAAGTAGGGTAAATGGAAACAAAAAAGCATGCTTAATATCTGAAACATTCTAGAGAGCAGATTTTGCAGTTGTGCATCAGGAGTATTCTACTGCAGCAAATTGTGTTCTTGATCGGGGTCTCCAAACTACGGGCCGGATCCGGCCCACGGCTTCAATTTGTCTGACCCCCAAACCAATTGCTGCTGCTGCCTCGGCACGTCGGCGGCAGCAAGTATTTCGGCGGCAGCTTAAATGCTGCTGCCGCCTCGGTGGTATTTCGGCGGCAGTTTAAAGGCTGCTGCTGCCTCGACAGCGGGGCGCAGAGGGCGGCAGTCAGGGGCGCCCCCGCCGGTCCCAGAATACCCGCCGCCAAAGCCCCCCCGGCTTGCCTGCGGGAGGTCCCCACCCTCCTCCGAAGCTGCCGCAGCTTGCCTGCGGGAGGTCCACTGGTCCCGTGGCTTCGGCGGCAATTCGGTGGAGGGTAAGCTCAAGAGAACGGGCCGGCCCGTGAAGCCCCTTGATAAATGTAATGTGGCCCTCGTCTCCTAAAGTTTGGAGACCCCTGTTCTTGATGAATGATAGACACTGCACCTAGTAAACAGAGTTTAGACACGTGGTTCTCAACTAGAAGTACATAAACCCCTGGGGGTACGCAGAGTCTTCCAGAGGGTGCATCAACTCATCTAGATATTTGCCTAGTTTTACAACAGGCTACATAAAAAGCACGAATGAAGTCAGTACACACTAAAATTTCAGACAATGACTTGTTTATACTGCTTTATATTCTGTACACTGAAATGTAAGTACAATATATATATTCCAATTGATTTATGTTTTAATTCTATGGTAAAAATGAGAATGTAAGCAAGCAATTTTTCAATAATAGTGTGCTGAGACACCTTTGTATTTTTATGTCTGATTTTGTATGCAGGTAGTTTTTATGTGAGATGTAACTTGGGGATATGCAAAACAAATCAGACTTCTGAAAGAGGTACAGTAGTCTGGAAAGGTTGAGAGTCACTGGTTTAAACCAGCACATGGATTTTGGCTAAGTATTTATCAGTAAGATTCAGTTTGCTAAAAGGCAAAGCAGAATTGGAAATGTAAAGAGCCCATTTGTCACAGAGTAGGTTCCCTCACCCTGGATTCCTCGCTGCAAAAAGTCCTCCTACACTTCTGCATAGTTCATCACTGTATGCTTTATTTACAATGTGCTGTGCTATACTAGCTCCTCCTTCACCCACTCTTCTCCTGTCGCTTCCTGTTGCACTTTTAACTGTCCTGACCTGAGGAGCTGAAAGACCTTTTTAATTGGTTAATCACTTGGTGCTTAATCAATTACCTTGTCAATTTTGCCCATGTGGGGACACTTACAAAGTGATGAGTCGACCTTAGGCTACTCACGCTCTATCCCATCATGATTTTTTCAAAGAGTTAACACTAGGAAGAAAAGTTAGGCCTCTTCATTAGAGATCTGAATAGAAATAAGGGGCAAATTCTCAACTGGTGTAAACTGTTATGGTTCTATTTACGTCAGTGTAGCCATGACAATTTACGCCATCTGAAGATCTGCCACATAATATTTAAAATTGCTTGAACTTAATACCTTTTATTTTAATTTGCTTAGGTCATTCTCATTCAGGTGCTTTTTTCCAAATGATGCAACTCACTGATGTATGAAACAAACACCAGTGAGGCATACATCAGCACCGCAACATAGTTCATTTAAATTCACAATTTTCAGCAGGTGACTAGATTGTCATGAGACCCTGAGACATTCTTCTAAGTCGTGTGACAGGGCACCAGCTGTGATGAATGGAGATAAGAGACTAAAATGTTTAAAGTAACAACAATGCTCCAGCTGAAATAAAATCACAAAACATCAGGAAAGAATTTGGATTTATTTAGGATCTATAAAAGCAGGAAAACTGCCAGAGAGTCTCAGCAAGACATATAACATGCAATAAAATGGTTAACAGTGTGTCACAGCTTACTATCTTCTATATAACTCTCTTCTTTTTCCTCAAAAATATCCAGTATATATGTTATAAAGCATCCTTCTTTTGCTGAGTCCCCAGCTAAATGCAGAGGACTCCATTTTAGGAACCTGCAATGCCAGAAGAGTCTTACCATGTCATAAATTATTTGGATGTTTGAACTATAAAATTAAACTAACCTTACAAAAAATCTTCAGAAAAAAATACTAAGAAGACAGAAGCAATATAAAACAAAACCAAAATAGACCAGAAAAAAATTGAATACTAAATGTTAAATTATTCATTAATTAACAATAGCACTCAGCTTTTAATGCAAAATTCCTAATGTGATAGGTTGGCCACTGCTGATGAAGTTCAAAAATAGAGTTGGTCAAATAGTAAAACGAAATGGATTCATCACTATTAAAAGTGCTGAATTCTTTAGGGTGATGTTATTTGTTATTCAGCAATGTTTGGATAACCTCTGGTTGTTTGTGAAAATGTGCGCAAATTCTGAGTGATCTGAATGATTATTGGTCCAAATTTCAAAATGAAAGTATGTTGTTCATTATTTGTCATTTATTATTGACCTGTCATGAAACTCATCCAAATCAGGAAACAGAAAAGTACCATATGACTTAAATGACCAGTTGCACAAACCAAATTGGCTTTGAGTCAGTAAAGAACAAACTATGTCCTTTGTCTTGTTGAACTCAATGGAGCATAAGCACTTGCTTAAAGTTAAGCACATGATTAAATACTATGCTGAAAAGGACTGGGATTATTCATATGCTTAAAGCTATTGCATGTTTAAATACTTTGCTGAATCAGGAATATGAAAAATAATGATTCCAGGGTAAACAATTCACAAACCATCAACAAGCTGGAAATGATTTGTCAAAACTATTCCACAAATAACCGTAAACACTGAATAGACCGGCAGAAATCAGAATTTGATAGCCAGTAAAGGGGCCAGACTGCAAACGAATATCATTGCTAACAAATATTTAAACCACTTTAATCACAAGCATCATCACTGTCCTCCACATTACATACATCCCTTTCACACAAATACACTTAGCCCTGGTCTGCACAACAAACTTATGTCGGTTTAACTATGTTGCTTAGGGGTGTGAAAAGTCCACAGTTGTTATACTTGTGTAGAGAACGGTATGTCGTTGGGAGGGCTTCTCCTTTCAGTGAGGGGGAGTACCTATGCCGATGGGAAAAGCCCTCCCGTTAACATAGGTAGCAACTTCACTAGGCGCTACACCAGCGCAGCACAGTAAGTGTAGAGACAGGCCCTTACAGTCATTTAATTTAGAGATGAGGAGCACAATACAAATGAACAGACACACTCGGTAGCAGTAGCTGGGGGAAAGGCAGATAGTGAGAGAAGTGGCAGGTGGGATAGCAGAATTATCCTTACTCCTTGGAATGCTGCGGCTCCCCTCCCTCGTGGCAGGGCAGAATATAGCCAGCATCTGCTTCTTTCTTCCCTGCTGATGATCAGGGAGCAAAGAAGGAGCTCCTCTGTGTTGCTATAACTACATCTAATAGCAACACCTTAGCATTTATATAATGTTCCAGCCAGGGTGTTCAGAACTTTGGAAATCACTTTCCCCCAACCTCCTAGCAATACGATCTTGAGGAACCCCAGGTCAGGTTAAGGTAGGTGCAGGTCTCCTTGTTTTCTCTCTCCCCTGTCCCCATGCCATATCAGATCAGAATTCCTGCTCACCAGTTTCATAATTCCTGATGCACAAATTTCAGGAGAACTTAGAATCCTGTTAGGCAAAAGACAGTGTTATTAAAAGAACTATAAAGGCAGATCTGATGTAAAGCCATGTGACAGGAGAGACTCTCCATCTGGGCAAAAGGATGAGACCCAGTGCACTTAGGATGACACTGCATTTTGAGAAAAGGAGGAGCAGTTGTGTTTGCTGTGTCTGGGGCTGAAGGACAACACTGGTCTTTCCTTATTGTTCTCATCTTTTGCAAGTTGTCTCCTCCAGAATCACTGCTGCCTAGACACAATAGCTGCTTGCAACTCTTGTCTTTTGTATGTCACATACTGGGCTGAAGAGCATGTGTTGAAGAAGGGAGGTTGTTTTCTGGGTTTTTCTAAATAAGTAAATGAAAATTATTTTTCATCAGGGGGCAGAGGGGAACATGACACACTGTGACACATCCCTACTGTTTTTTAAAAGCAAATTCATTTTCAAGGCAAAACAAAAAATCCCAGGCTGGCAGAAGCCTGAGCCACCTTGCTCAACTCAAAATGCTCCTTCCTGCTACTGCTTCTTAGTTTAACTATTACAAAAACTATTTAGTGCTAATGGTGTGGTTTTGATTGCGTACTTTGGCTGTGTTCTTTGCCTGTTGACGCTACCCATGTGGCCGACCAACCACTTCCTCCTTCAGAAATGTGTCTTCCTTGTACACCTGCCTAGATATCACACTGCCACCACAGAGTTTTGCGAGTGTTTTCTGGGAAATACCTTTGCAGGGGTGAAGCACTCTCTCTCAGTGCTTTCCCAGTAATCCTGAATGTAACCTACGTTTTAAATAAGTCCCCAAATGTTTTTGAAATTCAGTATCTGGACTCACTGGCTCCAGTCCTTGAAAGTGAACTGGGAAGACAGACCCCCTACGTCCATACAGAGCCCCATTTTATCCTGTGATTGTCCTCAACATGCTCTTAAAAATACCAGGTGTGTTCATTTAAGTTTGATTTGCCTTTTGTGATGAATACCTAAAGCCAATACTTTGTGCTCCTTATTTGCAGGTTGCCATTTTGCCTCAATGTAGAAGCATTTGATCACCTTTTTCATCAGATACAATATTTTCAAAGTAATCCGTGTCAAAATTGGATTGGATTGACATCACCCAAGATGTCAGAGGCTCCCAGGCATGTAAAGGCAGTTTCCAACCCTCCTGCTCCCAGAATTCATTCAACTAAAGATCGGTCATAATAGATGGAGGGAACAACCCACTGCCCTAAGCAAAAAATTACCCCATGCTTACATTCACTAAGTAAAACAGAACCTATTAAAAGCAAAATGATCCTTACTGCATGCCTGAGTATTTATAATAGTCTCATGACTCAGAAATCAAGAAATGCCAGTAGATTGAAGACTATATAAAGGGGACCAGTTTAACAGTAAGCCTCAGTCATGGGGTATAAATACGGTGATTTTTATCATGCAGAATCAATGTCCTGAGTAATCAAGATGATTCAGTCATCTCTGGTGTGAGCTATAGCATAATAAATTCTAGATGTTGTTCTTCCAGGGGTATAAAGCATTGATATGTTGTCATTAATAGCATGCCCATTCTATCAGAGTTATCTCAAACTTCAGCTGTTCCTGCCTGAGGCGCACTCAAGAAAGAACTGTTGTATTAAGATGGGCAGAAAGACTTAAAGGTGGTAACATAACCCTGTTACTCTCCAACATTAAACAGTGTTAAACAAGGTGTGGGGTTTGGTATACAGAGACCTCAGCCTGCTTAGTACCATGCCAAACACACCATTTAAAATCCTTTTAACCTTTTATTTAAGATACAGAAAACAAAGGGTATATCTACACTACCCGCCGGATCAGCGGGCAGCGATCGATCCAGCGGGGGTCGATTTATTGCATCTAGTCTAGACTCAATAAATCGATCCCCGAGCGCTCTCCAGTTGACACCTGTATTCCACTGCCGCGAGAGGCGCAGGTGGAGTCGAAGGGGGAGTGGCAGCAGTCGACTTACCACAGTGAAAAGTACGTCTGAGTCCACGAAAAGTGGATCTAAATACGTCGACTTCAGCTACGTTATTCACATAGCTGAAGTGGCGTAATTTAGATTGATTCCCCCCCACCCCCAGTGTAGACCAGGCCAAAGAAAAGCAGTTAAAGCATTTGAAATTTAAAGTACTAATTATGGCTTTCATGTTAACAATATCCCTTGAGCCCTTTCCCTTTAACTGGAGAGAGTTTTTAGAAGGGAAAATACCATTTGTCTGACATCTCTTAGATGGTATCAAAGATGGTAATAACTGTTCTTTTGAGGAAAAGAAAAGAAGTTAGTTGAGATGGGCTGAAGCTGTCTTTGTTCAAGTCCAATCTCTTTTCACCCCAGGGTGATTTTTGGGATTCAGTGGTAGGTGAAGGCGGGGACCCAGTCTAGTTAGGACATCTCTCAGGATCAGGATGATGAAGGCCTGGTGTCCCAGGAAGTGGTGGGGGTGAAGCCAGTTTTTCTCCCAAAGTCTCTTTCCTTAAGAACTCCAAAAGGTGGTGGTGGGCAGAATAGCCCCCCCCCCCATTAAGGTGGTGGTGGGCAGAATAGCCTCCCCCTCCCCCCCCCATTATTTTGTCCATCAACTAGGCCTAGTTTCAGACATGTCAGTTTTGGTTCACTGATTTCTGATTTCACTCTTTTCTTGTTTACCAAGCTTGATCTTAACACAGTCCTTGAGTTATATTGTTAGGCCTTTTTGTTTGGATGAATTCAGTCGTTCTGTGTCCCTTTCATACCTTTCTTTGCTGTTGCAGATTTTTGTGAGATCTTATGAACTTCACTCTTTACAGTTCAACTCTCAATTAGGGTAAATTTGTAGGCCCAATTATCACAATATTAGAACCCCTCAGAACAGCTTCATTCTCAACACCATTTGACTTTAATAATAGTAAAGAGACATCATCAGAACGGCTGGCTTATTTTTTAATAGTTTTATTTCCCAGGGAATGCTGCCTTAAGAAGACAAATTAAAAGCAGTGGGGAAAAGCTGTTCATCTTTACTTTGGGGAATTGTTTAGCTACTATTTTATTTCCTGCGTTATTTTATTTTATTTTTTAAAACAGCAGATACATTAATTTTGGTTTTCCTTTCATGTGCAAAATCTCTAGCCAATAATCTTTTTACTGCATATTTGCAGGCTGCAATTTTGCCCTAATGTAGAAGCATTTGATCACCTTTTTTAATCAGATACAGTATTTTCAAAGTCATGTGAGCTAAAATTGGACTGTAGTGTTCTTTTAAATCACAATTTATTTTCAGCTCTGTATAACTATATTCCCAGTTTCATCTATCTGGGAAGCCTCCTAAATTCTGGTGTTTATTTTCTTCCTCTTCAGCTGTATGAAAGTTTGCTTGTACTTAGATAATTCCCTCTGTGTTTGCAATATTTGTGAAAAAGTGATGCCGTAGTTTAAGAATATTGTCTTGTATTGTGTGAGTCTACACAACAACAGGTTCTAGTTTAAGACAAGTTTAAGGGACAGATTCTATGCTGTGCCCCTCTCAGGAGATGCAGCCCATACGGCACAGTTCATGGCAGCTGCAGAAGGGCAAGGGTTTTCTTGATTTCCCTTTTTATATATCTCTGTTTCTGGGATGCTGATCTAACTTCACCAACTTCTCTATTGCTGTCGTTAGTTTGCTTCACATCCAAGTATAGCTGGCGCACAAAGGGCTGGCCACACCCTTTTCAGTCCCAAAATGTGAAGTGGAGCTAAGCATGAGAAGGCATGTCAAGGAGAGCTGCATTTCCTTTACACTGTTGGAGCATACAAATCTGTCTCCAAATATTTCTAAATTTTGTTATGCTCTGCAAATTCTTCTCAGCTCACTGTAACCTTCTCTTTCTCCCCCTCCTTTCTCCATCCCTTTTTTCACATTCCGACTTCCTCCTGAAAACTGATATCTTTTCATTAGTCTTCAGTCATCCTCTCCAATTCCCTTTCCCACTTTGTCAACTTCTATCTGTATACAAAGCACATCTGATATTGCAGTAATAGTAGAGAACAATCTGTATAGGGTCCCCTTCCTTTTCCTATCAAAGCCAATAAGTTCATGGAGTATAGGTCCATCAATAGGTATTAGCCCGGATGAGCAGCGATGCAAAACCATGCTCTGAAGTGTCTCTAGCCTCTGTTTGCCAGAAGCTGGGAATGGGCAACAGGAGATGGATCACTTCATGATGACCTGTTCTGTTCATTCCATCTGAAGCATCTGGCATTGACCACTGTCAGAAGACAGGTTACTTGACTAGATGGACCATGGGTCTAACCCATATGGCCATATTCTTACATTCAATAGCAACATTTCCATTCATTTCGTCAATGGAAGGATTGATTCCATTACTTTGTAAGCAATAAAATTTAACCTAATGCTGTCCTTTTCTCAAATGTTCATATAATTGTCTTGCCCATGTGGCACACTCTAAACACTATCAGTTGTTGTTTTCCTGGAAAGTAATCTGGGCTGTTGAAAAGATTCATACTGTCTTTTTTTGTAATTATGTAGCTCATACTAGTAATACATAACTCAGGGGCACTGTGAAAAGACAACTAATTTACCCTTTGAGAATAGTTTCAGAGATCTGCCTGCCAGTGCGTTTAGCAGATTTTTCATTTGATTTGTCAGACTATAATGTTTTGCATGAGGATGCAGCTCCAGCCACTTGGGATTAAACAGAGCTGTGGAAGGATGGCTGCTGCACAACTGTTGTATTTTCTCTGACAGTACTGGTCACAAAGGCAATACTAACAAAGAAAGGGACTGAATGAGCAGAGAAACAGAAGTGGCAGGAGACTGGAAAACGCAAGACAGATGTTTACAGGCTAGGATTACGATTCCAAAAAGAATATGTAGATAGTCATTCAGATAGTTTTTGGGAGGGGGTGAGGGGAGAGGTATTTTAATGAAGCTTTAATTTTCTCTTTTTCTTGCAAGAGACATTTCTAAGGGTCTCCTACCATCAACACACACACACACACAAACACAAATATAATTTGACACATCTTTTCAAGTTCTGCCTCATCTGGTTTCATCCAGCTTTACAAACATCTAGTGAAAATGAGACAGCCAGTTCACAGCAGAAGTCCCTTCCAGGGAAAAGAAAAGAACATAACTTAAATCCCTCAATAAATGTGTCGTTTGTTTTTGATTTCCTAGTGGTAATTGAGGGCTTTTACAGCTAAAACAAACTATTTTTAGAGTTATGAAAAGTGGGTTAGTTTCCCTTGGTGTTCATGGATGTTTTAGGCTACTACTTTCTTCCTACTAAACTTAAATAACCTAAATGAATAAACTTTCATATACCACAGTAATAAATGATAGGGGAAAATATTTTGTTTGGACCTGGGAGAAATGCCTTGTTTTCTTATACTTTATGGCTACACTCTGTATTCCTCTAAAATTAGAAGAAAATTGCTTTTGAGTAAGTGGGTAATCAAGGCACCTGTTCTAGTCCTGAACATATGTACCATAGTGATAAAGGCTGGGATTTTCAAGAGTTCCCCACTTTCAATGGGAATTGGGCACTTAAATGTCCTTTGTGCCTTTGAAAATCACCTTCTGCCCTTAAAATTGTTTTTGAAAGTGGAGAGCCAATTCAAGATATTAAACTACATTTATCAAACCCTTTTCAGTGTGACCAGTCTATCTAATGCTCTCCTAATAACAGAGTGTTAGGAAGGAACAGAGAACCTGCCTGGATCAGATCCCAGGTCCATCTAGTCCAGTATCTTATCTTTGACAATGGCCAATTCCAGATGCTTCAGAAGAAGGTATAAGTACTAGCAGTAGCAGATATAGGATAATCTCCTTCCTTGTAGATCTCATCCTGGTTTCCAATAGTTAGAGATTGATGTATACACTGAAATCACAAGGCTTAATGTCCCTTTCAAAATTTGTTGTCATGAATTGTGATCATTCTTGATATCCATACCCTCTATATGTTTTCCATCTGGAAATTCTGGATTTGATTCCTGATCTATGCCCCAAATTATAAACAAAATTGTATTAATTTAATCAAAGATGTTTTTCAGTCATTTTAGTTAACAGGCGCAAAGCTCTGTGTGGACATTCTTAATTCAGTTTAAAGTTGGTTTATATTGATTTACTTTAAGTCAATGCCTTGTTAACTTAAGATAAATCAATACAAACTGGGGTTAAATCGATTTAAGAGTGTCCACACAGGAGTTTGTACTAGTTTAACTAAATCAGTTTTTTAAAATAGTGCAATATTTGTTTGGTGCCAAGTCCTAGCTCTCTTTCTGTCTGGGCTGTGAGAAATGCAGCATGGATGTGGGTAGGGATAATCTTGAGTTAATTAACAGTTACACTTTGTCTGATTTTAAGATGTTTTATTTAATGTATTGTGGTACTGGTGGCTGGAAAGTTCCCAGCTGTCTTGACCACAATGAACACAGTTGGATAACTGCAGATCATTTCCTCCATAACAGTGTATTGAAGAAGGAGAAACTGATGGGTGCCTGAGAGGTTTCCTGAAGGAAACTGGGGTTTCAGTCTCTGTATGAAGTAATTTTTATTAATAATAATTATTATTATCTATTGTTTGATTTATTTTATTTCACGTTATTAATTTTCGTGGCAGCAAAGCACTAGGCACATCACAGGCAAGAATACAAGATTTCTATCCCAAAAAGTTTACAATCTAAACGGGCAATATACAAAACCAAAGAGAGGGAAGGGGAGCAGTACAGGGGGAAGAAAAGCAACACAGCTGCATGGTGAATTTAGTCATGTGTGTTGTTAGCTCCCTATTTTTTTAAATGCAAATGAATATTTGGGCTTTGTTTATTTATGGCATATCTTTTCAAAGAGAGAAGTTAGTTAATACCTTAGCAGAAGTGGAACTGTTGCCCAGAAGACGATTTATGAGCTCTTTGAAAGAGAAGTGTGTTTTTTTTTCCCCAGCAGCAACTTGGAGTGAGGATGGTTTAGGTCAGAGAAAGAATGACATATATGTGGGATATTTGGAAGAAAACCAGGACATGAGCATGGAAGGAGGGCATATGTCATGTGACCAAGATAGAAGAAAGCTGCTGTCTCTAAGTTTCTCTAACTCTGAACAAGAACTTGAATTGTAAACTGGAAAATAATATTTGGCCCTAAAGTTAATCTACCTGTCTCTTTCTTTGTCACTGCCTAGAACCTTTCCTCTCCTCATGCGTAATGAGGAGGGTAGCAGACAGATGGAAGAGAGGTAGGCAGGAGCTAGGTTATGGCAAGGCAAAGATCTTAAAGATAATCTAGGTGGTTTGGGAAACTAAGTAGAAATATTTGAAGAAGACTTAGACATAGTCAGAACAGTGACCATGGAAGGTTATTTCTGTAGCAGCAATATTGGGGACAGATTGAAGGTGGTATCCATAAGGCCAGATGAAGAAGTTGAAGTGACTAAAGTGACAATTAATCCTTAGGACCCGAACAGGATTTTGGCAGAGAGAAATGGGCAAATTTTTGAGTTGTTGTATTAACAAATATCATGAATTAGTAACAGTATTACTAGGAGGGAGAATGACTCTGTATCCCAATGGTTAGGGCACCCAGCTGGTACATGGGAGACCCCAGTCCCTGATCCCATGACTATTTAATTATTTATACCAAGTGGAACAGATTCAACAGCACAGATTGATAGACAACCCTCCCCCTCCTCCAAATATTCCAGAGCCCAGTATGTCCGAAGAGGTGGCTTTACAATCCTATTCCAAATCACCCCGTGGTGGGATCTGAATCTGGTTCTCCCACTCCTGGGTGAGTGCTCTAAGAACTGGGCTAAAGGTTATAAGCTGGTATCTTCCACTCCTCTGGGTTTTTTGGGGGGAGGGTTGTTTTGTTTTAAAGAAAAGGCTTAGCCTTGGTCTAAACTGGGAGGGGGGGTCAATGTAAGGTACGCAACTTCAACTACATACCTCAATCGACTTACCGTGCCGTGAGGACACCGCAGGGTTGACTGCAGCCGCTCCCCCGTCGACTCCGATTCCGCCTCTTGTCGTGGTGGATTTCCGGAGTGGACGGCAGAGCAATCGGGGATTGATTAATCGCCATCCACACTAGACGTGGAAAATCGATCCCCAAAAGATCAATCACTACCTGCTGATCCGGCGGGTAGTGAAGACGTAACCTTAGTCTGCAGGAGAGGGTTCACAGTTGTAAATCCTGAATGGAGCAAGGCACCTGTTTCGAACCCAGATTTAGGCACCTACGTCCCTTGCTCAGCTTCCTCGCTTTTGTGGATCCTATTCTTAGATGCCTAACTCTCCTCAAGCATTCCATAGAGAGCTAAGTGTCCAACTTGGGGCTGTGGATTCCACTAGGCAGTAGACCACCTAAAGTTAGGTTTCGCAACACTGAGCCTAAGTCCACTTTGAGGATCTAGCACGTTCTCTCTGAATGTTTTGCATGGCAACTAGTTCCAAGGAAAATTTGCACCATTAAACCAAAGTCTCAAGTGACATCATCATTTCCAGTAGCTGATAAAGACTGAATAAAATGTTCTGTTTTTAACTGTTCCCATTGACTGAAAATTAAATATAAATGTAATTGAAATGTTGTTGGTTTGTATCATTTTATCAAGTAATATTGGGACTAAGGAACATGACATAAACAGTACTGAGGATAATGGGATTACCTTCATGAAAGTGTACTGGCCTTGTCACTTTCAATTCCAGCTTCCCCAGTACAACTATTATGTGCTTGTATAAGAGTTGACACTAGAAGTGCTGCGGAGAATTAAGATCACTTGAGAGGTATTGTGATCAGGAGGAAGAGAAAATATTGCTATAGCAGGGGTGTTATTGCAGTGCATAAGCTTGGGACTAGGGGTCTCCCAAGAAGAAGGCTCAGGGGCTTCAGCTGTTCTAAAGCAACTTGTTTCTAAAGGCCAGATCCTCAGCTGGTGTAATTTGACATATCACCATATGGTTAAATTACACTACCTAAGGATCTGGCCCGAAAAGAGGACAGATTGTTCTGAAGGTTTTGGAGTTTTTAGCCTAGAACACTGTTTCTTAGTAGCACAGCAGTGCTGCCTTTGGTTAAATTTCTGCAGAATGGAAAAGGTTTTGACCTCCTCTGTTCAGGATAATCAAGACTTGTATCTATTTTGTAAATAACTGTCTTACACTAGAAAATACCCTGACTCTTCCAAAAGGAAATTGAGCTAGTACAAGGCCCCAAAGTCTGCTTCTGATCAGTAGAAGTGCAAAAAATTATAAAGCTGTTGTGTGTATTCGAATGAAAATAAAAATGTGCTATTCATTAGTTTAATAAAGAACTAATAAATGAGGGAAAACAGTTTTAACAGTTGGAAATCAGGATGAATATTTCATATAGTTATAATTGGTATGGCAGGTATCACCAAGTAGTGCTGTTACATATGGTCTTTGGTGTTTGTTGTTTTTCTTTACCGTGCAAGCAAATGTTCCATCTTAGAAAGCCATTCTGTGTTGTTAGCTTTGGGGTTAATCAAGGTTTTGTGGAGAAGGAGCTGTGAGAGCAGAAGGAGAGTTTGCAGATTGTCTTGGTCCCTTATTAGAGTCAATTCTAGAGGCAGAATTGCTCTTTAGGAACCAGGCATTGATGTTGGGTTGAGGTTCTTGAAAGAAGGGATTGCCCTGCTTGCTCTTTGATCACTTTTTTTCCAGGGCTGGAGTACGTTTGAAAATAAAACAAGTTAACCTAGAACAGGGGTTCTCAAACTTGGTTCGCGGCTTGTTCAGGGTAAGCCCCTGGAACGCGGCCACTGAGAGCTGCGAGCGGCTGTACCTGCGGACGCTCAGGTAAACAAAGCGTCTCGCAGCCCACCAGGGGCTTACCCTGAACAAGCCACGAACCAAGTTTGGGAACCCCTGACCTAGAATAAACCCAGACTCTTTGTCACTGATTTCTCCTCCACTGGGAAACTGATTTGCAAGAAACTAGATAGACATTGGCTAGCACTCTGTAGATAGGCAACAGTTATATCAGAATATGACACTGGAAGCAGGAACAATATTATAAACGTTTGCCTCAATCAGCAAAGGCTAGTAACTTCTGTTGTAGAAGGAAATTATTTGTTACTGTTTCTGCCTGAATACTGATTGAATAGCATTAACTATTCAGGGCACTGTTTGGATGATCTAGGAATGTTTGGCCAAATTCATCCCTTGTGTACCTTCCTTGACTTCTTTAGAATACACCAGCCCATGAGTGTGTATACAACTCCAGATGAACAGGGATACATCAGTATATCTCCTTCAGATGTACATAAGAACTGGCTAACTGACAGATCTTAAAGTAGTCATCAGTGGGGAATCATCATGAAATGGGGATGTTTCCAGTAGGGTTCCACTGGGATAAGTACTAAACCCAATACTATTCAGCATTTTCATCAGTAATCTGGAGGTAAATATAAAATCACTGCTGATAAAATTTGCAGATGACACAAAGATTGGCAGAGAGGTAACTAATGATGAGGACAGGGCAGTCATACAGCGTGATCTGCATTGTGTGATAAGCTGAACCTATTCAAAGAAAATGTGTTTTGATCCAACAAAATGGAGGACTGTATCCTGGAAAGCAGTGATTCTGAAAATAATTTGGTGTCATGAGCAACTCAGCATGAGGTACCACTGCGATGCTGTGGCTAAAAGGGGTAGTGCAATCCTTGGGTTTATAGAGGAGTAGGGAGGTGATTTTTACCTCTGTAAAGAGCTCAATCTATTTAGCTTATCCAAAAGATTGAGGTGACTTGATTACAGTGTAAAGTACTTTCACTGGGAGAAAATACTGAGTCATTAAAAAGTCTTTAACTTGAGGAGATAGGTAGAACAAGAGAACCAATGGTTGAAAGCTGAAGCCAGACAAATTCAAATTAGAATGTAGGCACAAATGTTCAACAACGAGGGTGATTAACAATTGAAACACACTCCCCATGGCAGTGGTGGAGTCTCCATTTCTTGATGGTTTCCAATCCAGACTGGAGCCTTTCTGGAATGTGCGTTAGCCAAACACAAGTTGATGGGCTTAGTACAGGGATGACTGGGTGAAATGTAATGTCCTGTGTTATACAGGAGGTCAGACTATATGATCTAATGCAGTGATTTGCAACCAGAGGTCCAGGAGGACCACCAAGCAGGGCCAGCGTTAGACTCACTGGGGCCCAGGGCAGAAAGCCAAAGCATCACCACCCCGGGCTGAAGCCCAGTGCCCTGAGCCCTGCCACCCAAGGCTGCAGCCAAAGTCTGAGCAATGTAACTTTACAGGGGCCCCTGTGACATGGAGTCCCACGCAATTGTCCTGCTTGCTACCCCCTAAGACTGATCCTGGCTTTTATATGCAGAAAACCACTTACTGTGGCACAGGTGAGTGGTGAAGTTTTTATAGCATGTTGAGGTTCAGGGGAGCTTAGGAAGAAAAAGTTTGAGAATCGCTGATCTAATGGTCCCTTCTGGCCATAAACTCTATGAATCATCACTCTCACTTGAACTGCCATTATCTAAGTCTTCCATTCAGGAAACTCAAAGTATGTGTACATTTCACAGCCATTCACTGAAGCAAATAGCAAAAGAAGAATAGACATACTTGAATACTTGATGTAATGTGTGTGTCTTTTCCTCCTATCTCATTGGGTCAATTTTAATTCAAAACTTGATTGTTTAAGTAAAACATACTTTTAGATTTAATTAGTCAGATGTTGTGACTTTTGATTGCTATTTGTTTGCAGGACATTTAGGACTGGTTCATGTGGGTCTTCCCTACCACCCTACCACCCTGATCTCATGTTAAAATATTGCAGTTTGATGGGCCTGCAAAGTCATCATCCAGTCTATAAATGTCAGTGAAGTAGTGTCAATCAACAGTTAAGTCTCTGTAGAAATGTGCACAGAATCTTTTCAGTAAATATGGGTTTGATGTTGCATTGACTATCCACGGTGAGTCAGATTAAGTCCAACTCTTTCAGCCCTCAGATTGTGAGCATTTTGTTCAGTCTGCATTCCCTTAACAGCTTTGTACTGGAACAGCCCTGGCAATATGCTACTGTAGGAAACAATAAATTCATCTGCTCACAAGTAAACAATTTAGATGACTTTGGAGTGGTGGAAGGAGAATTGATTCCTTTACTTGAAGAAATGTTGATGTACTTCTATAGTTATGTATCATCAGCTAGATATGCAAAAGGTGGCCGTCTTAAAAATGTGTATAATAATAGTAATAGAGACTGTTGAGACTGAGACATCAAGGATTCCTATACATTCCTTTTTGGGGAACTTGTTGGTTTCTTAATGAAAGTCTGTGTGTGTGTATATATATATGGAGGGTGGGCATGTGCATGCGCACAAAATGCTGGACTTTTCTTTAGACAGCTCCTCAGATGGACGTATCACAGAATAAAATTCAAAGAGGGAAGGCCGGCACCATTCTTCATGATCTTGTGTACAGTGGAGCTGATACAGAGAGTCCCTCAGAAAGATGAATGAACATTGGGAGACAAATTCTGCCCTTGAATGTGCTTATAGCTCCCATTAAATTGGTGGCAACCACACATGGTACATATAAGAGCAGAATTTATCCCCACGTGTTTACATCCATGTTACATTTAATTAAATAGATTTTTTTCTAAAACACTATCAGTACTTAGACACAGTTTTCTATATTAATATTTTTAGTTTATCATTGCTGCTCTTTTTTCTTGTAATATTCACTTAGAAACTACAGAATAAAAATCCTTTGCTAGTCGTTTGGCAAACACTGATTTTTCTCTCTTTATTATTGACTACAAGCTGACATAGAATGCACTGGATACTTCCAAACAGCATAATTTCTGCTCCATCAGAGTTGTTAGCACTGTTCTGGGAATGGGATTTATTAATTGATTTGCACTCCCTGTTTATCTTGGGTTTTTTCCCCGTTATTTATATCACACTTCTTAATGTGGAATCGGAGCTACTTTTCTGGCTGTGCAGCAGAGATTCAAATAAATAGTGTAGTGTGATATATGAGCAGAGGGAACAGGGTTTTTATGGCATAGGGTGATGGGCATCTGCTCAGGACATCACTTTTCAATGAAGTATTATGACTCTGGTGGGTATTCCATTCCTTATGGGAAAAATAAATAGTACAGTTCTAAAGTGAACAACTGTCCCTGGTACAATGTAACACTCTTTGTGTTTCAGACAAGTATAATACATAGAGTTTTTAATAAAGGACCACATGAAAAAGCCATCTGGATTCTAGACAGAATATTCCCATGCTCCAGAAGAGCCCCTCCCTCCCCCCCCCAAGTGCAGGCAATGGGGGAATGGCCTTACCCTTAGAGGTCTGAGAATCTTCGGCTTTCATGAGCTTAAGTTGGAGATGACGATACTCAGAGGAGGTGCTACTCACTACCTTTCCATTCAAATTCCTAGGGTCCAATCCCATATGGTGCTAAATACCTTGGCCCTAATTAATCAAAGCACCTAAGCATAAATTTAACTTTAACCACATGAGAAGCCATACTGAAATTAGGCACGTGCTTTGCTGGACAAGGGCTAAAATGCTCAATATTTTGCATGACCAAGTCACTATTGGGGGATGTGGGGAAGGAAAATGATGGGCAGTAATGAGAGAGAGAGATGGGGACAGCATGCGAAAAGATAATTTTAAAGAATAAAACAGAAAGATGCAAGAAAGAAAGTAATGGGAAATGTGCTTTGTTTACTTACGAAGGAAAAGAGACAAACAAGATGAAAAAGTATTGGAGTGTTACATAGACAGACATTTGTTTACCATTTATAATGCTTTGTCCATTCAAAAGGCAATTATAAGCAAAATGACCTGCCTGCACCTACTTCCTGGAAAACAACTAAGCGGCCCAAACATATACATATTGTGACTACTTTTATGAACTCTGCCACAGTAGAGCAAATTTCTTTTTGTCAATTTCTTTGTGTTCACCTCCCTCACTATGTGGTATCAGTGTATATGAGTGATACAAGAACTAGCATAAAAAATAGACATAGGAACTGTACAGCAGAAGCTGCAATATGATGGCATTACAATCATTGTGTTGAATGACAAGCTCATTCGGGTATTAGATTCCATGCAAATTGAACTTTATACTGCAACACATTTCTAAACTATTAATTCTGTCCAATCACATCAAAAATTCCAGTAGAATTCCATACATGTAGGATTATGTATTGTGAGGATAGCTAGGTGTTGCTGAAGAATCAGAATGTACACATACACACAGCCTACTGTGGTACAATTTAGCACAGCCATATATCGGGTGAAGCAGGGGTTTGCTCAAATCAGGTTGAAGTGGTCTTGCAAAGGTATTTATATAGAGGAGTGCACTCCATGGCTGACTCTAGCTACTGCTGTCAATTAATTTTAAAATTAAAAATTAGAAGGAACCATTATGATAATCTAGTCAGACTTCCTGCATATCACAGGCAACAGAACTTCCCAAAATAATTCCTAGAGTATATCTTTTAGGGAAAACATCCAATCTTGATTTTAAAATGGTCAGTGATGGAGAATCCATGACAACCTTTGCTAACTTGTTCCAATGGTTAATAATGGATTAAATGTACACCTTATTTCCAGTCTGAATTTGTCTAGCTTGAACTTCCAGCCATGGGATTGTGTTATTCTTTTCTCCGCTACATTGACGAGCCCATTATTAAATATTTGTTCCCCTGCATGTACTTATAGACTGTAATCAAGTCACCCCTTAACCTTCTCTTTGCTAAGCTGAATAGGTTGAGCTCCATGAGTCTATCACTATGGCATGCTTTCTAATCCTTTAATCATTCTTGCGGCTCTTCTCTGAACCCTCTCCAATTTCTCAACATCCTTCTTGAATTGTGGACACCAGAACTGGACTCAGTATTCCAAGAGTAGTTGCACCAGTGCCAAATACAGAAGTAAAATAACTTCTCTACTCCTACTTGAGATTCCTCTGTTTATGCATTGGAGGATCACATTAGCTCTTTTGGCCACATTTTTGCACTGGATGCTCATGTTCAGCTGATTATCCACCATGACCTATAAAGATCTAAATCTTTAAAGTCACTGCGTCCCCGGATAGAGTCCCCCATCCTGTAAGTATGGCCTATATTCTTTATTCCTAAAGGTATACATTTACATTTAGCTGTATTAACAAACACATATTGGTTGCTTGAGCCCAGTGTATCAAGTGATCCAGATTGCTCTGAATCACTGTCCTGTCCTCTTCATTATTTACCACTCCCCCAGTTTGTCTGTCATCTGCAAACTTTATCAGTGATGATTTTATGTTTTCTTTCTGATCATTGATAAAAATGTTAAATAGCATAGGGCCAAGACCAATTCCTGCAGGACCTCAGTGAAAATACACCCTCTCCGTGATGATTTCCTGTTTACAGTTACATTTTGAGACCTATCCATTAACCAGGTTTTAATTCATTTAATGAGTGCCATGTTGATTTAATATCATTCTAGTTTTTTAATCAAAATATTATTCAGTACCAAGGCTAACACGTTAAAGAAGTTTAAATATATTATGTCAACACTGTTACCTTTATCAGCCAAACTTATAATTTAATCATAAAAAGCTATTAAGTTAGACTGACGCGATCTGTTTTCCATAAACCCATGTTGATTTGCATTAATTCCATTACCCTCCTTTAGTTCTTTATTAATTGAGTCCTGTATCAGCCCCTCTATTATCTTGCCTGGGATCGATGTCAGGCTCAGAGGCCTATAATTACTTAGGCTATCCTGTTTACCGTTTTTAAAAATTGGCACCACGTTAGCTTTCTTCCAGTCTTCTGGAACTTTCCCAGTGTTCCAAGGCTTATTGGCAATCATCAATCATCAAGCATCCAGTGAGCTGCACAGCCAGCTCTTTTAAGACTCTTGGATACAGGTTATCTGGACCTGCTGATTTTAAAATGTCAGACATTATTAACTTCAGTTTAATGTCCTCCAGAGATACTAGTGTAATGGAAAGAGTACTATCACCATATGATGAGACTATATCATCTGATTTTCCCCAAATATGGAACAAAGACATTTATTGCACACCTCTGACTTTTCTGCATCATTATAGACAATTCTACTGTTTCCATCTAATAATGGACCAAATACTATTGTCAGGATGCTTTTTGTTCCTATTATATTTTTTAAAATTCCTTATTGTCCTTAGCTCTGCTAGCCATAGATTTGTCTTTGTGGCCCTTGGTCTTATAAATCTGTTTAGGTGTGAAATCAACAATAAATTGATTCATAAAATGATTTCCTGCCTTATTCAAGTAACTAATGCAGTGCAGTCAGCCATCTCCTTTTGCTTTTGTTTCTTGTTTTATTACCAGTTTTCCAGGTCATTCAAGTAGTGCGCTACTTTTTTAATGGTTCTCTTTCCTTACTATTGATTTGTTATATGCCTATTTTATTTTTTCCAGAGTTTGCTTTGGGATCAGACCAAATATGTAATTTTTGTCATTCCAGTCTAATTCAAACATTTTTTTCAAAGGAAATAGACAATTTGTCTTCAGGTGACTTCCTCAGCCTTTTTCCTATTTCTTTCTCTTATATACCAATTCTCAACTCTCTATTAGTAGAGCTTTGTGAAGCTTTTGTTAAAACAAAACAAAAATCCTACAACCACATGAAGCTCTGTTAGTTTTGAGCTTGAACAAGACAATTAAACTATCAGGGTCCTATGCAAAACTATTTTTGCCCTATTAACCTTTGGTATAACTGACAGCAAAGTTATTTTGCTACATTTTGGATAGCAAGGAACAAATAATTAAAACCAAAGTTTTGCTGTTTCATTTATAAACCTCCTTCCAATTATCACATAATAATGAGTTATCTGCCTCCCTGATTGTCTCAGCCAATGTGATTGGGAGACCATATATGCCCCTTTTTAGTTGGTTTTCACAAAGGACCTGAACCTATAGAGTCCTAAGCACTGTCAACACCTTTTGTGAAGATACCACTTCACAAGATCAGGCTCATACTCCGAAGTGACCCAATCCTCCTCACACTTAATTTTTCAACAGGACAAAAGTTGAAATTTTTTATGTAACCACAATTATGAGAAATTTCACTTTGGAAATATCAAAAGATTCTGTTTCAACATTTTCAATCAAAACTAAACATTTTGACATTGCCCAAATTAACTGTTTTGTGTTGGTTGATTGAAATGACCAGAAAAACATCACTTTAAGTCAGTTGAATGTTAAATTGCATTTCCCATGCTGCAGCATTTTCTCATGGGAGTCATAGTTTGGAAGGCTGATGCCACCCTTCCGCCCTATGAGTCAGGCTCCTTGGCCCGACTACATTGCCCAGAATGCATCTAGAGTCATGTGACTCTTATGACCCCCAGACAGAGGTCAGAGGGAAATCTGCATTGTATTATAGGAGATATAGCCCTCTGGCACTTGACTATATGAGAGAATGGAGGCCCAAACTTTAGCTCCCATAAGGCAATGCACTAGGAGGAAATGGAGCTTTGTTGAACAGATTCAAAATACATTTTGGGGTCAGTTCAAAAAACAAAATATTGTGATTTGGGTCAAACTGACCAAAAATAAAATATTTCATTTAGATTTTCCCAATGGGAAATTAAAATTTTCAGCAAAACCAAAATTCTCCCACTAAAATTTTTTGGGGGGAAATTTTTTTAGATTTTTCAGAAACTGCATTTTCTGTCGGAAAATCATTCCAATCCAAAATTCCTGACCAGCTTTACTTATATGTATGTAAGATTGGGTGTGTGTGTGTGTGTGTGTGTGTGTGTGTGTGTGTGTGTGTGTGTGTGTGTGTGTGTGTGTCAAAGAGCTCCATTCCACTCTCTCTGACACCAATGTAGATGAAAGGTAACTCCTTTCAAGTAAATGGTGCTGCACCAGAGTAAAATTAGTTTTAAGTGAGAACAGACTCATACCCACTATCACCATCTTTGCCTAGTAAAGAAATCAAACTCATTGTGGAGGGACTGGGGAGATGTTACTTTGCTTTTGTGCCTTTAGCAAAAATGCTTACTGTTATTAATGATGACTGATATATAGTGCTGTAACAATATAGTTGTTCAATCTTTGTTCAGTCCTTTGTGATCCTTAGATGGAAGGTTGCATAGAAGAGCAAAAAATTAGATATTATTCTGGTTAGTCGCAAGCCGGCTTATGGCATAGGGCTAAAAAACATTAGCCGTTCAATTTGGACACTCTTTCCTTTATCTAACTTGCACACTATTAAAAATGGAAGAGCCCAAGCAGTATAGGTGATACAAGAGGGAACAAAACTATAATGTACTTCTAAAAATGAGGTGACATTATCAAGGGTCCACAAGCTGGGTGTAGGAATGTGTATGTGGGGGCAGGAGACTTTTGAGACATGGGGAGAATAGTTTTCTGATTGTAGCTTGTCACTAACCCAGATTGTTATTCATCAGATGTCTATGCCTCCCTCCTGCCCCTTGCCCATAAACAGACTGAAAGTAAGTCTATAATATATTTGGAAGAGGAATGAATGGTTAGGTCACTAGCCTTGGACTTAGGAGACCTCATTTTAATTCCCTGCCCTGCTCTAGAATTTAACTTGCATTATTGTTGCAACCATGTTGGTCCCAGAATATTAGAGAGACAAGGTGGGTGAGGTAATATCATTTATTGGACCAGCTTCTGTTGGTGCTTACACAGAGCTCTTCTTCAGGTCTCAATACACTCTTCAGGTCTGAAAAAGAGTCCTGTGTAAGTGGAAAAGCTTGTCTCTTTCACCAACAGAACTTGGTCTAATACAATATTACCTTACCCACTGTGTCTCTCTAATAGTTAAATACTATTAGAGGCGTGAGGGTCTGGAACAGCCTTCTAATTGGAGATAAACACCTAAACCAGTTTTAAGATGGAGCCTGATACATTTATGATGGGATTGTCTGGGACAGCAAGGGAATGGACAGCAAGGGAGTGATGATCCAAGTTTCTTTTCCAGTCCTATATTCCTAATACATGGATGTGGAAAAAGCTACATTATGAAAAATCTCTGATGGATCAAAAGTAGATCAATTAAATTAAGTGTAAAAGTCAACCTATTCTGACCTGTTTGAGAAGGTGTTACTGAGGCTGTTTCTAGCAACAGAACTGCATCACGTAATAGTGACAGAAATCTTGATCAAGACAAATGTGGAGAATAAAATATTGGTTAAATACAATGATATTGCAAGTATTTAAAAACACTGCCCCCTGAAACATATGGCTAAAATCAGAGACCTACCTTCTGACATACCTGCTGGCTATTCTTTGGGGGATGGGGGGAGGGGAGGAATGAAATAATCACATCTTCATGTCTAGTAGATTCCACTCATGGTCACTGTTTATTTCTGCTGTGTTCTACATGATTCTTGCTTGTGGTTAATAACCTCTATGGACAGTTAAAAAGTCAGTATCCTTGTTGGAAGGCTATCAATGGCTGTTTTTAACTTCCAGAAAGCAAAGTCTCTTGAATGTGCTTATAATAAAACTGATAAAATTGGTCCCGTGCCTGCCTGAATGATGAAAAATTATATATCTAAAGTAGGCTGAGAAGTCAGAGTGTGTGGATCCCTTTGTAGTTTCTTTCTTCTTGAACTAGCTGCCGCAGAAGTATCCTGAAGTCCACTCTGCCAGTGCCTATGCAATCTCTTCCCTTTTCTGGGGAGAGCTGATGACAAAGCCATTAACTCTTAAGATAAACAATAATGGTCCAATCCTGTAAAGTGGTGAATGCTTTCCATTCCCATGGAAATAGACATTTATGATGCTCGGTACCTCGCAGACTCGGACATTCTTATGCCTGTTGAACTCAGTAGAGACTCACATTGACTTCATTTTTGATCAAACCCAGAGTTGAGCTTTTAAGGAACACATGAAAGAATACATGAACATAAACATACTCACAGCAAAACAACGGGTTTACTTTGTAGTAGTTTACCCTAATATGAAACGTTGCTTTAGTTTTCCTATTCAATGACGGACAGAAAAGATAAAAGTGGTTTCTCATCAACAGCTTAATAAGAGATATTCTATGTTCAGTATTGAATTGTAGATAGAATTTAACCAATATAAGCAAATTTGAGTAACCACAATTCTTTATTTTTTGCTTTAATTGAAATTATCCTGTTTTGATACAATAGTAGCCATTTAAGGTGACTTGAAATTGCTGTAAGTATATTTGAAGACCATCTTCTGTATCCAGATTTTAAAAAGAGGATTCTTTATTTCTTCTCAATAAAAGGATTAAAGCTTCCCTCTGAAATCAGCAGCAATAACAATTTAGTGTTTCATTCTTCCCAGTGGAAATTAAGACCATGGCTACCGTGCCTTTCCGTTTTTGTCATAATTCTTTACAATGATGCTGCCAAAAATATACAGCTTGAAGCACCTCTGGAGACACACTCCCTATCAAAACAACAACATTACCACAACCTCTGGGCATTACCTGAAATAAATAGAAGGAACTTTCACTGATGATGGAAATGTCTTTAGCGGATATTAATCTAGATTAAAAGCTGTTACCAGTTATGTGAACGTTTCTGGCCAAAGGACCATTTCTAGAGCCTAATGAGTGAAAATATGTGTTAAAACAAAATGCAACAGCTGTCTCTTCCCCCCCCCCCCCCCACATATATACAGACATGCTCTCACATACCTTTATTCTTCAAGCATCCATTAACTTACTGCTTTTTCCAGCTTCCCTGCAACACTCTGCACATAAATTCCCCATTGGCTGCCATGGTGCCATTGCTTTCTTAACTGCTCCATTTATTAGAGTTCAACAACTTGACAATGAATTTCTCATGAAAAGTAGACTTTGTTTTACTTTGCTTTGCTCAATCCACTTTTCAGGCTCTGAATGTGCACAAGTTTTTAAGGTTTTTAAGGTTTTTAAGGTCAGGCTTGACAAAGCCCTGGCTGGGATGATCTAGTTGGGGTTGGTCCTGCTTTGAGCAGGGGGTTGGACTAGATGACCTCCTGAGGTCCCTTCCAACCCTGAGATTCTATGATTCTATGATTCTATGATTCTAAGTTGCTGTATAGAACTTAGTTTTCAACACCCATATTTTTCTATAGCACGTACCACCATGGAGCTGTATTCCTGATTTTGAGCACTACTTTCTAAAATAAAAATAATTAACTGACTTTAATGCCTGACATTTTGTGTTCTTCAGCACTTGTGCTTGCAAATGTTACAATTTTCATTTGCATCACAAAGCACGTAATTTGGTAGTTAGATATCTCTAAAAGAGTGTAACATGTAAGAACCATGCCACAAAGTGTGATGCTGCAGCAAACTGCTTCTGCCCCCAACCTAATTAAGATTAGGAGGAATCTAATTTTGGCCTGCTTTGCCTACTGACATTGTTATCTTTATGAATCGTGTATACTTATTTGGTTTGGACTAAAGCTTCATTGCATCCTGTGATAGTGAGAGGAAGAAAAAAAGACAAGTTATGTAACACAATTTCCTGTGCTAAAACAGAAAAGAATGATACTTTCCATAAGTCTGTCACAGACCAACTCTCCTAATGTGGATTGTAATGGAACTCGTCTGCTGCTGACTTTTACCACAACCGTAGAAGTGTGTCTGTCTTGTGCACATTGTAAAATGTACAGGAAAAGAGCCCCAATAGCTCAGAGCTGCTAAAATATGCAGGAGACAGAGTTTACCGATCTAGGCTCTCAATCTGCCAGGTCCCAAATGTGGGACTTAGTGTGTGACAGTTACTCAGAAAGTGAGACATACAAATATTATACATAAAGGAAGCTTAAAACACTGCGGAATTAATTTATTTACTGCAAATAACTCTTCCTATATATTCAGTTTCAAATGTCTTCATTTCTGATCATTTTCAACAATAAAATGGAAGGGACACCAAATTTGTGAGGGAAATAATTGTTTGGAGCCAAAATGGGTGACATCACTCAAAATGAGGGATAGTGGATAGGTAGACTTTTCTGTGCATCCTTTGGGGGAACATGGCTGGGAAGGTGCCTATTGCTCTGCTCTGGAGTTCAGTTGGCGCAAAAGAACAAATATATGAAAACTTAAATGTCAGAGTTTTTATATGTACAGTTGAAACCATTGCACTACATGAATTTATTTTAATCCATCGTCTGTGATGGGATGGATACTTCACTAGGGAATTATGCTAAACATATATAAACCTAGTTCATTTAATGTTTAGTTTAAAAAGAATGGTCTAAAATTTTATTTAGATCTACACCCACCTAAAGTATTAAAACAAAGTCAGTTACTGGTAGGTCAGAAATGTCCAAAAAAATGATATGAACCTAACGTTTCAAAAAGAAGCTTTTTATCTCCTTCAAATTCTTAAACAACTAAAATATACTTACTTGTAACTCTCTGTAATAGTATTTATTTTTTCTTAAAATGGTTGTACGACCTATTCTAAGTAGAGATGGTCATTTTTGCTCTCAAAGCAACAGCTTTTCATCAAAAAATGTAGTTTCATTGAATTTGAAATGTTTAGGAGCAAGTGTGGATTTTGACAAAAATTTTGACAAGGAAATGTCTAATTGTGTCATTTGGAAAATGTTGAAACATGATACATTTCATTTTTACCTTTATGTTATATTAATATTCTGTATATGTAATATATTAATATAATATAAAGTCAAATGAAACATTTCAGTGGTCTAGAAGGTAAAATATTCAATGGTCTTGAATTAATTTTTGTTTCAATGGAAATTTCAAAATGTTTTTTCATTGTGATTCAGAATGAAAACAAAATAGAAATGTTGGAATTTCTCACGGAATGGTAATTCTGGTCACCTTTTAGCTACAGTTCTGAGTTATGATCCATATTTGTTTTCTGTTTACTGAAATTATTTAATTTCTGTTTACTGAAATTATTTAAATCCTGCTTTAACTGAACAACTGGATACAGCCTTAACTATTAAATTACTACAGGAGTCTCCATAATTATAGTCTTCAGCTAAAAATGTCTGAGGCCTCTGTTAGTAACCAGCATAAGTACAAGCAACAAAGAGTTCTGTGGCACCTTATAGACTAACAGACGTATTGGAGCATAAGCTTTCGTGGGTGAATACCCACTTCTTCTTCCAATACGTCTGTTAGTCTATAAGGTGCCACAGAACTCTGTTGCTTCTACAGATCCAGACTAACATGGCTACCCCTCTGATACTTGACAGCATAAGTACAGTGTGTAGTCTTTGTTTTCTGTTATATAAAGAGTGTATGATTCATTGAAAGCTCAAAGACCATTGACCAGTCTCACAGCTATGGCCAAATCATCTCTGATGGAGTTTCTCCTCTTCTTCTATTCTCAATCCCCTCTATGTGGGGTCAGTTCTTTGAATCCTCCTTCTCTGCTCCAATCTGTCTTGAAGCTGTCTCAAACTCCACAGCTAATCAAACCCAGGGCCAGCGCTGATCAACCCTTTGTATAACATCCATCCATCTAGTTTTTGATCTTCCAACCTTTCTCTTACGCTCCGCTTCTAATGTTTCTATATATTCTTCTGATCTTCTTTTTCCACTTTCAGACTTCCTCTGATTTGTTTGTTCCAAACATGGAGGCATTTTCATACCACAGATCACTCTGCTCACTTCTTTCCATTTAGCCCATGACTTTCCTGTTCTGCTTATCCTTGATGGAATTTAGATTTATAAAGTGATAGTGCAATATTGTACTTAATCCTCCTTAACTATTTTTCCTGTTATTAAGGCTGTTAAGCAGGGTGCTATATTTTTAAAAATTGATCAGTCAAGATAGATATGGTTCCATGAGAATTTAGTTCAAAAATTTAGAGTCTGTCAAGTGATACACTATTGGCCTCGGTAAGTACCAGTTACTATTGTCAGTAATAGTTCAGTTTCCTAGTGTAGCTTGATTTCACTCTAAACTACTTGTTCCTCTTACATCAGGATTCAGCGTCCTCTATTTATACTAGGCCTGTCAAGTGATTAAAAAAATTAATCACGATTAATCATGCGATTAAAAACATTAATCACGATTAATTGCACTATTAAACAATAATAGAATACCATTTATTTAAATATATTTGGATGTTTTCTAAATTTTCAAATATATTGATTTCAATTACAACACAGAATACAAAGTGTACAATGCTCACTTTATATTTATTTTTGATTACAAGTATTTGCACTGTAAAAAAAAAGAAATAGTATTTTTAATTCACCTAATGCAAGTACTGTAGTGCAATCTCCTTATCATGAAAGCTGAACTTACAAATGTAAAATTACATACAAAAACACTGCATTCAAAAATAAAACAATGTAAAATTGTAGCACCTGCAAGTCCACTCAGTCCTATTTCTTGTTCAGCCAATCTCTCAGACAAACAAGTTTGTTTACATTTGCAGGAGATAATGCTGCCCGCTATTTGTTTACAATGTCACCTGAAAGAGAGAACAGGCATTCTCATGGCACTATCTTAGCCCATGTTGCAAGATATTTATGTGCCACCGCTCATCCCTCTCAGATTTTAGAAGGCACTTCAGATTCTTTAGGCTTGGGTCGAGTGCTGTAGCCATCTTTAGAAATCTCACATCGGTACCTTTTTTGCGTTTTGTCAAATCTGCAGTGAATATGTTCTTAAAATGAACAGCATGTGCTGGGTCATTATCCAAGACTGCTATAACATATAATATATGGCAGAATGTGGGTAAAACAGAGCAGGGGACATACAATTCTCCCCCAAGGAGTTCAGTCACAAATTTAATTAACGCTTTTTTTTTTTAACAAGCGTCATCAGCATGGAAGCATGTCCTCTGGAATGGTGGCCGAAGCATGAATGTGTAGCATATCTGACACATAAATACCTTGCAATGCCGGCTACAGAAGTGCCATGTGAAACCCAGTTCTCACTTTCAGGTGACAATGTAAATAAGAAGCAGGCAGCATTATCTCCTGTAGTGTAAACAAACTTGTTTGTCTTAGTGATTGGCTGAACAAGTAGGACTGAGTGGACTTGTAGGCTCTGAAGTTTTACATGGTTTTGTTTTTGAGTGCAGTTATGTAACAAAAAAAAATCTACATTTGTAAATTGCAGTTTCACAACAAAGAGATTACACTACAGTACTTGTATGAGGTGAATTGAAAAATATTATTTCTTTTGTTTATCATTTTTACAGTGCGAATATTTGTTATCAAAAATAATATACATTTTGATTTCAATTACAACACAGAATACAATCTATATGAAAATGTAGAAAAACATCCAAAATATTTAATAACTTTCAATTGGTAATCTATTGTTTAACAGTGCAATTAAACTGTGATTAATTTTTTTAATCGTGATTAATTTTTTTAATTAAATTAATCGCATGAGTTAACTGCTATTAATCGACAACCCTAATACATAAGCAGACTTTTCTGTATCATTTTATTGCACATTTGGTGGTGTTTTTTCTTTGTTGATTTAACTTTGCCACAATTTAGTTTGGGATTGTTGCTGTCAAGGATTCTATTGCTCTATGAAACAGCCACTGAGGACCCAGTTATGTCACTTGAATTCTTTGTGTGTGAATTTCCCTCTACCATTCAGTACTTGGCAGTGGTGAAAGAACCACTTCTGCAAAAACAATCACCCACCTGGATAGCCCTTCGCTGGGTCAGGTGTCTGGAGGTGATGGGTTGGAAAGATATATGCCTTACCCCACCTCACCCAGCTTGGTGGGGAATCCACTGAAAAGTTAATGTACCTGCAGTCTGTATTCATTTTTCAGTGAAGCCCCTGTGAACTGTAGTCCTCTCTCTCCCCTGGAAGAGGGGCCTAACAAAAGGTGAACAGAAGAGGCTTTGGTAACATGGCTGCAAGAAGTAGAGAGAGTAGATTCCAGAGCCAATCCAGAAGCATAGGTCCTCCATGAGGGAAACCTTTTCCTCCTGTGGATTTCCCTATGTGATCAAAGTGCAGAATGCGGCCCAAAAGATTAGTATTTACAGACTATTTTTGTCTAAATCTAAATTCTCTGCCCAGTCCAAGTGACAGGACTGAGCACTGGAGAACTCTATGAGGGGTAGAGGGAGTAGGAATCTTTCCCTCTAGGTCTCTCCACAGCCTTAACTCCAGTTTAAAAGCCTGGATTAGGCTTCATATAGCCTTAGTGCCCTCCACTGGAAAGACTAGAGAATCTCTGTAAGATGATTCTTCCCCGTCCCACCTTCTGCTCATCCTGGAGCATCAGGGACACTGCCAAGTCTGAAATACGCAATGCATATGTTTTGGAGGGGGGAAAAGAGGGCTTGTGGTACTTATGGAGGAGTGGAATCACATTATTTCCACTGCAAGAGAGCTTGACACATGGTGGAGGGAGTGTGCAAGATTTGTCACTTAATACATACTATTAAGTTTTTCAAATGGCAGTTAAATATTATTTTTTAAAGTGCTTAATATCATTTATCAGACTTAAATCATCTCTCACACAAATTCATTCTCTCCATATCATGCTTCAATGAAATTTGCCTCACTAAAGAACAATCGTTTTTACTGTCTACAAATGTATGGACTGCCACAAGCTGTTTTGTTAATCCTACAAAAGTGAATTAACTCTTATTCAGAATTAGTCGCCAGCCTGTTCATAGATTTCCACTGAGACAGGAGATTCTCAGCTAAACTGGTGAGGAAACACCCGAATGGATTTGAAATATACATGTGAATCCCACAGAGTGAGCAGATGGGAGAAAACTGGCTTCAGTCCTTCAGAATGAGTGAGTGATCTGTGAAAAAGAGACCAGTTTCTGCCAACTCCTGGTAAGCTCCAGGACTGTTCTTTTCCTTTTGTGTAGTTTATACAAAGGAAGGCCAGTGACCAAAACTGATGAACAAAGGTACAATACGACCATTAAAGGGAATGCAAAGAACCAAATGGGGCTAGGACTGGTTTTAGGCACATGCTCACTAGTGTCATATGTTTCAAAATATGCAGTAGAATACTGCAAAGATAAGCTTTCCCATTTTGATTAATTTCTTTGTGTACCATCTAGTCTTTTTATGAGAGCCTACCATTGTACATACCAAAATGCATTTAGAAGAATAGAGAAGACCAGTGACACGTTCAATATATATATTCAACGTGTCACTGGTCTTCTCTCATCTTTGAAATGCATTTTCAAATATATATATATATTTGTGTGGGTGTGTGTATATATATATATATACACACACACCCACACACAATTAATTAGCTTTGTTCTCAGCTTGTGTTGCTCACAAACATAATACTTTCCTGCTGAAGTTTTGCAGACCCAATAAAATTTCTGCATTAAGAGTCCAGTAGGAATCATTAAAGACTATTATTCCAGTTCAGGTAAGTACAGAACGAGCCTTTACTTCTTCAGAAAGGACACTGAAGCTTTGAAAAAACATAAGAGCATGTGACTGGTCCAGAGATAGGTTTGAGTTAAGTTAAAAAAGAATGGATCATTATGATGCAAACCCTAGACAAATATAAAGCTCTGCAAGGTTCTAGTTGAATCTCTTGTATGAGTAAAGCTTTTCAGAATTGACTCTTTACTATCTAAGTCTGCTTGTGCTTTTTCAATAGTTTTACCTTGCTGTTCAGACCTCACTGCCAGTTTACATTTTAATGCAAAGACTCCTTGAAGCAGAAAGACATTTAAACTTGGCATCTCAGTCAGGATTTTGATAGCTAATGTTAATTTAACCCAGTGAGGAAAGCTATACAGACAGAATGCAGTCTGCTGTGCATGCTATAAAAGGGATTTTGTGATCATTAAGTTGCCACTGGGAAAGCAGTCTGCGGTTTTATTGTCTTTAGTGTTACTGGGTTGATTGGTTGTTTTGTTTGTTTCCTCTTCTCGATATTGTTGCTCATTCCCTTGCCTTTTGGTGACCTGTAATTTTGTATGAAGCAATAGACTTATAGCAGTGGCCATAGCCAGACTTTTCCAAGGACAGCCATTATGGCAAAGTTTTGCAATGTGTCTCATTCCTGATCAGCTGCATGTTTGCTATTCCTGCTCTACTAGTCAGGCTTAAATCATTCTAGAAAACTGCTAGTTATCTTGAGATTCTTCAGTGTGAAACCATCACACTTATTCACTTGTTAAATTGTTTCCTTTCATTCCATGCAAATATTTAATTTTGGCATTGTCTAAGAGGATTATTCTTTTACCTTCTCATATATAGTAAATTTACTAAATACGTTTTAATAAGTACTTTCCAATCTCACTTCAGTTCTAGTCTTGAATATGGATTCCAAAGGTGAAAGAGATGGATAATAATTTGCACTAATTATCCTTTGATCTAAGGAGCTAAAAGAGTTTTATCAATTGTAGATAATTAATTAAGTCTCAAACCTTCTATCTAGGTAGATAAATCTATAAAATAGGGAATTGGGTAATTTTTGGCTGTAGCGCAAGGGACTTGCAGGCCACATCCTGTATGTTGAGCTAAGGCAAAGTTAGCGGACATGTGTTTGGGACTTTCCACCTAGATCGGTGGTGATGAGCTAAAGCATAAAATCCATATATGGTTGTGACCTTTAACATAGATAGATAAAGGATGCATTGAAGCAGGGTGGTGTAAGGGCTACCTACGTTCATATCCTCTTTAAACTTCACAGGTACACCACAACTTGGAAAGGACAGAAATAACAGTTGTGAAAATGAGCTAATGTCATTAATATGTATGTATGTCAAACATACCAGCCTATGGAGTAAGTGTGCCCTAACATTTTGTGGGTGAGGAAACTAATTTTGGACATAGGAGGAGGGCTCAAGTGCTCAAGCTCCATAAGAGGGGTGACCCACTTGTCCCACTGGGACAAGAACCTTATCTTCAGATCAGATTAGCTGGCTAGCCTATAATCCATATTATCCAAAATAATAACAACCACCTCCTAAAATCAGGTGACAGTTCTAACACATGGACCATGTTCCACCCCAGATTAATTCTGAAGTACAAATGCACAATGCTGGTTTTAACCCAACCTTCATGTCTTCTAAATGCGACTTTAGCATGCAAACAGTCTATGCTCATGGCCACCTTTTCATGGAGTATCACATATGGGAGTAATCCCATTTAAAACAATGGGCTTACTCATGTGAGGAAGGGTTTCCATTAGTTCTAAATTATTAACTCAGTTAATTATCACTGAGTATTTATAAAGCACCATAAATATACATGATATTCCACAAAATAAGACCCGATTCTTGCTCTGAAAAGTTTGCAGTCTAACACAGACAAGACACAACACATCTAAACAGCAATTTAAGTAAGGGAGAGGACATAAGAATCTATGGTGAGGAAGAATTTATGGAAGAGATGGGTGGTGAGGAGAGATTTTAAATAAGAAAGAAGGTGGACAAGAAGTGGGATGGAGACTGTTCCAAGCACAAGGGGCATCATGAAAGAAGGAACAGTTTGGGAGTGAGAGAAATAAGTAAAGGGAACAGGGAGAAAGAAAGGTTAGGGAAGAGCATAATGCATAGGAGGGAATGAACAGGAATTGTAGGTGTGGGTGATACCTAGTGATAGTGTATAATTCAACATCGACTGACGGATTTAACTAATTGAATTCTGTGCGGGTGAAAACTCTCCACAGCTTCCAAAGGAACTAGTGAGACTTACATAGCCTTTTTCCTAAAAGAGCACTTTTGAGCTTGACCGTGTTAACTGTTGCTGTGAAAAATGGCATATATTTTGTTTGTTAGTGAATAAAATAAAAAGTCATTTCATGTGGGGAAAGCAAGGATGACTCCCACTTACAGTCACTCTCTCCCATAACAGCCTGCTCCTGAAATTACTCACACAAATAACCCTTATGTATGTGCGCACCCAAAAGGAGTACGGAATGTAATCATATAGGGTCCAGGGATCGTTGGAGGCATCCCTTACTGAAAAGCCCAGGAATAAGGGAGTAAATATGAATAAATCAGTGTTTGTGAATTTGATTCATGGAGGAAATAAAGGAAGAGAACCGAAAATGCAGCCAAAACCTTGGTTCGTTCTTTGTCTCCTCTGTCTGTTTTTGGCTAAAAGGGTCCAAATACAGTATGGAGCTGATGCACTTGTTTGTGTAGAGGATGTTGCCAGTTCAGGAAGAGCTATGGCTAATATCTTATTAGCCTATTCAGAGGATGTTTTCAGCTCAGTTGTTTTTGAAGATCAGTAAGTTGATTCATAATACATTCTCCTCTACCTTCCTTCCAGGTCACAGTCTCAGTTCAACAAAGGTGTCTCGTGCACAGACGTTTCCCAGCTACACCTCAGAGTCGGGCAAGGAGCACCAGCAGTCCCTGTCGCTGTCTAGCAGCTATGGATTCAGCTACAGTTCAGCCCTCATCCAATGATACACACACAACAGATGACCAGAGAGACAATCGAGCCTGGAACCTGCCAGTAGGGTCAGGAAGCCACTTGTACCCTCAGAATCCACGAAAGACAAATTATAATGAAAACTGAGGCCTACCAGCTCCAGTCTGGTCACAGTGAAGATTAAAAACTGAAGTGCAAGTTCCCTGGGGCACAGGCTAAGTGTTATTTATTTAATTTTTATTTTCTTTGGTCCATATGTAAAAACAACCAGACAGATTTCCAGGTGTAAGAAAGCAATTGAATCCAATGAAACCCTGTTGGTGTGAAGCGGAGGCTTCTGCTTCACGGGACACCACCTGTTCTGGGGTGGAAACATGATGACACACTCAACGTTATGGTCAAGTTTGCCCATCTCCATTCCCACTGACAGCACCCACCTTTTTTATATCCAAATGACCGCCCATTGGTTCCAGTTGGTACTGGAAAACTGCTGTCCATTAAACAGTATAGCGACTGTAGAAGTGCTTAGAAATAAGCAAAGCTGCAATTACAAAAAAGGAGTGAACACCTTTTTAATCAGGCTCCCATAGCTACCATGTTTAACTAAACATATATATTGGGAGTAGCAAGATAATGTTTAGTAACATCTTGGGAAATATAATTTGGTGCATTAAAAGTAATATTACTACCTAGTATAGCTCTCATTTTAAATTCCTAAGGCCAATTTCTGCCTATGAACACCGTTCAGAGCTGTACATAAAGGGCAGAATCCAGCTTTTAGAACTGTGAAGTAAGTCTTCACATCTGGAAAATATCTAAACAGGACTATCTACTGTTATGACAAGTATATCTTTAAAAAAAGAGGGGAAACTGTTCTTCAAACAAAGGAATCTGGGCTGAATTATTGAAAGGCAAACTCCTATTCTACCTTATGAGCTAGGTTCTCTGCTAGTGTCTAGCAGCCTAACTCTATTCTTGTACTTCTGGTCATTGTTACTCTGATTTTTTCAGTTTCTTTCCCAGATTTCTGTTTTAGCCACATTGTGTGTTGTGTATGATTGTGGATCAATTAACCACTTAACTTGGAAAGACATGGAACAATTCTAAACTAGGCCTTTCTCTGCTTGAAAGGCATTTAAAAAAAAAAAACCCTGCTAAGTTTGTTTAGAATCAGTAAGGGATAATGTGGAAGGCACAAATGTAGGTCTGGAGAATGCGTTTGAGCGCCCTGAATATTTAATTTTTCATAAGGGTCATCAATTATTTGTATTCAGCATGTGATGATCTGAAATGCTGGAAATGGGGGGAATAAAAATGTACTTGATGTGTATTGTGTGAGCCAACCAGTCTCTTTATGGATTGTTTGCCGCGATTACCAGAGGAATTCTTGTCATTAGTTGTCAGGACTGGCAGAAGCAGCATAACAAGGAAAAGAGCAGTAGATTCTTTTTTCCAATTACATGAACAGTTTTATCTGTGGTAATTTAACTGAAAAAAGGCTGGGGTTTTTTTATAAAAAGATACAAAAGAAATCTCTGCTTTGACTAAACATTTATTGATACAGTATGTTTGACTTTTCTCCAAACATTTTACAGGCTAACAGATTGCAAGCTTATACACCTCAGTGAACAGCTGCTGAATGAAAAGGTTTGTGATTTGTTTGTTACAAAGTGCAGCTGATTCATTTAATCAAGGTTATTCTTGTCTTTCTTTGCCTTTCTCTTCCCAAGCCTTATTGGGGCCCTGCCCCCACAACATTAGAACAGCCCCCTGTATAGCATATTCCGGTGGGCTAACACCGCAATGGAAATACGCTATCCCACACTGTCAGCAAATTGCACCCAGGATACTGCACCCATCAACAAAGCTTCATCTACACTTTCCGTTTTTAAAAAGAAAATCAGGTTGATATTTTGCTTGTGGGAAAATATTTCCATTTGTAAAAGTTACATGCGAATTTTGATACAAAGGGCCAGATCCTCAGCTGGTATAATTTGACATAAATCCATTGTTCAAAGTAAATCTATTGTTTTACTTCTTTGTAACTGGAAAGGCTGCAGCTTGCCCACAACGAGAAAGAAAATGTGTCTGTGTAATTTCCTTCATATTTCTTGGGCTAAATGCTCTCATGTGTTTTGCGACCTCATATTCAGATTCTCATTCATTGTGTCCCTCAGTGATGTCAATGGGGGCACTTCATATTTATACATACTTCATGGTCCAAAAACCAGGGAACTGGCAGGGTGAAAATGGAAGCATTGGAATTGCCGTATAGACCACATGTCCATATATTTCCGAATCCAACCTCTGAGGATGGCCAAGAGCAGTTGCTTCTGATTATAGCACATTATGGAGATTTTATGCTTGTGTGTTGTATGGATGATATTACTCTCTGACCCCAGCTGGTGACCACCTCATGTGGTGATGTATGATTGCTGATAATCTGTGTTATTTTAATCTAGCCATTGTAACTGCAGAAACTATCCGCTGCCCCCTGCAAAAATAAAAAAAATAGCCACTTATAGGAAACTGCCTTTATCTCCATAACTTTGAACAGCTATAATTTCCAAACCACTCATACTTCTAACAACTCTTGAACCACTCCTTGCACCTTCAGGAGCAAAGCTAAAATAAAATTTAAAAAAGGAGGAAAAGTAGGTCCAAAATTAAGATAAATTAAACCTATAGGAAACCTGATTTCTCAGACAGTGAACTAAATCTTAAAGGAAGCTAGAGACAGACACAGCAGCACTTGCAGCATCCTATAAAGACATTAAAAGAAAAATGGACAGCCCAGACACAGAGATTTTCAGAAGCAGATGAGTGGACTGCACCATTTGCTCTATGTGTCACCCCAGTACTTCATGCAGGTGATGCCACTGAAGAGGTTTGGGTTTGTCATTCCCCAGAAGAGCGTTACACTTCCTACAAGAACCGCTAATGGCTAGTGCTAGCTGCTAGGCATATCACAGACACGGACTTCATAGAATTACAGTAACTCATGGCATATGCCTGCTCTACAATATGAGTAGCTTCTCACTGAAACAAGCTTTATACAGCTCCTAATAAGGTTCTGCCAAAAGGAGCCACCTTTTTGGCCCATAGTTGAGCTGCAGTCTAGAGACCACCAGGCTCCATAAGGAGCCTTTGGACCACAAAGAGTCCTATTTAAGTCTCGGCTTCATTCCTGTGCAACATACACAGATAAGAAGTCCACTCCTGAAGCATGAAAAATGAACTCTGATTTCAGCTCCTGGGCTGCGTAGGGCAAGAGGGCAACAAAATTACTTCTGTAGTTCTGGTAACGTCAATATATCTGATTAGCTTTGATTTAGACTTTGAAAAGGACCTTTCTAATGTAAATACCTAGGGTGTACATTAGTCAGTATATACAAATGAGGCAGTGCATAGTTGCACCTAAGGAGAACATTAGCATGTGAGATGTTCTAGTAGATTGTCACATGCTGATGTTTCTAAGCTATAGAATTCACTTAAAGGGTACATCTATACTCACGCGTCCCGTCGGAGGAGTCCAATCGATCTTCTGGGTTCGATTTATCGCGTCTTGTCTAGATGCGATAAATCGAACCAGGAAGTGCTCCCCCTTCGACGCTTGTAATCCTGCTCCACGAATGGAGTAGGCGGAGTTGACGGGGGAGTCTGTGCGCTGCGTGTGGACCCCGGGTAAGTACCTTTTCATTCGAACTAAGATAGTTCAACTTCAGCTACGTTATTCACGTAGCTGAAGTTGCGTATCTTAGTTCGAATTGGGGGGTTAGTGTAGACCAGCCCTTAGGGCAGAGAAGAGGAAATGGAGGGGAGACCAGTTATAAGTAATGAAATATGCTTCTAAAGTAGTGTAGTTTCCTCAGGGTTGTCAGTGTCCACCCAGTTTTTAAGTAGAAACATTATGACAGTTTTTGCTTTAATTTGGCTCTGAGTACACTATTATGGATCAATTTTGCCTTCCTGCGTTCAAAGATAAATATCTTGAAATCTGGAGCTTAGAGTCTTGCTTGTAGAAAAATTGTATAAATATTTGGGCTTTGCTTTTGTCTTTTCCGTTTTGATCCCAGTTCGCCAGCTACACGCTGTCCTTCTCAAATTATGCCCTTGAATTGGTGGAGGTAGAGCAATAGGAAAAAGCAAGTAAAGTAAATGCAGGGATCAAATTTGTTAGGAAAGCTATTCTGTTTCATTCTAGCAAAGGTCCTATGTGAAGTTTCTGGCAAATCTTACATTTGACACCATAAAAACAAATCGGAACCATGTAGTAAAATTAAAAACATAGTTTTAGCTACGCCTTGCATTAGTTCCTCCCCGTTAACCAGATCCAATTTTATTGGTGGTGTTAGGACAAAACATCTGAAAGTCTCTATAGCAATAATTTCAGTACTAGGGCTCACAATATTAACAGCTCACAAACATCCTGTTTAGTTACTAGTTTAGTAAGCTGAAGACAGACTGGGCAGGTAGAGATCGATCCCAGAAGCGCTCCCCGTCGACTCTGGAACTCCAGCTCGGCGCGAGGAGTAAGCGGAGTCGACGCGGGAGCGAGCCTGTGCCGTGTGAACCCGAAGTAATTAATTTTAATTCTAAGATACGTCGACTTCAGCTACGCTATTCTCGTAGCTGAAGTTGCGTATCTTAGATCGATCCCCAGTGTGGACCAGGCCTAAGAAGCACAGAGGAACAACAATGGTAGTTGAATGGTCCATGGATGTATACTGAATGTCCAGTTGTAGGTCTAAAAATGAGTTTGTGTAAGAGGCAAGACACTCACAAGGTAATGAAGTCAATAGGAGATGATGGGTACTCACCACTTTTAAAAATGAAACCACTTATTTAGGTGCTTAAATATGGATTTAGGACCCTATCTCTATGCTTCTAGGTAAAAATCCTGACTCCATGCATGTCAGTGAAAGTTTTGCCAAAAGACACCTTTCTGTAGCCTTCTTCTGCACTTTGTTCCCTATATTTGGTAGACTTTTAGAGAAGATCTAGAGAAAGATGTTAAATTAATTATAAAGGGTTTGTTTTTATTTAAAATGTTTAGTAATTTAAAAATAAAGAGGAAAACAACATTATTGTAGATGAAGCACAGTTTTTCCTGTTAAGTTAAGTTGGCTAATAGGGTCAAAGTTTTGCCTTGAGTTACAACCCATTTGAAAATAGACTTGTTTTCAGTTACACCTTGTAACCCCCCACTAAGCTCAATGTCTATTCAGCATATAAAATGCTCTTTAAGAGAAAGGAGTTCAAACCCTTCTCAAATTTCAGACTTCATTCTAAAAAGCACTAAGGGTTAAGTTTTCACCATTTCCACCCTATCTTTCTGTGTAGAAATCGTTGTGAGAATGAATCGATTTGCATCTTTCTTTTGTTATAGTATAGTCTTAGGAGAGTCAGGGGAATTGATGCATTTTACAGAGGATTTTTCTATGCAACTATTTTAGTTCTAAGCAAAGTTATCCCCCATTTTTAATGTATGCTATATTCTTGTTCTCAATATATACTTCATTGTCTTGTAACAAAGACTGCAGCAGGCACAGAAAGACAGCACAAAATTAATCCAGTCTCTTGACAATTTTACACCATTAATGAGAACAAAGATGGCAGTAACACATCTATTGTCATGACTGCTCTTGTAACAAGAACAGAACGTGGTACAAAATAAAGCTATCCTTGTGACAAAATTAATATTGGAGTCTTTTGAGCTTCTTCAGATGACAGACAATGATATCAAGCATCTAAATTCTGAAGGTGCTTTTTGTAAAAGTTGCATTGCACTTTTTTAGACTGTAGTAAGAAAAACAGTAATAAATGGAATGTACTCACCTTCAATACTGCATTCAGCTCTAGTCCCTTCATCACCAAAAGGGCATAGAAAACGGAGCCCTCAGGGAAGGGCAACAAAAAGATTAGACGCATGGAATGGGGTGAGGAGTCAAAACAAAACAAGGAAAGATTTTAAAGGATTAGGACAATTTAGGAGATACGATACTGATAGAGCATTGGATCCTGCCCTCTACTTCTATTGAAGCCAGTGGAAACTGAGGGCACTCAACCCTCACCAAAGTGCTCAACTTCCACTGGCTTCAATGGGAGCTGAGATTGGCACCTTGTGCTCAACTCGTAGGATCAAGCTCCTACAGAACAATAATTTGTGCAGAGAGGGTCAGTCAGGTGTTCTTGTATTATGGAAAGGGGTAAATAACATCAGCACTCATGTTAAAATGCATTATTTAATCTAGATGAAAAAGTAATTTATAGTTGGTTTAACTTGTGGAACTCACTGATGCAAGATTTTATTGAAGCAAAAAACTTGGAACATTTCAGAAATAGATTAAACATTTATAATGAATAAAAACAGTGTCTGCAATTATAAGTAAGAAAACGCAAGGACCCTCAGTTCTCATGCTTCTGGACATAAAATGATACACAGAAGGAGTCTAGTGAGAAATTTCCTACATAATACATTAGTGCACAATTATGGAGGTTTTACATCTTCTACGGGATATAGCATAAACCTTAAAACATTTATTTTCTTGAATACCTTCTTTAAGTTATTAGAAAATATGGTGTTGGCAGAGTGTGCACTTAAACAGAACTGAAATATACACTACTCTTATTAACAAATACAAGAAAAATGTGACAAAATGTACTTTGACTATAACTTAGCATGGCTAATGTGCTACTGATCACTAGTTTGAAGTGATTTCAAGTAGGAGTGAAAGAGATATGAAAGGTTACAAACAAAATATACTTTCTAGTGACTAAAACTTAACTTCACCAAGTTACGATCTGTGTCTAAGCAGGTTTCTCACCTACAGTCAGTTCCCAGAGACTTCAGCCCTTCTTCTTCCACCCCCTCACCCCCCTTGGTTGAAGGATCAAGATTTCAAGAGCTCTGGCCTCTTGTCTCTCTCAGGTGATAGATGCCAAAGTGACTTTCTGTTTCTGCATATATTTTCCAAAGTCCAGTGTCTCTGTTTTAAGAGCCAGGAAGGCTTCCTGGGGGTACAAGAAAGCCCGTTGCGATCAGTAAATGGTCATCTCCCCTGCTTGCTAGTTTGATGGCTGTGTTTACTTTAAATGTACTTCCATTGTATCTGTCCTCACCTTGCTCAATGTACATTGACAACACCGTGAAGCAGATGAAACAACATTCCTTTGGCTGGGTTAGGCTTATGCACTGCTGGCCAAACACATTTTAAGTCCATATTTCCAGCACACAGCTATAATTCTCTAAACACCACCTGTAACTAAATCATGCAATAATATTAATGACTGGCATGTTACCAGTTTCAATATACCTTCTTACAGGATGCTTTTTTTCCACATAGATTGACCCAACTCACTGTTGTCATAATCAGTGTGTCAGGCTCACGTGAGTTATGGTATGGTGATAGCAGTTGGCATAGAGAGGCACCCACGGTCTCTCAGCTATTTCCAATTTTTTCCATAAGCACTTTCAACTTTGCTCAGTACTGGCTGTGTTACTAGGAAAGTGGCTACTCATAAAAATATGCCAATTGCCTTAGATAACTTTATAAATTTGCTTCAGTATTTCTAGTATTCCAGTTATTTCCTATATAAAGTATAGGTAGACTAGAAAGAATTAGATTTTTAATTGGTAAATGTCTATAAACATTGATTTCTCCATACACACACATTGATGAAAAAGTATTTCCATTGACAGCAGCAAAATTTATCGATAGTCACAGTACAAACAGAGCTGTTCATGAATTTATTAGATTTTGATTTAAGGATGGTTGCTTTGTATATTTTGACGTATGATGTTGCTCCCACCCCCATAATTGCACAATAGTGAAAATTTAAATGGATTAAAAATAAACTTACAAATAAACATTGGTATTATGTGTCCAAAAAAAATTTTAAAAATTGAATTCTGCCAAACCAAATCATAAGGGAATATTGTACCATAGATTCTAACAAACTTATCTTTTTAACTAAGGTAAAACTTTTTTTTTTCAGTACCCCCACATGATGGAAAAGTAACTGTGCCCAGAATGCATCTTTGTATTAGACACAGTGCTTGCAGAAGGCAGGGTGGCATGATAACTGCATCACTCACTCTGAAACAGAATTCATCTCAGTCTTGGAAGCCCTGTGGGCAGTGACTAGATTTAGGAAATATTCAATACAGCATTTTGTTCAGAACCTTCAAAATTAGGAAATCAAACAGCCATGTGCTTCAGCAAAGTGTGGCAGATTTTACTTACCCCAAGATCCATATTTTCCAGCATTGAGGAGCTATCTAAATTTTTTCAGGTGTATCTCAGCCTGTGGGAGGTAGACGCCTAAGCTGCTTTCTTCTGAGAACTGATTAAAACATCAGGTAACATTTTCAAATGCATCTGAGTGCTTTAGGAGCCTACGTTCCATTTTCAAAAGTGCGTAACACCTGGTTATGAAACAAAGCAGGTTCAGCGCATATTTTCTATTGATTCCAATGGCAACTAGGCATGTAACCCGCTTCGGTGCTTTTGAAAATCTGACAGTTTGCCTATCCACATCTCTAGATGCCTAAATACCGTAGAAAATCTGGTCATTAGGCACTTACGTTTCATAGCAAGTCAATATCTTAAACTCTTAAATGCCTACGTCCCTTTTGAAAAAAGGGACTTAGGAGCCTCAATCATTTAGATGTTTCTGAAATTTTTGCCCATATCTAAATAATTCTATGAGCAGGGTTTAGATTGGGAGCCTGAACTAGTCAGTTTGGGGTGCACATTTCTAAAATCTCACAATTTCATCATTTTTAACAGCTCAGTGGTGTTAATTTTAGAATTAAGTAATAGCTTTAAAATAAAATTTCTCAGAACATGGAGAGAGTCATCTTGCTACCCGATGATCATTAAAGATGGGAGCAAACAATTAGATTTTAATTGGAGAAACAAGGCATTTGCAACTAATTGTAGCCCCGGTATAAGCAAATGCAACTCCATTCAATTCAGTGGAGGCATTTAGAGCCTGGGTTTCCTCTCACTTAAACCTGTGTAACTCAGTGAGGTAGATGGTAACTGTGCTGGTATCAATCAATGTCACTCCATGGACTTCAGAAGAGCATCGCCACATGACAGTCACTTAGCCTATTAAGTTAAATGGAAATTCAGGGGTGTAAAGTAGAGCTGAGAAATAATCTGCCCCATGGTTTCCAGAAGTTTTAAGACTACAAGTAATCTTCACCCTAGGATCTGTTAGTTGAAACAGTTTCTTTTCACAGCTCAGCCCAGACCTTTCCCCAAATCCAAAATTCCCTGCCTGACTGAATCTTTCAAACACATCCCAGCATACACGTATAGCTCCCTTCTCTCCCCCTCTCAGCAACAAACTCTCCAGACATTCCTTCACACGTCCAACTACTAGCGGACAAAATGCGTTCTGCTGGGCGGGAGAGAAAGAAATAGCCCAGAGGAACAGAAAGTGGGAAGTTATGATGGAGGCCTTGGCAGGATGCAGATTATTTATTGTCTTTAAAACACATCAGCATTTTTTTAAGAATAAAGAAAGCTAAAGGAAATATTTCAATATAACATCTCAACTCCCTGCTATACTATCTACCCAAAGCACCTTAAAGTGGGAGTTCGATCCTCTTTCTATTTTTCATGAACCAGGAAGATGGCTGTCTCTGCACAGTGAAGTGCTACCAGAATAGGCCAATTTCAGATACTATTTTACTTTGGAGGACTCAGTTTTTCAAGAGACATGTATTTAAGTTTAAAAGGTTTCATAATGTCATCAATTACAGGACTTCTCCTTTAAACATAAACCAAGCATATAAATGTCTCTCTCCTTGCACACAGCACAGGGCTGGCACGCCCATTAGGGACCCTAGGCGGTCGCCTAGGGCGCTTGGGGGGGGGGGCGTGGCTGGCCACCTGCCCCCCTCCCGGCTCCGCCACTGAGCCAGGAGCGGGGGGGGGCGGCTGGCCACAGCTGCCTGCCACCCTCCCGGCTCCGCGGCTGAGCTGGGGGAGCTGCCGCGGGGGGGACTGGCTGCCACGGGGGCGGCGCGGGGGAGGGGGTGCAGGCCTGGTGCAAGGAAGTTTCGCCTAGGGCGCGAAACTTCCTTGCACCGGCCCTGACACAACATACATGCATACAACTAGCCATAGCACATTTAATGTGTCACTGAAGAAAAACCATCTTTTCCCTTTCTTAAAAGCTTATATCAGTATAATTCCAGTTTTCTGCTAAGAGGTCCCTTAATTAAAGATTAACAAATTAAATATCTCTTTTGTAAGCTTTATTTATTTAAGTAATGTTTCTGGAGCCTGGGTTTGTTTGGTTATTTTTAAATAAGTAATGCTGCAACAGCCTTCAGTAAATTCCATAATCTGGCTGCTGTTTGGGGCTTATTGTTATCTTTGTGGAACATTGATTTTTTTTTTAAACTGTTTTAAGCTGTAGAGAGAAATCACACTTATTTCAATAATCCTTTTCAGTGTTTATCATTGCTATTTTACTGTTCAAAAGAGATTGCAACGTTTAGTTGCAGACTTTTGCCCTAGAGGAAACAAGCACCTGTAAAAGGAGTTGCATTTTTTACATTTGCTAAGGATGTAATTTGGTCCTATTATGTGAAATTCTGAGCTTGATCATCTAAGTCATAAATAGTGCCCTATGAGCTGTCTGACTTCAGAGTGGGTACCTAGAACACTAATTTAAAATAATGTCAATTTTGCCACAGACAGTCCCTTAAGCCACACACATACATTTTAAGAGGTTTTAAATCCCACTTCCCTGTGCTTAGACGCTTCACCTACAGTGATTGCCATTAAAAAAATCAGGACTGGCCAAAGCTTACTCCACAGTGGTAGCTAAGTTTTTCCCCTATATTTAGAAAAACTGTCTGTTGGCAATGTTGAGTATTAATGACAGCTTGTGCATGCATACATATATATATATATATATATGTATCTATCTCCAAGCCAGGCTCTTTAGTCTTAAGAGATTTTAGTAACATACTGATTTTGCTCCCAGTTTGGGACACTGACAAGGTTGGTTTTTTAATGGTTTCATCTGGGGTTCAGCTGCTGTTCACTGATATAGCTTTATGATAACAGTATAAAATTAAGCTGTTGCTTGGTCTGTTTATTGGAAAAGATTAATATATTACTTTTATTATGCTGTGTGTGATGTGTTGACACTATTTTCCCTGTATACTGTCTTCGTAGAAGCAAAACATCTATGGAATTTGAATTAAAATAGATTAAACAAAATGCCAAGATGTGCAGTATAGATTTTTTCCCCTAAAATCTGGAAAATGTTCAATTATTTTGAAAAAAAATGTACACAGAAATGTTATAATGACCTCAGATACCATGTCACAGAAACATCAAGGACACTTACCAGAAACAAACCAAAGTAAACTGATCCTATAGCTATTCAAGTTTTTTAAAAATCCCCATCTTTTCACCCTCAGTAAAAACAACTCTTTTAGTCTATGTACTCTAGTATGGATGCACGACGAGTGAAAACTCTGCTTCTAAATAACAGGGGGACACTACCAACATTGTGGTTAGTATATCTTGAGGCATCCGGAGGTCTGACTTGGAAACTTAAATCTAGTGGAATTCATGATATTAACAGCTTGGCATTTGAATATAAATGGGATCACCTGATCTAGGTTAGAGAAAAGGCCCTCTGATACAGGGTTCTACTTGTAATACTGTGCACAATTTGCAATCATCTGGTATGACTTGATAACTCAGGTAAAAAAACCTCAACTAATTAATAGTACATTTCTGTGTATCCTCATCAATATGATGTAGTTTCATTGTTCATGTGCTAATATCTCTTAAATCCTTCAGTCGGTGGAAAAAAATACAAGTACCCCTTATAAAGTGTATAGGTATTTGTTGAGGAGTACACAGATCCAAAAAAAGAGAGATGTTTTCTAACAGTGTTTGACATTGTAAACAATGAAACTCTTCAATGCTAGTTTTGAATGAATTTTTAGTCTTACAACACTTCAATTTAGCTGAAGTGTATGCTAGCTGCACAATGCTATGATCCTCTCCAGTAGCTTGGGACACCCATGTCCACATAATGACCAGAAGAATCTAGACCACTGTTTTCTTATTCACATGAAAACAGCCTTCTGTTGGAAGAGGCTAACTAGAATGTGCTTTTAGCTTTCAGGCTGCTGTAAATGCTCTTTCCCTGCCAAACTCAATGGAACTGGTAACTAATGCTTAGGAAGAATGACTAACTTTTTTCCCCCTTTCCAGAAATATTCAAGTTCAATACCACTTTCACTAATGTTTAAAGAGAAAGGGAGCACAAGGCCAAGCAGACGTGATTAATCAGCCTGACATACAGTATACAGTATGTTGAGGCCCTATAGTATGCAGCCATACGTGACTATTAGTCTTCATAATAGCACTCACTTACCTGGATTCCTCCCTCATGTTAAAGTGACTGTCCCGCGCACGCCTAGAGACATTCCACTAAAAGCACTTGTGTAAAGGGCCGACAGGATGCGTAGACCCTAATTCTCAGGTCTGCCTTCTGGTTTTGTTTTTTTCTTTCTATTTTTGTGCATTTTCTTCTGCAGCTTCCTGCAGAATATATACACATATATGTATGTGTATGTATACATATCATTTTGTAAGTGTTCTTAATCATGCTTTTTTCTTCTGCTTTGCCTCATTTATTCCTGTATCCTCCTTGTTTTCATTTATTTTTTGTGCAACCAAACCTTATAATAAATTATTATTAAATATAACTTGCCAGTGATTGAGTCTTTGTGTTTTGTTTTCAGCTGAGGGCTTGTCTACATTACCCGCTGGATTGACGGGCAGTGATTGATCCGGGAGAGGGTGTCGATTTATCGCGTCTAGTCTAGATGCAATAAATCGACCACCGAGCGCTCTCCTGTCGACTCCGGTACTCCACCAGGGCGAGAGGCGCAGGCGGAGTTGACAGGAGAGTGTCAGCCATTGACTTACTGCAGTGAAGACACTGCAGTAAGTAGATCTAAGTACGTCGACTTCAGCCACATTATTCACATAGCTGAAGTTGCGTAACTTAGATCGATCGCTCTCGTCCCAGTGTAGACCAGGCCTGAGTGTGCTGCTGTGCCTAAGGGCCAGATTTCTATCCTTTCCTCAACCATAAGGATTTGAGTGACTGCTTTAACATCATGTGTGGCCATGGAGAGGGAGGGATGGTGAGGTCCTATGAACCCTTCTTATTCTGGGCAGGAAGAAACCTGATGTATTTGATCTTGTCACTTCACATGCAAGTATTATGTTACCAGTGGGCAAAAAGTTTCTTTCTGCTACCACTCTATAAAGCACACAATGTGAGTTCCACAGCAAATGTTAAACACCTGGATCTAGATAGAAAAGAACACATTTTCCCTCTGTGTCACTCGTTCATATCAACTTTCAGGATCAAATTCAGACCTGGTGTAGACAGATGCATCTCCAGTGCCATGGGAGGTACAGCAGCTCTGAATTTGGCCCCTTAATTTATTTCCTCCCTTCCTGCCAAAATGATTACTTAAAATGTAGTTAAAGTCTCGGGAGATGTAAATTATAGACAAACAAATAATCTCTTGCTGCACTGATAAATCAAAGTCACTTCGCTGATGGAGAGTAAAAAAAATAAAGGTCAGTCTGGTTCAAAGAGAAGGAAGCCTATGATCCGAAGCCTGTACTTCTACGTTGGTCATGTTATTCAGACATGAGAAGGAAACTCATCCTCTTGTCTTAGGTTTGCGTGAAAAGTCTCTGTAATTGATATAAATCTCATCCATCTGCCCAGATACTGATTCTACTCCTCTTCTTCTGTTTGGTGTGCCACGAAAGTTGGATCTTCCATAACTGTTACTGGGCTAGAAGAACAAAGCCGTTAAAAAATGTCAACAGTGAACTGTAAATCAGTGGTTCATTAGACAGCCACACTTTATTTCATCAAGGGAGATGCTCACAATCAAGCTAAAGCTCAAGAGCCCCTGTTAGTGTTGGGCTCTGAATGCCCTCAGAACAACAGTAATAGGAATGTCAGAAAAATGAAGAAACGCTTCTTTGAGCCCAGATCTCATTTGCAGCACTAGAAGATAATGCAGTAGTGAAGGTAAGGTTGGAAAGAACAGAGATGGGAGGAGGAACCTGGAACAAGCTGGTACTTTTAGTATTCTGAACATTTCAAAAAGTTCCAGAGTTTTCTCAAAACACCTAAGATAGGCCTGTCAAGCGATTAAAAAAAAAATTATCACATGGTTAAAAAATTAATCATGCTGTTAAACAATATTAGAATACCATTTATTTAAATATTTTTGGATGTTTTCCACACTTTCAAATATATTGATTTCAATTTCAACTGTGTACAGTGCTCACTTTATATTTATTATTTATTAATTTTTGCACTGTAAAAATAAAAAATATATTTTTCGGTTCACTTAATACAAGTAGTGTAGTGCAATCTCTTTATCGTGAAAGTTGAACTTACAAATGTAGAATTATGCACAAAAAATAACTGCATTCAAAAATAAAACAAATGTCAAACTTTAGAACCTACAAGTGCACTCAGTCCTACTTTTTGTTCAGCCAGTCACTCAGACAAACAAGTTCGTTTACATGTGCAGGAGCCAATGCTGCCCACTTCTTTTTCGGTAACTGAAAGTGGGAACAGGCATTCTCATGGCACTGTTATAGCCAGTGTTGCAAGATATTTATGTGCCAGATGTGCTAAAGATTCATATGTCCCTTCCTTATTCAACCACCATGCCAGAGGACATGCGTCCATGATGATTATGGGTTCTGCTCAATAACGATCCAAAGCAATGCAGACCGACGCAAGGTACATTTTCATCATCTGAGTCAGATGCCATCAGCAGAAGGTTTATTTTCTTTTTTCGGTGGTTCGGGTTCTGTCATTTCTGCATCAGAGTGTTGCTCTTTTAAGACTTCTGAAAGCGTGTTTCACACATCATCCCCCTCAGATTTTAGAAGGCACTTCAGATTCTTTAACCTTGGGTCGAGTGCTGTAGCTATCTTTAGAAATCTTACATCGGTACCTTCTTTGCGTTTTGTCAAATCTGCAGTGAATATGTTCTTAAAATGAACAGCATGTGCTGGGTCATCATCCAAGACTGCTATAACATGAAATATATGGCAGAATGCAGGTAAAACACAGACCAGGAGACATACAATTCTCCGCCAAGGAGCTCAGTCACAAATTAACTAGCACATTATTTTTTTAACAAGCGTCATCAGCATGGAAGCATGTCCTCTAGAATGGTGGCCAAAGCATGAAGGGCCATACGACTCTTTAGCACATCTGGCATGTAAATATCTTGCAATGCTGGCTACAACAGTGCCATGTGAACGCCTGTTCTCACTTTCAGGTGACAGTGTAAACAAGAAGCGGGCAGCATTGTCTTCTGCACATGTAAACAAACTTGTTTGGCTGAGCAATTGGCTGAACAAGAAGTAGGACTGAGTGGACTTGTAGGCTCTAAAATTGTACATTATTTTGTTTTTGAGCGCAGTTATGTAGCAAAAAAAAAATCTACATTTGTAAGTTGCACTTTCACGACAAAGTGGTGCTGATATGGAGGAATGATGGGGTTAACTTCCAAGCCCAAAGGTAAATTCTTTGCAATCATATCTACCATCTTATATCACAGAAGGATCACTGCCAAAATAGTTAGCACTTTGATGTTTAAAACTGTCAAAGTCCTTAACAAATATTATCTAACCCTTGCAGCACTCCTCTTAAGCTAGCAATCCATTTTTATTCAAGGGGAAACAGAAATTCAGAAAGTATTGAAGCCAAATTGTCACACTTGGGAGCTCAAAATCCAGCTCATAAATCCATATTTAGGAAAAATGCACAGGGCTTGATTTGGAGAGTTGCTGAGCATCTGTAACTCCCATTGACTTGAGAATGGTGGCCTGCATGACTAGCCTATAAACAGGATTAGAACTCCGGCATTCCTGGTGCTTGGATCAGTGCTCAGACCACTACACTATGCTCTCTCTTACAAGTGTGAGCATATTTCAGGGAGACAGTGAAAAAAGCACCAGTAGTAAGAGTACTATCTAAATCGCGAACTGCAGAAAGTACTGTTTTCATGTTGTCACATTTAAATTACTCAGAAAAGAAAGACATGGAAAAAAATCCCGCAAAAAGCAAGTAGTTCTTCGGCCAGTCTTACCCGGGTCTGAGTAGAGTACAGGGCTTTCGACAGGGCCTTCATGATCCTCCTCCTTTTCTTTCTGGTGACACATGTTCAACAGGAATGTTACCATGGAAACGCACATTTACATAGTTTAGCAGATTAATTCTAGCACCATAGATCTGTACAATAATATCAGTACAAAAATAACACCCAAAAAAGGCTTAAAAGGCCATTTAGCATCTTGGGATTTTGCTTCCCAAGGAGAACTAGAAATGAGAGAGATAATGGAGGGCTGGGTTTACCTTCTTACTCAAACCAAAAGAAAGAACAAACTCAAATCAGCCTCTCTTCTGGGTCCCTGGGCATCTTAGGGCTAGTCTACACTTACTGGCTGGATCGGAGGCGTCGGATCGATCTTCTGGGTTCGATTTATCGCGTCTTGTCTAGACGCGATAAATCGAACCAGGAAGTGCTCCCCCGTCGACGCTGGTAATCCAGCTCGCCGCGAGGAGTAAGCGCTGTCGACAGGGGAGCCTGCGCGCCGCGTGTGGACCACAGGTAAGTTCGAACTAAGAGACTTCGACTTCAGCTACGTTATTAACGTAGCTGAAGTTGCGTATCTTAGTTCGACGGGGGGGTTAGTGTAGACCAGCCCTTAGTGTTTCTGTGCCTGAGTTATAGACTATAACCTACTTGGGTCAGAGACTGACTTTGTCTCATATAGCTCTGAGCACAAAGTTGGGACATAAATAATACATTTAAAATGCCAACCCCATTTCAGGCGAATGTAAAGACATATGTCCCAATTAGCTAAAATGACCTTTTTTCTAAAAATGTTTTTTATTAGGCGGGGGGGGGGGTGAGATCTCATTATTTTGTTGCTATTGTTTTTGCCAATTTTGACAAAAAAACCCATAAAATCTAGGTTCTACATCTTTTAGTCATTTGACGGGATGCAGTAAACTTGTGAGGGGGATTCAAGTGGGAAAATAAATTCAGAACTTAATCCCTTAGCATGTAATCACAGTGTGCGCCAGTTGTGGTGTATGCCATCAAAGCATTTCATAGGAGCAAGATTAGAACGTGTTGAAATTTTTCAAAATTTGAAATTCAATTTTTTTTTTAAATTAGGAACATCTTGAAACATTCACAATTTTTTCTACCAGCTATAGCACCAGAATTCTCCAAGTGTTGATATTTTAAATTTTGAATAAAAGGGGCAAATTTTTAAAAATTGCTACATTTCCACACCCCATTTTTTAAAAACCAATTCTAAAGAAGATGTTAGAGTATTAGCAGTTATGTCAATGGAAGGCTATCCAATATGAGGTCTTTGAGACTTTAGAGCTACTCAGTGTCTTTAAGGAATTGGATGTGTTACTCTACTTACTTTCTACGACAAACAAGAATGACGCTGATGATCACTATGGTGACCAGTAGTAATAATGAGGCAGCAGCCCCTCCAGCAATGAGCAAAATATGCCAACGATGATCCAAAGTTGCTAGAAGATAATAATAAAGATCATCAATAGTTTGAAGAGGCAGAAATTCTTCACGTTCTACTAAGGTTCAACTCAACAGTTATATGGATAAAAACATATTCAGTGAAAGCCCGCAGGCCCCAAGACCAATTTCTCACTGTTACCTTTGTTACATTGATTTCAGCAGAGTTTACACTGATATCACAAAAGGTGAGACCACAATACAGAGATAAGGACTAAACAATGCATCACATAGCTTATTTTTTTCCCCCACTGAGGAAACCAGAGTCTGATATCACGGACAAGATCTCTTCAGGTAGAAATAATAAAAATACTCAGTACTCAGCCTCCTGGGCCTCATAACTCAAAACAACCAATAGCTTTGTCATCTCTTCAGAGACCCCCAAAAAGGTTGCCATAGTCAACATTACATTGTCAACATTTGCCAACAGATACTACTACACAATCATGCCAGTTATTTCCTATGCTAACTATAGGGGAAACTCTTTTAACAAGCATTTCCATAAAAATGTGTCCCCTTGCTTAACCTATGGTAAATCCCATGTGCTGGGGCTTTTGTTTGAAGAAAGATTGGAGAACCTATTCATCTGTTCTACTATTTAAACAAAGACACTTTCTGAGAACCATAACCAAGGTGAGAACCACTTAACGATCAAAATTACATTAGACTTCACTTTCCTTGAAATGTTTAGATTTTATTTCTGAAAATCTTACTGGGCCAGACCCCAACTGTAGCCAAGGAGCAACTAGAGGGGGCAAAGATGGTTTTAAGCCATTTATGTACATCCCCAATCCTAGGCCCACCCTGCACACAATCTATTTATATAGTTTCCGTCATCTGAGCACCACAAATATTAATATATTCTCACAACACTCCTGACAGGTAAGAAGTGATTATCCCAATTTTACAGATGGAAAAATTGAAGCACCGAGGGACAGTGACTATATTGCCCAGGGCCTCCCAAAAACTCTGTGGCAGTGCCAGGAACTGAACCCAAATCTTTTGAGTCTCAGGCCTACAACCATCTGTCTTCAGTACTGTTTACTACACACACAGTAGTTATACTGAATATATTTTCTCACACTCTTGATACTGATTTTGATTAAAAGAAGCAGGGGGAAAAAGTATGTTAAACCACAGAACTTCTAATTAGCCTTTGTGCAGCCCATCACAATGCACTGCTTCCTCCTCCTTTGAGCAGGCACTAGGGGCACACCCAGATAACACAAGCTGTTAATAGCAGCATATGCATTAGCCAGCTGGTTTCACCTCCTATGCTGCAGACTGGTTTCACCTCCTATGCTGCAGGGTCCACAGTGTGAGAGTCAGTGTGTGAAGAGACATACCACCCAGTCCACCTGAGTGGTGGGAGGGATTCTGTCCAGCTTTTTGCATAGGGAAAAAATGCTCCCTTACACATTCTTCTGCTTCTTTTACCTCTGTGCACATAGAGGGTAAGATCCAGCACAAAGTAAACAGAATGCAAAAACAAGTAACCTTAGTGTTTTCAAATTCTGATGTGACACAGAAATGAAAGTAACAAACAGTAAGGAAGACATGGGCTGAGAAAGGCAAATATCTGGTTTGTTAAAAATGGGGACTTTTAATATACTGACTATATTAGATATATTATACTGTATATCAGAAGTTCTCCAACAGTGATCCAGGAAACCATGGTTGGTCTCATAGTGTTGTGTCTCCTCCTGGTTTCAATCTGTTAAAATGTATTAAAAGACAGCTGAAGTGCTTTCCTAATATTCTTTCCATGTAAGCCATTGCTGTAATTGCCACAGAGATACTAATTAATTTAAAATGGGAGGAGAGCGGACTATGAGAAAAACTTTCTATTAAGGTCTGGTCCATGTTACTGAAGATCTTGAGAACCCTTGCCATACATCATTACTATTTATTATTTGTATTACTAGAGCCTAGATTACTAAACCAGACCAGGTCTACAGACCCAAAGTAAGAGAGAATCCCTGCCCCAAAGAGCTTACAGTTTAAGCATGCAAGAAACAGACTAGTAGGCAGGTGATGGGGTAGGGAGGGCAAGGTAGCAATAACGGAATATGTTTAACCAGGGACTAGCTAAATTCAGTTTGTACGTGAAACAAGCCAATCAGTAGCAGTCATGAGAAATCACCACCTGCTTAACCCATTACCGGATGGCTGTGTTCTGGGGGGATCATAGCAGAGGTGAATCCTTAGAACAAAGGAAGTTGACAGTGGTTAATGACTACTATGAACAGAGGCCGTAACTTGTTCACTAGCTTCTCTTCAATGCTGATGCGCACACAGGAAACTGCAGAGCAAAAGCTACCCACAGAAAGACCCCATACTTTAATTTAAATATTATTCTACTAGAAAGAAAGAAAGAAAACTCAAACGTTTATATTGCTGAAGGGACATGGGACATTACAGCATTCTGACGGACTGTAAGAGTCGAAGACTTTCATATTGTAAGCACATATTAAAGCCTTTGGCCTTGTGTTTTCAGCTTGATTGTAGTTGTCATATGCTTATAATGACAAAGGAGAAGAGAAAGCCATGTTGTAGTTCCTTCCAAGATATTATACAGCATTACTCAGTCTCTGTACCATAAGAATTTTCTGCTTAGGCAATTGCAGAAACAATTGCAGAAACAAACAAAAATGATTGCCCTGTATGGAGCAAGTTCAAATATGTTCGCATATTAACTGCTTTGCTAAAACAGCATTTTGTTATCATCTGTGCCAGAACATCGGATGCTAATCCCGTCAAATGTCAGGAAAGGGTGAACCTGCATCAAGCTCTACACTTCTGGACTGAATCCCTGTAAGGTAGATTCCAACCAGAAAACTCCCCTCAAAAACAGGGGAGTTTTGGCTTCAGGGTTATCAGGCCGGGCTCATCTCTGATTTATGACCGTTTGAACATGGCGATTACCAGCTACCGAGTTAAATTTGGATAAGAAAATTCTACAGATTTTGCTTTAGAAGCAAAAATAATGCCTAGAAGCTATTTTGCCTTTTCTCAGTTGAAGTGACTTATGCCCTCCTGCTGCTTTTGTTTTCATAAATATACCAAACCCTACTGTAACTATTGACCTTTCAAGATTCAAGTTTTCACAGAAACAATATCTACATCTCAGAGACTTGTCACTTGTCTCTTTAACGCCTGTCTTCTGATGAAAGGAGCTAGGCTGATGGGAGACTATTACATCTGTTCTAAAGGCCAGGCCCATTTTCCGTAAGTGCTGGACGAAGCACAGTTTTGTAGTATTGACATTTTCTTCACGGGATTTCGGAAATTTCATGGGTGACGTCTTTCTACCTTCAACACACTAATTGTTGATTTGAGAAGGAAACACGGATGGGCTAGACAGTTACAGTGCATTGTGACCAAATGAGAGGTTTTTTATTGCACTGTAAGGAGCTTGTTGTAGCTCGTTATACGCCTTTCTGGAATGGTACATACAGTACGCTAACTACACACTGCTGGAACAGCTGAGTGTGCAAATGAGAATGAGAAAGAAAGCAACACATGCATGTGCATGCTTAGGGAAAGGGGCTTTGTTAACTCCTAAAAGTCCTACAGACACACTTATTTCATCTAGGAATCTAAGGTGACGGAAAAGAGCTAATTCCACTCAGTTCCTATCTCTTCACTTCTGTCTTCCTACAATAGCCTTGCCTTCACACACACAGGCCTCTCGCTGCCTGCTGCAGAAAGCGAACTCCTAAGACCACCTGCCCACATCATACCAGAAGAGCCACAAGAGGGCCCATGGTGACTGGACAATGTGCCTCCTGTTTAACCCATCTAACATTCCCCAGCTGCCACTTTTGGCTGCATGTTGGTTTTATCCTATCCCTGAGCTATTGTTGCCACAGTGGTTGTCTGAACCTCCCTTCCACCCTTCCCTGCTGCTTCCAGAATGAGGCAGAGGGCAGGATCTACCAACGACCAAGGAGGCAGAATGAGTCAGGGCAGGGGAAGGGAGGTGTGTTTCTGTGTAGGGTAGACAATGTGGGAAGGACTGGCTGTGCTCATGGGCCCTGATCCAACCCAATGTCTCCCTGGTTTTACCCTCTTGCTTGAGTCCTGACAGCTTAAAATACCACAGGGGTGGCCATTACCCAAAGGGTGGAAATGGTATTGTCTTCTCAGGTGGCCAATAGTCTGGAAAGGGTCTGTAGCAGGGTGGAACCCCGCTCCTGCCCGGAGGGGCTGGAAATAGCCCTGGGAGAGGGCTGAGGCTCAGAAGCTGGGCTGATCCAAAGCAGCCACAGCTGGGGCCAGTTTAATCAGGGCCCAGCTGGCCCTTATAAGAGGGCACTGGGCCTGGAGCAAAGACTCTCTCTGTCTTTAGAGAGGGAAGGGCTTGGCTGCAGCGATCTGACCAGGTACCTAGGGTGGAGCAGGGCTGGGGAAGGCCAGAGGAGCTGGGGAGCTCCGGCTAGGAAAGCCCCAGGCTGCGGCCTAGTGTTAGGCCCAATAGGTACAGAGGTTGCAGGGGGCAACCCACGGGTAGGCTGAGGCAGCAGGTCCAAAACCCCTTTGCCTGTGAGGAGTGGCTTATACTGCAGTCTGCCCCAGGGCGCGGGGGCTAGCTGGTGACTGGCAGTAGCCTACGACTGAGGCGAGGTGGGGATAGTGGGTTGGGGGTTCCCCTGAGGAGGGGAGACCCAGATCTAGGGGTACTGCCAGGGGGCAGCACCCCAGTTAAAAGGGCACCGGGTCCTGGGAGGGACACGGGGCCAGAGTGGACAGGCGGATCACTGGCCTGCAGAGGGCGCTCCAGAGGCTGGTGAGCTAATTCCCGACTAAAACCAGCAGGAGGCGCCGCAGGGGTGAGTCCGACCCAGTCACAGGGTCCTATGGCTATTGACAGCTAATGGAGATGGCAGCTCCTTTCAGTCAAACGTAGAGCTGCTGTCTTTGGAAATGATGGTCTCTGACTCAAGTACTAGCAAATGGTAAGTTTCTCAAACACTCTAACTGGTTTCCTTTTACCCAGAACTGCACCAAAAACTCATTTGGCAAAAGTAGAAATCTTAAAATCAAATAAAACCTTTAGTAGATTGGATAAGAAAAATCTACCATTTTGCTTTAGATGTAAAAATAATATCTAGAAGCCCTTTTGCCTTTTCTCAGTTGAAGGGAATGGTGGGGGGGGGAGTGGAGAGGGAATATAAAGTACACACACAATTTAGATTTTTAATTCCTCTAGTCCTAATTCAGATCAAATCACTTTAATTAGTTACAGCAATTTAAGCATTTTTAGATCATGCAAAGTAATTCATTAAATGCCAAAGTTTAATTAAATGTTAGAGATTTAAAGGAGATTCCAAAACTAATTCAGTAAATGCACCTGTCTTGTTGTCTGTAAAAAGGCAAACAATGCACTTGATACTAAAAGAATTTTCTTTTTACAAAGGAAAGTATAAAACAGAGACAGGATAGTCAGTGAATGAATGGTTATTTATGTGTTCAGATGGAAAGTACCTATTAGCTGGATGCAGAGTTGTTGTACCAAATTTAGATCTTTTTGCCACAGTCAGCAACAGGTGAATGACATTAACTGCAGCTCTTATTAAAAGCAAGTTCAGATTAATGGAGGTATTAAAAGGATAACTATTGTCAGTATCTAATTTCATGACATGATCATATTTAGAAAGACATCATGGCAACAGGATTTATAGGAGACAGGGAGATCTAATTAGGGTGACCAGCTGTCCCATTTTTAAAGGAATAGTCCCGTATTTAAGCCCTCCCGAAGGTATCCTGACATTCTTAAAAATGGGAAAATTTTCCCATATTTTCTGTCTCCACCCCCTCACCAGTACTGGTGGGTCCTGCTGCTGGCCGGATCCCTGTTCGCCAGCTGCCTGCCCACCAGCGGTGAGTGGTGGGATCCTGTGGTCGATGGTGGGTTGGGGTGGAAGGCTGGTTTCAGGGCAAAGATGCAGTGTGCGGGGCTGTCTGCTCCCCCTGCGGGTCCATCAGCACAGCCCCCACTGCGTGCGGGCTCTTGGCCAGCAGGGCCCTGCCCCCCATCCTGTTTCCAGCCAGCACTGGCTGCGTGCTGTGAGTGGCAGTGGCTGGTGCGTGCAGGCAGGCGCCAGGTAGTGGCTGGTTACGTGTCGCCTCTGCTGCCCACCCATCAGCCCTTTACGTGCTCCCCCTATGACTGTCCTCTCCCCTGCTTTGCCCTTTCTCCCCCTCCCCCTCCCATCCCCTCTGCTCCTCCATATCCCCACCCATGGGGTGCGTCCTGCTTCCAGCACTGCGCAGAGAACCAGCCCCTGTTCAGAGTCCTCAGTTCACCAACAGCCTGGCTGGCAGGTCCTTCCTTCCCCCACTGCCTCTGGCTGCACCGGCATCCCAGGAAAGCCCAAGACTCTCCAGGCCGGGGTGCTGGCCAGGAGGAGCCAAGCTCTGGATGTGCCAAAGCCCCACACAGCGCTGGCATGGGGAAGCCTCTCTGCCTCTTGGCTAAGCTCTGGAGTGGGGGGGGGGGAGAAAGATTTCCAGCCTGTTCCTGCCCTGACCCTGCAGGCTCCACAGCAGCCTACAGGGCCATGGCTTAGCACCCTCTTCACCTGACACCTCCCCCCACTCCACCCCTGGGTCCTGCTCCCGGGGAGCATGGGCTGCTTCGTCCCCTAGGCACCCTCCCCTGCTGATTCACCTCTATGGCAGGGTTTGCTGAAACCCCTGCAATCAGGTTCCCTGGTGCACAATGCATCCTTAACCCCTTCCTGCCCGTGCTGCAGCCAGAGGTGGCTGGGTTATGTAGGTGGCCAACAGCAGCCTGGAGGTGATAGCTGCCTTTCAACACTGTGCAGGCAGAAATGGACAAGCTGCTTCCAGACACAGGTTGGGGAGGGGGTGAAGAGATGAGCTCTGCAAAGACAGGCCAGGTCATCCCTCCCCCATCCCGCGGCCCCCCCCCCCACCCCCACACACACACAAACACTTCCTCCTCCCCCGTGGCTAGAAGCAGCTCCCACCCACCCCACACAGTGATGAAAGGCTGCTGCTGGACACATTCTGGTGTGAGCCCTAGCAGAAATATGGGGGGGGGGGGAATATGTGAACCTATGTCCCCCCGCCCCCACGTGTTGCCTCAGGAAGATGTGGCGCCAGGTACCGGGAGAGGCGGGTCCATCCCGGCATGGAGGGTGGAGAGCACTAGAGAGGGAGGGTCGGGTCATTCCCCCTTCCCGGGTGAGCAGGAGTGTGTGTGGCACCCCTCCCCGGGTGAACCCTAAAGCCTTAAAGATAAAAAGGTAAATAAAAGGAATCCAACTACACACTATTTAAAAAAAAAAAAAAACCAGGGACTCACTCAACTTGATCTTAATTTGAAGGTTTGTACTGCATAGTTCTGATTGATTTAATTCTTTAGTTTAAAATTATGTAGTGCTACAATGACATCTACTGCAAAGATTTGTGAAATTAAACACTAATTCTAACTATTATACCAAACAAAAAATTGGCAGCTGGCAGCAACTTTTCCAATTTAAAGATACCTTATGAGCTTTTTAGAATTAAAATAAGGTACTTGACATGAACATCCTACATTCCCTGTATCCCACAATAGATTCATATTATAGCAAATGTCCTACAATCCTTTTGCGTGGTAGAAGCATAGATTCTATAGCACATTGCTGCTTCAGAAAATAAAACATCAGAGTTGTGCTAAGTTTGGACTTTTAGATTTCACACTTTGCAAAACCAATGCAAGAGGTTTGAAGTCATTGTGAGATCAATCATCACTGAAACTCAAGTGTGCTGCTGCGGTTAAATCAAGTCACCAGGAGAAGAGATATGATACACTACATAGGCTACAGCCTGAGACGCATTAAACTTGAAAGATGGATAATTTTACTTCTAATAATATGGAAATCAGTGCAACACTAAGCATACACTCCAATTATACTGTTGTGTTTTTTGGTTTGTAGTGGGTTTTTTTTACAGGCACTTTCTGAATATACCTCCAGCAGTGCTCCTGGGTAACTCAAGGTCTCTTAGCCACTCAATACTTCCCCCTTTGTGGTCTTTTAACTATATCCCCTTTTAACTCTCTCAAAAACCAACTTTAAAACAAAATGTTTAAATACAATATAGCAGATGTACCTTGGTATAATAATAAGGACACTCCAACCTTATATAGGCATCATCTTCAAACTTGTATGCCTACAAGTTCAGCACGTAGGGCCAAATGCTCAGCTAGTGTAATTCAGTGCACAACAGATGCACTTCTGGCCCCTAAATCCATATTTAAGCACCTAAAAATCTGTCTGGTTTGCAGAAAAAGAGAAAGAGATCCCACAGCTACCGATAACTTTTCTGTCTTCCTTGTTTAGATTAGAAATAAATTGTTATACCACCTTTTGTAAAGATCTCTCTTGGGATGGGCAGACAGAGAAATAAGCAGCAAAAGTAGTGAACTTTGCCAGCACTTTAAACATAGGTGGTTAAAAGATCTGAAACAGCAACCCTACAAATGACACTTTGCCGGCAGAATAGACAGCCTTAGATCACTCCACCACAAACTAGAAATTGAACTTTCTGAGGGCTGCTGAACACAGCCAAGATTGCTTGTTTAAAAAAAAAATAATGCTATCTATTTAGCCAATATATTCAGCCCTGTGTTCCTATTACTGTCACCCTGTCTCGATGTTGTATACAGCAATTTAAGTGTCACTTCATGTCTTTAGTCAGATTGTAAGGGTTTAGGGACAGAGAAAGTCTTATCCAATTGTAGAGCACCCCATACAATGGGGATTCCAAGTGTTATTGTAATACAAATAAACCAATACATACAACTAATAAGGATAGACTGGGGGAAAAGAAGAGTATTAAGTGGGCCGTGCACTCATTCCTGTGAGAAAAGGTCAAGCTGTAGCATGCGGACAGCTAACAACAAACATTGTATGAGCCTCCCATGGTATATTTTCTTACTTTGCTTGTACTCCTCCTTAGTTTGACCAGAAGTGCATGGTGTGCAGAAAGAGATGAAGAAATGTACATTTAGAAAAGGTTAAACTTTGATTCTCCCACAGTATTTTCTCTCTCATAACCTGAATATGTCTGTTTCTATGGTTTCATCTCTGAAAATGACTCCCAAATCTATTTCTCTGCCCCTGTCCGATGCCCCTCTGTCCGTTTCCAAAATTGTCAGACATTTTCTCTACAATGGCAAACCATCTTCTCAAACTCAGTCTCTCCAAAACTGTATTTCTAATCTTTTCTCGTAATCACTCTCCACCACCACTTCTCTATCACTATTTACAATTCTGCCATCCCCCACAATTTCCAAAACTCAAAACCTCGGAGTCATCTTTGACTCTTCTCTCTCCTTACCCTATATCTAGTTCTGGCTTGCAATATTTGTACAGAACCTCTCAAGGTTTTAATCCACTTCCAGATCAGGAAGAAATGGTAAGGAGTTTGATAGGAGATCGAACCTGGACTATTACTTGGCTCTGCAGCCCCAAATGAAAGTCAGGACAAATGAGGTAACTAAATGGATATGAAAAGGAAATACATAAAATGGTAATCACGTAGTCATGCCTAGAAATGAATTATTTTTCTTGGCTCATTCAAAACAAGTGCTGAAACAGGCCACAGTAACTAAATTTGACCTTGTCTGAACATTTCATTGGTTTCCCCACATCTCACAGAATGTTAACATAGGAACGGCCATCCTGAGTCAGACCAATGGTCCATCTAGCCCAGTATCCTGTCTTCCACCAGCAGCTAGTGCCAGTTGCTTCAGAGGGAGAGAAAAGCACACGGCAATTTATTGAGTGACTCATCTCCTGTCATACAGTCCCAGCATCTGGCAGTCAGAGCATGAGGTTATGTCCCTGACCATCTTAGCTAATAGCCATTGATGGACCTATCCTCCAGGAACTCGTCTAATTCTTTTTTGAAGCCAGTTATACTTTTGGCCTTCCCAACATGCCCTGGCAATGAATTCCACAGATTGACTGTGCATAGTGTGAAGTAGTACTTCCTTATGATTGTTTCAAGCCTGCTGCTTGTTAATTTCATTGGGTGACCCCTGGTTCATGTGTTATGTGAAGGGGTAAATAACACTTCCCTATTCACTTTCTCCACACCCAGGGCCGGTGCGCCCCCAAGGCGACCCCAGGCGGTCGCCTAGGGCGCCAGCATTTCTGGGGCGGAGACTCCCGGCGGCGATTCAAAACGCAGCCGGGAACGCCGCTTCCCCTGAGCTGCTGCCCCTGCCCCCGGCTGAGGTAAACTGCCACGAGCAGGGGGCTGGCCACCATGAGGGGGCTGGGGGGGCCATGGGAGGATGCAGGGAGCCACACCTCAGCCCGGCGGGGGGGTGGGGAGCCGAGCCCTGCACCCCCGCCGTGGGGAGCCCAGCCGAGCCCGCCGCGGGCCACGCGGAGCTGAGCCCTGCGCCCGGGCCGCACCAGGGGGTGGGGTGGAGCCGAGCCCAGCTGCAGCCCGTGGGTGGGTGGGGAGACTGTCGTGGGCGGGGGGGTGGTTTGCCGCTGGGGTGGGGCGGCGTTAGCTGGGGGGAGCGCAGGGCCGGTGCAAGGAAGTTTCGCCTAGGGCACGAAACTTCCTTGCAGCGGCCCTGTCCACACCATTCATGATTTTATAGATTCAGGATTTTGTTGTTGTCTCTTGTCAGTTATCTCTTTTCTATGCTGAACAGTCCCAGTCTTTTTACTCTCGCCTCATATGGAAGCTGTTCCATACTCAATCATTTTTGTTACCCCACCCTGACCTTTTTACAATTCGAATATATCTTTTTTGAGATGGGATAACACACAGTATTCAAGGTGTGGGCATACCATGCATTTACATAGTGTCATTGTGATGTATTCTGTTTTATTATCTATCCCTTTCTTAACGGTTCCTAATATTTTTAGGTTTTTTGACTGCTGCTGTACATTGAGCAGATGTTTTAGAGAACTATTCACAGTGGCTCCAAGAGTTCTTTCTTGAGTGGTAACAGCTAATTTAGACCCCATCATTTTATATGTATAGTTGGGATTATGTTTTCCAATGTGCATTACTATGTATAGAAGCGATACGAGTTCTCTCTCTCCCTTCCAGTTATATTTCCCCCATGTTCTCTCATTCATTGTACATAACACCACTTTTGAAAAAGAAAAACAAAATGATTGGAAAAACATTTCAATAAAAAATATTTCCTTTAGTTATTATAAAAGGTGCACAGTTGTGTGTGTAATGTTGTAATGTGTGTATCTGAGAGGGAGAGGGCTTGGCACACTGAATTGCATTGTGTTGTAGGCACAGTCTCAACTTTTTTTCCATTGAACAACAGTTGTTAGAAAGAGAAACCAAATGTACACTGACAATGTCAAAGTTGTCAGGGATTTATAGGATTTCTTTAAAGCTATAGAAGGTTAATAATCAACCTTTAGATTGGGAGAGGGCATTTTAACAGGTGGTAAACTGGTCCTTTTATTGTTTTGTTGTTGTGGTGGTGGTTTGGGCTTTTTGTGTCCTGCTGCACTTGGAGTCAATAGGAATTTTGCTAGGCACTTCATCAGGTTTAGGTCAATATTTTTAAACATGGATGCCTAAAACTGTCAAAGTCAAGAGAAATTCAAGATTCAAAAGCTTCTTTTCCTTCCCCCTTTCATTCAACAACAGGTTAGGTGTCCACAGTAACATGCCCAGTTCATTTTCCCATGTCTCCACCAACTAATAACCACCCTTTGGATTAAACATTCTGAAAGGATTCAGACTCCATGCCATAGGAACTATTTCTGTTAAAGCGACGAAGAGTGCTGTGGCACCTTATAGACTAACAGACGTATTGGAGCATAAGCTTTCGTGGGTGAATATCCACTTCTTCAGATGCATGCAATGGAAATGTCCAGGTATAAATAAGCAGGGAAGAGTCAGGCTAGAGATAACAAGGTAAGCTAATCAGGGAGGGTGAGGCCCTCTTCTAGCAGTTGAGGTGTGAACACCAAGGGAGGAAAAAGTGCTTTTGTAGTTTGCTAGCCATGCATAGTTTTTGTTTAATCCTGAGTTGATGGTGTCAAATTTGCAAATGAACTGAAGTGAAGCTCGGCAGTTTCTCTTTGAAGTCTGGTCCTGAAGTTTTTTTGCTGCAGAATGGCTACCTTCAAATCTGCTATTGTGTGTCCAGGGAGACTGAAGTGTTCTCCTACAGGTTTTTGTATATTGCCATTCCTAATATCTGATTTGTGTCCATTTATCCTTTTGCGTAAGGACTGTCCAGTTTGACCGATGTACATAACAGAGGGGCATTGCTGGCACATGATGGAGTATATTACATTGGTGGATGTGTAGGTGAATGAACCGGTGATGGTGTGGCTGATCTGGTTAGGTCCTGTGATGGTGTCCCTGGTGTAGATGTGGGCAAAGTTGACATCGAGGTTTGTTGCATGGATTGGTTCCTGAGTTAGAGTTATTATGGTGCGGTGTGTAGTTGCTGGTGAGAATATGCTTCAGGTTGGCGGGTTGTCTGTGGGCGAGGACTGGCCTGCCTCCCAAGGCCTGTGAAAGTGAGGGGTCATTGTTCAGGATGGGTTGTAGATCACTGATGATCCGTTGGAGAGGTTTTAGCTGAGGACTGTAAGTGATGGCCAGAGGAGTTCTGTTGGTTTCTTTCTTCGGTTTGTCTTGCAGCAGGAGGCTTCTGGGTACACGTCTGGCCCTGTTGATCTGTTTTCTTATTTCCTCATGTGGGTATCGTAGTTTTGAGAAGGCTTGGTGAAGATCTTGTAGGTGTTGGTCTCCGTCAGATGGGTTGCAGCAAATACGGTTGTACCTCAGTGCTTGGCTGTAGACAATGGATCGTGTGGTGTGTCCGGGATGGAAGCTGGAGGCATGTAGGTAGGCATAGCGGTCGGTGAGTTTTCGGTATAGGGTAGTGTTAATGTGACCATCACTTATTTGCACCATGGTGTCTAGGAAGTGGACTTCCCGTGTAGACTGGTCCAGGCTGAGGTTGATGGTGGGGGGAAGCTGTTGAAATCGTTGTGGAATTGTTCCAGAGTTTCCTTCCCATGGGTCCAGATGATGAACATGTCATCAATGTAGTGTAGGTAGAGAAGGGGCGTGAGTGGACGAGAGCTGAGGAAGCATTGTTCTAGGTCAGCCATAAAAATGTTGGCATATTGTGGGGCCATGCGGGTGCCCATAGCGGTGCCACTGGTCTGGAGGTATATATTGTCACCAAATTTGAAATAATTGTGCATGAGGATAAAGTCACAGAGCTCAGCAGCCAGTTGTGCTGTGGCATCATCAGGGTTACTGTTCCTGACACCTAGTATCCCATCTGTGTGTGGGATGTTTGTGTAGAGAGCCTCTACATCCATGGTGGCTAGGATGGTGCTTTCTGGGAGATCACCGGTGCATTGTAGCTTTCTCAGGAAATCAGTGGTGTCACGGAGATAGTGCTGGTGGTGTAGGGTCTACCAGCTGAGTAAAGAGTCCACATATCCAGACAGTTCTTCAGTGAGAGTGCCAAGGCCCGAGATGATGGGGCGTCCAGGATTTCCAGGTTTGTGGATCTTGGGTAGTAGATAGAATAACCCCGGTCGGGGCTCTAAGGGTATGTTGATTTGTTCCTGTGTTAGCGTAGGGAATGTCCTGAGTAGATGGTGCAGTTTCTTAGTGTATTCCTCAGTGGGATCTGAGGAGAGTGGCCTGTAGAAGTTGGTATTGGAGAGTTGTCTGGCAGCCTCCTTTTGGTTGTCAGACCTATTCATGATGACAACAGCACCTCCTTTATCAGCCTCTTTGATTATAATGTCAGGGTTTCTTAGGCTGTGGATGGCATTGTGTTCTGCACGACTTAGGTTATGAGGTTATTTCTGTTAAAGTCTTTTAGTCCTAGGATGTATGTTGAATATCCAGAACACTCAGTTATGACAAAGAAAAAACAGTACCTTTAAAGGTACTTAACAGCATGGACTTAAACATGAATGGAAGGAGTTGAATTTGGAAGGCACAATAAGAGTTATACTTTCAAAACATGCTCAAAACAACCTAAAATGAGTCTTAGCTCCTTCAAAGCATATTTAAACTGCAGCAGGATTATTTAGAATGGACCATCAAAGGAGCTCTGCGGTATCAGGATGAACAGAAAATGCAATAAAATGTGAGTTAGTTCACATATACACAGGAGAATATCAAATTTTTCACAATGGTTAGATTTCCTGTTAGGAAGAAGGCGACTGTTGCAAGCAATCAGTGCAAAATGTTCTCATATTCTCACAGACTGTTTTTAATCTCATGTACATCATAGTTAACACTTTGCACTGTATTCTCTCCTGGCTGTAAATTCAGCTAGGTTTCTAAGCATGAAAAGACTATATGAAAATCGACTAGTCCTTAAAAGGAAGCCCCAAAAAAAGAAATTCTTATTTTAAAATTTTTACGCTGCATGCGGTATCTGCATTATATAGTTCTGAGACAGGGTAGTGAAATCCCAATCTATAGGCCTTTAGTGATGCAAAACACTTTGTCAGCTGGATGGCTCTGCATTGATAATGGAACATGGAGCATTTCCTATCAGATTGCCAGTGAGAAGCCAGGCCTGGTTGATATCACACAATTCTTCAGTGGTCTAGAAGAAGTTATTTTTGTGGTCTCCATCTTAATTACTAGTGTGGTGGTGGCCATATCCCCATATCATCAGCACAATTAGTAGAGAAGCTAGGGCAGTGGTGGGCAACACATCCCTGTGGCCTGCCGTTTCCTGCAGCTCCCATTGGCCAGGAATGGCACACTGAGGCCACTGGGAGATGCGGGGGGCCGTGCCTGCGGACGGTCAACATCAGCAAAATGTCTTGCGGCCTCATCAAATTACCCTGATGAGCCGCATGTGGCCCAGGAACTGCAGGTTGCCCGCCACTGAGCTAGGGTGATCAAGCTATCCTTTCACCTGGGCAGGCCTAGGTCATTTTAGGGGAATCTTCACTGTTTCAGTGTATGCTTAGACTGCTCCAAGGATAATGAGTGGACTTCAGCAAGTGTAGCTGTCAGTTTGGCACATTTCACAAGCATTACATTAGAAGTTTACAATATGGATGGGATGAATATTCTATTCATATACATATATATATATATATATATATATATATATAAACACAAGTACCTAACATGCATATTGTAGCAGCCATGTTTGATATGCTGCAGCTCCAGACAAACTGCACTCTTGAGCTTCCCAGATATTTACAACTCCGAGTGCATCACGCTTCTGGAACCCAGCGTAATACACTTCAGGGCATAGGTGCTGGAAGTAGGTGCTGAACCCCTGGGCTTGAAGTGGTTTCCATCATATTCAGGGTTGACAGTTTGCTTCAATGGCTCTCAGCACCCCTGCTATAAAAACTGTTCCAGCACCCCTGCCCCAGGGCATAAACACTGGGACATTCCTAGGGTGCCGCTTGAACGGAGCTGGAGACTCCCCTTCCCAGCCTTAGGCAGCTCTTTCCCACTACTCTCCCCTGTGCCAAACCACCCCTCTCACCTTCTCTCTCACTCCCACACAGTCACTGTTTCCCCTGAGACAGCTGTAAACGTAACAATGAGAGACCAGCCAGGCTCAAAGTCAGCCCAGCCATGTGGAAGCCACAATAACCACCACATTCCACTATTCATGACATACTGCTAGTTTGAATGTGACATCATAGAAGCCCACTTAGCAGTTACAAGTATTTGTGTGTGTGTGTGGGCGGGGGGGGGGGGGGGGACAGGGGACATTAGCAGTTCAAAAAGTTCCCATCTGTGAAACCATCTGTTCTTTCACTTACCACTACTGACAGTCAAACTCATCACATGGGTTTTGTTTCCATCATAACGACAGCGGTAAATTCCAGAGTCAGAAGCTGTAACATTTTGAATGACAAGAATGTTGCTCTCCTGAGTAGCACAGTCTATCATTGCACGCTCTTGGTAATCTGAACCGTAGGTTTTCCCTTCTGACAAGTTACACAGGACTATGGTATCCATCCGATCCACTTTAATCCTTTCCCACATCACTTGCTGCACCAAACCTCCAACACTGTAAGGACATCTAAGTGTCACATTTCCCCCTGATTCAGTAATCGTGTGGTTAGTTGTCAGCACAGGTGCCAAAAAAGAATCTATTAAAAGTAAAGCAAAAAAGTGTTTATAATGGATACAGGTTACATTTAAAAGCAACAATCTATTCCAAGAAATACTGTTGTCTATATGCTAATATTACGCATTAATACTAATTAAATTGGTTTAGAGGAGAAGGATGTTTGAAGACCTCTGGTAATTTAAAAATACTTAAAGGTAACATTACATATATACACATGTGCACACACTATATTATAACACCTTCATAATGCAGGATATGAAGACATTTTCAAGTTTATTTTTAATGTGTTACCCATTTACCCACATTGTTGAATAAATCCCCGGCCACAACAAAATTATAGTAACAATCAAGTTAAGATTGAAATGGCACTTTCCTTCTAAAAGTCTGTTTTTCAGTCACATTAATAAAAAACTTGCCTGTTGTGACCTCTCAGCTCACGTACTAAAAACTCAACCCCCTATATAGTTCCAAATCTACATTCATCAGTTAGAGTACAGAAGGTACCAGTTAATGAACTGAAGTTCTCCCAACCACAGCCCCAGTGCACCTCAAAAAATCCCAGACCTTCCACTGAGGAAAAACTTGCATGATAGCTAAACATTTGACTGTCCTGTGAAAGGTCAGTAACTCCCCAAATGAACTAAATCAGTTACTGTCAGATCAAGAAACTGACTTCTCAGTTACACAAATTTCTTAAAAGAAATTATTTTTTTAAAAACCCCGCTCGTTGAAGTTTTAGCTCAGAAGTAATTTTTGGAGTGAAATAGTTAGCTGTTTATAAATAAACAAATCAAGAAAAAAAAGTTCCTCTTCTTTAGAACAACTTTAAACGATCTTGGCATTCAAGAACAGTTTGGTTTCTAACATCGATTTTTGGATATATGTAACTCCTAAATGGCAATAGGTATTTTTGTCTTGTTTGGAGACATTTGGTGCTGAAAGGGGTTGGAAATCAAGTTAATGTAAAAGGAACAGTCCAAGGTGCTCAGTGCACTCAATTCCCACTGGTGGTAAGGACTGAAGCGTTGGATCCCATATTACCTTTGTTCACTTCAGAAACTTGTCCCAAGATGCATTTCTCAAGCTTCTGCATGTGTTTGGTATCATTAACATACATATGGGGGAGAGTGAAGTAAAACAAAATAATACAAAGTCACATTAAGTAGATTAAAAACTGACTGACAGGTCTCATAATGTTATTGTAAATGGGCAATTTACACTGTACCTCAAAGTAGCACCCTCTAACCACCAGATTCATCATTCGTATATAGTTGTGATACTTCGTACAAAGCATGCCATGTACGTAGTAAATAATGAAGAGAACAGGTCACTGATACAGAGCAATCTAAATTGCTTGGTACACTAAGCACAAACGAACAATATGCATTTTAATATGGCCTAATGCAAAGACATACATCTAGGAACAAAGAATGGAGGCTCAACTTACAGGCTGAGGGACTCTATCCTGGGAAGCTGTGATTCTGAAAAGGGGCTGGGGGTCATGGTCAATAATCAGTTCAACAGGAGCATCTAGGTCAATGATATGGCTAAAGGATTAATGTGATCCTTGGATGTACAAATACAGGAATATCAAGCAGGACGAGAGCAGTTATATTGTCTATATATTCGACACTGTTGCAACCACTACTGGAATTACTGTCTCCAGTTCTGGTGTCCACAACAAGAAGGATGCTGAAAAACTGGAGACGGCTCAGAGAAAAGCCACAAGAATGATTAAAGAATTGGAAAATATGGCATATAATCAAAAACTCAAGAAGCTCAATGTATGTAGCTTATCAAAAAGAAGAGTAAGGGGGTGACTTTTTCAGAGTTTATATAAGTACCTTCCTGGGGAATAGAAATGTGATGAATAGAACTCTAATGGGCAAGGGTATAACAAAATCCAATGGCTGGAAGCTGAAGCTTGACAAAGTCATACTATACTGTAAGGTGCAAAATTTTAACAACAAGGGTAATTAACCTTTGAACAACTTGCCAAGATCATCAAGAGTGGATGTTTTTCAAAGAGACTTGATATGGTACAAATTAATTCAGAGAAGTCTTCCTGGCCTGCACTATACTTAGTCAGACTAGATGATCCTTTCTGGTCTTTACATCTATGACTTTATGAAAAGTGCTATTTCTTCATATTATATTAGTGGCCCAATAATATGCAACAGTTACCAGCAGTATACCGTCTTGCAATAAGAGATCCTATTACAATATACACACAGGAGGAATAGAGTAAAGATGGCTATGGACCTTAAACCTATAATTTTCAGACTTGTATGCCCTTAAATACTTAATATTGTGCACTTCAGACTTGATATTGCATTAGCTTGGTTATTTTTGATATAATAAATATTAGGATAGGAAGAAAATGAAAATAATAGCCAAACATATTTAAAAAAAATAAAACAAATAAGGATAGCACTGAAATTCCTTGCCAATATGTAGCAGTTTGAGCATTTCATCATAAGCATTACCAACAGGGAAGAAGTCACAATCTATTTTAAAATGATAATCTTTACTTTTCTCTCTCTTGCATTTATACATAGGGCAACATACTGTAGAATAAAACCTATCTGCAGTCATTTAAACCTGTGAAAGTAGGTGTAAAACGCTGACATTCTGACATGGTAGTATTTTACACATACTGTGTATAGGTGGTCCCAGAAGGTGCATAGTAGTGGAGAATCAGGCCTACATATTTCTAATTAAATGCTCCCAATACATGGATCAAAAATACTGCACATTTGGAGCTTTTGTTTTATTTAATTAGCTCTCTTTATCTTGACACAGGTGTTAGCGCAGTACTTTCCTCCTCCTCCATGTAACAACTTTCTTTTTTTAGCACATCTCACTATATACTTACTTCTTCCTTTGTGTGGGATGAGTGTGCTAGACTCTCTGCATACGTTTTTCCCTGCTAATGCTGGAACTAATTCAGTCACAGTCAGAGCTGTCTTCTGGTCTCCTCATATCTTGCAGCCCTGGACCCTTCCCCCATGATTTCAGGCCACTAGAAATGTGAAATAAAATCTCTACTTTTGTCTCTTTAAAGTACAAGTCTCTAGCCATTTTTCTTGCTACGGTAGCCTTGAAAATGTAAATGGATATAAACCAATGTAAATTAATTGCTAGGGTTTAAGAGGATGAGCAGCTAAGCTCAAATTCTGCAACAGGAAGTTGGCTGGAGCAAAGGATTCCAGTATCTATTCTCAACATCCTGTAACAAATAGTTCCAGGTTTAGGGTTGAAAGGACTTTTTATTTTGAACTGAACAGGTGAATTTATATTTTAAAAAAAGTTTTAAAAATCAAATCAAAATGAAACGGTTCAAAATTATCTTAAAAGATTTTTGAGCTGATCCTAAAAAATAAAAAAAAACCCACAAAAAACAGGTTTTTAGCTTCTGAAAATTTTCAATTTTCCTACTTTTTGTTCTGATTGGACATGGGAAAGTTTTTAAAAATTGGGAAAATTATTGCAGGACGAAAGAACTGTTTCCTGCCCAGCTCTAATACTTTTCTCATTCTTTGGTCAACCTCGGCTAGTTTTTGTTTCTTCACTGGCAAATGGTTCAGACTCTTCTAGTACTCTGAAATCTGTTCCCAGATTGGTCTCATTTTAATTCTCTGCAGAATAAGGATAATGACACTTACCTTTGCAAAGTGCTTTGAGATCCTGTGATGAAAAGTTAATTATTACTATTGCTGTGTTCATACATATACACTTATGCAGGGTGACGCAGGCTGATGCTAGTCAGGTGCACATGCTGCTTAGCAACAGGCAATCTGAGTCAAGGCATGAGTGCACACAGTTGCTGTGGGGAGCACTCACCTGAGCTCATCACTAACAGTCAACATCAGGGTGCTTACACTGCCTATGGGTAGGGAACAGGGACACCTCCACAAATTACTTTTGCATATTGTTCACATCCCGATAGGTAACAATTTTGCAGCTATTTTTGCTCCTACTTACTTTTTCAAAGGCAAATAGATATGGGGGAATCTCAGCAGGTTCCGAGGTTTCACTTGATTAGCATAAACCAGTACACAGCCTTCACTCCAAACACACACTCCCTTCTCTGCCCAGAATAAGGAGGATACTTTTAATGGATTCTTGTTTTACTTTGATCTAATCCAGAGCTACCAACAAAATATTTCAATTTTGAATCTGCGCTGTACAATCCTTCATTTTATTTTGATTCTATCCAGGTGTTACAGGTTTCTTCCTTATTAAAAGTGAGGCAGGTTGTTTCATACTAAGCTTCTTAATACCAGATACTCTAGTAACAGAGATAAACAAGGGAAACCCATACATCACGAGTGGTTTTTACTGCACATTCCAACTCCATTTCCTTCTTCCCTTATTAAATTCCCAATTATACTGTTTGACAAACGAGCCAAAAGAAAGGCTCATCTTTAGAGACAGCAGTGGAAAGAGGATCTGGGACACTGAGAATATTAACAGGTAAGCTCCTTTCAGTGGACTCCACTGAAGTACTGGAAGTCTGACCATTCCAATTTATAGTTCCCCTCACACTTTGCTCATCTCCTATCTGCGTTCATTCTGCAGATTAGTCATAAAATGTTATTTTCCCAGCACAACATATATTTTCCCAGCACAACATGCTTCTCGGTCTGTTCTAGGCAGCCTATCACCCAGCTCTATAATTTGATTATTATTAATATGAGTCAACAGTGTGCCCTTGTTGCCAAGAAGGCTAACGGCATTTTGGGCTGTATAAGTAGGGGCATTTCCAGCAGATCGAGGGACGTGATTATTCCCCTCTATTCGGCACTGGTGAGGCCTCATTTGGAGTACTGTGTCCAGTTTTGGGCCCCACACTACAAGAAGGATGTGGATAAATTGGAAAGAGTCCAACGGAGGGCAACAAAAATGATTAGGGGGCTGGAGCACATGACTTATGAGGAGAGGCTGAGGGAACTGGGATTGTTTAGCCTGCAGAAGAGAAGAGTGAGGGGGGATTTGATAGCTGCTTTCAACTACCTAAAAGGGGGTTCCAAAGAGGATGGATCTAGACTGTTCTCAGTGGTAGAAGATGACAGAACAAGGAGTAATGGTCTCAAGTTGCAGAGGGGGAGGTTTAGGTTGGATATTCGGAAAAACTTTTTCACTAGTAGGGTGGTGAAGCACTGGAATGGGTTACCTAGGGAGGTGGTGGAATCTCCTTCCTTAGAGGTTTTTAAGGTCAGGCTTGACAAAGCCCTGGCTGGGATGATCTAGTTGGGGTTGGTCCTGCTTTGAGCAGGGGGTTGGACTAGATGACCTCCTGAGGTCCCTTCCAACCCTGAGATTCTATGATTCTAAGTTATCATTGTAGAAAGTGTACAGTATTACTCCTAGGAGAAATTCTGAGCCAAAAAATTACAAATTCTGCACACATAAAATTCTGCATATTTTATTTGTCAAAACAACAAAATATAATCACGCCAGTTTCAATTATTTATTTCAAATACCTGTCAGCAAGTATGTCTAACAACACAGACAATAAAAAAAGATTCAGGAAATGTTTTTTGACAAATAGATTCCTTACTCGACATAATAACACAAAATGTTGAGTAATAATTCATAGAAATGATAATATAGGAATCTATTTCCTATACTCTTCAGAAATAGTGCAAAAGCTTGGGGGAGTCACAGGTAATGGAGGAGCTGAGGGAAAGGGAAGTAATTGCTGCGAAGGAGCCTAGGAGTGAACCTAGAGGGTTGTTGGGTGTGGATGGGAGAAGTATGGAACAGGTTTTTTGTGGGTGGGAGTTAGAGAGTTGGGGATCCTTGCCCATGCAGACCCTGACTGACCCCTAGCCTCTCCCATTGTCAGGCACATCTGCCCATCTTCATGTGCCCCTGCACCCCACTCCCCGTTCAGCCAGGCATAGCTACCCGGTCCCCATTGAGCTATTCCCCACGTGGTCCTGCACCCCCTTCCCAGTCTCATGTGGCCCTGAACCCCCATCACTTTAAGCCCCTGGATCAATGTTATCAGCCCACTAGCTCCTGTGCCCTCACTCCAATCTATCCCCTCAACTAAGCCAGTCTGTGTGACACCCTCCCCCCAGCAGCCCCGTGTGCCCCGCTCTGTTTGTCATCATCCTCCCACCCCACCCCCCATGTCCAGTGCCTCCTCACCTGGCCCTGTGGGCGTGGCACTGTGAAGAAGGAAGCCTCTGCCCCCTTCCTCTCCATGGCTGGCTGCTCCAACCCATGAGCCAGCTGCCCTCTCTTCTGGTGCCACATCAGCCCCTGGTCAGCGAAAGGTGTAATTGCAATTTCCCTTCGCCTCCCCATCAGAATCAATTATTCGGGGGGGGGGGGGGGAGGAAATCTGCAGGGAACATTAATTCTGTTCTCGGCAGTGGCGCAGAACTAGTGTATATGTTAACACATGTTATGCCACATATGACTAAAAATAAATGTGCTTATTAGGCAAAAATATGATTGGTTCTTTTACTTGAGTGACCGGTTATAAATTGTATTGAAGCTAAAAAAAGGGAAGGCGGTGGCAGACAGAGTATAAACAAGTATGGTTTAAAAATAAGTAGTTTTGTAATCACTTTAGAACAGAAAAAATCCACTTGATTGCTGCAAGGCTGTTCTTCAAATTAGTAACATTAACTTTTCTGTGTTGTTCGGTCTAATGCTTTGTTAAATAAGCTATCATCTGTCTTACATCCTAAAACCTGTAACAATAACATCTCATTTTCTTCCTCCAAATATCCCTTTCTTTCAACCAATCTTCCATATGCTATTGCTCTTAATTAATAAATATTGAAGGTTTTTTATAAATCAGTTTTAAAAAGTGGAATTAATACAGTAAAAAAAACTACATGACCTTTTATCATCTAGGCAATCTTGCCACTCCTTTCTCCAGTTCTAACTATCATTTCTTGTCTAACTAGAGATTGAGAGAACTTCAGGGCTGAAAACCTTCAAGTTTCCTAATGGCAATTTCCCTACACTATGTATATGATCATGCAAAGCTGGCATTTTCATTTTAAAATGTGAAAATAATTTGTACCATGTTCCTGTGTAGATGCACCACTAATATTACAGCTAGAGTTAAGAATTGATCTAATTAAGGAATCTACCAAGATACGGTCTTATTTGCAAGGTATCTAGCTACATTGCTTTTCCATATATTTTCCAAAGTGATTGCCTATTCTCATAATTTATAGCAGGACATTTTGTCTCCAGCCGGGCACAAGAATCTAGGACATTGATCCTTCTCTTCAAGAGAAGGATCAGAGTTGGCAATGTTATCATAATTAGAAAAAGGTGTCCCACTCTGGGTGCCACAGAGATTTTCCGTAAAGCACAGTGATTTCCAAACTGGACGTGAAAACCAAAAGCCTAGAGATGAAGGGACTCTCCCTCACTGCACAATAAAGAATTGTGCAAACTACTGTATTCAAGATCTCTAGAAAACAACAATAATACACTTGCACAAAGAGGAATACATGCAGACATCTTTATTTCAGTTGCCATTACAAAAAAATTTTTTTCCATCGTTGGAAAGACTCGTCCAAATTACCTGTCTAGCACACTTTGCTCATTATAGGATATCTTGCCTCCTATGTACGTTCCATTCCTTTCCCCCTTGAGTCAGCCCTTTTACCGGAGCATGCCAGGGGAGGACATATTCTTCCACAACTAAATCCCTCCACATAGCCTTTTGCACTAGTTTAACCTGAAATTTGTTTCATTAAAACAGTGCAAGTCTGTATGTAGACAAAAGTATCAGAATAGAAGAGTGATGGACCACACAGCTTATTTTAGCCCTAGATTTTCCCTGCCTGCAAAAAGAGGAAGAAAAGGGTATTCCTCACAATCTGAGCCTCTTAAGAAAATAAATGGGTTTCTTCCACCTGTTTCTTTTCCCCCACCTCCTCTACTGAAGGGAAATGGTGTACTTTCAATCTGTAGCCGCCCCACCAGAAAACAAGCAGCAAAAAGGAAGCCTTTAACAACCAGATCTCCCTGGCAGATCTCTAGGAAGGGCAGCCTCGCTTGGTCTGAGCCGCTTCCTTCTTTTTTATTAAGTGTTAACATGCTTGGCACTGTACAAGACACAAAGACTGTCCTTGCCCTTGGGAGCTCACATCTAAGAGAGAGATAAGGAGAGAAGGCCTCTCAGGATCATCTCTAAGTGGTTGATAATTTTTCACTACAAATCTATGAACCTCATTCCATAGTGAGACACAGATAAGCTGAAAAAATGTTATTTAAGGTGAATAAGGACATGGAAAAGAATATATGTAATGTACTGCTTTAAGCAAACATAAGAACAGTAATCTAGAAGGTAGTGCTTAGTGTCAGTGTATAATTGCACTAGATAAGAACAATTGTTCTCTCTCTCTCTCTGCTATCACAGAGCAGAGCATATCACTCTATTTAAAATGTTATAATACTTAATAGATACATCTGGCATTGAAACGCTATTAATAAACTTCCTCTCATATTTAGTATTGCTCAGAAAATGTATCCCCCTGGGGCAAACGGCCCATTGTCATTGATTGATTGAAGCACAAATTTAGTCACAAATTAAAAACTATTTCTGTTTGCATCACTGTCTTTCAGAGAGAGCTCTGAAACCAGAGGAAAAACTCAAACTTTTTCCAAGACGTAATAGGTGATATGCAGAATTGACATCATGAGATTTTAAAGTAACTCTGGGCATAAACGGAACATTCAATTTTCAGTTCAAAGCGTAAAATGAGAGTGTTTGGGGGAAAGGAGCAATGATTCTGTTTTACCTTCTAAACGCAAGAAAAATACTAAGGAAAGAAACTGGGAATTCTTATTTAAGGTTAAACTTTCCTTACTCACAATATTTTGAAACACGCAATGAAACTTCCCCATGCAAGTTTAATTCTATCACTATGTACCATTGCTCTGCACACACACCATAAAATGTCATCTCTGGCTTTACCACTAGTTTTCATTTTAAACCTTGTATGCCTTGACAGTTTAGTTATAAACTCTTCCCTCGACTGCAGATTTTAAGAAGCCCACTTTGTTTAAGTAATCGGATAAACATAGAATAATAACAAAGGTGTAGTGTATAGGAATATACCAGGGCCGGCTTTAATCTGATTCTGCCAATTCCCTGGAATCAGGCCCTGCGCCCAAGGGGGCCCCGCTCCGGGGTTGCTTTTTTTTGTTTTGTTTTGTGTGTTTTTTTGCTCTGCCGATCGGCGGCGGGAGGTTTTTTGTTTTTGTTTTTTTCTCCGACAAAGTCGGCGGAGCCCCGCCGTCGTTATTCATGTGGGGCCCTGCACCCGCTAAAGCCGGCCCTGGAATAGACTACTATCCCTTCAAATACTCCAGTGGTGTTAACCATGTTTTCTATGTTTTAGAAGCCCCAAGAATCCAACCAGAGAACTAGAGCAGCAGTATATACAGGTAGCAAGGCCCCTCGTACTGCTTATATTCAGTAAATATGGTTACTTGAACTCCACTATGCCCATATAGTTCTGTCTTATCAGATTTGTTGTATAAAGAGCAAACTACATGACAAAAGGCAAGCAAGGTATCTGGACCTGCGGCCTGACCACTGAGGAAACTCCGGCTGTCAATGAACAGCTCATCTTTTTTCACCGTCTCTTAGCCAGGAGGCTGTGCCACAATCATTCCTAATGTCACCACAGTCATTCCTATTTCCATCATCTCCAGGCAGAACTACTCTAACTCACTCTTACCTGAGTTTAGGGTCAATCACTACAAAAAAACTGAAGTGAGTACGCCTCACAGCAGCTCATGTCGTTATCAACAAAGGCTGACATGGGCATCGAGCACCTGTGCTTTCTAAATGCCACAGGCTCCCAGGACTCTTCCAAAAAGAATTTTAAAAGGCTTGGTCCTAATCTACAAAAGACTTGTTGCACTGGAACCTATTTAAGCAGTACCTCAGCGAATGCCTTGCTCTCCCCAGGGATAACGCAACACTGGGAACAGAACATTCTTGATGGTAGGCTATCAGGAATGATCAGGCTGAGTCCAAGCCAGCTGTCATTCAGATCAGATGGTAGAACCTACTGTTTCAGTAACTTCCACCCACAAAAATAAATGCCCTTAAAATAAATAATCAAGTTCACAAATCCATGCTCTTTTGCCTGAAGGATTAGAGAGAATGAAAATATTATTTTCTGGGCTCTTGTGTTATTTTAGATACCATACTGATAAGTACAACATACAAAACTTAGGTGTACATCTAGATGGGTAAATTAGATACAGAGAATTCAGCCTCTGTAACATTTCCAGGATGACAACTGTATGAGAAAAGCTGTATGACATCGGACAGGTGTAGCACAAAAAGCAAGATGTTGGTGTTGCTGTTTCTCAAGAAGGGGTGAATAAGAGGATAGTCTGCAGTTGTGTAGGCGATGCAAATGTAGGAGTTTTGTGGTGTGAACACGAGTATGGTGCGTTCCAGGTGAGAGAGTGGGAGTAGGTGCCTCAGACTTTTGTGTAGAAGATGCAGTGTGTAGGCATGATTATCTCATCATTTTGAGTGGTGGGTGGGCATCAGTATAGTTACACATACATGGTTGTTTGTGGCATCTTAACTGTCTATTTTCCATACTTTCAGATGCTTGATTTTGTTGATTCTATTCAGTTTATCATGGTCTTAGAATTTCCTGTCTTTATTTTGTTTTTTATTTAAATGGTCTAAATTTTTCTTTCCTTCCAGAACTGATGGATGTTTATATAAATATAAACTTTAACTTAATTAAGTCTTTTGGATGAGGATTTTGTTAACTAAATAAATAATTAAAAAACTAACAGTGTTTTGCAAAAATTACTCTGTAACCTCTTGAGTTACATTTTACAAGTGTAGATATACCAAACTTCATATCCCTTATCAGCTCAACTACTGACTTCAGAAAGTCCAGCAATCGGTCATAGAGCTGGCTGGGGTCAAAGTGCATTCTCTCAGGGAAATTCAGCAGCATCTGCAGAATCTAAGCTTCCATTTAGGATGGTTAGGGCAGCTTATAGCCTTTATGGTCCTAAAGAAAACCTCCCAAACATGAACAGAGAGCAAACATGTACAGTGCTGAGTGTGCTGCAGGAAGAAAGCCTGAAACAATAGCTATATGGGATGGGCAAACGCCCTACATTCAGCTCAATTTGTGGCATCTTAACGGAGCTTTCTCTGCGGTTTTTTAGGGTAATAGGAAGTGGTTGCGGTTCACACAAGATAGGAATACTACTAAAAAGGCCCTTAAAGAACTTCTCTAAACAGCTTGGTGTACTCTCAGACCACAGCAAGACACTAGAGTTTTCAAATGCCCTCTATAATCAAATCAAGACAGAATGTACCATCAGGGTCTCTTACAGTAATATTCTAGATGTTCACTATTTCATCCACTTATAGATGCTTCACTCACATATCTAAAGAACATACCTGATGTTTACACTAAAAATGCCTGTAGTTATAGTTGGTGCTTAAGTAGTTCAGCAAATACAACTAAAGTGAATGTGGACAATCAACAAATTAGCCACTTGTTGCCATATTTACCCAATGACAAACCTCAGGGGCCCCTGCCTTGAACCCTGCATAATCATTTATACCAGTGCAAAGTGGATGTAAAATGCTACCAAATCAGAATGTTAGCAATTTACCCCAACTTTGTACTCACTTTGGGTGTTAAACTACTATCCAAGGTGCAAGGTAGAGGATAATCCAGCTCAAGGCCTCTATGGAGTATAAGATAGGGCTGACTGAAAAAACAAGGATTCTATATCACACAAAAATAAGGCTTTGATATTCATGTTTATTCCAGATCTGACAGAGCAGGGACTTGAACCAGAGTCTCCCACATCCATAGGCACACAGACCTGGATGGGACTTCCTGGGTCATCAATTCCAGTCCCCCTGTTATCATAAGCAATCCCCCATCATGTCATCCCATTCATAAAATGTATCAAGCTCCATCTTAATTAGCTAGGTTGTTTGCCCCTACTAACTCTATTGGGAGGTAGTTCTAGAACCTCACTCCTTTCATGGTTAGAAACCTTCTATTTTCCAACCCAAATGTACTCATGGCAAAGGTATATGCATTTGTTGCTGTGCAAAAATTGTTCTTTAGATTGTCCTTTACCTCCCCCCTCCCCAATATATTTAGAGACAGCAATAATATACCCTTCTAAGCCTTCGTTTTGCTAAACTAAACAAGCCAAACTCTTTTAGTCTTCCCTTGTAAGACAGACGCCCGATTCTCCGGTCATCCTGATACAGCCTTTTTCTGTACCTGTTCCCGTTTGAATTTCTCTTTCTTGAACATGGGTGACCAGAACCATACACAGTATTCCAGATGCCTTGTTCAACGGTATTACTACTTCTCTCTCTGCTGGACGTACCCTCACCTCACACTTGCCTTTTTCACGGCTATGCCAATTGGTGATTCAAGGTTATTTTCTACAACTAGCTCTTTCTTAACGTCCTCACTACTTACCAAAACCAAGTCTAAAACAGTATTGCCATCACTTTCCAGGTGAGTGTCCTAATGCTAACTAGCTACTGGCTATTCTAGAATGGGTCTTTTTCTCCCCGCCTCCTCACCCCATTCCCATACCTCCTAATCCTGGATCTGAACCACCTTCCTGATGAAATGTTTAAAATTTTGGGGAGAACTGATAAGTTTCCATGAAAAGCTTCAGTTTCAATGAATTGGCATTTCCCAACAGAAAAATATTTTACCAAAAAAATCCCAACCAGCTTCACCAACCGTGGTAGTGATAACAGGAAGGAAAGGAATCCATATCCAATACTGTTAGTGTAATGCTGGCTCAGTACTAGCCTAACAGTCTAAGCTATCTTTGAAGATTGTGAAAAACTATTTGTGATTTTAATTATGTCTACAGCTTCTGTAGAACACTTCTCTTCCATTCTAACTAATCTGGAAATTAAGTGATGCACTACAGTGCTTGAGAATTGTCTGAATGGAGTACTGTTGATTTTTTTCTTTATTATAAAGAATGATCCAAGACACTTAGGGCTTATGTGTGCACAGAAGTAGTGCAAGTTTAATTTAAGTTTAAAATCTGATTTAGATAAATTAGTTAAAAAACAAAACTCCGTGGACACCCTTATGTTGGTTTAAAACTGGCTATATAGTTTAGCTTGTGCCTGTAAATTTACCACTGCAAGCTGAACTGATATAAGCCATGTTTACACTGATCTCAGAGTTCCCACACTGAAAAAGTTAGTGGTTTAAATAAAATTACTATAAGAATCACACCTTTAGTTTAACTGATGCAACTTTGCATGTAGAGTATGCCTAAATACAGCTAACTACTTTTCAAGATAAAAAAAGGATTTCAAATAATTTTGGGGTAAAACTTTAGCTCTCATTCAGTTCACTGTATTTCATAAAGATGGAGCTTATTGCAAAATCTCAGATCTGCCATTGCCAACAAACAGAAGAAGTGAGGTTCATAATGTCTGCAGACAATGTATAAAATAACGTCAAAATACCCAACTGAACAAAGAAACCAGCCCTTTTGGAAAAGTAATGTCCATTAAAAGTCAGGAAAGTACAAATTTTAACAAAAATCTTAACTCATGAAGTCATTTTTACTCAAAAACAGTCTCAAATGTCTGCTAAAATGACCCTTCTCCGATATATTGACCAGATTTGTGTATAAAAGATAGCTGTTATTGAGGCAGTAATCTTTTTACAGGTACTCAGAATTACTTGATAATAGAATTTACCCTGCAGGACATGTAGCAAAACAGAGGGAATTATAATATTTTGCTCTCATTTAGCACTTTCATCTATAGATCTCAAAGCATTTTAGAAAAGAAATCAAATGGGACTATCTCCATATTAAAGGTAGAAAAACTAACACAGCGACGTGAAACTAAAAGCAGGGGAAGGGACTTGCTCAAGATCATATACAGTTGGTCAGTGGCAGAGCTGGGAATAAAACTCAGGTCTCCTGAATTACAGTTCAGTGCTCTATTTGCTAGATCATCCTGCCTTCATTGACTCCAGGACTGTATATACAGAAGGTGAAATCCTGGCTCCATGGAAATCAATAGGAGCTTTGCCATGGACTTCAAAGAAGCAGAATTTCACTTATAAAATGTACAATACTGTACTGATTAACGTGTCCGTAAAATTAGATACAACTGACAGAAAATGTTCTGCTATGATCTTGCTGTGATAGATATCTTTTAATGCCCTATTTTTAAGTGTTTAATGCATGTGGTAGAATAAAGTTATAAGGCATTGACTCCAATGGTAAGGCAGTTCATTCCATTTAAACCAATGTTTACATACACCTTTAGGGAAGCAAATAATTCACACAATTGTTCTTGGTCCCAGGCTTAATTTTTCTAAATGAAAAAAAAAAAGTGCTATTTCTATGTGACATTTACTCTCTCTCGGCAGATTAAAGAGAACATCTGAAGAATTTTTTAAAAAGTGCTAAAATGGGAGGAAATCCCTAACACTGGGCATGCAGAACCTTGTGATATAATTTTTAGATAGTATCAGAGGGGTAGCCGTGTTTGTCGCTTTCACAGATCCAGACTAAGAGGCCTGTGGCACCTTATAGACTAACAGACGTATTGGAGCATAAGCTTTCGTGGGTGAACACCCACTTCTTCAGATGCATCTGAAGAAGTGGGTATTCACCCACGAAAGCTTATGCTCCAATACGTCTGTTAGTCTATAAGGTGCCACAGGCCTCTGTCATTTTTAGATAGTTACCTCTTAAAACAGCTGCAATTTTAACTGGGATTCATAGTTTGCTGATATATGTGAAGGGGATGCCATTTGCAGATATTACACTGTGGACTAATTTCCCAAAGGAAATTGGAATGAGGTGGAAGCCTTGTTTCTTGAGGAATTTTAAGTTAGACTGGCCAAAGCACTCAAAAATACAGATCTGGGCACAATCCTGAAATGGCAGAGTGGTGGAGCAAAGGACCTTTATGTCTCTTCCATTTCTAATTCGGTAGATTTTATGGGAAATCCCTGTCAAGAAAGGGTAGACTTGCTCAGAGCTCAAATTGGAATGGGTCACAAAGGGTCGCAAACCTTTTCCCTTTTTTCTTGAGACAGCCTTGTTGTTCTTTACTTTTTTGTTTTAAAGCAAGCTTTGAACTCTCATGGCTATGAAGTGGAACCTAGTGGGACATCTGAGCCCTACCAAAGGGTGATCCCACATAGCCCGACAGGACAACCACGCTTCCTCACTGACTATCCAGGCACCTTTTCCCTTTTCCGGAGCAGTGAGGGCCTAACCTGGTCAGGAGTATGAGCCTGAGGCCAGGTGGCTCTCTCTTCGACTAACAACTGCTGGTCCGCCGTCTGCTGAACACTGAGCAGGCAGACATCACTGTATCTTTTCAAGTTTTCAAACTTCTCTTTGCAATTCAAGGCCTAGAAACCTTTTTTTTTCCCCCAAGTGAAAACTTAGATTTTGACATCACACGGCTTGTGGGGCCAGTCTCTTAGGCACACCAAGATTTTTGCCTATGCTTCAATCTGGCACTATCCCAGAGTGTATTTGAATGCCACTGCGAGGGAGCCAAGCCACGGTACCTGTGATCATGTTTTGAACATCTGTATTATGTATTGTACGTTGCATCTCAAGTAGCTGGAGCCCATTCATAGCTTCCAAGACCAGAAGGCTGTGATCATCTAGTCATGACCCTTGGTAAGTTGTTCCAATGGTTAACTTCAACTTCCAGCCATTGTACTTGCCTTTGCTAGATGGAAGAGCCCATTGTCAAATGTGTTTCCCACATAGGTACTTATTGACTGTAATAACTCCCCCCTAAACCAAAAGCACCATTTTCTTTCCAATTCAGGCCCTGGACACTGTGCAATTTAAGTGCAGGATCTCCCAAATTCATTCATTCCATGCCGCACCATCACAAACTGAAAACTCCATGACTCACTCAGTGTTTGTTCTGGTTTTAGGGCATGGTAGCTATTTTAGCCAGTGCCAGCTGGACCAGTGCTTGGAGACAAGTAAAGAGTTACAAGGAAGAGCTTCTGACTCTTGTAGTCTTCAGTCTGTCAGGGTATAAGTCCAGCAAGTCTCAACTAGACTTCTGTTTGGTTTTGGTTTTTTATTTGTTAGAGGTGGTAGGTCAGTGTGTGTGGGATGCAAGAACTGAATACAGATAAAGGCCACTGACCCATTGGTCTGTAAATGGCACTGCTAGCTAATGTGCTGGAGTCAGGGTTACATACCTGTGCCTCACAACTTGCTAAATGAAATACGGGGATAGATGGAATGTAAAAACTACTTCCTAAGCTCTGCAAATAGTATCACAAAAAGTTAATAAAAAAATGCTCAAGTGTTTGCCGGTGTCATCACTGATATTTTCATATTGACATTTCACCAAAGGAAAGAGTAGAGACCACAAACTTTCCTTCCACTGCTCTTGGGTTTCCATTACAATTCTCTTTAAACCTCCTGTGTTTCAATTAATTAAAAAAATAGGATTAGGAAAGTCAAATGTACCAGTCAGATATTATTTAAAATCACTTTTAAAACTGCAAATATGTACTATTTTTAGGGGACCTAATTGTTTGGTTTAGCCTTTAGAAACAATCTCTAGTCTGAGTGATATGAACCATATTAAAAGTTCTGTGGCTTTAGGGAAGATTTTGAAAGGCTCAAATTAGCATTTGGTCCCCAAGGGCCCTTAGGAAAACTTCCCTCTTATCCTTCAAGCAAAAAAGAGTTTTCTTTCCTTCCAGAACCTTTTAACTGTGCATTTCGGTCTCTTTAGAAGATCAGTAAAGACTCCAAATCAAACAAGAGAAATAGAACAAAAAAGCCGCTACTCAGGGATATCACTGAAGGAAGCCATTGGTGAGGGTAAGTATGGAGCTCCACCCTGGATTTATTAATGACTGTCTGTTACAGGTGCAAGCTAATGAAGCCTTCCCTGCTGTAGGCCGACTGTTAACACAATCCCCATATTTGTTTCAAGAAAAAAAAATGCTCCCCTCAACTGGTAGAATGATTGATGGCTACATAACATTTCCATCCCAGAATTTCTTCTCTAGCTAAAACAGCTTTTGGGGTAGGGAGGAAAGAAACAAAATTAGCAAGTCTTAAAAAAGTGTTGTTTTAGTCAGGAAAGTAACTGTGTAAAAACAGCATCTTCTCATTCCCCACATCTCGTCACTATGCTGACAAAGAGAAGTTTTTACTGTTGACAGAGCTAAGGTAGGTAGCGAAGGATGACCTGGATTCCATCTCAACAAAAAAGTGTCATCTTAAACCCAAGTGCAACATCTTCATTTCTGAAGGAAAGGTAGAGAGAACACAGGCTTTTAGATTCCAGGCTGAGCCTGGAAGTCAGAAAAGTCTTCTTTCATATTTGACCTGGGATTAATGTGAACGAATATTCACCATGGGATGATATGGATCCCCAAAATATCATTTTTTTTATACAGCCAACTGACTACTACTGCAACTTAAACTTATAAGGATACTGAAATAAATGAAGGGTAGAGGACAGAGTGCAGGAAAGGAAGATGGAATTTAAAAAGGAAGTGTCCCATTAGCAGCTACTGGACTCCAACTGTTAGAGGCTAAATTCTCCTTTCAGCTCATCATTGCCTGAAAGGGAAATACCCCCCCAAAAAATGGATACACAAAAAGTCAGATTTTACCACGGTAGCTCTAGCTGCAATATGGGACAGACTTTCACTGGTCAGCAGTTCAAATGTAGCCCAGGCTGAATAGTGACCAAAATGTATTATCTTCTGAAAGCTGTTCAATAGCCTGCACAAAATGAATTTATGTTTGTAATCCAGCTTCTAGTAGATAGATGTTCATAATTGGCACTAATTGTCCTCACCGCTGGCAGTCTTGACAGAAGAGCCAACAAACAAGTACCTTGCTGCTCCCACCTCCAGGGGACAAGAAAGAAAGGATCCTCCAACTTTCCTCTCCCACACGGGCAAGGAAAGAAAGCGAACAACAAGAATAGTCAGCAACTACAGGGATAGGTGAAGCCACGTGGGCCCCTTCCCTCTCCTGTACAGACTTTCATTAACATGGCCATGACTTCCTCCTCTCCCCAGCTTTAAACAATGTCCATTTGGGGAGAGGATTTTTTTTGTTTGTTTTTTACCCTTTCCTAACAGTCTCCCTTTTGTAGTCTCTTCACATCTAAATGGCTAATTACTCTGTCATTCTGTTCCCGAAGAGCTTCTAAAGGAATTAAACCTGGGCCAGAAGGACTGATAACCATGTAGTGTGGATCCAAAAGCATGTACCCCAAAACAGTACAATCTACAGTGGTGAATTTCATACATGCAGTGAGATTGCAATATCATGAGATATTATTTCCCAATGGAAATGGCTCACTGATGTTGCAATGTGCAATATTCTCTAAAAGCTTGTTATTACTAAACCCTTGTCATGGCAATTAAATAAATTTGCATTACTGCTGTGATGTCTTCCCTCAAAAATTCAGCTCTTCTCCTTTGCGATATATGTTGATTCCCCGCCCCCCAACCTGGATCCCTGGCAATGTAATTATTTTCTGAAATGGTAACAAGCAATCTCCAAATGACTCCATTTCCACATAGCAGAGCAACTGAATCATCCACCAAATTCTGTTACCAAAAGGAGAGCCCAGATCTTTCCTAACTTTGTATATATTTGCATTTACCAGCAATTTATAAAATAGCAGAGGTTTCACTTACCTGGTTGGATAACCTGTACCACCTTTTCCCAAACTCCACCTGGGAAAGTTATGGAGCATAAATACAAGCCCATGTCTGCTTCAGTGGTCTTGATGAAGTTTAGGGACTTGTCTCTTGAGGAAGCATTTATAAAGCGAACTCTGTCCTTATATTTGTCTTCAATATGCACACCGTACAATGGGTGGGAGACAGCAATCGTTTCTTTGCCAGTTGCAATACTCTTAACCCAGGACATCTGGGTTATACCAGCTGTCTTTGGATAGATGCATTCCAGATTCATATTATTGGTGAGTTTTACAGTTGCATCCACAAATCTTCCTTCCCCCGTGGCTGAAACACATACACAGCGTTAGCACTAATTGTAGTTTCAAAGTTTAAGACAACTAGCTAGCTAACATCCCAAGATCACGCAAAATATTTTAGACGTTGAAAAGCCTGGCAGCACAAGAACAAGCCCAGCAAAATCCTTATGGGTGTTATTACTTATAAGAGTTAGTTTTTCTGAATACCTTAAAAATTATTTAAGCCACACAAATACTGATGAATTCTGATTATATCTCTCATGCAAGAAAAAAAGAATATATATTGTTAAAGAAAAAGAAAGCAATCTTACTTTCATATAACTGGAGAACAACAATAAGGCAGGCAAGATAGTCCATCTCTGAGAATGCTGCAGTAGATTACTATGTGATACAGCTTTATTCAGACTCCCTTCACAATATGTTATTTCCTAATCAACTGTTATCACGGAAGTCTTTACTTTTGAAATGAGACACCAGAAAGAAACAATGTGCTTTTACTTTCACATCAACAATAGCCCCATCTATAGGCAATCAGGTTCACAGTATAGTTCAGCTGTTCACATCAGATGCACTAAATGTCTGTCAAAATTCACTGAAACAAGAACTTCTCAATCCCAAGAGAACTTTAAAAATATGGATGATGATGTTTGGGTGATCTAGGGCAGTGGCTCCCAACCTTTCCAGACTACTCTATCCCTTTCAGGAGTCTGATTTATTTGTATACCCCAATTTCACCTCACTTAAAAATTACTTGCTTACAAAACCAGACAAATACACAAAAGTTCCACAGCACACTATTACTGAAATATTGCTTACTTTCTCATTTTTACCATATTATAAAAATAAATCAATTGGAATATAAATATTGTACTTACATTTCAGTAGCGTCTTGTAAAATGAGGGAAATAGTAGATGAGTTTATGAACCCCTTAGAAAACCTCTGTGTACTCCCAGGGGTTCGCATACCCCTGGTTGAGAGCCACTGATATCGGAATCCTTAGTTTTCATCTGTGCAGGCTAATCAAATTCCTCTTGTATCCAAAGAAAACTGAATTTCCATTGTTGCATGGTTACATTCTACAGTAGTTTAAACTGGAAAGCAATGCCACATAATACCCTTGAGCATAAGTGGTCCTATGACTGCCACAAAACTGATCTATAGATAGGTCTTGAATCACAGTTGTTTCACTTGTTTTCTACTCAAAAAATCTATGGAAGAACAGAGAAAGGGCAACACCTGCTTATTTGAAATGCCCATTCTGCATCTTGTTTAAAGATTGGGACTTGATTTTAATACTATGGGGTACAGGCTAGCAAGTGGCCTCCTCACATTCAGGTAACAGTGAAGGGTGTGATATAAGAACCTACATAGAATTGGGGATCTGAGTTGGGACTTGTTCTATTGGCATTACACATTTCTTCTTCTTAAACCAAAGTCTAATTTAGATCCAGCTTGCCACAGAGGACACAAAATCTTGACCATAACAGCAAACAAACAGGATTGACAAATGGGAGTTTCAGAACGCATACCTGTGGATGCTGTGCTTGGAGGTAGATGAACTTGGTGAGTAGTTATTTGCTCCTTGTTAATGAAGGGTTGGAGCGAAGAGTGAAAGTCATTTGCCAGGTAAACTCATGACCAAGTGAACAGGAATAGCAAACAAGAGCTTTTGTTCTAGGTATAGCTCTACACTGAATGCCGTGATGTCCAGCAAGAGAACCGTGGTTGCGATGAGCAATATATATGTGCAATGTTTTGTTTCCTACTGGAAGCCACAAAGGATTTCCTCTGTATGAAGTACAAGCTGGTAACTGTGCTGGAAGAAAAGATTTGTGGTCTGGAAGGACAAGTTCAGACACCACGGAGCATCAGAGAGGTTGAGGGATTCTTGGACGACCAGATTCAGGAAGCATCACTGTTCCAGATTCAAAAAACAAAGGAACTGTCTACCAAGGAACCAGGGAGTATGGAAACTAGAGAGGAGGTTTGGTAGTTCATAACCGCAAGAGGGCCAGGTGGCTTTCTACATGGCTGGAGGCAGATGAAGGATGGGCAGGCTGTGACCAACAGAGAGAAGAGCCCCAGTAGGAATTCCACACAGCTAGAAGTACCCAACTGTTATCACGTTCTCAGTGTGTAAACTGTAGAAGATCTCTCTGAAGATCCAGCTGGTCAAACAGAATGGAGAGTTGCATAGGACATACTGTGGATGGCTGTACAGCCCAACCCGCAGGGCAATCAAGGCTGCCCATGAGGAGGTCTCCAACGATCCAAGGAAGACAGCCTATCCTTCTTGGGGTTTTGGTACTTAGAAGAATGGAGAGAACATTCTGCAAGGCAAGGGTGGACAACAGGATGATGCGTTGTCTTCCCAGGTATGAGATTTGACTGTAATACTGGATATGCTTCTGAAGCTGGTGGGCAAGAATCCATTGACAATGATGTATATTGGCACTAATGACACTGCTTCACAGATTAGAGATAACTTCAGGGAATTCAGAAGGGTGCTGAAGAAGATGAATGTTCAAATGATCTTCTTGGAAATTCTTATCTTGAGAGTGAAGGAAGACAGAAAATAGAAGATTCTGGAAATGAAATGCTGGCTTGGTAAGTGGTGTCAGATACAGGGTTTTTAGTTTTGTGGAACATTGGTCCACCTTCTTTGGGGCAAGGAGGCTGTACAATTGGGATGGCCTCCATCTCAATAAAAGGGGAACAAATCTTCTAGGTGACAGGCTGGCTAGACTAGTCTGGAGAGCATTAAAGAAGAACAAAAGAGGAGGGTGAAAAGGGAGAATAAATGAGAACTTATGTAAAACAAAATCAAGATGTTGTGAACAAAATGAATCAAGACATCAAGGAACATAAAAAGAATAAATTCTTTAATAGCCTATATACTATGCTAGTAGTCTGGGCAATTGAAATTGCTCATTTATTAACATAAATTTGACCTAGTTGGTATAACTGAAACATGGTGGGAAGATTTGCATGATTGAAATGTTAAAATCAATGGTTATAACCTATTTAGGAAGGAAGTGGGCAAAGGGAATGGGGAGTGCAACTCTTTCATACATCAAGCTATCTTGTTGGAAGATGAGGGGCACTCAGATATGGATGCTCCTATTATGCTGTAGTTGCCAACTTGAGTGCAAGACTCAGTGCCTGGCTATTGGGAGGTATAACCACTGACAGTGAGAGGTGCTGGGTTATATTTATTTATGTAATGTACTAAGTGCTTTACATTAAAAGATGGAGACAAGGTCTTTGCTCCAAGAGTTTATATTCTGAAATAGACAGCTATATCAGACAGTATAACTGGAGAAACCTACAGAGAAAAAGGAAAATAAAGAGCCTGATTCACCAGTGCATTACTCCCACTTTACATCAGTATAGCTCCACTGATTTCAGTGGAGTTACACTAATGTAAGACTGGAGCAATGGTCAACTAGGCCCAAATAATCTATTATTTAAGAAATTACAACCTTAGAAAACTTCCACCACAACACTCGATATGTACTTGCTGGAGCAAGGAAAACCTGCAAACCACCTATAATGTCTATTCACAGGGAGGCTTCTCTTGGCTGGAAGATTATTATTTATATAATGCCACAGTTGAGAATGGCATTTTACAGCTCTGCAGGAATTGGCACCAGATAGAAAAAGATAAATATAAACTTGCACTAATACATTTTTACTTTTATTATTCCTAGTGAAGCATCCTACAAATCTGTCATCCTTAATTGGGACTGAACTGGACTACTCAAGAAGCCTCACAAATGACAAATTCCTTTCAGTGAAAGTAAATTTTCACTCATTTGTTTATACATAAATTACTGTTTTGTTGAACTGAATTCCATGCTCATTTCTCTCCATCTGTCATTAAAAGAGAAATGGAAGTTACTAAGATCAATATCCAACCCTACATGATGCCTAATTATTTTGGCTATGATATGTTGTAACAAATACATGTCAGCAGATGCCAGGCACAATCACTATATAACTCACACAGGGAGAGCAGGGACTACAATGCTGGTCATGTAGTTTCAAAAACTCAATCCTCTGACATTTCTGCTAAAGGGGAACTTTTTAACCAACCCACTGCAGGGTTTCCCTGCAAGTGTTGTGATACACCAAGCTACTGTAGATATCCGGGAGCATGCTTTGTATACTACAAGCTAGGAAGGTAAACCCTGTAGCTGCAGCAAGCACTAGGCTCTTTGCAAGCTGTAGTCTTTGGGCAGGAAGTTCCTATTGTGGTTTGAGGGACTGAGTATTTAAAGGCTCAGCTTCCCAGCCAGAGTCTGGGCAGGGCACTGTGAAGCTCTTGTTGTTATGCACAGCTAGTTGGAAACTGACATAATAAAAAGCAAATCTCTAGCAAGTTCCTAAAGCACGGAGTGATCACTGAACACCAAACCTATTAACACTCACACATTTCAACTAACGGGACTACTACACTAGGGCTGCCAGAAAACAAAAAGTGCAGATACGCAGGTGCAAGGATTTTTAATCAACCCAACAGTACAGAAGTCAGTCCTTTGGGGGCAGTCCATTTGAGGGGTATAAAGGTAACTATACCTAGGGGCTCTCAGTTTAGTACCAGTGATACTCCCTTCCAGCCTACCCATCTCCTGGATGCAACAAAGCAGTGACCCTTTTGCCCACTCAGTTTTCTTGTCTATGGCCTTGTCGGAGCCCATCTGTACTGACCTCTGGCATCACAGGCAGGTGGGTCCCTGCTTATTGGTCACTGCCTGGTATCCTCCTGCTGCAACTACTACTGATCCTTTACTGGCAACATGCTGCTTCCTTGCTCAGCTGTCAGTGTGCCTGCTACCCAGACTTCCTTCCCCAGCCAGCTCTCTAGTGGCTGCCTCTAGCCTGCTGCTCCTGTGCACATTCAGCTTCTTGCTCTTTCCTGACCCTCGTCACCCTTGATCTCAGGATGTTACACCTTTTTACTGAACTTATGGAGCTCTCTAGTGTCTGGATATTGAACAGTGCAACACAATGCACCCCACTGGCTAGAGCCTTTCCCTCCTGCTCAGAGTGAGGGGAAAGGGTAAGGAATCGGTCCGTTTATTGCAACTCTATCTGGCAGTACTAGTACCAACTCCCTTATCCTCTCTGTGGACTAGCCATTAGAAGGGCACAGCTCTCACTGAAGAGCCTGATCTAGCTCTCTACACTCAGAGCCAGCTCCAGGCATCAGCTTTCCAAGCTGGTGCTTGGGGCGGCATCGAGAATGGGGTGGTAGTCCAAGTCCTGCGGTGGCAATTCGGCGGCGGGAAGAGAGGCGGACCTGCCACCAAATTGCCATAGCGGCAGCGACTGCTTGGGGCAGCAAAATTGTTAGAGCTGCCCATCTCTACTGCCACCTTCTGCAGCTCTGTGGTATTTTACAGCAGGCTTATACCCTGGGGCTTGTCCCCATTGGTGGAGACTGGGCAGTGCCTGACATGTGTCTTGCTTATTATATTTACAATCTTGAAAATGAATTGATGCGTGGGATTTTATATTAGGGTCTCTAAGCATGTGTTTCAGCAGCAGCTAGATCTCTGATAAATACAGCAGAGCTACAGGGAGGCCTCCTGGGTACTGCCTGGGACCTCTGTGGCACCAGCATTAAGGAAAGGGAGGACGTCCCTCTTTTAATGCTTCCCCCACAGGGTAATCATGGAGCCACTAGGGAGGAGAAAGCAGGGAAGAAGAGGCAGCAGGCCACCTCAAGACCTTGTTAGCAGAGGAATTAGTCAAACAGAATGAGGGGGTAGTGGCTTAAAGGAGGAAAACAGCCTCGCATGACAGGGGCTCAGATGGCATGAGGAGCAGAAGTATAAATGAGGAGGCTTCTCCAGGATCCCCTGCAAACAATTCTCAAGACTCCAGGCTCCCGCTGTTATTACTATTACATCTGTCTCGTGCCAGTATTGGTGCACGGAGCAGAAACCAGTCTCTACCATCCCTCTCTGCCATTTGCTCCTGCTTCTATCTGCTCCATAGTATTGAGATTAATAGGAAGCAGGTTTAAAACAAATATAAGGAAGTACTTATTCACACAACACGCAATCAACCTGTGGGCCTAGTTGCCAAGGAATGTTGTGAAGGTCAAAACTATAACGGGGTTCAAAAAAAGAATTAGATAAGCTCTGGAGGATAGATCCATCAATGGCTATTAGCCAAGATGGCCAGAGAGGCAACCCCATGCTCTGAGTGTCCCTAGCTTTGGACTTCCAGAAGTTGGGAGTGGATGATGGGATGGATCACTTGATGATTGCCTGTTCTATTAATTTCTTCTGAAGAATCTGGCATTGGCCACTGTCAGAAGACAGGGCACTGGGCTATATGGACGATTCATTTGACCCCGTATGGCTGTTCTTAGATTGACTTTTATGCTCTCTGTGCTGAGAGTTCTTTTTAAGGTTTCTCTTGCGTGACCTTGTTTCCTCACACCAGTTGATTCCACTTGATTGCTTCATGTGGGGGGGGTCTATGTGTTGGCACCCAAAATACATGCCCCCAAAATGTCCACCCCTTCCTTCTAATTCTAGTGGAGATGAGCAACTGGTTGGTGATTGCTCATCTCTTCGCTGGTTATAAAGTCTCTGCACCCAATGCCCAGAATCTATTGTAGGCTCTTATTTTCAAAGGCATCTGGTTTTTTAACATTTTAATAGATCTTCGGCTCTCACAGCCATACATTAACACAGATTACATTTGAGTTGAAAATTCTCAGTTTTGTTTTGGTATGGTATATCTTTGATTTCCACATGTTGCTGAGTGTAGTGAATATTGTGGATGGCTTTCCTATCCATGATGACATCTCTTTCCTGAGATTTCCACTGGCTAACAGAGTACTGTGAGAAATTCCAACTTGAACTAAGGGAAAGATCTGAGCACTGCCAGAACCAGAGGACTGTGAGAGACTGACTGGACCAGAAAAGAGTGGTCAGTGCTTAGAGACGATGTGGATCAAGCTGCAGCAGCTGAAAATGGGTATCAACATAAATAGAGCAAGAGTTGGATAAGCCAGGAGACGTGGCATCTTACTGAAGAAAGGAAAGCACTGAAAGGAAAACTCTTGAATGCTAAGAGCAATGAAATATTACAAAAAGCAATGGAGGAGTACAAGAAGTCAGACAAAGCAGTGAAAAGCAATGCAAGGAAAGAGAAACAGAGATATGGTGAAGACCTACCAACTGAAAATGCTGCTATGATAGGAAATTACAGAGTCATTTACCAACTAATTAAAACTCTGTGGAAAATTCAAAACACAAGATAGGCCAATAAAAAATAAAGATTGAAAAAATGGAGAACAACAGATGGGCAGAGCAAGGTGATCTCAACAGACCCAGCCTTATCTCAGCCCCTGAGTTCAATGAAACATGCCAGCCTGATCAACTTGATATCAACAACATTGGTCCAACAGAGATATCAGAAGTACAAGCTGCAGTCAAGAAGCTAAAAAGCAACAAAGTGTGGGAGATAATCAAATCACTTGAAACTACCACCTTAACAAAACCATCCAAGTTGTTCAGTGAAGACGGGGTTGGGGGGGGGTGTGAAGAGACTCTTTCTGACCAGTGGAAACATGGAATAATTGTCAGAATACCCAAAAAGGGTGATCTTACTGACTGTAACAACTAGAGAGAAGTCGTACTACTCCTTGTTGTAGGGAAAGTCTTCTATAGTGTGATACTACACAGGATGAAAGCAGCAGTGGATGCAAAGCTTACAGAAGAAGAGATTGGACTCAGGCCTAAGAATCTGTGTAGATCAAATATTTTCACTAAGGACCATCAAAGAAGAATGTCTAGAATAGCAACCTCTTGCCCCCCGCCCCTCAACAATTTCATTTATTTTCAAAATGCATTTGACAGCCTGCGTAGATATATATTGTGGAATGTTCTTCAGTCTTATGGAATTCCAGCTAGAGTCATGAACATCATGGTTATGCACAAAGATGCAGAGTGTGCTGTAAGAGTGAACAACAACAACAGAGTGGTTCAAAATGGACACTTGTGAGAAACAGGGCTACACTCTATGTCCGCTGTTATTTGGCATTGCCATAGACTGGATAATGAAGTATTAGCAACACAAACACTGGCAAAGCATAGGTAAATGGCAAATGCATAGAAGATGTAAACTTTGTGATATTGTGCTATTGAGTGACACCCCAAAATCTACAAAGACAGAGACCTTATGAAAAAACAGCATTACTATTGTAAGAAGAATACTTTTCTATTGTATTATTTCATTAAAGGTTCGTCTATACTAATTCTGTCACTAACACAGAGGAAGGTGAGGATGGAGCTCATTTGCTTTTTATCAAAGTGGAGATGGCAAAAAGTGTAATCCTTTACCTCGAGAGGGATTTTGCTCACTCACAAACATTAAACTTTTGTAACACAAACTATGGAAAACTAAGATGAGCATATTAATTTAACTAGTCTCATAAAACAATTGTAACAGGTGGGATCACATCAACCATTAAGGAAGAATTTTATAGATGTCTGGGGATAGTACTAATAGGTTTCAATAGAAATTATTTACCTTCAATTTATACACTTGTTCCATGAAAAAGGAGATCCTATCTTTTGCTCTAGGCACTTTACAGCAAATTTTGGAAATACAATTAAACAGATTGCTCCTGGAGCCTCCCTTCACCTAATATTTAATATACAATCTCAGACAGCTGCTAAAAACATATTTTCAATCTTTATGCTCTGACATTTTCTCACCCCTCAGGAAAACAAAGATGTTTTGCTCTAAAGCTTACAGAATGTTGTCAATTTCTGTAGAATGGATAAATTGGGTTACAAATTAATCTGTTTTGAAACAAAATGTTGAGTTGCTGTGTTATACAGAGTTTCTAAAAAAATTAGAAAATGAAATAATGAGGACATGCATCAGGATACTCTACCTTACCTAATTGTATGCTCATAAATCAAAACAAAATGCCCTATTTGTGCTAAGTATCACCTTCAACTAGTTATCTCATAGGTGACATATAGCATGCTAGTTGGTTTTGATCTTATATTCTGAAAACAAACCTGGCCTGAAGTTACTATTTCAATATATGACACAGTTATGTAATAGTATGAACAGATTTATTTCATGAACATTTAAAAGGTTCCATATCTTATGCACTAAGTATGTGCACACAGATCAAACTCAGTGATAAGAATTACACAAAAATCAAAAAGAAAATAAGAAAGAAATTCTTGTGGCACCTTAGAGACTAACAAATTTATTTCAGCATAAGCTTTCGTGGGTTAGAACCCACTTCATCGGATGCATGGAATCAAAGCAAGATATCCGTCACAGCCTGAAGATTAATATAGTCTCTGGCAGACTCAGACTCCAAATTTTAGTCATAAAATAAAAATAGTTTTGGCAGAATCAAATAGGAATGTTTTTAATAAAGCAAGGACTCTCTCTCTCTTTCACCTCCATGCTTCTAGTGCTCCACTCCCACCCAGCGCGCACGCACGCACACACACCCCTCTCCCATCGGAGCTTTTTGCAAAGTAGGTGGTGTCAGGGATCCCTCCACACTTTGAACTTTAGGGTACAGATGTAGGGACCTGCATGAAAGACCCCCTAAGCTTATTTTTACCAGCTTAGGTTAAAAACTTCCCAAGGCACAAATTTTCCTTTGTACCTTGGATTTAGTAAAGCTGCCACCACCAAGTGATTTAACAAAGAACCAGGGAAAAGGACCACTTGGAGTTTCCCTTCCCCCAAACTATCCCCCTCAAGCCCTTACACCCCCTTTCCTGGGGAGGCTTGAGAATATCCTAACCAATTGGTTACAAAGTGATCAAAGACCCAAATTCCTGGGTCTTAGAACAATGGAAAAATCAGTTAGGTTCTTAAGGATTTTATTAAAAAAAGAAAGGTAAAAATTCTCTTTGTAAAATCAGGATGGAAAATACTTTACAGGCTACTCAGCTTTAACACACAGAGGATTCCCCTCTAGGCAAAAACCTTAAAGTTATAGAAAACAGAAATAAACCTCCCTCTTTGTACAGAAAAAATTCACAAACAAAACAAAAGAGAACCTAATTCTGCCTTGCCTGGTTTACCTATACTTGTTGCAATATTAAAGACTTGGATTAGGATGGGTTGGAGAAAATGGATTTTTGTCTGGTTTCTTTTAGTCCCAAGAGAGAACACACACACACAGCACAAACAAAACCTTCCCCTCTCCCAAAATTTAAAAATATCTTTTTTTCCTTATTGGTCCTCTTGGTTAGGTGCCACCCAGGTTATTTGAGCGTCTTAAGCCCTTACAGGTAAGGAGGAATTTTAGGCTACCCTTAAGCTGTATGTTTATAACAGGTGGTTTAAGGCCACTACCAATGAAAGCTGGCGTGCAGTCAAGTGCAGGTGGACAGCCTCCTCCTCCCCAGTCTCTAATGTCTGTCTTCTCTTCCACCTTCCCATGCTGGCACTCGGCCTCTGCAGAGAAACACATGGAGAAAATAAGCCATCGGGGGGTGTAAGAAGAACAATTGGTGAGTAGGAGAGTCAGCCATCAGTTGTCTGAAAGAGCTGCACTTATCAGTCGGGGGCCAAAGATGAATAGGGAAAAATATTCAACCTCTGCAGGTTATGGTGACGCATATTTCCTTAACACCTGTCAGTCTCATTTTTGCCTGGACAAGTGATTAGACTTGCACTAGTCTTGTTATTTGCAGATCTCTCCAAGCAAAAAGGTGATGAGCCATGCTCATTCTTCTACCTGCCTTTGATATCACTTATCTCAAGGTATTGTTGACACATCCTCAGACCTTTGCAGAGATAGACCACATCTGCTTGATTGGCTTCATTCTTTTCTCCTTAAGAAGACCCACAGAGTAGCTTTGGGTGATTGCTCATCTGCCACAAGGACTGTCCAGTGAGCGATACTGCAGGGTTCTATTCCATCCCTCATCCTGTTCACAGTATTAGAGTGTCATATATATTTAAGGCCAGAAGGGATCATTATCACCATCTAGACTGCATCTGCATTCCTGCATTGCACACGCCACAGGGGATGGATCACTTGATGATTAACTGATCTGTTATTCCCTCTGAAGCATTGGCCATGGTCAGAAGACAGGATACTGGGCAAGATGGACCACTGGTCTGACCCAGTATGGCGGTTCTTATATTCCTGCCTCAAGTTAAATAGCTTCGGAATGAACTGGAGATATGAATTAGTTAAATCTGTACATACAACTCTCTATCCTCACTAGGATGCGTAACAAGGGTGAGAAAAAAATTATAGAACCACTCTTTCAATACATGCTAGCAAAATAACACTATTTTTGGCCAGATTCCAATACCTTACTCCATGAAATAGTCCCACTGGCCATAATGTAAACACTCACAAGGTACTACCCAAAATGAACATAGATATCAGACTCTAGCCCTATATGAACTACACTATTGCTATTAATTAAGCTTACATAAACATATATGTAGGCTAGTTATTCTCAGTAGAGGGATATCAGCTCTGGAATTTGCTTCTCATGTTTATTCAGAGTCCAAGTTTGTAAACATTGAAGGGTTATTTAAAAAAAACAAAAAAACCCCAACCCTATTGTAGTGAGGCCTTATTGGAATCCTGAGAGATGGACGCAAGCCTGCCCACATCTAAAGGCCCCTCCCCCAGCCTTGCGGGAGGGACCACTTTACCCGGGAACCAACTGAATATGGGGGACAACTAATGAATAACAGGGTCAGGAGTGAAGGTCACAGGTTCAAAACTAGGGATCAAGAGGGGGTTACTGAGCAGAGAACTCTGGACAGTGCCAACTGCTCCTAAAAGCTCTCTAGGGAGCCAGCGGGCACCGCCCAGAGGAACTCTGCCCAGATGCGTGAGAGCAGGGAGGAGCGGAAACAGGTCCCACAGCAACCCCTCAGCTAGCTTCCTTCTCCTGGCGTTGAAGATAGCCACTTTGGCTGGGCCAGGAGGAGTTGACGAGGAGGTCTCGCGACTTCATGGGGCCACAGACAGGGTGAGAGAATATTAAAAGGTGTGGAAAAGTGCAGTCAGAACCTCAACAGGAAGTTCTGGAGAAGTCGGAATAGGGGCTGCAACCTTGCACACTCGAAATAAGCATGTGCCAGGTTCTCCCTCATGCCGCAGAAGGGGCAGGCATTGGGGATGGGGATGAACCATGCCAGGTACACGCCCATGCTCACGGCTCCATGGAGGAGCCAGCAACTGATATCTCCGGCAGGCCGTGGGACCAGGGTGGTATAGAGCCTGGCCCACCGGGGTTCCTCACCCTCCACAGGTGGTAGATAGTCCTGCCATTTGGCATCAGGGTGGGACACAAGGGTGAGGAAGTGAAACGTCTGGAGCACAAGCGTGTACAGTTGTTGCCTTGATGTGGTTCGGAAGTGAACCGGATGCAGGGTGCGCAGCCAGCTCGGATTGTGGAAGGAAGGGAGCCGGGAGGGCTCATGGGATAGGGGCCCAATGAAAAGGTCGACAGGACCTGGGGTGACCGGGGAGTGCCCTCTCGCAGTACCCGTTCAAGGAAAACCCGAGAGATAGGCGAAAAGGCTGTCCCCACCTCCTGGAGTATGTGCAGGGGGGTCAGAAGGGTGGAGTGCTCCCACACATTGACTGAGTGCTTGGGGATCCACTCAGTCCCCTAGTCATAGTCCAGAAGGTCTCCGATTCTGGTGGCTTTTGCCAGGACCAACCTCCAGTGCACTGAGGGGGACTCTGCCACCTGCACACAAAGGGAGGAGTTGTGTAGCAGGGCTCTGCAAGAAGGCCCACCGCCTCAGTGGCAACGATAGACTTGGTTGCCGAGAACAGCTTCCAGGTCTGGAGGAGGTCCTGGTAGAAGACCAGCAGCTCAGAAAGGTCTCACGGAAGACCCCTTGGGTGTAGAAAAAAGAGCTGCCGGTTGTATCAGAGCCCTCAGAGGCAGCAGAGGAAGGCGTGTGCCAGCTTCCTCCACGCCAGAGTATCTGCACCATACAGGAGTCTCTGCAGGAGGAAGACATGGACCTGGCTGCGCAGGCAAACCAGGCCCTGTCCTCCCTCCTCCAGGGGAAGACTCATGACACCTGCAGAGACCCAGTGCAGCCCCGGCCAGAAAAACTCCAGAGCTATCCTCTGGAGCCAGGCCAGGATCCCCGGGGCCGGGCTCAGGATGTTGAGCCGGTGCTAGAGCATGGACAGGACTAGTTGGTTCAGTACCAGTGCCCTCCCCCGTAGAGAGGGAAAAGCCCGGAAGAGCCCTGTCCATCTTCATAGCTGCTCACCCACCCTGGCCTCCAAATCCTTCCCATTCTCCGGCAGAGAAGGAGGTGTGATGGAAAGGTAAACGCTGAGATAGAGCAGTGGACCCACACTACACCGAATGGCTTGAAGAATGGGTGGGAGGGAGCTCGTCTGCCACCTTTCCCCAACCATCAAGCCAGAGCTCTTGACCCAGTTGACCGGGGCGGAGGAGGCCGCTGAGTCGATCACCTGGCAGCTGGCCTGACAGCAGACACCCCTGATAAACCCGCAGGCTCAGTCAGGCTCCAGTTGAGCCTGAACCTGTCCGAGCACTCCGCAGAAGCATACAGCACCTGGAGAAAAGCCTTAAATTGGGCCCCGAAGCCGAATGCCCGCAGAGTGCCCAGGAGATACCTATGGTCCATCCTGTTGAATGCCTTCTCCTGGTCCAGGGACAGGAGGGAGAACAACAGACATCCCTACAGCCAAGCTCCAGGAGATCCTGGACCAAATACAGATTATCGAAGATGGCCTGGGATGGTGTACGTCTCGGGATGGACCACGTCCACCAGCACAGACCCGAGCCACAGCCAGATGGTTTTCGCTATGACTTTGCAGTCTGTGCTGAGGAGCGAGATGGGACACCAGTTCAGAAAGGTTGTGGAGGTCCCCCCTCTTGGGTAGCAAAGCGAACACCGCTCGCCTGCACAACAGAGGGAGGACCCCGCTCTCCAAGGACTCGGCCCAGATGGTGACGAGGTCTGGGCCAACTATGTCCCAGAACACGCGGTAGAACTCCACGGGCAGCCCGTCCATGCCCAGAGATGTATTGGTGGGCATTAGACGGAGGGCTTCCGAGAACTGAGAGGCAGCTCCAGCTGGTCCTGGTAACCCGTGCTGACTGTCAGTTCACTTATACTTGCTAGATTATTCCAATATTATTTGTAAGCTTTATTGATTTAGTTGGATTAGATATTGGAAAGGAAAAAAGTAAATTAAATAACTTAATCATCCCTGACAGGTGGTTATTACATAGTCCTGCCTTGAGTTCAGCGGACTGGACTAGATGACATACTGAGGTCCCTTCCAGTCCTACGATTCTGTGCCATTAATTTCAAGTAAGTAAGACAGTTAAGGGGTCACACCTGAAACAAGGCCTAAGAGACCTTTACCAGAAACCAGCACCATGTGGGCAGGGGAATTCCCTGGATATTGTGACCTGGGATTTAGGGCAGAGAAGGTAAAAGAACACACAGAAACCAAGAACAGAGAGGGTCCGAGGCAAAAAAGGCAAGCTGTAGCCTGTGAGCACAGTGTGACATTGTAAAAGGCTAGAGCAAAAGCTTCTGAATCAGTTGGCTAAAGCAGCTTTGGGGCTGCAAGCTAAAAACCTGCTCTTTTAAGTCTTGCTCTTGCTTCTGCCTGCATTCGGAGAGGCAGGACTTTGTACATTCCTTGTATCAAAGAAACTCAGATTCTGTCAATTTCTACTTCTAGCTGGAACATCCCTAGAGCCCTGAAATTTGACTAGCCACTTAGTTTGAAAGGGGACAGTAATATGCTATACAAATAAATAGTTAATTGTATTCAGTCTTAAGTAAAAACGATGAAGCAAGCAAGAAAAAAAGATTTTTCATTTCCCCTGGTTTACCTGAATCTTCCCAAGGAAACCTGGCTCACTGAAGTGGAAATAGTGGGTCAATTAAGAACCAATAGATTCACCTGTTTCCTTATGAATGACAGGCTTCCTGTGGTGAATGAACCCCTCACTAGGGAAATCACTTCTCCTGCTGTTTACCATTCCAGTGTTTCTCTAAGCAGGGTGTCTCACTGCTGCAGTAGACTCAAGATACAATAATTTAATTTGCCTTTTTTCCTTTCCAATATCTAATCCAACTGAATCAATAAACCTAAAATAATATTGGATTAATCTAGCAAGCATGCCTGACTCACTGACATAATGGATAGAAATCTTGAGCGTGTGTTCATTAACCTCAAAGGAAAGGATATGTTAATACCATCTATTACTCTAAACAGAGAGAGGAGAAAGTTATGAATTAAATAAAATCATTTTAGAAACATAGTGAGAAGGATGACCTTGCCTATAAACAGGAAAGGAGAGCGAATGAAATCTAGAGAGCACTGTACATCTTCAAATTAGTCCTATACATTTAATCACAATTTCTTTGAGAGGCAACACTATAAAAATATCATTTGAAATTAAAACACTTATTGTACAGTTTCCCATTTGCCTTACATCAAAAAATATGAACACATTATTGGCAAGGGAATTATATATCTATGGCTTTCTATAAACTCAGTTTATAACAACTGATGGAATTAATATACTGTAGTTACAATACTGACAACTTAATGATCCACTGCACAGGAGTTCTCTAGCATTTCAACAAACCATGGGGAACAAAAATCAGTTTAATAAAGTGGTGTCAAATCAGCAGAGTGTGGAGAGATTTTTTTAAACCATATGCTCATGCTAGAGAAAAGGCCATTAGTGATAACTCTTAGAAAGACAGATAACACATTTTATTTTTACATTTCTGGTGCTAGGCAACATTAACTGCAAATGCTGATTCCCAGTATCACTTGGGTACCCAAATGTGTCAGGAAATTACGGATTGCTGGTGACAGAAGGATGCAAAGCAATGTGTGCACAGATGTCACTGAAATGTTGAGATTCAGGAAGCTCATTTTATTGGTTTTCTAAGAGGGCCTAACTATGATTAATTGATGGTGGCTGAACAAAGGAAAAAAATAGGAGGATGAATTTCCTAACATTGAGATTTAGCAGTCTGTGGAATAATTTTAACCAGGGATGTGGTAGAAGCACCACTCTAGAAAGCATTAAAACTACATTGAACAAAGCACTGGACACAGAGCTAGCATTACTACCTTGCTAAAGAATGAAGGCTGTTCATTTTGGTTTTTTAAAAGACATTGTATAACTGATTTTATGTCAGTTTCTTAGCAAAAAAAATTATGCCCATGATGTAATTAACTGTGAAGTTGGACACCGCTTTTTTTTTTACACTTTAGGTTGTGAAACAGGAAAGAATAGTCACTGCGAAAAGAAATTGAGGGTAACCTTCTGGATATTAGCTTAAGATAAAAAGGGAGATTGTCTCGACCTCTCCCTTATCATATTTCCAAAAACAAACTGAAGGAAGTTAAAAAGAAAGAAAACTCAAAAATAATTAATCATAAAAAATAATCAGACAAGGACTCGACAGAAATTAAATATTTAAAGAGACAAAATATTCTAAGTGATAACAGAGACTCAGTTATAAGATGTCACTAGCCACTGTTCATCTAAGCCTATTTTAATCAGACAATGGTCACCATTAAAAAGTCAGTATTTGCCACACAGTGGTATCTGAAATAGTGTAGTTTTCCTCTATATTTAGAATAGGAAGTAACTGTGTGATATTGGTGACTGTTGTAATATCGGAGGACACCTACATGTATACCTGAGAATAACTGGCATTTTACAATGGAGGAAGTATTTGAAGTACATTTATAGCAAACAAAAAATTACCTCCCAAAGACAGCTGTTGCGTAGCATTTGAGTCCTTGTTAGATTCATTTACTGATGTTGTTTCAACAGTCGGTCTTGTAACATTGTTTTAAATTTAGCTCCTTTCCCCCATTCAATTCTCATTTTCATTAGTTTTCTATTGATAATGCTTACCATACCTTCCAAACCCCACCCCATCCCAAGTCTATGCTTTCAGCACATAGCCATTTTTTCCTGTTTCCTCCTCGCCAACACACTATTTTTTTCCTGATTTTACTATATGTTCTTTACTAGTCATATCTCTACAACAATGCATGGCCATTTTAACAGTGTTAAAGACCACCTTGAACAAATAAGTGTCACCTGTTTCTCTACATTCACATTCCAGCTTCTCATGCACAAAGTCTCCATTTGAGTGCTGGAGAGAGGATTCCCTATGCCCATGCCCCTCCCAAAGACAGAACAAATGTGGAAGACTAAAGATGTCATTTTTACAGAAGTCGGGTCTCCCAGCTACAGTGTCACAGCAAAGGAGCTTTTCAAGAATGGTAGCTGTAAACTAACTGAACCAAAGCAGGAATGAGGGAATCTGCAGCGATCATTTGATTTAGTAGAAAGAGTAATTGTACCAGAAACTCATGCCTTATTCACCACCACATTACTCCTGTTTTAGCTAGTGTAACTTCAATGAAATCAATGGCGTTTATACTAAAGCAGTGATGAATCAGTCCCCATCACTGGATTAACATCTCCTGCTTTGAAAAGGAATGTCATGGCTTTGCCTTGGCATTTATCTAGCGTTCATTCTGCAACTATTTTCTATTCACTGATGTTATCTCTTCATAGTCGGCAGATTTAATTACAGCAGCCATTATAGAAGCACTGCAAATCATCCTACTAAGACTTACTTTTAAAAATTCAATTATTGTGACTTCACAGGCCTATTTACTACATTAAAATATTCCTCAACGAACCTGATCTCTTAGAGGTTTTTAAAAACAAAGCTGATCCACGTGAGGAACTAAATGCTTGCAAAAATATTGTACAAGCTCCAGCGTGATTTTTCAAATACCCTAATATTTATTAGTACCATTATACATCCAGAAAGCCTCACTATTTCTTTTATTCTCAAAATTTGCTTCAATTCCACCTTATCCAAAAATCATGTGCCAAGATTTGGCACAAAGAAAATTTTCAGAAATAAGGCAAACTGCCTTGAACATTGGAGCCAATAATCAAAAAGCTATTTTACCTTAAGGACACCATGAATTTTAAATATAGTCACTTTTAAAAAGTGAGTTAAAAGTTTCAGGTACCCCCCACCTACCTTTAGCCATTATCTCTGCTTTTACAATCATGTTTTCCTATTTTTGAAAATGATTTCTTGTCCCTGTGTGAAAGATCTACCTAACCAACTAGGTGAAGTGACAAAGGGTCTGTCTTAGAAACACTGATACACAGGTGTAACTTTGCCCACATGAATAGTCCCCTTGATTACCAAAATGGACTAACATTCCAAACTCTTACAATAAAGTGTCATGGTATCTTTAATGATCAGAAATAGTCAGGATTTTGGTTTGGTGTCTCAGACAAAAGGTGACACCTCCAACAGCACAGTAACCCTAATATAATGCTGGGCCTTTAGTTAAGTCCTAAAAACAAGGCAAGATGTGCAATTTATCCAATCCTCCCTACTACTTCCCTGCAGAGCTGGGTTTTCTTTGAAACCATCCAAGTTTTAGCTTGGCTCAACTTTTCTTAGCTTGTGCCAAGTTAACAGCCTGAATTGGGATAGCTGCAGTCAAAAATATTTATTCTTCAACCTCCTTGTATTGCTGGATGCATCATCCATTGCAATGTTTTTTTCAACAAGAGAACTGGATGCCCAGCATCTAGGTTTTATGATGTGCATATTACTCTGAACACAAAACACATGCTGCAACTACAGTGGCATTGTTATAACTGTTTTTCTTCCCCCGTTTCCTAGCATGACTGAAGCCTTTGTGCTGGTCCTTTTTATGTTGCACATGGTGGTAGATGGTGATTGATATGTAGTATGTCTGAGGCGCGATAGCCTTTTTTCCCACCACGGCATCAATTGCCTTTTTCTAGAAGCCTGATAAACACACATGGCAAATTGTCATTTAATTAGAAGTTTTGCTGCTTCTGGAGCAATTAAAAAATTATTCACAGTATGTGGGAACTGAATTAATTTACTAAATTGGTGAACAGTAACTTATGTGAACACAGATCCTGCCAGATATGATCTATTCTTTGTATAAGACAGTCATCCAAGCATTTTAAATGGGAGCAATGCGATCTTTTGGACATGATTTTAGCAACGTGAAAAGGAACTAATTTTGACAGGAGAAACACTGACTCTAAGTTTAATTTTCACATCACTCCCTTCTGCTGTGTTTGAAAAAAAAAAAATCAAGTGTGTTGTATAGATGTGTCTAACTCAGTCCCAATTAAATTCCTGTTTACACTGATCGAATATTTTGTCCTGAAACAAATGTTGCTGCTAGTATTGTCTTGTGTTAACAAAAGTATCTGCAGTATCTCCCAAGTACACATTTTCTTTTTCCAGTGAATGGACTACTGAGAGAATAGCTTCCTCCAAATATAGCAACAGTAAAATTCATTGACTACATGATAGAACAGCAACAATACTCTGCATGATCATCAAACATTCTATCTGAGGATTTCAAAGCACATAGCAAACAAATTAAGCTTCATAATGCCAATGTGAGGCAAGTAGTTAGCCCAATTGTACAGATGGGTAAACTCTTCACAAAGTGATTCATTGGTAGAACCTGACTGTAGCTCTATTAAACATTCTAGCCTATGTAACATTTCACTCTACCTTGGTCACATTGATTATCTGTCACACTAAATCAGACTGTTATATTTCTTTAGAAATCAGAAGAAAGGATAGCAAAGTTCTGGCTAAACCCAGAAATGAGTCATTGTAACTTTGCAGGGTGGCGGAATGAAGGCATTTAAGCAGGAGAAAAACCTAAACAAAACAGCCCAAGAAGACACACTTCTATTCCCTTTATTCTCAATGGAGAAAACTAAGGGGTTATCTACACACAAAAGTTGTACCACTTTGTGCCGATGTAATTACAGCAGTACAACCTACTAGTATTATTGAAGTTATATTGGCATGAAGGCACTCAGTTATGGCTCATACCCATATGGGAAGTGGAATAAGCTATATTCATATATAGCATATTTACATTAGTATAACTGCATCTATACTAGGGCTTGCTTCAGTACAATTTATATGGGTAAAAAATATTGTTATTGTTGAAATTATTATATAGATACAAAATGAGTGTGTAGTTCAGGCCTAAAACTTTTCTTTTAAATTCATTTCTGTAAAGTGTGGGAAGTTGCAGACAAATTACAGTAAATTAATCTACAAGAAAGAAATAACTAATGTCTTACTCAGAAACAGATTTCTCTGCCAGTCATGATGAGTATAGGTCATTTTGAGAAGTGTCTAATGCTAGTTTAAACCAGCAAGCAGAACTCTCTGTCCTCAGGATGACATCACTGTCATGTGCTAGGCAATGTTATTCATACTGATGGGTTCAACTAAAAAGATTCCAGAATGCAGCAATGGAATACAGCAGGTCATTAGCAAGCACACAAATAAAGATAAGGAAACCAAGTACAAACAAATAAAAATTAATCCAAACTGAAACACATGGAATGGTTTCTTTTCCAAGTTTCTTCCAGTACTGGTAGTATAAACTGGACTCTCAGATATTAAACATTATTCTGTTAAATCTTCCCCTCCTTCTCACCCCTCTTCAGTTCCTGATAGCTGCAGCTCTATTTCAAACTTTCAGACAGCTGCACACATTTCTGTATCACCCATACTGTTTCCACTTCAGGTTGTGATCTCAGATTTTAGCATTTAAGCAAGAACTGACGTGATCAGTATTTGTCTGGAGACAGCAAAGGAAAATCCAAGGAACTGTAAGGAATGTGTTGGCAATTCAGTATGTGACATTCTTCTCTCTAGTCATTGAACCAATTCCCTCAGCATAGGGTTAGGGGCTTCTCTGCTACAATGATATGCCTCCTTTCAGAGGTAGCATAAAATGGAGTTCATAGGGACCTGTGTCCTCGGTAACTACATTTTCCTCTTAATGCCCTATGTACTTCCTATTTGTATGGTTATCTATACAGGGCCGCCGAGAGCAGGTTCGGGCCCCAGTGAAAAAAAAGTTTTCGGGCACCCCAGCAAGGGTGGACTGGCTAAAAATCTTTACATAGTCGGACCCCGGGCCCCCTTCCGGACCCCAGTAATTTGTACCGGGTTCCCCCCCTCTCGTCGGCCCTGCATCTATAGAATAGTATTTTATTCTGTTAGGACCTGGTCCAATGCCCATTGACTTCAATGGAACTCTTTCCATTTACTTCAATGGACTTTGAATTTGTTCCTTACAGTTGCTGATTTACTTATTGTCATGATGCATAGTGCTCAGTGTACTAATTGCAAGGACATGCAATATGTTTTAGGATTCTTCTTGATAAAAACCACAATGTAAAACTATGGCAATTGCATACAAACTAGGAACAATATAGAATACTAAAGGATGAAAAACCCAAGGTCTCTTATTTTTATTCACACAGTTTGCAGGATTTTTCTACCATTAGAAATAGTCAGATTTTCAAAAAATTAGTTCAGAGTAATTGCTCGTACTATACTCACTCTCTGCCAGTTTTTGAGATACCACAAAAACATTTTTCTATTTAAAAAAAAATTTTTTTCTTTGCCTTCTTGTTGTATGAAAGACACACACAAATAAGTGGAGAAATGGACTATATAACTCTCAAATGGACAAAGTAAACAAATACAAGTTTTTCCTCTGTAATAAACATTAAAGTCTATTAGTACATAACACCTGACAAAAAAGTGTGATTTTTAAGTTGATGATATCCCTGTAAAAGCAACAATTGCTTAAAATTTGTGTTCTTTTTGATCTATTAACTGGCATACATTCAATCTTAGCACAAACTTCATAATTACAGTCTTAAACAAACTAAAGTCCTAGAATACTGGTCCTGAAAGGACTTCTGGCTAGTCATTTCATAGTGCAATGACTTAATACTGAACAACTCTGCTTGTTCTTTCATATTAATTTGGCTTTTTCAGAGAAGTTTTCAGATTGCCTGATTTATAACAGCAGACTACAGTAGCCCACCAGTTGTGTATGATAATTTCTGAGAAGCAGCAGGATATGTCATTTCAATAAGAAAATAAATATGAATACTGCATAGTTTTGTGTCATTGCTTATATTGTACTATTTAAAAATCTGTACAAACACACACACTTTTTTAGCATATTAAGAAATTCAATTACAAAGGCCCTAAAGCAACTTTATTTCAAATCTTCAAAGTTTTTATGGAGCATGTAAATAATTTAAAATGTTAATTTCTGTTATAACTGAGCCAAACCCTTGAAAGACGTGTTGTATATTCTCATGGGCAGGGAACCATTCTGCAATTCTGTGCAGTTTTGTTGAAACAATATATTTTGCAGGTGCACAACAGCCATACCACAGGGTCTACAAAAAAGTTTGCTGCAGACCTTTACTAGCCTTGTTACAGTCTTATATTCTGATGTTACAAAATAGCAGGTACTATGACCCTATGCAAACTACAAATTAAAAAGCAGAGTGGAAAGTTCCGAGACCTGTTGATTCTATTGATGTTGTATCTATTGAGGCAAGCAGGAACATTCTCTCATCACCCCTCAGACTTCTGGATCATTTTCCAACCTGAGCACAAACTTTTAAAGCACTGGAGGTCCTTATCTTGAGAGCAGCACACACGTGAATAGTCCCATTGCAGGATAGAAGCCCAAGTATGGCAGGATTAATACCTCTTGTCCTGTTGAAAAGAGGACCTGGAAGGGTCCAGTTGGATGTACTGACTGGAAACCAAAAGTCCGGTCACTGTGGGTGAGGGTGTGTAGGGGGGGGGGGGGCGGGGAGTGGCAGCCTGTCACCCGGCCCTGAGGAGTCAGCTCCCATGGCAGCATGCATACACTGACATGGGTGGCCCCTTTAAGGAGCACAGTTTGCAGGGCTGTGGTGGAGGACAGAATGAGGGGGCTCATGGCGAGTGGGGTAAGGGGCTCCCAGCAGGCATGGAACGTTCCCCGGGAGGGAAGGAACGTCAGTTGCAGCGTCAGCCAGCGCTTTCCCTGGCCGTGCTGTCAGGCAGCTAGAGGGTTTGGGAGGGCTCGAATGGGCGGGTAAGTGGGCTGCTGGGCAGAAGTGCCAAGTCCTAGCTTGCCAGCGCGGGTGCCTGGCTGCTCCTGAGAGACCACAGCGCTTATCTGACCTGCACTTCCAGATGGCCTGCTGGAACTGGGGTTTGCAATGCTGGAGTTGCCCAGGGTTTAGAGAGATGCTGCTGGGACTGGAATCTGTTAGGCATTAAAGCAGCAGAGGGTTTGGCAGACTTTATAAAGGGGGAGAGGGAGAAGAACAAGGGGGGCAGGGCCTCGAGGGAGGAGGTGGAGCAGGGCCTAGGTGGAGAGAGGGTAGGGGGGTCCTGTTTTCAGAAATTAGAAAGTTGGCAACCCTACTTGTGCATTATTTCAGTCAAGTCAATTAACAGTGGCTAGGTTGGGAGGCAACTGGGCATAGAGGACACTCATATTTGCACTTTTTAATAATAAATAGTACAGTTTGAGAGAGCTGGTCAGGGAATGGTTATTTTTCTTCCTGAAAAAACATTTTTCTAAACAAAATGTTTTAATTTTTGTTGAAAACCTTTTTGATAAAAAAACTTTGACAAAAACAAGTTTCTCAAAATTTTCCATTCATTGAAAAGCCCTTTTCTGTCAATATTTTATGGATTTTGTTGCCAGCTTTAATATTTGACTTGATCCTTCTCCTTCCATCCTTTAAACAGCGGAGGGAGATAAAAGAGGTGAACAGTGAGGTGGCAAAGTTTGCAGATGATACAAAATTATTCAAGATTGCAGTGTGCTTTGGATTTAACTAAGAGTTACAAAGGGATCTCACAAAACTGGGTGACTGGGCAACAAAACGTTAAATTCAATGTTAAATTCAATGTTAATAAATGCAAAGTAATGCGAATTGAAAACAAAATCCCAACTATACATACAAAATGACGGGTTCTAAATTAGCTGTTACCACTCAAAGAGATCTTGGAGTCTTGGTGGATAGTTCACTGAAAATATCTGCTCAATGTGCAGCAGCAGTCAAAAAAGCTAACAGAATGTTAGGAACCATTAGGAAAGGGATAGATAATAAAGAAAATATCATAATGCCGCTATATAAATCAATGGCATGCCCACACCTTGAATACTGTGTGCAGTTCTGGTTGCCCCATCTCAAAAAGGATATATTAGAATTTGAAAAACGTATAGAGAAGGGCAACAAAAATGATTAGGGGTATAGGACTTCCATACGAGGATAGATTAAAAAAAGACGGGGACTGTTCAGTTTAGAAAAAGAGACAAGTAAGGGGAGAATATGACAGAGGTCTATCAAATCATGCATGCTGTGGACAAAAAGTGTCATGGGCCCCTCCACATAACACACTAACCAGGGCTCAACCAATGAAATTAATAGGCAGCGGGCTTAAAACAAACATAAGTAACTATTTCTTCACACAACACACAGTCATCCTATGAATCCCGTTACCAGGGGATGTTGAAAAGGCCAAAAATATTACTGGCTTCAAAAAAAGAATTAAAAGATAAGCTCATGGAGGATAGGTCCGTCAATGGCTATTAAACAAGGCGGTCAGTGATACAACCCCATCCTCTGGGTGAGTCTAAACCGGTGACTGTCAGATGCTGAGATTGGTTGACAGGGGACAGATCACTCAATAGTTGCTGTTCATTCCCTCTAAAGCCACTGTCGGAAGACAGAATACTGGGCTAGATGGATTACTGGTCTAACCCACTATGGCCATTCTTATACATCACTTGTCTTCATGGGCCTTGATCCTGCACAGCTCAGACTGGGTGAATCTTATTGCAAGTTTGGGGCCTAAGACTGAAAACTCTTAAGGACATGCTGAAAAAATTCAGCACAACAGGTTCTTGATCCTGGTTGCGGCCTTTGAGCATTTCCAAAACAAATATTAAAAATGTCAATTGCCAATATGAAACAGATCTGCAATGCTTGTTGATATTTCTAGAATCACACAGCCCAAGATACTTGTGTTATTTGCTGTTTTGTGGAAAAGAATGGAGTATTGTCACCATATTTTTGAAGTTACCTTTTAGTTGTAAAATTTTCCCTTCTCCCCCCACTCCCCCCCAGATATGAGCAGCACTCATCATTTTATTGCACAAGAGCAGCTAGCAGGGGCTTTTGCTACTGAAGTTTTCAAGAGGCTGACAGGTTATCTGCTGATCTGTGGTTTTTCAGTAGCGTGGGTGATGCACAGACCCCTTTCATTATTTCTTACATTGCTGGAGTTTTACTCTACAAGTTTCAGAATATAATTTTATTTGCAAAAAGCTGAGAGCATTTGCAACCTCCCTTTCTAAAACAGTGACATTCAGTGTGAGAAACCTTGATGCTCCTCACAACTAAAGACCAAATATTTTCCATGCTTTTTCTGATCCATTTAATCCATGTAAATACATGGAGTTATTTATTACACTTACACAGAAATCTTGCTGGTGGCTTACAGTGGACTATTTGTTCAAGGAAATATTTTATAGCATACTTTGTCTTGATTTTACACATTGCCAAGTGGAAGAACTATTCTAGATTTAGTGTTACTGCTAAAAAAATATCACTTATTACATTAAGAGCAGTTTATTTATTTAGATGGATATTTTAAGACTATGTAAGGAAGAAAGTAGATACAAACAAAACATGAGAATGTGGAGTGAATAAACAGCATCCTCAAAACTTCCATTGCTAGTAAGTAGAAAGGCTGTAGTCCAAGATTGCCCAAATCTTGCCCAGATGAAAACTGCAGTGGCAATCTGTCAGTAGCCCAAGGGTTTCACCTAATATATGTGTGTGAATAGATAGATAGATAGATAAAATAAAACAGAACAGACTGCAGCTATCTTCATTACTAATTTTGGTGCAGCCTGCTGAAATTACATATCCCACCTTAATCAGAGAAAAAAAATTATAATTAAATGAAATGCATTTCCTGGGTTTGATGATAAAGCAAACGTTTCATTGCTTGGTGTTGAAGGCTTTGTGGGATAAGTGCTGTTAGCTAACATTTCTTAGAAATGCTCTCTCCAATACTTAAAATTCTATATATGCAATGTGTTACAGTAAAGTTACACACAGGTGTTAACCTATTGGTTGTCTCAGGTATTTTTCATATTGGTATGTCAGCCATTTTAGTAAAATACTGAGACAACTAAGCAGAAGACTTAGGCCCTTTTATATTAGCTAAGAGGTGACATTAGGAAGGCCAGTGAAACCTGACATATTCTCTTCTAAACACTAAAGGGTAGTGTTCTCATTACTGTCCTGGAAGGAAGCAATCAGATCTATAAATGGATTTTTGACCGTCAGTATTAAAGATAGCAGTAGGAGCTACTCAAAGTAGATATCCAGCTTTGATACATATTAAAGTTATCTATCTGGTTAATAGAAACTGTTAATTTGGCATTTTGGACTGTAACTATCCAAAGTGAACTAGAGTAAAATAAAATCACAGAAACATATTGTCATTATAAAACTCACTAATATTTGTTTTCCATCTTCCCTCAATAGATACAACTGACTATAGTAAAAATAATTTAGCTTCGTCATCATGTTTGATTGACCTAATTTTTTTCCAGACACAAAACAGAGGACCAAGGACTGACATTTTTCCAAAAAGAGTCAATATATACACATATTCTAAGGGCCTGAGTGGTTTTGCTTACATCAGCAAGACTATAAAGCTTTTTTCTCACAAACAAGACCCTTACATATTGTTCTTAACTTACTTATTACCCTCTACTGAAATTAACATCAGAATATCATTCTGGTAAAAAGAATAGACCCAGAAGTGAAAATTTAAGAGGATTATGGAATTTTTAAAAATTGACACAGAGGTTCAGAAACAGATAAAGAACTCAAAAAGCACAAATATTAACTGAAAGCAGGGGTGAAAGTAATATTAAATACTTATGGGACAGGGGCCCGGCTCCAGCCCTGGGGCAGGGCTGAGCGGTCAGCCTCCCCCAGCCAGCCCATCCATGCTGCCTGGCCTGCGCCGCCTGGGGCTCCGGCGGCGATTTAAAAAGGCCTGGGGCTCCCACCACTACTACTGCAACAGCGGCCGGAGCCCTAGGCCAGCTGCCCCTTTTGCCCCTGCCCGTAAAGTCTGTAATATAGTTGAAATAAAAAGGTTTAATTTTGCAGTGTGCCAGGTGAGAGCAGGGTAAGAAAACAGTGTATTTCCTTGCCTGACGGGGAAGCAGAAATTATTTCCCATTTCTACCAAGTAGCAGAGCTGGTCAAAAATTTTCCAGCTGGTACAGAACATATATGCCTGTCTCCTCCATGGTTTAGGCTGCTATGAGCACAACAGGCTCTCCAAATCTCAAGTCTCTCTACTAACTTCTAGTCCGTTTCAGGAGCCAATTTAAAGACTTCGTTTTAATAATCTTCAAAACACTTAATGGACCAAGCCCCAATTATGTTAAAAACTGAATTTTAAATAGCAGAACTGCTGAGACGGTTGCACCCTTCTGAGAATGCAGATGACAAAAGTCTAAGATGAAGCATGTGGGAGCTGGGGACAAAGCAGTCACAGCTGAGGAGATCCAGCTATGGAATGAATTTGCAGCAGAGATTAAGTTAATCCAGAGTTGTACCATCTTCTGAGATGCTTCAAAACTACCTGTTCACCAGAGCAAGTAAGGGAAAACTCTGCCATACCTGGGAATTTTGTGAGTCTTCGCAACAGGAAGTTTTTCCTGTCACCATGGCAACTGCAGGCATATCAGATCTTTGGCACTCAGCCTTATGCTTTGAACCACTTCTCAGGAAGAACTCCCCAGAGTTACAGTATTTTTCAGCATTGGAAATTAACTATATAAAAGTTTTGAAGAGCTAGTCAACTGAGACCTTTTGCAGCAGAACCTTGACATGAATTTCAGGGTTTTCCCGGAGCAATAATGAAAAGTTGTGGTTTTACAGAAGAAAAAAAAAATCACTTCCCAACCAGCTCTACCATATTATACATGTATACAGTTTTTTGTATTAAAAAAAGTTAACATGATGGACATTGTAAGGGAGCGGACTCACCCGGTGGCGCCTCCTGCTGGCCTCTTCTGGGAATTAGCTCATCCAGCCTCCGGAACGCCCTCTGCAGGCCAGCGTCCCGCTGCCACTGGTCCCTGTGTCCCTCCGGGACCCCGGTGCCCTTCTGTCTGGAGTGCTGCCCCCTGGCAGTACCCTCCTTAGTCTGGGTCTCCCCTCCCAGGGGGACCCCCACCCGCTATCCCCACCTCGCCTCAGTCATAGGCTACTGCCAGTCACCATCAAGCCCCCATTCACCGGGGCAGACTGCAGTCTGTATTAGACAGTCTTCACAGGCAAGGGGGAGTTTGGACCTGCTGCCTCTGCCTACCCGTGGGCTGCCCCCTGTAACCCCAGCACCCCTTTTGGCCTTAGTCCTAGGCAGGGCTGGCTCCAGGCACCAGCTTTCCAGGCTGGTGCTTGGGGCAGCATTGAGAAAGGGGTGGCAGTCCGAGTCCCGCGGCGGCAATTCGGCGGCAGGTCCACTCTTCCCGCCGCCGAATTGCCGCCGCGGGACTCGGACCTCCGTCCCATTTCCACCCATCGCGGCAGCAATTTGGCGGCAGGTCCGCCGCTCTTCCCTTGTCGTCCCGTGGCCCCGCAACGTTACCCTCCGTCAGGGGCGGGGCCGCAGAGACTGCTTGGGGCAGCAAAATTGTCAGAGCCGCCCCTGGTCCTAGGCCCTGCAGCCTGGGGGTTTCTCAGGCTGGAGCTCCTCTGACAGTCCCACAGCCCTGCTCCAGTCTAGGTACACTCTGCAGCAAGGTCCTTCCCTCTCTGCATTCAGAGAGAGACTGTCTGCTTCATGTCCACTGTCCTCTTATCAGGGCCAGCTGAGCCCTGATTAAACTGACCACAGCTGCGGCTACTTCGCCAATCAGCCCAGCCACAGCCCTCTCCCAGGGCTGTTTTAAGCCCCTCAGGGCAAGAGCGGAGTAGCCACCCTGCTACAGGCATAGAGAACAAACTGCCTCCCAACCTAGCCACTATTTATTGACTTGAATGCAATAATAATGCCCCAAAATGGCGATTTATCAATCCTAGTATAGGTTGGCTTCTGTCTTGCAATGGGACTACACAACTGTTGGTGTTCAAAACCAGGGTCTCAAGGCTTTAAAAGTTTGTACTTAAGCTGGCAAATGATCCACAAGTTTCAAATGTGATGGGATAGTGCTCCTGCTTGCTTGTAGATCCCACAGCACTAGAATCAGTACTGTCTCAAGTTTCTACTTTGCCCTCTAATTTGTGTTTGCCCGGGGTCAGAGATTCTGCTACTTTGTAATTTCAGAGCATTAATGCATGGCAAGGATAGTTAAGGTCCATAAGCAAACTGTAGCCTGGTGGTATGGCTGGTGTGCACCTGCAAAATGTATTGTTTTCAACAAAACTGCAACCACAGAATTGCAAAAAAAAAGGCAATTTATGTTTGCATACTACTTCCGTGTCTCTTCTGAAATGAATGTAGTATTGGATAACAACTTAAAATAGATGCTGGAGTTTTGTGAGTGGTTGCAATCGGCCCTTCTACTTGCTCGCTCAAAACCACATTTCAGAAGATTTTGAACAATGGCTTGTGTGTCCTGCATAGCATAACAAGGCAAGGAAAGACATGCATTCCTTTCACTTGCAAGGGAGGAATGATATGGCATTTATGAATACCCATGTACAAGTTACAAGTCTAGAAAGAGTACTCTGTATTGAAAATGCTTCTTGTTGTAGTAGAAACTAAAGGTTTCTCTGGATGACTCTCCATATCTTCAGTAGAAGTCCAGGATGTTTATTTTTATATTCTGAAGTTTTGGAACAATAATGCTGTAATGGCATATTTCAGTATTTTCCCCTACAATATTCATCTGATTATATTCAACATACACACAACTGAGTTGCTGTATTTAAGTTTTGCCTGAGTGATGATCTTCTGTCTGTGCATTTGACAGAATGCTCCTTTAGCTGGTGTAACTATGCCCTTTATTAAGGAGACCACAGCAGGCTTAACTCTAGGCAGAGTAATAAGAACTAAAGATATTCAAGCAGGTATTTATAGGCAGGGCCAGTGCTTCCACTAGGCGACCCTAGGCGACCGCACCAGGATTTGAGGGGAGGCATTTCTGTGGCGGCGATTCCCGGCGGCGATTCGGTGGCAATAAAAGCGGCCACCGAAAAGCTGCCAAGAACGCAGCTTCAGAGGAGCTGCTGGCGCCGGCGGAGGTGAGGTGCTGTCACAGGGGGATGGGGAGCCACCGTGGGCGGGGGGGGGGTGAGCTGGTCACCGCGGGGGATGGGGAGCTGGTCGCCGCAGGCGGGGCGGCATTAGCTGTTGGGGGGGCCGCAGGACTGGTGCAAGGAAGTTTCGCCTAGGGCGTGAAACTTCCTTGCACCGGCCCTATTTACAGGAAATTTCTACTCCACCTTAATCACACCATCATAAACTAGGTGAGGAAGAATTACAGGGTTGTTGGGTTTTTGGGGCATTTTGTTTTCTGAAAACAAACATCTGTAAAGTTATATCCCCATTCTCACGTAATTCTGGGCAGCTTAGTTGAGTCTGAGTTGTCACCCAGTGCTCCAGCTTTAGAGATTTCTCCTTCCCTTCAGAGGAATAGAGGGGAGGGATCTCTCAAGACAAGGTTTACATCATTGTGCTGCCCCTTTAAGAGCTGCTTGTGAGGAATATGCTTCACCAGTCACTGGGTCAAACACCTGAAAGAAAAGTGGATGGGCCCTGTGAGGGACAGAGTGCATTATCAGGAAGATTGTGAAGACAGTCTGCAGACATGTACCCTGAGGAAACCAGTAGCCACTTTATAACCTCTTGTAGAACCCCTGGAGACTGGGAGGGGAGAGAAGGTAGGTCCATCTCCCAGGGAAGGGGATCTGATTCACTTTATGCCATGTTCCCTGTTGCTGGGGCCAGGCTGAGTGGGAACTGACCACACAAAATGAGTGCTGGGCAAATGACTCACTGGCAGAGCCGGCGCGCCCACTAGGCGACCCTAGGTGGTCGCCTAGGGTGCCGGGGGGCGGCTGGCCACGGCTGTCTCTCGCCTTCCCAGGGGGGCGCCTGGCCACGGCTGCTGCCCGCCCTCCCGGCTCCGCTGCTGAGCCGGGAGGGTGCCTGGCCACGGCTTCCGGGCGCCGGGGGGGCGCCGCGGGCGGGGGGGGAGGCTGCCGGGCAGGTTGCTGAGCTGCAGAGGGGGCGGTGTTAGCTGGGCGGGGGGGCAGCATTGGCTGCGGGGGGGGGCGATGTTATCTGGGGGGGGGCGGTGTTAGCTGCGGGGGGGTGGGCACAGGGCCGGTGCAAGGAAGTTTCACCTAGGGCACGAAACTTCCTTGCACCGACCCTGCTCATTGGTATCAGGGAGGTCACAAGGACTGGCACCTTTCATGTTTGCTGAGGCGTGGCTGCCTGTGGGAAACAGCTTGTAGGAAGAGGGGCGGGAATGCTTTGTAATCTTCTCAACCATCTCAGCACAGATTTTGCTTGCATGCTAGCTGGGAGCAGGAATTCCTTCCTGGTTGCTAAGGGAAGACCTCGTTCCAGAGATTCAGGAGATTCCAGTGAAACTTTCCTGCTGGCCCTACAAGCTGTGAAAATAGGAATCCCATGCCTTGGGGACATGCTAGATTTACTCTTATCCTTGCACCATTAAATGAAACGAAACAGTGGCCCTGTTACAGGCCACTGATTCTGGCTTGGTCTTCGTGAAGGGAACTTCACCGTCTCAGCATTGACTGTGACTGGAGCCAGGTTTCTCTATCTCTGACTGCCATTTCTGAGGGGGAAAGGGAGGAGAGCCTGCAGCCCTTAAAACCCTCCTCAGAAAGCCAAAAAGGTTCCTCTCACCCCCAGTTCAGCCATTCTGAGGAGAAAAAAAATGAAGCCAAGGAAGAAACTCAGAGACATTTAATTAAAAATATTTTTTTGAAATCCTCTGCAAGTTCTGCTCTAGTGGGAGACCTGGGGTCTGCCGCGTGGGCTGCTTGGAGGCAGAGAATTCTGGGGATGTCTTCCTGAGGAGCCGAGGCTCAAAGCAAAGATCTGGTCTGCCTCCTGTTGTCATGGGGACAGAAATGCCTGATTGTGAAGGTTGACATGGAGGGGACTCGGAATGACATCACTGACACCTTCTATCCTAACCTCCCCCAGCCAAAAATAATCCCCCATATAACTAGAAAATTAACATACAAAAAAACCCACACCCACCCAAAATATTACGCCCCCCCCAATCATCAAAAGTTATCAGTTTTTTTACTCCCCAAGAAGAGGAGACCCAGAGATGCCACAGAGTCCACTAGGAACTTTGCTATTGCTATCAATTTTACATGATAGAGGCTCAGATACTACACTGCTAGGCAGCAGCATTAGTATCTACACAAACACACCCAGTATTTATAATGTAGATATTTACTGCTTCCATCATGAAAGGTGATGTGACCTTGACAACAAGAGTTTAGTTACACACCCTAACCATTTACTTTGTGAGGGTGACTCTGCCATCTGAGTTGGCTGACTAAGCCTTGTTCAATATGGAAAATTGATTTTATGATGATATTCGATGTTTTCAGAAGCTTGTAACTTATAGGTATAAGAAGTTTGTTATAGCACTCTCTAAAAACATAAGATTTTGGTATCAGGGTGTAATTCATTGTCATTGTTAACATTTAAAAAATATTTTAAGGTGGTATTTTGTTAGATTTATTATTTAGCTAGATTTATTATGTTTATCCAGCAGGTTTCACTCACCGCTGTGGCATCTCCTTGTGGCTGGGTCTGGGGATAAGTTCTTGCTAGGTTTGGCACCCCCTTCCGTTGGTCATTCAGTTGCTACAGCAGTCTCCTCTCCCATGCTTCACAGCACTCCCGCTTTGTGGCTCAGGCCTCCAACTAGGTCTTGATCTAGTCTTCCCCCTCTGGGGTATCAAAAGTTCCTTTGGATTGTCTGTACATTGGCCCATGCAGTCCTCCGTATCAATTCCCAGTCTATGCCACTTTCCCAGTGATTCCCTCCTCTACTCCAGATTCCAGCCCAGGGACCCTATCCTCAGCAGCCAAAGTCTACACAGTCAACCTTTGCTGCTCTTTTCCTGGGCTTCTTCCTACTCTGCCTTCCACAGGCTTTCCCTGCAACTCCTCTGACTAAACCCCTTCCGTGAGGGACGGGAGAATCCCAGGGTTTCCTCACACCCACCTCTCTGTGCCCAGAGTGACTGCAGAATCTCTCTCTGCAGCACCCTTCTCAATTTCCTAGTTTTATACAAGCCTAGTCTGTTCCTGCCAGCTGGGCTTCATCTTCAATTAGAGCTTGTCAGTCAAGCCTGACTTTCCCCCAGGTGCAATCTATAAGGTTAACTGGCCCCATCTCAGCCACCTTAACTCCTTCAGGGCTGGTGTGGGGTGAACACCCCATCAAGACTGCAACCGTCAGAGGTATGGATGCCCCCAACCCTGCATTTACTAGAGCTGTGCCCGGAGGTCATTTTGCTCCTGCTCTAATTCACCCATCAAGAGAAGCAGTTTCCCCCTCTTCCATGGTGTACTGCTACTTTTCGTTCTGATATTCTAGGTCTTGTACAGCTGCTTGTAAGGCCTGCTCTGCAGCTACCACCTTCTCTTGTAGCCCCTTCCCTTTGTCTGCAGACTCTCTCTTAGGATCTGGATTCCAAACATATACTGGCTAATCTCTGTTTTTATCCCTGCCTCCTTCAGGTTTGTCTTTGTAAAAACCTTTCTCCCCTTCAGTTTCTTCTCATGCTCTGTCATCACAGCTTTCTCTACTATACCTATGCCAATGCTGCAGTCCACAAACTTTCTTCAGGCCCTAAGTCAGAACCCTGCACTTCTCTTGGTCACATTTCTGCTCCTTATGAGGGCAATGCCTCCTCACATGTCACAATTCCCTATAGAACAAACAAGCACGCCCCCTTCCAACTCTCCCAACAGGGGAATGCAGGAAAGACCTAAGGCATCTAACGTCTCCAGTGTAAGGCTTCTTATCCCCATACAGGTAGGGTCACTTTTTTTTGCAGGTCCCCACAGGCATAAAGCTTCATTGGCTGCACTGCTGACCTAAGAACCTTTTCTGTTCCCAGCCTCTGAAGTCTCTGCTAATTTCCTCCCGCAAGAGCCTATATAAATACTGCTGTTCCCCCAGCCTCATCAAACAACTCTGCAAGTATAACTGTGCTTCTCACGGTCTCTGCTGTTCTCCAGGGACCTGTGTAAGTAGTGCCAGGATCCCCTTTTGTTGTCAGCCCCCTTAAGTGGGAGTGTGAACCTGCCTTCTGCAAAGGCGGCTTCCATACATGACTCCATTATCTTTTCCCCCATTCTTCCACTGCAGCCTCTCACACTCACTTTGGGCGAGTCGTGGGGGCAACAGTCATGCCTGTATTCTCCATCAAATTGTGACAGGGTTCACTCACTGCTGGGGTGCCAGCACGTGGCTGGGTCTGGGGATTAGCTCATGCCTGGTTTGGCACCCTCCTTCCATCAGTCATTCTATGGCTGTGGTGGTCTCTTCTCTCATACTTCACAGAACTCCACCTTTGTGGCTCAGCCTTCCAGTTAGGTCACTATCTAGTCTTCCCCTTCCTGGGTATAAAAGTCCCTCTTGGACCAACACTGGCAGTCCTTCATGCCACTTCCCAGTCTGTGCCACTTCCCCACTGACTGGCAGGGAAACCCGGGTGTGGCCTATATGGTTAATTGGCTCCTTCTGAGCCACCTAACCCCTTTAGGACTTGTATGGGGTGAACACCCCATCACAGCTCACAATAGGTTTGCACTGTTTAATGATACATATGCTAGCCCATCAATTAGATGATTGTTAGGTTTTAGCTTAAGGGTTAATGTGTGTAAGAATATCAGATCAATTATCTGAGAAACAGGGATAATGATACTTACCTCCTTCGTAAAGTGCTTTGAGATCTGCTGATGAAAGCCAGGTATTATTTTGCTTATGAATTTTCAGTAACTTTCCATCTTAAGTCTTTATGTCTGTACCATGGTCTCTAAGTCTGTACAAGTAGCTATAAGGGCCCTCATACAGGAAGTCTGACAGAGAAATATATGTGGTTTCTTCAACCATTTCCTATAAGAGATGCAGGTGAATGTTTGGTGAGCCACGACATGTCTGTTATATGTTCTCTGATTTTGTTAAATATTTAGCTTCCATGATAGAAATGTATTAGGCACATTTTAACATGAGTTAGTATACACTGGTTGAAAATAACAGCGTGAGTGTGAACTTTATGGAGAGCAGAGAAAAAAACCCTTTCCTACTGCATGAAAACGTCTTCAGTCTGACAAATTCTACATTAAGAATTTTAGCCAGCTTGAGTACAAATTTGGACCTGTAGACCTAGATTTCCTAGGCCATATTTACCTTAATCATGATAGGGAACAGTTAAAACTGCCTCCCATTATTGCTTCATAAATAAAATGTTGAGAAATATAAATAATTTGTCTGGATGTGGATTTGAGATATATAAATTAATAGAGTAAGATTTGCTGTAGCAACAAATATAACAGGAATCTACCCGCATTTTACAATACGAGTAATTGGATAAAGGAACACAAATAGCTTAATACATTCAAAATTGTATATTAAAAAGGAGATCCAATTCTATTACATCCATATTGTACTACACCTGGATTTGAGTGACATTTTTCTTAGACTATTTGTTAGACACATCAATATCAGATACCAGTTAGACATAAAGAACTCTTGTCTGTGCTGAATTTAAAAGTTCAGAATGCAGTTAGGTCATTTGTCACCATGCTTGTAATCTTCCAGGCAGGTCTTCCTTTGAGCTGCAGAATCTTGTATGGTTTTTATTTCTTGAGTGTGCATGTGTGATTCTTTCCTCACAATCGTGAAGAGCTTTTCAATTTCTGTACCTCTACAGAGAAAATATTTTTTTTTTATATCAACCAAATACAACTGGCTTTTAAGTTAGCTAGATAACTCATCACTGCTTTCTCTGCCTTATTGGATCCACATGGTAAACTTGGGAAAAGAATATTTTTACATTGATATAACAGCTTTCTTCTCGCTCCTGCTAAATGCAGAATACATTCCTTATGTTTAAAATTAATGAATTTGGCAGTGAAAGACCTGGCTTTTTCTCTCTTTCTGTTGGTGGAACAGTTGACATTTTATGTGCCTGTTCATTAGTTGCCTTTTCAGAAAAATCTTTAAACAATAGATTCTGAAGGAAAGCAGTAATGTCTGCAGTTTCCAGTTCCTCAGGGAATCATAAAGTACACACATTAGAACTGTGGTGATGACTTTCTACATAATCTACTTCATCAATTAGAGACTGTAGTCCTGACTCTCCACTGCCTTGCATTTTGTGCAGTCATTTACACTTATTCAAAGTGCATGTAACACACTACTAGGTCAGAATGGCAGCATTTGACAGCAGCTCCGCCAGGATAAATGACTATGCAATGTGCAAGGTAGTGGAGAATCAGGTCTTGATGATCTAAAGGACTTCTTTTCTCCTTTCAGGAAAATCACCCAGGATTTTGCTGATTTTCACCTGAGCCACTACCATCCTGATAGTGAGCTATCCCAACGTTATCTGCATCACGGCAATGTCTATTATTATGTTATAAAGTTGCACAGTTTTAGAATTATTGCCAGAATCTAATTTCAGAAATAAGCAAAAATAGATCAGTTTTCAAGTGTGCTACAGTCTTTTGTGGTCTGGTCTGGAGGAGAAGTAGGACAGTTAAAAACAGAGACTCAAGTCTGTGCTTCAGGTGTTTCTTAGAGTTTGTTCATGCTTAACCTACTCTTTGCTCATTTTGAAATACTTGTGTGTCATTTCTCCCTGGGGGAAATCATGAAAATACCATGTGTAACTTGGGAGAAGCAAAGCACGGGAGGTGGGGGTATCCTGCAGATCCCAGCAGCTGCGGGCTGAAGTCAAAGAGGTCTGCGGAAGTCATGGATTCCGTGACTTCTGCGACCTCCATGACCAAATCACGGCCTTAACTATAAGCTATGAAACTATGAAAACTATATACACTGAACTATAGAAGAAGTAGGGCAGCACTTGCGAAAGCAAGCCACAATTCCAACGACTGTCACAGGTGGTAAGAAGGAACTGAGGCAGCGCTGGGTCGGCAGGGTCATATATTGAGAGCCATGGAGGCACCACTCCAGGGGGCTCCACAGCTGACCCAACGGGTGCTGCTAGGCGAAACACTTTCCGATGACTGTGAACGTGGTGCGCACACAACTAATTGGAATCAATATGAGCAAGCACTTGAAGAAGAATTAAGATTTACTCTTGCTATTCGACACCTAACCATTATGATATACCAGGGTATCTCAGCACAGCAGATGTAAAAATTCACATACCCCGTTTTTAAGTGAGGAGTTGTATTCCTTCCTTTTTCATGTTTTCCCCTCATCTATAAATTATGATCCACAACCAAGATTTATTTTAATAAAAAACTTTATTTAGATGGGCTCAAACCAACCACTAATATTTTTCAGTAATTATTTCAACACATAATTTAATAAAATTATTAATTTCTCATACCCTTTCCCCCCCATGTTCTCATTCTCCTTTTGCATTTCCCAGATGCAGTATCACCACAATTTCCCATTGGGAATACAGTATATGCTGTCTCAACCATATTCTATGTTATTTCTTTGGCATTAGGTGATCAACTCCTTTCCCAAAGACGTAGTACATTTTTTCTGTGACACGATGCCTCCACAAATCTCAGCATTAGAAATCTTTCCTTTAAATTCCAGTCTTCCATGGAATAAGCAATCCACCTTCAACATAAGAACTCACCAACAGTCATTAACTATTGAGAAGTCTCACTAGATTCTCTAGACATTTTAAGTGATAGGCTTTTAGCTGGTTTCCTTCTGGCTGTGAAAGAGCTAAAAAGGAAAAAAACAAGACTTCAGAGCTTTTCTGTTACCTTTCAATATTTCACGTACTAGGACTTCAAAGGTTACATCAAACCCACAGATTCAAGAGCCTCTTGCTAATGCACACATTTTATAATCTGAACAACAAATTGGCAGTTGCGTTCCCCTCAAATATTTTACAGCAATATCCTGTACTGGCATTTTATATTGCTGTAAAGACATTACAAAAGACATTAGAAAACATTTACTAATACAATATCCTTGGAAACTATGCTTCTACTACAACTCCTCCAGAGCACAGTGTAGAGTGGGGAAGGACAAGGCTAAAACAAGGCTACTAATGCACTTCAGAAGTCGAGCCACCTGCACTTTGAAAGGATTTCTAAGGTGCCCGAACCACTACATTTCCACTCGCTCCCCTAGTTGGAAGCCTGGTCAGCCTTGTAAAGTAATGAAAGCTTCCCAGGCCAGGCTAGTAGATATATTTTCCTGAGGGAAATTTTCCTGGAAACTGTATAATTGCAGTGGGTTATAATAATTCAAATTTAACTCATCTGTGAAAATAAGCAGTACAATCTAGGGCTAATAGGTGCTATGGTAATACAAATAATCAACTTTATCATGCACCATCCTTGTATTAGTTACCTGCTAATGTGAAAAATTCAGTAATTCAAGGATTTATTAGAATAAATGAGGTATTATATCATCTCTAGCAGCATATGCTATTTTTATATAGCTCTATGGACGTACAAAGTACAATGATTTTGCCAGGCAAACAAGACATTTCAATCGCAAGTACTTTTAACCTATTGAACGAATAAACTGGAACAGTACAAACAGAACACAACACACAAATGAGTGGAAAGAAAACCACTGTACATTCATTATATAGAACTTAAAATGTATTTCCTAACACAGGGTGGTCATCAGATATACTGGCAAAAATCCATCTAACCAGGGCTAGCCTACTCCAAAATAAAACTAAAATCATCTAAATTTAGCAGCCATTTGCTGGCCACTCTGTCTTGTAAACAAATATGGCAACTTAGCCCCAATTGTGCAATGATGTGTGTGTGTACTGAAGAACATGTACAGACAGACTGAACTCACTAGGAGTGCTCAGGTGCTTAAAGGTAAGCATGCACATAAGTCTTTGCAGGAGCAGGGCCCCAATGAGATTGAGCATAACAAACAAGCCCACATATTAGCAACTATAGCTACAACCCCACTCCACAGTCCAGAGAAATGTCCAATTAGAGATGCTTTTGATCTTTTTTTGGACTGCTTGCAAGTACAGTTATGTATTATGTAAAAGCTGTCCAAATTATAGCTAACTGCAATTTCATAAAACAGTCAACGTGCTTTTAAAAAGCCATCCAAAGTCAAAGGAAAAACCAGCCAATTTACAGAGCAGTACTGTCAGGATAGAACAGTATTCTGGTCTTCCCTGTGTAGCTGAATTCAGCAAGGTTAAGTGAGGTCAGTTCTAACTGGGCAGTGGTTCTTATCACCAAAATACAAGGTTTTAGCACAGAGAAAGTCTGTGGCAACAAAATCGTTTTGCTGCCAGCACAATCAAATGCATCTCACAGACTAATCCTTAGCAATTACCACCTCACAAATCTTATTTACAATTTGTCACCAGAGGGTTTTTTTATTATTATTATTTTGGAAAAAGATGCCGAACAGCAAAGCACATGTGGATTTAAAAGGATCATCAAGCAGAACCCAAAATTTTAGAAAAACCGTACAACACAACAAAATGCTTCTTTTGTGTTGTACTGCAGAGCAATAGTGTATTAATGATTCTTTTCACAGAAAAATTACAGAATTGGCTGTTACTCCTTTGAGATGGAAACTAAATTCTCCAATAACTTACTTTTCTTCACTAAAGAATAAGCCTCATCTACTCTTCTCTTTATTGATGGATTCTTCAAAGTCACTTTTGCCTGTAGCACAAATAAGAACAATCCAATAACTACATTTATTCCCACATGCTGATGCTCTTAAAATCAGGCTATGTATCCAACCCAAAGCCATTTTTTGGCAGCAAGACAACGGAATATAGCATTCAAGAATTTAACAGTGCAACAAGTGATTATATCATCATGTATACTGCATTTGTGAAAAATAAACAGGAGAGCAATGAATTGCAGCAATAATGGAACCCACTTCCCAAGCCATGGCTTGGTGTGTCAGCAAGTACTGCTTGGAATATTAAGTTGGCAAACACAAGTGACATTCTTGCAAACTTCAGGGTAAAAAGCACAGTACAAAAAGGCATATATTGTGTGACTTCTAAAGCAATAAAAATGTCATATTGTAATCAGCATATCTCAGAAGCTACATGATAACTTATAAGAACATGGTCACGTTACTTAGGTTGATGTGAAAAATAATGTTACTCTCCTTTGTATAGCTCTTCTTAAAGGAAAACTAGTGATTTAATTTTAATTAAAAATAATGTTAAATCTTCCAGTGAGTAGGTTTTTGATTCATTTATTAAGGCCTCAATCCTGCAACTTGTTCTTTGGAAGTGGATCCCTGCATCTGCATGGAGCTTCATTCATTTCAATGGGATCGGCCCAGGTATGAGTGTCTGCCCAGGCTGAACAAGTTGCAGAATTGGGGCCTAATTGTATAATTGTACATAGAGGATACATTTTACAGGACATCTAACTTGTAGTAGATCAACATTATAGCAAAAATGTTATAAGGATATAACTATTGTTAGTGTAGGTTAGGTGCTTTGATTATTTATTTATTTTTTTAAATTGGAAGCGTTTTCCAAATACTAACCTTCTGATAATTGTGAAGCAAAGACCAAAGTGCAGCTGCTCCTATTCTCTGAGCAGTGAGGCTGTCACTTTCTAAACAGGCAGATAGCACTGCAATAGCTTTATCTAATAAAGAAAACAAAAGCATACACAAACACTAGCAAAATACATTATGACAGATTTCCACCTATAAAATGTTCTTATTTTGGCAATTTGTCTCTATTTCTATGATAAATCTTGCTATGGCACAAGAAGTGCAAAGTGTATATAATCAGATAGTTTAATATGAATAAGTGCCTAGCATACTTTTAAGCACAATAAAATAATGTTAATAAATATAAGCAGCAAAATATAGTCTATACTAAAAATTAAGATTAAGCCATAAAAGAATGGACATTTTAAATTATAGCCACTACAATAGGTATAGCTGACTTCTGCACATAAATATTGAACCACCTAAGAAATACTATATATTAAGCGGTTTTAAGAACACCTGATAGGCATAGATACAGTATAACTACCAATACAATGGGGGTAGTATTAAGACATTCTGCCTATTTTTACATCGGTTACCACCTGCTTGATTTAACTACTGTCACATTTTTTGCCTTAACCTTCTCAGATTCTCTCATCTCCATAGTTTACCTCTGGGCTTTCAGTGGAATGAAAGCCATCTGGTCTACTTGTTCAACACATCTGACTGCTCACTCCACAATACAAATGCATTGGGTAGACTATGGAGTTGCAGAATGATTATTTATCAAAGACACTCAACGAAGATCTGGAAAAATCTGAGAACAGCTTCAGTTGGAAGCTACTGGGAACTTCATTAGGGAAGAGAGGAGCATCCTGTCTAAGTAGTCTTGGCCTCTACAAAATACCAAAGAGAGTTCTTTCTATCTCGCTACAATAAGCATTTATGCCATACTCATCCCTATAGTATATGAGTGGATCAGTATATCTGGAGAAAAGTGGCATGACTTGACGTAAGAGGCACAGATTTCTGGGGGGTATAGGGAGTATGCATAGCCTAGATTTTGTCCAGTTGAAAGATAGCATTCATAACTAACTCATAAACTTCTTTTTTTAAATTGTATTTCTAAGATAGATTATTTAAAAGCTAAGTGTTTGATGCACAGGGCTACTCACTTCCTTTTAAAAAAGGCATGGTCTCCCATTTAAGTGTCTAGTTAAAACCTTCCCATTCAAGTTATATTACTGTAATTTCAAAATAGCAAGATCTCAGAATAAAGAGAATGTACTTACCTTATAGGAACTGAAATTCTTTCAGATGCGTGGTCTCTATGGACATTCACTATGGATGCACATACACTCTGTTCACTTGGGACCAGAAATCATTCAAAAGCAGTGTCCGTCGGTCCACGCGTCCACCATTCAACTACTCATGCTTTCAAATGAGGGGTAGCACAGAACGTCTCCCTCTCTCCAGTTCCTCCTCTACCATGAATCATCTGAGCTGAGCAGAGGGGAAGGAGGATGGGTTGTGAATACCTAAAAGGACCACCCATAATGAAGAATTCCAGTTATTATAAGGTAACTGTCTCAGCTGGTGCCTATGGGTATTCACTGTGGGTGACTCCCAAGAAGTGCTTACTGACAAGGTAGGTGCAAGGAAGTGTTCTGCACAATACTTTTCAGGATTGCTGAACTAAAGGAAGCATCCTCAGCCAAGACTTGAATTAGAGCATAGAGCCTGATAAGTGTGTGAATCGAGCCCCTAGTTGTCACCCTACAGTTCTCCTAGTGCTCTGGTAGAATGAGACTTGACAGACTGAGGATGAAGGGCTTCTGCAAGCTGAAAGCAGAGGACGATGCTATTGGAAATCTATCTTGAGGCCCTTTGGGAAGATATTGCCTCTTCATTCATTGCTCAGCAATGCAGACAAATAACCTCAAAGATCTTCTCAAGATCTGCCTAGGCAGAACACCAGAGCTCTGTGTACATCTAAGGAATAGAGCTTTCGGTCCTCTTAGTGTTGAGAGGTTTCAGGTAAAATAGAGGTAGCTGAATCGTCTTCTTCAAGTGAAAGTCAGAAGGATCTTTGGGGATAAACTTGGAATGCAATCTGAGGGATACTTTCTCTTTATGAGAGATCGTATAAGATGGGTCTGCCATAAGGGCTCTGAGCACACACACTCTCCTGGCTGTGGTGATAGCTGTCAGGAAGACCCTCTTCACTGGTAAGTGTAAGAGGGAGCAGGAGGTCAAGGATTCAAATGATGGGTTAATAAATGCTGATAGCACAAGATTTAGATCTCAAGCAGGAGTAGGTCTTGATACCAACAGGAATGTTTTGACAATGCCTTTTAAGTACCTTACAGTTGTGAGCTGGGTGAAAACTGAGCAGTTCTCTATCAGATGAAGAAAGACATTAATAGCTGCAAAAGGTAGCCTCAATGAGCTGATGGACAGGCCCGATGACTATGGAGAGAAGATAATCCAGGATAAGGGGATAATACTCACTCTGTGCAGTAACTGGAATTCTTTGAGATGTGTCCCCCTGTAGGTGCTTCACTTCAGGTGCACATGCACCCCATGTGCCTTTGATCAGATATTTTTTATTTCAGTGCCTGTTTGACCTGTGCATGGGCTCCAGACATTGTGTCCTGTAACAAGGATATAGAGAACTGTGTGGGCAAACCGCCCTCAACTCCTTCTCTACCACAAAGTCCTGCAAGACAAAACTCCGAAGCAAAGGGGAAAGAGGGTAGATAGTGGAGCATCCACATCTCAATGAACTCCAGTTACTGCTCAAGGTGAATAACCTCTCCTTTTCAGAGTATTGACTCTTTGCATGCTCCACTTCAGGCAACTCCTGGGCAGCATCCCCTGAAGGAGGAGGGGGATTCAGAGTTGGATCTAATACTGACATTCCAACAGCAGCACCTGACATAGAGGAGCATACCAGGGAACAGTGTTTGGGAAAAGTGTGCACTGATGCCCAGGTTGCCGCATTGCAAATTACATCAATTGTTACATTTTTAAATATTGCCATGGAGGTCGTTTGGGATCTTGTAGAATGAGCTATTTTTCACCAAGCAGTCTTGTAACAAGCAAGAATACAACTGGAAACCCACTTTGAAAGTCTTTGGGTAGAGATTGTGGATCATTTAGATCTGTCTGGAACTGAGATAAAAAGTCCAGAAGATTTTATAAATGGTTTGGTTCTGTCCAAATGAAAGGCTAACATCCTTCTAATGTCCAAGATATGGAGGGTAGTTTTCTCTCTAATCTCCTGTAGCTTTGGGGGGGGGGGGGGGGAGGACACAGTAAGGTGGATAACTTGGTCAATGTGAAAATTGGAGGATATTTTAGGTATGAACTTGGGATGTGGGTGTAATGATACCTTACGCTTGAAGAAAACAGTAAAACATGGTAGTGGTGGTGAGGGATCAGTCATTAATGCTCTCAGTTCCCCAACTCTGTGAACAGAAGTAATGGCCCCTAAGAATGCCATTTTCATAGAGAAGTGCAGCAGAGAACACTTACCTAGCAGCTCAAAAGAAGGTTTCATAAGACTATTAAGGGCCAAGTTCAAATCTCATACAGGAGTAGGTTCTCTGATTTGTGGAATAAGGGTAACTGACCCTTTGATGAATCCTACTATTATGGGTTGAAAAAGACAGAATTCCTGCACAGGGGAATGAAAGGCTGTAATAACCACCAAATGAACTCTGACAGAACTCACGGAAAGATCTGATTTATTTAAATCCAAACACAATCAGGAACAGGAGTGGAAAGAATAAACTGGTGAACACTATTGCTAGGTACACCAATGGTGAAATCTCTTCCATTTTTGAAGGTAAGTATTTCTAGTAGAGACCTTTCTTCTATTAAATAGGACCTGTTGTACCTCTGTCGACTATGGAGCCTCTATCTCTGAGAACCATTGAGAAGCCAAGCTCTGAGTTGGATGATAGTCACGTCAGGACAGTGTCGGACCGGAATCCCAAGACAGCAGATGAGAAAGGCCGGTCCGGAAATGAGATGAATCAGGTAAGAGCACTAGACCTGCCTCAGCCAAGTTGGTGTAACCCGAATCATGATGATTTGTTTGATCTTGTTCAATACCCTCAGAAGATACACCAGGTCCAAAATAGCTTCATTCATGGGGAGTGCCACTTTGGAGGTAGCAGTCAACAGGAGAATGTCCAAGAGCTTCTGTGTAAATTCCTGGTACGGCCTTTAGTCATCTGGAGGACAGGGGGAGACCAGCATCACTGTCTCACCCAGAGAATATGAAGGAACTGTTGGTGATCCAATGATATGGGCTTCTCTGGCTATACTTGTTAGGCAGGTTAGGTGCTCTAGAGGGGTCTGTGACGCTGGCAGACCAGGTGCCAGCCTAAGTTCCCTCTAAGCTGCGTGGCCACGCAGCTGCCTATTAAGCCCTACGCAGAGGCTCAGGGTTGCGGTGGAGAGAGGTGCCTCTCCCCAAGTACGGACCTGAAGAGGCCTGTGCTCCTTGTGAGCTCCAGTATACCCATTCCAGGGGATGGAGTCACACTTGGACCCAAAGGAAAAGGAAGAAGCAGCTCTCTTCTTCCAGGACTGCTGAGCTGATTTTGTCTGACTTCTTATGAGGGTGTATCTCCTTACCCTATTTGTGATTCTGATTCATGGAGTCTCTGGACCTGCTAAGGGTTGTGCTGGTGCCAGGCTAGAGGCACCAGACGGTGAGGCAGAGAGCAGAAGGGTCCTGGATCCAATCAAGGTTTCATGGAGAGCTCCATCAGGTGCTGTCAAGGTCTAAACTCCCAAGACTGCCTAGTGCAAGAGGAGAAGGGACAGCAGATCTCACACTTTTATGGGATGTGTAATTCCCCCAGCCAGTACATGCAGCTCTTGTGTGGGTTGCTTACTGGGAAGACCAGAGGTGAGACAAAGCAAGGACCTTGGGCATAAGTGTTCCAAGCACTGGAGGAATAACTGGGATGGGGTGAGGGGAGAGGAGACTTCCCCTGCTCCCTGCTAAAACTACTAACAAATTAAATGCTAAAACTTTTAAAATAATTAAACTATTTACAGTATTCACACTAGAGCTTAGAGCAAACTAAAGGGTATAGACACAAGAGGTTTCTGTCTCAGACCAGGAGTGGCAGAAAAGGAAATGGAGAGGCAGGTTGACCAGTGCCACCCCTTATGCCCTCAATCGAAAGCACGAAGTGAAAGGCGCAGGCATGAACCACTGGACATTGCTATTGAAGAATTTCTGGTCCCGGGGTGCATGGAGCACATGTGTACCCAGAGTGGATACCCCTTGGGACCAGCACTTGAAGAAGAACCAATAAAAATAATGTTAGCTGTCTGGTATATTTGCTATAGTCTTTTTTAACATATTTCTTCCAGTTTTTGCTGTTTGTAATTTCCAAAAATTGTGTTAGAAGATTGAGCACTTCACTTAATAAAAAATGCTTTTGTAAACAATATACTGGATTTTCTGTCAGTACCTCTAATTACAATAAAATACAGTAGTGTAAAATCTGGACAAGAGTTTAGATATCATTTGGATATATACCGTTAGCAAGTATCTTGGGCTTGTTAGCTGGACTAAAGCAGATATTGTGCAAAATAAGGAGGACTATATGGTGACTACTCTTGTGTTTGTATTTGCTCATCTCCAGCAGCTGGTCTAAACCACCATTTAGCTTCATGATCATCTGCTGTCCGTCTTCTCCGAAGGATATATTCAGTAGCAGCTTTAGCCAATGGCTAGCCAGTGTACTAAGGCTTTTATTTCCTCCTTTTGGCAACGATAGAGACAAAAAGTTCTGTAAGAAGTTACTCTGTCAGAAGAGAGAAAATGCACAGTATTATTTCATTACTAAGTAATAGTGCTTTCACACACCCCCTCCATATAGCCAGTGTACTGGTCTACCTGTCCTACGCTCCCATTGTTAGTCTCCTACACCCATATTATTCAAAACATTTTTTTAGCAATATTTTGTGATAACAAAAAAAAAGTGGTTCAAAAGTAAGTGCTTCATGTGGTGTCAATGATTACTGGCGTTTTTCTTGGTGATCTATCAAATTAAACAGTTTTAATAGTTACACTGTCCCACTCTCAGTTCATTGGCTCACATTACCCTCTCAATCTGCAGACAGATCAAAAAAATCAAAACAGTATGTACATTTTACTTACATTTCAAGAAAGCTGTTAGATTAGCATTTAAGGAAATAAAGTGTGGTGAAAGAGCAAGAACTTGGCCATTACAGGAAAGTGCATCATCTACTCTAACGTTCTAGAAACAAAGGGTAACAAAAAGTTTGCCCACTCCTCCCACTGCCAGTAACCATCCTTTGTTGACCTCCTTTTCTGTGCAGCTGCCATGAAACCGCCATTCTCCTAAACACAGCTTCCTCAGTGCTGGAGATGCCCCAGAGAGTCTTTATTTGCTTGACCTGGCATTGAGCCATGGTATTAAAAAACTCTACTTCCACTTTAAGGAGCTCTAGAGCAGATGGAAGCCCTACTCTATCATTGCATGGGAGAGAGGATCTGGCTTGTTGGTCTCTACCCTAAGGAAGGTCTGTAACTGAGTGTGTCAGTCCTTTCAGATCTGAAGTTCTCTCACAAGGGACTGTAGTTCAACCTCAGTAGGACCTGCACGATCTGTGACAGCAGCACTCAGCTGGCGGGGAGGAGGAAGAAATCACTAAACTAGTGAACCCTTGTAGCCAAAGCAAAGGATAAGCTCTGGAGAGAAAATCACGGTCAAATCTTTTCACTAGACAGACAGCTGCTCTAACAGTAAAAGAAAACAAATAAAATGAAAGGATTGAGAGAGACCTTCCAACAGGAAAACTTTCCCAGAAAAAGAAACACTGATACATGAGTAGTTTCAATATTATGTCTAAATATACTGAGCTGTATACACGATTATTTTAATTATTTTATTTTCAAACAGATAATTAGCTTCAAGTGCAGGACTATACATTGACAGCACATGGAGAAAGGGAGAGATTAAGAACGCAGCAACTTAATCAAAAAGGAGCACCAGTAATAACATAATCTTAATTTGGAAAAGACTCTGCAAAGACATTAAATAAAATACAACCAGATAACACCAAATATGTTTTATTACCAGCTTTTGGAGCATCAGTGACAAAGACTATTTATATTTCAGTACCACCAGAAGCTTCAGTCAGCATCAGGGCCTCACTGTGCTAGTTTCTGTTCATAGTAAAACAAGGTCCTTGTTCCAAAGAGTTTATAATCTAATACAATGAAAGCTAGCAAAATAAAGCAAAATTCAAAAGAATGAAATAAGAACTTTGCAGCATACACCTGAAATAAGGGAAAAGAAAAAAACCCTTAAACCTAATTAAACGAGAACTCCACTGACAGTGTAAAAGTATTTGATTTAGGTGCTATCCTCTCTAAGCTAAATGAATTTTTTGCATCAGCCTTCGCGGCAGAGGATGTGAGGGAGATTCCCACACCAGAGCCATTCTTTTTAGGTGACAAATCTGAGGAACTGTTCTAGACTGAGGTGTCAACAGAGGTGGTTTTGGGACAAACTGATAATTAAACAGTAATAAGTCACCAGGACCAGATGGTATTCACTCAAGAGTTCTAACAGAACTCAGATATGAAATTGCAGAAATATTAACTATGGTATTTAGCCTCTGTATCAGATTACCGGCAGATAGCCAATGTGATGCCAATTTATAAAATGGGCTCCAGAGGTGATCCTGGAAATTACAGGCTGGCAAACTTAATTGCAGTCTCAGGCAAATTGGCTGAAACTATAGTAAAGAACAGAATTATCAGACACACAGATCAACATATGTTGGTGAAGAGTCAACATGGCTTTGGTAAAGGGAAATCATGCCTCACCAATCTATTAGAATTCTTTGAAGGTATCAATAAACATGAGGACAAGGGTGAGCCAATGTATTTGGACTTTCAGACAGCCTCGGACAAGGTCCCTCACCAAAGACTCTTAACAAAGTAAGGAGTCATGGGATAAGAGGGAAGGTTCTCCCATGAACCAGTAGCTGGTTAAAAGACAGGAAACAAAGGATAGGGATAAATGATCAGTTTTCAGAATGGACAGAGGTAAATAGTGATGTCCCCCAGCTGGGACCAATGCTGTTCAAAATGATCTGGAAAAAAAGAAATGAACAGTGAAGTCACAGAATCATGGAAGATTAGGGTTGGAAGAGACCTCAGGAGGTCATCTAGTCCAAACCCCTGCTCAAAGCAGGACCAACCCCAACTAAATCATCCCAGCCAGGACTTTGTCAAACCGGGCCATAAAAACCACTAAGGATGGAGATTCCAACACCTCCCTAGGTAACCCATTTCAGTGCTTCACCACCCTTCCAGTGAAATAGTTTTTCCTAAGTGGCAAAGTTTGCAGATGATACAAAATTACTCAATATATTAAGTCCAAACTTGACTGCAAAAAGTTACAAAGGGATCTCCCAAAACTGGGTGCCTGGCTAATAAACTGGCAGATGAAATTCAATGTTGACAAATGCAAAGTAATGCACACTGGGAAACAATTCCAGCTCTAAATAAAAAATTAGCTGTTACCATTCAAAAAAGAAATCTTGGAGTCATTGTGGATAGTTCTCTGAAAACATTTGCTCAATGTGTAGCAGCAGTCAAAAAAGCTAACAGAATGCTAGGAACCAGTAGGAAAGGGATAAATAAGAAAATAGAAAAATATATCATAATGCTACTATAAAAATCCATGGCTCACCAGCACCTTGAATTCTGCATGTATTTCTGGCCATCTCATCTCAAAAAAAAGATATATTAGAATTGCAAAAAGTACAGAAAAGGGGCAACAAAAATTATTAAGGGTACAAACAGATTCCATATGAGAGATTAAAAAGACAGGGACATCTCAGATAGAAAAAGGGACTACTGAGGGAGTATATGATAGAGGTCTTTAAAATCATGAATGGTGTAGAGAAGGTTAATAAGGAAGTGTTATTTACCTCTTCACATCACACAAGAACCAGGGGTCACCCAATGAAATTAATAAGCAGCAAGTTTAAAACAAAAACACAAGGAAGTGCTTCTCCACATAATGCAGTCAACCATGTGGAACTCATTGTCAGGGGATGTAGTGAAGTATAACTGGATTTAAAAAAGAATGAGATAAGTTCATGGAAACTAGGTCAATCAGCGGCTCTGGGTGTCCCTAAACGAGGTCCCCAATCCATGGGGCGCATCCCCCTAAGGGGCACCAAGGAATGCTGGGGAGGGGGGCACAGCTGGGGCTCCGCTCCTGGCCCACTCACAGCTGGGGCTCTGCTCACCTGGGCTCCCGGTCCCACATCCAGGGCTCCGTGCCCACCCCCAGCTGTGGCCCTAGCCTCAGCCCCCTTACCCTTGTATGCGTCTCCACCTCGTGGACCCACTCCTGGCACCATGAGTTGCAGGGGGGGTGTGAAATAAAAAGTTTGGGGACCCCTACACTAAACCTTTGACTGCGAGAAACTTGGACTGGATGACAGGGAATGGATGACTTGATAAATTGACCTGTTCTGTTCACTGCGTCTGAAGCATTTTGCACCAACCACTGTTGGAAGACAGGATACTGGGCTAGATGGACTTGGTCTGATCCAGTATGGTCATTCTTATATTCCTAACAAACCCATGAGGCCTAACTGGAGATACTGTAGGAAACCTAAAACAACGTTAACGTCGTCCCCCCCCCCAACAAAAACCTGATGACAGCCATCCAACACACACACACACACACACACACACCTTGAACCAATTTCAACAACTCCACAACCAACAGATTGACCCTTCTGGTAGAAACCACGACACCAGGACCCATAACACAGACACCAAATGACACCTAAACAATATCAACCTATCAGAACTCCCCCTAACATGAAATGAATTATCTTTACTCTCTAAGAGGGATTGAACTTCTGCCCCACCACAGAACCTGATACCATACTAACATGTGGAACTAGAAGAATTCTTTCACTGACTCTGCCTCAAAGAATTCACTCACAACAACCAGTTGCAAGAAAAAAAAAAATGGCTGGACACTCCCCAGTGGACAAAAGCACACACTTGATCATTATTATATTGAATGCTTCAGGAAAAATAATCAACAGTGAAATCTTTAACAAAATGACATCCACCACAATCTCTCTACCACCAAGAGGACAGCTGTACAGTCCCTGAAATCCAAACACCAGATAGTAATCAAACCATCAGACAAAGGGTATGCAGTCGCAGCGACAACATCAAAGAGGCCAACTGACAACTCTTGGACCTCACCTATGATAAAGAACTCAAAGAAGATCCCACATCACAGTTCACAAAGTAATTTAAGAATATCATGAAATCCTTCCCTAAACAACTTTAAGATAAACTTTACAACCTCCTCACCCCAGGGATCTTCCACATGCTTTTCAAGATACACAAACATGGGAACCCAGGCAGACCCTTCATATCTTGCCACAGTACTCTTGGGGTATGTTTACACTACCCACCGGATCGGCAGGCAGCGATCGATCTAGTGGGGGTCGGTTTATTGCGTCTAATCTAGACACGATAAATCGATCCCCAAGTGCTCTCCTGTCGACTCCTGTACTGCACTGTCACGAAAGGCGCAGGCGGAGTCAACGGGGGAGCGGCAGCAGTCGACTTATCACAGTGAAGACGCCGCTCTAAGTGGATCTAAGTACGTTGACTTCAGCTATGTTATTCACGTAGCTGAAGTTGCGCAACTTAGATCGATCCCTCCCTCCCCTTAGTGTAGGGCTTACTGAATGAATATCAGGAGTCCTAGAAAACACCCTCAAATCACTCATGAACACAAAGGGACAGATTCCTCCAGGACACATCTGACTTCCTCCAGAAACTTTGCAACATCAACAACCTTCCTCAGAACACCATTCTTGCCATCATGGATGTCACCTTCCTATACAGTAACATCCCTCATCATAACTCTGCTGGACATTAAAAATCAGGAACTCAACAGAAGCTGGTTTTATGGCTCACCAACTGCAATTTGTAACACACACTGCTGCCTATAAATCCTCCTTTGTCTTAGGACTGCAGCGGTGTTAAGTGTCCACTTCATTTTTAAGTGGTCTCCTACATGTGTGAACCCCTTATTCTTAAAAAATCTCTCCCACCTTGTATTTAGCTGTGACACTTTAGTTACCATCTTCAGACCTGAGGAAGAGTTCTATGATGTGACAAAGCTTGTCCCCTTCATCATCAGAAGTTGGTGCAATAAAAGATATTACCTAACTCACTTTGTGTCTCTCATAAAATCTTTTACAAGTCTCCCATTTCCTTTTAAAAAATGAATTTAAATTTTAGTGGACTGAAAACTTTTAAAAATAGTCTTAAAACTTTTCTAGTAAGTGTGTTAAAACACGTGCCAAAATACTACTACTATGATTAATGCATATGACACTATTGATTTGTGTAGAGTAATGCAATTGTAGAGGAACAAGAGCTGAGCTTCCATTTCCAGCAACAGAAGGCAACTCCCTGTTGGGATTTGAATAGTTAAACTCTGAGGTTCCCCCATCTCCACAATAATCCTTAATGGAACTTTGCTCAGCGCAAAGAGTAGTACTGATGCTCTTTGGAAAGAGCCTGTTCAACTGTATGGACTAGTAGTATGTCACTCATATCTATTACCCTATTTATAGTAAGATTCCCATCAGATACAAAGCAGATCCTAAACTGTGCTCCAGGGACTGAGCACTAGATGGTCATGTGGTGATCTTCCTTCTTTCCAGCTGCTTTTACAACTCCCCAGACTTCACTGAAGAGCAGTGCAAAACAAAGCAAAAGAAGCTGGAAACAGGGAAGAAGTAGCTGCCTCTACTTAGAGGCTACTGCTACATAAGAGGGGGAAAGGAAACAGGTGCTACCAGCCATAAGCAGGAGAGAACAGAGTACAGATGAGAGGGACACGTGCATAGGAAGAGAAGGGGACTAAACGGAGATGAATGTGCAAGGAAGTGGGAGGGAAAGAAAAACTGGAGAGAAAGAAAAAAGTAGTGTGTGATTAACGGTTTTCAAATAGTACAAAACACGATGCATTAATGAGACATAAAACTACATAAATGTGTTTCTATTATAACTCTTCCTGCAGTTGCCTCTGGGATATTATTCAGCTGTGAATGATGGGAATATGGTCTGGGGAAAGGCATAGGAAGTGGTCCATGACACATAGGTAAGATGTATCCCTATTTTGGAAAAGTTTGAGAACTCCTGAATTACACTGCTTATGAGAATAACCAAGTGTATATGCATGTCATGATCTTAAGATAGCCATCTTTTATCATTTCCCTCCCCTCCCCTCTTAATTAGGTCATGTTGAGTGTAGGCCTGATTCTACAAATATTTAAACATGACCGATTCACATCTTTGGGACTCCGCACATACACAAAGTAACTCATATCTGCAAGTGTTTGCTGGATTAGGCCTTAGATTGTTTGCCTTCAGGAGCCAGGAACGTGTCTTCTCTTAGTTTTGTGATGCACCTTGCAGCTCACTAGGTGCTCAAAAAAAGTATAAATAACTAATGTTGCCTCCTTACCTTTTGAATAACACCCTTGCAGTCATGAGAAATAGCAAGGTTGGAAAGAAGAGTAAAGACCATACGCTGAATTGCGCTGTTCTCAGTTAGTGTTTGGGAAGCTAACTTGATAATGCTGTGTATTAGTGAGTTGCTAGTTGCGCTTCTCTGTGCAGTCTGAAATGGAGACAGTCCACTGCTTGCCCAGCAAAGAGAACCACAGCCTTAAAGAATGAAACATTGTTATCATTAACATTTAAATGAGACTGCCTCACTATTACAAAATTAAGAAGTGACCAGGCTGGATGGGGGAAATCTATATAATAAATATATACCGTATCTATAGAAAGACAGCATCATCTAGACTATAGAGCAAGTGGCTGGGAGTCAGGAAACCTCAGTTTTAATCCCAGATCTGCTGCTAACCTGTATGACTTTGGGCAAGACATTTCACCTCTGCCCCTCTGTCTGTCTTATCTATTTAGTTAGTTTTTCCAGGCAGAGCCTTGTCTTTCACTATGTGTTCATAAAGCTCCCAGCACAAAGGAAATCTGATATTACTTGGGACTTCTAGATGCTACTGTAATGGGGAAAAAAAGTCTTTTTTCCACTTTATATTATACACCTAAAATATGAGATTCCATGTCAAAGAAATTATATCTGCCTCAATCGCCTCTTCAGCCAATATATGAAAATAAGGATTTTTATCCTAGTTTAGCAAAGGTGGACTTTATCAAATATTGGGGGAAAGCAGGGGTTTATCCATCAGTGACATTATTAACAGATAAAGGAACACACAATTCCTAAAATTTTCTATATTCACAAAATTGAAGAAAAAAACTGTTTACTATAGATAGGAGTATAAAAAGGAATAGGTGAATGATAACTATCCCAAGTTTTAGAGTGAAGAACTTCTGCCTTTACTGAAGAAATGAAAAAGTGTCACAGGGGAAAAAATGATCAGCATCTTGTGATACAAAATAAAAATTACTTATCAGCATTACTTTACATTAGTAAGGCTAAAAGAGGAAGGACAAGAGAAAAGATGGCTGTGTGATACAAAGGAATTTTGTGTACAATTTGGAGGTATCACGCTAAAAAATAATTGGAAGAAAATGTGTGAACAAATTAAATACATTACACAGATTGTAAATTACCAGTGGACCACTGGTACAATAGCTGCTAATTCTGTTGGAAAAACAATATTTTAATTAAAGAATATTCTGATATTTTGGTGAGCTGCATTTAGTAATTCTATTGCAAATCATTGGAAGACACATTGTCTTCCAAAAACATCTTGTTTTATAAAACTTGGTAAATAACGGGAACCGGAAGCCTCATCAAAAAAAATTACTCAATATTTGGAAAAAAATGTTTTTAAATATATGGTTACCTCTGGTTGAATTTTTGGGGAAAAGTAATTCTCCAACAATCAAGTCAACAATTACATTTATGTTTATTCAATGACAAATATCAATATTGTTGCTATTCAGTGAATTTCTTTTTTATTTTTAGTTATTTATATTTAAAACCTTAATAGAATGCTATTATTAAATAATTATCATCATATACAGAGTCAGAACTCAATGTCATTATTACACTTCCCACAACGGTGTGAGGAAAACTCTTATAACCTCAAAAAAGAAAAGCAAGGTATAAAATTAACCTAAAAGTTAGCAATTTCTGGATTACAAAATAGAATATCAATGCAATGTGTGAAATACAAGGTATTTTTCTGGTATTATGTGGCAGAAAGAGGACAGTTTAAGTAACCATTTTATTTTTCTGGAATACAAAGATGGACCCCAATCCTGAAAGCTATTCTGTGTGGCGTTCCAACAAAGTCCACAGACCCACCTGCTTGGAACGATTTGTAGAAATAAGGCCTTTGTGCTGCAATTGTTAAACTAATCTCATGCTATAGCTGAGAGGAACTTCACAAAAATCAGGGCATTTTTTCAGTTTCTACATCTAAGGTAATGTGCACAGTTACTGCTCACAGGAAAAATTAGCAGAACTGCCTTGAATGTTTAAAGTTATTCCTCAAATACTATTCTTTAGAAATAAAAACCTATTGGTCTGAAAGCCTTCATTTCATGCAAGCTGGACTGTGTGAGCCAGCATTATTCTATGCAGCTAAACAGCAAGGCCAAATTCAATTTTCTTCCATACACCCCTCCCGCAAAATATTTTTTGCATTACAAATACCCACACTCCCCGCTACCTTACATGTATTTAACTTCTATATTGCAGTAGCAGCCAGCAAACACATACACAACCAAGTTGGACCCCCACAATACAAAAAAAAGGGTAGTTCATCTCTAGCTGTTGCTTATAGATGAGTATCACCAAACATTGCTTTACTCCTAGGACGCTAACGGAAGTGGTTTAATGAACTGATAAGGTGAGTGGGTTGGCTCAGCTTGCAGCTAGCCTGAATAGTAAGAACGAACATGATTAAACTGAAACCACATCCCCTTATAGGCAAAATACAACAAAATAAAAAAATGGAAACTTCCTTCTAACCTAGATTCAAACAGTTTAAGGCCAGAAGGGACCATTCAATTATATAGTCTGGCCTCCTACATATCACAGACCAGTAAATTTCAACCTGTTGTCTCTGCACTGACACCAATAATGTGTTTGGTTAATGCATAAACTTCCAGAAAGCATCCAGTCTTGATCTGAAGGTGTCAGGACCGCTTCTTTTGACAGTTTGTTCTATTAGCTAGTCACCGTTATTGTTAAAAATGTATGCGTCATTTTAAAGATTTTTAGGAATTTGTCCGGCTTCAGCTTCCAGCAAGGTTCTTGTTATGACCCTCTCTATACTATGATCAAGTCACCTCTGTCTTCTTTTTGATAAATTAAACAGATTAAGCTCTTTAAGTCTCTTATGGTAAGGCATTTTCTCCAGCCCTCAAATAATTCTGGTGGCTCTTTTTCAGACTCACAGTATTCCAGTAGTTTCACCAATATAGGTAACTCCTGAAAGTTCACTGAAGTTTGTTAATAACTGCCTGCATTTTTGGCTGATATAGGTCTTATGGTGCAAGTTGTGGGCTGATCCCTACTTGCGCTATAGCCCTACTGAAATCAATGGAACTCATGCAAATACAGCAGTCTATCCACATGGTACAGGATCAGTGCCACATGATGAAGCTATTCCAGTATCAGTTAATATATTAAGTCCTTCACTACTACTAAAAAAAAAGACCTTTCAGATAATTCTTGCGTGTATATGCTAAGTTAAATTCTAAAATAAAAATAAAAGCAAGTAATCCATAACATTTTTACTATATAAACGTTCATTTTAACAATTATTTTTCATAATTAGAAGTTCCGAAACTTGATATGTCTTCTGTTTCTGACCATTCCCCTCCTCAGTAGGCTGAATATAACAGATAATTCAGTTGAACAGGTTTATTACTGGAAGTACATTAAAGCACGGTCCACATGTTAATTTGCACCATTCAGCTAAAGTGTATTTTTATATGGGTTTAAACAGGTGCAACTTTGTGTGTTGACACTCTAAACCTGGCTTACTTTGATTCAGTCTGCACTGATAAATTAGGCACAAGCTAATCTGATATAATCAACTTTAAACTGATATAAGAATGTCCACATGGGTGTTTGCACTGGCTTGAACCAATTTAAATTGCACAGGTACAACTCCTTTGTGTAGACAACCCCAAGGGAAATTTCAGAAAATTTGTGATGGGGTATACAAATCGCACATTGGTCAACACAGGATTAATGAGCTAATGTGTACTCAGGTTTCCCCACCCCATCATACTTGTGAAAGAGGTAAAAAATGGATGGAAGAGCTTAAAAGGGAGAAACCAAGCTCAGCTGAGGGCAGTGAAAGAGAACAGCGGACTTTCACTCCTTAGCTACTGAGAGAGGATCCGACGGAATGCAGAAGCTCCTTGCATGACCTCTGCCAAATGGCTCCTCCCTGAAAGAAGGGCAGGCTTGAAGTTGACTCATTTTTGAGAGGGTTTTATTCCTCTCTATTTACTTGGGAACCTGGTAACAGTACTGCACAGTGAGTTAATATGGAGAAGACAGGAAATCTTACTGGAACAGAAATTTGGTTGGCTGACAGCAGATCACAATTAACAGGTAGTCATAAGTGTGTTTCATTGTATTTACCCTTGATGCTCAGAATGCTGAGGTACACTTATTATGGAAAGAGAATAATGAGAAAGGTTGTTGGAAGCACAATACAAACACAGATGCCTCTAAAACAGTGTGTATCAAGTGTTTAGAAAGGTATTTGCTATTGCTATCATAACGTATCACAAGATTGAGCGGTGACTTGATCACAATGTATAAGTACCTTCATCGGGAGAAAATACTGGGTACTGAAGGGATCTTTAATCTAGCAGAGAAAGGCTGGAAGCTAGATAAGAACTTATTTCTAATTTGAATTTAATAGTTGGGGTAATTAGCCTCTGAAACACTATCAAGGGAAGTGATGGATTCTCCATCTCTTGATGCCTTCAGATCAATACTGGATGCCTTTTTGGAAAATATGATATAGTGAAACAAAAGTTAGGCTTTAGTCAAACACAAGTTAGTGGGCTCAATACTGGGATAAATGGGTGGAATTTAATAGCCTGCAATATACAAGTCAGACTAGATGATCTAATATTCCCTTGTGGCCTTAAATTCTATGAATCCATTAATTTATAATGTCACATTACCACTTTCTTGCAGGAATGCAGCCTTCTTAATAATGGCTCATCCATGAGTGTTCTTAATACAGAAAGTATTGTTTTACTATTCTCTGCCACGTAATTCCTGAAGGTAGTATTTCCACAGAATATATTACAATGTGGTGGGTCTATGGGGATTTTAGTAGCATTGAGGCTCGGCTGGAATTTAATACCTATTTAATATAGGATCTTTTAAAACCCAAGCTTTTTTTCCCCCGCAAAGACATGAAGAGACTTAGAATCATAGAATATCAGGGTTGGAAGGGACCTTAGAAGATCATCTAGTCCAACCCTCTTCTCAAAGCAGGACCAATCCCCAATTTTTGCCCCAGGTCCCTAAATGGCCCCCTCAAGGATTGAACTCACAACCCTGGGTTTAGCAGGCCAATGCTCAAACCACTGAGCTATCCCTCCCCCGATTTCAGATTTAAAGAATATGCTCCTCGGAACAGGGACCTGAGGCACAATCCTGACTCTTACTGAGGCAATGACAAAATTCCCATCCACTTTGATGATGCCAGGCTTCATCCTTTTTCTTTATACTTGTTTGTAAAGAGCACAGAACCTTTTTTCACACTAGAAAGAGTCATTCTTTTGCCTCTTTTTTCCCCTTTACATAGACATTACCCTGGATAAAATGTTTTGACATATACCAAAACTGGAGTCTCTTACCTGTGGGATAATTTGCAGTGTAGACACAAAGCAAATGAAGAGCGATTTGCATTAAGGAGTCATCTATTATAAACCACGGCCACAGAGAGTGGAGGACAGGGACAAGATGAGCCTCAAGTGCTGCCACCTAACAGCAAGTGATCAGGAGGAATGTACAGTACAATAATGAATATTGTTTTGAAGTATTTTGTGCAACATTGAAAGCAAAGGAAATGAAAGAATTTTAACATACTATGGAGTTCTTTTAAAAATTATTTTTACCTTTAAGGGTCCCTTTAATGTACTTTAGATTACAGAGTTAAAATGTATTTGGTTGCTTTAAATGGTAATAGAGGCGGAAGATAGTCTTGTTTCAATACTGGAACGTTGTCTCCACAAGCTGCCTCAAGCACATTTTAATTCAAGTCAACACTGAGACTTGATTGAACTGGCTCCATCTGGACTCCATAAGATTGTCTTTACTTACATGCACTGATACTTTAATAGTCTCCATTGACTTGTTAATAAATTCTCATAGATGTGCATTGACTTTTTTTTGTTTCATCCTCATACTGTATAAACTGAAGGTTATTTACCAGCAACTAAATACAGTAAAAGCTTGTTTATCCAGCATGTTGGGTAAATGGGGGGTGCTGGTAAGTGAAAATTTCTGGTTAACTAACAGAGAGGGAGTTTGGGTGCGGCAAGGGGTGTGGGGCACCGGCTCTGGGAGGGAGTTTGGGTGCAGGACGGGGTGTGGTGCGCAGGAAGGGGCTCCGGGTGCCCGATCCAGGAGGCACTCACCTCGGGCGGCTCCTCGCAAGCAGCAACCTATTCCTGCTGTTCCGAGGCGGAGGGTGGCTAGGCGGCTCTGCGTGCTCCTCCCGCCCTGCTCCGAGCGCTCGCTCTGCAGCTCCCATTGGACGGGGACCGCAGCCAATGGGAGCTGCGGAGGCGGTGCCTGCGGGTGGAGGCAGCGTGCAGAGCTGCCTAACCGCACCTCCGCCTCAGAATAGCAGGGACAGATTGCTGCTTGCAGGGAGCCAGGTAGGGAGCCTGCCAGCCCCGTGCCAACCAGACTTTCTATGAAGATTAGAAATGCCGTTTTGAGAGTTTTCCGATTGGTACAGGGCCAGATAAAGAACTTGTACTGTATACTGTTTCTGCAGATCTACACTAACAAGTCAATGTTGTCATTCTGGAATATTTTAATTACTGGTGAGCATGCACATGAAACTGAAGATGTTCTAACATTCCAGCTGTGATTTTACAAGGCCTCACCCTCCTACACATACAGTTCCCTTCCAGCTCAACTAAATTAGTTATTAAAACTCTGGTAAAAGCAGCAAAGGAGGGAGGATCAGTGTATTTTTGCAGAGAATACAGTCAGAGAACTTCAGTCATAAGCAGTAAGAGAAGCATACCTGTGCAATAACCGAGGTCCCTTGAGATGTGTGTCCCTATGGATGCTCCACTGTAGGTGCAGCAGCACCTCCGGCCCTGGGATTGGAGATCTCTGGTAGCAGTGCCCATCGGATCATGCCCACCTCCGATCTTGCGCCATGAGCAGCAGCTATATATAGCACTGTATGGTCCGACTTCCCCCCGGTTCCTTCTCTCCAAAGCAGAAGGGAGGTGGGCGGGTAGTGGAGCACCAATAGGGGGACACATCTCGCAGAACTCTTCCCTATGTTTTTCCTCACCCCATTCTTCCAATAGGTGTTCCATTTATCACTTTGGAAATTTTGTCTTCTAGCAGGGGGAGGTAAGAAATGGGTAGGAAACAGTCCCCTGGCAAATATTTTGGCCACCATCTACAGATTTTAGCATGGCATCCCATTCCACCTCTGTTGGCAGAAGTCAGTATTCAGTGGCTGGGAGCTGAAGTTTCAGTGTCAGAGTTAAAAGGTCTGATGTATGCATGTAATGTTCTCTCCTGCAGGAGATTGGTATTAAGATGAGGTCCAATCAACCTGAACAATATTTCAAATTGAACATATCTGTAATCTTTATTCTTAGACCCTGAACTAACTGTATGTGGTAATATTATAATACAAATGGTATGACTACTTACTTTGCACTCTTCATTTCGAAAGAGGCAGTTTCTTAGGAGCTGCAGAACAACCCTTAGTTCCCTGATAAGATTATCCTCCTGTTTGGACAAAAATGTTTCAAGAGTGTCAGTTTGAAAACAGAATCCATTTTATATAGGCAGTATGTTTGTCTTAATGGCTATATTGTACTCTCCACTTATGCCACAGAACCTTTACTTGTAGGATGCTAATCATCTCTGAAAAGTGATATTTCAGTAAGCTCATCCACCACAGAAATCTATTTCTGTTCTATCAAGCATAAAGGAACTGAGATATAAAATAGGGTCCATGCTTCATCTCTATAAGGTGATACACGCAACACTTGTTTTTAAATCCCTTTAGGTATGCAGGCTGGTACTGTGAGTGATGAAGTAAAAGGCCTCTCAAAGAGGCAATGTGAGAGAGCAAGAGGAGGGGAGGATGAAATAGAAGGAAATATGCAAGTTATCTTTACAAGTAACATTTGTAACGAGTTCCTTCCCATTTTAACTAAACAAAATACAGATAACATGCAATCAAACGTTGCTGTAGGAGCTTCTATATACACTATTAGCTATTTTTGTATTTAAATAATAAATCCTAACTGCAATCCTCTTTTCAAAAAAACAATACCCTATAATTAAAAACTAACAGTATGGAAATCACTGGGATGTTAGAAAGTTGCAAACATACAAATAGCATACTCATCCATAGTATTTACAATATTGTGGCTCCATATATTTCTAGAATCATGTTCAACCTTCCCCTTCATAATTCCCTTCCAAAAGGGTGACGAGTCCAAGCAGATAAAATTAGCTGGACTCATGATTAGCGGAAGAGAGACCCTGTCTGAATTGTTTCTCTCTACGGAAAGATTTAATTATTCAATTAAAACACAATAACTGGGCAATACTCTAACCAAATGCACTCTCACTGCCAAGAAAGAATATCGAATATCATAAAAAAAACATCTTCTGCAGCAGATACAATTTTTTGTGTCCGCCTTGTAGATTTTACAGTTACCTTTTTTTTCTGTGCTGTTTTTCCAGGCCTCAGGGATTCTAAATTCAGCTGTGCATGAATGTGCTTCATCTGTTCCATGCAGCTGTCTATAAGGTCAGCTGAAAGACAAAATCCATACAATTCAGAAGCCTATTCACATTCTAAAATACCAAAAAACCCTCACTTGTAAATTAAAGTATAAGGAATTTTGTTACCTAATCAACTCTTCAACTTTGCGCTTTCCTTATAATTAAGGCTCTCTATATGATGAAAATGAGGCAAGAGTAAAAACAAGTAACACAACTTTTTACCCAAAATACTCAGGTGGGTAGGGTATTTCAACTTGTACCCAAGAACATGAATTTGTGTTCAATATCTAAACCCAGTTCACATTAAGAAGTTATGAACAAGGGGGTCAGAGATCCATCAACCAAGTTGAAAAAAAGCCAGGAACTGATGGAGTTAGGGTTGTACACCTTTAAAATTCTCTTTGCTTCTGTGTGCATGCATCATGGCATAGTGTTCCCTTCTAGGCTAATTGGTTTTTAACAGTTCTGGGATTTGTCAGGCAAGTGGGGATCTATGAGGCAATTTCACATAGTGGAAGTTAACTACTGTACATGACCTAACAGCAACGGGTGGGGAATGTAATGTCTTATATATACACTATACATAGTGTTCTTCATCCCAGAAGACCCCAAAGGGCTTCACAAGTTTAGAATAATAAGCAGACTATACAAAGTGTGACAAAGTTCCTCCTCTACCTCGGTGGGTCCTGCGCTTATTGGCGGATTTTGCTTGCCTCAGAGATCTTCCCCTCTGGTAGAATCCACAGTCCAGGTTAACTCCTCCTGTGTCTGATCAGGAGTTGGGAGTTTTGGGGAGAACCCGGGCCCGCCCTCTATTCCGGGTTCCAGCCCAGGGCCCTGTGGATTGCAGCTGTTTAGAGTGCCTCCTGGAACAGCTGCATGACAGCTACAACTCCCTGGGCTACTTCCCCATGGACTCCTCCCAACACCTCCTTTATCCTCACCACAGAATCTTCCAACAGTACCCCCTCTTACTCTCAGCTCCTAGTGCCTCTTGCTCCCAGCTCCTCACACGCAACCTCCTTCCACAGCTCCTGACATGCACCCCTCACTGACTCACTGGGAGGCTTTTGACTAGTTTCAGCCAGCCTCTGATTGGCTGCAGGTGTCTCAATTAACCTCCCTGCTTTCTGGAAAGTTCTTAATTGGCCCCAGGTGTCTTGATTAACCTGGAGCAACTGCCATAAGGTATCAGGGATTTGTTTAGCCTGGGGCTAACATACTGGTCCCTTACCACTTTCCTATAGCCCTCTGGCTGGGAAGGAGGTAGAGGGCTGCTGCTCCTTCTGCTCATCTTGCTGGGGCTGCTGCTTGGCCCTGGGCCCTCCCAGCTGCTGTTTGCTGCTATTGCTGCTCCAGCTTCTCCCCTGGCTGGGCCAGGCACCCCTCCCACTACTCTACTCTCTGGTTGCTGGCTGCCTGGCAGCTGAACCCCTCCCCCCCAACACCTTGGTTGCTGCTACTCCTGCTGCTGCAGCAACCCCTTGGGGGGGGAGGGGGCCTGCTGGCCCTCTCCCCAGAGGAGGGGTGTGAGGGACCCCTGCTCCAGCCGCTGCTGTGACCACCACCACCACCACCACCATCTGTGAGGGGTCCTGCCTGACCACCGGACCACCGCCTGGAGTTGCTGGAGGTGCTGCTGCTGCCCTGTTCGCTGCCAGGAAGCTGCTGGTACCCAGAGGAGGAAGACCCGGAAGACAGTCGGCGGAGACTCTGCAGACCACCGTGGAGGGGGCCTCCAAGAACTGAGTAATTTTTCGAACTGTACTCTAGTGGTGGGGGTATTAACTGTGTTTGTAGAGGCACAGGGGGTGTGGCGTAGAGCCTGCCCCCTGGTTCATCTGTGCCCCTCCAACCCCCACCACCACCGCTGCCCCCTCCTCCACCACCACCACCTCTGCTGCCTGCTCACCGTCTGTCCTGGTTCCTGCCCCTGGACTCAGCCGCTTGCCTGGCTAACCAAGCCTGTTTCCACCTTTTGGGCCTGAAGCAGCAGCCAGCCCAACAATTGACTTTGCACAAGCGCACGTGGGTGCACGTGCCCCTCCCCATTCCCCTTGGACTGACCCTCCCCCTCCATCAGCACGCCCCTTGCTTTGTCCCTTGCCACCTGCCCCATTTCCCCTTGCAGCTATCTGGGCCCCTCTCCTTTTTTCGGTCCCAGCCCCTTGCTAGTTTCAGTTTTGCCCACCCCGCCCCTCTCCCTCTGCAGCCTTGTTTGTTTGCCCCGCCCTAGCCCTGAAACTAGTCCCTTGGTTTTCTGCCCCATTCCCAGTTGGTTGTCTCCCTCCCCCTGAAGCTCCGTTTGCCCTGATTAGCCCCCCGCTTTTGTGAACCCATGCCCCCTCCCATGCGCTTGTGCCCCTCCCCTGTTTAATTTTGACCCTATCTCACTGCACCCCCATGCTGTTATATCATCCCCTCCCCTAGTGCAACAAGAGGAGCCGGATTTCCCAGCTTGAGTTGGTGACTGAGCCCTATCCCCGCACTAGTCCGAGACAACCCTGAACCCTGTCCCCACTTTTGTGCCCTCCTCACCTGCCTGCAGCCTAGCAGGGAGGAGTGGTCACCCCCAATTCCTCTCCCCACCCCCCCTCAAGAGTTTTTCCCTTCCTCCCCTGCTCATCATGGCGGGCGATATGGAGGGAGAAGCCCCTCCAGACGGCACGGCCTCCCCTCCTCTGCCTGTTCCCCCGTCACCTTCCCAAGCCTCTACCTTAACCGCCGCTGCTGAACCACCTGCTCTCGCCCCCGCTGGAGCACCAGCAGCGGCGCACACTGAAAAGACCTCCGCTGCTGCCACGTCCCTCGCCCCCCATGATCCTGGGGGAGCCCCCCCAGCCGGCAGGAAGGGCCAGGGTAAAAAGAAGGGTAAGGGCCCCGCGACAAAGGCCAGGCCCTCCATGGCAGAGGTAGCCACTACTGCCACGGCATCCTTCCCTGCTGTTCCCTCTACCAGCTCTGCGGGTGTCCCACCCCCAGCCCCCAGAGCATACGCCCAGGTGGCAGCAACCCCCCCACCTGCCGCAATGTCACCTAACCCGCCCACCGCCTCAGCTACCATCTATAGCGGCCGGGGCCCCTTTCCCACCTTGACCAGGAGGCATGGCGTCCGTTGCCTCCTGGTACCCGCCTCGCCCCACGTAGAAACCTATGTGCGGGCGTTGGCGAGGGTGGTGGGGCCCACAGCCATCGTAACGGCCTCCAAAATGTATGGAAAGGTAGTCTTCTTCCTCGCATCCGAGGCCGCGGCCCAAGAGGCGGTGGAGAAGGGCCTGGCGGTGGGGGGCGTGTTCGTCCCACTAGAGCCGCTGGAGGACTTGGGCGTCCGCCTAGTCCTCACTTCCGTCCCTCCCTTCCTCCCCAATGCCACCCTGTTACCTGCCCTCTCTGCCCTGGGGAGACCCATCTCTGTAGTCAGCCCTCTCCCACTGGGCTGCAAAGACCCCGCCCTCCGTCACATCCTCTCGTTCCGCCGGCAGGTGCAGCTCCAAATGCCGCCGGCTGCACGTGACGGGGAGGCACTCGAGGGGTCCTTTATGGTCCCCTATCACGGGTCCCGTTACCGGATATATTATTCCACGGGGGAGGCTCGGTGCTACCTCTGCCGGGCGATGGGACACGTCCGGAGGGACTGTCCCTTGGCCCGGCAAGGAGGAGCATCCGAGACCCCCGAGCCCCGGCAGGGCGTCGGCCCTGTCATCGCCGGCGCCCCTGAATGCCCGGTGCCCAGAGCCGCCCCTCCTCCTTCCCAGTCCACCGCTGCTCCCACTCGGGCCCTGGGAGTACCTCCCCCAGTGTGCCCAGACGAGTGGGAGAGGCCCGCTGCGAACAGTCTGCTGAGGCCTGTGGAGGAGGGTGAGGCAGGGATACCGCTGGGTGTGGGAGAGGGCCCTCCCCAGAGAGATTTTTCTCTCCCTTATGCTGCCCCACCACTACCTCCCCGAGTCCCTAAGAAATCGCCCCTCCCCCTTGACCCGACCCTTATTAGCCAGCCCCCAGCTGAAGCCATGGAGGACTGGGCCTTAGTACAGGGGAAGCGGGGCAAGCGGAAGGCTCGAGCCCCGCTCCTTTCCACTGATGCGGAAGCCCCCCGGAAGACCAGGAAGGGGGGCACTGATGCCGAGCCTTCCGCTTTGCCCCCGAGCGGCTTTTGTCCGCCGGAACCGGCTGGGAAAGACGTGGCAGCACCGGAAGGTATTACCGCCCCTCCCTCGGAAGCCCCCGAAGGAGCCCCTTCTGCCCCCTTTGTCGACCCTGCGCGCCCTGACCCGAGCATCGCTTCAGGTGCCGGCGGAGAGAACCCCGGGGTGGCAGAAGGTGACCTGCCCTCTATCTACGAGGAGATCGAGGCCCTGGGTCTGACCCCAATCACCCAGGGGGAGGACGACCCTTTACCAGCAGGCCTCGATGTCAATGACCTCACCCCGGTGCCCCTTTCCCCCTTCTCCCCATGCTCCCTCCCCTTGACCGTCGGTTCCGCTCCCACCTCCGAGGATCCCCTGGGCTCTTCCACCTGCCCGGTCGCAAGTGACACCTCGCTGACGGCCGCCAAGCCTCCTGAAGCGACGGCCGGTGCCCTGCGGCCGGGACCCGAACCCCAGGGGGTACCCCTCAATGGGGTGGGACAACGGTTCTCCTTCCCAGGCGGGGACCCCGCAAATGTCTGTCCACCTCCCGATGCCGTGGCTGTAACACGAGCCATCATACCAGAGCCCGGCATCGTGGGGGGTCCCCTTCCCAATTCCCAGATCCCTCAGCCACACCAAGAGAGGCCACCTCCCAGTGGCCCAGCTCCTGCGGCTCACGATCCTCTACCCGTTCCTCAGCCCGGCCCTGCTCATGTCCCTTTCCCTGCCCCTACTTCTGATCCCTGCCCTGCCCCTGATGCCGTCCCAATCTCCTACACCTCCCATGGTGACACTGCCGCCCCTGGGGCTGTCTCCCTCCCCTTAACAGAGGATGACCCCCAGGGAGCGGCTCCAGTATTTCCTCATCCCGAACCACCAGAGTCTGCTCTTCTCCCTCCACCACCTCCCCCAACTAAGCCGAATTTTGGGTTGGGCCCTAAGGTGCCGGCCCAGCGGGAGCTGCGTCGAGGGTCCGCCCCTTGCCTGTCTGTTTCGGTGGGCCATAGGGCTGTGTCAGGGGCCCCTTCTTTCGATAGCCAGGAGCCAGTAACACCGGCCCCCCATACGCTGCGAGAGGAGCTGCGGGAGTTCCTGGAGGACGTCCGGGGCTCCCGCAACAAAGTACAGCTCGCTCTGCAGCGATGGGGGGATTTCCACCAAATCCTCCAGGCCGCGAGGGCCCTCATGGGGGAGGGTAAAGGGACTGGGAAGCAGACCGCCACGGCCTACCAACGGGTCCGCCTTTTCCGTGACTCACTACTCAGCTACGGGGTGGGTCACGGATTGTTACGCGGCCCGATGGGGGCCGTGAGTGAGTCTGCCAGCAAGGATCCCCCCCAGCCCTCCTCATGGCATCTCTCCTCTTCGCAACATTAAACACCCGGGGCTGTAGGATGGGTCTCCGCAGGAACCAGGTGCTCTCCTTCCTTCGGGAGGGGGGGTACTCTGTAGTGTTCCTGCAGGAGACCCATACGGATCCAGCCGCTGAAGACAGCTGGCGGCTGGAATGGGGGGACAGAGTCTACTTCAGCCATCTCTCTGTCCGCCAGGCTGGAGTGGCGACCTTGTTCTCCCCCGACCTACGGCCTGAGGTGCTGGGGGTTGCCGAGGCTGTGCCGGGCCGCCTGCTGCACCTACGGGTCCGTATGGAGGGGCTCGTGGTCAATCTCGTCAACATCTATGCCCCGACACCGGGCCCGGAACAACTTCGTTTTTATCAGCAGGCGTCCACCTTCCTCAGCACCTTGGATCCTCGCGAGTGCCTGGTCCTGGGCGGGGACTTTAACAACACCCTTGAAAAACGGGACCGCTCGGGGATCGAGCAGTGCCCGGCCGCCGCGGACGTCCTCAGGGAGATTGTCGAACATCACTCCCTGGTGGACGTCTGGCGCGACCACCATCCGGGCGACAGCTCAACCTTCACCTTTGTCCGGGTGGAGGCCCATCGGTCGCACCACTCCCGGTTGGACCGCATCTATTTATCACGTTTTCACCTTTCGCGGGCCCACTCCTCCAACGTCCGGCTGGCCCCGTTCTCTGATCATCATCTCGCTACCGTGACGGCCTCTCTCTGCGCGGAGAGGCTGGGGCCGGCCTATTGGCATTTTAATAACAGTTTGCTGGAGGATGTGGGTTTCGTGGCGTCCTTCCGGGAGTTCTGGCTGGCCTGGCGACGGCAGCGGCACGCTTTTCCCTCGGCACGGCGATGGTGGGATCTAGGGAAGGTACGCGCCCGGCTCTTCTGCCGTGATTACACCCGGGGCGCCACCCGACGGAGGGATGCGACGATAGAGCAGTTGGAACGGGAGGTCTTAGAGCTGGAGAGGCGTCTGGCCGCCAGCCCTGAGGATCCATCCCTCTGTGGGGCGTGCCGGGAGAAGCGGGAGGAGCTCCGGGAACTGGAAGATCATCGGGCCCGGGGCGCCTTCGTTCGATCCCGCATCCGTCTCCTTCGGGAGATGGATCGCGGCTCCCGCTTCTTCTACGCCCTGGAGAAAAAGAGGGGGGCTAAGAAACACGTCACCTGCCTCCTCGCAGAAGATGGCACCCCCCTCACGGATCCGGTGGAGATGTGCGGGAGGGCCAAGGCCTTCTACGCGAGCCTTTTCTCCCTGGATCTGACCGATCCTAATGCTTGCAAAGTGCTCTGGGACGAACTCCCTACGGTCAGCACGGGCGACCGAGACCGGCTAGAGCTGCCTCTCACTCTGGCCGAGTTCTCGGAAGCCCTCCGTCGCATGCCGACTAATAAATCTCCGGGACTGGACGGGCTGACCGTGGAGTTCTACCGCGTGTTCTGGGACGTCCTCGGCCCAGACCTTGTCACCGTCTGGGCCGAGTCCTTGCAGGGCGGGGTCCTCCCTCTTTCGTGCAGGCGAGCCGTGCTCGCCTTATTGCCGAAGAAGGGGGACCTCCGCGATTTATGGAATTGGCGTCCCGTCTCGCTCCTCAGCACGGACTATAAAGTCGTAACAAAGGCCATCTCGCTGCGGCTTGGGTCCGTGCTGGCGGACGTGGTCCACCCAGACCAGACCTACACCGTCCCGGGCCGCACCATTCTCGACAACCTGTATCTGGTCCGGGATCTCTTGGAGCTTGGGTGTAGGGATGGTCTGTCGTTCGCCCTCCTGTCTCTGGATCAGGAGAAGGCGTTCGACAGGGTGGATCACGGGTACCTCCTGAGCACTCTGCGAGCGTTTGGCTTTGGGCCCCAGTTTGTGGGTTTTCTCCAGGTGCTGTACGCCTCCGCAGAGTGTCTGGTCAGGCTCAACTGGACCCTGACCGAGCCGGTCAGCTTCGGGCGAGGAGTACGGCAGGGGTGCCCCCTCTCGGGCCAGCTGTACGCTCTGGCGATCGAGCCCTTCCTCTGTCTCCTCCGCAGGAGGTTGACGGGGTTGGTGCTCCGAGAGCCGGAGCTGCGGCTGGTCCTGTCGGCGTACGCCGACGATGTGCTCCTCGTGGTCCAGGACCCGGGCGACTTGGTGCGGGTGGAGGCTTGCCAGGCGATCTACTCGGCGGCCTCCTCTGCCCGGGTCAACTGGGTCAAGAGCTCTGGCCTGGTGGTAGGGGACGGGTGGCAGGCGAGCTCCCTCCCACCCGCGCTTCAGGCCATCAGGTGGAGCGCAGGTCCTTTGCTCTATCTCGGCGTTTACCTTTCTGCCACGCATCCATCCCCGCCGGAGAACTGGCAAGGTTTAGAGGGCAGGGTGATAGAGCGGATCCGGAAATGGACAGGACTACTCCGGTGCCTCTCCTTTCGAGGGAGAGCACTGGTAATCAATCAATTAGTCCTGTCCATGCTCTGGTACCGGCTCAACACCCTGGTCCCGGCCCCGGGTTTCCTGGCCAACCTCCGGACGTCGATTCTGGAGTTCTTTTGGTCAGGACTGCACTGGGTCTCTGCAGGGGTTCTCCATCTTCCTCTGGAGGAGGGCGGGCAGGGCCTGAAGTGTCCACACACTCAGGTCCATGTCTTCCGTCTCCAGGCCCTGCAGAGGCTCCTTTATGGTGCAGGTAATCTGGCGTGGAGCGTATTGGCACACGCCTTCCTACGCCGCTTCCGAGGGCTCCGATATGACCGGCAGCTCCTTTATCTCCATCCGAGAGGTCTTCCGCGAGACCTCTACGGGCTGCCGGTCTTCTACCAGGACCTCCTCCGGACCTGGAAGCTATTCTCAGCGACCAGGTCCGTGGCGGCCACCGAGGGGGCAGATCTCCTCGCGGAGCCCCTGCTACACAACCCCCAGCTCCGTGTGCAGGTGGCGGAGTCCCCCTCGGTGCGCCAGAGGTTGGTCCTGGCAGAGGTCACTAGGGTCGGAGACCTCCTGGACTACGACCGGGGAGACTGGCTGGATCCCCTGACGCTTGCTCAGCGCATGGGGCTCTCCAGACCTCGTACTCCCCGGCGTGTACTTCAGGAGGTGAAGGCTGCTTTGCCGCCCGCTGCTCGGGTTTACCTCGACCGGGTCCTGCGAGAGGGTATGCCCCGCCCTCCCTTCACCCCAAGCCCTCCGGACCTTTTTATTGGCCCCCTGCCCCGTGGACCCAACCGGGTCCCCTGTCCCTTCACGGTGAGCCGGCTGCACGAACTACAACCCGTCCGCTTCCAGACCGCGCCAAGGAAACGTCTATACACGCTCGTGCTCCACACCCTTCATCTCCTCGCCCTCACGTCCCGCCCCGATACGAAATGGCGGGACCTCCTGCCACCTCTAGAGGGTGAGAAGCCCCGGTGGGCCAGCCTTTACTCCTCCTTAGTCCCAAGGCCCGCCGGGGACGTCAGTTGGCGGCTCCTTCACGGAGCCGTGAGCACGGGCGTGTACTTGGCGCGGTTCACCCCTATTCCCGACACATGTCCCTTTTGCGGTGTGAGGGAGACCCTGGCGCACATTTATCTGGAGTGCGCCAGGCTTCAACCCCTGTTCCGGCTCCTATCGGACATTTTGTTGAGGTTTTGGTTGCACTTTTCCCCTCACCTTTTTATTTATGCACTTCCAATCCGCGGCCCCACGAAGTCGCGGGACCTCCTGGTCAACCTCCTCCTGGCCATGGCTAAACTGGCCATCTACAAAACCAGGGTGAGGAGGTTGGCCGATGGAGGCTTCTGTGACTGTGGGGCCTATTTTCGATCCTCTGTTCGTTCACGCATCCGGGCAGAGTTCCTCTGGGCAGCGTCCACTGGCTCCCTTGACACCTTTGAGGAGCAGTGGGCGCTGTCCGGGGTTCTCTGCTCGGTGTCCCCTTCTGGTTCACTTCGTTTGACCCTTTGACCGCACTCCCGTTCCTGTTTTTTCATTTTTTGTCCCCCGGAATTATTTGGTATCCAGGTCCTGTGGATCCCTCCCCTTAGGCTGAAGGGGGGGATCCTTTAGCAGTGGGCGGGCTTACGCCCGCCCACTTCCCGGATCCCAATAAGAACATACTGGTTCCTTACCACTTTCCTATAGCCCTCTGGCCAGGAAGGAGGTAGGGGACTGCTGCTCCTGCTCATCTTGCTGGGGCTGCTGCTAGGCCCTGGGCCCTCCCAGCTGCTGTTTGGCCCTGGGCCCTCCCAGCTGCTGTTTGGCCCTGGGCCCTCCCAGCTGCTGTTTGGCCCTGGGCCCTCCCAGCTGCTGTTTGCTGCTGCTCCAGCTTCTCCCCTGGCTGGGCCAGGCACCCCTCCCATTACTCTACTCTCCGGTTGCTGGCTGCCTGGCAGCTGAACCCCCTCCCCCCCCAACACCTTGGTTGCTGCTACTCCTGCTGCTGCAGCAACCCCTTGGGGGGGAGGGGGCCTGCTGGCCCTCTCCCCAGAGGAGGGGTGTGAGGGACCCCTGCTCCAGCCGCTGCTGTGACCACCACCATCTGTGAGGGGTCCTGCCTGACCACCGGACCACCGCCTGGAGTTGCTGGAGCTGCTGCTGCTGCCCTGTTTGCTGCCAGGAAGCTGCTGGTACCCAGAGGAGGAAGACCCGGAAGACCATCGGCGGAGACTCTGCAGACCACGGTGGAGGGGGCCTCCAAGAACTGAGTAATTTTTCGAACTGTGCTCTAGTGGTGGGGGTATTGACTGTGTTTGTAGGGGCACAGGGGGTGTGGCGTAGAGCCTGCCCCCTGGTTCATCTGTGCCCCCTCCAGCCCCCACCACCACCGCTGCCCCCTCCTCCACCACCACCACCTCTGCTGCCTGCTCACCGTTTGCCCCGGTTCCTGCCTCTGGACTCAGCCGCTTGCCTGGCTAGCCGAGCCCGTTTCCACCTTTTGGGCCTGAAGCAGCAGCCAGCCCAACAATTGACTTTGCACAAGCGCACGTGGGTGCACGTGCCCGTCCCCATTCCCCTTGGACTGACCCTCCCCCTCCATCAGCACGCCCCTTGCTTTGTCCCTTGCCACCTGCCCCATTTCCCCTTGCAGCTATCTGGGCCCCTCTCCTTTTTTGGTCCCAGCCCCTTGCTGGTTTCAGTTTTGCCTGCCCCGCCCCTCTCCATCTACAGCCTTGTTTGTTTGCCCTACCCTAGCCCTGACACTAGTCCCTTGTTTTTCTGCCCCATTCTTAGTTGGTTGTCTCCCTCCCCCTGAAGCTCTGTTTGCCCTGATTAGCCCCCCGCTTTCGTGAACCCACGCCCCCTCCCATGCGCTTGTGCCCCTCCCCTGTTTAATTTTGACCCTATCTCACTGCACCCCCATGCTGTTATCTCATCCCCTCCCCTAGTGCAACAAGAGGAGCCGGATTCCCATCTTGAGTTGGTGACTGAACCCTACCCCCGCACTAGTCCAAGATACCCCTGAACCCTGTCCCCACTTTTAGTGCCCTCCTCCCCTGCCTGCAGCCTAGCAGGGAGGAGTGGTCACCCCAATTCCTCTCCCCCCCCCCCTCAAGAGTTTTCCCTTCCTCCCCTGCTCATCATGGCAGGCGATATGGAGGGAGAAGCCCCTCCAGACGGCACGGCCGCCCCTCCTCCGCCTGTTCCCCCATCACCCTCCCAAGCCTCTACCTTAACCGCCGCTGCCGAACCACCTGCTCTAGTCCCCGCTGGGGCACCGGCAGCGGCGGACACTGAAGAGACCTCCGCTGCTGCCACGTCCCTCGCCCCCCATGATCCTGGGGGAGCCCCCCCAGCCGGCAGGAAGGGCCAGGGTAAAAAGAAGGGTAAGGGCCCCGCGACAAAGGCCAGGCCCTCCATGGCAGAGGCAGCCACTACTGCCACGGCATCCTTCCCTGCTGTTCCCTCTACCAGCTCTGCGGGTGTCCCACCCCCGGCCCCCAGAGCATATGCCCAGGTGGCGGCAACCCCCCCACATGCTGCAACGTCATCTAACCCGCCCACCGCCTCAGCTACCATCTATAGTGGCCGGGGCCCCTTTCCCACCTTGACCAGGAGGCATGGCGTCCGTTGCCTCCTGGAACCCGCCTCGCCCCACGTAGAAACCTATGTGCGGGCGTTGGCAAGGGTGGTGGGGCCCACAGCCATCGTAGCGGCCTCCAAAATGTATGGAAAGGTAGTCTTCTTCCTCGCATCCGAGGCCGCGGCCCAAGAGGCGGTGGAGAAGGGCCTGGCGGTGGGGGGCGTGTTCGTCCCATTAGAGCCGCTGGAGGACTTGGGCGTCCGCCTAGTCCTCACTTCCGTCCCTCCCTTCCTCCCCAATGCCGCCCTGTTACCTGCCCTCTCCGCCCTGGGGAGACCCATCTCTGTAATCAGCCCTCTCCCACTGGGCTGCAAAGACCCCACCCTCCGTCACATCCTCTCGTTCCGCCGGCAGGTGCAGCTCCAAATGCCGCCGGCTGCACGTGATGGGGAGGCGCTCGAGGGGTCCTTTATGGTCCCCTATCACGGGGACCGTTACCGGGTGTACTATTCCACGGGGGAGGCTCGGTGCTACCTCTGCCGGGCGATGGGACACGTCCGGAGGGACTGTCCCTTGGCCCGGCAAGGAGGAGCATCCGAGACCCCCGAGCCCCGGCAGGGCGTCGGCCCTGTCATCGCCGGCGCCCCTGAATGCCCGGTGCCCAGAGCCGCCCCTCCTCCTTCCCAGTCCACCGCTGCTCCCACTCGGGCCCTGGGAGTACCTCCCCCAGTGTGCCCAGACGAGTGGGAGAGGCCCGCTGCGAACAGTCTGCTGAGGCCTGTGGAGGAGGGTGAGGCAGGGATACCGCCGGGCGTGGGAAAGGGCCCGCCCCAGAGAGATTTTTCCCTCCCTTATGCTGCCCCACCACTACCTCCCCGAGTCCCTAAGAAATCGCCCCTCCCCCTTGACCCGACCCTTACTAGCCAGCCCCCAGCTGAAGCCATGGAGGACTGGGCCTTAGTACAGGGGAAGCGGGGCAAGCGGAAGGCTCGAGCCCCACTCCTCTCCACCGAAGCGGAAGCCCCCCCGGAAGACCAGGAAGGGGGGCACTGATGCCGAGCCTTCCGCTTTGCCCCCGAGCGGCTTTTGTCCGCCAGAACCGGCTGGGAAAGACGTGGCAGCACCGGAAGGTATTACCGCCCCTCCCTCGGAAGCCCCCGAAGGAGCCCCTTCTGCCCCCTTTGTCGACCCTGCGCGCCCTGACCCGAGCATCGCTTCAGGTGCTGGCGGAGAGAACCCCGGGGTGGCAGAAGGTGACCTGCCCTCCATCTACGAGGAGATCGAGGCCCTGGGTCTGACCCCAATCACCCAGGGGGAGGACGACCCTTTAGCAGCAGGCCTCGATCTCAATGACCTCACCCCGGTGCCCCTTTCCCCCCTCTCCCCATGCTCCCTCCCCTTGACCGCCGGTTCCGCTCCCACCTCTGAGGATCCCCTGGGCTCTTCCACCTGCCCGGTCGCAAGTGACACCTCGCTGATGGCCGCCAAGTCTCCTGAAGCGACGGCCGGTGCACTGCGGCCGGGACCCAAATCCCAGGGGGTACCCCTCATTGGAGTGGGACGACAGTTCTCCCTCCCAGGTGGGGACCCCGCAAATATCTGTCCACCTCCCGATGCCGTGGCTGCAACACAAGCCATTATACTAGAACCCGGCATCGTGGGGGGTCCCCTTCCCAATTCCCAGATCCCTCAGCCACACCAAGAGAGGCCACCTCCCAGTGGCCCAGCTCCTGCGGCTCAGGATCCTCTACCCGTTCCTCAGCCCGGCCCTGCTCATGTCCCTTTCCCTGCCCCTACTTCTGATCCCTGCCCTGCCCCTGATGCCGTCCCACTCTCCTACACCTCCCATGGTGACACTGCCGCCCCTGGGGCTGTCTCCCTCCCCTTAACTGAGGATGACCCCCAGGGAGCGGCTCCAGTCTTTCCTCGTCCCGACCCACCAGAGGCTGCTCTTCTCCCTCCACCGCCTCCCCCAACTAAGCTGAATTTTGGGTTGGGCCCTAAGGTGCCGGCCCAGCGGGAGCTGCGTCGAGGGTCCGCCCCTTGCCTGTCTGTTTCGGTGGGCCATAGGGCTGTGTCAGGGGCCACTTCTTCCGATAGCCGGGAGCCAGTAACCCCGGCCCCCCATACGCTGCGAGAGGAGTTGCGGGACTTCCTGGAGGACGTCCGGGGCTCCCGCAACAAAGTACAGCTCGCTCTCCAGCGATGGGGGGATTTCCACCAGATCCTCCAGGCCGCGAGGGCCCTCATGGGGGAGGGTAAAGGGACTGGGAAGCAGGCCGCCACGGCCTACCAACGGGTCCGCCTTTTCCGTGACTCACTACTCAGCTACGGGGTGGGTCACGGATTGTTACGCGGCCCGATGGGGGCCGTGAGTGAGTCTGCCAGCAAGGATCCCCCCCAGCCCTCCTCATGGCATCTCTCCTCTTCGCAACATTAAACACCCGGGGCTGTAGGATGGGTCTCCGCAGGAGCCAGGTGCTCTCCTTCCTTCGGGAGGGGGGGTACTCTGTAGTGTTCCTGCAGGAGACCCATACGGATCCAGCCGCTGAAGACAGCTGGCGGCTGGAATGGGGGGACAGAGTCTACTTCAGCCATCTCTCTGTTCGCCAGGCTGGAGTGGCGACCTTGTTCTCCCCCGACCTACGGCCTGAGGTGCTGGGGGTTGCCGAGGCTGTGCCAGGCCGCCTGCTGCACCTACGGGTCCGTATGGAGGGGCTCGTGGTCAATCTCGTCAACATCTATGCCCCGACACCGGGCCCGGAACAACTTCGTTTTTATCAGCAGGCGTCCACCTTCCTCGGCACCTTGGATCCTCGCGAGTGCCTGGTCCTGGGCGGGGACTTTAACAACACCCTTGAAAAACGGGACCGCTCGGGGATCGAGCAGTGCCCGGCCGCCGCGGACGTCCTCAGGGAGATTGTCGAACATCACTCCCTGGTGGACGTCTGGCGCGACCACCATCCGGGCGACAGCTCAACCTTCACCTTTGTCCGGGTGGAGGCCCATCGGTCGCACCACTCCCGGTTGGACCGCATCTATTTATCACGTCTTCACCTTTCGCGGGCCCACTCCTCCAGCGTCCGGCTGGCCCCGTTCTCTGATCATCATCTCGCTACCGTGACGGCCTCTCTCTGCGCGGAGAGGCCGGGGCCGGCCTATTGGCATTTTAATAACAGTTTGCTGGAGGATGTGGGTTTCGTGGCGTCCTTCCGGGAGTTCTGGCTGGCCTGGCGAGGGCAGCGGCATGCTTTTCCCTCGGCGCGGCGATGGTGGGATCTAGGGAAGGTACGCGCCCGGCTCTTCTGCCGTGATTACACCCGGGGCGCCAGCCGACGGAGGGATGCGACGATAGAGCAGTTGGAACGGGAGGTCTTAGAGCTGGAGAGGCGTCTGGCCGCCAGCCCTGAGGATCCATCCCTCTGTGGGGCGTGCCGGGAGAAGCGGGAGGAGCTCCGGGAACTGGAAGATCATCGGGCCCGGGGCGCCTTCGTTCGATCCCGCATCCGTCTCCTTCGGGAGATGGATCGCGGCTCCCGCTTCTTCTACGCCCTGGAGAAAAAGAGGGGGGCTAAGAAACACGTCACCTGCCTCCTCGCAGAAGATGGCACCCCCCTCACGGATCCGGTGGAGATGTGCGGGAGGGCCAAGGCCTTCTACGCGAGCCTTTTCTCCCCGGATCTGACCGATCCTAACGCTTGCAAAGTGCTCTGGGACGAACTCCCTACGGTCAGCACGGGCGACCGAGACCGGCTAGAGCTGCCTCTCACTCTGGCCGAGTTCTCGGAAGCCCTCCGTCGCATGCCGACTAATAAATCTCCGGGACTGGACGGGCTGACCGTGGAGTTCTACCGCGTGTTCTGGGACGTCCTCGGCCCAGACCTTGTCACCGTCTGGGCCGAGTCCTTGCAGGGCGGGGTCCTCCCTCTTTCGTGCAGGCGAGCCGTGCTCGCCTTATTGCCGAAGAAGGGGGACCTCCGCGATTTACGGAATTGGCGTCCCGTCTCGCTCCTCAGCACGGACTATAAAGTCGTAGCAAAGGCCATCTCGCTGCGGCTTGGGTCCGTGCTGGCGGACGTGGTCCACCCAGACCAGACCTACACCGTCCCGGGCCGCACCATTCTCGACAACCTGTATCTGGTCCGGGATCTCTTGGAGCTTGGGTGTAGGGATGGTCTGTCGTTCGCCCTCCTGTCTCTGGATCAGGAGAAGGCGTTCGACAGGGTGGATCACGGGTACCTCCTGAGCACTCTGCGAGCGTTTGGCTTTGGGCCCCAGTTTGTGGGTTTTCTCCAGGTGCTGTACGCCTCCGCAGAGTGTCTGGTCAGGCTCAACTGGACCCTGACCGAGCCGGTCAGCTTCGGGCGAGGAGTACGGCAGGGGTGCCCCCTCTCGGGCCAGCTGTACGCTCTGGCGATCGAGCCCTTCCTCTGTCTCCTCCGCAGGAGGTTGACGGGGTTGGTGCTCCGAGAGCCGGAGCTGCGGCTGGTCCTGTCGGCGTACGCCGACGATGTGCTCCTCGTGGTCCAGGACCCGGGCGACTTGGTGCGGGTGGAGGCTTGCCAGGCGATCTACTCGGCGGCCTCCTCTGCCCGGGTCAACTGGGTCAAGAGCTCTGGCCTGGTGGTAGGGGACGGGTGGCAGGCGAGCTCCCTCCCACCCGCGCTTCAGACCATCAGGTGGAGCGCGGGTCCTTTGCTCTATCTCGGCGTTTACCTTTCTGCCACGCATCCATCCCCGCCGGAGAACTGGCAAGGTTTAGAGGGCAGGGTGATAGAGCGGATCCGGAAATGGACAGGACTACTCCGGTGCCTCTCCTTTCGAGGGAGAGCACTGGTAATCAATCAATTAGTCCTGTCCATGCTCTGGTACCGGCTCAACACCCTGGTCCCGGCCCCGGGTTTCCTGGCCAACCTCCGGACGTCGATTCTGGAGTTCTTTTGGTCAGGACTGCACTGGGTCTCTGCAGGGGTTCCCCATCTTCCTCTGGAGGAGGGTGGGCAGGGCCTGAAGTGTCCACACACTCAGGTCCATGTCTTCCGTCTCCAGGCCCTGCAGAGGCTCCTTTATGGTGCAGGTAGTCCGGCGTGGAGCGTATTGGCGCACGCCTTCCTACGCCGCTTCCGAGGGCTCCGATATGACCGGCAGCTCCTTTATCTCCATCCGAGAGGTCTTCCGCGAGACCTCTACGGGCTGCCGGTCTTCTACCAGGACCTTCTCCGGACCTGGAAGCTATTCTCAGCGACCAGGTCCGTGGCGGCCACCGAGGGGGCAGATCTCCTCGCGGAGCCCCTGCTACACAACCCCCAGCTCCGTGTGCAGGTGGCGGAGTCCCCCTCGGTGCGCCAGAGGTTGGTCCTGGCAGAGGTCACTAGGGTCGGAGACCTCCTGGACTACGACCGGGGAGACTGGCTGGATCCCCTGACGCTTGCTCAGCGCATGGGGCTCTCCAGACCTCGTACTCCCCGGCGCGTACTTCAGGAGGTGAAGGCTGCTTTGCCGCCCGCTGCTCGGGTTTACCTCGACCGGGTCCTGCGAGAGGGTATGCCCCGCCCTCCCTTCACCCCAAGCCCTCCGGACCTTTTTATTGGCCCCCTGCCCCGTGGACCCAACCGGGTCCCCTGTCCCTTCACGGTGAGCCGGCTGCACGAACTACAACCCGTCCGCTTCCAGACCGCGCCAAGGAAACGTCTATACACGCTCGTGCTCCACACCCTTCATCTCCTCGCCCTCACGTCCCGCCCCGATACGAAATGGCGGGACCTCCTGCCACCTCTAGAGGGTGAGAAGCCCCGGTGGGCCAGCCTTTACTCCTCCTTAGTCCCAAGGCCCGCCGGGGACGTCAGTTGGCGGCTCCTTCACGGAGCCGTGAGCACGGGCGTGTACTTGGCGCGGTTCACCCCTATTCCCGACACATGTCCCTTTTGCGGTGTGAGGGAGACCCTGGCGCACATTTATCTGGAGTGCGCCAGGCTTCAACCCCTGTTCCGGCTCCTCTCAGACATTTTGTTGAGGTTTTGGTTGCACTTTTCCCCTCACCTTTTTATTTATGCACTTCCAATCCGCGGCCCCACGAAGTCGCGGGACCTCCTGGTCAACCTCCTCCTGGCCATAGCTAAACTGGCCATCTACAAAACCAGGGTGAGGAGGTTGGCCGATGGAGGCTTCTGTGACTGTGGGGCCTATTTTCGATCCTCTGTTCGTTCACGCATCCGGGCAGAGTTCCTCTGGGCAGCGTCCACTGGCTCCCTTGACACCTTTGAGGAGCAGTGGGCGCTGTCCGGGGTTCTCTGCTCGGTGTCCCCTTCTGGTTCACTTCGTTTGACCCTTTGACCGCACTCCCGTTCCTGTTTTTTCATTTTTTGTCCCCCGGAATTATTTGGTATCCAGGTCCTGTGGATCCCTCCCCTTAGGCTGAAGGGGGGGATCCTTTAGCAGTGGGCGGGCTTACGCCCGCCCACTTCCCGGATCCCAATAAGAACATACTGGTTCCTTACCACTTCCCTATAGCCCTCTGGCCTTGCCCCGTCACAAAAGGGATCCACCTACAAAATACAGCCCTTCTGAGATGAAAGAAGATAACAGTTTAACTAGTTTAGGACAGAACATTATTATTATTATTTGTATGCTGGGAGTGCCCAATGTGCTACAACTGTCCACATGCACAAAGACACAGCGTCTTCACAGAAAAATCACAAAAGCACCGAGACACTGGTAAAAGAAAAGAAAAAAACAGGTGTTAGACACCAGTAGTGTTTGAATGTTTTTAGCACTCTAAGTGCTGAGGAAAATAGGTGTCAAAGCATTGAGAAAAGACAGTTACCTTTTCCGTAACTGGTGCTCTTCGAGATGTGTTGCTCATGTCTATTCCACAATAGGTGTGCATACTCGCCACGTGCACCGGTGCCAGAAGTTTTTCCCCTAGCAGTACCTGTAGGGGGGGGGGAGCGCCCCTAGCGACCCCTGGAGTGGCGCCTGCATGGCACGGTATAAGGGGAGCTGCGCGCTCCCCCAACCCTCAGTTCCTTCTTGCCAGACAACTCCGACAGACGGGAAGGAGGGCGGGTGTGGAATAGACATGAGCAACACATCTCGAAGAACACAAGTTATGGAAAGTTAACTGTCTTTTCTTCTTCGAGTGATTGCTCATGTGAATTCCACAATAGGGGATTCCAAGCTATATCCGTTGGAGGTGGTAGGAGTGCCTATGAAAAACCGTGTACGGGCGCTCGAAGGTCAGGGCCCTGAGCTCCGAGACCCACCTGACCAATGTGATAGCGACCTGGAAGGCCACCTTCCACAAGAGGTGGGACCAGGAGTACATGGCTAGTGGCTCAAACGGGGGCCCCGTGAGACGGACAACACCAGGTTCAGGTCCCACTGCAGGACCAGGGACCTGGCATACAGGAAAAGATGGTCCAACCCCTTGAGAACCGGGAACCGGCCAGTCATAGCATGGGAGAATACCGTGTACCCCTGCACCGGCGGGTGGAAAGACAATATGGCCGCCAGGTGCACTTTGACCGACAAGGGCGCCAGGCCCTGGGCTCTAAGGTTGAGGAGGTAGTCCAGGATAAGATGGATTGGGGCAGCCACCGGGGGGACACCCCATCTGGCGGCCCATCTGGAGAACCGGGACCATTTTGCCATGTATATGTGGCGAGTAGAGGGCTGTCTGCTTTCTAGGAGGATGCGCTGGACCCTTTCTGAGCACGTCCTTTCCTCCCTGCCTAGCCATTGAGCAGCCACGTCCACGTGAGGTGAAGCGCTGCTAGGCTGGGGTGGATAAGGCGGCCCTGGTCCTCGGAGAGCAGGTCCGGATGGGATGGCAACCGCCAGGGCGGAGCAACCGCCAGGCCCGTGAGGGTCCCGTACCAATGTTGTCTGGGTCACGCTGGGGCAATCAGGAGGACCCGTGCCTTATCCGTTTTTATTTTCTCCAGGACCCTGCTGATCAGCGGGAACAGGGGGACAGCATAGAGAACACTGGCCTGGCCAGGACAAGAGGAAGGCATCGGAGATAGAGCCTCTTCCCAATCCCACCCTGGAGCAGAACCGGGCACAGCACTGGTTCTGCTGCGTTGCGAACAGGTCCACCTGGGGAGCTCCCCACACTCGGAAGAGCTGGTGGGCCACTTCGGATGGAGAGACCATTCGTGTTGGGAGGAGAAGTCCCTGCTCAAGCGATCTGCCTGCGTATTCCGGGCGCCTGGCAGATTGAAGGCCTTCAGGCAGATGTCGTGGGCTACACAGAAGTCCCACAGTCTATGGGCTTCGTGGCAGAGGGCAGAGAACCGGGTTCCGCCCTGCCTGTTGTATAAAACACCGACGTCGTGTTGTCTGTGAGGACCCTGACCACCTTGCCCTGCAGGTGTGAGCGGAAGGCCGCGCACCGTCCTGAGCTCCTTGACGTTTATGTGTAGGGACAGATCCTCTGCCGACCACAGACCTTGGTCTGCACGTTCCCCACATGGACCCCTCAACCCAGGTCCGATGCATCAGACACCAGTTCCAGTGACGGGGCCCTGTCCCGGAACGGGACCCCTTGGAGCATGTTGCTTGGGGTGGACCACCATCACAGTGAGGCGATCACCAAGTCGGGCACTGTGAGGACCTTGTCCATCCTGTCTCTGGCCTGGGAGAACTACGAGGCCAGCCAGATCTGGAGGTGCCGCATTCGAAGTCTGGCATAGCAGACCACATATGTGCACGCCGACATGTGACCCAAGAGCTGGAGGCACGCTCTGGCCGTAGTCACAGGGAATCGTGTGACCGTGTCGATGAGCCCTTTCAGGGTCTTGAACCTATTTGGTGGGAGGGAGACTGTGTCCGACAAGGCGTCCAGGAGCACCCCGATAAACAATATGCGTTGAACCGGGACTAACATGGACTTGATGTTGTTTACCAACAGGTCTAGGGCGGCGCACATGGGCAATAGAAGCATCACATGATCCCTCACCTGTGACCAGGAGCTGCCCTTGACCAGCCAATCGTCCAGATAGGGAAAGATCTGGACCCCCCCCGGAGCCTGACATACATTTTGTAAATACCCTGGGGGCAGTGGATACCCTGAGTCCCGCTTTAGCCTTCGGGATAAGGAAATAGTGGGAGTAGAACCTCTTGCCTTTGAACTCCCCGGGCACCATTTCCACCGCTCCTAGATTGAGGAGCCGCCCCACCTCCTGCTCGAGCAGGGCTTCGTGCGAGGAGTCTCCCAGGATGGATGGAGGATGGTTGGGCGGGGGTGAAGTAAACTGGAGAGTATAGCCCTGGATAGTGTTGAAGACCCATTGGTTGGAGGTCAGCCGTGACCACTGCGGGAGGAAAGCACACAATCGATTGTAGAAGGGAAGCTTTATTGAGGGGGGATTCCTGGGGAGGACTGGCAGGGTGCCCCCGAACATCCCATCAAAACCTCCTTTTTCCCGCCTGCTTCCCCTTGGAGGACCCAGGTTGCGGGCAGGCAGCGACTGCCTCTGAGGGTGCCTCTTATAGTCCCTCGACTTTTTATAGGTGGCCTCGTACTTTGGCTGGGTGGCCTGGGCGGGAGCCTGCTGCGGCTTAAACTTAGATTTGGCCAGAGCCAGGACATAGAGACCCAGAGTCTGGAGGGTCGTGCGGGAGTCCTTCATGCTTCTTTATATCTGTTTGTTCCGCAAACAAAGCCTTGCCGTCAAACCAGAGATCCTGCATGGCTACCTGCGCCTCGCTGGACAGCCCGGACAGCAGGAGCCACGACTCCCTTCTCATGGACACTGCCGAGGCTATGGACTGTGCTGCCATGTCCGCTGCATCCAAAGCCGCTTGCAGGGTTGCCCTGGCAGCAGCTGTGCCCTCCTCCACCAGCACCTTGAACTCTTTTTTTATCACGCTCCTGGAGGGAGTCCTCAAACTTGGGCAGGGAACCCCACAGATTGAATTCATACCTGCCCAGGAGCGCCTGGTGGTTTGCCACCCACAACTGAAAACTCGAGGACGAATAAAAAGAGTCCAGCCTCCGCAAATCTTTATTTTTTGGGGTAGGAGCTGGTTGACCCTGCCGCTCCCTGTGCTTGACCAACTCGACCACCAGGAAGTTGGGTGCCAGGTGGGTGTAGAGGTACTCATGCCCCTCGGCGGGTACAAAGTACTTGTGTTCCGCCCTCTTAGAGATGGGGGCCAGCGAAGCCGGTGTCTGCCACAGGGGGACAACACATTGAACAGGAAGTCCGAGGGTTCCTCCAACTCCTCTGCCTGGAGGTGGAGGCTTGATGCCACCCTTTTTAAAAGCTCTTGATGGGCCCTAAAGTCTTCCTGCGGGACGGAGGGGGGCGGGGCTGCTATCGCCTCATCCAGGGAGGGCGAGGCCGGTATGGTGCTCTGGGTGTCCGGCGACACCAGGGGGTCCACCACTTGGTTGGACTCCGGACACAGTTCGGTGTCCGAGAAGGTATGTTCAACTGACTTCCTCCTGGGAGGTCTGGAGAGGGAGGCCGATGGTGCCTCAGAGGCTCCGGCAACCGAGCAGGCCCCCACTGGGGGCTACGTCGTGGGCCACGGTGCCCACTGGTAAAATTGGCTCGGCCACGGGGCCCGGTACCACTGCACTGGCTGCAGCACCAACGGGCCTGGTTGCTCAGCCTGGCTGGCCTGCCCCATGGAAGGGCGACTACAGGTGGAGACTGGGCTGATGAGCGACCTGCCGCTGTCTCGAGACTGGGAGGAACGGCGGTGCCGGGAGCATCATCACCCACGGGACTGCGATCTTGATGCAGAGGACCGGTACCATCTATAACTGCTGCTCCGCAACCAGCTGTGACGGGCGAACCTGCAAGATGCCGGCGATAGACACCCTGGGCTGTGGACACGGTGCCTTGGCAGAGTTTCGGAGCGGGATTCCTAGCGAGAACGAGGTCGACGTCCATGCCAAGACCGGCTACGGTAACCCCTATGAGACTAGGACCTTTGGCGATGTCTGCCTCGGTCCCATCAGTACTCACTCCTTGACATGGAGCGGTGCCGAGAGTCTCGGTCGGACGGCACCCAGCCAGACAGTCTGGTGGGAGTCGAGGGCAATCCATGTGGACTTCACCCTGAACGGTCACTGGGCGGCGAACGGTGTTTCTGGCCTTTGTCATACTGAGTTGACTTAATGTAGTGTTGTTTCCCCATTCATTAACCACCCCCACCCCCAGAGAATTAGGTGGGGGTGGGGGTGAAAGAATAAAAATTCAGAGTTCTTGGCGAGGACATAATATTTCTTATCTGCTCATCTGAAATTTTGTAGTACTGTTGCTAGAGTCTGCCAAACCATCTTTTCTGGGTCCAAAAGGACCTCACTGAGAGGTAGCGCAACTCTGGTTGGTGCTGCTGACTGAAGAACATTCGGCAACTTGTGTTGTGATTCCTTGATTTCTTCGAGTGGTATCGGTAGAGCATCCACCACCCATTTTATAAGGTCCTGAAATTGCCAGAAATCATCAGCCACAGAGGATGGTGGAAGCATAACTGCTTCATCTGGAGACTATGAGGAAATGATAGTTTGAGGGGTAGCCTCCTTATCTACACTGACTTCCTGTACCTCTAGTGTCTTCTCCTGAGGAAAAGGTTGAGGTGGAGGGGACTGCGTGCCTCTCTTGTCCCAGTGGATGAGACTCAATGCCTTGGAAAACTGTTGTTGGTATGTCCAGGAACCCCCCCCCCCCCAGCTTGGCCACTGTAGGGGGCCATACAGAAGAGGTGGTGACATCCAAGGTTCTTCCCACCACCAGTGATGTCTTCCCCAAAATTCCTCTCTCCCCCAGTGGGTGTCAAAGAGTAGGTTCCTGTATGAATAGGCAGGAGAGCCATGCACTGCGACAAACAAGACTGAAGGGAAGTCTCCATCATCTTCCTCAACACTGACCAGTGGAGGAGCTCCAGCCAAAACAGGTGATGAATTGGAATTGGAAGGCACCAGAGACACATGGGAGTCTGGTGATCGAGTGGGTCTTGTTACCCATAAACGCAGAGACTCCGGTTCATCTGTCAACGATATATCCTTTGAGTGCCTTAACTCTTCCTGGCCAACGGGAGCTGCGGGAAGCGGTGGCCAGCATGTCCCTGCGGCCTGCGCTGCTTCCCGCAGCTCGTATTGGCCGGGAACAGTGAACTGCGGCCACTGGGAGCTGCGGGTGGCTGTGCCTGCAGATGGTCCATGTAAACACTGTCTTGTGGCCCACCAGCGGATTACCCCGATGGGCAGCGTGCAGCCCGCGGGCTGCCTACCACTGTCCTAAGGTACAGAGCAGGCAAACCCCACTACTGTATATCTCCTGAGGTGAACAACCGTGGACTACTGATCTACCCATAAAGGGGCTGTTACAACATTCTAAGGTTTACAGAGGCTCTTGCACACTTCATAAGGCAGTATGAGAAACTGGGAATATAACATCACTACTGAGACAGACGCAGCAGGGGAAGCTTAGGTGAGACAATCTCTGCAAAGTCTGTAAATTCAGAAGGAGAAGGCAAGTTCATAATCATGTCTTGTGGTCAGAGTTAAGGTTGTATTAAAATAAGCTGCCTTCTCACTTGTCTATAATCTTACTAACCAGATGTACAAACTGTAACGTAGGTTAACATTGATGTAAATTCCCTTGTCAGTTAGAGATTTTTAACATTTTAGGGGTTTTTAAAATGAAGATGCTATAGTTTATGCTGTTCATATGAGGGTTATTCTAATTACTTCAACAACTTTAAATCCTTGAAGGATTTCCCCCACCCCCCCACCCCCTTTTTTAACGGAATACAAATTTCTAAAGCATTATACTTACTTAAAAGAGACACGGTAAAAATAAACACCTTGTTTTACCACATGGCATAAGAACATAAGAATGGCCATGCTGGGTCAGACCAAAGGTCCATCTAGCCCAGTATCCTGTCTTTCGACAGTGGCCAATGCCAGGTGCTTCAGAGGAAATGAACAGAACAGTTAATCATCAAGTGATCCATCCCCTCTCACCTCTTCCCAGCTTCTGGCAAATAGAGACTAGGAACACCGTCCCTGCCCATCCTGGGTAATAGCCATTGATGGACCTATCCTCCATGAACATATCTAGTACTTTTTTGAATCGTGTTATAGTCTTGGCCTTCACAACATCCTCTGGCAAAGAGTTCCACAGATTGACTGTGAGTTATGTGAAGAAATATTTAACCTGCTGCCTATTAACTTTATTTGGTGACCCACTAGTTCTTGTAAGAGACTAGGAGTAATTAACACTTCCTTATTTACTTTCTCCACACCAACGGAGGAAGAAAAATTCGCTGTCAACCAAGATATCGCTGCGTGTAAGATATCGCTGCATGATCATATACCAAATGAGATCAGAAGGCGTACAGAGGTGACCGATGTAGTGCAGATGATGTATGACGCAAAGCGAAGATAGGCCGGTCATGTAGTCCACAGGCAAGACAATAGGTGGACAAGCCGCATCAGTGACTAGATCCTCAGAGACCATAAATGACTGCTGGGCAGACCGAAAATGCACTGGGCCCATCCCATGACAAAACTTTTAGCCAGAAATGGAAAGAACGTGCTCACAACAAAATAGAATGGTGTGGCTTCGACTTGTATTCGTGGAGGCATGGACGAGGACAAGCCGGATAAAAGTGACAGTCATGAAATGATCACTACTGACTAGAATTAGAAAGCTAGATCCACTTAAATGAAATGCTATAGGTTGTAACCTGTTAATGTAACCTGAAATATTTCTGTTAATAATAAAGATATAATTAATTCAAAAAAGTGTTAGATTGCACTGGGTACTGACATTTATATATAATTGTAAACTTCAGTAATTAAATAAAATGTTTGCAGAGCAGCTTCTTAAAAGCACTATTTTAAGTATATTGTAGATTATGTCTCTTCAGGCTTACCTTCCAAAGCACATTTCTGGGCACTTTTACTGACAGCCAGCAGGGACAGTAAAGCACCTGCAGCAACTCGTTTCAGCACATCTTTAGAGGATTTTTCTTCATAGCTCTGCAAATAAGTAAAGATTTATCACTTTTATCACTACACTGGAAAAGTAAAACAAACTGGAGAAATGTTCATGATTATGTTTATGCCTGTACAAGTGATGTACCATTTTGAAATCTCATTCTGATGACTCAAAATTAGAGCTGGGCAAAATTTTCATTTTGCAGGAAATTTCACTATTTCAAAATTTCCCATGAGCCAGAGGTTATGAAAAAAGTTGTTTTGGAAACACAAAAACATGGTGTTTATCTACTTTAATTAGAGAAAAACATATTGAAATTAGAACAATTAATTTTGTTTTTTTCCCCCCTGCACAACTGTCAATCTCTGATAAATGTGTCTATATGGGCGCTATCTTTTGCTGGGGAAACGTGTACAGGAAGATTAGTTAGATATTGGGAAAGTGACTATGTTAATCCCTAGATTTAGTGTAAAGTCTAGAGCCTGGGCTTGAAGTCTATACAGCAGTGAAACAGCCCCGCAGACCAAGCCCCAGAAGACTGAATTGGCTGGCACAGGTGAGCCGTGGGTTTTTAATTGCTGTATAGACATACTCTATATGGGCAGCTGCAAACAGATTAAAACAAAGGCATGAAGTGGTTCTGTATATATTGCTAACACAAAGTTTAAGGTAAAGATTTAGATGGCAATAGGTTATATCTAATTAAAACAGTTCTACAAGAAAAGAGAAGAGTAAAATACTGTAAGAACAGGGGATTTGCAAGGATATTGATGTAGGTGAAGTGGATGAGATGGGAGGGGGAATCTCTTCTTCTAAGACAGCAACAAATGAAAATATAGAATGAAGTACTGTTTTTTCCACTCCATGCATCTGATGAAGTGGGTTCTAGCCCATGAAAGCTCATGCCCAAATAAATTTGTTAGTCTCCAAGGTGCCACAAGGACTCTTCGTAGTTTTTGCTGACACAGACTAACACGGCTACCACTCTGATACCTGTTTATGAACAGTTCAACCACTAACAGATTTAACATAACTTGAAAAAAATACGAAGCTGTAGTTCTTATATGTAGGTCACCTTTTGGCTGAAGTATGGCAGTTCAAGGAAATCACCTTAGGAGAAATGTGTAGTGCGCAGAACTGGAAGGCATCTCAGATACTAACAAGAGAAGTCAGGAGAAATGGAAGCTAAATAAGAACAGCTTAATTTGGGATGCAAAGAATTATATGTATTGGTGGTTGGAAATAAGAGGGAAATTTTTGAAGGTACAAAAATGATTTAGGCACTCAACTCCCATTGAAAGTCCATATGAGTTGGCTGTCTAACTCCCTTTTGGACCACTGAAAATCTCTCACTAAGCCCTCCAGCTGGGAAGTCTCTCAAGAGCAGAAAACCGACTTTGGGCTTGATTTACCTTTTAGGTATGCTAGCTTAGGTGGGTATAATAAAGAATAGAAAGGTCTGGGAGAGTGTAGAATTGTGGCAGCACATACTCCTTTGTGAGGGTTGAGAGGTAGTATGTAATTAACCAACTCAAAATGTGATTGGCCCTGGGAAGAGAGGGGCCTGGCCAGAACAGCTGGGAGCTGTGCTGAGTCATTATGGAAGCAATCTCCAACACCAAGCTTTTAGCAAGCTCTGGAAGCAATGTAAAGCTTCCTCCCTAAGTGGAAACCCCAAGGAAAATGGTACCAGTTGGGGTAAATCAAGCCTTGAAGTGCCCTAAATCCACCGAGCAGGTTCAGTTTCCTATTAGACATATTTGGAAAACTAAAATCCCACAATAAATATCTGGTGAAATGAAACAGAAGTTCAGTGACATTGCTAATCATGGCTGGCATTTTATTTTCCACATACAATAGCGATTCTTCTAACAGTGGGTAAGTTCATCTTAGCCAAGTATTCTGCTATTTCTAGAACGGAATTTGGGGATTCATATTGGAGTAGTGTATGATAAAAATTAAAAGATTTAAACATTTTAATCTGTTAGTTTTCCCAGATAATTAATTACATTTTGAGTTCCTTCCAACTGAAGTTGCCAAAGAGCTTTCGTGATTCAACCACACATTTATGCCCTTCTCTTAGTAAGTATTAAAGGCGTTTTTCCTACCTGTTCAAATGCTAATTGTCTATATCTTGTCTAGTATTTAGAGTAATAAGTGTTCTCATCTCATTAATATTGGATATATATTTACTAATTGGTCTATTATGTTGTTTTTCTGAAATCTGAATATCCCATTATGTGACCCCTTAGGAGTAAATAAATGCTTTAAAAGTAAATTAGGGTACTTATACAATATGCTTACTCATTGCTCAAAAGTTCATTTCCCCTCCCCACCAAATTGTTTTGAGAAAACAACTGTCAAATGTCCATATTCTCTCAGAACTCATCCCTTAACATATTCCCTACTACTCTAACTGGAACAAGGACTGAGAGGTTAATCAGAGAAAACAGTATTAGATTTCTCCTACATAGCCAGTACAACTAAGGAGCTTGAGACGGGGTGAGTAGAAGTAGTAAAATCTTCAGGGGGTCATCTAGTATCTCTTTTTGATCCATTTCACCATTGATGGTATAGTGGCTGGTGTCTGTCACAAGGGTTTGGCTGGATCAAGTAATCACTCATTAATGGGGAGGATGATCCTGATGAACCAGAAGCTGACAGAATGTCTAACTGCTTGATTATTTCAGAGAAGTCCCACAATGTCTGACTCGCCAGCAATCCTCACAAGGAGCTCTTGAAATGCTTTAGAATTGTTAGGTGCCATGCACATACCTCTTTATCCAGCAATGAAGAGAGAACCTTTGGTGGAAAGATAGGGAGGTGATGTCACTCTGTGCCTGGATCTGGTTCCTCCTGATATTCCGGCATTGGTAGCCTCACCAGGGATACCATCTGAGGAGAGAGATCTCTTCCCTGATGATGGAGTGATGCCTTTTCAGTGCCTGACTGACAAGGCACCGAGGTGTCACTGCTGGCTTTGACACTGATGTTGAGATTGGCTTTGGTGCTGGGGCTGTAAGTGTTGGCACCATTTTTTGTTTTGTTTTGCAGTGTCTTCTCCATGCCAATCTTAAGTATCGCAATTCTGACTGAAAGGCTGTTCCATGATACTGGCATGTTCACTAATAGAATTCTGGAACTTGTTTCGTTCAAGGTTGTTCCAAGTAAGTAGAATTTTACCCTTGCTCTTGCGACTTGTGTATCATAGCAGAGAAGGACAAGAATACAGAGCCTCTGCTCAGAATATGCAATTTCCCTAAGCAAGAGAGACATCTACTGTAGTCATCCTTCAGGGACAGACAGGGCTTGAAGCTTGCAGGTTTTGAGACTGTCATTTTGAAGAGCACTATATAGGGTGTGAGAGCATAGAGGCGGTCTCACTAGAAAATTCAGTCCAGAAGGGTCACACCAGTCAAAATCAGGAGATCAGAAGTAGTTCTGAAGATATGAAGAAGTTAGCCTGAGCTAAGCGTGAGACACACTTGGCAGGTTCTGTCTTATTGCCACAAGCAGCAAGAGGAAACTGAAGGTTGCGGCCACTGGAAAAGGGGGTGAATAGTGAGATAGAAAAATCAGCAGACGATATAGATTTATTCAAGATAGTAAAGTCCAATGCTGACTGTAAATACTTACAAAGGGATCTCACAAAACTGATGACAAAATGGCAGATGAAATTCAATGTTGATAAATGCAGAGTAATTTACATTGGAAAACATAATCCCAACTATACATACAAAATGATGGGGTCTAAATTAGCTGTTACCAATTAAGGAGTCATAGTGGATAATTCTCTGAAAACATCTGCTCAATTTTCAGCAGCAGTCAAAAATGCTAACAGAATGTTAGGAATCATTAGGAAAGGGATAGATAATAAAAACAGAAAATATCATAATGCCATAATCCATGGTACATCTTCACCTTTAATGCTGCATGCAGTTCTGGTCTCCTCATCTCTAAAAAGACATATTAGAATTGGTAAAGGTACAGAGAAGGGCAATAAAAATGATTAAGGGTATGGAACAACTTCTACATGGTGAGAGATTAAAAAAGACTGGGACTGTTCATCTTGGAAGAAACACGACTGAGGGGGGAATATGATAGAGGTCTATAAAATCATGAATGTTGTGGAGGAAGTGAATAAGGCAGTGTTAGGTACGTCTTCACATAACACAAGAACCCGGGGTCTCTCAGTAAAATTGATGGGCAGTAGGTTTAAAACAAACAAACTCCCTTTTTCCTTACTTCTTCACACAATGCACAGTCAACCTGTGGAATTGTTGCCAGGGGATGTAGTGAAGGCCAAAAGTATAACTGGTTTCAAAGAAGAATTAGATAAGCTAGTGGAGGACAGGTACATCAATAGCTATTAGCAAGATGTTCAGGGATGCAACCTTCACTGTGTGTGTCCCTACACTTCTGATTGCCAGAAGCTGAGAGCAGACGACAGGGGACATCACTTGATAATTGCCCTGTTCTGTTCATTCCCTCTGAAGCATCTGGCACTGGCTGCTGTCAGGAGATAGGATACTGGGCTAGATGGACCACTGGTCTGACCCAGTATTGCCATTGTTACGTTCATACCACCCTTCATGTCCACGCACAAGAGCTTGAGGTGTCACAGGGCACATGAGAGGCCCCAACAGTCACTGCTACTCAAAGTTTTTCAAGTCTCACATGTGTAAATGAAGCACATCAACAGTAAGATCCACACCGACACATACTTGAAAAAAAACTATTGTTCCAGCATTGTGGCAAAATAATGGAATATTAAGAGAAATATCTCTAGGCATCTAAGTATCAGAACAATAAGAGCAGTTAGCCTTATCGGTTTATAAAGAACAAATTCAGACAAACTTGAGAGCTTTTAGTGACTAAAACTAGTGAAAAATAGACCAATGTGGATATTTCAGTTTTAATAAATCACTTGTTATAGTTTCACATGAAATCTTACTATTATTACCAAATATACAATGATAAAGTGCAAGTAGTTAAGAGTAGGCCAATGAAAATGATAGGGAGCTGAAGTACTTATGAGGAAAGAGAAGTTAAATATATAGCGTCTAATATATCTTGTCTAAGTGATAAGTAATGTAAGACATGCTAATGGTCTACAACTGAAGGTGTAAATATCAAGGAGGGAAAGGAATTATTTAGGGTAGTACAAGGAAGTATAAATAGGAGTAATGAGATGAAATTAGGAAAGAGAAAACATTTTGGATAATATCAAGAAAACTGTCCTGTCGATGAGATCTATTACGTTGAGGAACAGTCTCCCAATGGAAGACATAAAAGTTCAATGCTTGGCAGATTTAAAACTAGATAGTACAATGCATTAATAAAAGTTTTGTATGCAATAATCAGACACTGGCAAAGGATGGACTAAATGGGTTTTCTCAGTCCCTAATTTCTATGATTGTGTGGTGTTAAAGAGCACTCTGCTGCTGTCATTTACAGGAGGAAAAACAAGGTCTCAATCCTTAAATATTTTCCCCTGCATTTTAAATCAGATATTGTATTCACTTCCTACCCTAAACTATTATGTAATGTTGCTGTGTGGTGTTAAACAGCTGTCGTCTTCAGAGAAAGCTGTATAACAGTGGTGAAAAGAGTGATTTCTACATACAGTTTGTTTGATGTGCTCTGGATTCTTTACTAAGACTAGTTCTCAAAATAGGTTGGCCTAGCTTTTATTTAGACATTCAGTGTTACAATGGAAACATGATCTCAGTCATATAATCAAAAGCATACCATTGTATTAATTTATTGAATATATAAATTTATACCTGAATTATTAATTCATTAAGTTTGGCTCCTGATGCCAAACTTCCTTCAGCTTCATCTAGAAGAAAAGTAATTGTTGGGTTGGGGCAAATATTCTGTTTATCTTGGAGCTGCCTTTTCCCCTCTTCAGCCAAGAGAATGGAGAGGAATTGCAAACTGGCCATATATAAGCTGGGACATGTGGTAGACAGATGCACACAGTCACAAATTGTATCTGAAAGGTCAAATACATAACAGATTTTTTTAAATTTTAGCATCAAGACATGGTTAAACATTTCAGAACTGGAAGAGACTAATCCAAAGCATGTGCTTGGGTTACGGAACAGCACACCAGTGCTTGCAAGAGACATTTAATGAGCCCTAAGTATTTGCTCCTAAGTTTAAAAATATATTTTTGTATTCTAAATTTATGGAAAGTATGAATGACCAAGTATTCCATGTTACACTTGAAATTAAAAGAACAAAACCACAAATGAGCACTGAAACTGTTTAGTCAACCTTTACTTGCTACACGGGTCACTTGCTTGAATTTTTTAGCCTTCCCCTCACTTTAGACCAGAGCTTGCGTTATACTAAAGACAGCAACAACCAGAAGCTTTTCATTAGAAGCTGACTCTGTTGGTAGAAGTGCAGTTAGGCCCTGGCTCAAAAGTTACTTAGCACATGCCTAACTAAAAGCATAGATTTCAATGGGACTACATAGGCGATTAATTGTAGGCACATGCTAGATTACCTTGCTTAATCAGAGTCTTAATTATAATTGTTTGCTTTCTTATGTATTAGATAAACTATCAGTGTAAGAAAAAAAAACCAAAAACCAAAAAGTGTGCTGTGGCCCAGTTCAGCCTCTAATTAAAGCTGATTTACTTTATCCCAAAGTTTAGAACCAGAAACTGTTAAAGTCTATATACAAAAAAAATTTGGAAAGCTGTGTAATAGCTGAGAAATCACTTTATGGAACTATATAAGAAAAAGCTATAAAAACAAACAAGGGTAAAAATATACTCCATATCTTCTCAGTAAAAAGCAGACACATTTTGTTTATTGTTATGGACATGTCCTTTATAAGTATTTTATAGCATTTAATAAGAGGTCATCCTCATTATTAGCTGCAAGGTCTAAATCCATCTAAGAATAGGCATTACCAATTATTGCAGTCCAATGTTTTCCAAGAGTTGCTGTCACAGATGGAAGAGCGATTTGGCCACTTTTCCTTAACAGTATAGCCAGAAGGCTAAACAAGTCTGTCCATGTTTGGTGAACCGCAGATGTTAACTCAGTATCTGCAAACAGAACATAGGAAGTTCAAGCTATTAACACACAGAGAGAAACCTGGATATTTAAGCCTGACCACAGAAACTTACTTTTAAAATAAGAAATGATGAAGAAAAACCAAACAAGCATGCAACACCCTTATCCCATACACAAATAATTTAGCCCCAAACCAATTTTAACTCAATTGCTCCCCTTATTTCGTAATACTGCTTGAAGACTGGAGAGTAAATGGCTAGCATATATAAACGTCTAAATATTAGCACGCAGCAAATGAAACATGTAACTCTACAGTTTAACATACAGTGTTAGGAAAGATGTTACTGATTTTGCTGAGTAAGACGTGCATCTGTCTAGACAAGAGAAGTATCTGCATATTACCCAAGCCATCCAGAGAGCGAACGGAGAGGATCATTAAGGTATTTCCCAAAAGAGGTTTCATTAGCTCATCCTGGATCACAAGGTGAGTGTCTACCAATAAACATGACTGTAGAAGCCTGGACACTGAAGACAAGTACTGAAGTAGGAATAAAACCTGTTAAAAGAGTAAAAAGGACACAAAAGCTGGATCCTTGCAACCTGGTTTTACAGTATGTTAAGACCTACTTTAGGCAATACCACATAATGCACCTTTTGGGGAATCTATATATATATGGTTGGCAGAATGAGATATTCTTTTTTTAAATTTTAAATGTGTCAATTTTTATTTAAGATTCTTTTATTTTTAACTATTTTTATTTTTAAAGTTGTGGGGGATAGGGTTGGACTTAGGGTTAGGGCAGTACTGACTGCGGGGGGCTCTCTCTGTGGCCCAGGAGGCCAGACACCAGGGAGCAAGGTGCAGGGGAAGCGGCAGTCGTCCTGGACCTGCAGAACAGAGACCCCCAGCCACAAGAAAGATTATCCTGTGGCTGCGGGGGAGGTCACTCCACTGCTGAACAGTTCCTGCCAGGGGCGGCTCCCACACTCCTGGCTGGTGAGTGAGCAAGCTGGGCCGTGACAAGACGCGGAGCTGGTGACACTGGATCCCTGCTGGCATAAGGTGCGGAGAAGGCTCGGGGTCCTGTCTGGGCATATCAGAGACTCCCAGCCAGGACTATAAGGAGTTGTCATTGTCCCCAGCTGCAGGGGAGGCCACCCTGCTGCTGACTAGTTCCTAAAGCCCCCCACAGCTGGGCTGAGGGGGCCTTTGTTCTGCTGGGCCAGGCTTGCAACCTTCCCTGCATTGTGTGACTGCAGGAATTGGATGTCACTGGCCCTACTCACACACTCACCAGCCAGGAGTGTGGGAGCCGCCCCTGGCAGGAACTGTTCAGCAGTGGAGTGACCTCCCCCGCAGCCACAGGATAATCTTTCTTGGGGGGCTCACAACTGGGGGCTCCTCCTCACAGCCCTGGTCAGGGGTCTCTGCTCCGACCCAACAGGAGCCCTGTACACCTGTTTTGTCACAGACCCACTCACTCCCGTGACAGCAGGGCTGCAGAGGACTCCCTGCATAGCTGCAGGGACAGTGACACCCAACCCCTGTATACACTTGTAGTTACTCATTGATTGTTTTTGTCACTGATTTCAGCATCAGCTGAAATTGACGTTTACCAAGAGTTATCAATTAAAATGGAATCCTGCCAAGCCTAAATCTATATTAGTTAAAGAGATGGGGCAATTAAGGTGATGTGGACTGAAGTTAGTTTCTTTCCCCCCCCTACAAACGTTTATTACACAAGATGATGGAAAATTTCCATTCTGCAGACACAGGTGTAAAATCCAAGGTACCACTGACAGAGAATAAAATTCCTTAGGAGAAAGCTGTGAAGAAACCTAGAGGACTAAACGATATTCCTCGGAATAGTTATGAAGCAAACAAAAAAATACAGCATGGGGACACTGATGAGAATATGCATATATTCTGATAATGGCCACTATAACTGAAGACTAAAAAAATGCCAGTGATTTTTTGAAAGGAACTAAAGGAGGGTCAATGAATTACATCTTTTTGAGTGGTTTCCAAAGAGGCTCTCTCAAAAGAGGCTCTCTCTGCAGTCTCTTTGGTAGTTTAAGTAAATTGTTTGATAAGAGAATATGGCAGCCCTTCGCACAGTTATATATACATTAAGACTATGAAAGTTCTTTTTGATATAACTTAGATGTTGTGGAAGACCTTGGCTTCAATTTTTCACCCCATACATCAATGGTCAGCCTCACAAAACATTTGAGGAGTGGATAATGACTTCTCAGTGCATCCGCCTGCAAAACTTAAGGAATTAGGTTTTTTTATTTCTTTCTGAAGTTTTCTGTGACAAGTTCTGCCCATGCTTTTTCTATATAATATTATTTATTCTATGAAATAAAAACCATTTAGCACTAGGGCCCCAATCCTGGAAACTCTTAAGTATGTACATAACTATACACATACATGTTGTCCCACTAACAACAGTTCAACTACTCATGTGTAAAGTTACACATCCGCTTTAATGTCTGCAAGATCTAGGGCCTCAACTGAGGTGGCCATGTTTCTTGTGGACAACTAAATGGAGAAACACGAGTGCAGCCAGATGCAAAGATTTGCATGCTAAACAGCTACTTAAAACAACAGTTATATGAGTTAGTAACTGGTTGAAACTATTCAGTATAAAACATCATAATGCACAGCCTGTCATGTGCTTTTGTATAACCAATGAGTTCATCCTGAAGACATGAGGCTACATTTTTAGAACAGAACATGTGGAGCAACAGTATCCTAGCAATTAGTTGATATTCTTCCTTTTATTTAAACATTTCTGAACATTTTTTTCCATGGAAAAGTGGACACAGCACCAAATTATTTTATCTGGCTCTACTTACTTTAAGCTAACTGACACTTTTAAAATATAATGGTTTTGGCATAATGACTATTATGGTGTTTCAATATAATTATTGTGATTTCATTCCTGCCACAATAGCAATGGCTGTATCACTATTAGCATACACTATGACTAAGGTTAAGTTTTTGTCACGGATATTTTTAGTAAAAGTCATGGACAGGTCACGGGAAATAAACAAAAATTCACGGAAGCCTGTGATTGTCCCTAACTTCCACTAAAAATATCCCTGACTAAAGGGGTAGGCAAATTCAGCACTCACTGCTGCTGGGGCTCTTGGGTCCCGCTGTGATGCATGGGAGCTCCGGGGTACCCCTGCCCATGCCCCCACTGCCTGCCGCAGCAGGACAGCTGCAGGGTCCACCAGCCTGTCTACCAGCCCCAGGGCAGAAAATGTCATGGAGATCATACCTCCGTGACATAATCGTAGCTTTAATAATGACCTGGAGAGTTTCTAGTTTGTCTCTATATATCACAGTAGGTCAAAAGTTAACATACAGAATTAGTGTTTGGGAGTTTTTAAATCAAGTTTTAAAGAAAAAGGTTTTTTCTTGATGGTTTAGATTGTTAAAACTGTTTTATAGTTTGACAGCTTTATGTATAACTCTTTTTAAAACACAATGAATAGCCTACTGTGAATAGTGCATAGTATATTTTCCTCTCAAGTTTATGTAAGAATTTGATTGGATAGGTTATGATTTAATGTAATTTACATGACAGTTTAGAATGTCTTTGATACAGCTGTTCTAAGATACTGGGTATATACAATGTAAACAAATGGATATAGTTGCATAAGTTTAGGACTCAGGATTTTTAAATTCATACAGTGCATTTCATAATCACACACAACTAACCTGAACTTTTGTATGTTCAACGTGACATGGATGAGGCAGAGGAGCTTTCAATTCCAACATACATCTTTCAACCAACCTAGCATTTACAAGACTAATGGAAAATATAGGATAAATAGTTTGTTAGAGTAATATATGCTTCAACTTTCATGCAAACCAAAAGAAACTATATTAATATGCTATTAAAGATAACAGTACATATCATTAACTTAAAGTAAAATACATTACAGGGATGTGACAATTATCCCCAAATAGTTATATTACTTCAAACCCTAGTGCAGATGCAGTTATACTGGAATAAAAGGTGTTTGTGGGTTTTTTTTAAAGCAAAATAGTTTTACTAGTACAACCACTAGTGTGGATGTTGTTATATTAGTAGGGAGGTGCCTGATTCTAGTATAGCTTATTCCCCTTCCCGTACAGGAATAAGCTATACAGGAATAAACACCTTTATATTGGTGTAACTGCATCCACACTAGCAGGGTTTTTACTGCTTTAATTACACTAATATGTAATGTGTAGACAAGCCCCTAATAAAAGTCTTTGAAATTCTAAAGAGTGTCCTGCACTAAGACAGAACTAGCAGGAAGCATCACTGTTTAAAAACACTGTCACATACTTCCTTCATGTGACCAAAAGTAGTTCTGAAGACCAGCATACCTGGAAGTGTTTCATATGTCACAGGTGGACCAACTACTATAGTTTGAAAAACATACTGCAGTTCTAAAAATATATATTAACTTTAACCAGCGTATCACTTTAATGTTGTTTAGTATTAACAGTTTTTGCATTTAATTACTCTGAGTTCTTTAAAAAAAGAAACACAAATAGTGAAGGTCTCAAACCTAAGCCCTCTCACAGCTGCCAAATATCACTTGGAGATATAGGAGAAAGAAAAGGACAAGTTCCATGCTGTCAAACTCTACTTTCCCCTCCAAACCAAACTTTCTAATATACACAAACATACACTTTGTGTAATGAAAAAAATGGCAATGAAATATAATCACTTACAACTCTCAATGTCTGATGATCACATATTCAAAAATGGACAATAAATAAATACCATCTGAACAAAGGTTAATCATTACCAGAGGGAAAGAGGAAATGCATGCACTGATGTAAACCTGGACCAGAAAGACTCACTGAAAACAATGAGAATCATCTGTCTGGAAGTGGGTACCTTTTCCGTAAGCATAAAATGAACACATGCATCTGCTAGCTTCATTTTAAAAGCATTTGTGAAAATTTCGGAGTGCCCGAGAGCCAATCAATAGCTGTCACAAAGTTCTGGTTAGAAACATGGATATTGCTGATCCTATTCTAGTTCTCCTCTACTGCTGCACCTGTTTGTAGCTCAGCAGTTATTGATCTCTTACCCACTGAGAGGTGTTAGTAAGTCTGCTTGTCGAAGAGCAATTCCAGTGTCCTTTGGAACAACCACCAGCAGGTTGTCCAGCAGGCTGCATACAGCTGACAAGAGAGGAGGTGTGACTAGAGCACACTGATTAGACAGAACAGCAGACTGGGGAGAATCATGTGGACTTGGAGATGCTGTTGTGGTTGTGTCACTCTGACCTAAAACACATCCAAAGATAAGACAGAGCAATTACATAATACAAAGAACTATACATTTTATTTGCTACCCAGTGTATCCAACTTCCCTATAGATTTTTAAACAGTAAAACAAGGGCTTCTTGGAAGAAAACATATGAACTTTCATATGGTTACACCTCAAACTATAAGAAGTCAAATATGGAATGCTGCTTGGCAAACTGTGGCACAAGAGATCTGAATGAATAATCAGAAAAAAAGACAAGCGGGAAAAATTTAAAATAATGAATGAAATATTTTTATGCAGTGTTTTCCTTAATTGTTGTTTTTATTTAATCACTTGTGATAATAAAATATATTACCACAAATTATATAAATTAAGACAATGCCCAGATTCTATGACTGAGGAATCCAGAGAAGCATATTCATAATGTTTGCTAATTTGCCTGAAAATGTTAAAAATACAGTTTTTCTTTGCAACATAATCACTTTAAAAAACAGTTTTGAAATAACCACTCTTCTACAAGGGGTCGAAGTACTTTTTTTTTTTTAGATTGATGACAGATTAGGAGAGATGGGGAAAGAATGGGACAATGAAATTCATAACAGAAGATCTTTATGTGAGACATTTATTTCTCTACTGAAAGCTTAGTGTTCTGGAAAGCTGACAGATTGACAGCAATGAAAACCGAAGTCCATCAAACACATGTACCTCTAAAAGATTAGTGCAGGCTTCCTTACATAGCTATGCCATGAAAGCTCAGACTCTGTGCCCATGTAACATGGCCCCACTGCTGAGACTACCAGTAAGGGCTTGTCTTCACTACCCGCCGGATCAGCGGGTAGCAATCGATCTTTCGGGGATCGATTTTTCGCGTCTCGTTTAGACGTGATTAATCGATCCCCGAAAGCGCTCCCCGTCAGCTCCGGAAATCCACCTCATCGAAAGGTGGAAGCGGAGTCAACGGGGGAGTGGCAGCGATCGACTCGCCGCCGTCCTCATGGCCAGGTAAGTCGATTACGATACGCCGACTTCAGCTACGTTATTCACGTAGCTGAAGCTGCGTATCGTAGATCAACCCCCTCCCCTAGTGTAGCCCTGGGCTAAGACCACCAATTAGTGCCCAAGTGTGGTGATTGTTTTTGCAATGCAGACATCTGTCCATTAGAAACTGACAGACCATGAATTTATTTCAGATAGGCTACAAAAAAAGCCGCCACATGCAACTTTGGGTTATTACCAACTTGTTAGTAGTACGTAGACAAGTTGGTAATATTTTATTTCTAGACTACTGGGTCAAACGTGGGTCAGGTCGCCAAACCAGCCAACTTCCAAAAAGATACTTCTTAAAGTTAAAGCTAATTTAAAAAAGTAACTGTTGTATTTAATGTTCATGTGTAATTCTCTCCCTCCCCACAAGTATAATGGATTTCTTACTGTCAATTCCACAGAAAACCTCATGCAATATTGCTAAATTTTCCCTCACCCCAAACCAACCAAAAAATGTTTATGTCTATGAATACATTTAAAAATTAAACTCAAATCTGGTTTACCTTGAGCCATAAGCCGGTCAACTGGTGTTTCAGGGACAAAACAAGCTGATGTTAGCGGGACAGGGGCCTGCAGCTCATCAACACTCCCCAATGACGGCGATGCAGAAAGGATCTAGGAAGTCATAAAAGCAAAGCAATTGATTCACTCTTTGTTAGTATTATGGTGTTTATTGTCCAAAAATAGCTAATTTTTCAGGAGCAAAGTGTTTGGGAGGGGATGGGGTAGTGTGTGTTTTAATATTCAGTGTTAAAAAATCTGTTCCTGGAAAGGCATTAAAAAAACCTGGCCTCACCTTAACTTCCACAGTGCCAGTGACACATGCCCAGTGGTCATGACAGATCATTAGAGCACCTCAGCCTTTTCCACAACTGTTTTCGACTATGCAAAATGGAATAAAACCAGCCACAACAGAACTTATTTTTTGTCACACCTTTTGATTTCAGTGAACCTAGTGAACCAACAATAGTTGGTTGTGAACATTATACTGTTTATATTAATACATGTGCATTCAATGGACAGTTTTTTTGAAAACACTAAGCTCTGATCCTGGAAAGTATCATGTAGGTGTTTAACTTCAAGCATGTGAGCAGCCCCACTGAACTGAAAATGAGGCTACTCATGTTCTTAAACATGAGTGCCTGAGTAAGTCTTTCTAGGTTCAGGCCCTAAGTCTTCTCTTTAAACACTTCATTGTAAAATGTCATGTCACTGCAAACCCTAATGAAGGAGTACAGACCTGCTGAGGCATTTCAGTTTTCTCGACTGGTAGATGTTCAATATATTGGAAGCTTCCCGATCCCATTCTGTTTTTCTTCTGTAAGTCATGATTTTTTCATTTCCCTTGGAAAAGAATCTGAATCACTGAAGCATTTAGATTTCAGCTTCTCATGCTGCCTGGCCACAGTATGATTGCCACTGTTGTCATTGTCTCTCTCCATGGACACCTATTTCAAGTGACAGGTCTACACTTGCACTTCTCTCAGTGTGGAACGCTATTGTTCACCCAATTTTCAGACTGCATCACTGCACTACAGCACACTGTTTAGCAAATATATTTACCTACAGCCCTAGGTCCAACTCAATTTGGCCCCTGCTATGGAATCCTCTGCAGAAGCTGTGACCAGCTGGTACAAGCGGGGTCAGAAAATAGCTTATTCAAAACAGTATGATTTATTTAATCATAGGAATATTGCAAGCAGAGAGAAGGGTCAAAAATATCAAAAGTCTACATGTGTTGTCTTACCTAAACTTAGCCTTTTTTTTCCAGTTTAAATGTGTTGTGCTTAACCCAGGCACCGCCCCAAGCATTGTGACTCGGAGAGACAGAGTGTCCCCTACAAATGCTGCCTCTCAAACAGTCTTACCTCTTTCCCCACCCCCCTCACTGTGTGTTGCTCAGGTCCCAGGATATCTTTTTGCTTTTACCAAGTCCCTTTGTTTAGAAGGTCCTGCCTGAAGTTTTTCCCATTCCCTTCAGGACCACCAGCCTGCCTGCTGATGAGAACATGGCATGGGTCAACTTACAAAGGAACTAGCACCTGTACTGTGTGTCGAATACCAGGGATTGGGGTTAACGACATCCATTGTCTGCCTTTCCTTTAGTCCTACAGAGCCCCATGGCACTGAGTTAACCATAAGGCTTCCTTATACCTGGCAAACAAACGGGGATTCCCACAATGGTCATAAAAAATACAGATAGCTCCCACATTCTTCATAGATAGTTTGATGTTTCTTGGTGTCTCTTGAATTTAAAAAAGCAACGAATAAACAATGTAGAGCAAATATCCATGCTATACTCTCCAGTGCCCACCAATCTGAATTCAACTGGAACCAGGCATCTGAACAGTGGGATATCCTGCCCCCAAACATATTTCTGGATGGAGACATTTGGTTACAATCACAGTGACTGTTTGGACTGGAAGGAAGGGTTGGACTTGTTACCCGATCTGGGTTTCCTCTGGGTGTTCCATGTCCAGGTTTTTACCCCTGGAATAAGAGGATTCCCTTCTCTTTCTCTGTAGATAAGAACAGAAGGCCTCATCCAAAGCCCACCAAAATCAAAGGAAAGGTATCCCACTGACTTCAATGGGCTTTGGATTTGTCTAAAAAGGAACCTCTGCCCTTGCCTCAGAGTTTGTAGTCAGCCTAGGTCTTCGCTGGAGTGAGAAGCTTTAGCTTGTCCATGTTATCAGACACCACCTTATCAATCTCTCTCAAACATGAGTCCACCAGACAGTTTTGAGGCACCAAGCATGTGCTTTAAATAGCTATCTGCTAAAGCCAGATGTGACATCTAGCTACTGAATTAGCTACACCTGTTGCTACCAGTTTCATGGAATCACAAATGCAGTAGCTACAGATATTTTCCATAATACAAGTTGAATTTATTATTATGATGATGATGATTTTTAGTTTGTTGTACCGGAATATTGTGGCTCTAGTGAAACATGTGGCTGCAAATAAAGTCATCAGGGATTCTAAAGAAGCTTCTAAGCGGCTTCTATCTTTTTGACTGCAGGAACTATGTTCTTTGTGTTGAGTACAATTGCTACATTGGTTTTGGGGAGAATGAAGGAAAGTTTCTATGATCCTATAGAATTTCAAAGCTTGCTGACAGAGCCTTTTCCCTTTGTGAGGAGTTTCCCATTTCTCCTTGAAAAAGGAATGAAGTTGAATGGAAAATTTTCCTTATGCTTCTCAGATTCATTGTTACTGTGATCCAATGTGGAGCTTCCCTTCTTTGGGGGGGATGCTAGAGGTTGTGGAAATAGATGAGCATCAGGACAGCTTTTGGGCTTTAGCCACTGCGTTTTTTGTGTGCGTGTCCTTTGATTTCCTTTTACCTTTCGAGCATATGGTAGTCACCCCAGAGGACCAACTACTTTTTTTGGTCTGTTCTCTCCTTTTAGGTCATACCCCATGCTGGTGGAGGTGTCCTGAGCTTATTCACATCACACATGATGCTCCTCATTCTCCAATATAGAACTGGAGATGAAATGCAGGGGATCATCCTAACAGAACTCAGATCTTCCTTTTGCACAGATGGAGAGCCAAAATGGATTCAGATTCCTTATCAAGTGGTCTTAACTCACCACTTAAGAATCAGGGACAGGAGTCTGTTGTTTATCCCTTTAGAGGTGGACCAGACCAGGTTGTTCAGGGGGAACTTTGGGCTTACTCATGAAGAAAAATCCTTGAAAGAGCAGAGACCAGTTTGCTGAATCCCGAGTACTCAAGAGTATTGATGTCTCTGTTTTGGGAGATCTGAGGGTCTGAGAGGGTCTCTTCTCAGATGGGGTTCACCTCTTAGTCTTTGACTTGCTCAGCTTTGTTGGGAGGGACAGGGGGAGGAAGAAAGAAAGTAAAAGAATGAAGGTCCTCTAAGAGAAATGGATAATGTGAAAGCCTTGCTTGCAACTTCCTCAAATCAACTTCAAAAGTTATGAAGCTAATGGATAAGACAGGAGTGTTGAATCACCACTATTTGCATCACCAGAAGCAGCTAATCTGAAACAAGGAGGTTTGGCCAATCCCTGCAGGTCCATGGACAGGTCTGAACTACTTTGGTACATGCAGAAAGAAAGGTGTAGCACAGCTGTCTTGTAATTCTGTAAAGATCAGGATCCAGAAATAAAATAAACTCAAACTACTAAAAAATATATATATATCAGAAGATTGGGTCTGGGATTTTTTTGTTGTTAATCAAATACAAAGCAGCAGTCACAGTGGTCAGCAAAGTGAAGAAACGCTCACTTATTGCCAACTCTGCACTGATTCAACACTGCATCTTAATTCTGAAAATCTTTTTACTGATTGGCTAAGCCACAAATCCATTTCTTTTTAAAGAAACTCTCCAACAGTCATAGAAAAAGTTTTAGTAAATAATGTTACATAAACCAGCAAAGGCGTAAGTGTGCCGAAGTGTTGAAAGAAAGACCACAAGTTCATTACTATATACAGAATAAGTTTAGAGAAGTAATCTCAATTATGTGCATCCAAAACTTCAAGAAACCATTAGCAGCACAGCATATAGTACAAATAAAACATGTACACTTTACAGCTTCCTTATCCCTACTTTGTGTTGTCAAGCTGCCTGAATCTTACAGCTCAAGAAAAGGAAAACAAGGTCTTAGGTAAGTAAAAATCCATAATAATTCAAACTGGTTATAAAAATATACCTGGTTAGCGTCTTACACCAGTGAAGCCTTTGCTGGTAATAGCTTCACAGTATCACAACAGGATAAAGCTTAAAAACAGAATTTTTCTGCTATCTAAACAGGCCACATACAATAAAACAACAATGTCATTTTCAATGTTCTGCTGTCCTAGAAAGGAAAGATCTTATCACTTTCACAAATCACCACTGATGGTGACGAATTTAGGGTACAAGACTGCATAACCAGTAAAAGGATATTTGTACCACTACCTATATCCTCTCATCAGAAATAATATAACTTTCTTATGGCATAAAAACTAAAGATTTTGAAGATTGGAAAAGACAGGGAAGTAAGGGGTATATGTGAATTAGCTAATAAAATGGAAAGCATAAAACGTAAAAAAAAATATTGTTTTTTGAGTTTTTGTCCTTCATCTACCATTACTTACAAATTAAGGTTCTTTTCTTTACCATTAGTATTAACACCCCCCCCCCCCAAAAAAAAACTATTGGCATTGCCCTAATAAACCTTGAATAATGAGTTCTAGGTGGAGCTCCATCCCAAGGTTTAAATCACCTCACTGTATAACACTCCGATAGCCATGGATCAAGAGCATAAACACACATTTATAAAATGAGAAGGTTCCTTAGGGGAGGATGGTCACCACTGAAAGTCGTGGTCACATTTCGGAGATAGCTTTAGTTTCTTCAAACTGCGCCACCGTCTGTAAAAGTTACTTCAAACTGTTCATGCTGACATGATGAGCACTCCTGGACAGGGACTGCGACTTCCTATCTCTTTGTCCAACACTGAGCATGTTGGGGCCCCAATACTGATTGAGGTCTTTGGAAACTTAATACTATAATATAAAGCTAACAAAATAAAAATAATATAATTGTCACTTGTGGTCAGTGATACTATTAATTAGAGGGAATGTTAAAAAGAAATGTTTTATTTAACGGTACTTTCACCGCACTCTGAGTACTATACTCTATCTGCTGAAAGGAAACACTTCCTCGGAGAAGTAGAAATTACATGTCTCTACTATCCATACTATCACCTGATAGAAAACTAAAGCTGAAGATATGGTATAAAGTCAGCAATCCAGAGAGATCCTATATGATCCTGCTACAGGAGGCAGTGTGAACAAAAAGATAGGTCAAAGGACTGGACTGGACCCTGGAGACCTGAATTTTATTCCAAGCTCTGCTACTGCCTGCTGTGTGACTTTGAGGAAATTATTTCACCTCTCTATGCCTCAGTTTCTTCATCTGTAAAAGAGGGATAACTGTACTTATCTCCTTTGTGACGCACTTTGAGCTCTATGGATAAACAATTGCTATACAAGAACTAGGTATTATATTAGTTTTCTCAGCAACAGTCAATTTCTCTGATTAATTGGAGTGAAAGCACTTATGATTTCTACATCAGAAGTAGGTCAAAAGTAGGAGAAGCCAAAAATAACTACAATAATTTAATAACACTCTTGTTTAAGACCATTAGGAACCCATTTTAACGAGGTCTTTGGCATAAAATAGCTTAATGAAAGTAGGAATTGTGTGGCACTCAAAACCATCATTATTCATTAAAAGAAAAAGAACACCGTTATGTTTCAGTATGTCGAAAAATAACCCAACAGATCTAGAGATTCTCTGAAAAGAGGCAGTAGTTGCCTCCATAAAGAATCTTGAAGTTTAATCAGTTGACACAAAAAGCAGCTTCAATTTACAGAGATTAGCACTCTGGCAAAGAACTTGGATTTTTTTTTATTGCTATTACAATATCAAAAAACAGTCCCTGCTGGAGATCATTGTATTTGGTTTACTAGCTGGCAACTCTCAGTTACTTAGGGTCAGTGAGACATAATCTGCACTGTACATAAATGCTCCTGCAGTTCCTCACCAATTAAGACATCTAGGCTCTCTCTCAGGTGTGATGGGGAAAGCATGACATCTGTTGGGCTTGGAGTAATCTTCTCTTGGTACCTTTAATTATATAAAGGTCAAATTTAAAGATACACATCTGGTTATGGCTGTCCAACAACTTGATAGATGAAAGGAGACAGGACAGAGTTGGTCCGTCAGTGGTGCTTAGCAATGGTATGGGAAAAGAGCCCGATGTGTGAGTGGCAAATCTTCCGACAGTGGCTATAGGTCAACTCACCAGATAGATGAAGCATACTCTGCTTCCTGGCTCGCCTGTGGGCCTCAGCTTGGGTGATCTGATGGCTCACTGCAGTGGCTGCACCAGTGTTAACCTGGTTTCTCCTTACTTCACCTTGTCACTGTATCGGAGCTTTGGTCTTCCCCTGTGTTGTGGGCAGTTCTTAAGTTGGCCATTGAGCACAGCCTTCATCAAATGATCTTGAGGCATGTACTCCATGTGTCCCAACCAGCAAAGCCTGAGAAAGTCCAGCATAGTTTGCACAGATTGTAGGCTGGTTCTCTCAAGGATCTCATTATTGGTGATCCGTTTGGTCCCAAGTAACTCCAAGGATTTTTCTAAGACAGTGGAAGTGGAAACTGCTCAATCTTTGCTCCTACTTGGAATACGTAAGCTTTCACAACCGTAAAGGAGGGTACTAAGGACACAAACTTGATAAACAGATACCTTTGTGTTCAGGGTTAGCAACCTGTTGTTCCAAATACGTGAGGTAAGTTTGCCAAAGGTAACAGAAGCTTTGCCAATTCTAGCATCAAGTTCCCTACCCAGGTTAAGTGAACTGGTAAGAATTGAGCTAAGATAGTAGAAGTGATCTATGTTGTCCTGAGTCTCATTACTGACATAGATTTTAGGTGGAATGTTGGTACTTCATGATATGACAACTGATTTTTTTATACTGATTACCGTGCCAAACTTGGTGCATGCATCAGAAAACTTGTTCATCATGACCTGCAGTTCATCAGGTGAATTACAGACAAATACAGCATCATCTGCAAAAAGATGATCCCAAATAGAAAGTTAGGTGCCATGCCTTCTATACTGGAATCGTCTGATGTTAAACAAGCTGCCGTACATCCTCAATTCAATTAGTATGCCAGATTGATCATTTCCAAAGGCATACTTAAGAATAGAGAAGAAGATACCAAAGCCAGTGGGTGCTAAGACGCAGCTTCACACCAGTATCAATACTAAACTTGGATGATGTTTCATTTTCATACTGGATGGTTACCTTCATTCCCTCATGAAACTCCTTGAATAGAGAGAGTACTTTTTGCGGATAGCCAATTTTCAACAGGGATCTTATTGATGCCATTCCAGCTAACTGTGTCAAAGGCCTTTTGTTGGTCAACAGATGATCGATAGAGAGGTGCCTGTTCACAGCTTTTTTCTTGCAACAAGTGCAATGTGAAGGACATGTCAGTCATGGAGCATCCAGCTCTGAACTCACACTGGCTCTCAGGGTAGACTCTCTCAGCAAGGACTTGGGAGTCTTTTCAACGGGACCCTTGAAAGCACCTTGCCGACCACACTGAGCAAAGATTTCCCTTAATAGTTGTTACAGTCTGCCCTATCCCATTTATTTTTATAGAGAGTAATTATCTTTGCATCTTTCAGATCCTGGGGTATATGGCTTTCTTCCCAACAGGTGCGCAGAAGTGCATAGATGTCACTCGCAAGCTTTCTCATCCCTGCCGCTAGGTGCTCTGGAGGTATTTGGTCATTGTGCCAAGGAAAGCAACGGGCAATCTCTTCGATAACCTTCTCTACATCTTCAAGAGTTGGTGTTTGGTTCAGCTCCTACATCGTTGGAAGCTGGGGAATGGCAGCTAAGGCAGTATCACAGATAATGGCATCCTTTGAATAGAGTTCTTTGTAATGCTCAGTCCATCAGTCACATTGTTTTTGTCTGTCAGTCAATATGTTCCATCTTTCACTTTCAGGTTTACGATCTTTTTACAAGTTGGATCAAGTGCCTCTTTAATTCCATTATTGGTACCACAAACATCCCCTCTTTCAAAACAGATCTGAATCTTTTTAGACAGGTCTTGCCAATACTTTGGGGCACATTTTTTGGCAGCTGTCTGAAATGCAGCCTCAACTGGAAGTTTTAGTTAATAAGGTATCTAAGTTCCTCATACAGCTAGTTTCACCTCAAGTGCTCAGGTTATAATAATACAGTGACCTCAAGGTACATACCATTAAAGGGTTTCTGTTGTATTTATTTTTTATCTTTTTAAGTTGACTGAATTACATTTTACTAAACGTAAAATGTTTGTGCAACATCTCAAAGCCTTCTGAAGAGTCATGACCTATCATTTGGGAAACCCTGAGTAGACAAGACATGTAAAACTTACATCAGGTAATATATGAACGTTGTACAATATTTTTTTCCTTTTCAGAGATCCTATGAATCCCTTCTTTCAGCTCTGAGGATCCATTTCAATTTCTCTTGCTTTACATTTAATATCTTGAGGGATAATATATGCTTGAAGTCTTGTATTGCAGCTATCATTCTTCTAGCCAGAAAGAGATTTGCTAACGTCCTGTGTCTTGCAAACACTGCTTGTGGAATTTTTGTATATTGTAAAAACATTTTGGGGGCCCAAAAGATGTTGCGACTTTGCACCTGCATATAATGATATTCTGACACATTGTCATGATTTTGTGACATGTTATCCTGATGCATAACTATTAACCACTAGTTTGGACAAAGTAAAAAGTAGCTAGGAATGACTTCATTTGGATTTACTCAATAGAGCAAATTACAACACAATTTTTAGGAAATTTCATCAGATTTAGAGGATCCAGAATTGAAGTTTACCTGCATATTTAACTGGGCAAATTAAGCCATTATTTTTGAACTTGCATACATGACTAAATGCAGAGGTTTTACTCAATTTACTAAAACTAAACAAGTGTAAAGCTTGATGATTGTATAGCTTAGTTTTGCAATTTTTACAGTTTTAGCACTTACATTACTGTCTGTTTTCTTGAAAATATTATATAAACAATATAAATGTAATATGCATGCAATACTTCGGCATTTACCATAGTATCAGATGTTAACTGAGAACTTGGAGATTGGCTTTGACTGGATGGAACTCTCCAAAGATTAATAGAGTCATCAAAATCTGCAGAAAGAAGAAATAATAGCTAACTTTTGAACTATTCTGTTTTAAAATTTTATTTTTATGGGGGAAAAGGTAGAGAAAGCATGGAAAGGAAGGTGGGTACAATCAACCAAGAAAATAAAGTTACTAAGAAAATGAAGGTCACTTACTTGTAACTGGAGTTCTTAGAGAAAGGAGCTGCATATTCCCACTTAGGGGATGTGCCAGCCCGGGGCAGCTCAGACAGTGGAAGTTTTATTAGCAGTGGCCACAGGAGTGCACACGAGTCCCTCTTAACCCCTTCCCTTGGCGTATGCCAATATTCTAAGGGTGGGGCTATAAAACTGGGCCTGGTGCTCCAACCACCTCAGTTCCCTCCACCACTTCTCCAAATTCCCAACATCCGTCAGGACTCCAGAAAAGAGAGGAAAGGTGAGCAAGGAATGAAAAGTGCCACATACCATGTCACCAACAATACACTGTATGGTACTATAGTAGGCTTTCCTTTGAGGTCTCCCATGAAAATAATTACCAAACCCAATTCTGCCTAGCTTTGTACAGCACAAGGCTGTATGGTTACATACATAAAATACTAAAAATTGCAGCAGTAAAAATCCACTAAGTGTCTAAGACAGGGAAGAAAACAAACCAAAACCTTAGAAACAGATATTTTGCACCTTTGGTTAACTTCTTTCAAGTCACTGCAGAGCAGGGGTGGGCAAACCTTTTGGCCCGAGAGCCACATGGGGGTTGCAAAACTGTATGGAGGGCCGGGTAAGGGAGGTTGTGTCTCCCCAAACAGCCTGGCCCCCGCTCCCTATCTGCCCCCTCCCACTTCCCACCCCCTAACTGCCACCCTCAGAATCCCTGACCCATCCAATCACCACCCCACTCCTTGTCCCCTGACCACCCCCTCCCGACCTAATCACCCCCCAGGACTCCACCCCGATCCAACCCCTCTGCTCCCTGTCCACAACCCCTATCCACACCACCACCCCAACGGCCCCGCTGGGACTCCCACGCCTATCCAACACCCCCTGCTCCCTGACTGACCCCTGGTATTCCCTGCCTCTTATCCAAACTCCCGGCGCCCTTACCATGCCACTCAGAGCAGCATGTCTGGCAACCGTGCAGCCCAGTCGGAGTACGCAGCCCCGCCCCCCAGAGAGCTGCCCACACGGCGGGGTGGCTCTGCGGGAAGGGGGACGGCAGGGGAGAGGGGAGGGGCTAGCCTCCCCAGCTGGGAGCTCAGGGGCCGGGCAGGATGGGCCTGTGGGCCGGATGTGGCCCGCGGGCCGTAGTTTGCCCACCCCTGCTGTAGAGTGTAAGTAAGGAAAACATATCAAACACTAAGACATTAATAGAATAGTTTAAGGAAATCTAGATAGGATAAGCCAAGAAGAACCTATTGTGTGAGAAATGACAAAAAAATTGTAATGTGAGGAAGTGTAGTAAGAAAACAATGACCCTAAAATGATTTGACAGAGATTTTCCAAAACTATATTTCTGATTGAAGAGCGTCTTTCTGTCGTATAGAGCAGTTCTAAGTACATTAATTTAAGACACAAGTAAGGGTGCTGTTCTGCTGGAAATTATCTCAAGGAGTAATAATTTCAAGGTGATGTATAATCCTTTCACTGCTGAGATCCTAGACATGCATTCTGAGTCTGTGCAATGCTGTAGTAAAAAAAGATACTATATCAACCCAACAAAATGGTTTTGGACAACCTATATATGGAGTTATAGCTAATTCTCCTCTCCTGTCTTGCATCAGTATGAGTGCAATCATTCACCCACTGAGGACAAAGAGAATTTACTTCCTAAATTCACCACACAACATTCCTTGCTATGTCATATATCAGAGTAAGTCTGAATAGCACCACTCTGTTAAGAGCCCCTGTGGAGGTGCCGTAAGACACACAAGTTGTGTCTTCTCAAGAGGCTATGAAGGCCACTTCACTTTTAAGAACAGGCCACTTATTCAATGCCTCTCTGAGCTTTCTCATTGCTATTGTACTACAAAGTCACACCTCTTAAAAGCTAAATTAATTTAAGTATTTTCCCATCATCTTTACTTTTTGCAGGAAGATGGACTGGATGATCTAACAGGTATTTTCCATCTATAACGTCTATGAACACATATACAAAATACATAATTGTCTCTAGGATACTGGAGTCGATTAACTGAAATTTTCAATCTTGCATCTTTAAGACACCAACAATTCTAACTTTATAACACACACAACTTAATTCTTTAAGTATACATTCAATTTTAAATGATAGTTTAATGAACTATGCGATGAATGAACACAATGTTCTGTAAAAACACCTACAGGTGAATTCCAAGCTAGAAGAGCATTTGGCTTAAAAACATACCACTGAAATTATAAATAATGTCACTTACCATTTATGCCGTTTTTTTCTGCCATGAGGCTGTCTCCCACGGAACAATTCAAATCAAATGTGTATCGACGTAGGTAACAGTGCTTCACCATCTGATTCAAATGTTCATAGAAGTGGCAATGATATAATAGAGCCCGAAGGGCAGGTTTTCCTATCTGAGACAGACCAGACTCTTCATCATGTACACAAGGCCCCTGAGGAAACAAGGGTAATCTTTACAGGAATCCACAATACAAAACATACTCCATACTGTGGGGGAAACAAAGCCCCAAACATTTCTATACAGTCTATCTGAAGAAAAGTCTCACCATATAAATTATACTTAACTAAAATAAACAAATGTGTTCTGTATCACGGCAACATGTTCAATCACACATTGTATGGGTTTGAAAGCATTCATCACAAATGAATGCAGTTTTAGGACTTTTTTTGTAAATCATAAGTAGTCAATTAAAAAAAACTGGTTGTTTTAAAATAACTTAACAGTTAAACAGCTAGACTTCTGGTGGCTAATTATAATACAAGTATGAATCTTAATCTGTGCTTGTTCCTGTATAGATCATCAAGAAAGCTTTACAATCAGCCTCTAGAAAGTTGTTATAATTTCTCATTTAATTCTATTCATGGATAGCAACTGACAGTTTATTTCAAAGGGGAAAAAGGAGCAGCTTTGAGCACAGTGAAAGTTGCTAAAATAACTTAAGGAATCTTAGAAATCTTGGCTCAGAAGACAATAGATGCTGCTGCTAAAGCATGTGCTGAAAGGGCATACACTACAATGCACATCATACTCTTTGCCCAGAAAGTTCCTTACTTTTAACAGCAATAAAAATAATATTAAGAGTTCATGGGTGACAGCAGATCCACTAAAGGACATTGCACTTCACAGCACTCTAATGTACTTAATTTCTCTACCCCTAAACATAAGTATCTTGAACAAATTAGACACTGTTTGAAGCTACAGAAACACTAAGATGTAGCCATTCATTCCAATCCAATAAGAAATACAAACCTATTTAGAAAATAAAATATACCGAACAGTAAGAGGAAATCTGACACAGCTAAATAAATATAAGGATACAAGGAGGGATAGGGAATGATTTTAAAGACAAGAAGTTTCTAAAGCACTCATTTTTAGGCAGTGAATTTCGAAAAACACACATCTGAAGACTTATGTTACACCTTTTGAGAAAGACTTAACTGAACTGTTTCTAATCTAAGACTATTAAAATGACTTATTTTTAATCTAAGATTTTCCCAACATGATATGTAATTAACTTAACTTTCATTCAACTAGATTTCACTAGACCTAATCTGAACTGACTGTAATTAAGAATTTCTTGACAATGAAATTCACACTGAGTAACATTCAAACAAAGCACATTACAAGAAAAGCTTACTCTGAAAAGAAATCCTAATAGCAATTCACACTGCTTTAAGAGAAACTATTGTAAAAATTCCTTGAAAGAAAACAACATGCCATTGGTGGTAGCTTTCTTTGGTATATGACGGGCATGGAAGTTGATCCATAGCCCATTTAAGTCAAAGGAAAGACTCCTGTCACCATCAATGGACCTCAAATCAGGCCCTAACATATCAATTTCTGCGGAATTTAAGCTTAACTGGAAGAAAAACAAGTGGGTAACAAACTAGAAGGACAAAGTGTACTCTGAGTGATAACCCAGCAGTACCTTTTCTTCTTTTCAGTGTGAGTAATGTAGCATCAATACATAACAGTGCAAATAATTAACATTTGCCTTTTGCACCAACTGAAACACAGTAAGAATGAAACAGTTACTTCGACAAATACTTCTGTGCTTTGTGTAAATGAATTACAGGGTTGCACTCCATATGCACAGAGCTATCAGCACTATGCATTGATTATATCAACTACAACTTCTGCATAATCAGGGAATTTTGCAGACAATAAATGTTATGACATTGAGTTCAAGTTTTGATATCCAGAGATGCCTATGCCAGTTTAAAAATTCTGTGCCAAGCACTTCATGGCCACAGTGGTGTGCTAAAAAGCACTGAAGTCTTTCGCCAATTATGTTCACAGCATGCACTGACTTCAACAACCTTGAGATAACATACTGTGTTGTGATCCAATAACATCAAATTATATGGGTTGATTTTTACCGATGGCAAAAGTTTGCTATGCCATTTTAAAGATGTGGGAGACACAGAGCTTACTGCCATCAAGAAAAATAACTACACTAACTATGCAATAAACATTAACATCCAAAATCTGGGCTGCACTCTCTATTAACAACCTTTTAAATGTTTGCCTCAGGTATAAAAATCTTAATGCACTGCATGCCTATGACACTTTTCCCTACTATTCTCCATATTCTTTTTTGTCAGCTTTTCTTTTGAACTTTCTTCTGAACTTTCTAGATGGTTTAAAGATAAATCACCTTACACTTGACACCAAGGAGGGGAGAAAGCTATATTTTTTTCCAGTACAAAGTTTAATCCTGGTAGTAATTTTATATTTTAAAATTGGTGACTTGACTCTCTACTGTATTAAATCAACCAGTTACCTTGAAATCTTGTTTGATATCTTTCAGCATGAATACTTAAGTGACAAATGACATTTCAGTTAAATTGCATTTCTTAATAAGAATTACATTGACTTAAATCAGTACTGGTAGCAGTTACAAATTTGTTACACCTCATTTGGAATATTGTGATTTCATTCTTTCACACCTTACTTTTAAGCCTTTGAAACTTCTTTGAGAAAAAGACAAAGCAACTTTATGAAAATCTTTGTAACCAATATTAAAACTGTTACAATGGCTAACTCTTGCAAATGTCTTCATATTATAATTCTCAACTCTCTAAGGGCTTGTCTGCACTTGAAATGCTGCAGCTGCACCTCTTCAGTGTAGACGCTACCTATACCAATGGGAGAGGTGTGACGGTGTACCCCATAAAGCTTTATGGGGAGAGGCTTATAAATGTATACATGATGTAACTGGAAGATGTTTTATGCTACATGAGTCCTGTAACATATCTCTGTGAAAGTTATGACCTACTGAATCTATTCCCCCTGTTTGTATGCATGTATCATTGTTGTAGTTGGAGTTATGAATATTGGTTTTATATTTGCTGGTTTTGTACATAGCCTTTGTTAGTGCTTGGGATCAGGGCTGGAGAAAAGAATGTGCAAGTTAAGTGCAAGCACTTAACAGACAAAAGAAGGTGCAGACCCCAATTCACATCGGGGCCTGGTCAGGAAGGAAACTGGCTGGACTGGTTAGGGTGCATGGACAGGTGACTTGCCCATGTGATCCCAAAACTCCAGGGCAACATGATGCTACACAGGGAGTGGGGGAAAGGCTATAAAAGCCCTTGGAAGACCCCACCATTTTGTCTTCAGCTGGCTAAAGAGAGAGACTCTTCACCCCCCAAGGACACACCTGAAAGAGACTGAACAAAGGACAAAGACAATAGGGGGGTGAGTGATTGCTGGACCCAGGCTAGGAGGAAGATAGCCTGTTTACTGGACCTGGTGAGGTTTTTATCTGTACACAGGGTGATTAGACATAGAACTGCGTGTTCTATTTTATTTTATTTAGTAATTCACTTTGTTCTGTCACTACTTGAAATCACTTAAACCCTACTTTCTGTACTTATTAAAGTCACTTTTTACTTATTAAGTTACCTGGAGTGCGAGTTGTTACCTAGTGTGGTAAACCCAGGGCAGATAGCTGCAAAAGGTGGAGGCAGTAAGTGGTCCCGGGGGGGGAGAGAGGTGAGAGAGACTGAGAGTGGGAGAGAAGCAGAAGCTGAAACAGAAGCAGGAGCAGGAAAGGCACCAGAGGGGCTGGGTGCCCCAAGCCGCTGAGCCCTTCCCAAAAGAAGGGCTATATTGCCTTCCCACAAGGAAAAGGGAAAAACCCAAGGGGTTTACCTTGCCCAAGCCTGAGTCTCCGGGGCTTAAAGGACCGAGACCGCTGAGGAGAAGGAGGTACTTTGCCACACTAGGGAGGCAAATAGCTGTGCATATCCTTCTAGCTTTGAAATAGAAGGCGAACTATTTATGAGTTTGCCCTGTATAAGCTTTATACAGGGTAAAACGGATTTATTAAGGGTTTGAACCTCCTTGGGAGTTGGGCAACTGGGTGTCAAAGGCAAGAGCGCTTCCAGGAGCCTTACAGTTGTTAGTGGACTTGGTTTGGACCTGAGGGTCTGTGTTTGCAGCAGATCAGGGGAATCTGGCTCAAAACAGACAGGATTCGGGAGTCCCAAGCTGGAAAAGGCCTGGAAGCAGGGGCAGAAGTAGCCTTGGGACACCAGGTGGCAGCACCAAGCAGGTCTCTGTGATCCCAAACCTGTCACAAGGGGTTCTTCCATTGGCATAGGTAATCCACCTCCTCAAGAGGAGGTAACTAGGTAGACAGAAGAATTCTTCCATCAAGCTAGATCTGCCTACACTGGGGGTAAGATCAGCTTAATCATGTTGCTCAAGAATGTAGATTTTTTCACAACCCTGAGTGATGTAGCTGGGTCAACCTAACTTTTTAGTGTAGACCAGGCCTAAAAGTACATCAGCTAAATGTAACTGTCCTGTACAAAGACTAAAACAAGGACCAGGTTTGAGAGTCTACCTTCATGTTCTCCTCCCCTACAAGCTTTAGCAAAATGAAGTGGATTTGGTTTTGGATACACTACAATGATAGTAGTAGTGTAATCCAAAGCTTGCCAATCAGTACTGCGTTCCGTCAGGGGTACAAAATTGTCAGCCCTTTTGAGCACCAGTCAGATCCAGTTCAGCCCTGCAGGGGAAGATCGAGCTGCCAGGGAAGTCAGTGAGATTTAGACTGGGAAACACCCTGAAGGAGGAATCGCAGACTGGAGGCCAAATGTCTTCAGGAAGTGTACTACTACATCACTGAACCAGAGACAACGTGTGAGCCTAACAGCTGCATTAATTGTCAAGTTTTCGCTCTTTCTTATTTGAAGTTGTGTACATGCTCAATAGTGTGGATGCTGAAACGACTGGTTATGTGGTACAACTAAATATTTTATCTACTTGTCAATATAATACCCAGGGTGAGCCTACATGAAAACAGCAGATCTTCCATTGTCAGAAGTCCCAATCCCCATATTTACTTTGTAAGGTATTATATCTATTTATTGGGGTTTAGGTTCTGTGTCATGTAAAGGAAAGTAAATCTCTAGTTAGTGAGATGGGTGCACTATAACTGCTGCACTGTAATGGTGTATCTTTGCCAGGCTATATACATTGAGAACTAGATGGGACTGAAGCCTCAAGCAACTCTCTTATGGCACAGCAAGTAAAGGCATGTAAACTGCATACTGACTTTCCAAGTAGGTCTCACCCAGCCACAGAAGGCACCAAATGTGGGTGTCTCTTTTTGATATGATCACCAGGTAGGAAATGTACCTCTTGAAGTCCTTATGTGGGTCTGGGCTCAAAATGGTCCATTTAAAGGGCTAAAGACCCCTGGGACAAGGGAAGAACTCTACATGGTGCCACTCTAAATGTTTACAAGAAAATCTTACCCTAGGGCAAGGGAAAGTCTAGTCTGAGAACACAAAGGTGAGATCTGCTCACTCAGTGATGATGGTGAAGAATTGAGGTGGTTGAAGGTTATGTATACAGCATGATCCTCACCATTTTCTTTGGGGGGGGGGGGCAGGAGGTAAATGATGACTTTGTTTCCACCTATTCATACTTTTACGATGTTTTATAATGTATTAAAATATATGCCCAAAAGAGGTCTTTTTTCCTATCTAATAATATCACATTCTGAGTTTGGCCAAAAGAAATTTCTAAAATGTCTCAAGGAATCTGAATTACTCATGTCATGTAATATCACTAATATGAATGGAGACTATCAGCTGCACTTTGTATATTGCATTCCATATAGTTAAACAAAAATATATTTTCTCTCTCCAATTCTAACTGAAAACATGAAAAGAATATGAATATTCATATTTTTCTCTTTGAAAAATACCTGAATCAGTTCTGACAGAATGATTTCTTTCATTTACACTTACATGCAATAAATATCTGAGGATCCAAAAATTATTTTAATTTCAATTAATCTACTTCTACCACATGGACTTTTCTTACTAAAATGTAGTCACTCACCTGCCAAGCACAATCTTTCACTTCTTCAGTTGGCATTGGGATTACAAGAAGGTTCTGAAGAATAAAAGCAGCCTAAAAAAAGAAATGAAAGCATCGATACTGCCATCTTGCTGCAGCAGCTAAACAAAGCAAAGTAACCAGATCTAACAGAACCCTAAAAGCAAAAGCATAGGTCAAATTGATATGTTAATCAGCAAGTCACCCTGCTGACTTAAATATTCCTGAGGACGTTTCAAATTTCAAGCTTCTAGAAAGTTTAAAAGGGACACAGTCACCTTAAAAATCAAACACCGAAAACTACTATAACAAAGACATTAGAGAAAAAAAATCGTTACTTTGGGAAACTGAAAGCACTTTGTACAGCAGTTTACTGTTTTCCCAGTATAATGTTTGTGTAGATTTTACAGAGCAGCAGCAAAGAGAAAAATATTTTAAAAGAACAGGGAAATGTGATTATAAACACATCAAAAAAGGCAAAAGTAGCCTGGGCAAGTGTAGTAACTGAAACTACTTTAAAATTTTAAAAAAATGAGTAGATTTCAAGTTGACTCTTTTTAAGACACCGCACTTCAGCAAAGTCCTTCAACAATGACCCTCAGTGCATTATGTGCTTGACTATTTTTGTTTATATTGTAAGATCACTGGTACAGGACAGTGTCTTTCTTTATTTGTGCAGCACCAAACACATGCTGCCACACAAACAACACAATGCCAATGCCACTTAAGTTTTCCTCTTTAAATATAGGGGATATTTTAAACAATGGGTTCAATGATAAAACGTGAAATAATTCTATCTAGTGTCATTTATTGTATTTTATAAAATGATTCAAAGATGATCCCAACAACTCTATGATGATGTGGGCATTAAGTTTTACAATATGACTCTTTTAAAGCTTTTTTCGTGCAGCAATGCTCAAAGTGGTTTTATTTGGAATAGGTAATTTGTTAAGTAAATGTTTGGCTGAAGTGTTTTTTAATGTCTTAAAACTCAATTATAAAGCTTGAATCTAACTACATCTTGGTTGCACTGTGGTCACTGAAGCAAACTGAAAAGACATTTACAGATGTTATTTTAAACTCTTTCAACACAATTAAAAGATATAAACTATTGGCTGAACATTCCTAGCTCTATTTTTCAATAGAAGGTGCCTCATGCAGTTCAAAACTTTATTATAGCTATAGGGAAAACAGAGAAGGAAAATTGCTATTTCGTTTTCAATTGGGAAGTGTGTTACATTAAATTTATAAATGGCTCACAGATTCACCTGTTTGGATCATTGGGTGTCTAGCTCTGAGTTGAGATATCAGAACAAACCGATAGCTTCATTTCAAGAAGGCTCAATTTCTTAATGCCTATTTTGCTTCAGCCTTCACTAAAAAAGTTAATGCTGACCAGAAACTCAACACAATTAATATTAACAACAAGGGGAAAGGAACACAAACAAAAATAGGGAAAGAACAGGTGAAAGTATATTTAGGTAAGTTAGATGTAATCAAGTCAGCAAGTCCTGATGAAATTCATCCTAGGGTATTTAAGGTACTAGCAGAAGCAATTTTAGAAACATTAGTAATTTATTTTTGAGAAGTCATGGAGGTCGGTGAGGTCCAGGAGAACTGCAGGACAAATACAGCACCTATCTTCAAAAAGGGGTACATAGACAACCAGGGCATTATAGACCAGTCAGTCTAACTTTTATACCTGGAAAGAAACTGGAACAAAATATTAAACTATCAATTTGTAAGGACCATGAGGATAGTAGGGTTACAAGGAATAGCCAGCATGGATTTGTCTAGAAGAAATCACAGCAAACCAACCTAATTTCCTTCTTTGACAGAGTTACAGGCTTAAGGGATGGGGGAAGCAGTAGACATGATGCATCTTGATTTTAGTAAGGCTTTTGACAGTCCCACGTGATATTTTCATGAGCAAATCAGGGAAATATGATCAAGATGAAATGATTATAAGATGGTTGGCGCAAAATTGGTTGACAGACCATACTCACAGTAGTTATCAATTATTCACTACCAAATGGAGGGCGTATCTAGTAGTGTCACACAGGGGTTAGTATTGGGTCTAGTACTAGTTAATATTTTCATTAATGAATGGATAATGGAGTAGAGAGTAGGCTTATCAAATTTGTGGATGACACCAAGCTCAGATTGCAAGCACTTTGGAGGATAGGATAAGAATTCAAAATGGCCTTGACAAATTAGAGAACTGATCTGAAATCAACACGATGAAATTCAATAAAGATAAATGCCAAAGTACTACGCTTAGGAAGGGAAAATCCAATTCCCAACTACTCAATGGGGAATAACTGGCTTAGGTGATAATACTGCAGAAAAAGACCTCGGGATTATAACAAATCACAATTTGAGTATCAGCCAACAATGTGACAGTAGTGAAAGAGGCTAATATTATTATGGAGTATATTAATAGCAGTGTTGTGCATAATATCCAGAAGGTAACTGCCCCCTCTACTTAGCACCGAGGAGGCCTCAGCTGGAGAACTATGTCCAGTTTGGGGCTCTACACTTTAAAAACAATGTGGAGAATTTGGAGATAGAGTCCATGGGAGAGCAACAAAAATTATAAGAGGTTTACAAAACATGGCCTTTGAGGAAAGGTTAAGAAACTAGGCATGCTTAGTATTGAGAAAAGAAGACTGAAGGAGGAGGGGGGACCCTTATAACAGTCTTCAAATATGTTAAAGGCTGTTATAAAAAGAGGATGTTTAAAGAGGATCAGTTGTTCTCCATATCCACTAAAAGGTCGGACAAGAAATAATGGGCTTAATCAGCAGCAAGGGAGATTTAGGTTAGATATTAGGGGAAACTACCCTTATAGTTAGAAAGTTAAGTCCTGGAATAGGCTTCCAAGGGAGGTTTGTGGAATCCTCATCAATGGATGTTTTTAAGAACAGGTTGGACAAACACCTCTCTAAGGATGCACTAAGTTTACTTGATCTTGCCTCAGCACCAAAGGCTGGTCTTGATGACTCTAAAGGTCCCTCCCAGACATACACTTCTGTGATTTCATCATCCTACAGCTCAATCGCTGAACTGTTCATAAGGCTTCCTCCCAGTCCATGAGAGGTATCCTGGGAATGGCTTATCAACAAACAAGAAATAAGAATTTTTTATTTAAGGTGAGATGCTTCATTACTTATTGTATTACATATACCTACTATGCTGGACAAAATATACCTCTGATGCTTCTCCATGAATTGTGCATCAACCTTAAAGTGTCAACGTATAAATAAAATTTGAGCGTATTCCAGAATTTAACAGAAGTTGAAACAGAGACCAGTAGCATACAGTGGTTTTGAAAGTGTACACAACTTTGTGCTTTACATCTGAGTATCATGGTGTTCTTAGCTAGCAATAGACAAACTACTAGTCATCACCTTGCAGTTTTTGTTGCTTACAAAACACCCAATGAATAACATGTGAAAAGACAGACCTCTACAGTCCTTTTTTAAACTATTTAAATTAAGTAAGCAGCTACTGGATGATAAATACAAATTGTACGTATAATTTAATAGCTTATTTTACACAGTGCTGTGGTGTTAGCTACCAACGTGAAAGTGGTCTCTAACTGCAGAGGATTAAAATTATACAGTAATTTACAATCTGTAGCACATATATGTCACTTATTACCAATAAATATTTTGATACACTTTTCTGTCTAATAAAAGAAAAATACAGTTTAATGTGCAAAGTTAAGTAATGAGCATAAAGTGAACCCAACCTTTAAGTTCTTTTAACATGGAGAAAAGCAGACAAGAAAAGCCTTTGCATTACGTACCACATCAAAATGAATTTAAAACCATTTGCAGTCTAGACTTCAAGATGCTATAAAAATGTATAGCAAGAATGGCTAGGGATTATTCTTATAAGGTTAAAGAAAGTAACAGCAGACAATATCTTTGTATGCAACTCATTATTTTTATGATCCCACTGAGACTAGCATATCACTGAAACAAATTACTTCTGCTTTACATTAGTAGTCATGTCTCTGGCGCTTTCAAGCAAATGCTAAGACAAGACAAGAAAAAGATGTATTTTCATTAGGTAGCATTTAACTTACAAGGCAGCAGGAATGTTGTGCCACCTGAGAAAGTCTTGGAAACTTTCCTCTCAGTAACAGCTTACAAAGCAAGCATCTTGTACTATTTTTTCCCTTGAAGATACATTCATAAGAGAAATGTGTATTCATGGACAATAGGAGGACAAAGAAAGACATACCTCTCTGCGTACCATGCTACATTCCGATTGGTCCAGAAGAATGTTTATCACTGTTCCCCATAACCCTCCTGAAATGTTCTGACAGCTGTCTGCTAAAGCAATGCATCCTAATTCAAGAGATGTAAGAGCTGATCCGATTCCAAGGGAGGTGAACCTTACCTGTAACATTTTAGCAAGAAAGAAGCTGCATTTCATTGCATGAAATGTTAATATTTCATAATTCATTCTTAAACCTTTATAATAAAGCATGCAGTCCTCATTATCTCTAAATTCTCTTGAACAGCTACTAATGAATTACTTGTATTATCATAGAAGAGCATATAAAAGACCAACAACATAGCTTTCAGTATTTGGAAGAGATAATTCTCTTCACCTAACGAACGGATCACGCATGTCTAGAAAGCTGAAAACATATGTGAACATCTTTAAGTGGTCTCAGGGCTGTGCATACCTCTATTTTTTTAACACTATATAAAGGAGCATTTTGCTGTATATATATTTTCATTAACGAGTATAAACAAAATAGTACAGCATTCACCATTTAATATTAACTGCACAGCAGGAAAATGGATGCAGGTGCCTTGTCTGAAGCCTACAAACATCTGTAAATATGTCATATGAAAGAAGAACATCTCTACAGTAGTTGGACAAAGGAAGGTCAATAGGTTGCAGATTGTTCTAACAAGCCATAAATCAAGTATTTATTAAGTCCATGATTTTTGGTGTCTAGCAGAGTTATCAGTTTAAGTTCCCAGTCTTGTCTTATGAAGGTGTAGTGCAGGTTTCCTTTGACGACAAAGACCAAGAGGTCAGATATGGAGTGATTATTTTGTAAGAAGTGTTTACCCACAGGTGACATGGTGTTTTGGTTTATTTTTTAAATCAGCCACGGGAACTACGATGACTTCCCAATGGGCCACCGTGGGGAAGAATATCTGGTCAAATGCACCACAAAACCAATGATATACCGGAGACACATCAATGATATTGGTATCATCTGGACAGACATCCTAAACCCCCTCATAGATTTCCACCACAACTTCAACCACCACCACTCATCCATCAAACTCTCTCTAAAACAGTCCCACACCAGCATGAACTTCCTGGACACCATGATCAGCTTCAACAATGGAACTATATCAAGAAACTCATGGATCACCACTCTTACCTTCACAAATTTAGTAACAACCCCAAGAAATTAGTTATCTACAGTCAGGCACTCAAATATCACAGAAATATGCTCCAAGAAGAAAACCCAGGATACACAACTTAATACACTTAAAACTGCCTTCACTTAACAAGGACACCATCATGGAATGGGCCATCCAAATACTCTGAGAGAACCTACCTCAACACAGGAAAAACAAACAAACAAAAAACTTCTGACTGAACATCTCTAGTTGTCATCTACCACCCCACCCTGAAGCCCATATGGGTTATCATTAAACAATGACAACCCATACTCGATGGATACCACATTCTGAAAGAAATCTTTCCCAACCCTCTCTTCTGGCCTTCAACCAATCTCTCCATACTCAACATCAGAAGCAAGCTCCCCACAGATTAGGACTCACCAACTCAAGGTGGCATCAGACCCTGCCATAAAAACAGATGCAAAACCTGCAGACATCATATTTCTCATGCTACAATGATCAATACCCCTCCCCCGCAACACACCTTTCAAGATCCAGGAGTCCTACACATGCCTATCACATGTGGTGTACCTCATCCAGTGCATTAACTACCCCAACAACAACTATGTGGGTGAAACAAGACAATCACTACACTCTTGAATGCACTCACACAGAAAAATGATAAAAGACAAAAAAAACCCACATATCACCTGGAGAAAATACTTTTCACTCCATATCAGATCTCTCAGTCCAGATATGCTAAACATTCATACGCTGCTTCATGCTTCAGCCACCATTCCAGAGGACATGCTTCCATGCTGATGATGCTCGTAAAAAAAAAAGTGTTAATTTAATTTATGACTGAACTCCTTGGGGGAGAACAGTATGCGTTCTGTTCTGTTTTACCTGCATTCTGCCATATATCTCATGTTATAGCAGTCTCAGATGATGATCCAGCACGTTAGTTTTAAGAACACTGTCACAGCAGATTTGACAAAATGCAAAGAAGGTACCAATGTGAGATTTCTAAGGATAGATACAGCACTCGACGCAAGGTTTAAGAATCTGAAGTGCCTTCCAAAATCTGAGAGGGACGAGGTATGGAGAATGCTTTCAGAAGTCTTAAAAGAGCAACACCCCAATGCGGAAACTACAGAACCCAAACCACCAAAAGAGAAAATCAACCTTCTGCTGGTAGCACCTGACTCAGATGATGAAAATGAACATGTGTTGCTCCGCTCTGCTTTGGATAGTTATCGAGCAGAACCCATCATCAACATGGACGCATGTCTTCTGGAAAGGTGGTTGAAGCATGAAGGGACATGTGACTCAATAGCACATCTGGCACATAAATATCTTGCGATGCAGGCTACAACAGTGCCATGCGAATGCCTGTTCTCACTTTCAGGTGGCATTGTAAACAGGACCTGGGCAGCATTATCTCCTGCAAAGTGTAACCAATCTTGTTTGTCTGAGCAATTGGCTGAAGTACAACTGAGTGGACTTGTAGGTTCTAAAGTTTTACATTGTTTTATTTTTGAATGCAATTATTTTTGGTACATAATTCTACATTTGTAAGTTCAACTTTCATGATAAAGAGATTGCACTACAGTACTTGTATTAGGTGAAATGAAATATACTATTTCTTTTATTTTTTACAGTGCAAATATTTGTAATCATAAATAAACAAAGTGAGCACTGAACACTTTGTATTCTGTAATTGAAATCAATTTGAAAATGTAGAAAACATCCAAAAATATTTAAATAAATGGTATTCTATTATTGTTTAACAGCACGATTAATCAAACGATTAATTTTTTTTAATCGCTTGACAGCCCTAGAGGATAGGGATTCATTTTAAGATGCTTTGACAGAAACATTCTAACAGTGATTATTCTTTAGAATACTTTTTTAAAACACACATTTAAAATTATGACAAGTTAGTTAAGTCTCAATATTAAACATAATTTTTAGATTTGTAATACATTTGTTTCTTAAACTTGGAGCAACAGTTTTATGCCAGAGTACACTAACCTCAGGATCTCTATCTACCCATAATGGAACTAGCCATGCCAGACCAAGCCGAGAAGGAACTTGTTCTTCACTTTTATCGTAAGGCAAGAACCAGAGAGACACCCAGTCCTGATCAGAAAAAAAAATGAAAAGGATTTGTTTCAGACAGTAACTGTTCAAATAAACCCTGCCCTACAACTGTAGAAGCTAATTCCCCGCCCCCCCGGCCTTTATTTCAGTAGAAAGCACTAATACTGTATGGCAAAGATTCTGGAGGCAAAATGTAAAGCTTAACAATATTACTGTGTGGTATAAAACACTTTTTGCATTATAAAAAAATTAAAATGAAAAATGTACTTGTTTGTAAGACAAGACTATTGTCTTATATGGTATAACGGTTTCTAAATTAAAAACATAAAATAAACGCTGAGCTAAGAGGAAAGGTCACAGCTTAATTCTGTCGATTCACACGTGAGAAATGCTATCCAAGACACTAACTTTGCTACCCTTGAACTGTGTAGTACTTTACTTCACCAGGAGCCCCCTTGATTTTATTGGGGCTATTTGCAGAGTGACTATGCAACATGAGTAGCAGAATTAAATACATCTGCTCTCTGCACCCAGTGTGAACTTCCAGAACTAATTTTTTTTTCAAATCTCAACAGGAAGCATTCCTATACTGTATTTAAGTCTCCCAAAACGGATTATAGTAAAATTCTGGCTTTGCTTTTAGCCAGTTTAAGCTCAGGAACATGACTTCCACCTTACTCTTAACCCTAACATTTGCAGAATATGGTCACAGACACATTTGGGGTATAGATTATGAGGATTTAATTAAACAAAATGAAACCATACTCATTAGTAGGTATTTTAGCCAGCTTAATTTTTTGCATAAGCACCTAAGCAACTTTATAGATTATCTACATCTGCATAAAGACTTAAGACATTTAACAGAAGAGTCCAGAACCTCAATGTGTTTATTTAGGCTCTGATACAGCACAAAGCTTAAGCACAGTCTTAAATTTAATGGGCCTCACTCACACATCTAACATTAAGAGACGGTCACTCACCATAGTAACTGTTGTTCTTCGAGATGTGTTGCTCATATTTATTCCAATTAGGTGTGCGCGCGTGGCGTGCACGATCGTCGGAAGACTTTTACCCTAGCAACACTCGGTGGGCCGGCTGGCGCCCCCTGGAGTGGCACCATTGCGGTGCCTGCTATATACTCCAGCCGGCTCAGCGCCCTCTCAGTTCCTTCTTGCCGGCTATTCTGACAGTGGGGATGGAGGGCAGGTTTGGAATAGATATGAGCAACACATCTCGAAGAACAACAGTTACTACAGTGACTAACCGTCTCTTCTTCTTCAAGTGATTGCTCATATGTATTCCAATAAGGTGACTCCCAAGCCTTGCCTAGGAGGTGGGGTCGGATTGTGATACTGCAGAGTGTAGGACCGCTGTTCCAAAGGCAGCGTCCTCCCTGGAATGCTGAATTATGGCATAGTGAGTGGCAAAGGTGTGCACCGATGACCAGGTTGCTGCCCTACATATCTCCTGTATAGGTATGTGCGCCAGGAAGGCGGAGGACGAGGCTTGAGCTCGGGTGGAGTGGGCAGTAGGACGCATGGTGGGAACACCAGCCAAGTCATAACACGTCCAGATGCATGACGTGATCCAGGAGGAGATGCGTTGGGAGGAGACCGGGAGGCCCTTCATTCGGTCTGCCACGGCAACGAGTAGCTGAGTCGTTTTTCGAAAGGGCTTCGTCCACTTGATGTAGAAGGCGAGGGCCCTACGGACGTCCAAGGAATGGAGTTGCTGCTCCCTTGGAGAGGCATGCGGCTTCGGGTAGAAGACCGGCAGAAAAATGTCCTGGTTAATATGAAAGGCCGACACTACCTTGGGCAGGAAGGCCGGGTGTGGTCGCAGCTCTACCTTGTCCTTGTGGAACACCGTGTAAGGGGATTCCGAAGTGAGCGCTCTGAGTTCAGAGACGCGCCTCGCCGAGGTGATGGCCACGAGGAAGGCCGTCTTCCAGGAGAGGTACAGGAGCGAGCAGGTTAGGGTGACCAGACAGCAAGTGTGAAAAATCAGGACAGGGGGTGGGGGGTAATAGGAGCCTATATAAGAAAAAGACCCCAAAATCGGGACTGTCCCTATAAAATCAGGACATCTGGTCACCCTGGAGCAGGTGGCCATAGGCTAGAATGGGGCCCCCCATGAGCCTGGTTATGATAAGGTTGAGGTCCCAGGTTGGGATGATAGAGCCTGCCATGCTGTTGAGTAATCAGGTCTGGCCACAGCGGGAGAGTGATTGGGGCAGACACCAAGAGCTCTAGGAGAGTGGTGTACCAGTGCTGCCTGGGCCACGCCGGGGCGATCAGGATTAGGCGGGCCCTGTCCGTGCATAATTTGAGCAGGACTCTGTGGACCAGAGGCACCGGTGGGAAGGCATAGGACAGGTGGCCTGACCAAGGCAGGAGAAAAGCATCCGTCAGGGAGCCTGGGGAGCGTCCCTGGAGCGAGCAGAACGCGTGGCACTTCCGGTTCTCGTGAGTCGCGAACAGGTCTATGTGGGGAAATCCCCACCTCCGGAAGACAGAGTGGATAATATCCGGCCGAATGGACCACTCGGGTGCCTGAAAAGATCTGCTGAAGCGGTCCGCCAAGGTATTCTGGACCCCTGGGAGAAAGGAGGCCACCAGGTGAATGGAGCGGGCTATGCAGAACTCCCACAACCGCATTGCTTCTTGGCAGAGCGGGGTGGAGCATGCCCCTCCTTGACTGTTGATGTAATACATGGCTGTCGTATTGTCTGTGAGGATGGCGACACAATAACCTGGCAGATGCTGGAAGAAGGCTTGGCAGGCAAGGCGCACTGCCCGCAGTTCCTGGACGTTGATATGCAGGGCTAATTCCTGTGCCGACCACAGGCCCTGTGTTTGGAGGCCCTTCAGATGGGCTCCCCAGCCGAGAGATGACGCGTCTGTGGTTAGGGCTAGGGATGGCTGTGACGGATGGAATGGCACCCATTCCAGCACTTTCTTGGGGTCTAGCCACCAGTTGAGGGAGGCTAGGACCTGCGGTGGTACTGTCAAAACCAAGTCCAAGCTGTCTCTGTGTGGACGGTATACCGACAAGAGCCATGCCTGGAGTGGATGGAGGCGTAATCTGGCATGAGCGGTCACGAACGTGCAGGACGCCATGTGACCGAGGAGGCTGAGGCAGCTGCGAGCCGTCGAGGTAGGGAAGCTCTGAAGGCCGCGTATGATGGTTACGAGGGCCTGAAAGAGTGCCTCTGGCAGAAAAGCTCAGGCGAGAGTTGAGTCTAGTACTGCCCCTATAAAGTCTAACTTTTGGGTTGGCTCCAAAGTGGACTTTTCTACATTCAGGAGCAGGCCGAGCTGATTGAACATGCTCAAGGCTGTCAGAATGTGCAACTGGACTTGGCTGCTGGAGTTGCCGCGGATAAGCCAGTCGTCGAGATAGGGGAACACCTGAATCCGTTGCCGACGAAGGCCAGCCGCCACAACGGCCATGCACTTGGCGAACACGCATGGTGCTGTGGAGAGGCCGAAGGGAAGAACTGCAAACTGGAAGTGCCTTTGGTCTACCACAAAGCGGAGGAAGCGTCTGTGTGGAGGGTAGATCGCGATATGGAAATACGCAGCCTTCATGTCGAGGGCAGCGTACCAGTCTCCAGGATCCATAGAAGGGATAACGGTACCCAGGGAAAGCATGCGGAACTTCAACTTTACCATAAATTTGTTGAGTCCCTGCAAGTCCAAGATAGGGCGTAGCCCCCCTTTTGATTTGGGGATTAGGAAATAGTGGGAGTAAAAACTCTTGCCCCTGAATTCCCTTGGAACCTCCTCTATTGACCCTATGGAGAGGAGCGTTTGGACCTCCTGAATTAGGAGTTGCTCGTGAGAAGGGTCCCTGAAGAGGGACAGGGAAGAAGGGTGGGAGGGAGGGGGGGAGACAAACTGAAGGTGGTATCCGCTTTCCACCGTGCGCAGGACCCAACGGTCCATGGTGATATTCGACCACGCACGGAAGAAATGGGAAAGACGGTCTCGGTAGGGGGGGAAAGGATCGTGAACTGAGACTGGTACTCCGCCCTCGGGCGTCCCTTCAAAAGTTCTGTTTGGGCCCCGACGACTGTTTGTGGGAGCCCTGGCTGTGGCCATTCTGGCAACCGGGCTGCCGCCTTCTACCGCCCCTGCCACGTGGTCTCCTCGAGAAGTCCTGCCATGGTGCGGATACGGTGTAGGGACGCTGCGCGAAGGGCCGGAAGGATCTGTGCTGCGTGGCTGGGGTGTGCATCCCCAACATGCATCGGATGATGGTGCGACCGTCTTTTAGGGTCTGTAACCTCGCATCAGTCTTCTCCGAAAACAGACCCCGCCCCTCGAACGGTAGGTCCTGGATGGTATGCTGGACCTCCAGAGGGAGGGTGGAGAACTGAAGCCAGGAGATACGCCGCATGGCAACTCCTGAAGCTATTGCCCTGGCGGCTGAGACGGCTATGTCCAAGGAGGCCCGCAGCGACGTTCTGGCCACCTTCTTGCCCTCCTCAATCAGTGCTGCGTACTCCTGCCTGGACTCCTGGGGTACAAGTTCTTTGAATTTTTGCATGGAGTTCCAGGTATTGTACCCATATCGGCTCAGGAGTGCTTGCTGGTTAGCAGCTCTGAGCTGAAGGCCCCCCCCCGAGTAGATCTTTCTGCGAAACAAGTCCAGGCGCTTGGCGTCCTTGGACTTAGGGGCGGGTGCCTGTTGGCCATTCCTCTCCCTCTCGTTCACAGATTGAACGACCAGGGAGCACGGTGGGGGGTGAGTGTAGAGGTACTTGAAGTCTTTCAGGGGCGCCATATATTTTCTCTCCACCCCCCTGGCAGTGGGGGGCACCGAAGCTGGAGATTGCCAGATTGAGGTGGCGTTGGTAACTATAGTCCGTACAAACGGGAGGGCTACCCTGGTGGGGGCGTCGGCTGTTAGGATGTCCACCACCGGGTCCTCAAGCTGCACCACCTCCTCGACCTGCAGATTCATGTTGAGAGCCAATCTGCGCAGTAGGTCTTGGTGGTCCCGGAGATCGATGGGAGGCGGGCCTGAAGATGATGCTCCTGCCACTGCCTCGTCCGGGGAGGAGGAGGATGACAATCCCAGGACTAGAGGGTCCTGGGGTAGGTCCTGGTGCGGAAGTTCTGGAGCCTCCACGCCCAAGGCCTCCGGGTCTGGGATCTCGGCCGATGTCTGGGTTGCAGGGCCTGGGGCCTCCGGAGGAGGGCGTGACACCGTCGCCTCCGGTGCCCGGGACTCTGAATGAGCCGACTGGGAGGCTCTGGAGAGGGCCCCTTGGGACTGATGGTATGCCATCGGAGTCCAGAAAGGCCACTGCGTCGGGGCTTGAGATGGATCCTGTCCCTCGTCTGGCCAGTGGCTCTGGCCCTCGACAACGTGGCCATGGTCCGTATAGTAGGCACTACCGGCCCTAGAGGCCGAGGGGGGAGGGTCAAGGCGGAGCAGAGTGTCCTTGAGGGCCGGTCCGCGGAGCCGTGCTGTGCCGTGGCGCCGGGGATCAGTACCGGGACCTGGATCGGTACCAGGACCTGCATCGGTACCGACGGCTGTCTCGGTACCGGGAACCCGACCTGGATCGCGTACGCCTCGGTGAGCGGTAGCGAGGTCGATCGTTCGGGGATCTACGCTGCGACCGGCTGCAGGACCGGGAATGGTACCGGGAATCGTAGTACCGTCGACCATGTCTGGAGGTCGACCTGGATCGATGCTGCGAGTACGACCGGCGCCGAGAAGGTGATCGGTGCCGGGACTGCGAGCGGCGTCAAGGACATCTAGGCTGTTGGTCGATCTCTGCATGCGGCACCGGACGTAGCATGGCCGGTTTGCCACGGGACGTGATGATTCTCAACGGCGGTACCGAAGATGAGGTCGGTGCAGGGTCCGTCATGGCAATCAAGTCCCACGCTGCCGAGAAGGTGTCCGGAGTGGACGGCAGCGTAAGCTCTACCTCGGCGTGCACCGGGGAGCTGGCGGTTACCGAGCTCAACGGCCCTTGCGGTACCGGAGTCGTCGGTACCGGAGCCTTAACAGGCTGCCCTGAGCTCAACGATCTCTGTGGTACCGGAGTCGACAGGGCTGGTGCCGGCATCGGCGGTGGTGCCGGACTCGACGGCCCCTGTGGAACTGGAGTCAGTGGTGCAGGCGTCTTGGCCAAAGGCACCGAGCTCAACGGTCCTTGCGGTACCGGAGTCATCGGTGCTGGCGCCGGGCCGGGAGGTTTGGCACGGTCTTGAACCGGCTGCGGATGCAGCGGCGCCGGGGTCGGAGCCGGTCCTGGTCCCGATTTTCTCAGTCTTGGAGACAACGATCGGCGCCTGTGGGGAGTCCCGGCCTGATGTGTTCGGTGTCGAGGCTCTTTACTGGAGCTCAGACACTCTGAGGCCGCCGGCGCCGGACCGGCTGCAGAGGTTGGTACCGGGTTGCGGTGCGGGGCCGACATCGGGCTAAGAGACGCTTCCAAGAGGACCTGCTTCAAACGAAAGTCCCGCTCCTTCTTGGTTCGAGGCTTGAAAGCCTTACAGATACGGCACTTATCTGGAAGGTGGAACTCTCCGAGGCACTTCAGACAGGAGTCGTGTAGGTCCCCCGTGGGCATCGGCTTCAAACAGGCCGAGCACGGCTTGAATCCCGAAGAGCCAGGCATTGGCCCGGTACCAGGAGGGAGACAGGGGAAAAACCCCTTATCTCCCACTACTATTTACACTAACTACAACAAACGAACTATCAGTAAACTATTAACAACTACTTAAGAAGTACTTAAAAACTGTCAACAAGATAAACGAGTGCTAACTGCGCTAGGGAGGTAGAAATCAGCTAAGCTGCGCGCCACAGTTCCAACGACCGTCACGGGCGTTAAGAAGGAACTGAGAGGGCGCTGGGGCGGCTGGGGTATATAGCAGGCACCGCAACGGCGCCACTCCAGGGGGCGCCAGCCGGCCCACCGAGTGTCGCTAGGGTAAAAGTCTTCCGACGATCGTGCATACCGCGCGCACACCTAATTGGAACACATATGAGCAATCACTCAAAGAAGAAGGTGGTGTTTCAGGTCATAGAATCTCAGGATTGGAAGGGACCTTAGGAGGTCATCTAGTCCAAACCCCTGCTCAAAGCAGGACCAATCCCCAATTTTTGCCCCAGATCCCTAAATGGCCCCCTCAAGGATTGAACTCACAACCCTGGGTTTAGCAGGCCAATGCTCAAACTACTGAGCTATCCCTCCCCCACTTGAATCAGGTCTTGAATCAGCATCTTATACATCAACACTACCATAAGAAAGTTTTAATATTGTGCAGCATTCTGTTAAAAGAACTTTATTTCTAGAACTATTGGGCAAATCAAGGTATTTTTTTTCACCTGTACTGTTTCCAAGTACTAGAAGTAAGCTCATTTAAAATAATCTTGAAGACACTATACTTATTACAAAAATATTTTAGAAGTAAATACCATACTTCAAGCCGATTTCCCATCCTTGCCTTTGAGTAGTACCTCATTCTGCAAGTAATTCCTCTTAAATCAGAAGGACTATTTGCAGAGTGATACTGCTCAGTGAGTAAGGTTAGCAGAATTGGATCTTAGCTAGTATATGTGGTACACTTAAAATAGTGATATTAGCATTCCCTAGTGTTTAAATTCAGTAATTTAAAGCATCACATTTCCAAGGAAAACATCTGTTAAAATTCAATTTTCTGCTCTCTAAAGTCAAGCAAAACTCTGTCAGTAACAATGTGTCAATACTTAAATCACACAGATGACAAACTAAGGGCAGCTTTTAGTGCTCTCACCATATTTTTGGCTTGAGGCATCATTTCATGGGACAAGTGAAGCAAGCAAAGTACTGTGCTCTTTGTGACACCTTTGCCCATGAAGGACATAGCATTTCCTCCCCATTCAACATAAAAAGATGAGATGACCTGTAATAGAATAAAAATAAAATAAAGCAACATAATTTTATGGTGGCTTTAATATGATGAATACATAGATAAATACAAACAGTCCTGCAGACTTCAGTTAATTTAAATCATGACTAAGTGTAAATAGCAGCCTTTACCTGCAATTTTAGGAATACCTTACATTTCTACTATAACAAGCTACTTAGTCGGAAGTTTGTTTGAGTTATGGCTGTACTCCAATGTTCAATGTCGTGCTCTTCTCTTGGCTCTCACTCAGGTCTGAATTGTCCTTCATTTGTCTATGGGCAAGGGACCTAATGGATCTTTTATGTGGTTGTGATACACACAGTTATTCATGATCAGGTGTTTTTGTTCCAAATCTTGTGTTAGTATGCCTGGGATTACAATGTATTGTTTAGCTAAACATGTTCGATTTTTAGCCTTGAGTAATTCACATATCCAGCTTGCCACAAACCCTATGTCCCAAGTTACTATTTTGTATTAAAATACTCCCTTTGGATAATTTAAAAACAAAGCGTCTTTTGAATGGCTGATAAAGACACACATACTTTTCGGTTATGGCAGTCAATTAAAATATTCTGTAGCTCTTCAAAATTGTCCCTTGGATAGCCAGCCTTCCAATATTATGAAGAATTATTTATGGCTATCTTGGTTCTCAAAAAAAAGGGGATGGTGCGGATAATGTCATACTTCTTGATAAAAAGTAAATTTGTTATTACAAGACGCTTTCTGTAAACAATGCTTCTGTGTTTAGTTGTTGGCACTTTGTACAAAAAACTTACACTCCAGGAAGACGGTTTATATAAGGCAGTTTATTTTGACTTGCACTCATATAAATAGAAATTTTAATTTTAAACATCAAACATCAAAACCTGCTGAACAGTGATATGGTCACAAAACTGATATAACCATCAGGTGTAAGAATTACACCCAAAGAACATTTTCCACCAAAAACATTGCTATTATAACTTGCCCATATGCCTGTCTTTCAACCCACCCCCTTCCATAAAAACCCCAAACCCACTCACTATTAAGTTATTTGTTATATTTGGTTCACTTGAAATTGCATTAAACTTACTGCAGACAGGACCTAAATGTTAGCAATTGGTTCCCTGTTGCCTTCATCCTAGCTGTTAATCTGACCACTTTCTATCACGACACCATCTATAATCGTGGTCCCATTTTTGATTCGAGACTCCCATCTGAAGCTTTCATCAATCAAGTGGACCCAACTATTTTACTTCCACTTTAGGAACTTGCCAACTTGCTAAATCAGCTGTTGAACACTATGTTTTTGTTTCATCACAACTTGATTATAGTAATCAGTTGTTTTCAGGACTTCCAGACTTTCACTAACTGTCTTCAGTTATTTTAGAAGCTGACAATTAGATTAAAAGTAAAATGTTTCCATCAGAATAGTCTTTTCAGAGAGCTAGCAAAGCTGTCAACGTTTAAAATTTGAATCTTAAAGAATAACCTCTGATATATCTCTTTTTTTCACTCTTCATGATAACCTGTTGGAAGACCAAAGTTAAAATCTAGACAAACAGTTTTCCTCCACTTTGCAGCTACTCTATATTACTGTAAGATTACTTAAGAGTACTAAATTATCTGTAATATTTTATTTTAGAAGACAGAAAAGGGGTGGGGGTTTTTTTGGGGGGGAGGGGGAATAATTCCATAGACTTTGACATCAAATGAAGGGAACAGAAAATGAAAGTTTGGGGCTTACAATGAAATTATTCCTTTAGTCCACTATGCTAAGATAGTACCGCTATCTTACCTACCTACCTACCAAGGTTTTCATTTTTTGCAGCTCTAAAGGACTTTTGCCAATAGGCAGGCATCCTATGGATTTTTCTCTTTTCTATTTCTTAATTATAAAATTCAGTCCAACACACAACGGATTTTGAAAAATTACTAGCCTTATTTACCTCCTATAACTTAGTGATACTCTAGTCTGAAACTAACAGGTACAAAAATGAGAGAACATAGGCACAACGCAACACAAATTGGATTGATTTGTTTTTAATTTAGATTAATACTTGTCACTACAGATTGGTTTTAGTGTCCAAACAAAACATTTACATTCCACAGTTCAGTCTTCAGTTTATTTTTTGCCATATTGGAGATAAAAAATAGGAAGAAAAAAAACCTCCCTCCACTGTCTGGCTGAAGAAGAGTAGGAGGCACTGGATGTGGTTTTAATTTAATTAAATATCTGGGATTACACACCAGATAAGACTGTACAGTGTAGATAATTCCATGTGTGTTTCCATATATTCTGGGGGCTGCCATCAGCCTTCCCCCTTTCCAATCCAGATCCCACTGACCCCACTACTTTAACCCCATCACCCCTCCTTGTATGGGGGTTAAGAAGAGAGCTATAAGGGAGGGGCTGACTCCCTGCCATATCAGTCATAGGAACCCCGAATCCCCTTTCTCTACTGCTTTAAAGGATTCTTCCTTTAAATCCTTTACCAATCACTTTTATCTAATCATCGTACCCATTCCATACCGTGTACCTGCACTGGACGTTTTGCCACAAGCTTACATAACGAGTTGTGACATTAACCCCTAATGGCCTAATCCTCCTTTCATACCCTACCAGGCCCTAATCCACTGAGGAAGGCTAAAAATCCACCTGACCTCAGCCAATCTGGTGGTGAGAGAAAATGCCTTCCCAGACCCCACAAGAAGAGCGATGACTAGCATAATGCTCACAGCAGGTAACAATCAAGTCTGATATTTTAACCACTTCCATAGGTGAAACTGTGGATACTGCTAGCCTTGTCCAGATTAAAGATGGCTTTGCCATAACTGCCTTGGATATAACTAAACTCCTCTCTTCATTCAGCTATGTTATGAGGAGGAGGCAGTCGTTGTCCCCCACTGACCTGGTCTGCCTCTACTGTGTCCTGCTTCTTTACCTGAACAGGTAATCATACCGGGGGGAACGGCGGGGCAAAGAGGGGCCTTAATGGGGGCAACAACCCTCTTCCTACCAACCTGCTGGAAAAGCCCTGAGCATGCAGTTAAAGGGTAATTCATCTTCTCCTTCCAGCCAGATAAAGGACCCCACCTCTTAATATGCAGTGAGGACATTATAAAAACAACTGTTTTACAACTAAAGCCAGAAAAGCAGAGCATCAAAAGTTGATATTTGGCATGAAAATAGTCCTCATTTGGCATAGACTTGAGAAGTTTTGGATTAAATTAATTTTGATTTCACCAACTAGATTTTTTGAAAATTATATATGCACAGTACATTTTGCATAGACTTTTACTAAACTCATAAAGGAATCAATCCTATGAAATTTTGGGTTGTAATGGAATTTTGTCATTTATTTCATTTGGAACAGGGTAAGGACCAAAGTGCACAGAGGGAGAAGACCATGCTGCACCTTGATGCATGAATAATTTAGAAGCTCACTTAGAAATGTAGTGGTGATAGTCAGCATGTACACCTCATAAGGTCTTCTTAAAGGGTCCTGCAGAGGATCAAATATGGCCAACTTACCAAACACAAAGACATTGAAACTGGTCAAAATGGATCTGCTTCACTCCACCACTCCTAAGTTATTTGTTGATTTCAAACTGGTGAAGTTAAATATTTTTTTATTTGATACTCCTTCCCTGCAACTTGCATGGTATACACACACCCAGAATTCATTCATTGTTCAGTTTCCGCTGAAATCACTGTGCCACAAGATTACTAAGTAAAATTTCCCAATAATCATATTTCATTTAACAAAACAAACATGGTGTTCACAAGAGTAATATGTACCTTGTTTTATGATTGTTACCACACATATACAAGTGATAACATAAGCTACTTACCTCAAGAAGACCTGTCAAATATTTCATACAAATTGTGAATGGCTCAGTTGTTGCAGAGTATGAACTCCAGCCTGGGTGTGCAGTGACATGGACCATTCCTCGTAATGTTCTCTCCAAAGAAGGCAGTCCATAAAAGTGGGGTGCATCTGTTACCCGTAAACACTGTAGCAGTTTCAGAGCCAGGTGTGTTCGGAAACAATCAGTAAGTTCCAAGCCCTTTCTGTTCCAAATACAAAAGGAAAATGTATCAGATGGAAGTATAAAAGTTAACTTAATCATTATTATTTTATTTAATGCCAATGGCATCTTATTGTACTGGTAGTTCTATAAGTCTAGGTGTCCAAATCTCTTGTATATGGTAAAGAAGAACAAAGCTAGACATTTGCAGTTTCAAGTGTTTTTCAGTTCTGAAACTGAAGAAATATTTTGAAGAAATAGGAACACTCACTCAAATAAAACATGGATGAATACAGAAAGAATCCTGTAAGAACACACCAAAGAGAGGGAAAGAAAAATCCAGAATCATGGATCCCTTATTATGAGAAGAAGGAAAAAAAAAGTGCCAAGTTCACTAGTTGCACTTTAAAAATTCACTCTGGTTTTAGAGATGATAATGGTATCAGAGATATTTCCTGTAAAATAGTAGTACCTATTAAAGTGCTACCAGACTAGATTCAAGCTAAAAATGGTACATTGTTACAGACCATGCACCCAGCTGTTAAGCAAAATATGGCAATCAGCAGGGATTTTTGTAAAAAAACAACACCACCCCCCTCTTAAAAAAAAAAAAAAAAAAGATATCTTGCTCACTGTTAAAGATAAAAATAAAATGAACTGGAGAAAAAAAAGACTATTGCTTTGAAGAAACCATAAACAGGTAAATTGTGGCTAGCTTAGTTATAAGGTGAATATTATAAATTCCAAATTGGTTTGATGTTGGGAAAAGGTACAATTTAAAAAATATTTTGAATAAAACCACAGGTAGGAGTAAAGAGTTTTATTTAGGCAGAAACATCAAGTTAGGGATTTCTAGTTATTGTTTTAGGGTATGGAGACAAATTAGTAGGAAATTCACATTGCTTCTACCATGACTGCATAAATTAATGTGGAAACAGGTTAAGACTTTCTATAGGAGATAAGAGTCATGGATAAGGGCCAAACTGCCTATGGCTGAAATAATTTGGCCTGAAAAATGAAATAGGGTAATAATTTAAATAACAAATATTTACTGATTTGTCATCTGTCATCATATGATGTCTCAATTACTCTGATGTCCCTTATTCACTTAGGCCAGGTCTACACTAGGACTTTATGTCGAATTTATCAGCGTTAACTCGATGTAATCCCTCACCCGTCCACATTAGGAAGCAGTTTATTTCGACAGTAAGGGCTCCTTGAATCGAATTCGGTACTCCACCCTGACGAGGGGAGTAGCGCCAAATTCGAAATGGGCATGTCGAATGCGAGGTACTGTGGACGGAATTCGACGCTGATAGCTCCGGGAGCTATCCCACAGTGCACCACTCGGTGGACGCTCAGGGCAGTATTTTGTACTCGGATGCTCTGACCTGCCACTCAGAGAAATCCCCGCGAAAATTTGAATGCTTTTTCCTCTGTGGCCATTTTGAATCCCATTTCCTCTTTGGACATTGTGGCGAGCTCAGCAGCACTGGCAATGATGCAGAGCTCTACAGCGGTGGTTTCGATGCCATCGGTGAATAGAAAGAGAGCTCCAACATGGAGTGATCGTGAGGTTTTGGATCTCATCGCTGTGTGGGGCGATGAATCCATCCTAGCCGAGCTCCGTTCAAAAAGACGGAATGCCAAAATTTACGAGAAGATTTCACAGGCTATGACGGAGAGAGGGTACAGCCGGGATGCTACGCAGTGCCGCGTCAAAATCAAGGAGCTACGTCAGGCGTACCAAAAGACCAAAGAGTCCAACGGACGCTCCGGCTCAGCGCCTCAGACTTGCCGATTTTACGAGGCACTGCACGCCATGCTCGGTGGTGCGGCAACAACTACCCCGCCAGTATCCGTGGACACCGATGACGGGGTCCATTCTACGGACACATCGGAGGAGGTTTTCGCTGACGGCGAAGAAGAGGATGGAGGGCAGGGGGACGAAGCGATCGAAAGTGGTCACCCTGGAGATTTCCCTGACAGCCAGGAACTATTCCTCACCCTGACTGCGCTGCCCTTCGAACACTCCCAAGCCAGCATTCCTGACCAGGAATCAGGAGAGGGATCATCAGGTCAGTGTGTTAGACATTTATTTTCAATACAATAGTTATGGTGTGATAGCGCTCTGTAACTGTGGCTTCATTGGCCTTATGCGCTTCAGCTTTGAGTCGCTTTCCCGTGAAACTATTCGAAAAGTCTGTCAATATGTATGGGGATAGAGGTGTAATCACCAGCAGAGATCTCAGAGAAGCTGTCTTGCAGGTACAGCGATAGTTTGTTTAGCACGTTCACTGGGAGAGCTGCCTTATTGTCTCTCCATGGTAGGATACTTTCCCGCGCCATGCAAGCAGCAGGTACTCTGGTATCATTGCCTTGCATAGCATGGCAGCATACGGCCCCGGGGTTTGCTTGCATTGACGCAGCATGCAGATTTTCTCTGTCTCCGTAATCCTCAGCAGAGTGATATCAGTCATGGGGTCCTGGTTCGAATGAGTGGTATAATTAGTATACTGCATGCTTCCTTTTCCCCTTACAGACAGACACCCTGCTGTTTACGGTAACGCGTGGTGGTAGTGTGTCGGGAGCAAAACCAGTACCACATATCGGTGCGCGGGTAGGGACAGTCCCAGGGAGCGGCAACGCTAAACCGGGGATAGGATAGGCGAGCCGTTCACGCTGAGCGGTACGCGGGCATTTTAGATTCCCTGGAGCAGCCACGCGGAGGGGGGGAAGGGTAGGCGAGCCGTTCATGCTGGGCGGTTCGCGGGCATTTTTGGTTCCCTGGAGCGGCAACGCGGAGGGGGGGGAAGGGTAGGCGAGCCGTTCACGCTGAGCGGTTCGCGGGCATTTTAGATTCCCTGGAGCAGCCACGCGGAGGGGGGGAAGGGTAGGCGAGCCGTTCATGCTGGGCGGTTCGCGGGCATTTTTGGTTCCCTGGAGCGGCAACGCGGAGGGGAGGGAAGGGTAGGCGAGCCGTTCAGGCTGAGCGGTTCGCGGGCATTTCAGATTCCCTGGAGCAGCCACGCGGAGGGGGGGAAGGGTAGGCGAGCCGTTCATGCTGGGCGGTTCGTGGGCATTTTTGGTTCCCTGGAGCGGCAACGCGGACTGGGGGGTGGTCTAGGACAGCCGCCGTAGATTATCGGTTTGGCCAGCAGCATTTCCTGCCCGCCGCCAGGAACACTGAGGGAGACATGGGAGTAGAGCACTGCTGTGAAGCAATCTCGCAGCAGTCCTAAGTCAGCACCTTACCATGGTTTTCAGAGAGGTGATTTTCTGTGTACGGCAAGGCTTCTGGGATCCGTATACCGGGACCCCAGACACTCATTCAGCCTTAAGGCATAGTATTTGACCTTGTAGTACGTGTACATGTGATAGGCACTGTGTTTGGTCCTATTCACGGTGAAAGAGTATGGTCATTGTTCTTGAAAAAGTATCATTCTGAGGAATTCACTCCCTTTCATTTATCCCACAGCTGTGAGTGTCTCCCACCCAACCCGTGCTTCTCCCACCCACGGCCTAGTCCAGATAAGGCGGCGCAAAAAGAGAACCAGGGACGACATGTTCTCAGAATTAATGATGCTGTCACAGAGGGAGGCGGCACACCGCAGAGAGGAGTTTGAACGGTACGAGCGAGCAGCCAGGGAACGGGAGCAGAGGGCTGAAGCGTGCGAGGACAGGTGGCGGCAGGAGGATCAGCAGGCGACCCAAACAACCTGGGGATTGGGGGTTTGGTGGTGCACTTTATGTTTGGGGAGGGTGGTCGCTGATCTTTTGAGGCTGACAGTAGCCTGCTGAATAGATCAATGCACCGTGGGATCCGTAGGCGATAGTCACAACGTAAAAGGCACATAGACAACACCACACACACATGGGATTAGGAGAGGTTGATTGTCCCTTTAAGCAAGCGGAACACCTCTTGGCACTGCGCTTTGGGCAGGGTAAAGAGCTTCCCCTTTGAAGGGAAGTGTCCCCCAACCAAACCGCCCCCCCAACCGCCGTATGCCTCCACGGTGATAATCATTACCCAATAAGAAGTACAGGAAAAGGTTCACACAAAAAAATCTTTCCTTTACTGTGACTTTACAGCGTTGAACCAAGGAGGGGGAAGGGGGTTGGTAATGGGAGGATGGGCAACGGGACATGTGTAAAGGGACAGGGGAAGGTCCAGTATCTGTTTACGGAAGTGTAGCAGTCAATGGTTAACCCGCTCTGTCTGGAAGCGAGCTTTCAAAGCTTCCCGGATGCGCACCGCCTCCCGCTGTGATCTTCGAATGGCTCTGGTGTCTGGCTGAGCGTAATCTGCTGCTAGTCGATTTGCCTCAACCTCCCAGCCCTGCATAAATGTCTCCCCCTTGATCTCACAGAGATTGTGGAGCACACAGCACGCTGCAATCACAATGGGGATATTTTTAGGGCTGAGATCGCAGCGAGTAAGTAAGCTTCGCCATCTTGCCTTGAGACGGCCAAAGGCACACTCCACCACCATTCTGCACTTGCTCAGGCGGTAATTAAAGAGCTCCTTTTCAGTGTCCAGGGCTCCCGTGTATGGCTTCATGAGCCATGGCATTAGCGGGTAGGCAGGGTCCCCCAGGATCACTGTTGGCATCTCCACATCCCCAACAGTGATTTTGTGGTCGGGGAAATAAACCCCCTGTTGCAGGCGTCTAAACAGACCAGAGTTTTTGAAAACACGAGCATCATGAACCTTGCCTGGCCACCCAACATTGATGTTCGTAAAACGTCCTTTGTGGTCCACTAGTGCTTGCAGAACCATAGAAAAATAGCCCTTTCGGTTAATATACTGGCCGCCCTGGTGCTCCGGTCCAAGGATAGGGATGTGTGTCCCATCTATGGCCCCACCGTAGTTTGGGAATCCCATTGCAGCGAAGCCATCTATGATCGCCTGCACGTCTCCCAGGGTCACTACTTTCTGGAACAGCAGGTCAACGATTGCACGGGCTACCTGCATCACAGCAACCCCCACGGTAGACTTGCCCACTCCAAATTGGTTCGCTACTGACCGGTAGCTGTCAGGGGTTGCAAGCTTCCACAGGGCTATGGCCACTCGCTTCTGGACACTGAGGGCAGCTCGCATCCGGGTGTCCTGGCGCTTCAGGGCAGGGGACAGCAACTCACAAAGTTCCATAAAAGTGCACTTACGCATCCGAAAGTTTCGCAGCCACTGGGACTCATCCCATACCTGCAGCACTATGCGGTCCCACCAGTCAGTGCTTGTTTCCCTTGCCCAGCATCGCCGTTCCACGGGATCAACATGACCCATTGCCACCATGATGTCTAGGGGCCGGGGTCCAGCGCTTTGCAAGAGATCAATGCCCCTGTCAGAGTTTAAGTACTCCCGGAGATTACGTTGTCTCCTCTCCCGATTTCTCTGCATCAGAGTCTGGAAAAGGTGCGCTATAAGGCGCGAGTTGTTGGCTACGGACAGGACAGCTGCGATAATCGCGGAGGGCTCCATGCTCACTGTCCAGTGGCGTCCAAGCTATCAGCCACAGGAAAAGGGCGCGAATTCATTCCCCGCCGGCGCTTTCACGTTGGGAAGGCGGAAGTGTGGGTCGAGTGACGAAATTTACGTATACCGACCCTTGACACAATTTCGTTCCCACAAGGCACTGGGGGCTACACCCAGAATTCCAGTGGGCAGGCGGGACTGCGGGAACTGTGGGATAGCTACCCACAGTGCACCGCTTGCAATGTCGACGCTTGCCCCCCTACTGTGGACTCAGACATTCGAAAAAAGATCCCTGGTGTGGATTCGAACAATCGACCTGGAAATATCGGGTTCACAAGTTCGATTTCACATAAATCGAACTAGTACCGTAGTGTAGACATACCCTTATAAATAACTACCAGAAAGGAAGCTGAGTCAGCACTCACTCATGCATGTTTTATCAACTAATAAGTAGAAATACAAGTCCAACCCCTTCTCAGATAACAAACTGAAAATATATTATTTGCTGTAACTAGAACTATTATAGCCAGCACCACAGACCCCAACCTCCATAAAAGTAGAAAGTACTCAAGCAATTTTAGTATAGAACAAGTAAAAGGGCCTAATGTTGGGCCTCACATCAAATGGCAAACATATTTTCCACTTCACACAGTGAGGACTGAAGATACTTCCTTCCCATCACTCGTCCAGATACCTTAAATGATTTGGTCTCTAATCACCTATGAAGAAAACTGGTTGTTACCGTGGCAAAAGAAATTTTGCAAGGCAACCATTTTCTCCTTTTTATTTAAAAAAGGAAAAAAGCCATGGTGCGTAGTGTAATTATTACTAGGGCTGTCAAGTGATTAAAAAAATTAATTGAGATTAATCATGCGATTAAAAAATTAATCATGATTAATCATGATCTTGGCAATTAATTGACCGTTGACAATCAGTGGTAAATAGGCCCAATGGCCAGTGATGGGATGTTAGAAGTTACTACAGAGAACTTTTTCCTGGGTGTCTGGCTGGAGAGTCTTGCCCACATGCTCAGGGTTCAGCTGATCATCATATTTGGGGTCGGGAAGGAATTTTCCTCCAGGGTAGATTGGCAAAGGCCCTGGAGGTTTTTCACCTTCCTCTGCAGCAGGGGGCACGGGTCACTTGCTGGAGAATTCTCTGCATCTTGAAGTCTTTAAACCATGATATAAAGACTTCGATAGCTGAGACATAGGTGAAAGGATTATTGCAGGAGTGGGTGGGTGAGATTCTGTGGCCTGCATTGTGCAGGTCAGACTAGATGATCATAATGGTCCCTTCTGACCTTAAAGTTTATGAGTACAAAAGCTTGATAACCACTGCCATAGTCTGATCATTCAGAGTCAAATAAAAACTGATTTGACTAAATAAGTCTGTTCATGTTCATACAGTATACATAATCATGTATACAGTAGGGAGAGGGTATATAAAAAAATGCATGGGAACTATGTAGCTGCAATCTTTTTCTATTGTTCCACCAAAGACTTATAACTATATTACTGAGGTACAATATTTCAGCTACCATATACTTGAACCCTGAATCATGTGGATACATCCTCTTATACTGTACCTGACAGTAACTGATGTGAAGCAGAGTAGTAACATGTTAAAGAGACCAATCAGTTCTTTCTGCAGTTGTTGCCTGACAGCAGTCTGTATGTCGTCTGTTTCATCCTGCACCTGGGATTCAGGTCGCACCAAAAGGTCTAGCAATGAACTTGAATTCTGAAGAGGGGAACAACAACATTCAGATCTTTGATTCCTATTCTAATACCTTGTCTACTGAGAGGTGGTGTTTTTCTTTGGTCCACTTGTTATAAGTTACAATTTAGTATAATAATTGCACTAACGAATACTTCTTTTAAAAACCTGAAATATATAATTTTCTATTAGGTCTGCCACTACTAAGCAGTACACTAGGAAAGTTCTGATCATTAAATCACAGTACACTGCATTATGAAGCAGTACTATTCAAGATAATGCAAATGTCACATGAATTATTTCCCTGAGATTCCAAAAAGCAGGTGAAAGATACACACATGCAATTGAGATATTAGTTCAAATTATATCTTATTTGAATACATTTCCTGAAAGACTCAGTCTGATGGCCTTTAGTTGTTAATATATTTTATATTTAATGGGCTATCTTTTCAACAATGCTTAGGCTTCCATTTAGGGAGATGAAGTGATCTGATTTCCGTAAGTAGTCAGATTTTCATAATAAGTGAGAGCAATGGGAGCCGCCGGATGCTGAATACTCACTTTTATGCTTAGATTACATTTCATTTGTACTCTTTAAAATGCAGATGGTGTGCCCTATACAGGATCTCTTCCAAGGTAGAAAACCAAATAAATTATCCTTCTTTTAGGCCTATGTAGTTTAGAAAATAAAGCAACTGGTACCTTATGAGCTCAAGCACCTAAAAGTACTGCAGACTTCATCCTTGGTTAATAGTATTTTACTATCAGTTTTTCATAGTATCACTTCAAAAGAAGTTTTATTTATGAGCTACAGAAAATCAGCAGTCAGTCCAAATAGAGAATGTATTGCCACCATTTAAGTAATGTCATTACTACGTAGCCACAAGCCTATCACTGAAATCATAGAGGTATATGAGTAGAAACCCAACGTTATTTGGCAAAAGCAACACTTGCCATCAGAAAAGTCATTCACACAATAACCAAAAAAAGCAAAACCTTTTACAATTGTTTGATGTTAAATCAACAAATTATTAAAAGTTGTTGTACAGACTACAAGTAACCTATCACTACTAATGATAAATTGAATTGTAGTTCTTGATTTTGTAAAAACAATATGATTTTTTTTAAAGCAGCAGAAACCGCTTAGCTGTTTTCTACCAGGAATGCTTTAACCAAAGGCAAACAGCAACAACAACAAAATCAAGATGCCTTTTAAAGGCTATATTTGTGGATGGTTTGCAGCTATACCACTTTGTGAAGTCTGCAATTTATATTTTCCCCTAGGTACATTCTTACATGTTTAAACAGTACCTCCAGAATCCACTTTAGATGTTCTACCTCCAAACTCTTCCTCTGTTCCCTAAGCAACTTGTTTAGAAAACTTAAGACATCAGCCAGAAGCTTCTCATCTTCTGTAGAAGCTGGAAGTACTTGCAGAAACCTTTGGTAAAAACAAACAGTATAACTACAGATTTAACTTTCATATCTGAAGCACATGACTTTGAGATCTGAAATTCCAACATGATATAAAATATCCATTAATGTATCACCACTATGGACTTCTCTATAGTAAGGATTAAATTTAGAGATATGAACAGAAATAAAGACAGGGAAAGAGCTATTAACACTTAAATAAACTACCAAAACTAACTAAAGGTGGAAAAAGCTGAATTAGCTGCCTTCTTTTGTACAATTCACCTTTTAAATTCTGTTGTTTTAGTCATATTTACTTTGTAGATTTTGCTCCTTTTCTAAGTGTAAGTTATATATACACTTGGTAACTAAGAAGTCAATTCCTTTTTAACATATCTTTTAAAAAAAAAATTCTGAAAACAGAGGATCTTTTCTTGTCACTTTATTCTGTGGAGAAAAGTTTATTAGGAAAACTCCAAGCATACTATACATCTTAAAGCTTAGATACTTAATATTATAGGGGCAGCTAGTCGCAACATCTATTTAGGTTGCTTAACATTTTCCATTATGTAAGATTTTTGACCTTTTCCATAAGAAGCTCTCAGATTTCCATTGTTTCTAGCAGGCCTTTGCTATTCACCAGGGGAAATCCTCTCACAGAGAAGTGCTTTTTCTTTGTCCCAGGCAATTCCATTTAGATTTAGCTGAGTTCTAAAGTGTTCAAATCACCATTTTCCGTCTCACTTGCATTCATAGAAATGTTTTGGCAGTGTGCCAAAATTAATGAAGATTCCAAGGCTGGCTAAACCTGCCACCACAGTAATATTAGAAACATCACAGATACACCTGTGAGATGCCAGAGTTGCTACTAGGTGGAGCAGTGTGGGGGGGAGAGAAGGGAGAAAGCCAGGCTTCCCTCCAACTACACAGGACAAGAGCTTCTTCAACTACTGCATGCAGGGAGCCAAGAGGGAGCCAAGCCAAGCTTTCACTGGAGCCACTCCCTTCCTCCTCAACTCCCAGGAAGGGAGAGCTGGGCTCCACTTGGGATTGGAGCAAATACGGTTGTATCTTAGGGCTTGGCTGTAGACAACGGATTGTGTGATGTGTCCTGGATGGAAGCTGGAGGCATGTAGGTAAGCATAGTGGTCAGTAGTTTTCCGGTATAGGGTGGTGTTTATGTGACCATCACTTATTTGCACTGTAGCGTCCAGGAAGTGGATCTCTTGTGTGGACTGGTCCAGGCTGAGGTTGATGGTGGGGTGGAAATTGTTGAAATCCAGGTGGAATTCTTCAAGGGCTTCCTTCCCATGAGTCCATAGGATGAAGATGTCATCAATGTAGCGTAAGTAGAGGAGGGGTGTTAAGGGATGAGAGCTGAGGAAGTGTTGTTCTAATTCAGCCATAAAAAAGTTGGCATACTGTGGGGCCATGCGGGTACCCATAGCAGTGCCGCTGACTTGAAGGTATAAGTTGTCCCCAAATCTGAAATGGTTGTGGGTGAGGACAAAGTCACAAAGCTCAGCCATCAGGTGTGCCATGGCCTCATCAGGGATACTGTTCCTGATAGCTTGTAGTCCATCCTTGTGTGGAATATTGGTGTAAAGAGCTTCTACATCAATGGTGGCCAGGATGGCGTTTTCAGGAAGATCACCAATGCACTGTAGTTTCCTCAGGAAGTCGGTGGTGTCTCAAAGATAGCTAGGAGTGCTGGTAGCGTAGGGTTGGAGGAGAGAGTCCAAATAGCCAGATAATTCTGCTGTCAAGGTGCCAATGCCTGAGATGATGGGGCATCCAGGATTTCCAGGTTTAAGGATTTTGCGTAGCAGATAGAATACCCCTGGTCGGGGCTCTACGGGCATGTCTGTGTAGATTTGTTCCCATGCTGTAGCAGGGAGTTTCTTGAGTTGATGGTGTAGTTTCTTTTGGTACTCCTCAGTGGGATCAGAGAATAGTGGCCTGTAGAATGTGGTGTTACCAGGCCTCCTATCCTGTGTAGGAGGGATTTTTTGGTGTGGGTGCTGTGTCCTCTACCCCAACCTCCGACCGGGTTTCCTGTACTGAACCCAGTGCCTCCAGCTGTTGCTCCAAGGAGGCAGCAGATGAGTGGTGCGAAGGGGGCATCATCATCACTGGCATGCCCCACACACTCCAATAAGGCCACTGTGCTGGCCACTGGCCGTGCTACCAAGGCGGCGCTGTAGATGTCAATGTGGCCTCAGGTGCCCAATTGCGCAGGTGGGGACTTAGCAACTGCCCTTCTGTGTCAGAAGAATCCCTTTCCAGTGACCATGGCGGGGCCATCGATGCCTGTGTCTGCCTGCTGACCATCGCCGCCGGAGACCGGTGTTTGGAGTGGAAGGATTGGTGCCGGTGTCAAGGGGACCGGAACCATGACAAAGTGTGCTCCCACAGGAAAGGCGACGGAGATCTGCGCCAAGAGTACAACCAGCGGGAAGGCGAACATACCGGTAGCACAGAGACCAGCACCACTCCCATGGCAATTTGCGTCAAGATGGTGGGGACCAGGATCGCTGTGCCGGTGACCGAGGCCGAGCCCCAAAGAATCTGGGCTGCGACACCAGAGATCTCTGGCACAGAGATGGAGAGCGCCGCCTTGTCTCAGGGGATCGGTGTCGCTTCACTGCCCCGAGGGGTCTTAGCAGCTGGCTTACCCTTGTAAGGAGCCTTTACCACTTCCTGCAGCACATGCAGCGCGGGTGGAGGCCTCTGCTCTCTTAGCACCGGGGGAGCTTGGGAAAGCGTCGATGCTGCCAGAAGTCTGGGTCCTCTACCGCTCCCGGGTGTCTGTGATGGATCCTTTGAGGGGCTAAGGGCCCCGACCAGGGAGGCACGTCCATGTGGCTCCGGAGTGGCAGGGCGGCCAGAACTGGGTCCTTTGCCCAATGCTCCATGGCTTTTCTTGCTCGGTGCCGGGGAGCCATACTTCTTTGTTTTCTTTCTGCACACCAAGGCACTAGGCGAGTTTGGTGAGATGGCTCGGAAGTCGGACAAAGGGCAGCCTCCACAAGGAGAGTCCGCAAATGAATATCCTGCTCTGAGTCCTGGGTCGAAAATTTTTACAAATACACTTGTCCTTCACATGTGATTCCCCCAAGCACTTGAGGCAGCTGGTGTGTGTGTGTGTGTGTGTGTGTGTGTGTGTGTGTGTGTGTGTGTGTGTGTGTGTGTGTGTGTGTGTGTGTGTGTGTTGGGGGGAGGGAGGGGTCATTTACAGGCATAGGTTTGTCACAGTCTGTGCATGCCTTATATCCCGGAGTATGCCCCACCTGGGACAAAGTCCCCACTGGGACTCTAACTTCTAACTTCACTTAACAATTACTTAACACTAACTACTATAAACAACTATTTACAAGATCTTAAGGCTCGAAGTCAGAAGAGACGAAACTGCTAGCCCTTGCTATGCAACGAAAGGTGCTCCGACTAACCACCATGGGCGGTAAGAAGGAACTGAGAGGGTGTAGGGCCAGCAGAGCCTGATATACAGGGGAGTCGCATCATACGTGGGGGTTCGGTTCTAAAGTCAGCGCATAAGGCGAAAACCGCGTATAGTCAAACTTTCATTGAGTGGAATGGCAGGCGGAATCACCTGCACTACAGGTACAGTATTTAAATTGTTATTTTTCTTTTCTTTTCTTTTTTGCCGAGCACATATAGTTGAATTCGCATAAGTTAAATGAGCGTATGATGCGATTCCACTGTACCGACACATGAGCGCGACACTCCGAGGGGGGGTGGGGGGCACAGCCTGCCCTACGGATACCGCTAAAGTAAAAATCTCAGACGACCACACACCTAGAATGGAATCAACATGAACAAGCACTTGAACTGGTTTTTACCTTTGTCCTTTGAAAAACACAACCTAGGAAACTGAATACAAAAAACTATGTTACAGAATGTTGAAGTTGCAAAGTCAGGCACACTAGGAAATGCCAAAATTAAGATTACCTGTGCCACTATTTGGCCCCCTTGTGCATATTCATAGATTTGAAGGCCAGAAAGGATCATTGTATGACCTGCTATATAATAAAGAGCATAGGACTTTTCCAAACTAGAGCATATTATTTTTTTTTAAATCCAATCTTGATGCAAATTGCCAGTGAAAGAATCCACCCCAACCTTTGGTATATTGTTCTAGTGGTTAATTACCCTCTCTGTTAAACATGACACAGTCTTTAATTACATAATACTTTCTTCCACAAGACACTTGCCTCATTCATTGTACATACTAGACACAAAAGGGGATGAAATTCAAGTTTTCTGGACAACCATAAATCTGGAGTGTCCTAACTTGCAAGTGCTTGACTTTGCAAACAAAACCAAAAAAATGTAATGTCGGGTTTTTAACGCAATATACCTATATACCTTAATATACTTCTTTGTAACTAGTGATTACACTTTGCACTTATGCTTACCTGTTGAATGCTGTTTGCCAAGCCACGCCCTTTGAAGTGGTCCTGCAAGAGCCAGTGCTAAATTTTAAAGCCAGCCTGTCATTTAGAATATAAAAACTCATCCTAGTCACAGCAGCTCTAACTTCCCTGTGGGACACGGCTTGAATTACTGCATTAAGACAATCCTGCAGTCCACTGGTTGTGTGTGTTATCTTCAACGTAAGAATGTCCTCTGAGGATAGCTTTAATGTGTCTAAAAATCTGAAAAAGAAATAAAGGAACGGAATGACAGTTAATAACCTGCATCTTTTTAAATGATTTTAATAGCCACTGATTTCTTCATTTTTCTAGCTCTAATGAGAAAATTAACTGTGAACCTCTTAGGTATTCATTTTGATCAATCATGTATTTTAAAAAAAATTAACCCTGAGCTGTCTTGTTTTTAAAGGTTGGTTGTATTGGGAAGCTATTGGGCATAATTATGGTACTTACGTTTTCCCAATACTAATGTTGGTAGTCACTTCTACGAGAATACTATTTTATTTTTCAACAGAGTATACTAGAAAGAGTATACTAGATCAGTGTGCATTTGCCTATGGAATGTCAGCATAAATATGACTGTCCTGCCATAAGGATGATCATGTTGTTAGTTTTCAGTGTAGTAGCCGTGTTAGTCTGTGTCAGCAAAATGAAAATAAGAAAGAAAAACTTGTAGCACCTTAGAGACTAACAAATTTATTTCAGCATAAGCTTTCGTGGGTTAGTACCCACTTCATCGGATGCATGGAATGAAATTGCGCCTTCAAATGTCCTAAACTAGATGAAACTTCCAAAGGATAGCTCCCTCCCCATTCTAATGAAGTCCACAACTCCTCATCAGTTCCTCTGCTTGTCCAGCCAATCTACTGAGTTGAAGAAGTTTTGCACAGTACGCCAGTTTCACTCGCCACTGAGAATCACTGGCTCCTCTGCTGAATTTGCAGACAGATGTATCAAATTAATTCTATTTTTGGTAGTGATTTTCATGACGTGGACATCTGAAAGATGAACTGAAACCAAAACGCTCTCACATACAGTCTACTACTCACAGGACATTCAAAGCAATTACAAGGCAACGCCCTCTGGCATTATCAACATGCACAATGCCACTTCATTATGCCCCTCTAAAGAGTTTCAATATAAATGCACCTTTGGAAAAGTCTCAGTTTGGTCAGCTTCCTTCCTCCCCCCTCCCGCCCGCCGTCTCCTTTAGTTAAAACATTTCTGCAATGTTCATAGTTTGGAGCTACCAATGTGGGCCCCAGATATAATAAATCCTATTTTTAACTACGGATTATAAGACAGAAAAGCATAAGTTACTTATTAAAAAATTGTTGAGATCAACAGAAACTTGAGCTATTTAAAATAATACACAACCACACCCTGTAACGTATGTGCAGATAACTCATAAGGAACTAGGTATGTATACTGAAAATGCGCAAGTTAAAACAGGTCACCGGAATGTGATAAACAAGTTCTAGGCAGGAAGGGGGTAGTAAACACTTCTCTCTCTGGCAGATCTTTGTGCATTGTATGCTTCTGGGCCAACTCAATCACCATAAAACGAATGTACATACTTGGAGACAGGCTCTATTTGCTGTCTGGGTCAGGTGCAAGCCCAAAGATTTACAAAGACAAAGGAACTCCATGATAAGCATCTGAACAGGGGACCTCCTGGGGTAAGGGACCATATTCAGTAACTGCATAAAAGCAGCAGAGAGATGAGATGAGATTTCATCCTTCACCGAGGAATTAAGATGATAGTGAGTTTGCTTCACGGAAAAACGGATCTCAGTCAGGCTTGGTGAAAATGCCGAGAAGAACTTTGGATAAGAAACTTCTTTACATGAGAAGATAATTTATTAGTTAAATTTGGGTTCTAGAAAGCATGTTATGTTTTTATTTTATACGTAATCATTTGTTTCCAATGTTCTTATTTATTAGCATTTGAATCTCTGTTCTTTGATAAACTTATTCTTGTTTTCAGCATAAATATACAGCTCAGTGTAGTGTGTTAAGTAGACTGGTGATCCTGAATTAAAACTAGCAAGCTGGTGTGTACTAGTCCTTTGTAAGTAAAGTATCAGAGTCCTCAAAGTGTTCAACAGATCATAGGCTGGGCACTCCAGAGGGACACTTGGAGGACTTGGGGGTTGGTGTGTGCCTATTGCTAACCTGTACAGGCAGAGCAAGGCCTGAGGAGGTATGCTTGTTTTGCCAGAAGCTGGTGGAGTCAAGGAGCTGATCCACAGCAGGTACAGACAGACAAGGCGGTTTCATGCTAAAGGAAAGTGGTAGCAAGTTGCCTCACAGCCCTGGGTGACCCGGGAAAGTATCACAGATACATAAGCAGGTAATTCAGTCCTACTAAATAAATCAAATGCCTTTTGAGTAGAGCAAACTTATAGGATATTTAAGCTCTGCAAAATACACCAAAATATAGCAAATTTAAGCACTTTTAAAAATTATGTTAAATATAATTCACAGAGATATAAAGGCCAATTTCTTGTCAGATCAGTATGGTCCTTTATGTATAGAAAATTAACAGTTTTAAGGAAATTCCATCCCAAAAAAACCAACAGCAGATGAAGAACTTAAGTCAAATGTTTATTTCAGCAGGATATAGCACTCCCTAAAACCAAGATGAGCTGCCTCATGTTCAGCAACACTTTATGGTTTAACCCTGCTCACATTGTAATCAAAGGGAGTTTGTTTTTCAATCTATATAAATGGGAGTAGGAGCAGGCTCTAGATTTAATCACAGAGCTGCAATTCAGATAAACTAGCAGCCCCGACAGCATTTTTCACAACCAGCTGGTATGTGATCCTTTACTACTTACAATGATAGCGATTTTGAACCATGAACAGTTTGGACTACAATGCAATATAAAGTTAAAATGTATTTAACCTTGAAGGAAGGCTACTTTAATTATATTATGATTCAATATAAAGATATCATGACTTACTCTTGTGCTTCTGTTTCATAGTTCACCAGTTGCAATAGGTTATCAATCCCATGGTACCATGACAGATTCCAAGCCATCTTAAGCATGTCTGACACAGGCTTCGAGGTCAAGCAGTCAGAAGATAACAGCAAAACAACAGAGTTAGGACTAACTGCATGATGAGCAGTGACTCTGATTGGAAGGTGATACCTTTAGAAAAATTGTATTGAAATATTCAGTTATAACAAGACAGTCAATCTTTCAACCAAGTTTTTTGAAAGTCGGTGGGGGGGAGAAAAAAAAGTCACATTTACTACTTAAGAACACAGAACACAAATATGTCCTTCCCTTCACAAAAGCATCCTCTAGTCTGGAAGCTCCAAGTTCCCAGATTAAAGGAGTCTGTGTGTGAAGAAAGATTACTCAACTATGAAGAATCCCATTTTTTTTCCTTCCAACACACTGAATACAGAGCCTGAAAGGAATTTTCTTACTACCACCACCTACCTGTAACAGAGAGATAAACAAGTGAAGAACTATACTTTTCTTTGTTTCCATCTCCTTTGGCTAGGAAATACTCTGCTGTCTGGGCTGGCATATAGGAACACCATAGAATTAGGTTGGTAAAACAATTAGAAATTTAGCTTCCCATTTACTACTACTCCTGACACTAAAGAAATGCAAGTTCACTAAAAGGCAGATATTTTATTTCCATCTGTAACCACTGTTTCAGTATGTCTGCTTCTGAACATTTTCTACCAGCATGACAGGCAACAAGACGATATCAAAATGGTCAAAATATGAGAGAATGCAGGACTCAAAACTGGGGCCTCTGGGTAGAAACAAAAGAATAACTGTATAATTAAGGGGAAACACTTCAATCACAATCCAACCCCCACAAAAAAGAACACCACTCAAAGATGCTCAGAATGAGAACTTTTAAAGCATGCGAAGACTACACCTGTATTGTGAGGTTCCATATTTACTCCAGAGGTTCCAGATTTCCATGCAAATTTACTCAGTTTGGAAGTTTATTTTTTATTTTGCTTTAAAACTGATAGCCCCACAATTCACCCTGACCTCTGACAGCCAACCTGGGGTTTCTCAGTCTCACACAGTTGAATCAACAACAGATCTGTAGTTCAAACTAGTCCCTGAGTCACAACTCCATTATCTTTAGAGCTCACTGACACGTTCACAACCTTATTAGCCTGAACTGAAAAGTTTAAATGGGAAAACAAATTATAACTTTTAAGGTTAGCAAATCTGATATGGAAACCAGGGCAAAAAGTAAGGAATACCAAAAATGTCATTTTAGTCACTTTTTTGGATAGACTCCTTTTTAAAGTGATGCTAAGGCCAACCTTAGCCCAAAATCTAGGTTATGTAAACAAAGACAACTTTGTCAACCTCCTGGGGAAAAAATGGTGGGAGTGGGATTTATTTCAATATAAAGGTGGGTTTTTTTGGCTTTTTTACTAAAACAAATACGGGAACTCCTCGCTTAAAGTCGCCCCAGTTAACATTGTTTCAATGTTAAGTTGCTGATCAATTAGGGAACATAATCGTTTAAAGTTGTGCAATGCTCCCTTATAAAGTTGTTTGGCAGCAGCCTGCTTTGTCCACTGCTTGCAGGAAGAGCAGCCCATTGCAGCTAGCTGGTAGGGGCTTGGAACCAGGGTGGACCGGCAGCCCCATCAGCTGCCCACTCCCCTAAGTTCCCTGTGTGGCAGCCACCCAGCAGGTTATCAACTGCCAGCAGTTCAGCTGTCCCTCCCCACATTGCATGTGCCGCTCCTGCCCTCTGCCTTGGAGCTGCTCCCAGGATCCTCCTGCTTGCTCGGGGGGGGGGGGGGGGGGGGGGGAGAGGGAGGGACTAATGTCAGGGTGTCTCCCTCCCCTCTGCTCCTGCACCCCACTTACCCCTTCTCCATGTAGAGCAGAGTGGGGATACGGACAGAGAGACAGAGAGAGCTTGGGGCAGCAGCTGCTGTCTCAACTTCCTGATCCGCTTAAAAAGACAATGTACTTAAGAGCGGGGTCAGCTTACTTAAAGGGGCAATGCACATCTCTCTCTCACACACGGTGTGTGTCTCTGTCTGCCATTCTGCCTTATAGAATATGAGGCTACATTAACAACGTGTTAATCCTTGACGGCTCAGCCAAAAGCTAGTTTATCATTTATCAGTAAAGTATTCCCTGGGAAATATCACACTCTCTAACTTCACCACCTCAACCAAGCTTCACAGTCGTCATCCCTGTGTACAGTATTAAATTGTTTGTTTAAAACGTATACACTGTGTGTGTATATATAGTTTTTTTCTCTCGTGAAAAAAATTTCCCTGGAACCTACCCCTCCCTCCCCCATTTACATTAATTCTTATGGAGAAATTGGATTCGCTTAACATCGTTTCGCTTAAAGTCTCATTTTTCAGGAACGTAACTACAATGTTAAATGAGGAGTTACTGTATCCCTTGAAGTGTTAGCAATCCAAACACTAATGTTCTGGTGCATGAGAACCTGAAATTGGTTAGAAAGTGATTATTAATCAAAGTGAAACTGAGCAGTATATTTTAGTTATCCAGGCTGAGAAAACAACAAAATTCATGAATAGTTAAAAGCCTTGTGCTGATTTTAGGGGGACTTTCACATGTTCACAGCTCCCTTTAGGATCTGGCCCTTATTGAAAAATAGGTTAGAGCTTTAGAATTCTTTTAGTTTTAATAGTGTTATATATTATTAGAGTAGTAACAAAGCTAAGGATATTGCCTAACAAATTATTTGCTCTGACTGCTAACTATTATGCAAAAACTTAATCATTCACTGTCACCCTCATTAGTTTGCTTTTCTCCATCTATTGCCTTTCATCATATGCTTAGATTGTAAGCTTACTGATGCACAAATATTTTTTTCCACATTCATCTGTTAAATGCATAGCACCTTGCACAAAGGGCCACTAGTCCTTCTGCAGCCAACAGTATTTTGCAGCTGACAGGTTTACAGGAAATGTAAAACACAGAGCTGACTCGGAATTCCCAGTATTTAGTATCTAAGGACCCAATCCTGCTTGCAATTATGTCCGTGCTTATCTTTGCAATTGTAAATAAAGCCACTGACTATCCATGCAAATTAAACTCCTGCATAAGAGTTTACAGGAACAGAGTTTTTTGTTTGCTGTCATCCTTCAGCTTGAGTAGAGCTGAAGTTATTAAAAAAAAGACAGAAATTTCAGATCAATTCAGTGAAACGAATAGAATTTTTATGTCTACTAAGTAAAATCTCATTGATATAAAAGCTCCATATTGGTTTACCTATAAAATAAGCACTTGGGCAAAAAAACACAGTACCATTGCTTTTTATAACACAATTTTCAGAAGCCACAGATGACTAGGAAACTTACTGCAAATTAACAAGTAAATGGAAAAAACAGAACAGTAAGGCTAATGCATCACAAAATATATTTTAATTTACTTTGAGAATTTTGTTTAGCTTTACTTTTAACACTTCATAATGCTATAGTGCATTTTGAAACAATAATGAAATCTCATGAAACAATATGACACCTTACTTCAGCAGTTGCTTTTACATTTTTAATGGGTTGTGGGGAAAGACCCAGTTACCACCATTCTTTTGTGTGAATTTCAAAATGTACAGATTAGTGAGTTTCTATTGTATCTGTATTTTTTTATCCCAGGAATGTATTGGTCCCCCAACGGTTGGCAGCACATAAACAAAAATGAAGTTAACTGTAAAGAGGCTTACCGTCTAACAATAGCTACAGGCAAGCTGAAGGCAGGTAGGTTAGAACAATTACTGGATACAGCATTGGCCCTGCAAAAAGAAAGATGCATTACACAGTAGTACTAGCAGCTAAAAATTAATTTCAGTCTATTACCTGACTAAAATCCTGCTTTTTCTACTAAGGCTCTACCATGACTTCATAATTGTGATAGCTATCTTTTTATTTCCTTACTCCTTTCTGGCTCTTCACAGGATATTTCTGAATAAACAGTATATTCATATAATATTATTTTGTTAATACTGACTTGTTTGTAGACCATGCAAACAAATAATAAGGGCTTTTGCAATAATATTATAATTTAAGACAAACAGAGAATTGTTATGAAATATTTATATTGCTACAGAATCCAGAACCTCAGCCAGGTTCTGACCCTATTGTGCTAAGCACTGTACAAACATGACTAACAAAATATATATCAAATCATAAAAAAATTAACTACATTTCATTAATACATTAGAAATAAATGTACAAAGATAATCTGTTGTGAGGTTAAAGGAAAATTTCTTATGCCTCTATCTTGCAAATGACTCTACAGGAGTTATTCAATGTAAGTGCAAGGATTCAACAGCTGGATCAGGACCTTTGGATGAGGCCTTTAAAACCTAAGTCCACTGACATCAATAGAGAAACACCCCTTCATATCAATAGGCTTTAGATCAGGCTCTATATTAAATTGTAAGAAATATTTTATGCAAACTCAAAAACATAACAAGAAAATTATAGATTTGGAAATGTAGAAATTTTGAGTAAGATTTTCTGATGCACTTACTGCCATCAGAAAATCCCAGATATTGATACAAAAGGATAATGAAAGGAGGTATAATTAAATTACTATAGTTTACTTTACCAGATTTCTTTTCTTGAAACTTCATCAACCAACAGAAGACAAAGCAATGCTGCACTTTCAGTCAGAACAGCAGAATCATCTCGGAATATCAAGGAAACTGAATAAAACAAGATAAATTTGAAACATTCTTCAATAAAACATTAAATAGTACATACAAGAGCACTGATATAGCCCTTTTAACTGAACAGGAGTACTAACTTCAACAGGAACAGAATCTTGGCTCAAATCAGTAAACCATTTTTTCTTAAAATGTTATGCTATCTGAAGTAGCCACAGACTGATCCTGTGTTAGTGGAGAGTTTGGCATTTGGGGGGCAGGAGGAGAGTTTGTAAATATGTAGTCACATTTCAGACATTTTCTTTCCATTTAAAGTACATCGAAGCCACTTCACAGCTTTTTCAAGTCACCTCTCAATAATGTTAACAGGATAGAAGGCTGGTGTGCTAATGACAGGCGTGTAACTGGATCAGCATATATAAGTTTTCGTAGAAGTGTAAGACATGGCAACACAATACATTCCATGATCTGCAGGAGAGAAAAAAAAGAGTATGTTAATGTAGATGCCTCCCTATATGCAGTACTATATAGTCAAGTACATGAGAAAATTATTAATTTATGACTAGTAGACAACTGCCATGCTAGGAATCAATAAATTTCTACTATTTATCTCCTCAAAAGACCAAAAGCACCAAGACCTAGAAAACTGTTAACCAATCAGATTGAATCTGGAAATGAGTGCATCCTAACTGGCAGTAACAAGTTCAGTGGGAAATTTTTAATTACTTCCAGGCATAAACAGATATTTTTCTAGACCTCTAACCTCAATCCCTCTTTGAATGTTCATTTCAAAGAACAAAATTAAAGTCCTGTGTATATTAGAAAGATTTCCAAATAGGTCTGATTACATAAAGTATAAATAATATTTTATACTTTATGGCATTTTTCATCTGCAGATCTTAAAGTGCAGCACAGCAGTGACTAAATTTTGTTATCCCAAAATTACAGATAGGAAAACTGAAGAACAGATGGGTGAGGTAACTTGCCCAAGATTAGAGTGTCAGTGGACTAGCCAGAAACAGAAATAAGGCCTCATTCAGAATGTAAAGAGGAATACATATGGACAATTTGTCCAGTGAACATCAAGAACTAAAGAAAGCCAGTATCTCTTTTAGATATTAGTATTTCAGAGACTATTCCATTACTTTGCTTTCCTTAGTTTCTATACTTAAGATTTGTTTTGTGAAATCTGTTTCCATCACTATAACTAGAGGCTGCTTCTGAGGCTTTTATTTAGAACTCTGCTCTCCCCAGCACTTCATTGGCAGCCCTCCCCAAAAGGATACTTACCGTACAGTTTTTAAAAATTATTGAAAAGTTTATATTTCAATGTATATTTTTTCAAACTGGTGCATTAAGTTATCTTGATATTGTATGCAGTCAATATCCAAGTACAAAAAAAAATTGAATGCACATGGGAATTAAACTATGGTCTCACCACCATAAGGGGGTCCCTTCAGATCAGGGTAGAGAGATCCTAGTGGGGAGCTTGCATAGATGTAGCTCATAACCGCTCTGTGGTTAGAGAACTTCATTCTCCAGGACTGTCAGTCTAGTCACATTGCAAGAGCATTTTGTAAATATTGGTGACTGACTTAACCTAGCAAAATGTTCAATACTCCAGTCATGAATTCTAGCTAAGCTTTTATTTATGATGGCTATTCAGACTTTTTGTGATGTATTAGGTTTATTTAGGAAGATGAAGATAGGGACTTCGCCTTTCAATATCAATCAATCCACCTTCTTCTCCCACCTGTCCACTTTGAGCAGACCATAGATAAACAAACCAAACCCACCAGCCAAAACAGAAGTAACACAGGTAGTGACAGTTTACTGTGATTTCCAAATTTCCTGTACACACAACATTCCCCACATTAAGAGTAAGAGTAAAATTTTCAGACGTGCTTAAATGACTTAATATTGACTTAGACTTGACTTTTACTGTGACTTAGGTTCTTGGTTAATTTAAGCACTACATTTTTACCCTTGATTCACAACCAGTGCTCTTCCTCAATCATGCCTATTAAGGGGTTTATATTCTGATATTGTATAACAAAAATTCTGCTTGCTTGCATCAATACTGTAGTGTTAACTATAGACAATTCTAGAAGTCAAATGGATTTTCCTATCTTAGTATTATGTATGTTAAACAAAAACATAATATCATGCTAAAATAAATTTGGTAAAATAGAACTGTGGGAATTAAACCTCTTCTGCTGCTCTTTGTTGATTTATGGCAGCAATAGCCTTGAGTAGATCTCACATTCAAGCTATCAGAGTCTGCCTATAGAATTCCTTAATGTGACTGAGCTAAGGTACCTTTTCCAGTGTCAATATTTAAAAAAATGTCTTCATAAACTTAACTTAAAACTTCTGTAAAATTAACAAGTGTGGTCTTCTGACTCCCAAGAGAATTCTGCACCAAAAAAAATAAAAATTCTGCAAAATTTGCCCATTCCCAGCTTCTGGCAAACAGAGACTAGGGACATCATCCCTGCCCATTCTGGCTAATAGCCATTGATGGACTTATCCTCCATGAACTTATCAAGTTTTTTTTTTAACCCTGTTATAGTCATGGCCTTCACAACATCCTCTGACAAATAGTTCCACAGGTTGACTATGCATTGTGTTAAAAAATACTTCCTTTTGTTTGTTTTAAACCTTCTGTCTATTAATTTCATGTGGTGACCCCTAGTTCTTGTGTTATGAGAAGGAGTAAATAACACTTTCTTATTCACTTTCTCCACATCAGTCATGATTTTATAGAACTCTATCATATCCCCCCTTAGTTGTCTTTTCCAAGCTGAAAAGTCCCAGTCTTATTAATCGCTCCTCATATGGAAGCCGTTCCATACCCTAATAATTTTTTTTGCCCTTTTCTGAACCTTTTCCAATTCCAATATATCTTTTTTGAGATGGGCCAACCACATCTGCACACAGTATTCAAGATGTGGGTATACCATGGATTTATAACCTGACCTTGAAGTCTATGAGAACCAGTAGTCAAAGTTAATCAAAGCAAATAGCCTGTGAACAGCCTATTGCCCAAGACGTATTTGCATAAAGCACTCAAACACTTTGAAATAATGAACAATCATGAAATGTTAAGTGTTTTCTGATAAATCACAAACACAAAAAGGCTAGGGCATGTCTGATTGTTTGCTACAAACTCGTTGTTCAGTTCTATGGGTGACCTTGTCTGCTGAGATTTTCCTGGTGAATGCTCTGTAAGACAGCAGTTTTCAAGCATTCAGGAGGCTGTTTTATTTCTATCTGTAAGTTCCTCAATAAATGTTGGATGTTTTACAATGCATATCTGCTTCTTATAGATTACAACGTGTTTGAGGGCTGGACTTTAGGAGTCCAGGATGTAACCTTTAAAGACATAATGTTCATCTTTATGAACCCTTTCAAATCACTTTTTAGTCTTCAACAAGGGAGATATTCGAGATTTCAATATTTTCATTAATGAACTTGGATAGTGAACTGGGAGCAGGATTATAAAATCTGCATGAGACCAAGCTGGGAGGGGTTGCACACACTTTGGAGGATATGATTAGAATTCAAAACAACCTAACCCAATTAGAGAATTGGTCTGAAATCAACAAAATGAAATTCAATAAAGACTAGTGCAAATGCTACACTTCGGAAGGAAAAATAAAATATACCTCTACAAAATGGAGAATAACTGCTGAAAAGATCTGGGAGGTGATAATGAATCACAAATTGAATGAGAGTCAGCAATGCGGTGCAGTTGTGAAAAAGGCTAACATTCTAGGGTGCATTAATAAGAGTGTTGTTTGTAAGACATGGAAGATAATTGTCCCACTATACTTGGCACAGGTGAGTCCTCAGATGGAGCACTGTGTCCAATTCTGGGTGCCACACTTCAGAAAAGATGTGGATAAACTGAAGAGAGTCCAAAGGAGAGCAACAAAAAATATAACAAGTACAGTAATTTCTCACTTAACGTTGTCCCGGTTAACGTTGTTTTGTTACTAGGTTGCTGACCTATTAGAGAACATACTCCTTTAAAGTCCTGCAATGTTCCCTTATAACGTTGTTTGGCTCCCCCCTGCTCGGTGCTCCAGCCAGGAAGCAGGCAAGCCCCCACGCCCCACCCCGCTCCCCAGGCAGGAGCGCCGGGCAGGCGGAGTGGAGCAAGCCCCCACCCCACTCCCCGGCAAGAGCACCGGGCAGTCAGAGAGGGGCAAGCCCCTGCACCCCAACCCTGCTACGTCCCTGCCTCAACCAAGCTTCACAATCATTACTGGTGAGTACAGTATTAAATTGTTTAAAATTATTTAAAACTTATACTGAATATGTATATTATGTCTTTTGTCTGGCGAAATTTTTTTTCCTGGAACCTAAACATTCTCCCGCCCCCCCCACACCCCCTCTCGCTCCCCACCACCATTTACATTAATTCTTAAGGGGAAATTGGATTCACTTAACATAGTTTCGTTTAAAGCTGCATTTTTCAAGAATAGAACTAGGACGTTAAGTGAGGAGTTACTGTATTAGAAAGCTTGATCTTTGAGAAAAGGTTAAAAAAACTGGACACGTTTAGTCTTGGGAAAAGATAACTGAGGGGGAACCTGATAACAGTCTTCAGATATGTTAAGGGCTATTATAAAGAGGACAGAGATCAACTGTTCTTCATGTCCTCTGAACGTAGGACAAGAAGCAAAGGGCTAATGTGTAGCAAGGGAGATTTAGTTTAAGTATTAGGAAAAACTAACTAGAAGGGTAACTAAATTGAAGAACAGGATTCCAAGGTAGCTTGTGGAAACCACTGCTGGAGGTTTTTAAGTATAGATTGGGCAAAAATCGGTCAGGAATGGTCTAGGCTTACTTGGTCCTACCTCACCAAAGAGGGCTGGACTTGATGACCTCTTGAAGTCCCTTCCAGACCATTTCTGATTCTGTGTTAATGGGGATAGCGGATTCTTCCATCGCAATTTAGATAACTATACTAACTACACTTATGGATTAAGTTAATAGGAAACCTACCATGAGCAAAGCCAAGTGAAGAAAGCAAACATACAGCAAGATTACATACTTGTGTTCTTAGATGATCGTGTTATTAGTGGAATTAATGTACTGAATGACTGTGCTTAAAAAAAGAGGTAGATATCAAGTTCTACTGCTTTTACCACAACATTTACAAAAAACAAAAACTCATGGTAATATTTTTACCTTGCCATCCCGGTGTACACATTCAGTAAAGTAAACAAATAATTTATCTATCACACCCAGTTTTTTCACAACATCATGCATTTTGGTATCTGTAAGAGAAAAAGCCATTAGTTCCACATCAATTTTATATTTAACTTCCTGTGTGGGAGCACACACCATTTTAATGCTGGTGAGATGTACTAATTTTACGTCACTGAATGCCAAAGCCCTCTATCCACAGAACAGGTACAGCACAGGCAATAGCAATGCAAGCCTCCTCAAAGTCTTTTCAACATGTCTTACACCTATTCTCAAGGGGTGACAAGGAAGTTTGGTTTACACATGCATTCAATACTTGACCTCAGGCATGAGGCTGCCGATGACTATGCCAGTCATGATGGTAGTTGTGGAGATACGGATGCCTGCCTACTAAGTGTAAGAGAGACCATGAAGTCATTTTCCCTCAGCACCTAGTAGACATCAGAGAATGATTTTTACCATTATTCCTCAAGTGAAAGGATCTGTATCTCATTGCCAATCTCTTCCATATACCAACCCTTTGGATTATTGTATTAAATACTCTGAATACTGGTTTATTGACAAGAAAACTCTTTGGTGGAGAAACTTTTTGTTATCTGTGTGTACAGTGCCTAATGTCATGAGGCCCAGGTCCATAAGAGGCGTTCCTAGAGCTGCCACAATACAAATAAAAAATAAATGGAAAGCTAGGTGCAATCTTGTCTCCATTAAGTCAATGGCAAAACTCCCACTGACTTTGAACCAGGATTTCACCTGTGGTGTTTACAATGTTTATCATTGCTTAAAAACACCAGTAAGATTTTCAAATGAAATAGACTTCATAATCTAAAAAGTGACCATCTCAGCCAAGAATGGGATGACACTATTGGGGAAAAAAAAAACCAAAAAAAAAACCCCTACTCTTTGCTAAGGAGAATGGTCTCTTCCACGCAAGCAGAAATAACTAGCATGGAAATACAGGAATTTTGCAGTGTTATTATGTCTAATAAACAAGAATAAATTAGGTGATAAAGTTCAAAAAAAAAAAAAAAAGGGAAGGAAAAGACATGTTGACTGGGACAATCTAAAAAGCCCTATTTTAAAGCCCCGCTATTAGGTTTACCTCAAGTTTGCAGAATTATACTTGCCCTCTCACCCAGGCTGAGCCATTCTTTTTTCCCCGATGGGAGAATAAAATCTACATCCCTCATTCTCAAGCATAACAAGAGCAGGCTAGTAAATTTTGAACTTGGGCTGTGAAATTTTCATGACAGTTTTGCAATATTGGTCTGGTAATATAAGGGGAAGTTATGTAGTTAAAATTTGAAAATAGCATTCCAAGCAGAAAACCAGCACATGAATCAATATTTCCAGAACACGTTACCTTGCATAATTATAGCTAGCTGCTCTGCTGCAGACTTTCTCAAAACTAGGTCAATGGTGTCAGAAGTAAGAATACCATATAGTTTTTCAACTGTCTCATCCTATTAAAACAAAACTATATTTAGAAATACATAATAATATAGGTCTCTAAGTTAAACAGGAAAACTAGCCCTCTTAGTCCCTCAAAAGTGTAGGAAATATAATAAAAAATATAAATAAAATGCGACAAGGATCCATTCTAAAAATCCTTACAAGTAGCATATATATATTCACTCAGAACTGATCATGGTATGATTTACTAAGCTTCTAAAGCATTTCTTGGGGAACAAAAAATTAACAATTTCCAGAATGTAGCAATTGGAAAGAAGAACACATCATGCCTATTGGTTTTGAAAATATGCAAATGCAGAAATTTCAAAAAAGTATATATATTCATACGCATTTTTCTTGTGTAATTAACAAGTGCAGAAATGTACATTATTGCATGCATATATTCATGATTATGTGATGTAGTTACCTACAATAGCAAGGAACTAGAGTCAATTGTCCTATATCCTATGTTCACTAAATTGACATGTTCACTACTTCACATTTCAGTGCAGTAGTCTTTTACATTTAACTAAAACTATCTGTAAAATGGCTTGTGTTTAGGTCAGCTGTTAATTAAGTTCAACAGATACAGATAGATTTTAGACCTTACTTTTTTTTTAAATCAATGGTAAACTGAATGGCTAGATTATTTTTACGTTGGAGGAAGAATGTCATCTTTCAGAACTCGTTTAACATTGTGATTTAATTTATTGGTTGCTATTTGCTTCCATCAGTTTCCTGCAAACCATGAACTTCTAATCTAGAGCCCAACAGCCACAAGTAGGTCTTGGATTTTGTCTTGTATTATAGATGTAGGATTTGCTTGTATGGTAAGGAATTGTCTCGCACCTGTCTTATCCTGGATTACAAGCGTCTGTTATTTGGGGCTGAGGTTGCACAACATAAGCAGCTGGAATATTAAACTGTTTTCAACAAGTTTCAACATACAGTAACATGACCAAAAAGGTATATATTTACCTGTTGGACTCCCAGAAAGTGTGTGATGTTCACCTATCTATATCTTCTGCAGCAGATACTGCGCCTACCTAAGGGGCTGCTGTTTTTCCCCTTCCCTTAATCTGCTTACTTGTCTGTCTATCCTTACATTGTCAGCTCTACGGAGCAGAGACTCCTTGAGTGTCTCAAAAGAAGCCAGCACATAGTGGGCGCTACTGTATATGGTAATCATGCATTCTTCAACGCCAAAGTTACTTTCCATGGGAATTCCTTTCATGGTTGTGAGACAGACTGTGAGAATGTGGATCTGTGGGATTTTGTTCAACTTGAAGCAAAAACACAGCTAAAGACAAGATGACAGTACGAAGAGAACCCTGACATTTGCTTTGATGTCAGCCTGTATTATTAAAAAGTATAGTAGGAACTACCTATTACTATTACCAAAGGTTACATAGTAGTTTCTGTGCTAATCTCTCCCATTTCAATTATTCATATCTTCATCATAAAATTTTCATCTTTTGGGCTGAGATTATCTAGACAGACTACCAACGTGAATATTATTTGGAAACTGAACAAAAAAAGATTTCAGCTGTTTGAGTGAAAGGAGAGATTTTTTTAAAAAAAGTACACTTTTCCCATTATTAGAAAAGCCTTGTGATCTTTTGATTCCCAGAAGCACAAGTGGCCAAAGGCAGACACTTGACATTTGGCCTGGAAATATTTCACATTGAAAAGTGCCTTTCAGTATTCTAGTAAAAGTTTTGATTTAACAGAACTATGACCGTTTGAAAAAATGTTCTCCTCATGCACAATAGAATTTTAACAAGTGTGATAAGCTATTATAGTGTGCAGATAAGTATATCCACTTTGCATTTGTGGAGCTAATTTATCTGCACAGGGTACAATCTAGTGAAGCTGAGTAGTAAGTGAAACCATGTCTCGTTCACTGTTGCACCTTGTGATGGGGTGGAATAGGTCCAGAGGCCCCCTGCTAGAGGCCTCGCTGCCCTGCCTCACTGCGCCCCAGAAAGGAGCAGAGAAGTCCACCAGGCAGCCTAGAGTGGCTGCAGGGGAAGCAGCCAATCAGAGGGGCTGCTGAACAGCCAAGCAGGGGCCACAAGAAAAGCAGCAGAGACAGAGCAGTCAGTTGCTCCCTGGAGCTGGAAGACAGAGGACTGGGTTCCTGGCTGGCTGGAAGAGCAGCACGACCACAGACAGCTCAGTGTGGGCAGGGCTGAGACCAGGGAAGACTGCCGAAGATCAGAGAAGCCAAGAAGGAACTCCTGGCTGGCTGCAGGAACTAAGCAAGGACTGAGCCCAGAACCTAGCCAGACCAAGCGAGGGTACCATGATGGGCCCTATTGGTCTGGTTAAAGACTGAGCCTAGGGAGGGCTGCCAAAAAGGACAACCCAATGGAGGGTACTGCGATGGGCCCTGTTGGACTGTTATAGAAGGCAGTGTCTCCAGGGGGGAAGCCTTGGTGGAAGTCAGTATGTGAGACTCGGCCAGAGGGCTGAGTCATTGAAGACACATCAAAGAAACCATCGGCGCAGGTGGGGAGTCGCTTGCAAAAGGTGGATGCCATCCCATTTGAACAACTAAGAAATGGAAGGCTCACACCGGACCAGAAGGGGGCACTTGCGAGAGGCAACCCCATTACATATCTTATAACATAAAAGCTCCTCTTAAAGTTTGTAGGGTAGAGGTTTTCTGGCAGACTTATTTCTAAGGTGCAAGACAATTCAAGGGAAAAGATTACTGCAACCTGCAGAAGGTGAAATAATTGATATGCGGCAGCCTTCTCACATGAAGTTAATAAGCAGCTCAAAAAGGACAGAATGATAAAATATGTTAAAAAGACATTTTGGTCACCTTAAAAATTGACTCTTTTGTATCATCCAACTTCAGCTCAATAGTTCTTTCCACAATAAACAAGTTGGGAACACTGGAGAGAACACAACCATGCAAAAGAGGACGCTTCAGGCTGGCCCCTTCTTCATTCATGAGATGGAATGTTAGATGTTTCAATGCCACAGAACGGACTCTAAGGAAACAAAGTACTAAGGATCACGGTTCTTTTCAGTGGGGCATTTAGCTTTTCAGATATACATACAGAGTTAGAAAATGTCAGAAAAACACACTGATAATGCTTAAGACTTACTTCTATTAATCATTTACCCACAACATTTCAAATCAGCCCTCACTGTAAATCAGTTAAACCAGTTTTAACAGTTTAGGTTAGACTTGCCAATATCATGCACCAATCACACACTGAAATTATTACAGGACATTACTACTCACAACTGCTTTTTTGAGAAGAGAAGTCGTAGAGCAGCCCTTAATCTAGTAGTTCTAGGGAGAATCCCTTCTCCTTTGTCAGAGGTTGTTTCACTTAGACTGAGGATGCAGTTACCCAGTGTCTCTTCTGTGTCTGCATAACCCTAAAATATTTAAAAACCTATTCACCAGTTTGCCTAATTAAGAAACAAGCATGTCAACTTTTGACAAAAAACAAAACCATATGAACGGAAACTGTATGTTTTCTAGGTAAGATTATACTGAATTGTACCAAGTACTTCAAATGAAAGTCTTGGAAGTGCACATAAAGCAAGCAGCTTATAAGTCTATGCTTCTTCCCTCTAAGCGCATCTGGGGAAGGAATTGCCTCACACACTTTCTAATTCAAGTTTAGACAATCATTACCTTTCCAGAACACACCAAAGTTGAATTCTCACGACCCAGTAACTTAAAAAATAGGACACCTCCTACCTCAAGACAATAGAAGAAATGTTGACTATTTAGGCAACTATTACTTTGTTTAATGAAATTAATCATTTTAATTCTGCAAAATAAAATGCTTCCACAAAAACCAGGTGTGACTGCAAGAGTTCTTCAATGCCCACTAGCAGGCAGCCAATAATATTGTAACTCACATCAGGCCCGACATATTCACTATCCCCTCTACAAACACTGTTGTCTTAGTGGGTATCTAAAAGGTATGCCATAAAGTATCATACATAAACTGGTGACAAGCTGGTCCCAAATAGCATTGCTTGATATATATACAGTTTGTGTACAAAGACGCGTGTGTGCGTGTGCGCGCGTGCTGGAAATATGTTCTTAAAATGTGTTTTGGAGGCAGTGCATAAATCCAGTCTCCCTTAGACAAAGGCATGTGGATTCACCTGTCTGACTGGCTTGATTACAGGCAGAGGACAAGGAAAGAATATTTACACATAAGGTAAACAAAGCAATCAAGCTAACAAGCAGCAGCTTAGCAAGCACCCCAGAAATCCTTCCTGACTCTTGAGGCTGAGACAATGGACTTTGGATACTATAAGAGCAACAAGACATTTTAGTTATCCATCACTTAGGGGACATAGGGTACAGCACCCTTTGAGCCTGTGAACGTTGGATCCTCTAGTCTGGAGGGCCACAGCAGTGGTTTTTAACCTTTTTTTTATTTGCAGACTCCTAAAAAAATTTCAAACGGATTTGGAAATCTGAGACATAGTCTGCAGACTTATTTTTGTTTAATTATAAACCATCTCAGTGCAGTGTATTAAAATGAAATGAGAGTCTTCAGCTACTCTAATAGGCTGGTGTGTACACTGCCTCTTTGGAGGCAGCAAACTTAATATTTATGAGAGTGTCCAATGAGAGAGAATGGACACTGCAGAAGACATCTCTGGGGCAACTCAGCAATCGGGGTTCACTGTACGTTACCTGCAAGGGAAGGTTTAGATTGGTTTGTCTAGAAAAGTTTGCGGTGAAGCAGACACACTATCATGGCACTGAGCTGACAAGAGTTAAAATCACCAGCAAAGCTCTAATCTGCTGATGCAGAGGGATAACACAGTGTCTTACAGTTTTCGGTGTCCAAAACAGAACATCACACCAGGTAAAGACATGTTGGGTGCATCCACGTTTAAGTCAAAACTAGTAGACTTTTATGTAGCCCTGGCATATCTTGTGCTGTAACTACACTCTAGCAGCAAACATTATGTGACTCAAGACTCTGCTTTATGTTTTATATACAGAAGTTAATAGCTTGGAAAAAATTGTTTTAAAATCATTCTAGGCATATTTGGGGAGATAATATATTCAAAGCACTCACAAAAGTGCTCATTTCCATGATAAAACAACCCAGCATTAGTTATTTCACAAAAATTACTGCACCATACATTTACATGGCAAATCACAAACAAAGGACATTATCTGCCCTGAAGAGATTGTAATCTGAGGCCCCGGTGCTTGGAATAGGCTCCATGAAAGTATCTATTCTTACAGAGCTCACTGAAAGGATCAATGCCTAAAAAAGGAAAAATATGGAACCACTGTTCAGGAAAAAGGAGATGCGGCCTACAGGAGAAAGAAAAGTAGGCACAGAAGTGAGAAATTTAAAGGAAAGGGGGGAAGACAGGTGACTGTGTGCTTACAAGTAATAACTGAGGAGATAAATAGCACTTAAAGGTCAGGCAAAAAGAAGAAATCAAGAAGAGTCAGACAGACTCATAGACTTTAAGGTCAGAGGGGACCATTATGATCATCTAGTCCAGTGGTTCCCAAACTGAGGTTCATGAACCCCTGGGGGTTCACGAAATGTTACAGGGGGTTCTCGGAAAAAAATTCCCTAATGGCAGACAGAGCTGTCCCTAAGGCCCCCAGGCAGAACGGGGCCAGCAGCCTGGAGCCCCTGGACTTCCAAGAGCTAAGCAGATCAAAGCAAGCATATCGATCCCACTAAGATGATTTAAACTTCAAGACTCCTTATAAGAAATATAAAGGAAGGTGGGTATTTTTTGCAGTTTTTAAAAATGAAACAGGCAGCTATTACTGTTTTTAAAATTATGATGAAGAACAAGCTTAAGCTTTGTTGTAACGTGCGTGGTTTGCCTGGACTGCTCAAGACCTGAATGTTTGTGTAGGAGGGATTCTTGATTTGAGTTGTCTTTTTAAATCCCTGCATGCTGTTTCACATCTGATACTCCTTGATGAAACCTAGGAGCCTCGTCTTATAACAGGCTTATTCAAAGAGATACAAGCGACGGAAGTGAGATCTTGGAAGAGTGTTGCCGTTTTCATAATGTAATAAAGATACTGTCATGATAAATAATAATTAATAATACATAGTGTGTAATAAGCACATCATAAAAAACAATGTTATATTTCCAAGAGCACTTTTCTAATTTATACTCAGATAAAGGAGAAAATCCCTGGAAATGTTCATTTTTAGGAGGGGGTTCGCGAGACTTGACATTTTAGTGAAAGAGGTTCCCGGGCTGGTAAAGTTTGGGAACCACTGATCTAGTCTGATCTCCCGCACAATGCAGGCCACAGAATCTCACCCACCCACTCCTGCAATAATCCTCTCACCTATGTCTCAGCTACTGAAGTCCTCAAATCATAGTTTAAAGACTTCAAGATGCAGAGAATCCTCCAGCAAGTGACCCGTGCCCCATGCCTGCGGAGGAAGGCGAAAAACCTCCAGGGCCTCTGCCAATCTACCCTGGAGGAAAATTCCTTCCCAACCCCAAATATGGCGATCAGCTGAACCCTGAACATGTGGGCAAGACTCACCAGCCAGACACCCGGGAAAAAGTTCTCTGTAATAACTTCTAACATCCCATCACCAGCCATAGGGCCTATTTACCACTGATAGTCAAGGGTCAATTAATTGCCAAGATCATGTTATCCCCTCAAACCATCCCCTCCATAAACTTATCTAGATTAATCTTGAAGCCAGATAGGTCTTTTGCCCCCACTGCTTCCCTTGGAAGTACAAGCTTGTAGGATTAGAAGTAGCCGGTAGTAGAAGGGAGATTTTAGCACCAGAAACAGATATGAAGAATGGGATGGAGCAACTATGGTATGGGAGAAAAGAGAAGGGCAAGAGTTTTTGTTGGACTGGACAGGGAGTAGAGACAGGGCAAAGGTATCCGCTTAAGAGCATGTCCACATTGCAGCAGGGATACAACCTATAGCTTGTGTAGACATACCCACACCAGTTGTACTCTAGCTAGTTTGCTAAAAACAGCAGTGAGGCTTTGGCAGCACAGGCTGCACCAGCAACTACATACATAGGGAGGTGCAGGGGTGAGAAAGGGAAAGCTTGGACACACCATGCTAAAGCCCGTGCTGCTGCATCAGCACTGCTGGTTTTAGCAAGTTAGCTAAAGCACAGCTAGCGTGGGTACATCTACAGAAGTGGCAAATCAAACCCACAGCTCCAGTGTAGACAAATCCTGACTTAAAAAGCAGGGCATGGAGACTGCCTGAAGGTCTCAGGACAGTAAGGGTCATTAATTATGTTTAATCAAGAAAACAGAAGAGTTTCAAAAAGGCATGCCACCCTAATGGAGGACGAGAGCCAATTCGTGCCAAAACATACGAAGAATATTTAGGTCTGTATTGCACTAAGTTGCATGAAATTTGAATAATCAGGGACCTCCCACAGATGTCCAAACTTAGTGATGCAAAAACCGAGAAAAACTAAAACAAAAATGGCCAGATTTATATTTTTACAATCTATTTTGTAGTAGTGCTGACAGGCACCAATCTATATTGGAGTCCATTATACTAGATGCTACAACAGTAAAATACAGTTCCTTCCTCAAAAAGTTTGCACTCTTATTTGAGCAGTATGCCATAAGTGAACATTTGTTTCAGGACACGAATATTTGTTCCCAGTTGTGTTCAATTTCAAATATAGTTGTGTTAGTTAATACACTGAATTTTATAGTTAATTGACAAAGTCTAAATAAATCACATGACAAGCAAAAGGAGGAGGGAGCGTAAGGGAAACAAATAAGATCATGTGGTTAGCTACTGCACAATCTTTTGGTCTCTAAACTATTCATCAAATCACTGACAGGAAAGCCAGACACTTGGTATTTTTCCATTCTGAGAGATGAGAATGTTGTATAACTGCAATAAAAATTGTATTTTCTTTTACATTAAGATCTCTCAGGCAAAACAAAGCAGACAAATAATAGAATAAAAAACAAAAAGACTAAAGCTCCAAACTGTGGTATACAAGACCCTGATCTTAAGAAGATTTCCTAAGGGAAAGCTTCTTGGGTTTTTTCCATTTACAGTTTGGTGTTTTTCGTTTTGTTTTAGTGTTCCTCTGGTCTGGAAGGTTTGACGGCAGATAGAACTTGTAAAAAATACTTTAAGATATATGTTAGAAATACATTAAAGTTTCAGTTTTCCTGAACCTGGAGGGAAGAATTTGGGCTGATGTAAAGGGTTGGGTTCTGAAATGACACAGGGAAGAATGGTTCGTCATTTTGTCTTATCTCTACAGTCTGAAACAGATTCTTCATTTGCAATAAACTTCCCATATTTGCTTAGGATACATACAAAACTGTCCCCTATTTAACACCCTTATATTTTGGCCTGCTCAGATTAATATTACTTGCTCATCTATTCCACCCTCTACCTTGTGTAACATGACAATGTTGCAGTATAAGTGTTTTTATGGTAAAGTAATCAACCTCAGCTCAAGATAAACTATGCTTTAAAAAAAGCTGCAAGTACCTGTAAAATTGGAATGATGGGATAGAGGGCTTCAATAAACTTATTCCACGTCAGTGTTGTCATCATCAATCGCCCCTGCAGGAGATACATCAGAATGGCCTTGGCAGCAGAGTTCACCTGCTCAACAACAAAGAATAAAATAATGTAATAAAAAAAGAAGGTAGCTAGGTCAATTTGTTGATCCCACAGTATGAAATTAAGCTGTGGTTTCTAAAATAGGTTTTGAAGGAGAAAACACCTGTAATTAAATGTAATCAATATGCACTAGAATCTATTACTTGCTAGTTTAGTATTGTCTTCCACACTTGAGCTTAGATTGCAAAAGACCCTTACAGGAGACCACAGAGAAGGAACAAGCAAGGAGTTTTTTCTCCCTTATACAGTTCGTGCAAGGACTTGCAACCCTTGGTCTCAGAACTCAGAGGGTATATTCCCTCCATTCATCAAAAGGGCAAGAGGGGGAAGGAGGTGAGGCCATTGTTCATTTCACAGAGCAGGTTGGTTGCACCAAAGGTAGCAGGCTCAACCATTCTAAATGATGGTTCAAAACTGAGGCAACTTGTGTACACAGCCATGAGGGGAGGGACTGCTCTTCCTGAACAATTCCTCTGCAAACAGTACACGTGGCAAAGCAACTCTGCACCACCTCCTATTTACACTAGTGGTTAAATGGCATAATTAGACTCTTAAAGTTTTAATGCACTTACACCTTAGCTACTGAGTGTCTGTTATGGCACTGGACATTCTACTTAAACAAAAAGGAAAAAAAGTTCTAAGTGAAAAATATGATAAGATACGTTACATTCTGCCATTTTTTTTACATTTGTCAAATCCCATTATTACCCTTTTGCCCATAACTTTCCCCCCACATCTTTGATTCATATTATTTTCAAATTCTAATGACTCTTTCCAAGCACTGAAAGTAGTATTCATTAAGAGAAATTAGTCACTATGAACTCAGATACCTACTGGCCTCTTTCTTACTTTCCTTCAATCTCTGGCTTTATACAATAAGTTCTCTTTCCCTTCTTATGTGACTGTACTTCTCTGGAATATTTAATTCTCGATCTCCATAACATACTGCTTTTTCCCCAGAGAGATTTAAAGATAGTTGCATGACCATTTGCCTTTCTTCAAGAAAATAGTCAAAAGTACTCCTCATACATTACCAAAAATAGCAAGTTGTTTGTGTTTCTCAAACGAAGCAAGCTAAGGTCATGTCTGTCCTACAGACTTCTGATGGCATAACTACATCGGTCAGAGCTGTGAAGAGTGTGATCCCTTATCAACACAGCTGTGCAGACAGAAGTCCTTAGTGTAGACACAGCTAAACTGACAAAGCTGCAATTTTACTGGTATAGCTTGTTTTGTTTCTGCAAGGTGGTTTTACTATACACACAACTTCCCCAGTAGAGCTGCATCCACACTAAGAGTGTTTTGCTGGCAGAGTTTATCAGTAATTCTACACCAGTAAAGTGTACACATGGCCTAAGAGCCAGATAACACTTGCAACAATCACCAATATGTATGTTTCAGCTATGTATGTTTCAGAGTTTGAGTTGAGTGTTATTTTTGCTCTAATGGCAACAAGGAGAAACACTATCTTCTGAGAGCCCAGGCTTCTTTACACTGTAAAGACCTATCTAAGCTTTCAGGAGGTTTATGTAGCAAAAGCTAGATATCCACTCCCTCCAAACAACAAAAAACATTTAACAGCCATAGTGGATAACCATAACTCATTAACTTATCCTTCACAGACTGAGGTTATAACAGCACAGAGAATTCTTAGACCCTACATGGGAATGCAGGGATCTTCTGTTAAGTCACCCTGATATTAAGTACTTGAAAGCTTAAGCTGAAACTTAACTTAAATAACAAATTGCATCAATATATCCAAACCCCAGGAAAAGCGTATGTCTAGATCTTATCTAAATGTATATATTTTGTTAGAAGGATGCTTAGGAAGAGGGTCAGAATGCCACCTGTTTAAAGGTAAAAAGAACAGCATAAAATCAAGAGCATATATGTATATGTTCCAAGTTCAATAATTTCCCACCTTAGTACAGCACAATTTAAGTTACAGTTGCAAAAGTAAGATTTAAATTGCCACGCGATTCTCATTTCATTAAGCAAAACGAACTGGAGCCATTTTTAAAGAAACATCTAAATAAGAGTAATCACAGTACAGTAAAAAACTTTGTTATCTGGCATGTTGAGGAAACAGGGGGGTGACGGATAGTCAAAAATTCCGATTAACAAAGAGTTATACTTACCAATGGAGGGAGGGAGTTTGGGTGTGGGAGGGGGCTCAGGGCAAGAGATTGGGGCATGGGAGAGGTTTCGGGGTGCTGGCTCCAGGCTGTGCTCACTTCGGGCAGCTCCCCGGAAGCTACAACATGTCTCTGCTGCTCCTGGGTGGAGGCTCGGTCAGGCGACTCTGCACGCTGCCTCCACCCACAGGGGCCGCCCCCGCAGCTCCCATTGGTGCAGTTCCCGGCCAATGGGAGCTGAGGAGCCAGTGATCGGGGAAGGGCAGATGCAATGCACAGAGCCCCCATAGCCGTTTCTCCACCTAAGAGCAGCACGGACACGTCGCCGCTTTCGGGGAGCCACACAGAGACAGGTAGGGAGACTGCCAGCCCCGCACCAACTGGACTTTTAATGGATATCAGAAATGCTAGTTTCTAGAGCTTTTCGGTAGATAAAGCGCCAGATAACACAGCTTTTACTGTACTTGCTCTTTTAGAAAATACAATATTAGAAAACCCACGCACAAAATATATATATTCCAACAAAATTTTACTTAAGCTTCAAAGATATTAATCTGTAAAAGAATGCTTTAAAGCAAATTTGCAGCTAAAGAAAGCTGTTAAATGTTGCTTGCATATAGCTTTCAGGGAATCCTTAACCATCAACAGACAACAGTACAAATCCAAATCTGCTAGAAAGTAGGTACAATTATACTGATTTCAACTAAATTTCAATTCATTTACACCAGTTCTAAATTAGATCCAGGGAATGAATATAAATTATGGACCCAATCCTTCAAACATTTACACATGAAGTTTAACTATAAGCACATGCGAGTTCCTTTTCTTTTAACAGAACTATTCACATGCTTCACTAAACTTCAGAGTTCGTTATACTAGTACTTAAGAGTATTATTTTGCAAATTGATATTTTGCTAGTCAGAATAATAAGATTAAAAACAAAACATATTCCTCTTTACTATATCTTCCCAATAAAATCAATGCATTAGAGAAGGTTTTTATCTAATGATATAATCCCATGCAGGGGAGGAATAGCTCAGTGGTTTGAGCATTGGCCTACTAAACCCAGGGTTGTGAGTTCAATCCTTGAGAGGGCCATTTGGGGATCTGGGGCAAAAATTGGGGATTGGTCCTGCTTTGAGCAGGGGGTTGGACTAGATGACCTCCTAAGGTCCCTTCCAACCCTGATATTCTATGATTCTATGATATAAACCAGGTTAATTTCATTTGTCTGTTAGTAAATATACAGGAAATAATCCTTTGCACAGCTTCTTTGAATATACAGCTTTTCAGTATGTAAGAATCTAAGCAGTGTAATTAACAACTTTATTTCTCGGTTTTATTATTATATTCTTAGTAAAAGCTACTTTTAACTCGTTTGTTATAATTCCTGAAGAGAAGTTAAAATTATCTTTTCATCTCTTAATGGAACACTGAAAACACCATTGAGGATATTGAGATGGATCATTCCTTCATGCATAAATGTCAACCCATAAGATGTATTTTTTTTATTATAATACCTCATTTTTGGACTCCTGGAGGCCAAATGTAGAGATTTCATATAAAACTTTTGGATGAAGAAGAAAGTGAACTCCATGACAAATTGAAGACACAGGTTTTGTAACATTATGGACACCCAAACATTCCTAGGAAAAAGAAAAAAAAAAAGTAAATGTTAATTTCAAAATTCAAGGAAGTTCCCATTTCTATACCTTGTCTTGCAGATGCTATTTCTCACTTTGTGTGTTCCAGGTATAAGGACTTGAGTATACTATGCTAAAATGGCCCCAATTGCCATGCAAAGTATAAGCATTCAGGAGCTACAGAATAAATGTTGGTCCTACTGTTGCTCCATAAATGTATATGTCAATACAAATATTTTATTCTTGACGGGTTGTTGCTATCCCCCGTTCCTGCTGTGACAATTTGGTAACTCAATTCTCATTTGAGGTTACTGGGCATTCCCTGACCATTTCAGAGGACCACAGTCCTGAAAGCGGAGCACTACGGAAGTAGACACCTTTGCCTCTTGAATGAGAATCCCAAGCAAAGTAGGCTGTAGACACTGATCCTTCATGAACTCTTTTTAAAAGTTGAATGTCATTTCAACCTTCTGGAATGGTCCATGTGAAATTCCTGAATATAAAACCACCGGGGGGGGGGGGGGGCACTAAAAGAAGATTTAGTAAAAAGAATCAGATAAAATAAATATACAATATGCATCTCACCCAGTATGCATATATTGTCCCAAACTCTGCAAACGCTAGATTAGACAAATATAATCCATGTATTAGAAAACATGAGGGAGTTGGAGGGGGGGGAAGAGAGAGAGAGAGAGAAGACAGACCAAGGAAGAAATTCTGGCTCTTCTGAAGTCAATGGAGTACTACCATCAACCACAATGGGAACAGAATTTCACCAAAATTCCTTAAAGGTGCCCTACAAAGGAAAAAATAGAATACTACTCTTTAAAATATATAGCATGACCTGGAGAAAAGTTGTTGTTCTTTTGTCGTTCGTATCAAAAAATTAGTTCTGGTCTATCCTAGATGATGGATAAGTCGGGAATTAGTAGGATTATGACATCACAGATACTATGAAAGTGAAAATAAAAAACGATTGAGAAGTTACCTGATTTTATTCAAACTCCTTAAACTTTTGTTTTTTGTGAATATATATTTAATGCAAACATTCGGGACAGGTACTGAAGTGTGAAAGCTGATTAAAAATAGTAGTTTGAATATTATTTGTATTGTGGTAATGCCTAGGTGCTTAAGTCACAGACGAGGATCAGAGTGTGCTAGGTACTGTGCAAATGGAAGACAAAGAAATATCTCTGGGGCAGGAACTGAGGGTTTTTTAATTTGTGTCTAGAGGATTTCCATCTGTTTACAAGTTGTGACGGGGCAAGGCCAGATGGCTATAGGAAAGTAGTGGGAGATAGATATATTAGCCCCAGGCTAAACAAATCTCTGGTACCAGGATAAGCAAATGGAAGCTGATCCAGGTCAATTAAGACACCTGGGGCCAAGTAAGAACTTTCCAGAAAGCAGGGAGGATGCTAGGTTGATTGAGACACCTACAGTCAATCAGGGGCTGGCTGAAACTAGTTAAAAGCCTCCCAGTTAGTCAATGGGATGCGCATGTCAGGAGCTGTGAGAGGAAAGTTGCGCTGTTGGAGAGTGTAGTGGGGTGGCACCCCGCTCCTGCCCTGAGGGGTTCGAAACAGCCCTGGGAGAGTGCTGAGGCTGGAAGCTGGGCTGATTGGAAGCAGCCACAGCTGGGGCCAGTTTAATCAGGGCCCAGCTGGCCCTGGAGCAGAGACACATTCTCTCTGCTTCCAGAGAGAGATGGGCCTGCCTGCAAGGGCTTGGCTGCAGGTACCTAGGGTGGAACAGGGATGGGGAAGGCCAGAGGAGCTGGGGAGCTCTGGCCTAGGGTTAGGCCCAACTTGCAGGGGCAACCCATGGGTAGGCTGAGGCAGCAGGTCCAAACCCCCTTTGCCTGTGATGAGTGGCTTATACTGCAGTCTGCCCCAGGGTGTGGGGGCTAGCTGGTGACTGGCAGTAGCCTACGACTGAGGCGAAGTGGGGATAGTGGGTTGGGGGTTCCCCTGGGGAGGGGAGACCCAGATCTGGGGGGTACTGCCAGGGGGCAGCACCCCAGTTAAAGGGGCACTGGGTCCTGGGAGGGACTCGTGGGCCCAAGTGGTCAGGCGGATCACCGGCCTGCAGAGGGTGCTCCAGAGGCTGGCGAGCTAATTCCCCAGAGAAACCAGCAGGAGGCGCCGCCGGGTGAGTCCAACCCTGTCACAGAGAGACTGAGCTGTACACACCATATTAGGCACAAGGAAGGAGGCCCTGAGGTAAGGGTGAAGTGAAGTTTGAGGAAGTGGGGGCTGCTGTGGGGAAGTAGCCCAGGGAATTGTACGTGTCCTGTTTTTAAAAGGTCAGCTACCATAGCTGATAGTATTAGGGTCCCTGGGCTGGAGTCGAGGGTGGGCCCGGGCTCCCCCCACTTTTTGCCCCCTGATTAATCACTAAGACTGGGAGACAACAGAGACTGTGCAAGGGAGGATAGCTTCTCCTGATCTCCCTCGCTGGCTTATGACGACAGTGGCTCAGTAGACTGACCCTGGTCTCTAGAGAGAAAAGGGTTACGTGGAGGGTCACAGTGAGCCTCTGAGGCTAGTGAAATCCGCCAGGAAACGCAGGACCCAGGGAGACAAGGACAGAGTTTTGTCACAAAGTACAGTGATGTTTGATTTTAACTGTTGTCCGTGAAACTCAACTAGTGTTCTTTCTATCTTATGCATCATCCCCAGTAACACAGATATTATAAGTTAAATTAACCACTCAGTGACACATGTACAATTAATACCTTCAGTTGCATTTCACAAATATAAATGGTTGAAACTTAGTAAACAGTTCTGTTCACAGAGAAAAAGAATCCATAGTTCTCTCTGCCTGTAGTTGTGTTGTTTTGGAAGAGTTAACATTTAGACAGAATCGTAAAAAGCAGTAAAAATGAACAAATAAAGTAAACTAAACAAATACAACTCTGAAAACAAGTTGGGAGTAAGCTTTTAAGTAAGAAGTTGCCATTTCTACTTAGTCACTTTTCAGAATACAGCTAAATTTTAAGCAACTCGCAACTCTATTCCTTTGGCTAAAGGACGAGAAACTCCTTATCAATCCACATGTATGAGTCATCCATAATATATCCACAGACAAATTAAGAGATAAGATTTAATCTTCCTGATATTTTTAAGGTCAAAATTAGGTACATACATGGACACAAAAAGGTTGACGTGTCTTAAACACTTTAAACAGGTGTTTACGTCATAGAGAAGAAAAAGGACAATGCAATGTATGTTGTTTTTTCAGGTCATTTTTTTAGTTTAAAGAGATTCTTCATCGATTTCTTGAATAGAGATTCACAAAATATGTTTGTGTCTTCATTAATACTTTCAGTAAACTTTTTCTATAAATGAATTTTTCCTAGAAGAGCTGTCAACTCAAATGACATTGCACTAATGCACAAGGACTAAGAAGGGAAAATGACCAGAAACAAAAGTGAACCTAGCCAGTCTAGCTTCAGTGTCCAAGCTAATTAGACTGCATAACTAAAATGTGATATTTAAATTAATTTTAGATCACAAATGAATCTGTTATAAGGGAGGTAAAATTAATAAGATGCAGGATATTGAGAGGGTCTTTGGAAAAAAGCTTAACACACTATTTTGATTTATCAAACAATATGAATCCCAGACCCTATTAACCCCTGCCACTATATGTAGTATGCTCTATAGCCAAACCAGTTAAACTTCACTCTTTTACAAATAAAACATCAATCTTCAAGTCCAGACCAATATATAGCAGACTGGAAACTGACTAAACTGTAAAACCACTGATAAATGACCCCCCAAAAAAATCAACATTTTCTTCAAAGAAAACATTATAAAATCCATATGTAGCTCTAACCTTAACAATTTCCAGACAGCACTGGTAAGCTTCAGTTTTTATATTCAACAGAGGATGGGACAACAGATGGAGAAGCACCTTCTGACTCTCTGCCTGCAGCAATGGGTTAGCCTGGGCAGACTTCCAGCTACAAGTGGAAACAGTTAAATATCCAAGATAAATTAGCTGCTATATGGCTTGTTGTACCATATTGATAAACATGCTTGTTTTACAGAGTAAGACATGGAGGACTTCTGCAAAATGTATCATGACATCCAGTGTACTACAGGGCACACAGGCAACATTCCTTCTAAAGTACAGACAGTCATCATTTTGAAGAGGAAATGACTCAATATAGAGAGTTCAGAGGTCATTTTGAATTTTCCTCCAATGTTGTAAAACTGCAACTTATAATACTGATATTCACATCTGTGTACATTTCACTTAAGTTAACCTTGATGTAATGTGGCACTATAGATGATCAGCCTAGTAATCCTGGTTGGGGAATTTGAAAAATGTATAAATATTGTGATATTTTAGTCATCATGTTTAAATTGTATAAATCTGGCACATGATCAAAATAACGTACATATAAGTGAGCCAACATAACTAAAACCACAAAGTCAATCTCAAGACTGCAATGGATACTGAAAAAAGGAGCACAACTTTTTTAAGTGATTGCTTAGCACTAAGAGGTAGTGGCAAATCCACTTGCAGTAATAAACGTTTATCAGATATAAACCTAATTAGCAGCAGAAAATAGAGGAGTGGAATTCACATTTTCTGACAAGCAGCATGAAGAGAAATGTCTCTTTGGACTATGAAATTTGTTGTTTCCTGCCTTTATAACTTGCTCACAATTGTCAGAAACCAGTTTTCCAAAGAAACGATGTACATTAAAATGAAAAGAATCATGGGTGGAGGGTGAGGCCCAACCCTTTTACTTGAGGCCCCACCCATCCCCCTCTACTACCCCCTGATGGAACCACCACCCCCAACCCCAGGCCACCCAAGTGTCCCAAGCCCCAGGTGAGCAGCAGAGGTCCCCTCCAAGCCCCAGAGCGCCGGGTGGGTGGGCGGCACGCCCCCTCCCCAAAGTGCTAGCCCCTCCCACAAGCCCCAGAGGGCTGAGCGGGGGGCACAGCCCCCAGCACCAGTGCGCCAAGCCGGTAGCACAGCTCCCCCACTCAGCCCCGACTGGCATGGCGTGCCCCTACCCTCTACCCCAAAACACCGGGCGGGCAGCGCAAGCACCAGCTCCCATCGCCTGGAGTCCCTGGCCACAGGCCAGCACCAGCCCCAGCCCAGGGCTCCGGCCATGGGGGAGAGTCGCAGAGCGCCAACAAGAAGCAGGAGGTGGTCTGGGGACAGAGTGTGAGCGGGACCACAAAAGGCTCTTTGGGAGGCACAGCATCCCCAGGTCTTTGATACCCGCTGGTCATGAAAAGAATTTGAACTATAATTAGCCACCTAAAATTTGAATTTCATACCAAGACTGTAATGCAGAATCTCCTTTTCAGGAACCACAGATTAGCAGCAAGTATTTACCTATTGTACGTTTTAAAAAGATATTTGGTAAATAAGCTCCCACTGGAATTTACAACATAAGCAAGAGTTTCCTTTGGAAATTATGCTAGCAGAACAACTGCATCAAAAAGAAAAAAAAGTCATCTCTGAAAAATATCCAAAATGGGGATCAGAGCAGAAGTCAGTCAAAAGGGGAAGGAGGGACAACAACCCAGGAGAGAGAGTTTACCAGAAAGGTATTAAGGGCTACTCCACAAATTCCTCATTATCACATTTAAGCTTCAAAGGCAAAATTATGCCAAGCTGTCCTTAAACAAGTCTCTTAAAGTTACTTTCAAATCTGTTTTCAAGTAATGTCAGAGTTAAAATGGTGGCTTTGACCTTCAAATACATTTGAGATGCTTTTTAAAAAAAAAAATCCTAATGCCCTACCCCTTTTCATAACTAGTTTAGTGACAAAACTTTGCACAGCTCTTTTCTTTTAAGATATGGCTGGATAAATTAATGATGGGAACAAGACTATAATCTAGAACAAGTAAAGAACCCACACTTCCCCTGTAACATGAGACACAGTTCTTCTATACAAAGAAAACAGTGTACTTCCTCAAACAGTAATAATGTAAAGTAATAATTTATTTACATATTCAAGCAAACGCGGATGATTTCCTGAAGCAAGGGAAAGTGCTGATGATAAGGAAGACTACTTAGGGCCTGATCTGCCAATTCCACTAATTCAAATAAATTTTTTTCTCCCTAAAAAATAAAAAAAAAGGCAATTAATGTTAATTTAAAAAATAAGCTACTTCTATACATTCTGAGGACTAGAAAATTTGGTGGTATCCACCAATTACGTCTTGCCAGGCTCAGTCTCTCTCTGCAATGCAATTACCATCATTCCATGTGGTTAACCAGGACAATAAATTATAGTTACTATTAAATACTTTTAAAACAAATTACAACAATGTGATAAATTGTCCATGTTAGCGAGTACAAATGCTCACATTTAGGGCTTGATTTTGTAGGCTGCTAAACACCTTACAGATGCAGAACTTCCTCAATTCCCATTAACTTCAATACAAACTGAGGGTGCCCAGCATTTTGCAGCATTAGGACCATAACACATCAGAGCATCTCAAAATATTCCTGAGCCCTTAATATTTAAGCTATTTTAATAATGAAATATGCCCTTCAAGACTACAGTAAAGATCAATATGTGTTTTTTTAACTAGGGTCTATAAGGTATTAGACTATTAATCCATATTATCTGTACAATAACTAGCTTTATGAATCTCATCAAAATATAAAGGATTATATTTTTGTACATTTGTTAAGGTTAACCCTTTAGAATTAGGTATTAAATATAAATCGTTTAAACTTTAATTTTAAGAGCTAGTTAAGTTGGATGTTAAGTACAAGGACATAAATTCAGTTTCTGAATGTGTGTATGTAACCGCTGAATGAACTCAGCATTCTAACTACATGATGATACTTCTGTCCAGAAATAACTTTACACTTCTTTCATATTGTGCCTGATGTAACTTCTCTCTAGTGGCTTTATTAATGGAACAAGGAATGTAGTAGTCTGTACAAACAGGAACAACTTTACACTGGGTAGATGACATGTTAATACCACACTGGAATCATTTAATACTGTAAAACATATTATTCCTCGTCAAGGACTTAAGACTACATAATGGAGTAAATGTCCATAAAACACAACAAAAAACAAAAACAATAATATCTCTCTCAAGATTAGTAGCATAACGAGTGTCCAAAGGTCTTTACCTTGTTGTTAGTGCCATCTTATTTGGACTGCTTGTAATATAAAATGTTCTAAGTTATTTCAAGTAGTGTACAATTACTTTAAAGCATTTTTTCCTTTAAAATATACTACTTATTACTTTCATACCTTTCTGGTTATAAATTCACACGGCAATGCTCCCCTATTTTTTCTTCCTTCATTTGACAGATTTTCTCAACTTTGTGGTTGATATTAAGTGAAACTGACTGTTACCCTCATGCCAGACAAGTACACATATCAACAAAGAACAATGAATATTCTCACACCTAAATATTTTGGTCTCTAGTTTTTTGTTTGTTTTTAACTTTCAAAAGGCTTTTCAATATAGTTTGTATACCAGAATCCAATACCTCTTTATGGACATCCATCATAAAGTTACAGGTGCAGTCAATTGAATAAACAGCCTCTGCAGCTTGTTTATAAATACTGTAGTTCTCAGAATTCATCTGCTCCAAATAGGCTGCCACAGACTCATGAATACTTGGATATTCCAAGGAGAAGGGCATGTCCAAGGAAAGAAGAAATAAAGCAGTCACCAAGCTCTCTGGTAACACTTTGCTGGCCTTGAGAAAAGTTGAGTGGGGAAAAAAAAGGGAAAAATAGTATAAACATTAGCTATTAAACTCAACTTTTGAATTATTTAACAAGTGCAATCCTCAATGCTAGTATTTAGTGTGTTTAAAAAATATATATATATGAAAAGTGACTTTCAGATTATACAAGTTTGAGCAGATGGAGACCTTTTAGGAAAAATTGAGGGGAGCCTATAGCTTTTTGGTGTAAGTCTGTGCTAAAGTAATATACATAAGTATAGTCCAGCCCTGGGATCGGACTCTCCACTAATCTGTTAAACTGTCTCTAATGAGTAACCACCAGATGGTAACGCAGACTTAATTATTTCTGTAGCCTGTTGCCCTTTATAATGTTATCATTACAGCTATCTTTATAATCCCTAAAATACTTGCAGCTTTACAATTGCATGATGTTGCAACATATTACCAGATGAGAACTTGCTCTGATTGCAGTAAGTGGTCACTCAGCTCAAATTAGTAATTCTGATAGCTACATTGCTCAACTCCTGTCCATACACAAGATAAAAAACAAAAACAAAAAACCATTTGCTGAACTCAAAATGATAGTAATGAAAATAGTGTTTATACAAAATTTGATACATCTACAATTTTTAGGGACTAGAGAGAAAGCATTAAATAGTACAATATAGTAAATACGTTAAATAGTACAATATAATTCACGGTAAATCATATTTGTATCAGTTAAATGATCCTCCTAGACAATGAATGTTAAGCTGCAAAACTTCTGAAAAAAACCAAAGTTACACTATAAACCAAAGCAGTGAAAAATTGTTTAAAAACAGACAAGTCATTAAATACAAACCAAAAACTTCCCAGGGTTTCTAAAAACTCCATTCGAAAATAGAGCTCCAATTTTTTAGACTGTCTACAATTTATAGATAATTACAGGGATGTTTATCATGACGTAATAATTCTTTGCAAACAGTAAAAGTTTAAGGTTACTGCAAAATATAAGGTATTATTATGGTACATAATGGTCTAGGCATCAGACAAAAGTTCAAGTGTCTTAATATATACAGCAAGTAAAGCAAAAATAATTCTATCTGAACAGTGTTCACTTTGCTATTAACAAGCAGAGGGCAGCATAGTCTCGCAAACCACACAACTCTTGGAATAGCTTGAAAAACACGGGAGTGATAAAATTATGCTTTTATATAAGTATCCTTTTAAAAGGCTTACCCAGTTAATCAATCTAAACAAATAAAACTTCTGTAAGCCAATCACACAAGTAGGTCAATTAAAATCTGTTTCCTGCATAACCTAATCTACTGATCTAATATGATCCCAGGTATGGTATTTGGAAATGATGCATCTATAATCAATGCACAGTGCTAGCAGCAGTCACGATGAATTAAAGAATCTTCATAAGCAAGTACTATTTACGTGATAATGCTGCTCCATCCCAATAGCCAACTGCCACCAGAGAGTCTTCTTGCCCCAAGCCACTTTCTCCTGCTCACCGTGATACAGAGAAGGACCTCTACTGCTCATCTTAGACATAGAATCATAGAATATCAGGGTTGGAAGGGACCTTAGGAGGTCAGCTAGTCCAACCCCCTGCTCAAAGCAGGACCAATCCCCAATTTTTGCCCCAGATCCCTAAATGGCCCCCTCAAGGATTGAACTCACAACCCTGGGTTTAGCAGGCCAATGCTCAAACCACTGAGCTATCCCTCCCCCCAGAATGAACATAATTACTCAAAGTGAAATGTGACACTCCATGCCTCTTCCTAGCTCTCCAACACACCCATCCACACTTGTGTTCTCATTCCAGAAGCTGAGAGGAAGGAAGAATAGGAGGTTCTATTAAAAAAAAAAAAAGGGAAAAGTTTCCCCCCTCCCCCCCCCAAAAAAATCTATCTTTAGCAGAAATTGAAAACTGCAACAGACCTTTTCCAAAGGCCCTTGGCAAGCTTAAAAACTGAGAAGGTGGTGGAGGTGGCTATTCTATTCCATGACCATACCACCTAAGCAATTCACCGGGTTCTTTTTCTTGCCAACAAGCTGTGTTACCAGCACCAACCACCAAACTCATCTTAGAAAAGTACCTCTTTGCACTCTCCTAGTATGCAAAGACAAATCAAGACTACTTTTTAAAATCAATAAAAACAGTAACAATATTCAGTTCATTACTAACTTTGTTTCCCCCTCACCTTTTCTACAGGAAGAAGTGTTTGCAGTAGTCGCACGGTGAAAAGTGAAATGCTAATAAATGCCATTCTGTGATGCACCAACATCAGCTCAGGCTGCTCAGAGCTGATGTTACTTTTGTGGTAGGATATGGTTTCTCCAAGTGAACCCAGGACCATAAGCAGCTTATCTTTCTGCAAGTGAAAACAAAAGATACAATATAAATTCCTATCAACAGAAAACATCGTCACCAATTATTCTCTATTATTGAAGTACCTTTACAAGAACAAAAGTGAAATATTTATACAAGTACTACAACTAAGCAAAGTGTCAACATTCTATTATTATTCTTTTCCAGAAATATAACACAAGTTGAACTGTATTTTGGCATTTAAACAGAAATGTGCTGAAAAGTTCTAGAACATTTCTTAGAGATTCTGAACACTAGTTTGAGGATTTGGGTTTTTGTTTTTTTGTTTTGTTTTTAAGAAAAAAAATCTAATTAATATTTCCCCCATCCTGTTTTGATCTTCTATCACTCTGTAATATTTGCATAAACACATTTTAAATGTTTCAATACTAGAAACATTAGGATCTAATTTAAATCTGCGAATGTCTACTTTACCCTAGGAAGTAAAAGTCTTGAGAACATCAAAAGTTTCTGTTATGTCTACTAGCCCTTTCAGGAAACAATAAGTTTTCTAGAACTGCTTAGAAGTCTAGTGCAGAATGGATAGAATCACTGGGGAATGGAGTTCACTATCAGATGAAATCAGCTCTTTGGATGTTGAGAGAGAGAGGAATGGATTGAATTGTAAACCGTTAGTAAAGCTTGGTTTGCTAGAATCTGGAAGGTGGGAACGATATCTGATACCTAGCTGTATAACTCATTTTATTCTTCACTGCTCGCTGTGCTGGATTAAGAAGGTGGTGGTAATTGTAAACGTGACAGCTGCTGATCAATTCTGAAAATGAGTAAATTAGTGCTAAACCATTAACAAATACTGTATAAATCTGAGTCAACATGCCCAAAGTGCAAGGAAATGTGTAGGAAACAAGTAACTGAACCGAACAATAATTCTTCTAAAGTAAACAGTGCCCAGAGTTGTTATATAGCCAGATGAAAAGGATTCATACTCATCTGAAAAAAATACAGAAAATTTATTTCTCCTTGGCTCACTAATACAGTAGCTTAACTTCCTGGTTTAGGAACATGAGAAGAGTATTTTAACTCAGTGGTACATTTTTAAGCATTATTACTCCTAAAAAACAGTCACAACCCTGCTAGTGATACAAATAGTTGAGCCTGTGACAATTCATAGTATCAGGCCCCCTATTTCCCAATAAATTAGATTCACTTTACTGACTTGGAAGAGGAAAACAGCACACTAATTAAATCCACATCACAAAAAATTGGGAAGCATTCCAAACACCAATGAGAACAGAAATACAACAACAAAAAGACAGAGAACAGAAACATGGGTAGAGGACAAAAGTAGGCAGTGAAGCATCTCCTACTAGTTCTTGAGGGGATTACCAAAGTCAATTTTCTCCTCTAGAGAATCTGAAATAAGAAAAAAATAGGATCCCTTTTCGCAGGGCTGTTAATCTGTGACTATAACAAGGAAAACACAAAAGACCAAGCACCCATGAAACTTATAAGCATTTCTGGGTCGTAAGAGATACTCCCCTAGAACTAATCCAAAACAAAGACTCTTATAGACCCATATACTTGTAAGGCCAGACATCCTGCACATTGCAGGCCACAGAACCTCACCACCCAATCCTATAGTAGGCCATAACCTCTGGTTGAGTTACTGAAGTCCTCAAAACTTGATTTATAAAAGACTTCAAGTCACAATTTACTCTTCTAGAAGTGAAGCCTAGTAGATTTATTTAGCATAAACCATTAAAAAAAATGAATCCTGGTAAAAGACAAAGATGTTTCATTTGATATAGCACTAAAATAGAGAACCAAGCTAAACAGTCGGTCTCCCACAACCATCTTCTCAGGTCCAACTAAAACTATAGGAATGAGAGAGTTCCCCCACCGCAGTCTTTTTCTTCCCCTATTCCGCAGGCTCAGTTTCATATTTCCTAATTAGGAAATCCCTACTGGAACTTAAACCAAATCAAAACTCCAACATGAAATTTAACATGCCTGGCTCTTTTTAGTCAGCAAAGATTCAGCACTTGATGCTGGCAGTTCAGAACAGAAGTGCTCTGGCAGACGTGTGTAAAGAAAGATTTGTTCACACTGTATTATCGGTCTTTCTCACATGAGCAAATTCATCCAAGTCAAATAATACCCAGTCAAAGGATTAAAACTAGTTGGAGATCAAACACTTCAATAAGGAAACTTCAGAACAGATTTAATATTGCTCAATTATAACAGTGCTTGAAAGACTGAAAACAGTAGCTTCCAGGAGGTTAAAGCAATAGGAAATCTGCCATTCACTGACTTGATCCTGTAAATAATTATTTTCAGCCATGTTACCATCACTTAGTGTCAGATGTTTTAAATTTTGTAAAATTATTAAGAGGTGAACGCTACAATATCAACATTTCACAACTGTTGACATTTTTACAGTTAAAGGCAAAGCTCTGCGTACTCAGTTGAAAACTAAATTGAAACTCTATGACAAGGCCCTGATTTCTGCAATATTTTGATGTGTCAACTGGTTAAATTTGCAATAACTTTGAGTAAATTTTTTTTTTAAAAAGGTGTTACTGTGTCAGACATAAAAATAACAATCGGTACAGTATTCCATATTTGGATGTTAATTTTAAATTGTATTCTGCTGCAAGTTTTTAATGTGCTGCAGATTTTTGTCATAAATTATATTATAAAAGTGGTCAAAGAAAGAAATGGATGATTCATCATCCCATTAGCAAACAGCTGGGAGTTTTGATATCCAAGGGTGTTTGGGATTGTGGGACAAGCACATAAGATTAATAAAAATATCTAGATAATCAGTATTTAAATACTTTAAAATTTCAACACATTAACGTTAGATCATTAGCTTTCAGAATGAACTCATGGGTGAGTAAGCTAGTTCACATATCTCACAGATGTTACTTCACACTGTCAACTTATTCAGGAAGAATATTGCCCTGGGGTCACATTTGGACAGTTCTCTTTGCAATTATAAAAACTACAAATTTAAAAAAGAAGAAAGTTTAGACTTTGGAAAACAATTCTGCAGCAAAAGAATATGCAAGTCATAGCCAGTTTTATATACAATGACAACATGCACGTTTCCAGCATGTAAACATTATTAATGCACCCTTTACTCTAGGCCAGGGGTAGGAAACCTATGGTACGCGTGCTAACGGCGGCACACAAACTAATTTTCAGTGGCACTCTGCTGTCAGTATGCGGTCCCGGCTGCCGGCCTCACTCAGCTCGCTACCGGCCTGGATGGATGGAACCCGAGGCCAGCAACGGGCTGAGCGGGGCCGGCAGCTGGGACCCCGGCTGGCAGAAGCCGGCAGACGGAACCCCAGACTGGCAGCGGGCTGAGCCATTCAGCCCGCTGCTGGTCTGGGGTTTCGGCCGCCGGCCCCGCTCAGCCCGCTGCCGGTCTGGGGTCCCGGCCACCGGCCCCTTTCCAGCCGGGGTCCCGGCCACCGACCCCTTTCCAGCCGGGGTCCCGGCCACTGGCCCCGCTCAGCCCGCTGCCGGCCTGGGGACATTGGAAAACTCAGCAAGGAAAAACAAAGGTAAGGATCACGCTAAACTGATAAGATCAGCATTTTAATTTAATTTTAATGAAGCTTCTTAAACATTTAAAAACCCTTATTTACTTTATATACAACAATAGTTTAGTTATATAATATAGACTCGTAGAGAGACCTTCTAAAAACGTTAAAATGTATTACTGGCACACGAAACATTAAATTACAGTGAATAAATGAAGACTTGGCACACCACTTCTGAAAGGTTGCCGACCCCTGCTCTAGGCTATTAAATGACTAGATATTGTTTAGTATGGTTTTAGACATTTAAATGTAGTTCTACTTCATTCACCTATATGGCAGATTGCTAATACCATGCACATGGCAATTTAAGTGTGTCTAATTAATCTTTTAATCCCTTTATCTATTTACATACACCAGACGAAGCCATGCCTCTTCTAGAAGGATCATTACACTTTCCTATATAGTTCTACAAAACAGCAGAAGTGTTTGAACATTTTGATGTATTTAAACATTAAAAGCAAAATTACTGGCATTGACCAGATCTTAAATAAATGCTTTAACCTTTAAAGCAACAAAATCAATTTGGTGTATTCTAAGAGGACAGCAGTTAAAATTATGCAACAATTAACTTCCTGAAACAACTTCATTTAATTGATCAGTCAGATAATCACAGCAATCCTAGTAAAAATTTTCCTTGTTGAAACATCTATGTTTTCTATTAGACAGCAAAACATTTTGGGTAAGGGTCAACAGCTCACTGTGATGCACCATTTTGCCATGCATGGAGGGGTATAAACATTTCAGCAAATCAAAAAAATGTTTTTGAACACTGGCATATTACATGTTTGTCACTGAAAAAAAACGCTTTCAACTGTGTGTTTTATGACTAACACATGTGGAGAATTATATATTTATAAAACCACACACCACACTTTTGTTTAATCAAATTCTGATTAAACTCCATGTAACAGGGCACACGCCATGGCCCTCCGCTTCAGCCCTTCTCTCCCTCTTCTCAGAGACTCAGGGACACTTCAGGCTGGTGCAACACCTGTACTCTTTATTTGTGATCAAGTCCCCACCACCAGTTTCCAACTATATTCAGGCTTTTTACAACAGCTTGGCCCACCACTGGCCTGGCCAGCAACAGACTAGGAGACTCGAGACCTTCCGCTCCTGGTCTCTGCCACGCACTCCGGTCTCAATTCTTCCCAGCCTTATAGTGCCTGGTAACGAGGCTGGCAGGTGTGATCAGTTAGCCTGATGCTTGCCTGGTATCTAACCAGCCCCAATCCAATCCCCCTGATTGGGGCTGAGTGGCAGGAGCTGATTAAGGCACGAGTGGGCCAACTATGGCCCGCCGGCCGTGTCTGGTTTGTAAGAACTTTTAATCCGGTCCTCAAGCTCCCGGCAGGGAGCAGGGGTTTTCCACACCACTTCTGGAAGCAGCAGCATGTCCCCCCTCCGGCTTCTATGTGTAGGGGGAAGTCAGGGGGTCTGCATGCTGCCCCCATCCCAAGCGTCACCTCCCCGTAGCTCCCATTGGCCGGGAACCATGCCTGCGGATGGGGCAGCGCACAGAGCTGCCGGGCCAACACCATGCCTCCGCTGCTGGGGGAGCACTGGAGAGGGGCATGCTGCTGCTGCTGCTTCTGGGAGCTGCAGGAGCAGCATGAAGAGCCGCCTGGCTGCACCTCCGCATAGGAGCCAGAGGGGGGACATGCTACTTCTTCCAGGAGCTGCTTGAGGTAAGTGCCGACCGAAGCCTGCACATCTGACCTCCCCCCACGCCCTAACCCCCTGCCCCAGCCCTGATCCCCCTTCTGCCCTCCGAACCCCTCGGTCCCAGCCCAGAGCACCTCCCACACCCCTAATCCCCAGCCCCACCCCAGAGCATTCATGGCCCGCCATACAATTTTTATATCTAGATGTGGCCCTCAGGCCAAAAAGTTTGCCCACCCCTGCCTTAAGGCCTCTCTAGCAGCACCCAGCCATACTCCAGGTTAAATGAGTTATGTTTCCTTTGGGGATTGTCACATCTGATCAGTGGATATATTATTTGACACATTCTACGACCAAGAACACAAAACATAACCTTTATAAATAGGCCCTATCAAAATCACAGTCCATTCTGGTCAATTTCATGGCCACAGGATCTGAAAATTAGTCAATTTTGTTTTCAAATGTTTACATCTGAAATTTCATGGTATTGTAAATGTGGGGATCCTGACCAAAAGAACTGGGGGGGGGGGGGGAAGGGGGGAAGGTGTCACGGGATTGCCACCCTCACTTCTGCGCTGCTTTCAGAGCTGTGCTCTGAAGGTAGCAGCTGTGGAGCTTCCTGTAGCCAGAGAAGGCTCCCAAAGGTGGAGGTGGGTCTAATCTCCCCCATGCTGCAGGGAGTGCACCAGCAGAGGGCTCTTAGCTGCTAGCCCCCAGAATTGAGGCTGGTACACCCTCATTTCTGTGCTGCAGCGCCCATGAAGCTTCCTAAAGCTGAGGGGAGGTTCCCAGAAGTGAGTCTGAACTCCCTCGTGCTGCTGGGGGAGCCCTAGTCAAGGGCTCCTAGCTGTTAGTTCCAGCCAGGCTGGGGAAGGACAGGACTTCCTCTTCCCCTGCACAGCCATTGCAAAAAGCTCCACACACACACCCATTTGCTTCCTGCCCCATCACTCCGCAGCCATGGGAGGAGGGGTCACCGTACAGTGAGATTTACACTTCCTGATGCAATTAGTAGCTTGTTTCAATAAAATAAAGAAAGGTCATGTCAACTTGACAAGTTTTATTGATTGACACTTTACAGCAGCTAACAACACTCCCTGACTGGTAGATATGGGCATGTGAGGCAGTTTTGTAGGGTAGTGATCTCCATTGGTAGCCTCAAACTTGAGAGCCACTGTGTTAAGTTAACAAAGGCAAGTGGAAAAAAAAGTTCTCGTTACAAAGGTCATTAATTGAATGTCAGCATGGAGCATCCAGCGACTGTCTTTCTTCATTCCGTCTCTGCAATGAAAACATCTGTCCGTGTTTAGACACAGCTCTCTCTGCATCCATGAAGTTCATTGGAACTGTCTGACAGTACTGAGCTAGCCTTGAGAGGTGTGGGATTCTGCTTTCAACACAGTTCCAAAACCGTAACACAGGCAAACTACAGTCCACTTCTTTTGCGATATTTTTATAAGCAGGAATCTCCAAACTACAATTCTTGTCAAAGCCAGGAATTATATTAAGTGAGGTTAAATCAACCATGAACAAGTACCTTTGTACAGTGTCAAAAATACAGAGAGCTTTCAGGAGCCCTGCTGCAGGTTGTTGAAACTTTTGAGCCATTTTTGCTACATTGCTTGACTCTTCCCTGTATCAGTAGTACTATCTGAGCTTCTTTGCCATGCAAGAAAACAACTCCTGAGCACTGGCATTTAATTCAACATTGTCAGAGTGATGTTCATTTGTGTTTCCAGCCCAGAACAGTGCAACCATACTTTGTTGTAAGCTTGGTGGATTGTGACATCCCAGGATTCGAACCAAGTGATTAAGTCCATCAGTCCTGTGGCAGTCTTGGCAACAAACTGAACTTGCTCATTCAGCTGAACATTGTTGAGAAGGGTTGAAAGTTCTGTTAAAACCTGCGTTTTCGAAGTCAGTGTCAGCTCTTCTGAAACCAACTCAGTAGTACTTCAGGAGAGCTCCATAGTATTGTACAGCAGCCAAAAACCAAGAATTCCAATGAGTAATTACTGGCCGGGGGAAAGTACAATATTTTTTCCCCGATTTCAGTCATGTTTGCAATATGCTGCCTGTATCAAAGTTTGTGGCTTTTAGATCTTTTTAATGTAGCTGACCAGTTTATCAACTTTGCCAAACTTACTACTCCACAGCTTACTGACAAGATAAATTTTATGTGCACTGCATGTAATATGGATAGCATTTGACCTTGAAAAACAGATCTGAAAAATTGCATCATGTAAGTTGCCTTGCCAATTATGAAAGCAGATATTTTGTCAAATCTTCACCATATTTTGAAATGGTTTTAATTACCACTTGAGAAACTATAGTGTAACAACAGCATCCAAGTAAACACAGTCAGCGAGCAGTTAGCTTTCCTGTCTGTACATCTTTGGTCTTGTTAGAAATAAATCAAATAGAACATGCAGTAGGTAGCTGTCTTGCTCATCCTTGGATTCAGTCGAAATAATTGCATACGAGTTAATTTGAGACATCATCTCCTCAAAATTTGTAGCAAAAACCTTTGGAAGGTAGTCCTGTCGTAGCTTATTCGCACTTGGTAAGCAACCAGCATTTTGTACATTCCATTGAATGAATTCACGCAGCTTTGGGTGATCAAGTTTTTCCAATGGTATATTAGCACTTGCAAATACATTCACAAGTTCCATTATAGCTAAATGATGGGTCTCACGAGTTCTCTGTCGTCTTCTTAAAAAGAGATGAAATTGTTTTTTGTTTTTTAAACTTTTTGTTTCCCAGCAATGCGCTATCTGTAGCCTTCTTTCTGCTTCTATGGGTTTCCGAGTCTCAGTGGTGCTGAATCATTGTCGCAGATGTGTGATCCAAGGAAACACCGCAGCTTGTACAAAATAGTTTGTCACCATTGCCATGTAGAATTTGGCTTCCAAATTCTTTCACACAATCCACTGCAGTAATGACTGTAGAGGTTTTTGATTTACTTTGGACACTCATTTTCAAGTAATTTCACTTGTCTTCTGGTAGGCTGCCAATTGAGAACACTACACTACAAAATCTCCCCAATGTCCATATCTACCAATCAGTGAGTTGAGTCCTGAATGTTATTTGCGGATATAAAGTGTCAATGAAAATATCCTGTCAAGTTCTTGACCTTCCTTTATGGTTTTTATTTAAACAAGCTAATAATTACATCTGGAAGGGGTGCAGCTCCCTGTACAGTGACCCCTCCCCCCCACGGCTGCAGAGCGATGGGGGCAGGAAGCGATTGGGGGTAGAGCTTATTGCAGCTGGGGGAGGTACCCGTAGATGAGTCTGATCTCCCCCCCCAAGAGCAGCCATGCAGGGGAAGAACAAGTTCTGTCCCTCCCCAGCCTGGCCGGGACTAGCAGCTAGGAGCCCCCAGCTGGTGCGCTCCTATCAGCATGGGGGAGGATCAGACCCACCTCCACTTCTGGGAACCTCCTACAGCTGCAGGAAGCTTCGGGGTTGCTGCCCAACCCCAGAGCTTCCTACAGCTGACGGAAGTACCCAGAGGTAGAGGTGGGTCTGATCTTCCCCCCGAGAGCGGCTGTGCAGAAGAGTAAGTCTCGTTGCTTCCCAGCCCAGAGGGGACTAGCAGCTGGAGCCCAGGGTACAGTAGGAGCCCTCAGCTGGGGCACCCCCGTCCTGCCTCTTCCCTTCCAATATACTAGATTTCACGGGGGGAGGTCTGATTTCACAGTCCATGACATGTTTTTCACAGCCGTGAATTTGGTAGGGCCCTATTTATAAAGTCTGGTCAACCTTGAGCCTCCCCATCTCCACCTTCCAGGGGACCAAGGGACATCTGCAAATGTGGGTAGCAAATCCTCACTTAACTCTGGAATCATATACCTGGAGTATGGGGTTTTCAACTGGTCAATCAGCAGCCCTTCATCTGAAAGCTCTGAGTATCTGCTGAGCCCTTTGGATGAATAAAAAATGTTGTGTACACTACAGCCTAACTCCTTGAGCCCTACTAGAGGCTAAGTCAGGGAAATGAAATCTTGCCACTTAAACAAGACCGGCTTCTCCTGTTTACTATACATGTATATCTTCTGCAACCTATCCCTAAATATATTTTTTTGTCAATAGATATTCAGTAACCCTTTGTTGTAAGTCAAAATTCATGAAGAGTATTTATAAAAGATGAAACTTCAGTGTGCTAGTACCAAGGATTTTCTCCCTCAGGTGCTTGGCTGGCTGGTTCTTGCTCACATGCTCAGGGTCTAACTGATCCCCATATACAGGGTCAGGATGAAATTTTTCCCCAGGTCAGACTGGCAGTGACTTTGGGGAATTGTTGCCTTCTTCTGCACATGAGAGAGTGGGTCACTTGTCAGCACTGTCTGTGTATATCTCATTTAATCAATTCCCCACCATTACAAGGCCTCTAGCACTGGTGCATGTTGATCCCTTCTATTCTCTCCCTGTGGGTCTCATTTACTTCAATCTCATTTCTGTTGTTGGGTTTAATGTGCCGGTGCTGGGTAGTGCTGGCAGCCTGTGACATATAGGAGGACAAACTAAATGATCTAGTGGTCCCTTATGGCCTTAAACTCTTATGACTTCAATATTTCTAGTAGAGGAAGAGTATACATATCAAAGTTTAAAATAAGAGGAACATGCCAGCAATATCAACCCTTTGTAATTATTGGACTGTTTAAATGTTTGAAAAGGGGTAGTTCAGTAGAATTGTCTATCCTCCAGTACAAAAAATGTCTTGCGTCTACAGCAAAGGCAAACTGTTAAATACCATTAAGCAAAGTCTAAAGATAAAAAAAACTTTCCAGACTCACCAACTCTAACCCAAAGAGGCTGTGGTCCTCCCAAACATCTTCAGATACTGCATCACCAATAAGAAGCACATCTTCAGCAAGTAATTCAAGAACTTGCATTGTCACTCTGCTACTGCCTATGAATGCAAAAGTGAAAGATGTTACAGCAGTTCAATTGTAGACAGCATATAAATGATTTAATGTTAGTAGATCAGCCCCTTTTCAGCCAGGGAATACTTTAACTCTGAACATCTGTACATTTAATTTTCTTGTGCATTCATGCTACTCAGTTAGCATCAATTGTCACCATCGCAACAGCTTTGAATCACATCTATTTTTTCTTTGTTTTCCGGAAAAAACATTTTGAGAGTTAATGCATTAGAGAGCTCACTATTCACCAAAAGTACTATGCATTCCCCAACAGTTCAGATCTTAACAGGTTTCATTCTTTGTACTACAAACAGCTCTTCATATGCTAGTTCAGGGGTGGCCAACCTGTGGCTTCGGAGCCACATGCAGCTCTTCAGAAGTTAATATGTGGCTCTTTGTATAGACACCAATTCCGGAGCTAGAGCTACAGGTGCCAACTTTCCAATGTGCCGGGGGGTGCTCACTGCTCAACCCCTGGCTCTGCCACAGGCCCTGCCCCCACTCCACCCCTTCCTGCACCCTCCCCTGAGCCTGCCATGCCCTCACTCCTCCCCCCTGCCTCCAGAGGCTCCTGCACGCCACAAAACAGCTGATCGGGAGGTGCGGGGAGGCGCCTGTGGGTGGGAGATGCTGGGAGCGAGGAGCTGATGTGGGGCTGCTGATGTATTACTGTGGCTGTTTGGTAATATACATTAGTAAATTCTGGCTCATGCTTAGGTTGGCCACCCCTGTGCTAGTTGATGACTCTGACTACTTAAAACAGCCAGTCACATTTCTTATGAGGAAAAAGTTACATTCCACCCTGGTTTCTTTAACTACCCTGAATTCACAATGATCAGCTTACTGAAATGATAAATTCCTTCTTCTAGTTACAGCAGTACCACGTTTAATAAGGAAGAGCTACTGGGATATTTTTCGCTTTTTCACCTTCACCCTTCAGAAACAAGGAAGATATTAGTTCTTATTGTTAGGCACTTCAGTAAATAAAAAGCAGGGAAATTTTGTAAGTCCCTTTTCTTGGTCCCCATTAACCAGAAGGTTACATTCTGCTTAATGTGGATTGCCTATTGGTGACTCCTTGAGGTAGGGCTTCACGTATTTTTACAGCTGCGGATCTGGGAGCAAAAGAAACTTGGAATAGCAAGCCTGCAGATGTGCTGTACACGAGAGTTGCCGCTAAGCCATTAGTGGCCACAAAAGGAGCAGAGATGGAAGGCTGGCAGCTTTCAAAGTGATAGCTGCTGCATTATCTGTTGCATATTTATAGGGAGTGGACTCAACATCATGCAGTTTTCTCAACAAGACAAGTTAGGCCCTGCCTCCCAGCATGGGCAAAACTTTAGTAAGGCTAAGTTAGGTTTGGCATTCTCAATGCTTAAGTTCCTCTTGCAATTGACTCACTGGGTACACTTTCTTCCCTATGCTTCCAGTCCTTTGTGACATACTTGTTTGTACTTTTGAGGGTATTTCAGGAAGGAAAACTGAGGTCCACACATTAAATTTTAAAAGTTTCCCATTTATAGCTCAGGAGGGTCACTGTAGTGTTCCTGATCTTAGTTATGGTTTCAAACATATGTTTATTTAGTAGTGAAATGCTACATTTTCACAGTAAGTCCCTCCCGCCTCCCATCCTGAGGGTTGATACTTGATCTGGAGTCGAGATGAGTATGAATTCTGATCAAGAAGTAGTCAGTTCACACTACCCAGGTAAGACTGAAGTGAGAGTAAGGGAAAGGAAAAGAGAAAACATTTAGGAATCGGCAAAAGCAACAATTTCACTATCTAGTGAAGGCAACAAATCCATTATCCATTGTCAAGGTGGAATGAAGTATCAAGGTTCAGCGCAACCTCATGAATACTGATAACAGCAACAGCAGCCAGAGCATTTTCTAGCTGAAGACTCTCACAGATAAAGATTTGGCTAATGTGATCCACATTTTTGTGACTTCCAAGCTAGACAATTTTAATGCACTCTACCTGGAGATGACTATACAGCCCACATGCACGCTACAGCTGATTCAACATACTGTGGTCCTCTTGCTAAACAAAGCAGAATGGTGAGAATTTCACACCAATACTCCACATTAGCATCCAGTTCAACACCAAATAAAGGACCAGGACCTTAAAATGTAATACCATCAATGGAAAAGAACCAAGCTTTCTTACTATCAACTCTTTCCTCACTTTCTCACAGTTTCAGCAGCACCTTCAATCAAGGTGAAAGCTCCCACTGATAGCCCTAAGTGTGAAACTTTCAAGAACTGGTACAGAGTGGAGGACCTTTGCTGTGTGAAATCACTGATGACAATCATATCAACAGAATTTCTTCAGACAGAACTTTCTCAAATAAAATAGCATAGGGACCCCATAGTGTTTCTAAAGGAAGGCCAAGGAGATTAACGCCCCTCCCACAAAGAGACTTAAAATAAGGATAAGAGCTTGGTCTAAGTTTGGATATATGCATGTGGCTCCTTAATACTAGTGATTGGTGCATTAGAAATGCATCTATGCGTTTGCCAACCACTGATTATTAGAAGGCTCTAACCAGAGCTAAATTAGTTATTTAAAATAAACTGATCGACATTGGGCTACATACCGTGACCACCTTTTTAAAGAGGGAGGGGCAGGTGAAAAATGAGTCCAGAAATATGTTCAGGTGAGTTGTGGAACTTTGCATTTTTACTTTGACTTTTTATAAATCGAGATTATAATAATGTTATATATTTATTTATAATTAACTTTTATCTTAGTGAATTTTTCAATCTGGAACTATTTATATTTGAAATGACTGATAACGAATCTAATAATATTTAAATATCTTAAATGTTTTAATGCTTATTTTGCTCTTTACATTTAAGGCAAAGGATAGTAACTTAGGGTATTGTCTATGCTACAAGCTGGGGGTGAGATTCGCAGTTTGCAAAGACATACTCATGCTAGCTCTAATTAAGCATTGCTATCAGAGTTCAGAAATGCTAGGTAAATACTTTATCTTCCCACAGTCATGCTGCTGCGGCTACATTCTAGTTTTAGTGCACCAGGTCAATTAAAGCTACCGTGAGTATGTCTCTCAAGTTGAGACTCTCACTCTAGCTCAAAGTGTAGACATACTCTGAATTACTATCCTTTGCCTTTTAAAGAACAAAATAAGGTTTTAAAGCATTTAAGATGTTTACATAGTATTAGATTCATTATCAGTCATTTATTACATTTAAACTGACTAGATATTGGGAAGTTCTTAAAAGTCTGAAATTAATGTAGACAAGCATTTCCTCAACCTTGTGTGATGAGAGTTTTAAATTAAGCAAGGAAAACTAAGTAGTAACCCTACCTCGTTCACTTAAGGAGTCACAAGCACAGGTTGATTTCTTTAGGCTTTCAAATTACTGCACGTTCAATTAATTGAAGTCCTTTTACAGACCTCTTCGCTGTGAACCAACTGCTGTTAGAAAGCATACAAGACTTCGCTACTAAAGGGCCAGGGGAAATTTGGTAAATTAACTATGCAGAAATAATTGCAATTATCAATTTGACTTCCACAAAAAATTAAGAAAAGTTTAGAAGTATGATACACCCAATTTCCCTTCCATGTAAAACGGGGTTTAGAATATCAATATGTATATTGCTGTAATTCTGGTAAAGAAAAATGTAATAGTTGTGCTACCAGAGTTTGGAATCCCTATCGCTATTTGCAAATGGAAAATGTATTGCTGAGTATGACAGAGGAACAGCATAGCAAAATTAGTGTACCAGCCTTTTCTCTGGGATTTTAGACAAAACTGACCACCATTCTCAAATACCACAGCCATAAGCAGGGCTGCCAGGGCTGGGGCCCCTCTGGCCAGCACGCAGGGGGTTAACAGTTAAGGTCGGTTAACGGTAAGCCTAATGCTTACTGGTTAACCTTTTACATCCCTACTTCCTACGAGATACTAGTGTCCACTTGGTAAACTGCTGACCATTAGTCCAAAAAAGTTCAATATAGTGAACAAGAACTTCCCACATCCCTACATAACAATGTAGTTCAAAACGGTATTCAAATAAAAAAGCTGATCACCTGCCAACTCCTCAAACCAAGAGAATTCCAAATAGGTTAATAAATAATGCAATTAATGAACTGCATAATTCTATAAACAAGCTACAAAACAAAGGCCAAGTAGTTGCTCCACTAATCCATAAATATGCTGTGTGGCTGTTAAGATCATTGGTTCTGGGAGATCCAAAATTGATACTTGCTTCTAAACAGTTAAATACTGGATTATATATTCAGTCAATTAGAGACCATAAAAAAAAGAACCATTTACGAACTTTGTTATTGATTAAAAATGTATTCCAAAAACATAAAAAGCCACTTAAAGATTCACAAATAGTGTCAATCTCAGGATAGCATAAAGTGGTACATTAATTAATATGTCCAAATAAAAATCTTTACAAGTCAAATAATCTTTACATTATCCAAGGCAGGCCAAAATATACTACAGTGTAAAATCTGGATGAGATAACTTTTCACATTTGGTCTTAATTTATTCCCTACTAATTTAACCAGTTTAGAAAAATAAAGAGCATATAAATATCATCTAAGATTAATAGTACCACTAACTGTGCCAACAATTATGTTCCAAGGCCAATTCAGACACTGTTGCTAAACTAGCAACCCAGAGGGATAGAGTTGTGAAGGAGAGGACGGGGGAAAATAAGGATTGTCCCCAGATCATGGGGTTTCACACCACCTGAGACGGGTTGAAAATATAGTAGGTTGTTTTCTACTTATGTTCCATTATTATCCTATGGGAAACAGAGGGAGATATAATTAACCCACTTACACTGACAAAACCATGTAAAGTATTTGAACTCTAGGTTGGGTGGTAAGGAGAAATTACATCACCCCTAGGTGAGGAGAGGAGGGAGAAACCACATCACCCCAGATCTAGACACACAGGATACATCTATCCTGGCGTACAAGACCTGTGGCTGTCCCAGGAGGCTAAAAATTGCTGGGTAGACATTCAGGTTCAGGCTGGAGCCTGGTCTCTGGAACCCTTCCCCAAAGCATTGCTGCACAGATGTATGCTTATGCATCATCCAAGTGAACTAAAATCTTCCCCCAACTGCCAAAGTGTAGCTGTTTTGTAGGTTGAAGAGAAGACTATACTGTGAATCTGGGGCTTTGCAGTGGCAGACTCAACTGAAAGGCTGCTTGCAAAAACCAGAGATTAGCTTGAAATGTATCTGTTCTGTATAAATTAAATGGCCTTAGATGTCACACTATATAATCATAATCCATTCTGGCATTAAAGTCTATGAGTGAAAAGCCTGGCCTGTTTGAACTCAAGGAGAATTTTGCCATTGCCTTCAATGGTGATTTAACACTATGAATCTATGAAAATGCAAACGTCTTTAGCTGTTCTGGCAGATAATAGAAAATATAAATATATCCTAAATAAATTTAGATAAAATTAAAATACTTTTCCTGATAAAGTTATCTGGATATTCCATTTACCAAAACAAAACCTATAACAACAGATGTCAAAAGTGACCTGGATTTTTCAGTTGGCTAACTAATATAACTGACAGGTTATGTAGATTTCTTACAGGAAAGGCATATGAGTTCCTTTCTGCAACTCATCTGATCACCACTTTCTTTTAGTAAGTACTCAAAGTCAGTACTGAGAAAGTAAAAGGTAAAACTAAAATATACAAATACTGAAATTCCAGTGTGTGACATGAAGATAAAGCATGAGTCACACATGATTTCTTGGTTCTCTCTCATCATACAAGTCCTCAGTTAATAAATATATATGGAAGTATACAGGGAAAAAATTACAGATTAGTCAAAACACAAATACAAGATGAAATACTTATAAACTTATTTTAATGTGGCACAATATGTAGATTTTATTTCTAAAGTCCTTCTGCAATATTAATGTTTAGCAAATGGACACAGGTTCTATGTCCACCAAAACAGAAAAATATTGAAAAATACAGAAAAAAAATCTAAAGGTTTCTCCCAAATGAATATTTTCTCACATGGACAAGAAAACGTTCCAGTTAGACCAGGGCTGCATGACAGGAAGCTACAGAGCTAGCCCTAGAGACGACGTACCTGCTCTGGGCTAGAGAGAGATCTTTTTCTTCATAGCGATTATATAGAAATATTTTTTTATTAAAATAAATTTTTATTTTAAAAATGTGAATTGCATAAGCTTATGTAGGGCAAATATAGACACACCTGTAAAAAATACTAGTAAAGAGAAAAAAGCAAGCTACACATTCATGCTAGTGGCAGAAAGAAACAAGGTTTAGTTGAGAGAGGGTTTCTTTCCTGCTTGTCACAAACCCCTGTCCCACTTTACTTTGTCTCAGCCAAACTCACTATTTCCTCTTCCCTTTGAAGCACACTACATTCCTCTGTCTCCTTCCCCTGTGCACTCAATTTCTTCCCGCCACCTTTTTCTAGGGCAAAACAGAGCTGGAGATCTATTATCCGATCCGACTTTACAGGGCCTGACCAAATACCCCACAACAAAATAACCACAATAACATGGTTAATGTGCTTAAGAATGGCTGCTTTTAAAAAAAACAAAAAAACAAAAAAAACACCTTTACAAAAGTACCCATTTTGAAAATATTATGGGATTCTCCTACTGGGATGGGATACAAAATGAGGGAAAATAAGAATTCCTGCACACACAAAAAACATCTAATATCCACTCACCTGTTCTTAGAAGAGGTACAGCATCTTCCAGGATGGACACACAGAATTGAGGAAGGCTGAGCTGTTGGAACTGTAACTCCAAAGTATCCTCACTTTCCAGGTCTGGCAGGTCAATGTGCCCTATATCCAGCGGTGACTGCAGATACATTCTGGAGTTTGCACTAGCTTGAGTACTGCTTCCACTACAAAGCAAATACAGTACAGTAATTAAACACTGTCAAACAAGACAAACTTAACTAGTCTTAAAAAAAAAAAAGTGACCTGAAGAGGTAAAAAAAGGATTGTACCCTTTTTTCATTTCTTTATGATTCATCAAGGCAGCCTAGCTTTTTCTCCCACATAAAAAAAAAAAAAAAAAAAAGCGGTGGACATTTTTTTCCTTAGAAATCTACAGTATGTTAAATCTGATGTTGCCTGTTTTAGTAGAGATCTTCAAAGATGGACCTAGAAATGTGGAGGGGGAATGAATGGAGTGTTGAATCTTTGAAAAAAAAGAGTTTTTCCTTCTGTGTGTTAGAGGTTTGTGCTAAAACTAAGGGCAGGTCTACATATGGGGTTAAGTCGACCTAAGTTACGCAACTCCAGCTATATGAATAATGAAGCTGGAGTCGACATACATTACGTTGACTTATTGCGGTGTCTAGTCCGTGTTGGGGCGATGGGAGAAATTCTCCTGTCGACTTACCTTATGCTTATCGTTCCTGTGGAGTACCAGAATCGACAGGAAAGTGATCGGTGGTCGATTTAGCAAGTCTTAACTACACCTGCTAAATCAACCCCCAGTGGATCGATCGTCATGCCATCGATCCACGGTAAGTGGAGACAAGCCCTAAGCAATAACAAAACAACCCAAAGTGGAGTGGTCTGAATTAAAGTCTCTTTTCAATAAATCAGGTTTCACTTGCTTGGTATCAGCAATGTCATTACCCTGCTACCTCTTTGGCTGCCCATAGAATCTTCCAGTCCCCAACAGACCTGATTTTCTCTAATGTAAAAAATTAGTAGAACATAAAATCCTTTGCAGGCCTTCTTTATACATCAAAGTGGATAAATAGTGCCTAATTCCCCCACTCCCTTCAAAGACATCTTCAATACAATCAAGCATATGCATCAACAGTACATTTTGATTTTTATCTCTTTCCAGCTACCTTTAAAGGTTCCTAGATTCCTAGATTCGCCGCATGTGTTGAACTGAAAATAGCTCAAAGACATAAGATTTTTCTTATAATTGTTTTCATCTCTACAAGTCATTATTTTGACTAAATATTTGTAAGGATTTATAAAGCAATTCAAGATACAATAGCTTTATTAATTTTCCCTTATGAAGAACTTTAAGGAAGTGATATCTGGTATGGTTACATTATATTATATTGTCTTTATATGGATCCCTCTTTCCAATGCACTTTGAAAGGATAGCAGCGTATTTCTATAGATCCTTTGAACTTAAGAGTTGAAGGAGAATAAAAGGACGATAAAGCAATGGAAACAAAAATACAGATGAATCAACAATAGATTGGTTCTGATCATCATACGTGTGCTTATAAGATGAGGAAGAGAAGATGCATCAAATCATTAAAAGTGGAAATATTAAGAAAAGGGAAAAGGATAGGTTTCCAGACAGAAGTTAAAACACAGTCAGAAAAACAGATGATAGCAGAGCTCCAGAGATTTTAGGCAAGAAGAGAAAGTGTGATATTTAGAAACTGAAATAGAAAAATAAATCAGATTATGAAAATTTGAACAAGAGTTGGTGGCTAGAAAGGATTCTTGTTCAATAGTATTAGACAAAAGGATGGGAATTTTGAAGCAACACTTTTTCCTCTTCCCTAATTCTTCTCTCTATTGTTTACTTCATCTCATTCTCTCATTGAGCTTCAAATTTTCCATCATGTTGCCGCTGAGTTAAATTGCGGCTTTGCCACAAGCCTCATGCAAGAAGCACTGAGTAGTTACACTGACACAGATATAGTCCAAATTCTTGGCTCCCTTTTGTTTCCTGAGCATGGCATAAGTTACTTTCACTGCAGCATGAGCAGATGCATTAGGAACAGAACCAAAGCTCCATGAATTCCCCACCCATCTGCATAGGATGGGCAGCAGTAGCCTAGCAGAGGCTGCTCCCAGACCTGTGCTGCTACCTGTCATATGGACAGCCAGATCAGGAGACTAAAGGGAGCACTGGCATGCAGACCGTGTTAAACAGGTCACAATATTGCACTTTATTTGCAACAAGCTATCATTTGTTCTCTATATGTCCTCTTTCTCACCTGCTAAAAGTTCAAGTCATCCTATGTTGATTTCCTAGCCAATGAGATAGCCACCCCTGCCATTTTCAGATGGATTGCTCTGTGCTAAGTCTTTCCAATGTTAGATTTTAAACACTTCAGGACAGAGGAAAGGGTCTTAGTCTATGTGCTGTAAAGCACAAGGTTCATTTATCGTGCTATATACCTGCTTAATAAAAACTCAATGTTCAATCATTTTTATTAATAAATAAATATATGGAGATATGCCTATCTCATAGAACTGGAAGGACCTTGAAAGGTCATCAAGTCTAGTCCCTTGCCTTCACTAGCAGGACCAAGTACCCGGACAGATTTTTGCCCCAGATCCCTAAATGGCCCCCTCAAGGATTGAATTCACAACCCTGGGTTTAGCAGGCCAATGCTCAAACCACTGAGCTATCCCTCCCCCCACTATCTATTGAAACTCAATAGATTCAATAACTTCTTTACACAGTAATAATAGCACTCAAGACATTTAAAATTAATTATCTGAGCTACTATATCTATAATGTGAGAACACTTTATTGTATATTGGTTAGATTCACTAACTATTAAGACTCAAAAAGGTACCACCATTGACTAAATAAGAATTCAGTCTTTTTAAATCCTCAACTAATGACCTAATAAAGGACAATGATTCTTGCAGAATGATTACAAATCTTGGGCCAAGATGAGTACCACATATACACACTAACCTCTACATTTTAAGAGTGTCCAGTAAATTAGTCATAAGATTTGAGTTGTGTGGCTAAATCATGTACAACTGAAATTTTATGTGGTCAAGCTTGCATGCCAAAAATCCTTAGAAACTTTTTATGTAAGTGTGTATAGTCAGAACAACCAGATTAAATTACACTCACTCTAAATGTTGTCTATGTTCCCAACTGTTGAAGGGAAACAAAAAGTCCCGATCTCAATACTTGTCAAGCAAATAGCAGAAGTGGTTTTCAAATCTCACTGTAAACCAAGTCTACACATAGTGAATAGCTGATTTCTTATCTTTAGCCATTTGAAAGAGTGTTAGATATTTGTAGTTCATCTCTAAAACATCAGTCAGTTCTCTCTTTAGGAGCAGAATGTGAGAGATCAGAAGGATATTACAAATCATATCATTTAAACTTTGTTTCTTTATTTTAAATATTTTTTCCAATTAGCATCCTAATTTCAACTATTAGACTTACAGTAGAACCTCAGAGTTATGAACAACAGAGTTACAAACTGACCGGTCAACCACACACCTCATTTGGAACTGGAAATATGCCATCAGGCAGACGCAGAGACCAAAAAAAGTAAATACAGTACAGTAGTGTGTTAAACGTAAACTACTAAAAAATAAAGGGAAAGCAGCATTTTTCTTCTGTATAGTAATGTTTCAAAGCTGTATTAAGTCTATGCGCAGTTGTAAACTTTTGAAAGAACAAAGTTTTGTTGAGAGTTAGAACATTTCAGAGTTACAAACAACCTCCATTTCTGAGGTGTTCATAACTCTGAGGTTCTACTGTACATATTTTCCCACACGCTGGCTAGGAGCAAAATAGGTAATTCTGGTAATCGGCAACAGGCTTAACTTAGCCTCCCACTTTCTTCACCTGGAAGACGCTGCATCCCAGTCTTGGCCATCACCTCTGGGACGCTGACCCGTACGTCCAATCACAGATGGTCGAGGGCTACTACTTCCAGGTGATGGATTCTGGGAATGGGGAGGTCCTCTTGCTTCTTGGCCATAAGACATAGAAGAATTCTGGGAAGCTGTACCTTATACAACAAAAGCAGAAAAATAAATTTACCACACACCTCTCAGTCCTACAAACCGCTCGGTGAAGTATGAAAAGTCCAAGCTGGTTAACAAATGGCAAAAAAAACCTTAACACTATTCATTAAAGTAGAATAAGAAAAATAATGAGGAAAGTACAGGACATTGGCACAATCTACTTTAGTCCGTATGAATCTCAGAAAGTTCAGAGGTTCATTTCTGACTAACATTGAAAAAAAAGAACAATTTAAACATAATTCTTGGGTCTGTAAAATTCTACTAGAAGTCTCACATGAATATTTTGTATTGTATTTTGGTACTTCTGCTTCAAGTTCTAGAAGAGCAGAGCCCAGTAAAGATTTTTTTTTTAAGTTATCTAAGCCTCAAAGAAGTTTGGGGTCAGCTTTTGGTTAAAGATTTCGGTGCTCTTATTCAAAAAGTAAGTGCTCCATTCGTCATACAAAAAAGTGTCTAAATCTTACTGTAAGTGCAAAATTCAGTTCAGTCTTAACTATAGAATCACAAGCAGCGTTTCTGTAACAACATGCTTGCAATGTTTTATGAACAGCTCTATAATCAAAGCAGGCAGAGGTAAAGAGATGAAATTTGGCAGAGTAATAGGCCATGGAAGGACAGGGTGTCCTTCAGTCTTTAGTGAAAGTCAGTCATGATTTCGCTGGGTCATGAGGCTTTGCTTCTAGATCCAGAAGTCCCAGGTTCAAATGCTGCTGTTGATGTTTTAATTTTAAATTTAATTTAATTGAGGTCTCCATTTGAGGCCTGTACAGTTGGATTCACAGTAACTAATGCACTTAGTTTTACAGGTGGAGGAGCATAAGAAAGAATTTCAGTTAATATTTTTAGAATCCTAAAACATATATAAAATAATTTTTATTTAACACATGTAGCATGCACAGCCTACATGTGATAGAAGAGATTCATCATCACTTTTGAGCAAGGCAGCCATCCCAAACTCACATTGCTACAGGACGGAATTTTCAAACATGCCAAAGTATCATCTTTAGAAAATCCATTCCACAGTCACACACCACAACATTTACATATACTCACCTTGGTCAGTGGAGAAAAAGCCTGGATCTCTGTGAAAATTAAGCCTATTTTTTAAGAAGATACATAACTGTTGCAGGCATGACACAGCCTGCAAGGCTAAGCGGTGTTTTCCATCTTTTCCAAAAGCCAGCTTTTGTAGAGACAAAAGGCTCTAAAAACACAAGGATTAACAGAAATTTGTAAAGAGAAATAAAATAACTTCTGAACCAGTGTAAGCAAAATCATACTGAAAGCACAGTTAAACGTACTTTGCTCATTGAAGGCAACATTATTAGTCTGAGGAGAAGTGTATACTTCATGCTATTTTCAAATGAGCCTCTGTCGCCAGCCTAGAAACAACTTTTATGGGAAATACTTGCCATTCACCTTAGCCAGAAGAATGTGGAGAAAAAACCCAACTCACAGCATACATAGATTAGATGTTGCGAACAGCTAAGCGGGTGACTATAAAAAAATTAAAAATGCAGGTTTGCTCTCTTAAGTGCGCCATATAGTAAATTCCCTTTTCTCCTTCCACTTATCCAAACATTCATTTAATTAGTGTCCACTCTACCTAAATAAAGAAGCATCAGCTCCAGATGGATTATTGGGAAAATTTATCTGCGCTCCTGCTTTACATGGCTTGTTTTGTAACCCAATGGAAAGATTTAGATGATGGTAGTTCTAACCTGAACAATCTTTGGTCTTTGAAGGAAAATCTCAGCAGGGAAATCTTGCATAATAACATCCCGTAGAAGCTCACATGTACTCCAAATTAAACTGTGGTTATTACTTCTCAAAGAGCTAAAAATCAAGTTGAAATTCAGTTAAATATAAGAAATACTAGAACAGTGGAAGTCTAGTTTTGTAAGGAAACATCTATCAGTGCAATTGAAAGCCTTTTCCAAGTAAAGGCTCCTGATTGTGTTATTTTTGTAGACAAACAAGAACAATGTTACACCCAAACTCAATTCCATTTGCGATCAAACCAAGTTTCAACCTAGATTTCTCAAGGAGAAGCTACTTCCTTAACCCCTTCAGAATTTTAAATTGAGATAAGAAAATCAGAAGTTCCCTATGATAAGCAACAAATTGACTCATGTCATCAGTAACAAAATTCTACCATTACCACTACCCAAATTAGCAACATTGAGAATTTCAGTCAGATGCAATAATTTACATAAAGGAAGCCAAATTAGAACAAATGGCATTTACTCTAGCTTTACTGTATGCCTTTAAAAAAAAAATTCTTTTCTCCACCAATTTCCCTTTCTCAAGTCCTTCTCCTTTGCTTTTTCAATTTTCTTTCATTCCACCCTCTCTTCTCCACTGTGCCTCTTCTTTCATTACAAATAATTTATAAATACCCAACCCAAAGTAGCAACCTTGTCCTGTTTTGTGAACCAGAGATGTCAAACTGTCAAATTTAAAGGGAACATTAAAACATTACATAGATTTTCCAGATTTTGGAATTTATCAAATGGGAAAAGTAGACAAATCTGTTTCTTCTGCAAACAGTGATACATATCAGTTGGAGATGGAACAGGTCTGTTAAGTAATCTAGTCCATCTTCCTCCATTATTCTCTGTACTAGACATACATTATCTTCTGTTTTGCCTACTCTTAAGCAATTCAAGCAACAGAAGTTTTTACCACAACACTTTAAAGGCTTTTAAAGTCTAAAATTCCACCATTAGAAAATCATCTAGTTTTCAACAAGGGAGTAACATCAACGTTTAAAGCCTTTCACACCAGGAAGGAGGAGCGTTTGGCTCAAGGGACTGGAATTGAGACATACTAGTTACAGCTGACTGGGTTCATATCTAGCTGAGTTACTAATAATGATTTGGTGGCCCATGCAAAGTAAGCTCATGATCTCATTCCAGGGAGTACCAACGAATTGTCCACATCCCAAAACCCACCAAATTGGCATTGGTGGCTGACTCAACAATTTAGACTAAAGACAAAGGTACAGGACAAAGTTAAGACACTATAGTGAGTAGCGTGTACTATGACTGCTATCAGCCTTCAGAACAGCTTTCATAATCACTCAACTCATTTAAAAAATATTCACAACAGGAGCAGTTAGTGCTGAAAAACAAAGTTTGAGTGGTTGTAATACAATGAAGTAAAAAATATAACTATAAGATATCGATTACTGTACCTTTCATTTGATGAAAGAACATGTCTATCCGTTGTGGTCAGCGTTAACCAAGGAAATGTGGAAAATTTCAAACACTTCACTGCCTGATTTACTGTTAAAAACAGCAAAAGTATTTTAAAAAGCGTATTCCAAAAATGTTAGTGTATTTCTTTAGGAGAATCAATATTTGTAGCATGTGCGCAGTGAGAAATAGAATTTTGAGTTATAAAACCTGATTGAACTAAATCTATTTGAAGAGCTGCCAATTAGATTTTTCAGCAGAGTAATCAGAGAATGAACAAGTTGCAATAACTCATTGATATTTACATAAAGAGATTCAGTAAGGAAACGTAGTAGCAATATTTCCCCTACCTCAAATACATCAACCTGTAATCTTATTTTGTTCTTCTGCAAAAACATATACTTTTCCAAACTTGAACGTAAAAGAATTCTATTTCCAATTTCTACACTTAATTGTAATTTGTGTAATTTCTGCACTTATTTGTGTTTCTTATTTGTGACAATATTGTGTTAAAATAATCTTTTAATTAAAAATTGCATTTAAGTAATTTTGTATTCCTAATGATGGCTAATATGTTGCTGAAAAGTGAATTGGTGAAAGAAGTATGGTAACTCCAATGTCAACTTGGGTGAAAAGTATGGTAACGCCAATGTCAACTTGTAAAACCTTGTTTTCATCTTGTCACACTACTGATAGAACAATTAAAAGAACATCTAAGCGTATTTGCGTTCATGAACAAACTGCAGTTGTTTCACAGACAAATGCTTGAGGGATAGCTGACACTTTCCCTCAGCGTCACCACTTCAAGCCAGATAAAAAGAAGATGCAGCAGAACCCCTAAAATGGAGCACAACTAGATATGCGAGCATGATTAAAGATCTTAAGGACAGTTTTGAGGAAAGATGCCAACATTTGCAGCAGAAAAGTCCTCAAATCAGATTTCTGATTGACCCTTTTAGTGCTGAAGCCAATTGTCTGAAGGCCCCTTTAGTCACTGACAAAGCAACATCCCAAATGGAAATAATAGAACTTTTGGAAGATGACAGATTGAAATCTGTTCAGAAGACAGAGGGGACCCTTACTTTCTGGAAATCTGTACCAAAGGATAAATACCGCAACATCAGAGGTGCAGCCCTAAAATTAATCTCAATGTTTGCCTCGACCTATCTTTGCAAGTCTGTTTTCTCAACACTCAAACATGTGAAATCCAAGCATCGATCCGTTTTGGCAGAAAGCCACTTAAGAGAACTGCTGTGTGTGAGCACAACTGAACACAAACCAAACTTCAAGGGAATTGCTGAAAGCAAAGACTGCCAGAAGTCCCACTAAGTAAAAGGTTAAGACAAGTTGTTATTATTGTCGTTAACTATACATTATAAATGCATAATAAATATACATCATCAAATTATATAATGATTGCGTGTGTGCACACACACAAACACATATACATATATGTATATAATCATTACATAATACTATGGCTCTTTGGCAATGTACATTGGTAAATTCTGGCTCCTTCTCAGGCTCAGGCTGGCCACCCCTGCATTAAAGGCTACCAACTAGTGAGCAAATCTGGACTGGACAGAACAACAGGATAGTCGAAGTCTGGGGGAAGCCAATTTTCTCCAATTTCCCTACAGGGGGTTAGGATTTGGAGTAGTGGAATTTCCTCAGCAGCAGAACAAAGGAATCAGGTGTTAACAGTAGGACTTCCACGCACAGCGCAAGAAACATGTTTAGGGCAAGAGAGGAACATAATAGGACAGAGGGGACTGTTTCTGACCTCAGGATCAGCCCAGGTCAAAGGACACTTACCTGGAGAGGGAAGTGGGGAGGGGAGAAAAGAGAAAGAGACTACACGATTCAGAGAAGTATTCTGGACACCCCAGATGCCTCTGACCAAAGCCCAGAAAATACTCCAGAGTGGTGAGAAAATTCAGGCAGGGAAATGTGTGCAGGCTTTGAGGGGGGGGGGGGGGGGGGAGTTCACAAGGGGTTCTCTGGATTTGTACATCTTTTATGCTGTCTCAAGTAAAGAATGTTTAGAAACATTTGCAAAGACTTTGGGTCTGTTTCCCTCAGCTATCACATGTCCATGTCCCTGAAAAGGTGAACTAGAAATTCATAAGGTGGAACTTAGTAGTTCAAGCACACCGTTTTCCAGAGGCGTCTGGGAGTGGGCAGCTCTGGTCCTAGGGTCACTGGCAATGGGGCCACAGGGCCCCATTTCCTTAAAGGGGTAACAGACAGAGCACATGGACAGGAAATATGCCAAAGAAGCCAAGGGAACAGACAGTTCTGAAGCCTACTCAGATCACAGGGAACTTAAGAGCACACATGTCCAGCATATGAGGTCCAAATACAGCAGTAACGCGATTGTTCTGTCAGGGGAAGTTTGACCAGGGCCGTATGTGACAGAGGTACTTCTGCTATGTTTTTTATAGTTATCTTAGTGATACTAGATAAATAAAAAAGCATTTGTGCTGTTTACTATTTAGATAAAGGATAACATTTTCAAAAGCATCTAAGTCCCATTCTCAAAAAAACGTAGGCATATAAGAGTCTAATTTCATTGCAAATTAATGGTATTTAGGCTCCTAATTCCCTAAGTCACTTTTGCCAGTGGAATTTAGGTACTTTAAATTTTAAAATATTAAAAAATTAAAAATGTTCTAAAAGTCTACTTTTAATTGTTACTCCACTAGAATGACTAGATGAAAACTAGGTTTATCATCTCTACCAGTGAAGTTTCTATGAGGCCCATATTCACGAAATGGCAGCAGGAAGCAGAAGGCACAACAATGCCAGCTGTAATTAAAAAGATATTGGAAATTATATTTTCCACAGAATCCTCTATTGAATATATGTGCATGACAGAATGATTTCAATTGCATACCAACTGATCTTTTGGGAGGGATTTCCATCTGTTGCAAATTACTTCTGGCTTGGTGAAAATATCCAGTGAATATTTCTTCTTGGGGTAAAACTAAACCAAACAAAACATAGCAGTAAATAAAAAAAGCACATTTTCATTGTATATAAATACAGTATTTTTCTGTATTCTGTGGTTGAATTGCTTACTAACTTTATCCCTTAATTAGAAATCAGAAAAATAAAGTTAAAAATCATTTTAGATATTACACTTTGCCCGAGTTCTCTCTCGATTTGTAATTTTGCAATCACATTCTCCAATTTTTAAGGTTTCTCTGTTTCCTTCTTGTGTCCTACACAAACAAGGAAACTGACTATACACTAAGTGCTGCCAAATGAACAAAGTAAACAAACTGAAAGACAGAGAAAATGTTTTCCTCTAATCTGAAGTACTAATTTTGTAACAATAGTAGGTAACGTTTCCAAAGAGAATGATAGTTTAGAGGTACAGTCAACCTTAAAGTAAGTAGCAGGTCAGCTCAGCAGTTTATTGAGCTTTTTAAAGTTATATATAAAAATATGAAATACACAAACAGTATTATTCTAATATATCTTTGGAACATCAGTAGCAATGTGGATTCCCAAAAGTAAGCTTCAGAAAACCAAGTTAGGAATCTCATTTAGTCTAACAGCATGGACGTGGTTAGCTTGATTTTTAAATTTTTCCTACAATTAAAAAAGGCTAACTATTTATAGAAGAGGCAATCATGGCTTTTGATTTAAAGAATTTAGTAAAACTAGCACATGCTTATCACATATAGTTTACTCTGGAACCAGGAGTTACTGTCAGGTAGTAGCATTGTGATATTTAGGGTAGGCATATGAGAGGAGCTGTAGCTTAGTAGCTGTGGAGGTGATCACCACATTTCATACACAGTGGGAATCAAAACTGGAGAAGTAAAAAACTGCCTGAGCTGTCAAAAAAGAACCAATAAAACCAGTTAGGTTCTCTAACACTAGTTAATGGCCTAATCTTGATTCCTCACAGAGGCCCAGTAAACAAGTTATGCACAGAGAAATCCTGCAAAAGTCGGAAAGGCTGCAAGAGCCAAAAAAAGAATTGTTCCGCTCTCATTCACTGAAACCTCAAAGCTAGAATACTGCTGACACTACCATACTCCTTTACCCACACTGAAGGGGGGTAGGCCAGTGGAGCAACATAAATGATACATCATCATTCTTGCCCACAAACACCATGAGCACTAGATAAGGAGCCCCACAAAACAAAACTCTGTAGTGCCTTCTCCCAAAGAGACTTGTGCTCAGAGATGTAAAGGGAAAACGAATAGGGTGTAAACTGCAATATTCTTTTTAAAATACCAAGCAAGTAAACTTTTCAAAAATATAAATTACCTGGTTTGTCTTCTGATGGTAAGGCCTGACCTTGGTAAGACACTGCTGGATAATTGGCAGGAATTTCTGAAGGAAGTAGGAAGAGCCCATCTAGGATCCCATTAATTACAGTCTGCAGATTTGGATCCACATTATGACGAAGTTGAGAAAAGAATTCCACTGCACCAATCTCAACCAATTGCTGGACAGCAGACGGATGCTAGATCAGAAAGAGGACAATCACTTAAGACTTGCTGGCAATTTCTTAAAGTTTCTATACTACATCAGAAAGACAGAGCTATCGAACTTAAATTCAGCTTTTAGTTATCTTTCAGAAAATTAAAGTTTTTCAAATTAAAATCAAATGTTTTCCCACACTGTTGTATGGTGATTAGCACAGGGAAATGGGAGTCGGGATCCTGTTCCATGCCCAACTCTGCCAATGACTAGCTGTGGCACTTGGGGCAAGTCATTAACCTCTTTACATGCATTCAAACTAGGCAATTATCCCCTATTTTTCAGCAATAATGCTGCTATGCAGGTATTACCAGTGCTGAACTTTAACATAAATGGAGGAAAGGCATTTTAATCACTGTATTCTCTAACCCTTTTCTAAGCAAATCTCTGCTCTCCATTTTTCTGATTATTTTAGTCAAAATGGCAAAAGTGGGCACTGGTCACTGCACAGCGAATCAAGTTCCTAGGGGGGAGGGATAGCTCAGTGGTTTGAGCATTGGCCTGCTAAACCCAGGGTTGTGAGTTCAATCCCTGAGGGGGCCATTTAGGGATCTGGGGCAAAAAATCTGTCAGGGGACAGTACTTGGTCCTGCTAGTGAAGGTAGGGGACTGGACTCAATGACCTTTCAAGGTCCTTCCAGTTCTATGAGATATATAAATATATATGGAGATATGCCTATCCACCCTTAGCAAGTTTGCAGATGACACTAAACTGGGAGGAGTGGTTGATACGCTGGAGGGTAGGGAAAGGATACAGAGGGACCTAGACAAATTAGAGGATTGGGCCAAAAGAAATATGATGAGGTTCAACAAGGACAAGTGCAGAGTCCTGCACTTAGGACAGAAGAATCCCATGCACTACTACATACTAGGGACCAAATGGCTGGGCAGCAATTCTGCAGAAAAGGACCTAGGGGTTACAGTGGACGAAAAGCTGAATATGAGTCAACAGTGTGCCCTTGTTGCCAAGAAGGCTAATGGCATTTTGGGTTGTATAAGTAGGGGCATTTCCAGCAGATCGAGGGACGTGATCATTCCCCTCTATTCGGCACTGGTGAGGTCTCATTTGAAGTACTGTGTCCAGTTTTGGGCTCCACACTACAAGGATGTGGATAAATTGGAAAGAATCCAGCGGAGGGCAACAAAAATGATTAGGGGGCTGGAGCACATGATGTATGAGGAGAGGCTGAGGGAAACTGGGATTGTTTAGCCTGCAGAAGAGAAGAATGAGGGGGGATTTGATAGCTGCTTTCAACTACTTGAAAGGGGGTTCCAAAGAGGATGGATCTACTGTTCTCAGTGGTAGAAGATGACAGAACAAGGAGTAATGGTCTCAAATTGCAGAGGGGGAGGTTTAGGTTGGATATTGGGAAAAACTTTTTCACTAGTAGGGTGGTGAAGAACTGGAATGGGTTACCTACGGAGGTGGTGAAATCTCCTTCCTTAGAGGTTTTTAAGGTCAGGCTTGACAAAGCCCTGGCTGGGATGATTTAGTTGGGTTTGGTCCTGCTTTGAGCAGGGGGTTGGACAAGATGACCTCCTGAGGTCCCTTCCAACCTGAGATTCTATGAAGTGACCAGAGCTATTTTTCCAGCTTTCCAACTGACCTGCCGTATCATCTTGCACATGTTATTTCACCTGCATGTCTGTTTCCTCATCTATACAATGGTTTTAGTGATACTTATCCTCATTTGTAAATTAATCTAAATTAGTTGCAACACTCTCTAAAAAAAAAAAGAGCACTGTGTACTGTATGTGTGAGTAAATTCCATTTACGTCTAATATTGTAAATGCATACGGTTTAAGAACAAGATTTTATACCTTTACCAAGTTGTTCACCAAATTTAGTATCTCCTCTTTCATTGGAACTATAGGAAAATTGAACCATTCCAGCAAATGGAGAAAAAGCAACTTTTCTTGGACGAGATCAGCATATGAAATCAAATTATGATCTAATTTACACAATATATTCTTGAGAGCTCGTTCTCTTATCTCTGCAAGTTGATGACCTGTGCAAAAAAAGAAGATGGTAAAGGAGTGCTAAGGAATTAAAGTGGTTCAGAAACATATCTACAATACCATCCCAATTCTTAGGGTACGTCTATGCTTACCTGCTGCTTCGGCGGCGAGTAATCGATCTTCTGAGATCGATTTATCGCGTCTTGTCTAGACGCGATAAATCGATTCTGGAAGTGCGCGACGTCGACAATGGTACTCCTGCTCGCCGCGAGGAGTAAGCGCTGTCGACGGGGGAGCCTGCCCGCCACGCGTGGACCCGCGGTAAGTGCTTTGAAGATCGAACTAAGATACTTCGACTTCAGCTACGTTATTAACGTAGCTGAAGTTGCGTATCTTAGTTCGACAGGTGGGGTTAGTGTAGACCAGGCCTCCGTTTTATTTGGTGTCTCAGCAGGGACATCTAACATTTAGAAAAGCTTGTGGTGCTGCTTGTCACAGGGACAAATGGTACTTCATTCTCCAGGCCAGAGTCAATAGAGCATCTTCTAAAGTTCTAAATTCACTTTGAAATTAAAAGGCTGTATTAATAAAGCAGTACCTAGTTTGGTTCTACTGTGCTCAGAGAAAAAGGACTTTGTGTACATTGTTTGTAAATAAACAGCACTGCTGCATCAAAGAAACATCTGACTGCCATAATCAATTTCTCCTCCTTAGGAGAAACAACTCCAAATAGGGGCTAGCTCAGGGGGCTCAAAGGGGGAAATAACAATAAATAGTTTTGTCCATATAAAAAAACCAACAAAACAACTACTAAGGGAGAACAACCATAAGCTATAGTCAGTCCCATCACCATGAAAGAGACCAAGTTTAGCAAAACACCAGTCTAACTCATGCACGGGGATGGCAGGAAGATCCGACGCGCACTTTGTGTTTGAGAAGGGTCGTGCGCCTTGTGTTGAGCACTGGGGATAAGTAACGCGTATGTGCCCGTGCCCCGGGCATGTCTGTGCACAGACACCTGCGCGCCTATCAACACGCGTGGATATGCCCGTGCGCATGCACAGGCCCCCCGTACACGTGTGTGCGAGTGTCCGTGTGTACATGTACATACATATACATATACACACACACACACACACCGCTATCAGACACGCACAGCCCGTCGGGGGCCGTGGCAGCGGGACCCGCCCCCCAGCACAGTCCCAGCTCACCCCCCGCAGCCCCACACACCCACGGCCGTTCCCAGCCCCGCAGGCGTATCCCGGGGCGGCCCGAGCTGAGCGGGGCAGGGACCGCGCGGGACAGTTACCGAGTTTTTTGATGAGCGGGGCCAGCTCCATCCCGGCGGCGGCGGCGGCGCTCTGCCCGCCCGGCCTCCAACCGCCGCAGCGCCGCGTCCCGCAGCGAATCCGCTCCGCCTTGACCGGGAGGGAGCAAGCGGAGAGAGACCGTTGCTGGGGGTGGGCGCAACAAGCCGCTAAGCATCCTGGGAGGTGTAGTCCACGCCCGCCAAAGACCCTGGGAGATGTAGTTCTTCCACTGCTCTTCCCGGGGCGGCCTGCAATTCCCATGATTCCGCGCGCCCGGAACGCGGGCTGGCGATCGCCCTAACCCGCTCTGCCTTTCGGAGTTCGGTCCCCCTGCTGGGCGAGGACGGGGTAGCAGGAGGCGCGTCGCACGGGCTCCCCCAGGGAAGAGCCCCTAGCTGAGGATTAGCGAGGACGAGGCAGGCTACCAAAGTGCTCCAACCCTGCAGGGAGCCCCGCGTGGTGCCCAGCCCCGTTGGGGCTCCTCGTGGGCGCTGGGCTTAGTGGAGCTCCCCGCGGGACAGGAAGTTCCCCCAAGCGAGTGAGGGGACCCAGTCCATCTGCCTGCCCCCTCCCATCCAATGCTGTGTCATTCCTCCCTCTGCAGACCGGCCACGTAGGGGTTGCTGCTCATAGCTGTGCCCGCGTGCAGTGGAGTAAAGCATAGATTTCAGCCTTGCTCTTTCAGTAACTCCCCAATGTCTGTGTTGTAGGACGAATATTGGACTTTGATCTCCTCCCTTTAAGCAAAATTGAATAAGACACCTTGCCCCCCCCCCCCCCCGGTGAGGTCAGTTTAAAAATCATCAGACTCAATGAATTGTGAGTTCTTTCTTTTTGCTCTCTGGTGTTGGAGCACTTAGGGGTTCATGTTTTCAATCTTTTTCTCACAGACATAGGACTAGAAACGTATTGTTTGTTTTTATGATAAAAACTAAGATTCCCAGACAATAACATGATTCCAGCAGCAGGGGCTTTTAGCTTGGATAATAGAAAATTAGGTTGGATAATAGGAAAAAACTTTTTCACTAGGAGGGTGGTGAAGCACTGGAATGGGTTACCTAGGGAGGTGGTGGAAACCTTTCGAGGTTTTTAAGGTCAGACTTGACAAAGCCCTGTCTGGAATGATTTAGTTGGGGATTGGTCCTACATTGATCAGGGGGTTGAATTATATGACCTCCTGAAGTCCCTTCCAATTCTAATATTCTATGATTCTATGAAAACCAAACATCATCAGGCACCAGCGCAGGCATCAAGAATTACCAGCATTCTTTTTATTACAAAATATGAGCGTATACACAAATAGATTATGAAATAACAAAAAGCGTTAATTTCAAGCAATGTAGTTATTTCAGTGCATGTTTGGGTTTAGATCAGCCCTAATATGGCTGTTACATGTCTTTAGGTAATATAGAAGAAATTATTCTAATCCCTGCATCCTCATTATCTCGATAACCAGTTTATGGACAATCATATATCCAGTGAAATGTCCATCATTTAAGTAAAAGGTGTTTTTACAGGCACTATCATGTTATATGTAGCAATTAAAATAATAGAATTAAGATACCGGGTGATTTGTGCATGAAGTTCAAAATTTAGAAATTTTTCTGGTAAAATGTGAGGTTTTCTCTAATACAGGACTGTTTCCTTAGCAAACATAGATGGATTCCCTCATTCTCCCACACCTCAGAGTGCTAAATTTTCTTCTCACTCAGTAATCAGAGGTGTCCATGATTTTGCAAGATAGTATTTGTGTCAATGGAGTAATAAAACAAAGGGGCTTTAACAAAGGGACTGCAATTAGTTTTTCCACAGAGGCTAGAATCACACAGGTCTAACAGTGGAAAGAAATATTTCATGAGCAACCACACAAACAGCATCTCTGGCAGAGTGATGTTCCTTTTGGCTATAAGTTACAACCTCATACAATGAAAAGTAAAGTGCTCCCATCAGACAGGAACAGGGACTCTCAGGTTTCCACAGTGAATGTGGCGGGAAACTCGTGAGTTCCATGGGAGTGTTTCACTCTTCAGTGGAATCAGGGTAGGCAAGGAAGCAGGTGCCTGGGGTAGCAAATGTGTGGGGCGGCACTTGTGCGGCTCTGGGGCGGCACTCGGGTTTTTTTTGTTTTGTTTTGTTTTCCAACGGCACGGCTGCGGCAGGTTCTACATTGTTTCCTCTTCGGCCTCAGCCGGCCGCATTTTTTTGTTGTTTTTTTTGCTTCACTGCTTGGGGCAGCAGAAAAGCTAGAGCCGGCCTTGAGTGGAATGGCATTGTACCTCAGTTATGAAGTGAAGAGAAGGAATTGCTTTGCTAACACAGTCGGTCCCTGTGACATTCCCCTCTGGTATTATCTGGACCGGTGATCTACTAGGTCACTGCAATCCTTAAGTCTGGGAGCCAGCCTTACCCTGCTCTGCTGTGAGAACCCTGACTCCTGAGCTGTTCATGCACAGCCTCTGTCATGTAAGCTGCTCCTTGGATTGTGCAACCGAATGACACTATCCAATATCTCCGGTCCCAGACACAACCCTAAGAACCTCTGTCTTGCAGTGCCCAGTTATGCCCGCTGGACGCCGCAAGCTTATATGACTTTCTGAATTTAACAAATAAATTGATATGTACCAGGCTTGTTATCCCTACGGGAGCCTCTGACTTGCTTCAAACCAAATGCACTGCTTCAGATAGAATAAACAAATACATTTATTAACTATAAAGATAGATTTTAAGTGATTATAAGTCAAAACATGTCAGATTTGGTCAAATGAAATAAAAGCAAAACGCATTCTAAACTGATCTTAACACTTTCAATTCCCTTACAAACTTAGATGCTTCTCACCACAGGCTGGCTGGTTACTCTTCAGACAGGCTCTCCGCTTCAGTCGCTTGGTGTGATGTCTGTAGATGTAGGTGGAAGAGAGAGGAAGAGCATGGCAAACGTCTCTCCCTTTTATCATGTTCTGTCTTCCCTCTTGGCTCTGCCCCCCCCCCATTCAGAATCAGGTGAGCATTACCTCATTGCAGTTCCAAACTGACCAAAGGAGGGAGGGGGACTCCCTCGAGAACCCACCAGATTCCTTTGTTACTGCCTAGGCCAGCATCCTTTGTTCCTGTGAGGCTGAGCTGGGTTTGTCCCATACATGCCCTGATGAGGTGTGAACTGCCTCTCTCTGCTCTTGGAAAGTTTTTGCCTGGTCTCATTTTAAGCCATCAGGATACATTTTCAGCCTCATAACTACATACATGAAATTGGATTACATGTGGCACCTTAGAGACTAACAAATTTATTTCAGCATAAGCTTTCGTGGGCTACAGCTCACTTCATCAAACACATGGAATGGAACACACAGTAAGCAGATATTTATACATTCAGAGAAACATGAAAAGGGGGAAGTACCCATACCAACTTTAAGAGGCTAATTAATTAAGAGGAACTATATCAGCAAGGGAAAAAAACTTTTGAAGTGTTAATCAAGATGGCCCATTTCGGACAGTTGACACAAAAGTGTGAGTGAGGATAGTTAACTAGGGGAAATAGATTCAATTAACGTAATGACCAAGCCATTCCCAGTCTCTGTTCAAACCTAAGTTAATGGTATCTAGTTTGCATATTAATTCAAGTTCAACAGCTTCTCGTTGGAGTCTGTTTTTGAAGCTTTTCTGTTGCAAAATTGCCACCTTTAAGTCTGTCACTGAGTGATTAGAGAGGCTGAAGTGTTCTCCTACTGGTTTTTGAATGTTATGATTCCTGATGTCAGATTTGTGTCCATTTATTCTTTTGCGTAGAGACTGTCTGGTTTGGCCAATGTACATGGCATACGGGCATTGCTGGCACATGATGGCATATATCACATTGGTAGATGTGCAGGTGAATGAGCCCCTGATGGCGTGGCTGATGTGATTAGTATAAGCTGATGGTTGGTATAAGCAGCTATGATGGTGTCACTTGAATAGATATGTCAACAGAGTTGGTATCAGGCCTTGTTGCAAGGATAGGTTCCGGGGTTAGTGTTTTTGTTGTATGGTGTGTAGTTGCTGGTGAGTATTTGCTTCAGGTTCGGGGGCTGTCTGTAAGTGAGGACTGTTTGTAACAACAATGCTCAAGGCATCATGAGCCTTCCGAAGACACCCGACATGACAAACTTTGCATTGGATACCATACAATCATTTTACAAGGATGAACATGGGGGTGCTGGGTGTTCCCCCAAGGTACAGAGTGTCACACTCTCTAAAATAGATTAAATAGAGCCCTCTGAGCTCATTTAAAAAGACACAAGACCTATTTTTCATACCTCTTATTTGCCTTTTTATGCAGACACATAGAAGAACCAAGTCTGCACTGACATACTTTATTTAATTCAGGAAAGAAAGAGAGGAACTATCTATGTCATACACATGAAGAATATTAAACAGAAAGAGCATAATGTAGCTTCTCTTTCTTGTTACCTCCTCTTCAGTCTGCTGGTTTTGGGGAAGCCACTAGCTCAGGCAACTTCTCTCCATGCCTTCCTCTTTAGCCATGTGTGCAGTAAACCTCAAAGGAAAATCCTGACCTTCAGATATAGAAGTTTCATTTTTTTGAAGAATCTATTTCTGTACAGAAGTCTTTATGTGTTCAACATAGCTCTTCCCTCCCTTCTCATATTATCTTTGTTTGGCCGAAGGGGAATGGTTGGTATAAGCAGCTCCTCTCCTTGCTTTCAGCCAGCAGGCTCCCTTGCTGAACACATCTCTACTTATCAGCTCACTTTTACATAATTAAGTTTCTACTGTATATATTCCTATTGATCTCTAATAGAACTGTGTAGGAGTAATGACATTGGGGGAATTATTCACCGAGTTTCATTTAAAGTGTGCCCACATTGGTTAACAGCGTATCTCCTTATAGTGCTCTACACAGTCACAGGATGTATAGTAGTGCACTGTCTTCTGTTACCTTCTGTCATGGTTTGTTTCTACCTTTAAACAGCTCCTTTCAATCTCTTTTTCATCAATCATATTTAATCTCAAACTCCCCCTTTGTGTTGTGTCTTCCTCTCCAGTATCCTAAGAAGTTCAGATCTTGACTGTTTGCTCTATTTACCTTCTCTCTATTTGTCATATTATCTGTAGATGATACTCAAATATTCAGATCTTTCCATACTTGTAAGACGTACTCTCTAGTCTAACCTGACCTTGTAGTTTTCCTTCAGCTAAATGTCTCAAAGACAAATGTGTTTCTTTTCTGTAAGAGGAGCATTCTCAAACATGGCTAAGTCTCTTCTATCTCACTTCTCAATCCATTTACCTCCATTGTTCACGCCACTTGAATTCTCTCTTCCCAATATTCCTATTCTGAAAATCTTCCTATGATCACCTCTAAAACAATGCCTGCACAAGACACTATCTTGACTTCACCTTTGATAAAATCCTAATCACACCTCTTCTCATCTTAACTGTTGCAACTCCTTCTCTACAGCTTCCATGAGTCCAGGCTGTCCATATTCCAACAAGAGTGGAATGCTGCATACTACTATCTCAATCATAAAAAGTGACATAACCATAACATCTTCTTCTTCCAGATAAACATCTACTTAAAAAGTGCCCTTTCTGTTCTTAAAACCATCCATAATTCTGCTTCAGCATCTCTCAGGAACTCTCCTCCTGTTCTGCTCCCTCAGCAATTATTTCTTTTTGGTCCCTTCACAAAACCTGGCTACTTTTGGTATATGAGCTTTTTCCTCTGTAGTTTCTACCATCAGGAACAGCTTTCGTATATTTCTTCTTACTAAAATCTGAGCCAAATTTTAAGATGTGCCTTAATTTGGACTCTAGATTTTTACCTAGAATTCTGCTTGCTATACAAGTACCTAATTACCCAATCTGCCCACATGTTACAAATTGTTTCCATGTGCAACATTGCAGGTACAGTTTGGATGCAGTTATGGAGATTTTTCCTTTCACCTCATTTATAATCATCGTTAAAACACATCTTTTCTTCCTTGCCCATACCTTGTAATTTTTCCAGCTCCCCCCTCCTATTTTCATTGAACCCTTTAAAGCATTTTGAGATACAGTTTATGTGAAACATTCTACACAAATGGCTTGTATCTAAATCAGTAATGATTGCCAAAAGTGTAATTGCCCAAATGTCCCTGGATAATAATCAGTCTCTGAACAGTGCAGGGTTCTATCAAAATTTGTCAAGGTCTCTGAGCTTGTTAAAACAATTAAACAGTCTTGGCTTAACATTTTTTTTTCATCTTTTGACAACTGTGGGTCCTAGGAGCACAAGTTTCTTTTAATCTGATCTGCAAGTCAAGTTGTTTTGTTGAATTGTTTTATAAAGTTTATCATTCAATTCAGTTTTAGCAATTTTATTCCTTAACTGGTCTTGACAACCTTCCACTGAATATCCTTCCCTTCATCTCTCTCCCCGCCCCCCACAAACAAAAGATTATTCTTGAACTAGAATAATCCTTACAGACTTTTAAAAAAATAAAATAAAATAAAGGACATAGACAACCTTGAATCAACATTGACCTTATTGGGAGCTCTACAAGCTTACCACAGGTTGCATAAAGTGTAAATATATTGTTTGTCCTATTCACAGTGTTTTTGAAAAGGTCATTTTAAGTGAGTTCCACTGGGGGAGCTGAGTAGGCTTTAGGCTGTCTGGATGATATCAACTCAGGTCCTCAAAAGTTCTGGACCCCATTCCTTATTGAAAGAACTATGACTATTTTTTTACAAATTTTATTAAAGACACTTAAAAACAAAAATAAAATCAAGAAAACATATCAAATCTAAGCTATCATTAATATTAAACTAAACACAAAACATCACTGCTATCAAATCAAAGATCATATCAGTGTCAAATCGTCAAGTTAGTCTTAATATTAAATTAGGGTTTGATTAGCAAAATGAGTTATATCATCAAATTAATATAAAAATTATCAACATAAAATAAATAATAAATAAAAATAATCAATTCTTATATATCCAGGTGACTGGCTGTTTGATTGTAAATCCCAAGGATTATTTTTTATCAAAGTCATTTGAATCTATGATTTAAAGCTGGTCAAGCAGTTTAGTTCTACCAGATTATCTAATGTCTAGCCACAATTTTACAGACAATTATAAAGTTTCCTTCTCAGAGTTCAGTTCTTATGTGTTGACTAACCCTTCCCTCCTCCCCACCCTGAGATGTTATAATACTTTAACAGAAAACTCTTGATAAACAGAAGTTTGACAAGTCGTGTTCACCAGAAGTTACAGACAGACAATCTCAAAAGTTTTTCAAAACCTTTAAACAAAAACACACTCCAGTCTAATGAGCAATTTTATGGGATAATGTTTAGGAATGTTTTAATCTGGGGCATTTTCTTTCTCTTACCTTCTTCATGTGGACTTTTTGGGTGCTCATACATACAGACACATTTTCATATCCTAAAAATAAGAAAGCTATATAAAGGCTAGGACATCTCTAAGCAAATAAAAAAATGAAAATGAAAAGTAAGATACTTAATATAACAGGGAGTTTGTGAAATCTTCAGATTGCACAGACTTCTGGACTTTTATAGGGTAGGAGTTGGAAGTGCAGCCAAAGAGACAGACAGTGATGTTCTGCTGGCATGGCATGATGTTTCTTGCTCATGGACCTTCTTTGGGAGGAGGGAGAGATTGGTCGAAGACTGGCGTAGCCTGTATGTTGATGTTGTGACTTCTTCTCTCCAAGAGGGCTGGTCTAGAACATTATTTTTCCCTGAGGTGGCTTCATGACCCAAAAAGATGAGGCTTCTCTTCCTTAATCTTGATTCTCATAGTTTGCAATTTTGCTTACTTGGCCTTGGAGAGCACTACAAGGTTTTCAGACAAATCAGCTGCAAGACCTGCCTTGGTCCAATCTGATTCAAATAATTAGGTCATTGCTAGTAAGCATCAACTTGGAAAAGTCTAATTTAAATAAGCAATTAAAAAAATATTTTGTTTTGCATAGCACAGGTAAATGTGCACCTCCCCTCCTCCCAAAAATATAAATCCAGTTACATAAGACTACTTTTGAGGAAGCTGGGATGGCCTTCTGTTTGAAAAGAACTTGAGATGACATTGTATCACCATTTACAGAACATCCAACATAAAACACCTATTAACATGGCTAATTGGGTTAGGAGGGGAGGAGAAGAACCCTAGCAAAAGCCAGTCACTCAACATTCATCCATCAGCAAAATTAAAAATAAGCTTGAAACTAATTTATGATCAGTTGACATTCTTCTTGCAAGGAAGAAAATTTACAGTAATTTTTCTTTTTTGGAACTGGACTATAAATGGCCCACTTGTCTTCTGGAATCCTCGTCTTAATAGAGGAAAAGTACCCAAAAACCTTTCAAGATGGTACTATTTAAAAGATAAAACTTGAAAATTTTATATATACAAGTCTGTATTTCCCATATAGGCTATTCTTGTCATAATGAATACCCACTAACACCTGATAATTGTTTCCCCAATACGTAAGCAACAACTTGGTGGCTCTGAATGTTATTTTTAAGTATTATTAAAAAAAAAAGAAGTTTGTGGTAAAATAAACATTGCATTTTATTTTAAGATACATTATGCCTAACATATATGAAAAGGAATCTGCTGTCTGTTCTTCATACACTGGTATGCAAATTCCTTGCATTTGCAGACTACTGTATTACTTTGCTTTGCAGTTATCTTTGAATACAACTTAGTGTTTTACTTGCAGGATGGACAAGGAAAAAATGGCAAGGAATAGTGCAAGGAGGCATACCAGTGTTCACATATTTGGAGATAAAAGAACAGTTTGTTCCAACCCATATTTAGTTATATTAATTCTCAAATGACAGCCAAATACAATGGGTCAAATTCTGCTCTCAGTTGTCCGAGTGCTTTGTATCTTCAATAAAGATCAGTAGAGTTACTCCAGATTTAACTAAGAGCAGAATTTGTCTAAAATTTGAAGCCATCTATAATGATAATATGGTTATAGAAGCAGCTTAGAAAATGACAACTGATTCATGTCTTTTTGAATAGTAACCATAATGGAATTTAAAACTTATTAAGAATAAGTATTAAGGTAATCTATAATGGTATTAGTATTTTCCCCAAATGGTGATAAACTAGGATATTTCCCCTTTAGGTTGTGCTCAAGAGAATTCTTGCTTACATTTATAATTCAGAGAATTACAACAGCACTTATGAAATTACATAGTGGTGCCCAAGCCAAGTCAGTGGGTTTTATGGGGTATAATCAGAGCCATATTTGTGTCAAGGTTACAGGCCCAGCTGCCTACCTTTCTGTCTCCCTTCTGGTCTCTAAGTGCACTCCTTCAGATCTCAGGCCTTGTACCTTTATCTCTCCTGGAATGGAATCATGCAATTCCCCCTCTCATAGGCTGGGCCCTGGACTACAGTAAGTACTCTGTATCAACCATGCTGACCCAGCAGGTCTGACTAGGTTCAGCACCTTCAGTTCTTTGGGAGTCTGTGAGCAGTGTTACTTTTCTTATTAATTTCAGCAGTAGGAAGAAAGCACTTAGAGAAAGAGGATTTTAAAAACAACAGTCTATACGCATGTCTATTTTATAGCTTATCATCTCCTGATGATAGTGTAGGCAAGCGTAGTTTCTTCAGACATGCCAGAGGGTGGCTGTGTCAGTCTGACTTTAACTAGCCCCCAACAAATTGACTCCTCTGTAAAAAGAGTCTCTTTTAATCCCTCTTGAGGTCCTTTGTTCCTGTCAGTTCCCAGGCTTCAGCCCTGCTTCTTAAACCCAGATCAGTGGGTTCAGCAAGAGATTGAAGCAGATTCCTCAGAGTCATTGGCACTCCCATTGTCCCATAACAACCCTCAAGTGTACATAGGGTGTGCCCTATCTTAGGACATTGTTTAGCTTCCTGCTTGTTTTTCTCTTACAACCTGCTATTAAATTAAACCAATATAGTCATGCAGTGAACATCCCAATAACCAGGTCTACGTACATCAGTCATAATTTAATACAGACCAACTTTACATCCACAACATCTTGATACCTGGGGATCATGGTGTGTCCTTTTTGAAAGAGATTATTAATATGTGAATTTTTAATACCCAATACAAGCTCTTTAGAGGCCTCTCTTGTGCTTAAAGCTAAGATAACTGAAATAAGACAACACTGCAAGAGATATAGAGGTGTTATGTGACCACATAAGAGTTCTTTTTTGGCCAAATGTCTATAAGTGTATAAGAATGGCTTGGCTGATGAGCTCATCAGCAATTATAAGAAAAACTGTTCTTTAAGAATGGTACTTTGGAACTGCACATTATTGGCTCCATTGAGGTTTTATAGCTTCCTCTGAAGCATTAAGAATTAGATACTACCAGAGAGAGACTGGAAGACCCTCTGATATGTTCAGCAATTCTTATTTGATCCCTTTTGGATCATATTTTCAAAAAGGGCCTACAAAAGTACATCTCTAACATTTGCAGGTACATATGATTATATGTACAAAAGCCTGCTTTGCATATGCAACTACAGAGTTTTTCTTGTGAGAATGGGTACTTTTCCAAATATTGTGGGAATATTTTTAAGAAGTTGCTTTGAAAATGTAGCCATATGTGTGCCTCCACCCCAGTCAAATTTGCTTAGTTAGTTAACAAAAATAAGTCTTTGCTATTGCCACAGCTGCTGAGTCAGAATAGCTGACAAAGACTGAGATGGATCTATTCTATTCTGCCCTAGGAATTAAATGCATAACAGAACTGCCAGCCTCCTGATTTCTGACTCCACAGTCTTGATCATTGATGACAAATAGTGAGTAACCCATGAAGGAGAAAGAATACTGTTTTGTTTTCAGACATTTGGTTGCAGTACTTGCATAAACTGCCTTGTGTAAACTGAGAAATTGGATATCGAAGTCATGGAGAGACACTAATTATGGCTGCCAAGATGTCACTGTTACAAAGTTTTCTGTCCATGATCTTATTCAGTTAATATGCTAATTGTAAAACACGGAAGCTGCAGTCACACTCAGTAAAGAGAGTATGTGTTTAAACACTGTGACTTAAGTTGAAGCTGAGCCTCCATTTTCAAAGAGGGGTAGCCGTGTTAGTATGGATCTGTAGAAGCGACAAAGAGTCCTGTGGCACTTTATAGACTAACAGATCTATTGGAGCATAAGCTTTCGTGGGTGAATACCCACTTCCTCGGATGCATATAGTGGAAATATCCAGAGGCAGGTATAAATATGCAGGCAAGAGTCAGGCTAGAGCTAACAAGGTTAGTTCAATCAGGGAGGATGAGGCCCTCTTTTAGCAGTTGAGGTATGAACACCAAGGGAGGAGAAACTGCTTTTGTAGTTGGCTAGCCATTCACAGTCTTTGTTTAATCCTGAGCTGATGGTGTCAAATTTGCAAATGAACTGAAGCTCAGCAGTTTCTCTTTGAGATCTGGTCCTGAAGTTTTTTTTGCTGCAGGATGGCTATCTTTAAATCTGCTATTGTGTGTCCAGGGAGATTGAAGTGTTCTCCTACAGGCTTTTTTATATTGCCATTCCCAATATCTGATTTGTGTCCATTTATCCTTTTACGTAAGGACTGTCCAGTTTGGCCGATGTACATAGCAGAGGGGCATTGCTGGCACATGATGGCGTATATTACATTGGTGGACATGCAGGTGAATGAACTGGTGATGGTAGTGATCAGCCAACTACAAAAGCAGTTTCTCCTCCCTTGGTGTTCACACCTCAACTGCTAGAAGAACACCTCATCCTCCCTGATTGAACTAATCTCATTAGCTCTAGCCTGACTCTTGCCTGCATATTTATACCTGCCTCTGGATATTTCCACTGCATGCATACGACGAAGTGGGTATTCACCCACGAAAGCTTATTTTCAAAATGTAGTCTACAAAAGGTAGACTACAATTTAAGAATTCTGAGGCCTAGGCAATTTCCCCCCAAAACAAGGAATTCCTTGCATCCCCCTTATAACACTGAGAATCTCTCAGTTTCTTTTTCTCCACCATTTAGGCCTTGTGTTGCAGCCATCAGACTAGAATTTACCATCTAATCATTAAAGTTATGTCTACATAGCAGTTGGGAGGTGTATTTCCTAACTCAGGTAGACTTACACCTGCTAGCTCTGCTCAAGCTAGTATGTTAACATTAACAGAGTTGCCGTGGCTACACAGGCAGCAGCTCTGGCTGGCCACCCAAATACAACCCCACCTGACCCCCTGTATATACTCAGGCAGCTAGCCTGAGTCACTTCTCGCACTGCAACCATTCTGCTATTTGTAGGTGCTAGTATGTGCTTGTGCACATGCATCCAAGCTGGGAATCACACATTCCACCTGCTGAGGAGATATACCCTAAAGGGTTTATTCTGGCATTGATACAAATGTATAACTGCCATTAGAACTAGTAGAAGTTAAACACTTGTAAAGACAGCACAACAGACCATTAGAAACAGCAAGTCACAGAATCATGTTTCACATCAAAACATTATTGTTATGCAATGACTTTTAATGGGAGATTAATATAGGAAAACTATACGATGGCAGCCTAAAGACATCCTGTGGTAAATACTTAGTGTGTCAACAAATATTTGAATTCCTTAAAATCCTGGCTCCCAATTCCGCCCTCTCCTCTCTCCCTCCCCCCGCCCCAAACAACCCACATTTGAATTAATTGTAGGACTAAACATGCTCATATAAAGCTTGCAGGTTGTTAGTTGTGACAAATGTGGAAATATTTTTATTTTTTATAAAAGCAAATTTACTTGCTTGGTAGTATAACAGAGTCAATCCCCCCTTGTGACCAGGAGTGGTGTAGCAGCTCTGACTGGACTAGCACTGCTTGCTGACACTTGCTCCAGCAGTTTCTCTTCCAGTGACTTGGCCCTCCAGCTGGGTCACCATCTTAAGTCTATTCCTTTCAGGATCACAGTTGTCCCAACTGAAAGTCCCATAACAAACAAAAATCCTTCTCCTTCTCTGAGACTCTTCCTCAGTCTGTAGCCCACTTGCTGGGCTCAAAACCCTTGAAGTGGTCCCAGTAGAGGAACTGAGACCGACCATCCACTCTGGATCCAGGGCCCTTAACTGAACAACTAGGTCAGCTCTATCTGTGTTGTAGTTTTTCCTGGGTCACTTGCTACCCAGCCTCTTAAGTTCTCCTCTAGGTCTGTCTCTTTCCCACTTAATGGAGTGTCTCTCAGGCCGCTCTGCCTCGACAGCGAGCTAGCTTGTTTGGCCTTGTCTTGCCTCCTTCTCTCGCTCTCGCTCTCTCTCTGTCACACACACACACACACACCCCAACTTTCCCCAGCTGGTCTTTTATTACCACTTAAGCCTATTTTTTCATTCCCATTACTGCAACCACCTTTTGTTCTTTATGGGGTATTTGCTTGAGGCTTGGTTTACACTACCAATTTATGTCTGTATAACTATGTCGCACAAGGGTGTGGGAAATCCACACCCTTGAGTGAAGCAATTATACTGACTAAACTCCCGGTGCAGACAGCGCTATGTTCATGGGAGGGCTTTTCCTTTTGACACAGCTACCACCTCTCAGGGAGGTGGAGTACCTACACTAACAGGAGAAGCTCGCCTGTCAGCATAGGTAGCATCTTCATTAAGCACTACTTTGCTGCTGCAGCTCAGTAAGTGTAGACAAGCCCTTATTTTTCTGAGGTGGGGCTGATTCTGTAATCAGGTTGGTTTAACCCAGGTTCTCCAGCCCACTGGGCAAGCCACCCTCTTACATGAAAGATTTCCAGAATCCTTCCAGTTCTATTTACAGATGATGTTTTGACATTATGGAATGGCTGACATTCAGTGAAAAAAAAAGTACAGTAGTGATATTATGAAGGCACTGGTGACTGATACCCAACTAAATCAGGATAGTTATGCTAATGCTTACAGGAGAGGAATCTATCTTTCCCACCTCAAAGTAATACTTTTAAAAATGTAGCATACAACAATCTAAATTGCATATATTGAATATAGGTGTATAGCTAAGAAGGCCAATTAACGCCTAGGGTACCTTCCAACTCTTAATTTCAAGGACAGAGGAAAGAACAATCCAGTGTCTGTTGCTGCTGTGCTCAGTGCCTGAAGGAAGCAGATGTATAGTTATCTGTAAGAAAGTGATTTATTATAGAAATATTCTGTTGTCCATAAAACTTTTCTCCCATGGGCACTAAGAAAATTTACTGACCTGATATTGAAGGAAGCCTGGGTTAGACAGATATAATACAGATCCTGTGGTCTTAAAGTAGAAAATTTGGTCTTTTTCTAGTTCTACTGCCAGCAGGTCTCTTCCCCATAACGTAATTAGCTATATAATTATAAAACAACTAATTACATTAACAATCCATTTGAGAAAGCAGGCTGGAGGGGTTCTGTATGGCTAATGATATATAACCATTTGCCTGATGTGCAGCATGCAGCACTTTGTTAGACCTAAAGCTTTTCATTCAAACACTACTTAAGTTTTAAATACTAGAGGCCAGTTGCTGACTGCCTGTTTAATAAAAGCATGACTGGAGGGTTCACACTATGCACAGCTTAAGCAACATTTAGATGGTGACGTTTCAACATGAGGCTATTGGCCATTGGCATTTTAGATTTTAAGTTTTTAGCTCCAAACCACCCTTGCAGGCTGTATCCCTGCAGAGATCTCACAATGGAATATTCAGAATAAATTGCTGGATAGTGCCTTGTTACGAATGTTTGTGCAGGCCTGGGGAGACAACTGAAGGTGCTTTCTCCCTTCCCTCACCTTGCTCTTCTGTGCAAGGTTCAGCCACACTCAAGTGTTGTACACCAGGACCAGGGGACTTCAATGGCAAGAATAACCGTAGAAACCTTATAAAGAGCAAAAGAGAGGTTATGACACTGTTCTCATGCATGCACATACACAAGCAGAGCTGGATTGGCACAGGGGGGAGTACACACTACTCCCTGTTAAAGGGTATAGAATCAGCTGCTGCTGCTGTTTGTGACTCCCCAGCACAACAGGGAGCATCTCTGGGAACTGCTATTAGTGCACAGCTCATCCTTCTCTATCCCTCCCACCTGCCAATGTGGGTTTGAAGCCACAATCTAGCCCAAAATTATGTGTGAGAGTTTGTGCACCATCAAATGAAAAGATCCCATGCTGCTTAAAGTGCAAGAGAATAATGACTGAACAAGACCAGGTGCAAGTTCAGAACTACATTGCCCTGTGTTTTTAGACACCCACCATCTGACATGCTGTTTAAATTGCATCTGTACTAATCAAAAGGGGGTTAATTAGACCTTTTTAAAAAAAAGATGAGTTAAAATGAAAGTGACAAATAACTGGGCCACCCCAAAGGGTAACTTGTGCCACTACACAGTGGACCAGAGATCAGGCAGCACCTAGAGGGAGAGTGAACTCTTTGAGATATACTACAGATAAAATTATGGATTAGGAATGACACAGGAATGTCATTAAAGCTGCCGAAAGAAACACATCCAGTCCTATTTGTCTGCTTACTATGTCACCACAACACAAGGCCTTTGCTGGGAGAGAAGGAGCCTAGAGAAGAACGGTGGACATGTTCCCTTAAAGGAAAATAGCTGTCAAGTCTCCTATATTAAGCAAGGATTGCCTCCAATCAGCCTTTGCCATGATAAGGTCATTAGAGGACTCATGATTTCTTATACAAAATTATCTCTCTTTCTTCACCCTGGTCTTGAAAACCCAAATCACCATATTCTGATCAAAAGTAGTGCCATAACAGTGGAAAGGTATTTGTCAGTCAAATATTGCTCATAAGCAGAAGAGAGGAAGGGGGTCTAGGTAGACATTTGAGGATTTTCTTATGCAGTTATGTATACATGTCACTATTAAGGCCCGTCTACAGTAGCAACTTGTGGCAAATTGCCGGCACTACTATGATGGGTCCCGCACTCTCTCTTCTTTTGGGGGGTTTTCAGGGTGCCATTTCTTGCCCCTGAACTGGGGTAACAGCTATCCTACTAGTATCCCAGGGAAGGGGAATGGAGAGGGAGGGACCCGGGCCCGCCCTCTACTCCAGGTCCCAGCCCAGGGGCCCTATGATAGCAGGTGAACCACTTGTACCAGTGATTCTTTCCCCTGGGCTACTTCCCTCTCTTGACCTTCAGCTTGTGGGGCTTCCTGCCTTCCCTCTGCACAAGCCAGGTGTCCCTTTACCTAGGATCTTGGTCTTAGCCCACCACAGCACTTCTCAAAACTCTCCTCCGCTTTCCTCCGAACTGCTCTTTGTTCCACCGCCAATCCACTCTGCTTCACTCCTCCAAACTGCTCTCTGCTCCACCACCAATCCACTCTGCTTCACTCCTCCAAACTGCTCCAACTCCTCCTCACTCTGCTCCAACTCCTCCTCTGGCTGATTGAAGCAGGGGGGTTTTATCAGGTGACTGGCTTCAGGTGCTCTAATTGGTTTCAGGTGCTTTTAATTAATTTACAGGGAATACGGCTTCTCCTCATCCTAGATCACTCTCCTGCTGCCTTCTGGCCATGCTGTATCACAAACTGTACACGTCTATATGCGTGGTTGTGCCATACCCACCTTTTGTCCACATTTAAACCCCAGGAGCACATGTCTGAAGGCAAGTAGAAGGCAAGTAAGATAGCATGCCTGAGGGGTGTGGGTAAGTACATGCCTCAGACTGTGGCATGGCCTCATGCCTGTGCCAGTTTTCAGTGTGCATAGGGGGCAAAGGGTGGGAACTAGGTCTCATGTTTCAGTTGTTCTCCACCTCTATTCCCACAATTGTCTACCACTCCTGTAAGCATATTTCAGCACATTTCTGGTGTAGCAGCTGGGTATTAAGGTCCAATGACAGTGAAAATCTGTTTGGTCCACCTACATAGCTGATCAAACCCCTCCATTCAGCAATATATAGAGGGTGACCATTAGTAGAACCATCTCTCTGGCAAAGACTGCCAGATCTCCTCCATGGGACTGGAAAACCACTTGTCTTTTCCATTCTGGTACCTTGAAAACTACTATGTTCTCCAAATGTTGGTCAGCCCTTAAAGAAGAAATTGCAAACTGGACATAAAGATGGCCCCTGGAGGGGACTGCTCCTTCCCCCCACCCTCCACCTTGAGACTATATGAACATTTTAAATTAAAAAAATATATACCATTTTCTCTCCATTACTAGCCTCTGCTCCTTTTTCATGGGCACCAATATTTGTCTGAGAACCAAGAATAATCTAACAATTGCATTCCTGGAATGCTGAAAAGTATCAAAATTGTGGCTTCTACAGCAAAGTAATGTTATGTGGAGGGGATTTTTCAGCTTGTTCCAAAGGCCAAAAGTATAATGCTATCCTTCTGTTTGAATTGAGAGGACCTTCAGCTCCCAAAAGTGAAATCATGCCCCCTGGAGAGCAGGAGCAGCACCCCACAGATAGCAGAGGCAGACAGAGAAGGACCCTGGAAGTGCTGCTCACGAGGATGGATAGGAGAAACCAGGAGCAGTTTGAATTCCTCAGGACACGGGAGGAGTGGGATATTCAGCAAGAAGAGACACTGATGAATTGGTTCATGGAGCAGGAGGCACACTATAGGGAATGGGAGCATTCCTTAATGGAGGGGCTCATTGAACTGGTGATTGAACGAATTTGGGTTCTGCTGAGGCCACAGAACCAGAAACTGCCACCTCCTCCTCCTCTAGTTGTTGCCCAGAGAGCTGCTGAGCCATGGAATCCTGATTCAAGAACCACCCAAGTGACCTGGAAGAGAACATGGAGACTGCAGGATTCCCAGGACCTCATCCTCCATCGGCACCTGAAACCCCTCACAGGGGAATCCACCTGAGAGTCCAGGAGGTGAACAATGAGCCTGTGGGAGTCTTTGAATCCCACCAAGTGCCCTGCCCTCTCAGGAGATATCCCAGGTTTTTCCTGAGTCACTTTTCCCTGTTATACCCCCTTTTGTCAAGAGGGCAAGGAGATGGGTGCAGAGACAATAACATTTGGGCAGTGTTCCCACTTGCATTCCCTTTATTTTTTTAAAGATTTGTTGCTGACCTTTCTTGTTAAAAAAATATTTCAATTAAACTTTCCATCTATACTTTTGATAAATGTTATATTTTCCTTGACTTGTGTGTGGCCCCTCCTTCCTAAGTATGATGAACTGAAGATATTTTGAGGTTCAGGACTGGGAACATAAAGTCATTAAGAGAGATTGAGTGCTCCTGATAATAGAGGTTTGTAAGCAAGTGTGACTAGTCAAGATAAAATCACTGAACACTGTGCAACTCGGTCTCCACCCTCCACTTGACAAGCCCAACCCCAAAGTGATAATCCAAGGAAGATATATTGTGATGATTGTCTTGAATGTGTGCAATGTCACTGTGTCACAGAAAGGCTAACAACCTTTTGCTACAGGGGAACCAAACCCTCACAAAGCTGTGTAGTCCCACAAGTATGTACCAATGATTCCTCGCATGCATTCCAGCAGCTGTACAGGATATGAAGGCATCCAGCCACACTGGCAGATGTAATTTTCTGTCTCCCTATTGTGCCAAGATATGTGCACGTATGGCATCCCTGATTTCCCTGGCCTGCTGGGAATGAGGGCCAGTTTGCACCTGGATGGGATCTGGCTGCCTGTTCAGAGTTTGTAAACCGGACTTGTCTTGAGCCCACCTGGGACAGCAGTATTCTCCTTTTACCCTCACAAACATTATGCAACAGCAGGTGATGCCAGATTGGCATCCAGATGAGTGCATAGTCAGAGCCTATGAGATTTCAGCCTACCATGACAATTCTACAGCTACTGAGCTTGTAGCTGAATTCACTTTTTCCAGGGTTATTGCAGTCAGGGTATGGTTTCATGAGCCGAGGCAGGAATGGATATTTGGGGCCCTCCAAAATAACAGTTAGCACAGACTCACTATGCAGAACAATATTGTTTCTGGAGAATAAAGACCCTTCAAGTACAATCTGATCTCCTCAGCATCCTGGTGTCTTGAATCTTTCCAGAGTTTCCTGCACTTGTATTCATGAATCTGCCTCTGTGGTCCACTAAGCCTTGTAGAATGAGGGTATAGTAACCTTTTTGGTTCACATACTCACTTGCCCCTTGTGGTGGGCAAGTACTGGGATATGGGTACTATCAATGACCCCTGCACAGTTTTGAAACCCCATCCTCTGAAATCCAGCTATTATTTCTGAAACTTTTCATATGGCAACCACCCATGGATAAATCACGCTGTTAATTGCCTCACAAACCGGCACAACCACAACCCTGACAGTGAACTTTCCAATACCAAAGTGATTTGTAACAGACCTATAAGTGTCTGGTGTAGCCAGCTTCCACATGGCAATAGCAACCCACTTCTGAACTGGTATGGCTCCCCTGAATTGAATGTTCTGGCACTGGAGGTTTGGTGCAAGCTCCTCACACAGTTCCATGAAGGTCTGTTTCTTTATTTGGAAGTTCTGAAGTCACTGCTGGTCATCCCAGGTTTCCTAAACAATGTGATCCTATCACACAATGCTGGTTCTTCTGCACCAGAAGCGATGGTCCACCCAAAGCCATACCATGGCAATACCAGCATTCACGATATCTGTACCATGGTAGCTGAATGAATTGTTTTTGATCCTCAAGGTCAGATGTCGTCTACATGTCAGAAAATTCTGCCCAAATTCCATCCAGAACCTCACAAGTCCCCTATTCCACTGCATAACCATTTGTCCTGCAATAAGGAGCACAAACAGAATCAGATCATCATCCCATTGCGCCATATCTTCCATCCCATTTTGCAGGGAATAACAGTGAGGGGCGACATGATCAGGAACTACCATTGGTAAAGGTGTGAAGGCAAGGAACAGTATCAACAACACACAGCAAGGTGTTTCCTAGAGTATCTCCCTGCGATGCACAGAACTGTGGGATACCACCCCTGCGCTAATGTTGCATAACAACAGCAGGTGTATGGGTAGATATATGTGGGTATATATGTGTACCTGGAACTATACCTGTTTCCAGCACAGCATATGTGGATTCTTGACACAAATATGATGAGCATGCGTGAGCATGTACATGATCCAGTACTTGAGTATGCGTGCCAGAGTCAACATAGCCTTAGATGTGAAAGCACACTGCTCACACCTACAAATATGGGCACTGCTCACACAATCCAATGGGCAGTCAGATGGAATAGTATTGATATCCTGCCTGTCCCTTACAGGAATGTGTAAAAGAAAGCTTAATGGACCTGCTTGCATTGCTAAACTTGCTATCTAAGAGAAAATAGAACAAACAATGCTGGAACTGTATGACTAACCAAAGGGAAGATAAAGACCATCCTTTAGATCATCAGAACACTTTCAGCGTATCTTTTTGTGAGATCTATTGTACGCAGAATCACGCACGAATCACAACCACCTAAAGGATCTGGATGCCTAGTTGCCATTAAGATTAGTTTTTTAAAATCTCAGGCTAGATAGTAGAGGTTTAAAAGACCGAGAAAGTCTTCTAGTTCACCTTTACTACAGGGATAAGAATGTCCCCACTGAATATTTATAAGGGTTGTATTTAGCCTATTTTAACTATTTCTGATGATTGCTCACTTTGGACTTCATGCAATTATTCTATATCTAAATGTTTTTACTTGAAACATTTTTTTCTGATGATTAATCTTTTTTTTCTGTATACCATTTCATATGCCTACATTTTTCCTCCTGACATCCTTATGAACAATTCCTCCCCCTCCTTGATTTTCACAACCTTCACATATTTATAGACTGATAACATATCATCCATTTCATCCTCCTTTTCCTAATGCAAGCTATACATATTCATTTCTATTAATCTTCCCTCATACATCAATTCCTTCAAGTTGTTTATCTTCCTAGTAGCCCTTCTGTGAGCTGACTTCATTTTATCAATATATTTTTTAAACTGTAACACATAAAATTACACCTGGTTGCCTAGTTATCAATTACATATAAAGAATGAAAACTTGAAAACTTGTCCCTATTAAAGTCAATGAGAGTTTTACCCTTGACTTCTATAGGGCCAGGATTTCACCCCAGCAATTAAATTAATAAAGCCAACATAAGATCTATATATTGCTTTAGTCCCATTAAAACCCTATTGTGAGAACCTAGGCTGGACCCAAGCGGCATATAGGCTTTGTCCTGGCTGTTTGCATAGAGATGAATTTCACCTAAAGAGAGAATTGTCCTTCAAAAGATGTAAAGACTCAAAATATGGTGAGAAAATGTTAATCAAGTCTTTAATACTTACTATCTAATCCCAATACATTTCCATTTTATATTTTACTTAAACAGACCAAGTCAAAAATGACCTAAGCATTATGATCAGGTTTATCATACAAGGTCTCGGATCTGGAGACTAGTTAAAAATAAATTGTACAATGTTACATTTTGGTTTTGGGCAAATTACCTGTTTCAGAAAATGGAATTTACTAGGAAAACACCAAGACAACCTTAACTACACTGCTGCTAGGGGGATACTATGATGTATTACAGTGAAATATACAGTAATCCATAAAGTCCTTTCAGAATACCAGAAAGATAATTCACTGCTAAAGAAATTCCACTGACATCATAAGCCATGAAAGTAGAGCTTGAGTATGAATGAAGTCAATGGAACTCCAAGAATTCACTGTCACTTTAATATTTCATCAGAAATTATTCATTGTTAATATAATGCAATATTCTCTTCTAAGCTAGAATAGTGGGCTAACCCAGTCCAACAGCAATAAAAATGTCCTTTCCTACAAGAGATTTTGTTCCGAGGCTTTGTTTCCAAGTTTTAGGGGGGTTATACAAAGAGAAAACAAAAGGCATTTTTCAATTAGCAAATAAACAAAATAAAGGCCTTCGGCTGCTGCTCTGTGTGTGTGTCTGTGTGTGTGTGTGTGCACGCACAGATGAACACACAAGTGCCTTGTCAAAAGCTCTGTCCACTTCTAAGACTTGGGGAGCTATTTTAATAGAACTCATTGGTTTAATAGGGCTTAGAAGACCCAGTCACTGCCTCACTCTGATTATTCCATCCATTGTAAAGGAGGTAAATGAGGATGTCAGAGACACAGATACAGATCCCTGATTATGCTCCAACCCAGCCTCACGTGAGTTAGAGCAGCATAGGGACTCAAATGATTACTTGTACAGGTTAGAACGCAGTTGTGTCTCCCAAACTGTCAACACTATGCACAGTATCGCACAATGAACTTTGTCTTAGGGAGTAGAAGGGTTCACTTTCGTATGAAGCATCATGTATTGGCTACGGCTGGAAGCAGATGACTGGGCTTGGACAGGATGTTGAACCAATGCTTTGATCTGGTATGATAAACCTTATTTTAGCAATTTTTCATTACACGGAATGCTAATGTAGCTGTAATTTTTTCTCCATTACCATGTTTAAGATGAGCTTCTAGGAATGTAAAATTCTTGCTTTGAAAGATTCTAAACCATTTTGAAGTTTTAGTAGATTCTAGATGTAAAAGTCTCTCAGTCTATGTGATAATAGATGAGTCAGAGAAAAATGTAGGCACAGCATTTTGCTTGTAAACTTATATTAATAAAGCTTCCTTGTGAGAGAAAATGATTCAGAACTTCAAAAAGAGACTCTGGCCTAGATGAAGTAAACACCATTAAATGCTTGGATAAAACTAGTATTGGGAAGAAAAGGTATTGATATTTCAGCTAATTTGGCTCAACAGTGAGTCAGAAGAGTTTCAGCAAAAAGAAAATAAGAAAGAAAGAAATACTTGTGGCACCTTAGAGAGTAACAAATTTATTTCAGCATAAGCTTTCGTGGGTTAGAACCCACTTCATCGGATGCATGGAATGGAACATACAGTGGACAGATATTTATATAGTCAGAGAAACATGATAAGGTGGAAGTGCCTGTACCAACCTTAAGAGGCTAATTAATTGAGAGGAACCATAACAGCAGGGGGGAAAAAACCTTTGAAGTGATAAACAAGATGGCCATTGCGGACAGTTGACACACAGGTGTGAATGAGGATCGTTAACTTAAGGGAAATAGATTAAATTAACGTAATGGCCAAGCCATTCCAAGTCTCTATTTAATCCTGAGTTGATGGTATCTAGTTTGCATATCAATTCAAGTTCAACAGCTTCTCGTTGTAGCCTGTTTTTGAAGTTTATCTGTTGCAAAATTGCCACCTTCAAGTCTGTCACTGAGTGATTAGGGAGGTTGAAATGTTCTCCTACTGGTTTTTGAATGTTATGATTCCTGATGTCAGATTTGTGTCCGTTTATTCTTTTGCGTAGAGACTGTCCGGTTTGGCCAATGTACATGGCAGAGGGGCATTGCTGGCACACGATGGCATAAATCACATTGGTAGATGTGCAGGTGAACAAGCCCCTGAAGAGTTTCAGTGACTAATGCAGTGTCTCAAGGTGGTGGAGTGCATTTCAGTGCTTAGTGCTGGCAGATGGCATGGAAAGAATACTTTGTAAGATTTTGCAGACATGGAAAGATAAGCTAAGGTACTCCAGATCGCTGGATATGTGAGCTTTTATAGCCTCTATAAGGTTTTAGGTTGGCTATAGCATTACAGGCATAAAACAGTAAAATATAATGTAATCCAAAATATTCACACAAAATACCAGATAAAAGAGCCAGAAAACTTTAAATTTCAAATTAAGTTTGCAACTGTATTTACATAACAAGCGGCACTACGGTTTTAAATAAAAGGGCCAGATCTTTAGCTGGGGTAAAGTGACATAGCTCTGTTGAAGTGAATAGGGCCAGAATGTTTTGTAGATTTAGACTCCAATTCAGCAAAGCATTAAAGCATGTGCATAACTTTAAGCAAGTACTTAAGTCCATCCCCATTCATCACTCAAGTCAATGGAACTAGCTAATTTACACCAGCTAAGTGTTTGGCCCAAAGTAAACCTTTTCAAGTAAGGAAATGGGAGGTAAGAGAAGGTAGATCTATATTTAGATACACTCAGAATTCATACAATCTCTCAAATAGCTATAGCTGTTTTGGGACTAGAACAACAACAAAGACACATTAGATAAACATCAAATTCCTAGTGACCTGTAACTCAGAAAGAGTTTGACCTTGCTTATTTACATTATAGAGCAGAATGCTCTTTTGCCTTAGGAATAAACCTGGCCATTTTCAGTCCAAATAAATTTTTCAAGCCAAAGGTACATAGGAGCTAAAAGCAGGACTTATAATGTAACTTAGTTGCACCCTTAACAATGGCGAGCCTATTACTTCTCTCCATATATATTAAATATAGTAATTCCCTTATGCCTTTCCCCAAAAGGAAATAAAGCTGAGAAGCAGAAAAAAGGGGGAAAGAGAGAAGTTTATCTTCATTATGTTATAGATTAAGGATCTCCATGCACTACTTCCTATCCATCTTCTTTTTTATTATTTATAATGTTGTATTAATTTTTCCAAACACAACAAATATACCAAAATACCAGATTCATCATAATGCACAAATTAAATAAAGAGGGTTAGGATAAAGGGAGGAGAAGACCTTGAAAAAGTTATCCCAACTTGCTTTGAATTTTTTGGGCATTCCCTTTCTGTGGAATGCCATGTTTGTTAGCTGCAAGGTCAGTCATGTTACTGAGCCAAGCATCAATATCTAGTGGGGATCAACTTTTCCATTTTTGCAGGATTAATTTTTTGGCTACCAAAGCTGTGCATTGGAAACACATTGCCTTGTTACCAGGTAACCTCCAGGTATCAGGAATATATCCAAGGTAGAAACTTAAGGGGGAGGGTTCCAACTTAAAATCCAATATAAACTGGTCCTTTGACCTACCTCAGACCAAAAATTCTTGATACAGGGGCAATCCCAAAAATATGAGTTAACGTTGCACCAAGGGAGTTACATATCTAACTGTGCTCAGCAGGGCCAGCACTACCATTAGGCAACCCTAGGCGGTTGCCTAGGGTGCCAGGATTTGGGGGGCAGCATCTCAGGTCCCTCGGCAGCCACCGGCAGGAGAGGCTGCTGCCGAAATGCCGCAGAGGTCCCCGGCGGCCGAAGAAGCTGCCGCCGGAGTGCTTGGCACACTTCGGCGGCAGCTTCTTCGGCCACCGGGGACCTCAGCGGCATTTCGGCGGCATCCGCTCCCACAGCCACCTAGGGTGGCAAAAAAGCTGGCGCTGCCCCTGGTGCTCAGCATTTATGAGGCCCATTACCATTAGTCTATGTGTGGACCAGTATATTCAAAAGTGTGTCTTATGGTGAATAAGCCATAGTCTCAGTCTATAGTTGTTTTTCAACATTAGATACAATTGTATTTCATTGAGTCAGAGACAGTTATGTATCTAAATCTCTGTTCCAAGCAACTCTCAAATGATCAATCTTTGGCAGAGTTTTTAGGCCAGAAAATCATAAAAGGATCCTGCTGGCTGAGTAAATCCAAGAAGTTTCCTCCAAAATAATAAAAGTTCTGGAAGTTCTGGAGCTCCCAATGCATCTGGTCCAAATACATTCATAAGTAAATGCTTTATCTGAAGATATTTCCATGCTTTGGAGCAGGGCAACCCAAATTGTTGCTGAATGGTTTAAATTTATCATTGTCAATTAGCTGCAACACAGTCATGATTCCTCTGTCCATCCAATCTCTCCATATCAAGGTTTTCACACCAATTTTAAGGATAGGATTGCTCCATAGGGCCATCTCTACATGGAAGAAAGGATGGAAGCAAACTTTCTAGCCAAGTTTGACCATGCCATCTTCTTATTTTTAAAATTTAATTTGCAGACATTTAAAGGAGTTTATGTCCCATTATAAAAATAAGGTCAACCTTGAGAAACTGAGATGAACCTTAATTTATGAATAAATTAATAAACTCATTGTCTCAGCCATAACAATAAATAATAAATTCCTACCTAGGTATTTTGTCGAATGTGTGTCAAAGTTCTGCATTCTCCACATACATAGTAGTTTATCATTAATTGCTGGATTTCCCCCACTCCCTATTCATGAAATACAGAATATTATTCTTTTATAGAAAGTAAGTGTCCTTACAAGAAGATTAAGTTCCAGAGGACAATTGTTATTATAAATAAGCCTGGCTTAAATATCATTATGTGAAAAGAACTTAAATCAGTTATATCACCTAACATCAGATTTACACAAGGCAAACCCATTTTGTAAACAAGTGATGTGTCATATAGAATCATTTAAATTACAGAGACTTATCAGATCACGTAGTCCATCTCTTGGCAACTGTAGGATTGTTCTTTACATTCTCTACCTCCAATTTGTGCAGTCCACTTTGTTATCATCAAGAAAGAATACTGAATCCTAAATTCCCAGTACTTTTGATTTTGTCTTTAACTGTATCAACATGACATGTTTAAATATGTTACTATTTTAGGACTACATTTTCAAAAGTGACTAGTGTTTTGGGTGCCTCCTTTTTTGGGGGCCCAACTTGATACAACTTGAAGGGGGCATTTGATGTTCCCCTCTGGTGTTATCTGGACCGGTGATCTGCTAGGTCACTCCAATTCTTGACTCTGGGAACCAGTTTTACCCTGCTCTGCTGTAAGAACCCCCACTTCTGGGCTCTTCACGCACAGCCTCTGGCATGTAAGCTGCTCCTTGGATTGTGCAGCTGAATGACACTAGCCAGTATCTCCGGTCCCAGACACAACGCTAAGAATCTCCATCTTGCAGTGTCCAGTTATGCCCACTGGACGCTGCAAGCTTATATGAGTTAGTCAATTTAACAAAAAAGTTGATATGTACCAGGCTTGTTATCCCAAGGGCAGTCTCTGACATGCTTCAAACTAAACGCACTGCTTCAGGTAGAATAAACAAACGGATTTATTAACTACAAAGATACATTTTAAGTGATTATAAGTCAAAGGACAACAAGTCAGATTTGGTTAAATGAAATAAAAGCAAAATGCATTCTAAGCTGATATTAAGACTCTCAGTGCCCTTACAAACTTAGATGCTTCTCACCACAGGCTGGATGGTTGCCATTCAGCCAGGGTCTCCCCTTTCATGAGTGCTTCAGTCGCTTGGTGGTGATGTCTGTAGATGGAGGTGGAAGAGAGAGGAAAAGCATGGCAAATGTCTCTCCCTTTTATCGTGTCCTTCCTTCCCTCTTGTCTTTGCCCCCACTCCCTTCAGACTCAGGTGAGCATTACCTTATCACAGTCACAAACTGATCAAAGGAAGGGGGGTGACTCCCTCGAGAGTTAAACAGATCCTTTTGTTGCTACCTAGGCCAGCATCCTTTGTTCCTGTGAGGCTCGGCTGGGTTTGTCCCATACATGCCCTGATGAGGTGTGAATTGCCCATCTGCTTCTGGAGAGTTTTTGGCCTGGGCTTGCTTTAAGCCATGAGGACACATTTTCAGCCTCATAACTATGTACATGAAATTACAACCTATATCATTACTTTAACATTACCATAACAACAATTCTCAGTACATCATGAGCCTTCCGAAGATTCCTGACATAACAAACTTTGCATTAGATACCACACAATCATATTATAAGGGTGAACTTGGGGGTGCTGGGTGTTCCCCTGAAGAGAGAACATCACAGGATGTACGCTTAGCATTTTCTGAGGATCCTCTAGTATCTTCAGAGTAGCTGCCACCTCAAGGCTACCCTACCATTGCAAGGGCCTCATTCTATAGAATGTACCACACTGATCTATGCTGGCAATGCAATCATTCCATAGGATCCTTTAAACATCTCTAGTGGGACTTCAAACTAGAACAAATCTTTCTGGAAACATTTACAAATACACACACACACACAAACACAACACACCATACACACACTTGGATTCTGGGGTTTTTTATGCAATTTAGTATGCTCATTGCCTTCCTGGGCTTGGTAACTCTGATTACACTAATACATTGGATCCCCTCCTTTATTTACTTTTCTTTGCCGCTTACCTTTCCATAGCTTCTCAGTAGTATGAACCTCATGTTCCCTCCACAGACCCTTGGTTCAACAACTTGTGAGATATTCTTGCTATGGAGAAACTCACTACACTGATCCTCTTTCCCCACTGATAAACCAAGACAAAACCTTACAATAGTCTGCAATTTGGGGCACCACTCATTTTTTTACACTACATCTAACATTAATGTTATTGGGCCCCAGAATGTATTGTCCTTTGATTCTTATTGACAACAATGGCTATTCTTTATTTTTCCTCTTGTAACCATTTGAGCTAACCTTAGCCTTCCTTTGTAAGTTACATTCTGCTGTACAAAAGCATTGTCATTATTACATTGTCTGTAATACCTGCTCCATATACATTCTCTATTATATTTGTGGTGTGATTTTCCCCCCTTCAAAAATAGCAAAGAAAGACAGAGAAAACACAAAAAGAAATGAAAATGGGTCCACAATGTCTATAGGCATTGAACTGGGAACATGTTACATTTTGGTATAATATTTATAACCTTTCTTTGCTTACCATAACTAAATATATCAGAGAAATTCATAATAAAGTTCTATTACATGTTATGTTGCCGTTAACTTTATATTTTGTTAGTCTCTCAATATATTGTCTATTTGCATACAGTTGCCATGAACTATAGCTTAGGTTAAAACAATGACTGTCCTAAATAGTACCATTCAAGGATTTGCATGAATAACAATAATAAATAGAGAAAGCTCACAAGTGGCTTTGTTTGCTATTTGTAATGTGGAGGTCAAATATAAAGGAATCTGACCTCTGAGGGTTAGGGGAATTGCCCATATGCTGTTCCCAGATCCAGAAACAAAAGACCCACACATAAAGTGAGACTATTGTTAAACTACCGTTGCAAGGAGAACACTTGATGCTTTATTGCTTTGTTTATTCTATGACTAATTTTCTCAAAACTTGATTATATTTGTGCAAATTATGACCAACATCAACTCTATGCAGAGCAATACCCAGCTTGACACTGTCCCTCCCAGTGAAGATGAAAACTAACCAAATTGTCCGAGGAAATTCCTGTGATTTTTTTTCAGAGACTGAAAGTTAAGAATGCAACTTCTACAAACTATAAAATCTGATCAGCTACAGGATAAAACTAAAAACAACACACCACAAGAGAATGAGAATCTAGCCCTTTTCATATATTTTATGTCATGGGGAAATGTAATTCAGTGTTGGTTTACTGGGTGGGTACAATTTTATTTTATTATTGGGTTAAGATCTGGATTGCACACCAGGAGAAGCCTGAAATGAGACTGGACTAGAGCTATGTAGAAATTGGTGTTTTTGATTCACAGGTTTTATTAAAAGATTTTTAATTCATGTTGAGTTTGCCCTTTTTGAATTTTGCTTTTGAACCCTGAAATTCAAAGCAAACCGTGGGTGACCAGCTAAAGTTTATAGAATCATATATTTGAAGGCTAGAGGGACTATTCTGGTGAACAGAAGGGAACACTGTAATCAGAAAAAGAATCATTATGATCAAAAACCATCAGCAACTGTGGGGGGAAATCAATTAATTTCACACCATTTCCATACCAAATTCTAAATCAGCACAGATTCTCTCCAAACTTGGCTGGGCGTTTCTTGAAATTTGGGACAAACTTACTCAAAACTTGGGTTTGCAAAACTTTTGGCAAATTGGGCCAGAGTTATAAGTCCTGATTCAGGAAAATATTTAACCACTTGCTAACTTTAAAAACACAGTTCCATTGACTTCAATGGGCTTTGGATCAGGACCATATTGCCTTTTAAAATATATCAGTATTGATCACCCCTGGGCATCGCACAAGCTATTATTTTTATTAGCAAAAAGGGACAGCTAAGCTGTCAAAAAATCAGGTTTAAATATCTAGATGCCTGGAGCCACAGATTTGAATGTTCACATGAGTGACTCAGTCCTTTATCTTATTCTTTTGAGTTAGATATATTGAGTATCATTTAGATTACCATATGAGAGACTTTTAGACGATAACTGTGACATTCCCCTGGTGTTATCTGGACTGGTGATCTGCTAGGTCACTCCAATCCTTGACTCTGGGAGCCAGCTCTACCCTGCTCTGCTGTGAGAACCCCCACTCCTGGGCTGTTCATGCACAGTGTCTGTCATGTAAGCTGCTCCTTGGATTGTGCAACTGAATGACACTAGCCAATATCTTTGCCTCCTCTGCAGCTTCCAGTCTGGCCAGCTCTAGTTTTGTAGCTTCCTCACTGGTAGTCATTTTTCTGCTTTATTGTGCTTGTTCCCCTCACCCGAAATAAACAGAAAAGAACAAAACTGTGACCTCCTCCTGACCTCCTCCTGCAGTTAGTCACTGCACTTAAGACTCACTTAAAATCACAGATATCAGTGCTTAAAGCGTGAACTTCACTTGGAGTAACAAGCCATACATACACCCTGCTCACTGCGTCACTGTGATATTCCCCTCTGGTATTATCTGGACCGGTGATTTGTAGATCACTCCAATCCTTAACTCTGAGAGCCAGCCGTACCTTGCTCTGCTGTGAGAACCCCGACTCCTGAGCTGTTCACGCACAGCCTCTGGCATGTAAGCTGCTCCTTGGATTGTGCAACCGAATGACACTATCCAATATCTCCGGTCCCAGACACAACCTTAAGAACCTCTGTCTTGCAGTGCCCAGGTATGCTCACTGGACTCTGCAAGCTTATACGAGTTCGTCAGTTTAACAAAGAAATTGATATGTACCAGGCTTGTTATCCCAAGGGGAGCCTCTGATATGCTTCAAACCAAACGCACTGGTTCAGGCAGAACAAACAAACTGATTTATTAACTATAAAGATAGATTTTAAGTGATTATAAGTCAAAACATAAATCAGATTTGGTCAAATGAAATAAAAGCAAAATACATTCTAAGCTGATCTTAACACTTTCAATGCCCTTACAAACTTAGATGCTTCTCACCACAGGCTGGCTGGTTACTCTTCAGACAAGCTCTCCCCTTCAGACAGGCTCTCTGCTTCAGTCGCTTGGTGTGATGTCTGTAGATGTAGGTGGAAGAGAGAGGAAGAGCATGGCAAACATCTCCCTTTTATCGTATCCTTCCTTCCCTCTTATCTTTGCCCCCCCCCATTCAGATTCAGGTGAGCATTACCTCATCGCAGTCCCAAAATGATCAAAGTAAGGGAGGTGAATCCAACGAGAGTTCAACAGATCCTTTTGTTGCTGCCTAGGCCAGCATCATTTGTTCCTGTGAGGCTGGGCTGGGTTTGTCCCATACATGTCCTGATGAGGTGTGAACTGCCTCTCCTCTCTTGGAGAGCTTTTGACTGGGCTTATTTTAAGCCATGAAGACTCGTTTTCAGCCTCATAACTATATACATGAAAATATAACCTATAACTACTATAACAACAACACTCAGTGCATCGTGAGCCTTCCGAAGACACCCGATATTACACATTTTGCATTGGATACCACACAGTCATTTTACAAAGATGAACATGGGGGTGCTGGGTGTTCCCCTGAGGTATAGAGAACATCACAATAACTTAGGTCCTCTCTGTTTTGTTTGGCGAGTACAGATTCTGTTCCCATCTTCATTAATGTAGAGGTTTCCTCAGGGTCTTTAACACAGCTCTCCCATGTTGTACTGGGTATATGGCTGCCCTTCTCCGCTACAGAGATAGCTGTACCTAAGTAATGGTATGTGGTGTATTGTATTTTCCATTATAAACAGATAAATACATATAAAATATGGTTTGTAAAATACCTTGAGATCCTTTGATATGAAAGTTGCTTTATTACACGTAAATTATTAAATTTGTTTTAAAATGTATGGAGGATAAAATATGAAAACTGTGCATCATTTTCATGTGCTTAAGTATTACAGCAGTTGGGAGATCAAAGAGCATGCTTGGTAGTGATATAAAAATAAATCAGTAATTGATCATAGAAAAAATTGCCTTTATATAGAACCTTTACAAACGTTGGGCCAGTTTCATCCCTGGTGTAATTTCATGGACTTCAATGAAGTACAGCAGTTATGAATTTCTTCCAGTGTCTAATTAAGTTATACAACAGCCCTGTGAGGTAGATTAGTAGTATAATTAATTTTACAGATGGGGAAAGAGAGTCAGATCAGTTAAATGCCACATTTTCAAGAGCCCTTTCTAATGTTAGCTGCCATGGATTTTATATGCCCAACTTTAGGCACCCAGGCTCTGTTTTCAGGGGTGCTACTACATGTCTACAACTCCTATTGGCTTGAGCTGCGGTTGTGACTGCTCAGTGACTCTCAAGATCAAGCCATACTGTGATGGGGTGTATATGTAAGCGGGGGAATAGTCCCGCTATTGTGGGGAACTTTCCTCGTCTCTGCACTACCCCGGTGAAATGGGCTAGCGGAAGGATCTCAGTCCTCGCTCCCACCTCCTTTACCCCAGAGGCCTCCCTGCCCTCGAGGACTCCCCTTGTACTCTCCTGTCTGGCAGAGTCCTCGTAACCCCAACAAGGCTGGGCCCAGGATTCCTGGGGGGCTCGACCCTCAACCTTGCTGTGGTCACCTAGGTCAGGGGCTAGGGTGTCCCCACTCCGGGGTACTCTCTCTGTACAGGATGCTTCCCTGACCCACTGATCACTGCATACAATTGAAAGCAAATGCAAATTATTTAATTAACAATTAATTTGTAACAGGAATAAGGAAAAATGGGAAAGGCTAATGGAAACACTTCACCCCGCTCTGTGGCAGGGAACATCACAACAGTGTCTCTAAAATGTCAGGGCAGTTCAGTCTGTTCCTGTGCAAGTCCCAGGCTCCTTCTCAGGCCCTGGCTGTGCTGCAGGGACGCTGCTTGGACACTTGTTCTGGCGGTGGCCACACGCTCGCAGGCTCTGGGTGGCAGGACCCTTCTTCCCAGCGTTGCCCCAGCCCTGTCGGGGTTTAGATCCCCCTGCACGTCTGGCCTGCAGGGCCCCTTGGCTGAGGCCTCTCCCTGTGCTGGGCCCACTGCCCAGGGTTCCCCTCGCTCTCCCCAGCTGCTCACCGCACCCGGCTCCAGACTGCTCCAGCTCCAGCTCCTCTGCCTCTGCACGGCTGCTGCTGCTGCTGCTGCTCTGCCTCCAGCTCCCTGGGCTGCTGCCCTGGCCCCTCTGGCTCTGGCTCCTACAGCTTCTCCCCCCAGGGCAGGTCTGTCTCCCTGGGCTGCAGCTCTGCTCCCAGGGCAGGTCTGTGTCTCTGGGCTGCACCTCTGCTCCCAGGGCAGGTCTGTGTCTCTGGGCTGCACCTCTGCTCCCAGGGCAGGTCTGTGTCTCTGGGCTGCACCTCTGCTCCCAGGGCAGGTCTGTGTCTCTGGGCTGCTTTTCTGGCCCCTCCAGATCTGGCCCAGCTCAGCTCTGGCCTCTGGCTTCTGCCCTCTCCTTAGCTCAGCCCCACTCACTCTGACTCAGGCAACTTCAGCTCACACGGAGGACGGGATTCACCCTGACCTCCTGACTCCCTGATTCGCCTGCCCGCCCTGTCAATCAGAGCTGACCTGGAGCATTGGCCTCTCCCCATTGCCCCTGGGGACTGTCAGTCCCATCGACCCTTCCCCTTTTGGTACTGGGAGCTCTGAATGTTAGTAAGGGGATAACAGTCCCCTTACATTCCCCCTTGCTAAAATTCTGCCATAACCACAAGGTTTACACTAATACCTCCGGACCCATTATTAACAACATATACCCACATCATATCAAACCCATTAACATCAAAAGAACATTTAACATATTAAACATTTCACATCTACTTCCTCATACTATACATAATAATATTAATTAAAACACTACATAGAACCAATAACAAAATCATCTCTAAATTTAACAGGCAGTACACCCTTATTAGCCCTCTGGGATCTTCTTAAATCTGGTGGTTCATTACCCATATTTTCTATTTCCCTGTCCTCGGGTAATACTGGGTTAGCTTGAGGGATCTGGCCATTCTCATTAGGGTTTGGGTTTGCCCCACTCTGTTCCCCTCTGTATTCAGTTTGTGAGACTCGAACCATCCCCCAATCGGTTTCTCTCTCCTCAGGGTGTGCTGATGTACGCCTCCTATGGTCCCTGACTGGACTAAGAGTGCAATGTTTTAGTTGATCCCTATGTACTAGTCTCTGAGGGCCTCCTTGCTCAGGCCGGATGGTGTAAACTGGTAGCTCGGGATTGTTGTGAGTAACTACAATGTGGGGATTTGACTCCCACTTATCCTGTATTTTATTACGCCCCTGTTGTCCATGGTTACGAACTAGTACACGGTCACCAGGCCTGATGAGAGCCCCACTGGACTTGCGATCATAAGTCCTTTTCCTACTTTGGGCTGTGTCTTTAGCTGTACGGAGAGCAACTTTGCTGGTTGTCTTTGGCCTGTAATGGACACCTTTGACCCCGTCATCAAAACTGGTCACCTCATCATTAGAAAAGGCTTCTTGATGCTTCTCTGGCAACACCCTTAAGTTAGTCACCTGTGCAGGAATCAGCCCTTGGCATGCCGCTTGAACTGGAACTGGCAGTCTGCCACCACATCTTTCTTGAGGAAAGGTAACTTGTTCTCCCTTCTCCCCAAATGTTACCTTCACCTGAGGGATCGCCTCCTCAGGCTGCAACTCCATAGCCTTCACGCTTGGGTTGAAAAGACTCACTGGTACTCTTCCTTTGATGGCACTAGTCAATACATTGGCTGACTGAAGTCCCTTAGGTAGGCTTAACCCAGATGTAGGCTCTACCAGCACTCGATATTCATTGGTATTTCCTGGCATCCAGAAGCGTTCATGAAGGATCTTCTCTCTCCAAGGAGAAATAATGCTCTTCCGGTTTCTGCCGACTTTAACATTTCTAATCCACTTTGTGGGGCCCAGGGAATGACTCTGCGTCTCCGCTCGAGCCAGTACTCCACTCAGCACAGCATTCTTCTTAGCATGCCCATGACGGTTCATCCTCCTGGTTCCTTTTACTGGCAACTGTAGCTCTTTCAGCTCACTAATGATGTTCATCCCTAGAATCCCTGGGACTCCTTCTCCTATATGGCTCCCTTCAGAGGCCTTGTCTTTCAGGATGAAGATGCATTTCCCTGGCAGTGTCTGGCCCATGTAGTCAATGTCTGCTTCGAGGCATCCCACCACTGGGATTGCCAGTCCATTAACTGCTGTTAGATGTACAAACTGTGTGTTGTGCATGGTCAGCTCTTTGTCTTTCAAATATTTTTGAAAATGTGATTCAGTAATGGTGGTGACTTCTGAGCCAGTATCTAACAAACATCTGGTTTTTACCCCTGCTATACATACTTCAGCAGTTAGACAGTCTCCAAATGCTCGCTTACAGAAGTCACTAGATATGCTGGTGCTGCCCATGTTCCTCTCAACCCTGTATGCAGAGTGATTTTCCACCAAGGACAGGCCTAGGAATCCTTCTGCCACTGCTTGGCCTTTTACTGTAGATGGACCACTCGCTCCTGGTGCCCCATCGATTTCGAGTGCCTGGGACTCTGGTCTCCTTCTCAGTGTACAATCTCGGCTAGTATGTCCTGGCCTTTCACAGGTGTAACAAATGTACCTCCCTAGCTCATCCTTCAGTGGAGATCTTCGGGATCCTGGAGCTCTTGGATATTTTGGCACATTAGTGGAGGTATTTCCTTTCATCACCTCAGTCATCACTTTCATCATCTCCCCCTGTTGGACAGCCAGTTTTTGGACAGCTTCACTTAGGCTTTCCAATGTTAGCTGTGTTTGGGGCAGGGCCTTTTCCCCAGCAGCTGCATTCACTAGGCCCCCACTTTGTGTATGGGGGTTAGGCTTGGCCCTCTCTGCCCCAGGAACTTCCTCTTCTTCTGACCACATAATGGCAGCCTGCATGAGTTCATGGAACTTTTTACTGGGCTCTTCCTTAAACCTCCTTTTCATTTCACGTCGGAGGGAGTCGTCCCGGAGCCCCAACACCAACTGCTCTTTTAGAAACATATCTGGGTCTGGAACTCGTTGAGAATCTCGCCGCTCCACTTTGCTCATTCTCTCCTGAAGATCATATGCGTATGCCCGGATAGTTTCACCGGGCTCCTGCTTTCTCTCAAAGAACTCCTTTAGTCGAGTTCCAATAGGTACCTTGTCTCCGTACACTTCCAGGAGGAGTTCAAACACCTTTTTCACATCTTTCTTGTCTGCCACTGCCATGAACTTTACTGTGGCCTTCGCCTGGTCCTTGAGGTGTTCCTCTATGAAGTCCACATGGTCTTCCTCAGGTACTCTTAGCACACGCAGAGCCGTCTTCACAGACTTGACCCACTCCTCTACTGTCATGTCTCCTGCTCTGGTTGGGAAGCCACCAAACTCTGTGACTTTCTGCTCCCGTGGGACATAAATAGTAGGGGGTTTCTTGGCTTCTGCTGCCTGTTGGTCTATTACAGCCTTAGCCAGTGATAAGGCTTCTCTCTGTTCTGTTCTAGCTTGTTGTAATGCCTCAGCTTGGTCTGACAATCTGCGCTGAAGTTCAGCGACCTGGGCTTGTAGTTGTTCAATTCGAGCCATGGTAGGGTTCTTGACTAGGCCTGGACAGTGCTACCAGAACTCAACCAGTAAACCAATGGGGTGGACCCTGTGGATAGGATCCTGTTCGTGACGCCAATTATGTAAGCGGGGGAATAGTCCCGCTATTGTGGGGAACTTTCCTCGTCTCTGCACTACCCCGGTGAAATGGGCTAGCGGAAGGATCTCAGTCCTCGCTCCCACCTCCTTTACCCCAGAGGCCTCCCTGCCCTCGAGGACTCCCCTTGTACTCTCCTGTCTGGCAGAGTCCTCGTAACCCCAACAAGGCTGGGCCCAGGATTCCTGGGGGGCTCGACCCTCAACCTTGCTGTGGTCACCTAGGTCAGGGGCTAGGGTGTCCCCACTCCGGGGTACTCTCTCTGTACAGGATGCTTCCCTGACCCACTGATCACTGCATACAATTGAAAGCAAATGCAAATTATTTAATTAACAATTAATTTGTAACAGGAATAAGGAAAAATGGGAAAGGCTAATGGAAACACTTCACCCCGCTCTGTGGCAGGGAACATCACAACAGTGTCTCTAAAATGTCAGGGCAGTTCAGTCTGTTCCTGTGCAAGTCCCAGGCTCCTTCTCAGGCCCTGGCTGTGCTGCAGGGACGCTGCTTGGACACTTGTTCTGGCGGTGGCCACACGCTCGCAGGCTCTGGGTGGCAGGACCCTTCTTCCCAGCGTTGCCCCAGCCCTGTCGGGGTTTAGATCCCCCTGCACGTCTGGCCTGCAGGGCCCCTTGGCTGAGGCCTCTCCCTGTGCTGGGCCCACTGCCCAGGGTTCCCCTCGCTCTCCCCAGCTGCTCACCGCACCCGGCTCCAGACTGCTCCAGCTCCAGCTCCTCTGCCTCTGCACGGCTGCTGCTGCTGCTGCTGCTCTGCCTCCAGCTCCCTGGGCTGCTGCCCTGGCCCCTCTGGCTCTGGCTCCTACAGCTTCTCCCCCCAGGGCAGGTCTGTCTCCCTGGGCTGCAGCTCTGCTCCCAGGGCAGGTCTGTGTCTCTGGGCTGCACCTCTGCTCCCAGGGCAGGTCTGTGTCTCTGGGCTGCACCTCTGCTCCCAGGGCAGGTCTGTGTCTCTGGGCTGCACCTCTGCTCCCAGGGCAGGTCTGTCTCACTGGGCTGCACCTCTGCTCCCAGGGCAGGTCTGTGTCTCTGGGCTGCACCTCTGCTCCCAGGGCAGGTCTGTGTCTCTGGGCTGCTTTTCTGGCCCCTCCAGATCTGGCCCAGCTCAGCTCTGGCCTCTGGCTTCTGCCCTCTCCTTAGCTCAGCCCCACTCACTCTGACTCAGGCAACTTCAGCTCACACGGAGGACGGGATTCACCCTGACCTCCTGACTCCCTGATTCGCCTGCCCGCCCTGTCAATCAGAGCTGACCTGGAGCATTGGCCTCTCCCCATTGCCCCTGGGGACTGTCAGTCCCATCGACCCTTCCCCTTTTGGTACTGGGAGCTCTGAATGTTAGTAAGGGGATAACAGTCCCCTTACATATAGACCCTACGCTGATGAGGAAGGTTCCAGAGAGGCCCTAGGGCTAGCCCCACCCCTCTGGCCATGTCAGTCTTGTATGGTAGGGAGGAGGCCTTTAAAAGTGGGGAAGTGCACTTAGCTGTGGAGGAAAGAGCAGAATTGCTTTAAGTAGAAGATTACTGGGGTGACTCTTGGAGCGACAATGGGACCTCTCAGCTAGGATATCTTCACCCTGACTTTACAGAGGGTGCAATGAACTTCCAGGGTAAGCTGGAGAGACTTAAGAAGGCCTGCAAAGGACAGGGCTCTTGCAAGTTGTAAGGAACTGGGGACCAGTGTAAATAACTGGGTGCAGTCACTTTCTTCTACCATCTGGGAGAGAAACCTCAAGGGACTCTTTTACACATTTACACTGAAATCTAAAAATGGAAATACCCCAAATTGGAGGCTGGTTATCAAAATTTGGGTTTAAGTTACTTGTTCAAGGTCCCAGAGGGAACTATATCAAGGAAAGGATTAGAACTCAAGAGGTTTCCATGCTCAATTTGCGACTCAAGATACTAGATTGCACACCAGCCTGCAGATAGGCATACCAAGCATCCCCTTTTGCATCGAGTTTAACCTTCGATTAAGTTTTATTCACACTATGATACCTTATGGGGGAGCCCTAGCAGTGAAAATTGCATCCACAGTTGCTCATTGGAGTAAGCTCTATTTAAAAGCATTCCTTGTGGCCGTATTGGGTACAAGACCCTGAAGCAAATCTATAACATTATGTTGGAACTAGATATGTCCCAAAAATTGTTGGGATTTTTTCAATAACATTTGTTTTTGTTGGTGTGATGCTGACAGACTAGCTCAGGCCAGAGCCATAGGCCAATTCACTTGTGTTTGACTATCAAAGAAGTTAAATGTATTAGCATATATTCAGGCCAATTTAGGTGTGTGTTGAAGAGATCAAAGGAGATGTTAATTCTATGTTTTTGCCTATCAATATCCTGTTGTTTACTATTACATTACATTTAGATTATGCATGCCTGATAATTAAATAACCCTAGATCAAAGTGTGTTAATGTAACAATGTATTCAGGTGTTAGAACGTCATGAAAACTATTGGAATGTACTTGTATTGTTTTCACTTATCTATTCCTATTATAATGTAACGGCAGGTATTTACATTATGTATATCCCTATGACTAAATAACTAATCAATGCAAATGAAGAAGGGTGCTAAATTCAAAGCAATTGGCCATTGTGTGGGTACAAACACTTATCAGATTGTTGTCTGGAGAAGAAGATATAAGTACTGATTCAAAGGAAGATCCTTTATCTCTGGACTGTTTGGATTCTAATAGGGTAGAATAACTGAATAAGAAGATGGACATGCCCAGAGTTATTCTGGGTAGCCCTGAAAAGACTTTTGGGAAACTGCTACTATTTTGGACTTACAAACTCCCCTGTTATTATATTTTATCTGCTTTAACCTCTTAATAACGCTCATTCTTTTTTTTAAAGATAATAAACATACAGTTAGTTTGATATAGAATTGGCAGCCAGTGTTATCTTTGGGGTAAGATCTGGAATACCAATTGATTTGGGGTAAGCGACTGGTCTCTTGGGACTGGGAAAAACCTGATGTGGTGTGATTTTAGGTTTAAATAACCTTTTGATCAGAAAGTTTAGTTTGTCTGGGTGATAAGATAGACTGGAGAGTCTAAGGGGTCTGTCTGTCTGTGACTCCACTATACCAGTCACTGGCATAGTGATTCGGGAGTTCACATTTGTTACTGGCTTAGTGAAATCTAATAATAGAATATACTACTAGTTTGGAGTGTCTGCCCTTGTTTTTTGTCAGTCTTCCTGAAATAGGCACTCACAGTTTTGAGCCACCAGTGGAGAGTTGGAAAATGCCAATTTGCTGAAACCAAAACTCTAATGGAAAAGGGTCATTTTTTAGAAGTTTTTTGAATGAAACAAAATTTGAAAAAAGTTTCAAATATTTTTAAAATAAAAATAATCAGGTTTTCTGTCTCTAAACAACTTTTTTGTTTAGAGATTGAGGTTAATTATAGTGGCATTTTTTAAATGATCAAAATCAATACAAAATGTTCTGATTGACTTGAACTGGATTTTGTTTTGAAATTTTGAGTCACAAAAATTTTCAAGATTGATTTTTTTTCATCCTGATTTGGGAGGAATGTCTCAAAGATATTTGTGGAATGGGACAGCCGTTTGCTACCCAGTTCTAGCTGGAATCTAGAGAAAATGTCTCATGATTTGACACTAGTCTTTGTTATAGTTTTTCATTTCCATCTAGTTGACCAAAAGCCTACCTCTCTTCCTATGCTGTCTGCATTCTCAATAGCACTTTGAGGTTACTTCTATGCTTGAAGCCGAGGTATTCCCAGCTCGAGTAGACATACTTGTGCTAGCTCTCCTTGAGGAGAGCTCTCCTTGAGCTAGCACACTAAAAATGGTAGTGTAGCTGCAGTAGCATGGGCAGTGGCATGGGCTAACCACCCAGGTACGTATCCACATGGTCTGGGCAGGTTTGAACTTAGGGTAGCTACCCTGTGATGCTGCTTGCATTGCCCAGGGTATCATGGCTACAATACTATTTTTAGCACGCTAGCTCAATGAGAGCATGAGTATGTCTACTCAAGCTGAGAATCATGCCCCCAGCTCCAAGTGTAGACATAGCCTGAATGCATGACCACAATACTCTCAATCTTTTGTTTAGAAACAAGTTAAGAGCATAGCAAACTGCATGTTATAATTTTAAAAACGCACCCAAATGATTTCTATGTAAATGGCTCCAATTCAGCAAAGCTCTTAAGCATGCCCCCCAAGTTAAGCATGTACTTACGTGCGCTGCTGAATCAGGGCCACTGCTATTCACCTCTAAAACAAACAAATGAGGAAGGAAAATCAGAAGGGTTTCCCTCAAAAAAGCCATGGAATTTCTGCAGAGATTTTATTTTTGTTTTCTATTTCATGTGACTTTTCTTTAAGGACAAATCCTGTCTCTCCCCTTCTTCATCTCATGGCTGTAGAGAAGGCCCCTAATGATATCAGAACCATTTAATGAAGGACAGCAAGATGCTGGCACCCCATTGCATCTCTCGTGCTTTATGGCGATGTGATGTGATGTGATGTGATATGTGTGTGTGTGTGTGTGTGTGTAATCCTGGCCCCTAGTTCACAGCACCCAGGGAGCCTTGAGAGTGGATCTGGTGGATTCATGACTACATGGAGCTACTAGCCATTCCAGGCACAGAGTATAAGAGGTCTGGGGACTACTATTGCGTGCCTGCAGAACAATGCTGTTCCAGGACCTAAGGAGAAGGATTCCTTCCCTTTTCAACTCCCCAACACACAGCCCAATTTTGTGGGCTACAAACTAGGATTAGGATTTTCCCCTAAATGTTAATGCCAGATATCATTGTAAAGCACAAAGGTCACTGAAAATATGTATTCAGTACAAAAATGAATTATTATTTAATATGCATTTAACGGTAGCACCTGAAAGCCACAACCATATCTATGACCTCTAATGTTTAATTGCAATCTTTTCATAATAATCCCTGGTATTCTAGTCCTGAGCTGAAGTTAGTGGGAGTGCCTATAAATAAAGAGGTATTTGTTAATTTACTCATTTAAGCTACTTATTTTAAAATTAGCATTTTATTGTAGGTTAACATAATTAACTGTGGTGTAATGCTTGTAGGAGATAAGAGTGTTAACCCAGAAATAGTAAACATTTTAATTATGTTAACCTACAATAAAATGCTAATTTTAAAAATAACTAGATTAAATGAGTGGTTCTCAAATTATAATCCATGGTTCACCAGTGAGCCCCAGTACTTTCTTAAGGTCCTCACTACCATAAGAACAGACAGGAGAAGTAAGGGACTGGAGGTTTGTCTATCTTTCCTACGGGGACTGGACCAGCACAAAGTGAAAACATGAACTTTCTGACGCTGTTGCCCCCCACCCTCCATAAACTTGGGCAATGTGTGCATCTGGCTCGTAACAGAGGATCTGGCCCTACCCTAAGGATCTCACTCATAAGGAGGAAGAGTGCTACCAACTAAGGCAGGGGTGGGCAAACTATGGCCCGCGGGCCACATCCGGCCCGTGGGCCCGTCCTGCTGTCCCCTCTCCCCCAGAGCCATGCTGCCGCGGGGGTTGGCTAAGTGTGGGAGTCCCGAGGGGTCTGTCAGGGGGCGGGGGTGTGGATAGGAGTCGGGGCAGTCAGGGAGCAGGGGGGTTGGATAGGGGGTGGAGTCCCAGGGGAGCCTGTGAGGGGACAGAGGTGTGGATAGGGGTTGGGGCAGTCAGGGGACAGGGAGCAGAGGGGTTGGATAGGGGGTGGGGTCCTGCGGGGTGATTAGGGTCGGGGAGTCTCGGGATGGGGCTGTCAGGGGACAAGGAGCGGTGGTGGGGTTGGATGGGTCAGGGATTCTGAGGGGGGCACTTAGGGGGCACAAAGTGGGAGGGGACAGATAGGGGCAGGGGCCAGGCTGTTTGGGGAGGCACAGCCTTTCCTACCCAGCCCTCCATACAGTTTTGCAACCCCGATGTGGCCAGGAGCATCGCCAGCTTTTTTGCCACCCTAGGCAGCGCCTCCAGGAGAATCTGCCACCGAAATGCAGCTGAGGGACCTGAAATGCCGCCCCCCAAATCCTGGCGCTCTAGGCGACCGCCTAGGGTCGCCTAGTGGTAGTGCCGGCCCTGGATGTGGCTCTCGGGCCAAAAGGTTTGCCCACCCCTGAACTAAGGGCTTGATTTTGAGCACTCACAACTCCTGTTGAACTTACACCTCTCAGGATCAGCCCCTTATAATCACTAACATAACTTCCTATAACATCAGGGTTCTTCTCTGCTGAATCCCATCCTAGTACTGATTTATCAAGACTAACATTTTACGTGTATAGTACTTCCCACCTATATATGTAAAGCACCACTGAAATGTATCCACCTCTGCCGTGGAGGGCAGCAACTTGCAAGCCTCTGCAATACAGTGAGATGAAAGAAGAAATGTTGACCAAGGTACCATGGCAAACCTCTACTTATACTAAAAGTTCTGTGAGATCTCCATGTCCACACAAATTGAAGGGGACCTTGGATTTGAGGTTCATAGAATCATAGAATCTCAGGGTTGGAAGGGACCTCAGGAGGTCATCTAGTCCAACCCCCTGCTCAAAGCAGGACCAACCCCAACTAGATCATCCCAGCCAGGGCTTTGTCAAGCCAAGGTTCTCTCCCAAAAGACTTCCACACAGTGAACTGCATGTCATGACTTATTTTGGGGCCAAACTTGCATTCCCTGTGCACCCAGAACTCCCACTAACTTCAGGGAGAGAGTTTTTCATTGCACAAGCAGGGGAATTCACTCCTCTACTGAAGCCCCTTCTGGGAAATGTCACTGATGCATGAGGTTACCATTCTGGGGAATACGCCTGGTGCAGGAGGCCCCATGCAGGCTCAGGGGAGCCCACTCTGCTGACTGTACGTACCACCATTGCAGAAGGCCCCCATCCAGGAGTGAGACTGGGGTGAGTCAGAGGCAGTTTCTGCACTAAAATGGAGAATATATTAACACCAGGGCTCTTGCACTTAGGGCAGCCCTTAGGGCTGAACCAGTCCCCAAGAATCCCTGAATAAGGCAGCACAAGCTACATCCTTCTGTAGCCTATAAAGGAATTTGGCCCAGGAATGCAGATTCTAGCCTTTATCTACCCAAAAAGGATGAAAGCCTGAGTGGACCATCTCCTGTATTTGACCCTGTGTTCCAAAGAGTCAAGATATCTCAGAATTGAAGCTGATGCTGCTAAGCTTTTTCCACTATCTGACAAGATTTGATAATGTAACGGCCTGAAGTGGTATGGGTGCAGGATGTCATGCTATTAGTGACCATATTAAACAGACAGAATAGGGTAAGATTTAAGTTGGAAGAAGCACGACTTTAAATAACTGCTCACATAACAATTCTTTTGCTAATGTTCCTCTGACAACGTAAATACATTATATTCTTGCTTCACATTGAAGCAAAGAGAATCTGACTGTGAAAGTTTAAATATTTAAACTTAAAGTACTGTCAAGTTAGCATAACATTAACTATTTCACCTGTGCTTTATTTAATTATCAAGCCTTTTATAGGAAAAATCCATGAAGACGTTGAAAGCTGTCACTGACCTGTGACCTCATGGAGCTGAACTATTGAACTGTCACCTTCAGAGATATTTATTATCCATTTCACTTTAATATAATCTTTTCAATAGCAAGCACTCCTTTTTTTCAAACTGTTGCAATATTTCTTCAGAACACCCCCTCTCAGCTGTGCAAGTCATATTCTCATCATGGGTTGCACGTAAATAAATCATTACTGTACTTCACTTCATTGGCTTTTGATGCTAGTTTCCTGCAGCCCATTCTTCACTGATTGAAAGCTATATATCTTTAACAGCAAGCATGGTAATGTCAATCTGATGGTTATTAGTCCTTCTGAAACTTTCAGACACAAACTGGCAAATTGATGTTCAGAAAGTCGTTTTCTATACTATTGCTTTTGTCCAAGCTGTCACTCCTGTGTTGTCAGTTGTTCTTTCTATACTAAGATTTACTAGGGAGACACTTTTACTGGATAGAAAACCTCCATGTTTTATCCCATTCCTCCAGAAAAGGGTTTTATGGATGCCTATGAAATGGGAAACATTATCCACATTTCATAGATGGTACTCTGAGGCAGTTTGAGTTGCACCAGGTCATGGAGGAAGTCTGTGGTAGAACCAGGAAGTGAACCAAGGTCTCCAGAGTCTAGCTCAGTGCCCTGTCTACTAGACCATTCTTCCACCCCTGTGAGATAGGCTATATAAACCTCACACTGGGCCCAAAGGAGTTAAAAGGCAATATTGGGCTCATGTAGCCCCGTCCCTCCAGGCCTGCCAAGCATGCTCCAGGTAGAGGAGCAGGTTAAAAGGAGCTCAGAAGCCCAGTCAAAGGTTGTGAATTGGTGAGTCCTCCTTCAGGAAGCCATGCAAAAGGTTGAGTCTTAGAGGGGACAACAGAGTGGGTAAGGCCCACAGGCAGTGTTTTTTCCAACCACCACCCCGTTTGAGAACCTGCAGGATTCTGCTCATTTGGACTCTTCTGCTTGAACAATAGGGGCCATACCTCAATCTGAAGGAGCACTAGGTAGGAAGTAGCCCAGGGTAGTGGACTTAGGGTACGTCTATACTTACCTCTGGGTTTGGCGGTAAGCAATCGATCTTCTGGGATTGATTTATTGCGTCTTGTCTAGATGCGATAAATCAATCCCGGAAGTGCTCACCGTCGACACCGGTACTCCTGCTCCGCGAGAGGAGTACGCGGAGTCGACGGGGGAGCCTGCCTGCTGCGTCTAGACCCGCGGTAAGTACCTTGTAGTTCGAACTAAGATACTTCAACTTCAGCTACGTTATTCACGTAGCTGGAGTTGCGTATCTTAGTTCGAACTGGGGGGTTAGTGTGGACCAGCCCTTAGACTCTTTGCACAGAGGACCCTGCTGGTGTTGCTTCCCTCAGGATCCTGGGCTGGGATGTGGTGGAGAGGGAGGCCTGTGTCCCCCTCACAACCTTAAGGGTGAAGGCCCAGGCATGGGTGGAAGCCAAAACTCGCCTGGCTTAGGGTCAAGAAACAGGCACGCTACTGCCCTGACAGAAAGACAAGGAGTTGGTGGTGAGGTGCACTAGCTCCCTGGCCCTCTGAACAGCCTATCACACCCTGCATAGAAGAAACTTTAAATTCTAAGGAACAATATTTGTTATTTTAAAAAATATAACTTTCCAGTTTAATGAAGGAATTACACTGATTTAATAACATATAGGCCTTGGCTACACTTGCAGATGTACAGCACTGTGAGTTAAACCCATCTTTGTACAGCTGAGTAGGGAAAGCGCTGCAGCCTGTCCACACTGGCAGCTGCCAGCGCAGTAAGGTGGCTACATTTGAGGCATTTGCAGCTGTATTGGGAGCGGTGCATTATGGGCATTCAAGTGGCTGCAATGTGCTTTTCAAATAGGGGGGGTGAGGGGGACTTTGACAGGGAGCGTTTTGGGAGAGAGAGTGGGTTTTTGGAATCTCCACAGAGTGTCAGCTCATTATTTCCACACCTCCACATCCCCTGCCTCTCTCTCAATCACTGAAATCAAACAGCAGGGGCTTTGTTTGTTTTTAAAGAGCAGATAAAAGAGAACTTGGGGAAACGGAGCCCTCCCCCCCCCCCCCCCGCCGTCTCTGTCCAAGGCAACTTTGCTGCCGGCATTCCTAACGGAGCCCCCCGCCCCCCCTACAGACAGTAGCTGTGTTTGTAAAGCTGTGTTTGTAGCAGTTCCAGATGGAGCTCTGAACTCCAACCTGGAAGTGCCGTTTCAAAACAAAGGGAGCTTCCGGAGATCAGTAACTGCGGAGTTCCTCGGCTACACTGAAAGACCAGCGTTCCACCCACTTCGCAACAGTTGCTATTTCTCTCTGGGAGGTAGAGTACATGCAGCACTGTATCTGAGGAGATACACCATTGCACGTGCCTTGCAAGTGTAGCCAGTTAGTGAGTTACAGCGCTGCAGGCAGTTTTATTGCGCTGTAACTTGTAAGTGTAGCCAAGGCCTTAGAGTAACTAAACATTATTCCCTTTTCACATTTCTGCATTGATTGATAGAACTTTTAAGCTATAGATGTACGCTCTCTCTCACACACTCCATGTTCAAAATTCCAATCAAAGCAATATATCAGTAGCTTCATGACAAAAATTATCCCATAACTAAATTGGCCACTGTTATATCACTACTGTCATATGTACCCAGGCATGCCAAGAAGGGCAGCCCACGTACCACGATTTAATAAACCAGTGCATATGGGTAAAGAGTTGTTCTCTGACTGTTTTCATATGGTGTTCATTAGGAACACAAAAGAAGTGCCTCCAGCAGTTTTTCCTTAGAAGCAGACAATGCAGCCTTTGTCTTTTGAATCTGTGTATGAGAGTCACAGACTGGAGTGTAACATCTACGTTTCCTCTGTGCATTAATGCCATCCAAAAGTGACATGGGTGAAATATGTTTTGATTGACTTAGGAATGTTAAATAGTTGCAAGGAATGCTTTATTAAGTTACTTTCTTAGATAAAAACGGCCATTTCAAATGCATTGCCTATCCGCTTAGGGGTATCACAGTAAGAAATGTAGCAGTAAATTATCATATACAAATTAAGCTTTGATACAAAAGAGACCTTAGAGAACCAGTAAAAATCACTCACATATAAACAATCAAAAGATGTCAAAAGAACAGGAGTACTTGTGGCACCTTAGAGAGTAACACATTTATTTGAGCATAAGCTTTCGTGTTAGTCTCTAAGGGTAGGTCTACACTTACCCATCGCGTCGGAGGCGTCAGATAGATGTTCTGGGTTCGATTTATTGCGTCTTGTCTAGACGCGATAAATCGAACCAGGAAGTGCTCCCCCGTCGACGCTGGTAATCCTGCTCCACGAACGGAGCAGGCAGAGTCGACGGGGGAGCCTGCGCGCCGCGGTGTGGACCAGGGGTGAGTACTTTAAAGTTCGAAATAAGATACTTCGACTTCAGCTACGTTATTCACGTAGCTGAAGTCGCGTATCTTACTTCGAACTTCGGGGCTAGTGTAGACCAGCCCTAAGGTGCCACAAGAAGTACTGTTCTTTTGGCGGATACAGACTAACATGGCTGCTTCTCTGAAATCAGTCAAAATATGGTACTGATGAGTCTAGTGACTTTATTTTCTTGTAGTAATTTACACTAGTTGGCACGCTATTACCTTATAAGCTTTCAATTCAAGGCCACACCAACTTTTCTACTGGCCACTGACTGGTTAAGGGGGATGGTTGGCTTAAAAACATGGGGAAGATGCTCAGATGGTATAAATCAATGATGCTTAGACAGAGGCTGGAGAGCCACAAGTGGCTCTTTAATGTGTCTCCTGCAGCTCTTTATTATGTTATTAACCAATTATAGTTCATAAAATAATAATACTTGGTCAGTCATTTTGCTGTAAGAATTATATATATATATATATATATATATATATATATATATATATATATATATATATATATATATATATACATATATATATATATATATATATATATATATATATATATATATATACATATATATATATATATATATATATATAAGGGCTGTCAAGCGATTAAAAAAATTAATCGCAATTAATCGCACAATTAAAAAAATTAATCGTGATTAATCCCTACTGTTAAACAATAATAGAATACCATTTATTTAAATATTTTTGGTTGTTTTCTACATTTTAAAATATATTGATTTCAATTACAACACAGAATACAAAGTGGACAGTGCTCACATTCGATTTATTTTTAATACAAATATTTGCACTGTAAAAAACAAAAGAAATAGTATATGACGGGTTCTGTTCGATAAGAATCCAAAGCAGAGAGGACCGATGCTGGGCTCGGCTGGTCTCCTGGCGGTGGGGGCGCTGGGCTCGACTCCTCGCCGGCCCGGCTCCCCTCATCCCCCCCCCTCGGCGGGGGCTGGGCTTGGCTCCCCGCAGCCGGCGGCGGGGGCGCTGGGCTCTGCTCCCCATCGGGCCACGGCGGGTTCGGCTCCTTGCGCCCCCCCCCCACGGGCCATGGCGGGCTGAGCTCCCCGCCCGCCGGCAGCCCCCCCACCAGCGCCCCCCGGGGCGGCCAGCTTCCCGCCCGAGGCAACTCACCTCAGCCTGGGGCAGGGGCAGCAGGCTTAGGGGAAGCTGCCTTCTCGGTAGGTGCCAGACGCTGGCGTCCTAGGCGACCGCCTAGGGTCACCTAGTGGGCGCACCGGCCCTGTATGTAGCCTGTTGTAAAACTCAGCAAATATCTAGATGAGTTGCTGTACCCCCTGGAAGACCTCTGCATATCCCCAGGGATACAGGTACCTCTGGTTGAGAACCACAGCTCTAGGCATTACTGTATCATGCAAACGATAAAACATATGTAGGAGGAAAGGCAAGGACTGACAGTCAATAATTTGAGGAAGCCTTGAACAGGTTAGACATGGCCATGACTCATTTTGCTGGGAATAGTGCCCATGCCAATATGCAATAATTACTCAGAATCTCCCAGAATTCAGTTCTACAAGCACAGTTAAGCAAAGTGAATCATAGAATCACAGAAATGTAGGGCTGAAAGGAACCTTGAGAGGTCATCTAATCTATCAGGATTACAAATACAACGGACCCTCGCTAGAATGTGGGATTTGGGATCCATGCCAAAGAATTCTTATCTTGTCCTCTAAAGTGCTTGGAACCTCTCCCTGCTTGGTGTCATCTAAAAGTTTTACAAGCATATTTGCCACTCCATTATCCAATAGTTAATGAAAGTATTAAATAGTAATGGACCCATGACACAACTCTGTGGGACCTCACTTGAAATGTTATGCTAAGTGTGAATGGAAAGCACTCCTCCACAACTGTGTATAGAACTGACTAAAAAAGTGTGTGTTTCATGAAAAAATGGGGGGGGGGGGGATTAAAATTTTTGAATTTCCTTAACATTTTTTACAATTTTTGTTGTTGTTTTTTTAATGATTTTTTAAAACTTTTTTTGTGGAGGGGGAAATAATCATCTTTTTAAAAAGAAATTTTAAAAAATTGTCAATATTTTTCATGTCAGTTTTCTCAAACACTGACAAAAATGAGTTTTTCCACAAATTTTTGTTGTTGTTGAAACCCCGTTTTTTGACAACATTTTAACCAGCTCTAGTTGTGATGTCAGAAAAGCTTCTGTGTGTTCACACAGGAGCTATGTGACTTATAAGCAGCCGAACTTACTGTGCCCCAGCTGGCTGCAAAATGACAACCCTAGCTGTAGTGTTGGCCACATGGTGCAGAGTTAAGATTCAACAGAAAGTTAAAAGCTACCATGTATCCTGCAAGACACTATACAGTGCCTATACTTCCTGCTGATTTTTTCATAGTCTCATCAAGAGACAGGAGCCAGCTGCAGGACTGAGATAGACAATACAGCCAGGCTCAATTACTGAGGCATCTGTACTGTGCTAAATTTATAAAGTTATTTCTTGTTTTTAATTATATAGAATGCTAAGTCCATGTCTGGGTCACCTCTGAAATTTTCAAAGTGGAGCCCTTCAGAGTTGTTAATAGTAAACTATCCTGAAGCTTTGTTTCTTTGTGGTAATTTTTGTAGTATTTCCCATTGATAGTTTTATAGATAGGCCTCGTTTGGGTTGGGTGAATCATACACTCAGTTTGTTCTCCATTTATTTAGGGGACAGTGAGCAACTGTCACTGTAATATCATGACATCCATTAGACAAAATGTTAAATATCCTAAGTTAGTGCTTCAGTACAAATCAGTTCAATGAAGCATTGTTACAGACCAGTTTGATTTTTTTAAAGGAAAAGCTTTCATTCATCTGAATATTTATCAAGCAGCAGGACACTGTGATCCTATAAAGATAATGTGTTCCATTGACATAGGCTCTACATTATTGCATAAAGAGTCCAATTTTCAAGTGATGGCACCTAAAGTCAGGCATCTAAGTCTATATTTAGCCATCTAGGGTGAAATCCTGGTCCTATTAATGGGTCAGTGGGTGCTTAGCCATGGATGTCAATGCGGCCAGGATTTCACCCCTAAATACCCATTTTAGGAACAAGAGTGTTGATTCAGGCATTTAAAAGTGTCTGGAATGGGTATCTAGGTGCCAAGTTTATAAACTGATCCCACATTGCATATCCTTGATAAATATGAATGTCCTGATCTATTCCTTATTTTTGATCTATGGTTGATTATGCATAATAAAAAGTTAACATGTTATGGCTATATTTGATAACGTTTTTCAAGATGGGGTATATACAGTGTTACATAATATCTTTCTGAATAATGTTCTATTTTTACTGTTGCAAAGTAGGCACATAAAATTTTCCTTTTTTTTTTATCTGTGATAAAATATTCTTTCTCTTCTCATCATAATCAAAATAAGCAGAGGTTCTTGTAGCTATTGAATGCTCCTCCATTCAGATTTTCTCTATTTATTCTCTTCAGTTTTGCTAAGTAGCCTTCAACTTTACAAAGAGAAATGTATTCTGCCTTGCCTCATATCAATATATTTATAAAAGTATTTTATTTATAGCAAAATGATTATGCAGATGAGCACAAAAGCAAAGAAATGTTGAGTTCTTGCAACCCTAACACATTTCGGGGAAGATTTTTCAAAGGCATAAATGGTAGTCAGATATCCACCGTCTCTTAAATGCTTCACATTTTAGCTTCTATTGAAGGAAAGCATTATTTATTTTACACGGCAAAGTTTTAAACAATACTAGAAATGGATTTAACTCAAAAAATTATATATACACCTGCATTTGTGGATGCAAAGTAATTGTGTTATATGTGCTCCTTTTGCAGGCATATCAGCATCCAGTTTATGAAAGTTTGCCCTTGTCTATCAGGCTCAGTTGAAAGCATTTGCCGCTCTGTATTTAAGGTTATAACATTCTCAATTCTGGGTTTAGAAGTGTTGATTTAGGCTGCATATTGAGGAGTAGCTTCAAGCCCATTGCATTTACTGCTGTGTCATGTAAAATGATGCTGTGCTGCTGGATAATCATTTGCAGCTATGGAACATCACATTAGGTATTATATGCTGTGCTTTGATAAAGTTCCTGGCTGAAGTCCTGCCCCATTGAAGTCAGTGGCAGTTTTGACATTGTTTTCAATGTGGCCAGGATTATACCCATGGACTGTTCTGCCCAGGATCAGCAACTTTACCAAAGAGTATTGAAAATACCAAAGAATGCATATGGCAAGGGGATGAAAGGCATTGTTATGACACTGTAGCACCAAGTGGATCCCTGTGAGGATATCAACTACCACTAAATCTTTTACAGAGTTGGAAAGCTTGGTGAAGGATAATCTTGTTCAGAAGATTATTGTCTTTGCCATTGCCCCTTTGGAGATTATGTTAATCTCAAAAGAGGCTGTGGGAGAAAGTCAGATAGGGGCACGTGGGCAGGCAAGTAGACTATTTCCTGGGCATTCTGAATTTTAAGAATAACCTATTTATGAGCTAAAGCTCTTGATATTGTTTTTTTCCTTTCCCCCCTGAAACTGTTAGTGTTAACCCACCATATATGAATTTTATAATATGCCTTCAAAATAATCTGATATAACTGACAAAGTGTCTTGTTTCTAAAATAAGAACTGACTGTAAAATTGAAAAATACACATTTACCACATTTTAGTCTAGGTGTTAATTCCATTACTAAACAGGTATCCTCATAAAAACAACTGGGAAATTTGTGAAAATAATACTTTTGTACTGAGTGGAAGATTTTCAAACGAACATAATACTGTTTAAAGATCTCATATTCTGGAAACCAGAGTCTGTAGAACTAGTACAGGAGGAGGATCAATAGGGCAAGCTTTTCCACATTGGCAAGGCAATCTGCTGTACTCTGGACATGGAGAGAGAAACACTTAGGTGAATGTTTGTAGTCCAGTTTATATTCTCCTTTTAATCCTTGGGCCAAATTAATTCCTGCTGTGACTCCAATGGGCACCATCAATATTTTATTGCTGAGACTATCAGCAGTACTATTAGAGCTGGTCAAAAACAAAGGGAAAACAATTTCACAAAAATTTACCAAGTTGCTTTTCCCCATCTTCTGCAACAATTGTCCATGATATTTTTGAATAGACTTATCATTTACTCAAAACTCCATTGTCAGTAAAAAGACACAATTTCAAGTAAACTAAAAATGTCAATACCAATTTTGAGTTTCAATAAAACTTATCATGAAGACCCCATGAAAAACTGAATTTTGACAATGTTTTTGTGAAAAGTTTCATTTTTTAAAGAAAGATCACTTTTCAACCCGATTTTCTCTTTTGAAAACACTGAGCCTGCTGTCATTGCTGTTTATTATATACAATGATGAGCATGAGGTTCCCAACTCTTTGCACATTGGCTAAAGAACTGATGTCTTTGTTACTGAACCTTCTTTCTGCTAATGAGGACCACATTTGAATTTGTGACCTAGACATGGAAAGGTCTACATCTCCCCAATACCCTGAGCTACCTAGAGTTAAATATGATTTCTTCCAATTCCCAAAGCCAGTGGACCTAATTGCTTGATTGAAAAATAACTTGCAATTACTTTAAATCCAACCATTTTCTGACTTTGAGTTTTATATGCACAAGAAGTTTTGAAACTAGGAAGCTTTTCTTTTATTTACAACCTGCCTTCAATTAAAAGTAGCAGCTTCGGGTACTTTGTGTCATGACAAGCCCATTAAGCAGCACTGGGGATAAATCTTGAAGTCACTGGTGGAGTTGATGGGGTAGGAGAATCTGACTGCCTCCGGTAGCCTTTAGCTGTATGTGTGATGCCTTTTCAAGCATATTATGCAATTGACAAAAGGAGGTATAAAACACAATTTTACACGGATCTAGAGAGTGAACCTGTGCTGCATTCACCAGGCAGCAGCAGCTCTTGTCCTTCAGGACTGGGCCTGGCTCCCACTTTGGGCACTGCAACACGGCTCATGGGGTTGTGTAGTGCCACAACTCCATATACGATGCATAGGCGCTGACTTCGTGGAGTGCTCTGGGGCTGGAGCACCCACGGGGAAAAATTGGTGGGTGCTCCGCACCCACTGGCAGCTCCCCGCCTGCCCCAGACCCGCGGCAAACTTACCGTAGCACCGGGAGATGTTGCGGGGCCCCGCCCCTGACGCTGGGCAACGTTGGGTCGGCGTCGGGGGGGGCCCCCGCAAGGTCACCCGACGTTGGGGGCGGGGCCTGGCGTTGGGGGGCGGGGCCCCGCAAAGTCACCCGGCGTCAGAGGCGGGGCCTGGCGTCGGGGGCGGGGCCGCACAACGTCACCCGGCGTTGGGGGCGGGGCCTGGTGTCGGGGGGCGGGGCCCCACAATGTCACCCGGCATCGGAGGCGGGGCCTGGTGTCGGGGTGGGGTCGCACAATGTTGCCCGGCGTCGGGGGCGGGGCCCCGCCCCTGACGCCGGGCGTCAGCACCCACGGACATAACCGGAAGTTGGCGGCTGTAATACGATGTTGCATTACCTCTCACTCGAATTTTGCCTAGCTGACCCTCTGTCATGATGGAGAGATGGCTAGGCCAAAGCTGAAATGACACCACGACTGTGTGCCAGGTTGCAACTCTCACAGTGGGGAGCTGGATCCAGCCCCTTGGGATAGGAGAAACCACTGCTGGGTGAGTGTGGGGTGGGCTCGGTCTCCAGCCTACCACCAATAACCCTTTACCCTCCTGCTTGCAAAACCTGGCTCAGCTACTTATTGAAGTCAGTGGGATTTTTGCCATTGAATTCAAAGGGAGTAACATGTCACCTGAGGAGCTTGATTCTACCCATTAATTTGAGGTTTTTCCACTAAATTGAGTGGAAGCAGAATCAAACCCTAGGACAATAGCTCAGTCTGCAGGCTTCGTGAGACTGGGGATATATTTTAAAAGTTTAGAAGCACTTATACCCACAATTTGGATATATTCTATGGCTCCTGGAACTGTATTTTTTTTAAAATATATGCTGGAAGAAAAACATTAAGAAGGTCCCATCTGGCCTTTTCATGTTTGGAGGGAGTGGTTGCAACTCTGGCAGCCAATGGGACACCTACTTGCTGTACAGCAAGTGAAAGAACATCAGATCACAATCGTACCTGTTACTATTTGGTTTTTATGCACTGTTTTTTTAATTGACTATAAACATGATGAGTGAACTAACATTCTGATTCTGTATCTACTGCTCTACATTGCTCTTTTCCAAGGTCTAGTGAATTGAGTGTGATATATTGCCAACTTTATTTTCAGTTAGTTTAACAAAAGGGTGCTATCAATAATTGCTTGGTTTTTTGTTTTACAAAGTCTCGACTGGAATTGAATGAAAAATGAGAGATTTTTCATGACAAAATTAATGTAGAAATAATGTTTTTAAGTTTTCAAAAGGAATTATTTTTGGTTTATTTGAACACTTGCAGAAAATAAAAAATGTCATTTTCATTCCTTCCACTCTTCCCACTCCCCTCCTCTCTCTGGAAGAAGGTGAAAAGAACAAAAGAGAGGGTTGTCAAAAAATCATCCTGAAAAAGTGGAAAATGTTCATGAAAATTTGTTTTGGAAACAAGGCCATTTTTCAATGAAAAACATTTTTGTTCAAGCAATTTTGACCAGCTCTAGCCTGAAAGGTCAAAGTATAAGACTTCCTCAGTCTGTGCCTTCCTTCAAAAATGGAACCATTCATTAGGAAACACCTTTCACTGGCAACTGTCACAAACGACTGTTTATGGCAGCAGTCAAATCACACATGGAGGCTTCTTACCTGCTACATTAATTCTAATTATCCCCCCAAACCTATGGCCTCTGTGTGGCCAGAGACTTGGAACTGCGTGCTTTGGAGCAACATAAAGTGGCATCTGGAGTATTTCAGTTGCTTTTTTGCAGTTGGATTAAAAAAAAAGTTGAATTTTATAAAAAAACGAATGTCCCAGTTCTATAACTCTTGTGGCAATTACTTCAGTGTGACTACTTGTGCGAGGGTTGCAGAGCAGAGGTCAGATACTACAGTGATGAGGGTGATATAAAGCATCTGAATAGAATAAACCTGACTACAGAAAATTAAATAGTTTGCCAATGAGAGAAAAATATCTGTTTAAAAAGAATCGCTCCCTCCGCCCCAATTTCGATACCAATAGCCATAAAATGTCCTATCAAGGATATCTTTTTATTGAGGAAGGGAGGAGGCTGCAGAAAAGCCTTTATGGGGCTTCTGCATTTCCTCTGTTCCACATAGTGCTCTGCAACAGTTGTTTTTGTAGCATCTTGGAGGGGTAGACTGTGGCAGATCATGAGAGAAGCCAGGATGTGGCCAATAGTTCCAGAAGTATGTAAATATTTTGGCCTATGGTTGGAGGGTGGAGTCATACAGTGGGCCTGGATGCTAGGCTGTAGCAGCTACTCTGATGACTTACTGTGTGTCTTGAAAGGGAGGGAGAATTCTATACTATTCTCCTGACCTCTCTTTGCAAAGATCCTGTTTGCAAGGCCCAGTTTACTCTGGCTTTGCCCAGGTTTTGGCCCATAGGTAGTCAATGAAAACTGCTATTTTTTTTCAGTAGGCAAACAGTCTTTCCGTGCAGTCATCAGAAGTAATTTTATTACATTTTATCTTGCTGTCCTGCCTTTGATGTCTACCGTAAGTGTAATTATTAGAGCAATTTGACCTAAGAAACCACTTCTCTTTGTTCTTGCCAGAAACTAAGCAACATTATCTTCACCAGAAACTTTAAACATGTTTGCTTTGGACATATGTACTTTACTTTCAAAGATATTCCTTTTTTAAAATGATTCCTCTTGACATAGAATGAAATAGTTAAGCATTATAACTAGAATTAGTTTAAAATGTTTTAACAGGAAAATTTTTGGTACAAACATTTTTTCAAGGTTTTTTAATTTTTATTTTAATTGAAAACTAAAATTTTGCTTCATTGCTTGACAGAGGATGTTGTAGAGTCCCAGACGAACTAATTTTATTCATTGTCCTAACAGTTGTTTCTTATTTCACATGGCTGACCTCTGCCCAGCAAAGAGTTTTTATGAAGAGTGAATTGTTCCACATCTGACCCAAAGATAATTTTTGCCTAGAAAACCATGTTGTGGTCCAGTTTGTACACTCGCTGAACAATGCAGAAGGAGGGGATAATAGTCTTGATCATCACAGTTACCTTGACAAAATTAAAATCTTACTCTTGTTAGCTCTTAAAAAAATTTAATGAGAAGATGTGGGATGTCACAACATAATAGAAAAAGAAGTATAAGCAGCAGCTCTGGGAATGACTGGGCCTGTCCCAAACTAGGGCTGGTAGTTTGCAGTGCTGCCCACATTTTGTGTTATGGGCCTTTTACCTTCAGCAGCTAGGGTGAACTTCTGTTCCCCTTTACGTAAATGGGAATTTTGCCGTGGACTTTAGTGAGGCCAGGATTTCACTCACAGTAAGAACTGCCTATTTAACACCAACATCAGACAGAAGTGGGAAAAAAGTCACACATACTTTGTGTTTGTTTTCCTCCCCAATGAGATCAAGTGATGATGGGGGACTATCCAAGTAAGGAATAAACTGTGCTCTGAAAAATATATACATCTATCAATCATTTCACATGTTATATTAAAATGCAATTTATTTACAGAATACACAAAAGGAAAACCTAGGAAAAATAAAGTAGAATCATCAGCTGCTTCCATCAATAAATTATTTAGGAAGATAATTACTTATGCCAGTAAAAATCTTGGTTGTAGAAAAATATTAGAAGAGCTAGAAAATCAGAACTTGGGTCATGATTTTCAAAACCAATGATGTTGGTACATTAGTGTGTGCATTTGTGTGTCTTTAAAGGTTCTGCTTTTCAGAAAGTGCTGAGCACACATTGTCTGAAAATCAGGTCCCTGTAAATGTCTCAAGTTGGGCATTTAAAAATTCAGGCACCCAAAGTCGTTTTGAAACTCTGGGTTTTACTTATGGTTTGTTACATACTTTGTTTATGGAAATTAGGGATTGACTCCATTTATCATTTCAGCTAGCAAATACTGCAATATTGATTACCTAAAATAGATTGATTTTCTTTTTAAATGGATAATATTCCTCACATTTTTGTCAGTGAAAATCTTGGTATGCACAAACTTAAGTATACTAAAATATTGGTAATTTGGAACTAAATGACTACTAAATTAGACAAAAACATTGCCATAAGATTATATCATTACAGAGTTGTTGATATTCTCATCCAATATTCTGCAATTGTTTGATGTAATATAACAGCAAATAGCCTAATTATTTAAAAATGAGACAAAAAACATAAACCCGATTCAGTGATGAAGTATGACAAATGCAGTTTCTAATTTACACTCTCCAGAAGTGAAGAAGAAAAAAATGTATTGTACTTCAGAACATGATGCTTTACTAAGTAATCCATGTTCACCTGATTTAACTTTTTCGCCCTGTTAGATCAATTTAAGACAAAACAATCAAAGTAAAGTTACTATTGCTCCGCAGGAAAAAATATATATAGTTTGGTCTGAAATGTCTTAAAGATACTAGAATCCCATAAAGCTAAAGTCTCCACAATATGCAGTTATCTAAATAGCTGGAAGTATACATGCCTATACTTCCTTTGGGCACAATCATAACTAGGGAGTTGCATACCCACATAGGGCAAAAGGGGATGTAAAGCACCTCCTTAATCTGCTGTTGGGTTTACCCATATTGCAGATCATAATGCTGAGTGGAAGCAACCTCTGCAAGACTATTACACTCCCTCTCACACAGGTGGGTGTACAATGGGTGAGTGGAGTTGTAGCTCAGCACTGGTTCTGCACATCAGCGAGCACAGATGAGTTTGACTCTGAAACACTCAGCCCAGGTCTACACTAACCCCCCCTGTCGAACTAAGGTACGCAACTTCAGCTACGTGAATAACGTAGCTGAAGTTGAAGTACCTTAGTTCGAATGAAAAAGCACTTACCCGGGGTCCACATGCGGCGCGCAGGCTCCCCCGTCGACTCCGCCTACTCCGTTCGTCGAGCTGGATTACCAGCGTCGACAACGGAGTACTTCCTGGTTCGATTTATCGCGTCTTGACAAGACGCGATAAATCGAACCCAGAACATCGATCGCGCGCCTCCGACCGGACGTGTAAGTATAGACATACCCTCAGTCTGGTGTCTGACCTGCCCCTGTGGCTGCACAGTTTCATACTGCTGCTCACGCAGAGCTTATGAGCAATCTAACCCATACCATTTGATTGTTTTAATAAAGACACTGGATTTATGGATGATTACAACAATCTGTAACCCACTAACTCCCCTTTTTGTCCTATGATTATAGGGGTGTTAATGGGCCACTTCACCTTGAAGGCTCTCTTAGAATATGTGCTAAATACTTATGCTAAATTGTCTGTTTGATCTTGTATTTTGCTGTGAAACTCCTTGTACCTTTCCCAGATCCGAAGAAGAGCTCTGTGTAGCATGAAAGCTTTATTCTCTCACCAACAGAAGTCGGTCCAATAAAATATATTACCTTACCCACCTTGCGCCTTAACTAGACACTTTCAAGTAGCATAAGCCTTACATTTATAAGGGGGTGGGGGGTCTTACAAAATTTTGAAAGTATAGAAATGTTTCATTAAAGAAAGTAGTTTAAATTTTAAAAGGCATTAAATCAGTTTCTTTTCTAATTTTAATACTTCCCTGTAATGTTGAAAATCCACCTTGAACAGAATTGTGAAGGAATAAGAAAGTTAAACTGACTAAAACCAGAGATTAGTTAGTTTCAATCAAACTTTACTATGCACGCTGAGTGAAGTACAAAAAAAAAAGATAAAATATCAACTAGTGGTGGTACCAAGGAACAGCTGTTTTGTGCAACAGGCTTCCTTCAGATGTCAGCAGAAATACTGTCAGAAAAATCAGAGGGAATGATGTGGGTGAGACTAAAAACATGCTTAAGTATTTGATGAATTGGGGCCTATATTAACTCAGAATAAAGTTGAAATAAAATGTATGGCAAATGATATTTCCTGAGCAGGAAAAATATCCTAAAAAATTAAATTGTAACAGTTCATTGTTAAAAATAAAGAGGGTGTTTTAAAGCCTTTGAAATTTCCCCTTGGACCTCTTGAATCAGACTCCAATGCCCTAATTTTATTCCTGATAATGGGCCAGGATTTTTAAAGATGGCTTCTATTTTGCTCCTGCAATTATTTCTGGATACAGTTAAATAATCTTAACTTCACCTACTATTATTTGCTAACTCAGAATTGACGGGGAGGGGGCAAAAATGAAAGTCTGGTAAAAATAGAACTGAACATTTTCCTCATATGATAAAAATTTATGCAATATTCATTGTGTGAACAACAAATGAAGAATCTCAATAAGTGCCTACATTTAAACTATTCTGGCCTTAATTATAGATCTGAACCTACTCCCATGAAAGACAGTGTCAAAATTTCCACTGACTTCAGTTGTAACTTGTACAGGATCTAGTTTAACTAGTTCTGTCAGATGAGCAGTTTGGAAATGCTTTGTCCATCAAGTAGTGTAGAATCCCATCATCCTTACTCATCCCATCATCCTTACTCATTCAAGTGCTGCATTCCGAACAGAATGGAGGGCTGTGAAAAATATATAGACACAAAAACACTCGCTTGAGAAACTGACTTTATTGTAATATGACTGAAACAGGCACTTACTGCAATTTCTCCAGTTTCTCCTTAACTTCCTTTAACCCCTCTTTCTGCATGGATCTCTACGAAACCTTGATTTGCCCTGAATGCCCTTTGGATTACATTGCTGAATGCCCAACAAGTTACCCAGTAAAGTCCACCAGCTATATTAAGGGGTTCAAACATTTCCCCACACCCTCACTAGTCCTTGCATCTCACTTCTCCTTTTTACTGTCCAGTTTAGCTTTCCTGCCCCTCCCCAAAACCTACTCTCATACTTCTCAAAGTGGTGCGTAGATCTCCCAAACAGGAGGCACACTGAATAGCACCCCTTACTGATTTGCCTTGGAACCAGACTTTCCATTTTAACTTTCCCTTTGAACAAAACACTCAATTTAATATTGTTTCAAAACAGCTTTTATGATATGAATATCACTACACTCTACACAAACACCATTACCAATAGTATGGTCTCATTCTTCGATAGCCTTAGAAATATAGTCTTTCTGTCAATAGTCTCAATAGCTTCAATAGGACCAGTCACATCAGTAGGTTTCAGGATTGGATCATAGATCCAATTATTTTTAGAAACTGTAAATATGGAAAGATGAGAGTGACTAGACTCTGATCAATCTGGACCAACATCTCTCATCAAATGGAGCAGTTTTTACCATTCCCAGAGGGTTACTTAAATATTTACAACAATACACTACCCCCAATATACTTTCTTTGATGTTACTTATCTGTATATGACCACCCTTGTATCATGAACTGTGTACCATATCCAAGTCTTGTTTGTTGTACCACTGTTCATACCATAATATTATAAATCCATTAAAATATATGCTTATTCTGATGTTAGGTGCATCATGTCTGAATATGACCATTTTCATTTTAAACTTTTCTTTAAAAAATATCATCCCTGTTATAACTGGAGTCAGTGCCTTCTGGGATGAATTTGGCCCACTATCCATTGAAATGTACCAAACACATTAAGAGCTATAAAAGATTAAATGGAAATGGGCACTCTCTAAAGAAAGATAAAGAATACAGCATATGTTTCCAAACTTGAGAGATACTGACAGTCCTAATTTCTCATTGAATCTCACATGACTGGGCTATAAAAACTTAAATTTATTCATACAATAATCCCATATCCCAGGCCATAAAAGAATTAAAAGAGTGAAATCTCCATGAATTTACTAGAACTGTTTGGATGCTTACAAGTTAAGTATGTGTTTAAATAATTAAAGGACTGTGGCCCAAAAGAGTTGCAACTTAAGCCGTTATGTTGCAAACAGCTAAGCAACTACATAACTTCATTCATTTGAATTGTCTCATTGACTCCTATGAAACTACTCATAAGAGTAAAATTACATAAGTGTGAAAGTATTTACAGGATTGAGTTCTTGATTTGCGTTAGTTATTAACTCTATGAATCAAACCAGGAAGTGAAGGAAAGCCGTATTTCATGGCACTGATATTACTCAAAAGGTCACAGGTTTCATCACTGTGTAAATATTTTTAAAAGTTTCAGGCTGCTTGCTGCCCACAGATTTCAATCAGATGTATTCTTTCTGGTCACTGTTTGACAAAAAGGCTAAATCAGGGATTTTTTATTTATTTATTGATCTTAATTAGAATTTCATTTACATTAAAAAAGCTTAACAGCTGTTGTGGTTGCACACTCCTGCAGGCACTATTTGAAGCAAAATGTAAAGATTAAAAATGGCCTTTTAAAAATGCCAATTTCAAGGCCGAGGAGATACAAGTCAGGCTATAAGAGAGAAGATGAAATGGAGAATAGAAAAGAAGATAAAAATCCTAGGGGACACAATATTGTGAAGTGTTGAGCATATTTAACTCCCAGAGAAATTATTGACCTCACAGGAAGTTCTCAGCAGCACCTTGTAGGATCTGGCATAAACAGAGCAGAGGCAGGAGGTTGCTACTGAGTATTTTGCAACTTCCGTTCAATTCCGTAGGAATTAAGAGAACTGAACATCTTGCAAGGATGGGGGTGTGAGCCAGGCATTCATCTGAAGGTAAACTGTTAAGCTGTACCCATTTGGGGATTCTGACAGCATCGTAAACGTGCACCCTGCACTTGTATACGCCTTATTTGTAAACTTATACAAAGGCAAGGGTTCCAAAAGTGGACCATTTAGGAGGAAAGGAGGTTACTGGATAACAAAAGGACTTCCCTTAATAAACAAATACAAATGAAGAATGTCCTAGTGGGGGATACAAGCTGTACTTTCGCCCCCCCCCCCGTAAATATCCCAACGCAGCCATGTGCATCCTCGGCCAGCCCGGGCCCCTTCTGTCGCTGCTCTGGCATCATGCTCCGTGAGGGGCGATTTGGCTACGCTGCTGCCGTTTCTCCTGCTGCTGGAGCTGCAGAGGGAGGAAGGAAACCCAAGGGCAGAGAGCGGCCGGCAAGGGGCAGGAAGAAGTGGAGCGGAGTGAGTGAGCCGAGCGGAGAGACGGGGCCAGGGAAGGGGTTTGACGGGCGGCCTCCTCCCCGGCAGGGCGGTGCGGGCAGGCGGGCGGGCGGCTGGCGGAGGGCAGGGCAGCCGGGCGGAGGCAGGGCGGAGATGAGGGGCTGGCAGGGCTGAGCGGGAGGCGGCGGCCGAGCCGTGCGTGTGGCCGAGCCGGCCGGTCCCGTCCCTGTGGCTGCTGGTGGCGGGTGCGGCGGGCTGGCTGCCCCCTCACGCCCCTCCGAGGCCCGGGGGGAGGAGGAAGGAGGAGGCGGAGGAAGCGGCGGCACCAGGAGCAGGGCGGCGGCGGCGGCGAGGGAGCCTGGTGGAGTCGGAGCCGGGCCCGCAGCGACGGTGGCTCCTTCTCGGTGAGTCCCGCTGCGCGGCCCGGCCGGCGAGCAGCCGCGGGGGTGGTGTGGGGTTGGCGCGGGGCCGCGGGGCCGGCAGCGGCCTGGAGCAACGGGCCGCGGCGGCCTCGGCTGGGTGAGCTCCCCTGGCAGCGGGCACCTCCGCCCCAGCCACTGCGGGCTGCGGCCCGGGCCCCGCTCTGCCTTTGTTCGCTCCGCTCCCCGCACCAGCGGCGGCGCCAGGCCTCGCGGAGAGCCCGGGGCCGCGGCGCGGCCTGCAGGGGAGCGAGCAGCGCCCAGAGCAGGAAGGGGGCTGGGTCTGTCGGTGACCCCCCAAAATCCCGGGCCACGAGGGGGGGCTGGATCTGAGTTTGACACAACCCCCCCTCCCCAAACCCAACTCCACAAAGGCCGGTGCAGGAAGGGGTCTCCCTCTGCCCACCTCCCTCTCCAAATCCCAGTGCTGAGGGCAGCAGGATTTTCCCCGTGTGTAGCCCCCTTCCCACTCTCAGAAATAAGAGGGAGCTGGCAGAGTCACTCTCCAACCAAGTTCCCTGCAGGCCAGGTGCCCAGTGCTAGTGTTGTGGTCAACCCCTTTGGCCTCTGTCTCAGGGGCTCAGGAGAAGGTTAAAATCTAAATATCACACTGTTATTGCAGTATATAAATTTGATACATCTTCTCTCACCCAGAAGTAAGTAGGGGCACAAATAATATGCCGTGGGAAAGAGGGAGACGAGAGATTTTGAAACAACTCGACCCACCCATGCACCCCAGCCTTTTCACCCCAAACTGTTTTCTTCTCCATCAGAAACAGACAAACTACAGCCTAGTCTTTGCCTATGGTTAGTCAATTACTTAAAAACAAAACAAAACACCAAAGTTGCCAAAAATCATCAAAGCTGCCGAAGTTGTTGGCGCTTTAAGATGGAAAGCTCCTAGTTGAGCTCCTATGATTCCATTATTTTGTATTTTAAAATTAAATTGGACTTCCATGATTCTGGGATGCAAACACTGGTGCAGAGCAGATCACACTGTCTGGGTGAGGGGGATGGCAGCTGTAAACACTTCACTTTCATCTGGCAAAGTGTCACCACCAGACTTCCAGTTATTCTGCATCTTTTCCACTAACCTGCCTCAACACCTCTTCTCTAGCTGTCAAATATGTTTCCACTAGTGTTGCCCCAAAGCACATATATGTTCCCCCAGTACAAATATGCCCCCTACCATGCCTCCCTGCTTCTTAGGGAGTTATAGCCCAGAAATAGTTGTACAGCACTATGTGTACACCTCTTCTGGAGAGTTGAAGAGTGGTACTACTGTTGGTTCATATTAATAAACATGTCCTTAGATTGTATAGATCATGTGGAAGCTTCATAGTAGTCATGAAATAATTTATTTTGCTTGGCTAGAAGTCTTAAATTTTTCTGGAAGATTGTTGGAGAATAAGTACAAGTAGTCATTAATTTTTTAATAGATAATTTTTAGTAAAGCAATTACACAAGAAAATATGCATTTATATTTGATGAACTGAAAGCAAATTATGAGTTAAAGCAAAAGATATCTGCTTTAGCTTTCATAATGCTTTTAAAAAATGTTTAGTTTCTCTTAAGAAATTCACTAATGAGGTTCCTTGTTTCCATATTTCATAATAAAATTGTGAAAGTGCGGTCACAGCTCTGTAGTCAAAATTGAGTTGTTTTCCCTTAAAGCAGGTATTCAGCCTCTTTAAGATACGCAGTACACAGCAAACCCTCCCCATGCAATGATTTCTGAGAATTAAACTAAGATTTATTTTAGAGTTCAAATTAAGTGAGCCCTTGAAGAAGTTTAGCACTTTGGGTATGTTTACACTTAAAATGCTACAGTGACACTGCTGTAGCGCTTCAGTGTAGACCAGTGGTTCTCAACCTGTGGCCCATGGGCTGCTTGCGGCCCAATCAGCACACAGCTGCAGCCCATGTGACATCCTCAGAGCCATACAGGTATCATAGAATCATAGAATCTCAGGGTTGGAAGGGACCTCAGGAGGTCATCTAGTCCAACCCCCTGCTCAAAGCAGGACCAACCCCAACTAGATCATCCCAGCCAGGGCTTTGTCAAGCCTGACCTTAAAAACCTCTAAGGAAGGAGATTCCACCACCTCCCTAGGTAACCCATTCCAGTGCTTCACCACCCTACTAGTGAAAAAGTTTTTCCTAATATCCAACCTAAACCTCCCCCTCTGCAACTTGAGACCATTACTCCTTGTTCTGTCATCTTCTACCACTGAGAACAGTCTAGATCCATCCTCTTTGGAACCCCCTTTTAGGTAGTTGAAAGCAGCTATCAAATCCCCCCTCACTCTTCTCTTCTGCAGGCTAAACAATCTCAGTTCCCTCAGCCTCTCCTCATAAGTCATGTGCTCCAGCCCCAGTATTGGATGCGGCCCACAATAGAAAATAGGTTAAGAAACGCTGGTGTAGACACTCACTATAGTGATGGGAGGGGTTCTCCTTTCATTGTAGTTAATCCACTTCCCTGAAAGGCAGTAGCTAGGTCGGGGTAGGCAACCTATGGCACGTGTGCTGAATTCGGCACACGAGCTGATTTTCAGTGGCACTCACACTGCCTGGGTCCTGGCCACCGGTCCGGGGGGCTCTGCATTTTAATTTAATTTTAAATGAATCTTCTTAAACATTTTAAAAGCCTTATTTACTTTACATACAACAGTAGTTTAGTTATATATTAAAGACTTATAGAAAGAGACCTTCTAAAAACATTAAAATGTATAACTGGCATGCGAAACCTTAAATTAGAGTGAATAAATGAAGACTCAGCACATCACTTCTGAAAGGTTGCCGACCCCTGAGCTAGGTCAGTGGAACAATTCTTCTGTCGACCTAGCTCTGTCTACACTGGGAGTTAGGACAGCATTGCTACGTTCCTCAGGGGACGTGGATTTTTCACACCCTTGAGAGTCATAGCTATGCTGATGTAATTTCCGAGTGTAGATCAACCTTAGCATCAAACCTTTTTTTGGTCCTGAATTATTTTAGCAGAATATGCACTCTTCAAATTTTCCATATAGTTCACTCATTTAAATTTTGTGTAAAGGCTACATTTGAAGACATTAACTTGCAAATATACTAAGTTATTATTTCTAATTGTTATGATTATATAGACAGTGCCAGACCGACAGCTGAGGTCACTCAACCAATCATTCTTCCGCTGTAACTAATTTGCATGCTACAGTTGTGCTTGTGCAATGAGACAGTGGCATAAAAGATATTGAACTCATGTTATGAATGATCATAGATAGATTACTTGATCCCAACTGTCCCTGCTCCTTTAAATTTCTATGGTTATGCTAACTTGCACATCAGTATTTGAAAGGCTTCTTATGGCACTGCTGTGTTCATTCCACTGGGGGCAGCACTGCTGGGGAAACTGAGGTAGATGTGCAGAGACATTCCTGTTTATAGCCACTGCCATTTTCCTTCTCTCCCCACAGTGCTGCTTTCAGGTTTCTGGGTGGAAGGGGAGGTGTCCAGAGGAGGAGAGTAGTGGGATGGAAGTGAGGGGTGGAGACTCACCCAGTCTGTGTGTGCAGATGTCTGTTTCAGCTCCTCTGGTGGTGCTGCCTTGCTGCACTATGGTCCTGGGGCAGCAGTGCCGGAGGGAGCACACCTCAAACCACATGGTGGGGGAGGGAATTTAAAAATCAGTTTAATGTAATCTAGGACCACGATCACTAAAATGCATTGATCATAATTGTATGGCTATGGCATGATGACTACAGGGCAGAATTGAGATTATTTTGCGGGTCTTGACTGTACATTTCCATACAACAACATGTTTGGGTTTCTTTTAAGTTTAATCTGAACTTTGAATTTCCTGGGTTTGTATTGTTTGTTTGAAATAATTGCTACATTCCTGTAATGATTCTTACCTTAAATTACTGATAGGTAATCTCAACTGATTTCCATTTTAATGTAGGATTGGTGGGTTTTTTTTGTTTTTTTTAATGTGTGTGTCTGGGAATATATAGCAAACATCAGAAGACATATTTGAGTTGTTACTCACCAAGGGTGCAGTTTCAGTAACAAAGCTCTTCAAATGTATAGTAGCATCAGGCAATAAAGATCCCTAAAAGGAAAGTTGGGCATATGTCATGTAAGTAATTTCAGGTGATGAATGACATATGGTTATATTTTAGAAAGCATAGTAAAATTATTAGTAGGACAAGTTAGGTCTAGTGTTTATATTGGAATATTCATTAACCATGCTTAAATAAGGCAGCTTTATGCCATTCAAAAACATATACATCCAATTTAACTGCAGGTAGAGACTAGGGTATTGGTGCCATTCTGCTTATCACTGGTTTCATATTCTCTCTCTCAGTAATTGGAATGTTTGAACTAAGTACATTGGACAAGTGATGGTAATTTTTAAAAAATACATTAGAATTTTTAACAGCTTAATTTTGATAAAAACATCCAAAATAAGTATGACTTCATTTCCCCCATAGTTTTGGATTTCTTAAAGGAAGCTTAAAATGTCACAGGCAACTTTATTTTGTTAACTGAATAAATTAGGTTATCTCACCTACTTCGTTTCCCTGGCATTTTGGTGATTTTACAGTCACACTTTTAAAAAGTCTTTCTTCCCTGTTGCTGTGTATGAAAGACCCATGAAAGAGTGAAAACTGCCTATACACAAAGTGTTGTCCAATATAGAAAGTAAAGAAAGAGGGGGGAAATAGCAAAATATTTCTCTAATACTATGTCTTAACTTTTAACAGTAGTAGACAAAATTTGCAGACTTAAGTGTTTTTGATGCCATCTCAGTATGTTTCAGTATCTTACATCCTGATTCTGCTATTGGATCCACTCAGTCAAACCCTTATAATTCAGAGTCTGATTGAAATCAGTGGGGTCTCCCTGTGAGTATAGGGATCCACCTGCACATATCCAAGCATGAGATCAGGGCTATAATTTTGAAAATGCACAGAACACATACTAAGTGCAGTGTATTTTTAAGATTTCGCCTTCTGCAAAGTTGGTGGATGTCAGATTCCATCTTTAAATTCTATTAGATCAGCTTGCTAATACAATTCTATACTTCCAGGGGTCTCTTACTAGATAGTCTCTAGTGCTCTGTCCAGTTGTAAGTGACTAGATTAATTCCACTATTTTATTTGAGTGATTATTTCACAGTTTAATAGTTTACTGCTTGAACCTCTTCCTGATATTTAAACTATGTATTCCTGGGTTTAATTTTCTCCCAGTACTCTTAGTTATCTCTTTGCTTGCTTTTTCAGATATCTGCTAATATTTTATTCCTACCAACTTGTTTTCTGCTCCTGTTCTTGTAATCTTTACTTTATTCATAAATCAGTCCCGTCAGTCTTTTTCTTCCTCCTTTTAGTTGCTTGTCTTGCTATACCCTCCAGTCTGTCAATGTTTTTCTGGTTTTGAGGTGTATAGATACACTCTACCTTAGGTTTAGATTCACCAATGCTGCAAAAAGAGGACAATCTGTGTAATAATACTAAAGATGCAACATGATGTATCATGAGAGCACATTATGCACAGTCTGATCTGTAATTTAATTCTGAGAACTAGGCTTAAATTATGGAAAATAAAAAAGGGACAGATTATGCCTCTTGCTCAAGTGCCTATTTGTCACTGTAGTGATACAGCGGACAGAACTGTGCTGCAAGGGGCCCCGGGGAGAATTACTTCTGTGCAGACATAACCTATGCTGGCATTCTTGCAGTAGGGGCCATAGCACACAGTGATATAGGCGATTCTGGGCTGTGGGATTAGCCATCAAGAGATTACTGTGAATTAGAACAGCCCCGGTATCACTAATATATACCCGATGCCATTTAAAGCCACCTTTTCCCCATCACCTCTCCCTGGTCTGCACATTCTGTATTGTGCCTTCAGGAGACTCAGTACAGTATGTAATCCAAAATATTACTTTATTCTGGTAACATGAAATCCTCCTCTTTCTATGGCAAATGTTCTAAAGAATTTTTACAAAATTGCCCACAATCCAGTGAATTCCAGGAGCTGTATTTTTCACAATTCAGTTTTTATGGAATTGTTCATTACACTTGGATGGAAATACCTTGTTTCATGAAGGGGTGGAAATCCCTAGAGCAGCTAAGTGTTAGAAAGGCTGTGTGGCTATATACCATTCCGAAAGATTACAAGTGTATACAACTCCATGCAATTTAAACCCAGGATTCTGGCTTTTCTGGGTTGATTTAGGATTGTGTTAGCATTACTGGTGAACTTGTTTGACTACATCATATATTGCTATTCAGGCATTCGGGGTGAAGTTAAAGCAGAAGCAGGGTTTACAGTCCTGAGCAATAAAAGAGAGTAGGGAGGGGAGACTTGCTTTTAAGTAACTCGATTCAATCAACGTCATTTAAAATATTCCTCCACTGCTAGTTGCTGCTGATCTGCTATTTGCCTGTCATTACAAATGCTGAGGTAAACATGACACAGCAATATTGTTTGCTTTTATACATTTAATTCTCCTACATACCATTATTTTTGCTCAAAAAAAGAAAAAGGTGACTGTAAGCAATTCTCTAGTGTTGCTTCTGCTGTGAAGAGGGACACAGTGACTGCCGCTGAACAGCCTGAGAGTGCTGTGCAGCAGCTGGTTCTATCTTTGGGAATGAAGAGAATTCCTCTGCTCTCACCAGGATAAGGGGGAGGACAGAACTTCTGGAAATTTCTGGGGAGGGCATCACTCATTGCTTGCCATCGTGTGTTAGATTAGAGCATTCTTCCTGCCAATCATGTTGTCTTTTATTAGGTGATAGACTTACACTGGTGGTGGTGAGGTGGAAACTCAACAAAATCAAACAGGCTAACAGTTGCAAACCTGGCTACCTGCACTTAGGCTCCTAAATTCAAGTTTAAATAAAAGTGGTATGTTTTCATCCCCGCTACACAGCTGCTGAGCACCTGTAATTCTAGGTGACTTCAACAGGATTCGTGAGTGCTCAGCACCTCTATACATTTCTGTTAGTTCTTAACCATTCACCACCATTTTCTGACCCGTTACCCAAGCCAACTGAGTAAAGGATGTAAGGGAAAATGTAAGCCACATTTTATGTAAGGCCAGGTTTAGACTACAAAGTTTGGTTGGCATAGCTGTGTCAGTCAGCAGTGTGAGAAAAAACAACATCCCCCAGCTGACATAGCTATGCTTGCTAAAACCCCAATGTAGACACAACTATGCCAATAGAAGTGTGCTTCTCTCAGCATAAATAATGTCATTTGGGGAGGTGGTATTACTATATGTATAGAAAAACTCCTGTTGGCATAAGCTGCGTCTACAGTACACCAAGGGGCTCTGCTGATATAGCTACATCGGCAAAGCATTTGTTATGTAAAGTCTAAAAAGTTGTTCCTAAGTGGCTTTCACATTTTTATTACAGAGTGAGCCTGCAAATTAAATTAGATTTTTAGTTATTTGTTTTGTAAGGATTTTTTTATCCATTTAACAGATACTATATTTAACTTTCTGTGAAGAAATATAAAAACAATCCTGATATGTCCAAGTATCACCCAGTTTGGGATGCACATTTGTTGGCTGTAACACTCCCCTCTGAATATTGCTTCCCTAATAACTTTATGCAGATTATATATTTTGTTTCAACTTCCTTTGTTTCTGTAATCTGTTAAATGTAGTGGTCAGACAATTTTAGAAAACTTCAGGTTTATTACAGTGTTTATGTTCTTGTCACAGTGATGGTTATTTATTGTGACCTGCAATAAAGTAATTTTGGATGAGATCCACTTTGCCTTTGACGTTGCAGGTGTGAATAATAGATGGTTCAGTATGTTTTCTAAGTGTTGTTACAAAAATATAAACATTTGAAAATGACAGTGTCACTGGAAACTAATACTACTAATATTGCTATCAAAACCATGTATATACGTAATAGTTCTTCCTGCCTCCTAACACAATACATAGTAAAAAGCTATATTTCCATTGTTTGTCACATGATGCTGCAAGAAGCTCATCAGTCAGAGGGCTTGTATAGGGAGTAGATGCTCACATCTTAGGGTGATTATTTTTTGGAGGGGGGGGACAGAGTGGCGGTGGCAGCGCACAGGTATCTAGATCAATTGGTTGCATCCTAAGCCATAAAATCAATCTAAGTTACTACCTTTGTTACAACTAGCTCAGTGGTTCTCAACTGTGGTTCACCGCTTCTTCAGCGAAAGCCCCTGGCGTGCTGGGCCAGTTTGTTTACCTGCCGCGTCCGCAGGTTGGGCCGGTCGTGGCTCCCACTGGCCGCAGTTCACCGCTCCAGGCCAATGGGGTCTGCAGGACGCGGCACGGGCCGAGGGACGTGCTGTCCGCCGCATCCAGGAATTTTAGTGACTCAGCTGTGTTGCACAACTTGGTTATTTTATTATATACATTTAATGAAACAGTTATATTAAATTAGATGTTTAACAAGGAATAGAAATATATGGGCATTGAAACCTTTACTTATGTTTCCTTATTTTTTGTGATATTTTTAATGGTATGATATTTTTTAACACAGTTTTCATAGAAATGTAGGGCTGAAAGGGTCCTCGAGAAATCATCTAGTCCATACCCCTATGTCAAGGCAGGACCAAATAAACTTAAACCATCCCTAACTGTTGTTTGTCCAGTTAGTTTGTAAAAACCTTCAGAGATGGGGATTTCAGAACCCCTTGCTGCAGATAAATCCCATTACTTCTTGTTTTACCTCCAGCTGTTTACAAATTGATTGTTTAATAATTTCCAGGTATCAAAGTTAGGCTGACTGGTCTATAATTCCATGGGTCCTGTTTGTTCCCTGTTTTAAAGATAGGTACTGTATTTGCCCTTCTCCAGTCCTCTGGGAATATGCTGGATTAGACCAGTGGTCTGTGTAGCCCAGTATCCTGACTTCCAGCTATAGCCAATGCCCGATCCAGTACCATGGTTTTATATAATGGCATTATGATATTTACTGTCTTATCTATCCTTTTTGCAGTAGTTCCTAACATTGTTAGGTTTTCTGACTGCTCCTGCAAATTGAGTGGATGTTTTCAGAGAACTATCCACAGTGACTCCAAGATCTCTTTCTTGAGTGGCAACAGCTAATTTAGACCCCATTTTATATGTATAATTGGAATTATGTTTTCCAATATGCGTTACTTTGAATTTATCAACATAGAATTTCATCCTCCATTTCGTTACCCATTCACCTAGTTTTGTGAGATCCCTTTGTAACTCTTGCCATTCTGTTTTGGACTTACTATCTTGAGTAATTTTGTATCATCCTCAGACTTTGCCACCTCACTATTTACCCCCTTTTCCAGATCATTTATGAATATGTTGAACAGCTCTGGTCCCAGTACAGATTCCTGGGGGACACTGCTATTTACCTGTCTCCATTCTGAAAACTGGCCATTTATGCCTACCCTTTGTTTCCTGTCTTTTAATCAGTTACTGACTGAGTTGTGGACTTCCTAGTGTATTTAAAGAATCTCTTCTTCTTGCCTTTTATGTCCTTTTGGTAGGTTTAATTAAATTTGTGCCTTTGCCTTTCTCATTTTGTCCCTACATGTTTGCACTATTCTTTTGTGCTCCTTCTTAGCAATTCATCCATGTTTCCACTTTTGTATATCCCTTTTTGATTTTCAGGTAATTAAAAAGCTCCTGATGGAGCCTTATTGGCCTTTTATTATGCATCCTATCTTTCCTTTGTGTAAGCGGGGGAATGGTCCCACCTCTGGCTCTGGTTGCTACAGCTCTCCTCCCAGCACAGGTCTACTCTTTGGGCTGCTTCTGTGACTCTGCTCCCAGCACTGACCTGCTTCCTGGGCTGCGTTTCTGGCCCGTCTGGATCTGGCACAGCTGTGCTCCCCAGCTCAGCTTGGGCCCCTGCTTTCTGCTTAGCTTGGCCCCACTCTGTCTGACTCCAGCTCACACGGAGGATGGGGCCTCCTGACTCCCTGATTAGCCTACCTGCCCTGTCAATCAGACTGACCTGGAGCATTGGCCTCTCCCCATTGTTCCTGGGGACTGTCAGTCTCAGGGTCTTGATTTCCCATCGACCCTTCCCTTTTCTTTTGGTACTGGGAGCTAGCTCACCAAAACACCCTGTGACGGGTTGGATTACAGAAACCCCCTTGGGAATTTCCAACTAATGTGTTGAGACTACTTCTGAACCATTTCCCCTACCAGCTTGGGACTTCAGAACACTGCCTGGTTTGAGCCAGACACGCTAGCCTGCAAACCCAGGCCCAGGTCTGAACAACGTCCCCCAGGACCCCCCCAGACTACAGGCTTAACTGAAAACAGCTTAAGAAGTGTTCCTGTCTCCAACACTCAGATGCCCAACTCCTAGTGAGGTTCAAACCCCCAAATAAATCCGTTTCATCGTGTATAAAGCTTATACAGGGTAAACTCCTAAATTGTTCGCCCTCTATAACACTGATAGAGGGATATGCACAGCTGTTTGCCCCCCTCCCCTCACCAGGTATTAATACATACTCTGGGTTAATTAATAAGTAAAAAGTGATTTTATTAAATACAAAAAGTAGGGGTTAAGTGGTTCCAAGTAGTAACAGACTGAACAAAGTAAATTACCAAACAAAATAAAATAAAACACGCAAGTCTATGCCTAATACAGTTAGAAAGTGATTACAGATGAAACCTCACCCTCAGAGATGTTCCAATAAGCCTCTTTTACAGACTCGCCTCCTTCTAACCTCGGTCCAGCAATCACTCACACCCCCTGTAGTTACTGTCCTTTGTCCCAGTTTCTTTCAGGTATCCTTTGGGGTGGAAAGGCTATCTCTTGAGTCAGCTGAAGACAAAATGGAGGGGTCTCCCAAGGCTTTATATAGTTTCTCCTTGTGGGTCTAAACCCCTCCCTCCACCTGTGCAGAATTACAGCTCCAAGATTGAGTTTTGGAGTCAAATGGGCAAGTCACATGTCCATGCATGACTCAGAACTTTACAGGCCAAGCCACATAGCCAGGAAAGCTCAGATGTGGATTGGCGTCTATCAAGGTCTATTGTCATCTTAAGTGTTTCTTGATTGGGCACTTAACTTGCGCATTCCTTTCTAAAGAAGCTGAGCAAACGCCTTACTAAGGCTACTTAAAATCAAACAAGTATACAGCCAATATTCATAACTTCTAATACAAAAATGATACGTGCATACAAATAGGATGAATATATTCAGTAGATCATAACCTTTACAGAGATATGTTACATGGCATATGTAGAATAAAACATATTCCAGTTATGTCTTATGTACATCCATAAGCATATTCCCATAAAGCATTATGGGGTGCAACGTCACACACCCCACTGAGTTTTAGTAAAGAGACAACAATCACCTTACATTTACATAGGGGTAGTTTGCAGTTGTGCTTTTAATATTGTCTCCTTGAGAAACTGCCGGCTCTTCTGAACTTCTGTTTCTCTTAGATTTTCTTCGAATGGGACCTCACCTATGAGTTCTCTGAATTTATTAGTCTGCTTTCCTTGAAGTCCATTGTCATTATTCTGCTGCTCTCACTCCTTCCTTTATTTAGAATAATGAAATCTATCATGTCATGATCACTTTCACCCAAATTGTCTTCATATGCACAACCAATTCCACCCTGTTGGTCACAATCATGTCTAAAATGGCTGTCTCCTTGGTTACTTTCTTCACTTTCTGAAACAAAGTTCTCCCCAGTACATTCTAAAAATTTATTGGAAATTTTATGTTTTGCTGTATTACTTTTCCAGCAGTCATCCTCGGTAGTTTTAAGTCCCCTTTTACTATCCGGTCTTGTGTTTTGACCGTTACTGTTATTTTTTCTAGAAATGCCACATCCAGCTCCTCTTCCTGATTTGGTGGTCTGTAGTAGACTCCTGCCATGATGTCATCCCTGTTTTTCTCCCCTTTTATCTTTATCCAGAGACTTTCAACTGGTCTGTCTCTTATCTCCCTGTGGACCTCAAAACAAGTGTGTTTGTGATGTAAAATACTACACTTCCTCCCTTCCCCCCCATCTGTCCTTCCTGAACAAGTTATACTCCTTTATGCCAATACTTCAGTCATGAGATTTGTCCCACCGAATCTTTCATTTCCTAAAGTGGTGGTGCACTTTTTTAAGAATGGGGGGAAATGGGAAAAAAATCTGAGGCAGTTTTTGCTTCAAGTTGTCAAGTTCAGTTGGCTTCTGCAGCAGAGCTTGTAGACTCCTTACTCTACAACTATTTGACTTGCAAAGTTGTAAGCTCATTACTCCGAAGTTAATTATCTTTTTAGATTTGTGCAAATCTTATACTGCAAATTTCTTCAACAAGTTAATGCTTAATATCCAATCCTGCAAATAAGGACTATTCAGTATAAAGTTAAGTACATGCAGAAGTGTTTACAGGATCAAGGCCTTGGGGCCAAAATCCTGCTTCCATTGAGTTCAATGCAGATAGAATTGCTAGGGCCGTTAACCAGTTGTGTATATTTATGCAGTACATCTGTCTACTCTTAAGTCCACACTTTGAACTTAAAAAGACTAGTAATTAGAGAAAACAACTTTGCAGTGATAATTGTATCTACTGAGCAACAGGAAAGAGTTCTATAATTTTAAGAGATTAAGGGGAAGAATATTCTCCTTTCAGTTTTGTTTACTCTATACAGTAACTCCTCGCTTAACATTTTAGTTATGTTCCTGAAAAATGCTACTTTAAGCTAAACAATTTAAAAAAAATCCTATTTCCCCATAAGAATTATTGTAAATAGGTGGAGATAGGTTCCAGGGACATATTTTTTTAGCCAGACAGAAGACCTATGGCGAAAAAAATTATATACACACCCACACACACAGTATAAGTTTTAAACAGTTTAATACTGTACACAGCAATGATGATTGTGAAGCTTGGTTGAGATGGTGGAGTCAGAGGGTGGAAGCTCTACAACAGGAGTCGGCAACCTTTCAGAAGTGGTGTGCCGAATCTTCATTTATTCACTCGCATTTAAGGTTTCGCGTGCCGGTGATACATTTTAACGTTTTTAGAAGGTCTCTTTCTATAAGTCTATAATATAGAACTAAACTATTGTTGTATGTAAAGTAAATAAGCTTTTTAAAATGTTTATGAAGCTTCATTTAAAATTAAATTAAAATGGAAAGCCCCCCAGACCGGTGGCCAGGACCCAGGTAGTGTGAGTGCCACTGAAAATCAGCTTGCGTGCCACCTTCGGCACCCATGCCATAGGTTGCCTACCCCTGCTCTACAAACTCTCTTCTCTTCCCCTCCGCGGTTCCTGTAACCATCGCTCCTCAGCTGCAGGGGGAGGGATTACTTTACAGGGGCTCCCCCCCGTCTGCCCAACCCCCATGCATCCAGACCCCCTTCATAACCAGACTCTCCTGCCGAGCCTCCCCTCCCCTCCCTCGCACCCAGAACCGTACCTAATGAGCCCCACTCCCTCTGTACCTGGACCACCCCAATGAGCCACCAGCACCACCACCTTACCGAGCCAAGTTCCTACTCATGCCTTTTTGCTTTGAATATTTAATAATAATTTTTTAATTAAGGTGAGGCACTGAACATTTCAAAATAAGATTCCATAATCTCAAGTGGAATTTAACAATAATCATTTTAGGGATAAAATTCTCTTAAAAAACTGCAAGACAGGTATGATATGAAATGATGTACGTTTCTAATGTTCTAGGTAATTTATATGAAGTTTTATATTATGAATTAGACTAAAGTGTCTTCCACACATCTTGTCCCCTTACCGCCCCTTTCTAAATTATCCACAATATAAAAAAAAAATTGCTTGTTATGTCATGGAACTCCAGAAACTATCAGCATCTTAAAGATTGTAGATACATATCAACTCCTTTTTTGACATTATGTAGCCGTTTGAGAAGCAAGTGTTGTAAACATGGAAAAACCATAGACAAGATTTTGCAGTGAATATCCAAGTTCATTCTCTGATTTTTGAGCAGTGGCTGAGGAATTGATAAGTTCATGGGCAGTAACCTATTAATTTTGTTTATATGCTGAACATGAGTTGAAGTTTATTGTTTTGTGTTATCGTGATTATTTCAGAAAGGGGCGAGACATTGCTTAACTCTGTAATTTTACTTTATGTGCAGGAGTTGTAATTGCTTTCCAGATGGGTTCATATATTTGTATTTCACCTCTTATTTATTTTTAAGCATCTGAATTAATTATATGCATTTATGATGAATTGATTAGTTTTTTTCTTTGGGAAAAAAATCCATATATGCCCCAGTCATATAATGAGAAACAAATACAAGAATACCATTGGAATAGGTTTCATTGTAACCTTGGCTGTCTAAGAATTGAATAGCCAGTTTTCAGTGTTAGGCCTTGTTTACACTACGGAGGGAGATCAATCTAAGTTACACAACTTAAGCTACATGAATAACGTAGCTGAAGTCGACGTACTTAGATCTACTTACCACCGGGTCCACGCTACGTTATGTCGATGGGAGACACTCTCCCGTTGACTCCCCTTGCACGTTTTGTTCAGGTGGAGTACAGGAGTTGATGAGAGAACGATCTACGGTTGATTTAGTGGGTCTTCACTAGACCTGCTAAATCGACCGCTGATGCATCGATCGCCGTGCGTCGATCCCCCCTGGTAAGTGTAGACAAGCCCATAGTGTTTCTCTTTTTGTGTTTTCAATTAACTTGAGGCTGGTCCACACTAGGGTGGGGGGGGGTCGAACTAAGATATGCAACTTCAGCTACGTGAATAACGTAGCTGAAGTCGAAGTATCTTAGTTCGAACTAAAAAGCACTTACCGTGGGTCCAGACGCAGCAGGCAGGCTCCCCCGTTGACTCCGCTTACTCCTCGCGCGGAGCAGCAGTACCGGTGTCGACGGCAAGCACTTCCGGGATCAATTTATAAATCGATCCCAGAAGATCGATTGCTACCCGCCGAATCAGGTGGGTAGTATAGACATACCCCTAGAGACAGTGGGTGCCAGCTAGTTTCACAAAAACACAATGTAGTAAAACAACAGTCTGAATTCTTAAGTAGATGTGGTTCTCTATCCAAGTTTTATAACTTTTCTTAAATTTTGCCTTACTTTAAGATGACAAATAATTTTAGATAATGGTAGGCAACGGGTTTTCTTGCCATCCTTTTGGTCATTTTGTGGAAAAATCCCCAGATTGGATCCTTTTTATTTATTTCTACAAATCTGAGGAATGTTTCCTTTCAGCTTCTACTTCTTCTGTGTCTAAAATTTCCATTTTTGTGTGCGAGTGTTAATACAAATGGGTATGAAAGATCTTTTACTTTTCTTTTTTATCAAGGAAACATGCTTGCTGTCCTCATAAAGGCACAAGCAAATCCACTTAATTTTCATTTACTTATTGAAGGGGTTAACTAAATATTGAAGTATGGCTGCATCTTATTTTAAGTTGGGAAGAGAGACTAGTATCTTATAATGAAAGACAAACTTTGTTTTAGTGTTTCTCCTTTTCGTCTCTTGTTTCTAAAAGTATCATAGAATCATAGAATCTCAGGGTTGGAAGGGACCTCAGGAGGTCATCTAGTCCAACCCCCTGCTCAAAGCAGGACCAACTCCAACTAAATCATCCCAGCCAGGGCTTTGTCAAGCCTGGCTTTAAAAACCTCTAAGGAAGGAGATTCCACCACCTCCCTAGGTAACCCATTCCAGTTCTTTACCACCCTACTAGTGAAAAAGTTTTTCCTAATATCCAACCTAAACCTCCCCCTCTGCAACTTGAGACCATTACTCCTTGTTCTGTCATCTTCTACCACTGAGAACAGTAGATCCATCCTCTTTGGAACCCCCTTTCAAGTAGTTGAAAGCAGCTATCAAATCCCCCCTCATTCTTCTCTTCTGCAGGCTAAACAATCCCAGTTTCCCTCAGCCTCTCCTTATAAGTCATTTGCTCCAGCCCCCTAATCATTTTTGTTGCCCTCCACTGGACTCTTTCCAATTTATCCACAAGTAGAAGCATTTAACTGAAGGAGGAGTGGTAGAAGTGCTGAGAACTGTAGTTTCTTCATTTCAGCTTCATCAGATGGAATCTATCTGCTATTTCCTGACACTAGACTAGCTGGAGTCTAAAGACAGCCAATCTGTGGTTAATTTGAGGAGTCACAGGTGCCGCCATAATTAATCAGCAGGAACTGAGGCGGTCTGGTAGATAGGTAGGTATGTGTGTACAAAATCTCTGCAGCCATAGTAGATTGAGGTTCAATTCAGTTGGGTGCTTCAAGAAAGTGATAGGAGAAAATAAGCTCTATATTTTTTTCTTTTCCTTTTAAACACTTTCTGACTCTAGTTGCTCCCAGGTGTCAGTTTGCACACTTGTTTCAGTCTCTTGGACAGTGACACACATGTGCGACATAAGTATGAGTGTTTGCATGGTCTGTGTAACTACTACCTAAATGGAATGAATCATTCCTTGTAACTCCATTCTGTATGTTTTGCTTTGGTTATTTTAGTAGATAACAGCTATCAAAGCTTTTGAGTAGTGCATGAAGAAAAACATAATTTCTCCTCTGTATTGATTTTGTTGGGATACTGCTACAAAGACCATAGTTTTTCTGACATTTTCAAAATACTTTATTTATCTATGCAGAACCTGTGAATTCAGTCCCTGTTGCTACTGATCCTTGACTGCATGTGGAGCTCTGTTAACTTCATTGGGCCCGGGCCCCTGCATGCTCATGGAAGTCCACTTGTGTGGATGCAGTTCTAGGTTCACAGTTCATTACATTAAGAATTGATCTTGTAAACATTTAGAATGTGAGTAACGTTACTTCTGTGAACAGTCTCATTGATTTGTCTGGAACATTAACCATAATTATCAAGATTGAATGCATCACTCAAATAAATAAAAAAACAAGCCACTACAATGTATGGAATCTGGTTTCATTAAGTATGTCTGGGGATGAACTAATTAAGGTTCTGATCTTGAAACTGGTGGCATGGGGATGAACCTCTACACCCAATGGAACCATTTGTAATATCAGGACCTAACTCATCTCTATATACAATAGGTTAGGGAAATCACTGTCTGTCAGATGGAAAAAAATCAAGTCTGGGAAAGTGAAACTGAACCGCTTACATGTCAACTTGCCCTTAAAAGTCTTCTGTTAGCTTTCCTGAGTAGGATGTCCAAGCAACAGTTGAAAATGGAAACTGGTTTTCTTATAAATGGTACTTGACAGCTCACCTTAGCTGTACCGTAGTTAAATTCCTCCTTTCTTTCCTCTTAGCCAGTAAGACCCCGTAATGTACTTTGCGGCGTAGACATGACTTATGATGTCTGTGCTCTCTCAAAGTACAGCATAAGGCACAAGTGCTCTTTGGTGGGAGTTACAATAAAACTGAAACAGAAGGCACATTTTCATTTTCAGGTTGTACACCCTGGCCAGGCAGTGCATCATTATTTTTTAAACACAATTCAGCAGCTTTTAACTGAGGGAGAGAAGCAACATAAAAAATGTACAGTATCTTTCTCACCTCTCTGGCATCAAGTTCAGTCTTCAAGTGGTGAGGCACAATGGCAGCTTTGTGTTCTCTTCGCAGTAGCATGGCATTGTGGACCGTTCTCACCTTGTTGCTTCCATGGCCGTAACTAGAGTGGGGCAGCCACCGCACAGGGCATAGGATCATGGGCCCAGTGATCCTGGCCCGGAGCAGGCTCCCTGGCACTAGGGCCCTGGCAGGGCGGCAGGCAGGGCACTGAATGCTGGCTTGGCTCCTACTGAGCATGCTTATTTCTCAGTAACATCTGCTGAAGCTGCTACCCTCGCTGGGGATTAAAAATGGTTAAAGGAAGCAAATCGGGGGGAGGAGGGTGATGGGCAGGGTCTGAGCAGGGAGTGGAAATTGACTGTGTTGGGGGTCTGTGTGTGTGTGTGTCAACAGCTGGAGGCAGGGTCAGGAGAGGGGGGGAGAAGCAAAATTGGCGGGGGAGGAGCTGGTGTTCAGCCCAGGGGTGAGGTGTTGCCAGATGGTGGCAGGGGGCAAAACCCCAGCATAGGGGGGGGCAGAGGGGGTAACAACAGGGTAACAGTTACCTGGATAGGATGAGCCATGTGCCCTGTTTGCTAAAATGGGGGTGGGGAGCAGAGGTACTTCCATGTTTAGGAGGAGGTGTTCAGACAAGTCCTGGGCTGCTTGTGATTTAAGCTAGAGGAAGAAACAGTAGAAACAAAAGGCTATGTATACACTACAGACCTTACAGTGGCACAGCTGTACCGCTTCAACTGTGCTGCTGTGAGGTCTCCTGTGTAGTCACTCTGCCAACGGGAGACCTCCCGTTGGCATAATTTAGACACCCCCCCCCCCCATAAGTGGGTGGGAGAATGTTGCCTGCTGACATAGTGCTGACCACACTGGTTTTTTTTGTCGGTGAAATTTATGTCAGTCAGGGTGTTGCCCTGTATTTAAGTGGTGTGTATACCTAAGTTAATTGTAACCATATTTATGTGCATTTAGCCACCCTAAATTAATAAAATAAAACACCACATAAATAAGGTTTAATTTAGAGACAGACCTTTGGAACAAGGTTATATTTACCTGGCAGTTTCTGCTAATTAGAATGGGAGGAGGGGACAAACAAGCAAACAGTAGAATCTAAAAACCTTGGTGGTTACAAAACCTTGAGTCTAGACGCTTTTAATATTAAAAGTTTATTAAAAATTTAAAAAGTAATAATGCAGTAAGGGTTATTATGACCTATGTGTTTTAGAAAAGTTAGTTATAAAAAATTATCTAATAAAACGTACTTTAAAGCAATCCTCTGAAGCCATTTTAAAAGACGTTTTTCCTGACGCCATTTCTCCCCGGTGGGTGAGCAGCTGGCCACTCCAAACTGCTGTTAATTACTCAATACCGTCCCAGATGTTAGGTAAATATCTGGGATATTTTAAACCTATTGTTTGTTTGTTTGTGCTTAAAAATCTAATAAACTGCAGTTTTAAATAGAGCACACTTACTTGCATGAATCTTCTCAGATGTGTTCTTGTTAGGGTGACCAGATGTCCTGTTTTTATAGGGACGGTCCCAATTTTTGGGTCTTTTTCTTATATAGGCTCCTATTACCCACCCCCACCCCCTGTCCCGATTTTTCACACTTGCTGTCTGGTCACCCTAGTTCTTGTTAACTATTTTACTTTAGGTGGCTTCTATTTTACTTTCTCACCTCTGACTGACAGAAGTTTTACCAACAAAAGTGCAAGGTGTAGATGTAGCCAAAGAAAGTAAACATTGCAAAAGTAAAACATCTTTTTAGTCAACACTCAGTAGGGGTAAAACATCACTGTGCTCCCTCCTGAAGCTGTTACTGTGACCTACCCTTACTTCTTGCTGCCACAGCCTATTTTAGTCTTTATTACAGAGAAGAGAATAAGGAGCCTCCCTCTGATCCATTGTTATAATGCACCATTAACTGGTCAGCAAGGTGGACTCGCACATCACGGAATTGACATCTTCAGGGCAGACTGGCCACGATGGTGAATGCACCTTGGCTTTTCTTTTAAAAGGCCTCTCATTTTGGGCTAGGGACAATTTTCAGTTGTGCCCAGACAGATAAAAATACAGGCCATTTACTGTACAGGTGAAGAGACCAATAGGGAAAGCTGCACTGGGTGCAGATCTGGATTGGGGGTGCTGGTGAGATATGCACTGGTGAAGAAGCATGTCCACTGTGACCTGTGCTTGTAGTACTATGGGCTTTGACCTAGCCAGTCTGTTCCTGAAACCCTTCTCTACGAGACCGGGGCCATCACCTCAGTGTTATGTCCATCTAGCTACTATAACCACGGCATTGGCATTGGCATTGTCTCACACTGAAGCACAGCATAAACAGATTTCACAGTCACCACAGCCATATACTTTCTTCTGTCTCCACACTTTGGTGTGAGGAGGATACTATAGGGATGTTAAAGGAGTGTGTGAAAATGAATGTGGCACCTGAAAGAATCACACAGTAGCTTTTATTGTCTACATACTGTACTGATATGCACAAATAAATGCATTAGCATTACTCTATAATATCCTAACTCATATCATCTAAAAAAAAAACCTGGTAAGGGGCGCAAATATGCTTGCTTGCCCCAGGCGCTAAAATGCCTAGTTACAGCTCTGCTTGCTTCAGTTTTTGATTTTGACATCACCGTCTGCTCTTACAACTTGTCTAAGTGGAGGTTCTGCTGCACTACCCCTTTAGAGCTATATTTGGGTAGGAATAATGCATATATCAGTCTGTTCATTACAAACTACATCAGTTTGTGAATCTGGAATATTACCTTGTCAAATATTAAGAAATGGAAAAATACAACTTACAAAAATTGAGCAATAAAAATGCATATTTCCACATACAAATAGTACATACAAATTTAAAAAAACTCATTTTGGCTACAGAAAATGGGAGCAAAAAGTATTGCTATGTGGTTTGTCCTAGTATTTTTTGATAAGTCACCTTCAGTTTTTCCCCATTACCAGTTTACACCAACAATAAATCTAGTTGGCTATCACAAAGTAAAATTATAGTATATTTCTAAATCTGATGTCCACATAATCCTTAGTGTAAAATGATACGGTACCATTACTTTCTCTTTTTACTTCCTAACCCTCCACTCTCTCTTCAAATTAACTGAGGGCTTGTCAACACTTAAAATGGTAAAGCGGTGCAGCCGCGCTGATGCAGGTGTGCCGCAGTAGCTTCAGTGAAAACACTACTTATGCCGGCGGGAGGGCTTCTCCCATTGAGGTAGATACTCCACCTCCCTGAGAGGTGGTAGCTATGTCGATGGGATAAGCCCTCCCATTAACATAGCACTGTCTACACTGGGAGTTAGGTCGGTATGACTGCGTCGATCAGGGGTGTGGATTTTCCAATCCCCTGAGCTACATAGTTATGTTGACATAAGTTGCTAGTGTAGACAAGTCTTAGTAGAGTGTGTTCTGTGGATTGTTTTTTCTTATGGCACTGGCTTTCATTCCATAGCCAGCAATAATTGGAAATCAGTGTAGGAATTTGACCATATTCAATTTTTTATGTGGCCATTGGAGTGGAGGTTGTTCTTTTAGATATCATTCATGGTACCAGTTTGGTGCTTTCTTGTTGCGTTGGCTACACATCATGTGCACTTGTGTTCTCTGAGATTGGTGCATATTTCAACTCAGGAACCATGAATAATGTTACTGTGTTTATTTGTTACAGAAATATTAATCAAAAGCAGTACACTATAAAATAAAAACTAACTGCAGTACCAACATGAAAACTGGAGTAGTGTTTTAATGGTGTACGAGCATTCAACTGCTGTTACTCTACAGCCAGTTTTCTTTCCCTTTTTAGGGAAAGGTTTGAAAACTGCTGCTGGAGGTGATGTTATTGGAGTCATATTAGGAAAAGAATGATTAGACTAATGCTGACCAGGAAATTTCTTTGAGAAACTGCCTTATTTTATTGCTTCTAGCGTTTCAGTGCACACCTTAAACATTTGCACGGTATTTCTAAAATTACTTTTTGAAATGCATTGGGATTTCAAAGACAAACTCTGATGTCTAAAATTCTTTGGCAGTACTTTCATGTGGACAACTGATTGGGTTATGCCCTTTTCAACAAGTGTTCCAGTTCTCCAGGACTAAAAGCATTTGTTGATACTTCTGTGTGTTTTCTTTTTACAGAGACTGTCCTAATTTAGAGAAACATAGGTCCTTTTATGGTTTTACAAATATCTTTTCTATTCTCCCTTTCGTTTTCATTACATAAATTTCTAGTAGACTTTTATTGCTCACCAAATAAATAGTTTTAGAAACTGTCCCCCTGCTGAAGACCCTTTATTACATTGTAATAAAATATATTTTAAAAGTATATTGCTCCCTGCCCTTAGCTATCAAGACAGACACCATGTTAAGTAATTCTAGCCAAGTGTCTGTAACTTTTATTAAAACAGCTTTAATAAGATAATACCTAAAGGAAACACTATCCTAACAACAGTAAAAAAAAAAAGGGTGGGGAGGGGAGCAACAGAATCTTAGAACTTCCCAACTTCTTCTTCTTCTATTTGGAGCATCCCAACTGTCTTAAACACAGTGTCTTGTTTGTTACTGTATGAGAGCGCCACATTCAAGGAGAACTCAAATTCCTGTATCTATAATCCTCATCTGGATGGGAAGGTGGATTAAAGCCTAACCTTTCCCAAACACCACCTCCCTATAAATCTAATCACCATCTAAATGCTAAAGTTTAACCCTTGCTGCCAGGACATACTGCCCAAAGTTATAGTCCTGTGAAACAATAAGAAATAAAAATGGAACCTGACTCAAGAGTCCATACCAGGCACAAACAAATGACATCATATCACCAGCTCTCTACTGTGGCAATGTGCTGACTATCAAACTTAGATATAAATTTGTAGTCATTGCTACTTACCCAAGCCATACGAAAGTAGAATACCTGCACAACTCAGCTAACACAATTGTGTGAAAAAATTCAAAACTTCACACACAAAGAAAAAAGATATCTAGATATTACTTTGAACTGTAACCAGACCCAACTCTGCACTCTGGCATCAGCTTAAATGGTTTTGCATTCTGTTGTCATTTTGTGTACAACTGATTGCACTGTTAGTGATGCAGAAACTTTTCATACGCAAGGCTTTTTTTATTAATGTGGTTTTCCTCCTACTTTTCTATTAGCAAAGATGAACCTTACTTCTGCTATTATGATTGCTAATGGTTACCAGATTTGCTGTATGCGCTGATAAAGCATTATTACCGATGGTCAGTTTTTCCACTTATGCTTTATGCATCTCTGGTAAAAAGAATTGTAGAACAGATGTGACTAGCTATTTTGTGTTTTGAAGCTAGAGAAGAGTATGCTGTACCTGAATGTGGTTTGTTTGCCATTGGGAAAAGGGACTTTGTTAGACCCGATGTGAGACAAAAAACTTTTCTCTTTTGTTAGTTATTTTATACAAGTTTGGAAGGTTTAAATGCTTTGTGCATTATAATGACTGTTTGGGGCATAGATCTTAATTTATTGTTAGACAAGAAAGGGCTCAAATTACTGTTAAACTGTGAAAGTGTAAGATGTGGTGAATTATCTAAATCATGAGTCCATAAGGGTCTCAGAACTGCTTTTACCTCTCTTCATCTCGCATATGAAAGAGTGTTCGTGCATTTCTTATGCTGAGCTACAAGGGCCATACTGAGCAGCAGATCTCCAAAGAAAAGCAAGAAGGAGATAGGATGGGCTTTGGTACAATTTAAAACAGTGCTGAGGCCAGGGCTAGCCCACAACATTTTGGCACCTGAGGCGGGGAGCTCAGATGAAGCCCCCATACCCACTCGCTTGGGCCAAAACTTTGAAAGGTCTCAATTCTGCCTTCTTCCTGTTCTACTCCTCTCATGGTACTGCTCTGCTACCTACCCCAATAAAGGAGAACGAACAACTTAAAATGCCTTGCTCAAAAATTTTAAGTAACACTTAACTTTCAAAAGCCTGAACAGTAAATGTAACTTTTCTTGTCTGCATAATAAACAGTGGAATTTTAATCTGTTTGAATAATCAAAGTGGTGCTTTCCGTGCCTTCTTGGTTGCAAAGATTTGAACTGCTTCCTGAAGGTCCACAGTCTGGGCCAGCTCATGCTCTATTGAGATGGTTGCAAGGCTGACCAGCCTCTCCTGAGTCATTGTGGAGCGTAGATGTGTTTTTATTAACTTCAGCTTGGAGAAGCTGCGTTCTCCACTGGCAGCTGTTATGGGAAGTGTGAGAAGTATGCACAGAGCAACAAAAGCATTTGGAAAGGAGGCTTTCAGTTCATCACCTAAATCACTCGCATCAGTATTGCACATGTCATCATATGTCAACACTGTCTCTAGTGCCCTGCATTGCTTGTGTAGGTCTTCTTCAGGTATAGTGAGGAGTTTTGGAATATCATACAACATCCGAAATATACTGCTGTGTTCCTTGAGCTGCATGAAACGTTCAACTGACGGTATTGCACTATCTAGCACCCGGTTAAATAATTCAACTTTGAATTGTTGTTTTTTGGGGTCTCTTATGGGATTATCCCATGCCTCATAATCAAAATGTCGTCTTCTTCGGTGACTCTTGTATTCTTGAATGGGTGGAAAAATAGCTTCAGTATGAAGTTCCTCTGCCAACTTCTGTGCACTCTTCAGAACATTTTGAAATCCCTCATCTGACCAGTAAGACTGTAGGTATGACTTTGCTTTGTCCAGTTGTTTCATTGCTCCAGATATATCAAGGTCAACACCTTGGAGTCTCTTGCTTGCAACATTTATTTCAAACAGTATGTCATGCCACAACACTAAGCCACACAGAAATGTGAAGTTATGAATGTTTCTGGTGATTCCAGTTCCCTCTGCCACTGTTCTCCCACGAATAGTTCCTGTCATAGCATTATCCTCCATAATGGCAACTATGGAGTCATATATCTTCCCAATTTGGTGTTTGATAGGCTCTATCACCTCCACTCGACTTTCCCATCATCTGGCACTCAGTGGTTTCGGTGTCAGAGAGGATGTTCCCAGATGTTGCTTCAAAATTTGCCATCGATGAGTTGATGCAGAGAAAAATACATAGATGCTTTGAATTACATTAAAAAATTCAGCCGCCTCACTAGAAGCTGATGCTGCATCACTGACCACCAAGTTCAATGAATGAGAACCGCATGGGACAAAAAAAGCTCAAGGGTTTAACTCTCAGATCCGTGCCTGCACTCCTCTGTCTTTCCTCTCATGTTGGCACCATTATCGTAGCCCTGATCTGTCATGTCAGCTATCGCAATTCCCGTATCTTCCAGCTTTTTAAGAAGCACATTTGTCATGCCAGCTCCTGTAGTATCATCAATGTCAATAAATTCTAGAAAATGCTCTCTGACAGTCACCATTTCAGGGACATTTTCACTAGGTTCTGTGTTGTTACAAAACGCACCATTAAAGTCAGGTGTGCAGTCCAGAAGTACAGAGTAATATCTTGCTGACTTCAGATCTGCCACAATCTTCTGTTTGACTTTTGTTGCCAGTAACTGTATCATCTCATTTTGAATTGTTTTTCCAAGGTAGTGGTGTGTGTACATTTCTTGGGTGGTGACTCTTCTTAGATGCTCCTGGACTACAGCATCAAACTCAGCCATCAGCTCCACAATTTTAAGGACGTTTTCATTGTTTGGCACATACAGCTGATCTGAAGTGCCACGCAGTGCTAGGTTTTGGGTAGCAAGCATTCTCACAATGGCAATGAACCTTTTCAGAATTTTTTGTCAGTAAAGAGACTCTGATGCAATCTTCTCTTGATGCTGATCATCTATGGTGGCCTTTAACCTTTAGTCTCATCTCAAGCTCTTTCCACCTATGGAATACTCTCTGGTGATTTGCTGCCTTCTCATAGCATGCCAGATTCTAGCCAGATTTTTCCAGTCCTTTGTTCCTGTAGAACCCAATGTGGCTGGAACATTAGACTGGAAGAGTTTGCAGCATTCTGGGTTTTTGAGTACATAAGCCATGGCCTCTCCACTTTATCACTACTGGGGATTTCACGCCAGTAATGTGTTGGATGGAAACTTCTATTTTCATTGTCTTTGGGGAACATGAAGTTTTTCACTTGCTGTAACCCATGCAGTACAAGGAAGTCGCTCAGGCTACTGCTCAAGTGGGTCCACAGTCTTGGATCATCTAGACTTAAGGAGCTAAACTCAGCAGCAGCTGTTTCTTGCACCTCCACCACACTCTTCTCTGATCTACACTTTTCTTCAGGAATGTGCATGGTTATATCCATTTGAGATGGAGATATGGATGCTGCAGTAGCTGCCAGGTCACCTGCACTCTGACTAACTGGAAGATCAGGCTCCTCCTCACCACTCACATCCTCACTGGGGCCGGAAGGCTCACTGTGAACATTTGTGTCTATGTATCTCAGGAGAACTCCTTCCTGCTTAGATAGAAAAGCTTCCTTTGTTTTTTTTTTTCTTTCTTTTTCTGAATTCTGCCCCAGGGGCGTTTTCTTCTTTTACTCATGACTGCTGTTCTGTGCAAGCTATAGTGGCTCTCAACATTCAATTGAAGGGGACAAATAAGCAAGCTGGTAGCAGGCCTGAGTGAGGGAAGATATCAGCGTCTTAAGGGCCTAACTGGCTCTTACTACTTCAGTTGACTGCCTGTTCTCCTCAAGTGGGTTCAGGGAAGCAGCAGGAAACAGGAATCTCCCTGAGAAGCTGGTGTTAATCAGTCCTGGGGGTGCTAGAGAGGTACATAAGAGGCTCCTCCTCCTCCTCTCTCCCTGCAACTTCTGCTGCTTTCTATTATTCCCCCTCACCTTTTCTCCTGCCTGCCTGCCTGTTATGTCTCTTTTGCCCTCCTTCCTCCAGCACAGGACTCCACCATCTCTGTGCATCTAGAGCAGAGAGAATACATATGCACCAGCAGCAGACACAATTTTCTACACTCTGGGGCCTAGTGACGCGCCCCCCCACAGTCTGGCACCTGAGGCGGCCACCTCAGTTTGCCTCATGGTAAGGCCAGCCCTGGCTGAGGCCAGTCTCAAAGAGGTCTGTTGTGTTTCTTTGTTTTCAGAAGGCTTCAGGGTATCAACATAAAGAAGTATTTAGATTAAAATGGCTTAATTGAAAGCAGAATTTTTCACCTTTGACCCAGGAATTTAGTCCAAGTTTAGTAAAAAGAAAACATAGCAGCATCTCCACTGTGCTTCTGATACTGTGAAAAAAATGAAGATTGCTGTCCAGCTTGTAATCTTCCCCACCTGGAATTTTTTATTTTGTAGTATCTTGTATGGACATGCACATTACTCTCTAAATTAAACATTTTAAGTACTTGTTATAGAGTGCTAAGTATGAAACCCCGAGTCAGCACTCTGTTCACAGCAGCTCTAATCAGGCATAGCAGATTGGAGCTGACGAGGCAGACCTGTGCCTAATTTGTGGGTGGGGCAGGGCAGAAAGGCTAAATAAGCCATGAGCCCAGTGGTGGGCAACCTGTTGCCCACGGGCTGCACGCAGCCCGTCTGGGTAATCCGCAGGCATGGCCGCCCGCAGCTCCCGGTGGCCACGGTTCGCTGTTCCCGGTCAATGGCAGTGAGGGGGAGAGAGAGATTGCTTTCTCCCCCGCTTGTAAAGGTGCTAGGTGTGGTGGCACTCAATTATAAATAAACTGCACGGGGTGTTGAACCAGCACAAGGGTCTCTTTGTGGACTGAGACAGAAGCAGGACCGAGGAGGCCCTGTTACAGTACTTGTTTGAAGTGTTGAGGGTGGATGGTGGGAAAATCTCATTAGACAGCATCGTCTCTTAACATATTGCTGACGGTACAACTTACCAACGGAAGTTAAGAGGTGTTAAGTAAAATACACTGTTAGCTTTTAAAGCTTTTAACTCATTTCTTAACAATTGATATGTATAAAAATAACTGTACTTCCTATTTGCCCCAGCCTTTTTCAAGTATTCCATAATACTTTGACACAGCTTGTCAGATCACAGAGGTATTCATTTTAAGGTAAATTTTGAGTACTCAATTTGAAAATAAATCTGAATTATGCAAACATTTTAAATTACGGTGAATCTTTTAGTTCCGGGCATTGAAACCTGATGGTGGTTGTGTCTCATCAGTAAAGGAATGTGACTCAGTTAGGTTCAGGCTTTAAATATATTGTTTAGGATTAAAAAATTTTAAATGATGTATTGGAAATTTGGTGTGAATCCATACAGAATAAAAAGAAATTAAGTGGCTGTGGCTTTAATGTGTAGTGCAAAGTTTAAATGTACATATTTTTAGTAAATTGGGGCTATGTCATGTCAGTTTCTTCTATAAGCATAATTTCCTTTTCAAATCAATAGTACATTCGGCATTAAAAATCAGTGGCACATTACCTATGATAATTACGTACACAACTTTAGGTAACTATGCATTTGTATTAAGATGCTTTCAGATCCAAGGCTATGTACTTTCCAGTTTTCAGTATTAGGCTTTAATCAAATGTTTCAGAAACGTGTCCCCCTTTTTTAAAAAAAAGCAAACCAATTCCTTTTTTAAATCTCCAGAACCATGCATTGAGTGGTGATTGTGGGTACTGTCTATATTGTTCTGTTCAGTTTATCTCTGTGCACAGTTGTGCTGAATGCTCTGAAACAGGATGTGTTTTTGCTATGTTGTAAACTTTGTAGATAAGCCTTATTATACTTTATGCTAAACTATAATAAATCTAATAACTTCTTGTAGCTGAGATTTTGTATTTCTAAATTGATACCTATAGCATACTATAATTGCAGCAATAGTGAGTTTAAAAATCAAGTTAAATATTTTCATGTTCCATTTGATGGAAATAAATGGACAAATTAATTAATTAAAACATCTGATTATAGGAAGGGTAACTGATTTGTTGCCTGATAAATAAAATTGAACCCTGCCTCTTCAAAATCATAGCAGACCAGCATCCTTCTCTTCCTCTGCCACCACTGCTTCTTCCTCCTCCCCTGCCTGGGGGGCACCGATGACCTGCAACAGCACCCTCTGCGCAGTCACTGAAACCCTGATTCCAGCCTAATAAGGTGGGAGGCCCTGGCAGGGGGAGGCGGTTGGAGAATGAGCCTGCCTCGCACTCACCCTGCAGCGGTGACTCCCATCCTGTGAGGCTCGGTCCAAGGGTTGAGAGAGAGCCTACGTCATGCTCCCTCCAGGCAGCAGTGGCTCCTGTGTCCCATGACGCTATGCCTGAGCATTGAGAGTGAGCCCACTCCACACTCACCAGGTCACGATGCCACTCATTCAGATTTGGCCAGGCTGCACCTTTGTCATGATGGAAGGGCAGCGGGGCAACCCTGTGTGCCAGGTTGCAACACGGAGTGGGGAGCTGGGCCCAGTCCTGTGGGGCACAGGAGCTGCCACTGTGGAGTGGTTGCAGAGCAGTCTGGCTCTCCAACACGTCCCTGTCCCTCCACTCAGTGCCACCCTCACCACTAGGCTGGTGGGGGCAAACCACCTAGAGCCTTCCCACATGGACAAACAGAGAAGTCACAGTATCCATGAGTTTTTTTCATCTCTGTGACAAACTTGCAGCCCTAATGATAGGAAAGTGTAAATTCTATAAATACATGTTAAAGAATGGCTCTGTGTCAATGTGTGATTCTATTTTTGTTTCTATTCAGTACTTCAGAATTATCATTTGAATTGTAATTGTTCAAGTTTGGCCACATATGTGTGTGTTTGCTTTTGGTATTAACTTTTTTAAGGAGAAAAAGTGTGTGTCTGACATTAATTTTCAAAGCTGACCTGTTACACAATAATGTCTTCTGGCAGCACTGTAAATAGTGTTTATCTCAGGAAATGGCTATAGTTAACCTAGGTGAAATAGGTAAAATGAATAAAAGCTCTATAAATACAAATACACAAACTTTCTGTTGACACACTCCCACACGTAAACCATTATGACTGACGTGCCAGATGTCCTATTTAAACCATTTTGACACAATGATTTAATTGAAACGGCTCTGAAATATTTTGAATAAGCAAGCATGTCATGCTTGTTCAAACACGTGCAATTCTTTAGCGTTCACGGTATATTTTAAATACAGCACCGCCATAATATCTCCAATCAACATGTGTTTCTGGAAAATAGATCATGTCAAGCTAACTTGATATCTGTTTTTATAAGATTACAAGACTGGTTGATAAAGGCAGTAGTGTTAATATATTATACTTAGACAGCTCTAAGGTATTTGACTTGGCACCACATGACTTTTTAATTTTAAACTACAACCATACAGATTTACATGGCACAAATTAAATGGATTAAAAGATGGCTAACTGTCAGGTCATGAAATGTAATTGTAAGCAGGGACTTATCATCAAACATGTGTTTCTAGTGGGTTTGTGCAGGGATTGGTTCTTGGCCCTATGCTAATTAACATTTTTATCAGTGACCTAGAAGAATACAGAAAATCACTATTGATAAAGTTTCCAGATAACACAAAAACTATGGGAGTGGTAAATAATGAAGAGGATAGATTGCTGATTCAGAGCGATCTGGATCACTTGGAGAACTTTGTGCAAGCAACTTTGTGCCTTTTAATACAGCCAAATGTAAAGAAACACATATAAGAACAAACAGTGTAGGCCATGCTTCCAAGATGGAGGACTCTCTCCCAGGAAGAAGTGACTGCAGTACAGACTTGGGGGTCATGGTGGATAATTTGCTGAACATATGTGTGATGCTGTGACCGAAATTCATTCCATAGATGTATAAACAGAGGAATTTCAAGTAGGAGTACTTCAGTTATATCACCTCTGTGTTTGCCATTGGTGCCACCACTGCTGGAATACTTTGTCCAATTCTGGGGTCCTCAATTCAAGAAGGATGTTGATAAATTGGAGAGGGTTCAGCAAAGAGCCCTGAGAATGATTACATGATTGGAAAACATGCTTTACAGTGAGTGGTAAGACTCAAGGAGCTCTAGCTAGTCGGTTTAACGAAGAGATAGTTCAGGTGACTTGTTCACAGTTTATAAGTACCTGCATGGGACAAAAATCTGATAATGGGCGCCTCAGTCTAGCAAACAAAGGTATAACAAGATCCAATGGCTGGGAGTTGAAACTAGACAAATTCAGGCTGGAAAAAGTTGTAATTTTTTAACAGTGACAATAATTAACCTTGGAACAACTTAACAGCAATTTTTAAATCAAGATTGGATGTTTTTCTGAAATACATGATCTGGTTCAAACAGGAATTAAATCAGGGATTCCTATACAGGTCAGGTTAGATCAGTGGTGGGCAATCTGCGGTCCGTCAGGGTAATCTGCTGGCGGGCTGTGAGACAGTTTGTTTACATTGACTGTCCACAGGCATGGCCGCCCACAGAACCCTCCCTGTTAACTTTTTGTAGCCTGCCTAGACTTTAGTAGTGTGTCGTCTTCTAAATTATGTTTGGTAAAAATCTGATTTTAAAATAAAAGTTTTTGGACTATCAGAGTTTTTTTTCTTTCATTCTTTGGTCCCTGGCTGTCTCCACTCTCATTCCATTTTGTCTGTCTAGCTTTCTACCTCCTTTGATCTCAAAGTATTCCTAAAATATTTATATTGTCCACTAGACTTTTTGGAATACCTTGGCATAATTTACTGCATATTCACAGCAGCAGATATCTGCAGCAGACCTTTCTAGAGATCTTATTAAAATTGGCTGTGCAGGAGGTGCTACTGAGAAAGCACTTCTGTACAGGGGCTCAGCAATACTGTAATTCTTACAGAGTTTCAAATTAAGTTGTCCCGCTGGTGTTAACTGCTACTTTTATAACAAACACTACGTCAAAATGCATTCCATGAAATAATACATATACTAATTTTTGTCATCCCTAGGTGGGAAAAATCTGTGCATGCAAAAGTGTCCCAATGAATTCCTAAATGCTTCATTCTTTGCACATCTGTATGGTATATCTGAACAGTTCCTTACTAACAGCCCTCAATATAAGGCCTACCTACTTCTCAGAGGTAAGTATTATTAGCAGTTTACATCTGGAAGAATTGAGACCGAGAGAGGTTAAGGGTGTGTCTGCGCTACAGAGGAACAGCTATGGTTATGCAAGAATGCCACTCTAGCACTGCAGTGTAAATGCTTCCTACAATGACAGAAAGGGTCTTTCTGTTGATGTAGTTAATCCACCTCTCTGAGAAGTGGTAGCTAGGTTGACAACCTAGTTGTATCTATACTTAGGTCAACCTAACTGTGGTGTTTAGGGTGCCAAATTTTTCACAGCCCTGCGATGTAGCTAGGTCAATATAATTTTTACCTTAAACCAAGTCACTGGACTTCTCAGTGCAGACTGGTCCAGTATGTAATAGGACTTAATAAAAAGCCAATTGAAATCAATTTCAGTTAAATTCAGTATTTCAGTTGAATTCGGTGGGCTTCAGGCCAGGACCATAATTCATTTGATCACGTTGCTTGTTCATGGGTGAATAAACTGGTGCCCTGGGACATACCAAGGTTAATCCTGCACAAGTTTTTATAACTTCATGACATGACGATCATTCTCATGATATGCTTTATTAATCTGATAAATATATTAACTACCAAAAGTTGTAGACCTATAATCCAGAAGGTTTCTGTGCTAAAACATAGTGTTCACAGTTGCAGTGGAAAGTGGCAGATCTTTCTTTCTAGACTAGCATGAGAAAATATTGGCAGCTATAGCATTTTAAAATATGGCAGTGTCATGTTGTGACATAGTTCTCTTGTATTCTTTACAATATGGTAGTTACTTTACTTTTGTTTGATAATGTTGTCGTTTTCTCAAACTATGTTAGCCTGAAATTCCAAGGTAAGGTTCCACTTTATTTGAGGATTTTTGCAATCAAAAGTATGCTAATGCACAGTTTAAATCAATTACTCTGTTTCCATAGTGGCTCTCAGAACCAACAAAAATTCAGAGATGACCTTTTCTTCTCTTCCCACCGGTTCCTTTCATTAGAGGCTTCAAAATTAATACTTTATTCTTAAACTTAGTGAAACTTTGTGATAAAGTTTTTGCAGATGTGTTTTGCCTGCTCTCAGGGTACTCCAAGGGGGTCAAAATTAAGGTAGTTTGGATGATTGTATTCTGCATATGCATAATTTCAAATATGTTTGATTTTTGTAAAGTAGAACCTTAACTTACAATTTACAAACATTTTACAAACATTCTTAACATTTGAGAGTGGAGGGAGCAGGGAGAATTAAGAAATCCAGAAACTTGATTTGTAAATGCTGTAAATGATAGATTCATTCAGTGTTTTTTTGCTCGAGTATTTCCTTAGATTTTAAAAAATGTTTAAGAATTGCTCAGTAGTAGAAGTATCTGTAAACCTTGGAAGCCAGTCATAGATCCAAGCCATGTTGGAATGTAAGCTGGATCAGACAGCCTCCCACTTCCATAAATGGCTACCTCCTTCGTATTCCCCATGTTGGCCTTTCATCCTATATACAGCTTTCCCTCTCCTGTGGTCCCAATGTAGTTTTCTATTAGCTGCTCCCTACTTTGCCACTCATGAGTAATTCTGCTATCGCAAACTCATTCTAATAAAAATTATACCATACCATATCATTATGTATTTTACCACAACACCACCTTTAAATATCTCTATAATTCCTACATTCACTCCCTCAAACCTGTGAAAGCTCGTACTTAAAATTCTCTCAGAGAAGTGAAGTTTGATGTTGCTGGATTCACCTGTTTTAAAGAAATGATGACCCAAAAGGGAGTTGGGAGAACCTTTGAAAAGTGAATGAAAGGGATTTTTTGTAAATACCATATCTCTGAATTTCCTTGTTTGATTTGCCTTTTTTTTTTAAAAAAAAAGTCACCTAGCAATGAGATGTGAAGGAGATTGTTTTGGTTTTGTTATTGTTATTAATATTGTCTTGTTATAACTTCTAAGTCCAATTCTGTGAATCAAACTATCATTGCACTCTTAACTACTGTTCCTTAATAACGAGAAAATGTTTTTCATGGTTATCTCTTCCTGTAGCCACATGGTTTTTCTTAAAGTGTTCTTTAAATTAAAAGCCTTTTAGAAGTGTGACAGAAATTCTTAAATTAATGTTTGGACATGATCCTGCAGCCCTTACTCACTTGGGTAGCTCCATTTGTAATCATTTATACCAAAAAATTAAGGTTGGTTGTTGGTAAGTGAGTGAATATAGTTGTGGTACACAAATTATAAAGGCATATTACAAGTTTGCATGGCTCATGAGTAAGGAGAGGCATGTAGCTGTACTGCTTCAGGAGGGGTCCTGGGAAAGAATTCTCTAGGTAGGAAGTAGGGGGGAAGTAACTTATAATAGCCCTATACCTGGTGCCGCCCCTTGTACCATTTCATCTCAGTTGGGCGTAGGGGGAGAGGGGATGGAGCCAAGGCTCCACCTACTCCCCACGCCTCTCTGCCTACATACTCTTGGGGTGGGGAAGGAAGGAGAGGGTAAGGGGTAGTATTGAGCAGGCACACCTTGCTCTCTCTGCTCTCCCCCCGCCCCCCCCAATGCCTGGACCTATGATGTGGGAACCAAAGAGGCTGGGCGCATGGAGTGGGTGAAGGTCTCTTAGCGCTTGTCTACACAGGAAAATTTCCTCATGGCCATGTTAGGACCAGTCACAATCTAGCCCTGGAATAGGAAGCTTGTTGTACCCATTATCTTGTTGTACCCAATAGCTTGTTGTACCCATCCTCAACAATTAGTCAGCTTCCCCTGTGTTGGGTTGGTCTTTCACATAGCAAAGAAGAGAGGAAAATTATATATACAAACTAAAAGTGATTTTAAAACCAGAACAACTGGCAGGCAACTCAAAAGCAGATGTACTTTTAAGTCATTTCTTGAACTTGACTGTATTTCCTAAGTACAGCTTTGCATTCATTTGGTGCCCATCTCTTAAAATGTTGGGTTTTTTTAAATGTTTCTTTTGTGAAGTTAAATGTCTTTTTATTTGTTTCCAGGAAATGGCTCTTGAAGTTAAATGAGGCTGGATAAAATATATACATGAAGCAGAGGCTGCTCTACATGTGTTAAGACTAAAATACCAGAAGAGTTTTTGATCAGCCAAACTTGGTAACTTGTCATAATGAAGAAAATTAGTCTCAAAACAATTCGTAAGTCCTTTAACTTAAATAAAAGCAAAGAAGAAAGTGACTTTGTAGTGGTTCAGCAGCCATCATTAAGTGAATTTGGAAAAGATGACTCCTTGTTTGGCAGCTGCTATGGTAAAGATTTGGCTAGCTGTGAAGTTAACAGTGAAGATGAAAAAGGTGGCAAAAATAGATCAAAAAGTGAGAGCTTAATGGGTACTTTAAAAAGAAGGCTTTCAGCCAAACAAAAGCAGAAAGGGAAAGGCAGCACACCATCTGTAAGCTCTGCTGATGATGATACCTTTTCTTCCTCATCCGCTCCAATAACCTTTAAAGATGTGAGAGCTCAAAGACCTCTAAGATCCACATCCCTCCGTAACCACCATTACAGTCCAACACCATGGCCCCTTCGATCGACAAACTCAGAAGAGACTTGTATCAAAATGGAAGTGAAAGTCAAGGCCTTGGTCCACTCCTCTAACCCAAGCCCAGCACTGAATGGTGTTCGAAAGGACTTCCATGACTTGCAGTCAGATAGTGTGTTTCAAGAACAAAACAATACATTAAAAAGTACAGAATCCCAGAATGGGGACCTACATCTTCATATTGATGAACATGTGCCTGTAGTTATTGGACTAATGCCTCAGGACTACATTCAGTATACTGTGCCTTTAGATGAGGGAATGTATCCTTTGGAAGGATCACGTAGTTACTGTCTGGATAGTTCCTCACCCATGGAAGTTTCAACTGTTTCTTCTCAAGTGGGCGGAAATGCTTTTCATGAAGATGAAGGTCAGGTGGATCAAGATGTAGTTGTTGCTCCAGATATCTTTGTGGACCAGGCAGTTAATGGTTTGTTGATTGGTACCACAGGAATCATGTTGCAAAGCCCAAGAGTTAATCACAGTGATGTCCCTCCACTCTCACCATTGCTACCTCCAATGCAGAATAATCAAATCCAAAGGAACTTTAATGGACTGAATGGCACAGATGCCCATGTGGCGGAAAGTATGCGCTGCCATTTGAATTTTGATCCTAACTCTGCCCCAGGAGTTGGAAGAGTTTATGACTCTGTACAAAATAGTGGTCCTATGGTTGTGACGAGCCTCACAGAGGAACTGAAAAAACTTGCAAAACAAGGATGGTACTGGGGCCCTATCACACGTTGGGAGGCAGAGGGAAAACTGGCGAATGTGCCTGATGGTTCATTTCTTGTTCGAGATAGCTCTGATGACCGTTATCTTTTAAGCCTGAGTTTTCGCTCCCATGGTAAAACTCTTCATACTAGAATTGAACATTCAAACGGTAGGTTTAGCTTTTATGAACAACCAGATGTGGAGGGACATACTTCTATTGTTGATCTAATTGAACATTCAATCAGGGACTCTGAAAATGGAGCTTTTTGCTATTCAAGGTCTCGATTGCCTGGATCTGCAACTTACCCAGTGAGATTGACAAACCCAGTATCTCGGTTTATGCAGGTGCGTTCCTTACAGTACCTGTGTCGTTTTGTTATACGTCAGTATACCAGAATAGACCTGATCCAGAAACTGCCTTTGCCAAACAAAATGAAGGATTATTTACAAGAAAAGCACTACTGAAAGCTTATGGGAATCTTGCATCTTGCACTTTGGGAACAAAAAAAAAAAAGATTGAAATACAGTTTACAAATTTTCATTGCTATCAAAATCTTTTGCTGCCATAACAATGTTTCATTTTTGTGTGTAAAGAAGGGTAATACATTTTTTTTGTTTGTTTATGTTCTGTGTTTTTTGTTTGTTTGAGGGGGCTTTTTTTTATTTTTTTAAGAATGATCTCAAGGTTTTTAGACGTGTGAAATAGCTATCTTTCATCAATGTGCAGAAAATAATCACAATGTGAATGATCAAATTCTCCTTAATTTCCCCAAGTTCTTTGCTGCTATCCACTGTGATTTTTTTATGCATTCAGAGTGCATTTCATGTGTATTCATCCATAAGTAAAAGTGAAATGAAACTTGTAGAATGGAATTTTTGTCTTCTTAAAATGGCCTATTTTATAAAGATAATTGTGGACAAAACATACAGATAGATAAATTACAGAATTTAGGTATACAGTGAAAACGATTTCCCAGCATCCTAACCGAACATCTCCATAGAACTACCCTAATTTAAAACTTATTAATTGATGTAGCTGTGTGATGGAATATAGTTATGCAGCATATCTTTGGAAACCTCCTTTCTCCTAAATGATTTCATAGTTTGTACACGCTATTTTGCCTTTGAGAAATTGGGTTGAATTTTCTTTTTCTTGGAATTTCCTTATAATTTTTTCTTCTCCTTTTAAAAACAGTTTTGAAAAACAATACAGAGCATCAATATGGAAATTGTAGTATTTAAGATAAATGCTAGATATGGACTATTAATGACATTGTTGAAAAAAAATCTACAAATCTCCCTAATTGTAGGAACAAACAATTAAAGTGATAATGTGACAAGACTTCTGAAAACCAATTTCTATGCTACAGTTGTTTTTTTGTCCCTGTCCCCCCCTTTTCCCTCTTGCATTTTGATATTTAGGATTTGAATCTTGGATTTTTTTGTGGCGTGGGGGAGGGCTTAAACAAATTATCCCCACGGCTGCATTTTTTTAAAACCTTTTTATATTTGAAATTAGTAGGAGAAGGGGTTTTGGTTTAATACAGTGGCCACAGAAAAGTGCTTTGTTACTAACAGTCTCAAGCGCTGTCATGAAAATTGACTGTTTTGACAAAGGTATCATATCAATTTAGTAAATATTTCTAACATCTGACAAGGTGGCATATTTGAAAAGTCTAAGGGGAGCCTGACGTTCTAAAAGAGATTTCTGAATTGGGAGACTGGGCCCTAGATTGCAAAGTTTTCTTTGTGCAATATTCATCATATTGGTGTTCCCCTTTATAGCTATATTACATTTGTGCTTTCAATTTTAAAGGTGACCATGACTAACTTTGTTTTTTTTGTTTTGTTTTTAAATCAATGTTTTATTTTTTAGCATGTCACCTTCTACATCAGCAATTGGTAGGAGTTGCTATTTAGTAAAGACCAACATAGAAAAAGGCTGGGATAAATTCTTTTTGGATCATTTTCTTCTGCTTATTATATCTAGCTTTTTTGCCCCCTGAAATGAGTTTGTAGCATTGGATACCCTATTGCTGCAAAGTGCTACAGTAACACTACATCTTGGGTTGCCTGAATTGATATGCAAAATTTATATATATTTTAATTTATTTTTTGGACCACAGTATTAAAAAAATAAATAAATCAAAGGCAAATAAAGCCTGTCTGTTCTGAGGGATAGAGGATGATGATTTCTTCTTTTGTCCAATAATATTTTTAAACTTAAAAAAAATTCTCAGCAAAGTATATATGTTTAATTTGTTGTCTCTGTCATTCATATATATTTATGCAAGCTTGAATCCAGATTTTTCTCTTCTGGAGGTTTTATTCTTCTTTGAATCAGGGCTACAAACTTTATTTAAAAAGGCACAATAATCTTATAGCATGGTACAGTGTTCTGATTCTATCTGAGGGGAGGACAGAGGAAATCATTGTAATGGAATATGAAGCATACTTGTTAGGATGAAACCTCTCACATTTTTTTCACTTTAAAAGTTCGTCTCCCACACAATCCAGAGGGACTGTACATTGTACAAAGTCTCTGGAATGGTGTAGTACATTAGGCAATGATATAAAATTAGTGAAATATATCCCAGTGTTTAACAAACTTAAAGATGCATTTAAAATATGCTTTGTGCATAAGTATTTAATGGACCTTGCATAAGGGCTTAAACATGTGAAACTCTAATATCCCAATTTCATTGCTGTATTAAGAAAATGTTTATGAACTTGTATGCTAAGTTTCTTTTCCATGTCTTCATTTATTTGTGGTCACCTGGAAGAGGTGGTCACTTCTGAAACATTACTTTTGGTTAAATTCATCCAGTCCATTTTGAGTTGCCTTCCTTACTGTGTACTTTAATTGTAAACTTTAGTAAAAGGTCCAGTTCTAATTGCTAATTTTGAATGAGCTTTCCATAGGTTTGATTAAAAGGGCCCTGACAAATAATTTAGATCTAAGAGATGACCTGCCTAAAATTTTTCTGTAATCTGATGCTGTAATGTCCTAAATTTCAAATATTTTGAAATCTACCATTCTGTAAAGACATATTTTTTTAAAAGCGCTGGATTCAGCATCTTTCTTTTTGTTACTGAAGCAGTCTTCCAGCCAGTAGTAGGAGCACAAATTAAGAAACCCTGTTTTGACAACATTGACTTATAGTTGTTTATTATAGCGATTACTGTGACAGCCAGAGTAATGTTGTTTAGTTACAAGGCAACTGAAAATTATTAAAAGGCAACAACTGTAATCAGGAAAGACTGTGTTGGTTTGTGCTCCATAACAAATAGAGGAACAAATTCTGTATTTGCCAAATAAAAGAAAACAAAAATGGTAGGTTGAAAAAAGTTATTTTTCAGGCCTTTAAAAGAAGATAAACATTAAATAAAAATAAAATAAAAATGACTTGACTCTGTTCCTTTAAAGTAAAATAGTGCTTATTTAATTCAGCACAACAGTCAGAGTTGCAACTGAATTGTTGCAAAATGTATTTGAAGATGAAACTGAAATAAAATTTATTTCTGAAGCTACAAGATGATGATGGAAGTTATTGGTGACACGGGCTGCTTTACTAATTAGAAGAATAAAACTACAGCTTTTATTTCGATATTATGTCAAAGGTTTTTTCTTATTCTTACAACAGTGTTAATTGAAGTTAATTGAAGCTAATTGAACAACAAAATGGAAGTTTATTTATATTCTTCGGTCAGGTTGCAGGTCCCTTCTGCTGCTGCTGACATAAATCAATACCATCTTTTTTGTCAAGATGGCTTCCACCATTAGTAGCCTTGGAAATGCTATTATTAATTAGAAATTTTATTTTCAAATATAGACATTTCATATTCTGATTATGCTAAGAGGTGCTTTTATATGAAAATTGACTGCTAGGCTAATCAAAATATGAGCAGTTTTTCTTTTCTGCATTTCATACTGTGTGAATTCTGGATATGTAAATTAAATCATAATACCAGCAATATATTGTCTGTGATTTCAGTAAGGAATGGTTCTCAGTTACATAGCTTTTCAATTCTAAGCTAAATGATGGGTACAATATTGATTGCCAATCTTATTTCTTTTAATACTTTTTAAAATTCTACAAAGAAAAATATTAAAACCTTCTTTATTAATAGACATGGGATAGTTAATAGCTCATAACATCACAAAATATTACGGAGTTTGCTGTATCTGGAAAGTGTTCTAAACCCTACACACAGATAATGAAAAAAATTCGTACAGAATTTTGTATTAATACATGTTGGGTTAAAGAATTTTATAGTGGTGATGGAGTGCCATGAAATTAATACTTGCAATCCAGATTGCTGTAGTTTACATTTTTCTGTATGTTTCAAGCTAGGTGTGCGTTATTTGTACTAAGCACACCAGAGAATGAATTATCCAAAGTCCATTGATTTTAATGTGTTTTTGGTTTGTAAACAAAATTATAGTAATTTCTTGCACATTTTTGAAAAATAATTGTATAAGGATTTATGTATCTGCTTCTAGATACAGTGTGTAAATAAAAATTTCATTCACAAAAGAATCTGTGGAGTATTCAATAAACAAAATGAAATCCTGAAGCAAATATTGAATTTTTTAGAGGGTGGTGATAGCTGACTTAGCTATCTCATTGATACTGATGTATCATTTGCTTGTGATCAGAATACAACTGCAATTTTTCCTGCTACTAACTCTCCTAACAAGGTGCTTGCATCACTGGCTATCATTTTTGCTTTCCAGAATGTTGCCAGTATATAATTAAAATATGGTGTTAATTGAGCATGCACACGTGCTTTCGCTATCACTGTTTCCTGTAGTTGTGCTGCTTTTAATTTTTTAGCGTAAACACGCCAAAAAAGCCTGCCTTGAACGGTGCTATGCCTTTTTATTTTTTTCTAAAAAAAGTAAGAGTTCATAATTTTCAGGAAAGCCATCAAGTAGTTTTAGTGTGAGCTCCAAAATTGAAGTTAAAAATATACAAAATATATATATTTTAAATAATTTTAATAAATTGTTAAATGAAGGTAGTAGGATGTTTAAATCAAGTAATGCATACAACATTTCAAAAATATTACAGCATTAACAATTTGTATTATATAAATAATTCGTATGTCTATAAAAATGATATACATAACAAGTTTTCATTTTTTTGTTTTCTCCTTATAGACTTGATACTCAGTTTCCCAAAACCACAGATTTAATATATGTTTCAATGGCTTTTTATCTGTTGTTTTTAAATGTCCAGTTAAAAGAAAATACATTATTGGAGCAGCTAATACTGTCAATCTTTGAGCGGGTGTGGGGACGGGGTGAAGAAGCTTTCCCTTCAGTGAGGTCAAAGGTGGTTGGAACTTAAAATTCCTATTTAGCCACTGCTATTGCAAGAATCATTTGGGATTTGATTATACACTGACAAATGTAGTTGCGCATTTCTGCCCGTCTCTTAAGTCATCTGCTGTTTTTGTTCACATGTTCTAGTTGATTTTTAAAGGTACAGTGTGATATGTGGTTATATTGTCTATCTACATCAAGTCCTTTACACTTTGCTTTTAAAAATACCAGGTCAAATTTAGCTCTAATGTAAGCATTAAGCATGCTCAGTTCCACTGAAGCCAGTGAACTTACTTCCACTTACACTGGGGTGAATTTAGTCCAATAAGATCACAACTGCCTTAGCTTGTCGATAAACTTGTATTTAAATGTCGTTAAGGGATGGGGTTGGGATTGTTATTAGTGTAGTTATAAATTTGAGGATGACTGTATTTGATTGAAATGTTTATAATTGAGATGCTCATGCTCCCAGTCTTGTCCATATTATGTAGCATCTGTTTTACATATGGGAGAATGGATGAAGAAAGCCTACCCTCAGGTGTAGATGCCTCACCACATGAAACGTGTTTGTACCAAAGGAATAAAGCTTTAACTTTGAATGATGTTTCTCCCATAAGTATTGAAGATTTCTATGAGATCTATGGCTTTGTCACTCATGAGGTCTTTTCTCATTTGAGGTATATGTCTCACTTAATTTGTTTCCTTTGTATATGGTAATAGTTTTTAGTTCTATATGTGTAACTTTTTTGTTTTTCTTTAATACACTTTGCCTTGTTATCACTAACTTCTTTTCGCTTTTTAAATTTTGGGTTCTCCTCTTAGGTCTGATTCAGCAAAGCACTTAAGCATGTGCTTAAGTGCTTTGCTGAATAAGGTTGGTCCTGCTTTGGGCAGGGGTTGGACTAGATGACCTCCTGAGGTCCCTTCCAACCCTGAGATTCTATGATTCTATGTGTTTAAATACATTGCTGTTCAAGAGAGCGCTTAAGTCCCATAGACTTAAAAGGAACATAAGCATAGTCTTAAATTCTGTCCTGAGGGAGGATGCTTTCTTGAATACGTTTTGTGTTTTTTATTTTAAACCAAACTCCTACTGTCCACAGTAGCATTTGTATCCTTATGTCTTCTAAGTGTGTCATACATTAGGAACTTGATTCTGCTGTTTCCTCTCATCAAAAGCCATTCAGAGAGGGAATGGGATTACATAGGGAAAATAAAAGTTAAATATTTTCTTGAAGAAGGGGGGATGACTCAAACACTATGTATTCTGCATCCTCAACATAGAGCATCAGAGGGGTAGCCGTGTTAGGCTGGATCTGTAGAAGCGACAGAGTCCTGTGGCACCTTATAGACCAGGGGTAGGCAACCTATGGTATGGGTGCCAAAGACAGGACGCGAGCTGATTTTCAGTGGCACTCACACTACCTGGGTCCTGGTCACCTGTCTGGGAGGCTTTCCATTTTAATGTAATTTTAAGGGAAGCTTCTTAAACATTTTAAAACCCTTATTTACTTTACATACAACAATAGTTTAGTTATATATTAAAGACTTATAGAAAGAGACCTTCTAAAAACGTTAAAATGTATTACTGGCATGCAAAACCTTAAATTAGAGTGAATAAATGGAGACTCGGCACACCACTTCTGAAAGGTTGCCGACCCCTGTTATAGACTAACAGACGTATTGGAGCATAAGCTTTCGTGGGTGAATACCCACTTTGTCGGATGCATGCAGTGGAAATATCCAGAGGCAGGTATAAATATGCAGGGAAGTGTCAGGCTAGAGATAACAAAGTCTGTGACTCCAGATAGCCAACTTGCCAGTTACCTTTCTGAATCACTAAAGTACTAATGGAGCACTGGGGTCCTCCTGGCAGGTTAACTGGCCCTCTTCTTATGGTTGTTTGCAAAGGCAGTAAATTCAAGAGATACCTTCCAAAATGGGCAAGAAGAGGCAGACACAGCTTTGCTTGGCTGACATCAGGAAGGACATGCAAATAAGACTTCCTGCCCTCAGCTCACAATAGTCCAGACTGTGAACAGGTTGTGCAAGGATTCTCCACCCTTTTGCTAGAGCCAGTTGCTGACCCTGTAGTCAAAGTGCTGTCTTTCCACCCATGGACTGAGGAGAGTGGGGTCACACTCCAAAAGGGAGTGGGATGGGAAAGAGAGGAGGAAGAGCTGGGACAAGAATAGTGTTAGGCTTTGCCCCAGAAAATTCAGGAGGCATTGTGCTGTGGGGCTCCACAATCCACCTATTCTTAGACACAGTCTAGTCCTAAATTTAGTATTCTACCTAATTTTCTTCAGTCTGTATCTACTTGCTAAAATGTTGAGCTGAAGTAATTCCTCGGATTGGAAAGAATCAAGATACATTTAGTGACAGGATGTTTACAGAATTCTACATCATGAATCCTACAATGTGAAGGAGAAAACTTTATACACGAGTTCTCCATCGTACTATAGGCTCTGCAACTCACCTCTGCTATATGAAGCTATGTAGAATTCTTCCTTCTGGCTCAAAGACAATTTCATGGTTTGCTTAGCCTTCTGCAATGTATGATCCAGAAACCGTTCATATTTTTTAAATGCAACCCCTTTTAGTTTATAGCAGTTTAAATATTATTTAATTATTGCTACATTAATGGAAAAAATACAGTCTGGAGGACATTTCTGTGTTTGGCCATATCTCATCAATCTTGAAGGCCTCTGGGCTGAAGAGATTTTTGGCACTAGTATTCCCCCAGAGCCTGCATTCAGCATTCCAACTTTGCCCCAGTTCACTGCCTCCATCAGGAAACAGCAGCTGCTCTTTCCTGTTCTGTCTCAGAATTCTTTGGACTGTAGGATCCACTGCTTTTGTACATCCACTGCTGGGAACAAAATTCTTCACAGAAAATTCCTTTATTCAGTATCTTCTCTTAAAAACACATTCCTTCCTGCCTCTGTGTAGGGCTTCACAGGAGTCTAGCCCAGCCACTTGTGTTCTGTGTTACTTGAGGGAGTTTTAAAGCCAACTAAGAATAAAAAATCAAAACTGCCTTGCTATTTTCCCTAAAAGAAGTGAAGTGGTATGTAGGAAAAATGCTTTGTTTATTTCTGGACTAAACAAAGCAGGTAAATTTTTGCCTTTACTGGTTTGGTGAAGCAGTGTTGCCAATTCTTGTGATATTTGGGTTTGTTTCCTTAAAGCCCCAGCACCTGGAGTCATGTGTTTGGGTGAGATGTTCATTTTTAAAAGTACATTTCTAATCCTTATGATTGTGAAGAAAAGCTTGAAAATGTGACCAAACTTACACACCAAAGGATCAAAAACCAGAAGGCAAAGAAACCATGTCCCCAATTTTTTAGGTCCTGACTCATTTTTGAATGCTTGAGTATGGCACTACAGGAAGAAAAAGTGCATAAAGGGCCACTGCTTTTGACCAGCGTCTGCTACTGTGCTGTTGGCTGAGCCTGTGCTTCAGTTCTGTCCACTAGTTTGGTTCTGAAATAGTTTCTGATTTGATTTTCTGAGCTTCTAAGCTGCACTGCCTGTTCTTAGGGAGCACAGATGGACCCTGCCAGGACACCCTCTCCAAATACAGCTTTTCTTCCTGCTTACCACTCACTGTTGAGAGTGAAATGCTACTTGAGTGCTCATTCAGTTTCTGCAACTTGCTTATATCTGCTTTTGTCCTTAGTAATTGACCTTTCTCCAGTTTCAGTGCATTAAAGACAAATCCCTAGGGTTATATCTACACTGTGATAAAAAAACCCAATGCACAGAGTCTCAGAACCTAGGTCAGCTGTCTTGGGCTAGCAGGGCTCAAACTGCAGAGCTATAGGATTGCAGTGTAGATCTTCAGGCTGGAGCCTGGGCTCTGAGACCCTCCCCACTTCCAGTATAGAGCCTTGTAAGCCTGCCAGTCCTGCTGCAGGTCTGGTATTACAGGGTAGTTAGGGTACAGTATGCAAATTCAGCACTCTCTCTAGCACAGTAGGGACCTGATTCTGATCAGCAGTACCATAATATAAATAAAATATATTTGGTAATTTACATGCCTAATACAAGTTAAATGACACTCTGGGGTTATATTGCTCACAAGTTACACTCTCCCCAGGGTCTAGTTTCAATGGAAATGGTGTACTTTAATCACAGTTTAAATACTGAGAACTGAATATGGGCCTAATGTGGCTCAGTAACATCCTTGATTCTTTAATCCTCAGTCAGTTAGCTGTATATCCAAGTCTCCGCATGAAGAGATCTGACTGCTCAGGATGAAAGCGATAGCCTCTTACTTCACTCTCACATCTCTTGATGTCTTAAGTCACTTTCCCATCTCCAAGGAAACATATAAGAAAAATGAAATTTAAATGTGCTTTTCCAAAATATTATCAAAGCACCAATTAGACATGTGAGTGTCCTGGCAGCACACTTCCTCTTCCTATTGGCAATGATATCAGTGAGGTAAATCAATGAGCTCTCTATGAGGATCCCATTGTAAATGATATTTGCCAAAGTTGTTAGTTTACTGCTTTGTCTCCAAGACAACACAGAATTCCACTTGAATATAATACACATCTATGCCAATTCCTTTATTCTATCTAATATCAGTTACATGCTCAGGATGCTACAAGAAATGTAAAATTCTCTATAAATCAGGCTCAGTGTTGGTGAAAAATTCAGATGCCCTTTTAATGTTGAACAGGTGGGCTGTTACCTGTTAATGAAAACTACAACTCTTATAATGAGTCCACGTAAGACCAATGCAGTCCAATCTGCAAGATTCACAGGTACCTCCTAGGCAGAAAGGAACAGAGTATTTGAAAAGGAAATATAGGCTGGGATTTTTGACAGAGCCAAAGGGAATCCACATCCATATCCCACTGTAATACCTTAGGCTCTTTTGAAATCCCAGCCTAATAAAAAAAAATAACGGAAAAGGGCAAATTAATGGATGGGAGAATACTGCAGTGTATTATGACTTCTTCCCTCATTAATGGATGTATGAATTCTGATTTTTCACCTATCCGAAACATAACAACATATTAATGAAGCCTATTACTGTTTGCTGTTTCCCTGCAATGTTCTTTGGGTGGGTTTGGGTCTGAGGGAGGAGGCATTTTCCCTGTTTGTAGTGTTCGGTTTTCGTCGTAAGGACTGTGTAGGAAACCTTGCCAAAAACCAACAGCAAAATAATAATAGACAAATTATACACAAGTTCACTTGCTTATTTCTTTAGCTATTTTTTTTTGTTTGACTGTAGTTTACACACTTGGCAATAGTGTTCCAACAGTTTTGCTGTATACCTTAGCTGATGCTACTTGGAATGCTTCATGCAGGCTTCAAGGAGAGCTTTGTTCCCTGAAATCTCTCCAGAAGCCTCTGTAGTTGATATGGGTAAACCAGATACAGCTGAGCCTTCTGGGTTGGTAGAGTTGGATGTTAGTATTATGAAAAATAAAAATCACAGATAAAAAAATATCTCTTTCACCTCTGAAATAAAATCCTCTCATTTTAAGTCTGAAACAGTCTTGAGTTACTCTGTTGGTGTGCATGGTACCTCACTTTTTCTTAAGCAAGTATATAAGCAGTTTCATGGCACATGTTGAGGGAAGTAACTGGGAAGCTGTTTCCATTGGTATGGCTTCAATTCACTGGGTGTATTGCTGATGCTTCTTGTGTATTCTGATGCATAAAGCTCATGACATCACTGACAAGTTGGTCAGCTATAGGTGACAACTGTCTTTTCCTCAAGATTTTCATATTATGATATTATGTTTATGAAATTCAGTGTTTCAATAGCTGTTAGTCATTTCAAGCTTGCAGTGTTCTTCGGCAACTGAGCTTGCAAATTCTGGTAACTGCCTGCACATATATATACAAACTGTATCCGTCTTTTAACCTGCAGGTACCAGGTTACTGGAATTTTCTACTCTGCCCGCTAATTCCTGCATTGTCAAATGCTAAAAACTATTTGAAACAAACATTTGTGTGAGATTACCAAAGGACATCTTAATGCCTATTTGCACACCATTTGAAATTTGATCACTCAGACATTTTTAAAGTTATCCCGTTGGGGAGAATGATCACATGAATTTATTTTACAAGGCAGGGTTTTGGATTTTTTTAAACTCCTGTTGTGACTTAAAATGGCTAAAGGGAATTTGGTCACTTTCAGGTGGAGGCCAAGCAATAAAAAATTCATCCTAACAGATATCATGGTAAGTTGTAAGGGAGAAGGAGGAGAAATATCAGGATGGAAACACTTTAGCAGTAACAATAATGAATCCATACAGTCATGACTGCTAATAATTCCATAACAAAGTTCCCCCAAAAATTCATGGGATGTGGGCTTGATAGAGAGACCTTCCAAGGGTAGCTGGAACATGTGACTAAATATTAACATATAGTGGTGCTCTCTTTTTAACTGCTTGATTCCAGAGGTGGGGAGTTACTGATATCAATGTTAATGTAAAATATTTCAGTGCTAGGAAGAGATCCCCTGGTGTTAATATATTACCTTAATTCCATGTGATGCCCTTCAACCCAGTGTGCAGATGCAAGGTTTGTAAACATGCTGTATTAAAATTATTAAAAAGCTGTGCAGGAAATATGCAACCCTATTTGTTTGTTGTATGCTGCAGTATATTAGTAAATATAATTAGTTCCTGCCTGATAGCAGATTAAATACATTATAAACAAGTGGTCATGATAAATAGGGTTATCTTGCAAAAAGCTCTAGAAACTTAAAGTGATACTTTGTTAAAAAATGCATGTTGTATCTGCTTAATTCTGGCTGTTTGAAATGAGTAGCAGGATCTCTTTCTGTTGTAATTCAATTTGGGGGCTATTTAAAGATGCTGTTTTGGTTTAAATTCATCTTACACAACCATTCGACGAATTTGCAAAAATCAGTTGCTCAACCCATGATCTAATAGAGGTTGAGCAGAATTGTACTCAGCATGTCGGGGGGGATACTTCAGAATGGCCTTCTAGTGAATCCTTTGAATTCCTTGTTAATGTTAAACAGGTTTCATTGCAATATATTAGCTTCACTCCTAATTACAAATCAATTTTTTAAAGAAACATTTGATATTCTTAATTTTACCATCATCTTGGCTACTTCATAGAAAAATATACTTTTTACATTCTGTACAGCTTCTATTGTAAAGAGACAGCCAAGTAGCTTGGGTCTAAAAATTCAACCTGTTTTAAAATTATAATGATGTGGAAGTGTATTCTGGACTGTATATGCTATTGAAACACATTTTTAGAGCAATAGTGTTCATATAAGACCTTCATAATGACAATATTTTGTGTCTGCAATAGCATTTTACGGGCAGAATATTACCAAAGGTGTGATGACTTCACTATTTGACAATGGAATACAAGCAAGGAGCTAAATAAAAATTAATATTAATTTCAAATTCTGATTGCTGTGAGGGAGAATAAGTACAAAATCATTAGAATATGAATGTCATTCCTGGCTTACTAAGAGGATACCCCAAACAGATGGCTTTATATTGTACTTAAATTTGTGGGTTTTTTCTTATTTCATTATACTTGTTGTTATAGTTCTGCTTTGTTGTCCTTCGTACAATAAGGTGGTTTAATACAATAAAAAAACTACTGCAAAGTAACTGATACTGTCCTATTAAGTTTAAAAATAGTTGATTTTATTATGCCCAGTGACGCTGACACTTGCTTAAAAAGAAAACAAGTGTAGAGCTAAGAAGCAATTTTATATCAATTATCTTCAGCATTGTGGCTGCTGGCTCTGGTGTTTGCATATCCCTGATCATTTGCAAAATTAGGCTTTTCCAGTGCTTTGATCATGTTTTGTGTCATTTCCCTGAACTGCCCTTGCAGCGTCTCTAACGCACATACTGTATGGAGGATCTCTATTCAGAACTCCACTGGACTTAAAACTAAACTTCATTCTTTGATCTCCCTCCTTTTATTTCTAGTGGGAGGGAAGAGATATATATAAACCCAATTCAGTTTGTTGTTATCATATATACCATCAGCTGCTTGAAGCATATATAAAATGAAAATGGTTTGCATAGAGCATGTTGGTTAAAACTTTACCATCTTCCAGCAACACCATAATGATTGCTGCTTGACAGCTTGGAGGAAGTTGTTTTAGAGTTAGTGCACTCGCTCTCTCTCTCACCCACACACACACCCCTGAGGTTTTGAGTGATGTAAAGCAGGAGTTCTCTTTTTTCATTACAAGAACCATATATTAATAGAGAAGTCTCCTAGATCATCCCATCTATGAATGTGCAAAGCACTTCATCTCCTGATAATGATAACAAAATATCCCAATGGCAAATACATTCTTATATAACCAACTGCTGTAACAGGAAAATATGTATTTTGGCTGCCTTCAGTGAGATGTAGTTTGTTCTTTTGGGAGATGGTTAACCTCACTCAACTTCATTTAATCTCTTCTTCTCTCTGGAAACACGAGGAGAGCTAGCACCTTGATCCCTATGAGAAAAATACACAGAAGGTAACAAATCAGTGAATCTTTTCTCTCTAGCTACCACTGCAGAACCCTGGGTCGGAGCAAGATTCGTGGTAGTAAATTGGAGGGGGGGAGCAGTGACCATTGAGGAAAATATTCCTATTTCTTTTAGTGAAGCATTACAAGGAGCTATAATTCATTTGCCATTTGTAAGAGGAGGGATTTGATCCAGCTGGAATATTCTAACTGATTTTTTCATGTAACAGTTGCTTTTTAGTGCAAAGCCAATAGCTACCTTTCCAACATTATTCTACGAATTGTTAATTTTCATTCAAAACCTGCGGAATGCTCCAGAATCATCCTAGCATCACAGACTATGTCAAAATAGATGTTTGTAGCTGAATATAAATGAAAATTTACGTAATCATTCAAATAGTGCAGCAAGACAGGAAATGCAAGAGCAAACTAGATTTGAGCTATCTCCCACAATTGTAAAGGGGGCTTTATTTTTTTCTCTGGTATCTGCTGAACTTCTTGAAAGTGGGCTTCAGAAATCTTTGGAGGGCTCATTGCATATCAGCTTATAGCAAAAAAAGTCCCACTTGCATATCCTTTAGAGCAGAGAAGGTGAAGCAAGGTCTGTATTACAAAGGTGATGAAATACCAAAACAACAAGTGAGGGGGAAAAACTTTTTTTTTTTCCTGTTTGGTCAATATGCTAGCAGAGCTACTGAACAAATTTTGGGTGGGAATGAACATTACGACACATTAGAAATGCTTTTTCTTCGACTGAATATATTTCTTGGCGTTAGTGAAGCAGTCTTGTAAACAATGACGACTGGTCATCCCTGATGTCTGTACATCTGCTGCTGTTACTTAGAGGCAGCTTTCTGCAATATGGTTTCGCTTTTCAAAGATACTATTGGGCCCTTAGTTTAAAAATAAGTTTTATTTCTTTTAAAAGAAAGATTAGATCGCTGAAGGGAGGAAAAACAGGGTCAATCCTTAACGTTTGTATCCTTGATATTCTTGGAGTAAGTAAAATACCCTGCTAATGAATGTGCTAGATCTTGTGCTTTATGAGTCCCAGATATATCCCAGTGGAAATATACAAATAGCTTTCAATGGGGAACAAAGACAAGATTTATTTTAGTTGAAAAGAGCAAATGCTGAGGGGGATTTCTAGTACTTTTAAGTTTCTGATTAGGAATGAAAGTGAACACTGCACAGGGATTTGACTACGTATTTTTAAAGAGAGAGAGGAAGGTAATTAAAATCAGCAAACGTGATCAGTGACTTGTTATTTTTCCCAAAGTCTAGAGAAGATCATCACAGGAATGTAAGTTTCTTAAAGTCAGTGCAGCAGCTGTAAGAAAGTTGGGTCCTCATGTATGACCCTGAAGACATTTCTGCTAGTACGGTTGCTGATTTCCCTTTCTTGTTGTTGGTTTGTTGTTTGTTTTGTTGACATAAGTGGCTTGTACTGGAGATTAGAACTGAGCCCTAACAGTAACAGTACAATGCAATGACAGTATAGAAGATCAAACAGAAACAAACACCAAACTTTAAATAAAACAGTTTGTAGTGAGAAAGATGGTATCATTCTGAAAATGTGGACATCAGTATTAGTCAAATGAAACCTTTCCCTCTTTATGGGGATCTGGTGGAAAACATGGCTTATCAGGGTGGGGATCAGTTTCAATTCTTCTGACAGGAAGCTAAAATAAAAATCAATGTAAACACTGAAATGATGTAATTCTTTTGTTAAAGCAAATGGACTTGAACTTGAATTTTCATCATTTTTACTCCTGATCATGATCCTTAGCTTTTATTGAATTCAGTTTTTTTGATGTAACGGTTGTAAGAGTTAAAGTAATCTTGTTATTAGTTTGTCCCACTATAAACAGGCTCATCACCACTCAAGCACTCCCTTGTGTCCTGGAGTAAGTCTGCAGTACACTGCCTCAGTTTCCCCTCTTCTGGACTCCTCAGAACACTCCACAACCAACAGGCTTCCACAGTTCCAGTAACAGCCTTTCTTGGGATCTGGTTTCTTAACATAAAGTTCAAAATAAATACAAGGTGGTCTTCTACCTTGTTGGCACAAAACTAGAGGATAGGATGAGGCCCTGTAAAAAAAATAAATCAAGGCCATTGTGTGGCCGTGCTTCTCACTCACTTGAGAATATGCACAGTGAAACAGCTAGCACCATCCTTCTCCCCTCTGCTCCAGTGGAGCAGGAGGCAGCACTGAGCAAGTAGTGGGGCCTGCGAACTTCAGAATAACAAGAGTTTAGTTTAGCTGCCAGTGGTCATACCAAGCTCCTTCCCAGAGTGCTTCCCCCTCCTCCCAAAATAGAACACCAAAACTCAAAACACAAGCAGTTTGCTGCCTCAAATGGTGTTGAGAAGAGGGGAAGCCATCATGGCCCCAGTAGACCAGCAAGAAGGTTGAGTGAGGCCTCAAGGCACTACCGGAAGAAGGCACGGAGAAGGAAAGATCCTTATTTTGGTGGGAAAGGGAGTTTATCCGAATTATTGTACAATTTAAAAAATAGATTTCGCCTGGGAATAACACTGAGATTTGGGCTGCTTTTAAGTATTTTTAATTTTTTTAAAGTTCACCCATTCCTAATCTTTGGTGCTAAATAGGCCTGAGCCATAGACTTCCTGTGTGACCTTGTGCAACTCACAATTTCCTTGGGCCTCCATCAACTTAGCAGGCAAATTGGACAAAAAAACCAGAAGTCCACTGAAAAACAGATGCTATAGCAGATCATAGCTTTCCTGCATTGAAAAGTGAAATGAACCAAACCCTTATGCTTTAATTAAACATTTTGTAAGAAGCAATGGACTATGCATAGGGCATCCAAACTCGTTTCACAGACACTTTGAGTGGAAACATTATTAAAAAGTGATACTTTCATACTCAGCTATTTCAGAAAATCTTCATGGGAGCCAGGTATCAAATGTACTGTGTGCACGTGCACTGTTTCTTATTGCTGGGTGTCAGACAGTCCCATTTGTTATTGAGTCACTGCTACAACATGGGGTCAAGGTTAAAATGGCACTTTAAGGCAGCAGTTCTACAAACACATGTATGTGAATAACCTTATGCACGGGAGTCATCCCACTGATTTAGTTATCTGAACAAGGAATAAACTACATACTCTGTGTGCATGTGTCGGGACTATCAAGATTTTCAAAATGAGCCATTTTAAGAACTTTAAACTTTGTTTGTGCACTGTTATTTATTAAGGCACAGTAAATTGTCCATGACATTTTGGAGAACATCTGGAAAATCGAAGAGCTTTAACAGAGTGTACAATCTATCTTAGGCAACTATAATATACTAGCGTGAAATCCTGGCCTCACTGACATGAATGGAAGTTTTACTATTGACTTCAGTAGGGCCAGGGTTTCACTCTAAGGGTATGTCTACACTACGAGACTAGTTCGATTTTTGTGAAACCGAACTTGTGAACCCGATATAGCAAGGTCGATCGTGCGAATCCACATCAGGGATCTTAATTTCCGAGTCCACAGTAAGGGGGCAAGCGTCGCCATTGCAAGCGGTGCACTGTGGGTAGCTATCCCACAGTTCCCGCAGTCCCCGCTGCCCACTGGAATTCTGGGTGTAGCCCCCAGTGCCTTGTGGGACCGAAAATGTGTCAAGGGTCGTTATACGTAAATTTCGTCACTCGACCCACACTTCCGCCGTCCCTACGTGAAAGCGCCGGCGGGTAATGAATTCGCGCCCTTTTCCTGTGACTGATAGCTCGGACGCCACAGGACAGCGAGCATGGAGCCCTCCGCGATTATCGCTGATGTTCTGTCCGTTGCCAACACCTCGCGCCTTATAGCGCACCTTTTCCAGACTCAGATGCAGAGAAATCGGGAGAGGAGGCAACGGAAGCTCCGGGAGTACTTGAACTCTGAGAGGGGCATGGACCTCTCGCAAAGCACTGGACCCCGGCCCCTAGACATCATGGTGGCAATGGGTCACGTTGATCCTGTGGAACGGCGATTCTGGGCAAGGGAAACAAGCACTGACTGGTGGGACCGCATAGTGCTGCAGGTCTGGGATGAATCCCAGTGGCTGCGAAACTTTCGGATGCGTAAGGGCACTTTCCTGGAACTTTGTGACTTGCTGTCCCCTGCCCTGAAGCGCCAGGACACCCGGATGCGAGCAGCCCTGACTATCCAGAAGCGAGTGGCCATAGCCCTGTGGAAGCTTGCAACTCCTGACAGCTACCGGTCAGTAGCAAACCAATTTGGAGTGGGCAAGTCTACCGTGGGGGTTGCTGTGATGCAGGTAGCCCATGCAATCGTTGACCTGCTGCTCTCAAAGGTAGTGACCCTTGGAGACGTGCAGGTGATCATAGATGGCTTCGCTGCGATGGGATTCCCAAACTGCGGTGGGGCCATAGATGGGACACACATCCCTATCCTGGGACCGGAGCACCAGGGCAGCCAGTACATTAACCGAAAGGGCTATTTTTCTATGGTACTGCAAGCATTAGTGGACCACAAAGGACGTTTTACGAACATCAATGTTGGATGGCCAGGCAAGGTTCATGATGCTCGTGTTTTCAAAAACTCTGGTCTGTTTAGACGGCTGCAACAGGGGGTTTATTTCCCGGATCGCAAAATCACTGTTGGGGATGTGGAGATGCCAACAGTGATCCTAGGGGACCCTGCCTACCCGCTAATGCCATGGCTCATGAAGCCATACACGGGAGCCCTGGACACTGAAAAGGAGCTCTTCAATTACCGCCTGAGCAAGTGCAGAATGGTGGTGGAGTGTGCCTTTGGCTGTCTGAAAGGCAGATGGCGAAGCTTACTGACTCGCTCCGACCTCTGCCAAAACAATATCCCCATTGTGATTGCGGCGTGCTGTGTGCTCCACAATCTCTGTGAGAGGAAGGGGGAGACGTTCATGGTGGGCTGGGAGGTTGAGGCAAATCGCCTGGCAGCAAATTACGCTCAGCCGGACACCAGGGCAATTAGAAGATCACAGCGGGACACGCTGCGCATCCGGGAAGCTTTGAAAGCTAGCTTCCAGACAGACCAGGGTAACCAGTGACTGTTACACTTCTTTAAACAGATGCTGAACCTTCCCCTGTTTCTTTACACAGTTTCCGTTGCCTATCCTCTCCCATTACCAACCCCCTTCCCCCTCCTTCGTTCAACGCTTTAAAAGCACAATAAAGGAAACATTGTTTATTTGGACCGTCTCCGGTACTGGTTTCTCGGTTACGGTTTTAACCGTGGACGCATACCGCGGTTGGGGAGCGGGTGGAGTGTGGGAAAGTACGCTTCAAAGCTTGGGGAATGACATGCTCCTGCTCCCAGAGCAGTCCTAAGTGCTGGACTGCTTGTTTAAAGGGAGCCATTAACCCCTCCTATTCGCATGTGTGTGTGGTGGGCTCTCTCTGACTTTTTCGCAGTGAATATCGGCTACGGATCCCCCGGTGCATTGATCTATCATGCAGGCTATTGCCAGCCGCTAAAGATCAGCGGCCACCCTCCCCCACCAGACAGCAAACCACTCAACCACCAACTCCACTTAGAGAACCTGAAAACCCACACCCAGAATGACAAGTGTGCTTACTGCATGCAATTTTTAACTGTGCCTTTCAGTTGATCCGTTACCCTGTCTGTACCGTGTTGTGCGCCAGTCCTCTGCGCTTACAAACCCCGTTAACCAATAACCCGAAAAACAAACGGTCCTGTTTAAGACAGTCAGGGAAACATCAATGAACCAATAAACCATTTTTATTAAACAGAGCATTTCTTTAACATGGAACCAGGGAAGGGAGGTGTTGAGGGGTGCGGCTGGAGGGAGGGAAAGGACCAATCTAAGGTTTTGGGAATGAGAGCCTTCTGCTACTGGAGCAGTCTGCAGGGGTGGAGTGAATATTTCCACGGACCCTGCCTCCCCTCGTCCTAGTGACTTTGGGTGAGTAAACCACTGGACTTGGTGGCGGGGGTGGGCGGTTGGAAAGAACATATAGAGGGGCTCTTTCCTCCTGTCTCCTGTCCTGGAGAACGTCCACCAGGCGCCGGAGCGTGTCGGTTTGCTCCCTCATTAGTCCCAGCATTGTTTGGGTTGCCTGCTGGTCTTCCTGCCGCCACCTGTCCTCGCGCGGTTCAGCCCTCTGCTCCCGTTCCCTGGCTGCTTGCTCGGACCGTGAGACGTCCTCTCTCCGCTGTGCCGCCTCCCTTCGGGACCACATCATCAATTCCGAGAACATGTCGTCCCGGGTTCTCTTTTTGCGCCGCCTTATCTGTAGTAGCCCATGGGAGGGAGAAACACGGGTAGGGCGGGAGACACTCGCAGCTGCGGGATGAGGGAAAGGGAGTGAATTCCTCAGAAAGATACTTTTTCCAGAACAATGCCCATACTCTTTCCCCGTGAATAGGACCAAGCACAGTGCCTATCACATGTTCACGTACTACAAGGTCAAATATTATGCCTTAATGCAGAGTGTCTGGGGTCCCGGTATACAGATCCCAGAAGCCTTGCCGAACACTGAAAATCAGCTCTCTGAAGACCATGGTAAGGTGATGAGTTAGGACTGCTGAGAGATTGCTTCACAGCAGTGCTCTACTCCCATGTCTCACTCAGTGTTCCTGGCGGCGGGCAGGAACTGCTGCTGGCCAAACCGCTCATCTGCAGCGGCTCGCCTACCCTTCCCCCCCCACCACGCGTGGCTGCTCCAGGGAACCAAAAGTGCCCGCGAACCGCTCAGCATGAACGGCTCGCCTACCCTTCCCCCCCCTCCGCGTGGTCGCTCCCGGGAACCAAAAGTGCCCGCGAACCGCTCAGCATGAACGGCTCGCCTACCCTTCCCCCCCCCCTCCGCGTGGTCGCTCCCGGGAATCAAAAGTGCCCGTGAACCGCTCAGCATGAACGGCTCGCCTACCCATCCCCCCCCTCCGCGTGGCCGCTCCCGGGAATCAAAAGTTCCCGCGAACCGCTTTCTCTGAACGGCTCGCGTACCCTTTTCCCGGCCTCGCGTGGCTGGTCCCGGGAACTCTCCCTGCCCGCGCACCACTAAGTACGAATGGTTTGGCTCCCAACTCCCTACCACCACGCGTTAACGGAAACAGCCGGGTGTCTTTCTTTAAAGGGAAAAGGAAGCATTTACTATACTGATGATACCACTCATTCAAACCAGGGCACCATGACTGATATCAGTCTGATGAGGATTACCGAGACAGAGAAATACTGCATGCTGCGTCAATGCCAGCAAAGCCCGGGGCCGTATGCTGCCATGCTATGCAAGGCAATGATACCAGAGTACCTGCAGCTTGCATGGCGCGGGAAAGTATCCTACCATGGAGGAGACAATAAGGCCGCTCTCCCAGTGAACGTGTTAAACAAGCTCTCACTGTACCTCCAGGAGAGCTTCGCGGAGCTCTCAGATGGGGATTACACCTCTATCCCCATACATATTGACAGACTTTTCGAATAGTTGTACGGGAAAGCGACTCCAAGCTGAAGCGCATAAGGCCAATTAAGCAACAGTTACACAGTGCTAACACACCATGCCTATTGTATTGCAAATAAATGTCTAAAACACTGACCTGATGATCCTTCGCCTGATTCCTGGTCAGGAATGCTGCCTTGGGAGTGTTCGTAGGGCAGCTCAGTCAGGGTGAGGAATAGTTCCTGGCTGTCGGGGAAATCAGCAGTGAGACCGCTGTCTAGTACCTCATCCTCCTCCCCTCCTTCCTCTTCTTCGCCGTCCGCGAAAACCTCCGACGACGTGGCCGTAGATAAGACCCCGTCGTCGGAGTCCACGGACACTGGTGGGGTAGTTGTGGCAGCACCACCGAGCATGGCATGCAGTGCCTCGTAAAATCGGCAAGTGTGTGGCTGCGACCTGGAGCGTCCGTTGGACTCCTTGGTCTTCTGGTACGCCTGCCGCAGCTCCTTGATTTTCACGCGGCACTGCGTAGCATCCCGGCTGTATCCTCTCTCCGTCATAGCCTGGGATATTTTCTCATAAATCTTGGCATTCCGTCTTTTGGAACGGAGCTCGGCTAGGATTGATTCATCTCCCCACACAGCGATCAGATCCAAAACTTCCCGATCACTCCATGCTGGAGCCCTCTTTCTATTCTGCGATGGCATGGAAACCACTGCTGTAGAGCTCTGCATCGTTGCCAGTGCTGCTGAGCTTGCCACGATGTCCAAAGAGGAAATGGGATTCAAAATGGCCAGACAGGAAAAGGGATTCAAATTTTCCCGGGGATTTCTCTGAGTGGCAGGTCAGAGCATCCGAGTACAGATTACTGTCCTGAGCGTCCACTGAGTGGTGCACTGTGGGATAGCTCCCGGAGCTATTAGCGTCGAATTCCGTCCACAGTACCTCGAATTCGACATGGCCATTTCGAATTTGGCGCTACTCCCCTCGTCGGGGTGGAGTACAGAAATCGATTCAAAGAGCCCTTTATGTCGAAATAAACTGCTTCCTAATGTGGACGGGTGAGGGGTTAAATCGAGTTAACGCTGCTAAATTCGACATAAAGTCCTAGTGTAGACCTGGCCTAAGTGATTAACTCATATGTGAGACGATGCAGAGGCATAGTGAAGTGAGGCAATGAAAGGGGAATAGGCTGATAAGGTTTCACAACATAAATGAAATAGAAGGAAAAGGAGAGTGTTGGGTGCACTGCCCATATAATGTGCAGTCCTGACAGAGGGTTATGCCTTGACTTGGCGTTGTAGCCAGGAAATAATCTTTTGTATTAGCATGTTGGCAATAAGACTCTCTCAAGTCTACCTTCTGGAAGTTAGTTTACTGTGGCTTAGGCTCTATGGGTCAGTACCATTGTGTGACTATTCCCTTTTATTGAGAGACAGAATGTTCAGATATGCAGTCTTTATTTTTTAAATTTCCTTTCATATATCCCATAGCATTTCAAAGCTCCCCTAGAATCTGGATACATTTTCAATAATGCCATATAATCTTTTCTTACATGCCAACTGGCTAGACTAAAGTCTATCTGCATGTGTGGAGTTCTGCTATTAGCAGGAGGTTGTTAGGAATATCTCCCTGAAGTGTCAGAAGGCTGTTTCAATCACAATCTTAATTGCTATATTTCTCTATAATCCTGATCTATTCCAACTGTGATTTTTTTGTTGAACTATCCAATCTACCACATGCTGACTTTAGAAGTAAGATCTTTCATTTCATGATTACGTAACACATGCAATGATTCAAAATGCTGCACATGTAGCACTTTCAATGGTTATATTCATGGGCATGACAGTTTAAGTATACAAATAAACAGACACATAGTTGAGGGTCTTGCAAAAATTGTTTTGAGCATGCTGCATTATAAATCAGTTTCTGAGCAGATGCCGTTTCTTTGTGTGATGACCATGAAGAATTATGTGGGATTTAAGTAATTTGTTGATTTACCTCCAAGCAGTGATCCCTAGTTCAATAAAGCTGAATCTGAAAGACTAGAAGGTGGCAGAAGTCTGGACTTTTCATAAATTCTGTATCCAACTGAGACTAACTGAAACCAAGGTGGCCTGAGGTCAAGGGTAGGATTAGTTAAGTTTTATGAAATTCTCACCCTTTGAGAGCTGACTCCAGAATTCAATAAAGGACTTGAAATAGTTTTGTTTCTTTGCTAATGCTATAAGATAATTTTATCCTTTTGGGTTTTGCAGTTTTCTACCTTAGTTGCTATTTTGTTTTTAAGAAAAAAGTTATCTTACTGTTACCTCCTCCTCTTTCCACTCCTCTCAGCCCTTTATCTGCTTCATTCACCTGTTATGTCTTATCATAAATCAACATTGTAAACAGTCTGGGACAAGAATGTCTCTTTCCTACATGGTGGTTTAGCACCCAATGCAATGAGGGCTTGATCTGTGATTGTTGCCCCTAGGTTCTACTGTAAAATAAATCACTGTAAAAATTGATTTGAACTATAAATATAAACATGCAATTCAATCTGACCTTACTAGCCCAAAGATGTGACAACTTCTAAGGGATGATAGTTTTCAAAGCGTGACAATGTTATTCAAAAACTGCTTAATTGTGCTAACAAGCCACTATAGCTTGCAAAACATTGATGGGGCATTACACTGTTCATCGACTGTTCCTAGTTTAAAGATTTGGGGGCAATTACATTTTTGCAGATGTTGATAACTGCTCATTTGCGAATTCTAATGAGTGCAAAATCTATTCAGGAAATGTTATCAAACTTTGATAGAGAAATTTCCATGAACTGAACTACTCAGAATTATTGTGGCTGCGGATCAAAAATGTTAATGGTCAAAGAATGACCTTATAAGAATCTGCTTTTGCTCTATAAGGATCAAATCAGTCCCAGGCAGGTGAATATTGGTTACATTTAAGGAATCTAGATCTGTTGACAACTTTCTGTTTAATTGTCCAGTTTTAAGTTGATTCCTCTTTCAGATTGCTTGGATTGAATATTATTTCCATCTCTACCACCTCCATTGACTCCGCTACCCCAAACATCCTGAGATGTATAGTACAATTTATATATGTATTTATTAGAAAATGAGAAGGGGCTGTGTGTAGATAGAATGGGAACACACAACATGATCCAAAGGGAAATCTAAACAAAATTCTATTTCATGTCCCATGAATTAAAGTGAGTTGCATAGCTAGGGTATATGAAATGAGACAAAGCTGAGACTAAAAAGCTAAGAAAATTGGCGTTGTCAATTATTCTGGTGGCGATGACTAAGTAAAAGCAGACATAATGAAACGCACAAACCACATTTGTTCATCTTTAAGGTATAAATAATATATCTCTAGCTTTTGGCTTGTCCTGGTTATTGGGAAATAGAAGATACAGTGACATTTAAGAGAAGCAGACAAAGACAGAAAAATACTACAAGAGAATGAAATATTTGTTTTATTAAATACATCTTCCTAAAGTAGGGCTTCCCAGAATTTTTCATAGCATGAACTACTATTTACAGAGATTTATAGAAACATAGACCACCTCATAACATCCTTGTGGCAGCTTAATTGGGAAAGTAATATTAGGAATGCGTGTAGTTGGGATTTTCAGAAACACTCAGTGTTAGCCTAACTTTGCTCCTAACGAAGTGAATGAAGTTTTACCATTGACGTCCGTGGAAGCCTATTTAGGCCAGTAAAGAGCGCTTTTGAAAATCCTAGCTACAGTATATTTTAGCAGCTGGAAAATAAGGCACAGGAGCCAGCACTATGTGATGCCTCTGTGGCCCACCAGAAAGTGAGATGCAAACCATCATTAGTCCACAGACCAGATTTTGGGATCCACTATCCTAATTTAGAATACCTCGTATTCAGATAAAAGACCTCTGCTTCCATCTCAGTCCTGGCACCGTGAGACTTTCATTCCATGAGAATAGTTATTTGAAACTAGAAGTTTGTTGACCTCTGTGCCTCTGCCTTCATGCTTGTTTTGTTGCATCTTCTCAGGTGGAAATGTCAGGATGTCTTTCACCAGCTAGACTACATAAAAAGGGCTTAGGTTTTTTTCTGCATACATTTCTAGGTCTAGGAAAGGAAAACTGTTCTTTTGCATACCGCATAGGAATGGAAATCACCACACCTGGCTGTTCTGTTTTAGCTCTGCCAGGCATCCTGTGTGACCCTTGGTCCAGGAACTCTGGTCCATATCCTGGCCTTACCATTTGCTCAAAATGCAATGGGAAGTTTCACATGCGGATTAATGGTGGTATGTGCTTAAAGGCCTGTGAGTATAAATTTGTTAAAGGTCTTTGAGAAGACACTACAGAATGCTTCTAGAACACTCCAGGTCCAGCTGGATGATTGGGGTCCTTAGAAGAGTCTATAGAAGTGCAAATTATTATTTCAATCATCCTTTAGAAGTCTCTGATAAACAACCTGGCATTTATTTCCGGAACTTTGTTCCCCCAGAGCCTAATCAGGATTCATGAACTCAAAGGTGTGTGAAAGCTGGATTTCAGTTTTCTCCTCTATTTCCTCACCATGCACATAGAGCCAAAACACAGCCTTTCAATGCTACCTTTGGATTAAAGAAGATAGATAACAATGCTGCCAGTTTCAATATACTTGCAGTTTCAATATACCTATACGTGCCAGTGGGAGTTTTCTCTGAGGCTGATTGGCAGTCAGCCAGCTGCTGACTCTCCACTTACAGCCATTAAGAATAATAATCTCTTTTAAGACAGATACTTTTCACCCACCCTCGGATGTTCCAAGGAGAAAGATACAGTCATGTTTAATGCCTGTTAAAACATATTAACCATTGATATTTGCCAGCTAAAGAATCTGGACCCTCTGGTTGAAGGACAGTGGTTTACTTTTTATTTGTAGTGCAACTGACATGCTGCTATAATCCAGTTTAAAATGCTAAAGAGAATGTAAAACAAAAGTACTCTGCAATGAACAAGGGAATAAGATTGTATATTACCTCTCTCCATTCCTTAGCCCCCAGACCTCCAAACCTTTGGGTCAATACTATAGTATCTGCCATTCTCTTATCATGTGGTTGTATATTTACAACTACAGGGTGCAGAGTGGTTAGCAAGAAATTTACATGAAACACTAGATACACCATCTGTACTTTTGCTGAGGCTACTTATGGATTGTAACATCTTTGCATGTAGTAGCCTGATAGCAGTTAGGGTAAAATAGATAATTATTAGGAGGAACCACAAAATAGGATTTTTTCAATAAATAAAGCTCTTATCTGCTTAATCTAGACTAAGCAGATTTTCTTGATGTACAGGGGGAATGACTCAATATTCTGTTTCATTGTGTGAGTAGGTGATTGCAATAGCTTCCACATTTGACTTATTCTCTCTTTGCTGATTTAAAATGAGAAGCATCAGGCATACTTACTTCTCCACATTAGCTGAGTCTTGAGTTTTCAGATGCATTAATGTATGTTCTTTCAGCTGTGGTGCCTTCACACTATCCTGAGACTCATAAAGAAAAAGGGATTGATCAGTTCAGCATTTTGCTCATGTAACATGCACAAGTCATTTAGTAGGGTGATTGATGGTATTGCAGTGAAACAGTTCATAAAGGATAATGTCCTTCTACTTAGCATGTGAATTCTATCATATTGGAAAAGCTCTGGCATTTGAAGAAAAAATCAACTGCAACATCATCAATTTGAAACCAGCTCTAGCATAAGAGCACTTTGAATGTGGGTTGGAAGGAAGTATCTCATAAAATATTTTATGCCTGGGAATGTTAGCTTCCTCGCTAGTGAAACACAATTACTCACAAAAGATGCAGTTAGACAATTAGCTAAAATTTTTTGATTATAGCTGATTGAGACTAGGCTAATATACAGACCTCTCTGTGTACAAGGGACAGTTTCTTCAGGGCTGAGCCAATGAAGCTCAAGTCGTTGATATATTGAGGCAGTGCCAGAAGGGAGGGCATTCTGAGTGTAGTGACAAACCCAACACGTAAATCCTCAGTCCAATGTGCAGCAACAGTAAAGAAGACATATTAAATGTTCTTGTTTAGCTGACATGAGACTGCAAAGATGCATTCAGGCAGATGACAAACTCCTTTCTACACTATATAAAAATAGAGACTGTTATGGTGGATCCAAATCAGCTAGCCCTGATCTCTTCTCTGGTTCTGGAATTAATGACAACCTTCAACTGAAACCGAGAAAAGTTGTGAGGCATTAATGTAACACTTATTTGCTCTCCCTTTTGGGAGAGAAATACACTCAGTTGACACCATTTCTGCACTGGTGTTTTGTGGGGGAATAAAGTAGTTGCCAATGTTCTGTAATACAAAACAATCAAATAGACTCCTCTATGGGATCTGAGAATCTTTTTGTTTATTTTGAAACATCACAAATGTACTTTAGAAGAGAAAGTTTGTTCAATAATATAAATTGGCATGGGTTCATTATGTAAACAGAGGGTGCGTGCACCCTGAGGGTCAAGTTGAAAAGTCACTACCAGAGGCAATACTCCACTGGGGGGTTATTTAGTTTAAAATATTTACAAGTACACCTCCAAGCTCTTCATGTCCTCCAGTCAGCCAACACTGGATGGAAGATGCACAGAGGGATTAGGTCATAAAGGGTGACAAAACAATCTACTAAGGCTCTGGAAACAACAGTGTGTTCTAGTCCTACCTAGAGGCTGAAGACAAATTCTCCACTTACTAATAAAGCTCCATTCTGATTTCTCATTTTTAGGCACTTTTGTGGCAAGCATTAGATTAATTTTGGCTCTTCTCTCCCACCACATGAACATATTCAATTTGCTATACATCTGTTGACTCAATTCTGTGACTGGCATGATGTCTAAATAATATTTGCATAGCATGAAAAAGATACAGTGTAAACTTGCTATCAGTTTTCAGAATTCCCACAGATAATTTAGGAGGAAATAGAAAGATTGCCTAGTATAATTATATGCAAATTTTAGAAGCATGAAAGAAATAAACAAAACAAGGTAAATCACATGTCAGAAATGTCAGTGTTAATCTTTAGAGGAGAGAGGGGTGAAAGGCTGTCATTGCTCTGGAAGAGCATTTATAAAATAGTGAAATGCACATAGTTAATCATTGATTGAAATAAATTCTGTGGATTAAGACGAGAGTAAGAAGGAATTCATTAGTTGTTTTGCATAGGTGTAAATGACAACACAATGAGTAAAGTCTCTCTAAGAGTATGTCTGTACTCCAGTGGGGGTCTATTTATCGCATCCCATTGACTCCTGTACTCCACCGGCGCGAGAGGCGCAGGCAGAGTCGACGGGGGAGCGGCAGGAGTCACCTGACCGCAGTGAAGACATCGCGGTGAGTAGGTCTAAGTACGTCGACTTCAGCTACGTTATTCATGTAGCTGAAGTTGCGTAACTTAGATCGATCCCCACCTAGTGTAGACCAGGCCTAAGGTGTTTATATGGCCTTCGTTACTGTAGTATCTGAGTGCCTCACAGACTTTAATGTATCCTCACAACTCCTTTGTGAGGTAGGGATGTACTCTCCCCATTTTAGAGAAGTGGAACTTTGGTGCTTTTGAAAGGGTTAACCCACCATCTCTCTGTGCTCAAGTTCCATTTTTAAAAGTGACTTAGGCCTGGATTCATAAAGGTACGTACGTGCAAAGGCTCAATTTTAGACACCATTGTGATCCACCAAACCTTTTACATGGCTGCCATCTAGCCCCATAGGCACCTAAAATCACTTAACTCTGAAGTTTTTGCAGTAAAAGTTCCCTTGGGCCCCTTATGTGTGCATGCCCAAAGGCAGAAACTGCTGCCTCACTCTTGGCATCCAGCTGCCTATTTCCTGTCTAACCCACAGCATGATCCACAAACTGGAAGAAAGATAGGCATTCAGCTACCTAATTTGTGTACAGGGACTGGTGTGGTAGCCGTGCTCAGGGTCACCTAGATCTACACAAAAAAACTAGGGGAGCAGGATCTCCCTTATAACTTTTAGCCTAGTAGTAACAGCATGTACCAGTTCAAGCCTCTTTGCTTCCGCATGATAAAAAGACACTTGAACGGGATCTGCCATTGCTGGGCTAGAGAATGATTCTCACTCTCTCTGGACCAATTCATATTTCATTATACACTTCAATTAAAGCAGAATAACTCCAACAGGAGAGATCAAGGGAGAGCCGTAGTAGATTATGCCATAGCCTAAGGGTTAGAGCATTCTCCTATGAGGTGGCAGAGCCCTGTTCAAATCCCTTCTCATCAGGGAGAGGAGGGACTTGAACTGTCCACATCCTGGATGAGTGTTCTAATCACATGACTAAAGGTGATGGTCCTCCTCCCTCCCCTGGCCTGTTTTGTGTACGTGTAAGTGGCCTCTGACTACTCCTACCAAACTGGTCCCCAAACTCCCCCCGCACAAGTTAGGCAGAGGAGCGCTTGATGTCCACTGGTTCATGAATCACAAGCTGCGACTGACCCATCCTTCCTCTCTAAAAATCGGTGTAAAATGTGACCACTCATATGATAGCATTTTATATATGCTATATACAACTGTTATGTCTATACAAGGTGTGAGGAAGCAGAGAATCAAACCCAGTGTCTAGCATGAACCACCCTGTCAGGGGACAGATAAAGGGGCTGCTTTTGTGAAATGGACTATCATAATAGAAACATTGAAATTAGAGATGAAAATAAGGCCTAAATTGATCATCAATTTACCAGTGCAGGATTATTCTCTAGAATGCAGTCACAACTCTTTTATCCAAATGACAGAATGGTTTCTGAGGATGATGCTTCTTCCTATAACTTTTGAGTTTGCAGTTAGTGTAGATAAGGTCAAGTGGTGTTTAATATCTAAGTGACAGCAGATCATGGCTAAACCAACTGATCCAGTAGGAGTTGGTAATAATAACCTGACATAAAGGCAGGGCCGGCTCCAGGCACCAGCCAACCAAGCACATGCTTGGGGCGGCACCCTGGGGGGGGGGGGGCGGCGCTGAGTTTTTGTTTTTTTTTAAATTAAAAAAAAAAAACACTCTTCCCAGCCCACGCTCCCCACCGGCGCCCCAGCCGGAGGAGCAGGGCCGCGGGCATGCCGCACTCCCCGCCGGTGCCCCGGCCGGGGGAGTGGGGCGGCGGGTGGCTTTTTTGCCTGGGGCGGCAAAAAAGCCACAGCCGGCCCTGCATAAAGGTCCCTGTCTACAGTGAGTTTTAGAAAATCACATTGGTTAATACAGCTCCTCAAGACTGAATTCTAACACAACTTCATTTTTTAGTGAAGATAAGCCCAAACAGACCATACTACTATGACAGTTTTCCTTCTATCCAGCTTCTCCCCACCTTTCCCCCATATTTAATTTCCTCCCATTACTTTAGTTATAAACTTGTGTATCAGCCTCCACAATTCATCTCCCTGCCAGGGTATTTACAAATTCTTGTTCCCCTTAATTGTCATTCAATCAAGTTAGTCCATAGTTCTTTTAATTTTTCATCCTAAATCCTAGACGAAAGGTCTGTGTAAATTGAAAATTAATTAGGCTAGTGCTTAGAGGAGGGGAATGAGATCCATGGATTCTATTCCTAGCTCTGCCACTGATTGTACTCTGCAACCTTGAAACCTACTATTATTAGAAAACCAGATACCTTCAAAATATTAACATTGGGACAGATTGATGTCCAACACTGGGGTAAATCCAAAGTAACTTCACTAAAATTAAGTCATAGTCTACTTTTTCATGTCTTCTGAACTTAAATATGGAGTCAATGGAGTTACTCTGGATTTAAACCAATGTAACTGTGATCCAGATCTTGCCCACTGGCTATTAAGTCTTAAACAAATAAAATAAAATAAAAAGCCAGCTCTTGCTTTCTTGATGTTTGTGAAAGTTAAAGCGCTAAAAGTGGTGGGAAAAATATTTACATGTAGGAATGAGGAAACAAACCTACAGTGAATTTATTCCTCATCCCTATGTTATACAATAAAAATTGATTCTAGCCAACATGGTCAATTAAGTCACTCTGAGCAAATAATGTATTTTCAAGTTCACTGTATGGAACAATACTTTGATAGGGATTGTTGGACTGAGCTGTGGCCTTGAAACTTATATAATTCATAGCAACAAGGTAGGTGAGGTAATATTTTATTGGACAAATTTCTGCTGCTGCAAGAAGACAAGTTTTCAAGCTCCACAGAGCTCTTCTTCAGATCTGGGAAAGGTAATCAGAGGCTATGTCTACACTTAAACCACTACAATGGCACAGCTGCAGCGCTGAACTGAATTAATCAGCCTTGACCTGAAAAGGCCAGCTTTTCCAAGTCTGATGAAATGAACACTAGCAATAGCAGTCTTCAGTCAATAGCTGGTTTCTTGAAGCTATGCCAGATTACTAGAAGAAACGGGTTTGGTTTTATGATTTAACATATGGCTAAGATACAACAAGTTCAGTTAAATTCCAGCCTCCCATAGTTTATGCCCCACAGATATCTTGTTGGAAGGTCATTTTAAAACATACAAACAAAATTGATGAGTTGAAAACTTCACTCATGCAAGTATATTAAAAATCTGGAATAAAAATAATCTACTAATAGGGATAAAATTGGTGAGCCCGTATAACTGGTTAGTGCTGGAGACTGGTGCTGGGGTATTGGGCCTGGACTCTATATTGCCAATTCAAATCCAGCCCATGTCTTGTTACTTTAATTACTGTACACTAACTTGTCACCAAACAGATTGTACTCTATGGAAAATCAGTTGGTGGTCTCATTCCATTTCCCAGAAGATGATCATTTATATCTTGAAAACACCAGTCCAGTTGGCATTAATTTACACCTATAGTTTGAAAGAGGCACCAAGACTGAATGATCATGGAGACTAGCTTACTCTCTAAGTCAGGTTTCAAAGTGGTAGCCGTGTTAGTCTGAAAATCCTAGCCTTAGTGTCTAGCTTGTCAACCTGTCCCTTTTCAAGAACACTAAACTCACATGAAACATTTAAACCAAGAGAAAAATGTGGGTAAGATTGAGATTTGAAAGCCTAGTTCAAGAGCACTGCACACTGAAAATTGACCCACTATAGGAATATCTGAATTATTCCTACTGATTTTTGTGGTGTGTGTGTGTGTGTGGGAATATACTGGGGGGAGGCATGGGTGCACGTCTGCTTTTTGTAGATGCATGTCTATTCTCCCAGGCAGAACAAGGAGGAAGAGTGGCAGGTTGGGTTACTTTGCTTCTCAGTGTTGATTTAGTTGGACAATGTAATCATATGAGGAAGTTATTACAAAATAGTTAAAGGAAATCAAAACAACTTCAGGATGATAATCTACCATGCCTAACCTATTTCTCATTGTCTTTAATAGGTGCAAGAGTTGTGAAATACTGAAATCCTAGCCCCAGTGATGTTACAGGCAAAACTTCCATTGACTACAGTACAGTCAGGATTTCACCTATGGCCGGCTTCTCACAGCATTATACTACTGTCTGTCACACAACCTTTTCCACAGCAATGAGAACGAAAGAACTAGGGTCATTGCGATCTCCTTTTCTTAGGGGCTTGTCTATACAAACATTTAATTTTGACCTACTCCTGTTTGACAGAAGACTAGATCAAAGCACACTGATGAATTGTTAATGTGTGTCAGCAGGGTCCACACAGACAGGTGATCTGCATCAGGCTAGTTCAGGGTACATTCATCTCCCAGCTTGCAGCAAACTGAGGGTTCATGTAGATAAGCCCTTAGTTAAAATAAAAAATAAAAATAAATACATCTGTGGTTCAAGTCAATCTTTTGAATGTTGATGCCAATGCATACCCTCCAGTGGCATGAAGGCCCAGATCCACAAAGGTACTTAGGCACCTAGACCCCAGACTTAAGCACCTATGTCCAAGTTCTAGGCTCTGCTGTGATCCACAAAACCCTGCTCAGCTACCACCTAACTCTGCATGAACCTAAACTCACTTGGCACCTACATTTTCAGGGTAAGGTTCCCTAGGTGCCTATATTTCTGGTTCTAGGCAGGAGGCTAAAAGTTACAAGGTAGGTGGCAGTGGTACCACAACCGCCTCCTCCTCTGGCCATTTATTGTGGCTTAAGGCAGCACCTAACTCATTCTCACAAGCAATGACTTGGATACCTTAGCTGGCTGACTCTAGCAAAGGGGTTTCTGGAAGTGGATAGCTTGCAGAGCCAGGCACCTCCCTACAGTCTGTATTTATGTGCCCGTCTCTGCGAGAGGGGAAGGGCTTAGGACACACCCTTCTTGTCAGCATCTTCCATTGGCCAATTTAGGCAGCTCTCTGCCTATCGTGATGGCTTTTGTGGATCACTTTCATAGGTGCCTGTCTCTCCCCATTCATGGTATAGGAAGACTTCGTGGATTGTGAATCCAGGCCCAAATATATTTTCTTTTCTTAATGTAATTGCATTTCCTTCCCTTTTCTCTTGTCACAGATTTACCATATTCAGGAAGGAACTTGGCTATAAATGTTAGGTTCATTATAACCTCATTCAGCAATGTAGACTGAATCCTTTATTTAGTTAGTCTAAATACGATTTCATAGGATGGATCCTATAGATTTATCTTTGTATTAATTTGGTTTTAAATATTGCTAAAGTAAAGAACTTATATCCTCAGGTGTTAATATTCTGGTTTTATTACACTTTATCCTGGATCTCTGAAAGTTAGTTGATTTGTTTTTCTGGCCTTTATGGAGAGTACCTTTGGTCTAGTATTCCTCCCAAGCAAACTTCTCTCACACATCATTGTAATCATTAATATAGAATTGTAGATGTTAAAGACCTAATATATCAGCTCCCTGCTAATGCAGGGTTGTTCCCTAAAATGTTTTCTAGTATCTTCTCCCATCTAGTTATGATTATTATAGTTGAGTATAATTTTATATTGGAGGGGAGCTGTTAATTGTTAGACAGCCAATTGTTTCTGCATGTGCAACAGAAAATTTCCAAGCCCGAGTCAAGCCCTATGATTCATAGACTTGTTTTCTGACCAAAGGTCACTGCTGCTCCCCATCTCAGCCCAACCCTCTATCAGAGACTGTGGCTCAGCCTATAGTCCTACATAAATTCCAGATTACTAATGGGTCACTAATTATACAGGCGCTTTCTTGGCACTAAACTGTATCTGCTGCTGATCAGTGAAGGTGTGAGTTAGAAGCTGGCACCAGTGCAGGAAAATGTATTTCCTTTTCAAAATGAAAGACTGGGTTGCTTCACATTTAATACTAAGCATTGTAAGGAGCAGCCAATTTGGAGTGAGTCTAGTAGCAATATAAGCACTGTGCTAACAGTGGCGGGAGCTGAGGATGAGATTGCTGGTGTGAAGATTACATTCTGAAAGGAATGTATTTAGAACCAGGGCAGGGATGAAACTTAGCAACTGACTAACTCATAGCAATAATATTTTGCACTTCTAAAGCACCTTCTTTCTCAGGATCTCAAAGCACTTTACAAATTGAATTGATTGATCCTTCCATCCAGATGAGGTGAGTATTATTATCCCTATTTTACAGATGAGGAAACAGAGGCATAAATAAATTAAATGTTATTTCCTACCATCAATCCCCTTGCTGAAATCCCCAGTAAAATCAATGGAGAGTTCTGCTTTAAAATCTCTGGCAGTATATGGCCCCAAGTAACTTGCCTAAGATCACACAGGAAATTTGGTGCAGAACTGGGACCAGAACTCAGATCTCCTAACTCCTGGGTCTATGCTTTAATCACAAAAACAATCCTTCCTCCCTCATAAAAAACAATCCTTCCTCCCTCATAAAAAAGGGTTGGTTCTACATTTCATTTAGTGTTCTATTTAAAGCCCAGCATGAGTGTGTTACAGTGTAAATATAAGTGCAAGATTGTATAACAGGTAAGAGAGGATCAAACTGTTTCAAACACAGCTTGTAAGACTTCAAATTGCTTTAGATGCTACTGCTTTTAGCAACAAAAAATACACGAAGACTCATTCATTCTTGGTAACTTCACTGGAATGGTACTCACACCAGGTCTGAATATGGTCCATAGTTTGTTCCTGCCAATTTCCCCCTTTTTAAGTGTAGCTGTATCACACCTTTGCAAAACTCTTGTACAAAAATACTGTACCTTTATAAGCAATCAGATAAAAAGATGGAAGCCTGAATCAGCTGAATTCTCCTCACAGAGGTTATTGGTCTGAGTCTTTGAAAATTCAGCACAACTCTGCTGACAGAGCAGTTGGTGGCCTCTGACAGATGGTGGATTTTCTCTAAGCATCCAGTCCAAGTATGCTGCTGCCTCTCAGCTCTGACACGCAATCATTTTCTATTGCTGTACAATAGTCCATGCCATAAAACAGTAAATCACAAATTACTGAATCAGCTGTTGGCTCCTCTACAGCTCTGACCAACCGCATCAGAGTTCCTGTCACTTAATGGAGCATGTGCATTACCCACCAGTCTGCTGTGGAGTCTCATCAGTATGGTAGCCTACTGCACTGGCGTCTACACTACCCTCACTTTCTGCTGAAACTTGGACAGTACCAACCTTTTCTGTTGGTGCCCCACCTAGTTTTACGGCATGGAACATTTCCTGCATGGCTATTCTGCTCCCTCCCTGCAATGGCACCAATATGCTCCAAAGCACAACATCCTCCATTTACTCCCATGAGTTTGCTTCCTTCTCTCCACCCACTCAGGCTTGGCTTTCCTGAACCTCCTCCTCCAAACTTCCAGTAGCCCTGCCATGTAAAATCACTCCTGGAGGCTGGTGGTTGTCAATTCTCCCATCACCTTGCTAGCACAAGTGAGATTTCAGCACTACACTTGGTGAGGTCATTTCAACTACACCATTCAGCTGGCATAATGCAGAGCACACCGTAAACCTTCCAGCTTAACAATCATACCTGTTACTTCCTAGCATTCTGTTTATATTCAGGTATATTAAAAAATCATTACACATTTGGCCTCCTCAGTGTTTTTAATGAACGTTTGAGCTATGTTAGCACAACAAACACAGCTCTGCCTCTGTGAGCCAGGAAGTGAGAAACATTAAACAAATGTAAGGAATAAAAGAAAGAAAACCTCCACTGTACTTTGCTTTTTGTGTGTAGGTGGCATTAGCCATTAGAGCAGAAATTTAAGCAAAGGCGGTGAAAAGGCTCCTTATACAGATCAAATAGCTGACTGGTTGGCTTTAGAAGGAAAGCCATTTTTAATCACTGCCCTGTCTCTCCAGAGTGTGACTTCAGTGTGCATGAATAATGCAGTACAGACATAAGCATCTGAAGCCAGATAGAAATCTCATTTGTGATGGGGCAGGAGGGTGATCACAGGCAGCAGACGTTCTTTGGGAGGTAAAGAGTAAACTGTTCCGAACACTTCACATCTTCATTCAAAATCCAGTTTCGATTTGCTAGTCTTTTCCCATAGCTGACAGTAGCTAAGTCCCTTCACAAGCTGTGTTCAACATTGGGTCACTGCAAAGAAGTGACCCAAAATGAGAAGTACATAGATATCCTCCATGTACTGTGACAACGGGCTTGTCTAGGCTGGGGAAACTGAGTTTTACACGAGTTAGCTAACACATGGTGACAGCACATGTTCAATCACTGTATAGCACTTATGATAGACAAATACAATGATGTTTTAAAATCTTGGGAGGTGGGAACCCTAGTGTTGACAAGGACCAGAAAACACATTTTTAAATATGACTTCCCTCGCCACACTAGGCGTTCCCATGTTTTAAACACAACCTATTTTCTAATCTAGACGTGCTCCATTAGGGGTAACATGAAGGGTGTGAGGAAGAGTTGAGGATTCACTGTAGATGGAAATACAAAACTGCCCTAGCTCCAAGCACAGGATTAGATCAAGGGTGTGACATTTCTTTGTTATATTACATAAGCCGAACAATAGCTACAGTTATTCAGTCTAATCAGTTTCTCACAATCAAGTTCAGGGAAACTGGCATGTAACTATAGCAATTTGGACTATTTCCTGAAAGGCCCTGTTCATTCAGTACCAGCATGCTCAGGGTGTGGCATGATATGTTAACTCCTTCATTGCCTACATTACCTATTATAGGAACAAAGGGGCAGTCGGATGACTTTTAAGACTTTGGTTTAATTTTGTCAGGAAGCCTGTGTGTCCTAGAAAAGAAAAGATACAAATCTTCTAAAAATCCCTAATCCTGTTTGCCTGCTGCCTCTCCCTGAGAGATTCAAAGTCCCAGTAGTTTAAGACCTTGTCCTGATTACAGCAATAGAGAACAGAAACAAGAAATGCATGTAACCAATTGCAACTAAACAACAGCTCTGTTCTCAAATGTTAAGTACAGAATTCTTGCAGCCAACTGTGTTTGGCCCAGAGACATGAAACCAAATAAAATTTATTAACCTGTGTAAATTACTATTATGGATGCATTCTATTAAATGAATATGTCTGAAGATATTATCTTCTCCCAGCCATTCTGCAAACCAAGAAAGTTAAATTCATCATGGAAATTCTTCTACATTTGCTCATCTCCAACAGAGATGAGAGGGATAAAAAGAGTAAGAAAGGAAAGAAAAGGTACAGGCTTTTTATTTTGCCTTCTTCTCCAATTCATTGGCTGCTGGAACGCTCCCCAGAAAGTAATTTGTCCCTTTCTTTTCCACTCTCTACAAAAAGAGTCACCTAATGTTGCATGTTCCCTTTGTTTTCACTGTCTGTGAGTTTCCAACTGGATGCGCACCTGGCCCTAAAAGTCTTCTGTGTGGTAGACAGCTGGTGGATACAGCTTAAGGTGGTAGCTGAGGACATTATTACACACTTGAAATCATTTCATGTAACTGGGTCTTGGTGCCTTTGGCACTGATTGAGCCACAATGAGCAAAACTATTTCAGCTAATGTGACTGCGTTTTATTAACTTACATTTCCAGATGTCAGGACTCAAGATTTAACAGGAAACATGGTGAGGATATTAAAAACCTGGATTTGGGATAAATTTAGAAGGCTTAGAGAAGGATGAAACTCACATTACTACAGTTGTAATTTAGGTGATGTGTCATAAAACTGCCATGCAGGCAAGGTAAGAGCTCTTTTTAATGGCTACATGTAGCCTCATTGTAAATGCCGTACTTCACGTGAGAGAGACCAGCACTCAGTGTTAGAGTGGTATTGTTGCTAAATTCCATGTGTTTACAAATCATATGCCGTAGCGTTCAGCCCTTACTCATGCAATTAGAGCCATTTACTTTAACTATTCAGATTGGCAAATATTTAACAATAAGAGTAAGGATTATATAATCTAGCCTTGTATGAATCTCCTTTTCTCTTACATCAGGATCTTTGAAACAGTCACTTATCAATCCCATGTTTAGTTATTTTTCCAGGTCCCTAACGTCATCCTTGGCTCTATTGAATCTCTTGTCCTGTTTGTTTCACAGTTTATCCTTTTTTCTTCTTTTCCTGGTAGACAGTTTGCAGCAATACCCTCTGGATCACAGATATCCCTAAATCATGATTAATTGGTGAGACTACAGTCAAGATCTCTCATCTTCTTGTTAGACTATTCCCCTCCCGTCTCCCCCCCCACACACGTCTTTCAATCACTGGTCAGGCTATTACCTGTTCTTGGCCTTTTCCAAGACCACTTATTATTCATGACATGTCCCTCCAAGACAGCTATGTAGTACTCCACATGGACACTTCAGGTAGATTGGCCCAGGATAAGACTCAGACAAAGAGAGAAATGCATTCTCAATCATGTGACCCTGGGTTCAAAACATTTTATTAGAGGAGATCAAATGAGCCCATTATTGACCAAATGCTGGCCTAAATTCAAGGCCTATCTCTTTGATAAGGGCTTCTCCTAATAATGGATCTTCCCATGACCATTTCAACTGAGAGATTAGACTGGGAGGCAAATATTTCCACCTAAAGGTGAACCCTGGGAACAAATGAAACTGTGAGAATATTCCATACTTATAATTTAATGTAACACGTGTACATTACATTTATCAATCTAGGAAGCATGAGCTGTGAAGTTTTCAGTATGCTGTTGATACTCAGCTTTACGTCTGCATTTTATCTGATCCAGCTAAAGTGATCAGTGACCTTATTCAATGTCTGGAGGAGACTGGGTCATGAATGAAACAGCTGGCTGAGGCTTAATCCAGACAAGACTATGGCAATATTGGTTGGCTGGTGGTAGTAGCCAGAGGAGATGGTGTGAATAATATCTTACCTTTAACTGAGGTGATGTGTTCCCTATTTGCTGGTCAGGTTTACAGTTTATGGGGAAGGTTGGATGCCCAGTGCTATTTGATCAGGCAGAAAAAACTATGTCCAGGTCTGCTTTTTATCATTTACACATGACTGGCAGGTTGTAACTCTTAGTTTCAGACATAGACTATGTTGCTGTCATCCATGCTTTTGGGAAATCTTGCAGTGGTGTGTGGGGGGATGACTTTTAAGGGGTGTGTGTGTGTGTGGGAACTGTTGGAGTGGGAGGGTAAACAGGGGCGGCTCTAACGTTTTTGCCGCCCCAGCCACAGCACACTCGCTTCTGTTTTCTTCAACCCCCTCCTCCCCCTCCTCCTCATCCCGCTCTCCCGTGTCCACGGTGGTGCTCGGAACAGTAGTGGGGTCACCCCCAAGTATTGCATCCAGCTCTTTGTAGAATCGGCAGGTTTTGAGGGGAGCACCCGAGCGGCTGTTTGCCTCGCGGGCTTTACGGTATGTACTCTGCAGCTCCTTTACTTTTATCCTGCACTGCATTGCGTCCCGGTCATGGCCCCTTTCAATCATGGCCCTTGATATCTGGCCGAAAGTATCAAAATTCCTCTGGCTGGATCTCACCTGGGACTGGACAGCTTCCTCCCCGCAAACAGCGATGAGGTCCAGCAACTCACCATTGCTCCATACTGGGGCTCGTCTCGCACGTGGAGGCATGGTTACCTGGAACGATGCGCTGAGAGCACTCCACGCCTGGCTGAGCAAACAGGAAGGGGATATTTAAAATTCCAAGGGAATTTAAAGGGTCGGAGTGGCGGTTGGTCACCTGAGGCCAGGGCAGTAGAGTTCTAATTGATGACCAGAGTGGCTAGAACAGGCATTGTGGGATACTTCCGAATACTTCTGGAGGCCAATAACAGCTCATTGGGTGGCCACACTGTAGCCGCAGCGCACCAGCAGCAGCGCAACAAACGTTATTCCTCTTGGAGAGGTGGAGTACATGCAGCGCTGTACCTGAGGAGATGCAGCGCTGCACGTGCCTTGCGAGTGTAGACAGTTACTGAGTTACAGCGCTGCAGGCAGTTTTATTGCGCTGTAACTCATGAGGGAGGAAGGGAAAAAGTTAAAAAGACAGGATTTACTTACAGCCTAATAAAGAACTAAAAAACAAGAAAATAAATTGACCCAGGCTTGAATATATATAAAATACTAAAAGACCCAAGGGTTTAAAATATACTGGATTTCCAAACCAAAATGGAGTTGAATTATAAATAATTTATCTCCTTTTACCTCCAACCACTGATACAATAACAATTTGCTTCTCAGTAGTGTTAGCAGTTGAATTTACAGTCTTATCTGCTGGTTACTCCATGGGAGGAACACATCAGCCTTTTCAGTCCACTCCAAGATAAGGCTGGTTTTGTGCTTCCACACCAACAATTTTAACGGACACATCTTCCTTTCCTGGAAAACGTCCCGCATCTGCATCCTATTCTTATTACTTTCCTTGGCAATTGGAATGCAGCCAATATACCATTCTGTGGACAGGGTGTCAAACACCACAGCCACTTAGTGTTTTTATGTGACCCACAGGACACATTTGGATTCTACCGAACCTAAGCTTACCCTTTTAAATTAAACTATGCCTGTGAAGAAAAGCTTCCGAATGCACAGCAAGTGTAACTAATGCAGTGTTGTCCTTCTGAGTCTGCAGACAGCCTGAAACAATGCTTCTGATAGGTGGTAACTCCCTCACTCCCTATTCATCTCACTGGGCCATTAACTCTGAAGTTTCCTGATGCCTCTGTAACCATTAACTATTTAATTGCTGATGATTTTAGTGGATAGAGCCAGTCTGACATCCCTGTTCTATTAGAGAGACAAAGTGGATGAGGTAGGACCTTTTATTGTATCAACTTCTGTTGGTGAGAGAGACAAGCTTTTGAGCCACACGGAGCTCTTCTTCAGGTATTCGAGCTCTATGTAACTCAAAAGCATGTTGGTCCAATAAAAGATATTACCTCACCCACCTTGTCTCTCACTGTGTATCCTGGGACCAACATGGCTACAACTATACTGCGTTCAACCCCTGTTCTATGGTTTTTACTAATTCAACTTCCCATAGTTAGTATGACTTTTGGATTTTAAGAAAAGAGTCCTTTCTACCTTTTGCACTGTAAGCTAATGGATCATATCTCCATAATCGGAGAAGTGAATTATCCAGTGGATAGGACACTTGCCTGGAACTTGGAAGACCCACATTTAATTTCCTGCTCTGCTATAGGTGTCCTTTGTGACCTTGGGCAAGATAGTGCGGGTGAAATCTTGGTCCCATTGAAGTTAACTGGGGTTTTACTATTGATTTCAATTGTGTTAGGAGCTCAGCCATGCTCCCTATGCCTCAGTTCCTCATTTGAACAATGGGGATAACCTTTTCCTGTCTTACAGGGGTGAGGATAAATACATTAAAGATTGTATAGTGTGCAGATACTGTCGTAATTGGGGCAATATAATGTCACAGATGGATAGCTCGTCTAGAAGAATAATTCACACATGAAGAGGTCTGACACATTTCGTTCACAAGAAGATATATGTATGTTCAGAAATTAGTGCACAAGAGACCCCAACTTGAATTCCTTTCATACTCAGAACTCCCAGTGAACTCTCAGTGAACTGTATAGTGCTCTCTCTCTGTATGCACATGCATGTTGAGAGGGAAAATGTATTTCTAAATATTTAATCAAACTATAAATACCTGAGTTCCAGACTATTAAACCTTAAGAGTGTTATATTTGGGTAAGCATGATATAGTTGGCTCACACAGAGCTGGACAGTAGCCTGTTCCCCACAACCACATCATCCAGGTCACCTAGCAAAGTTTTTATATGACCCTCATCACCATAGCCCCACACAATCATTAATTTTAGTCCCATAACACCCCTCTAAGGTAGAGAAGCATCATTCCTATTTTAACAGATAGGCACTGAGGCACAGGGTAGATTGAGTGACTTGTGCAAGTTCACACAGGAAATGTGTTGTAGAACCAGGAACTGAACCCAAATCTCCCAAGTCCCAGTCTGGTGATTTAGCCACCATCTTCCCATCCCTAGAACTCTTCAGGGAGTCATGTGTATGAACCCACAAACGCTCACCTCTTAAGTGAGAATCTTACCTCAAGCCCAGCCACAGCACATAGTCACCTCACTGCATGTGCCAACTGTTGCTCCAGCCAGGATAACTGAGCTCTGAAATCATGACTGACAGGCTAATTTTCCTCACACCACATTGAATTAAGGGCCACTTGCAATATTTTTTTAAATGAAAACATTTATTTTCAATATGCTGCTGAGTTCAAAGTGTTTTTTTTTTTAATGCAAAGACAACATCATTGGACTAGAGTTAGAGAGGTGTTGATCACTTGCAATTCCCACTGGCATCAGGTCAGCAGCAAAAAGCCTGACAGGCTTTGTTCCCAGAGACTGTAAACATTGTGTTCAGAATACAGTAGAGAAGATAAATGACTAATATTTTAAGATAAATGTAGCAGTGGTGGTGCTTTTGCAAACTGCTAGAAAAAAACCTATTTTTATTGCCAAGAAACACAGCATCTTTGAGTTAGAAATAAACCTTTAAAAGATTTTTTTTCCCTCCTAAGCCTAACACAAATATATAAACTAGAATAAAACCACACCAGTAGTTAATTAAATAGATGTTATTTGGCTCATGGATATTGTTTATTCTTGGATTCGCATTCTGATGGATGGCTTTTGATGAGAAACAATAAAACTTTCTCACAGACACATTGATTACTTCTTGATTGACCGCACTTTAGGACTAATGTGATTTCTGAAACTAAAATTTGCAGAAGACATTGTCTGAACAGTAACGCTTGAGTCATCATTTAAAATGCAGACAAAGGTTTGGAAACACTTTCCTTCCCCTCAGATTTTAGAACGAATAGAGGGTGTTTTCAAATAATCTTCTACAGAAATGCGATTGTGAATTGATGATAAACAGTAAGGGATGAATGCATTTAATACCGCCCGTAGAATAGGAGAAACTGCTATTGAATAATAAGAAGTAATGTAAAAAAAGAATTCAAAAGAGATGATGAGTTGAAGGTTTGAAGACTGTACTGCTATTTTATATATTCACCCAAATAGCTCCACTTGTTATCAGTTAGGAGGAAATCCTAACTGGAGATGCAAGGTATTAGAGAATCTTGTAAGATCAGATAAGAAACTGCTTTTAGTTTACTAGCAGCATCCCCTAGTGGTAGTATTTTTGATTTCTTATCAAGATCATGCTTCAATAGAGATTAATTTTAACAGGCTTGCCTATGTACATAGTGGATTAGATCTGTAGTAAAGTGGTGAAGCCTTAAATTAGAGACCAATTTTAGTAGGGACACTACCAATAAAAAAAAATCCTTGCCTGTTTTATTATAACACTTTCAATTATTTTAAAAATGAAAGGATTTGTAAAAAGTCAAACTTACTTTCCACAATATATATCATTTACTTTTTGAATGTCAGTTAGCTTAGAAAATGAAAATAGGTGGTCAATTTCTAAAATATTTCAGTATTTGAATCTCAGATAATGCACCACGTTTTTGTTGTCTGTGTTCATAACATTGCAAGAGAAAATTTGAATACCAAAACGTGTTTAAGTGAAAATACAGAGAAAGCATTTCTATACACATTAGGTTGTGGCACTGCCCATGTGCCTTTTAAACACAATTTAAAGTGTATAAAGCCTAAACCTAGTTGATAGCATTCCTTTAGGGATTCATATTAGAGAAGCATGATGATACTAAAACATCTTGGGATACTTTCTTTCAAGAATGCCAAAGTGACTTAGGACTTTCAGTGAGACTTAGCTCCTGCTAAGTGCCTAAACCACTTAGGTTCTTAAGTGATTTAGGACCAGTTTTTCAAAGGAGTTTAGGTATCTCATCTGGGATTGTCAAAAGCACCTAACCTGCTCCAGCCCTTTTAAAATCCCATCTGGCACCTATCTTCATATTCAGGCCACTAAATACTTTTGAAAGTCTGGGCCTTAGACCAGTGGTGAGCAATCTGTGGCCTGTGGGCCGCATGCGGCCCATCAGGGTAATCTGCTGGCGGGCCGCGAGACAGTTTGTTTACATTGACCCTCTGCAGTCATGGTCGTCCGCAGCACCCAGCTGCCACGGTTCACTGTTCCCGGCCAATGGGAGCTGCGAGAAGCAGTGCGGGTCACAAGGACATGCTAGCCACCGCTTCCTGCAGCTCCCATTGGCCGGAAACAGTGAACCATGCCTGTGCCTGCTGACAGTCAATATAAACAAACTGTCTCGCGGCCCACCAGTTGATTACCCTACTGGGCCGCATGTGGCCTGCGGGCCACAGGTTGCCCACCACTGTCTTAGACACTTCTGAAAATGTTACCAATAGACTTTACTATTTCTCGCTGACAAATAGTGGATACGTTTATTTAAAAAATCCCCTGTGATAATATTAGCTGGTACTTCTGGCATAAAAAAGATTAAACAATGAACCTAAATGCCTTTACCTAACTTTGGCACCAAAAGAGAAAGTGACTCCAGGAATTGGGGAATTCAGAATAAAATTATACTGGAGGGTTACATGCTTTGAAGCTTCTACCAGGAGCTTCTTGCAATCCTCCATTCCCCTCACTGAGTGCCACCTTCTCAACCCTGTCTATTTCAGGGACTCTCTGCAGTCCCCAGCTCCTCCTCATGCCAGGGGCTGTATGTCCCCTATTGCTCCTCCTCTCATACCAGAGTTCCCCAATCTCTGCCCATGCTAGGGGCTCTGTGTGCAATCCCATTCCCTCCTTTTCCCCCATACTCCCCAGACCAGGGTCCCCTATTCTCCTCCAAGTGCCAGGGCTGTGTGTGATCCCCCATTTCCCCACCATTCTTTTTCTCTTTCAGGGTGTTAACATTCCATTGATGCCTAGAACATTTCCTGAAATGTTTGAATTGATTGGATGTATTCCAGACAAACAGAGAAATGCCATCAAGTTGAGTATAAGAACTCTCTTTGCTCAGCCAACTAAATTGATACTTGTTTCAATTTGTTCCTCAAATGTAAGATATACCAAACAATATTGATGTGATGTTATCTGATTAAAATATGACCATATAGATCATTGTTACAACCACTGTTATATATTTGCAACAAATCTTGTACAAAATGTGGCATGTAAGATGTCTATGAAAAGGTTATGATTTGCTGGTTATGATTATGCTATCTGGATGCACGTATCATTTTTGTATTTGAAGTTATGAATATTGGCTCTATACCTGGATTTCAAATGTTTACCTTGTGGGTGTTACCCCAGGAGCAGTTAGCCAGCACATCTTGGAGGGACTATTCAAACTGAGTAGCCCATCAAAAGGACACTTAACTGACAATGGACCATGGGAGACTACCATCTACACTGAATAGACTGTCCTATAAACATGCTGTCTGGTGTATAGGTAATGATTTCCAAAGTTATGCACGGACATGTGACTTGCCTATGTGATTCCAAACTCCCATCTTGTCATGTGTAATTTTCCTGTGCTGAAGGCTTTGTTTGTAACAATGGGTTCCCTCCACATGGCAGAAGATACACCTCCATTTTGTCTCTTTTCTGCTCCAGCCTCTGGTCTATGAATTTATATTAATGGAAGCATTCTAACCAAGGAATTGAGGATGTCCAATGATTTGGAAGCAGCCAGAGACTTGACTTAAGCCAGCAGTTTATTCCATCACTGCTACAAGACTGAACCAAGAACTTTGCATTTATTGTATGTATTTGATTCTTTTAACCAACTTTAACTCTCATCTTTCTTTCTTTCTTTTAATAAACTTTCAGATTTTAGATACTAAAGGATTGGCACCAGCATGATTTTTGGGTAAGATCTAAGTTATGTATTGACCTGGGTGTGTGGCTGGTCCTTTGGGATCAGAAGAACCTTTTATTTGAAGAGATTGGTTTTAAAGAACCACTCATCTTTAAATGTAGTGATTTTGGTGGTGATATAAGGACTGGAACATCTAAGGAAGCTGCTTTTATGACTTCTTATTAGCCAGCGTGGTGAAACAGAAGTTTACTTTTGTTGCTGGTTTGGTATATGTCATGGAAGAATAACCCAATTTTGGGGTATATCTGCCCTATTTCTCAGCAGTAAGTCCTGAATTTGGTATTCTCAGTTGTGTCCCATGTTTACAATTGATAATGATTGTTATGGTCACATATTTGAGTACATATTAAATAATCTTTTGTTTTGTCTTGTAGTAGGAGCAGGCCAAACAAGAACAAAAGTCCAAAAGCCATTTGTGGAGATGGTCTGGAAGGCAACATTATAAAGTGATGGCTAGTACTCCGAGAGTTGCCACCTGTCCAGGTTTACCCAGGATCATCTCTTTTTGGAGGTAGCTGTCCTCAGAAGTCTATAAGGGTGCTCAGTATACATTAGCAGCTGCCCAGTTTTATGGGCTCAGGATCATCCTCCATGTCCCATTCATTTGTACCTCAGGGCCTAAACATAGTGACAAGACACACACAGGTCAGTGATGGAGTTTGATTACCGGCTGGTCACAGGGGAAAAGGGTTGTTATCTGAGTGGAAAGTAGGGAAATACTGTATTGTAACTTTTCACAAATTGCTTATTTGCGGCTAATCTTATGGGGTTGTCTTTTTAGTTGAAACTTTTAGAGCAAGGATGTTTTCCATGCCATACCTGTACAATACCCAGAACAATGGGGTCCCAATTCTGGTTGTGTCCACTGCTGGAATAGATGCAGTAATAATAAACAATAATAATGCAATGGTTACTGATATGTCTGGTGCTTAGAAATCATGAGTATCTAAGCATTCAGTGTCTAAGAATTGACAAGAATAACTGTGTTTGCACTAAACATTGTTTTATCAGCAACAAACAGCAGCAGAACAAGGAAGAAAAAATACTATGAAAGTTAGAGGAAGAGATGATAAAAAGACAAATCTAAAAGTAAAATCAGTAGCGTAGCTAGGTGGGGGGAGCAGGGCAAGTGGCTGCTCCCCCACTGAGCAGAAGCGGCACCTTTTTTGTGCTCTGACGCCTTTTGCTCCTGCGCTGCAGCCGAAGCAGAGCATTTTTTTTTGCTCCCGGCGCCTTCTTTTGCTCCTGACGCCTTTTGCTCCTGGCGCCTTTTTTTAGCTCCACTCCCGCTGTGCTCTAAACCTGGCTACGCCACTGAGTAAAATGTGCTTACGTAGGGGGTCCATACTCTGGATACTTTTCTCAAATTAGACTAAGTGGTATATTCTGTAACTGGATAGCTCAGTGGTTTGAGCATTGGCCTGCTAAACCCAGGGTTGTGAGTTCAACCCTTGAGGGGGCCACTTAGGGATCTGGGGCAAAAATCTGTCAGGGGACAGTACTTGGTCCTGCTAGTGAAGGCAGGGGACTGGACTCGATGACCTTTCAAGGTCTTTCCAGTTCTAGGAGATTGGTGTATCTCCATATGATAGATATATTTATATATATTTGGATTAGTGGTGTGCCAATTACACTGCTAGGCATTTAGATATATGACAGACTGGTGTTTTAGATTGCACCTTACAGCCAGCCAGCAGGCAGACTTCTTAGATGATTATGGACAGGTGTCTGTGTAAAAGAAAAGGACTGCCTGACTACCTGTCAAGAATACATTATTTTTTCCATGCTGTACCATACCGCCTCTCTGGGCAGCTTCACGTTCTTAAAGTGCAAGGAAGAATGTTGTATATATAACACAGAACTTGACTTCAGTAGGGCCAGGATTTTACCCTGGTTTTCTACTAGTATGACTGCAGATAGTGTATAGCAACAGTCATAATAAAGCCATTGCCATTTATACTTTCAAACCCACACAAAGATAATGGGCCCAACCTGCTTTCTGTGACACCTGTGCAATTCCATTGACATGTGGTGGTGTCAGTGAGTGCAGGATTAAGGCCTTGTGTCAAGGAGGTTTAGGTTGGATATTAGGAAAAACTTTTTCACTGGCAGGGTGGTGAAGCACTGGAATGGGTTACCTAGGGAGGTGGTGGAATCTCCTTCCTTAGAGGTTTTTAAGGTCAGGCTTGACAAACCCCTGGCTGGGATGATTTAGTTGGGTTTGGTCCTGCTTTGAGCAGGGGGTTGGACTAGATGACCTCCTGAGGTCCCTTCCAACCCTGAGATTCTATGATTCTATGAAAAACCAGTTTGACAACGTTGGTAAGGAAACATCATTTTGGCTGTAGGTTGTGATAGGAAGAAAAAATATGGCCCCTACAATACCTATTTAGGGAAAGCTTTAAATGCAATAATTAAAAAAAAAAGTCTGGTGTTCTTATATAGTACATTGAATTAATTTTTGGAATCAGAACAATTCTTAATGTGGCAGGGAAATGAATCTGTGCCCAGTAAATATTCCAACAGAACATCATGGGGTATGTCTACATTGCAATGTAAGCCTGCGCTTGAACCCAGGCTCAAGCCTAATAATCCTTCTTGGGTCTACATTGCAATTGCAGTAATTCAGGGCTCACACCCAGGGTCCCCGGACCGTACAGGGCTGGAGGGTCTGAACTTGAGTTAAGCTGGGACCCAGGATCCGAGCCCTATTGCATTGCAGTGTATATACAGTCCTGCTTGATTCGCGTCAGCCAGAAGTATCCCAGAATTCCAAGGGACAACTTCCTTAGTCCTCTCTAGCCTACAGTCTGCAATCCACTGTATTGAAAACAGAAGCCACCCCACCTTCTCAAATGGCAGCAGTTCAGCTCAGTGTTAACCCATTCTCCTCCGATCACTGATCTGAAAGCACAGTATCAGAGAGCCTGCTGGCTGTGCAATGGAGAGTGAACCAATCAAGCCTTTTGCAAAGCAAGCAGCTTCCTGGTAACATGCAGAGTGGGCAGTAAAGTTTTCCCACAGTGCACCATGTTCCTAGGGCTAGATCAGCCACATTTCAGGGGGAGGGGGAGCTAGGAACTCTGGGGTATTGTTACTTTGACTTGGATCCGTGAACTGCAGTGTGGACGTCAGAGCCCTAGGTTCAAGCACGGGTTAGAAAAGTGGTAACATAGGATTAAAATACAATATAGATGCTCAAGCCCAGGGTTCCCTAACATGGGTCAGCTGACTCAAGTCCCACTAACGCTGCACTTACATTGCAGTGTCAACATATCCACTGGCAATGTGAGATGGGTGAATCTAAGTTTAACAAGGGTGGCCAGCTAAATTCTCGGATACCAACTTTTCAAAAGCATTTTGAACATGAAATAAAAGGAGTGATCAAGGCCTCAGTACCTGCGTCAATAACAGTAACTCCTTCAACAGAATATGGTTAAAAAATAGACATCACTATTGGAGGATGACAGGTTATATTATAAGAGACTAACTTTGTGATATTATGGACAGGGCCAAGTGGATAGTTCTTGTTACCTAGTAACTGAAGTACTCTATTAATAATCTTTATAGAGCATTTCTATATGAATCTCTAATTACGAAGGAATACATATTGGGATCTCTGAACATCTCTTGCTGACAACACAGGAGATTACAGAGCTAGAACACAAGGTCTTAGGTCTCTCATGAAAGACTCCAAACTACAAATTTTGAATTTGAATGAACTGTAACCGTAACAATCTGCAGGGATAGAAGAGTGTAAAGAACAAGAACTGTATCAAGTTTGAAAGTAGGACAAGAGCTAAATGCAGAGTTCAGCATGATATGATGTTCCTTAAAGGAGAAACTCTGTTCATGCTGAGATGTATGATTCATAATGAGAGGTATCTTTGGGCCTCTTGAACATCTCTTCAACTGGAAGTTAAGTGGGACATAGGAAAGTAAATTTTGGTTCAAATTTCTTGATACCAATAGTTAGAGTTATGGACACTTAAAATTAGGCATCCATATTCAGACACTGTGATGGTTTACAGATCCCATGCTGAAATAGGGCAAGGCACAGGGTAACATTAGGCTAGGTAGGCCCTGCCCCTGAACTACTGTAGGGCATGCTCCAGGTGAAGGGATAGTTTAAAAGATCCTGGTAACCCAGGAGAAAAAGCTACAGACTGCACCAGGAAGCGAGGTTGATGCCTGGAGGTGTAAGAGGAGTGGTAGCAGCATTTAGGAGTTGGAGACTGAAGAATGGGACATAGTCACACTGACAGACTAACTGGGTACACCTGAGTGCAGTGGTTCTCAAACTGTGGGTCACAATGCCAAAGTGGGTTGTGAACCCATTTTAATGGGGGCACCTGGGCTAGCATTAGACTTTATGGGGTTCGGGACTGAAGCCAAAACCTGAGCCAAAGCTTGAGGGCTTCAGCCCTGGGCAGTGGGGCACGGGCTCAGTATCCCACCCAGGACCATGTGATAATTTGTTGTCAAAAGGGGGTCGAGGTGCAATGAAGTTTGAGAACTGCTGCCTGAGTCTATGACCACTACCCAAACAGAGGAACACAGTCCAGTAGGAAGCAATCCTAGGAGTTCAGGGAGAGCAAATATAACTTGGGGTGGACCAGTGAGTGGCCCAGACAATGTAATGTCCCTGTAGTTCCTTGGGTGGGGACCTGGTAGAGTGGGTGGGCCTGGATCCCCCTGCCTTGCTCTCCTGTGCCTCTACCATGACAGAACCCTAAGAGGGGTGGAAGAGGCACTCAAGAGGGATAGCGACCTGCTGCATACAACCTGGTGTTGGGATTCCCTCTGAGACCTTTTCTAATCAGCTGATCAAGAACACCTCACCCAGTTCTGGGAGACACATTATCCAGTTCTTTGGAATGCAAAAATCTCAGTTCAACTCCATACTCATCACTGAGATTTCCTTCTTGGCATTTCATAAAGCATGAGGTGATCAGGTTCAGGTGTAGGGGTTTGGTTAGGATCCACCATAACTCCAATGCACATTCTAAATCTGATTATATCAATATTCTAAAACAGACTTTAACACATGCACATTACATCCTACACTGTATCACATGCTTTATGACTGGCTTACTAATTTTGTGAATCCCTGTAGACGTCAAGTTATTCATACATTATTCTTCTTACTATTTCTTTATCTACTAGCTACATGTTATTTATAAGGCAACTTGTGAATTCCTGCTTTGTCCATTGTTAATCTGTTTCCTTACTTCTGTTTTCTTTCATTGTTCATGCAAGGCTACGCTTGCCCCCCATCTAGAATGATCAGGAAAGAACTGTGGTGCCACTGCCTGACCACTAGGTTAGCTGGCTATCAGATTGAACCACTACAGACGACTAAATAGATAGCTTAATTTTCAGAGCTAAAGCACCCACAGTTCCCTCCGATTTCACTGGTAGATGTTGGATGCTCAGCACCTCTAAATATTCAGGTGCTTATGAAGATGCCCAAATATGGATTTAGGTACTTAATTTTAGGCACACAAGGTGGTATTTTCAAAAGTAGTGGATTCTCAATCACCTACAATTTTTTAAATGACGATCAGATGTTTTTTTAAAAGCTATGCTCTAGGAACTATTTTGGGGAATAGTGTTGTATAGGACTGTGTTGTATAGGAGGTCAGACTAGATGATCAGAATGGTCCTTCTGGTCTTGGAATCGTTGAAAAATGCCCAAGTGACTTAACAGTGTAAGTCCTATTGAAAGTCCCATCCTCAAGATTCAAAATTATGGCCAGAGTACTGATGATTTTTGTAAACAGAGTTAAGAATTGTTTTTATTATTTTTGTTTCCAGTCTTAAAATTTAGTGGGGTGATTTGATGCTCCTGAAATTGAGGAACTAAGCATTGACTTGAGTCAGGCATAACAGGGGGACACTCCCTCTGAGAACTTCTGGGCATGTACCTCACGTATGACTTGTCCAGTCCTGAGCCTGTCTTGATCAGAGATTAAGAGATGGTGCCCTCTTGTATGATGACGTGGCCATGTGTATATCAGGGAGTAAAATGAAACCACCACATAGCTCATTTCCACAGGATTTAAATCCTAAACCAAAACTATTATGTGCATTAAACAACCAAGACTACTGGAATAATATAGTCTGTGAGAGGCTCTGGCCTGTACTTCAGAAGAATGAAGGGCTTAGGCCCAGATTCTCAACAGCAGTTAGGCACTTTACTCCCACTGGAGTTAGGCACTTAACTACCTTCGAGAATCTTGTCCTTAGTCACAGGAAGCACCTTTGAATTTCTACCACTGCTGATGACATTTTTCTCTGAAAATGGGTAACTCAGATGTTCTATTTTTGAAGCAGCTGAAAGAAAACCCCACCTATATGTTAACAACCTACTGCCCCTAATTCTACTGTGAAGCTAATGCATTAACAAATAGATCTCAAGCTAATATACTTCCAATACAGGGTTTTTTTTAACCAGTTATATTGGCTAAGAAGTTGTAATTTTTCCTAATAATGTTGTAAAGCTTATGCTGAAATACAGTTGTTAGTCCCTAAGGTGCCACAAGTATTCCTTTTCTTTTTGCTGACACAGACTAACACAGCTGCTACTCTGAAATCTGTACAAACTGTTACTCTACTGCAAGGAAAGTTGTTCTGTAATAATTTTTACCAATTATTTCAGTTGCATGGAAATAATTGTCTCACTGGGTTGGTTGGTGTTCTTTGTTTATTAGAGGGAGGGTTGCGTCAGTATTTGGTGTCCTTTTCTCCTACTAGACAAAATGGCTTTTAATGGTCTAAGCTTAAGTTGTTAAAGAACTGGACTCCTGGAACCAGAAACTGAAATTCTTGTATGCTCGACTCAGCCCTTCATCCATCTGAAATAAGCAAGTTGCTGTCTACTTTGCGTGGGTCAGTCAGATGTGATCTTAAAGCGAAGATCCTGTCCACTCTGACCAATAAAAATCCCATGGCACGTTCAATAAGAATATAGGTTTGACCTGATGTCCTGGGTAAAAATTCCCTTCCCTCCTACTAGTTGCACAGGTCATATAGCAAGTTGGAACCCACCAGTCCAGCCATGGCTGCTTCTTAGTGAGAAAGTGATTCCAGAGTGTATATATTTGGTAACATGCTTTAGGATCTGTTGGGATGAAAGACAGCATTATAAATGCAAGATATCTTACTGAAAGCTTTAGCACAATGTAGGAAGCAACAACAGCTGACCTTAGAAAAAAATAAGTGTCTGTTAAATAATCTAATATTTGAGGTAAAATATCAGGGACGTTTTTTTTTAACCTTGATTCTTCTGTGCAGGTTTTTCTTCAAATCTTAAAGTCCTAGCTTATTCTACCTGTCAAGACTATAACTAATGAAGGTCTTTGTGATGACTCTCGCTGTGATCCTTGGGATTATAAAAAAAGAATGACAAATGAATATTCTGCTTGCTCTGATACTTGCCTCAGACATTCCTACAATTCTTTGGCTCAAGCTGCCTGGCAGCCTTTGTACAAATCTGACCTGACAAGACTAATGATTTGACCTTCATTTCAAGTTTACTTTCCATTGGTGACAATGATGGGTGATAATGAGGTATGTTACTCATCTCGGTTGACAACGAGGCTGTCTTGTAAACAGGATACTACTCCTAAGTGTTTTACCCAAGAAAGTAAATTTTATCCATGGTATTCACTGTTTCTGGGGACTCTAATTCTTACTTCCTCTATGACCCCTCTCTTATGCACCCATAGAATACATTTCAACCTCAGCGAAGTGTATCCAATAATGAATCATACGGGGGAGGGGGAAACAAGGACAGAGCCAATAACATTGTATAACAACTGATAAAATGAAGTCAGTTTTTATAATGCATAATTAACATGTGTAACTCATTGCTTCAAACTATCATTGCGGCAAATAACTCAATGGCATTTGGACATTTATCTCAATAATAAGTCTATCACCCACAATTACACTAGCTAGGATAAAAATTTATGAAGAATAAAATATCTTATTCTTCAGAACACAAGCCAACCACTAATCACCAGGGGTTAGTAAGAAACTTCTCTCAATCATTTTATAGTGTAATTTGTCCAGTGTGAGGATTTGCAAATGCCTGGTCTACTCAGTTCATCATACTGTGGTAATGGTATGATTCCATATCAGGAACACTATCAACAACATCCTTACATAAAATATTGATCTTTTGTCCTTAAAGAACTCTCTTATCAGCAGTTTCTTTACCTATTGATGGGTATTGCTGTGAGCCATGACAGGACTTTTTGACTCTTTTGTATTGTGCACAACAAAGACAGGTCAGATATATTTACTTCCAGACCCAGTTCCTCTCTGTCTATGTTTAAAAAAAATAAAACCATAAAAGCTAAATTGTCTGTTTGAATCTGTTGGTGGAGAAAGATGTAGGTATTGCAAAATATTTTCATGGCTCTACTGAGCTTTGGAAATAGCATGCCACTGTGTTGCAAAGCTAAGTGGAAATGATCTATCAGTTGCAAAGAAGGGGTAACTTGCCATGTGAGAAGGCAATTGTGTTGCAGACAAACTAGGTCTCTCTTCTGGCCCTGATGACCTTCTTTGAAACAGAATATTTTTTGTCTCTAATTTACAGAGGCCTGGCCCTCAATTAAAATTAAAATATTTCTTCAATGCACAGGCTATCATAATTAATTTCACTCTCAAAGGTGACCCTGAGTCCTTTGCTGAGCCTGCCTAGTTGTCCAATGGTAAGCATGAGAGTTTCCCATACCTCTTACCACTGCTGCTTTGGAGCCCCATGCTAGACTGTGTTCTGAACAGCAGGGGGGGGGGCCTCAGGAAGCTGGCCTCATATGGCTTCCTGGTACTGAGGGTAAAAGTGCTACTGTTCAATGAACAGGTGTGAATGGCATATTTACCTTAATTTTGATTCTATACACTTCACTTTCTTGAGGGCTCAAGTTAGTAATTCAAATAGTTGTGCAGGAGTTTGCTATTCTTCCAATTTTTTTATGAGTAGGGCAGTGCACTATGATGGAATCACTATTGTTTGTATACGATTAAAAATTCCACCTCATTGGCCTGGCCCAGTCCACCACCTCTGCTGTGCGTAAAGAGGAACATCTGAGTACTTTTGAACTAGGGCACAATTTTGAGGACATTAAAGTGAATCTTAGTTATCAGATGTTTCCCTCTTTCTAATCCTTATTTTGAATGGATTTTGTAGGGTTTGGTGAAGCTGCTGTGATGGTGTCATGGTATAATCCACACACTTCCTGGGTGTGGTGTTCTGTCCCATCAAGAGGCACAGACACCACTTAGAGAAAGATTAATGAGTCTTCTCTATAGCCTTAGCTAACAGTCACATGGCTTTTAGCTCATGCAGTAGAGGCTCATGCATTTAGCTCCAGAGGTCCCAGGTTCAATCCTGCCTGGGGTTTGTCAGCGTTACAATGACTCTAACAGAAGTGGTGCAGTAAACAGAGGTGAAAAACAAATCTAGCAGTCCCATTTTCCAATATAACCCTGTGGCAGGGTCGGACTCACCACCGCGGCGCCTCCTGCTGGTTTCTCCAGGGAATTAGCTCGTCCAGCCCTGGAGCGCCCTCTGCAGGCCAGTGATCCGCCTGTCCACGCTGGGCCCGCGTCCCTCCCAGGACCCGGTGCCCTTTTAACTGGGGTGCTGCCCCCTGGCAGTACCCCTATATCTGGGTCTCCCCTCCCCAGGGGAACCCCCAACCCACTATCCCCACCTCGCCTCAGTCGTAGGCTACTGCCAGTCACCAGCTAGCCCCCGTGCCCTGGGGCAGACTGCAGTATAAGCCACTCATCACAGGCAAAGGGGGTTTGGACCTGCTGCCTCGGCCTACCCATGGGTTGCCCCCGCAACCCCAGTACCTATTGGGCCTAACACTAGGCCGCAGCCTGGGGCTTTCCCAGCCGGAGCTCCCCAGCTCCTCTGGCCTTCCCCAGCCCTGCTCCAACCTAGGTACCTGGTCAGGTCCTGCAGCCAGGCCCTTCCCTCTCTACAGACAGAGAGAGAGTGTGTGTCTCCAGGCCCACTGCCCTCTTATAAGGGCCAGCTGGGCCCTGATTAACCTGGCCCCAGCTGTGGCTGCCTTGCTCATCAGCCCAGCCTCTGAGCCTCAGCCCTCTCCCAGGGCTATTTCCAGCCCCTCCGGGCAGGAGCAGGGTTCCACCCCGCTACAAACCCTAAGAGATTTTCTCCTAGCTGTGCTATTAGCAACACTTATCAGTACAAATGGAAACTAGTTTCTATCTTGTTTATAGACATTTTTCATACAATTGTAAGAGATGCACATGCTTCATATAAAGACAATTTTTCCTGCATTCTAGCTAGTACTATCTAAAGCAGTGGTAGGCAACCTGTGCACCGCAGGCCGCATACGGCCCATCAGGGTAATCTGCTGGCAGGCCATGAGACAGTTTGTTTACATTGACCGTTCGTAGGCACGGCCGCCCGCAGCTCCCATTGGCCAGGAACGGTGAACTGCGGCCAATGGGAGCTGCGGGAAGCTCAATTAAAAAAATATATTTTTGACCATGCCTCATGTCCCTTTTGTATTCACATTCTGTGAACTTTCTAGTGAACAATTTAGTATTAGAAATATTTGTGGAAACAGAATTAAAAAACAACATATAGTTAAAAGTGAATGTTCACTCATACGTTTGAGTATTTGTATTGGAAACCTGATTCTAAGAGCTATCTATCCAATTAGAGAGAAGCAACAATACCATGTGACATAAATCCAACAAAACTGAGCAACACTTCTCAAAGTTTGCATTTCAAATACAGAATATTAGAACAAACTAATTATGAATGAGCAGACCAAGAATTGTTGCAGAAAGTATTCAATGAATCATTTAGAGTTATGAATACATTCAAGAAAATTGTATAATTTGTGAAAAGTCAGAAAATCTGAACAGAAAAGAGGTGAAATGTATCAAATTAAAGTTACAAAAATTGACTTTCTTCCCTCATAATGGGAAACAAATTACAAACATGGTAATTAAAAAAAAAAATTTCAATGAACTGAGAGAGAGCTTGATCTTAACATATTACTCTTTTTTCATGAATTAAGGGATCCCAGTGTCTGGGCACTGAAAACATATATTAATGAATTTGGATATTTCTGTGGCGTGGCACTGAGAACTCATTTTAATGAATCATGAGATGTCAGCATGCTGTCATGAAGAGAAAAAAAAATTAAGAGCTGTCCATGTATTTGCTGTGAACATATGGTACAAATATCTCCCTGCCTTAGCACAGTGGTCTCTATTAAAATATTGAGCTTTTTTCACATGAAAATAATAAGAAAAGACAATTCTTATTAATGTAGGGTACTAGATCTTTTAAATTAGTCAGATTATATAGATCACTTAATCCATAAATTACATATATTTAAAAAAAATTGTCACAGTGGAATGTATCTAAGTGCAAAGGAGCTAATTTTAATGAGTTTGTATTTGTAACAATCAGTACAAAAAAGTCTCCAACTGCCTCAGGGACCAGTAATTGACAGAGGGATGTTCTGTGTTCTGGCATAAAAAAAAAAATCCTGCTGGTTCAAGAGAAAGTGTATGAAAAAGGAAAAGCTCCATATCTTAGTGCCTAGCTGAAAGTGAGCTCTTTATTTAGAGTCCTCTTTGCCTTCCTATTCCATCTCCTCCCAGCCCTCTTTTTCCCAGAAGCACTGAAACTTTTTGTAGCTAAGTTTTAATGAAGGTAGCTTGTTCAGCGTGTGGCTTTTTAAAGCAGCTACTGCTTGAGTGAGACTTAAAACTGAATCTCTTGCTGAGCTAAAAAAGAAAACCCAATCTGGCATTTGAACAGATTTTAAACTAGGAAGTCTGAATTATCCACTGCCTGAAATTGAGTTAGTATTTACAATCTTGAGTTCCCTTTATTTGGTCCTCTGTTTGGGGTTTCATCCTGAGAAGTGCTGAATGTGGTATTGGGGACTTTTAGGGCTGAGCTTCCCAGACAGAGTCTTGTTAAGCACGGCCAGTTGAAATCAGACACCAAATGAAGCTGAGCCATAGGACTGAGTGATTGTCGACCACCACACTCATCTCCCTCATCTCCCACAGAGATTTATTAGACTTAACACTGATCATTTCCATACTGTAAGGTGTGCATGAATGCTCATTATGGGCATGCACTTTCAGACTTAAGGCCTGCTCTACACTAGGAAATTAAGTTGGTTTAAGTTGGTTTCGCAGGTGTGTGAAAAAACCACCTCCCGACCAGCGTAACTAAGCTGATCAAACCCCCAGTGTAGACAGCACTAGGCTGATGGAAGAATTCTTCTATCAATCCGGCTACCATCTCTTGAGAAGGTGGATTGCCTACACCAATGGGAGAACCCTTCCTATCAGCGTAGGTAGTTTCTACACGGAAGCGCTGCAGCTGTACCATGTTTTAAGTGTAGCCATACCCTAAGAGATTTTTCTACTGCACACCGTTCCAGGGACATGTTTCAATGGTCATAATCTATTAACTCAAACCCAAAATCTAGCAAAGATACTGTACCTCAAAGATCATTGGTTCAAGTCAATCGTGGTCTTCTAGTCCAACATTTTTTGCTTTCTGTGTTTAAAAATAATGGTCAGCAGGAAATTGTGAATGCTTTTGGGGAGTTAAGTTTGAAAATGGCTGCATGCTGCTGGCCCACTGTGAAGAGCTTCCACTCACTGCAGGTGTGCTGCCTTGTGGCTAGACTGGGAAAGTAGCTTTCACCTCATCTGATTGCTCACTCAGTGCTCCTCTCTTTCTCTCCCCATGACCCAGCGTGCTCCTTCTTCATGACTCAGCCCTTTGGCCAGGTCATTATGTAATCCACCTTTCCGGGGGGACAAAGCGCCATGGGACAACCTGTTTATACGCCATTTCAGGCAGCCTTCTGTGCCACTTTGCCACTAGCTGGTAGGGGAACCCAAGCCCACCCGCTGTTGTGGGTTCAGGCCTTGGGAGCCTAAAACTAACAACCTCAGTCGCTAGTTCCCTGGGCTTCTTCCTATTCACCTCTGTATCTCCTGGCTTATGTCTGGGTTTAGCACCACAGTTTCATCCACTCACCATAGCTAGTTCACCACTCTAGGCTTCTTGTAAGACTCCCCAGCATTTACACTACCCCTAGAGCTCCTCCTTATCCCCAGCCAACTCCCTTTCCCTCTAAAGAGAGATGGCTTTATACTTTTATCCCAGCTCCTTCCCCAGCTGGGTTTCATCTGTAATTAGTGTTTATCAATCCCTGGCTTCCTTTTAGGTGCAGAATGTAAAGTTAATTGGTTCATTCTGGCCCACATTAACCCACTCAGGGCCTGTGTAGTGTGGTCACCACATCCCACATTTTTTTTAAAGGTTTACTATCTTCTGACTAAAGCTCTGGGCTGGGCTGCCAAAGATCTGGGTTCCTGGCTTTGCCACAGATTTCCTGTGTGATCTTGGGCAAGGTTCTATGCCTCAATTTCCCATCTGTAAATGGGTGCATGAACTCTTTCTCACCCCAGGAACTGTTCAGGGGCTATTTCTGTAACAACCGCAGTGGGATGCATGAGTCTCTAATGCTTGTGCTAAAGAGTCAGGCCTTTTAACTGAGAGAAGTAACAGATCCATATCCTCTGTTGATCAGGCACACAAGGGGACACAACACTCACTAACCAGTGGGTAAACCAGCACAGTGAGGCCTTGGTCTTGGAAGGGGCCCCTGGATACTCATAATGCAAATAATAATGACCACCACTCTTGGGAAGAAAGAAACAATGGAAAGTTCAGTGGAGTTACTCCAGGTTTATACCTGTATATCTGATGTTAGACTCTGTCCCTGAAAGTCCATTGTTTGTGTGTTAAATACTTGATTCCCCACTGTGTTTGTTTTTTACATATAAACTGGCTTTTACAGACAGTGCTTAAAGGTTTTTAAATACAAAACAATAAAACACCTTTATAAATATAGTTCATTGTTTTTTAAAAACACAGTTTCCCATTTTCCATTATGCATAGGGTTTTGTATTTCACAGCTCTCCCTCAGGTGTGGCAATCTATGAAATCCTGCAGGAAATCAAAATGACTCATTGCCTCTTGCCATACCCTAGGGAACCTGCACCCGATTTCAGTGTGCAAATGCAGGAAGTTGTAGTCTGAACTCAATGGGAATTGCTGAGTGCTTAACACTTTAGAAAGTCATACCACTTATTCAGGTACCTGAATATGAATGCTGAAGACTGCTTTTGAAAATCTTGGCTGTAGGTTATAATGAAGAAATCTTGAAAGGAGTAACCTTTCAATTGACAGGGCTCCTCCTGTAGTGTAGATATGCATCTGTTTAGCCCACAATTTCCTGCACTTGCACACTGAAATGAACATTTCAGTGCCCACCCAAGTCAGGTACCTGTGTGAGCAAAATTGTATTTAGGTCCTCAGTTATCTAACCTGAGTGTTCATTTGCCCTGTCTGCTTGTTTTTGCAAGTGAACACGCATGTAGCGCAAACATGAAAGACTAAAGAAAAAAAAAAGGGATCAGTGCCTTATTTTGCATTGCTAATAATTTATTTTCATTGCCCCCTGACTGCAGATATAGTACAGGTATAGTGCATTTCTCTGTTAGGCAGAGAAATACCATGAAATTGGAAAATAAACAAATTGAGGTATTTGTTGTGTCACTACATGGTAATATGTCGATATGTTGCAGCGCATGCTGTTCTAGAATATAATTTCTGGTTTCTTTTGGATCCTGGAGTGCAAGAAAAGGGTTTATTGCTCTAATTTCTGATGTTATAAGGTTACAGGCTACAACCTTGGGAAAGTTTACACTAAATTTGATTTTTATTGTTTCACAAAATGGGAATTGTTTTCTGACAGTCAATAAAACTGCAGGCGATACTCCTTTTATAATAGAGGTGAACGGACTATTACTGTTTGTTATAGTGGTTTAACTGCAGGGCAAGCTTATAAGGGGTGTCATTGGAACAACCCACAATTTTTGCCAGCCCCAGGACAAGATTGTATTTATTTATTTATTTATTTATTTATTTATTTATTTATTTACGAGGTTCACTGTTAATATTGTTATACACAGCAGGTCTCCCTACTTTAGAATGAGCAGAAAGTTCTCTGCCTCCAATGTTGGTGGAATTAGAATGTGAGTGATCACATATCCAGTACCAATGGCTAATATCAAGACTGCAAATGCTATTACTATTAGAATAGTAGTATTAAAGAAATTCAGTCTACTTCAGTCTTCATCACAGTCAGATTAAGATTTTAGCTGTGGCAAAGGTATGGTCCATATCCCTATCCTTCCAATGAATGATTATGTGGGGTTTTTTTTGGTGGTGATGGAGGTAGTGGGCTAATATTTCCGAGCAAGCTCCACACTAGAGCCAGCTTTCATATTTAGGCCTACATAAATGGTCTTTGCTGATACCACAACAGTAAAGAATTCCTGTCTATCATGAACACACCACTCTACGCAAGGGAGGGTTAATGAGATGATTTTTCAGCATACACGCCAAACAAGTAGACTTCCACAAAACTGTCATCCCTGTTTATCCTAGGCCACTCTTTGTGTCTTCTGTGTTGTTAAGCCCATAAGTTTTTGCCTGTCTGAGCAGTGTTCAGTGTTCAGGGGTTCTTTTGGCTGGCCTCTTTTTGTGTGTTCCCCACAACTGCCCAGTGAATTGTCTGCCCTGGCAGATGTTCTGGCTCCATTCTTAACATATATCCCAGATATTTCCTTCTTCTTTTCTGGATAACTTTAGAAATATTTATTGAACTCTGACAAATCTTGATATTTGTTACAAATTCATTCCACTTAATACCTAGTATTTTCCTGAGGCATTTACTTTTGAAGGCACTTAGACGTCTATCTGTACTCTTGGTGGATTTCCAGCTTTCACAGCTTTATGTTGAAGTAGAAATAAGATTTTACTTGAAGACTTATTGTTTTTGTTTTTTAAGTTGTAGATTTTTGATGACTAAATCTTTTTAAAGCTTGTGATGCAGTTCCTGCCTTGCCAATTTATGATATTATTTCCTTCTGGGTATCTCCTTTGGCTTGAACATTACTGCCAAGGTAAGTAAATTGACTCACTTCTTGTTTGTTTGTTTTTTTGTTTTGTTTTGCCTTTTAATGTAATGCTTGAGTTGGAAGTTGCTGGGGTTCTCATTAGATCTGTTTGTTCATGACTAATTCACCCAGTCTTTTTGTGATGCTGAACAGCCTTTCAGTCTTCACTTGAATGTTGGCAGAGCAGTCACTTAGAGCTATGTTGTCAGGAAAATCTAGATATTCTATTATACTGTTCATGAGCCATGTGACTCATGTTTTGTATCTATTTTTTCCTCATAATTAAGTCAATAGCAATGCCAAATAGGAGAGGTAAGAAAATGTACTTGTTTGACACCAGTGTCTATATATGTTAAACCATTTCCTCAAGTCTGCTTGTCTACACTACTGCATGGGGTTGAGCTAAGATACACAACTTCAGCTACGTGAATAGCGCAGCTGAAGTCGACGTACTTAGATCTACTTATCATGGTGTCTTCACTGCGGTAAGTCGAAAGCTGATGCTCTCCCGTCGACTTCGCTTGCGCTCCTCGTTCTGGTGGAGTACTGGAGTCAACGGGAGAGCGCTCAGCGGTTGATTTATCGCATCTATACTAGATGCAACAAATCTATCTCTGCTGGATCGATCGCTGATCCGCTGAGCCGCTGATCCGCTGATCCGGTGGGTAGTGTAAACAAGCCCTAACTGTGCAAGTTGCTCCTTGATATAAAGCTTTGATGATGTTATTTATTTTTGCTGGCATGCCATAACACTTCAAGATGCACCAGAGTGAATGGTGATGGAGGCTATCAAATACGTTCTTAAAATCTATGAAGTTTATAATGAGTGGTTTTTGCCATGTGATACTTCCTTTGATTATTATTCTTAGGGTGAAAATCTGGTTGACACGTGATCTTCTGGGTTGAAATCCAGCCTGCTCTTTCCTTAGCTTTGCCTTAACTGCATTCTTTATTCTTATATTAAGATCATACACAAGGTCTTTGGTAGTATCACCCAAAGAAGTGTAACACTTCACCAGTTGTAATCGTTTAGGTCACCTATCTTTGGTATTTTGACTAGAATGTCATTTTCCCAATCTTCTGGTGCTTTTCCTGATCCCAAACTTTGTTGAAAATTTTGATATTTTATCCATGGTTTCATCAGAATTAGCTTTCAACTAGGGCTGTCAATTAATCACAGTTAACTCACCCAATTAACACAAAAATTAATCGTGATTAATTGCAATTTTAATCGCCCTGTTAAACAATAGATTTATCAATTGAAATTTATTAAATATTTTGGATGTTTTTCTACATTTTCATATATGTTGTATTCTGTGTTGTAATTGAAATCAATGTGTATATTATTTTTATTACAAATATTTGCATTGTAAAAATGATAAACAAAATAAATAGTATTTTTCAATTCACCTCATACAAGTACTGTAGTACAATCTCTTTGTTTTGAAAGTGCAACTTACAAATGTAGATTTTTTTTTGTTACATAACTGGCATCAAAAACAAAACAATGTAAAACTTGAGAGCCCACATGTCCACCCTGTACTACTTCTTGTTCAGCCAATCACTAAGGGTAGGTCTATACTTACGCGTCCCGTCGGAGGCGCGCGATCGATGTTCTGGGTTCGATTTATCGCGTCTTGTCAAGACGCGATAAATCGAACCAGGAAGTGCTCCGTCGTCGACGCTGGTACTCCAGCTCGACGAACGGAGTAGGCGGAGTCGACGGGGGAGCCTGCGCGCCGCGTGTGGATCCCGGGTAAGTGCTTTTTCATTCGAACTAAGGTACTTCGACTTCAGCTACGTTATTCACGTAGCTGAAGTTGCGTACCTTAGTTCGATAGGGGGGGTAGTGTAGACCTAGCCTAAGACAAACAAGTTTGTTTATATTTACAGGAGATAATGCTGTCCTCTTCTTATTTACAATGTCACCAGAAAGTGAGAACAGACATTTGGCATGGCACTTTTGTAGCTGGCATTGCAAGGTATTTACATGCCAGATATGTTAAACATTTGTCTGCCCCTTCATGCTTCGGCCATCATTCTAGAGGACATGCTTCCATGCTGATGATGCTTGTTAAAAAAATCATGCGTTAATTACATTTGTGACTGAACTCCTTGGGGGAGAATTGTATGTCCCCTGCTCTTTTTTACTTGAATTCTGCCATATATTTCATGTTATAGCAGTCTTGGATGATGACCTAGCACGTTGTTCATTTTAAGAACACTTTCACTGCAGATTTGACAAAACACAAAGAAGGTACCAATGTGACATTTCTAAAAATAGCTACAGCACTCAACCCAAGGTTTAAGAATCCGAAGTGCCTTCCAAAATCGGAGAGGGACAACATGTGGAACATGCTGTCAGAAGTCTTAAAATAGCAACACTCAGATGCGAAAACTACAGAACCAGAACCACCAAAAAAGAAAATCAACCTTCTGCTGGTGGCATCTGACTCAGATAATGAAAATAAACATGCATTGGTCCATACTGCTTTGGATTGTTATCGAGCAGAACCTGTCGTCAGCATGGACGCATGTCTTCTGGAATGGTGGTTGAAGTAAGAAGGGACATATGAATCTTTAGTGCATCTGGCACATAAATATTTTGCGACGCCGGCTACAACAATGCCATAAGAACGCCTGTTTTCACTTTCAGATGACGTACTTTTTTTAATCATGTGATTAATCGTGATTAATTTTTTAAATCGCTTGACAGCCCTATTTTCAACATTTCCCTGCTGAGTTGGTCTTCACCAGCAGCTTTCCCAAATTTTGACTTTTTTTATTGTGTTTTTCACTTCTTTGTTTGTGTTATGGGATGGTATGATGCCTAATTCTGGTTGTTTTATTTCTTTATCAAAGTTGATTGTTACTTGTGATGCTGGTCTGTTTATCATCTCTAAGCTTTCAAAATGGAAAGAGTACGCTTACCGAAAGCCACTTATGAAGTGCAGTAATGATGAGACTAGTGTTGATCTTGAGTATTATGTGAAAAAGAAGTGACAGAGGGGTGAGCTTAATCATTTACAGGGATTTTGGTTAGCAGAGGCTGTTTTAAAGATCTGAATTGCCTTTGTGCTCTGATTAATTAAAACATCATAATCATCAACTATAAAATACATGCTACAGGGCTTCAAAGAGAAGAAGAATAAAACTGATTCTGTTGATTCTTCTTTCAATTCCAGGCACAAAACTCCATTCCTTGTTTATAAAATTTTGGTTGGACTCAGTCCAAAACACCTCACAGTTTCTATGTATATTCATCTGACGCTAGCCTCCTATCTAACCTTGCACACAACCTCATGGGGAAAGGCATTCAACAGCTGTCCTGTATTTCTCCATGTAATGTACTCTCTTTCTCTTTTAAAATCAGATTTTATTATCCCATACAATTTTCTCTTATTTTTTCTGTTATTAGCTTTTTGTCTGAATGCTTCATGGTGAATTACGCCACTGGTCCCTGAATTTACACCATAATACTGTTTGTTATTATGTATTACCTAATTCAAAGAGTTTTGGGATATGTTGTATATGAACGGTACTATTTAAAATATTGTTGTCTGTGTTGACCCCCTTCTTCAATTTTTTTCCATTAATGCCTACAAAAATTCATTCAAATAGCAAATTTATAAATTTCTTTTTTATAGAGTCAGACCCTACATTATAAAAGTTCAGAAAAATAAGCCCAGGGCTACACTAGGGGAGGGGGTTGATCTACGATACGCAGCTTCAGCTACGTGAATAACGTAGCTGAAGTCAGCGTATCGTAATCGACTTACCTGGCCATGAGGACGGCGGCGAGTCGATCGCTGCCGCTCCCCCGTCGACTCTGCTTCCACCTTTCGATGAGGTGGATTTCCGGAGCCGACGGGGAGCGCTTTCAGGGATCGATTAATCGCGTCTAAACGAGATGCGAAAAATCGATCCCTGAAAGATCGATTGCTACCCGCCGATCCGGCGGGTAGTGAAGACAAGCCCTAAGATGTGATATGAAATCAAACATTTTAAAAAGCCAGATTTTGCTTTTAAATATAGATTTAAAAGTGTCAAGAATTGAGCAATGATCCTTTAATCCTTAAATGCTTGTATTTCACTAGTGGTAGATTTGTGAAACCAAGCACCAGTGTCCAGAGTAGACAATCACAGTGAATCCAGATTATAAAAGTGACAAATGGTCCTGTGGCACCTTATAGACCAGGGAAGAGTGAGGCTAGAGATAACGAGGTTAGCTCAATCAGGGAGGGTGAGGCCCTCTTCTAGCAGTTGAAGTGTGAACACCAAGGGAGGAGAACCTCGTTATTTCTAGCCTGACTCTTCCCTGCACATTTATATCTGCCCCTGGACATTTCCACTGCTTGCATCTGAAGAAGTGGGTAGTCACCCACGAAAGCTTATGCTCCAATACCTCTGTTAGTCTATAAGGTGCCACAGGACCCTTTGTCGCTTCTACAGATCCAGACTAACACGAATACCCCTCTGATACAGATTATAAAAGAGATTCAAGGCTGCAGAAGTCAGTACCTATTTGTAAGGACTCAGTGTAAGCACCAGACCACTTAAGCATGAAATGTGAAAAGCGAGACCTTCCCTTTGTGTTTGTGGACTTAATGCAGAAATATTAGCTAACTTAGTGGAAAAAATAAATATAGCAATTTGGTAACCAGTAGACTGCATTTTTATTCTGAAACTTGATTCAGGAAACATGCCACTTAAAATGGCATATAATCTCAGAGAAGAAATATCTGAAAGAAATGAATTTGTCTCTCTGGTAGCTAAAACACAATGCAGCCCTAAAGTATAATAATGAGACAAGCCTTCCACCCAACAGGCAGAAAAGAATTTGGAGTCATATCCTGAAACCATTTTATGCAGCTTTATGGGAAGTGTAACTGTAATGCCATTGTGGCCCTCTTAAAAATAATAATCCTGGAATGGTGCTCAGGTACTTCTGACAGGGGTGCAATGAAAGGATGTGGGCAGCTCTTCCTCTGGGCTGTCTCTGGGTGGAGATGCAGCAGCTACTGCCTCCTCTCCTCCACTGCTATGCCTGACCCGGCGGCACAAGATACCAGGTGTCACATCCCTGCTCACTTAAAGTGATCAGAAATGCTCTGGGTGCGTTCTTCACCCCCCCATTCTTCCTCCCTCTTCCAGTTATTATAATAATAATAATTAATAATAAAAAATAATTAAGAATTAAGAATGGACCTGCAGGGTTCACATTTCAGTTATTTCCAAGTGGTTTATCAGGTGAGGTTCTGTACATTTAGTTCTGGCTGTGTCTTTAAAAAGGAAGGGCAGATTGGATGCATTAACACAGTATAAAAAGGCATATTCCTCTGTGTGTTGGGAGGGGAGGCCTGGGCACTTTTCCAAGCTCCCTACCCTGGGTGGGGCCGCTGTCCAGATACTGGGTCTTTCCATGGACAGTGGGTGCTCTGGGACCCTGGGGACTCGCACAGTACACCCCCCCCTTCCCTCTCTAGGTTGTGGCCTGCCCTGGCACTGAGGCCCTGGTCTCGCCACATCCCAAGGCACAGCTCAGAAAGCACAGGGGAAGATACTCCTGGCTCCCAGTGTGCCTACTTCTCATGGAAAGCCCTGGCATCTTTGCTCCAGCTCCCCTTCCCCCATTGCCCTGCCTGGGGTAGGGCTCTTGGGGAAGTGCCATGGCCTCCCCTCCTACCTTGCAGTGCCAGAACACTGGCAGGGGCTCCCCCATGCACAGGGATGCAGCCTTCTTAGCCTATCTCCTGTGCAGGTGGCGGGTCCCTGACTTCAGGGCCATCCCTGCATTGCTGTCTCAGGCACAGCTGGGAGGGGAGGCGCTGGCTGCTTGGTATCTCCTCAGAGTCAGCTGGGTGGGAGGTGGTTCTCCCCCCCCATCACTGTGCCTCTGTCCCTGCCTCCCCTATGGTCAGTACCACAGGCACCCTATTCTTCCCCCCGCAAGGGGTAGGGTTGGGTGGGTGGAAGCCCTTTATCACTGCACAAGCCAAAGGCCAAGGCTGCTGGCAGGAGTTCAGTGTGGGTGCCCCTCCATTTTGCTGCCCCTGAGCAAGTCGACCAAAACCCATGCCAGCAGGGCTCCAGCAGAGAAATGAGTTCCGACACTTCTCTTTTTAGGACTCAAGCACACTTGTGCATCAGGCTGACATGGGCTGGGCGGGGAGGGGGGAAAGAAAGCTTGAGATGCTGCATAAGGTGGGAACCACATTCTTCTGTCAGAAGGATCTGCTAGTGGTGCAGGGAACATCTATAACTGAGTTTTTCAAATCCTCAAATATGGCTCTATGCATATTTCTGGAATTCAGCCCCATCTTTCCCACTAGCACCACAGCAGTTATTGCAGTCCTAAGTAACTCTAGGTACTGCAGGCTACATAATGCATATACAGTTTGGGGGTGGGGGAGGGAAGGTCAGGAATAGGAGCCTCTCCTATTTAAAACAGTGAAAGGAAAAAGAAGACACCATTTGCGTGATGGAGCAGGAAGTTGGAGAGATCTCCATCTGCCCTTCATTCCGATGAGCAGATCCATTCTCTCTCCTTGGCTGAACTCTGTTTTGTAGCTGTCTGTCAGGGACTGTGTGTTCTCCAGACCATACAGCCTCATTCAATTTGTAACAGAGCTCAAACATCTTCCCAGTTGTGAAATAGCTGAGCAGTCTGGCCTGAGTGTTAACATGCAAATGAATATATTCAATTTTCCACTTACCTCCAGCATTCCAACATCCAGAATTGACACAAATTGTTTCTGAACCCAAGAAGACTCTACAGTTCATTGGCCCTGTCTGCACTCGCGAAAATATGTTAGCACCCTTCTGTGAACGTAGTTTTTGTTAGAAAGATAATATGCAGTTTGCTATGTAAGCATAGAGAGGGCCTCGCTACAGTATAAACCCATCTTACAAAATCATCCAAGCTAGGAAGAAGAATGTTGTAACTGAATAGAGCAAGGGTGAGTCTATGTAATACATAGTCGAGAAATATCAGACATGTCAACGCAGTCTCAGAGTATACTGTTAGCTTTCATGTCTCAGTTGAAGAAGTGAGGGTGCTGACCCTTTCACAAAGACTTCCCTTCTCCAAAATGTCATTGAAGATAATAAAATGGTTAACTAAAAACCCCTCCCTTATCTAATTGCTCAACTTTCACATTCGTGGCTCCTGTGATGTCATCATTACACTAATTCTCCAGTCACCAGTCTTCCAAGCTAAGACCTGAATTTCTGTTGTAAACAACATTGAAAATATACCCCAATGTTTATTTTTTGGGGGAAAAGCATTGCAATCCAATCTTCCCCGTCCCCTTACAACCTTGCAGGCCTGTTTTATATAGCTACATCATAAGGAACCTAAAAAGAGCACAAAACCGTCTCTTCCCTTTTGCAGATCACTTTTGCAAATGTTGTTTCTGACTGACCTTCGTTAGGCAGCCTGATGCTACCACACTGCAGACATGTATTTTTCTGTTCCTTTGAGCTGACTGGAACCGGGGGGGATCACAGAGGTGACATCCTCCCCACCAGAGAGCAGACAAGCTGCTGTTGCTTTCATTGCATTCTGCACTCAATCCATTATGGGGAATGACGTGCTTTTGGAAGAAACTATTTTTCTTAATGGCTGGGCTAGTAGCTGCGATGGAAGATGGGGGTCAGAAACCAACTCAGAATTAAGAGTTGCGTAAAAGCTTTCAGACAATCACTCAGTGTAATTAATATCCTGCATTTTCAGAGGGTGAGAAGTATATTTTTATCTGTAAATAATCATCTCTTGTTTCAGTGGGGACTGGTAATTGACCTGTAATGATTAGTATGTGCAGCAGAGGAGGACCCTCCCCCTGCAGCAAGTGTCTTGATTAATGTTTCATTTTAGGTTGCAATAATTATTCCTGTTAGTTTCATTAGTGAAAAGAATTACTATAGGTGGTAGGAAAGAACAAATGACTACAACAATGAAGGTCATCCATCTAGACATTTTTTCTAATAATTGTGTTAAATTATGTATTCACTTCTAAACAGCAAAATATGACACTGACAAAAAGAGAAGAGCAGCGGTTGTCAGTAGCTGAAAGGGCAATGGAATCTCCCTGCTGGATCGCCTCCCAAATGAAATGATCAGAGAACACAGTGGGGTGAGAGATGTTGTTGTGGAAAGCAGACATAACAAGATGCGATGGGCAGGCCACACAGCATGGTTCATGGACAACAGGTGGACCGCAATTATTGTTGAGTGGTACCTGCGAGAACAGAAAAGACCACTTGGTCGGCCTCCAAGAAGATGGGAAGATGGGAACAATTTCTCCATTGTTAAACATTTCGGATGAACATGGAGAAAAAAGGCAAGAGTGCGAGAAGAATAGCGGATGTGTTGTGATCAGCGCAGTCTTAATGACAGCTGAAGACCGATCAATCCAGGTGAATAATACTATTGTTCTTTGGCTTTTATTATTTAACATTTATATTGCGGTGGCACCAAAATAGTGGCAGCCCCAGCCCCAAAGACAAGGTGTAACAGGTAGATGAGACAAAGTCATTCACTGTTGACCCACTGCAGATCTTCTAGGTCACCTAATATTACAGGAGACAACTGTAAATGCTTATCGGTGTGCACAGGGTATTACTGAAATCTTCCTTCAGGATTTTAGAGTTTTTTCCAGACACAGTACTGTAGTACAGTACAAACAATTGTGACGGGGCAAGGCCAGAGGGCTATAGGAAAGTGGTAAGGAACCAGTATGTTAGCCCCAGGCGAAACAAATCCCTGATACCTTATGGCAGTTGCTCCAGGTTAATCAAGACACCTGGGGCCAATTAAGAACTTTCCAGAAGGCAGGGAGGTTGATTGAGACATCTACAGCCAATCAGGGGCTGGCAAACTAGTCAAAAGCCTCCCAGTGAGTCAGTGAGGGGCGCATGTCAGGAGCTGTGGTAGGAGGTTGCGTGTGAGGAGCTGGGAGCAAGAGGCACTAGGAGCTGAGAGTGAGAGGGCATACTGCTGGAAGATCCTGTGGTGAGGATAAAGGTGTTGGGAGGAGTCCATGGGGAAATAGCCCAGGGAGTTGTAGCTGTCGTGTAGTTGTTCCAGGAGGTACTCTAAACAGCTGCAGTCCACAGGACCCTGGGCTGGAACCCGGAGTAGAGGGTGGGCCCGGGTTCCCCCCAAACCTCCCAACTCCTGTCACAGGAGGAGTTGACCTGGACTGGGGGTTCTACCAGAGGGGAAGATCTCTGAGGCAAACCAAAAAAATCCGCCAATAAGCGCAGGACCCACCGAGGTAGAGGAGGAACTTTGTCACACAATATAGTCTTGGGTGTTCAATCAAATAGAGCAGCACATGGCATGGAGAAGTCACAAAAAATACTCACAACTCGAACAAAAGTACCAAGAATTTGAAAAATAGCTCATATTTTTAACAGCAGCATATTATGATAACTCTCACGAATGTCAAAACCAAATAGATGGCAAGAGCACCAGTTTGTGTAAGACCTTATTGTGAATAAAAACCCAACAGAACTAGTAGTATGTTGATTGTTGAATTGTGTGCCAAAATAATTGGTGAGATTAGGTTAGTGAGTATAGCTTGATTAAGATCTGGGATCATATTCTTTGCTGGTGTAAATTGGTTTGCTAAGGGAGCTGTACTGATCTACATCAGCTGAGGATGTGGCCCTGGGACTGATGTTTGGCTTGTAATGGTTAGAATGCAGCCTATGCAAAACTCGCTCCTTGCATTGTTTTGAAATCTGTGCCATTATGTGTTGCTACCACTGTGATGGGCAACATCCCACAACGTCCCACATTTCCATTGTTAATCATGGCTGATGTCTCCATAATTCTCTTTTGGTATGGTTTTGTTTTGTAAATTATGTATTTGTATTTATGACTTGCCAGCTGCTGAAGGACTTGCAAATATCAGATGATACCTCAATTTCCATCACCCACAAGGATCAGAAAATGAGATGCAATTTTAACTTTAATGAGATGTGCTTCCTCCCATAATCTTAATAAACACCTCTTTTTGGTTTTTATATAATCACCACAAATCTGACAAATCTTTTTTGGGATGCTCAGTCCAATTCTTCTTAATTACCCCAATACAATTGCATTAACTTCACGGGAGAATTTATCTTAGGCTACGTCCACACTGCCTGCCTGATTCGGCGGGTAGTGATCGATGTTCTCGGATTGATTTATCGCGTCTCATCTAGACGCGTCTCATCTAGACGCGATAAATCAATCCCAGAACCGCTCCCCGTCGACACCGGAACTCCAGCTCGGCGAGCGGAGGAAGTGCTATCGACGGGGGAGCCTGCCTGATGCTGTGTGGACTTGGGTAAGTACTTTAAAAAATTGATCTAAGATATTCGACTTCAGCTACGTTATTCACGTAGCTGAAGTTGCGTATCTTAGATTGATTCCCCGCCCCCCCCCTAGTATGGACCAGCCCTTATACTAGTTCCAGAGAAAGTATAATCTCCTTGTCTCCACTTCATGAAGAAGATAATAGAAAGGAAAGGTATTACTTGCTGTGTAACTGGTTGGACAGACAGAGACCTCTGAGAATTTGTCCAGGTACAGTCATGGAGAAAGATGGGCCCTGAGACAGGGCATGAATCACAAAGCACTATAAGAGTAACCCTTTTACAACTATAGTTTGCGATGATACTTGAGCTGTAGGTCAAACATTTGAATGTGGTAAAAAAGCTACCCATTAAACAATCTGGATAGAAAATGCCCAACTTGGATGTGAACAAGGGCGGGTACCTGAAGATAAAGGAATCTGATCTCACCACAATGTCTTCTGTTCCTCAATCCAAGAGAGCAAGATAATCTAGGAAGAATTCCTAGCAATAAAGAAACACTGTGATCCTTGAGGAGATGTGGGACAGGATGCACTTGTGTCATAGTCGTATGTGAGACTATTTTGCCAAACCAGCAGATGGAGCTCAGAAGTGTGATCATCCCAGGGATTCAGGTATAATTATAAAGCATAATCTGTAATGCAATTTTACACTCTCTCTTCTGTTTGCATGGTCCAAGGATGACTGAACGTTCTTAAATCCTGACCTGTGGATGGCAAAGTGATTATAGACTCGGCTTGTTGGTCATAGCCTTCCCAAGGCATGAGTACCCATGCCTCTCTTTTGCTCTCGTCTCCCCACTCCGTTCCTCCCCTCGCCAATGTGTTGCCTCAGGCTGCTATTACTTTGTTGTTTTCTCATTGCACTTCTCTTTCAAGTGTAGACAATCCATTATTTCTGACTTGTCTCTTCCATTTTGGAAACAACAAGAAGAAATAGAAGCACCCAATGAAAAACCTGATTTCTGCTTGTATATATTGGCCTCGCTGCATTGCAGAGGGCTGTCCATGTGGAGGATTCAACTACAACTACATACACACATTCTAAGCCACATTAGATGTTCCTATTATGCCAAACTCATTAGAAACACCAGCCCCACTTCTTTCTAGATTGCCCTGTGGCGATAATGTTAAGGTTGTGTTCTCAGATGTACTGTCTAAATTTTGCCTAAAAATTCGAACAGAAATGTATTAATCATCTAAGACATAGCATATAGCTGATTATCTCAGCTCGGCAGCACAGAGTAATGACTCAATTTACCAGTTACTTTCATTAACACATTGTCCTACAATAATTTATAACATACATAGATTTGGACATTGCTCTCACTCTATTTCTACTTTTGTAGCTAAAGTCTCTTTTTTCACTGATGGTAGGTGATATAAAATTATATTACTATTGTCTCTATCCTTTTTGTGCAGTGATTCTATATAGAACCTTTTCATGATTCTATTTCACTTACTACACATACAAAATCTATAGTATGCCTGTGAGAGTCTCATGTAGAAAATAATTCTGTGCACTACTCATTTTCAGACATTCCACTAGAGAACCATGTATCTTACTTCCAGTTTACAGTGGCTTATTACATATTAGAGTGGTCTTCAAGTAATTGCAGATTCTTACTGTAATCTAGCCTAGCATCATTCATTTCATTGAATTTTTGACATGCCTTCCACCAGCTTACATACAGCGTTGTTTGGAGAGGGAAATTACAGTTCAGATGTTCAGACCATTATCACACTCATAACTCATACTTCTCAGTGATCAGTTTCTTTTTTCCAAACACTGGTTAAAGTAGAACTAGGTGGGATTTTTTTCATTTTGTTCCCCGCCCCCCCACCATTTTTGATGGAAACATACATTTTTTTCAAAAAAATTATGTTTAATTGAAAAGCCATTTTTCATCTAAAAATGTTGACACACATTTTAAATCGGTTCTAAATTAAACCCAGTTTAATAGTCTCTATCTTCAATTCCATCTATCTGAAATAAAAGATAACTATAAATACAAGGATTATACTAGAATCTTAATGCGGGGGTGGGGGAGTGGAGTCACAAAGCTTGCATGACCAAGTATGCACATACTGCTTGAAAAATGGCTGTGACTGTACATAATTATAAATGTCTGTATTAATTGCACATTTCAATCTGTGCCCAAAATGTGATCTATGTTCTTGATTTCTAAAATTGGCAAAGGTGATCAGACAATTTTGACACCCTCAGCTTACATGGAGACATAAACATCAGGCTAGTGGTTACAACTCATTGAAACTGAATGGGTCTACCCAAACAATGGAGCAGCCAGCATTGGGGAAATGAGGGGAGATTCTCCTGGACAGGTCCTGTTGCATGCTCTGGCAGACTGGGAAAAAAAGAAAAACCAGCATGAAGCACAAGGCAACTGCACATCTGGGCCCATAAACAAAAGAAATCATTGAGTAATATAGTAATTGGGCCAAGATCCATTCAGGGAAGGGACTTTCTTGAACCAGTTGGAGCCTGAGCCCAGGAGACCTACTGACACACAGGAGGATCTGAGATGGGTGCTCTCAGAAAGATCAGAAAAGGGACAGAGGAACAACTAGCCTGGTAACCATGAAAATAGTATATACAGGTCAGTGCCTCCTTCCCCCCACCCATTTATCAGTATCAAGTATCTGTATATCTCTAAAAGTCTGTATGAGTTGTATTAGGTTCTTTTTTCTCTCCCCCCTTTATGGACTTGATCTTACACTCATTGACAGGATCATAGTAGACAAGCAGCTCAACATGAACTTCCAGTGTGATGCAATAGCAAAAAGGGCCTCATGCAATCACTGAATGTATAAACAGGGGTGTAGCGAGTAGGAATAGTGAGGTGATTTTACCTCTGTATATGGCATTGGTGATAATGGAATACTGCATCCAGTTCTGGTGTCCACATTTTTTAATAGAATGTTGAAAAATTGGAGAGGGTGCAGAGAAGAACCCCCCAAAATGATTTGTGGTCTGAAAAAATTGCAGGCGGTGAGAGAGTTAAAGAGCTTAATCTGTTTAGTTTACCAAAAAGAAGATTGAGAGGTGACTTGATTACAATGTATAAGTATCTTCACAGAGAGAAAATACTGGGTATTAGTGGAGAAAGCCATAACAAGAACCAATGGCTGGAAGCTGAAGCAAGACAAATACAAATTAGAAATCATACACACATTTTTAACAGTGAAGGTGATTAACCATTAGAACAAACTAGCAACAGAAGTATCAAATCAAGACTGATTACCTTTCTGGAAGATATGCTTTAGCCAACACAAGTTACTGGGCTCAGTACAGGAATATCTAGGTGAATGATATACAGGAGATCAGATTAGATGCTTTAATGGTCCTTAATGGCCTTAAAATCTATGATAAAAAAATTCCCATTGCTTTAATGGTGCAGGATCAGGACCTAGGTGAGGAATTACCCTCACGTCTTTGATACAGTGATCACTGAAACCTGATATATCATTGTGGAGTATCATTTTTGTTGCTGAGTCAATAAACTGTAACACAATGTATTTCTCCTAGTTACATATCCAAGAGGAACTTTTATATAATACAAGGTGCATACAACACTTTGCTAATGGTTAGAGGAATACTGAAGTGCATGTAGTAAAAGTTTGTCTCCATTTCCATTGACTTGGTGTGAACAGTGGGGGGCATTTAGATGTTGCTAATTTGTTGGTCACTAGCTAGTAGGTTGTCTTCAACACCTTTTTGAGACTGTGTGATCATCATGAAAGTTTATGTGGCTTAGCAAATTTTATGTAGCAGGTGCAATCCATATTGGACAAGGATGGGTACTGTCCATGCAGGCTGAGATTTGCAAAGTCACCTAAGGTAGTTAGACACCCATTTATTACTTTAAAATTTAATCATATTATGCAGAAATGATTGCTTGGGTGCATTTTCTGATCCTTGTTCAACTGTCATTATAGCTATTATTCTCTTTCCTATACCATTGTATGAAATATACATTTTTATAAATCTGTCCTGATAACTGTGTGTTTAATCTTACTAGAAGCAATTTGTATATAATGGTACTGTGTATGGATTTTGAATGTTGTGGATTGTGTTTGTATGTGTAAAAGGTGACACTTACAATACCCCCAACAGCTTTCTGTGCCATAAAACTTTATTATTACAAATTATGTGGGTTATGTCCAGTTTGGTTTCACTGGGATTTGGCTCCATGCAGCCGCTGGAAAGTCTATGGTCAAACTGTCTAAAATAGTGCATGAAACAACAGAGTCTACAATTCAATGTGAGTTGAGAGCTGCTGCTCCCCTAAATAGGATCAGCAATAGCCAGCACTTAGTTTCCCAGAACTTAGATTAGTTTCAAAACTGAGTGTCTCTGATGGACACAAATAAGTGCTTGAAATCTACCAGACTCAAACTTTACTTGACCTCACAGGCACGTGAGTTCTCCATTTGTCTAAGCTTGGAGAAGGGTGTATTTCCCATGATAACTGACAGAAAGCTTTTCAAAAGAGAAGCTGAAAAGAGCTTCTGGAAACTACCCCATAGAGTTCTCTCTCGCCTTAGATGACTGCCTATTTATGTCTCTGTATTGCTCTACACTCAGATACTAAGATCAAGGGCAAGGAGTGGGAAGTACCCACACAGAGGGACATACTGGAGTCACAAAAGCATTTAGGAACATTCTACTTTACATTCTAACTCTTCTCAATTTTGTAATTCAATAGTCACCCAGTAGAGGATGAATGAATAATTTTTCTTCCCCAATGGAGTGAGGTCCCTCTGCACTCCTTTTGGAAATCTGAGGATATTTTCTATCTATCTTCCTTTTTGTTCACATCCATCTTTAAGGCCATGCAGACTCTGTAGTCATATTGGAAATGGGTCCCTCCAGAGCTTAGCATTATAGCTACTGAACCAAGTAGAGAGGATACTAGCTAACTGCAGAGTGATCTGAAAACAAATTGAAGCAAAACCTTAGCCATCCATGAGAATCCACCAGTTGTGCCAGAGCTCACTTTCACAGTGGAGCATGGGAGTGGGGTAGAGGTAGCTTGAGATCCTTAAGGCTGGAGAAGGGCAGTTTTGCACCTGGTATAATTTAGAGCAGCTTCAGGGCTTCTTTATATCACACCTCACTGCAATAGACTTCAAATGGCCTTTCCACAGCTGGGAATGACCAGAGTACAGTGTGTTCCGAATATACCCTGTTGTCCCCACAAAATTCCCACGCCAAGAGAATCTTTATCTGCTCTGTTAGGGAAGCCTTATCAGAGGCCAGGATCTGATTTAGAAGAGTGAATTACTTTGAGAGAGACTTTCCCTTTGAGTTTTTATGTATGTTGAGGCTGGTGGGCTTTTTCACTAGCCCAGGAAAGAACCAGTTCCACATCAGAGTCTGTTTCAGGTGCTTGCCTCAGTGCACAGAAGTCACGAGTAGTACAAAAGCAAAGAATTTCCCCTGACCAATGTTGGCTGCAGTGCTCAGTGGCTTTCCCCTTGCCTATCATTGTCCTAAAAAAAAGGATTTACCCTTCCCTAAATCATGTGTCAGGCAGGTAGCCCTTAACCCTTTCCTATCTGTTCTACCCGGTCACAGTATGCCAACCAAGAATGTTTCCATAGTGACACCCATTCCTTGGTTTTGTTTATTTTAACAACAAAAAAGCACTTAAAATTTATGTATCATTTATTACTTTTTTGTAATAAGACCTACCTGAAAAGGCATGAATATAATTAGATGATTTACAATATTTTGGCAGGGTTTAGATTACTACACACTATCAATTTGTATTTGTAAAACAACAAGAAGTAAACCTACAGGTGCTTGGACCTGTGTAGATATAAATGTTTTCAGCATACTAGGTTATGTATCTCTTATTGGGATATGTGCTAGTATATCATTAAAGCAGATTAAAGTGTGTGTTTGATGTAATGGGTGAGTGGCAGATGTTATCAAAGATTGGTATATGTAGGCCTAAGAGGCTCCCATATTACTTTGTATTGGTCTGTTTTATCTTGCCATCTAAATCGGGATGTCTTCACAAAGACAATGCTTGTGATTGTTTTCAGCAACACTGGCTATGAGAGTTCGGGGCTAAGAACATTGGTTTTTGACAGATGATGTTCCCACCGTCATCCAGTTTTGTAGAGTCTAGAAATGTGAATCAAAATCAGAGAAAAGCAGCTGCATTGTTTATGCATCTTGATTCAATTGACCAGCAGAGGGCAGTGCACACCGACAGTCACTCCTCACTTTTCTATTTTCAAAGCTGCCTGACTCCACATATAATTTAAAAATCTGTTCAGTTTACTTTTAAGAACATGAGAATATTAGCTTTGTTGCCCAGGTTACAATCAAGATATATAGACTCAGAAAGTGAAACAAGACAGGAGAAAAGTAGAAACAAAATAAAAATTCTGTAGCTGTAACGATTGGACAGGTAAAGCTATAGAATATTTATTTCTTGTTAACCAAGCTAAAAAATGACAACAAATAATTTATTTTTACATTACCAGTATAGCTTTAAAAATATAATTTTGAGCCATTAGATATCCCCTTAGAAACCTAAATATTATAATAGAATAAATAACAAGCCAATGACTTACTGGATTTTTCCAAAACAATCATTGACCGGGAAGTGAAATGTTACTGGTAAAAGTCCTTGACAATTTTTACTATGCATTTTTATACATTTTACAATTTTGGTTCTTGTCTTGACAGACATGGAACTCTATCCGCTCCTGGGTTCCTCTCACTTTTGCCAGTGGAAACCTGAGTGCAGAGACCCCAGCAATGGAAAAGTTGTCTTGTCTAGGGGGAGAGATCACACTTACAGCCCCACTTTGCTGAGGTGAGTGGCTTGGAATTGGCCAGCACAGCCCAGTTAATGGTCCTGTGTCCTGGGGATGCAGTAATTCAGTGTATTCCTTGATCAACTTTCCTCAATGGAGCTCCTGTGGAACCACCACCAAAGGTTAAGGCAGCCATACCCTGTTAAAACCCCTTAGGAGTACAGTGGTGGAAACATCTCCTTGCCCTGCCTTGTTGGGGATGAATACTCCTACGGGTTCAGTGAAAGCTGTCTGCACCTGTCTATACCAGTGTAGGCCAACTGATCTGACTTACTGAATGTTCTGCCAGTGGTAGGAGGACAGTTCTTAACAAACACGTCTTTAAAAGTAACAATTTATGAACACGCAGAGGAATTTGCAATTGTCATTTTGTTTAACAAGAAAACCGAATACAAGAATTCAAAATAATCAACATCTGGAATACTAACATTGATGCCACAACAATTAGGGAGAGTTTAAATTTGCTATGTAGAATCAAATGGCTGAGGAAGTGAACAGTACATCAGTCATTTAGAGAATTCTGTTGAGGTCATATTATAAGTTCAGGTTCATAACCAATAACAAACTGATAATCTTAATGCTGGGAGTAGCAGAAATGACATATGGCCTGTTTACTCTTAGCAGTGGGGGTGACTAGCAGGGGCATGTATAGAAGCATATAACAAAATTTCAACTTTCTCACAAGTTTTAGTAATGTATATGGTGCTGAATATGCTAGTATATTTCAGTCAGCCATACTGTTTTTGTGTGTGTTTGTGAGACAGTTGTGCAGGGGTGCTGGAACAATTTTTATAGGGGGTGTGCTGAGAGCCAGTGAACCAAACTGTAAACCCTGTATATGGTAGAAACCACTTCAAGCCAGGGGGTGCCACAGTACCTTCAGCACCCCTAGTTCCAACACCTATGGAAGTGTGGAGAAGGGAGTGATTGTTCAAGAGCACACAATGGTGCTTCTTGAAATTCACCAAGTGAAACTCAAGAGGTTAGGAGTCTGATAACAGTCCAGAAGTTCAAAGGTGGGAGTTGTTGTGTTGGACTGGAAGTCTCCTGGGAATAGCCTTTCTTGAGAGCTCTGATACCAACTGTTTTCAGAAATACTTCAAGAGCAGCCTCTCTCTTGGTATCACTTCCAGTTCCCATGGCAGCTGGGATATAGAAGTACAAAAACACACATGAAAATAATACAGAAAATCCTTAACTGGAGTTTTTCAAAACATACAACAAAGTTAGATTGAATTCTGGATAAAGATGGGTGTGGAGTGTGGTTGTTTTATGCAAACTAGATCCTCCAATTCTTCCTGCACACCAAGGTAAAAGTACCATGATGTGTTGCCACCTCAATTTAAATTGGATTATAACATGGTGCAGAAGAACAGACCATCTTCAGATACTGGATTAAATCATCATGTAGAAGCGACAAAGGGTCCTGTGGCACCTTATAGACTAACAGAGGTATTGAAGTATAAGCTTTCGTGGGTGAATACCCACTTCTTCGGATGCATCTGAAGAAGTGGGTATTCACCCACAAAAGCTTATGCTTCAATACCTCTGTTAGTCTATAAGGTGCCACAGGACCCTTTGTCGCTTCTACAGATCCAGACTAACACGGCTACCCCTCTGATACTTGACATCATCATGTAGTTTCCAGTGGAATTATTTGTGTAGGCAACACCCTTTGCCTATGTATTTTTTAAATTGGCTGCTCTGCTAGGAATTTTTAGTATACATTGAGTAAAACTAACCAGCAACGCATACCTACCTATACATTAAGAAGTTGCAATTGACTTTGAGACTTTCCAGGATTTATCTGAAAAGGTGGCAGGCACATGGTGAAAATATTTTCTGCTAATTAAATCTGTCACAGGTAAATCAGTAGATAATGCCAGATGACAATTCTAAATTGTAGCTTACTGTCAATAATAAATAATAATCATCATCATAATAATAAATAATTAATGTAAGGAAAGGGGAAAGTATCAGCATGATATACTTCTTTGAGACCTCATCTGTATCCAGAGACGCTATGGAAGGAAATGGATTGAGTTTTTTGTGGCTCATTGTTATCTTACTGATATTGTGATACCTCTAGCCTGAGTTTCCAGGTATCTGTAGCAAATGGAATTGTTGCTGGAATGTTTATACAAAAATGGCCTGATGTTAGTAATGGCCTGAAGTTAAATATAACATTTTCAGAACCTTCTTTCTAATGAAAGGCTTGGTACAGAACAGCAACTTTATGCAAAACCATGCAGACTATACATTATTTCTGCTATGTAAACAGACTGCTATTGTTATAAACTACTCTGATATATTCTTATTAGATCAGACATTAGCCCAATAAATAAGATGCTAGACTAGTAGCAATTAGACAAATAGCAGTCATAGACCGAAACCGGAGCAGCATATCTGGCTGGATGACACACAGAATTAGGCCCCAGTTCAGTAAGCTTCTTAAACGTGAGTAGTAGTCCATTGACTTCAATGTGCTTCAGTGTTTTGTTGAACAGGGATAGACTTCAATAAATGCTTAAATGATTCAATGAACTGGGGCCTCAGTGAATTACTCTTTGGCCTCTGGAAACCTGGGCTCAAATCCTGTGACAAAGAGTAAGTGGGCTTTGTCTTAGTTCACAACACCAGAGTTTGTGATGCTTGCAGACACACCTGCCCCCTGGACTGTGGGGCGGAGGGGGGGGGCGGGGGAGGAGGAGGCTATGCATGAAAAGGAAATCTCAGTTTGCGTTTAAAACAAAAAGTCATGAGCCCATTTCCGTGTGAAGATTGCCCTGAAAATGTAAAATGACGTAAATCTAATTGTTAGCGTTGCAAGTTTGTCACTTCTCCCCTCTCCCCCAATTCATGAGTTAGTCATGATCTCCCTAGAACTGCTCAGAGTTAGGTTTGGGCTCTGTGAAACCTGTATCAATAGTATCTATAGGTCTCTTGATGTTGGAGGGGTGCTATGCCAATTCACAGTTTTGGTGAGTCTATCTGTGGCATCTGGGATGCTATTGCTGGTGATAAGCCCACTGCAAAATCCCTCTGTTGAGCAGACAACAAAGCACCAAGGGATACGTTTTAAGAGTACTAGAGTCAACCAGGCCTAGTGAACTAAGTTCAGGTTTGAACTGATTGCAAGAGGCAATAGGATTCTAATCCTGGCCTGTCACTACCTCCTTCAGTAGCCTTAGCCATTTCACTTAACCTTACCTTCTGTTGTCCCTGCTGTAAAATAGGGATAATATTTATTTCCCTTATGGAGTTGTTGTGATGATTAGTTAGCTAATATCTGTTAACTACTACTACTATATAAAGGTTAACATTCACCAGACTGCACACAAAACATCCCAGAAGCTGAGCCCCTCAGTTTACTAAGATAACTTTCCCTTAAACACTTTAAAATACTCACAAGAACTGTGCACAAAAAGCAGCAGAAGTACTGGAGCTCCATTTCGCTTGCAGCAGGACACTAATACATAAGAAGATGCAGTCAGGGGACATAGACACTCCTGAGTTTATATAGATAATGGGCCAAGGAAGTATGGAGGTAAAGCTGGTCAGGAATTTTTAAAGGATTTTTTTTCATTGAAAAATTCTGATTTATTGAAACTGAAGCTATTTGCAAAACAGGGTCCTTTCAACAAATTTCTCAACTTGAAAATTCTTTAGAGAAACCAGTTTCAAAATTGTAAAATTTCATTTTTACTTGTTTTGAAATAAAAAAATTCCAATTTCTGGTTCTGTCAGGGTTCCTCCCCACTCTAAACTCTAGGGTACAGTCATGGGGATCCGCATGAAAGATCCCCTAAGCTGATTTCTACCAGCGTAGGTTAAAAATGCTCCAAAGTACAAATTCTCCCTTGTACCCTGAAGAAGGTAACTACTCCCACCACCAAGTGATTTAAACAAGAACCAGAGAAAAGGACCACTTGGAGTTCCCCTTCCCCACAAAATATGTCCTCAAGCCTGTACACCCCCTTTCCTGGAGAGGCTTGAGAATAATCTCCTAACCAATTGGTTACAAAGTGATCAAAGACCCAAACACCTGGGTCTTTGAACAATGGAAAAATCAGTTAGGTTCTTAAAAGAAGGATTTTATTAAAAAAGAAAGGTAAAAATCATCTCTGTAAAATCAGGATGGTAAATAATTTTATAGGGTACTCAAATTCAAAACTCAGAGGATCCCTCCTCTGGGCAAAACCTTCAAGTTACAGAAAAACAGGAATAACACCTCCCTCTTAAGACAGGGAAAATTCAAGCTACAGAAAACAGGAATAAACCTCCCTTTTAGTACAGGGAAAATTCAGAAGCAAAACAAAAGAAAACCTAATTGCAATGCCTAAGTTACTTGTTGCAATATAGGAGACTTGGTTGATGATGGGTTGGAGTAAATAGATTTTTGCCCGGTCCCTCTCATTCCTAAGAGAGAACAGAAACTAACAACCCAAACAAAACCTCCCCACCCCTAGGATTGGAAAGTATCTTCTTTCTTCATTGGTCCTGGTGGTCAGGTGCCAACCGAGCTAGCTGAGCTTCTTAACCCCTTACAGGTAAGGAGGAATTTTAGGCTACCCTTAGCTATATGGTTATGACAGGTTCAAAATGACTTTTTGTTTAGAAATGTAAAAGGAGCGAGAAAAACAAGGTTAAAACTGAAACAAAAGTTTTCAAAATGATCAAGACAAAATGTTTTAATTGACACAAAATGAAAATGTTGGGGTCTTTCGGTTTGTGAATATTTTTGAGATTGGCTTTTTCATTCTGAATTGAGACAGGAAAAAAATGAAAACTCTTAATTATTCACAGGATGGGAAAATCATTTCCCCCTTACCTTTCTATGGGAGGTGCCCCAAATAATCATTTTGTCAAACCTTCCAGAATGCTAATGTGATCAAAATAGGCTGAAGTCAGTTTTATTAGGGACAGTGGGAGTGAAAAACTGATTTGCAGGCCAAACTAAAAATGCTAAGGCCAGCTCTTCACATCACAAATCAATGCTATTTGTTGGTCTCATCTTGGGGAAATGCCTATGAGGTATATGAAGGATGGGAAAGAGGTTCACTAGTAGAACTATTCAGTCCTTCACTTTCAGCTCCTCTCTTTAAGGAACACTACATTTATCCATGAATATTTTTAACAGAAAAAAGTATGTAGGAACTTGTGTCAATATATCCAAGTGTGTGCACAAAATTGCTTTTAAGTGACTATCAGTCTGATAGATTTATGTGTCCATTAATCTGTGAATCATTGTACGCCTCACATTTCTCTTGACTCACAATCATTCCTGGGTTCTAACTACTGTTTCTGTTTTTTCCCATTCTGTTAACTCTGTCTCCTTTTATCACTGTTATTCTCATTGTCTTTCTCTCTCTCCCCCTCTCTCCTATCATTCCTTTCACTTTTTTCATTCCATTGTTTCTGCCCATTCTTATGCTTTCCTTTGTAAAACACATCATATGCTTTAACACAGAGAACTTCTCAGAATCCCAAAGAAATTTTGGTTATGCCTTATGTAACAGAGAAGCAATCCTACAAAAGTCCATTTAGGCTATGGCTACACTTGCTAGGCTATGTACAGCGCTGTGAGTTAAACCCGTCTTCGTACAGCTGAGTAGGAAAAGCGCTGCAGTCTGTCCACACTGTCGTGGCCACATTTGCAGCACTTGAAGCGGCATTGGGAGCGGTGCATTATGGGCAGGTATCCCACAGAACACCTCTTCCCATTCTGGCGCCGTAGGTTGTGGGAAGGTGGCGTGGGGTGTGGTGCATTCTGGGTCCTGTCCCAACGCCCCGTGATGCATTGCTTCGCATCCCAGCAATCCCTGTGTTTCCGTCCACATTTGGCAACATCTTTCAATGGTTTCTTTGCAGCGCGATCTGTGTTCTGTTTTGGTCCACGGGAAATAGACCCCGAACTGATGAGGAAAATACTGATGAGTCTCGCCAGAACGTCATGTTTGGCAGTCGTGCTATTCCTTAAGATCCAAAGTGACAACGAGGAGTCCGATGATGATCTTGAGTTGCGTAACACGTACGACACGAGCTTACTTGTGGCATTCACGGACATGCTGTGCACCGTGGAACGCCACTTTTGGGCTCGGGAAACCAGCACCGAGTAGTGGGATCACATCATCATGCAAGTCTGGGATGACGAGCAGTGGGTGCAGAACTTTCGGATGAGAAAAGCCAATTTCATGGGACTGTGTGAGGAGCTCGCCCCCGCCCCCGCCCTGCAGCGCAAAGACACAAGATTGAGAGCTGCCCTGATGGTAGAGAAGTGGGTGGCTATTGCAATCTGGAAGCTTGCAACTCCTGACTGCTATCGATCGGTAGCGAACCAGTTTGGAGTGGGAAAGTCGACCGTTGGAATCGTGCTGATGCAAGTTTGCAAGACCATTAATCGCATCCTGCTCAGAAGAACCGTGACTCCGGGTAACGTGGATGACATTGTGGCTGGCTTTGAACAAATGGGTTTCCCTAACTGCGGAGGGGCAATAGATGGGATGCATATTCCTATTCTGGCACCACCCCACCTAGCATCTGAGTACATTAATCGGAAGGGGTATTTCTCCATGGTTCTCCAGGCGCTTGTGGATCACCGTGGGCATTTCATTGACATTAACGCAGGCTGGCCCGGAAAGGTGCATGACGCACGCATCGTTTGGAACACTGCCCTGTTCCGGAAGATGCAGGTCGGGACTTTTTTTCCCAGATCGGAAGATTATGGTAGGGGAAATCGAAATGCCCATTGTGATCCTTGGAGACCCCACTTACCCTTTAATGCCGTGGCTCATGAAACCCTACACAGGGAGCCTTGACACCAGCAAGGAATGGTTCAATTACAGGCTGAGCCGGTGCCGAATGACTGGGGAGTGTGCTTTTGGCCGTTTGAAGGGCCGCTGGCGATCTCTATATGGGAAGCTGGACTTGGCCGAACACAGCATCCCCACGATTAAATCCGCGTGCTGTACCCTCCATAATATTTATGAAGGGAAGGGTGAAATGTTCACTCAGGCATGGACCTCCGAGGTTCAACACCTGGAGGCTTAATTTGCACAGCCAGAGAGCAGGGCTATTAGAGGGGCCCAGCGTGGGGATGCAAGGATTAGGGATTCCTTGAGGGAGCGATTTGAGGCTGAAAACCACTAGTAATGTCTGCTGCACTGCACGGCCCTGAAATGAAGTGGTTCCAATGTTATTAGGAATCTGTTTTTGCTGAGCTGATTTGTGTTTGCTAAGCTGACTTGCGTTGCCTGTTTCTTTAATTGGCTAAGGTATCTTTTACTTTATGCAATAATAAAGACTGTTTTCAAATCCAAAGAATCCATTTATTTAAGAGTAAACACATGTATTAAAAAGAAACACAACTGCTTGTGAAACAGAAAGGGCAAGGGGGTGGTGGGTGGTGTGGGGAATGGTTCAATCACAGGTTATGGTATGTCCTGCTTTCATACTCGGGCTTCCTGTCTGGAGTGCTGTGCAGTGAGTGCTGCAATTCAGGATGTCTATAATTCAGGATGGGGGTTGAGTGCAGTGGGTAAGGGTCATAGTTTCCAGTGCTGGGTGGTGAAGCTACAGGTGTTGGAGGCAGCTGGTGTGGGCGATAAGAACCTGGATGTTGGGGGGAAGTGGGCAGGAGGTGACATGGGGGCACAAGTGTTTTGGGACACTGGCTGCAGGGGGGGGGCGGGTACAGTACTGCTCCGCCTGCATGGCGACGAGCGCCTGGATAGAGTCCGCTTGGCGTGCCATGATGCTAATCAGTTCCTTTGTGCTTTCCCACCAGTCTGCTGCGTTTTCCTGGTGGATCCTGCTTTCCCTCTCCCTCCAATCCTAAACTTTTTGATTCTCTTTAAGAGATTGACTCATAACTTCCTGCAGCATGTCTTCTTTGGTTCTTCTGGGCCTCTTCCTGAGCCTTTGGAGTCTCTCAGCCGGTGATAAGGTGGACGGCTCAGATCTCAAGGTTGCATCTATGAAGGCAAAATGCAACACTTAACAGAGGAAGCATTGTTTTATGCCAGACAGAGCAATGATTCCCCCACACTTAAGGAGGGCACACACAGTCTACACAACAGCACAATTTTACCATCCCAAACAGAGCGCACAGAACCCACAGGAGCCCCAAAATGGTGAGTAAGCACAGGGTAAAGGGGGACTGATTGTTTCACGGATGTACTGTCCGGTGGGTTTCTGTGCCTTGGGGAGAGCCAACAGCTGCAGGGGGAACCTACACTGAACACTGTCCCCACATTTTCCACAGGAGTTCGTCCTGAAAGATATCTCGCTGCTGAGGGTGTCTGGGTAAGCAAGGGAGGGTCTTCTACTGCAATGCGGCTTCCGCCCTGGCCCATATGCAGCTTGCCTGTGTGCAGCAATGGTCCCCCCGCCCCTCGCGGCACAGTGGCGTGGACACGTTACCCTGAATGGGACAAGGACCACGGCGGCTCTCCCAATAAACCTGCGCAAATGCATTGCCCATGTCCTGGCTGAGACTTTCAAAGAGATTACATGATGTGATAGACCACATCAATGTGCTATTCCGCATCTAGACATGCATGCAGCCCTTACCCTCCTCGACCAAAGAGTCTGCACCGAAAAAACTCCTTCCCGAAAAAAAAGCCGCTTACCGTGAACCTGCTCTTCTCTTTCTCCTCCACCACGTACTGGCCACTGCGACTGGCTCCCTTCCTCCTGGCTAGAGAAGAGCTCCTGGCTGCATGTCTCCAGGGATTCAGTGGTGTCTCCCCCCACCCCAGCACCCTCACTCCTGCTTTCTTCCACCCCCTCCTCCTCCTCCTCCCACTCTCCTGTGTCCACAGTGGTGCTCGGAATGGAGGTGGGGTCACCCCCAAGTATCGTGTCCAGCTCTTTGTAGAATCGGCAGGTTGTGGGGGGAGCACCCGAGTGGCCGTTTGCCTTGCGGGCTTTGTGGTAGGCACTCCACAGCTCCTTTACTTTTATCCTGCACTGCAGTGTGTCCCGGTAATGGCCATTTCCATCATGGCCCTTGATATCTGCCCGAAAGTATTGAAATTCCTCCGGCTGGAGCGCAGCTGGGACTGAACAGCTTCCTCCCCCCAAACGCTGATGAGGTCCAGCAACTCGCTATTGCTCCACACTGGGGCTCGCTTGGCACATGGAGGCATGGTTACCTAGAAAGACGAGCTGAGAGCACTCCACGCCTGGCTGAGCAAACAGGAAGGGGATATTTAAAATTCCAAGGGAATTTAAAGGGTGGGACTGTCGGTTGGTCACCTGAGGCCAGGGCAGTAGAGTTCGAACAGATGACCAGAGTGGCTAGAACAGGCATTGTGGGATACTTCCGAATACTTTTGGAGGGCAATCAGAGTGCATTGGATGGCCACACTGGAGCCGCAGCGCACCAGCAGCAGCGCAACAAACGTTATTCCTCTCAGGGAGGTGGAGTACCAGCAGCGCTGTACCTGCAGAGACACAGAGCTGTACGTGCCTTGCAAGTGTAAACGGTCTGTGAGGTACAGCACTGTGGGCGGTTTTATTGCGCTGTAACTCGTGAGTGTAGCCAATGCCTTAATTACATTGGTCTGTACTTGAAAAACTCTCCAAAAGCTTAATTTTAGTGTTTGATGTGCGGGTGATCACTAGGCATGAGTGGAACAGGTTAGGATAACATAAGAACAAACCAAAATCTTTGCCAGAAATTCAAAGTAAATCTGAATCAAACCTGTTTTCAGAATTCAAACCAATTATTTTGGGTAGCTAATAAGCATTGGTATTGGATGGCTATCCTTTCATAATGTTACCCAATCTAATGTACAGAATCATTTCTGCACTAAAGAATTAATTACAAATCACTATGAAGAGACATTGCAGGTAACCCAGATCCCAGAAGATTGTTCAGCTTTACCTGGTTAGCCTGAAAAATGTGTTGTACTTAAGAGTGGATTAGTTGTAATGGAGTCTAAATTTGCAAGGTAAATCCTGTATTGTAGAAATTGAGATGATAGTCACCTAGGCTAATACCTGATTTATCTGAAGAACATTCAAGAGTGGTAAATGTGAAAACATTATCTAGCTTCAGCCATCAAAAGTGGTGTCTTGCTAAACATATTGGCAACCAATTAAATAGTTGCAAGTTTTGCCAGTCAAATAGAAATGTACCAGCTCTGGGACAATTTTACCTACAAAAGTGGGCAAGTAAATCACACAAGACAGTATACATTGACTTTGCATAAAAAGAAAAGATAAGTCTATTTTCTTGCTATCGATATTTTCTCTTATTGACCAAGTACTTGCCACAACTTCAAGTACTACTAGATACAAATACATTGAGAACCTTGAGTCCTTTGGCTGACTGGGAGAAACAATCTGCACTTTACATCCAGGGAATCTGCAACATTCCTTCAGCTCGCTGAATGGTTTTAGAAGAGCATTCTGAAAATTGGTTCAAATATCTTCCTTGCCCTACCAAATCCTAGATAAGTTCAAAGAGTTTTCCTTTACAGAACTATAGAAAACAATTGGCATTCCATGACCCTGATTTCTCCCAGTGAATTATTTGTGAACTTTGTTAAGTCATATTTATTTGGGTAATACTAGATATTGTGAAAGAGCTGGGGCATGAGGTCACCTTCAAAAAAATAAATGCAGGAATTCTCTAGTAAAAAGTGGATGGGAGAGAGGAAAGTGAAAAATTTGTGATTGGCTAAGTGAATAAGAAGAAGAATCTTCTGAATGATTAAGGTACAAATCAAGTGCCATAAAACAAACGTTAACCCACTTAACACTATATCCCTCTCTTTTAACCACAGGTTAACAACCTACTACTATTACCTGCTAATGGAAATTGCTACTTTAGCTCCAATGTTAGAAGTAATCTTGGCTTTCATTCGGAAAAGTTCCAGGTTCAAACTATTACTCTGAGGCCTTTTAGAAGTTAACTAAAGACAATTGTGGAGGTCAGGCTTTCAGTCAGAAGGAAAGCCCAGTTTCTGGGATTAGACAGCATCTTCTTGGGATTGCTACTCAGTGTAACAGAACCATTAAAAAAAATGTACAGTTTATCTTGCAACCGTTTTACAAGTATGTGTCTTTCTCATACTTTTCAATAGTGAGTGGATATCTTGTATTGTACCCTACACCATCTGACTGAAAATGGGAGCCTCCTGTTCTTTTTAAAAAAAAATTATGTAGGCCAGGTGTAATATTGGTTTTGAAATGATTTGTTCTTTGGAAAGCTGCAGTGTTTATATCACTTTTCACTTTTTTACAGTTTCCCTTTAAGTCCACTTTCATCTTCTGATCTAGCTGAAGTACAGTGAATCTCTATAATGAGTAACATATACATAGTAGAAACCATAAAATGTCAATATTTGCTAACCATTACCAATGCAGTTAGCACATTTCCTACTCTAATTATAAACATAGTGGTATCCCAGATACCACTGTGTGGTAGTAGTGGGGGAATACTGTTGTTGTTTTTTGGTCAATGTACTAATCATTACTAGCTCTACTAATCAGCCAGACAAAACTGAAGCTAATCATTTTTACTTAGTGTACATTGTTAAGGTGGAAGTAAATCATTAAATTAATCAGGATCCAAGGCTTTATGTCAGAGATCCCTGAAAGTGCACTGGATATTGGTGTGAGCAGAGTATGTCCAGCTTTAGAGATAAGTGAATTATTTGGGCTAGGATTACCTTGTGGCCCCTGGAGACACCTGCTCATTGTATTTTTGTGGATAAAGACTTCAGCTTGAGGCTGGGGCTTCAGATTTCCCTGCCAGCATTAAGTGTATGTCTGTACTGCAATTAAAAGCCTGCGGCTGGCCTGTGCCAGATGACATGGGTTCGTGGGGCTCAAGCTAAGGGACTGTTTAATTGTGGTGTCGACGTTTGGGCTAATACTGGATCTTGGCTCTAGGAACTTGCAAGGTGGGAGGATCACAGAGCTCGGGCTGGAGCCCAAGATCGAACGTCTATGCTGCAATTAAACAGCCCCTTAGACCAAGCCCCATGAATCAGCTGGCCCAGGCCACACAGCGTTTTTTTAATTGCAGTGTAGACATACAATTACTGCTGGCATTAAAATGCAGCACTTTTTAATTGCAGTTCGGACCTACCCTAAATGAACCACCTAAACTTGTGATGTTTGCACATATAATTCTGTGAGTGATCCAGTGCTCAGTGAAGACAGTGGAAGTTTTTCCAGTGCCTACAATGAGCTTTAGACTAGTTAATAAAACATAGAGGGGGAAAAAGACTAAACACACACAAATGATAAGACCGTGCCTTAAATTTGTTTTATTAAATACAAATATCCTTTAGTGGCCATGTTTCAAATGAGCCCAGTGATCCTCAAAGGATAGAGAGAATAATCCCCCTCTTTTAGGGACTAGAACCTTTCACCCAACTTACACACAAGGAACTTGCAATCGTCCTCAAATATCTTGATTAGTTCTGTAAAAATACTGAATATAGGATCAAATATCCTCATTTTACAGCTTATGCAATTTACTATTTATACAAAAATACAAACCACAGCAACAATAGTCCTGAGTTACCAGGCCAAATGTATCCCTGATTTTATTTGCCCGAATCCAATTTTACACCAGTGATGGATTTGGCCCATTGACTTTTTCAAATATGGGCAGTGCAAAGGGGATAGCTATAGGTGTCTGAACATGCACAGTATATATAGAAAGATGAAACTAGAAAACTTCCCCTTCTATGCACATAACCATTTTTAGCAGACACATGATTCAGTTTCAAAGCAGCAGCACTCAGTCTTTGGGTAATTGAAATACTCGGCATAAATATTTTCATTTTAGAACCTGGACAATATTTGAATTTTATGGGTTGCTTGTCACACAAGTAGAGTCACAGTCCTGGAATTAGCATATCCTTGAATGCTCCAGCTGGGCTTGTAAGAGAGATTTACAAATATCCTTTCAGCCAGGCGGCTGGTAGCATCCCACCAAGGTATTTCTAGACAATGGAAGATACAATTCTCTTCAGAAATGGGTTGAAAAAGAAAACTTCTGCATTCTGATCAGGCTGACAAACAAATATGCTAGTGGAGAAAACAAGCTAATTAGGAATTCTGCAGCTACAGTACCTGGCAGACCCCTGTTATTGAACTGCATGATACTCTGCCACATAGATCTTCACCATAATTGTGGTGATTTATTTTTATTCAAGAGCGGTTAAACTTTATTGTTATGCTGCCTGTTCAGTGCTGCCCTTGCCTGGAGGCTGCGATAGCTCAAACCTCAATATGTTAAATAAGAAATTGTAAACACTAAGAGACCTTGGAAGAACTAATGGTGTGCAAGAAACATAATAGCTCAAAATTGGAGATTGTAAATATGTGCACAGGCAGCTTCTGGGCTAGAGGAGACTTTGGAGAATAGAATCTGTGGAGCTGCTTTTGCCTTTTAATGAGACTGTGGTGGAACCAGTGAATTGTATACATTAAAAAAAATGTTGGGAGGCTCTTATTGCTTTGAGTATCCCTTATTTTAGCTGGAAAGCGACTTAAGCCCAGATCCTCAAAAGATTTTTAGGTGCTTAATTCCTAGTGAGATCAATGAGAGTTAGGTGCCTAAATATCATTAAGGACCTGGGCCTTAGTCAAAATGCAACTTATCCATGCCCCAGATGAAACACATACAAGAAATACAGTGAAATCCTGCTTGCAATGCCCTGTAAAACCCTCCTCGGTCTTGTGTACACTAATGATCTGATTTTTCAGAGGTGCTCAACACTCATGACTCCCACTGATTTCAGCTAAGTTATTACCATCGATTGATGTATCGCTTGTTCTTGTGATGCCTTAGCACATCCATGCAGCAAGAGTGCTATTGACAGAATCACACAGAGAACACCTTATAATAATTTTATTTTAGTGGATCCTAGGATTTCTGATGGATTGGAAGCTAGCTGAACAGTGCTGTTGTAAAGCATGTTGCTTCTTGTCGCAGTGGGAGTGCCCTGATTCAGCTGGACTGAACTACAGACTTGTCCCAAAGCATTGCAACACGTTAAACGCTCAGAGACTAACCAAACTATATTTCATGTATCACAGATCTCTTAAAGCCTGAGATAAGAAAGACCACTCAATCCCAGGAGGAGCACTGTATAGATTCTCCTTTATGCAGCCAGGGGCAGCGCCAGCATTTTTGCTGCCCCAGGCGGCGGCATAGGAGAGGCTGCTGCCGAAATGCCGCTGAGCTCCCCGGCGGCCGAAGAAGCTGCCGCTGAAGTGCCACCGGGGTTCTCTTCTTCAGCCGCCGGGGAGCTCGGCGGCATTTCGGAAGCAGCCTCTCCCACCGGTGGCCGCTGAGGGACATGAAATGCCGCCCCCCAAATCCTGGCGCCCTAGGGTCGCCTAATGGTAGCACTGGCCCTGTATGCAGGCACAGTCTTACCAGGACTGGCCTTGGACATGAGGTGAGGGTAGGGGAAATTAGGACAGAGCAGATTGACCCTTGCCATGCTCCAACCCCATTCTGTGGGCTGGTGCAGAAGAGGCCATGGCCACGTCAGCTCCCCACCCCCATTTTATTAGCTGGCTACCTAGGATTGAGCAGAAGTGAGCAGTCCCAGCATTCTCCAAGCAGTAGGGCTGGCTATCATGAGATGCCCTGGTGTGATGGGGTGTGATGGGGAAGCAGCTTTTTGCTCACTCCCTGTTCCATGGGCATTTCACAGTCTAACCTGTTATGTACCCATAAAAAGAATAGACAAGTTAACAGTTTTTTGCTGTTATAAAGTTACCGACTAAATACTAGATTTCTACAGTAGCAAGAGGGTACACCTACCAAGGGATAACTGGGATGCATTAAGTGTAAGGATTAAATCAAGCAGTAGATATATGAATATAGTAAAGGACAGTTTATATTATAAACCAAGGTATATTATAAACCTAGGAAATGAGCAACTGTTGACTTCAGTCTCCAGTAACACAGAGGAGATCACTGGTAATGGGGAGATAATCTACTGTTGTGATAGTGAGACCCTAATCTAATTAGGTTTCACATTAAAACTAAAGCGAGACACAAAGGAAGGAAAATAGAGCAAATCATTGACAAAGGCAGGAAGGACTCACTGGAAGTGACCGCGGGAAAGCAGCGTAGTAGAAATTGAAAGTGCTCAGACATACTGCAAACTAAATGTCCCAAAGGTTGTGTATGCTACTCAGCAATAAACTGATGAGAATTAAAAAGGCCAATATCAATGAACAAGGGAATGCAAGAAATAATGAATGGTAAGAATGAAACATTGAAAAGGACCAAAACAACAGGTAAGAGGACTGTAGAGAATAGGCAGTAGAAATAAGAGGGTATGAATAACAGTGAAAGGAAAGCATAGGTGAAGAACGAGAGGAAGATTTCACATGAGATTAAGCTAAATACTATGATAAAACATTTTTAGTATGTAAGGAACAAGAGATTCGTGAAGAGACAACTGAATGTTTAATAGATGGTCAGGATAATCTATTGGTAGAGGACATAAACAATAAAAATGCTAAAACATTAATTAATTCTTTACTTCAGGGTTCCCAAAGGAGGATGGAGGACAGATGCCAAAAAGAAATATATACTTTATATTTGGGTTGGACGTTTCCATGGATAATGAGAACAGCCAGGCTTATAAAGTATGTTTGGAAGGGATACAAATCCTCATGCATTGGGCCATAAACTATTGAACATCTTCCTCTCTAACTGATAGGGTTAGGAGGAAACTTCTCCTACAGATAGGTTATTATTATTTAATACTTATATAGTGGTGGGTTCTAGAGGCAAACAATTCCATTTTGCTAGGTGCTGTGCAAACAGAGAAAATGACAGTCCTTGCTCCAAAGAGCTTATTACTTTAGGGTTTCTTGCACCTTCCTCTGAAGCATCTGGTGCTGGCCACTCTGAGACAGGACACTAAACTAGATGGGCCTCAGGTCTTCTCCCATATGGCTATTCCTATTCAATGTACAGATATAAATCAGGATCATGACAAAGAAAACAAAACTCCAGGCATTTCAGAACCGTGAGGAAAATGGAAAAGAGCAAGGGGAAAGCACAAAGCAGATATGCTGATGGAAGAAAAGACGTGACAATAAACTGGGGGGGGGGGGAGAGAGAGAAAAGGATGGCCATATCTTATTTTTCACATATTTTCTTAGAGAACACAGACTAAAAGCAACATAAATTGATAAATTATTTTGGGGACGGATTTATAGACCACTGGAGTGGGTGTAAAGGCTACAATGGGTTTAGGATCAGGTCCATAGGCCTGATCTCTAGGGACCAGCTTTTAAGAATGCAGAGGCTACTTAGTCTTCATGACAATTGGATCCTTGTTTCTTTGTGGAGATTGCCCACCAAGTTGTTAGTTAATGTTTTTTGAAGGGGCATGATTTGCCTAGAATGACAGTCTCTCAGATGTTAGAATAGGTTTTCCTATTTGGACCATAGGCCAAATGCATCCATGGTGTAATTCCATTGACTTCAGCAGTCGCATGAGCATTGGTCATGACCCCCCTATTTATTTTAACAGATGCAGAAAATAAATAATGGTTTACAGAAGATCCAAATGCTGATTGAAGCTCAAACAAACTGCACATAAATCACACTTTCAAAGTGCCAAATAAGTCCTACTTCTTCCAGTAAATTCCCACACTTGGTTCCTTTCCACTTGAAGACATGACATGAAGCATCTTCTGCATGTAAAATTAGAGTATTAAGGAAGCTCACAAGCCAGTAATATCTTATGACTGTCTGATCATCTTTATTTGCTTCCTATTTGTGTGTGGGGGGTGGAGGGGAAGGAGAAGGGTGGGATGAATATTTTGCAGAGACATTAGATATTGTACAAATTCTGTTCCCAAGTCACTGAAATGGTCTTTTGAACTGTCAGTTAATCAGTGCCCAGTTAATATGAAAATAAAGTGGAACATATATAAATACATAATAAGTTCACTGTCATCAGCACTAGTGCAATCTAGCATGAAGAAATATATATGGAATGATGGGAAAACTAAGTGTTCTATAATTTGTCTCCTTTTCCATGCTTGGCCAAAGAAATAGCAGAATAGCTTTAATACTAAGTAGCATATTTCAAAATTTTGTGCTAGATTATATGTCCTTTATAAAAACAAAAACAAAACCCCATGTATTCTGAAGTAAATCGACCAAAGGAAGATTTATGTAAGTTTCTGGAACTGCTGACAGTTCTTGATTTTTAACTGTAGTCCTTATTCAGTGGTGAAATCAAGCTGAAAGAGGACCTAAAAAACTCAATTCAATTCTGTTCTCAATGAGAACTGGAGTAAATTGAGGTAATTCTTCTTTTGGTCAGATCTTTTAATTAACAGTAAACACCAATGTAATAAAAAGTTCTTCGAATTGGTTTGTCCAATGAAAAAGAAGAGTAAATCTCTAAAATGTTTGTAATGTCTTTAAATATAATAAAATGAACAGTCAAACAGGAAGCTGCCATCGTTGCGGTCTGATGGTGGAGAGCATGACTGAGAGAATTCAGTTCCCATTTGGAAATGGGAGACTTTGAAAGTTGTCATGAGGTATTTTCTATGGTCTTGAGCCTGCAAGAGGATTCACATAGTGAGATCTCTGCTCCTGCATGACTGTAATTCCCATGATCAGCTCTAATGGAAATGGATACCATATTTGCCACCCTCCAACCCTTGGTTATAGTAGCTAATTGTGATGGAGTTGCTTACTTCTTCTGGTGACTTGTCACTAGAGCTAGTCAAAAAATGAGGGTTATTTTGGTGGAAATTAAATAAAGGTTAACCAGCACTACTTGTCACCTTTAGAGTGTCAGTTTATACCAGCACTACATTTGTTGACTCCTCGGTCATTAACAGTGCCTCATCTGTTTGCCCCAAAAAGATACGTCTGAAAACCTGGCTCCACTGAAATCAGTGAGTTTTGCCATTGACTGCAATGGGGCTAGGTTTCACCCTTAGGCTGTAGGAGATATCTCTCCAACATCCTCTGTTGTGAAGACTAATGGAGAGAAACCCTTTAGCAGATCTGCAGCATACTTTCTCCAACACTCTGCAGGGAAGCAGAGGGAAAAACCTGCAGCTGGAACAAAGGGAGGACAAATATAAGCAGGTTGGTGCTGCGAACAGAGTGCAGAGAGAGAAGTTGGATCTCAGCAGAGGTTGTCTTGGGCCACAGCTTCAGTAGCGTAGCTAGGGGGGAGCAGGGGCAGCGGCCGCTCCCTTTGAGCACATTTTCCAAAAGTGGCGCCTTTTTAATTTTTGAAAGGGTGGAGATGGAGGTGGAGCGGCAGGGGTCCCGCCCCTGGCTCCACCAAGAGCCCGCTGCTGGCCTGGCCACCTGGGTGAAAGAACCCAGACTGGCAGCGGGCTGAGAGACCCCGGCTGGCAGGAGCCCAGGGGGGGAATCCTAGAGTGGCGGCTGGCTGAGCCGCTCAGCCTGCCCCGCTCTGGGATTCCCCCCGTGGGCTCCTGCCAGCAGGGGTCCCGCTGCTGGCCCCACCAAGAGCCCGCTGCTTACAGGGATGGTGGCGCCTTTTTTTATGTGTTCGCTCCCACTGGTGTTAGAACCTGGCTATGCCACTCCACAGCTCCTACCAAAATGAAGCAGGACTTAAACCTAGCTTTCTCATGCTAAACTAAGGACTTTCTTATGAAAAGGCTGCCCTGCCTCATTGCAAATAATTCCCAGGTTTCGTCACTCCCTAAGCAAGTAAAGTCTCTACAGGAGTCTGAACTAATGTGGACTTGCTGTAGGTGCTCATGGTGAGAAACAGGATTCTGGAACCCAACCTAGGAGTCATTGAGACTGTGGACCTAGCCTTCTGGAAAATTATGAACCCTTGGGATATGTCAACACTGCACCTGGAAGCAAGCCTCCTAGCCCAGGTTTACAAACTTGTGCTAACAAGGCTCACACTAGTTGTCTAAAAACAGAGATGTAGATGTTGCTTTGATGTTGCAGATCCGACTGCAGCTCTGGCCCTCAAGCCCACCCTGCACCCTAGGCTTCAGATCCTGAGCTGCAATATCTACTCCGCTATTTCTAGAGTGCTAGGCCTTGGCTACACTTACGAGTTACAGCGCAATAAAACTGCCTGCAGTGCTGTAACTCACTAACTGGCTACACTTGCAAGGCACGTGCAACAGTGTATCTCCTCAGATACAGCGCTGCATCTACTCCACCTCCCCGAGAGGAATAACATTTGTTGCGCAGTGGTGCTTCAATATAGCCAGGGAATTCGTAGTAACTTACCTCCGGAAGCTCCCTTTGTTTTGAAACGGCACTTCCGGGTTGGAGTTCAGAGCTCCGTCTGGAGCTGCTTTACAAAAAAAAAAGCAAACAGCTACTGTTTGCAGGTGGGGGTGGGGTGGGGGGGTGGGCTCCGTTAGGAATACTGCAGCAAAGTTGGCTTGGAGAGAGGCGGGGGGGGGGGGGGGGGGTCGGGGTCGGAAAGAACAGCGGGGGGGAGGGGAGGGGGCGGGCTCCGTTTCCCCGAGTTCTCTTTTATCTCCTCTTTAAAAACAAACAAAGCCCCTGCTGCTTGCTTTCAGTGATTGAGAGAGAGGCAGGGGATGTGGAGGTGTGTAAACTTAGGAGATAATGAGCTGACACTCTGTGGATACCCCCAAAATCCACTCTCTCTCCCCACACGCTTCCTGTCACACTCCCCTTCACCCCCCCCCATTTGAAAAGCACATTGCAGCCACTTGAATGCCCATAATGCACCGCTCCCAATACAGCTGCAAATGCCTCAAATGTAGCCACGTTAGTGCGCTGGCAGCTGCCAGTGTGGACAGGCTGCAGCGCTTTCCCTACTCAGCTGTACGAAGACGGGTTTAACTCACAGCGCTGTACATCTGCAAGTGTAGCCAAGGCCCTAGTGTGAGCCCTGCAAGCTCCATTCTGTGCACCCATTATGGGAGACACACACTTAGTGTGGACATGCCCTTGGGGGTCTGGTGCACTAAAGCGGTTTCTCCCAGGAGACAATTTAAAGGACTGGCATAGCACAGATGCTGTAAATTCTTGACAATGGCTTTGATTATTTGCCTGTTAATTCCCTGTTTGGCTGTTGTATCAGTCAGGCAAGGTACTAACAAGCTTCAACAGGACTTTATTTTCAAAATAGAAACCTCTTTACCAAGTTGCTGGTGCACCCTCTGTACCTCTCTCAGCCTCTCAACTCCTCCCCGCTCCTTCCTGTTTCCTGTCCTTTCAGACTCCCAACTGCCAGTGCTCCCAGTTCTAATAATTACAAGCAACATCTAAACACCACATTGGCCCAAGTTACTTTAATGTTTAGCTAGACTGGTTTATCTCTCTTCTTGACTGTTTGTTTTTCTAGGAGAAAACATGCATTCTATGTCTCTGTTAATGAAACACTTTAATTAGCCCCGAGGCTAAACCTAAGGAGGTTAATTTCCTATCTTTTGATTTCAGTGTCTTTTCAACGAAGTTCTTTGGTTTTTTAAAATCCCCCCTTCCAAATTAATGATGTATCATTAAAATGATGACCCCCACTGAGAAAGAGAAGAGCATCATTGAATGAACAGAGATCCTGAAACAGGGACACACATTTCTAAAAATTAGTTTGAAAATTCATTTGAACATATATTCTTCTTTATTAATCTATTAATCTAATTCTTATTTATTAATTATCCAAGGTCTGACCATTAATCACTAACATTTAATTTAAATCTTGTATGTGGCTGAATTGACAAATTACCTTTAAATTTAAGAACAGGTAATTCTGTTTATTTCCTGAAAAGGGAGAGCGTGTTTCATAACTGGGTGATAATGTCACCTTTTACTTTTGTCAGGTGCAGGAGGTCAGAGCAACTCTTGTGTTAGTGACCCTACAAATATAGTTTACTTTGTATTCCTCTCTGAATTTGAGTTGATTTCTTGACCAAAAAAATAGGATGCCTGCATCACAGCATCATTTTAAAATATCTCCCTAACTGGAGAAAATGTTTACATTCATAAATATGTACTCTCTTGTGCACAGAAAGCAACTAAAATCACAGTTGGACCATGGTTTTAGCTGTCAGTGCTTCTGCATGATACGGCCTCCATTTGGCCCTCGTGACTGATCTGGTGGAGGAGCAGTTACCAGTGGTTCCAGTGGCAGAACTAATGATCACAAGATGTTTAGGTTATATGTAATATCATAATTCATGGCTCAGCTTTGTAGAGATTTGAGGGCGGCTGTTTTAGGGACTGACTCGCTGTTCTAGAATCTAGATTACCAAGATTTATCCTGAATGGATATAAGTACACAATAACCTGTGAGCAAAGTATGATGACATCGTGAGTTCTATAGCACAAACTTGTGAAATTGCTCTTAATAAAACTTCAGCTCGTACAAAAGAGTGATCGCCATCTTTGTGGATTTTGGTACTTTCCATCTCATGGAAAAGCTTGGTGTGCCTTTCATGTGCCACCACTGCAGGGCTATTATGGTCCACACAGGTACAAATATTGCTATATAAGGTAACACAAATCCATCCATTGTCCAGTAGGATCTGTGCTTAGTGTTTGGTGTCTGGAAATTGCTCTTCAATACTGTTCAATATTTTGTAATTGGATTAGTGTTTGGCTGAATGAAGATAATTATTATTTGGCATATGCAAAATGAACATATAAGCAAAGCAGAACTCCCTAAGTGACACAGTGCATATACAATGCTTTGTGGACTCCTCGTAGATTGTGATACAGTTACGATGGCCATTGTGATAGCCATTATGCTATTTCTAATGTGTTGTCTCTGGTGATGATCAGTCTTTGTAGCCTTCTGCATAAGCCAGATTGTTTCTCTGCCTATTGTCAAAGCCTTCTCTACTTCTTTGTTTCCTGTCAGCATCAGCAGTGAGTGAATGTGTGTGTGCAAGAGAGAGAAAACAAGAAAGAGGCTGTCCACCTACGTAAGTCTAATATCTTCAGGATGATTGCTCAGGGAAGTGGATAAATTAAAAATGTTTCCTGGTAGGAATTCACCTGAAGGGCTGCCCATGCATGCCTTGCTCCCACCATTTCTCTGTGGAGGTCTGTTGAAAAGCCTAATCCTTTTCAGTGAGACTGTGTTGTTTATTTATGGTGCTGCTGCTGTGGCAAGCATGGGGCCTCTGTGAAAGAACACACAGCTCTATAAAGATAATAAAACAGCCAGAAGGCTTTCCATGTGTTCATGTTACAAAAGACCCTTCAGAGAGAAATGGTTTTAGTGCATGAAGAAGTGTTATTTCAGAATCTGGAGGTTGCACCTTTTTTTTTTTAAACTACAGTTGAATGATTTACTTGTATTTCTCTAATAAAAAGGGAGCAATGCAAAATGCCTCTTTGCTTGCTTAGAGACTTTAAATTCTTTAATACTTAAAATGGAAAGACTGCATGATGCTGATTGAAACAGTGATATTAATACAGAAATATTTCTTCTTTTCTCAGTCGGTGGCTTTAAGAGCTGGGGAAAATACCTATGAAAAGAACAATGAGAAAGAGGGACTAAGTGGGTGGGAAAAGAGTCCCTTAAGAGTTAAATCTTTGATGTGAGGTGCATCAGTTTCAGAAGCCACAGACCTATAGAATATTTTTGTCCCTTGTACCCTTTTATGTTCGCATTATTAGTTCTGATAAGTTTTAAAACCCTTTCTTTTTTGAAAATCTTGTTGTGCCTGATAGCTATTGGTGGTCGTTTTAGCAAACTGTCTGGGATAATTGACATTAAAAGACAAATCTACAAACTTTATTTGCAACCGACTAGACATGTTTTCCAATTCAAGAGTTTTCATGACAACTGGTTAATGTTGCTGAGTAGTCAAGAACAAGAAGTCAGTACAAACAATAAGATGGAAACTAGTGGATGGTGATGACAGAGCAAGCAAATCGTTGAATAGAGCTCACTGGAAAATGGAATTACCAGCCCATGGGAAATTCTGACATTTTGAAATGTGTTTTCATCACAAATTGGGACAAAAAGTCAACATTTCAAAATGTTTGTGGAAATTCTAAAATGTTTTGATTGCAAAACATCAAAACTACCTTATTAAAATGCTCCTTTTCAGTGTTGAAACATAAATGTAATATATTTAAAAGCTGAAACAAAATGCAAGAGTCATAATGAAATGAGATAGTCAAAACAAAATTTCATTTTTGAGTCATTTCAAAATCTTTCCATAAAAAAATTAGTCAAAATTCACACATTCCCGCAAAACTTTTAGATTGCAACAAGATATGTTTTCCAACAGAAAACTACTGTCAAAATTTTTTCAACCAGCTATTCATAGATTCATAGATTCTAGGGCTGGAAGGGACCTTGAGAGGTCATCGAGTCCAGCCCCCTGCCCTCATGGCAGGACCAATTACTGTCTAGATCATCCCTGATAGACATTTATCTAACCTACTCTTAAATATCTCCAGAGATGGAGATTCCACAACCACCCTGGGCAGTTTATTCCAGTGTTTAACCACCCTGACAGTTAGGAACTTTTTCCTAATGTCCAACCTAAACCTCCCTTGCTGCAGTTTAAGCCCATTGCTTCTTGTTCTATCCTCAGATGCTAAGATGAACAAGTTTTCTCCCTCCTCCTTATGACACCCTTTTAGATACCTGAAGACCACTATCATGTCCCCTCTCAGTCTTCTCTTTTCCAAACCAAACAAACCCAATTCCTTCAGCATTCCTTCATAGGTCATGTTCTCTAGACCCTTAATCATTCTTGTTGCTCTTCTCTGGACCCTCTCCAATGTTGTTGAAAGAGTCATTGTCACAGTACCTGTGTAAACTGCACTGCTAACACCTCCTGGTCTATCTAAGTGCACTCCCTCTAGGTCTCAGGCCTCAAGCAGACACATTTTTCTTGGGGTGGAATCATACAATACACCCATTCCCAGACTGGACCGTGGATTGCTTGAAGCTAATAGCTTGTTCCATTCTCTTTCTAGGATATGCTAGGGTGTCCTTTATTAAATCTATTGTACTTCTTTCCTGTTTGCTTTACCCACAGACCCCTATTAAGATAGATCAATACAGATACAGGAAACTGTAACGACCACAGTTAGTTATACCACTGTATAGTTATACAGTAAATTTCCCTCATTGACTAGGTCTCTTACAATAATCAGACCATCATTACATATCATTATTTATGGATTATTACATTGCAGCTTCTCATCCAGCACAGTCATTATTTTAGTCCAGGTGTCATGTGCTGTAAGGATGGAATTCATGATTGAACAGAGGGTCAGCAGGAAGCCAAGTTCACACTTCAGTGGTATATTGGTGTTGCTATCCCTCTGCACAGGGATATATTTCATCCTCTGTGCTGTGTGTGCATCTACATATGTACACGGATACCAAGTAACATATCCATCTTCAGGTAAGTGCTTGCTGAAATGTGAGTCTGTGAGTATACACTAATAATACTTAACATGAAACTTCTGGTCATCTGACTACATTGAGAAAAACTTCATTCCAATGTTGGTGCAAAACGTACCATAGAACAACGATGAGTCAGGGCCTGTGTGTTGAATATACTATATACTGTTGGAAGAACAAATGTACAGAAACATAACACTAGAAATAACATTTCCATGCTGCGGGCGCTGAGTCACTGGCACTGAAATAGCATTTTAAAGCCATAGGTCTCAGTGTTCAGACTTTTACTATTCTCTTATACATTGCACGTTTCTCATGTTCAGTTGCTTTTCCCTTATGGAAAAGTCCTATAGAATTTAATAGAGAATAATAGCCAATACAATAGAATTTAATAGAGAATTATATCCGGGCTCAATAATTCTGTTGCCCCTTTTTGACCCAAGCAGCTGGTCAAAGTTTGGGGCCCTGGGGATGTTCCAGTTGAAAGTAGAAATTGCTGGAAACTGATCTATTCTTGGATACAGTCTTGTTTACTTACAAGAAATACATAAAGTCCTGTTTTTGTGAACACAAGAGGAAGCAAAACCAAGAGGAGCAGTTTCATTGCTCGCAGCCCCAAGCCTCCGTTAGCTAGCCCCAGTCTCAAATATTTTCCAGGGTCATACTGTGTTCACAGGCTGCTGCTTGGTTTTCTTGCTTTTTGCCTCTGCTTTACACCCTCCTCCCCCCAACCGCCCCCCCCAAACCCAATACTCAGCAAAAGCCTTTCCACTCATTCAGTCCAATACTCCAGGGCAGGTTCATAACCCCCTCTTTTCTTAAGTGGGGAGCTTATGATGACTTCTCCTGACAGTTATGTGAATCGCAGGGGCATTCACACCCAGTCGGAGACATTTGTGACTGAAGCCTTCACCAGAACTTCTCAGCATAACACTCTATAGGAATGATATATATAAGGTTTTTTTTTTTTTTATTAAATGTTATAGATTTAGAGTTATATGTAAAACAAATCTTATTATATTTCTACACAAATTTATTTGTTTAATCCCAATTTGATTTTATTGGATGTTCCCATAATCTAAACGTATGTATTACTTCTAAGTATTCACTGAATAGTTTGGAAAAATATTTTTAAAACTCTGGATTTTCACAAGGTATTCACTCAGACTATTTGCTAATCACCATTTGTATTGTATTTATTTCTGCTCCCTGAATGGATGACGGGAACCTTTTAAACAGGAGAAATTAATAGGTAATAGTAAATAGCAGAGCTAACTTTGGGCACAAACTTTTGGATTAATAATAATACAATTTGCAAATTTTTAGGGATTTGACAATATTGTCATGAATACGGCTACGTTTTAGTCACAGAAATTTTTAGTAAAAGTTATGGACATGTCATGAGCATTAAACAAAAAATCATGGCCCGTGACCTGTCCATGACTTGTACTATATATCCTGACTAAAACTTGGGTGCTCTGGGGAAGGGGGCGGCCTGGGGGCTCTTGGGGGGGCATCATGGGGGTATCATGGGTGCTCATGGGGTGCAAGCAGTGGTGCGTGGCCTGGGACATTTGCTGCTGGGGGGGCAAAGGGGAGCTGTCAGGCTCCCTGCCCAGCTTTGCGCAGCTTCAGGAAGCAGCCAGCATGTTCCTGTGGCTCCTACCTAGGCAGACTCGGAGGCGTGGCCAGGGGGGCTCCACACATTGCCCCCGCCATGAGTGCCCGCTCTGCAGCACCCATTGGTTGGGAACCACGGCCAATGGAAGCTGTGGGGGTGGTGTCCGCAGGCGGAGGCAGTGCACAGATCTGTCCATCCCACCTCTGCCTAGGAGCCGCGGGAGGAACATGTTGCCGCTTCCAGGGAGCCCCGCCCCGAAGTAAGCACCGCCCAGATATCTCACTCCCTCCCGCACTCCAACCCCCTGCTTCAGCCCTGAGCCCCCTCTTGAACTCATACTCCTGCTGCTGCTGGAGGGGAGGGGTGCAGCGGCCCGAGACTGCCCCAGCAGTGGTTGGTGTGGCTTGCCTGGGGGACTCCTAAGCTGCTCAAGGTTGCCCCCGGGCCAACTGCACCGGCCACAGCAGAAGTCACGGAGGTCCCAGAAAGTCATGGAATCCATGACTTCCATGACCTCCGTGACAGACTCGCAGCCTTAGTCATGAGTACCAGGGTGGCTGGCTGCATACTCATAAAAGATGAAGAACACAACCTCATGAATCATAGTGAACTGAATTCAATCCTTATTTCATGATAGTGAAAAATAGAAGAGACATATAGAAATACTGATTTTCAGTTTTATCAAGGAATTTGGCAATTACTGTCAATTGTGGTGGTGATGGTATTTGTCCATTAGGAAATGGATAAAACCCATTTCACTCACAGCACAGCAGTCTCCAGGTGATGACAATGCTCACTCTCAGGTAGATTAAAACATCATCATCACCACTACCACCAAAAATCCCAAAGGTATGTGGTCTCCTTGCAAAACTGAGCACCACCTGGATCAATCTTTGGCAAGGTGCTTAATGCAGTCTAATTGTATATTTAGTTTAGGTCCATCACTGGTAATCTTATTGCACCACTTATTGCCAATAACACAATATCATTCGTGCATTTCAGATCTTGAAGCAGAATGGTGTCCAGCTCAATGCCAGTGACAGCATCCTCCTCAAGCTTATCCATCAGCCAATCAATGCTGATATTGAACAATGGGAGTGACAGAATGCAGCCTTGCCAATCTCCTAAGGAGATTGCAAACCATGCTGGTTATCTGCCATTGACCCAAATGCAACATTTTGTTCCATTATAGAGCTCATCTGTCAATGACACTATCTTCCCATGGATGCCAAGATGCCCCATAAGATCCCACAAGCTAGTTTGATGAACTGAACCAGAGGCCTGGCAGAAGTCTTGAAAAAAGTGCTGTTCCCAGCTCATTAAATTTCAGCCATCTTCTCAAAAAACTGTCTCAAGATAAAGGTCTGGTTGACAGTGGAAAGACCACGTTTGAAGCCACAGGGAGTATCCAGACCTTGCCACACAGTGCTTTGTTGATTTGAGACATTAAGACAGACAACAGAGTAATACCTCTATAGTTGCAACATTCAGCTGTATCACACTTTTTTGAACAGATGCAGAATAACCCCCTTCTTCCAGTCATGGGGATGATGATATCATGCCAGATGGTCCGGAAGAGCCAGTACAGTAATACTCTTACCTGTCTTTAGCAATTTAGGGGGTAATGTTACAAACCCCTGGTGTCTTTCCAGATTTCAGCTTACAGACAGCTATCCAGATCTCTTCTTGTTTGAAGGAAGGTGGCTCTGCTGGAATATGCTGCCCCTCTTCAAGTGGAAGACGGACTGCAGGTGACGGAGAATTGAGGAGTGCCTTGAAATGATCTTCCCGTCAGCACAGTGATCCTGTGAACTCTGGCTGATGGTACTATCCTGATTCTTAATTTGACAAGCTGGGGCCACCGTTCATGCAAACAGCACAAAGATGAATAGAGGGCATGGAGATTAGAACTGGCTGCTACCCGGCACAAAATTGCTGCCTAGGTTGACCACCAGGATTCCTTATCTTTGCTACACAGTGACTTGACAACAGTCTGAAGTTTAACCCATTCAGCCCTTGCTCTCAGCAAATGTGTAATTTAAGACTCAAATTGTAGCCTTGCTTTTTAATTAGGTCTAACTGCTGTGAGCATCTCCTCACTGAGCCATGGATGATATTTGAAGGGCCTAGGCCCCAACACTGAGCTTCCAGCAGTCAGCACTGATTACTTGAAACAACATGATTTCTCATCAGATGGCAGAGTGACACTTCAGTCTCTAATGGTTTGCTGGCCTTATGCAGTTCCGAATGGAAAGGCTTTTGATGGCTTGGTTGTAATAAGTGCTGAGTAGAGTGGGACAATTACCTCTTGTGTCTTACATATGACAGTACCGTTTATATATTTGATATAAATATCTTGTATATTAGTCTTTTTTGCAACTGTGTCACGTTGTTGACTCTCATTCAATTTGTGGTCCACTATAACCCCCCAGATCCTTGTCACCAGTACTACCATCTAGCCAGTTATTCCCCATTTTGTAGTTGTGTATTTGAATTTTCATTACTAAGTAAGGTTTACATACGCACATAAGAATGGCCAGACTTGGTCAGACCAATGATCCAATAAGCCCTGTATTCTGTCTTTCAGCAGTAGCTGGTGTCAGATGCTTCAGAAGGAATGAACAGAACAGGGCAATTATTGAGTGATCCATCCCTTGTCGTCCAGTCCCAGCTTCTGGCAGTTAGAAATTTTGACACACCTATCATGAAGGAACATATCTAATTCTATTTTGAGCCCAGTTACAATTTTGGTCTTCACACCATCCCTGGCAATGAGTTCCACACATTGACTCTGTCTTGTGTGAAGAAGTACTTCCTTATGTTTGTTTTAAACTGGTTGCCTATTAATTTGACTGGGTGACCCTTGATTCTTGGGATATGTGAAGGGGTGAATAAATACTTCCTTATTCACTTTCTCTTCACCAGGGATCGGCAACCTTTGGCACGTGGCCTGCCAGGGTAAGCCCCCTGGTGGGCTGGGCCGGTTTATTTACCTGCATCCAGGGCCGGCTCTACTGTTTCTGCTGCCCCAAGCAGCGTGCCGAATTGCCACCTTGGACGGCTGAAGAGACAAGCTGCAGGCAGCTGAAGATAAGAACTGCTGACGAATTGCTGCCACCACAGGCGGCGCATGCCACCCTAACAGCACACAGACTGCCGCCCCTTCCAGATTGCCGCCCCAAGCACCTGCTTGGCACACTGGTGCCTGGAGCCGGCCCTGGCTGCATCCACAGGTTCGGCTGATCGTGGCTCCCACTGGCTGCAGTTCACCGCTCCAGGCCAATGGGAGCTGTGGAAAGCGGTGGCCAGCACATCCCTCAGTCTGTGCCGCTTCCTGCAGCCCTCATTGGCCTGGAGCAGTGAACCGCGGCCAATGGGAGCTGCAATCTGTGGACATGGCAGATAAACAAACTGGCCCGGCCCACCAGGGGGCTTACCCTGGTGGGCTGCATGCCAAAGGTTGCCGATCCCTGCTCTACACCCTTCAAGATTTTATAGATCTTTATCATATTCCCCCTTAGTCTCTTTTCTAAACTGAACAGTCCCAGTCCTTTAAATCTCTGCTCATAAGGAAGCTGTTCCATACTCCTAATCATTTTTGTTGCCCTTCTCTGTTCCTTTTAAAATTCTAATATATCTTTTCTGAGATGAGGCAACCAGAACTGTACACAGTATTCAAGGTGTGGGAGTACCATGGGTTTATCTAGTGGCATTATGATATTTGTATCTTATTATCTATCCCTTTCCTAATGGTTTCTAACATTGTTAGCTTTTTTGATTGCAGCTGCATACTGAGCTGATGTTTTCAGAGACCTATCCACAATGATTTCAAGATCTTTCTTGAGTTATAACAGCTAATTTAGACCCCATCATTTTGAGTGACTAGTTGGGATTTTTTTTTCAATGTGCATTATTTTTCACTTATCAACATTAAATTTCATCTTTCGTTTTGTTGTTCAGTCTTCCAGCTTTGCAAGATCCCTTTGTAGCTCCTGACAGTCATTTTTGGACTTAATCTTGAGTAATTTTTTATTGTCTGCAAACTTTGCTACCTCACTGGTTGCTATTCACTCCCTTTACACTTGTATTTACTGAATTTCATTTAGTTGATTTCAGACCAACTCTCCAATTTTTCAAGTTCATTTTTCATTATAATCCAAAGTGCTTACCACTAGGCCAGTAACCCTGTCAACGAAGGCATTTAGGGATGTTTGGTATGATTTGTTCTTGACAAATCCACGCTGGCTTTTCCTTATGACCCTATTATCATCTAGATGCTTACAAATTGATTAATAATTTGTTCCAGTATCATTCCAGCTATCAAAGTAAGGCGACGGGGGGGGGGGGGGGGGGAAGGGTGTCTATAATTCTATGGGTCATCTTCGTTCCCCTTTTTAAAGATGGGTGCCATGTTTGCCCTTCTCCAGTCTTCTGGGACCTCACTCATCCTACATGAATTTTCAAACATAATTGCTAACAGTTCCAAGATTGTTTCAGCTAGTTTCTGAAGTACCCTAGGATGAATTTCAACTACCTAAAAGGGGGTTCCAAAGAGGATGGATCTAGACTGTTCTCAGTGGTAGAAGATGACAGAACAAGGAGTAATGGTCTCAAGTTGCAGAGGTGGAGGTTTAGGTTGGATATTAGGAAAAACTTTTTCACTAGTAGGGTGGTGAAGCACTGGAATGGGTTACCTAGGGAGGTGGTGGAATCTCCTTCCTTAGAGGTTTTTAAGGTCAGGCTTGACAAAGCCCTGGCTGGGATGATCTAGTTGGGATTGGTCCTGCTTTGAGCAGGGGGCTGGACTAGATGACCTCCTGAGGTCCCTTCCAACCCTGAGATTCTATGATTCTATGAATTTCATCAGGCCCTGCTGACTTTAGTATATCTAACTTACCTAAGTATTGTTGTGACTGAAGGCACCCTTGTTTTCACCTCCCCCTATCCACTGTTGTAGTAATCTTTGTACAAAAAATGAGGTATAATCTGAGAACTAATAACTCTCTGTCAATATCATGGTGAAATGTGTGTAGCAACATTATATGTAAAGTTAGGAACATAAACTGAAATTGACTGAAATGTGTTTACCAGACAAGTCTGGGGGTTGGTGGTGGATAAACCTGTTTCTCAAAGACAAAGGACAAGATGATACCTTTAGCCAGGTGTCATCAAAGTTGGTTGGCAATCACCAGTCAAGTGGCAATTCTTTGGCAATAAAGGGGGGCATTTTAACAAACAACAACATGGAATCTTTTTCACCACTAGACTCCATTTCTCTGTCCTCACTGTGGGAATTAACTTTATCTAGGGGTAACCCTCTGGAAAATGCACTTCAAAGGGGGGACTGGACTATAAAAGTGAGTGGTAAAAACACCCCAGTTATTCAGTCTCTCTTTCCCTATCTCTCTTTCACCAGAGACAACAAAGAACCAGGCTTTGGACTATGGGAGGGGCTCTGACCTGAGAATTTGTTCAGCGCTGTTGCTGGGAACATGTGGGGAGGATTTTACCTTGAACCAAGTCTAGTTTTATTAAGTTTAGTTACTAGAAAGCATTTTATCTTTATACTTCTAGTAACAATTTCTGACTTTAATACTTTATACTTCTATTTACTTAAAATATCTCTCTTTGTACTTAAATAAATTTGTTGTATTCTTTAATAAAAACTAATCCAGTGTTGTGTTTAAACTGAACTGTTTGGGTAATTCCAGTTAAAAAGCAAACTGTTGTATATTGACTCCTTGCAGGGGCAAGAGATCTATATCTGAAGTGTCCAGGAGAGGGCTGGACAGTGCAGAACACAAGTTTGGGGGATAATTTGCAATTGGGAGTGCGTTGGGGCCACCTTGCAAGTAGTTACCAAGCTGGTGGAAGCCAGTGTAGCTGGTGTGTTGCAGAAGGCTGATGGAGTCAGGGTTGCTGGATCAGGACTGCAGCTATACACAGACACTCAGGGTGTGAACTGAATGCTATTTGTGAGTTTCCCAGGTTGAGATCTACAACAGCAAAGCATTGTGAGGCACCTAAGACTGCAGGGCAGGTGGTGACACAGCCCCGGGGGGGGGGGGGACTAATTGTCTGAATTGCACCCCGGAATATGATAATTCTTTCCCTGTTTTGGCTTGTGTTCCTTCCTCCTTGTTAATATTTAATTGTGTTGTGTATCTGGTCACCATTAACCTTTTTAGTGAAGACTGAAGCAAAATGAGCATTGATCACCTCAGCTTTCTTGATGTCATAAGTTATTAGCTCCCCTTCCTCACTAAGTAGAAGATCTATGCTTTCCTTCATCAATTTTTTATTCCTAATATATTTAAAGATCCTCTTCTTAGGTGTAGCTCATTTTGTGCCTTAGACTGTCTGATTTTGTCCCTACATGCTTGTGCTATTCAATTGTACTCTTCACTAACAATTCATCCTGTTTCCATTTTTTGTAGGAATCCTTTTTGGTTTGGTTGGATCAGACTAATTTTGGCCTATTAACTGGCTGTCTTTGAAGTTGGAGGCACACTTTTGTCAGCTGTCATTGTTAAGAACAGTACCTTTGCAAACTTGTACATCAGTGACCATTGACCACCAATGATTGTTAACGAGGACACGATCAATAACAGTCTGGCCTGTACTAGGTCATCTTTTGAAAAACAATTATCTAGAAATACAGGCTAGATCATCAGTTTGTGATCTGGCACAGAAGAACAGGCAGTGTATTTTTTTGGCTGCCCCTGGAGCAGACCAGGCAGCCGATTTTTGTGACTCGGAAAGTCACAGACTCCCTCCTAGTCTTCCTGCTTCATTGAAGAAGAAAAACTACAGCAGGTCCATATTTGACACCGCATATATCCCCCTGACATGCTGCCAGTATAAATTATGTAACTGGGTTTAATTAGGTATCAGAGTCAAGAATCCTTTCCATCCACTTCCCTCCTACACCTTTCTACTCACCTGTGTGAGGAGGGGACATTCTGTGGAGCTCAGTCCCTCTGCACACAAGGAGCAGCAGTGTGGTGTGCCTGCACAGTATAGTGTGCAGGGCCAGTGCAAGGAAGTTTTGCGCCCTAGGCGAAACTTCCTTGCACCATCCCTGCGCCCCCCCCCACAATGCCGCCCCCGTAATGCCACCCCCCCAGCCAGCTCCCCTGTCCGCAGGCGCTCAACCCCCCCACCACCCACGGGCCCTCAGCCCCCCCCATCCATGGGCCGCCAGCCCCCCCCACCTGTGGGCCTTCAGACCCCCCACCACCTGCAGGAGCTGAGCGGGAAGCCGGGGGCAGGGGGGTGGCTCACCGCGGCTGCCCCGTGGCTCCCCGCTCAGGCTGGCAGGGAGCTGGCAGGGGCGCCCCCTCCTACCCCGCCACTGAAGCCGCCCCAGCTTACCTGCGGGAGGTCCACCGGTCTGTCTGCAGCGGGCCCCTTCCGCCGAATTGCCGCCGAAGCCGCAGGACCAGCGGACCTCCCGCAGGCAAGCAGCTTCGGCGGCAGGGCGGAAGTGCTGCTAATAATACCCTCCACCGAAGCCGTGGACCTCCTGCAGGCAAGCGGAAGCGGTTTCGGCGGAGGGTATTATTAGCAGCACTTCCACCCTGCCACCGAAGCCGCTTGCCTGCGGGAGGTCCGCTGGTCCCATGGCTTCGGCGGCAATTCAGCGGAAGGGGCCTTCTGCAGATAGACCTGCAGCGGGGGAGGACGGGGCGCCCCTAGCAGCAGGCATTTGCACCCCTGCCAGCAGTGCGCCCCGTTACGGCCCTGCCGCGGTCAGCCGCCCCCCGGCTCCCAGTGCCCTAGGGTCGCCTAGTGGGCACTCCGGCCCTGACAGTGTGATATCGTTTGAGTAGTTTATGGCTTACTCAGCGCTCTGTGAATGTGGCACGCATCCCCACGTGGGCCAAACTGAGGAGAGAATTGGTTAAGGAGTGGATTATTAACCAAGTAACAAAGTGTTTCAGCTCATCAGCTGAGGACAGAAAGAGGAAGAAGGAGAGGGGAGAAGGCCAGAATGAGGGCCAGAGAAGCACGGGATCTCAGGGAGGTGAGATCTCTCCCCCTTCTTGCCTAGGAGAAGGTAAAAGCCTTATGTTGTGGGGAGACAAGGACTATTATAGCTCACTGTAAATAAAGCACTTGGTGTTGAACTTGCAACTGATGTGTAAGAACTGTTTTGCCCCCTTACTTCCTTGGGCCGGTGTGCAGGACAGGCCACAATCTAGCCCAAAGAAGAACTGGAAAACACTATTGATCTCTAGTCTAGAATAAATTTCTCCATAAGCCCAACACTTCAAAATAGAACCAAAGCAGAGTTTTCCCTTGGTAAGAAACCTTGAAATGATGCATACTCTGTGTTTCAACTGCGAGTGTCAAGTGGATTGCTTACCATTTGCAAATTAAGTGCGTGATAAGACATGGCATGGCAATTTGTAGTTGAAGCACAGAGTACTTCACATTTAGATGTGGCTTTCAGTCGCTCCAGCATATGAATAGTCTAGGTGTGGTTGATCACAAATTTAACTCTGTTCCCTTTAAATCTCCAGAGCATTATCTCTCAATGCAATGAGACACACACTGATCTGTTTGGAGTCTATGGGATCTGGCAGTCTTTGGGATGTAGACCATGTAACAGCGTGGCCTGGGTAGTTTGAGAAGGTAATTTTATTGTAAAGTATGAGAGCCATAAAACCATTAGGGATCAGACTTTTAGGATGATCAAATGGTATCTACCTTAGGCCCTCAAAGTAATACTAGTTATTCTTCTCAGTTACCGTGATTAAAGAAGATGTATATATAAACTCCAGTATAAATCTTTTCCAATTTTTGACTAATGCTCTATCTGAGATAAACAAACACACAAAACTGGAATTAATTTGCAAATTGGACACCATCAAATTAGGCATGAATAAAGACTGGGAGTGGCTGGGTCACTACAAAAAGTAATTTTCCTCTGTTGATATTCACCCATTCTTGTCAACTGTTGAGAATAGGCCACTTCCACTTTGATTGAATTGGCCTAGTTAGCACTGACCCCCCCAATTTGGTAAGGCAACTCCCATCTTTTCATGTGCTGTAATTTATGTACTGCTTACTGTATTTTTCACTCCATGCATCTGATGAAGTGGGTTTTAGCCCACAAAAGCTTATGCTCAAATAAATGTGTTAGTCTCTACTGTGCCATAAGGACTCCTCGCTGTTTTTGCTGATACAGACTAATGCGGCTACCACTCTCAAACAAACACAATGATGATCTTTCAGAGTTATGGTTAATTAGGAAAGGATTCTTCATGGTTCCTCCTCCCCTCATGTCCTGTTCCTTTAAATCTCAGACTTTATACAACACATCATAAATCAAATAAAGGTAGGAGCTTAATTTTGTTTGCAGTTTACACTTTATAGTGCTAAATCTGAAATCAGTTGAGCAGAATTTTCCCCACAAGGCCAAATCCTTCTTTAACCCAGACCTTCTTTTTGCATCCTTCACCTCTGGAGAAATCAGCTGTCTGTTGCTATGGAAATTAACTCAGTCAGCATTTCTTAATGACAGCTTGTGCTAAACCACCTGCAGGTCTAGTTGACATGGTCATAAAAACTCAAGTGGTCTGTCTACATTAGCACTCCCCTGATAGAAAAAGGTAGGAGAAATCCCTGAAATTCTCAGTGTCAACACATCTTGTTCAGCTTGGCAGAGGAGGGGATGATTTTTGCTGTAGGTGGAGATGTTTTAACCTCATCTCTGACAGAATCAATGGGTGAAATAAGAGGGAGTGTGTGGAGTGGGGAAAGTACAACTTCCACTCCTGTCCCTGGCTGGATCTGGGGGCTTCCCCTCTTCTCCCCCCCCCCATTCTTGGCTAGTGTGATGAGAGCGCCTCCTAGTGTTTCAATCTATTTTTTCTGCTAGCCACAGATGTTGGGCCTGTTCACCCCATTTGTCTGTCTTTCTCTCACACACACATTACCACTCTCTCTCTCTACATTGGAAAGGTGCATGTGAAGTCAAGTGTCCATTTTCCTTGCTGTTTGTTATCACCATCCTCCATTTCCATCTACTATAACTATACTGAAATGTTTTTTCCTGAGGTGTTGGTTCTGAGAAATGATAAAGGATGATTGAGTGCCTGAAGGAGCAGATAATTCTAGAGTTGGTCATCAGTATGGCAAGGAACATGGCATTACCACAATAATAATTATTCTGCTTGTGGGTCAGCAGCAGTAACTTTCACCACTGGGCAAGGCTGAAGTTGATTTCTTATTTGTGGTTCCTCATTCAAAAGCGATTAAAAAAAATCCATCTAAGGGTTTTTTTTTAGAAATTTCAGAAAAAAATTCATTGTAATTTTATTACAGCTTATTCATTATACAACTAAGGAACCAGACTTTGGCTGTTCCTGACAATATTCTTCTTGGGTCACCCGAGAGACATGTCGCTGTGACTGTTAGACTCTTCTGAAGTAATTGGGACATGCCACTCCCTGACCGGAAGCATTATTCCTGTGCAATATGGTGCCATATGCCCCCCCTCCCACCCAACCCCTTCCATTTTGCAAATGGCACTTGAATAGCAAACTAGGTTTTGACTGCCTAAGTGAGAAAATACTACTTGGGTCATCTCACATGACACATCTTTGTTATGCCATTCTAAAGAATTGATGATATGCTATTCCAGAGCCAAACACTTCCTTTCCAGGTAAATCACTGCTAATAGTGTCTCCCCATTTCTAGTTTGCATTTTCTGTACAATATATAATAAAAAACAATTTGTTGCAAACCCAGCTGTAATTTCACATGAATTATTTAGACAGTTACAAATTAGGAAGTCTATAGAAACCCCAGTTTGCTCTTAGACAAATTAAGAATAAGAAAAATGGCTACATTCATCAATTGATTTAACTATTACAACACTAAACATAGCATGTTTTTATATTTGTGTCTTTTGCTCTTTACACAACCAAAATAATGCCAAGAAGTTTCATGGGTACAGTTGGCTCCCAAATAACCATTAATTATATATTTATTATTTGCATTGACATAGTCCCTAGGAGCCCCAGCCATGGATCAGGACCACATTGTGCTAGGAGCTGTACAAACACAAAACAAAATACAGTCCCTACCTTGAAGACCTTACAGTCTAAATAGACAAGGTAGGGGAAGGGCCATAATACAAGCAGAGTGAACAGTGTGATGACAGCAAATGGCATGATTAGTGCCATTTTTGGGGGAGGGGATGTAGTTGGGAGGGATCAGCTAAAGGGAAGAGAGGGGACTAGGGAAGGAAAGAAGAGGGTAAGAGTAGTGACACTGAAGTGAAAAGACTGTGAGAAAGGGGAAGGGTTGGAGCAAACAGCTAGTCAGCACAGGGCAGAAAAAGTCCAAGTCCAGTCAAAACTGCAGAAAGTTCTCCAAAAGTTCCTACTTTGGTGGCTTCTGCCCCCACCAGCTTGAGCATCTGGCTCTTCTTTGCAGTTTTCTTCCAAGCCCACATGGTGGCGGGGAAGGAGACACACCAGCTGGGTTCTAGTGGCCCCAAAGGTAGGGGGCCTTCTCCTGCACGTCCAGGGGTTTCTGGGGAGAGGGGTGGGACTGGCTGGACCCCATTTTACCCTCTCCCATCCAGTGCAGCAGTCCCTGCTTTGTCTGCTTCTGTCCTACTGGCTGGAGTCTCTGGCTCAGTTAACAATGTGCTATTAACTACATGCTTTTTTTGAGCATATACTCAATGCTTTTTTTGCCTCTGTCTTCATGAACAAGGTCAGCTCCCAGGCTACTGCACTGGGCAGCACAGTATGAGGAAGAGGTGACCAGCCCTTTGTGGAGAAAGAAGTGGTTCAGGACTATTTAGAAAAGCTGAGCTAGCACAAGTCCATGGGGACGGATGCACTGCATCCAAGGGTGCTAAAGGAGTTGGCAGATATGACTGCAGAGCCATTGGCCATTATCTTTGAAAACTCCTGGAGATTGGGGGAGGTCCCAGATGACTGGAAAAAAGCTAATGTAGTGCCCATCTTTAAAAAAGGGAAGATGGAGAATCCGGGGAACTACAGGCCATTCAGCCTCACCTCAGTCCCTGGAAAAATCATGGAGGAGGTCTTTAAGGAATCAATTTTGAAGCACTTCGAGGAGAGGAAAGTGATCAGGAACAGTCAGCATAGATTCACCAAGGGCAAGTCATGCCTGACTAACCTAATTGCCTTCTGATGGTGAGATAACGAGCTCTGTGGATGAGGGGAAAGCAGTGGACGTGTAATTCCTGGACTTTAGCAAAGCTTTTGATGCGGTCTCCTACAGTATTCTTGACAGCAAGTTAAAGAAGTATGGGCTGGATGAATGGACTATAAGGTGGATAGATCATCGGGTTCAACGGGTAGTGATCAATGGCTCCATGTCTAGTTGGCAGCTGGTATCAAGCGGAGTGCCCCAAGGGTCAGTCCTGGGGCCAGTTTTATTCAATATCTTCATTAATGATCTGGAGAATGGCATGAATTGCACCCTCAGCAAGTTTGCAAATGACACTAAACTGGGAGAAGTGGTAGATACGCTGGAGGGTAGGGATAGGATACAGAGGGACCTAGACAAATTAGAGGATTGGGCCAAAAGAAATATGATGAGGTTCAACAAGGACAAGTGCAGAGTCCTGCACTTAGGAGAGAAGGATCCCATGCACTGCTACAGACTAGGGACCGAATGGCTAGGCAGCCGTTCTGCAGAAAAGGACCTAGGGGTTACAGTGGACGAGAAGCTGGATATGAGTCAACACTATGCCCTTGTTGCCAAGAAGGCTAATGGCATTGTGGGCTATATAAATAGGAGCATTGCCTGCAGATCGAGGGATGTAATCATTCCCCTCTATTTGGCATTGGTGAGGCCTCATCTGGAGTACTGTGTCCAGTTTTGGGCTCCACACTACAAGAAGGATGTGAAAAAATTGGAAAGAGACCAGCGGAGAGCAACAAAAATGATTAGGGGGCTAGAGCACATGATTTATGAGGCGAGGCTGAGGGAATTGGGATTATTTAATCTGCAGAAGAGAAGAATGAGACAGGATTTGATAGCTGCTTTCAACTACCTGAAAGGGGGTTCTAAAGAGGCTGGATCTAGACTGTTCTCAGTGGTAGCGGATGACAGAACAAGGAGTAATGGTCTCAAGTTGCAGAGGGGGAGGTTTAGGTTAGATATTAGGAAAAACTTTTTCACTAGGAGGGTGGTGAAGCACTGGAATTGGTTACCTAGGGAGGTGGTGGAATCTCCTTCCTTAGAGGTTTTTAAGGCCTGTCTTGACAAAGCCCTGGCTAGGATGATTTAGTTGGGGATTAGTCCTGCTTTGAACAGGCGGTTGGACTAGATGACCTCCTAGGTCTCTTCCAACTCTGATATTCTATTATTCTATGATACATACAAATGAACATGGCCTAGCTTATTACATACTGGTATCTCACTGATTCTGTTGTCATCTTAAACTTAGAACACTAGTGGGCTCACAAACTATTGAGAGACACAGGGCAGAATAGTGCACAGGAATAAAACTTCTGGCCAGGGATTGGCATGTCTCAACTACTTCAGAGCAGTCTACAGTCACAGAGATGTGTCACTTAGAGAAGTATTTTGCCATGTATAACCAGTCAAAATCTGGTTCCTATTCTAATAGTTAATAAATAGTTAATAATTAATATACATTGTTACAACATTCAGTCTCATTTCTTCTGGTAAAAATTATTTAAAACATTCTTATATTAAGGTTGTTTTTTGTTTTTTTAAAGTGGCATTTCAGTAAGGAACAAACATCAGAAAGTGTGTGTGTGTGGTTTGGTCCACATGTGCAATCTATTTAGTTCAGTATCTAGTCCTAATATTTGTGCACAGAGCGCTGGCAAAGTGCACTAGAGTGGTGTCATTTTGTAGAAAGCTCTAGCATGTTGTGTCCTAATTGTCCCATCTAGACCTACTTACATATTTTTAAAGATGCAGACTAAATGATCAATTTTAAAAATGCTATGTACAAGTTTTAAAAACTGATTATTTAAGTTGTACCTTCTGTACTCTTATTTTTATAACTCCGTTCTTTAAGCACAGCCCTTCTGAGTTTTTCAGTAAACAAAGCTACACCTGACAAAAGAAAGTGGCTGGGCTGGAGCTATATCTTCACAAAGCCCCTGATGATGTTCCCCTGACATGTGGTGTCCCAGTTTTATAAATTAGAAATCTGGTCATCTCAGTTTAGACTCTAAGCGATGCCAGCTGTCTCTCCTCACTACAGCTTCTAAGATGCTTTGAAGCTGTTTTTGTATTGTGTTGGCAACATTAGTGCAGAAAGATTTGAAGAATATAATACCTGAAAAAAAGGTTACACAGGCGCACATAATTGACTGTGGCAATATAAAATATTGCCTGCTCTCTGTTTTGTAACAAAGTAGATATTGCTTTCTTTTATATTTGAACAGAAACGAAGTAAATCTGAAATGCCTTTTTTCTGTTAACTTTCCAAGTTTAAAATTGCAAATCTGTATTAAGTGCCTTTTCTATGGTTGTACGGTATTCACCATTCCATTCAGCTGAAGATAACATGCCCTTGTAGCTTAACAGATCAAGTGTTCTGCAGTTTCTTCCATTATCTATGGAGGGTAATTGGTATTTCAGAAAAAGAAGTCAATGTAGGGCTGTAGGAAATGAGACTTTTTTTGTACTGGTGCTTGTTTATGTTGAGTATAGTGACATGCTATTCTAGAGGCATATTTTAAAAATGTTAAACTGGGCCGTTTGGCTCCAAGGAAGTTAAAAGGTGGGGTGCAGGCGAGGGAGTTGTTAATTGTGGCTGGCTTGCAGACCTGTAGCACCACTCTGGGAAGTAGGAGAGTGGTGGAGCAAGAAAGCTGACGCTGAAAGAGGAAAGAGTGAGTGAGATGCAGAAGCTGCTAGTGGATGTGTGAACTCTGGGACCTTCAACAGAATTCAGCACCTTTCTTGGGTAAAGCACTGGTGTGTTGGAGGAGCCCAGTCCAAGGAGGATTCAGGAAAATTGGGGACAACTCTGTAAAGAAGAGCCCTGCCCAGGAGAAGATAAAGAGCATCAGGGAAAGTTACTGGAAAGGATTGTTTCTGTGGTGTTGTTTTAATATCCTGCTCAGCTTTTCAAATGAATGTTTCTGTGCCTGTATATTCTTTCCAGCCCTACTTTGCCTCAGAATGCAACACTTGTAAAGTGCAGAAACTAGTTTTCTTTTTTCTATCTTTCTTTTTTTGGGTAAATAAAGAGGAAAAATTAGAAATGAGTGCATTTTGGAACCATCAATAAAAGCTCACTTACTAGTTTAGGTATTACTTCTTTTGACTTGTTGCAATAAGTTTACCAGTTGCATCATACATTGCTTGAAATAAAAAGGCAAAATTTGTGCACTATACTACCATACTCAGGAAGCCTTCGTTTTGGGACACAAGTGATTCCTAAGTTTATTAGCAGGTGTGGGGAAACTCCTTTCTTCCTCTATTTCCCTCTGGTCCTGAGCAATTGTTGTGAAAATGTGAAGGGAAAGATGTACCTGAACCTACAGACTAATTCACTTTAGCCTGGCTCCCATATTTGTTTGCTTGTTTAATTCAGATGAGAACATAAGAAAAAAATGATATATATTAAGTCCAGCCACAATTATTACTATAACTTTAAAAATAAATATGACAAGGCCAGAACTCTTGACAAGGCCAGAACAGCAAAACCATTAGCAGGACAGTTTGGAAGCGCTGTTAATAATTCAAACACTATTCAGAGAATTACTTGGCAAGATAAAAAACAAACAAACAAAACCCCAGTATGGGTCACTTTATAAACAGGTAGTGTGGCAAAGTAGAACAATGTCACTATTAGGGTTTTATGCCAAGCAATGAAACATCAAATGGATTCTCAAAGAAATCTGCTAGTCATCATATATATGACTATGGTCCCATTTGATAAAAGCAATGGATAATGAAAACAGTAGCTGGCATACATTTCAGAGGTGAAAAGGATAAGCCTCTGAAGAGATCCATAAAATATTTATTGGAGTCTCCACTGCATATCCAAGAAGGACACGGGGCTAGTGACAGTGATTAAATGTTCAGCATCTGCAATGAGATATACTGAGGTTTTAATGCACAGAATACTGATTGCATGATGAATCCGAGCAGTTTGTTTCCGGCAGTTGCCCACAACAGGGAGAAGAAATGAAAAGAGCACATAACATTCTTATAGGCAAAACAGGGCGTTAATGACTTTGCTGAGAAAAAAATCTCCTTTATCTAGCTCTGTATATTGCTAATAATACCTATAGGACCTTCAGTCTTGGTGACCTGGTTGGCTCATAGAGTTAAGTCTGGAGCCTAAATATTTTACCCAAGGTTACTGCTAGGATAGGAACTTCAAAGATTAATTTTAAGACAAGGCTTTCCTTGTCTTAAGCCATCTTTTAGCATTTGGGAAAAGCATCTTTCAAGACAGTTTCTTGAATAGAAACATACCACAGGAAAGAAAGTGTCCCCTTCTTGGTAATTACCCAGCAAGAATATTGGAAACTCCATGAAGTTCCTCTCTCAAGAGTTTCCCAGACATCATTCCCTTGCACAGGATGAAGAACATTTTTATCCTGTGAATGTCAGGGATTCAGCCTTCATACACAGTAGAACTTCCAAGATCCACATGCATCTTGATATATTCCTGCAGCTAGTGCTGTCCACACGATGATCCTGTCCCAGCTCCCTGGAAATGTGGCTCTATTGGACTCTATGTCCAGTCAGTACCCCTCCATGTCTGAGGGAGTGAGGGGTTATACAATATGAAAGGGCTCAGTAGTATTGTCTCAGTGGTATGATTTAGGCAGAGGATTACTGCAAGATTGGTAAAGAGATCATGCCAGTCTGGTGGTAATCCTTTCTAATCCCACTTCTCTCCCATCCACATCCTTCTGGAGTGGAGGTAAGGCGCTAACTACTCATGCATCACATAGGCTGGCTGGATCCTCTGGATCTTAGTCCCCTGACACCGCAGAGATGGAGGTGATGATCTGGATCCACATAAGGGAGATCTATCAATTAGATTCTCAACCAAGAGAAGTCATGATCTCCATAGCGGAGGAGAGGAGGGTTAGGGGGTGCCACCCACGCTCCATTTCTTTATGGCAACAGAATAGGAACCTTTTAATTTATCTTTCTTCAAATTTTAACATGTCACTGATGATACTTTCAGAATAGCGATATATATTGAAAACTGCCATGTGTGTAGATAGCATATTGTTGTATTGACGTTTTCCTTCTTTTACATGACTTGTGTTATAGGGACAAGAAACTGTTTCCTATTATAACTATCCCAAACTATCATGACCACACCGATTTGGGGATATTTGGCTCATTTTCTTTGACACCTGAAGGGTGTCACAAATCATAGCTTCAGGATACATCAACGAAAAAAACAGTGAATAGAGCGGGTATGAAAACAATGTGCATCCTGTGAGAAATGCTAATATTTCAACATATACTCTTTCCAAATTAGGACAAAAATTCAAAATATCAACAATTTTTGTGAAACAAAAATTCCAATTTTTTTTACACTTTCAATTGAAGTGAAACATTTTGAAATGTCAAAACACTATGTTGATTCCAAATTAAAATTTAATATTTCAAATCAAAATGTTAATTTGAAATTAAATGTGTCATTTGGAATATACATTCAAAATGAAACATTTCAGTTCATTTCAAATGTCATTTCAATTTTTTAAAAATCAAAATCAATGTTTTCCCCAAGAAAATTTTGAATTGGACTGAATCACATTTTCCAGTGAAAAATGTTTTCTATCAGTTTTAATAGTGAAGCATATCTAATCATTTCTGTTTCAGGCTGGTGGTGTGATGTGTTGTCATGTTGTGACATTGCATTACTATAACATAATGAGTCAAATTTAGATGGGAGTAACCAGGTGATCATCCTGTAGACATCTCAGGGACCAATCCAGCAGAGCTGTTAAAGGTGGTGACAGTTAATCAGAAAGTGGGTGCAAATGGCAAAAGTAATGTAACTGGCAACCTGGATTTTAGTGGAAAAATGAGTGTAACTTACAAATCAAGAAGGAAAAAGGTGTATGTATGCAGGATGAGGGGAGAGGGAGTTGATATAAAGATATAAGACAACATAACAAAGTTTTCCTCCTCACTGATCCACCATGTCACACCATCCCCCAAACTTCCATCGCCAAATTAAGCCCTGTTGTAAGTGGGCATGGCTCCAATAGACTTCAATGGGAGATATACTCACTTATGCCAGAAACTGCATTTGGTTTTCACAGAATTCTAAACTGGTGTAGAGTTACAAAACTTTCCCAGTAAAACCACCGTTTACAGCCCCACTGAATTTGGCCCACTATCACATGCATAGAGTTAGATTTCTGTTATTACAGTGTCATTGTATAGTGGAGGCTCTTGATGATTCCCCTTGGTAACCAAGAACCTATGAGGTTTGTGGAGAATCCCTTATTCCACATGGTTACATCTTATTTTTCTGTATCAGCAGGGAAATCGGAGAGACAAACGGTAACTAGTTTGTATTGGTTGTTATGGGCTTGAATTATTGGTGCTTACTTTGCCTTCTGGATGCATAGCCAGTAAAGAAGATAAGACTTGCATGTTCTATTTGCTTCTCATGTGCATATGTTCTCTAATGCCAGTTATCACAAAAAAGTGTGATGGAGGTAAAAACAGGCAGAAATAATGGGTTTTACTTGGGTTTCTTCAGGCATATGGGGAAATATTTTTTCTGTCTCGTTTCAGATTAAATATAATCTAGTCACCTAGTAAAGGCATCCTTGTCTTCGCAGCATAGTTCAATTTGCTGACATGTATGCACTTAAATGGGGTTTTACATTTAAAACCTTCAGTTCTGAAGATTTTTTCATAGCTCAGCATATATATTTTTTAAATGATCTGCTGAATGCTAGACACCATTAGGTCAAAAATATTTGAAATGACTTGTATCCTTCCTTTATGGAAAGCAAATGATAAGCATCTTTTAAAAAAATATGCATGACTGTATATTCAATAAAAATAAATTATCATCAAATAAGGTTGAGTCACCATACTTTGGACAAATAAAAATGGATCAAAAAGCAATTCTCCTGACTCAGTGGGATATAGTTCAGAACATTAGCAGACAATGCCTCAGTTAGACATCATTGGATTATTAGATTAACATTTATTTATAAAGGATCCACATTTGTATTGTTGCATTTATCCCATAAATGGAATCCAACGGAATCTCCTTCTCCTAATGCACTCTTTAGAAAGAAACACCTAAAAATACACAAGGATAACTTACTGTATATTCATTGGTCCTGTTTGCTTTTAAATACATCTTGTTTAATATAGCAGGATGTCTTTTTTCAGTCTAAGCATTTAAACAATGACTGTGGAACCAGCCTTTTTATATATTGCATATTTGACATTGCTAAGCAATGTATTACTGTTCTTTGGAAATAAAACCAGCCTCTAATGCCATGAAAATGGTTCACAGACATGCAGAGTACACTTCCAATTGATAAACCAAGCTCCATAATAAGAAAGAGTGGGAGTATTATAAATGCATTTGGAAATCTTTTCTGAACATAATTAAAGATGAACAGCAGCAAAGTTAAAAATGGACTTCTTCACTTTCATGCTTCTTTATAATGAAGGACTTTTGGGGGGTCAATCAAAATGCTGAGGTAGGAGGAGGGCAGATTATTAGCTCATGTTAAAATATGAATTTCTGCCTACACTGGAAGACTTTACAGGAACAAGAGAACAATTGAACTTTGACATCACAGAACATGAAATAAAGCCGAGCAATTAAGAGGGGAAGGGTATCAATTAGTGTGTTTAAAATTTTTGTTAACACCTATTTAACTTCAGTTCAAATAAACACTTGAGAAATATGTCAGTGTTAAAATTTCAACATTCCCTCCCCTTCAGTTAAAGTCTGAAAACTCGCACTATACTTTTCCTGACACCCAGCAGAAGTTCCCCAGCTAAACTTCCTAAGACTAGACAATATTCCTGCTATTTCAAAAGGCAAAAAACAAGTAGAGATAAAGTTAAATAAAACCCACCAATGAAACAAAAGATCACAAACCCAATTAAGGAAAATGCCGTCAAAATTTTTATTGGTGTAAGTTAGCACAGCATTTCAACATTCTAACTAATACTGGAGCCAGGCTATATAGGAACAGCGAGATACAAGGGTATTTCTGGTGTAAGAGAAAATTGAGCTTTTAGCCATTAGCCTTAGCTCTGTGTAAAAGCCAGAAAGAGCTCCTTACACAAGTTTGAAACTGTGTCTTTATGTGACACTTTTATGCAAACCACTTTGAAAAATGGTGAGAAACTTTCTGCAAAAAGTTTTTGGAGAATTTTTTTTGGTCTTTAACTTTCAATCTTTTTTTACATTTCCAACCAGCTCCATTACAATCTAATAAGGCTATAATTCCCATTTTGTAAAAGATTACTTCATGAATTCCAGTACTTGACTGCCAGTAACAAAATTCCATAGTAACAGAGAATCTACTTTTGAACGCATTCATATTTAATGCATTACTAGGCATTACACTGTTTTTAAGGGTGATTGTATTGATGTGGAATGATTCCCTGAAAGACCTCAAGTATAACTTGGGGATATTGTTGTAAACATATATAGGAAATTTCTGCTTTTGGATATAAATATGTTGCTTCCACTGAAGTGAAGAGGGGCTCTGCATACAGATCTAAAGGCAAAATTTGTCTCATGGCATCACAATCAAAGTAAAATGATCAATCAACTTTCTACCTAGGACACATTTTAAAGGAAAATTCCAGTGCAATAAGATGGTTTAATCAGTACTTGTAATTATAAGGAAGAATAAATCACTTAAAACAATTTTAAGTGTCTTAAATATATTGACTAGTTACTAATACCAGAAGAAGCAATAATCCTAAAATTTGCTGATGCAAAATAGGAGTGAAATCTCCCTTAGAATGCATTAAAACAAAAACATTTTATTTTTAAAGTCTATATGATGAAGCTGAGAGACTTCACACCAGCATGGAAGGGGTTAAGAAAGCCTATCGGCCCATTTATACCTGCAGCCAATGCCAAGCTTGGGCGGGGGGGAGAAGAGAACCTGGATCAGTTCAGGGCTGACTGATGAAGAGATAGGAGCTAGTTACCTCCCTACCTGAGGGGAGGGTCAGGAGGAGCTAACAGCTGGGACAGCCATCAGGGAAGAATAGGGTGGCTAGTTGTCTAGTTTGACAACCAGAACACCCAGTCAAAAAGGGACCCTGGCACTTCCAGTCAGCACTGCTGACCAGGCCGTTGACTGTCCGGTTGACGGTGCAGCGGTGCGGGGCTGGCAGGTTTCTTGCTAGCCTCCATGCAGTGCAGCTCCCGGGAAGCAGCCAGCATGTCCCCACTCCGACTCCTATACGTAGGGGTAGCCAGGGGCTCCGCACACTGCCCCTACCCCAAGCGCTGCCCCTGCAGTTCCCATTGGCTGGGAACTGCGGCAGGGCAGCGTGCAGAGCCACCTGGCTGTGCTTCCACATGGGAGCCAGAGGGGGGATTCATAGTGTGTTACTTCTAAACCAGTTATTATCACTTCTTTCCCACTGTAAACTCTAAAGGACTTCCATGGAGAAAGGCAGCTTTCTGCTGGCAGTGAATTTACACCCAACAATGTTTTGAATATTTGCTTTAGTTAATAGACAATCATTCTATTTCTGCAATATACCTTCCTTAGAAACTTGCTGGGATTTTCCACAGGATAGATGTAGAAAGTATTTATTTTGTGATATATTCTACCCACACCCAGAAAAAATGGGTCACATGGACTGGAGTCTAGGTAGAAGCTTGCATCTCCTTGTGGTGCCAAGTGTGTTTCGCTCCCAGGGCCAATAAAGAGAAATGCTGTGACTGAGGGCCAGTTACAGATTGTAACAATCAAACATCCATGCTGTCACCACAGATCTCCTAATGAGGATAATTGAAGGAATTTCCAAGAAGTTTGCCTTGGAGCTGTTAAAAGAAAATATTTGCTGCCCATTACTTGGCTCAGTGAAAGGGTAGGGTTTCCGATAATGAAATTAGACAGACACGTGCTTTACCCAGTAATGTGGTCATGTTTCAATAAGGACTAGGTCAGAGATGATCACTTCAGTGTATTTATGAGTGGTAATTGATGAAAAATTAACTCAGAAATTAACTGGTTTCTAATGTTGGATGATGTGGCTGCATTTACCCTCAGCGAATATACTTATTATACTCCAGACAGTTGATATCTATGCTGACAAAAATGTGGTTTTAATATGTTCTAAAATGTTGTCTCTATATAAAATGAATTTTGTACCTTTTGTATGCAGCATTATTCTGTAATCTCACAGGGATGTGCTGATTCATAGGAGCTGTACTATCTCGCACAGGATGAATACAAGCTACATCATATCCAAGAGGAATGGACTCAGAGGGTAGCAAAGAACAGGGTACTGTGGTTGCTGGCCATCTGCATGAAGAAGTTCAGTGTTTAAAATAAATTTATAGCAAAAGTAAACAGGCATGTCCTATCCTTTCGGGGCTGTCTGCTAACAATGGAATCCATCTGATTTCCACTCAGAACTGGTCTTTGTCTTCCTAACAAAATCCCTTGCCTACTGTTTCTTAATTTGGCTCTTCTGCCTCTGTGTGCAAAAACCAGAGAAGCCATGGTGAACAAACAGTGTAAAGATCTTAATGCAATCAATGGCCTTGTCTACTGTAGGAAAATTAGGATCCATAATTCATCATAAGTTATAGCAATTTCGGACATTTTAGTGTAGGCAGTACTCAAGAGCTCTTACCACTGTGTCATCTAAATTTGTTCTAAATAAGATTAGAGGACATATCGGTAAAACACCTGAGTCCTCTCTACTCCACAGCATATACTATTGTTGTTACCAGGGGACCAACAGTAATGGGGAAAATTATAAAATTTTCTAGTGCAGAAGCAGCCACTCTGTCAGATTAAAGGTTATGGTTTTCTTACTGTGAGCGTATGATGTCTTTTTGGTATAAATGTATGTCACCTGCCAAAAATCTTCCAGCGATCTGATGGTTTCTAAAGCGGATTGAGGAAATAGAAAACTAACAGCAAAGATACCATGACATGTGCACGTATCCACGCCAATAGGAATTCACTCCACTTACTCTTCTGTGTCTCTCCAGCTATCAAGCTTTTCCCAGTATTTTTTGGGCAGCACTGTACTCTCCATGGGAGAGACAAGGTTACCAGCATGGATTTATGAGTTCTGGTTCTATGCGACTAAGGAGTTCCCCCTGAGGACTTCTTTTGCCAATCCTCCACACTATAGGTGCCTGTGATAGGGTATATAAACCCCACACTGGTGAGGAAGTGAACAAAGAGCTGCCATGGTCAAGGCTGCCCCTGCCACTCTGACTCTGTCAGGGTGTGGAATAACGGCTTAAAAACAGACAGCAGCTCTACAGCTCCCAAGAGTTCCCTGGAAGCCTTCAGGTGAACTGCCCCAGGAAGTCCATTCATCAATCCCTCCCCCAGGCCTACAAGGAGACAATGGACTCTAGTATACCAGCTGGGTAGGATTGGTTCTGCAAGGGGAGCTGTAAATGGTTGATTCTGCTTCCCTCTACCCCTTTTGGGGTTAGGGAAGCTGGGACTATCCTGAAGGAACTAGGGGAGTGGGAGTGAGGAGCCCCGCCTCCTTCAAACACTGTCAGACTATTTGTCTCAATTTTATACCACAGATACTCCTGTTTAGGCAGATGGGTGTATTCCAAGGATATTTCTGTGTCCAGACGGAAGGAGGTTCCTGGCAGCAGCCCTAGAACTATGACAGTGCCATCCTCTGGTCAGGGCCGGCGCTTCCACTGGGCGACAGGGTGCCAGGATTTGGGGGGCGTCATTTCGCCTCCCTCAGTGGCATTTCGGCAGCGACTCCCTGGCGGCGATTCGTCAGCAAGAAAAGCGGCCGCCGAAGCATCACTGAGAACGTAGCTTCACAGGAGCTGCTGGCGCCACTACTGAGCGGAGGTGAGCTGCTGTGGGGGTTGCTGCGGGTGGGGGGCTGGCTGCCATGGGTGGGTGGGGAGCTGCTGCAGGCAGGTGGGGAGCTGCTGCGGAGGAGTGGGGAGCTGGCTGCTGCGGGCGGGGCAACTGCCGTGGGTGGGGGGGGGGGCGGAGATGGCTGCCATGGGCGGGGGGCGGCATTAGCTGGGTGGGGGTGGGTGGGTGGCGCAAGATGGAAGTTTCGCCTAGGGCACGAAACTTCCTTGCACCGGCCCTGCCTCTGGTGCATAAGAAGTAGCCAGCTGGGGAGAGCCACGAGTTCATTTTGACCAGAGGTTACACAACATTATATGTTTGACACCACCGTGCTGTAAATAACCAGTGTGGACAAGTACCTCTCTACCATCCTTCTGGCTATTCAAAAGAGCTCCTTCTTGGCCAATACATATCTGAACATGAGACTATATTAGACTCCTGTGATCCACCACTGCTGCTTCTCTTCTAGACTGACTTCCTCGTTTATCCACTGCCTTCCAATGTCTCCTGTGGTGGCTGAGCCTGAATGGGTGCAAGACAATACACCAGGCACAGGTAGTTGTACAGTAACCCCTTGTTCTACCTGCACTTGCATATTCTGGGAGTTTATGATTTTCATATATATTTTTAACCTCACTGAATTATTTTTTAATATGAATAGGCCAATAGTAAACCCTCACGTAACTGTGGATGTACTCTTGCCCCCTTGCAGATTTAATCCCTAAAAGTGCATTCTTTGAAAATTAGCCTATTATATTTGATCTTGGTCACTGACACTAGCTCCTTTCTTTTACAAGCACAAATAATAACCAAATGCACCCACAAATCAAAGCTGCTAATGAATATTAGCATTGCTAAAAAAAAATCCATTGGAACGCTGTGGAATGAGTACCTGGCTGATGGCAGAAAACCCGAGAGGTATAGAGAGTGTGACAATGAGAGGCTCAGCTATATTTTGACAAGAAAGTGACGCTGTGGGTTGATTTCCAAAGGCATGTCTGACTAATGCCTGTGCAGTGGGCTCTTGAAAGAAATGAAAAAAATTCACATCGGTACCTGATATGAGAGGGATAAGGGGGAAAAATAATGAGGGGAAAAAATACAACTTTTTTCATTAAAAACAAGAACAGTAGTTCAACACTGGGAACCGAAGAAAGCTGTAAGAGCTAAAGTGAGGACTGGAACTGCAATTTTTAAGAAAGATGGATGACTTAAAAGTGAAACACAGCAGACTGAGGGCAGGTTTTGGGTGAGTGAGTTATTACGGCCAGAGGTTATGCTTGGCACCTGCAAACAGTGATTTTTGTCAAGTTTTACTTTTCTCCTTGTAGGAACAGTTATAATACAGCAGTTGCTACAGGAAGTAACTTTTTCTTTAATTGAATAGTAAAAGACAAAGTATGCAACCTGTCACTGCATAAGCCTGGTCATCTTTTATCTCTTGGGAAGCTAGCTGGATAAAGTTATATTCTCCTTCCCATGTGCACATGGAGAGCGCCTTGTAACATGCATAGAAATGAACACATCAGATATCCCAGAGTATGCCAGAACCTCCCAGGGCACAGAATTCCAAACACTGATTATATTGTCTGGGGAAAAGAAACTCAGCTTGTATTACTCCTGAGGGCATTCTGCACCAAAAAATTTAAAATTCTGCACACAATATTTTAAAATTCTGCACACAATATTTTAAAATTCTGCACAATTCTGCAAGTTTTGTCAACAAATAAATAGAGAGGCTCCAGCATGGCAGTGCATGAAGGTGGGAGATCACCCGGCAGTCTCCCCACCTCCTATCTCAGGGACACGGACTCCATGTTGAGGCTGCACATGACCCTGACACAGCACAAGGTCTGGGCCTGCCCCAGAAACACCCTGGGGCTCTGCCCTCTGTTGTAGGCACACCAGGTCTGGGGAAGGCAGGCTTAACAAGGCAGGACTCAAGTGTGGAGAGACTCAGTGTGGGGGGATCCATATGTGGGGTGAGAGGACTCTGTGTGGGACAATCTGGGTGCAAGCAGCTCAGTGGGGGATCTAGGTGTGGGAGGATCTGGATGCACAGAGGCTTGTTTGGCAGGTGAGGGGGGTGTTTCCAGGTACAGGGGCAGTGGGACTCTGCATGGCTTCCAAGTGAAAGTGGTTGGACCTTAGCAGAGGAGTCTGCATGTGGAGCTGTCAGCAGGGGGGTCTGGGTGAGGTGTGCTTAGTGGGGTGGGGGTCTAGATGCAGCTAATTGGGGGTCAGTGGCATGGGTGTTTGGATGTGGGGGCTCAGGGTGGTGCAGGGATGTGGGGCTTGTCAGGGTGTGTTGAGTGCAGGGAGCTCAGTGGGGGGTGGTCTGAGTGGGGGTCCGGAGGCAGGGGGTCTGGGTGCAGGAGGCTCCAGATGCAGGGGTTGAGGTTCAATGGGGTGGGAGTTTGGGTATGGAGGGCTAGGGGGAGTTCGGGTGTGCAGGGTTAGGCTTGGGGGGTGTCTGGGTATGGGAGGTCTGGATGCATGGGGGTTGGGCAGATGGGGGAGCAGCTCCCCGTACAGTGACCCCTTCACCTTGCAGCTGAGGAGCAATGGGGCAGAAAGCAGGGGAGGATGCTGAGCTTCTTGCAGCTGGGGGAGGTTTCTGGGGGTGGGTCTGACACAGCCCCAGCCACTCCTTGCAGGAGAAGAGGAAGTCCCATCCTCTTCTGCCTCCAGCCCAGCCAGGATTAGCAGCTGATTAGGAGTTACTCACTAGGGTGTCCCCAGCCCCTTGGTGATTTACCTCTGCCGGCTGCTCTGGGTACCTGAAATGATTTACCTGCACAGCTAGGGAGTGGTGCATGACTTCTCTTGCAGCTTCCCTTTCTGAGAGGAAAGCAAAAAAAAAAAATAAAGTAAGTAAACTAAACAGAATTAAAGGCATTATTTTTGTTGACAGACTGATCTTTACACAATGTGACTCTGTGACATGGTGGGGAACCATGTCACAGAGTCCACAGTTCTGGGCTGGAGCATGCTCTTTGCAGATGGAATATTCAGAGAATTTAGCTGCCAAACTCTAACAAATCTCTACTGAACAAGTGTGAACTGAGTTTTCACAAAGGTTTATGACTTAGCCAAAATAAGGCAGAAATTCATGAGGATGGCAAAAAGCACATACCTAACAAAAAGACAGCCCCTTGCCAAATTTTAAGTTGTTGTTCCAAAACACGAAGGCACTAGGGCTTCTCAAAGAAACGGTTGTAAGAAAAAAATTTTTAATTTCATGCAAAACAACATATTATTTCCCTAATCTAACTCTTCAAAACAGTGAAACCATTTCTGCTGAAACTTTCAAAATAAATTCTGACTGCACGAAAAATTTCAGTCTGAATGCTTAGAGTTTGGGAAACTTATAAGCAACTGAAAACAGGATCTTATATTGGGAAATGTTCCCCCCTTAACTATAGGGGGGACTGCAAGCAATAAATATTAAAGCAAGTTAATTATTTTCTGATACTTAAAATATAGAGTGTGTGTGTGTGTGTGTGTGTGTGTGTGAGAGAGAGAGAGTGAAAGAAAAAAAACATGTACTGCTTGTGAGGTGCTCTACAAATTCCAGTCATTATTATTATGAGAGGAAGTATCCTGGAAGATAAATGTCAGTAGAAATTAAAATTCAGATGTTATCTACCATATGGCTATAGTCAGGTTGCTGGTTATAGTGTGTCGATAAAAGAAGATTTTGCTAACTGGAAACTGCTCTCCATTGTACTAGCTGACCTTTGAGGCTCTGCTGTAATAATACTTTAAATTCAAAAAACTGCAATTCTAACTCAAAATTATGGAGTTTTGCATGGATTCATTTGAACTATAATTGATGGTCTAACATAGAAACTGCGCTATATGAGTTATTTGGCACAGTGTTATCAGCTAATTTAGAATGTAATTATTATTAGCATGGCTCCTTTCAACTATTCTTATGGACATAAAAAGAAAAAGGGGACTTATAGGTGTTCCCCAACAGAGAAGAAATCACTTAGCCCTGTAGAAGTCTATTAAGTTCAAGCTATTCATTGTTTCTCATTAGATTTCTCCTTATATTTATTTTAATATTCAAAGGGCAATTCTATACATCTTTCCCCATTAATCAGGAATAAAGAACATATTATGTACTGCAGTCAATTTCCTGCTGTCATCTTGATAAATATGGATCAATTAAACAAGTATTATATGTACACTACATATGGTTAATCTCAATTTATGTGAGAAGTATGTCAAACATTTTCAAAAATGGCCTAAAGTTAGGCTCCTAAATCCATAAATGTGGCCTGATTTCCTGAAGTGCTGAGTACCAACAAATCCTATACAAGTCAATGAGAATTGTGGTGTTTAGCATTTGTGACAATACAACCCATTTTTTTAAGGTTGCAGAATATGGATCTAATCTTAAATTGGAAATAGTTGATTTGTGTTGACACTAATTATGGGACTGATTCTTCATATACATTTTCTTCAGTGGTTCCCCCCAATAAGGAGTGCAGGATTTGGCTTTAAAGTTGTAGGGTGGGATTTTCAAATGTGCCTAAGTGCCTTAGTGGGCCCGAGGCCTATTGAAAGTAAAATACATTGAGATTAGTTATATAAAGGGTGAAATTCTGTCCCCATTTAAGCCAAAGGCAAAACTCTCATACTTCAATGGGGCCATGATTTCACTTATAGTATATATATTGTATTTACTGAGAGTCAATGAGACTTTTGCTCCCAAGTTACTTAGTTGCTTTCAAAAATAATTCATGTAGGTATTTGGCTTCAGCAGGATTTTTACAGTTGCATCTTTAACAGCTCATTCAAACAAGCAAGAGAACCCAACCAAACCAAACCCTTGTTTGGCTGTAAGATCAGGTTCTGGAATTTCCATTACCCCAAATCCCTAAAATAAAAAAGATGGTTAGTCAGAACATAATTGGCAATACAATTTTAAAAAAAACTAAACTACAGGAGTGTTTGTTCATTTTTTAAGTATAGAAATGAATGGTTCTTTCTTAACACTAGTGGCCTATTCATGTGGGACATATGACTGGCTGTGTTAAAATATAGTTTAATGAACTGTTTTTGTTGTTAACAAAAGAAAAGTGAATTAGGAAGTTTGCTCAAGTTATGGACCCTTATATATTCAGAACATATATCAGAGATGCTGGCTAACCATTAGCTTCATTAACAGGCGCTGAATCCATATATTATATATAAAAACCTCATTCCTTTTCAGTCTTTGAAAACCAAATAATCAATATTCTATAAGAGTAAAATTCACCCCAGTGTGAAGCCACATGTAAGGCTTTTCATGACATATAAGCCCCACTCTGGAGGTCAGAGAGCTTTGCGCTCTTGAGGAGGGCTGCATGCTGGATCCACATATGTAAGTATCTAGGGGACCATCGGGGACAATCTGTGGGAAAGCCAAATGAGGGACTACTTGTGCCTACCCTGATCCAGTGGCCAGAAACAGTTAGGGAGAGAGTGGACAAACTGGCTGCAGTCTTTGCTTCAGTTTGTAGAATGATAGTTACCTCAGAGGGGCTGTGTTGCATTGTGCAGTGCAGATAATTTCTGTCTTGCTGAAGAATATTTGTACACTTATTAGGAATCAAATGAGGTAGGCAGGATGTAGAAGCTTATGCAGATTTAAATTATGGTAATACTGTAGTCTCAAAGAAGAAATCTGCATTTGTCTAAGTTCAACATTAAAGCATCATTATCACAATCTCTAAGGTTTCCAGACATATAGTTTAGAGGATGCAGATGTAAAACTTGTTGGGATACAATTAAAACTCAATATTCAGTAAAATGTGTAAATCAATTTTTAATGCAGCCTTTTATTTTATAATTTAGAAAAAAACAACCCCTTGATTTTAGATAATTGACATATAAAAAGATAGGTATAATCAGCAAGTTACCAATACACATATTTAATGTCAATTACTATTTCTAGCATTTGAAATAACCTTAACTTAGGTGTCTCCAATAAGCATTTAATTTAGATTTAGGAAGACAGTTACTCTGCTAATTAGATACCAATGGATTGTTAAAAGTGCAGCTATTGAACATTAGGATAGTACTTATAAGCAAAAAGCCCAACTGTAATGTAATTAGCTCAAAGTTACATAAGCAGTAAAGGTAAATGATCATACCCTTAGGGCTTTAGTGTAGTTTTGTATTTATGTACTTCTCTCTTCCCCAGAAGGGCTTTTGTGAGGCTTGAAGGATACACACTCCACTAGGTATTCCAAGTGCTAAAAGCTGGAAATACCTGGAAAGTATCAGATTACCTCACCACCTTCAAACCAGCTTGACATGAACCAGCACAATATGTGACAGATGACAGAAATGTAGAACACCTGTTTGCATACCCCTGTTATTGATCTCTTCTTGTTTTCCACCCAATTTCATGCTCCAGTGTCCCCCACCCACTGCTGTTTGTTGGCTCCCTCTATTGGGTCCCACCATTGTTTTCTCCATTTGCCCCCCCTTTCTCTCTCACTTGCAGACTTGCTCTGGGACGTGGCACAGGAGCTCCTGGCTTCATCAGGCTGAAGGTGGCAGCAGAGGAAGGGGGTGATAACAGCTTACCTTGGACATCGGCATGCATGCACAGACTGTGCCACACACAGGCACTCTCCCCCCTTGCTTCCCTCCCTCTTGACCTCTGGCTGGTGCCATGCTGGCTTTTGTTCAGCACAGTCCAGATGTGTAATATCATCCCAGAAGGCAGAAATGCATGACAGAGAGCGTCAAAGCATGTGAAGTGCTGTACAGTTGAGGGGTCTGAGTATTGAAAGATCTAGGCAGAATTTGCACCCAGATGTGAATGGAGGATTTTCTGCAGCATGGGTAAGGAATGGGAAGAACAATGTGTATCTAGAATATAGCAATAATAATACTATCTGCAAGTGCCTTTCATGCAAGGATTTCAAAGTGCTTTACAAACAAGAATCAATTAAGCTTCACAACACCCTTGTCCACATGGCTGTAGTCAGGTGTACCTCCCACTCTCACAGCTCTAACGGGTATATCCATACTGAACTGTTCACTGTTCAGCAAAGCTTGGGCAGCACCTTTTATGAGGAAAAACATGTCTTAGCTCCTGCCCCCATAGAAGAACAGCCATTAGGCTTCCAGAAGCCTTTGTTCTCCACACAGGAGATGGGGAGTAGGCCAAACACCAGTATCTATGGACAGGCTACATTTGATTCTGTGGGTTGTATATAAAGGTATTATTGGTTCCTCTCAGTGTTCTCAGGAAGAGTCTACCGGGTCGTGATTACTCTGGGTCACCTACAGACAATTGCACATGTGCTGCTGCCCCATCTCACCGCTTCCTGACACACTATGAACCTGATTTCTCCACCTGAAACATGGTGCTGGCCACCGTGATTTTTCTCATTACATACCTTGCTTTGACAGTGCTTTGTGTGGTGTAGCATTGTTGAGGTACTTATTGGAGAAACACTTCATCTGCCAACATATCAAACAAGTTTCCTGGGTTTGATCACTGCAGGCGTCAAGGAAAGGAATCATATGTCCTTGATTTTGTCCTTTGCTGCTTTTTTACCTGGTGCTGTAACTTTTTTCCCCCCTGCTGCTACTGCTGGTTGCCTATATGGACCAGTGTAGACAGCCCCATAGGAGTCTGTAACATCCCTATTAGTATCTGCAGCTTCACTAGAATTAGTAAAGGATGATCTGCATTCAAAAAAATTACCCTGCATACTCATTTGTTTTCTATTTAATATTTTGCACCAGTAACAACACTACTAACATTACATCAGCTAGTTTGCTGTGGCTGGCATGCAGGGACAAGCGTGATGCGCTGTCTCTCCTAGCAGGCATGAACTTGACATTTACAAGAATCATCTTCTTCAAGGCCAAAGCTTTGCCTTACATAACAGTTTCATTTCTCTGCACACACCCGCATGTCACCGTGGCTAGTATCTCGCTGTAAGTGCTGATCTTTCTGCAGAACTCTCTCAGTGTTGCTCCACGTCAGGTGACAAAAGTGCTGTGGCAGGTTGTTACTAGCAGGATAGACCACAATTGTTTTTGGAGGATTGCTGAAGGTAAGTGTGGAGGATGGCAGGGGCTGTCAGGCAGATTGGGGAGATCTGTGGGGTTACAGTGCCAGTTTTACAGGCTTTCTGATGACTTCCCAGCCCAGTGGAATCCCTGGTGGTATAGAGCTGGCATAACATTGCATGGTCATGGAAAGGGGGAAATGAGAGGGGAACCTTTGTGACCTGGTGATCCCCTTTTGGTGTCACAAACCTCCAGGAACAACACAGAGCAGCAATGAGGCTGCTCTAAGTTATGCCAAGGGCTTAGCTGGCTCCTGGCTAGCCCCAAGATTGGGCAGCCACAAAGATGGTGTGAAGCCACCTGGACCTGGGCTGAGCACAGCTTGGCTGGACTGGAAGCTCCAGCCCTTAAATGTTCAGAGCAGCAACCAAATATTAGATACTAGCCTGATTCTCCAGACCTTTAGCTCGTCACCCATTTCAGATAAAATTTAACAATTGCAGACATCCCAGCTCTAGAAAATATATACTTTTATGAACTCAATAGGAGCTTTATATAAAGAACCAGGTTTTCCTAGAAGCTTGCAGGTTACCCAAGAAAAGGAGTCATCACTCATGTATAGTTAGTTTTTACAGAGTAATATTGCTCTTAAGTAAGTAGCACTATGATCTAAAAACATGGATGCCTATTCTAAAAGTAGAAAAGAACACCTGTTGTATACCGTAAACACATGCTGTCTGCTTCATTGTGTCGCAATCTGAATCTGTTTTTAAAATATTCTAAGTAGACACTATTGTGTAGATTATAGACAACTTGAATAATGCCACATTAGATAACAATACTACTGTATATACTCTAATGTTTTTCTAATCAATATTGACATTTTCTTTAAACAGTGAATAGCTTTAGCTCTTCTCTTGCACTCAAGCACTGCTGAGCACCTATTCCTTACTCCTAAATAGAACTAGTTGAACTTTACTTGATGGACAACTTATTCCTTTGATTTGACTGTTTTTTCTGGGTGTGAATTGTATGCAGGCCAATCAAACCCTTGAACTGGGACCCTGGAGTCCACTATGATGGAAAGTGAGCTGCTTTCAGAATATGCTGTGTGAGAATTCCCCTGACTTTGGCCCAGCTCTGGACCCTTGCTGTGTGCTTGTACCAGGGATCAAGGGGGCCAAAGATGACCATTTATTCCCTTGGGCCTGCTACTGGTATCACAGGTAGCAGCACAGGGAGGATTAGTGAGGAGATCAGCCACCCTTGGGCGGCCACACCCTCTCCTGGGCAAGAAATGTGGCAAGCAGGGTCAGGGAGTGACAGCCTTGGCTTCACTACTTTCCTAATATTGAGGCCAGCACAGCTGAGCCAGTGTAATGACTGCACCAAAACTAAGGTGGGGGCAGAGTTTGTCTGGGGCTTACCCAGGAAGGACAGCTCTGCTTTGTGAGGGGGAGGGGAGGAGGAAGGAGGTCAGAAACTGCCGTAAAAAGGTGCTCGGTGTTCAGCTTTGCAGCAATGACTCACCAGGAATGTGAGGTCCAAAGGCACGAAACCTGGGTGGGGCAAGTCTCGCTAGCACATCTGAGAGTTCCCCCTGGGGTTGGTCCCCAAGAAGACCCTGGGGACATACCAATTAATTCATCGCCTGTCATGCCCGCAAGGTGGCTCTGTTAATGATGGGATAGACCCGGCACTATGGTCCGTATGCTATGCCTCCATTGATGAAGCCGTTCGTATTGTGGGGGCATGTCCCTGGGGCACTAACGGCTAAATGTGGGCAGTGGTGCAGTCAACGGGAATAAATCAAGTAATGCATTATTTGGATGATTATTTGTTCACAGGGCGAGCCGGGTCAGATGAGTGTGTTCCTCCCTAATGGAGGAGAAAACAAAAGGTCCTTGACCTACCTGGGGATTGAACTGGACAACAGGGAGGGCATATCTCAGCTCCCTCAGGATAAGCTTCAGGAGATATTGGGGTTGCTCCAGAGAGCAGTGGGGACTAAAAAACTCATGCTGCAGGAACTGCACTCTATTTTGGGACACCTGAACTTTGCTTGCAGGGTTGTTGCCTCAGGGCGGGCGTTTTGTGCCCAACTGGCAGCAGCAGGCATAGCCAGGCCACACCATTACATACGAGTCATTAGAGAGATGAAGGAAGACTTGGCGGCGTGGGAAAGTTTTCTGAGTTCATTTAATAGGGTATCATTCTGGAGGGAGGAATGGTTATTACAGGGGGATTTAAAATCCACTCAGATGCAGCAGGGAGCACAGGTTTTGGGGTGTTTTATAAAGGCAAATCATGTGCACAAAAATGGCCTGCCACCTGGACACAAAATAGGGTTGTGCGTGACATGACCTTCTTGGAATTTTTCCCCATTTTAGTTGCAGTGGTGATCTGGCGATCGGAGCTGGCTAATAAAAGGGTGTGCTTCTGGTGCGACAACATGGCGGTGGTACAGGTTTTTAATCGCCAAACTTCCAGATCGCACAGGGTTATGAAGTTGGTAAAGGCGTTTGTTCTACAATGTTTAACCTTCAACATCTGTTTTTCTTCCAACCACATGCCGGGCATGGATAATGTCATAGCAGATGCCTTCTCTCGTTTCCAATTTGACAGATTTTGTAAGCTTGCACCAGGGCTAGCAGTGAACCCGAGCAGATGCCGCGGGCTCTCTGGAACCTTGGAATGTGATGTGGTCGGTGGAATGGAGATTTTTGGCTCCAGCTTACAAGTTGTTTATTTTGTTTTCTTTTAAGGTGTCTTGTCAATTCCAGGATCCAGAGAATGGGTCACCCATGAGGCCTCTGTGAAGGGTGGTTGTTGCAGTACTGGGTCAAGGACGATGCAGCTCCTGGTGCCCCGTGATGATCACACATGGGACAATGGGTTCTTTCTCCCCAGTAGGGCTGCTAGGCAAGAAGCCATTTGCAGATGTCTGAGAACCCAGATGGTTTGTGGGGGAGGCAGCCAAGCAAATTGTTGGTGCCTCCTTATGGCGGATGTTCAGTGCAGGTACTCCATAGAGAAGGCAGCCAGTGACCAGATAAATGGCCTGGTAAAGGACTTAAAAGGAGGTACAGGATAAAGGAACAGAATGGGGAAGAGGGCTGGGGACTTCTCTGACTGGTATGGCAGGGAGCCAAACCCTCCTCCCTGTTCTCATAGCCCACCATAACCTTCTTACGAGGGTGGTGGATAGTAAGGTCCAAGCCATGGGTCAGCTGGGGGACCTGGATAGAAACAAAGGGGGGCTGGTGAAAGCCCCGGAGAATTGATTTGAATAAACGTGGATTTGCCTGCACTGTACACTTTATCTGCTGGGTAGTCCCAGACATCTATATAATAAAGTTGCGGCCTGATTAAAATCCATAGCAAGGTGTCTCCTTCTTGCAGTGTACCCAGACAATAAGCTGAATGAGGACAAGGTCTGGCACAGCTTCCTTCCCCCCAAGGAGCAAAGGGGGAAAGCAGAAACAGGCTCCCTGCAGTTCGTTACACTGCCCTGGGAGCAGTGTAACTATGTGCTATCCTCTACTCAGGACAGATTATAAGACTACGTTTTAGCTCTTTGGAATTTATTGTTAGAATTAGTTGAAATTTTTTGTTTAAAAATTTTTTTTGGACAAAAAATTAGCTTTTTTTTTCCCAAACAAAATTTTTTAGATACTATTTTCTGACCAGCTGTACTTGTTACCACCTTTGATCCAAAATAGTCCAAACCAGTTGGCCTTCAGGGCATGCTGCAAGACCAATCTTTTAACCAAGGTTTTTGGGAAGGCGACCGTTTGGGTGAGGTAGAGTATAGGTTAGGCCTATGCTCTTTATAGATTGACATCTCCTCCCTTCAAACCAGAAAATAACCAAAGTGGCTACAGCTTGAAATACATGATTTTCAGAAAGCTATATTATAAGTGGCAATAAATAAGTACAAATAAGGAAATTGTGGCTAGATTCAGTGTGTGTGTGGGGGAGGGGGGGGAAAGAGTGCAAGGCAAAATTAGGCTTCTTACCCCTTTTACACCCTAACACACTCCCATCTGCCAGCCAGTCTAGCCTGAAGGTATTAGAACTAATCACTGCATTTTTCTTATAACAACTTGTGAATACAGCAGCAACTGAGCAGCGTTCTGATATCTCCCCAAGGAACACCAAATGGTGGCTTATGAATGTCATTAATATAATATGCAAATAATCTGTTTGACTTCTGTGCCTCTACTTGGGGTAACCTTGTCAATCAGTCAGATGTAACTAATGAGAGAGTTGATGAAAGCTTACCCAGCTGCTGATAAGGTCAGTGAAATGATAGACCTCTCTCTCTCTCTACACTTGGCCTACATCTACAATATTGGATGTAGGAAAAAGCTTTGATTAATCTTTAACTGAAGTCACCTGTGTGTTAATTAGAGAATATGAAGTGGTCTTGTTGGAACATTTCCTAAAACACAATATAGTACATTCAAGTATTGCAAATAAGTTAAAGCTATTGTGTATGTGGCTTTTGGGTATTCTCAATATAAACACAAGATCTGTGAGACTATGCGAGATTTTTGCAAACTTAAAATATATTTAACCCTAAACAAGGAATTTCATTCCACACAGAAATTGACATGATAGTAGTCAGTATATTGCGGCTGTATTGTTGTTTCTTTTCTAATCCCCTTTTTTGGTTGTTCAGCACTTACTCCAACTATTCCTTTTTTCAGCAATTTTTTTCATGCTTAGCCCAATGGAACTGAAAGGAATTTTTAATTCTGGAAAATTTGTTGTGCCTTTTTTCAAATAATACATGTTTTTTAAAAGAATACATATGTCTACTTATTCCATAAATTCTGATTATAAATTTCATATATGGTTAGCAGAAAAGTAGAGCTAGAAAGATCAAGCAGGGATTGTTTTGTAGGTTTCCCTGTTATCTAATATGACTTTGAAGAGAGTTGGTTTAATAGTTTTAAAACCAGAAGACCTTAAAATGGGAAATGTTGTGCATGCACAATACATTTTTACATTTGTTTTTTGATCGGTCTAAGATGCTAGTCCAAAAATAAAACACTTCACAGTACCTCTTGAATCAGGAGCTGCACTGAGGTATATTTTCAGGCAGATATTATTTAAACTGGACTCAGACAATTGAGCTATACGGGAGTCTCAATATAAATAAGATGGCTAGATGTGGGAGGCTTTGGTCAATGTCAGCTTGATTGCAGAGATGTATGAGTTGAGGACAGCTCAACTGAGGGGTAGCAGCATTCAGGAGATTGCAAGCCAAATATTTCCCTCCCTTTCATAAGTGCTTGGACCATGTCATCTTCCCTTTTTGTGAACACAACATTCTTATGGCAACTACAGCAATCACTTACATGCAAAAGTAATGTTAAGAAAGTAATTTTAATGAAATTCAGATGGTGGAAACAAGAGGGAGAGCCAGAATCATGTAGCGATCCTACTTTCCAGCACCAAAACATGGAATCACCACAATAGAAAGTAAGCAATAGAACAGCCACTCTATGAATTCAACTTAGGCCCAGATCGCATGAACGCTTATGAACAATGAGCAACTTTGCACATGAGAGTAGTTCCTTTTAACTCAGCGGGACTATCCAAGTGTATGAAACCACTCATGTGCATATGTACTTGCAGAATTTGGGCTTTTGATTTTTCTATTTTTATTCATAGACTTAGGTCCTGATCCAATGCCCATTAAAATCTATTAATAAACAGACCCCAGTTGACTTAAACAAGTTTTGGATCAGACCCGTAGATATTTTTTTAAACCTGTATTGTCATATCAAAATATTTTCATTGCTTTCATGTCTCTAATAAGATTGACTATAGTGATATAATTTTATTAAAGTTGTACTAATCATACATGAAAAATAGGCAAGGAGAAAAAGGCAATATCATGGACTTTCGCAAAGGGTGGGTTTTTTTTTAGATAATCTGTGCAAGAGGTGAAAAGAGCAATCTCTACTTTCTTCTTGATCCCCTGCACTGAAAGGTGCATGGGGAGCCCACCAGTTTCATCCATTTATTTTGTTCTGTGTTGGTCTGTTCGGGCTTTTGAGTGCCATGTTCATGGATTTGGCTTCTTTTTCTATTGTTCTGCAGAAAGTTTTCTAGGTCTCCCTTTTATTCTTTCCAAGTGGTGTCTGTATTATCACTTGCCATTGAAGTAGTTTTGGTGGCATCCTTACAGCATGTCCTAAATATGTCCATTGTAGTCTTCTTACCATATTTGAAGCTTAAGATTGATTTGCTCTACTTAGAGTTTCTGATGTTGCGAGAAACTCTTTCTAATGAACTCTGAAGATCTGCAGGCATTTTCTTTTCAAATGAGTTATCTTCTTACCAATTTCTGTTGTAGATTTCCATGACTCTGCTCCATGAAAGAAGACAGATATGTTGTTGGTGTGAAAAATTTGTGTTTGTGTGTCAATGCCAATCATGCAACTTTTCACATTTTTTTCCAAGTTTATGAAAGTTGTTTGCTGCTTTTAATATTCATTGGCTGACATCTAACACGGTGTCACCATCATTGCACATCTCACTCCCTATATAAGTAAAATGTCTTACTTTTTTAGTGTTTCTTTATCCATTCTAATGGTCAGTTGTAGGACATTGGTAGCCATATATTTTCTCTTCCTTTTGTTGATGAACAAAACAACTTGTTTTGCTTTACCTGCAAAAAACTGCCTCTTCTCTTCCATTAAGCAATGTGTGGATATAAGCAGGAAAATGTCATCAGCAAAAACAAGGTGTCATAACCATACAGCTAAGGGTAGCCTAGAATTCCTCCTTACCTGTAAGGGGTTAAGAAGCTCAGATAACCTGGCTGGCACCTAACCAAAAGGACCAATGAGGAAAGAAGATACTTTCAAATCTGGGGGGGAGGTTTTGTTTGTGCTCTTTGTGTGTGTGTGTGTTCTCTCTTGGGACTGAGGGGGCTAGACAGAAATCCATCTTCTCCAACCCATCCTAATCCAAGTTTCCAATATTGCAACCAGTATAGGTAAGCCAGGCAAGGCGGATTAGTTTATCTTTTGTTTTGCTTGTGAATTTTCCCTGTGCTAAGAGGGAGGTTTATTCCTGTTTTCTGTAACTTTAAGGTTTTGCTTAGAGGTGAATCCTCTGTGTTTTGAATCTGAGAGGCCTGTAAAGTTATTTTCCATCCTGATTTTACAGAGATAATTTTTACCTTTCTTTTAAAATAAAATCCTTCTTTTAAGAACCGGACTGATTTTTTCTATTGTTCTAAGATCCAGGGGTTTGGGTATTTGATCACTTTGTAACCAATTGGTTAGGATATTATTCTCAAGCCTCCCCAGGGTGTAAGGGCTTGGGGGGGGGGGAATATTTTGAGGGCAGGGGAACTCCAAGTGGTCCTTTTCCCTGGTTCTTTGTTAAATCACTTGGTGGTGGCAGTGTTACTTAATCCAAGGTACAAGGGAGAATTTGTGCCTTGGGGAGTTTTTAACCTACGCTGGTAGAAATAAACGTAGGGGATCTTTCATATGGGTCCCCACATCTGTACCCTAAAGTTCAGAGTGGGGAGGGAACCCTGACACGAGGTCATCTAATTGTGTTTTATCATTTGGCCCTAAAGTTCCTCTGTTGCTTTCTGATAGTTACTTTCCTCGTGACATACTCAATGACCAGTGCAAACAATAGTGGGGACATAATACACCCTTGCCTAACTCCAGCTGTCACTGCAAACCGTTGGCTGCTGTTGTCACCATCTCTGAGTGCACATTTGGCATTATTATATAGATTCTAATTATTTGTGATAGTATTCCATAATATCCGATAATTCTACAGAGACTGTCTCTGAGTATGCTGTCAAAAGCCTGTTAAAATCCATAAAATTTATCACAAGAGTTACTTGCCACGCCACATTTTGTTCTGTAATATGCCTGAGAACAAACAATATGGTCTGTGCATGATCTCAATGGTCTAAATCCTGATTGTTCCTCTCTTTTTCTTGATGATGTTTCTTGGGATCATGTTGCACATGATTCTCCCAGGTACTTGAAATAATGTGATTCCTCTCCAGTTATTGAAGCTGATAAGCAATCTCTACAGGCTCAAACAAAGAGGGTCAAAAAACCTGGACCAAATGCAAGACTTGATCCTGCTTCAATTTTGTTAACCACAAGCTGGAAAAATAATGATTTATATGTTTACTGCTGTCCTGTATACAGCTCTATCTCTAATTAGCAGACCAATCAAAATAAGCATTTGTTTTATCATTCTTATGCATGTATTATGACAATTAAGGAGAATAAAATGAATATATTATGCCAGGTCTTTCCTTAATGTACCCCATGAAATAATTTGAAGGCTGTTCATATTTTTAAGTACAAAATATTTCAATGATGAAGCAATTGTTTTTTTAAATTGTTTTGATGCAAATATTGAATTTCACAGAATCCGGACATTAGAGCATGAAAAAATCTTTCCCATCCTCATTTATCTGTTTGAAAATTATATTATAATATAATATTCATATTTTAAGGCGGTTTTGATGTATTGAGATTTGGTATGAATGTTATCCATCATGTTGAAATTTAGATTAACACATTGTTAGAAATAAAAATCTTGAGCTTTCACACTAAAATAAGGAACAAAAAACTTTAAGATAAAACAGGAGCACTGGTTGGAAAATAGAAAAACATCTTAGTCTGAATTTTCCAACAACATTTTCCAATTTCTATGAAAAATTTCCAGGCACCTCTGTAACAGCCTGATTCAAAGTCCACTGAAGTTAATGGAAAAACTCACTGACCTATATTGCCCTTGGATCATGCCACAAAGGAAATCAATTTTGGTTTATTTTACTTAGTAAAAGTATGTGTTCACATCTTTGGATTAACTGGACTATCATATTACTTTGTCACAAGGGCTTTCATTTTAGTTGTTATAGAGATGACCTCAGCTAACATGTGACTTAATTTATATTTTATATCTCTAAAGATTTTTTAATAAACCTAATGTTAATAGATATATTTTATTAAATCCTTACAAAATTTCAATGGATGCAATTTTTATTTGGTACTCATCACCCTATAGTGTTTGCTACTAAAAAAAAATGCAGGAATTTGCCAGTGCTTCAGAACCAGAAATTAAAATGACTAAGGAAAATTGTATCAGACTAACCTATTTTTGTTGTCAAAGATTAAATGCCAAATGTTTAAATACACAGAAAAAAAGACGACAGCTTTTTTAAAAAAAACAGTAAAAAATCTATCTAGTATTACTAGTAACAAATAAGGAAATCTGATTTTATTTTTAAAATATTTTTTTTACTTGTCATTGTTCCTTTGGCCTTGTTTTACTCTGTTGTGCAGTTCTTATTGCTCTTCGAAAAGTAGAAACAGTGTTGTCTACTGTGGGAGAATACGTTTATAAATTCAGTGTGACTTCTGATTCTGGGAGCTGTCCCCAGTGCTATGGTGCTGATGCTCAGCATTTTTGTTTCTGCAGGATTGCACTTATCTTTGTTCCTGCATGAGGCAAAAAAGAGATACTGATTCACCTTAAAATCTGTCAAAAATATCTTGTGGAACAATAAGGACCTTCTCGCCTGACACTGTCTGCCAACAGATGATGAGCTTTGCCCTTACAAGTGGATAGCATTGCTGAGAGTTTCAGAGAACATGGAAATAGTTCTCAGTCATTCAGGAAAAGCAGAAAATAATTGTCACTTGTTCCCTCTTCTCTCTCTCTCTCTCTCTCCCCCACACACACACACACACACACACACCACAGAGGTAAAGAGAAAATGGTCATGGTCTGATTTAACAGGTAATACAGTTTTGTACCATAATGATGTTTTAGCCTAGAGTGATCATATGTCCCATTAATCGAGATTCATCCTATGGCAAATGAGTTTTGTATAAATGTAATTTTGCTTTAAAAGTTGTCTAATAAGTAAGGATATACCCCTCCCACCCGCAGTAAACTGGATCATTCTGAGTTTCCTCCTGGTCTTGACATGTCATATCTCCTGGGTTCATTAGTGCCTCATGTTATGCAACACTGACAGTGGCAGTGTAAAAGAGATGTGATTTTATAAGCAACTTAGTTAAAGGGGACCAGATGGCTCATAGAATTGGTAATAAGGTCAGCTCTGGGTGACTGGTTCAAATCCAGCTCAGATTGTAAATTCATTCCCATGGACAGGGATCCCTGGAGATATATTGCCAACATGGATGAAATTTATCTGGGAAGACTTTTATTTCTTTTCCTTCTACTTGGCACTGCTTGTATAGTTTAGAAAAACAGAAGGAAGGTTTAACTGTTGCTTCGAGAACAAATTTTATAAAATCTTAGAAGCCTCATTGCAGGAAACACCACTTTTAACTTACTTTTCAAGGACATTAGCAAGCTCAGTTATCTGAATGATCAACAATTATATTAAGAAAAGTTGGTCAACTATTTAAAAATAATTAAGTCTTTAATTACACATAGAAACACCAATATTCTATGATGCTGGGCACTTTGTAAATAATGATAAACATAACAGTAAAACTTAGTAAAATCTGAGCAATAAAACTGCATGGACTTTCCATATAGATTTATCTTTTTCTCTGGGACATGTTGCTGTGATGCTTATAGTTTTGGGGTAGGAATTTTTAAAAAGCCTCGCTGAACTAAAGTTAGATTAAATATAACAAAAGGTGTCTTAACTTACAAGCATGTTATGTTAAATTGTTGCTAAAACAAGCATAAAGTGGAATCAAGGAAACTGCATGAACTGAGTTTGTTTGGGCTAAAATGTGATGGTAAAATGACCTAGTATAAGAACTCTTACGGGGTCACTAGAAGACATGATGATGAGAGAGATATTGCTATGTGCCACACTGTGGAGCCCTTCCTCAAACAGATGAGCTCCTATGTCACTAATGTTAGTAAGAGCTCTGCAATCTGCCTGTATGTTTGGAGAGGTGAAAATAGCCTTGAATGGAAAAACAGATAAGACAGAGGTGGTTGACTATACTACTTCTGGATATTTGAGAGAGGGTCATCTTTAGGCTCTCAGAAGTGTTCTGAGCTTGGGATCTCATCATCTTATTCAAGACACAGCACTTTTCCCTATGGACTTGGGGAGAATTCTTTGACCCACCCAGGCCATAAAGATACGATTGAGGATATAAGTCTGTTGTCGTTGGATCAACTGAACCCTGAGGAACCTCTGGATCAGCTGAACCCAAAGCAAATGTTAGGTTGTAAGATTAAGATTCCTTTTTCACTCCTTCCTTTGTGTCATTCATCCTCATTTTACTTCCTTCTTTCTTACCTCGCTTTCCTTTTGTGTTTTTTCTAATCAACTCCAAGGGAAACCATTACTGGACCTAACTCCATTTCATAAGCCATAATCAGCATGACAGGGTATAAGCAGCTTGTCCCAGCATAAAACACTGCCAGTGGGAGGAGAGCATAATATGGCAGCTAGCCGGCATCCCAGACTGGCCAAGTGAGCTGTGTTCAAAGACTAAAGAACACCTCTTAATGACTGACCTGTATGTGTAATGTATGACTATAGCAATGAGACAAAATTTCCTTTGCTTCCTATCCTTTCTATTCCCAGTTTGTGTGTTTGCCTAAACAGCAGGAATAGTAACAACAGTTAAGTTGAAATCCAACGGGAGTTGTCTCCAGGAAATAATTTTGGGAATGGTGGGGCCATTTTAATAAAGCTTTTTAATTTTTTTCACATTTTAAAATACATTCATTGATTTTAAGATCAGAAGGAATCATATGATCATATAGTCTGACCTCCTGCATAAAACAGTCCTGTATAACATAGACCATAACACTTTATCCAGTACACTCTATATCAAGCTCATGTCTTATGTTTGATATCTTTTAGGAAGATATCCAGTCTTATTTTAAAGTATTCAAGTGATGGAGAATCCATGACATTCCTTGGTAAAGTTTTCCTCTGGCTTATTGCCCTTGCTGTTAAAGATGTGCATCTTATTTCTAGTCTGAATTTGTCTAGCTTCAATTTCCAGCCATTGGATCTTTTTGTCTTCTAGATTAAAAGCCATTTACTATTTGAAATCGCCTCCCTCTGTAGGTACTTGTGGACAATGATTAACTCACTCTGAACCTTGTCTTGGATAATAAAAATAGATTGAGCTTCTACATCTCTGAGTGTAAGGAATGTTTTCCAGGCCTCAAATCATTCTTATAAGCTCTTTTTGGAACCCTTTCCAGTTTTTAAATATCTTTATTGAAGTGTGGACACCAGAACTGGATGCACTATTATAGTAATAATGTCCTTAGTGCTGAATACAGATATAATGCCTCCCTCCTCCTACTTGATATTCCCTGCTTGTACATCCAAAGACCACATTAGTGCACTTAGCTCCAGCATCTCCCTGGGAACTTATTTATAAATGGTTATTGACCATGACACTAAACTTTTGCTAACATCACTGCATTAAAGGATACAACCCCCCCTCCATCTTGTAAGTGCAACCTAATGGCCTGTTCCCCCAAAACACAAAACTTTTCACAAAAAATTGATGACACCAGCATTTTCTGATTCCCCCCACCAAATTTCCCATGATATTTTTACTGAAATGTACCTCAATATTTTTATCACAATTTTTCAAAAAATAACAGAAGAATGTATGAAAAATATATTCATCTAGAATTCTGCACAGTGGAAACTACTTCAAAAGCTTGAATCTTTTTTTTTGATCTGCTCCACTTTTTAAACATTTTGCCCTCTGAAGGACTTTACTTAAAGTAAAAGAAATAAACTTTCTCAAAAGGAACAATTGTTTTACTTTTGAATTCCAAGTATTCATTGGCTCTTGCTTTGGTTTTTGCTGTTGTCTGTTTAATAAATATTCAGGTTTGTTAATAAAAAGGATTTTGATGGTGTCATTGCTAGGATAAAGGCAGGCCTGAGTGTCTTTGAAGAAAACTCAGGAATTACAAGTAAGAGTATAATGCTGCAACAGTACAAAGTAAGGTGAAACACCCTGAAACCCAAGACCTCATTATTCCAGCATTTATTACTAATTAATAAACAAGGAGGACATTTTCAATTATTCTGTCTTGCACCGTCACAGAGTGGATGGGTGCAAATCACAGTACTTGTGCTCCCTAAATGTAGGGATTGCTCTTTCACTGGGGCACCAGCTATGTCCGAAGAGGAGGGAAACATGGTGGAAAATTATTATAAAATGCTAATAGAGAGTGATAACATTTATATACAATTTAGAAAATAAGAGACATTTTAAACAGTGGGGATTATTAACCATTGAAAAAAACCATCAGGAGAAGTGGTGGATTCTCTGCCTATTCATGTCTTTTAATTAAGACTGGCTGCCTTTCTGGAAAACATGCTTTAGCCAAACATAAGCTACCGGGCTGAGTACTGGGGTAACTGGATGAAATTCTAGGGTCAGGAGATTAGACTAGATGATCTAATGGATGCTTCTGGTCTTAAAATCTATTTGTCTGTTTTGTTTTTAAATCAATTGTATAGAATTCTAAAGCAGAGATTTCAGTCTCTATTAAATTCTATAGGTTTAGGTATTTTTATAGAACTGTATTTAATTTCCAAAGCAACCTATTGGTTTTGTCCCTATTATGATTCTTTAGAGCTTTTCTATAGGAGGAGGGAGAGTCATAGCTAGGTTTCCTCTAGGTTTCTTCCACCCAAAATAACAGACTGGGTTCACAGTGGAGCATACACTAAACTAACTTAAAATATGTAGCTGCAGGTTTCTTTCCCCCCCGCACACTTGGGATTATATCTCCTTGAGGCATTTCCTCCTGGTGCACCTCCCAAGACAGGTACAAGGTAACTCTACACATGAGGTTTCTATACTAAATTAATAACAAAATGGGAAAAATAGAGAATGTAATGATGGACTACATTTTATTTAGCCAGTTTCAATTTCTAATGACTTCATAGCAAAGAGATCTACATCTAGAGCTGTGAGAACATTTTACAAACATGCCATTGAATTATAATCGATTTAGGTTTTACTGAGTTTGCAGCCATTTTAAAAAACTTTCTATGTATATTCATGCAAGCATGTTTTTGTTTACATGTGAGTTAGGTGAAGTTTATGTTCATCCTAGCAATGCCTATTGAGTCCATCTTAGATTGATTTCTCTCCATGCTACCGTCTATTCTCCTTCTACAAATTCAATCCTGATCCCCAAAAAGACACAGTGTCTTAAAAATAAATACATCATGAGCATCATTAAGAAGGAGACGGGGCTAGTGCCATTTGCAGCACCAGAAGCAGAAAAGTCCCTTGTTTGTGGAAACATTGCGCATGTTCCACCTCCAGAACATGGAGCAAAGGGTCTGCAGTGTATAAGAGACAATAGAATATTTGTGTATGTAGCACAGACACACTTATTTGGCCCTCCAGCCAGAGAGTCACCCACGGCAATAATGTCCAAAGAATGTTGACGGGAGGTTTGGTCAGCAAGACAGAGAGGATGAGGTAAGCAACAAATACCAGAAGTTAGTTAAGACATGGGGTCACAACTCCAGCAGTAGCATGGGCTAGAGAAAACTGGAAAGAACCTTGCAGTGGCTATGGTGGAGTGAGCGAAAGAGGCTGCTTACTGCTGGGCAACAGTTCTCACTGAGCAGCAGTGCACTTTGGGTAGTTTGAGCAGCTCTTAAGGAGGGATTGAGAGATGCTGCCGACAGGAAACAAGGAGTGGCTTGAACAGGAGCATCAGGTGGCTGCTTCACTGTTTCTTGGCATATTTGGACAACACTCCTACAGAATCTGAGTTGTATGAGATCCTCCTCCTTCTGCGCCTGTTAACCTAATTAGGTGGCTATATTCTGTCCAGAGCCATCCCTTGGGTACAGCGAATCAGGGTGACAGCTCCAGGCCCTGCATTTTGGGGGGGCCCTGCAGGCCAGTGCGATTGGCCGGCATGGTCGGTCCCAGAAGTGCCAGATTCGTCACTTCCACCCTGGGCTCCGCACTCCCCTACGGACGGCCCTGACTCTGTCAATGGAAGGACTCAACAGCCTCTTTATGGTTTCAGAGGTACCTCATTCAGTCAACAGAGACATTATTAAGATGCTTTTAAGGTGTAGTCTGATTTTTTCCAAGGTTTAACATTTTGATAGACAGTACACAGGATTCACCCGGAGATTGAAATAAAAACCAAAGTAACCAAGCATGTCATAATAACTGCAGTATTTCATTTACTGTTTCACATTAGGATATTTGTACTTGCTCAGGTCTTGTAGGTTGAAATGAATCATAGGAGCTAGAGACGGAAAAGACTTGTTTGGTCATATATTCTATTTCCTTGTCATAAATTGCATTTCTACCTCCCTTCTCTAGTCTACTTTTAAATGTCCCAAAAGATGTTATAATTTGGGAAGATTATTTTACAGGATGTCAGATGTTTTCCTGCTAGCAGATTAAATGTTCCCCTTTCTCAATTTCATCCGTCACTAGAACTGGTTGAAAGATGGGGACATTTTTTGTCCCTTTTTTCATTTGAAAAATTCTAACATTCAAAATTTTTTGACAAGCTCTATAACCGGCTGAAAAAATGGATGAATTTTTCAACAATTTTTTCCCCCACCAAAAATGTTTACTTTACTGTTTATGCCTATTTAGTCTTCCAGCACCATCCTAAATAATTCATTCTTTCCTTGGTACATACATCATATATTGATCGATTTATTATTTTCCCTCATGATTGGCTTCTCATGCAAGATCTCTCTCTCTCTGTCTCTCTCTACACTTTAAACCTTTTCTCCTAAACAAATCCTATCAGCCCCATAATAATTTATTTCTCTTCTCTGAACTCCCTTCAATTTGACAATGTCTTTCTAATAAAGGAATGCTCATAATGGAATAGGGTGTGATCAGACCCGACCCAAACCCATGTAGTGCTAACATCTCCCTGCTCTATTAAACCTCTAGTTACAAACTTCTACATGCCAATGGCCTTTTATTTTATTTCCTTATTGAAATGAGCATATAAGAAGCTTTATTCCTCTTGTATCTAGCAGGATTTATTTACACTATGAAACCTCTGTGTGCTGTTGGAACCTTTTCTGATTTCCATTTCTATAAGAAAGCCAATTGTTAGAGGAGTGCTCTGTCTGTAGTTATGTAAAAAGTTGACCTCCAAGGGACCACGTGTGAGACGTCCTCACTATGGATGGAGACTGGTAGTGACTAGGAGGGGAGTTCATCTACTGGTGACTCTCAGAAGTTGGCAAATGCATTGCCAGTAAATCTAGTATCACAGAAATCTCTTGAGGGCAAAGGGCACAAAGGGACTCTTATTTGAACCACTTGAAGTGGAAGAGCTGTAAAGTTACCAAGTCATTTAAAGATTTTGTAGTTAATTGATCTGACTCACCCTCCATTATGTAGAAGGATGTTACAGGAGTGCTCTATCTGTATATATGTAAATAGTTTGTTAAGAAATAAGATGCCAGCAGATGGTTCTCAATAATATTTTGCATAGTTCATGCTAAATATATTGCAGGTCCAATAAAACTTCTTGCTGTGCACTGTAAATGTAACAGTGCTTTACACCAGCATTTACGAGCAAGAGGCAAGAATATGAGCAGAAAAAATGATGACATTTCTGATTGTAAGAAGTACAAAGTGTAGGAGAAAAGCCCAAAGGAGCCAGCCTTACATCCAGTGGATAATTATTCCCCTTTTCTAGCATTTCAATCAATATTTGTTGTATATTTTCCCAATAGTTTCATACAGTCTCAAAACACATGTATTATATCAGCATTATCTGTATTTACTGCTTCAACATTTATCTTGGATACATATTTGTTTCCATTTTTCTGGTCTGAATCAAAACACAATGTATTTAACATTTTGCATTTGTTATATTTTCTGTTAGTTCACAAGACTTCTCCTGGTATTACAATGGTAACAGGAGTCTCCACATGTGTTTCCCATTCATTTCTTTTCTGGCTCCAATTATTTCCTGCACTATGTCAGCAGTTGCATTATAAACAGGAACAAATTTAAGGCCCAGTCCGGCAAGCACTACTACACATATGGGTGTGATCCAAAGTCCTTGAAGTGAATTGAAAGACTCCCACTGACGTCAATGTGCTCTGTATCTGGCACATCGATCCCTGTTTAGCAAGCCAGCATTGTTTATCAAAACACAAATATGCTTATATTTAAGCACATGGACAAGTCTTATTGACTTAAATTGGACCTCAGATCATGCTTAATATTATGCTTGTGTTTACATGCTTTGCTGATTTGCGGCTTGAGCATTTACTACTATGAAAATGCATTGTTTCTGAAATGAATGTAGTTTTGTTATTTTTTGTTCAAGTTTCTAATCTCTGTGTGTAGCAACCCTTAGTAGCAACCAAGGCAGTCAAAAGAAAACCATGCATGGTACTGATATTCCCTAAAAGTTAGAGCTGTGTGAGAGGGGAAAGAACAGTAAATAAGTTTGTTTAAACGAGTAAATTTACACCAGATCAAGATTTATCCATCTCTACTTTTAGTTACAGATCTTCAGATTGCAACAATCTAATGGACAGAGCTAGAGAAATGAAAAAACTCAGATCACACAGTAGAACACATGTGCGGAGACTTAGGGAAATGATTTTTCTATTACTTTTGAAAGAAGAATTTAGCTCCAATACCCTGTGTATTAAAAACCAAGGGTCACATTCTGTTCTTTCACCTGTGTAATCCCATTAACGTCAGTGGGTTACACAGGTGTAACTGAGGACAGAATTTGGCTCACATTCTTGAAAGCCAGAAAAAAAGAAAAGAAAAAAACATGCCATTCATTGTGCTTCACTCTGGCTGTCTCAGCTAATGAGCAGCAGTTGGAAACCTTGATAGAGAACAATAATCTCTTTTTCAGTGGAAGTGGTTTGTATTGTACTTGTTCCTGACTGACCTCAGAGGCTTTCAGCGTGTGTGTGAACAAAATGTTCATAGCAAAGTTGTGTCCGAGAGAATATTTCTTCATAATCTCCAGTGCATTTCAAGAGTAATTGGTATTGTCCAGTTTGAGGAGAGCCTCTGCAATAGTTTAGGCCTATATTTGCAAGTGTGTCCATTAATACTGGGTGCCTATATTTTTGGGGTTAGGTTTTCAAAGATGTTCACTCCCAAGAATGTCTTCGCAGAGAATTATTTAGTCTGTTCACCTGCCATTGATTTTTTCCCCTTATTTTATCTTATGTTAGTCATACAACATAAGCAAAAGGTTAACTTCAATTATTAGATCACTTCAGTTATTAAATCCTTCATTGATTATGCAGCTCTGATAAAAAGGTAAGTGTCTGAACTTGGGCTTCCCAAAACTGAGGCAACCCTACTGCCTCTTATACATGGGAGGAGCTCCCTGTAAAAATCCACAGTATCAGCCTTCAAATCTAAACACACCTCTGCCATGATGCCTGGGAAACTCTTAGCAATGGGGAGAGCAGCTGGTGGACTAGGACTACTGCTTACAATACTAATCACCTCACTGATACCCTTGTGCTCTTCCCACCTATTTGCTATAACTGCCTGTTGTTTCTCATGAAATACTTTATGACAGTCAGCTCATTTGGGCAGGGACTATCTTTGTGACTGCTAACGCATTGGGGCCCTGATCCTTGCTAGTATAAGATTTAGAGTATTACATTGATTACAAAATAATTAATGTAGCCCTTAACTTTTAACTAGAGCTGTCAACCACAGGGGGATTTGCATAGTTAAAATAAGTTAATAATCAACAATAAGTAGAAGTTTGAGATCACTTTATGCTGATAAAAGGACAAAAAATAAACACAAACAATCTTCAAGTGAACAAACAAAATACTTCTCTGGGAAGTTATTCCATCAGAACACATATAGTAAGATATTGTCCAGGTTGCAAATATGACTTTCATTGACATCTGGGCATCTAGCGTGCCTTCATGCTTTTGAAGAGGTCTCCCGACATGCCTAATTTTCTCGTCAGAGGAGAAAAGCAAAGCAAAGAAAGTATCTTTGAGAGGTACAGCTGGTATGAAGTAGCAAAGAAAACAGAACAGCCAATTCAAAATGTACTGGCAATAAGTATTAATTTTTCTTTCTAAATTTTCTTCAGTGCACTGTTTCCTTTGTCGTTTGCTATCCCCTCCTTGAGATTATCTAATCACAACAGTATGTGTGTTCTCCTTTTGCCTTACAAATAATCATTCATGAGATGTGTTTCCTTTATTATTCAATGGGAGTAGGGTGTTTAAGGAATAATTCTAAATAAAATTGATTATACTTCTATGTTCTGTACATAACTAAATTGACTATAACTAATTTTGTTTCACATAGCTGGCAATAAGGTAAGTGTTTTGCACCAGTAAGTTAAATGTTCTACTTTATAAATTGGAAACATGCCTGGTGCAGTAGATAGTGCCAGCTGGCTGATCTTCTGTGCAGGGCATTTGCTTATCCTTTGCCTTGAGGTTTGGAACATATCAACTGTCTCTTGTCCATTCTATAAAGCAAAACAAATAGGAGGGGTGATTAAAAGAGCTGCATTTGCTTCGCTGATCTTCTCCCCAAAAACCGATACTCATGTAATGAAAAAGACAAATGCAATCTCACCTTCCACAGTTACTCTTTGTAGGTTACCACTGCAATAAAAATGCAACATTCAAAGAATATCCAAAATCTAGGTGATCCAGTGCATGCGTCTTTCACCTCTGGAAAGCAGAGTTCAAATCATAGCATATGTCACAAATGAAAATGACTTTGAGGGCCTCGTCCCATTCCTCATTTGTTCACTGTCTGACTAGCAGCTCTGTTCTGGAATCAACAAGATTACTGCAGCCAGTCAGGAAGTAGATGTATTAGTAGTACTATATGAGGAAGCTTGCATAGTACCTGGCACTTATCAGTGCTATTATTCCCTGACTTTTCTTGAATTTTAAGTTCACTACCAAGTTAAGAAAGTGGGGGAGAGAGAAACAACAGAAACCATTCAACCAACCAAAGAACCACAAACCTAACCTTGCGGTTTTTTGTATATTAGTTACTGTGTTTGCTGGCAATGAAACCCCCTGAATCACAGTTCTCCCTATGAGACTGGGTATGTTTGATGAGGTCACTTTATCCAGCCAACACATATCTGAAATGAGACAAAGTTGTAGAAACAACTGTGCCCTTTAAAAAAACCATCAGTCTATTACTAATCATTCCACAGGTCTTATGGGCAAGTTTACAAACTTTAATGGGGATATCACATTTGTTTTTCTTCAGCGAATACTAACTTTTATCAAGCAGTTGAGTTATGAGTTGACTGAAATTATTGCACAGTAGGGGAATGATCTCTATTGCAAGAGACTGTGGATACATCATTTAGAGGTGGTTTTTATTTAACTTCATGTGTACCAGTATACAAGAATTTTCATTCTGGATTACATGAAATTTAAATGGAAAAACAAGGATATTTTAGAATTTGTCTCTACAAACATAGGTCCCATTTTTTCTAGACTTTTAATAAATGTTCACAGACTATTGAATTAAAAAGGAAATGCACATATAATTTTATATATTTTTATTAATTAATTAATATATATTTCCTACATAGCACTGTGTTCAAAGCTTCTTTGGGACACATTTTAAAGGTATCTAGGCATTGCTGCTCTCAGTATTTCAATGCCTAACTGATTTAGAAACTTAAATCTCTTTTTCAAAAATGCCATACTCCTTTAAAAAATGATATTTACATGCCAAAATCAGTTAGGCATTGTAAGACTGAGTGCAGCAATGTGGGCCTTAATCTTCACATTATATGGTGAAAAGCCTCATTTATGTGTATGGAAGGCACCAAACAAAGCAAAGAGCTTTCACTTATCTTTCTAATCTAGTGGTGCATGTTAATGAATGTTGTGTTGAGTTTGCTGTCAAAATTGTTTTCTTAAACTTCACTAGTGATTTCTATAGGATTTTATTTTTAATGTGTGTCCTGTAGCTCTACATATTGATGGAACAGCAATTCACACCTATAACCATTAACTAATAAAGTTTACACAGTGCAAAGTAACCTTCAGCACAGAATTCTCCCCGCGTAAGCATAAACCTGCTGGAGATGGCATAGTCAGTTGCCGTGACAGCTGCCCTCCCATAAGTGTGGCATATCGGGGCAAGGTGGGGCTGGGCTCAGGAGGAGGCTCAGTGAAGCTGGGTTCCATTATAGCTCATGCTATGGAATTTATAAAAGTGGTAGAAATTACAGTGGGCCCGCTGTTGGTCTAATTCCCATTGAGTATGGGTGGCTAAGCATCAGGGAGCTCCAGCTGGCTCCATCAGGCTGCAAATATACACTATATCGTAGCACAGCTTGAACATAGCGGATGGGGAGAACTTTTTGTCTCTGGTAGTGAATGAAAATTATCCCCCTTTGATGGCTGTTTTGGGGGCTTGTATGCATTGATGGTCTGAGTTCAGTTCCCAGTGGGAAGTTGTTCACAGCATACAGTATTTAATGGATCTGAATCGTCATCTTACCCTTATATCTGGTCTCTCTATGGCTAGGCTTCATGCACAATGGTGGGGAAGTGGGTGATGGCTGCTGCTCTTTCTGTACCTGTTCTGTGCATAAAAAGAGGACTTGATTTATCCAAGATAAATCCAGCTCCTTTCAGAAGCACCACACTAATGGAAAAAAAAACATAAAGCATGTTTAGTAGTAAAGGAATAATTTTATGGTTGGAGCAAGAGACTAGCAGCCCAGAAACTCCTGAGTTCTAATCCATTCTCCTATGAAGACACCCTCTTTTGAGTAGGACATGGCTCCCAGGGTCAGGAGCAGTGCAGAGAAATTCTAGCCCTGGGCAACAAAATAAGTCCAAAGTAGCTGGCTACAACAGCTTTAAGAGGTGCTTACTAAAAATGCCAAAGGCTGAGCACTCACATGGAGTACTGAAAAGCTTGGGTACCACGCAAGGCAGCTGAACCTTCAAAATTCTGTTCAGATCCATCATCAGATTGGAAGACTCCAAAGATTCCAAGAACACAATAATACCCAATAATACACTCACCCAGCCCCTCAGAGATGCAATACTGTGTGCCTCATTCAACCCCTATGAAAATTTCACTGTACATTTCTTTGAGCATTCACATCTGTAGAATGGGGATAATATTTATGCAGCTGTTAAAGGAGCTGCCAGAATACATTTTTGTGAAGTGCTTTGAAGATGAAGAGTTATAGCCAAGGAACACATTATTAATAATGTTTCCTCCTGCTTTCACATGTCAGACACAGAAAGTTCTGGAATTGCTTTTGGAATTTCCTCTTGAATATGCTCATACTGTAAGAAATTCAAAACATTTCACTTTGAACAAAAGCAACTTAGTGTCTTGGAGGAAGTGAGCCCTGAAAAAATAGTGTTTCTGGAATTTAAAATTGGGGTATTCTTGGACAGCTGCACCATACGTTTCTAACCAATGTTAATGGAAGGACAATAGTTAACAACCAGCAGATACGTAAGTTGATGAAATATTCCAGTGTTGATGCCAACACCCCAGAGTTTCTGAGTTCACAAGATCTTCATCTGACTGGAGATCTGCATGTTGCTTATTTTGCTTGCAGCAGGTTAACTGAGCGAGAGCGACTCACTCTGAAAAATTAGTACACTAGCTTTAAGGAGGCACACTAAACAGTTTAAACCAGTAGTGCCTTCTAGCAATTTAGTTGCTTCCCTGCTGCCACATTTCCCAGTACTTTTTAAATATTGTATGAGATAGTTAAAGGTGAGGGCACAGCTGTTGTGAATATCCATAGCCATAAATCATCATTAATGACAAGGCTTAGTGACAGAGTTCTCTGGGTGATGGTTGAGCCTGCCTCAAATGGGACTGACAATCCCTTTAAAAATGCATCAGTTCTTTTCAGTCTTTATATTGCACAGGCTTATCAAACATTATTAACCCTGTTATATCTAGGGCAGAATGTAGTAAATGCTCCAGCACTTTCCTCTCTCCGGTGGCTGCTGCGAAATCTGCTTTGGCAAAAAAGTGACTAAAACAAATCTTCAAAATTAGAAAGCTAGGAAAGTAAGAAAGATAGCTGCAAATATAGCTTGTCCTGATCTTCAAAGTAATCACCTTTATAGCACCCTTTACAGTTGATAATGCTCTATAATACCTTTACATTTACTGCCTGATATCCTCACAAGCCATAGAGTGCCAGCAGAGACTAGCTTTTTAAGGGAAAGATGTCATAAGATTGACATTAAGAACATAATACATCTAACTAGGCTTGTGGAGGCTAACAGAATCTGGATATTTTCCAGGAAATACTTCACTGTCTGTATTATATTTAGACCTGGCCAAGAAATGAAAAAAATAAATAATGAAAAATATTTCCCCTTTTTTTCACTGAAATTTCATTCCTCTGGACATTTTCAGACCTGCTCTAATTATATTCTATTAGAATAAAATGTCTGGTTGTTTATTAACCGGGATCTACACAAATTTTATGGCTATTATAGGTCACAAAGCATTATTGTAGCTCACAACATGACCTAAAGCATGTTGGCTAGTGTAGTTTTATTTAAGGAGTAACCTGACTGTTCCTTATTAAAACAATCTATTTTTCTTTCTGCCTATCTTTCATGCATTAATCTGTTTTAAAAAGCTGTCTCTCTTCACATTTCTCTGCCACTCAGAGAAGAGAATCCTTTAGGACTGATTTAAAAAAAAATAGTTTTTAGTGGTATAAAGGACTGATGTAGGCATATTTGATGCCGGAGGAATTTTCAAGCTGAGGAAAAGGTAGGTGGCACTTACGGAAAAGAGGGTGAGAAGGGAAGATCCATCTTCTGAAGATATTCAGTTATTGCCTTTTGACGTGTTCCTTCTTTTCTAGCTAAGGTTCTTCAGCCCAATGGCCCCTAATCATAGAAATCGTCATCATCCCTTTAATTTCTGTCAATGCACTCTGAATGTGGCACATTTACACCTAGTCATGCAAAATGAAGTCCTCAGAGGATGTCGCTACATTATGGTATTGTCTCCATGTTTCAAAATGTGGACACAGGTCTGCACATCAAAAAGGCTCAAGCACCTATTTTTATGATTAATTGGTTTAGCATCTGCATGCACCATTTTGGTACGTGGGCTGCAGCATCTACCATTTTTAAAATGTGACCTTCTAAGACCAGGGATTGGCCCTGAGATTGGCCTTCACATTTTGTGATGACAAAGGAGAGCTGGCATCCTTTTTTAGTCTTTTTTCTTCAGTTGACAAAGTCTACAAACTCTGCAGGAGGGAATGAGAGCTCTTCACACAATTAGCTAATTGCTCAAATCATTACAAAATGCATTCTCAAAGGTTATTCACTGAACTAGAACAATCACTCCCTCTCTCTCTCACATGCTCTGTCCTGCACATTTTAAGCTGTATTAGCTCAGGAGAGCACAATTTTCTTGTCAAGAGGGATTTGACAGACCACATACAGATGACTTTATTGTCACAGTCTCCATGAAAGTATGGTTTGATCTAATTAATAACTAAGAACTGTAACCACACAAGAATAGATCTGATGAAAAATTCTGAGAATCTAAGGATAGATTCCATATTTTTGAGCAAACGTGACTAATCACAAAGACAAAGGTGATTGACTGAGCCCAAAACAGGAAGGGTATACCTAAACATAGATGGTGGAATGCAATCCTGAGTTCCTTCCTTTTCTTCTAGTATAGGAAATAGAAGACTCTACCTCCAAAATCTACTGTATGTTTGTGAAGGAGGTTTTGTCACAGGTCCTTGCATCAAAATGATGGAAAATTATAGAAGACAGATAGCTGAATTCAAATGTCAATATTTTGAAGACTTGCACTTCTCTCCAGACAAAACAGTGTCAAATGAACATGTTTTTGCACATTTGGTTGGTTTATTTGAAATGTCTTAGTAGGGCAGATTCTGGAAATACTAATGAGTTGGTAAAGGTGTATCATAGGCAAGAGCAGATACAGAAGAGTGCTAGGCCTAACTACTTACTTGACAGGAGTCTTGTTTACTGTGTTTGTGTGTCTTATTTATAGAATTCTGATCTGTTCATTTTGAGAAATACATGGGCATTTTTATGTTTGAAGAATGTATATATTTATAAAATAAAAAATAGAATATGTAGTTTGTGTTTCCTTCCATAAAAACTTCAAAGTTTTTCAATGGATATTTTTTCCTTATAGAAAAATAAAGAGATTTTTGGGTTGAGGAAAAACACTTCTGTTTCCTGGCAAATTGGAGGTAGAATAAGATATTTTTGACACTAATGCTACCTTATGATCTCAGCTATTTTGATCTAGTAAGTATATATGTTAAAGTAACTCCAGAGTTTCGTGTTGAGTTAAAATAAAATATGTGACAACATATTTTCAGATCTTGATGAGAAGGGAAAAGAGAATTTGTCCATATTGTCAATCCACATTTATCTTTTTTCTAAATCAAAGTAAAATGTTATTTGTTTGGCACTGGAATAAACTATCTAATTTTATTAATGATGCAATACACAAACAAGCATGGTTGTAACTGGAGACTGAACAATACTTCTCTCTCAACACTACTTTTTTATGAAGAATATAATGCACATGCCTTACGTAAGGCTTTTGTGCTTTCATAAATGTTTTGGATGGTGATGTGAATGTTGCTATTACTTTTACTCTTTTGTCATTTGTAAGTCAGATCCAAAGCTCATTGAAGTCTTTCCACTGAAGACAGGCCCTAGTGTATTGTAATTAAATTGTAATTCCAATTCCTCAGATTTGTACCATTCTCCAAAGCCCTTAAAAAAAGTCCAATGAGAGCATCTATATTTGCTTTGTTTCTATAGAACGAAGGAGATGAACTCTATATTGTTTGATGTTTTGAGATTTTACTTGGATGCTAGATGCTAAATTGTCAAAAGAATGGGGGGCATTCAACTGAAAATTATGGGCCTAATCCTTCAGCTATCTATGCATGTAACTCTACACATAGAGTTCACTGGGTGGCATTTCCAACAAAGTCAGGGGAACTTGTATTCCAACATTTGGAACTTTGGAAAATCCTACCCTCTGAGTTAAATGGGGCTATCCACACACATAAAAGTAATACATGTGAATTTACAGGATCAGGACCTGAGGTTATAAACCTTTCTCCCCATTCTCCTACACCTCTACCCCCAAAAAAGTTAATAATAAAAGCATTTTCTACCAGTGTGTTATCCAATAGGACTGGCATGTGCCCTTATTCTAAAGGATTAGGGAATATGTCATGATTGTACAGCTGCTGGTTCATACCAAGATCAAAACTGGATGTATCCTCGGGGCATCCTTGAAGATTTTCTGTCCTTTACAGGTAAAAAGGATACAAATCATAGTTATACTTCTAAGTTCTTTTGAGAGACATAATATACAATTATACTCTGGTACAATAAGGTTTTTCCAAGCAGCTAATATATGGAAGTCTGCTTAATAGCTAGAAGAATTTTAGATTTGATATATAACTTTTACTTACAACAGAATGTAAAGCGTTCCCTGAACACCTGTGTAAGAGTGAACCAATTATTTTAGAAACAATTTCTTTGCTGTATACTTGCTCCATTTAATCTGTACTGATAGCTTGGTCCTGCATTTATATTCACTGTGTGAAGTCTGAAAAAAATAGCATTCTACGTGTTAGGGGAGTCTAGGACACAGTTTCCACAGAGCCCGGAGAAAGAAGGTTGCATCAGCATTTGAGGTAGATTGCAAGAGGTTCTGTAGTGAGAATGAAGCCTAGCTAGTACTTGCTGACAGTGTGGCATTTAACTGTTGGCTCCCCCCGACCCTTCTAGGGTCACTCACATGCACATTTTCAAATGCTTGTTATTTTAGATGCCTCCTGCATTTTTCTTACTTTTGCCAACACAGGCTTGTGGGATTGTGCTAAAGTAACTGAGAGCAGCATTTGGCCCCAAATACTTAAAGTTCTTATTACTTTATGAGTTTGTGGCATATTTCAGATCATGCTTTCAGATCATTGTGACCTACCACGATGCCATGAAGGTGTTTTGTTACTCTTTTTTGTTACTCTCTCTCTCTCTCAAATTCTCCTTAAAGAAAAAGAACCTAAATACAATCAGGATGCTATCTGATTAGCAGCATTTTCTGGATAGTGTCCTGTCAGTTGTATTTCATTACATTCTGATTCTCTGCTTCAACATTTGTTGTTGCAGAGAAAAGAACCCCCCCGAAGTCCTGCTAAAATGGATACAATATGACACACAGATTTCATTTAAAAAGAGGGTAAATTTGATGCTTTTGAAAGTAGGGGGCTGGCTAAAGTGAGGCTCAGTATATAAAGGTTATGTGCAAATTTTATTTTCTCTTCCACAGCACTATTTAGACACAGTCTTATCCTAGTATTCTAGTCCTATGCTTTTCTTGAGTAGACTGCCAAACTCTAGCAAGCTGTATCAGGTCAGCAGGTGTCTACTGGGGGTCTAGGAAGAGAACAATAACTCTTTTTCATTCAATTTCTAACTGACTTTATTTGAATCCAGGCAACCTCCATAGCTCCAGTTATTCCCACATGTATATTATTTTTTTAAATGATTTATTTAATTTTTCTTAGAAAGAATCACTGGTGACAAATCCTGCCATTCATTCTCTCTCATTCTCCAGTTATATTGTGAAAGCTAAAAAAATGTAAACATCTGAACTACAGGTCCGGGAGAAGGGGAAGCTAATATTTCCCCAGATTCCTACATCTTTGTCAGAACTGGTTCCTAGTCTCATTGCTTGCAAGGCTCAACAATATTCCACTGCTTAGTAAATAGTTTATATATTACGTGTTTTGATCACGTTTCTTCTGAGTACTGGGACTGAGATAACTGGCTGGGGGTATACCACAGTTTGCGGTATTTTCCACCAGGGGGTATACCACTGTTTGCATACGATATAATATTGATGATGTCAATAACAATGTCTGAATAACATAACCTTTTAGTTTTTGTCATCTCCTCCGAGTCCTTCTGTGGGTGAACAGACTGAGGAGTGCAACTCTTAACCTTCCATCCAAAGGGATGGGACAAGAGGGGAAAGAAAGAAAGGGGGAGACTAGGAGTGATGGGGGAGAGGTGGAGATGGGGAGAGAGAAATATAGATAGGAAGATAAATTAAGTGACAGTGAGGGGAAGTGGGTGGGAAAAGGGAGCTAAATGGAAATAGCAGGGTTGCCAGCCCGTGTGGCTTTATCACAAGCTTTGTGATATTTGATTTTCTTAAAGCTCCAGTTCCTGGAGTTGTCATTATGAGAGAATCTTGTTATTAAATTAAACAAAACAAAAAAGTCCCCTCAAGTTTATGGAAAAAGGCGATAAACTTGAAAGTATTAACCCTAAAGGCTCAAAATCAGCAAAGTGAACTCCCCAAATATATTATTAATTTCTCATGATTTTAAAACCAACCTCATTTTGGGGAGGGGGGGAGTAAGTGGGGGGCTAACAATTTTTGAATGCTTTGGATAGGCAGCACTGAAAAAGGGAGACGTCATTAGGCTGCTTCTGTTATTTATTCTGGCGCCAAAATATCCTAGCTGCATCTCTGGCCGTAAAGGCCTTATATAATTCTTAATAACTCCTTTGAAAGACAAAGAACCATTACAAATATTGGAGGATAATTTGATCAAGCAGTTTCATTTTCACTTTTCATCTAGAACGGTGCGTGCCAACAGGGTGTGAGAGCAGCAGGGAGGCTGCAAAGATAATAGACTGTGCAACAACTGCACAATGACTCCTGGAAAACAACAGGAGGGGAAACGATAAAAAAATTAAAAGATAAAATGTGGTTCAGAGACAGAAGTAGGGGAAACAAAATCAAAATATAGCTGAGTCGCAACAAAACAAAGTAATCATAAAAACAAGGGCTGCTGAAAGAAACAATGATAATAAACCAGAACAAAACCCATAAAGCTGAATTACCATCAAAACAGAGAAAATGAAAATAAAATAAGAGACAGATGTGACATGATGAGATAGCCAAAACTAAATAATGGAGAACCAGCAGAGCTAAATAATGGAGAATCAGCAGAGAAGTGTCTTTAACAACAGTCACAAATAAATACTTGTAAAAATATATAGGAAATAGAGAACAGGGTAACATAGAAGAATTCCTGAGGGGCTCTTTTTTTTGAGTTATTATAGATAATGTTCATTGAGAAGAGTTCCTAAGCCTAGATGTTCTATCACTTGTAAAACTGGCATCTAGGCATATTCCATTCCATTCATTAATAAGTTTTAAACTTTAGCATCCAGCCCCTAATAATTTAAATTCCTCATGTGTAAAACTCAATATACTTTTTTCCCCACTTCCCTGCAAAGCAGAGTTCCTAACAAAAGGATCCTGCATGTGAAACAGGAGTGGCAGGAAGTGGGGAAATTACACACAAATAGACTTGCCCTGGTGAAAATAAGTGTCTGACTCTTTCAAAAAGGAAAAATCAAGGATCAGAATGTGATAATTCAGAACTCAATCGATTATAGATATATACATAGGTCTACTTATATACACACATGTATGTGTGGGTGGCTGTGTACATCTAATACAACCTCCCCCCCATATATACACACATATTTTTACAGAAGAAACCACTTTCTGTATCACATACTTTAAAAAAAACACATTGATTTAATTGGTGAACTTCAAATTTACTGGAGGGGAAATTGCAACAGAGGTATTTTTCTGTTGGCCAGAGGCATTTCCCCGGTTTGGAAAAAACATTCAGCAGTTTTACAACATCATCATTAATAGTTATGCTAAGTCATCTGCTCCTAGTTGCCCCTGGATATCTTGCAACATGTGAGGTAACTTTTAGAGCATCATGAGCATTGTACTCAATTTTATTTTTTGAAAGCAAAATGTTGTTGTAGTTTTTGGTTTTCCATCAACAGACATCTTTCTGTCCCATGTTTATGAACTGTGTACATAGAAAGTGTGTACAAAACTTAGCCCAGGGCTACACTGGGGTTGGGGGGGGTCGATCTACGATACGCAGTTTCAGCTACGTGAATAGCGTAGCTGAAGTCGGCGTATCGTAATCGACTTACCTGGCCACGAGGACGGCGACGAGTCGATCGCTGCCGCTCCCCCGTCGACTCCGCTTCCACCTTTCGATGAGGTGGATTTCCGGAGCTGACGGGGAGCGCTTTCGGGGATCGATTAATCGCTTCTAAACGAGACGCGAAAAATCGATCCCCGAAAGATCGATTGCTACCCGCCGATCCTGCGGGTAGTGAAGACAAGCCCTAAGTTACCCTTCTGTTTTGGAACACTCACCGTATGTCTCCTGTGAGATACATGCTTTGGCTCAGTGGAGCTTTTTCACCTCTCTGTGATAACTGAGCTCAGTTCAAAGAGGGAAGCAATTTCTTAAGGAAATTAGAAGATATAAATTCCTCATCCTAAGCTATACTCTTATTGCACTTTGCTATCTAAAAATCACATTAACAAGGTACCAATAGAAAAAGTGTCAAAGAATATCAGTAACTGGCAGAAAAAAGGACCCTTTTCATTTTTCAGCTTCCAACTACATTCTGGGGAAAAAAAATTTACAATGATGCAACACTTTAAGAACAATATGCAGGCAACCAGATTTTTCTTTGTTACACCAGTGTAAATCTACAGTAACACCATTAACTTAAACCAATTACACGGGAGTCATTTGCATCAGAATTTGACCCAGCTGTGTTAGTGGAAAGATGACCAAAATCAGTAATATTTAGGCACAAAAGGCTTTCCTCAGAGTAAAGCCATATACTAAGATCAATGCTAGGCTAAATTCTTCCATCAATTACTCTGGATTTAAATAAGTGTAATGAAAATCCATTAATTCATTGATGTGTAACAGAGCAGAATTTAGCCCAAAGTGTTGAAATGGTCTCACTGCAAACAGAATATTTGACCCTAATCTCATTACTGAAGAAACTTTAAGGTGATGTTTACATTAGAAGGAGAGACCTAATTTTAATGCTTCAATAAGAATCTCAGTCACTAGTCTATACGTCCATCCACATTATGAAATAGCTACACGTTTTCATGCCTATTAAAAATTGAGAAAATGCAAACAAGTATTAAATCTAGTCTAAGATAAGTCTTTATGAGAGATAAGAATTGAACGATAGAACTTTAGTTCTGTGTCATTTATTATTTGTATTACAATAGCACCTAGGAGCATGGACCGGGATACCATTTTGTTAGATGCTGTACAAACAAACAGAACAAAAAGATGGTCCCCACTCTTATAGTGAGGCTTTTCTATGGTGTTCATCACCGTATGTCTGAGCATTGCACAAACAAATGAATTTATCATCACATTGGGGAAGTATTATCCGTGTTTTATTGGTGTCTCAATGTTTGGGTGCCCAATTTGAAACATCCTATAGGGGCCTGATTTTCAAGCTGGATGTTCAGGACTTTCAGAATGGAGGGTATTGCAGCCTTGCTCATGTCTTAGTTTTTGAAAATTAGTGTAAGATCCTTAACATTCTGACTGTACAATTCCTCATGTGGAATACGTCTTTGACAGCAAGTCTTGCATCTGTGATCAGGATGAACATTAGGTGTGCCCTGAAGTTGATGAGTTATGAACCTGTTTGGAAAGCTGGGTCCAAATCTTGGTGCATGCAGCGAGAAGATTCTTTATTGCTTCCCGTTATTTTCTCTTTTTACAGTTTAAAAGTTATCTGCTGTCATATTTCTATATTGAACTAGCATTTAAGACAATGGGAAACAGAACTCCTCATTTGTTTCAGCAAATAATTTTTTCTGCCTGACACCTAATTTTTGCATAATTTTCTATTTTTATTCCATAACTCTCCACAGCTGTAGAAGTCTGAAGTGGAAAGTTTCCTTAGTCTAGCCAATATACCTTGTTTAGTGTAAATCACTGTGTGGCACTCACAAGATAATTTATTACCTTATGGGCAAGCTTACTCTACTCCCATTAATTTAAATATAACCCTTAGATTACATCTTCTGATGTTAAAAATATTACATTTTTATCCTTTTTGGCATACAGTGGATAATTTAATATTGTTCCAGTTAATATGTTTGAATGGTGTTCGCTGACTTAAGAAGCAATGAGGTGAATTTGTGGATGATACACTTGAGGAAACCATTTTTCCACCCCAGTGGAAAATTTTTCAGTAAGATTAGGTGGAATGAGTCCTGTCTTCATGGAGTTTTAGACATGTGCAACTAAATATATTTCTGGTCGGTGAAATAAAACTCATCAGCATAATGCCAAGGCAGACTTAAAATTATTAGACTCACAAATGGCTGAATCCATTTTCCTTTCCCAGTAGCATGCAATTAGTAGGAGCACATTTTTAGGAGAAAGCATAAAAGCTCAGAAAGTGACGGGACTGAGTTGACAAAATCTTGCACTTTGACATTTTTGAGGTCTGGTAATTTACAGCAACTTTAAGGCCTCTTTATACTAGCAGAATGGTGCAAAGAGTCTTAGTGAAAATGACTGTGGAACAATGATTCTCTACCAAGCCAGATGCAGTAACTAGAAGATTTTGTACTAGTTGTTTATTGGTTCCTGTTCAGTTTCACCTTATGTAAGGTGCATTTAAGTGTCATTGTGCTACCAGTTTGACACAGCAGCACTCCTATACTATGTTGAACTAGTCTGCTTAATTTGTAAAAGTGATCAGATATGATCCGCTGTGTGTGTGTTAATGTTACATTGTGAGGAACATTTATGCAGGACTATACATCTTCCCGGACCATTATTGGTTTTGTTTTATGAATATTTATTATAATTTGAAAAAAAATCTATAAATCATAAGTAAAAAATAAAATTGGTTTATGTAAGATTGAGGTTTATCTTCAAGAATCCATAATAATCCAAATATACAAAGCCCAATTGTTCAAAGCCATCTTTTAAGGCCTTTCCTTATCTTCCATGCCAAAGAAGTTACATGGAATTTTGGTTTGGGTCATTGGCATAAAGGAGCCATGCTTCGGTTCACTGAAAAAATTATACTATGTATAATAATTTCAAGAAAGGCATAAAGACGAGCTCTTTATTACACAGAATAGCTGAAACTGCTCACTGAAACATGTTCACTATTTTTAACTAAATGTACATTACAGTAGACAATTTGCCACTGCAGCCAGGAACTTAGACTTGGAAACACTTGGATATAAATTTGCAATGGAGGTATGGGAGCAAATTTGGATAAGAATAAAAAAAAATCAGATATTTAGTCATATTTTCTGAAGCTTTAGGGTTGAGAGAGGCTGAGAACCACATATGCACTTGGTTTCCTACAAGATTTCATAGTGCAAGGCCGGAAGAGACCATTATGATCATCTAGTCTGATCTGCATAACACAACCATAGAATTTTGCCAAGTGACTCCTATTTCAAATCCAATAACTTGTGGTTGAAAAGGAACAAAGTTTTAGAAAGACATCCAGTCATGATCTACATTTCCAATACATACAGACGTAGTTGGGCTGGCAATTTTGCAAGAAGAAACCAGCTCTTGATTCTTCTGTGCATTTGACCTTGGCAAAACCAGAATGCACGGAGTAACACAATCAAAGAGAGCGTAAACTGAATTTAATTGAGTTTCAGTTCAGGTTTGGATTGATTTTGATTGAAAGGGTGAAGGTTCATGAATCAGTTCTTATTTTATTCTAAAAAGTTTACTCTTCCATAATGTAAAATGTACTGAATGTAGTTAAATATTAAAATGTTTACCAAGTTATGTTAACCAAGTTAATGGTTGAGTAGATAATCCTAATTTGATTTCTATATCAAACAGCATAATTACATTTCTTCCAGACAGAAAATTTCTGTCTTTAATGACAAAGGTTATATATCAGACTGTTTAGATCTATTCAGCTCAAACAAGAAACAGAAGAAATGTATAATACACAAAAGGCCTGATCCAAACAAAATGAAGTCAGTGGGAGTCTTTCCATTGACTTCTGTGGGCTTTGGATCAGGTTCTAAATTCTTAATGATAGCAAGGGTGGTAGTGACAGGTAAACTTGACGACTATACTAAGCCTGATGACTATAGTAATATACACAGAACAGAATTTTTTTAAAGAGTCCCTTGGGGGTTATCTTATCATATAGCTTATGCTTGTCCGCTCTGATAAAGTATTATTGGTACATGGTTTCTGTAACTGAGATTTTCTTGAGGCAACAGGAGTACTTTAATATTTATAAGAGTGAATGGATCCTTTTTGTTTCATCTCCATTTCTAGCAATACTCTTCTTTGTTATTATCCTCTTATTACACCTTGCTTTGGAGAAAGCATTAGAGCACTGGCATTTAAAGGGAGTTATAGGTTATTACCCACAAAATTACATTCATATATTATAAAGGCTGCAAAATCAAGTACTCAGTAGTCAGGAAATACCAGAATTAAAGTTACCTGCGCAATTTTAATTCAGCCCCCTTGTGTGAATGCATGATACAGTCTTTAATTACATTACACCTTTTTCATAGGACCCTACCTCATTCAATACACAATATGAACAGTGTTCACGGAATGAAGCAGGTGTTCAATATTTATTTTTATCGTTATTCAATATGTGACCCCAGGCTTTTTTTTTTTTTTTTTTACCAGCACACATCCAACCCCATACTGAATGCCTCGTTGGCTTTTATATGGTGTTTATCACTATATTTATTTGAGCCACACAAATATTAATTCATCTTCACAGTTCCTATGTGAGATACAAAATATTATCCCCATTTTACCAATGGGAAACTGAGGCACAGGGAGATTAAAGGTCAAACTTTGGAAATCTCCCTTATTTTTGGATGTTTTGATGATCAGGTGTCCAGCTTAAGACACTTTAGGCTTTGGTTTTTTTAAGTAGTTAGCATTTTATAGCACTTTCTATGTTCAAAGCACAGTACAGATGTGAACTAATGTCACAGCACCTTTGTGATCAAGGTAGGTAAGTATTATTATACCCATTTCACAGATAGGAAAACAGAGAAGTAAAGTGATTTGTCCAAGGACACACACACAGGGCCAGATTCAGTCCTGAAAGAGACCTTCAAACTATAGTACACCAACAGGACACAAAAAAATGTTGATTGATAGTATTGTTCACAAAGTAATTCAATGAAATTTTTACAGTGTTATCAACTAACGCAGAAAATTCACCATATTTGCTTAACAGAAGTTTGTTAATATTGTCTTAACTTTTGTCTGTTTACTCTTGCAATATTTCCCCCCCACACACTTTGAGTTTTGGATTCCCATTCTCTTGTGTGTAATTTTGTTCTGGAATTAGTGGGCTTTCTGAAATTTGATCACAATTATTGTTTTCCTAGGTTTTCAACAAAACAAACCACATGGAACTGAAAATTTAGCACAATTTTCATACAAATCCAAATCGTCATGCAAACCAAGGTCAAGAATCCCTTGAAAGTCTGGGTGACTTTTGAGTGAAACTTTCCTGAGATTGGAGGTTACAATCAAAGTCAAGGGAGCTTCATGTGGTTTTGTGGCAAACATTTTGCACAGTTTAGTGCTTTCTCAGCTAGGTCAGTAAGTACATCATCATGTGCTCAGTGCAAAATATGTTTATTTACTTTTTCTAATTTAAAGTATTGCTCCTGAAAGGCTCCAGGTTTTAGAAATATGTATATGAATCATAGTCCTTATGCTTTCTCTGGTATATTAAAAAAAGGCTTAACAGACGTGGCTAACTTTTCTACTGCATGCACTCTAACATGGTGTGCCATGTGCTGTCTCCATTTTGGTCTTCCTGAATAATACAGTATCTTAACATGCAATGGGAGGAGTATTTTACTTTTTTTTTTGGATAGTTGACTCCTGTTCCAAGTGAGATGTAGAGTACCAGAGCATAATGATACCTCTTAGCAAGGGAGCGTCTCTCAGTTCAGTATGCGTCCGATGGTGTCACTTTTCTGACAAGAGGTATTTGAAAAACATAAAAGGCACAGGGTTTTTAACAAGTTATAAGGAATGAATTAATTATAACTATAGGTCTAATCATTTTCAGTTAAAAATAATCTTTCACACACTTCTCAATCAGTTACAAGAAAAAAACGATAGCTAGCAAAACAAAAGGAGAATACAGCAAATTTAGAATTGGAGCTAGATTTTAAAATCTGACTTCTTGCACACAAACATCTTTGTCTACAAGCCTTCTATGAAAGGCATTTTCAAATCTAAGACAATTTTGGCTTTACTTCTTCCTAGACCAATACATTTTTAGCTAGTAAAATCCAACAACAACAATAACTCTCTAAATACCATGGTTGGCATTCAACATCAGCCTGCTGCCATAGAAATGAGACTCTGCTATACATCATGTGCTACAGCAGAGAGGAACAGTGAGTAAAAAACATGCACCTTCACTTCCCATGAACATTAATAATATATGAAGGAGAGTGCTTAGCCAGACATTCAACGGGAATGGCAGTCATGGTCTCGCAGTGCTCTTACAGACTAATGTATCAGAGTGACAGCTGCTACCTTTTCCTCACAGCATATTCTTTATTCACATTGACAAGGGTAGGAGTCCGCACTTCTAGGCTACCTCAAAAGAGTGGGTGGGTGCACACTCGTGGCCACATGCATATGTACGCATACACAGTCATTCTTGAAAACCATTTTTGTTTTTTATTTTAATGGGAAAATTTATTTTTTGATGCAAAGCGGAAGTTATATTTAGAATTTTCACCTTAAGAAATGTCTGTGTAATCTTTCCTGTACTCATGTAGAACAGATGGATACAGGCTACAATGAATATAATAAGTTTCAGTGAAAGTGATTTTTTTGCATTAAATCAGTAAATTTTAAAAAGCCCAAGTTGTCAGAAAAATCAATGAATAGGATATAGCTTTGCTGTCTTGGCTTCTGATAACTACTACAATTATTAGGAATAAAATTTTCTAGTTATGACCTCATACCATGACTTTTATTTTTCCATTATTACTAGTCTCATGTGTGTGTGTGTGTGTGTGTGTGTGTGTGTGAGTGAGAGAGAGAGAGAGAGAGAGAGAGAGACTGTTTCACTCTGCGGGGCCATCAAAGGCTTGTAGGATTGCCATCACATAAACAATTTAGATAATGTCATTGTTTGCCTCAGGACCCAGACATTAAGACAGAACTGACAACAATCCTTATATTTTCCAAGTGGTCCATGGAGTTTTAACCGGAAGAATCCCAGTCTCTTTAATGAGAATTGCAGGTTAAAACACTATATAGTGCTTAAAAAATTAAAGGGGTAACGGTTTGTTAACTTTTGCTGATCATTTTCTCTTTTTTGTGCTGGACCTATATTTTTTAATAGTTTGAAAGAGCCACGGTAAACCAGAGTGCACAAAGATGACTAGAAATAGTATCAGAGTAAACAATGAAATATCATTATTGCGGATGGGCCCACTAAATCATACCTGAGCTGACTATTAGTAGGTGGGGAGTACATTGTAAACATGAGATGGACTTGCAAATTCAAGGTAAATAATTTGATCCTTTTGTTCAGTGGTTACTTATGTGAACAAAGAATGGCATAGCAGTGTGTTTAGTTTGTGGAGCTAATTGTCTGCTGGTTTGGTTTAAAAGCACCAGACTTCAACTGAATTTAACTAAGGCCCAGTGTATTGTGCAGTTACAGCATTTTTTGCTGAATTAACTCTTTACAGCAGAGCTTGTGCTCCAAAATCTGAGCTTTCATTTGGAAAAAAAAAAAAACAAGTCTAGCCCTTATGGTTCCAAAGTTAACCTAAAAAATGTGAATCAAATACGCATCTGATTCTGCAAAGAGTCTGAAAAAATGTCATGGAGAGGTGTGAACTGCCCCAGTCATCTCACTGACAGCTCCATGGACTCTAATTTTGCAGCTGTGGAATTTGGCAGTTTTCTAAGTTACCAGAGAGTCTAGCTCTTTGGCTGCAGAATTCATGATTGTGCTTCTGTCAGGCACCCACTATTTTTGTTTTTCTTTCTCCCTGCCCTGCTGGGATCTGCCTGCAGCAGCCTCTTGCTCTGCATCTTTCCCCACAGAGGGTACTTTATTAGATAACAGTGCATGCTCCCTTCACTGTTGTATAAAACCAGAGAGGAGGGAGGTCAGGGAACCAAAGTTAGGGTCCAGTTTGCAGGTAGAAAGTATGGGGTGACAGAAGAGCAGGCTGATTGGCTAGCCTGCCTAGAGAATAGATCAGCAGAAAAGCTAAGATAATGAAGCTCCTCCATTCCCTGACATTCACAGGGTGGGGGAGGGAGATTCTGAATGGTCTTGCCCAAGCAGCATCATAACTGCTGAAAGCCCCTAGAGCTGAGATGTCTGAAAGACATAGTGAAAAAAAATCTATCATCAAACATAATTGCTGAAAGTAATCATTGGTGATTTGTACATCAATGAGTATTTTCAGCTATAAGCTATAGCTGTGTGGATGTGTCCAGGTGTAAAAGAGATGGGAATGAAGGGTATTTCACAGAGATACAATAAATTAAGATTCCCACAGAATATAGCAGTCCTTGCCACAGAATTTGGTCCCATTGTGACATGAATAGAATCTGAATTTGTGAATTATGTCAAGCTGAGATGTTTGGTACAGTAGTTTACCTCAATGAGATAAAATGATAGGTTGCCATTCCATATCTTTCCTTTCATCAAGGATGCTCTGATATATTTGTCACTCACCATCTTTTCTAACTGATAAGTACAACAATCTAAAATCTTAAACACATTTTTAGTGCTTAAAACTCCCCTCCTCCTGCCCCCTGGAGTCTCAAGCTTCACTCTTCTTTTCCAGGAGCAGTCTTCTTGATCTCTACATTTTTTCATTCTCAGTCTCTTGATCTCCTTTGGTCCTCTCCAGATTCTGGATTATAGCCTTTCCTTCTGAAGGCTTTTGCCCATTCCCAGCAACAGTATCCCATATCTGATTCCTCAGATGGTTGCTTGCCTATCCTTCTACCATGCTCTGTTTTATTCTGTGTTCTTATGTCAAGCCAGATCTCCTATGTTCTTGGAATTTTTTTTTCAATCCTTCTGCCTTTGATAAATTTGCTTTTGTCTGGTCTTTCTTTAGTGTCTCTTTCCTACATGACTAATTTTGCTCCATTTCTTTTGCTCCCTTTTCGTCACTTGAGCGTCTGGTGCCTAGTGCACCTCACAGTGAGGGCCAAAAAAAATCTTCTGTTTTAATACTTCATATAACAGAACACACCACTTATAATTTGGAACCATAAATCACCAGTTGCCTTATCCTCTGCCACATTAGTGTCTTCAACAGCAACCAAAGTGCTTCTAAAAAGCTGATTGTTCAGATTATGCCCAGTTAATACCCTGGGAGCCATTTCTTCTACATTACTTGATAGTGACAGTTGTGTTGTGTGTCTTACTGATCTGGCAAGGAGATACAAATGAAGGTAATTCCTTGGCAACATGAGCTTTAACAAAATGTACTGCTAGAATAATCCTGTATTCCAACTAGTCCCTAAGCAAGAAGGAACATATTCCTGTGATAATAGCGCAAATTAGCATACCTGCAGCCACAATGAGCTTTTGGCCCATTACATGGAACCTTGCTATGGCTTTATCCTTGTGATGTTCCCTTACAAACACTACTGAAAGAACAAAAGGAGTTAGCTCATTGTGCTCAGTTTTCTAAGGTGTATTTATTTATTTATCCATTTTACCAAATAAAGGCAATGTAAGTTTGAAATTTATTAGAGAAGCCGTCAGTGTACTAAAAGCATCATGAGAGACGTCAGGCACTGGAAATAAAGTAGTTACTCCAGGCGGAAAGTGAAGGAAGACAGAATTGTTTAATGTGTACAAGCCACCCGGAATAGCATTGAAAAGGTGGGATGTTAAAACTAGTTTTGCATAGTAAATGTATTTTATGGTGCAAAGACACTCCTTTGAAATGAAAGTACAGAGTACATCAGTTCTAACTGCTCTATTCATCACAAATAAGGCTTTTGTGGTTAGCTTGTTTAATTCTGTGGTGTTGTAGTTGCAAGGTAGGTCATAGGATGCATATTTTATGAAGAAATATCAGATATTGTTGAAGGGGCTTGCAAGTAAGTATTGCAGATAGAATAATGATGCATGGACCATTTATTGTGCATGCACAATTTCAACAAGGGCAAAGAGAAGAGTCCTGTTTCCCTTAAAGGGCGGGTTCTTGGAGTGTTTGTCCACTGGTTCAGTTCATTAACATACCTCATGTAGAGAATATGCACAAACAATTAATTTTGACTTTGAGGAACAAAAGCATAACACTAATAGCCCATAAAGGAGAAGCTTGTGGTATACATCTACTCTCACCATGGCAACCAGAAATGAACTAGTTCTACAGAGCAGTCAGAGCTCCCACAGCAGCTGCTCTTACTCCAGAGAAACCTGCTGTCTCGACTTCCTGTGCTGTTGGACTTGTATCTGGAGGTCAGACCACAGTTTTGAGGGTCAAGTCAAGGTTCTCTCCTCTTAAGAAAAAGTCAAGTTAATTGCCACCCAGGGGAGGGTGTAAAAACAAATCTCTAGATATTACTGGCTCCTATTGGGATATGGAGTTCTCTGGTCCAGCTATACTGGAAGGAGGACAGGAAACACTGGGTGTGGTTTAATTGGGTTGTAACTTTATCATCAACTGTCTGGAGTTTCCCAGCAGATAAACATGTACAGTGCAGGTAACTCCACGATTATTTCAATATCTATCCAGGGGCTTCCATCAGCCCTCCCTGGTCCCCAGCCAAACCACTTCTGGGACCTTACCATGCACCTGTCTAATGAGGGGTAAAGTGGGCTATAAAAGAACCATGCCAGTCACAGGTGCCCTGACCACCACCCCATTCTGCTCCTTTAACAAACACCTCCTTTAAATCCTTTACCAAATCATTTACCTGATCACTGTATCCCTTTCCTGCGGAGTACCTGCACTGGACATCTGCCCCTTGCTTACAGAATGTGTTGTAACATCATATCCTAACTCCCATTCCGTGCTCACCCTAACTAAGCCCCCCCTCAATCCACTTTGGGGAAGATGTAAAAAAACCTCACTCCACCTTGGCCAATCTGGTGGTGAGGGAAAAATTCCTTCCCAGCCCCCCGAGAAAGGAATGGCTAGTGCAGTGCTCACAGAGGATCCTGACCAAACCTGGTATTCATTTTCACCACTTCTGAGAGTGGGAGGATGGGTGCTGATCTGTCTGGTCTGGGGAAAAGGGGGCTTCTCCCATTTGGCTTGGCCCTTATCAACTCCCTTCTCTTCAAGTCCCTGGGGGATGAGTCAACTGTGACGGATTAGCCACTGGGCCAACGGGCCAGTGCCCTGGGGCCCCTGGAAAAATGGGTGCCCCCGTGACCTGACCTGCTCTGTCCACCCGGTGCTTCTTCTGGTGAATGAGGTTGGGGAGTGGGGCTTGCCCCACTCCACCTGTCTGCCCGGAGCTCCTGCCAGGGAGCAGGGGAAGCCCCCGTGCCCCAACCCCACTCCCCGATAGGAGGAGCTCCAGGCAGGTGGAGCAGAGCAAGTCCCGAAGCCCTGACCCCAATTCCCAGCAGGAGCACAGGGCTGGGGGGCGGGGGAAACTGCAGGCAGAAGGGGTGGGGAGGGGCCCCCCAAGTCAGTATCTCCACACTGATCCATTCTGCTTCAGCAGCAATGTTCATGCCTCTCTGACCCCTCCTTAAAGCAGTAAACTCCTTCCCCTGGCAAGCCAGACAACGCTGCTCTCTACACTTAAGGTCAATAGGAGAAATACTGAAAGAGTACAGTCTAAGACACAACAGCCTGGAAGATGTGAAATATCTGTGGAATTTCAGTGAGTATCTTGAAATTTTAAAGCACTCTTGGTCATACCCTGCCTTCAGTCTTCAGAAGCAATAAAATTGGTACCGAAGATAGACTATAAAGCTTAATAGGGGGAGGAGGAGAAATTTAAAAGGCATAACACAATAAAAACTAGGTATACATTAATAAACTGTACAAGTACATGACTACATCCCCATCACATACATATGGGTTATATATAACTCAAAATGGAACCGATGTTGCATAACAAGGAGAGAAACAGACTTAACTCATTGTATATGAATAGTCAGTAACGAGCCTCAAATAAAATGTTCTACAGGGATATTTTCATAAATCCCCACACAACAAAGGGTGTGCTATAAAATGGAGTCATTATCAAAGAGGCGTATAAAAAAAATCATTCTTTTCCAGGAGGGGCATGAGGGGCAACATCAGTAAGGATCTGTACATAGGATCAAGGTTCCCAATTAGCTTGTTGTATATCTTAGTCATATTAACTAAGTAACCAGAGGCCAACTTAAAGAAAAAAAATATGAGTTTGGAAAAGAAGAGTGTAAAAACATCCAGTGACTATATTATTTTATCATATATCTATATTGATATATTACTACAATGGTGCCTAAAGTCTCCAACTGAGATCAGGGCCGCATTGTGATAGGCACCGTACATACACATGACAACAGTCCCTTTTCCCCAAAGCTAATAATTGAAATAGGCAGGAAGGACAAAGGGTGAGAGAAAGGAAGAATTATCCTCATTTTACATATGGGGAGCTAGGGTACAGGAAGATGAAGTGACTTGCCCACGGTCACACAGGAAGTCTGTGGTAAGCACTGGTCCCATCTCCAACTGCTGCATATGTATCCCAGTCCTCTGGGAGAGACATTTCTTATCTCTCCCCACTGAGATGTAGCAACAAGACAGAGGTAAATTATGACAATTTGGGGCTTCACAAAACTTCTAGAATGTTTGGAAAATTCTAGGGATGTCATAAGACATTTTAGAACCTTTTGTAAAGAATGTTTACTTCCCTGTAGAAACATCTTTATTTCCCATGCCTCTCCACTTGGGCACAAAACCTTGAAGTCCTACAATTTGTGCAGCTCTAGAACCCAAAAAGTTCTGTTCTAGAAGAGTCTAAAATGTTCTGAATTCCTGGTTCTCCCATTTTTAGTAATGATTAAGCTAAGCAGCATTACAGAGACAACAGAAAGGCTGAAGTATAGACATGGTTGTCTTGAGAAGTCAATTGACATTATTACTAAAAACCAGCAAACTGCCTTAGCAGTGGTTTAGAATATGAAAAATCACAGATACTGCATGGAAAGTCATGGAGACTGTGGCCATTTGTGTCCATGGCCATTCAACATTTTCATAGTTTTTTTAAACTTCCCCATCTCCTGTTTAGTATTGAGGTACCTACCAGGACAGGAGAATGAAGAAAATTGAAGTTCTCACTCTCATCTGAATGTGTAGTTGCAAAGGAATCAAGTGATTGCAATGATTTGATATGGTACAGTGATTACACCGGCATCAGTAGAGGATGAGACTTAAAGGGAAAACTGCTGTTTCCTTTACTGCCTTAGATAAAATGACAAGAATAGTTTACATAGTCAGAAGCAAGGATATATGCAAGGGGTGTAAAGTTGTTTATTGTTAATGTATTTATGCTACATTGCTATTAGATATGCTTGACAAAGGCTGGAAATGGAACTTGTTTATCAAAATTCAAAAAGAAATAATTTAAATAAAGAAGATGACTATGCCCCTTTTCCACTTTTATTCACATTGCGTAAAATGTAAACATACAAAACTCCCTGGTGACTACACCATCTACAACCCATGGTGTCTTCCACCATCTACAAACCATAATGCCGTGCAGATCACTGTATTCAAAGCAATCTACCCCAACAGCAGCTCAAACAGAAATCCCACCTTTTACATGTTTGGCTTTGCAATACTGTGGAAGGAAGATGTGTTTGCTGCCTACCTGGTAGACGTGAATTGAGGCAGCATGCGACATCCCAGTACCTCACCAATTAGACTGGGAAATGGGAACTTAATGGGCAAGGCATCAGAGCCAGAAGTTTTGACATAAGATGTGCTATCTCCAATCTCACACAAACCTTTTTTTTGTCTTTACTTATTTACATTGTGTAGATTCTTTGGTAATTGTGCCAATGGAGGTAGAAGGTGATGATAGGATGTGGCAGGTGCAAAATGTCACATTTCTAGATTATGTGAGGAATACATAAGAACCACCCAAGCAAACTTTATGAACAAGTGCAATATCCTACAGCTTATCCACAAGCATATCCTACAGCTTACTGTATCTATGGAAACACTATAAGGCATTGCTTTAATACTTATCCCCATACCTTACTGTTTCCATTTTCACCACCATAAAATTAAGATAACTTTCTCTTTTGTAATTTTTTCTTGAATTCCATTAAAATGTTTCAATTAAATATTTGCTGTGCAATAAACCTGGTTACATAATGTTTACACATTTACAGAAGCAATATTGTTCCTTTCATAGATAGGTGAAAATCCTGCAGTTGCATATTCTTCGGCTTTGTTGTTTTGTAACACCTTTTCATGACTCCAACGTAAATGGACTATAGTGAACAAAGTTAGTGGACTAATCTTAAAAAAAAAGCATCTGGAAAAGGTGTAGATTATCTATATAAATAGGACTGGTCTGATTGAGATCACTCATATTCCTTTTATTCTCAAATGATCCAATAACAAATGCAGTTAACTTCTCTTTAATCAAAAAGGTGAACCATGACTTTTGCCACTGATTCTATAAGTTAGCTGATTGCACAGATCTAAAATAGCTGTCCTGTTCAAAATGTCACTGGCTTCATTATTCATGCTAAATGTATTGTGTAAGGACATACATGTCTATTTTGCCTCTTGCTAATCTCGTCTTCAGAATGACAATCAAATAAAACAAACAGTCTTAGCTTCCACAGTGTTACTCTAGCTGTGGATGTGTTTCTGCAAGTCTTTGTGACCATTCCTACATCTTTTATTTCCCTGCCTGGCTATTCCTGTCTGTTTTCCTTCCTTCTTATAGCTCTTGGAGAGAAATGTTAGTTATGAACATTAGAGATGGGCTAAGCCAACCCCCCCGACTCAGAAAGTCGCCAGTCAGGGTGTTTGGACATAGATCGGTCTGAAGTTTATGGCTTAGGAACATCTCTGGTTAGTACAGTATTTCTCTTTCACCTCTTTGAAAGTCATGTCTCTTGAGAATTATTATTCAGATTGGTTAGGTCACCTTAAGCATGCCTCTTACATAAATGCCTAAAAGGAAAATCTTATTTCTTAATGTGCTATGAGGCTTCTACCTGCTCTGCTAGCAAACTTTTGTGAAACATGGACTGTAAGTGTCCCATAAAAGCAAATATTGTGATAATTTCAAGATTTCTATTATATGACCATAGGATTGTGTTTATTTAGTCAGAACAGATAAACAAGCTTGTGAGATTTCCAGAACTGAGGTGCTTATTAATTAGTGCTATCAAATCTACATATGTTAGCGCAAAAGTTTGAGGCTAATGCAATACACAGAAACCCCAGAACAGCACCAATTTAATGTAATACTCCCACATTGGCAGAAAGTCTTCAATATGTTTCATAGTTGCTTAGTCTCTTCCCTATACTGTCCATTTTATTCTTCATATCTTGTACAATTGCATCTTGTGTACACAAGAGAACAATTGAGACACAAAACGATTTTACTAACTCCTGCGAAGTGTCACATGCTGTATTCAGGGAAAGAGTAACCTTGCTTTTTCATGTAACCCTCACTCTCCCCCAAATACTTTGATTGTAATGCATGGGATTATTTTCATGAGTGGCAATCTGTAGTTATGCAACAGGCAGGCAGGCAGCACCTCCATACTGTAGCACAGGACCTTTTAGCTTATCTCACTGAGGACCAGACATTTTGGAGCCCAGCAAACTCCCCCCACCCCCACCAGAAGTTCCTAACTAAGAGCTCAAAATAGCTTTCTTCAGTCTTTTCTAAAGGACTTTTACCAGAAGAAGACAGCTTTGTTCAGCCAAAGTCTGTGTTCAGGAAAAATAAGGCCCTCCCTAGGTAACAGTCTCAGGAAGAAACTGTCTCTTAAAACCAGCTAAACCCAATGTGTCACAGCACCTCACTCTTATAGTATGCTGAGGGCAATTAGTGAATTAATCACAGCTGGTCCAACCCAGACACTCCCTGCACTGAGGGCATGCAGCTGTGAGCTGTTTTCTCTATTCAGAAAGAGAATGTTAATTCTTTTCCTGTTAACTGCTAGAGGGGAATAAAACACATCCTCACAGCTTGATCCTACGTTGTCATATTTGTCATTTTTTAAAATTTACTTTTAGCTGATTTGACCACCAGCAGCTGCAAAGGCATGGGCAGAGCCTATTGATAGGGTGGACAGTGCCTTCCTAAGGCACATCTCCAGCCTTCCCTTCTCTTTACCACCACTCATCATCTGAAAGAAAGGGGCAATCTCATTTTACCTGCTCCAGATAAAATAATGCCACACCAACAACTGGCTAGTATGGGCTCCGTCACAGACCCAGTTACAGTTGCTAAGTCTATGTCTGCTCTTACCCTAATGTGAATCTGGATTAACTCATTGATATTGGATTTTACACTCTAGGGGAATGAGCATGTCACTTATACAATGCTTTGAGGTCAGCAGACTTCATCCAGTTTTAGAAACAGCATTTTCTACATGGCAGAGTGCTGCAGATAGAGAATAATTTGTTGCCACTGGCTGACATGAGTTAGGGGGAAATGCTATCCAGGGAACATGTGGTAGAGCAAGCTATTGAACCTAAATCTTCTGAATCTACTCTAGTGCCTTAACCACCATACATTGCAGGTACTGAACTATGCCTGGTGTTCTACAGAACATATGTATGTGTGTTCTACAGAACAGTGACTCCAAATCTAAGATGGACCTCCATCTTGGTAACCAGCAAGGGTCCAGTTTGCACATCTGGTTACTACACCTGTCTTCTCCCTCCTTTGCATGACCACATCACTATTCTTCTGAGTATTCCTCTCCTGCAGTCTCTTTTCCCCTCTTCTCCACATTCTTCCTCGCCTTATTCCACATTTATTTAAAAAGTTATTTTTATTATGTGATCTTTCCTGAAACACACTCTCTTAATCACCTCATGAGAATCTAGACTTATATTTGCTAGTAGGACCCAAACCCAGTTCTGATGAACTAGCAAACTTGTATGAATATGCATAAACCTAGACTTTATATGTAGGTTCACACTGAGAACTGACCAACGACAAATCACATTATTTCAAATTTGAACCTTTTCATTGACTCTTGATTGTGAAAACAGGCAGACAAGTCCTGACCCTATAGAATTCTTAAACTTGTGCTAAACTAAGGTTGGTTGGAGTCACACAATCCTAAAGGGGCATCTACTTCACTAGAATTTAAAATCATTTTAATAAGAAACCTAGCTTCAGCATTTAAACAAGCTTCATATCAGCAGTTTTACCAAATTGCTTTAAAACTCTCTGGGATTCCTCCAACTTTACCTTTTTTTTCTTTTTTTTTCTTCTGTAATCTCAGGGTGGAAGAAGCACATTTCACTGAGTGATAGCTTTAATAAACACCGATCTTAGTCACAGGTTAAAATTGCAAGTTGAAAAAAAAAAGCAGTAGCAAACTCCATTTTAAATGCCTGCTTTCAACTTACTGGTAGCATATGTTCCTTTAATATTTTCAGTGCCTTGCTCTATCTACCTATCTAGGTCTACAATTGCTGCAGTACTCTTTTGTCAAACAGTGATTTGTCGGTAAGACTTTCATATATTCCTATAGAATAATTTAAGAGCTCTTTCTGAGGATATGTTCATTCAAGTGCCAGAATGGTAAGTGATTCCAGGCCCGAAGACATGGCCATGGAGTAGTGAAAGGTCAGTTCTTGAGTTAAGGCAATGAGACTAGATTCTATGGCACATAATCATAAATGTCCACCAACCTCTGTGCAGTAAGTGGTGCTGCAGAATTCTCTTACTAGTACTGCAGAAATTGGCTCTACATTAATCAGGTACCTATGGGCAGAATAACATAAATGAAGACCCATACTCATTACCAGTAGGACTCTTCATTTCCAATCCATTAATGTGATAATCCATTGGAACTTTCATAAAACAGTCACCAACTCTGCAAAAACACCCGGCCGAAGAGCACATCATAAGAGCACCATATATACATAGAGGTCCTGTATCCCCATTTAACATACAGTTGCCCCAAACCACAGAGACTTTTATATTACTTTAATCCTGAGTGTGACAAAGTGCTCCCCATACTGCTTGATTACATTCGGTAAAAGAAAGAAATGCGGAAGGAAAATAACATCGGTTTTGATTTACTGAGTTGAAAGGCAGACTTTCAGAAAGTGTATCTTTTTTTTTTTTTGCTACAACATTTCAAGGCCTGACTGAAGATTTTTATTTGGAAGGGGAGTACTTTCATGAAGGAAAGCTCCCTGCGTAAAGGTTTTGTTTTACTTCAGATGGGTTTTAAGTCAAGTTTATAAGAAATGGCTATGATAGCCAAACAGACAAGTGATGTGAACGGCAGCAGAAGAAGCTCTCGTATCTCTTGGTATTGTTCTGTAGTTCGTAATTGTCATCTGGGCTTCACTGTCCCACAGTATTCTGTATGGCTGGTCTCAGGACAGTTCTAGTAAGTGAATGAAAGGGTTTGTGGTCAACCATTTTGTAGACCTGAACCAATGTTCATTGTTATTGGGACAGTTTAAAAAGTTTTCTATGTTCTCACTTTCAGTGAGGTGTCAGATAAGAAATGCAGCGGTTTTCTTTCAGCCATCTAAGCCAACTCACACCAATATACCTTCATCCAGCCATTAGATACTCAGACTCTCTCCTCCATGTCTTAATGTGGCTATCTCTTGGATACTCTGCTCTTGTATCACATTCAAAACTTCCATTAATATTGTTGGGAATTTTGCCCATAGGAAGAATGCAGAATATTGTTATCCTGAGAGGTACTGGTGACTGCTTGGATCCCAAACATCTTTGAGATTGGGTGAGAACACACCCTTCAATCAACATAACTGTCAGGGTGAATTAATCTGAAGCCTCCACCTAAGACAAAAAGGGGTTGTGAACCCACCCAGGAGTTTAGACTGTGTGGGTGGAGTTTTTACTGAGTATTGGGGGGGGGGCAGGGCAGAACACACACAAACTGAGAACAGACAAGAACAGAGAGAGAGGCAGAGGCAAAAAAGCAAGAAAACCAAGCAGTAGCCTGTGAGCACAATGTGACCCTGGAAAAGGAGAGAGCATTTGTGTCTGTTGGCTAAACAGGTTTGGGGCTGCAAACCAAGAAACTTCTCCTTTTGTTGTTGGTTCCTCCTGCCTTTGGAGAAGCAAGACTTTGTACATTCCTTATAAATAAGCAAGATTGCAACAACAAAAAAATCTGACTCCATGGGCCCCAAACTTTGACCAGATGCTTAGGTCAAAAAGGGGCTACAATATGCATGATCAGCAATGCATCAATACCTTAGTGAGGATGAACATAATAAAAATACTTAAATTCATAGGATAGAGATTTAAACTCTAGATACGAGAGTCAAACAGTGAATCGGAGAGAAGAACTTTGTCCCCTTTTTTACAAAAGTAATTCAGATTAATAACATTTCTTTTAATGACTCTTCTGCACTTTTCTGCATGAAGCTAAAACTTGTCTTTTGAAAACTCTATCCTAAATATCCAATTTATAATTCTAGAGTCTGATTTCCCCAATGAACAAGGAGACTGAGGAAAAAGAAAACATTTTTGGGGTGATCAGAAAAAAGTAGCAGTGCCAGCGAAGAGTATCTTCAGTGCAAATATGGTGTCCCAACCGTAGGTGAATGAAAAGCTGAGACAGTCACTTTTGTTCATAATACTGGGAGAATAATGTATTTAACTCCATCTTCTGCACTAAGTTTTGACCAGGTGTATTTGTGCCTGTTTCTCAGGAGAAACATGAAAAGGAGCTCGGATAACAACCTCGAGTACTCCATTCTGTGCAAGCTTATACGGCGAAAACTGAAGGATGACTTCGAGGACTTCCGGAAAGAAAAGCTCCTTAAAACAGCTGAATCATGCAAGAATCATAGAATCATAGAATCATAGAATCTCAGGGTTGGAAGGGACCTCAGGAGGTCATCTAGTCCAACCCCCTGCTCAAAGCAGGACCAACCCCAACTAGATCCTCAGGACATGCAAGCGGGAATTGACGCAGTATAGACTGAGCGTAACAGCATTGAAGAACAAGGATGGAGAGACAGTAATCGACAGAGCAGGGATGGAGGAGGTTTGCAAGGACTTCTATACAGAACTGTTCAAATCAAGAATTAACGTCCCCCTCCCAACCCTCGAAGAGTCAGAAGAATGCATCCCCCCAATAATCGTCAGCGAAGTCTGAAGCGCACTACATCAGAATGGAAAATGTCTGTGCCTGATTCCCAAAATAACCATTAAAGGGAAATCTATTACAGATCATTTCACTTTGGTGGAGGAAGTAGAGAATGGGAGGAAGATTCTTTTAATAAAAGGAAAAATAAACTTATGGGATTCCTGAGTGTTGTTTTTTCTCAGAGACTAGTAATGGTATTCTGCATTAGAAAACCTTAAATACATGATCTATTTCAACAACAATTTGTCACTCAGCCTCTGAGTTGTTACATTTCTGGAGCTGAAAAACCAACATCATCTACCCATGCGGATGTTTAATCAAATTAACCAGTCAGCGCTCATGCTTGGCCAGCAGGTGGTTGGCAGCCAAGAACACAAAACAAATCCCATTAACGTATTGCATCGTTTATCTTATTTGAGGGCAGAGGCTTTGCATTTGTGCACAGAGTTATTACAATCTTCACAGTCAAACGATGTGATTATTGTTGGTGACATAATTTGCTTCTTTAAAAACAAATAACATTTGAATCTCTGTTGTAATAGTTTATTTTGGGTAACGCTAGGTCTAGTTAACCCAAAGAAAGGTGTTAAAAGAAGAGCAAAATTATTTACTTGCTGGCAGAGCTGTTAAAAAAAATCATTTACAGGGTAAGGTAGTGTAGTAGAGATGGGCAGAATCATTTTTGTCCAATTACAAATACACTAGACATTGTAGGTTTGAAAATCAGACTAAAACTGAAACATGATGAAGTCTGTGTTTCACTTCTAGGCTAACTGCAAAAATGTTTTTAAAAATTGGGCGAGTGCCCTTTCCCCCTCCCCCTTCATGAGGCATAGAGATGGTCTGGTGTTTGTTTATTTGCTTATTTGTTTTCCTACTTTTTTTTTAACCTCAGAAATATCAGAGATGTTAACTCTAGTCTTCCATGGCTTTTCTGGAGAAAGTCTGGAGGTCAAAGGGATATTTATTGAGAACTCTAAGCACCTTAATTGAATTGCCGAGGGTGCTAAATATTTAATATTTTATCCAAAATGTTATTGAATTTCAACAGGTGGTGTCACAAACAAACAAACAAAAACAAAGAAATTTAAATAGTCTGACTAAAAATCTTTCCCCCTCTTAACAGCTCAATTTAATTCTTGTGATGAGGCTATTCTAATTATTTCCCATGTCCCTGAATGGCTCAAGGGAAGCAGAGATAGCCAGAGCTATCAGTTGCACTCTCTTTCCTTCTCCTTGCTCTCCCCATATGCCAAGGATTGGGAGGGGGTTTGGCCTAGAGCTACTCCAACAGCTTTATACTGGAAGGAGAGACCCCTTAAACAATGGGTATTTTCAAGGCCCTGTTTCCCCAATACAGCATAGAGTGTCCTTAGCAGAACAGACAATCAGCTTCATTCTCTAGGGTTGTCAATCATTAAATCTCACTTAAAAAGAAAGAAAAAGAAAAAGAAGGGGGAGATAATCTTCCTTTCTTTCACTTCTTCATTCACTTCTATTTCTTTCCTCATTGGTTGATATTTTTTTTAATTTTCAAGATACAGTCATTGCAACTATTGTTCTTTGATGGTACGGATCAATTCAAATGCTCCATTATATTAATGGCCCCTTCCTATCTCTTGTGTAGCTTCTGACCCTCTTAGTCCCTCCCACCTCCACATCCTTCCCTTTTTGGTTGTTTAATTGTATACTCGTGTGGGAAATTTATTTGATGCTTAGAAAGTCTGACTATTTTACTACTTGAACATCTGTTAATTAGTCACTCTGTCTGGCAGCTGAGATACATTAACGGAAGGCTAGAAATAGCCCAACTATAAAGTTCAACATTATCAAATTTACTGCTGGCAAATAGATTTCAAGCTTCTGCACCAGTGTCACAGGCATCCAAGAAGGGGGCTCATATAAGTCACTCTCAATAGTATGTGTAGTGTGCACCTCTAGCCTGAAAATATCTACAGTGCTGCTGGAAAGGAGTGTCTTTTTTGAGGAGAAAAGAGCCGAGAAAAGGGTCTACACTGCCATGAAGCTTAGACTACAGGGGTGTGAATAGCAGTGCACATCCAAGTGCTGTAGTGCATTACCCCTGTGTGGGCTCTGCTGGTGTGAACTAAAAGGTTCCTAGTTCATGTTAGCAAAGTCCTTTCCAAAACACGACTAGATTAATGTGAATTAGGAACCTTTTAGTTCATGCCTGCAGTGTCTCAGTATTATTCAATGGCCATTTGGGGGACATCCACTGTGAATGAATCCCTCCAGCAGTAATTAAGAAAAAATTCACACATTAATTTTTTGCTTGGATAATGTTAATTTAGCTTTCAAACTACTAAATTGACATAGAATTGTTCCCTTTGAGAGTTTTGGCTGAAGAGGGAAATGGAAATCCTGCAAACCTGCACTCATGGGCTCAGATTCTGCGCTAGTGCAAATTGACACAGCTCCTTTGAAGTCAATGGAGCGATGGCAATTTACACCAGTAGAAAATCCAGGCCATAGATTTTTCCCTTTAATCTAATCTAATCTAATCTAAAATATGTTGCTATCACCAGTGTCTGAACACTTGAAAAGTACTAAATAAAATGAAACAAATTAAATTAGTATCTCTCTCTCTCCCTCTCTCTCGCTGTCTCCCTCTCTCTCTCTCTGTCCCATCTACCATTTGGAGGAATTATTCATTTTGATTTGATTGTACTTTGTTTGTTATCTCTTTTTAAAAATGAATTAAATTGTTGTGAAAATAGTGACGTTACCTAAATGGGCTTTGTACTTGGTTTAGAACGCAGAGTGGTTTTCTTTCTTGAGTAGTGAGCTCCACCAACCAGGCCAGCTACTTAGAGAGTTTAGTCATCTGCTCTCAAGAGATGCATTCTTAATTGTCTCCTTAGAGAAAGGAGAAGCTTGCTCTTCTGAAAATCTGGCATGGAGTTTGGGGCCAAAGATCAGTAGATCTCCTTCAGAGTCCCAAGGCCAATTTGTTGAGGCCCTATTCCTCTACATTGCTCCAATTGGCCTCAAGTTTCTTTCGACCTGTCAGAAACATGTCCATGAACTCCTCGCCGCTTCAGCTCTCAGAACCTGGTGATGAGGCCAGGAGGCAGCCCAAGTTGAAGATGGCTATGGTGTGGGTGCCCAACGTTGTGAGAATGGCTGCCTCCACTTTACAGTGCCTAGCTGTGCTCGCAGAGCCTGATCTTCATGGAGTAACCACAAAATGTCTCCATGGGGTCAGAGAAAGGAGGAGTTGATGCCATAGATATAGCACTCCTCCAGACCAGCACAGGATGTATGTCCCTGTACTGTGGAGGTGAGGCAATAATTTATCCCTTAGCTCTTAAGGAAGATTAATACCTGTGATAATTACAATAACTGCAATAAAGCAAATACATTGGATAGACACAAAAGCATACATGACCACATGCACTCAACCAGGGTTCAGCAATGACAATATTTTCTATTACAAAATAATAATATAATGAACTATGGTTGTGTATAGACACTCAGTATCCAACTCCAATCATAGTCAAGTCAGACCCTTCACTCCCCTCAGGAAAATATCATGAGCTTGGCTTAAAAATTATGAGATTTTGAAAAATATATAATCCTTGTTGGGTTCTTTTTAGTTGCCGTTTGGTTTCTGAAAGCGTAGAGTGCACTCAGGTAACATTTTCAAGCATTTTCCTGCAGCAATAAGAGTTAGAAATGTACTTTTATTTAAAGAGAGAGAGAGAAAGAGAGAGTGTGTCTCTTCTGATTTTATGGGTTTGAGAAAAGCACCAAACATTACAAGACTTGTGACGGAATTGTTAGAGTTGGCAACACTGGTGACTCAGACTGCAGTCATCAGGGGGACTGAACCCCAAAACCAGACAATCACTATGCTCTCAAATGAACACTCACAGAAAAAATTATAAAACACCCCATCACCCATGTGAATACTTTTCACAAAACAATCAATCCATATCCGACCTCTCAGTTCTTGTCCTCAAAGGAAACCTGCTCAACACCTTTAAAAGATGAACCTGGGAGCTTAAATACATAACTCTAATAGACACCAAAAATCATGGACTCAACAGAGAGACTTTTTTTTGTCTCATTACAACCATCTGTAACCCACTAATTCTCCTTTATGCTATGACTGCAGAGGTGCTAATTAGCACTGTATTAGAATGTTTTCTTGCAATATGTCTTAACTCCTTATGCTTGACAATCTGTTCCAGCATGTATTTAGCTGTGACACTCTGATTACCTTTCTCAGACCTGAAGAGGAGCTCAGTGGTGCTTCGTGGTCCAATAAGAATACTACTTGGCCCATCTCGTCTTTCTTATAGTCTGGGACCAACACAGCTACAGCAACACTGCAAACAAGGCTCCTCACATAGGTACTTACTTCTTTATTTCTGTATTTAGAAATTAGCTTGAACATAAACTACAGAGATGAATTTCCGAAGAAGGAGGTGAGTATCTTTCTTGATAGTGTACTTTGGATTGGCAAAAGACACTTAAAACTAATGAGTCCTCTCTTGTATTACAGTTGTTTTTAGAGGGCCATTTTCTCTTCACAGTCAGGAAGTGACATTTCCATGGATGCTTTTTTGTTTAGTTTGGTTTGTTGATGTTTATTTATTTTATGCCATATTGCACACCCTTCACTCTATGAAATAATGAAATGAACTTGCATACCCCATGGGTTGAATTAGTTACACTGACAGCAGAGGCATAAGTCATTATGTCAGCAGGTAATGAGCACCTTTCCTTCAACCTGCAAATTCCACAGCAGTTCTTTATTTGTGTTTTGTATTTTGTACTCTAACAATTCTTTACACATGACATCTTTCCTCCAGCAGCTTTGTTTCCCCCTCCCCCTTGCAACCAAAGATGGCTATTGAAATTCTAAATTAATAAGAAAATAGAACTACAACTCATATACAGAGAAGTGCAATAATGGCTGTAAATGACAAATTCTGTTTGATGTATTATTTAGAAGTGCAGTGTTGCTGTCAGGCAGCTATTCTCATGAGAGATGACAATGTATGACAGTTTATGATAATAGGCTGATGGAGGAGGCTCTCTTGAAACATGCTCTCTATCGGGAAGCTTTTGTGTGTGTGTATCTAAATGCCAAAACAAAAGATCACCAGCATGACTTATAATCATTAGCTCTGCTCTTGCTAATTGTAGCTTGTTGGTAGGAGGCAGTTAATTATTGCTTTGTCTAGCTGTCAGGAAGCTTTTGCCATCTATTTGTTGTTCTTTTCCCCCTTCTTTGTCTGAGCCCATGTTTTATTGTCATTCAATTATATTGCTCTTCTGCCAGTTGACGCAGACTACAAGGACTCAAGTAGTCTGTTCTGCCAGCAAGCAGGCTCTGGCTTCAGTTGCAGTAAATGGAATTGCAGACATGGATGCAAACATGTCACTAAAATTAATATATGAAACAGGAGCCCACAGAAGAGGTTCATGATTTCGGTACTTACACCTTAATGGGGGATGGGTAAATAAGTTCTTCTGCACATAGGAAGCAGCGGGAAACATACATCACAGAAACATTGCTCTGCTCCTTCTGTGGCAGTGCACAGAAAGTTGAAACGAATGGGGTATGAAGAGATGGAAGCTATGTTGGGGTATCTAGTGATCTGCAGATCTTCCCATCATTCTATCTGCCAATATAGACCATGTTAAGGTTTGAGGAGATGTCATGGGGTGTAAGTACCGTATGCTAGCCCAGCAACCAGGGTTAATACAGACACTGTGGGGCCACTGCTGATTGGCAGTCTCACAGCAGCTGGGAGGATAAAAGTGCTAGGAAGCAGAAGTGCGGGGCAGCTACCAGGGAAGTGAGCAGGCTGGAGAAAGGAGCTCCTGCCAGCAAGCTACTAAAGAGCCACCCAGAGACAACAGCTCAGAAGGGGACAAACTCTGACTGACAGGCTGGAGAGCTACAGAGATCCTGGGGCAGGGCCAGATTAACCCTTTGTGGTCCTGTGGGACCTCATGTGACACTCCAACAAGAGAGCCTGGACCTCCCCATGCCCTGCCTCTCTCCCCGAGGCCCTGCCAGTTGCTGCTCTCCCTCCTCCTCCTTCCCCATCGCTTGATCCTCTCCACCTCCCCCACCCCACAGTGTACTTTTATATGCCCATATACTTCCTTTCTGACAAACAAGAAAACATAATCATGAGGACCAACTATATACTTCCAAGGAATGCACACAAACATGCATGAAACTTTTCCTCATAAATGACCCTAATTTGGTCCTTCATAATCCCATACAATTTTTGACCACTCAGTGCATGGCACTTTCTAAAGCCAGATCTTAATTACATTTATTATTAAATAATGTCTTAATCTGATGAATAAAAGTAGTGTTTAATTTTTTTGGCATCCAAAAATCAAAGACTTCTGGACATGCTAACAAACTCTACATACTAGTAAAATTATAAAACAAAACTATATACCAGATCAGGATTAGAATTAATATCCTTGAGATGTCAACATATGCACAGAGGGTAAATGCACAACTTTCAGTAACATAGAAAAGTGATGTCTAATGTTCTTCTCACTGTGCTGAAGAGGGTGTGGGGGTTTTTTTTGCCTTCATCTATCATTATTCCTTAATTTCTGTGGGGGGAGCCCGGGACTGGGCTGGCAGGGGACTATGGGTCAGAAGTGAGGGGCACTGGCAGAGCTTGGGGGAGCCCAGGGTGGGGCCAGCAGCAGGGGCGGCTCTAATGTTTTTGCTGCCCCAAGCAAAAAAAACAAAATACCTAAACGCCGCCCCCCCAAATAAAAAGAAAACCCCCAACGCCCGCTGAAACAACCCCCCCCTCCTACTGGGAGCACGGGCGGCATGCCCGCGGACCCCGCTCTCCCCGGCCGGCAGGGAGCGAGCGCAGCATTCCCACGGCCCCCGCTCTCCCCGGCCGGCGGGCAGTGTCTCCCGGGCCGGGGGGAGCGAGCGTGGCATGCCGGCTGCCCCCGCTCTCCCCAGCCAGAGCGCCGGGGCATGCCTGGGAGGGAGGGGGAGACGCACGCGGCGGCCGCTTGAGTTCTCTTCTCCCCCTCCCTCCCAGGCTGGAGGGAGGGGGAGAAGTAGCGCGCGAAACAGCTGTTTCGTGTGGCGCTGCTTGGGGAGAAGCCGGTGGCAGCCGCGCCGGCACAGAGCGGAGGTGAGCTGGGGCAGCTGGCCAGGGAACATTTCTAGGGGCAGCATGGCCGGTGCCAGAATGCCGCCCCTAGAAATGTGCCGCCCCAAGCACCAGCTTGTTTTGCTGGTGCCTGGAGCCGGCCCTGGCCAGCAGGAGGCTGCCCGGGTTGATCCCCAGAGTGAGGCAGGGACTGGGGGCAAGCACAGCGGAGTGGACAGGATCCCCCCTGGGGTGGCATGGAACTGGTACCTACCTCTTTTCATTGGAGCTGGGTCCTTGGGAGCCAGTTCTCTCTCTTTTCAGCTGAGCTTCAGCTCCTCCAGCCAGCAGCAGCTGCTCTTCCCGATTGCAGTTACTTCTGTAACTGGATTTTTAGTGTCCAGTCAGCAGTGCTACCGGACACTACCAGGTTCACTTTTCAACCAGACTTTCTGGTTAAAAACTGGACACCTAGCAACAGGGGAACTGGAATGGCGGGGGGGGCACTTTTTACTGGTCTTAAGGGTGAGTGATGGAGTTGGTAGGGGGTAGAGAGGAGTCAGTGGCGAGTTGGGCCTCAGGGAAAGAGGCAGAGTGGGGCGGGGCCTTGTGGGGAAGAGGCTTAGCGGTGGCAAAGAAAGGGTTTTAAGACTCCTGGACACCGGGAATAGACTGACCACCCTGCTAACCTACGTGAACTCAGGGGCTGCAGTAGGCTTGGCCAGAGGGGGCCTGTTGTTCTGATGCACAATCTCACAGGGGGCTACTTAAGCCATTAGGAAGAAATAACCCCTTAGGCACCAAAACTTACTTGGTGCCTAAATTTGCAAGGTAAACATTCCCTAGGCTTTTTGTTTCTGTCTCTGGGCATCCGGATAGCCATTCCTGCCTAAATCCCCAATGCAATTCACGAACAAGGGGAAGATAAGCACTACTCTGCCTAATTCACCTGCAGGGTCTGATCAGTGGGTAGGATGGCTATTGGATTGGGACCTATTCAAAATCATTTGAGATCAGGCTGGTGTCACCCACTTTATAACTTTTATCCCAGTATTTGGAACATCCATATAGGCTGTGAGAGTCGCGGATTCAATTTCCCCCTCTGCCTGATGGTGAAAAATATTTGAACAGGGGTCTCCCACACATCTCAGGACTATTCTCTAACCACTAAATTACAAGATATTTGAGAGAGAGAGGGTGTGTATGTGTGTGTATGTGTGTGAGCCTGAAGTTATAAGATTGGCACTGTATCATGATCAGTGAAATGGGAGTCAGAGGGTCCATGTTTCCTATAGGGACTGTTATTCATGAGACATCAGAAAAACAGGGAACTTGTGGAGTTAGGCTGGAAGCAATGCAGTCAAATGGACAAAGCAGTGCACTGGGTTTAATAAAGTTCCACTTGTTCAGCTTAACCTGCATTCTGCTTCACTCTTTGCAAATTAAACATGGTGAGCTGTGAGTTCTCTGAAGTGCAGGAGCTGGCAGTGTGAACAGTGTAACCCCCCTGCAGCTCTGTATTTTGCAGCCACAAAGCTATCCCAGAGATGGACCCAGAGGAAGGAGGAGTTTGAGCTGTGCCAGGACCTGGCCATGCAGAAGGACAACAACAACAGAAAAGTAAAAGTATTATTTGACCATATTGGGGAACAAGGCAGAGAGACCTGCATCAATCTGAAGCTCACCACTGCCTCAAGCCTCATAGCAGGCCTAGGAATCTTGGTGAATTATTGCTCCGCAAATCAGAATGAAAATGTGGGGGGGGGACACATTTTTTTACTAGAGACCAAAGTGAAGTGGATTGGACAGACCCCTGTGTTACTGCCTTACACACACCAGCTGCAATGTGCAATTTTGGGGACTTCATAAACACCCTGATTCAGGACAAGATAATCTGTGGAATTTAAGATCACCATGTATGGGAGCAGCTGTTCCTGGCAACCTCTCTTTAGACAGATGCTTAGACATGGGACATGCAGTGGAAGACTCAAGAGAAAGGACGAAAGTCCTAGGAGGTAAAACACCCCAGAAGTACATGCCATTAGACAACAGCAAAGGAGAGCAGGTGGCCAAGGTTCCATATCCAGAGTGAGATGCATTTACTGTGGGAGCAGCATGAGCAAGTAGTGGAGAAGTACCACACACTAGGACAGCTTTACAAGGTGTGTGTCCAGTTGAACCATTTTAGCAGTGTGTGCAAGAGCAGAGGAATCTGTCAGAAAGATTCAATCAGACTTGTACAAGAGGGAGATGGCATATCGGATAGTGATGATGACATCATGACTCTCTCCTAGAGTGCAAGAGCATGTCAGGTTCAAGTTATAGGAACAGAAAAGAAGCAAAGGACAATACCAACTTCTATGCATGCAACACACATTTGTACTAACAGGCATCCTTTGATAATCCCTTCCTGGACATCTGGACACATTTCCGTTGGTAAATGGGGTCAGAGTAAGAGATTTGATTATTGACTATATAAATTTCAACATTTGGTCATGCACTAGGCTCAGTCTAAGTACACAGCACTTTTGATTTACAAGACAGAGCACTAGATTTGCAGATATATATTTTGGTTTAGACATAAAATATTTTGGTTCTTTTAGCTTTCCAGACAATCTCTATGGCCTGTGAGGTGAGGAATGGTTTTGGCACATAAGCCTGGATGAAGAGTTCAGCATGCTGATAACCTTTGTGGCACCATTTGGTCACTACAGATGATTGAGCATGCCAATGGGCATAAGCCCAGCAACAGAAGTGTTCCAGAAAAGAGTTATCCAACCGTTGTAAGGACTGCTTGGGGGGAGAATAATTACAGATGATAACCTCATTGTAGGTGAAAGGACAATGATACAGAAGATAATGATAGAAAACTACAAGCTTTTTTACAGTGATGCAGAAATAACAACATAAAATTTAAGAAAAATGCAACTCAGACAGCATGAGGTGACATACATGAGACGTCTGCTCACAGTAGAATGATGGAAAACAGATCCCAACATGAGCAAAGCAATCAGGGACATGTCCGCTCCAGTGGACGTGAAAGGGATACAGAACTTCATAGGAATTATACATTTTCTGTCCAAGTTCTGATCACACCTTGCTACAGTAGCAGAACCCATACATCACCTCATAAGGCAGATATTAAGTGGGACTGGACTGGTTCCAAACAACAAGTATTTGACACACTGAAACAAAGGATAACAAGTACTACTAGCTAGAAGAGCCACTGGCACCCACTGGAGAAAGAATGGGGAGTAGCTCTTTTGCAAGAGCAGCTGATCACTTATGCCAGCAGAGCCCAGTCAGAGACTGAACAGGGCACACCCTAAATAGAAAAAAAAATCTGGTTGTGGTATCTGGAGTGGAGCAATTCCATCAGTACACCCGGCCACCCGGTAACAGTGCAATCAGATCACTAAACCCTAGATACAGTAATGGAAAAGTCCATTCTAAGTGCTCCAAAGAGGTTGTAATACATGTTTATGCACCTCCCCTGCTACTAGATAAAGATTAAATATTGTCCAGGATGATTAGTGGTGTTAGCAAACGCCCTTAGCAGGGCATATCCACCTAGCATCAGTGAGTTGGGAGAACAGGCTCACAACATTGAATCCATTAACATGCTGCACTAACTCCCAGTGTCAACAGCGAGTCTGATGGATATCAATGAGGCTAAGGAAAAAGATGTCTGACTACAGGCAGTCAAGAGAGTGCTGCTAGCAGGGTGGCCAGAAGAGAAAAGCCAAGTACTGGTAGGAGTAGAACCATATTAAAGATGAGCTGACTGTGCAGGATGAAATCATATTTCAAAGACAGAGAGCTGTTGTCTCCACCTCACTACATAAGGATGTGATGCAAAAAATATATGCCTCACTCCTGGGCATTGACAGCTGTCTGAGATGGGCTTGAGAGTGTGTATACTGGCCAGGAATAAATAGTAACTCCACATCTCCTCTCCAGTATATCCACAGAGTAATGGTAAGTGAGTAATGTGAAAACAGCTAAGAGACTGTTACATAAGGCTGTTTCTTCCAGTTCTTATCCGTTGTTAGCATTTTTGGTACATGGCAATCCCCCATCACAGCGGTGCCACAACAGTGGCTGGGTTTGGTGGATCTCATTCTAAGGCACTTATCTCTTCCCATTCATTGTACAGCTAGCCTAGGTGCCTAACTCAGGCTTTGTGGATCACAGTGTTGTTCCTGTGATTTCCTGGGCACCTAAAAGTAGGTGTTGTGACACTGAGTATTGCAACACCTAAGTTCTTTGTGGATACTATCATAATAGAGACCATGTAAATTTGATAGATAGATTGAGAACAATAGATGATAGCTGTCTATGGCCAGTTAGCACCATACATAAGCTCCATTTTTTCCAGAAGAGGTTTATTGAATTTTAGTGTGTTTCCTGTAGGTTGCAGTACAGACGGACAATGTTTGGAGCAACCCACTTGCATAACACGAGCTTCAAGCCTAGAGAAGTTGAGTGACACATAGCTCTAAATTCTGTCTGAGAGGGATTATAATTTAGATTGGTATCTCAAGCATTTGCCCTTAGAAAAGGATTTTTATGATTGGGAAGGAATCAAGATAAAAAGACACAGGGGAATTAGAAGCAGCATCTTGGAAGAGACAGCAGAGAGAGAAAAACTGCTGCCTGTCTGAGGACCTGAAATGAGCCAATTTTATGTAACTTTTGTATGTATAACTATGAGTTACAAAATATAATTTGTTTTTGACATCTAATATCCCTGCTCAAATATGTACATCAATAAATAAGATTAGTACTGAAATTAGATTACTGTATTTATTAGCACATTCAATTAAGAATACAGTGTCTTGGGCCTGTGTCCACTAATTCCTTTCCTGTCAAGAAAAGGATCCACTTCTGGAGTCCAATAATCTCCTTGGAATTTCAGGAAACAATGATGGTATAGCTTCTAATACAAAGGATGGTTAGTTACAAACATAATAAGTTAATTCTTAAATGCATTGTACAAGATGAGATGTCATTAGCCCCCCCTGTTCTTGTGATGGAATTTGTGGCTTCACAAATTCCATCCATAGGGATGCAAACCTTTGACTGAGCAGTCATATGAAACTATTCTTCAGTTTTTCATCCTAACACCTTCAAATGTCAAGTTTTTTTCTGGTACAGTTTTGATTTTTATAAGATTACTGTCCTCTGGGAAATGTGATGCTGTGAACATGCAGCATAGCTTCAAATGGAGAGATAATGTGCAAACTTCTCTTATGAAAGCACTGTGGGATATTTCAATTCTCAGAGCAAGAAAAGGAACAAATTTGATTATGGACAAAAAATGCCTTCCAAGTAAAAAGTGGATATTTGAAATGCTATTGAGATTATTTATTTTCCAATATGACTAGAAATTTTAAATAACCTCCTGTCATGGGGTGTATATATACACCTTGCAGGCTTGGCAAGCAAGGAGTTAATGCAGGTATGTCCAGCCAGCACCCTCACCACAGATGGGAGAATAAAAGAGCTGAGAAGTAGGAGGATGGGGCAGCTCCAGAGGAACAAGCAGACCAGAGAGAGAAGATCCTGGCAGTGAGCTGGTGAGAAGCTGCCTCAGAGTGACAACAACCCAAATAAGGGATGACCAGAACTTCTAGCTGCAGAAGCCTATGGAACCAAGGGAGATAGGAAGGAGCTCAGGATACAGGAGGAGAATTGTTGAGGGCTGATTCTGCCTGCCTGAGTTAAGGGCCCTGAGCTGGAACCCAGTGGAGTGAGTGGGCCTGGGTTCCCCTTCCTAACCCTTACAAAGACGTAAGAGCCAAAGGTTGTTCCAGGCCCTTTGAGGACAAGGGCCAGATAACACCTATCAAATGTAAGAGGAAGTCCGTATGCTCCGGTGAGACAGAAATTAACATCCTTGCCTCCAGAAAAGGACTATAGAGACTTAGGCCTGGTCTACACTAGAGGAGGGGGGGGCGCGCGAGTTAAGTCGGTCTAAATTACTCAACTTCAGCTACAAAAATAGCGTAGCTGAAGCTGACGTACTTAGAGCTACTTACTGCAGTGTCTTCACTGCGGTAGGGCAACTGCTGACACTCTCCCATTGACTCTGCCTATGCTTCTCACTCCGGTGGAGTACCGGAGTTGACAGGAGAGCACTCGGTGGTCAATTTATCGCGTCTTCGCTAGATGTGATAAATCGACCCCCCGCTGGATCGATCACTCCGGAGGTAAGTGTAGACATACCCTTAGACAAGAAGGGCAGACTGACTGCTCCACCTATCTGAGCAGACACCGTGTTGGGGTGCTGATACAATGTACCACCAGCCCATACCACCAAACCTGAAATCTCCATAGTAACGGTTTTCTGGTCTGTATTCACAGTTTCCATTCTAGAAGACTCCTGTATATTTTACAATGTTGCTAATTAGAGAAAAGATGCTTACATCTTCTAGCCAATGGCAATTTTATAAATTTGAGTCTAAGGTCTGAGTCTGCACATGTCACAAGGTGCTTATTACACAGATAGCCTCTCTCACACAACACTGCTCATTAAGCCATAGGTGAACTCCTTCACTCTTCCAAGAACCAATGCTTCTTATCACTGTGTAATGACAAAGTAGTTGGAAACTGTTTACTCACCTTTTTTGTATGTTTCCTAGAGCTGTGCTAATGCTGCAAAAAATCCATGAATATGTGTTTGATTTGGAAAACTAACTCACTTTAACTGTGTTCACGTCCACTTTCGGTTTGCTTTCTGATGTGGGTATTTTGGAGACCTTTATTGGAATCAATGGTGAGGTCTCATCTGGAATATTGTGTGCAGTATTGGTCACCTTGTCTAAGAAAGGATATTGCAGAAATAAAGGGAGTTCAGAGAAAAGCAAGGAGAATGATCAAGAGCCTAAAAAACTCTCATAGGAAGAGAGATTGAAAACATTGCGTGTATTTATTTTAGAAAGCAGATGAATAAGAAGGGAACATGGTAAGAGTATATAAAATAAAACAGATGGTACAGAGATGGTATATCAGGGATTTCTGTTCTCCTTGTCTCAAAAGTAGTTTGGAATAATTAAGTTTTTCTTGCTTAATGTCGGTAAACATCAATTTCACCATATACATACAAACCAATGGAAAAATATTGATGAGAATTGAAATATACAGATAGGCAAAGTAATAAAAATGCTGCTTTAAAATTAAGAGTTTGATTTAAGAATATTTACTTTGCATATTTTGACATCTGCTACTGAGAATTTGTGTTTTAATGGTTATAAAGTTTAACTTGTTGAATAGCAATGTCTATTGTCATTAAATATCTATTGTCTGACACCCCTCATCATTTCTTGGAAGTGTGAATATTTAAACAGATAAAAATTGAAAAATATGCTTAAAATAACAATTTTGCACACCTGTGAAAATTTAAATCAATAAAAATTTAAAAATAAACATTGATGCTATCCATCAAAATTATATATAAAAAAATCTAATACTTCCAAGCTTACTCATAAGTCAGGAGCATAGGGAAATTAAATGAAATTTAAAGGCAGAAAGTTCAAAACTGATAAAAGGAAATAGTTTTTCATACAACATGTAGTTAGACTGTGCAACTCATTGCCACAGGAAGTCATTAAGGCCAAGAATTCAAAAATAGGTTGATGCTGGGCATTGCTGGACACAGGATACTGCAATAGATGGACCTCAGTCCCATCCAGTGTGGCAATTCCTGTGTTCCTATGAATAAAATAAAACCAGTGAACTCACTACGTAATTTGTAATTTAAATCAAATTATATACCGAGTATTAAGAGATTAAGACCATGATTTAGCAAAATACTTAGAGCATGTGCAAAACTTTAAGCATGAAAGCAATCCTGTTCAGCTTCAAGTTAGGCATGTGCTTAAGAGCTCTGCTGGATCATAGCCTAAAAGATTTTAATTCACTTATTCTTGATCCTACAAATATTTTAAGCATGTAAGCAATTTATGAGTAATCAACAAAGATGTCAGGATTGGGTCCTTAAATTATGTGAGTGCATTTTTATGTTTGCTTTCCACCAATATTCTAACAACAAGTGTCTGGGCAGGAATGTATGCAGAGACAAGACATTTTTAAGTGAATTTTGAAATATATTCACAGAAATCCATATTTTATTTTGGCTCAACCCTTTATAAAAATAGCAGCCTTTTGCCAAACATTTCTATAAATTCATGTTTTGAACACTGTTAAAACTGTTTATATGTAGCATTTTGCCTTTGGTCCATTTCTAGTGCATGCCATGTTTCTCCATACATAGCACCCAGTCCTGAAAACACTACCAGATATAGTCCTCCTTATTGCTGTAAATAGCCCTATTAACATCAACACGACTATCCACGGTAACAAACTCTAAGTTTAGTAATGAATATTATACAAGTTTAGTAAGGAATATGATTAAGGCCTGAAAGAGCCAATAGATACTTTTAGTCTCATTGACTTTTACTTTAGGTTGAGAGGACAACACAAGAGAGAACAAAAATAGTGTCTTCATGAGTCTGTAAAATCTGCACTGAAGAGACCACAAAAAGCTTCCAGTCTCTGAAAGCAGGAAATTCCATCGAGATTTAAAGGTGCACACAAAAAGAGTCTAACAATTATCTAGCTATTTTCACAACGGTAAGTACTACATGTTTTTACAAACTGTCAGAAAACTGACATTTTTTCTACAAGAAATTTTGGTTTCCCCACGGGGAGTTTCAAATTGATTCAAAACATTTTTGTTTGTTTTGTTTCTAATCAATCTGATGTAAAATATCATTTTATTTTGGATTTTTGACAAGGAAAAACTGAAATGGCAGTTCATGAAATGAAAAAATAAAATTGAAACTTCACACTGAAGAACTAAATTTTTTTCCCATGCAAAATTTCAGTGTAGACAAAACCATATTTTTTCAGTAGGAAAAAATTCTGCAAAAAAAAAAAAAATACAAAAAATTTCAACAGCTCTAATCTTCTCAAACATTTTACATAGAAAAAAAAGTACATTTTCTCAACAGTATCAGGTTTTTGGTTTGTTTGTTTTAGATGCTGGACATTTGAAAAATCATGTGATTGCTATTTGGGGAATACTATTTAAAATAAGATATTAGTGCTTGTCATGTAATTGATTTACTCATTTTACTCTGTGAGCTGTCCTCACAGTTTGTGTTTGTAATTAGGTGAAGATGTGCTCGAGAGAATCCTATACCCATGTTTCTGAAGTGCCTGTAAAATGTAAGTAGTTCCATGCTAAGGGCAATTTCTTGCTTCTTTTCCAGCTCTCTGCCAGAACTCAATGCTAATGATCACCCATGAGTTCTTAAGATCAGATTTGGATGCTGCTCTACAATAAAGGAGAGCTCTCTTTGTCTTCCTATGTGAATCTAAATTAATATTTCTGAGCCTCTGTTAAAAGGAAGTAGATATCCTGTTGATAAGAGAATTAATTCATTTCATTTGGACAGTTAATGTGAACTCAACAAGTTAAACAACAAGTTAGGAAGGTCAAAGATGCCGAATTAGGCTTCATACTTATTTATTTATTCTTATTCTTTTATTTTAAGTGGATTTGAGAGACTTTGGAAGTCTGTGTGCGTTTTGCAAATTCTACTGTGCTTTTTTCAGACACTGGGACAAATGCATAATTTGTAGGGGGAATGTTGTTCCAACAATTTCCATCCTCCCCCCTTGTCAGGGTAACACAGAAAGGAAACATAATCATGTTATGTGTGGAGTTCATCAGAACCTTTGTACTTATGAAACATACAAAACACAAGGTTAATCTGAGTAACCCTATCCAGGTCAATTGATTTACTCAGTTACACCTCTGTAAACTGAGATCAGAATCTAGAAACATGTTATCACAGGATTCCTAATATAATGTATTATAAATTACACATGTGCCATAAAGCAGTGGCTTGATTTTGACTGTGTTCCAGTTTTATAAATGATAGCTATTCACTTCCTTGGGTGGTCTTCTCACTGTAAAAATATCATATCACTAGTCTGCAGATATTAAAAGAAAAGATCTCTGGGTGAAAGGTCATCTGTTTTAAATCCATTTGTTTGAAATACATTTATAATATCTTTGTGTCTACAAGATAGCCAACCAGTAGGCAACATAGTAGTGCAATGGATATTTTGGGCCTGATTCACTACTCTGAAGGCAATGGAATGATGTTGGTGTACCATGGTGTAAGAAAGTGGTGAATGAATCAGGCCCTCTGGTTTTAGTTTAACTTTCCTGTAGTATTGTGCTTTGTCTTCAGTAACTGAAAACGTCTCCTGAGTATCTTTGAATAAGACTGAATGCTTGTTTTAGCTGAAATGATGCTGCATGCAAAAAAAAAGCATATGATGTGTACTGTACAGATATATATCACATCTTCTCCTGAGAAGTTTCAAAACTTCCACGCAATGAGTCAGATTTAATTTTGCATTACTCCAGTTTTATGCTGGTGTAACTCCAACAGAACCCTCAAATGAACATCAATGGAATTACACTGGTGTAATACAACGGTGAATCAAGTTTTACTATAAGGCTTTCTGCTGTAGGATTGCCATTCAAACCACTCTTATACTAAGAGCTAGAGTTGATTAATTAGATAAGTTACTGACAGCAAATTATTCAATTTTATCTCCCTTTCTGTTCTGGTTTTAATATGAGTGTTCTGTGAATTGTCAGCATAAAGACTGATTTTACTGAATATATTTGTTATTCAGAATTATTCTCTGAATAAGGAGGTAAGTAGAGATTCATTAGTTTAAGAAATAAAGAACAACTAAATGAATCTGATAGGTGGAATTGCTGTGAAAATTATTTCTTAAAGCTTTAAAGTCTGATTCGCCTCCGCTTTGCATTTTGTGTAGTCATTTATTCTTTTTTAAAAGTGATCCCAAAGTGGGTGTAAAATACTACCACCAATTTACCAGATTGGAAAATTCTGGTTTGGTAGCATGTTATACCAATCTTGCACTCCCTTTCCATGGGTGATGGGGCATGGCAGTGGAGGATCAGCTCTTTGGTTTCCAACTTAGATTTAGATTAGAAGTGAAATTAATTTGCCTACTTTATTAGATTCTTCATGCAGTACCCAGCATAAGAACTCCCGGGGGTATTGCAAATCAGGATTGAGGTACACTGGAAAAGGTGTTTATCATTGCTATTTGCAAAGATGTTGTCTGCATTATGCTTTTTTCTATGAACAGTCTCATGAACATTAGAGACTGTCAAACTCAACAAAAACTTTAGAAAGAAAATCTTTCTGAAAAGCCTGTACTTTCTCATCTTCCCAGATAACCTTTGGCACTCAGACACTTAACCAGGGGATCATGCTTGTGATATTTAACAAGGTCTCTTCACCAAGGGAGCCACAGCATGAGATGCATTGCTTTATTTCAGGTTACCTGCAAAGCTCCCCACTGAAACATTTAAAACTGGGATATTTTAATAATACTTTCCTATTAGTACTAGCCAAGTCCCACAGAGGCTATCAGTGTGGATGGTAGTGAGGAAGGAGGAAACCTTTTATCTTTGTCAATCTTTGCTTTTTACACCATCTTCTACAGCACAGCAAATGTAGATTTTATTACCTACCCTGCATTAAATTCATTGCAATGACATAAAAATATATTTCCTAGTCACAGCCTAAAAGTTTACTTCTCTGCTCCCATGCTTTGCGTTGGGGTAACCCTTCAGTCAGGCCCATTTAGCCTAGGTAACTGCTTGAACTTATTAATTGTTACTCTTCTCTTCCCCTTCCCTCTTATTGTTTGCCATAGTCACTTATTACATCCTGTCATAAGGTGGAATGTAAACTCTTTGAGGAGTGGACTGTCTTCCTATGTATTTGTATAGTGCCTGCTCAATGGGGCTCTGATCCTGACTGGCACACTTGGCTACTAGAACAATACATATAAATTGCTGCTACTATTACTACTACTACTACTAATTAGGACGGACTGAATATTTTCAAATTAAACATTTTCCCATTGGAAAATTAGATTTAGTTGGAAACAGAATTTCCTGTGGGAAAAGATGATTTTTGTGAAATAATCCTTTGGGAAAATCACAATGAAATGTCTTGTTTCAGGTGAACACTAATGTCGGTGTCTTCTTGATCCAGCAAGGTGCCTCGTGGGAATTGTGGCCTCTTCCATGCTGCACTACTGTCTCTCCCTGAGATAGAGCTGCTGGAGATGTTTCATGGGTCTAGGGCTGGATTAACACTCCTGTGGGCCTGGGGCTATTATACAAGTATAATATACAAGTCTTTTTCCTAATTTAAAACAAAATGATCACAATTATGGCATTGAGGCTATTAACGTTATACTAAACTTGCCTTTTAAGTAACATAAAGCCATTCTATGGTTACATTTCAGTCTTAAAACATGTAGAATATTAGTTAAGTTAATTCAAAATAGCCTACTTCTTACCTTAAACAGCTGTTATATTAGTTTCTTTCTGGTCTTCAGATTGAGAAATCCTCGATGATGTCACTGAAATCCAGTTGATGAAGCAAGTCATACTCTATTGACATTAGAGCCAAATTATTCAGTCTCATCTGAGCCATGCTTGACCTTCTTAAAGCTCCCATTGTCCAGGAACGGCGAACCATGGCACTGGAAGCTGCCTGTGGGGGGGCCGTGCCTGCGGACGCCAATGCTCAACGTAAACAAACTGTCTCGCCGCCCGCCAGTGGATTACCCTGATAGGCTGCGTGCTAAAGGTTGTTGCTGACCCCAATTTTTCATATATATAAAATTAGATTTCTTTTTGCAGGGCCGGGGCCCCCTGTAGCCCGAGGCCCTGCGCTGCAGCCCATAAAGCCCTGCATGGGTCTCATGGGACCATGGTGCATCACAGGTTCAGGCAGGTGCAAAGATTATTGATGACCCAAAGTGATATGTTTCAACATTTCCAAATCAAAATTTTGCCTAACCTTTTGTTCCACAAAAAGTTTTGATACTTTGACATTTTGTCCTGATTCAAAATAAAAACAAATGGAATTTCCCAAGGGAAAGAAAATCAATTTTTGATCAGATCTCGTAGTAATAAATTATGATGGTTATTATCAATTATATCTGTTTATATTTACTTCTGTCCTATCCTGCAGGACAAGATTATAAAGGGTTAATGATCACCCATGAGTGTGCCTGGAAATGGAGATTTTCCATAGTATCGATAAAGCACAAAGTCTGTAATAGCTGGTGTCCTTAAAGGAAACTCCAAATACATGCACCAGTTAGGGCTAGTTTCTGGTCTCATTTACACTGGTGTAATCCAGAGTAATTTAACTGAAATCAAAGCCCCAAAGAGTTTACATTCTATGACAAAATGCAACAAATTAGTGGAAGGAACTGTAGAAAGGAAGGGGGAAGGAGGACAAAAATAGCAGTGATAAACTCAAGCAGGAAAAGTTCACTTTTTACTATGGCAACCTCTGTGAAAGTACTGGGGTTATTCTGGATTTACACAATCGTAAATGAGATCTGAATCTAGAGCCTTTTTCAATAAAGACCTTCTCAGGCAAAATCCCATTTGTCATGAGGGTTTTTCCTGAGTAAGCACTGCAGGATGGGATGTCAGCTACAGGAAAGAAAAGCAAGAATATCAGAGATGAGATAGCTATTGAGTTCTGAGCTCAGAATTTTGCCTACACTTCTTGTCTGACCATTTATGTTTTTAGCGCCTGCAGTTCTTAGGCAGACGTTATCTGAAGCTCAAATACACATATAAATCCTCTTGAACTCAGAGGGAATTTTGCCTACAGAAGGACAAGAGGGATGTGCTTGTATAATTATTTTGGTATTACTGCTTAATCTTTATTGCTGTTATGAGACTGTATCTCTTGGACCAAAATGTACAGTAGCTCACTACGTAGTCTGTGGAGGCTTACCAAAATTTAATATTGTGGATCCTATTTTAATAGAATGATTGTTTTATGAACTACTTCCCCTCCCATACACAATTGTGTAGGACACCTTCCCTGTCATTGGCATTGGAATACCTTCCATTGGACAACTGCAACAATTTCAATGTATGTCAGCTTCTTTTAATCAGGCACTGGGAGCAAGAAGAAAAGGCTTTACTAGGTAACCAGACAGTTCTCTTTAGACCTCCACGGAGTACTGTTTGGGGACAGCTGTGTTACAGTATATCATTCGTTTGCAGAATACATTCAAACACACTCATAGTGCTGCACGATAGCAGAATTTTCCCCATAGAGCAGTGATATGCATCAGTCATAGTCCTATCATAAGATTTTTCTTGCTGGAAGCAAAATTACTACTATCATGTTAACACAGTCCCATCATTATAAGCTGCCACAGGTTATTGCATAGTTACAGTATTTCAGATAAAATATTAATTAGCTCATGAAAAGTTTAAGCCTTCATTATTCATAAATACCTGAACACCACAGCATATCTTAATATCAGACTGGCTAATTAAGAGTTTTCTGGACTAATCCTTTCTAATAAAAATGAAAGCTTTCATCCACCCAGAGCCCATTGGAGTCAGGGGGAGGATTTTCATTTGATTTCAGTGGCCTTTAGATCAGGCTTTAGATGAATGTGTTTGGTTACAGAGATGTCTTCTTTTCTCCAGCTTTCTTTCCTTCTGCAATCATATTCCAAAATGTGGTGTTTATTGTGAGATATGAGCAGTTAAATCTAGTCTTTGCACTGTGTCTGAAACCCAGAGCATTATGGGGAAGACATAAAGTATTAACCACCACAGTGCAATGTAACATCATTGTTTCAATTGCACCTTAGGGGATTTATATACACTGTGTGTGAGCTGTAAAAAGAAGTGCTAAACTGGCAACCATTAAAAGTATGCTTAAAGCCAAGAATGAAAATGCTGTTTTGAACTTTAAATATTTAAGAATGCTCTAAATTTATCATGCCTTTGGGTCCTTGCTAGCTTTGTTCAGCTGGATTTTATGCAAGATAATGCTATTCTTGGTTTTAGACACATAGTGATAAGGTCTTTTGACGAAGGTTCATGAAATTGTAGGTTGGTAGCCCTCAGGGGGTCACCAAAAGAAAAAACATTTCATTAAATGTCAGCAACATGAAAGGACCTGGTCATTTTCTATTGGTGTGACTCTCAAGTTGCACACTGGGGGGGAATTATTTTTTAGTAACATTTATTTCTCTGCCCAAAGAAAATAAAGATATGTACAAACGAACAGCAGTTTATCTGGGAATGCAGTGTGTGTGTGTGTGTGTGTGTGTGTCTTCTGAGCATCTGTGCATAAGATACAGCTTTAGCTGAAGTGTTCTTATGATCTGCAAAATGATTTAAAAAAGAAAAGGACACCTTCATGTTTCATATTATCTTCAGTAAAATGTTTCCATTTCATATTTAGCCTGTTTATAAACTGAAATAAGATTTTTCTAACTGCCAGCAAGGCAAAATCAATCTGAAAAACAAGCTGTGGTCTTTCTGATGTGTGGCAGCCCTAGGTTTGAGAGACCAAAGACAGGGTACTTTTCACCACATGCACTCTCCTGAACAGTGTCAGATTATTGTGTTCTAAAGTGCTAGACAATACTGAGTCACTTTCAACAGCATTCCCCCTCATTTCTGCTTAATATATAATTCAACATCAGGCCAGCTCTATTTCTGTTTAATCTATCATCACAAAAATACAGTTTCTGAAATGAATACTTAGGTAGTAATCTGTTGACAAGCATGAAGCAGAACAAAATGCAGCTGTTTTGTACTGACATCAGTTCTAAAAGGCTAACTAACAGGAATAAAAATTAGTTTGCATCAGCATAGCTAAATAGGTATGACATAAAAGAAATCACAGGAATTAGAGATGGAAGAAGATCTATTAGATTATCTTGGCCATTTTCTGCCAGGACAAAGTTGTTTGCTACATTACATTTTCAACTTTTTCATCTACTTTAAATGAGCCAATCAATGAAGTTCTTTTGGGATGTGATTTGGCACTCTAATGGATCTCATTCTTAAGAATATTTTCTTGTTATGTTTCTTATCTCAATTTCCTCCCATTACTCCTAGCTTTACCTTCTTGGACAGTCTTGTAGTGTTTTTTCCCCCAAGGATCTCAAAGTTTTTTACAAATATAAGTGAATTTAATAATCATAATACTTCTCAAATTCCCATCCCAATATGTATTATTTTATAGGTAAATAAAATGAAGGATCAGTTTAATTAAATGACTTGCACTGACATACGGAGTTAGAGGAACAGCCGGAAATAGTTCAGAATGAATAATTTATTCAATGAATTTTGCCTCTTTTCTGTTTAGCAAGTATCCATGATCATGAGCAGATCACATTTTTTTTTCAAATTTAGTCATTATTTGAAGTTGTTTGCTGAATAATTTCTGTGAACAAATGTTGATCTGTAGCTTGTTCAAGAGCCATTTGTTGTGAGTATTTAGCAATCAAAATTTAAAATTCAAGCTTCCTTTGCCAGGACACACAATACTTCAATTTAGTCTCCTGAGGGCTGTCATACTTTGGTCTAATACTGCTGTTGGGCTTGGTGTGTAAGTTCTGGGTGGTGTTTAATGGCCTGTGCCATGCAGGAGGTCAGATTTCGTGATCTGGTGGTCCCTTCTGGCCCTAACCTCTATGACAGATAGGTCCTGATGTTAAAGTCAATGGGAAAAATTCCATTGATTTCAGAAGGCATTGGGGTCTATAAGTCCATAAGTCATATGATTTCTTTCTGTTCCTTTTTTGGGGATGAGGGTAATTCTTAGAATTGAGTTCATGCTGCAGATATTACAGTTATGACTTCAAAGTTAACTTCCCATGAGAATTCTGCGTTTTCCCCTCTAGAGTTGACATTTTGGGAGCTGTTTCGTCTAATAAACTCACTTCCTGGAAATTAGTGAAAAATGAAGGGGCTTTGTTTAAAATTAATCTTCATGGACTTTTTCTTTTCTTTAAGATCCACCCAGCTCTAGTTGTATCAATGAAAGCTTCATTTATACCACAGGGCCACTACTTAAAAAATTATTCGAAGTAGGTTGGTAACATATTGCAGTTCATCACCACTGAGGGATGCTGGCGCATTCAATGGGATAAAATGACAACAAAACGTTAATAAACCTCTTCACGTAAATTCATCCATCAGCTGAATTTATCTTTCTAAAGTTCCCCTTTTGTGCAAATACCTGGCGATGGAAGGGAATGGGGGTGGGGGCATAGATTCAGTTAATACAAAATACAAAGCACCAGTAAAACTTTAAAAGGCTTGATCAAGCAGAGAAGTTTTTAAGTTAAGTTCTAAAACTGCACCATGCGTCTGACATTCAAAATGCATAAATAAATTGGATTCCATTGACAAAGCAGTGTGAAAGGGCACAATCTCCAAGAAAAATGTTGTACCCATAGAATGTGTAAATGCCAGTTGGCTGAATGAAGATACTATGGACCCAAGTGTTCACCTTAATAAGACAAAGTCAAGTCACGTGTAGTTTTTAAATCAATCCACTGTGTAACTGAGAGCCAGGGAAGGTCCTTATTACAGTATTGGGAGAGATGCTGAAACAGCTGAGGCACAATATATATATTCTCTTCTGAATCTTGTATTGAAAAATACTAACTTGAGAAACCACAAGCACAGAACTGCAGCATTCAAATCTGGCCAGGGGAAAAAATCCCCTCAAGACAGCATTGACTAATGTTTCAGCAACTGGACTCAAGAACTCAGTGTTCAAAATGCTCCATTCCAGAAGTGGTTGCATGACACCTTAATTATATAACCGATGTGAGCTTCTAAATAAAGATTATAATATCTGTGTCTCCCGGTCATTAGAGTTATCTGAAAGATTGAGAAAACTGTCCTGAAGGAAATCATCAGTGATAATAACCGGCAATATGACTTATACTATAATGTATATGCATGGAGAGCTTCATAGGAGGTACTGCTTTTCAGTTCCTTTCAGTGCTAAACAAACTAACTTTGCTTCCTATTTCTTACACCAGAACAACTCAAAAGAAACCGTTTATTAATGATCATATTCTACAAAAGAATGACAGTGGATGTATAATATACGAGCATTGTCTTGTGCTTGGCTAGAACCTCTTGGTCTCTGCAGTTTTCAACCTCAACAACCACACATGGTACCCCAGTTCAGTGCTCAAAAAGTTGGAAGCAAGTGACAGTGTTACTTGGGGCAAAAATAAGAGTTCCTAGATAGGTGGGCAGGCAATACTAGCTACACTATGAAACTGGCTACTATTCTGTCTCACCTAAAAACATGATCATTCATTTAGCTAAAGCAATATTTAGCCACAGCATCCAATGCCTAAAATTTCCCATTAGCAATCAAATTTATTATTACAAAGAGGAAAGAGAATGAGTGAGTAGGACCTCATATAAAGGAGGGAATAAGGCCCTTCTGGAGGGGATTTAAGGGGTAAGAAGGATAAAGATGAAGAGAATTTACTTTTAAAAATGAAAAAGACATTAGAAAATTAGAGTCAGGCCCAACACATGTGCAAGTTCAGATTTAATAAACCAAATGCAAAAGAATATTTAGCACATTCCAGCTGCCAGAAAGCTGTATGACCCCCCAGACACATGCACACATAAGCAAGCTGTTTAAAGGCATCAACATGCGCGAGTAACTTTAAGATCTAGTTACCTGTCATTATCACTGGCACTGTCTAAACAATTTGGAAAAACAACCTCTTTCGATTAGTTGTTTTAAAACATCTGTGGGGGAAAAAATCCCAATGAGATTCCAATTCATTATGACTAGATAAAACTGAAATGTTTTGGGGAACTAGTACAGTAGACAGCTTTAAATACAAAAGGTTCCAGATTGTTAATTACAATCCAGCAGCTGTGTCTCTGGATTCTGGGATCAGTTCTATGATGGCTCTGGTGTGGAGGGGAGCAGGCTGGGGGCTGCTCTTTTCAATGTCAGCTGGTTTTGAGCTCTAAGGGGACAAGATGAGGCTTGCCAGATCACAGTGGAGGCTTGCCAGGGCATGTGGCACAGTAACAGGCTATCCCAGCTACATGCCCAATGGAGCCATGCTGCAAGAATTCCCAGCTGGGGAGAACTGTCTGCCTTGCATTTCCTGAGTGGCACCAGCAGACAACATCACAGTATAGAACCCAGCCCCTAGCCTCGGTTGAACAGGTTATTGCAATTAGTACATTGGAGTTAGTGTTATAAGTTGTATTCCAAGAGTTGCATTAGGAACTGAATTCAGTAAAACTGTATTTTAAATAAGGCAACATGAGCATATTGACCAAGCACACAGCAGCTGTTCCTCTCTTTCTCCCTTTAGCCACAGAACAGCACGAAAAAACAAAATGTTACACAGTATAACCATTCTTCAGTCACAGACCTCTGGGCTGCATCTAGTTCCCATAACAGCTCATACCTCAATGTTAGGGTTGCAAACTTTCCATTTTTTCAAAACTGGCCCCTCTGTCCCTTACTGACCCCTCCCCCAGAACTCCCCTGCCACCTGCAGAGCCGGGGTGGGAGGAGCTGATGGGGAACCTGCCTGCCCAATCAGGGCGCAGCAGGATGTGTGTGTGTCTTGCTGGAACGAGGGACTGGAGAGAGCCGGGGCTCAGGAGGCCGAGAAGGTGGGATGTGCCATCACGGGCTGTGAGCCTGGTTGCCGGCCCTACTCCCCAAACTCCATGCACTGTTAGAATCCCCTCTCCTCCAGCAGCAGCTGCTCCCTCCGCCTTCCCGGTGGCAGAGGCCGATCGTGGTTACTGAGGTAATCGGACTTTTGGTGTCCAGTCAGCAGTGCTGACCGGACAGTGCACAGGTCTCATTTCGACTGGATTTTCCCATCAAATACTAGACATCTGGCAACCCTAAAAAATAGTCTACGTGGATACCCAATTGGTCCTGCAGCATCTTTCTCTCTCTCACACACACACACTTCCCTCATATTACCCTGTGTCCCATAACTTTTTATTACTGGCCCTTCTCTCTCCTTTTCCTGGAGAGTCCTGATGCTTTTCTTCAGTACTCCCCCTTTTTTTCTGACTGTTGGTATAAAAGAAATATCTGTCAGTCAAGCCCAAGCCACATGGACATGTTTGGTACGAACATTCCTTTTCTTCTCCCTTTTTCTGTTAAAGGGACATCAGGACATTTTGTTTGCTGTCGGGAGAAACCACCTGTACAGAAACCACCTGTACCAACTGTGAATGCTTAAGGCTGGAATTTTCAAAGTCAGTCCTTTGATTGGCTTTACTAGGCTTTGGCTGAGGTCTTGTACACGTACTGTATTATCATATTACTATTAATATACTACCAATCTCACAAACTACTGCTCTCACTGACATGGGTAATTTAGTGCCAGGCCTGTCCCAGTAGCATCTAGCTTCCGTCAGTACTTTGGCCCAAACTTCCTTTTTTCACATTCATCTGTCAATATGGAAAGTAAGTACAGTCAATACTGCAGTGAAGGGAATCCAGAACAATAGCACCAGAACAACTACAAAGAGAAGTGGTTCTAGCTATTGTGCAGTAATGTTAGCTGCTTCAAATTAAGAATTTGCTTCTATTGCTACATCACATAAAATAAGGACTTTGGGGACCTGTGAGACCCAAAATACATTTATGGACCACCTAATCCTATAAATATTGACATTTATTCCAAATAGTGCAGGGATTGGCAACCTTTGGCATTTGGCCCATCAGGGAAATCCATTGGTGGGCCAGGACGGTTTATTTACTTGTGGTGTCCCCAGGTTCAGCCGATTGCAGCTCCCACTGGCCGCGGTTCACTGCCAAAGGCCAAAGGGGGCTGTGTGAAGTGGCGGCCAGCACATCCGTTGTCCCACACAGGTAAACAAACCATCCCAGCCTGCCAGCGGATTTCCTTGACGGGCTGAGTGCCAAAGGTTGCCGATCCCTGCAATAGTGCAAGAGAATAAGAACAAATCCAAGCAAACTTTCCATCAAGATAACTGTGAGGCACTGTCAGAAGGAATAGGAGGAAAAGGTTTGGGAACAATGTAGTTGGCGTTTATACCCTCTGTGTACATTCAATGCATAGGAAGGAAATTGCCTTAATTTATTTAGAGAATGACTTTCTTTTCTGGTTACAGGTGTCCACCTCTTTGGATACATCTACCAGCTACTTTGGGGGCCTGATCCTGCAAATATTTTCACAGGTGAGTAACTTTCCTTGTGTGAGCACTTGCTTTGAAATCAACATCAATTATTTTGAAAATAACTGCTTTCACAGGCAAATGAAGTTGATAACATGTAAGTGTTTGTAGGCTTGGATCCTAACTCTCAAGTCTGGTAAATAGCAGGGCAGATATGTAAAATACCAAATAACCACTTCTAACCTCCAGATCAGATATGTACCTTAAATGTTCCCTAGATGGTACCCAAACCATCCCATATATGAAAATAGTGGTTTCTGTATTATTACATCAGTCAGAAGCTAGAGGATTGTGCTATGTTTTGTTGCCAAGTTGCTTATTGACTGTTGATAGGCTCTCATGAAAAAATAGACTTACAGCATGACAATGATGACTTGCGATGGCTTTGATGAGATAATTGGACTACTACTATTAGCTTGTAAACAGCATGATGACTTGTCTACCAGAGGTTGACTCAGGGTAGATGTCAAATTTCCTTTCCTGTAGCTCAAAGAGAGGAAGGAGGATGGAAAGGAGGGGGCAGGGAGAAAGAAATAGATGTAAAGCTTTTCCCCCCGTGAATACTACCTTTCTGTTTGCCAATTAAACCCCAACTTTGTTTACTCCTCCCCTGCAGATCTGTGCAACCTTTGAATGCATCTTTATAGTTATTACATCAAAGACACAGCAAATTATTCTGTAATTCAGTTTACAAATTCTGCAAAGCCTGCACAACAAATAAATAAATACATAAATAAACAAATAAATAAAAAAATAAAGTCTTAATATCTAGAGAAAGGCAAGCATTTATCTTGTAAAGTTATTAACATCTTCATTTTCAAGGAGGAATTATTTTTTCTTACTCTTCATGAAACAAAGTTTTTGCTGAGACTGATAAAAACTGTTTAAAGTAAATTGTGCTCCCTCTGTGCTCAACACCTGATTTCATCTGCCACCCTGTAAGAGATGCCATCTCCCATGATGCCCTGCAAGAATTGCTAGGCTCAGCTGAAACAGAACTCAGTTGCTTTGACACTGAACATCTGGTGGGATGTTTATTTGTTCTATTGCTCTTTTTAAATGAATGTGAAATATCAGAAGTCTCAGTAAAATTAGTTTTCCAGCCATCAGTGCCTAGAGCCAGTTTAATAATCTGCTCAGTGTATTCCTAGCATATGATATTACTTTGTAACTTATAATAAGAGAAGAAAAGTAAGACACTGCCTGGCTCATTTGAAAAATTGTTTAGCATAATTGTACTTTAACATTCACCAGGCTTATTTCAAAATCGAAACCCGTAACTGTTTTGTGGAGAATTGAGCTCTGCCTCAGTCTAAACAAACTATTTATCCAATGGATTGGATTTACATAAACTTGGTTTTGTTTTCTAATAACAGCCCACAGGGGCTAATACTTGTTAATGTCTATTTAATCCACTTTTGTCTCAGAGCTTTGACTAAAGTCCCCCTATCCTATTCCCTGCCTTAAACAATTATTAGATCTAGCAATTTGCTTGCCAGTCTCTCTCTAATCTAAAAGAATGGATATTGTCAATGAAGGGACAATATTGCTCAGAGCAGGAATTGCAATATCATAGGCCCTGATTCAGGAAAGAATTTAAGCATGTACGTAAGTCTATCCCTATTCAGGAAAGTTCTTAGGCATGTACTTAAGTCCCATTGACTCTAACTGGATTTAATCATCTGTTTAAAGTTAAGCATGAGCTTATGTGCCGTTCCTGAATAGGGATGCTTTCCTAAATTGGGTGAAATGCAGCACTTCCATATAATATATTGTACAGTTTCATCCAGAGAAGGAGAGCAACTGTGATCTCCTGGCTTGGAAGCTGAATTAATAAATGTTAAATGTGTCATTTGTCAAAAGCTAATAATTTTTGTCACTGAATGAAAAAACTAACTTCAGCAATTTTGTATTTTCTTCTTGGTGTTGATGCTGTTGAAATTAAATTGTTTCCAAGCATGGGGTATGTGATTTCTTTCTTGTCAAAAATTACTCTTCAATTTAGTTTTCTTGGGGAAAAGAATCACTGAAACTGGAATGAAGAACAGTCCTTTATCCATCAAGAAGTTCATTTAAGGAAGGTTTCAGTGAGATGAGAAGAAAGATAATGGAAAAATGACTTTCCTTTGGAGCCGGGTTAATTCTGAGAAATTGAGTTAAAGCTGAAGAATGTGAGCTACAATGTAATTAGTGTGATACTAATGTGGTACATGTCAAGAACCATGAGGAAAATTAGAGGTGCTATGAGAGAGGAGCACACATCACCATTTTTTTTCCATAGTGAATCCAGAATTCTTTTACAGATACTGTATAATTTTGTTGCACTGAGTTATTCTTTGCAGATGCTGAGGGCCAAATTCTGCTCTCAGCTATACCAGTATAACTGAGAGGGGGATTGCCCAAAGTATTACTCGTACACTGGAGCATGTGCATATCAATATCTAGGGACAAATTCTGCCCATTGTTACGCTGATGCACATGTAGAATAACTCTTGTGATTTCCTAGGGGGATTACTCTGGATTAACAGATGTAACTGAGAGCAGAATTTGTCCTCTAATCTTCAACCTACTATTATTGCTCTATTTAACTCTCTACATCCTCAGATTAAAATCACATGCTTTTGTAGGGAATTTTTAAAAATGCAAACCATTAGTTTTTATGTAAAATTTCACTAAAAATGCTAGACTGACAACCTGTTGAGTAACTGTGGATGTGACACTGGTGGAACAGTACTGTATTTCTACTCCAGTCAGAAATTAGTGATATTAGTCTGTTATTTTAAAGAATATCAAAATTTACAGAAAATAAATCAATCAATACTGAAAATTAATAAAATAATTGAGTCAGATGTTCAGCTGATATGAATCAATATAGCTGTATTAAAATCAATGGTGCTAGATCAATTTATACCTCAAATCTGATCTATTGTATGTTATGGTAATAAAAGAACCAAATCTTCAGCTGGTGTAAACCAAAGTAACTGTTGATTCCAACGGAGCACACCAAATTTTATCAATTGAGGATCGGGCCTAGACTATTAGTACATGTGTGGATGTTTACTACATTACATTACACTTAGCTCATTAAGGATTAAGCTAAATTGAGTCTTTCCTTCCTTCCCTTCCTCCCTTCTTCCGAGATTAATGCTGAAAATAATTCTGGTTACTATGATAGAGAGACAGACAGATAACTATGTACAGCAAATGTTTTCTTTCTTTGTTTTTGGGTAACCTGCAGTTTCTTTCAGTGATACTATTTGCCTGTGTGGCTACTGAAAGGATGCTTTTGCAGGTGGCAGAACAAATACCAGTCTATAAATTGTATGCAGTTTTATAGCCATGTTGGTCCTGGGATATTAGAGAGACAGGGTGGGTGAGGTAATATATTTTATTGGACCACAGAGCTCTTCTTCAGTTCTGAGAAATGTACTCTGGACTACACTAGAGAGTTAGGTCGACACAAGGCAGCCTACATCAACCCAACTCTGTAAGTGTCTACACTAAAATTTTGGTCCTGCCAATGTAACTTGCATGCTACACCGACTTAATAATTCCACTTCTGTGAGAGGGTCAGTGTTGATGTAGTTATGTCAACACAGTGTCAGTGTAGACACTGAATTGCTTACATCAATTGTTGCTGGCTTTCAGAAGCTGTCCCACAATGCCCCACACTGACAATTCAATCAGTGCAAGCATTTCTGGTGAGGATGCGCACCTCCGACACAAAGAGCAAAATGTATACATGCAAAAGTGATGTACAGTGGAGTCGCATCATACGCACATTTAACTTATGCGAATTTTACTATACACGTTTGGCAAAAACAAAAATAAAGAGAAAAACAACAATTTAAATACTATACCTGTAGTGCGGGCAATTCCGCCTGCTATTCCACTCAATGAGAGTTTGACTATATGCAATTTTTGCCTTACGTGCTGACTTTAGAACCCAACCCCTGCGTAAAATGCGACTCCTCTGTAATTACTGCAGTGGCTGCATGCTGATGTAAAGTAGGTCGACTTCATTTTGTAGTGTAGATATGCCCAGACTGTCACAGCTAAATACAAGGTGGAACAGATTGTTTAGCATAAGTAGTTATCACATATTTCAAGGGACCATTCAAGATGAAGTTGTCTGTGAATACCTCTCTAGCCAGAGGGGGGGAAAGGAGGAAAAACTGCGGGGGGGTGGGGGGGGGTGGAGGGTAGTGGTTTAGTGGATTATAGATTATTGTAATAAAACATAAATCAAGTGTCTCTATTCAGTCCATAATGTTTAGCATCTAGCAAAGATATGAATCTGAGCTCCCAGGCTCATCTTTTGAAGGTGTTATGCAGGTTTCCTTTGAGGATGAGGACTGAGAGGTCAGATATAGAGTGATTGCTTACCTCTCCTCCCCGTCCTGCTTTTTCCCTTCTCTACAACTGGAAAGGTGTTAACAGAGTGTGACGGGCTGGATCACAGAAACCCCATTGGGGTTGCCAACTGATGTGCCCAGACTACTTCTGCCCCTGCTTTCCTGCCCTGGCAGCTTGGGACTTCAGTGCCCTGCCTGGTTTGAGCCAGACCCGCTAACCTGCTGCAAACCCAGACCCAGGTCTGAACCACATCCCCTAACAGCCGAAGGCTTAATTGAAAGCAGCTTAAGAAATGTTCCTGTCTTTAACACTCAGATGCCCAACTCTCAATGGGGTCCAAACCCCAAATAAATCTGTTTTACCCTGTATAAAGCTTATACAGGGTAAACTCATAAATTGTTTGCCCTCTATAACACCGATAGAGAAATATGCACAGCTGTTTGCCCCCCACTCCCAGGTACTAACACATACTCTGGGTTAATTAATAATTAAAAAGTGATTTGATTAAATACAGAAAGTAGGATCCAAGTAATAACAGAACAAAGTGAATTACCAAGTAAAATAAAATAAAACACGCAAGTCTAAGTCTAATACAGCAAGAAAACTGAATACAGATAAAACCTCACCCTCAGTGGTGTTCCAGTAAGCTTCCTTTAACAGACTAGTCTCCTTCTAGTCTGGGTCCAGCAATCAATCACACCCCCTGTAGTTACTGTCCTTTGTTCCAGTTTTTTTCAGGTATCCTTGGGGGGTGGAGAGGCTATCTCTTAAGCCAGCCGAAGACAAAATGGAGGAGTCTTCCAGGGGTTCAAATAGACTTTCTCTTGTGGGTGGATACCCCTCCCTCCCCCTGTGTAGAATTCCAGCTACAAGATGGAGTTTTGGAGTCACATGGACAAGTCACATGTCCATGCATGACTCAGAACTTATAGGTAGCAGCCATGGTTCACATCCTACCTTGAATGTCCTCATATAGACTTCTTATATGGATTGGAGCCTTGCAAGAGCCATTGTCCATTAAGTGCTTTTTGATTGGGCACTTAACTTGCAAATTACTTTCTAAAGAAGCTGACCAAATGCCTTATTAAGGCTATTTAAAATCAAACAAGTATACAGCCAATATTCATAACTTCGAATACCACAATGACACATGCATACAAATAGGGTGAATATATTAATATCCTTTATAGAGATATGTTACATGGCACATGTAGCATAAAACATATTCCAGTTATGTCATATATATATATACATTCATAAGCATATTTCAATAAAGCCTTAAGGGGTGCACCGTCACACAGAGTACTTCACCTTCAATGGTCTCTTGAAATATGTGCTAACTACTTATGCTAAACAATGCGTTCTACCTTGTATTTATCTGTGTGTATTTATCTTATTTTAAATGCTCTGAGTACATTTCCCACCCCTGAAGAAGAGCTCTGTGTAAACTTAAAAGCTTGTCTGTCTCACCAATAGATGAGATATTACTAATATCTAATAATAAGAGATATTACCTTACCCACCTCAGTTTAAAAATTAGCAGTCACTGGCTATACACATATTAGTTTACTGTGTCTTGAATAATCTCAGTTGAGATGTTGTTACAGCTAAGTAGAGGAGTCAGTATTGTTGCTGCTGCTGTCAGGAAACCCCAAGGACAATTCAGATTCTTCCCACCTTTCATACTGAAGTAAAAATTCCTGTTTTAAAATATATAAACAAGTCATGAACATGTAACTAGTGTCACTGAAATAGATGCCCCATGCATCTTAGTACATGGAACAAGTGTGGAAAATCAAACAAGAGTGTGAAGGAGAAGCCTGCCAGCATTTGAAATCAAATCGATAACAGTGAAGAAAGAAAATGAATGGGACCTGCTAATGCATCTCAGTATGTGGATGCATGTATCTTTAATTTCAGCAACACCGTGGCAGCTTGTTTTCAAGGATTTTATCATGTCATCACAAGACAGGCGGTTGCAATTTAGCCTTTGATAACCCCATAAGGGAGAGACATTTCATTTGAACACAACATGCAGGATTGAATTTAATAATGAAATGTACTGTATATAGGGGAGACACATTTTCAAAATGTTTTTGAAATTCCTTTACTTTTTTAAATTCCAAAGATGATTTGTCACATATTAGTGATGAAACTGATAGATTTCATGTAAACACAAAAAGGTTATTGCATGTTCAATTTACTCAATTTACTCCACCATATCTGTTTCCCAAGTGACAAGCTTCATTAAGGATAATTCCTGTGGAAAACATCTTTCAGCTTGTCGTTCTCCCCTGGGCATATTCCCAAAGCATTTGGTAATGACTGATTTATTCTACAGCACTCAAGAATCCTGTAAATGCTCATTTGCTTACATGGTGACTACAATACGCACTGCAGGCTTTAATTGGTAAATATAGTGTCACAACAGTATTATTTCCATATGCCTGCAAATATCACAGGGCGGGCAACATCATGCTATCAGTGTATAAACAAATCTCAGTAATGAAATTAACAGAGAGTTTTGCTTAAACTTCAGTGGCACAGAGTAACCCATCGTGATTATAGTACATTCATTAGTAATTTCAGTTTTACTGGTGGCCTAGTGGTTTAAAGGACAGAAACAAGAATATAATTAGCCTCTAAACACATAGGTTTTAACTCCTATTTATTTACCGTGACAATATAGCACCTTCCTCATCAAAATATTCCAGTAGTCAGCATCTAGCATGAAAGTAATAATAATATATTATAAAGTCATTCTCACTCCTTCTCTGGTCCAATGAATATTTAATTATTCAATTTTTATATTAAAGTGGAACAACTTCAAGAGTAGAAAAATCTAGGGGAGAATGTCTTTATCAAGGTTCTCCCCAATAATTTCCTTTAGGAGAGGGCATGCTTTGCTTCCCCACCAAACCTGGCAGATCTTCAGAAATCTGAGAGGTCAGGACCATTTCAAGGACCAAATTTGTCCCTTCATTGGAGTTCCACAGGGACTAATGTGTTCCAATGGCCACAAATCTGCTAACCTGAAGTAATCTAGAAAAGTCTCTACTTTGAAAAGCCCACAGACACAGAGTGGATGCCACCACTAAAATACTTACAATGAATAACCTTGAAGATCTGAATTAAAACCATCAAGGAACATAAATTGACTGGGAAAATTGAAAATCTATGTGGACACAATTCCCTTTTAGTTCTTAGGTGTGGCACAGGACTGAAAGTAACATGAGGTACTGCAACAAGCACAATATGTTGCTGTTCAAGATGAGGGATTAAGGTCTATGTTATTCAGTATTTCAGACTAGATGAACATAATGGTCCCTTCTGGTCTTCAAATCTATGAATCATCAACTAAGGGCTTGTCTACACTTAAAACACTTTGTAGTGCCTCCGTAGTGCTTCAGTGAAGATGCTACCTATGTTGATGGGAGGGCTTCTCCTGTTGCTGTAGGCACTCTACCTCCATAAGAGGTGGTAGGTGGTAGCTAGGTTGATGGGAGAATTCTCCCATTGACCTAGCACTGGCTACACTGGGGGTTAGGTCAGTTTAACTGCATCACTCAGGGGAGTGGATTTCCTAGTGTAGACCGGCCTCAGAATTTAATTCTGAATATTCTGTGATGGAGGGGCATAAACCCCACATTGGTTAACCATGGTTTAACAGGAGTCTGAGCCCAGTGAGGCCACTTGGGGGTACCTGGTGGGGTGACAGGCTTAACTGTTGATTGCATGCAGTTGGAGAGGAGCTGGATCTTCAGAAAGGTAAGAGAAGGGGAGTCATAAATATAAAGGGAAGGGGTTAAGAGGCTCTGATACAGTACTATAAAATCCTCTTACCTGTAAAGGGTTAAGAAGCTTAGGTAACCTGGCTGGCACCTGACCAAGGACCAATAAGGGGACCAGATACTTTCAAATCTGGGGGGGGGGGGGGAGGGAGGGGAAGGCTTTTTTCTGTCTGTGGGATGTCTTTGTCCGAGAGAGATCAAGGAAGCAAGCAATCCAACTCCTATAGAGTTAGTAAGTAATTTAGATAGAAATGCGTTAGGTTTTTCTGTTGTGAAATTTGCTGTGCTGGAGGGAATGTGTATTCCTGTTTTTGTTGCATTTTTCTGTAACTTTAAGGTTTTGCCCAGAGGGGGATCCCTCTAAGTTAGATGATTTTTTTGCTTTCTTGCTTTAATAAAATCCTTCTTTTAAGAACCTGACTGTTTTCCATTGTTCTAAGACCCAAGGGTTGGGTCTTTGATCACTTTGTAACCAATTGGTTAGGAGATTATTCTCAAGCCTCCCCAGGAAAGGGGGTGTACGGGCTTGAGGGAATATTTTTTGGGGAAGGGGAACTCCAAGTGGTCCTTTTCCCTGGGTACAGGGGAGATTTTGTACCTTGGGGAGTTTTTAACCTAAGCTGGTAGAAATAAGCTTAGGGGGTCTTTCATGCGGGTCCCCACGTCTGTACCCTAGAGTTCAGAGTGGGGAGGGAACCTTGACAAGGAGGCAGTGGGAAGAAAAGCTAGGGAGGAGACCCAGGAGAAAGGGAATTAATTTTCTTAGGCCTGGTCTGCACTAGCAGCATTTTAAGTGTGTACAACACCTTAGGCAACAGGCTGAGAGAACTTGAGTCAGGAGGGAGCCTGGGATCTGAAAGAAAAGTCAGAAAGAACTATGCAGGCATTAGGCTGAACCCCACCAAGATGCTCCGAAGGAGGGCATGGGACCTGGAAGGGAAGTCTGGGAAGCTAAGAGAACGAGGGAAGCCGGCTAGATGCAAAGAAAACTCTGGGTAAGGACAGTCAGTCAAAAGGCAAAGGTTACAGGGGACGGCAATTCTTACTGCAGCAGGGCCGAAAGAGGTTTCAATAGGGAGCTGAGACTGAGAAAGAATGAAGACTGTGGGAGACAAGGGGCTCTTGCTCTGGTGAGCCCGAGACAGGGTTCCATAAAGTCTTGAGGAGTTAAGTAGGACTAGACATGCAGGAGTTGAGATTTCATTCTGTGGTCTACACTGAAAATTCTCTATAAGGATCCATGGGTCTTAGAAACTCCCAGAAAGAGGGGCTGAGGAGGCTGAACTTTGGGTATTGTTTTATGTAGACTTGGTGTAATAACCTGAAAGAGGTGTGGAGTTAAATATGACCAGTCTGGGGACTAAGTCATGGGAAGAGGATTCATGCTTTCACTTTTGTCATTTCAGAGTTTATTCCTTATTTTGCATTTTTACTGCTTTTGTTCATTTAAGTCAAACACTTAGGTCCAGAGTCTTCTCTCAGCTAAACTGGTGTAGCTTCTTACTCTATTGTTACTTGAATCCCTGAGATGTATGAGGTCATGTACAAACATGCAGGAATAAACAGTGTGGGATTTTGAAAAGTGCCAAAGTGATTTAGGAGTGTAAGTCCCACTGACAGACTTTCAGTGACTCTTCTGCTAAGTCATTTGGGCATCTTGAAAATCCCATCCACCAGGCCTCCCCTAAAGAACTTACAATTAAAAATATGGCCCTTGGGGTCAAATAATCAAACATCAGAGTTTGGTACACATCTGCGGGTATAATTTGCCTCAGGAACAAATTCCACTCTAATTTACACTGGAGCGAATATAAAAAGCAACTCCATTGACAATGTGTCTTCAGCCAGGACTGACAACGTAACAGCTGGAAAGGGTTGGGGTCCAGTCAAGCCTCTACTGCAAGTCCCCCTTCTGATGGAGCAAGGATTTTAGAGGCACTGGGCCCAGAGCAAATCTTCCACATGGGCTAGAGACAAGGGTGCTGCCAGCCTCTTCCCAGTGGAGAAGGGTGTTGAGGTGGGCTAGACAGAAAATTGTGGAGGGCTGCGCTATACATCTTGTGGGCACACGCCACCCTTCGTTCTGCAGTTCTGCGCTGCTGCTGGTGGTGGTGCTGCCTTCAGAGCGGGGCAGCCAACCAGCAGCCACTGCTCGCTCTCACTGCTTTGCCTTCAGAGCTGGGCAGCTGGAGAGTAGTGGCTGCTGGCTGGGTGCCCAGTTCTGAAGGCAGCGCTGCTGCCAGCAGCAGCACAGAAGTAAACATGGTAACGCCATACCATGCCACCCTTACTTCTGCATAACCTTTGACTTTTGCACTGGGAGGGGTGACTACAAGAGGTTAAGGGAAATTTTAGGTTGGCTATAGCCCCCACAAGCCTGCCCCACCTCCCTGTCCCCGCAGCACTGCTCCTGGATAAAGTTGTCTATATATCCTAGAGAGAGTAGTCCTTTAAGAATTCTCCAACTTCCTCTAGGCTGAAGAAACACAGTAGTAGCTGTGGCAGTGATTTCCAGCAGCACTAAGGGGAAGGATCCTTATGCCCTAGGGAACACCTATGAGGTGGACATTTCTGTACTGTCAGCTGGTTTGTGGGATTCAGAAACTGTGCATCTGATTACTAAATATACACATATACAGTGACTGTGTACAAGAATGTGGGCTCTTGTGGTCACAATAGAGACAGAAACATTTTGCAAGCATATTTTGGGGCAATTGTAAAATGATACGCAGTGACAATATTACAAAAAATCACAATCTCCATAGGGTGAACTTTGTTCACACAAACTTCATCAGACAATTTTAACTGTCTAATTCATAAAAAATCATGAACTGCTCATGGAGAAAAGTACTAATTTAGATGAATATAGTCTTTGCTATGAATAGTTTGGCCAGCTCTATTCATATCGTGCTATTTTATTAGTGTGTGTGTGTGTGTGTGTGTGTGTGTATGCATATGTAAATACTTACTCTGTTCATATTACTCCCTTTTGGTTTATTAAACCATTTGTTGTATTCCAAGCATCTTTGTCTTTCTCAAAGTGTCTAGTTAAAAATTACTGAAGAGGTCAAAGAATGTGTTATTTGACAGACTCTGATAACTCTAGTTTGGAAGTGAAAGTCAGTTTCATTCACCTCATGTACCTAAAGTAACAAGTGAATAACAATATATGGTCTTTAAAAAAAGAAAATATTCCCCTCAAAAAGAACTACATGTTAAAATAAAATAATGTTATACTGGAAGGTGTTACTGGCTGTCATCAAACATATCTGATTTATAGATAACCACAGACCTGGTTAGAACTGATAGATGTGCTAAGCACCCTCTCTGAAGCTAAATGGAAGGAGCAATTAAACCCTTTCATGTAGTGGGGTAGCTGGAAACAATAGAAGCCACTGCCCAAGACACTAGGCTGCATGGCAAGGCCTGATCAGAAGATAAACTATGCAGCATGAGAGGTTCCCTGACTGCAAACACAGAGGCTAGAGGATTGTTTTGCAAGCTGTGTGTGTGTGTGTGTGTGTGTGTCAGAGGCAGAAAGCAGTGGACAGGGAGAGAAGGAGTCATGAGCATGACCCTGAGTGAGAGTAAAGACACAGGACTCTTTGGAGGGGCAAACTTGGAAAAAGTGAGCAAGAAAACTGCCTGCTATTGTTTCTCCTGTGTTCAGGGAAACAGGACTGTTTGTACATTCTTTGTAAATAAACATGATTGCACCAAGGTATATCTGACTTGTATCATCTATTTCTCTTTCTAAAGAAAACAAACCTGCATGGCCCTGAATATGGGCTTACAGCTTGGGCTAAAGGGGCAAAAATAATATAACTGGGCAGTAGGAGTGGTCAGAATCTCTTTCTTATACCATTGTAATTATCAAATAGTTTTAAACAGATTTCATATTTTAGGAAAAAATAATTATGGCTTATATATGCAATGTGTGGCATACTTGTATTGGAATTTAGCTACTATAATGGTGGATGCACTAGAAATAGCATGGATGGAAAGTTTCACCTCAGGAGGAGTTTTTCTTAGGAAAAAGATAAACATTTGAAAATTAGATTTTACTATATAAACAATGGGGCAGTGTGTTGTGGTGTCCACCCCACACAAGGCCTGGAAGAGGTAAGGTGGCTAGTTGGGCCAGTTAATACTCCAGGTTGCACCCGGAGGAGTCGGGGAACAGGGAATTAATTAGAGACGAAGCTTAGTTGGGCAGAAACAGGAGGGGCCTTTATAAAGCCCAGAAGTTGAGCTAAGCTGGGGGCTGCAAGGAGAAGGTTTGTAGTCACTCTCAGGCCAGGGAGAGAAGGGCATAGCTAGGAGGGAAGGACATACTCAGAGTAGGGTGAAGAAAGAGCCTGATAGAGGCAATTTAGGAAGTAGCTCAGGGGAAAAGCAGCAAGATATAGGCTAGGGTAGACTGTGGCTGCTGCTGAGAGGGTCCCTGAGTTTGAACCCGGAATAGAGGGTGGGCCCAGATTTCCCTACCTGCCATTAAGGCTGTTGCACCAGCTGGGCAGTGAGCGGCAAGACTGGCTGAGTCCATTTGTCAAGAGAGACTGTGGTGCCCCAGAAGGGGGGAAACATGCTGGAGGGCTAAGTCTCAAAGAAGGAGCACCTGGAGTTGCAGAAATGGATGAAGAGACTGCCAGAGGAGGGTGTAGCACCTGGAAAGAGCTAATTCCCAGAGCAACCAGAAAGAGGCCCCATGTGTGGTGAGTGAACTCTTTGACAGGCAGTCACAGACAGACGAGTGAAAATAGACACGAGTAATGTTATACACTGATGGATGCTACTGCCTTTCTCTAATCGTTGGCTGTTAACGCTGACAATTTTATAAAATAAACCCAAAGTTATCCATTGCTATCATGTATATGATGAAGTTTGGGTCTTAGTGCCTGATTCATACAATACAATACACTGCCAATACAATACACAGCTTCTTTCCGTTGGCTTCCATGGGAATTGGATCAGGCCCTCAGTGAAAGGTAGTATAGAAGTACAGCATAATACAGGACTGTTGTTGAGGTAAATTATTCAGAGCTAGAGTTGGAATGATGGGAGTGTTTTATTTAACATGGGGGAATGAAGGAATATTTAATCTTTGGGTTGCGCTCATTTTTCTTTTTCACAGATGAAGGCTAATATCCAGCACAAAATCACCAGACATTTGAATTGCCAAATCCCTGAAGGCTGCCTATTTTGATTTCCAAGCCATTTGACATATTCCTAGGCAAGCTATCACCCTGTCATGGAAGCTCACTCAATTAAAATGGTATTGTGATCTCTTGGAGCCTGACCCAAAGCCCAGTCAAGTCAATGGGAGTCTCCAGTGATCTTTGGATCATTATTTAGGGCCTCTCACTGCTCTACAGCCAAAATGCTTCTGAAATAAATGTAGTCAAACTTTACTAATTCTGGGTCACTGAGAACGAAAGTGATGCTTACAATTGTTGATTGGCTCTAGTTTTCAAGACATGCTATTGAGTCAGTATATACGACCCTTGACTTGGGAATGGCAGAGGATAAGTGAGTTATAAAGGGAAGGGATCTCAATTTCAACCAGAAATGACTAAAATACATCTTTGACTGGATCTATGAATAAATCTATGACTGGGTTTGGACAGTACTTGCTTTTTAGGCAAAACAATGAATGATGCAATCTGAAGCTGGTATTGTGTCATACATGATATGAATTGCATCATGTTATTCCTAGAAGTCATGGATGATGCAATCATAACGAAGCTTACATCACTCTGCTGAACAAATTGCCCTATATCAGCTCTAGAAATCATACAGTGTCGTTCTCGTTTATTTGTCAGTGTTTGATTTTGCAAAGGGACACATTTCTGTTTAGCCAAAGTGAGCAGAGATGCCTCGTACTTGTGTGACCAGTGCAGATAATTTCTGCTATGTTTGTGGTGAAGTGACTTTTGCATCACAAAAGCGCAGTATAACCACTATGGTTAAGAAAGCCTATCACCTTTCTTTTGACTGCAAAATTGGAGATCAAGACAAGAGGTGGGCCCCACACATATGCTGCAACACTTGTGCAACAAATCTTCGCCAGTGGTTGAACAGGAAAAGGAAATCTATGCCTTTTGCAGTGCCAATGATTTGGAGAGAGCCAACAGATCATACCAGCCATTGTTACTTCTGCATGGTGCCTCCAGTTGGGAAAGGTGTGTCAAAGAAGAAAAAGTGGACTGTGCATTATTCCATCAGCTATACGCCCAGTACCCCACGGAGAAGGACTGCCGGTTCCTGATGCACCAGAATCATTCTCACTTGAGTCAGACAAGGAAGGGGAAGAGGATGAAACTTCTGGTCCTGAACCATCAATGTCACAGGACCCACATTTTCTCCCATCCTCCTCCTCTAAACCACACCTCATAACACAAGGTGAACTGAATGACCTTGTCAGGGATTTGGAACTACCCAAGAGTAAGGCAGAGCTTTTGGGCTCCCGACTACAGCAGTGGAATCTCCTGGCAGGTGATGTTAGGGTTTCCATGTTCTGTGACCGTCAAAAGGATCTTGTCCCATTCTTCTTCATGGAAGGTGATCTTGTAGCCTGCAACAACATCGATGGTGTGATGGCAGCCCTCAACATCGTTCATGATCCAGATGAGTGGAGACTGTTCATTGATTCATCGAAGACGAGTCTTAAAGCTGTTTTACTGCATAATGGCAATGTTTTGCCATCAATTCCAGTTGGTCATGCAGTCCATATGAAGGAAACCTATAACAACATGAAACAACTTTTGAGGTGCATAAACTATGACCAACATCAGTGGCAGCTTTGTGGCGATTTGAAGGTTGTTGCTCTCTTGCTTGGTCTGCAGACTGGATACACAAAGTGCTGCTGTTTTCTCTGCAAATGGGATAGTCGTGCAAGAGATTCCCACTACATCAAGAAAGATTGGCCACTCCGACAGTCATTGGAGCCTGGGAGGAAAAGTGTTCAGCATCCACCACTTGTTGAATCAAGGAAGATTTTGTTACCACACTTACACATCAAGGTGGGTCTGATGAAGAACTTTGTCAAGGCCATTGACAAAACACAAGCAGCTTTCAAGTACCTCCATGGAAAATTTCCAAGGTTAAGTGAAGCTAAGATAAAGGAAGGTGTCTTTGTTGGTCCTCAGATTCGTGAACATCTTCGAGATGATGCATTTGACCATGCACTGCGTGGCAAGGGAAAAAAGGCATGGAAAGCCTTCCAGTTAGTGGCAATAAATTTTCTCAGAAACCACAAGGCAGACAACTACAGGTTGTTGGTGGAAAACCTCCTCAAGGCATACAAAAGCCTTGGTTGCAACATGTCACTAAAGATACATTTTTTTGCACTCTCATCTAGATTTTTTTCCACCGAACTGCAGAGCAGTGAGCGACGAGCACAGCGAGCAATTTCACCAGGACATTGCAACAATGGAGAAACGCTATCAGGGCAAATGGAGCCCATCAATGCTTGCAGACTATTGCTGGACAGTGACAAGAGATGCTCCATTTAATGAATACAAGAGACAAGCCAAGAAGCGCCGAGTAGACACTGAATAGGACCAAACTATGTACATAATAGTTTTTTGCCTTTTGTTTCATAATACATTTTATTTATATAACCCCTTTGCTGATTTTTAAAGTGTTACATAAACAGGACAGGTGAAATAGTATCATGTAAAGCAACCATAAACACATGAAAAGACCTAGGTTTACAATTTATGATTAAAACTCTACTATCTACACAATATACATAGACATAAAATGTAAAAACTTAAATATCTTAGAAACAGTAGCCAATCAGTTGTTTTAATTGTCCTATTTGAATTCAGCACATCAAAATACATACTAAATAGCACATTTTATCTCTGAAGCAGACGACTTCTCAAAAATTGTAGACCAGTGTTATGATTGGCCCCGGGTAGGTTTGTATATATGGAATGGAAAAAAGGGGTGAAATCCAGGATGAGAGTTCTGCCACTGACTTCAGTGGGGCTGGGATTTCACACAAGGAAGCTTCCTCCCTCCTCTTGTGGAATGTTTAAAGTGATTATGATGAAGGTACATCTAGAGCACTGGATAGGGTCTTCTGAACAAATAAATTGATGATAAATAAAAAACAGAGAGTTGACAATTGGGTCTTGTAAACTCAGCCTCTTGCACAAAGAGCCACCATCCTGGGTTAGAGAAGAACAGCTAGCTAGGCAGGATCACAACCACAACAGGAGGGAACCAGGAATGTCTGCCTATAAGAGTTGGTTGAGAAATACAAAACCAATTTTTATTGATTGACAAATATATTTTGCAGAATGTCAGCAAATTCAAATGCATCTGTTTTTTACAGCAGTTTATTTTTGCACACTTTCTACAGACTTTATAAAAAACAACACATTTTTAATTTTCACAATCAGAAGTTTTCTGAACTGGACAACTCAAAATGGAGGGGAAAAACACATGCCATGGGTAGAATTTTCAAAAGCACTTAAGTGACTTAAGAGCCTAAGTCCCGCTAACTTCCAATGAAAGTTAGGCAAATAACTGTCACTTGTGCCTTTCAAAATTTGTCTTGAGGCTTCCAAACGTCTGAGTCATTTCTAGAAATGACTTAGCCTATGGCTAAGCTGGACAATCAAAACTGGCAGTATGAAAAATAGAAACATGAAAAGTGGAACCAAAACACACATCACAGAATAACCAACAGGCTAAATTTATTTTATTTAAAGTTTCCATGAAAACCTTTTGGAAAAAAATCAGGGGAGGGGGGATCTTTGAAAATAAAGATTTTCAAAAATGCTAAATTTTGGCAATTTCTCATCAAAATGTGAATAATTCCTACTGCATAATTATGGGGATCATTCAGCCTGATGAAATTGTCCACAGTATTACAGCCTGCACTGGGGATCAAGATGAACTGGGAGTAAGGAGGAATGTGCACCTTCAAAGTAGTGAGGCTGTGTGGAGTCCTGAGAAGTTCCATTTCTCAGTGACTTGTCGAACTACAAAACCAAACCAAGGCCCCAGTCCTGCAAAGATTAATGCAAGTGCTTAACTGTACACAGCAATTACTTTTTTTTTTAGTTTATAAGGTTAAGGACATGCTTAAATCTCTGCAGGATTGTGGCCATAAATCCCATGGTATTCACACAAACCTATCAGTATGTGCTTGCAAAAGAGCCTTCCTTCAAGATGCATTATGCTTTATTTACATTTATTATTAATTTGCTACATGAAACTTTCCTCAAACTATAACTTTCTCTTTTGCTTGGCGAAATAATGTATATATTTTTTTCCAGCTTGAAATGCTGTAGATGAAATATCAGTTAAGAAGTTGAGTGCAATCTCAGGTCTCTCTCAGCAACTCTAGGGAATAATGTTTGAGAGACATAACACCATCACATTCTAAAGGGGAAAGCAAAGATGACCTCATTTTAATGATCTGAATCTCAGGGAAAAAAATTGCCAATTTTACTGCATTGTGAAAAGAGGAAGAAATGCTCTCTGCACAGTAGGAAATTCCTCTCCCTTTCATATTTCTAATTCCAGGCAGCATGCTGTCTGCTCCAAAGAGCAAGAAAACAAATGCTAAGCTTTAATCAGAATCATATTGGCTGTGTAGGGACTTTCAGATCACTTGCCCATTCCTAACAATGTCATGCAGATTCCCTTCAGAATATCAATGCAGAGACCTTTGCCCTTGCTGTGAAGAAAAGGTTGCAAAATACTGAAGATGAGCAGCAAGTCCGGGTGAAGCTAACATTCCTTTTTTGTGTTAAGGAGGGGGGAAAAGAGGTAAGAGTTTTACTCTAATTTAATTCTTTAATGAAACTAAAAATTAGAATCCCTGTAGCATAGAGCTAACCTTTCTCTAAGGTCAAGCAATTTTTTTTTCAAGTGTGTCGTGGTTAACACTGCAAGCTTACAGCTAGCTGAAGAGTGGCTTAGAGCCCATTAATAAGAAATACAATTCTGAATTTGTCAGACTTTAAACAGCTAGTTTTAACAAAAGTTTTTGCTTCTGAATATATACAGGTACTAATTAAAAAAAAACAAAAAACCCCAAACTGTTCCATGCCTCCGAGTATCTATTTAGTTTTAAGAAACATTAATATATTTCAGCACTATTATCAAACTGCTAGCAAGATCCTCACTGATGTAAAATGGCATAGCTCTTTGACCTTCAGTGGAATTATGATGATTTAAACCAGTTTAGGATTTTGTCTAAAAACTTAACTTTTTTTTTTAAAACAGCTTTAATTTAGGAAAGGAATTAAAGTTGTGCTTCCATTACAGGAGGAAGCTAAAATGTCCCTAGACGTCTGTAATTTCTGTTAATCTGGAATAATCAGAAAATCTCACTAGTCTTATTAGTAAGAACAGCTGACTTGTGTGTGATGTCCTGTGACTTTAAATGCTTGAACACTTCTGCCTTCTCCCATGTAAAGCCTCTCTTGCATGTTAGTTTCAGTTTTGCAGTCAGACCAATAAAGTTACCCCCACAGCAGACAGACAGACACAGAGGGAGCTATCTCCTTCTTTGATGGGTCCAAATATCACATTTAGTGATGAAGGATTTCTATCTCATGGGTGTCCACTGGTGCCTCTGCCAGAAGAAGGAAGACTAAGCAAATAATGCTGTTTTTTAAAAAAAAGAGAGGGGAAAAGTTCACTTAGTGGAAAAAGGCGACAGACTGCTGCTGTTGCTGCTGGGACAGCATGAACTAGAAAGGGGAAGTTGGCAATTAAAATCCAAGCAAAGGAATAGGTTGCTGCTTGGAGCTACTTGCGACCAAAGCAGTGAGGCGGAAGTAAGCAGTTATATTGGTTGACCATGGGCAAGCAGTCAGACAAACAGCGTGGCTACACAGCTTCAGTGCACACTAGCACAAGTAACCCAAGGATAGCCAAAGGAAGAATTTTGCAGTGTTGGCGTGCAGCCAGAAGAGGCAGGTTGAGCGCAGATACAAAAAGAAACCAAACCAAAAACAAAACAACCAGTTTCTCTATGGCAGAGAAGACATCCAGGAGGCATGAAATCCAACAGGAGAGCAAAGAAAAGGCAATTTTTATGTGCAGTGATGGTGCATTTGACAAGGACTGCAAATCATGGGTGGTGTACCTCAAACATGTTGAGCCATTTGTAACCTACAACACCATTGCAGATGGACGAGTTTCAACCTTGCTGACAGTGATAGGTTCAAAGGCAAATGGACTGCTGCATGACCCGTTATTTCCTATAACTGCCTTGTACACCACAATTATTGCAGTAATGCAGGCGCATTTTTCTCCTAACCCATAGATGATAACAGAATGATATCAGCTCCATCAGGGTAGTGGAGAGTCAGTAGCACAGTTTGTTGCTGCTCAGAGGAAGTTGTCAGAGCATTGTCAGTTTAGACAAGCATTTAGTGATGCCCTGAGCAATCAATTAGTCTGGATTATGCAATGACAAAATCTGGAAGAAATTATTGACTCCATCAGTGCTTGCATTCAAAAATGTGGTTGAAATAACTGCAAAGTGGGATTCTTTGGAATTTAGTGTGAATTGAAGTTCATCTCCTGAATTGGTGAGAAATAACCATGGAAATGTAAGGAATTTCTGTGTGGCCATTGTGCACAAATTACATATGCTGAGAAGGATTGCTGGGAATACCAGGTTATTTGCAAGAAGTGCCAAAAGAAAGGACACATCACTGTGACCTGTCACAGAGTTCAACAATCACCAAAACAGAGCAACTATCCATCCAAGAAGACATCTATGAAAATTGAACCTAAAACAGGCTGGAAGTCGGGAATTTATAATGTGGAAGAAGCCTAGTTCTAGTGACACTGATCAATTGTTTTCACAAGCTGGAATCTGAGATGGCACCTGGGTTGCACACCTAATTTGAAGGAATTTCTACAACAAAGGAGCTTGATATGGGGCAGGCATTGATTTCTGTACCTATAACCAGACTTTATCACAAGTTACTCTAGAACAGGGGTCTCAAACATGCCCCGTGGAGCTCTTCCCTGCGGCCCGCCGGGCTCCCCGTGACTCACCCCTTTAAAAAAAAAAAATTAAAAAAAATTTTTTTTTTACCCCCTAACAATTCCCACTGCCAGACAGTTGTTCTGGCAGTGGGAACTGCCAGGGGGCAAAAAAAAATAAAAAATGGGGGGGGTGGGGCACGGGGAGCTCGGTTGGCAGCAGGGAAGAGCTCCGCGGGCCACATGGGAAGAGCTTCACGGTTTCTGGGAGGGAGGAGGGAGGAGTGGGAAGCCGTGCGCACAGGGGAGGAGCTGGAGAAGGGGTGGGGCTTAATGGAAGGGGTGGAGTGGGGGTGGGGCCTAATGGAAGGGGTGCAGTGGGGGCGGGGCCGGGGGCAGCGAGGGGGCGGGGTCAGTGATGCAGCCCTCGGGCCAATGCACTAGTCCTCATGTGGCCCTCGTGGTAATTTGAGTTTGAGACCCCTGCTCTAGAAGGAACCTCCAGTTTTGAAGATTTATACCGGAAAAAGCTGGTCCCAAAAGGGATGCTCCAAGTGAATGTTCTGCTAGATGGACAATCAGTCATTTTACCCTTGTATGTGATTGAAGAAAGATATCCAACATTATCTGGAGAAGGTTAATTGGATAGAGATCAAGGTGATCACAAAAACATCTTGAAATCTTCAAGAAATACTGGACAAGGTTTTTGAAAGAAAACTTGGAATGATGAGCAACATGTCAGTGAAGTTCACTGTTAAGTCTGACAGCCAGCCAAAATATTGCAAGTTCAGGGATGTGCCTTATACTCTGAAGTCTCTGATGGAAGCTGATTTGAACAATTTCGTGAACATTAGAATTTTGTCTCCATTTCAGTGGGCTACATTCATTGTAGCCATGATCAAGAAGGATGGTTCTGTCTGAATTTGTGGCGATTTCAAAGTGACCCTAAATACAGTTTTATGTGTAGAAAAATATCCCCTACTTTGTATTGAAGATCTGTTTGCTACTCTTAGTGGGAGACAGTGTTTCAGTAAATTGAATTTGATCAATACATACCTACTAATGGAGATAGATTTATGAGATTCCAGATCACACAATCAACATGCAAAAAAGACTTATTTTGTTACAACATGTTGCCTTTCAATATCACACCAGCACTTGTGGTTTGTTTGGAGGACTTCCTTGCTTTCAGATGGTTATTGTCCTTACTTGGTTTGTGGTTTGGTTTGTGCAGCAATGGAATATCTGTTTACAATTCAAGCACTCATGTACACTGGTGATCTGGCAGTGAAGTCCTTAATTAGCCAAGCTCCCTTTTTCTAAAGAACAAAGGAGTTTGAGATGTCATAACAAAATAACTCAGCTGAAAAACTTTAGTCTGCTATTTAATGAACTGAATTACAGGAATTCTGAAGTATGATATTTCCCCCCTAATGTTAATAAAATCAAAAGCCTTATGCTCCCCAATGTGCCTGGAGAGTGGGAAGAGAATGGAATGGACAACATGAACAGTCTGGATGACAGGCACCCAGGCCAACATGTGATTTAGGAGGCAGGTCAGCTGTAGGGACTTCAGCTGCACTAGCCACTGCCAGAGATTCATATGGAAGATAACTCTGGATCCATGGCCTTTAACCCCCCCAAAGGGGAAGCAGTGTGCAGTTGCAAACTGTGGGACTATCCCCCGCACATCCATGCTCTTGGAATGAGAAAGAGAGAAGACCTAGAAGATGCACAGAAGTGAAGATGTTTCACATGGATTCCCAAAGACTTCCACACTTGGAGTGATGATTCCACATTGATGCCTTTGTAGTGGCTCATGTGCTTAAAGTTAGGCATGTGCTTAAGCACCTTGCTGACCAGAGGCCTTAGGGGAATTTAAATTTTCTTTAGATACATTTAACTACTTCTAGTTATCTCCTTGGGTCACCATAAGCAATTGCTCTTTCATGTTAAAACCTTTGTAGATTATCATAGGCTCCATTGGTTGTTTAGTCAAGCTACAGTGGGTGTGTTTAAAAAGCTCCTCCCGGTTCTGGAACTATTACTGGTTCTAGTGGTACAGTATTCGTCATGATATATAGGAAATATTGCTGGAGCTGGTCTCTCTCTCTCTTTTTTTTAGGGATTAGCTCTTTAAGTGCACCAGTACATACATGTTTGAGTCTTTAAATGCTTCTTCCTACTGTACAACAATATTTGCAGAATCTCTGGTGTCTTTTTGTTCTTCTCTGTGCATACACACCAGTTCCTGCAAATCTTTCTGATACTGATGCCAACAACTATGTGCAGAATTCTACATCAGCCTCAAGAATGTTTTATTAAGAAGGGCACTATCATTTGTGCCAAAATACAGTTTCCACCCATACAAATCAAAATTGCACTTTTTTCCTGCCTTCATACATTATATGATCTTCTAGAAGTGATATTTCATTTCAAGGTGTTTTAGTACCTGGCCACTGTGCAGGGATGGGTATTGATCATAAGAAGCAGATATTGCACACTCCTAGCGCGCGCACGCGTGCGTGTGTGTGTGTGTGGTTTGCCACGGTGGCCATACCCCTTTTCCACCTCAAAACTCTGGGAGGACTTTTTGGAAGCACAGTTTCTTTGGAAGCTCTGCCGATGTCTGTACCACTCTACACAGCCCCCAATGTGGGTCAGTGGCTGAAAGTCACAACAGAGTGATAGCGCTTTCTTTACTGAATAGCTATTCCCCCTCGCCCCCCATTGAATAGCTTTTTTTTTTTTTTAGAACATTCGTTCCCAAGTGTGTCTGTCTGCTTTTTGTCAGAATGAATCTCATTGGATTATTTCCTTTCTTGGACCCTTGTGTTATTTCAGTGTCCTTTCTGGTGTTTGCAACACCTCCCAGGTTAGTATCAAAAGCTGCTGTGTTTCCTGTTAGTCCTTGGAAGCTGCAGTGTTTGCTCAGAAGAGCAACTGGCACCTTTTTATCTGTGTGAACTTGACAAGTTTCCAGGAGTCACTTCTTGGTATTTCCCCTTGTGCACAGGGCACACAAAGGGGTATTTAAGAAGAAGGAAAACAGACTAAGTTCAGCTGGAGACAGGACCCACTGAAAATCTATTCATCTTATAACATGAGCTCTACAAAGCATTTTGCGTGCAAGGTTCCAATGACAAATGTGGCAGGAGAGAGGCTGTCAATATTTTATTTGATATCCATGATATGTACAGAAAATTACCAACAAGAGTTTGCTATAATTTGACAACACAATAGCTCCAAACAATAGTGTGTGTGTGTGGGGAGGGGGGAGGGGTGGTAACATTTGGCAAAGCTTTGCTCTGATGATGACACTGTTCTTCTTTTTCCTGAAAATATTTTGCAAAATAAAGTCAAACTGCTTATAAGATTTACACTGGTAAAACCCCAGGCAGAACATATCTTGCCATTTTTGTGAGTATGTTTTTGAGTAGGCTGTGTGTGTTTAGTTAAAGTGAGAGAAGGTGAAATTTTGGAAAAGGAGACAGTGTTTCCTTTTGTCTTCTAAGATTGTAAAAGGTAAAGCCTTTTGTAGGAAGAGAGATAGGTTTGGGGTGAAAGAAGAAATCTAACTTCTCACCTTTCCTTTGCTTCACACCTTATCCACAGGGGTTTATTTTCTCATACACTTCATTACAAGCTGTACTTCAGGCATTCTTTCAGGACACAACAAAATTCTCTCACCTCTACTGACCTGTAAAATTTCACCAACTTGCCTAGGGAGACAACGATGCTGAAGATCAAGGTCAATTCAAATCACATATATGCTTTCTTTTACTACGTTCTGCTCTTTCCCCGTCTTGGATGTTGGGACTCTGCCTTCCCCCTTTTATTACAGTGAAAATAATCCCCGCAAAGTTATTGTCATTGTTAGTTAATTGTACCCTTATTTCACAAAGCCTCTAAGACCAATTCAACTAACTTCTCTCTCACATTATTATTGGGACACCTAACTCAAGGTGTAACCAGGTTGAACATTCTGTTTGTCCTCAGAGGTATTCTCAAAATACCCTCTGGTTAATCAGGAAAGCAAAAATATCATGCTAGTGCATTTTACCTTCCTGAAATTATATTCCTAAAAAACCATCTGACTGGGCATTCCTTCCTTCCTTAAAGTACAATAAAACATGCTTGCTGGATTCCAGAAAAGGGAATGTGTGTGCTTTGCAAGGTTTTGATGTTTTTGTTTTTTAATTGGTCAGCTTATTTTTCTGTCTTAAAACACTTCTAAACAACCTCCCCTCCCTTCTACCTCTATTTTTGGTTTGTTTTCTCTCTCAGGTGTGCAGTGGTGCTCAAGAAATTACATTTTAGGGTTTGAGGATTTCTTAGAATAAAATCTCTAAGCATCCTAATTCAGTCTAGAAAGCATAGCAGCCAAGCCATGCATAGCAGCCCTTCTATTTCTCAAATCAATGCTGCGGTTTTTTTCAAAATCAAAAGCCAATAGTTTAGACAGATGTTCTGTTTTTCTGTGGATTTTTTGTAGCTACCTTTTGACTGTTGCTTGGTGACATGACATGTTAGCAGATTTATGCAAAGTGCAAGGAAACTCAGGTCTGTGTGTGTGTCAGGGGAAAATTCACTTTCACCCCTGGAGGGTGAAATTCAGTCCTCTGCAGAGGACCAATGCAAGCCCTATGTACTGCTTAGGTCTCACTTACGACCTCTTGATGATTACAATTGTATATAAGCTTTTAGATAGTTCTCTCTACATGGTGATTTCATCCAGAGTGCCTGATCTGGCAACTTAGTCAAGGCCTTCCATGTCTATGAAACTGCTATGAAAAGAAAATAAACCACTATATTATGCATTTAAAAAATATAATTATAATTGTAACTAACTTTTTGCAAAGTATAAATGCATCTTGCCCTTCACATAGAATAACTGAATGGAGCTGAGTCCTGCTTTGTCTTCCTCTTGTTAGTCTCATAGAGTATGTCTAGGTCTCATTTTCTCCACTAGTTAAAAATTGTATCGTGCCTGAATCAAAATCTCAGAGCTGAACACTCCCAAACATTGAATCCTAGAGGCAAACTTTGCAATCTGGGCCAATCTCTAGTAAACTGTAACATCTTGGTTTGTGAATATCGCTTCCCTTTTATTATGGAAACTACCTTAAAAAAAAAAGTGCTCCCACTTTGAGTAATTGCACTGGGCTATCCAGTCTAGTCGTAGTGATGCTGTATCTGCCATGTGGTGCGCAAGTATTTTCAGGCCTTTTGAACATAAGGCATAGAGGCTTTTGTTAACAGGTTTGGAAAGCTCAGTTGCAAAACAGGCTGCTTTGATAATGCTTCACAATAGTAAAAGTACTTAACACCTCCACACCACTGTGGGCACTCAATTCTCGGCTGCCCCTAATGTCCACTGGGCACAGCTAAAATGCAGAACCCTTTCCCCACCCTCCTATTATGGGACTGGCTGGGGTCCAGTTGTGCTCTTAACATAGTGCAGAATGACCTGAGGACTGATCTAAACTACACCCAGCTGGCTATGTCCCTGAGGGGTCATCATCCACCAGCTAGAGCTTGCCCAAGTGGAGCAACACTACAGGCATATCCCTAACATTGGATATGCCTTCAGCAAGGCTTGGGGGGGGGCCCCAGGAACATACACCAATTAGGGCTTCCCATACAGTGGGAAGATCCCCCAGATGAGACCAGAAAACAGCCAGAACTTCCCTTTGCAGTACAGGATTGACACACACACACACACACAAAAAGGTTCAGGATTGGGTCCTCTGTCTTCAAAGACCTTCACACACACACACACACACACACACACATGGTCTGATCCAGTTCCCATTAAAGTCAATGAGAATTTTGCTGTCTGATTCACTGATAATAGAATATATCCTTAACTAACAAGGTTCCACTACCTCCCAATGATGTAGTTGCAGCTAGTAAGTATTATCCCCATTTTACAGAAGAGGACACCGAAGCAGAATTTGTGATTTAACAAATGTCACACAGGGATTAGTGGGATTTCGGATTAGAACTCAGGAGTTTTTGGAGCCAAGTCTTGCCTTAAGGCTACTAAATTCTCTGCACAGGGATGGTCATTTACTACATGTTTGTACAGACTGAAGTTGAGGCATCTTGGTACTTCCACAATAGAATGATAAAAAAATTAGTTGAAGCATGAGTCCTATTAACTCAATGAGGTGCCTTTGAAAAGCCCACCCCATCATAATAAACAGGAAACATGTATGTATTTATTAACAAAAAATGGGGTGTTTGTGGGAGTAAAAACCCCACATTTTTCAGGGATATTGTACATAAGGAAAGTACAGCTGGAATGACAGCTGTCTTCCATGTTTGCAAGCACAAGTGTAAAACAAACTTCTTTGCCAAAGATGGGTGTGAAGCTGAAAATTGTTTGCTTGCCACACAGAAACATGATGATATGACTGAAACAGCAAGAGGCTCAAATGATTCTCAATTTGCACCTGTATGCCTTGTTTTGATGGGTGTGAAACTATGCTCTTTTAAAACATTACCATGAACATTGTAGGAAAGTACAGGCAGTGCTGGGGAACAAAGTTGTTCTAGTTATTTCTTTCCCCACTCCCCTTCCTAAATCAGAATTCTCAAGAGGGTTTTTCTTGAAACAAAATCAACAGAAATATTCACAGCCTGTCTCTTTTGCTGAGATAATTATGCATCACTATAAGTTCTGCTGCCATTTCCCCTTCATTTTACTGCTCTAAATTACTGATTCAAAATGCCCCTTCTTCTGTGTGACTGCAAAGAACACCATACTCTGTTTCCTTTCTGCTGAAGAGCTAATAATGAGAAAATATTATGTCTGTCTTTGGCAACTAGAGGACCCGGGAGAAATCTAAAGAGCTGTTTCCACTAGCATCTCATTACAAGTGGGATACTCTATCATTTTTAACTTACTGTAAAGATTTTTCTTTTCTTTTTGTGGTTTTGCCTTTTGAAGCTCAAATTTTGTTTTGAGATCTTCGTTTCTGAGGCCAGCATCAAAGAAAGCCACTGCCCTGAGAGAAACAGACAATTGTCTTTCGTGTATTAAAGTTCCTTTTGGAGCCAGCTAGTGAGTGCCTGCCACTTTGGGGAAATGTTCCTCTATACCTTTCATACTCTTCAGTAAATGATTAGGAAAGAAATAATTATTGTTTGCACACATTACAAATGTAAGGGTTATTTTCAGCTAACTGCACTCTGGAAAAGATGAGACACAAGATTAAGCCTGGGGTTCCTACATGTTTTTGCTGGCAATGACTGTGGCACAAGGACCTAAAGGCAGAAAGAGTGGGATTCACACGGGGAATTTAAGCACCTAGATGCCACTTAAGGTGCCTAAGTCCAATGTTTAGGCATTAGTGGCATTCACAAAACTCCTGCTGCCTAACCTTGTAGATGCATAAGCTTCTGCCATTGAAGTGCCCAAGAGGTCTTGGTATATACACAGTGGCCCACATCCCAACACCACCAAGGCTAACCCCAGAAGGATTTACAATCTACCTCCTAACTTGTTTTGGGGGCCTGATCCACCAGGCATGCGCTGAGCATACCTAAGCCTACACAAAAGATGCTGGAGGAGTTTGTAGTGCCCCACTTATACCCGTTAGTAGAGTAGTTAGAGCACTCCCCAAGGATGTGCAAGAGCTAGGTTCAAATCCCCCCATGCTAGAGCAGGGATTGTAAACAGGAGCCTGCTACCTCTCAAGACAGTGCCCTAACCTCTGGGCTATGGGTATGTTGAGGCAGGAGTCTCAGTCTCTCCCGTTGGAGCAGTTTCATAGTTAATACTCATGGAGCTAGTGCGAGACTGACTCTGTAACCTAGTGGTTCAGGCTCTCAGCTGCAAAGTGGTTCTAGTGCCCCTGTGCCAATGAGTTATACACAGTAGACCAGCTTCAACAGGACAGACTGGGAGAACTCTGCCCTAGCATTCCCCATAGCTAGGACTACGACCTTGTCACAGAAGTCATGGAATCTGTGACTTCTAGAGACCTCTCTGACTTGAGCCCCTGGTGCCTGGGGACTGTATGGTCCCCACCACTCCTGGCGGCTGGGAACTGTAGGCCAGAGCTCCCAGCTGCCGTGGGCAGCAGGGCCCCAGGGAGTTTCTGGCCGCTGCGGGAAGCAGGGCCGCTCCGCAGATCCCTGACACTGTTGGAAGAGCTCCTGGCTGCCGCGGGCAGCGTGGGTGCGCTGCAGTTCCTGGCCCTGCAGCCGGCGAGGGTGCCCCGGAGCACGGAGCGCTGCGGCCGGAGAGGGTGCCCTGGAGCTCTGATCCAGAGCCACCACAGGTGGTGGGGTTACCCCGGGTTTGGAGACACCTGTGATGAGGGGACCTTGCAGCTCTGAGCCAGGCACCCCTGGGTGGTGTGGGGAGCCTGCAGCTCCACTTTTTGTCCTGCATATTTTTAGAAAAAGTCATGGATAGGTCACAGGCTTCCGTGAATTTTTCTTTATTGGCCATGACCTGTCCGTGACTTTTACTAAAAATATGCGTGACAAAATCTTAGCGTTACACATAGCCCAGTGGTTAGGGCACTCTTGTGGCTAGATTGTCTTCCCTACTCCTAGTGAAGCAGAGGGCAGATTTAAACCTGGGTCTCCCATCGCTGGGGTGAATGCTCTAACCACTGGGTAAAGGGAGACACTGTCCCCCAGTTTTTTGCAAAAGAGTCCCACTAACCTGAAAAAATTCAGTGTTTCAGTGCCCAAGTCACCCCTGTGAATCCCACCCAAAGTCTTTAGGGGAGGAAGGCAGCGATAAAATGTCTCCACGTCTCTGTCAGGTGCTCTACAAGTAGACAACACAGGTCAGGGAAGGGGAGTATTACTAAAGCATCCAAGTGATGTCCTGAATGAGTGTGTTGCCTCTGGTGGAAGGTCTCCCTGGGAGCCCCCAGCAAAATTTAAAACTTCCCTCCTTCAGAGTAACTCACAGTGGTGGGTGATATTGCCGTATCACCAGGATGAAATCCACCCTCTCGGACATGGCAGATGCTCTATGGATAGTATGGGGCAGAATCTGTCCTGAAGACATTATCCCAAAGTAATCCCTATATATTACTAGTACTTGTACACCCACATAATGATTGGAAACTTAATACTGGTGCACTAATCTCTGCAGTTCAAAATGCAAAACTGAGGAAATGATTTATAAACCCCGCCCACAATTAGGAATAGCATGCAAATATTTAAGCCTTCCACATTTAGAAACAAGAAATTCTGTGCTCACTTATATTCTCTGGCACTCTTTCTACACTAACAGGGTTGTGTGATGTGTGAACTAGTGCAGACCTTCTTTCTTGAATCGTAGACAACAGTATGCTACCCACTTATGACAAAAGTAATCAAAATCTTGAAGAACGTGGACAGTAGAAAGAAATGTACATTTCATGAGTGCAACTAACTTATTTAGGGATAGGATTGAGGCACAAGGGAGCCAAGGTTCAAACCTTTAATAAGTCCATTATTTTAATGGCGCTTGCTAAGAAAAGACTTACTCCCTTACATAGAGCATTACACAATCGTCTAGGAGCATCATGAAGAGTGGGCTGGTTCATTTGCTTCGTTTCCTCTGAAACATGATAAGCAGGAAACCTCCCTTGGTGGACTGATAGCCTGATCTTCTATGGCAAATCTTAGGGATATTATTAACAATGAGCAAAAGTACAATAAATTATAATGAAAGAAAAAAACCCAGAGGAAGAACTTTAGGAAGACTACATTTTGAGACCTTCAATTTGATTTTTGCAGCTGAATATTTCTTTCTCCTTCCTTTCTTGCACTACCCATTGATAATCACCAGGATTTAAAAGCTGGCCAGACTGTCAGGAGGTAATATAACTGGAAAGCTCCCCACCTCCCTTATTTTAAAACACATTCTTACCTCCTCCATTTGCAGTTTTACTCATCTTTGTTGCTCTTTCAGAGAGAGACTGCCCCTGGTTGAGATCCTTCTCTCCTGATTTTTTTTGGTGAGCATTTCCCCTGATTTTTTATATTATAAAACCTGAGAACTATGTCCCCAGATGAAATCACTAATAAGTCCTTTGTTGGACAGAGACACATTGTGGACTTTTGTTTTGGTAAGTGCATTTCTCTAGCTTAATTCTCTAACAGATTGCAGCCAAGTCTCTTAGGAGATATCGAGTCTGATACTGGACAAGCTTCTGGGTTTTTTTCTTTTGTGTTGCCTGGCACTGTAGGCAGTCTGTGTCTGAAAGGACTGAAAGTGCAGAGTTCTAATAGTTCTTGTCCACCTTTTCTTGTTTTCCTGAGGGCAACCAGGCTCATCCTGGATATCACGAGACGCAAATTGTCCATACAACATTGTCCACGTATATCTCAAATAGATCACAAGTAAAGATACCAGCTTTTAGTAATCCAATTTATGTTTTATTGAGAGGTACTTTGTAAAACCTTTCATATTTCTAGGTTTTTGCTTTGTTTTATCAAATGCACACAAGGTCTGGATTAAAGCAAGAGTGCCAGATTCACATCTAGTTGTGACTTCAATGGGAGTTGCCACTTATGGCAGGGCTCAAATTACTCTTCCTTTTCTAATTAATCTCCTTCTCCTCAGCTCTCTTTCTGTTTCAGTTTGATGAGGATGAGTCGAGCCAGTTTGTTGAATTCATCTGTACCGAGGCAGTAGACATGCATATTCAGAGATTCCATGCATGTCAGATACTTTGACTTGTGATTCAGACCTCCTAAGCAACATCTCTTCACAACATCTAAACTGCTGCACCACAAAACAGGGCTTTCTGAGAATGACAACACATCAACAGTGTCAGACACTGTAATGTCTCTGCTAAAAGCACACCTTAAAGGACACCAGGACTTTGTATCATACTGGCAGATGTACTACACTCTAATTCCATGGGTAAATATGAAAAGGTACAGTATGAAAAGGACTTCCTGGCATCCAGATGGCAATGTGGATTTTGATCCTGGACAATCTTAGGTTCGGTGGGATAGAGATCAAAGCAAATCATAGCAGCATAGAAATTTTAGGCTGTGATTAAAGGCCATACTAGAATATCAAGGTTTATAAAACCTTCAGTTACAAACTCATTAATTTGACTCAGAACAAAAAACATAACAAAAAAACAAATGAACACCCAGCCCTGCTGCCTTTGCTTTGGATTTGCAATTTTATCTACATATGTCACTAGTAAATCTTTATAAATTTAATTCCTATTCCCTAGAGAACTCAAACTCAATTATTTTCACTGTTAGTACCATTAAATATGTCATGCCCAGTACACAAAGTAATGCTCATACAGTAAATATGAAATGCCATTGAGGGAATAGCTATCCATTCCACACTCTGACATTATTAAACAGAATAATAAGTGATAAAAAGTTATTCTATTTCAAGTACCATTTTTGGAGGAAAACCGTGTAAATGTTGATGCATGGTGAATTAAAGTAAATTAATCTGGTAATATGAGTGAATTGAACAAGCTGTGCAATATAAATATTTTAATCACTTCTTGATCCAGAAGTACCTCATCTACAAAATGAGCAATTACATTCTACCTCATGGGAGTTTGCTCTAATTATGAGGCAGCGAGATGGTGCTAAACATAAATACATGTCAATATCAAGCATCAGGCCCTTGAATTGCTCACTTGTAGTATTTTTATATCCCTTCTGACATACCTCTTTGTATTTTTCACAAGTGATTTCTTTTGTCTTGGTCACTTGTCTGCATTATTAAAAAAAAGTGTAAGCTACTTACAGAAAGTATATGTTACTATTGTGATTACAATGATAATATAGAAAGTCCTAATTGTACTAGTTCTTAAACTGAATAGACAAAAGAAGCAATTTGGCTACAGACAAATAATCTGTTGACTGAAGCAGGGAAGAAGCATTGGAGAAGGAAGCTAAGTTCATAGTAAAAAACATAAGTAACAGGAACTGCACTAGTGATGGCCATAAAGCCCAGTCCTCCTGTCTCTGCCGTCAATGGAAAAACTCTTGTAGGATTGGATAGGGTCAATTTTGGACACAAATTAAATATTTTAGATGTCATATTTCCAGGGTAGGGGTGGGAACAAACATTATTTGTACCACATATTAGATAAGTAGCCAAAAACATTCTGGGCTAGATCCTCACTTGGTGCAAACAGAAATAGCTTTTGCACCTGTAGTAGATGATCACCAGTAGAAATCAAATGCTGAGATGAGGTCCCTTTAAAATCTGTCGTTTAGCATGCCAAACACTCTCAGAGAACCAGCAGATTCATATTCTTCCTTAATTTGTATGTGACTTTAATGGATTAACGGCACCAAGGATCAAAGTCCTATATTTCCTCATAGTACAATGTACAACATAAATGTTGTACTAACAAAGACCCACTGAAGCATAGGGAGGAGTTGTTAGCTAGAGGACTAAGATTAGGGGCTTACACACAGTTTTTGTACTGGTATAACCATGTTGGTTAGGACTTTGATTTTTGAAAAAATTCTTAAATACGTATATTGGAACAACTTCTTGTGTAGATGCAGTTATATCAGTATAAAAGTGATTTCCCTTCCCTTATATGGGAATAAGCAATACCAATATAAGCACATTTGTACCTGCATACACAGTAGGAGGAGGTAGTACTGCTTCAGTTATACTTGTATAGTTAAAATAGTACAATTTAAGTGTGACAAACCCTTATCTGTATGAAGTCCTAACCTCTTTGAATCAAACTGACAATAAGGGTGTCCACTACTGCCAATTGTGATAGTGATTTAGGTGATGTAGGCACCTGTTCAACAAGAGGCAATGAACTGGGATCAGCAATCCATGTCATATTGGCCTCCAAACACACTTCATATGATGGGAATGCACAGTCTCTCTTGTCCTGGGCTGGGTTTGGAGGCTGTAAACAAAAAGAAGCATGCAACAGCCAGATAAACTTTCATGAAACTTTCAGGAACATGAAATTTGAGATAAACTTTCAAGAGGTCACTCATCTCCTTACAGTGCTGCTGTAGGAAGAGGAGAGATCTTCCAGCCTGGAACACATCCCATATGCTGTACCATATATCTCCTAAGATAAGACACTTCATGTCAGTATACCTTGGATAACATTTTCAAAAGTGCCTAGGTGTCTTAGCGTCCTAAATCCTATTTTCAGAATTGACTTAGGGTATGTCTACACTGTGATTTGAAACTTGCAGCAGACAGTCTCAGAGCCTGGGTCTAAAGACTTGGTCTTGTGTTATAGTGCTAAAAACAGCAGTGTTGAAGCTACAGTACAGTCTCTGAAGCCCACCTACCTCTCTGGGCTTCAGAGTCTGAGCCAGAGCATCTACACAGCAGTTTTTAGGGCTGTAGCATGACTCGCTACTGGGCTCCGAGACTTGCTACTGTCTATGAGCGTAGACATACCCTGATGAGGCTCCTAAAAGCCTAAGTTCCATCAACTTTCAATGGGATGGCAAGAAGAAGGCAAACAGGAGCTAATAAGGTTTTTCCCTAACTAACTTTGGTGATCAGTGGTTAAAATAACTTAAAATAGAGATGGTTGAGAATTTCCCATGGGATGATTTTCTGATGGAAAATGTCTTTCTCACAAAATTGAATTTTTCCACAGGAAAATTTTAATTTTGCAAAAAAAAAAGAACAATTTCTATTGGTAAAATTGAAATAGTGGCTCTCTAGCTACCTGCCTGGGAGTATGGAAAAAGTACTGTTATAATTTGATTCAAGACTGAATCATAATATGTACACACAAGGAAGGAAAATCTGTATTACACGAGTGAAGATAAATCTGTTATTTCCTAAATTTTGAAAGCTTAACTTTACATCATAATGTTTTTCTCATACTTTTTAATGTAATTTCCATTTGTAAAGGAAAAAATATAAAAAAGAAATTATATTATGTGCAACTATAACAATCCCCCATAAGACATAATCATTATGGGCCTTATCCTACTGTGACAGCATGGACAAGGCCCTTTAAGAGGCGTCTGGACAGAACCCACCTATGCCTCATTATAGCCTTTCAATGGGTCTTGATGGAGGGCAGCTGGTCTTTGGAAAGAGCCAGAAGAGTGTGGCAAAGTGAAGCTGTAGATAGTCAGAAGACACCTACAGATGGCTTTAGGAGACCCTGAGACTTCAGCAAACCAAAAGATTTCAGCCAGGTATGGATGGGAGTGACCTGCCAGAGGCAAGGGAAGACTCCAATCAGGAAGGCCTGGGAGTGACTCAGGGGAGAGAAGGACTTAGATCTTCTCCTGGGAGAAGGACTCTGGACTGGTGGAGTTTATTTAGGGAGTCTTGAAGAGGGGAAATTGAGGCAGGATGTTTTAGGGCCACTCCAAGCCATGAGAGGACACAGAGAAGTGGCTGCAAAATGAAAATAAGAAAGAAAAACTTGTAGCACCTTAGAGACTAACACATTTATTTCAGCATAAGCTTTCGTGGGTTAGTACCCACTTCATCGGATGCGTGGAATGAAATATTCTTCAGACAGATATATATACAGTCAGAGAAACATGATGGTCCAGGTGTATAGACCAATCTTAAGAGGCTAATTAGTTGAGAGGAAACATGACAGCAGGGGAAGAAAAAGCTTTTGAAGTGATAAACAAGATGGTCACACAGGTGTGAATGAGGATCGTTAAGTTAAGGGAAATAGATTCAATTAACATAATGGCCGAGCCATTCCAAATCACGATTTAATCCGGAGGCAACGCAATCTAGTTTGCATATCAATTCGAGTTCAATAGTTTCTCTTTGAAGTCTGCTTTTGGAGTTAATCTGTCGCAACACTGCTATCCTCAAATCTGTCATTGAGTGATCAGGGAGGTTGAAGTGTTCACCTACTGGTTTTTGAATGTTATGATTCCTGATGTCAGATTTATGTCCATTTATTCTTTTGCGTAGAGACTGTCCGGTTTGGCCAATGTACATGGCAGAGGGGCATTGCTGGCACATGATGGCATATATCACATTGGTAGATGTGCAGGTGAATGAGCCCCTGATGGCGTGGCGGATGTGGTTAGGCCCTGTGATGGTATCACTTGAATCGATATGTTGACAGAGTTGGCATCGGGCTGACGCTTTATACCTACAATGTGCTCAGGGCCTCAAATAGCATGTCGGTTATGGCTTTATGGCTGTATAATTAATTTTACGGTGTCCCTGTTGTCCCATGTCTATTGCTCCATGTCCCTGTTACTTGTAGCTTCTTAAATCAGGTACTGAGAGTCACTAGCATTGTACACAACTTTAGTATTGATTATGTCTGCCCTTAGTGTGAAATTCACCCCCATGCAGAGGGCCAGTACATGGTCCGTGCAGTAAGTAAATCCTATTTAAGCCCTGTTTTGATGGATTAAGTGAGATTTAAAAGATGCATATACCTTGTGCTGGCCTACTCACAGGAGTAAAATTCAACCTATGTTTCAATGGAGTAATACAAAGAATGCAACAAAAGCAACTCATTGATTTGTTAGCAGAGATGAGGGGCTGTGAGAAACTTCATTCTGTTTTCATTATCTTTCCAGGAAATGCCAATTAAACATTAAAACCCCCCCAATGTTTCCAAATCCTATCTGAGATAATATTTACCACACATATATTTTCCATGAAACTCTACATTTCCATAATGTCATCTTCTTGATAGTGACATGAGGAAGAGTTGCATTACCTTTATGAATGGATGCACAACAATCCTTACAATTACACCACACGTACTTTGTTTAATTTACTACTTCTGTTAAAGAAAACCAATTGTTTTCTGAGATATTTATATCCTAGATACCAACTTTGATTTTACTCCAGTGGTATCCTATGAGGAATCTTCTTCATTTTCTTATTTCAACTTCAATATATTCTACTGCAGAAACATTGCTTTTGAGAAGCACATGCTTCTTTTGAGATGTAGATGAATGACAAATGGCATTCTGTAAACTGATCTCTGCATCTTAGGGATTTTTGTGTTTCTGGGGCCAGTTCAAAAGCTTTTCATCATCATATTGCTGTATTAGTTTTCTAGAATATCAAAACCATTGAAATACATATGAGGAAGATGTCAAAATACTCTCTGTGAGCTACACTGTGACTGAACAACATGCCCTTGAATCCAGATGCCCAAGGCGGTAAGCAGAGTTTCTTATGGGCAGGGAGAGGACAGAGAGGAATGCAGAATGGGAGGAGTCTTGTTTTCGCTCCTCCTACTCACTGGATTAACTGTCTACACACTCACCCAAATGAAATGTTCAATAAAAATAGTTATGAAAAATATTTTCCATTTAATGATAATAAAAATGAGGACAACACAATGCAAATAAAAGCAGCTGAAATACCATCCAAACATTTTTGCTGCCATATTTGAGAGAAGCAAGCACTTTTTGTTCTTCACAGAATCTTCACCACCTGTACTTCTTGCATTTGAAAAAAACTGATTTTGGTTATCACTTAGATTTAGAGTTAGCAAAAATCAAGACTAATGTGGTTCATGTATTCAGATCATTACCACTAACAGATGGAATAGCAATTTGACTCCCCTCACATTAATTAAATGAAATCTTGACTTTATTATATAAGAAAAGATTTCTCTATTTGCTCTACATTTTGTAATACCATCAATGTTTCTTACCATTGTTATTTAGTGCTTCATTTATGAAAACGTACTTGATTATCACCCTGGGAAACTGACACTATGCGGCCCGCGGGGAGGTGAGTAGGCAAGCGGCGGGGTGGGGGAAGCCAACAGCTGGCTGGCCGGCCGGCGGGCTGGTGAAGAGGCCAGTGGCAGGCTGGGGAGTGAGGGTGAGCCAGCGGCAGGGTGCAGGGGCAGAAGGTAAGAGGCCAGCAGCGGGCAGGCAGGTGAGCTGGCGGCAAATCTCCCAGATTCAAAATTTGGGACTGTGTCCTTTGGTCCTTTTTGCTGCTTGTCTCTGGGCTGGGGGTTGTCCCAATGCTGCAAAGAGGCTGTTCCCAAAGGAAGGTGCTTGCTTCTAACCGAGGCTGTCAGTATGTCTGCTCTTCTATAGTCAGCCCACTTGACAAGTTTGATCGTCCTTGGTCTGGTTCCCATCCCCTCTTCAAGGGTTGCAGCTGTCTGGAGGTGCCTGCCTTCCTCATTCACACCTCCGGGTGGGGCTGAGTGGGGAGGGGGCAGGTCCTATTTTAATGCTGTGATCTGGTCACCCTATGCGTGCTGTTTCTTTTCCCCTCTACAGGCTTCCACACCCCAGCGCTGGGGAAGGAGGGTTTGTTTCTGCGGGGCGGGCGGCACTGGGGTGTGTGTGGCTTTTCTGCGGAGCCAGGGGGTTTCAGCCCTCAGCTGTTTTCTTTGGAGTAATATGGCCCTCGCCGCTTTACGAGTTGTGCAGGCCTGTCCTAGAGTATCATCGCTTTATAAAACGATCAATCAATCAGGTAAAAAAGTCAACAGTGATTAAACCAAAATTATTTTGGTTTTGTGTGATAGATGCATAAAGTGTCTCCACAAAAGATTATCTTTAAAATGTGCTTGTGCTGCAATACTACCACCTATTCAGGCCCCAACTCAGCAAGGTACTAAGCAGATGCCTAACTTTAAGCACTTCAGTAGTCCCATTGAAATCAATGGAGCTACTCATGCCTAGTGTTAAGCGCATGCATAAATACATTGCTGAATTGAGTCCTTAATAAATTAACACTACTTGGAAAAATCCCAGTGTATTTGTGGGGTTTCTTTGTGTGGATGCATTCTCTTTGGCTGTTGCATTTTCATTGATGGAATCTCTTGCATGCTATGCTTCCATGTGATGAGTCACAGAAGTTATAGAGGTAAAAGACCTATTAGTTTATCTAGTCCTTCTCCCTGCCAATGCATGATTGGCTTCATATTGTATAATGGCTAATGTTTCATCGAGTTGAGATGTAAATGTCTCAAGTGATGGGACCTCCATCACTTCCTTTGGGAGAATATTCCACAGCACACTGGACCAATATATCTTCATGTTGGACCCTAATAATTCCTCTCTTCCCTACCCCCATAACAGCTGTCTGTCTGACTGTGGAGAGGGGTGAATGCTATAGCCCTGTAAGGGATTATTTAGCATGTATGGAGCTCTGGGAAGTGCTGTCCATCTGGAGGTATGAAATTTATGGGGAAGGACAGCTCTATACCACTCTAAACACAGGGTAATAGATTTTCAATTGATATAAATCAGCATAGTTCCATTGACATCAATTTATAGCAGCTGGGAGTTTGGCTTCCTTAGACTTGTGCCTTAATGGAACAAACAGGCCTATCCGTGATCTGAATCCTACCCAACCCAAAGGCTAAATTTCTAACGAAGCAAAAACATTTGTATGACTATCTTAAATGCTCCTGATGCATATATCTCAGTTGATAACTCTTGAGAATTCAGATTCTTTCCTACATTGTAAGCACTGCGGGGGAGGAGGGAGGAACTGTCTTTTTATTCTGTTTGTACAGCGCTGAGCACAATGAAGTTTTGATCCATGACTGTGGCTCAAAAGTACTCCTTCAGTACAAACAATAAATAACTAAAATAAAATAATAATAATAATAATAATTAATACATTGGTAAACATCTCTTTTCACATACCTTTTAAAAAAACTTTTGAAAATGAAAGTTTACATAAACATCCTAACATACGGTATTATATGCTGAAAAAATGGGGAATGTATAATCTTTGGGAGATTATTCTACACACATTAAATCCATGAAAGAGTGCTTTTTTAGGTTTGTTCCTTCATGTAGTTGTCATGAAAAATGTAGTCCTTTGATAAATTCTTTTTCTATACATGCATCATCTGTTAGCTGACTGGGAGGGAGGAGAGTTTAATTTTTTGTGTGTTAACAATTAGTTAAAATAGCATACCACGAATAAAATTCAAACACTAATCCCAGAAGGTGAATGTTATTAAATGCCTCTTTCTTTTGCATTTTGTTGCAGCAGATCATTGATACGTGTCTATTTGCTGAAGTGGGGAGCCATGTAGTCTGAAGAGGTTTTAAAAATTAAATATAACTTTTTTTAAAAAGAACCTTCAGTAAGTATTTCTCTGAATGGCCTAATTCAGCAATACTTTGCTCTTTCTACCGGAGAGACAGGTGTTACAATAGTTCCCTTCCTTCCATTGAAAAGAGTGGAAACCAGGAGCCCTCTGAGAGGTGTTATTCATCTCAAGGCCTGTTCCTTTTCTTTGTTTGTGTCTAGCACTGGCTCTGTTTGATTTTTGGAATTAATTCTCCACAGGATGTCTGTCTGAGGTGTACTCACAGACAGAGCCAGTGTAGGTAAAAAAAGGAATGCGGCCTTCTAAAAGGGGGAAGATTGCAATTTTGTGGGCCAGATTGTGCTAACTGTACATGGCCTTGAGTAAGCTGATGGTGATGCAGTGCTGCATCTTTGGAGGGGTGGGGTGAATATGTGGCACCATTCCTTTGGATGATTCAGCTTGTTTCTTGCAGTGCTTTCAGACGTATGTACCATGTCATGTTCCCTGTCCCCGATGCCCTTTTTGGATTGATTTGTGTTCTCTGCACACTAGCAGAGAAGTGTCTTGAGTTCAGAAATTACCATTATACCTGCTCATGCACAGAGTACAGTGTGGGGAGAGGCTCATTGCACTTCCTCTTCCTTGTGCATTCACCTTAGAGCTAGATACAGCCTGGTCAAGCAACATGAACCGGGCACATCTAGCTCCATCCTTACCTAATGTATGACAGAGAATATTACATTGTTTGCTTGGTAGTCCTCTTATATACTGCCAGAATGCCTTGCATCTTTTCTCTGGTTATTGCAGGTTCCCTTCATTCATTAGTGAAGCTCTATGACCTTAAAACAAAGCACCACAAACATAGGGAGGGGAGCCAGGAAGTAGAGATGAGCTTCTCAATAGGGAGAGGGAATACAAGCTAGGAGGGGAATATAATTTCTGCTGGCACTAGAGTTGGCTGGGAACACAGTTGAAGAAGTGAGGATGGTTCTCTGGCTGCTTCCCTTGCGATGTAAAGTAGAGACCTATATAGCTATAAAGTTGGCAGAGCCTGTTTACATTACCCTGCATGATCCATTTGAAATTAGGGTAGAGTGCATTATATTATGTGACATTTTAAGCGCTGCTATAATATGACCTGTAAGGCCCTAAATATATTTTTTTCTCTTCATGCTTCCCTTGATAATTATTTGAATAGCAGAGTTCATTTTCAATTATTAGAGGTCCAGGCTTATTTTCTGAGAATCTAGTATTTTAAATCCTTTGAGTAGCTGGTGGATATTGGCTTATCTGTTCATCTCAAATGAATCCATAATGCAGTGGCCTTTGAACAACAACTAGTCTTGATAGTTTTCAAAGCTGAAAATATGAAGTTTTAAAATTACTAGAATAAAAAGTTCTCTTTTAGGTTTTCCTGTCAAGTCATTCCATCTGCTGTAACTGAAGTCATAACTAAGGACGCAGTCCTGTAATTTTTACTTGTGCAAGTATTGTTTACTCATGGGAGTAGTCACAATCACTGTAATGGAACTATTTTCTTTACTGAGGATGGAAAGGTTAAACCCTGATATTTTATTGAGCTAAGCAGTCTACACTTAACCTTGTTAACCTTTCTGTAGAATACATTAGAGCAGGGGTCCGCAACCTTTCAGAAGTGGTGTGCCGAGTCTTCATTTATTCACTCTAATTTCGCATGCCAGTAATACATTTTAATGTTTTTAGAAGGTCTCTTTCTATAAGTCTTTAATATATAGCTAAACTATTGTTGTATGTAAAGTAAATAAGGTTTTAAAAATGTTTAAGAAGCTTCTTTTAAAATTAAATTAAAATGCAGAGCCCCCCAGACCGGTGGCCAGGACCCAGGTAGTGCGAGTGCCACTGAAAATCAGCTCGCTTGCCGCCTTTGGCACCCGTGCCATAGGTTGCCTACCCCTGCATTACAGTAATATCTTCTCCATAACAAATATGCATCCCAGAACTATATATTTTTTTCTATACTGAAAAAAAAATCAAGTGTGTTTTGCCTCACCTAAAAGAGATGTGTAGAAAGGAACCTCGTTTTAAATCAGCACAGCTTCCCCACTACAGACTGCATAGTCTAATAAGTGAAGTATAAACACAACGAGAGAGCCTGGAGAAGCTGCTTTAAGTTTTAGTCATGATAAATGTCTTTAACAAATACCTTATAAGTGTTTTATTTGTGTTTTCGTAAGATCTGAGTTTTCAAAGAAAATCTATATTTTTTCAGTACCACTAGGTGTCATTGTGTCTATTTTTAAACTTGTCATACAATGGATTCTTCCCAGTGTGTAGCACACATTAACTTCAAGTTGAAGACTTTATCTGCTTCATTGTGATTTCAGAGTGAAAGGAAACAAAAAAGGGAAAATGTATATTACAAAAAGGAAAAAAAAAGGTCTCAAAGGACGGTTACATGGAAAAGGGATCCTGTAAAATCAAAGATTTAGAAGTTTACAGTTTTATCTTCTGTTTGCTAAATTTCAACATAGAATCCCTTCTTGATATATAGTTATCTTACTTATAACTTTTCATCTGATAAGACCTTATCAATGTATGGAGTATATTGTATTCACTCTGCATCATTATTGATTAGTACTTTAAAAAAATAGTTCTTCAACATAAAGACAACCAAATCACCAGATCAGACATCTTTAAAAATCTTGGCCAAGGGCTTGTATTGACTACCGGGGTAAGTTGACCTAAGTTACGCTACTCCAGCTACATTATTCACGTAGCTGGAGTCAACGTAACTTAGGTAGATTTACCGCAGTGGCTTCACTGCTCTCTGTCGATGGGAGATGCTCTCCAGTTGACTTACCTTATCTTCTCAGGGAGCTGGACTACTGGAGTCGACCAGAAAGTGCTCTGTTTTCAGTTTAGCGGGTCTTCACTAGACCCGCTAAATCGACAACCGCTACATCAATTGCAGCAGCATCAATCTCCCCGGTAGTGAAGACAAGCCCCTAGACTTGAAGTTTCATAGGCAATCCCTAGACTAAGAATAGAGAATACCACATATTCATGAACAGGAGCAATTTATGTAAAGCAAAATTCACATGGTTATAAGGGTGACCACAGCATGGGAAGGTCAGGTGGTCAGAAGTCAAATCTCTGCAGGGAAGTATCCTAATTCTATTATTTACCAAGTAACAGTAATTTGAGAAATTTCTTTTGCCCCCCCTTCTCTCATAATCTACATCTGAGTATGTGTAAGTGCACTAATTATGTCATTTTAAGATTTTATTTTCAAAAGCTACAGCTGTCTACACTCCTTGTGTGAAGAATTCGGAAGGTGACATTTCACTAATGACTGCACCAAGAATTGACAAAGATTGATAGAGTAGTTTTTAAGAATATCCCCATGAGAAGCATCTCGCACAAAATGAAAATGACATTAAATCTTAGAAAAAAACCAAACCCTAGATATACATTGTACATGCACTTTTAGATCCAGTAACACTTTAAAAATTTCCCACACATATATACTTTTGGTTTAATAATGTCTTTGCTGTAAGGTTTTTGAACACCAGTTGTGTATCATATAACATTTACTGAAGATTATTAATTACTTCAGTGTGTGACACACCGTGAGATGTACTTTATGGACCAGATTGTGCATTGTGGGTAGTACAAACCTGCACCACACTATGGCAGGGCTGGCCTTACCATGAGGCAAACTGAGGCAGCCACCTCAGGTGCCAGACGGTGTGTGTGTGTGTGGGGGGGAGGGGGCCACTAGGACTCAGAGTATAGAAAATTGTGTCTGCTACTGGTGCATATGTATTTTCTCTGCTCTAGATGCACAGAGATGGTGGAGTGCTGTGCTGGAGGAAGGAGGGCACAAGAGACATAACAGGCAAGCAGGAGAAAAGGTGAGAGGAAATAACAGAAAGCAGCAGGAGCTGCAGGGAGATAGAGGAGGAGGCGCCTCTTATGTACATCTCTAGCACCTCAGGAGCCTGGACTGATTAACACCAGCTTCTCAAGGAGCTTCCTGTTTCCTGCTGCTTCCCTGAACCTACTTGAGGAGAACAGGCAGTCAACTGAAGTAGTCGGAGCCAGTTAGGCCCTTAAGACGCTGATATCTTCCCTCACTCAGGCCTCTTCAATTGAGTGTTGAGAGCCACTATAGCTGGCACAGAACAGCAGTCATGAGTGAAAGAAGAAAATGCCCCTCTGGGGCAACATTCAGAAAAAGAAAGAAAGCAAAGGAAGTTTTTCTATCTAAGCAGGAAGTAGCTCTCCTGAGATACATAGACACAAATGTTCACGGCGAGTCTTCCGGCCTCAGTGAGGATGTGAGTGGTGGGAAGATGCCTGATCTTCAAGTTAGTCAGAGTGCAGGTGACCTGGCAGTTACTGCAGTATCCACATCTCCATCTCAAATGGATGTAACCATGCACATTCCTGAAGAAAAGTGTAGATCAGAGAAGAGTGTGGTGGAGGTGCAAGAAACAGCTGCTGCTGAGTTTAGTTCCTTAAGTCTAGATGATCCAGGACTGTGGGCCCACTTGCACAGTAGCCTGAGGGACTTCCTTGTACTGCATGGGCCACAGCAAGTGAAAAACTTGATGTTCCCCAAAGACAATGAAAATAGAAGTTTACATCCAACACATTACTGGCGTGAAATCCCAAATGGTGACAAAGTGGAGAAGCCATGGCTTATGTACTCAAAAACCCAGAATGCTGCATACTGTTTTTGTTGCAAACTCTTCCAGTCTAATGTTCCAGCCACATTGGGTTCTACAGGAACAAAGGACTGGAAAAATCTGGCTAGAATCTGGCGTGCCATGAGAAGGCAGCAAATCACCAGAGAGCATTCCATTGATGGAAAGAGCTTGAGATGAGACTAAGGTTAAAGGCCACCATAGATGATCAGCATCAAGAGAAGATTTCATCAGAGTCTCTTTACTGGCAAAATATTCTGAAAAGGCTCATTGCCATTGTGAGAATGCTTGCTACCCAAAACCTAGCACTGTGTGGCACTTCAGATCAGCTGTATGTGCCAAATAATGGAAACGTCCTTACAATTTTGGAGCTGATGGCTGTGTTTTATGCCGTACTCCAGGAGCATCTAAGAAGAGTCACCACCCAAGAAATGTACACACACCACTACCTTGGGAAAACCATTCAAAATGAGATCATACAGTTACTGGCAACAAAAGTCAAACAGAAGATTGTGGCAGATCTGAAGTCAGCAAGATATTACTCTGTTCTTCTGGACTGCACACCTGACATCAGCCATATGGAACAAATGATTTTAAAGTTGCATTTTGTAACAACAACAGAATCTAGTGAAAATGTCCCTGCAATGGTGACTGTCAGAGAGCATTTTCTAGAATTTATTGACATTGATGATACTACAGGAGCTGGTATGACAAATGTGCTTCTTAAAAAGCTGGAAGATACGGGAATTGCGATAGCTGACATGAGAGGTCAGGGCTACGATAATGGTGCCAACATGAGAGGAAAGAACAGAGGAGTGCAGACACGGATCTGAGAGTTAAACCCTCAAGCTTTTTTTGTCCCATGCAGTTCTCATTCATTGAACTTGGTGGTCAGTGATGCAGCATCAGCTTCTAGTGAGGCGGCTGAATTTTTTAATGTAATTCAAAGCATCTATGTATTTTTCTCTGCATCAACTCATCGATGGCAAATTTTGAAGCAACATCCGGGAACATCCTTTCTGACACTGAAACCACTGAGTGCCAGATGATGGGAAAGTCGAGTGGAGGCAATAAAGCCTATCAAACACCAAATTGGGAAGATAGATGACTCCATAGTTGCCATTATGGAGGATAATGCTATGACAGGAACTGTTCATGGGAGAACAGTGGCAAAGGGAAATGGAATCACCAGAAACATACATAACTTCAAATTTCTGTACCATGAGAGGAGAGGAACAGGAAGAAGGCAGAATTGAGACCTTTCAAAATTTTGGCCCAAGCGAGGAGGCATGGGGGCGTCATTTGTGCTCCCCGCCTCAGGTGCCAAAATGTTGTGGGCCGGCCCTGGGAGGAGTATTATCAGAAGAGGTGCATTCCCTTCAGGAGTTCCTCAGCATGTGGTAGGAGCGTGCATGCTGCCCCATCCCATAGAGTGCTCCGTGTTCTGGTCAGCAATTTTGTGGTTCAGAGGGAGAACAGAGCAATGACTCCATCTCCTTCCTACCCTTAATGTGGTGTCTTTCACTTCTGATGACGCTAGCAGGAAGAAGCTGTGGGAGACACTGAGCACAGGGACTGCAATTCTACCCTGCTTTTTGTGGGTGAATAGTCCTGTCCTCCCGCCTCCTTCAGCTATGGGCTAGACCAGGGGTCGGTAAACGTTTTGGCCCAAAGGCCACATCTGGGAATAGAAATTGTATGGCGGGCCATGAATGCTCACAAAATTGGGATTGGGGTGCAGGATGGGGTGAGGGCTCTGGTTGGGGTGCAGGCTCTGGGGTGGGGCCAGAAATGAGGAGTTAAGGGTGCAGTAGGGGTCTCCAGGCTTGGGCGGGGGAGTGGGGTGCAGGTGAGGGCTCTGGCTGGGGATGCGGACTCTGGGTTGGGACTGGGGCAATGTTCCCTCTAATTTTTGACAGGCCATGTGCGCAAAAAAATTTCTTCTGTGCAAATTGTTGTGCTTTTGTGCAAATATTTGTGCGCGCAGTGTTTCGCCATGTGCGCGGGGTTTAGAATCTGTGTGTGCGCGCACGCGCGCACAGCTTAGAGGGAACAGAGGACTGGGGATGAGGAGTTTGGGGTGCAGGAGGGTGCTCTGGGCTGGGATCAAGGCTTTCGGAGGGCAGGAGGGGGGATCAGGGCTGGGGCAGGGGGTAGGGGTGTGGGAAGGAGTGCAGGCTCTGGCTGGGGGTGCAAGAGGGTGCTCTGTGCTGAGATTTAGGATCAAGGCTGAGGCAGGGGGTTGGAGCGTGGGGAGAGGCTCAGTGGTGCAGGCTCTGGGCAGCGCTTACTTCAAGTAGCTCCCTGAAGCAGCCCCAAGCCCTCCCCCCATGGCTGAAGCCCCGAGGCCCCCGCACTCCACAGCTGAAGCCCCCAGCCCCACAGGACTAAAGCTGGAGCCCTGAACCCCCTGCTCTGGTGGCTGGAGCCCCACCTTCCCACTAGGACCTTGAGTTTTTATAGCATGTTGGTGGGGCTTTAGAAAGAAAAAGGTTGGGAAACCCTGCTCTAGAGAATATGAATACTTGAGTCTACAGAGCTGCCAGTCGGGCACCTTTCATGAATGCTGGTTTCACACAATATTTTTTAGAATTTAAGACAGAACTTTAGTACTGATTTTTTTTTAAACTGACATCCAAACAACACAGAAAAATATACATTCAAAAGTATGTTTAAAAGTTGCTGTTTGAAGCAGCACTAGAAACGTTTGATATAGGGCTATACAGAGAAATGCAATGAATGAAAGCATCTGGGCATTGTGATTGGTTTAATTTCTAGACAGAAATAGAAAGGAGAATGCAAGTGATCTGCAGGTATATTACTGATATATATGTAGTTACATGTGAGCATGCTTATCGTTGGATCAGCATCTCTCTCTTAAATAGTGTGTGACATTTTCCATTGAAACACCTTGCTTGGCTGAGTTGCCTACTCCTCAGCTTTGACTTCTTTTCGTGTATAGAAATCAATTCTTCTATGAATGCTACTTGACTTTCATGCTGGAAAAAAGTTCTTCATACTAGCCTTTTATACCATTTGAGCAATAAACCTGTGCACCTCTAGAATTAATAATAAAAGTAATATTAAACAGGCTATAAGTGCCGCTGGCTGATGGGAGAGCTGGCATTCAGCAGCACGAAAGAATTAAGTCTAACAACCCCCTCGTTACTTCAGACGAAATTCACTTCAAGAGAAATAATGAAAAAGGAGGCATTTTGTTCTCCCTTGACTCAGATATGGCTTTCAGGTCTCTATTGGTCTGGTCCTTCCTTTCAAAGCAGAAGCAGTGAGTGTAGTAGAAATAACACCTTCCCTGAAACCCCTGTATCTACTCTGTTCTTAAGAAATAATTAAAACCAGAAATGGGAAAGAGGCAGAAAGGGGAATTGCTATCTATCATGCACATAGCCTTTAGATTACTTGTACAGTTTTGTGCAGTTCATGATGTTAATCATCGCTACTACCAGTTTCTTAAATTGCCATCTCATCAGGGGTAATGCTGGCTGAAAAAAAAATGCAATTCCTCTCTCATTGGGGTATCAATGCATTAAGCTCTTCTTGATGAAAAACATTCGGTGGATCAATAAGACATTTTTCCACATTTTCCTGTTGGTCCCCTGAGCCTCCAATTTCCACCCCAGCTATTAATTGATTCAAATTACATAGGATATTACAAAAAGATTTCCCACCCCAATCCCCTTCTCCTGATTCTATCGATAAGCTTTTCTAGCACTCCAAATCTTATCAGTGCTTTTATTCTGCTGCTCAAGCTGAGGTTTGCTGCTCTATTCTTTGGAACAATATCACTTTATATACTGAAATCTAGTTTTTTAATTATTTCCCCCTCCTATAAAATGATTTATACAGTTAGAATCTCTTTGTTTGGGGGGTGGGGGAGGGGGGGGAAAGATGACTGTAACTGAAGGCATTAAAAGCCTTTTTCTGTAATAATTAGTCACAGGTTTCTAGTGGTCTGAGACTTCCTAGGATTTACCTTTGTCCTATTACCATATGTCAATGTAGCGACTAACATCAATGTGACTGTCTATCACTTGTGAGTTCATCGTTCATATCTCCTTGTCAGTTAGGCTTTATCATGACATACCCAGAATCTCTGGTTCTCATGCTTCATTGGCTGCCTTCTGGACTTCCTTGCCCTGAGCATATTAACTAATTCTTTGGACCTGCAGATCAGCCCTGCTTCCAGCCCAAACCACCTACAGTGATTGAAATATGTGTAACGCTGGTTTGGAGGAAACAAATTAAATACCAAAAGCCTTGATGCATATTACTGGTAAATGCATTTGCCTTTTCAAGTTCATGGCTTGTAACTGTCAAAGGATTATATAGGAGAGGCTATGATAGTGAGCATGGCTTCATTTTGTATCTAGCAGGCAGAATGATACACTGCAGCATAAGCTAATCACAAGAATCACCAGCTAGAATATGTCTACTTGATATATTGGTATTACAAAGAGTTGTATTTACACATAGCATTACTCACCTGTCTTAGCAGTGTTACATTAAGTATGTTAACTCTGAGCCTGCACTGTCTATTGGATGGAGCAGTGATTAAAAACACTGCAACAACATAGCAGTTTTGTGAGATCAGGATGGCATAGCAGCGCTGGAAATGAGCTAGGGAAGAGGAATGAAAGAAGAATGGCAACTCTGAAAGAAGAGTCTGCACGAGCATCACAACTCAGGATGACATGGCATATGGTACAGGATAGAATGGGCATATGGTACAGGGTGGGGTAGGCAGCAAAGGAAAACTGAAGTTCAAACATTGACAATTCAACACAGCACAGTTGCAGTCAGTCAAAAAGGATCAAGAGCGATACTATGATAGCCCATGTTGGCATGGTGTAGTATAAGATAGGCAGGCTGGCTGCCAACGTGCACTAAGGTCAGGAGGAAAGTGGTGAATCTGTGACAAGAAAAGGTCAGTCTTAGTCTCTTTTTGTGTGTGTAACTCACAAAATCCTGAGACAAATAAATGCTCTTGTTGACTAATTGTCCTCTCCAATAGCTATTAAGTGAACTGACCCAAAGGAGGGTTAGAAAGGCAGGATCAGGGCAACAATGAGTGCCCATAGCTGCCAAATTCTAAACAGTTTGAGTAACATTTTTGTTGTGGATTGTGCATGAAATGAGCATGTTTTGTCGATTCAGTCTGCCCTCTCAGTCTAATATAAGTGAATTAATGCTAACCCTTCAAGGATATGAAATATTCAGATTCAGGAATTACATTCACATGGATGAATCTGAAAGTATTTTCACTAGGAAAGTCAGTGGCACTGGACCCAATTCTGCACTATGCACTATATCTGAAGTGCACGTGTACATAGTAGACCATGTAGGCTACAGGCAGCTGACTACAACTTGCTGATTCTAACTGCTCAGTCCAAGTGGAAGTTAGAGCAGTAGGAGACATACTCTAACTACCACTGCAGGTACAGCTGCCACTATCTCTCATGGTTACTGCCAGGGAGAAGCAGGACTCCAAAAAAGCCCTGTTGTTTACAACTGTGAAAAGAATGCATGGAATCAGTGCATACTTTTGTCAACTCTCACAATATTTGTTGCTTTTCAAAACCCCATCTCTTGGAGTCCTGTGATTTACATGAGAACCTAAGCTTCCATTTTTTTTAAGTGAAAGTGTCAAGCCCTCATTTGTGAAGAAAAGCTTGAAAACATGAACCCAGAAGGCAAATATATAAAGAACCCAAAATTTATTTTTAAAATAATCTCATGATTTTTGAGGCTTCACTCATGACTTTTGAACTCTGGAAGTTGTCAAAACTATAGAATTAAATGTTTTATTACCAATAACTTGGAAACAAAAGAGATAATCAGCCCTACTTTCTGGTATAATGACACCAGCAGTGTAAACTCTTATAGTGCCTTCTAGCCCATCCTTTCATTAAGATTCAGTAACACTTAATTAGTATTACAAGGCAAACAACTATGTTAAAATGGAGTTAAGGCTGGGAGTCTGTATCAATAAGTTAAGGGTAAAAATATTACAAGAATGTTATAATTATTCCCAAACCAAACGTTACAAACCCAGGAAATTTAGAGAAGGTTAAACTTAAAAGAAATCCAAACATAGTTAGGTATGGAAATCAAGCACCCAAACAACCTTAACTCTGCCCTGTGGTAACTCTATATAATAACCATATAATTATGGTTCAGACATTTCAGTGTTTGTGGCTCCAGATTGGATTAAACTGATCTTTTTAAAGACGTGAAGAATTTTTTTGTATTTGTCTTTTCTCTTCTCATGGTGTCACAGGACAGAGTTAAGGTTGAAAATTCAGTCTCCAAGAATAAATGCAGTAAGTTTGAGGAGGATATGCTGTATTTTCCATACAGAGTAAGGCCATTGAATCCTTGCTTGATGTGCAAAATGGACCTCAACATTAACGATGGAGCTGCAACTGGTGCTTCTGTTATTGAGAATCCCTATAAGACTAACCATAAACTTCAAAGTAGTTGACCTAAATCTCCAGCCCTGCTGAAAGGATTATTCTGCTTCATGTTTAGCTGACTCTTTAATAATATGCTGCACTTTCTTCTCTGGATCTACATTTGCTTCTTTACTTTGACTGTAAGCTTGCTCTTTCTGTCTTCTGATTGTCTCCAGGCTTGGGCTTTCCATCATTCTCCTTGACTCTCGGCTTGCTTTTTTATCTGTTGCTGTTTTCCTGTCCCTATTTATTATAACCAACTTTTTGTTTTCCCTGATTATAGAGGGAGCTGATAGTGGTTCCTATAATAAAAATTGCCTGACACTTTCCATTATAAAAGGATTCTTGGGGCCTTCTCTTTGGAAAGCTCTCACACCTCAATTTTTTTTTTAGCAGGCATTTAATATTTGCAAGTTGGATAGCTCTCAGGGTAGCGAAGTGCCTTTCCTTTGTCCCATGAAATTCAGGTCAAATTTAGCTGACTTGGAAAGTGTTTAAAATTGGGTTTTTCCTTCTCTCACTAATGTTTCTTGGGACAGTTTTGGCAGCATGCTGAAATCACGGAACATTCTGAAGGGAAGGGCAGTCTACCGCTGTTACCAAAGCAGCATGAGAGATTGCACTGAACACCTGCAAGATGCTGGAGCGGTGGCTTCCTTGCTCTCCCCTGCTCCAAACCTGGCATATATGGTTCCTGTGTCTCATCTCCCGCTGAGAACAGCAGATGGCAGGAGCTCTTCCAGCTCCCGGGGCTGGGAAAAGAGAGCTGAGCCAGGCTCCCCACATAAATCCTGTGAATTCCCTTCCTGTTCTTGGGGCTCCACCTGGGGCAAGAGGCCCTGACATGTGTAAAAGAGAAAGACGGGTCAGGCTCCTCCTGACCACACTCAGGACCCAGCACATAGTATTAGTGGCCCATTTCCCCCTATTTGGGGTAATATCCTTCTACTGATTAGTTAGTCCTGTAGTTTAAGTAGCATAGCAGTCACTGTTGAAGGTTCAAACCCTGCTGATAATGCATGATGGGGAGACTGTTACAGCTGTAACAAACAGAATTGTTTTTAACTTTTTTCTTTAAAAAAAATAATCTAGGAAATTACCAACAAAAATCCCATACCAGCACAACCCAATGTTATTTAGTTTGCAAATTCAAACACTCGAAAGTTAGGAAAGACCAGATTTACAGTTGCCCATGAAAATGTAACTTAGTTTCCTTGTGAGTATGCGTTATACCAGTGTTTCCCAAACTTGGGATGCCGCTTGTTCAGGGAAAGCCCCTGGTGAACCCGGCCAGTTTGTTTACCTGCCGTATCCGCAGATTTCGCCGATCGCTGCTCCCACTGGTGGCGGTTCACTGTGCCCAGCCAATGGGGGCTGCGGGAAGCAGCGCAGGCCGAGGGATGTACTGGCCGCCACTTCCCGCAGCCCCCATTGGCCGGGCACAGCAAACCGTGGCCAGTGGGAGCCGCGATCGGCCGAACCTATGGACGCGGCAGGCAAACAAACCGGCCGGGCACACCAGGGGCTTTCCCTGAACAAGCGGCGTCCCAAGTTTGGGAAACACTGCATTATAATATAGTCTTTATTTACATGATCACACCCTATTTCCCCCACAGGATTCCTGCCACGTTCAGTGTACAAGTTATATGCATTAAGGGGCTGAATTTAGGTTGCACAGGCAGCTATGAATCAGGCATTTCCTAAGTACTTGACTTGGCAACTGCAATGGCATTCTTTTCAGAGTTTTTTCTATGTAATTCAATTAATATTGCAGAACAAATTGCAGGAAAGTCTACTCACTGTTGAATTTCCTTTCCCATTATTTCAGTAGCAGCCTGTTAGAGTCAATGCTTAATCAAACCTTTTGCTATTTAGAAAACATTTTACTCTGTATTCTGTAAGGTTGTCATTGACAGGCTTATGTTTGGTTTTGCTTTGGGTTTTTTACATTGCTTCCTTATCTGCTTATGTGAAATAACAAATAAATATGGCAAGATATTCAAATGGGATGCTATTTTTTAGAGGATTTTGCTCTGCGTGACATAAATTATGTTTGATATGTCCCTTAAGTTAAAGTTTGTACTGCTTCAGTTGCTCTTCTTTCTCTTAAAAATATAAAGTTATTTTTAGAGAGTGAATCATACAGGCAGATTAGAACTTTTTATGTGTCCTGTGAAGTTAAAGAGTGAAAAAGGCTTCTGGATTTTGGTATACTTCCATACCTATTTACAAACGTTTATCTGCTGTACAGTACGGCTTTCACCTTTTATAGAAAAAACTAGAACAGCAACACAACTGAACTAGGGCTGCATAAAACCTATCAAATTAAATAAACAATTAGTTCACCCCTGCCCACACCTTCTGGAGTTCACTTAAGACAGACTTTTTGATTAATAAGAAAACCCACCTGTGGAAAATGCTGATGAAACTCCTGGGTTTCATAAAAAAGCTGACCTCTTTTCCCACCTCTTTCCCCCCACAGAACTGATTCTCTGATTGCACCTCACCTTTAGATATCTTCTGGGGGAAAGGAGCAGTAACCTGCAACCCCCTGTTTTCTCATTGTCTTTAGGATAGCTGGTTGGCTGTTCCTCCTCCTGGACTTTTCATGAGGAAAGTCATAGTAGGATTTTTTTTTTGAGGCGGCAGATGGCTGCTGGGTTGGTCCACTTCCCCTTTCCTGTTGTCTCAGGAGAACAGGTTACCTACATCCCCATTCAGGAATAGCAGGACAAGGAAATACTTCTCAGAGCCCAGTTAATGCTGCTTTGAAGGCAATTTCATTTTGTGACCTATAGCCCCAGAATATAGGAAACTATCATTTTCAAAGAGCTTTATGGAGAACATAAATCCTCAGAATGAGGTAAACTGTTTTAAAGCGGAAGCATTTTCTGATCAGGCTATTATACAATGGTGGACAGACAAGCAGTCTATTTCCTTCATGCACTTTCCTAGGGAGGTAGAGGTAGTAGAACTAAGGAGAGCCCTTAAAAAAAATCTCTACAGGGCAAGTAGCCCAGCTGACCCTTTGAAAGAGTGAGAGGAACAAGACTGCAGGCCCCTGAGGCCCCTAAAAGAGGGCTCAAAGTGAGAGTGGAGCATATTGAGATGAAAGTTGTGTATTTGTGGAGAAGTAGTAGAGACAGTCTCAGGCTGGTTTCTTTCCAGCCACAGACTTGTCTGTATCTTATGTGCTTGCAATGAAACTCAAAGCCAGGAGTGTTTTGACTGGTTGCAATGCCAAATCTCCACACAGTCCTACACAGAACCTAACATATAAACATAGGGTCAAATTTGCTCTCAGTGCACTAATTTAAATGTTGAGAAACTGCACTGACCTCTTTTAGGCTAATTTAGCTCCACCTCAAATGCAGCTTTAGCTGATTTACTATATCATCCCTCTTAATTTCTTGACACACAAAAGCGGTCCAGTTCTTTGGCTGGTTCCCTTCCAAGAAATACTCAAAGGAAGAAAGGGAACTAAATCCATGAAGAACTGTCCTGGTCAATGCTTGAGTCACTTGTAGTTAATTCACTCTCTTCATTCATATTAATTTCCTGGCACCAGACGAACTGGCAAAACATTTGTATCTTTCAGCATTTGGGAAATCTCATGGACGTGGTAACAAGAGGATGATCTGTACTTGTTGCATGGTTAATCATGCAACAGCAATGGACAATATTGAGCTCTCTTCACTGCGAGCTTTAAATAGGCAGGTCCTTTCTATCATGGCCTCACTTCACAACTCCCCCATTCAATTATGCTCAGTCATCACTGAGCCAGATATGAGGAAATCTGCTACTAGCTCAGGTCTCTCAATCTGAGATGTAACCCATTGCTCCATTAAAACACCCCATTAAATCATGAATGCTTACTGTAAGTGATATTGCAGAATGGAGAAGACTAGACAGGAACATTCATGTCTAAGTCATTTAAAAAAAACACCCTGATTTTAAATGGGAATAAATTGCTGAGGTGCCAACAAATTATGACTAATGACATAAAATAAAATTGGATTCATGAATGCACAAGTACTCCTTTTATTTTAAATGAATCTTACTAAGTTCCAGTTAAGTGGCAGCTTGATTAAATGCGGGAAGATTTGTGATGACTTCCTAGCCTAACTAAAAAAAACAAAAACAAACCCTCAATTGAAAGTGAGCAGTAACATAGGGCTAAATTGTAGCTTTCCCACAAACCCTCCTGAGAATAGTTGTGCTGCCCTATGAGCAAACTGGGAGTTACAGCCTGGGGGAAGTAGTCTGTGCCAACCCCGGACCTGGCAAATATTACGGGGTGGAGGAGAAATAGATCCAGGGCTATCTTGGTCCTCATTCCTCACTACTAATCAAATTTTACTTTCATTTATGCCTGTGTAGCCCCATTGGCTTCAGTGGCATTGCCCTAGTGTAAATGAGAACAGAGTATGTCCCCCAAATAAACATTACATTCCATGCCCTGAGGCAGGACCAAGTATCTTAAAAATCTCTAATGACAGGGATTCCACAACCTCCTTTGGAAGTCTATTCCAGGCTTAAGAACTTTTATAGTTAGAAAGTTTTTTCTGATGTGTAATCTAAATCTCCGTTGCTACAGATTAAGACACTTATTACTTGTCCTACCTTCAGTGGGAATGGAGACAATTGACCACCATTCTCTTTCTAACAGCCTTTAACATATCTGAAGATTTTGTCAGGTTCCCTTGTCAATCTTTTTTTCTCAAGACTAAACATGACAAGTTTTTTTAACCTTTTAAATAGGCTTTTTTTAGCCTCCTCATAGGTAGGGCCCTATCAAATTCACGGCCGTGAAAAATGCGTCACAAACTGTGAAATCTGGTCTCCCCTGTGAAAGCTGGTCTTTTATGGACTTTCATGGTATGGCTACCCTTACTTCTGACCTGCCTTCAGATCTGGGTGGCCAGAGAGCAGCGGCTGTTGGCTGGGTGCTGAGCTCTGAAGGCAGAGCCCCGCCAGCAGCAGTGCAAAAGTAAGCATGGCAATAGCATACCATGCCACCCTTACTTCTGCGCTGCTGCCCTCAGAGCAGGGCGGCCGGAGGGTGGCGACTGCTGGCCAAGGGCCCAATTCTGAAGGCAGCAGCACAGAAGTAAGGGTGGCAATACCATACCATGCCACCCTTACTCCTGCACTGCTGCATTCAGAGCTGGGTGGCCAGAGAGTGGTGGCTGCTGACTGAGGGCTTTACTTATCTGCTGTTGCTGGCAGTGGCACGTCCTTCAGAGCTGGGCTCCCAGCCAGAAACCGCTGCTCTCCAGCTACCTAGCTCTAAAGTGCCGAAGTAAGGGTGGCAATACTGTGACCCCACTACAATAACCTTGCAAACCACCTCTCCCCAAAACCACCTTTTGGGTCAGGACCCCTACAGTTTACAATACTGTGAAATTTCAGACTTAAATATCTGAAATTATGAAATTTACAATTTAAAAAATCCTATGGCCATGGAATTGACCAAAATGGACTGTGAATTTGTTAGTGCCCTATTCATAGGTTGGATTTTCTAAACCTTTAATCATTTTTGTTGGTCTTCTCTGGAGTGTGTCCCATTCATCCACCTCTTTCCTAAAGTGTGGCACCCAGAATTGGACACAGTATTCCAGCTGAGGCCTCACAAGTGCTGAGTAGAATGGATAATGACTTTCCCTGTCTTACATACAACATTCCTGTTCATACACTCCAGAATATGAGCCTTTTTTTCCATCTGCATCACATTATTGACTCATATCTGTGATCCACTATAACCCCCAGATCCTTTTCAGCAGCATTTTTCCTAGCCAGTTATAGCCAGCCTAGGATATGGTAGGAGCTCCGCTCTGATGAAGAAATACATTAGCTGCCTGTATTAGTGGCCACTCCAGTAGCCATCTTAACAGGAAAAAGGAGTTGCACATGTGATTTTTGTCCCTCTAATTACTAGATTTCTTCTCCTTCACTAAACATTAGTGGAAAGACCATTTTCATTATATGTAGAAGTCAAGATCCCCTTTCTGACTCTCCATTATGAACAAAACACAAGGATAATACTTCAGCTTTCTATAGAGATTTCCAATTGAAGATCTCAATGTAAATATTAAGATCCACACCAGCCTCCAGTGGTTGCTCATTAAGCTTCTGACCAGAGTGCAGTTGCTAATCCTGGTTCAAGAAGAGTTGGTTAACAAACCCTGGCTAGTAGATGTCCAGCCATTTAGAATGTTAGCCACAATCAATTTCTCTTTACTGATATCCCTTCCTCCTCCAGATTCTCTCTCCTGGTCACAAGAGTGGACTAGGAAACTTCATGAGACAATAATGAATTGATCTTCTTCCTTCCCCATCCCACCTACTTTCCCTTGAAGCTATAGGGAGGGAGGAGCCAACCCAATTTTCCTCTGATTTCTCTTAGGCAAACTGTTAAATTATTTGGGTCAAGTAGCACAGGGAAAAGGAACAACCCCAGAAGAGTCTGAGATCAGAAATAACCATTCAATCTTCTAGTCTGACTTCTTGTATATCACATAGAAAAGCCCTGATCTTCTTCACCATGACCCCCTGGGATCAGCAGCCTTAAAGAGAATCTGGGAAGCAGCCTGCACTTGCTCATTAACCACCTGGAAGTTTCCATTTGTTACTGGTAAGCAGGGGGAGTATATTTTTCAATTATATATATATATGGGTTAGTATGGTAGCCCTTCTAATAAACAGTAGCAAATGTCAGAGCTTTGCAGGCCAGTTTCCAATTGGAATGGAAATCAATGATATGGGAGCTGGGTATTTTCTTAGGATAACTTGTTTTATTTACACTATTAACCCCAGTCCTTGAACAAAGATGGCCAAAGAAAGACCATCCCCTCTTTCAGAAGCCTCTGTCCAAACACCAATTTCTGGGTTTCCAAAAAACATCTGCATCAAGGATTATCTCTAGTTAGAGATAAGGACAGAAAGTAAATTCTCTTGCTGCTTGCAACAGTTTCCACCAAAAGAAACTACATCACAAAACTGAAAAAACAAACAACCAAGCGTTTCTTCAAGCACTGAACAATGCTCTCATGTTAAGAAAAACACCTCATAAGACTCTGGTAAATACGCCTCCCAACATAACAGTGTTATCCTCATTTTGTAGAGGGCCAGGTGGTAAATAGCGGAGCTGGGAATGAAACTGGCAGTGTGCTTCCTTACCAAGCTGAAACACTCAATTTGTGTTTAGAATAACAATCCTCAAACTTTTTTCAAAGCAGGGAACATATTTAAAACAGATGTCATACGAGCTACTTCCTGCTGTGGCAACTACAGCAATTGCTTCTCTGGAAGGTGATAGTAGGAAAGTTGTGTATTGTGTAGTTGTCCTCAATAAAATGTGTCAGAGAGAAACAGGGAGGAAAGCCAGCACCATGTGATCAGCTTTCCATGAACTACCATCAAGTGTTCTGTGGATCACTGGTAGCAACCATTGTGTCTTGATCTTGGGATCCTTTGGATTGTGATGCACAAATAAGACTGTAAAAACAACTCTAGGTGTCCCTTCCTCAGAATATGTGGACTCTTTCCATAGGGGTGCTTGTGTTCCTTTCCTATTCAGTCTCTCTAGACATTCCGTTCTGCAGGCTTTTTACTATCTTGCCTCATGGGTGGAGCAAGTAACAGAATTTTGGGGTATCTCACTGCCCAGTGAAGTGAGTCTGAGGTGGAAAAATGATTCTCACTGGATTAGCCTAATTATCTAGGTACTTACATCAGCACCACCATTATGAAGAGGGAAAGTTTATTCTCACTTTACAGATGGGGGACTGAGGCAGAGAGAGATTAAATGGCTTGTCTGTAGCTCACACAGGATGCCTATGGCAGATCTGGGAATTGAACCCAAGTCTCCCTCATGCCAGTTCAGTGGCTTAACAAAACCATAATTCCTTCTCTCTCAGCTAAATTTCCTTCATCCCTTGCTCATATGCTTTAGGGGAAACCACTGAAGTTGGTGCTTGGGACACAATTACTGTGGGAAGGTCAGGGTTCACTGTTAACTTCTTTTTATTTCTAGTTATAAGCACTATCCCTTGAAGAAAGCCATTGCTGTCTGCATCTATGGTTTGTTTCTCAGGTTGGTACATCAGTTTACCCTTGTAATTTTTTTTTCTTGAAATGTGAACATGTGGCACTTTCAAACCATTAGGATCATCCTGCCTGAGGGAACTTTCCCTTATCTCCAGCTTGCTTCACTTCCTTCCTTTTCCATGATACCAGTAGCCAAACTGTAATAAGAGTCAGCTGGACCCCAGTCAGCCTACATTTGATTTCTCAGCTACAAGAGGGATATAAAACCTTGACAAAGGAATTAACAGGGTAATTAAACTTCAACAAATGTTTTAATGTGATGGTTGTTTTAAATGCAATATGTTTCTATATTCTAGAAATCAGTTTTGCTTTCTTGTATTCTTATACATTTTATGTGATGAGATTTGGAAACTTTCATAAACGTACTAGTTAAAGCTTTAAAGACATTCAGCCACTTTGAGATAATTAGGTGCAATATTTGCTAAATATGTTGCTTAGGTCTTGTCTACGCAGGGTTAGTTAATGAAAGGTGTGAATTTAAAGTTGATTAGTTAAACCTTACTGAACCCCATTCTGGACATTCTCATTCTGAATTAAGGCCACTTTATCTTAATTCACTTTGAATTAAATAGTATAATGTGGTTTAATTAGCTTTAAATTTGCAACTTTAATTACTTTGGATTAATTTTCCCGAGTGTTTCTATGCAGACAAATCTTTAGAGCAGACTGAATGTATCCAACAAATATTTCCTCTGTTGAATCAATTTGATTGCAGAACACCTGTTAGCAGAGTGTGGTTTTCTTAAATTTGTTTGTTATTTGAATACTTTCAAACACTCTTTTAAACATTTTCTGGCAACTTTTCTGAAACTCTATCACATATATATATCAGTGATATAAAAGGGATACAGTTGACTTCATCTACAGAAAACGAGTTATTTTTTCCCCAAAACTAAATCTGAATCGCTAAACTGGATTGATTATTAAAAGCTACACATAAGCCCAAACTGCAAAATGTTCATCTAAACCTAAAGCTCAGAAGTGAGTTTGGTTTGGGCCTGATCTCTATGACTTATCAAACACTTATGGAGGTAGCAGACCAAAATGAATGAGGCAGATATTTTCAGGTCTTGTGCATAAGCAAATATTCAACTCACTCAGATTGTGTTGGGGCTGTTTGCAGTACATCTCCAGTTTCCATATCTGCAAATTCAGTCATCTGTATCCTCAGACTTATCAAACAGAAGAGAAAGAAAACTATCAAAGTGCACTTCAGCAGGTAAGGTATTTCTAATCTTACCACAAACAATTTGTTCTGTGCCATCTGAATATTCTTTCATTTAAAGCCAACTCAAATCAGGAAGAGTAAAAGGTGAATTTGACATTTCTTCTGGTTTTAGGCAGAGTTTTAACTTCTGTCAAACTTTGATCTATTATATATTCACATGAAAAATGACTAGTTCATCTTTGCTCCGCTTCTATTCTTTTTGGACATCATTTCTTAGTGGCCTGATACTGTTTCTTTGAGTTAGAATGGCAGGATAATGAACATACTTATATAACACTTCACATTTGCAAAGCATTGAACAGTTTATCAAAGATCTGCTCCAACACCCATTAAGTCTGTGGAAATACTTCAGCAAGAGTTAGATCAGGCCCAGTCAAGTACCTTAAATACTATCATACAATAAGCAATACATCCATGGAGACAAGTTTGTATTGCTGCCTCGTAGCCTTGTTTTATAACATACTGTGTTCTGGATTCTGTTTGAAGCTACCGGGAATTCAGGGTGCTTGGCAAGGCTGGCCCCTCAGTTTCCAAACCAACAACAGTTAATAAACCAGCAATGTCATAATTGCATTTAAAAAGATCCTGCTTTAAAAGAAAGCGCAATGTCTGGTCATTTTGTTTTCATTCTGATGCCATCAATAGGTTGCTGCCATAATCTCTATTTGGCACCAGAAGCATGCATAGTATCTCCCTGATACAACATGTTTTTATTTTTATGTTTTTTATATTAAAATTTTAGTGATGGGAATTGTGTCCAGTTCATTTTTTTTAATGTTTGTTTTTAAAACTTTGGCTGGTAAATAATTAAAGGAGTTTCTGCAGATTCACTTGTTTATAAACAAAGGTCTAGGAAAATTGTTCCATGTGGATCAGTGAAGATCTAGCTGCTGAGTTTGTACGCTCTGGTAAATCCCATGCTGCTGTTCAGAATAAATGTGACAGCAAAAGTCTCTGCTCCAGTCTGAAAATGCTTATGGACTTGCATAATGTTAGTCTAAAACAATGACTCAGAAAAGAAGGTCTGTTTTGATAAGCAAAATGCAACTTAGGCTTGTCTAACTCACAGATAAATTGAATATAACAAATAAATAATCCACTGGCCTCTGGCTCTTTTGGTGCTGTTCAAGTATCAGTTGTAGGCTCCTACTAAATTGATTTCTCAATGGCAGTGAACGACAGCCTAGCTATGAAATACTTTTTCATTGTAAGGTAATCTACCATGTCTTCTTTTCAATATTATCAGAAATGTCACATACAGCTGTTAGTACTGCTGTTGCAGGTGTTTGCCTCACTTTTCTTTGATGCCCCATATTTTGTCAAATTAGAGGAGGAAATAGGTATGTTGGAACATAGGATTTGTCATACTGGATTAGTCTGTTCGTCCAATATCCTATCTTCAGCAGTAGAGGCTAGAAGCTGATTCTTCAGAGGGAAGCACCAAAAACACTGATGCACTTACCCAACTGTGCACTGCTGTAAAAATTCCTTCTGAATTTGTGAAAAGACAAAAGAATACAAATACGAAAAGAACAGAAGTTAACCACATTTCCTGAACCCCCTTCCATTGGGATTTTGCTTGCATCAATAGGATTTACTGTTTACTCCCCATTCTATTCTTCAATGCACTGGGCCTGCTTTGATTGTTGAGAAAAGACAAGAAAATGCCTGAATTAGAAATGATCCCAATTGGGGAATTTGATGAAGATGAATGCTCAGTGACTGATGGCTTGTATGTGAGGTTAATTACCACAGTGCACAACATCTTCAGGGGAAATGCTACCCACAGACACTACCATTTAACCTAGGGATCTTAAAATCATAATTCCTGTCATCAAACACTCTAATTACAAACTCTACACAAGAGCTTCCATTAACACAATCCTCTAATTAGCCAGGCTTTGAAAAGCAAACAGAAAATTGAAATGTCATGGGTCAATGCAGAGAAAGTTGAGAATATTGTGAACAGCTGAATTAGAAATTTAGAAAAGTGCTGTATAAACTGTTTGGGAAAATATTAGCAATGATTCTTTCTCTAGAACAATGTATGAGACCCTCTTTTTTTGCTGGAAAATGATCTTGCCACAAGTAAAGTTTCCTTTCTAGCCATCAGCAAAAAAACCACACAGTAAAAATTCAGACATTAATTTCAACTGCTAGCAATTTTGTTATGGCAAAGAATGAAGAATTCTGCTTTTATTTAGGAACTCTAAAGAGAGTGCCCATTTATAGCCTTAGATTCACAATGGTGTGAATATTTTCTGTTATAACACAAATTAAAGTTGATCTGACCAAAACCTTACATAAAAACTTGCTTCTTATCTAGAAAGGATTTAAAGTGTGTTGCTCTCACTTTCTCAGATTTTTCACTGATACTTTAGGAATGAGAAATGCAGGTGACATCCTGCTGTGTACACAAGGTCTACAGAAGGCCCACTTATATAAGGTCCATTATATACCAGCCTGATATCTTGTCAGTCAAAACCACACATGTATGTAATCTGCATGCAAAATCTCACTCATTAAAGAAATAATTTAACAGTATTTTGAAGAAATGTAATATTTTGATAAAGTAATATCTGAATTACATGAATTTCAATTTGGGCTCTAGGGTTCTGTGAGGTGGGAGGATTTCTGAGCTCATGCTGCAGTCTGAGCATGAACATTGTTACGTTCGTGGGAGGCTGCAGGCCTACCCAGGGTGTTCTGCAAGAACGAGGCCCACACACACTGTGTGTTATTGGCTTTATTGAAGGCAAAGTGACACATCCGCAACGGGGACTCCTGGCGTTGCTGTCACGGAGACGGGGAACCCAGCTCACCGGAGTGCGGCCTGGTAAGGAGTCCAAAAACGGGGCGGGCTCATACAGCTATATAAAAGCATCTCATACATAATTAATCAGGGGTTTTTGCACAGGCTGTGTCTGTCCTCTGGCTCAAGGCCGTACAAAGCAATTCTGACTAGCTCAAAACAAATTGCAGCTGGCAAGCTGAGAAAGTGTGAGAAAGCGAAAACACCCTTGCTATGCCGTAACAAAGTCTTCCGTGGTCCCCTACTAACATCTACACCACAATTAAACAGACCTTTAGCCCAAACCCTGGGAGCCCAACACAACTGCAGGTGTCGAATTGCAGTGTGGACATACCCTTACTATTCTCTCCTCATTTTTCCCATTGTACTATCACTCCTCTCCTATCCTCTTCTTATTCCCCATGAACCTACCATCTATTCAATATTATAATGGAAGGCAAGGAAAAGTGAAAGCATCATTTTGCTAAATGCTGTTCATTTTTTTTCAGAATGTAGCAGTGATTTATAGTGATTCAGCTTTAAAAAAAACAAGGCAAAGATGTTAGAAAGCAGTGCATGATATTGTTACCTATAATCTACTTTACTGCTCAGCCTTGTCTATCATTAAATAAATAAAAGTAAAATAATACAAATATTTGTGGCTCTGAGCATTAGGGAAACAGGATGAGAACATTTTGTCACCTACCTGAGGTAAATAAAATATCTCCTAATTTCATTTTCAGCGCAATGTATTAATCTTGGGGTAGTTCCTAGAGAAGAGCAAACATACAAACAGAGAAACTATCTTGTGAAATGTAGCTCCCCGGGTAGAGTAGAGAGGACTCTGGCTTCCCCAGATGTCATATAGTAGTTTGTTTTTCTCTTTTTTCCTGATACTCCTGACTGAAAAATTTCATGCAGGGGCGTAAATCCTGTTCCTAATGATATCAGTGTTCCTGTGAACTGCAGTGTATATACTACATTGTTAGGCGACATTTAAAAATGTGTTTTCCATATTCCATTCCTTTGCTGTGTTACCCTTCAGATTTATTTTCATCTATAAGTGCAGGGGTAATGATAATATTTCTTGCATCTGTTTTTAGAAGTAATTTCTAAGGGGATTTGCATTAGAGTTGACAGTGAATGACACTGGACATAAAATCATTTTTATTTTAACAATTTTGCTTATCGTTGATTGGGAAACCTGCTCTATTGACTGGTGCCCATGTCTCTTCATGGTGACATCTTGTTATATGTAAACTCCCTGACAGAACATTGCTTGGGGCTGGATCCTAATTTTAATAGGGAAATGCTATTGTTTCCTATGTTGGTGAAGTTTCCAGTATAGAAGGGATGGACACATCTCTTAATGACATAACAGGGGAAATGCAGCCCTTTCTTCAACGGCTGAAAACCTAAATATGAAGCAGATGGATCAGCTGTACACTCCCCTGAATGGTACAAACCCCTCTTCCATGCAATCCCCTATGTGGCAGCACACTGTAGAAGGACAGAGTGAAGTAGGGGTGAGATCAAAGGAACCACTGCTTTATGGAACTGTTCATTTGTTCCATGGATGTGACTGCATGTAAGGCTCCAATAGGCTATCTCAACCACTGGGCTGAACTAAATTCTATACACTAGCCCTTTAAAAAATGAAGATAGAAATCTCCAGGGCTCTGCTGCCCCATTTCGGGTTTTTCTGCAAAGGCTTAGGACACAAAAGAAGCAGACACTGAGAAACAGAATGTGGTCCCAGTGACAGTTTATGGTTTGAAGAGAACTCATGCCTGAGCTTAAGGAGGAGAGCCTTGAAATGTTGGTCTGGCCAGGCTCCCTTGTTCTTAGCCAGACATAAAGAATCCTGAAAAGGGCAGTCCCAGAGATGCTGTGATTTGTAGTTTTTCACAGTAGGGCATGCTGGGAAATGACTGAGGCAGGATAAAAAGAGCTTCTCTTCAGAATGGGAAGAAAGGAAAAAGTAGGGACTAAACATAAAGTGGAGACTAAACAGAAAGTGAGAGTCTCTCTTAGAGACAAGGAAACTTTGTTTGCTAAGTTGAACCTTAAGGAAAGGCCATTTAATATAAGACATTTTTCAGTTTGCTGCTTGGGACTTTGCCACTAGATCTCTGAGTAGAAAGAAACCCCTCCCCCAGAGGAGGGATTGCATTGTTTATTTTGAAGATCACCACGAATGTGGCCTATTATAAGTGTTATCCATCTATAGAATGGTTCCATGATATGGAGATCTGCCTAAGATTTGCTCTCCAATGGTAATGTAGTGTCTGGGGACTCACCTTTATAGGCTGTGCCCTTTCAATGCAAGGGCCACTGAGGTGACCTAGAAGCTGAAAGACCCATTAATATTGTCATAATCAAGGTATCAGTTTGAAGCAATGGAATACTGAACACAAAGGGGCACCTGCTTTGAGCCAGTCCAGGTTATAATGGATGCATGAAGGTAGATCTGACATCAAGCATTTAGGATGGGATTTTCAAAAGCACCTAATAGAGTTAAGCACCCACATCCCATTGAAATTAGGTGATTAAGGTCCTTAGACACTTTTGTAATCCAACCCATATTGCCTATCTTCTCAGCCTCATCTGTGCCTAGAAGTGGCCAAACAAGACAACAATTTATATTTATTTCTAGTGTAAAAAGTACTATTTACTTATGACTAACTTCCACTCCCCTGGTTTGCCTCACAGGATCTCACTTGTTCATTTACTCATGAACATTCAGGGGAGAGTTTTCATTCATAAGAATGTTCATGGGAAGTATCTCTCCCTGTATCTTATTCTAGCAGTTAAGATCTGGAAGGAAGCTTTTGTTGATAGTCTGTGGAGTTACACTGTCTAGAATTGGCATGACAGCATTCTCAGTTGAGAGCCATCACCAGCATAAATAAATTGCCACAGTTCATGTTTACCAAGTGCAATTATCCCCATTTTATAGAACTGAAGCACAGAATGAATGGGGGTGATTCACAAAGATTTTTAGGTACCACTGCTATCCACAAAATTCCTGCTTGGCTGCCGACTAACCCTGGAGGCACCTACACTCACTCGGTGCCAACATTTTGCCCTCAGGATGCACATTGTAGGTACCCAGGCACCTGTCTCCTGCCCGAGCCTGGGCACTGCTGCTGCATAATAGGCATCCTAGCTCCTTCACAAACTGGGAAAAGCCTTCTAAACAGGGTTCTGATCTGGTAGGCATGCTCAGAGGCTGTCTCAGAGATCGAGGCTCTTGATGAGTAAACACAAAGCAGCTGGTGGAAATGGGGAGAAGGACCTCCCTTATAAATTTTAGCTCAGTGGCTAAGGTACCCACCAAGGATGTAGGAGATCCCTAGTTCCCTTCTCCCCCCTCAGGTGAGTGCCTCAACCACTAGGCTATCCAGTAATTCTAACTCTTTCACTGGTCTAATTAATGTTTGAGTGGTCAATTATTTAATTATAATTGAACAACTTTAATAGGAGTGAGGGAGCCCCACATCAGAATACCCTATAGCCTAGTGGCTGGGACTCTCACCTGAGAGGTGGATGATCCCTGATCTAATTATCCTGATGTGGGGGCATTAGAATCTGGGGTCTTCCCAGTCCTGGGTGACTACGTTATCTACTGGGCTAAAGGTAATAAGGAAGCTGCTGCTGCTGATCCTCCTCCCCCAGCTGTTTTGTTTTGTCAAATGCCTATCTTACCCCAGTTTGTGGATTGATAGCAGAGGTAAGTTATTCCCTCCACCCCTGACTTAGACCCCTATCTCTGAGAGAGGGGTGTAGCACACACCTTTCTTGTTGCTAACTTCCATTGGCTAGCTTAGGAGACCCTGCCTGGCGTGCCGGTTTGTAGATCTCATTCTGAGGCACCTAGTCATTGAATAGGGAGCCTGAACACTTAACTTGGGCTTTGTGGATCACACTGTTGTTTCAATGATTTTCTAGGCACCTAAAAGGTAAGTGCCGTGACTCTCAGTGTTTCAGTGCCTAAGTCCTTTTGTGGATCTCACCCTAAGTGACTTGCCCAGGGTCATACAGGAAGTCTGTGGCAGAAGAGGGAACTGAATCTCAGTCTCCCAGTTCCCTGGCTAAAACCCTAACCACTGGGCCTAACATGGTATGGCAATAAGCACTGCCTAGCAACACATAAAAAGAAAGATAGTGCTTTTCTTGCCTCATTGAAGCCTTCCATTGACTTCAATGTGCTTTGAATCAGAGCCTAATTGCTTGAACCTACAGGATTGTGGACATCCATAAAGACACTGTGCTAAATTCTCCTCTCAGTTATATCTACATTGCCCAAGTTCACTTTAGTGAGGTTGCATCATTGTAACTGAGAGGAAAAATTTCCACCTTCTGCAGGGGTTATTTTAGTCATGTTATTGGTCCTGTCAGGATGCTCTAGGTGCAATTCTCACACAGTTGTTATTTCACCATTCACTGATTTCTCATCATTGGGAAGCTATGTTTACAAATTTAACATTATTCTTTAATTTCACTTTCTGCCACCATTATCCCTTTTATTATGATTATCACTTGTTTTGTCACGTCTTCTAGAGTCACATTCATACACAGCCTAACCTGCTCACTGTCCTAGTTATTCCTGCCATAAATGTTCTTGTAAACTGCAGACAACTTTAAGGTATACTAAGGCCATTAATTGAATTTAATTTTAATCCCAATTAAAATAATGGCACACCACAAGAATTTAATGATACTATGGAGACAATTTATTCATATTCAGCATAACAGTCAAATAAACTTTCGAAGACACAATTTTTAGATACTTACTACCAGGTTTGGTAAGTCAGTTCATTAACTATTGTACCAACCTAAATGTTATATTGTAAAATGAAAATATATGACTATTTTAATGCCTGATTTTTGTGAAGTTCTGAGAACCACCTGCAATGCAGGAGGCCAAGATTCTAAAAAGTGACTAGTGATTTCTGGTGCTCAATTGGAGACATCTTAAATGGGCCTGATTTTCAGCATTTTCTGAAAATCAGACCAAGTTAAGATGTCTCAGACTAAGATTTTCAAAATTAACTAGTGATTTCTGGGTGCCCAACCTGAGTGTCTTCAACTCCCACTGAATTTATTGGGTTCTGAGAGTGCTCAGCACTTCACCATAGGATACTTTAGGGTATGTCTATGCTGCAGTCAGTGGTGTGAGTGCAGCATGTGTAAATGTCCCTGAGCTAGCTCAAATAACAATAGCACTGAAGCCATGACAGTGCAGACTAGCTACTTGAGTTTGTATCCAGAGTCTTGGGCAGGCTTTTGCATTCTATTCTGCTGCCTGTTCTCACAGACCTTCACTGATGTTATGCAAACTAGCTAGATCAAAACGAGCTCACGTATGTTTCAGTCTCACTTCTGAATGCAGAATAGATATCCCCTAGGTCTGAGTTTCTTCGTCTACTAGTATCTTTTTTTGCATTTACCTTTATTTTAATGTCTTTGTTTTTCTCCATTTTTGTCTTGCTTTTTTTTGTATTTTAAAACAATTTAACAAACATTGATAATCCTCTTCCTATGGTTGATCTAGATGTAGAGCAACAACTATAATATTACATTCAGATGGTTAAGCCCGATAATTGTGTCAGGAGTAGTGGAGTGCTCTCCTTTTTATTTGTGAATTTAGCACTGAGTTGTTATATGTTCCATGGTCTGTTCTGGATGACCACAGCCACACACTGGACAATCTTTAATTTTCCATTTGTGCAGCAAGTATCCATATCTGCCATGATTTGTGCAGATGTGGTTTAGGGTTGCCCATGAGTTTTGTGGGATATCAATGCTAGGGACCTTCTGCATCAGGTCTTTCACAAGGTGACTTCTTGTGAATGACATTCAACTTTCCAAGCTTCGTCAGAGTTGAAGATGCACTGGCGAAGGTTAAAAGTGTTGGTCCAAAAGGTCTTACGTGAATTTAAGCGGTGGTGAGGGATGTTGCTAAGGTCCTGGTGGACCAGGAGATGTTTGTTTTCCACGATACATTGTAATTCCTGAAGGGTTGCGGCATCACAGTGAATGGATGGAGGGGAGCAATGATCAACAGCACCAGCAGCCAAGATGTTGGGGTTGCCTTGAGGGTTCCAGTGATGCACTGCATTGCAGTGTTCAATTGTTCGAATGGAACACATTGATAGTAAAAGATTATTTAAAAGTCTTTAATTGTTCAAGGACGTACAGCATTAGGAAAAAAGAATAATATGGCCGAACATAAAAAATGTAACAGGGATTTAGATGTTGTTTATAAATGGGTAATATTTTTTCTGGGAAGTGAGTGGTTAAAATTGTTTTCCTTATATCACTCAGGCTAACTGCTTTCTTGCAGATGGGAACCTGGATTTTTGTGTTGTAAAAAGGAATCCCTGCAGCTGTGAATGTACATCAGTTATTATTTTAAGGTAATACCCATTAACATCAATGACAATTGACTACAGTTCACTGCTTGCATATTGATTGAACATATTTAATATACCATTAGTGTTAACAGAATGATGTATTGGTCAATTAAGACGCCATTGGCAGGGAATCTTAATTAGATACCAAAATATTTAATCATATTTAAAAAACAAAACAAAACAGGGATTTCAGTGCTGTTAGCACAATGGTAGCTCTTCCCATTGAGCAAATATTAGGATCATAATGTTCAAATACCAAAACTCCTCCTTTCTAGCTTTCAAAAGCTATTATCACCCTTAGATACAGAGGGACATTTAACAGTGAGACTATAATCAATAGACATTTGTAAGTCAAGATCTAAATATCTCCTGTGAGGCTGTGCACCCTCACGTCACTGGTAGATGTGGACAGTCAGTTGTTCAAAGTAAATGCTCAATGTCTTTCAGTCAGGCTATTAATGCTATTTGTGTCATTATGATTGCAAAAATCGATTTTCATAGCAACCAATGGAGCGGGGAGGGAGGGGGGAAATACTCTCCTTCTTATTCTTACCAAGTTGTACTTTACTGTGCCAACAGACCCATTGAAATCAACATCACTTCCATTGTTGGAGTATGGTAATTCTCAGTTTAACTAAGGGCTTGTCTTCACTACCTGCCGGATCGGTGGGTAGCAATCGATCTTTCAGGGATCGATTTTTCACGTCTCGTTTAGACGCGATTAATCGATCCCCGAAAGCGCTCCCCGTCGGCTCCGGAAATCCACCTCATCAAAAGGTGGAAGCGGAGTCGACGGGGGAGCGGCAGCGATCGACTTGCCGCCGTCCTCATGGCCAGGTAAGTCGACTACGATACGCCGACTTCAGCTACGCTATTCACGTAACTGAATCTGCGTATCGTAGATCGACCCCCCCCCCGCCCAGTGTAGCCCTGGGCTAAGGATATCAGAATCTGGCCAAGGGATCCATAGGCCAACTTTTGCTCTGTTACAGTAGTGCAATGTTATTGACTTCAGTGGTAAATGAAAAGAGAATTTGGTTCTATAATACTGAGGTTAGGAATAAAACAAAAGGAGAAGAGGAATTCACCAGGTGTAGAGCTAGTCAGAAAAACTTTGACAGAACCAGTTTGACAGAAAATACAGTTTCTTAAAACTGAAATGTTTTGAGAAATCACACTGATTTTGCCAAAACTTCATTCTGAAGAAAAAATAATTCCAGCAAAGTTGAAATGGGACATTTTCAGAATGAAACTTTTCTAAGTTTTATTTTCAAACTGCTTTTTTGTTTTGTTTTTTATATATATAAAAGTCAAAATTGAAACAATTTTTTTCAAAATTAAACATTTTGATCAGAAACAATTTTTTTTATTTTCTTTTGCAGATAATTTTGTAAGGGGGGGTGGGGGTTGGAATAAAAAAAATCCTTCACAATCTTGAAATTCTCAGAGAAATGGAATTTCAGTCGTCTGCGTAGCTCTAGCCAGAAACAAATATACTCAAAAGCCAGAGACAAATTTAAGGTCCATCTCTCAAAGATTACTGGTAGCAAGCCTCCAACCTAACTTATCTCCCATTTTATACTGGACTTTATACTGGTTGAAGTGAGATCAGAATCAGATTCTAAGTAGCTATTTTTATTATATATTTTGTAGCTTTTTATTGATTAAATTATAGCCCTTTGTTTTCTTTTAACAGCATCTGACATGTAATATGCTGTCTTGTGGTTGATGCTCATGTTGAATATGCATATCTCAATTTCATACAATTTTCCTCAGTGATACGACAGAGGAAAGAGAATTAAAGAACATATATGACATGTGCCTAGGCAAGTTGTTCTTAAACAGAATGGTTTTTCAGAGTTTGCCAGGAGGTACCAGCTGCTATTTAAACACGTGTTACTCTTCCTGCTGAAGTCAATGGCAAAACTCCAGTTGACTGCAATGGGAGAAATCCTAACACTCACAGTTCAGTCTATCATTACCTGTCACCTTCTAGTGCTAAAGCATATAAACAGAAACTTGATGAAAAGATGACTGCACATTGTGCGCACTCAGTCAATGGCTATGATGAAGGCAGGATTAAAGCACAGATGTACCACTGTAGAAGACAAAGGGATTAGAACAGAGTCACACTTCCGTAAAAGATCAGAGTGAGGAAATAAGTTAGAACCATAATAATTTCACTGAATCACTCTTTATAAAAAAAAACACCCCAAAACAAAACCAAAAAACTTCTTAAAACACCAGACATTATATCTACCATTGCGGGGTACAATCCCAGCTTCATTTTAACAGTGGTGCAATGTTTTCCCGTGACTGAGGTCTCTAATTCCTTAGCAATGTCGGACATTGCCACTTGCTTGTAATGTAACCTATATAGACATGGTCATACTGTTCTGTATCATTTTCCCTCCCGCTCCTTCTTTCATCACTTTTCTCTTCCTATGTGTGCTAACTAGAGCTGGTTGGAAAAATGACAAATTTCAAACATTTTTGACCAAAAAAGGGACACATTTTTTGAAAAATTTCATGACAAATCATCCTATTTTTCAGTCATCTCTAGTACTCACACATCTGATCCCCAAACCTTAGTACCATGTGTGACGGTGTACCCCATAAAGCTTTATGGGGAGATGCTTATAAATGTATATATGTAACTAGAATATGTTTTATGCTACATGTTTCATGTAACATATCTCTGAAAGTTATGACCTACTGAATTTATTCCTCCTGTTTGTATGCATGTCTCATTGTTGTAGTTGGAGTTATGAAGATTGGTTTTATATTTGCTGGTTTTGTACATAGCCTTTGTAAGTGCATGGGATCATGTTCGAAGAAAAGAATGTGCAAGCTAAGTACAAGCACTTAACAGACAAAAGAAGTTGCAGACCCTAATCCACATCGGGTCCTGGTCAGGAATGCAACTGGTTGGACCGGTTAGGGTGCAGGGACAGGTGACTGGCGCATGTGATCCCAAAACAGGGCAACAGGATTCTACACCAGGAGTGGGGGAAAGGCTATAAAAGCTGTTGGGAGACCCTTCCATTTTGTCTTCAGCTGGCTAAAGAGAGAGGCTCTCCACCCCCCAAAGACACACCTGAGAGAGACGGAACAAAGGACAAAGACAATAGGGGGTGTGAAGGATTGCTGGACCCAGGCTAGTTCTACAGCCTGTAAAAGGGAAAGACTGGTGAGGCTTTTATATCGGTGTTACTTGAGTAGACATAGACGTGCGTGTTTTATTTTATTTTACTTAGTAATTCACTTTGTTCTGTCACTACTTGGAATCACTTAAATCCTACTTTCTGTACTTATTAAAATCACTTTTTACTTATTAAGTTACCTGGAGTGCGTGTTGTTACCTAGGGAGGCCAACAGCTGTGCATATCTTTCTATCTTTGAAATAGAAGGCGAACTATTTATGAGTTTGCCCTGTATAAGCTTTATACAGGGTAAAACAGATTTATTAAGGGTTTGAACCTCCTTGGAGTTGGACACCTGGGTGTCAAAGGCAAGAGCGCTTCCAGGAGCCTTACAGTGGTGAGTGGACTTGGTTCGGACCTGGGTCTGTGTTTGCAGCAGATCAGTGGAATCGGGCTCAAAACAGACAGGATTCGGGAGTCCCAAGCTGGAAAAGGCCTGGAAGCAGGGGCAGAAGTAGCCTTGGCACACCAGGTGGCAGCACCAAGCAGGTCTCTGTGATCCCAACCCGTCACGCCATGTATTACTGCCAGATGATTTATGTTGACATTTTTCATGTTAGCAAAAGGTGTCCTCTACCTTCCTAGTTGTAGACATCTCATTGGTTTATTTTATTTTAAAAATTTACTCTGCTTTGTTCATATTGGTCTTCTACACAATAGTCTCTTTCTGGCTGATTTGCTGTTTAGCATTCAAGTAAAATCTTTCTGTCTATTATAAGTTTTAGCTTTTTTTACTGCTTCAATCCTGTTGAAAAGATGCCACCAAATACAGTCAAAACATATTTTCTGGAGTACATGCTGGATCACACTGGCTCTTTCCAACAATCCTGTTAATTTTTCAATTGCCAAAAATTTGTTTCAGACAACTAAATAAAGTCAACTCTAAACAAATACAAATTCTAACTTTTTATTGACTTGGATTTAATTGGGTTCTTCTGAATTTGTTGAACGTTCTATTTCTTCTGCCCTATTCGAGGAGTTTTCCCTTCAGTGGTCATGATTCCTGCCCATAGAATTAAGTTATAGTTGAATCATGCAGCCCACGCTCTCGAGTCATGAAGTTATAACTAGAGATGGATTTCTTCAGTTTGCTGGCAATGCTAAAAGAAATTTGGAAAAAAATTTAGTTTCAGGTCAAACCAAAATGAATTTTTTCAAATATTTTGGTGAATTAAAAGTAAACAAAAATTGTTTTGTGTTGAACTGATTATTTTGTTTGACTAAAAACAAAATGTTTCATTTTGATTTTGAGCATTTTCTTAACATCTTTGAATCTGTAAAGGAATTAAAGAAAATTCGAAAAAATTTGTTTTAAAATTAAACATATGTAATATGAAATTTACTGATTTTTCTTGTCAGTGTCTTGGGCCAGAATTTCATCTGATGTTAATCGGTGTAGCTCCACTGACTTCAATTTACATGATCTGAGGTTCTGACTCATTGCTTTCATGTTGTCTGTGTAAATGTTAAACTCTTTGGGTCAGAGACCTGTCATCTCTTAAATGGTAAAACTCCCATTGACATCAATGGGAGCAGAACTGGGCCCTAGATTTTTTTTTTATTACAGTGGACTGACCAGAAGCACAGTAGGAAGAAATGCAAAGTAAAGAAAGGAAGTAAGAAATATACATCTGTGTTAGTTATGAGGACAAGAGCAGCAGTTTGCCAGTATATTTAAATATTTTTGCTCAGCATACTTCCTTAAGCAGTCCATTAGGTCACAAAAAGGCATAATATTATGTTAATGCAATCATCACTTCCAATTTACTTTCCATTCTTGCCATTCATTTTTAATCACCTAAAGTTTAGTAAATCCTTGCAATATGCAATCCTATTGCTTCTATAACCCTATCAAAAGGAGGTCAGGATTCTTTGACTATCAAAGCACAAACTTTTCAGTAAAGCATACCAATAAGCTGAAGAAATCACAAGTTTCAAGCACAACTCAAGCTCAGTTTTCTTTTGATCCAAATACAAAATGGCAAGTAAGTGATCATTTCTACTATTGCAGGATTTCAAACAGATTGTAGGCAGAACAAGTCTGGTGTGCTGTTATCAGGGGAGTATGAACTTTGCTGTCAGTCTTACATGCCAAACCTTGTTCCTCAGCAATCCATTCCCAGAAATATCCATCTATATCTGTCCTCTCTGTTTGAAAGCCAGCTATTGCTTTACCTACTTTTGGAATTGCTTTTTTTTTTTTTTCATTTCAGATTTTGTTTTATAACCCTTCCTGAAGAGTTATGAGTATTAATTTTAGGGATGTACAAATGTTATGGAATCAGAGGTTTTATGAACCTCCCACATTGCTTTACTTTTAGCTCACAAACATTTAGTTTGCTATTTAGTGTGAGTGATTAATTTAATTCCATGATGACGAATTCATGTTTTGGGTCAAATTATCTGCTTGTGTAAATTGGCACTGGTCCATTGATTTTTTTAATCCTGCCAGCAGGGAATTTGATCCTACATTTATTTTTCTGAATTTCTTGACTTTTGCGTGTTGGAGTTCTCAAACATAACATAACATCAATACCCTCCATTAACACTCAGGTATTACAGCTGCATCTCTCCCCCTAAGTGCTTCACCGCTTCTCAGGCCTATAATTGTGCTTTTTGCATACAAATTATACAGCGGATTGAGTATATCTGTGCTAATGATTTCACTGATATGTATGTAGTTTATATGGTTGGCTGTCTATAAAGAAAATTCCTATAAGGCCTGATCTAGTGCTCACTGAAGTTTAATGGAAAGATTCTCACTGAGTTTAACTAGAATTGGATCATGCCTTTAAAAAAAGGGTAAAAATATTAAATGGATCTATATTAAGTCTCTTACAGTTTTGTTTGTGTGTTTTTAATGTTGTATGTTCATGCTTATATGGACCACATGGTCTCATTAAGAAATGATTGTGTGGCAGGCATTTCTAACGAAAAGGTTGAAGGGGGAGCTGAAAGAACAGAACACTCTAGCTTGTCTAATATGTGTTCAAAATGAAGTTATCCATTAATTATCTGAAGCATGAAGCAATAGATATTGTGAGAAGTGGGACCTTTGAAACATATTTTTCCAGAAACAGATTTAAAAAACTTTCAATATACACAAGAAATATTTTCCTAAAACTGTCTTTGTTTGTTCCTGTTTAGCTTTTGTTTTCAGCTTCCTCTTTTTGATGATGCAAACCACTTTACTTTTTTGCCCGGAGAGGAAATAGTATAAGTCAGTGGTCTTTTGAGGTTACTCACAAGCACTATTTTCTGCTGTTTGTAGTTTGAATCACTGGGGAAAAGAAGAGTGTTTGTGAACTTTATTATAGAGTCTTGAATAAGGAATCAATTGTTTTGCCATATTCCTTTTCTCCAGAAAACTAGAATTCTTAAGCATCATTTATATGTAACCCTTCTGCCAGTCAGAGTCGGCAGCAACAAGGGCCGGGTTCCGTATCTAGGGGTTCCATTCCAATAACACAATGCAAAAACCGGCTCGAGCCCCCACCCAGTGACCTGGGACAAATATATATCACCCCCCCCCTGGGTGGCTCTAAGAGGCAGTACTTCCCCTCTCGCAAGCACGGAGTCTGAGTGTAGAAAAACCTTTTAATGACAGAGAGAAACAATGCGGCCTTTTGCTGGGGAAACACCACATCTAGGATTTGTAAACCAAACTGTGAGCAATGACCCACCCCAGCAAATTGGCCATGTCCTTTCCCTTTGGTTCTTGAGTCCAACAACCCAAAAGTCCAGACCCAGAGTTCAAAAGTTCATCTGCAGAGTGTTACACCCCCTCCAGTCTGGGTAGAAATGGGGAGGGGAGAGGTAAGGGGCACCTTACGTGGCTCGAAGCTGACTGCCCCGTCCCTTCATGGTGCTTCGCTCTGCTCTGCTCCGCCAGCCATCCCACAAGTTACTCCGTTCAGCCGTCCCGCAAGCCGCTCCGCCAGCAGCTCCGCTCCGTCAGCCGTCCTGCAAGCCGCTCCGGCTGTCCTGCCAACTGTCCCGCTCCGCCAGCAGCTCCGCTCCACCAGTCGCTCAGCAATAGATCTTCTGGCTCCCCCACTACTTAACACAGTGCTCAGTGATTTCAGCTCATAACAATTTCAGCTTGTAGTTAGGGGAGCCTTCGTGCTCATTTGCACACTTAGTCCAGAGTAATTCCAACTCAGCAGCCTGTGAATAGACTCCTAAGGAACTCAAAATTAGCTCTGATATTCTACAGTGGAGAGAGAGAAGGAGGTGCAATTGACATTTAGGACCCTCAGAAGAGGCCCATGCCACCAGATACAAATACCTATCCCCAACCTCTCTCAATTCACTGGGTTTTGGAATCCATGTCCCTCGCCTAGCAAGTGCTGCTTAGCTAAGGGCGAGTCCCTTCCTCATAACAAAAGCCCACTGTCCTTGATTCACATAATCAGGGTAACAACACTTTAGTCTTCCTGCCCCAATAACAGAGAAACTGGGGCTCCCACAGCAGTCAAGGTGACCATTTGGGCAAGCGGTCCATCATGCTTTGCAGGGTGGGTGTGTCCATGCAAACAAGATTAGCCCCTGACATCCCTTTCCACAACTCACCACCAGATGTCAGGGTAGAGCTCATCCTGACTCTGCTTACATCCTCCCCCCAGCCGAGAATTTGTCGTCCCGACAAATCGCACTCCCTTTATACCAACTCATTGGTTTCCTCCAAAGGGCCTCAGAAAACCCACTTCAGCTGTCACAAATCTGTGCGCTAAATGTATTGGCTCCTCGCTAATCACCCCAGGTGCATCATAGGTTAACCGTTTTACTGGTCTTATTACCCTGTCCCTTCTATTGAGAGTCTCTGTTGCAGGGGTAGGAGGGACATCTTCTTGAGTGACGGATGGAGAGGTTTCCTTTGAGGATCCCTCGGCTACTGGCATAGGCCCCTGCATCTCTGGTTCCGACAGCGGAAGGTCCAACGGGTCTAGGGCCCCCTCCACCTGGATGTCCTCACTGTCCAATAACCTGTGTGCATCATCAAAGGGGGGTCCCATCGGCGGCACAGGGGCGCCAGTAACGGGCCTAAATACCTCCGCCATGGGGCTTCGGGCTGAAGAGGGGGAGCTCTCTATTGGCTCAGCTGATCGAGACTGAAATCTTGTCTTCATTCCAGGATACACCAGGGTTGTGTCTTCCTCCTCGGCCTCACTCTCTGACATGCTGAATAGGGGTAGGTTAGCTTCAGAGGGCCCGTTGTCCGTGTTGGATGGCGGCTGTGGCCTGGCACTTCTGTTCTGCCCGGCTGCCCTGTCATGGCCCATCTCGTAAGGGGTGCCAACCAACTCCCCCACAGGGAGCAAGAGATTTCTGTGCACCGTCTTTATTTGCCCTGAACCCTCTTCAGGTTTGATCTTGTAGACCGGCAGGTCTCCCAGCTTCTCCATCACCAGGTAAGGTATTGCTTTCCATCTGTCAGCTATCTTGTGTTTGCCAGCAATACCCAAATTTCGCAGCAGGACTCTGTCCCCTGGCTGGAGCTCCTGCAAACGTACCCTAGCATCATATCGATGTTTGTTGCGATCTGCGTTCTTCCGAGCCGCAGATGTAGCCAAGTGATAAGCATCCCGCAGCTTTTCTCGTAGTCGGGCTACATATTGCTGATGAGTTTCGTAGCTATCTCCATCCTCTGATACACTAAAGCACAAGTCTATGGGTAATCTTGGTTCTCTCCCAAACATCAAGAGATATGGGGTGACTCCCGTAGCATCGTTGTTTGTGGCGTTGTAGGCATGCACCAGAAATGCGACATGCTGGCTCCAGGTTGCCTTCTGCTCTGGTCGCAAAGTCCCCAACATATCTAATAGTGTTCGGTTGAACCTCTCTGGCTGAGGATCACCTTGCGGGTGATAAGGCGTTGTCCTAGACTTTTTAATTCCCGCTATCCTCAGCACCTCCTTCAGAAGGTGACTCTCAAAGTCCCGCCCCTGATCCGAGTGTATCCGGGCTGGGAATCCATAAACTGAGAAATATTTCTCCCACAGTACTCGAGCGACAGTGATAGCCCTCTGATCACGTGTGGGATATGCCTGCGCATACCGCGTAAAATGGTCAGTCACTACTAGAATGTTTCCGACATTCCTCTTGTCTACTTCTAGAGACAAGAAATCAATGCATACTAGCTCCAAAGGTTTGGTGCTGGTGATATTCTTGAGATATGCAGCCCTTGTGGGCAGAGTTTTCCTTTGGACACATCGAGCGCATGTCTCACATTTCCTGCGAACATCTTCAGCCATCCGGGGCCAATAGAACCTACTACGAATAAGTTCCAGGGTTCTCTCCATCCCTAGATGTCCGAAATCATCATGCAGGGCCCTCATGGCCAGGGCTCTGTATTCTTTTGGCAGCACTAGCTGTGTTCGCTGCTTTTGTAAAGGGTCCATGGTCACTCGGTGTAGCACTCCCTGAATCAGTTTTAATTTGGTCCATTCTCTCAATAGTAGTTTACCCTCTGGGCTAGGTGGAACAACCGCAGCTGGGCCTCGCCCCTCCCTTTTGGCAAGTAGTGTATCACGAATGTCAATATCTTGCAGCTGGGCTTCTTGCCAGTCAGCCTCACTGAGCATGGGCAATGGAGATTGGTCCAATGCTATGTAGTTCACCGAAGCAGAAGGCACGCTTTCAGGGGGCAGGCCCAGAGCTTCTGCAACACATCCCTGAAGGCTCCAATGGGCCTCTGGCTCTCGACGACTCACACTGCAAATAGCTCTCACTCCATCAATGGGTATCATAGAGACTTCTGGTGCCTTTGGACGTCTGGACAATGCATCTGCATCCACGTTGCTTCTCCCTGATCGGTATTGAATGCTGAAGTCATAGCTAGCCAAAGCGGCCACCCATCTCTGTCCTGTAGCATCCAGCTTGGCACTTGTTAACACGTAAGTCAGTGGGTTGTTGTCTGTCCACACCTGGAACTGAGCACCATACAAGTAGTCTCGGAATTTCTCAGTGATGGCCCATTTCAAGGCCAAGAACTCCAGCTTGTGAATAGGATAGCGAGTTTCACTGTCCGACAGTCCTCGGCTGGCAAAGGCTACAGGTTTACGTTTGCCTTCCACTTCCTGGTACAGTACTGCTCCCAGACCCTCCAAACTGGCATCAGTATGCAGGATAAACGGTTTGCTGGGGTCAGCAAAGACTAGGACCGGAGCATGAGTTAGGCAAGCAATGATTTCTTGAAATGCCCTCTCACACCTCTCATCCCACCGCGGCCCAAACGGTTCGAAGGGGCCATAGTGTCTCTGCACAGGAGGCTTTCGGGATCCTCCCTTGTTCTTGGTCTTAGATTTGGGTTTTCCAGACTGGTATCCCCTGGTAAGATCATTCAGAGGCTTTACAATCGTAGCATAGTTCTTCACAAATCTGCGGTAATAGCCACTAAATCCAAGAAAGGTCTTGAGTTCTCTGTAGTTACTGGGACGTGGCCAGGTAGTGAGTGCTTCTATTTTGCTGGGATCGGTACTCACACCCTCTTGGGACACGATGTGACCTACATACTTCACTGAGGTTTGGCAGAACTGGCATTTATCTATTGAGAGCTTCAAACCATAGTCCTCCAACCTATTGAGCACTTTAAGTAGTCTTTCTTCAAGCTCCTCCAAGGTTCTTCCAAACACAATCAGGTCATCCAAATAAACTAACACTTGCAGTAAATTCATGTCTCCCACTACTTTCTCCATAAGACGTTGAAATGTGGCGGGTGCTCCTGAAATCCCCTGGGGCATGCGTTCGAACTGATAAAACCCTAATGGGCAGATGAAGGCTGTCTTCTCCTTATCTTCTTCTCCCAGGGGGATTTGGTAGTATCCACTCCGGAGATCCAACACAGAGAACCACTGGCTTCCCAGCAAGCAGTCTAAGGCATCTTGGACTCGAGGCATAGTGTACTGGTCAACCACAGAACGGTTGTTTAGGGTGCGGTAGTCAATACACATCCGGATTTTCCCATTCTTTTTACGGACCACCACAATGGGTGAGGCATATGGGCTGCGGGACTCTGTAATGATGCCATTTGCAGCCAGCTCTTGTAGATGACGTCGCACATCTTCCATCTCAGAGAGGGCAATCCTCCTAGATCTCTCCCTAAAAGGTCGAGAGTCATGTAGTCTGATGTTGTGCTCCACTCCTTTTGCACATCCCACATCCCACTCATGCAATGAGAACACTTTGGATCTTTCACAAAGTTTTTTCCTCAGGCGATCTTTCCACTCCTCGGACAATGGTGAGTCTCCAAAGTCAAACTTTGCTGGGTCTATAGCCGGAACTTGAGTTTCACCCCGGGGTTTTACAATTGACTCAGGCTCAAAGAGGTCTGCTATCTTCTGTCCTTGCTTCACAACAACATCACGACTTGTTTCATTAGCAATCAGTATAGTCACCTTTTCCTGAGCTTTAGCAGGTAAGGTTATGATTCCACTGGGGACCAGCACTCCTTCAGGGAGCTCTCCTTTCACCGACTGCTCTACCATTGCTAAGGCCCCATTACTGCCTTTCAGCCAGGTGCTCATGACAAGCACTTCTTGCTCTGTCCTGGCAGGCACTACTAAGGGGGTTGTGTCCGCGTACTTCAGTGATCCAATCGGTAGCTCAGATGTCTCTTTAGCGCTCTCAATTTTCCTATAGGCTTCAGCACAAAGCGTATGGATCATCAGGGTGTTCAGGTATTGGTCCCCAGCCCGTCGTCTGCAGTAATCCGCTAGTACCTTGAAGAGGCTGGAGTTGGTCCCTATCAGTGCAGACACATCAGAGGTCCCTTTAGGGTCAGGGCATATTAATGCAGCTGTGTCTATCGCTTCTCTTACCCCCGCAACCTCCTCTGGGAATTCCAGGTGCACTATGACATATCCTTGGTAGGGGTATTCATCCATGCTGAGGCCACATAGGCCAAGGCCAGTCAGTGGCTGTATAGGAAGGTGCCTAAGCATGTGTTGGTAGAATGACTGAAATATAATAGTCACTTGAGATCCAGTGTCAAGCACTGCTTTACACTCCGCCCCTTCAATCCTCACCATGACCTCTGCTCGAGGCCCTATGAGTCCTGTGGGGATCCCAGATGGACAGTCTTTTCTGTGGGAATCTTCAAATCCTGCAGGCCTGGGTGGTCCACGTCCCTGGACCCTCTGGCAGCTACCGGATCTCTCCCAACTGATCCGCAGCTTTCCATACACTAAGGAGGGATTTTCTTCATTCCGGCACCTAGCAGCACTGTGCCCCTCCTGACCGCATCGGTAGCAGAAAATTTACCCTTTCCCCCTTCGCCTGGATGGGACGGGGGCTTTAAATGCTGATCTCTCCATTGCCCCAGTGTGAGGCTCCTTACCCCTGGAAGCCTTAGCTCGGGCAATGGTGCTTTGCAGCTCAGCTATCCGTTCCGTCAGGACCTGCATTTGTTGAGCAAGTTCTTCTCTGGTGCTCACCATCAATACACTGGCAGTTTGCAGTGGTGTTGTGCTGGCCGGCTCCAATGTTTGGGCTTCCCAAAGCTCACTGGCAGCCTGCCTTTCTTCCTCCTCTCTGACCTCTTTTATTAGCTGGGAGTAACTTGGGGGATGTTCCCGTCGTTCTCTTAGCCGCAGATGAAGTAGAATCGGGTGCAGATACTGAGTTCCTCTTACAATTTGAGCCAGTCTGGTCTGATCCATCTGCTCAGCAGTCACTGCTCCCCTCATGACAGCTTTCTGAAGCAGTCTCTCCAGCCTCTGTATATAGGCTGAAGCCTTCTCGCCCTTTTGCTGTCGGGAATTAAGGAACTTGCAGTAGCTATCTTCAGGGCCCTCTACACTCCCAAATGTGTGATCAAGAGCCTCTAGACAGTCCCTCACACTGACCCCAGGGTCAATGAGCTTCAGAGTGCGAATCACATCTAATGCTGGGCCGGCAAGGCTCTCTATTAGACATCTTCGCTTTTCTGCATCGGGTACAGCCCACTCCTGCAGCATTTCAGTGGTATGCTCTAACCAGGGTTCAAACTCCTCCCCCCCAGCAAATGACCTTAACTTACGACAAGAGTTTGACATAGCATAGGACAGCACAACCTTTTCCAATGTTTGCCCCAGTGCTTTTGCCCAATCATCGGCCGAGGCTGCAGCCCCTGACCTAGAGGCTGCTGAGCCGGGGCCCAACAAACCTGACATAGTAGCCATTACGCAAACAGTAATTTCCTCAAAATATAAACACAATTATTTCCCAATGTAGCGGATCACTCAACAAGTGCTTGCGAGGGGTACTGACCCAGGGATCCCGGACGAGCCCCCAAAAATGTAACCCTTCTGCCAGTCAGAGTCGGCAGCAACAAGGGCCGGGTTCCGTATCTAGGGGTTCCATTCCAATAACACAATGCAAAAACCGGCTCGAGCCCCCACCCAGTGACCTGGGACAAATATATATCACCCCCCCTGGGCGCCTCTAAGAGGCAGTACTTCCCCTCTCGCAAGCACGGAGTCTGAGTGTAGAAAAACCTTTTAATGACAGAGAGAAACAATGCGGCCTTTTGCTGGGGAAACACCACATCTAGGATTTGTAAACCAAACTGTGAGCAATGACCCACCCCAGCAAATTGGCCATGTCCTTTCCCTTTGGTTCTTGAGTCCAACAACCCAAAAGTCCAGACCCAGAGTTCAAAAGTTCATCTGCAGAGTGTTACACCCCCTCCAGTCTGGGTAGAAATGGGGAGGGGAGAGGTAAGGGGCACCTTACGTGGCTCGAAGCTGACTGCCCCGTCCCTTCATGGTGCTTCGCTCGGCTCTGCTCTGCTCTGCTCCGCCAGCCATCCCACGAGTTACTCCGTTCAGCCGTCCTGCAAGCCGCTCCGCCAGCAGCTCCGCTCCGTCAGCCGTCCTGCAAGCCGCTCCGGCTGTCCCGCCAACTGCTCCGCTCCGCCAGCAGCTCCGCTCCGTCAGCCATCCTGCAAGCCGCTCCGGCTGTCCCGCCAACTGTCCCGCTCTGCCAGCAGCTCCGCTCCACCAGTCGCTCAGCAATAGATCTTCTGGCTCCCCCACTACTTAACACAGTGCTCAGTGATTTCAGCTCATAACAATTTCAGCTTGTAGTTAGGGGAGCCTTCGTGCTCATTTGCACACTTAGTCCAGAGTAATTCCAACTCAGCAGCCTGTGAATAGACTCCTAAGGAACTCAAAATTAGCTCTGATATTCTACAGTGGAGAGAGAGAAGGAGGTGCAATTGACATTTAGGACCCTCAGAAGAGGCCCGTGCCACCAGATACAAATACCTATCCCCAACCTCTCTCAATTCACTGGGTTTTGGAATCCATGTCCCTCGCCTAGCAAGTGCTGCTTAGCTAAGGGCGAGTCCCTTCCTCATAACAAAAGCCCACTGTCCTTGATTCACATAATCAGGGTAACAACACTTTAGTCTTCCTGCCCCAATAACAGAGAAACTGGGGCTCCCACAGCAGTCAAGGTGACCATTTGGGCAAGCGGTCCATCATGCTTTGCAGGGTGGGTGTGTCCATGCAAACAAGATTAGCCCCTGACATCCCTTTCCACAACTCACCACCAGATGTCAGGGTAGAGCTCATCCTGACTCTGCTTACATCTATTACAGAAATTAAAGGGGGAAAAAAGAAACTTCTTTGTGTTCCACTTTTTCAGTTTAGCTAGTTGTGCTTCATCTTTTAGACTCTGATAGGAGAAAGATAAGTCATTTAGTCCACTTCCTGTGTTGTTTTTGAATGTTTCAAGGATGGGACTTAAATTTTAGACTAAAACTGGTGTGTAGCGCGGGTAAATAATTTTAATGTAATAAGTAAAGTGGCGTTCCTTTTGAGAGATCAAATGCTTTATGGGAATATGCCATAGCCAGGAACAAAGCAAAGTGGCCCAGCTGATAAACTGTAAGTACTGGAGTAAGGTTCAATAACTTTGAGTTAAAAAAAAAAATCTTTAAATATGGATTTACATTAACAAATGTTTTCAGTCTATTAGATCAATAATACAAGTCGTAAAAGATATCATTGTATGACATCTAGGAGCCATTTTGGAGCACTCGGACTTCCAGGAATAGTTTTGGCATGAATTCTTATCTTTCTTACACTCCTGTAAATCAGGAGTAACTCCAAGGAAGTCTATGAAGCTACACTAGTAGAAAACCAGTGTAAGTAAAATCAGAACCAGGAACAATCTAAACTTGTTCAAAATATTTTGCAAAGGTTAAAAGTTGGATCTAAACTCACAAACAATAAGTCAAGGGATAGTCAAAATTCCATTCTTACATCATCTCATTGTGCCTCGGTATGGCAGCCCATTCTGTTCTATAGATTGCTGAGAGATACAAGCAACACTGCATCATTTGATAGTCTTTATTTGTGTTCGTTTAAAGACAGATATTTAACCATCTGTACACACTGTATATATTTTTAAATTTAATTTTTAATAAACCTTGAAGATGTGCTTACATGAACACCCCCAAACTTTAGTGAAATTCAGATCCAGATGTGGAGGCAAACTTGTGAATGAAGAATGACTAGTCAAAGACACTGAAATAAACCACATTTAATATTAACCTCAGGGCATACCACTCTGACATGTGACATTATTTTTGGTTGAAACACTTATGCACATGTTTACCTTTACTCATGAGTCATCCCCTTGACTTCATGTACATAAAATTAAACAACTGTATAGCTGTTTTCAGGATCAAGGTCTTTGTCACATAAAATACAGCATGCTGTCATGTGTTTTGAGCACATTTGTTTTAAAGGCTGTTAGAAATATATGAAGAAATTAATATTACATGCAATTAGGGAAACTTGTTAACAATGTCAACAGAACAGAATCAAGGGAAAGTTTGTGCTATTAAAGAGGTCCAAACTGCCATAAGTAAAAGATCCTAATATTTTCTTTAAAATAAATTAAAAATACCCTTTGTGACGGGTTGGGGCCACAGAGACCTGCTTGGTGCTGCCACCTGGTGTGCCAAGGCTACTTCTGCCCCTGCTTCCAGGCCTTTTCCAGCTTGGGACTCCCGAATCCTGTCTGTTTTGAGCCAGATTCCACTGATCTGCTGCAAACACAGACCCAGGTCCGAACCAAGTCCACTCACCACTGTAAGGCCCCTGGAAGCGCTCTTGCCTTTGACACCCAGCTGCTCAACTCCAAGGAGGCTCAAACCCTTAATAAATCCGTTTTACCCTGTATAAAGCTTATACAGGGTAAACTCATAGATAGTTCGCTTTCTATTGCAAAGATAGAAAGGTATGCACACCTGATCGCTGTCCCAAGGCACTAACTCGTACTCAAGGAAACTTAACAAGTAAAAAGTGATTTTAATAAGTACAGAAAATAGGATTAAAGTGATTCTCAAGTAGTGACAGACAGAACAAAGCAAGTTACTTAGTAAAATAAAATAAAACACGCACATCTATGTCTATTCAAAGTTAACACAGATAAAAGCCTCACCAGATTCGGATATTTTCCTTTTTACAGGCTGTAGAATCAGCCTGGGCCCAGCTGAGTCCAGCAGACTCTCACACCCCTTTGTCCTTTGTTCAGTTCCCCTCAGGAATGTCCATGGGGGGGTGGAGAGCCTCTCCCTTTAGCCAGCTGAAGACAAAATGGAAGGGTCTTGCAAGGGCTTTTATAGCCTTTCTTCCTCTCCCTGCGTAGGATCCAGTAGCCCTGGAGTTTTGGGATCACATGGGCAAGTCCCCTGTCCATGTGCCCTGACCAGTCTAACCAGTTGCATCCTTGATTGGGGTCTGCACCTTCTTTTGTCTGTTAAGTACTTGTGCTTAACTTGCACATTCCTTCCTCTGGACCTGGCCCCATGTTCTTACAAAAGCTATGCATAAAACCAGCAAATATAAAACCAATGTTCATAACTACCACCACAACAATGATACATGCATACAAACAGGAGGAATAAATTCAGTAGGTCATAACTTTCACAGAGATATGTTACATGGCACATGTAGCATAAAACGTTACACATATATAGTTATAAGCATCTCCCCATAAAGTTTTATGGGGAACACCGTCACACCCTTTAAAGGCTGTTTATATCTGATGTGAAGCAGGGAAAACTTATGCCATTAAGGTTGGTTCTCTTGTTCAAGTTTTGTATTCAGAGTGTTGCCCATATGATCTCATTGTCATTTTAGAAAAAAATCATTATTAGCAGTAGCTGTAATTGCAGAGTAAAGAATATCCTATGATTTTATGGAAAGAAAATAGGGGGAGGGGAATCTCTGCAATACTACAGAGGACTAGAAGAAATATTAGAGGCCAACCAGCAGTTTTAAGTGCCATTTCTTTAATCATTTACATAGAATGTCTCTAGAGATAAAGTCCTAGAAGTGTTCAGCAGGCACAGAATAGATGCTTGAAAAGCCAACAAATAAGCTTGCTTATTACCCAGTTTTTAATTGAATTGTAGACAGTCACTCTGAAGGCAAAAGTTACTACACATTCATCATGTTCTTTAGAAAATATTTACAGTTATTTATATATCTGGTGTAGCCACTCTCCATGTCAAGGTCAAAGAAAATGTCCATCTGAAAACATTAGAAAAAGTATAAACATAATACCAGAAGATGTCATAAATGGTAGTATTAAATCTTTTACTAAATTCTAACTATATTGGGGGATTGAAGATAAGACATCTAAAGTAGCACGGGTAGTGCATGAGGCTTAATCTTCATACTTTCTTCTGACGAGAGTATGAACTAAGGAGTTAAGTCAGACCCTTATTTAGGTGACTTCATTGCCACTGTGCCAAGGGTCTGGCAAGGCATCTGGGAATGTTGTGTCAAGCACTGTCTATCCCTGTACACCACTTCCTTTCTGGCCCACCGCAGTTCCCAGCCTCATCCACCTCATTGTCCGCTAATTGCATGATCATCTCTGTGCCTTCTTCCATGTTGCCTTGATGTTTGGTCTGATCATCCAAGGCCTGTGACCATTTACACATTTGAGTCTCTCTTGAAAACAAATGTTTGCTATATTGCTCAGAATGAACCTGAGTGAACTTAAACTTAGTTTGTTATTCTCTCTATTTAGATAATGTACCTTTTCCTCCAAATCGCTGTATGTCTATTTTTTAGATTGTGTGTTCCTTGGGGCAGGGACTGTACTTTGTTAAAGCATCTAACTAGAAATCACCTAACACGTTGTGGATGCTACAAATAATGTGTAATAATATTTCTCATACAAGTTTAAAATTCATTTCCCACAAGTTTTGCTCACTTGCGTGTTGACAGAAAGGGGGAGAAGGTAATTCAGTTCAGCCAGGTTCATGGTTCTATGGTTCCACTTCCTCCTCACTTTGCCATCCCATTTATGCACACACTGAGTACATCTACACTGCATTTAAAAACATGGCAGAGAATCTCAGAGACTGGGTTTACGGACGCAGGCTCATGCTACACCTGTGTAGCTGACTACAGAGAGTGTGGGCTTGAGTCTGAGCTCCAGCTGAAGCCTGGATGTCTGCTGTTTTTAGTGTGAGCCTGAGTCTGTAGATCCAGGCTTTGAGACCTGCTGCTGCAGGTTTTTAAAATGCAGTGTAAACATACCCCTTGTGCATAGTACTTTCCGGAGCGCAGGTAATACAAGACAGGCAAGCTCCTTGTTCCCTCCCATCTTTCCTGCAGTCCTGTGCAAGGGCCAGGAATAATCAGGCCTTCTCAAAGACTAAATAATTTAGGGAAGGTAACCGAGGAAAATGAAGGGGTGGGTGGAAATGGGGAATGGTAAAACTGATCTTTTGAAGAAAGTCAGGAAACCACGTTCATTTGTTTTATGCAGTTGACAATATTAAGGGAGAGGAGACAAATTAACTTTAGTTTCTGTGATCCAAATTAATTTGGATCACAGAAACCCCCTTGGGGCTGCCAACTGATGTGCCAAGACTACTTCTGCCCCTGCTTTCCTGCCCTGGCAGCTTCGGACTTCAGTGCCCTGTCTGATTTGAGCCAGACCCACTAGCCTGCTGCAAACCCAGACCCAGGTCTGAACCACATCCCCTAACAGCTGTGGCTTAATTGAAAGCAGCTTAAGAAGTGTTCCTGTCTTTAACACTCAGATGTCCAACTCCCAATGGGGTCCAAACCCCAAATAAATCTGTTTTATCCTATATAAAGCTTATACAGAGTAAACCCATAGACTGCTCACTCTCTATAACACTGATAGAGAGATATGTACAGCTGTTTGCCCCCCCTCCTCCCCCCTGGTATTAATACATACCCTGGGTTAATTGATAAGTAAAAAGTGATTTTATTAAATACAGAAAGTAGGATTTAAGTAATTTCAAGTGGTAACAGGCAGAACAAAGTGACTTACCAAGCAAAATAAAACAAAACATGCAGGCCTCTGCCTAATGCAGTAAGAAGACTGAATACAGATAAAATCTCACCCTCAGAGATGTTCCAATAAGCTTCCTTTTACAGAATAGTCTCCTTCTAGTCTGGGTCCAGCAATTACTCACACTCCTTGTAGTTACTGTAATTTGTTCCAGTTTCTTTCAGGTATCCTTGGGGGGGTGGAGAAGCTATCTCTCAAGCCAGCTGAAGACAAAATGGAGGGGTCTCCCAGGGGTTTAAATAGACTTTATCTTGTGGGTGGACAACCCTCCCTCCCCCTGTGTAGATTCCAGCTACAAAATGGAGTTTTGGAGTCACATGGGCAAGTCACATGTCCATGCATGACTCAGAACTTACAGGTAGCAGCCATTGTTCACATGCTACCTTAAACGTCCTCAGGTAGACTTCTTATGTGGCTTGGAGCCTCCCAAGATCCATTGTTCGTTAAGTGTTTCTTGATTGGGCACTTAACTTGCACATTCCTTTTACAAGAAGCTGACCAAATGCTTTACTAAGGCTACTTAGAAATCAAGCAAGTACACAGGCAATATGCATAACTTCGAACACAAAAATGATACATGCATACAAATAGGAGAAATAGATTCAGCAGATCATAACCTTTACAGAGATATGTTACATGGGATATGTAACATAAAACATTCCAGTTATGTCATATATATACATTCATAAGCATATTTCCATAAAGCCTTATGTGGTGCACTATCACAAACAGTTCTGCAATTTGACCTCCCATGTAACTTTGAGCTATTAAAAGGAACACAGAGAGACTGAAGATTTGGTGTGGCCATATATGTAGCTTACTTATAAAAAATATTTAAGGTCTAATCTATTCAGCTTGGAACTATGTTTGTAACCATGTTAGTATACAAGTGAGATAAAATGGGCGAGGTAATTCTTTTATTGGACCAACTTCTGTGGGTCAGAGAGACAAGCTTTTGAGCCTCACAGTGCTTGACTGCCCACACAATTGCATAACTGTCTTTCTCTATGACAAAACAATTTTGCTCAGTGAGTTTAGTTTTTTTACTTAAGAAAGCAATAGGGTGTTTCTTGTTGTTTTTCACCCCATTTGCATTAGCATAGCCACTAGTCCAGTGTCTGATGCATCTATACACAGTTTAAACCCTTTGTCAAGATTTGGACAGGCTAGAACAGGCTTTTCAGACAAGATTTTCTTACCTTACAAAACCCGCTTGACATGCCTTTGTCCATACAACTTTGCTGCACTTAAGTCTTTTTACATAGATCTGTGATTGAGGATAAAGTGTCACTGAATCCACATGTGAACCTTCTGAAATAGTTAACCAGACCTATCAAAGCATGAACCTGTTTGTTTGTTCGGGGAACAGGCCAATTTACAATGGCTTCAACTTTCAAGGTATTGGGGATATTTAACCTCCCCCTACCCAGTGTCCTAAATAAGGAACTCGGGCTTCTTCAATTTTATTCTTGGAGGCTTTTATTGTTAGGCCTGCCTCTCTGAGCTTTGACAGCACAGTTTTTAAGTGTTTTATGTGATCAGCCCAAGTGTTGCTAAATACTGTGATGTTGTCAACATATGCCCTTGCAAAGTCCTGCAAACCATTTATCACTCAGTTGACCAGCCTTTGAAAAGTGGCTCCTGTAATAATTAACCCAAATGGTAACATTGTGAACTCAGAGACCTATGTCACTGATGAAAGCAGATTATATGTGTCAGTTAATCTGTCACCCTAAATTTGTTGCTACTAGCTGAGGACCTGATTCTTCATGCCTTGCAAAATACCTTATAGTCATTCAGGGCCCATTGAAATCAATGGAAAGATGCTCATTGACATCAACAGGCTTTGTGTCAGAGTCTTACAGCTGTGTAAAGTGAATATAAAATGAATTTAAAGTGCTATGAATCTGATTTTGTCTTTGATTTGAATGGTAGCACAGGTGTTTTCAAATGGTTAACAAGAATCTTCGGTAATGAAATATTACAGATTAAAGGAAATAAGAATAGCAAACCAAACCTCACACAATAACCAAATAAGGTCATCTTTCTAGAGACTCTCTCAATTCATCGTATGTAATCTTTCTTATTATTTACATAATGCTACAGATATGTCTTAAATATATCTAAGGTGCCCATATGCCCATGTTTTTCTAGGAAAGTCTTGGTTTTTTCATATGATGTGGTTGTATCCGGTGAACTTCTTTTGGAATACCTGATTTTTTTAAAATTTCATCAGTCATTTTTTTTATAACTGCAAGCTGCTTGTTCAAGAGGCATTGCTACAATGACTAGAATTGGTTAGTGTTTGTGTTTACCAGGAACAAGCAATCCAGTGGACTGGCTATTCAGTGTGATTAACAGTGATTGGAGTTAAGAGGAAAGTTCAAGGAGTATAGATGCTCACAAAGCGGTGCTCTTGCTCAAAATGAATGTTAACATTGGTTCAGTGTTTCATGATACACTCACTGAGAACATTGTTCCCAGAAAAAAACTCTCCATTCTAAGAAATATGCATATATCATTGTTGAGTCGGAAGCTAGCAATAAAGACACCACTACACATTTTTAAAGTGTACTTTTGTCTTTTCTATGATTATTTTCCAACAATAAAATTATCATCGGAAAAGAGTCCTGGGTTTTGATTTTTGAAAATGTGGTCGCTCTAAGTAAAGCGGAGAGCATGCACAATAGTTAAATGACATTAAATACAGAAGTAGTAATGTCAGGTCACATCCTTGCAAATGTAAACTGGAATAGCTTCACTGAAGTAAGACAGACATTGATTTCAATTGAATTATACTGATTTACACCAGCTGAGGATCAGGCACAATGTATTTTAGTTACCACTGGTAAGACTGTGCTATGGTTCAACACTGGATACACAAACCATAAAAGAGAATATGCCGATTGACATGGTGTTCTGTGAGCACTGGACTATATCATGGCAATTTGTGTCTGTTCTTCTGCTCGAAACATATTTCTTCCTCCCCTGAGGGATTAAGGATACTTCATGCTTAATTAGCATTCATCGCATTTAAAATTAGTACTGTACACAAAGCCTGCTTTCCAGGGTGTGTGCTCCAGTTTCACCATTTATATCTGTTTCCTCTGACTATAATATCTGATCCCTTCAATTATACATGTTAAATCTGGACTTACCTGGGAACTCGGTAACCAAATCTTTTCAAAGGGTTCAATTCTGGTTTAGTATATTGCACTGGAAAAAGTTTGGAGGAAGGATTTTGGTAGCCTATCCTTTTGACCTAAACAGAAAATGTCCAATGAATGACCAATATAACAGATGTCTTTTTTTTTTTTTCAATAGAAAGCACTGTGCCGGGGGAAGGGAATCTGACAGGAAGGTGTGTGGAGAGATGTGAATGAAATGTGCTAACTGAAATGAAACTTGTAACATTTACTCATCTTAAGTGTCAGTTCAGAATATAACCATTTAAAGCCGACCATCTACTTTGGTGTCTGTGCTGCAGCTCTCCACTGATCTAAGGTCTATATCCAACACAGCCAGCGGAAATGGATGTATCTGCCATGTGCTCAGCAGCAGCAAAGGGGGTCAGAACAGAGAACCACATGCCATGAGGGGAGGAAGGGCTAGGGAAATTTGAGTTTCTATGTGTGGGGTTTTCCATATATTTCCACTTCTGGGAAGATTTTCAACCTGCCGCTCCACTCCCCACTAGAGAAAAAAACAGGAGGTCAGACTCCTCATCCACCCGGTGGCCTGAGAATGCCAGTCTCCGAAATGGGACAAGAGCATCTGTGCATAGGCCCATAGCTTCTGCACAGCTTCCCTGATTTCCCCCTCCCTCTCAATGCAGCATGAGTCCCCCGGGAACCCACAATGGCAAATGCTCTAAAACCACATTTTGAGAGCAGTTGCAATCCTCATTTCTGAGGGGGAGTTACTGCTAGTTCAGTCACCATTTGGATTTCCACTTGAAAATCTGCCCCAATCTGAAGGGAGTAGGCCAAGAGCAATTCCTCTTCTACCTCCTTACCATGGCACTCTGGAGCCCCAGCTACATGGAGGGCTCTCACTGCTTGGGCCAGTGGTGAGAATGCAGGGAAACTGTTGTTCTCCGATCTCTCTGGTGCTATGCTCTTTTCAGGAGCCCAGCAGTGGAGGGGAGCTGAAGACAATGGGCTAAACCTTCTGCTTGTAGAAACTGGGGGAGCTGTATTGACTTCAGTGGCATTTCACACATTTACATTAGCAGAGAACTTGGTCCAGAAGCACGTAAAAACAGTTAAATTTCTATTGAGGCCATCAACAATAGAGAGAGAACATTTATCAGTTTTCTATTTTTTCCTGAGCTTTTTTTCAGGTTCCCTTAAATATTGACTCTGGTGCTTTATGGACTGTGGTAGTCTTGACATATGTCATTTTTTTCACCCTTTCCCTGGAGATCTAATAAAAGCACTTCAATCAACTTGGCTGCAGTCAATGATGTTAACAAATGACACCCTCAAGTAGACAATGTTACGTATATGTATTCTTTCAGTACTATTTCATTTTACCTCTAATCACTCTTAGCAGATGCACTATGTCTCAGTGAAGGTATACGTTGTTCAGAGTATTGCACCATCCTTTAGTTTAAATTATTGTGCTGCCTCTTTTTCATATCATGAGTTCTGCTACATAGAAAAAGAGGAAATATGAAAACCTGCTTCTGTATGTAATAGCTACATAATGTTGTCTTAGGACTGAAACACCCATGCTAATAGTCTCTCTAGTTTTTTCAACTTGGTGCAACTTTATTTCAGCTCTAGACATTTCGTATGATCAGCAGCAGTGCTAAAAGTTAGAAATGAGGCCAGTGTCTTAGGGAGACCAAAGACCAAAAAAACAAAAACAAAACAAACCCTGCTAGATATTTTAGAACTGATCCTTTTTAAGTGTCGGTACTCCAGGGGCCCATTCACAAACAAACATCTCTGCCACGTTAAAAATAAAACATGACATGCACAACACAAAACAAATCAGACTGTACCTTAGATAAAATGTCTCATAAATCTGCCTCCAGAAACAAACCACTCATGGTCAGATTTTAGTAACAAACAAACAAACAAAAATGTGGTTCAACTATCTTGTGAATAACTCAATGATTCCTAAACTGAATAACTGAAATAAAACTCTCTGTTCTGAAGTGATTCATATCCACTTTCAGATTGGGAATAAAATAAAAAAACCTACAATGGAGGGGAAAGATCATTTCCTCACTATTCTTCTTCACCCATAAAAGGGTTGGGCAGATATCCAAAAGCAATGGGAACCCAAACCCTGAATTGTCATGCAGACAGTATTCCCACAGCAAAGATAAATGCTAGTTTGTCCCTTTTCCCCACAAAAATATTAGGCTAATAAAAAAGCCAAGGGAAAAATAAAAGTATAAATGTAGGAATTGCTACACTGGTCTATCTAGCCCCATATCCTGTTTCAGATGGTGGCCAACACTAGATATTTCAGATCAAGAAACACTACAGTAGGCACATGTGGGATAATCTGACCTTCAGGATGGTCTCATACTACTTAGAGATTATTTTAAACCTTGAAGCATGAGGTTTTTTATAATCCTTCTGATACCTTTTAGGTTTTGATTTAACTATTCTAGCTCTGGAAAACCTCGTTATCCACATAAATATGTCCGATCCCTCTTTGAATTTTTCTAAGTTCCTGACCTCAATCACATCATGTGGCAATGAGTTCCACATTCTAATTATTCAATAGATACTTTTATCAGAGAAGTTGCCACCTTTTAATTTCATGGACTGTCTCTATGGTCTTCTATTATCAAACAAACGAACAAACAAACAAAAAACAGAGAGAGGGAAACAGACATTTAAGAAGCCAAAAGTTTTGTGACTTTTATCAGGGGAAAATTAAACTATGTCATCATGTAAAGTATTTCTACAATATGACAGTTGAAATCTATTTGATACAGAAACAGTATTTAATGCTATAAAAGATATCACTTCTTTAAAAAAAAAAACAGGATGATGGAATCAAATCAAATAAGTGTCTCAAGCTGAACAGCAAAAAGCTGAGGAACAAAAGACTCCTGGACAGTCTTGAAAAGTAGGGCTTTTATACACTATTATTAAAGATCAGCAGAATTGCTGACAATAGAAATATATTCTTACATGAACAGTAAAAGATAGTGTGTCAGCCAGAGAAAGTAAGGCCATCCAAAGTCTTCATGGGGAACAAGGAGGGAGCTCCATTAACTTCATCATGGGTCTGCATGAATACATGGGTCTGCTCTAATGCCCTTCAAGCAGGATCTGAGAATGCCAAAGGATTGAGTAGCACAGGTTATGGGTTACAGTAAATATACAGACATGTTACAAAAGTTATAGCAATGATTTGATGTTAAATAGTTAATTGTACATGCTCCATTTTTCCTCAGATATTCTTTGTTAATATAAAATAGGAAGTCTTTCAATTTCACTTATTATTCTTGCCAATCCCATTTCTGTAGTGGGTAGTTGGTTTTGCACTATCAGGCATGAGTAGATCCATTGGTATCAGTGGGACTTCTCTTGTGCTTTAAGTTAAGCAAATATATAAGTGCTTTTCTGGAATTGGGTCATAATAATTAAATATATTTGTTGGTGCCAGTTACAAGGATTCTATACAAGTATCTATACAAGTATCCATGGTAAATATGTGCATTCCCATAACACTAATAATATACATCCTGATTATATACCGCAAAATAACTCCCATCAAAACATCAAACAGTCTTTCAGTTTGGGACATTTGCAGAAGATCTGAAGATAGATCCCATATCCATGACATTCCTCATAGTATTTTGTTTCATAATACTGAGATGTGAAAATATCTAAGAATAATTTGCTACTCGATAAAACAGTTACTTAACAGTTCTATATTGTGAACTGAATTCCTATAACAAACAAACAAACAAACCTGAAATTAGTTCTAGCTTTGATTTTTTTTCATTATGTCATCCCAGACTCAATAGTGTACTCTGAGTAATTTCTTCCCTTTTCCCTCTTAAGCTTTTATAAACATAAAAAGGAACCATATTACAAAACCTAAATGATAGGGATGTGCACTGCAGTAATTATAACAGACATCAGAGGAGAAGATAATGCCCCCTTCATGTAAGGTGCACATACTATTTTAGCATTTTTATTTATTTGCGTTTTTCTCCAGTGCTTTTGAATGTCATAGAAGACATATTCCTCTAACAAGATACATACTAACTGAGCTTCAGTGGCAGATACTGTGGGGAAATAATTATATAGCAGCCAAAGATGCAAAGCCAAAACTGCAACAGTTTACAATATTTCATTGTATGTATTTCACTGCTGTAAAAATGTATCATCTACAGCTAAGAGCAAGTGGGTCATGACAGAGATATACAACCATGATGGGTTTACTGTTTCTAGCACTACAGTCAAGAAATACTTCTTTCTTTCTTTTCTTTTGTATCTAGAGCTCATAGAAGTTTCTGGACTGATGGCCCTGAAGATTGAAATTCTCAGTTTATCTACAGAACAGGTACAGTACAGCACAGGCAATAATCATTCAATATACCTCATCCCTGACCGGGAATGACCACTTCTAAGGATATGAGGGGGGGTGAAGCTTCATTTCCGTTCAGTCCTTGCCCTCTTTACTGAGACACCCAACAAGGCAGCGATTAGAGCCAATTGCAGATGTGATTTTTGCAAGATGGATTCTTGCCCACTGGGATCTGAATTGACAACTCCCAAAGAATAAATCATTTCCCCCCCCAGTCCTCCAAAGGGATAGAACAATTGCAAGAACTGTGGTCAGCATAAACACACAAATTTGTTCTTTGGGTCTGTTACATGAAGGCTCACAAACTTATTAGCAGTTGGTGAGAAACCAGATTGTGCTAAAAACAATTGGCAATAAAACAAAGTTAGATTTCGCATGAGGGTTTCCTCTATGCTTAATCCAAAGAACTGTCAGTATTTTCAGATATGCTAATTTGTTTGGCACACGGGATTATGGATATCCCTTCTGTAGTGAACTGGGTCTGGGGAGTGCAAGAGGAAACTTTCCTCCCTTGAGCCCTCTGCACTGCAACCAGCCTTAACTGCACTCTTTGCAGTCACCTAAGTGCAAATGCAGTGACCATCCCCGTGGGCCACCAGTGGGGGTTGCACCTGGTATTTTCAGCACTAAAATAATGATTATCTACCACTAAAGACAAAGGAGCACTTGTATAGCTGGTAGCTGTAGTAGGCTGCCAACCTCCTCTGCGAGCCAGCTACTATAGGTGGAGAAAGACCTTCATTCCGCCAATGTGGTTTACGTATTGGTTGCTTCCTAACAGTGCCCATAGGTGTGGTCCCCTTGTGTGTTGATGAATTTGGAAAACCATTGATATTTGCAAGGAATCATTGTGTATTTCAATAGATAAGCTTCAGACAAAACCAAAACAAGTAGTGTATTCAATCAAGGTTTGTACAGAAGGGCCAGGAATTTGAAGGACCAGGCCTCAAATCTGTAACTTGAGAAATGCCAATGGTGCTTACAACAGTGATGTGATTTTTAAAGTAAGGTGTATATTTAAGAGTGATAATTTTAGGATTCCATTATATTTTCCAACTTGTGCAACTGTCCCCCGCCTTCAGTGTAAGGAAAGTTCACAATTTTAAAAAGATATTTTACTGAAAAAAATTAACTTAGTTTTCTTCTTCTTCTTCTTCTTCTTCTTCTAATTTTACATATTTCCTGTCATTATCTACATTTTACTAATTAATGGGGAAAAGTACAAAATAAATTATTTTAATGTATTATTGTTTTCTATTACAGATGGCTGAACTTTGCCCATGTGTGGTTATTGTTAAAGATAGAAGAAAGAAAGCACATTATTTTCAATGAGGATGTGCCATCCATACAGGAGGGGAAACTGATTTCTCACCCTATTGACCAATTGTAAAATGAGGTAAACATGACTGCTCAGTGTTGTGTTCAGTTTCAAACTCAGTGTCCTGCATTGTATTGTTCGTAAGGTACTGAAGAACAATTAAAAACTGCAGGTAGCAGGGGATAATGTTCTGATCATTAATGTCTCCATTTGCCACTGTCTAGTGGTGAGTCAACTACCACTCTATTGGCATAAGAGGTGGCAGTGTCTGGCACTCAGTCATGTAAAGTTACCCTAGATGCCACCATGATGGGCACACTATAGATGTTTGCTGCTCACCTGAGACCCTCACAAAATAAATAAATAGAAAAGTGTCTCCAATTAGTTTATCCAAGAGAGCAAAGCTTTAAATTAATAACTATTTCATTATGCCATATACAGAGATATAGGATTGAAATACAACTGACAAGTCAATGCAAAAGAAAATGGAAAGCTGATTGAAATACACAAACCTTCCTAAGGAGCATATGAGTACTATGTACTTTTGCAATGCCTTTCCTTACTCGTTAGCTCCAGATCTCAACGGGTTTGGAAATGAAAATGTAAAAGACATTGAGCCACTCTCATTGTTATATACAAAAATAACTAAACTGGTGTTTAGTTATTGATACAGATGTTGTATCTAGCCTGGGCCCCAAACAAAACAACTAATCTTTTAAACATAGTTAAGAATATAAGAACAGTCATACTGGGTCAGATCATTGCTCCATCTAAATGGTACCTTGCCTCTGATAGTAGCCAGTGCCAGATGCTTCAGAGAGGGAACAGGAAAGGGCAATTTCATTCACTGTTGTCACAGCATCTGGCAGTTGGGAGTTTAGAGACACACAGAGCATCGGATCGTATCCCTGACCATCTTGGCTAAGAGCCATTGATGCACCTGTCCTCCATGAACCTGTCCAATTCTTTTTTGAACCCAGTTATAGTTTTGGCCTTTACAACATCCCATGGCAATGAGTTCCACAGGTTGACTGTGCATTGTGTGAAGAAGTACTTCTTTATGTTTGTTTTAAACCTGTTGCCTATTAATTTCATTGGGTGACCTCTGGTTCTTGTGTTATGTGAAGGCGTAAATAACACTTACCTATGCACTTTTTCCACATAATGTATGATTTTATAGACCTCTATCATATCCCCCCCTTAGTTGTCTCTTTTCCAAGTTGAAAAGTCCCAGTTTTTTTAATCTCTCCTCATATTGAAACTGTTTCACACCCTTAATCACTTTTGTTACCCTTCTCTGTACCTTTTCTATTTCTAATGTATCTTTTTTGAGATGGGGTGATCAGAACTGCATTCAGCATTCATGGTCTGGGTGTACCATTGATTTATACAGTGGCATAATAATATTTTCTGTTTGTTTTCTTGTCAGTCCCTTTCCACTGCAGATGCTCAGGCTTGAGCTGGAGCTTGGGATCAGAAACATGATGGGGGTTGAGCTACAGACGCTGAGCTCCAGCCCAAGCTTGAACATCTGAACAGCTATCTTTAGTGCCATAGTGAGATCCTGAGTCTTTAGACCTGGCGTCTGAGACTCACTGCCTCAGGTTTTTGCTTGCCATGTAGCTGTAACCAAAGATGGCTATTAAAGAAACTATAAGTAGTCATGGGGACAGAGGTAATTCCTGGATCAGAACCTGGCTAAAGAACACTAAACACAGAGCAGGACTAGAAAGATGGTCAATGTTTAAATTTAATTTTAATTTACTTCTTGTAATTTTAAGCATGGATTAAAGTTATCAGTGGAGTCCCACAAAGTTCAATACTGAGACTGGTGTTTAATATATTTATATAACTGATCTGGAGTAGGGCGTGAGACATGAGATGTCAAAATATGCTGGTGAGGCAAAATTGTTTAGAAGACTCAATACCTGAGAAGCCTGTGAGGAACTTCAGAGGGCAACATTGTTTTAATTTAAACTCTGTCCAAACCTTACACAAACAAAACAAAAACCTGGATATTTGTTGCTGTGAACAAATCACTTCTCTTTAGCTCAATCTGTTTAGATTAGTTTCCTAATATAACTGGGAGGCTCATTTTGTACAGAGAAGGACTTTTTCAAAGAAAAGTGAAGGAGACTGGAAGGATCAGAGGAGTGGCAAAGGGCTATCCAGCTTTATATAAGTATGTCATGGTGACAAAATGGACCTGGTTGGAAGTTACTAATGGTCATTATTAGAATTGTCCTGGAAACAGTTTTCCCATATTACGAAAATTGTTTAGATATTGAGAAATTTTCCAATCCCAAATCAGGGTGAAAAGTCAAAATCTCAAAAATTTTCATGAACCAAAAATCTGAAAAAAAAATCAGTTTAGATCAATGAAAACCCTTCCATTTGATATTTGTGAACATTTTGTTTTGATTTCAAACTCTTTTTACTCTAGTTTCCTTACATTTTTAAATGAAAAGTCAGTTCAAAATAGAAAACACGAATTTTTCATTTCAAAATTGTCAAAATGAAATGTTTTGACAATTTTGAACCTTTTGTCCAAAACGTTTTTTAATTCAAATTCCTCTCAACTGACACTTTACGGCAAACCTTTTCATTTCCAATGACTTAGCATTTCATCAGAAAATTCCTGACCAGTTCTAATTATGCTAATCTAATTCCTGACCAGCTTGTTATGATGTAACATTTGTTTTGGGTCACGCATGGAATGAATGAGTGATCTCAGGCCTTTTTCTAGTTAACAAGTGTCCATGACTCATAAAACAACAATAACATCATTGTGATTGACACTAATTTGCATATCAATCTCACCTTAAACTAATAGTGTAATGGGTGTGGAGAATGAAATTTCACCCTTAGCTCCAGAATATGATTAAACATTATGGGGAAGGGAGAAAACATTTTTCACTGCCATTGTCCATGGTGAAACTTTTTGCAGGCTTTCACAAGACATATTTCACTATAAAACCTTTGTGAAGAGCCAGAGAGCGATATAATAGCAAAAGCTCTATGTTTCCCAACTAATAGAGAGAATGACATTGATTATGCAAATGATAGATTTGTGAAAACAAAATTCAGCATCTGGTTGATGTTGTATTCAAAGCTTTGAGAAAAGGGTATATAGCAACTCAGATTTTTGTGTCAGAAAGGGACATAATTTAGGTGTTAGGGATCATGTAAGTAAACTAAGGAATCAGGCTGGCTGCTTTGTTCAAAGCAGAGGTTCCCTGAGGCAGAAACATAGTTATTGCTTTCAACGTTTGATATTCAAATGAATGTTTTAGTACACTTTGATTGCTAAGCTACTGTTAATCATATTATTATTCATATTACTTATTAATCCCTAAAAAGTACTCTATTGTCTAATGGTTGTAGTTTGAAATCTCTTCAGCAAACTTTAGACAGATATATGGAGTATGATTTCCAATGGGGAAATCATTTACTGATTTCCTAAATACATTTGAACACCCTGAAGAGTAAGAAAATGCCTCAGCCAAAGGTGATACAGAGAAAATGCATTACTTTGGTACTTGAGAGAACAGGGTTTGGAGTAATCTCATCACTTTGGCTCTGCCAATCAGTAGAAGTATTGAACTGCCATGTTTAGTCTCTAAAATAAAGCTCTGATCTCACAAGCTAGTCTCCTCATACAAATCTTGACTTGATCACTCCCACTAAACATTGCACGTAAGAGACAAAAGTGTATGTGTACTTTGTATGTCTGGGTTTGAAAATCTGGACCTCAGTGTACAGATTTACAGTATTTGTTATTAAAAAGTGAACATTTACCCACAGTGCTTATCTCATGCCATAGCCTTGCCCTGGACTGAAAATGTAAATGACTTATATGATGTCTTCACCGCAGATGCTGCTGCTTTTTGCTGTGATTCCATCATTTCCACTGTTGCCCATGAATCTCCCACATTTTCAATCTCTGCTCCATTTCTTCTTTCGTAGTAATTCTGTTTGCAGTGTTGTTGTAGTCATGTTGGTCCCAGGATATGAGAGAGACAAGGTGAGTGAGGTAATATTTATTGGACCAACTTCTGTTGATGACAGAGACAAGCTTTTGAGCTCGATAGGTCTGAAGAAAAGCTTTCAATCTCCACAGAGCTCGTCTTTTTCACAAATAGAACTTAGTCAAATAAAAGCAATTTCCTCGCCCACCTTGTCTCTCTTACAGTGATTGTTGATAGTTTGGTTGTTCTTGTTGTATGAATCAAGTGACATGATTAAATAGCTGTAAATTCCATCCTATCAGATGATAACTACAACCCTTTCGCTTGATCAAGGAAGTGATTTAATACCTGTACAACCCTCCTTGTTGGCTTTTATGGGCTGTTTAATGGATGCACAAATGTTAATAGTTGCATTTTATCTGACCTGCAAATATTGCTTAATGACCTGCACTGGAACTCCATGTAAAAATTCTTATATCACTAGTACTCTTATCATCCTTCTCTTTAACTTGATAATGCATAGTTTTTCATGTGACAATTGGAAGGGGGTTATGATAAATTTCACCTCCATGTCTGAGTACATTTTGCAAATATATATCTGAACAGGATCTTTGGTTCTTACATAAAATCTATTTATGTAGAAATGAATTATCATAGATAGTGGCTATAACTAAAAAGCTGGGTTGGGAACCTGAGGGTGGGGATGGTATATGGTAATTCTAACTGCTAGCTTTAAAAACTAATCCTAGGAACTCAGGATCAAACTGGGTTGTTTCTTTCTGGATCATCTTTCTGGATCATCAGTAATTAATGTTCTATAAGTCATTCATTGAATTGAACAAGTGTAAGTGTGTAGGTCTGATAATGCTGTAAAAGGAAGGAATCCAGCTCACTGCCCCCAATTGTAAATTTAAGAATAGTAAAAATTATTTTCTATTACTAAAGTTAGAAGAAACCACTTTGAATACACACATGGGGTAGAATCCTGGCCCCAGTTCCCAGTTAGAGTCAATGGGAACTTTGCCATTGACTTCAATGAGGCCCGAGTTTCAGCCAGAGAGCACGACTGTTGAGAAAAAGATACCATTCATTTTTCAGTGTGGAACAGCACCTTAAGTATATCTATGATTGCTTCATTGGATAATTTTTAAAGAGTTCAGCCTGATCCCATTCAAGACATAGGGATTTTCTGAACCACCACTACTGCAAAGGGGATCACACACACAATCTTGCACGTTTCTATCATGTAAATGACATAGATTTGCTAAAACAGCGGAAATTATTTTTTAGGACTGTCTTCTTTTTTCTCTGAGGTGTTTACTTATGCAGGATGTTTATTCTAACAATCTAGACCATCCTCCCGGGCTGAGGTAGGAGCAGTGTTTGTCCTCCCCTTTAAAATACTTATTTGTTTTTTGACTGATCCTTTTAGCTAGTACCTTGATAGAGTGATCACTAATTACAATAATAGATAATAGTGTCGAGGGAGCTAATTACAAAATGGAGATGTCTTTGCTAGAAAATATTTAATATCACTTTTAGAGAAGGAAAACCAAAGAAAAAAATGTTTTGATAAACAGAATGTTTTAATTTGTTTAGAAAATAGCTTTTTAAAGTGATGACATTTCTTGTAGTTATGTATTTTCAGTGTTCAATGACAAATTTCTTTTGAGGCTTTCAAGTTAATAAAACTCTCCCTTCAAAATTCCTGGACTTCAATAACACGGTTCACCACAGAGATGTGCCACTAATAATTTAACTATAGAGCTCACAAAATTCCTTCCTCCCCCTGCACCATCGACACATTTTGGCAGTGATAAACCCATTGTCATAGAGTGCATGCTCTTGCAGAAGGGAGGGGTGAAGTATTGGGGATCTACATATTGGTTTTCCCTGCTTTAAACAAAAATGCTTTCTAATAACCACAACCAAGGGATAAAGCATTTGACAGACAAACTTTTATATCAATAGCACTTTCCTGGAAAAGTTCATATTCTGTACCTGACAAATATCCAGAATATACTGATATTATAAAAGATTGCTCAATTTGTGTAACTTGAAGTGGGGGTGAAGACCTGGTGGGGGTATCCTCCCTAGGAAAATATTTTTTTCAAGTACTTGACATTTTTGTGCAGTCTGCTAGAACCAGTTAAGAAATGCTCTTTAGAAATATCTTACACTGAGAAGTATTTTGATGACAGGGATAAATCATCTTTGGCTGGGATGATTTAGCTCTGTCCAGAGAGAGGATGACTCCATCAAAGAAAGGGGAATCATTTCTACCTTCCATCAGCCTAATGGTAGGTTTTTAAAATGAAGCTACTGGGATCCCTAAGAGTTTCTCCTTCCCCAACCAGGACATTACTAGCTCACACTCCTGAAGCGGTGAAGCATAATTCACAAACTGAATGGAAAATCAAATTCAGAAGTAAAAAAAATAGTAGGAAATACAAAAGTTCAATAGACAGATATGTGAGGTCCTGAGATACTTTTTGTTTTGTTTTGTTAAATTTATTTTTAACATTTCCTACTAAAAATGTTCAGTTCACAGAAGACAGCACCATGGAAATTCCCATACTTCCTCTTTACAAATACAGTGTCATTGTGCCATTCCTTGCCCTACAAAAAATGTAGCAAATTCATGTGACTTCCCTGTATTCTATGTACCACTCATTTGGAAAATTTAGTTCAGAAATCTCTCTCTTATTGTTATTGCCTTTCGTTGGGACTTTATGCTAAAGTGTGGGCCTTGAATCATGCAGACTTACGTGACTGCAGTTTTCATAGCTGTCAAAGTGTGTTTGCTTTTTAAAAACTCACTTAACATTCAGTTGGTGGGAGAGGTATTTTATGTAGTTGTTCAGAAGATTATCCATTTTGTTGTTGAGATGGGTTGGAAATAACAGTATGAAATAGTGAAACAGTAAAAAAGGCAACCAGAATGCAGAATTTACTGCCAAATGCTTATTAATTATATTTATTAACTTTTAAGCTCTTTTTTGAATGTTTGATGGTGCTGTAAGAAACATTGAGATTTCTGGAATTTCCAAGTAAAATGATACTCATAAAAGAGAAAATACTGAGTTCTGAATATCATTAATTAATTTCTGCTCTCTCTTCTTGTACTCCACATGCTCCCCAATGATTTCAGTCGTATTGCACCTTGGTGTATGGAAAGTGATAAAAAATAAAAATGTATCAGTGAATCTGATAAAAAATTCCATAGTATTTTGACTGCTTCAGCATAGACCATCACTTACAAAGTCATTCTGTACCATTGAACAGTTTCTCTCCAGTCTTCTGCCCCCCCTCTGCAGATGCTCAGTGTGACCTTGTGACCTGTTGGCTACAGAACACCTCTGGAAGCCAGGATTTAGGGAGTCTAGTTTCAACTCTGCTACTGATTGACTGTATGACCTTTCCCAGGCAGACCCGAAGAAGAGCTTTGTGTAAGCTCAAAAGCTAGTCTCTCTGACTGGCAGAAGTTGGTCCGATAAATTATATCACCTCAACCAGCTTGTCTCTCTCATATCCTGGGACCAGCACAACTACCACAACACTACATGCATTAATTCTGAGGGAAGTTAACACAAACTTTAAACATATTTCTATTACTGCAAGAAGAATTTCAAAGAGATGCTTTTGTTGTCCATCTTAAAAATAATAATCATGACTTCTCTTATAGCTAAACTTCAGGAGAAAACATATTTTCTTCAGTACATTTCCTTTTTTATTTTTAATTTATTAATAAAACATGTAGATCTAATAGGCAGATTAAAAGGAGAATTGGTTGCATTACAAACCAGCCCTTCCTTAATAACTAATAAATTTTTAATCAGATCTTTCTGAAACTTTAGGAGTTTTTTCTTTTTGTCTGATAATATGCAAATAAGTGAAATTTTAAAAATTAAGACATCCAAGTGAATGTAATTAATCTGACTAGCCTTGAATTTAAAAATACTCTAGTGTGAAAATGCCATTTTGACACTGCTGGACTGTGCTGTCAAAGTAGGTGATTAGAAGGAACAGAAATCCAAAGGAATGGAATAGAAGTTAGAATTTACCTATTGGAGTATGTTTTAACTATACTGTACAAGCATATTACATGATATGTCTAGTGGCACTTAGGCGCTCATGCTAAATATCACTATTTGAGTTGGACAATCTTTATTTTTACCAATATAGTTGTCATTTTAAAATTGTTCCTACAAAAAGCTCTGGGTCTAGTGCATTTAAATGACGTTAAATAGTATGCCCCTCACTTTCTACCCCAAAAGTCCCTATTCATTGCTTCTTCAGTGTTGATAACCACTGCATGTTTCAGGTGGGTACAGCAAACATAAATCCAGTCCAGTCAGTGTGGAACAATAGAAGGATATTTAGAATTGCTGTGCACAGTGCATTTTATTCCGTAGTCGAGTCTTAAATCTGTAATTCCTAAAGGAATGCTATTTCTTCCTATCTTATGTAGGCATTGTAACCAAGGCTTGTTTAATTATCCTGTACAGTGTAACTTAAAAACATTTTCTTCTCCATACCCATAAGACAAACAGTGACTCCGCAGTATAATTCATTTAGTACAACATATACCAGTAAGAATTCAAGGCATTAATTAGCTTGGTTAGCTTTCATTTCATTAGCATATTTACATCTGATTTTCTTCTGTTTCTTTCAAAATGTTTAAAACCTTATCGATAAGATTGCAGAATGAGGTCTTGATCTGAATATTTCCTTCTTGATCTTGATTTGCTTCTTGATATAAATATTTGCTTTCCAAAATCCAGGCATTTTGCTCAAAATGGGCATGACTAACCTACTACTCTATTTTCACATATCGCACATTAAGAAGTCACACAGCTCTCTTACTCAGTTGGTGGTTGGTTTTAGATACATTTTTTGGTTTATACAGTATCATCATTGTCCTTCTTTCCCCACCTCTAGTAGAAAAAACAATTTAAAACATTATATACTAGGAGATCCCACTTTATTAAATTTAGCCAGACAAAATACTTTGAGCCTCTTACAATTTATATTACTTAAGTTTTCTTAGAAACACATTTTAATTGCTTTGGTCAGTTTCCCCCCAGGACAAACAATAGTTTTCACAATATAGCAGGACTTTTTGAGACGTTTAGAATTTAGAACCATTTAAGGATCTGAGCTCCACTCTTCTCACAGTTCCTTATTTGCCTTCAATTTTCTGTTCTAGCATATGGAGCTTCAGAGACTAGCCTGCACAATCTTTGGGGATATGTAAGTTAAATGTATTTCACTAGTAGATTAGCCTATTTGGAAGATGAAGTTTGGAAAAAAACCCAGCAAACTGGATCTCTGAATAGCAAATACCGCAGTTTTCATTGTCTCCCAGCATCCAGAGAGATTTGGGTGGAATTCCCTCTGCATACAGAAAATTCAGTGAAAGCCACAGATTTACAAAACAACAAGCTTTTGCAAACACAAGACATTATACAGACATTAGGGCCATCTGTCATTGAAAATTGTTTAGTTATTATAAAGCTGCATAGGATAGTTCATCAGAGATTCATACTGGCAGATGGTAAGCTTTATAAAAATTAAATGCATGATATTTACTTTTACTTTTCTTTAAAATTGCCTTTAGCCCACAAGGAGATGGAGAGATGTTTTTTCTTTGAAGATGGGTTTTCCTTCAAGATTGTTTCCTGGTACAAATGTAGGCCAAATGCTGCACTCAAATACTCTCATGCAAGAGCCATTTGGCCAGAACCTGAGCTGCTGTTAATCAACATAGCTCCACTAGCTTCAGTGCAACTAAAACCGTATTTATAGCTTCTGAAGATCTGGCCCATTATCCTCAAGGGGAGTTGTGTCTGAGTTATATGAGGACAGAGTTTGGGGCCTTTATTAATCAAATGCAGTCAATGGGTGTGTACAGTATTTTTTTTCCAGCAGAATTTTTCAAACTCAATGAATTATTTTAACTGTGACCATTACATCATTGCTCTATGAGATTTAAATCAATACAGTGAATGAGGGAACATAAGAATGGCCATAGTGGGTCAGACCAAAGGTCCATCTAGCCCAGTATCCTGTCTTCCGATAGTGGCCAATGCCAGGTGTCCCATGGGGAATGAACAGAACAGGTAATCATCAAGTGATCCATCCCCTGTTGCCCATTCCCAGCTTCTGGCAAGCAGAGGCTAGTGACAACATCCCTGCCCATGCTGGCAAATAGCCATTGATGGAATTATCCTCCATGAATTAATATACTTCTTTTTAGAACCCTGTTAGTCTTGGCCTTCACAACATCCTCTGGCAAGGGGTTCCACAGGTTCATTGTGCGTTGTGTGAAAAAATACTTCCTTTTGTTTGTTTTAAACCTGCTGCCTGTTAATTTGGTGACCCCTAGTTTGTGTATTATGAGAAGGAGTAAATAACATTTCCCTATTTACTTTCTCTGCACGAGTCATGATTTTATAGACCTCTATCATATTCCCCCCTTTGTCATCTCTTTTCCAAGCTGAAAAATACCAGTCTTATTAATCTCTCCTCATATGGAAGCCGTTCCATACCCCTAATAATTTTTGTTGGCCTTTTCTGAACCGTTTCCAATTCCAATATATATATTTTTGAGATGGGGAGACCACATCTGTATGCAGTATTCAAGATGTGGGCATACCATGGATTTATATAGAGGAAATATGATATTTTCTATCTTATTATCTATCCCTTTCTTAATGATTTCCAACATTCTGTTCACTTTTTTGACTGCCGCTGCACATTGAGTGGATTTTTCAGAGAACTATCCAAAATGACTCTAAGATCTCTTTCTTGAGTGGTAAGAGCTAATTTAGATCCCATCATTTTATATATATATATATATAGTTGGGATTGTGTTTTCCAGTGTGCATTACTTTGCATTTATCAACATTGAATTTCATCTGCCATTTTAGTGCCCAGTCACACTGTTTTGTAAGATCCTATTGTAGCTCTTCTCAGTCTGCTTGGGACTTAACTATTTTGAGTAGTTTGTATCATCTGCAAATGTTACCACCTCACTGTTTACCCCTTTTTCCATACCATTTATGAATATGTTGAATAGGACTGATCCCAGTACAGACCCCTGGGGGACACCACTATTTACCTCTCTCTGTTCTGAAAACAGACCATTTATTCCTACCCTTTGTTTCCTATCTTGTAACCAGCTACCAATCCATGAGAGGACCTTCCCTCTTATCCCATGACAGCTTATTTTGATTAAGAGCCTTTGATGAGGGACCGTGTCAAAGGCTTTCTGAAAATCTAAGTACACTGTATCCACTGAATCCCCCTTGTCCTCATATTTGTTGAGCCCCCTCAAAGAATTCTAGTAGATTGGTGAGGCATGGTTTCCCTTTACAAAAACCATGTTGACACTTCCCCAACAAATTATGTTCATCTATGTGTCTGACAATTTTGTTCTTTACCATAGTTTTAACCAGTTTGCCTAGTACTGAAGTCAGGCTTATCCACCTGTAAATTGCCAGGATCACCTCTGGAGCCCTTTAAAAAAAATTGACATCACATTAGTTATCCTCCAGTCATTTGGTACAGAAGTTGATCTAAATGGTAGGTTACAAAGTACAGTTAGTAGTTCTGCAATTTTTCATGTGAGTTCCTTCAGAACTCTTGGGTAAATACCATCTGGCCCTGATGACTTATTACTGTTTAGTTTATCAATTTGTTCCAAAACATCCTCTAATGACACCTCAATCTGGGACAGTTCCTCAGATATGTCACCTAAAAAGAATGGCTCAGGTTCGGGAACCTCCCTCACATTCTCAGCCATGAAGACCAATGCAAAGAATTCATTTAGTTTCTCTGCAATGGCCTTATTGTCCTGGAGTGCTCCTTTAGCGTCTCAGTCGTCCAGTGTCCCCACTGGTTATTTAGCAGGCTTCCTGCTTCTGATGTACTTAAGATTTTTTTTTGCTATTACATGCACGCCTGACTATGGCGTTTCCTTTCTACCAACTGGATGACAATTACAGTGTTTGCAATGGTGTACTCCTCTTTGCACATGAAAACAGATGTTTAAAGTTCTCAATAATTTGCCTATTTAAATACAAAATGCATTGGGTTTCCCAAGGCTATACCACAAAACTCATCCCTACTAAAGTTAGCAGCTTATTCATTTACTTAAAATCAAAGCTGTGCTAGAACTGGAATATCAAATACAATAAATGTATCTCAAGTTGTAAAAGTTTAATACTGTTGTATGGAGTGTGAGCGAATGTGAGGGCAGTACATGAACAATGGGGAAATGAGCTCTGGAACATGACTCTCGAACATGAAATAAGATTGAATTTCAGGAGTAGTAAAATGAATTCCATGAAATTGGACCAGAAGAGGTCACATTCCAAGAGACAAAATTCAAAGCAAATAATGCAGGAGAATGTTAGATTTGGACTTCCAAAAATTTAGGTTAAGATCAGATTTGGAATTAGATATTTTATCCTGGTTCATCCATGTCCAGCAATCATTACAATATTTCTTAGAGTGATTTCCATAATTATTTTAGACAATAGAGGAATATACATCAGTGGAATAAATCACTAAAGAGATTTAGTATTGTACCCAGGAAATTTACAGTCAAGTCACTCCACTTTCAAATCATAGTGCAATTGTTTTAGCTGTAACTCATTCATACTAATGGGAGTGTAGTGGTTAAGTCACCACACTTTAAAAGTTTGGATGAAGTGGCCAATTTCCAGAGCTCCAGGAAGAATTCAGCAAGGTCTTGGACTAGAATAAAAATGTGTGTTTTTTATTTCTTTTTCAACCTGGATCACAGATATAATGGAATTGAGATACACAGATGAAAGAAAATATAAGAATGAAGAACAGAGGAAAGAAAAAGGAAATTGACAGAACTATTCAGTTACTTATTGAGAGTTCCAGTTGGACCAACTCCACTTATAGTGTTCACAATTATTTTCTAATGTTCTTGGTAGTAAGAAGTATAAGAGAAAGAGCTAGAGGCAGCCACATCTTTATTGTATATGAAAGCTTGGTGCAGAAGAGAAGGTGGGAAAGAAGGTGGCTCTAATCTATCTTTCTTCACCCCAATCTTCGTGGTGTTTAGGGATTGTCTATAGCAAGAAAATGCCTGGTTTTAGAAAATATGTAAAATCATGTTTTCTATTACATTAACAGTTGGTAGAGAAGGACCGTCACATTTCAAACATGGTTAGCCATAGGTTAGCCACAACTAGCACACATGATTTTAAACATTTCAGTCCTTATCTACACTATGTTTAACATTGTGTTAGTTAACGTGTTTTCCAAAACAATATGTTTTCCCAGTGTACAGAGGCCATTTGAGCAATTTAAAGACTAGTCTAAGGGTATGTCTACATTACGAAATTAGGACGATTTATAGAAGTTAATTTTTCGGAAGTGGTTTTATACAATCGATTGTGTGTGTCCCCACTAAGCGCATTAAGTCGGCGGAGTGTATCCACAGTACTGTGGCTAGCGCCGACTTTCGGAGCGGTGCACTGTGGGTAGCTATCCCATAGTTCCCGCAGTCTCCACTGCCCATTGGAATTCTAGGTTGAGCTCCCAATGCCTAATGGAGCAAAAACATTGTCGCGCGTGGTTTTGGGTACAAGTCGTCAGTCACCCCTCCCTCCGTGAAAGCAACGGCAGAGAAATCATTTCGCACCCTTTTTCCTGGATTGCCCGCACAGACGCCATAGCACTGCAAGCCTGGAGCCCGTTCAGATCACTGCTGCAGTTGTGAGCATTGTAAACACCTCGCGCATTATTCTGCAGTTTGTGCAGAACCTGCAAAACCAGGCATGGAGAAGACGGCAGCGCAATGATGAGAGTGATGAGGACATGGACAAGTATAGGCTGAGCAAGTGCAGAATGGTGGTAGAATGTGCATTTGGATGTTTAAAGGCTCGCTGACCTCAGCGAAACCAATATTCCAATTCTAATTGCTGCTTGCTGTGTGCTCCATAATATTTGTGAGAGTAATGGGGAGACATTTATGGTGGGGTGGGAAGTTGAGGAAAATCGCCTGGCAGCTGATTTTGCACAGCCAGACACCAAGGCGATTAGAAGAGCACAGCTGGGTGCACTGAGCATCAGAGAAGCTTTGAAAACCAGTTTCATGACTGGCCATGCTATAGTGTGACAGTTCTGTTTGTTTCTCCTTGATGAAAACCCGCCCCCTTGGTTGACTCTGCTTCCCTGTAAGCCAATCACCGTCCCCACTTTGATCACAGCTTGCAGAGGCAATAAAGTCACTATTGTTACAAAATCATGCATTCTCTATTAATTCATTACACAAATAGGGGGATAACTTGCAAGGTAGCCCGGGAGGGGTGGGGGAAGAGGAAAACACCGGGTGGGGTGGTGGATGAGGGGAGAAGGGAAGGACAAGGCCACACTACAGTTCAAAATGTATTGAATGCCGGCCTTCTGTTGCTTGGGCAATCCTCTGGGGTGGAGTGACTGGGTGCCCAGAGCATCCTTCTCTACCCCCACACGTTCTTGGGCGTCAGGGTGCGGAGTATGTGGAACTTGGGGAGGAGGGCAGACAGTTATACAGGGGCTGCAGCATCGGTCTGTGCTCTTTCAGCCATTTCCGCATCAGATCCACAAGATTCTTGAGCATTTCAGTTTGCTCCCCCATTAGCCTTAGTTTTCCTTAATAGCTCCTTAATTTTCACACGGCACTGCTGTGTGTCCCTGTTGTAGCCTCCGTCCATCATGCCCCTTGGCGATTATGGCATATATACTGGCATTTCATCTTTTGGAACAGAATTCTGCCTGCATGGAGTCTTCTCCCCATATAGAGATTAGATCTATTATCTCCCATTCAGTCCATGCTGGAGCTCTTTTGCGATTCTGGGACTGCATGGTCACCTCTGCTGATGAGTGCTGCATGGTCACATGTGCTGATCAGCTCGCCACGCTGGCCAAACAGGAAATGAAATTCAAAAGTTCACGGGGCTTTTCCTGTCTACCTGACTAGTGCATCTGAGTTGAAAGTGCTGTCCAGAGCGGTCACAATGGAGCACTCTGGGATAGCTCCTGGAGGCCAATACAATCAAATTGTGTCCACACTACCCCAAATTCGACCCAGCAAGGTCGATTTTAGCGCTAATCCCCTCGCTGGGGAGGAGTATAGAAATCGATTTTAAGAGTCCTTTAAGTTGGCAAAACAGGCTTGGTCGTGTGGATGGGTGCAAGGTTAAATTGACCTAATGTGGCTAAATTAGACCTAAACTCATAGTGTAGACGAGGGCTAAGTCACACTAGCTAAAGTAGTCCCACAGGGATTGCTCTTCTGGCCAAGGATCAGCCGGAGCATTGAACACTTCAGCTTCTCCCCTAAAAGCTACCTTTTAAGTGACTATTCAACCATATTAAACTCTACTAGTATGGATTTACTATGGTATAGGAACTTGCCCTGTGTGGTATCCTGGGAGGCCCTTTAAATCAGAGAGCAACAAGCAGCTGCAGCCCTAAAGTGGCCATTTTGCATTTAGCTTCTGTAGACTGCACCATGCTCCCTTTTATCTGGTAAGTTTGTTTTGATTTGTTTTTTAGTTCTAAAACTTTTCCCCATCAGGAAAGGAATCCTAACATCAAATTGTTGGTTCTGTTAACTTAAATCTGTAGTGCAATAGGTTTTATCCCTTCTCCAGTCTTCTTAGGGCACTGTTATCCTGCAGTGACTTCCTATCAGCAGTAATCAGAAATTCCACAAATGTATAGGGCAATTCTGTTCTTGCCCTTACTCACGTTGAGTACCATTAACTGAAATATGTAGTTCCCCAATGGGTGAGTTTCTAGTACTCCACTTAAGAGAGGCAGAACTGGACTTTAGAGAATGAAAATACCAATTAAGTAACATCTAGCCAACACCTCTACTAATTCAAGGTTGTTTCTTGCAGTATATTCACTGCATTCTCCACTGATTCAAGGGATGACCCTGTGGCAATCTGTCCCTCATGGTTTGAACTAACAGTGATTGAGGTCCTCCTGCAGGGTCTGGTTTCATTTGTCTCTAGAAAGCCAGATCTCATTATTTTTTATACTTCCCAGCTCATGACATCTTTTGAAATATGCAGTGTTGTTGTAGCTGCATTGGTCCGAGAATATTAGAGAGAGACAAGGTGAGTGAGGTAATATCTTTACTGGACCAACTTCTGTTGGTGAGAGTAAAGCTTACGCATGGCTCTTCTTCAGGGAAGAAACTAACAGTTTCCCAGACCCGAAGAAGAGCTCTGTTTAAGCAAGAAAACTTTGCTTTCTCATCAACGGAAGTTGGTCCAATAAAAAATATTTCCTCCCCCACCTTATCTTTTGAAATAGTCTATCTGTTGAAAGGTGGGGAGAGAAGAGAGAGCACTTTACTAATCTTCATTGTGCCGTAGCCAGCAGGGTTGTCAGTTCTCTCCCTACTGTCTTTTTGGTTTGTTTGTTTTTTAAGCAGACTTTCTTGCTTTATCTGGTCGAAGAATCAGATCATGGGAATTGTGTTAATTTTACCTTTCCCTGTACAAAAAGAACAAATATTTAATAAATGTCAGTTGAAGAAGCAGCATCTTGGTTAAATATTTCAGAAAAAAACGCTGGCCCAGATTTGTGAGAACCATTTCCTCAAAATAAAGAAAAGACACAACAAATGCTGCATCTTGGCAGGGGGGTAGACTAGTCAACCCTTACAGTCCCTTCTAGCCCTGTGGTTCTATGATTCAGTGGAAAGATGCTATGAGATAGTGCCACATATTCTTGATGAACTATCAAGTGCACTGCTCTTCTCCTGTATATGTTCATTTACACAGGTCTAGAGAGAAATGGGTGTCCTGTACTTGCATTCTTTTATTTCTCATTGTTACAGTGTTAACTTTTGCAGTAAGATGCCATAATGGCAAGGGTGGCATAGAAAAAATAGTGATAAATTATTGAGCTAAAATATCTATCATCAGGGCCTGAGGAGACTTTGTTTTTACTACAACCAAAGATCTTTAACAGTAACTTCAGTTAAGTAAATAATTTGCAGATGCACTGTATACATATTGTTCTAAATGTGTCCCTTTCATATGTAATAGACAGAAATGAAATAGTTTGTTAGGATGCAGAAGCCAACCTAGGAACTGCATCTCCATTGCTTTGCACCTTGTGGAGTCACATATGCCAGTGAAACGTGGATAAACAATGCTCCCATTCTGATTTCTTAACATTTTGTTTCCATTTGCATCCAGTTTACATTAGTGTGTAAATGCATACACAAGGGGCAGGAAATGGAGACTCAGGCCCTCCATATTTCTCACTAGAAATTCAGTCTGGGTGGACATCCACCCACCTGGCTGACCTTAACAGGTAAAGCACAAAACCATATTTGCCACCTGATTCTCCTTTCACTTGCATCCGTTTTGCACTCATGAAACATTTGACTCAGTCCTGGTTTTCACAAATTCAAGTTGGAGCAGAATCGGTCCATACTGCCACAGCACAGTAAATATAAAGAGTAATGGAGAGGAAAAATGATGTTGGAATTTGGACTCAGAGCTTTTGTTTAGTGACAGCTCTGGATGTGAAATTGTCTGTATATAGCTTTACTGTTGCTTCTGCTCCCTTTGTTCAAGGCTGTGAATGAAATAGACCAAGACTACAATGCATTGTACTGAACCTGTGTCCATCATTTCTCTCAGGGAGGAATCAGTTCTCTCTAGAAGACCTAACTCTTTTCAACGGCTGTCTGTTTTGAGTATCCAATAGGCTTTCAAGGATAGCAAGCTCACCAAATTATCTGAATTAATTGGCTTGACATGGTAGAGCAGAAGCATGTGTTTTGTTTTGTTTCAAATAACCACTTTTAGTTGAAATATTGGGTCAGATACTCCGTTCCCACAGTGTAAATGGATGAAAAGCTGTCCTAACATGGCAGCTGAATGTTTCTCTTGCATAGGGGAATCCCTGGATGACATCAAGTTAAGACAGTCAGCTCTATGCCACTTGTCGCTGTCCTCCATGGTACAAGTCGTGTGACAGGAGTGCGTCGCACTCTAAAGGTCCTTGTCTGGCACAACGGCCCCTAGCTATTCCTACAGCTGGCACAAGTTACAGCAGCCTGAGGCTGCTCTAAATTGCACTGGGGACCAGGTCAGATCCAATTGGTCACTGGATCTTGGTGGTAGAAAGATGGAAACTATCTATCCTCCATCCCCCACTCCACACCCCTCTCCACAGAGTGCTATGTGGCGCTCAGGCGCACTTGAGGATATGACCCATTATCTTTTTATTTGCCTCCTTAAATACTTCCATTATGCAAGTGCTTCCGCTTCGGAAACATGACAAAAAGAAAAATTATTAAATAGACTCCAGGCCCTGGAGAAGCTGATGTAAAATTCTGCCTTTTACTCCAAAAAAGGTTATTAGTGGGCTGATTCTCTCCTCACAGATGTTGAACAATACCTTACTCTGGAAGCAGTCCCACTGAAATCAATGAACCTGCTCATGTGAGTTAGTACTGTGTGGGGCAAGTAAGGGGGCAGAACTGAGGCCTAAGGTTAGAGGTAGGATTTGGAGAAACATTCCAGAGTCTAGCTGCTTGACTAAATGATTCTTCATTTCATGGGTATTTTAACAGATGCAGTTGAATAACTGTACGCTATCCCCTGGATATCACCATTAATGCTAAAATATTCCATTATGGTCAGTACGTTTATAATGAATACAGGAGGAGATGAATTATTAATGATGGTATTTCTTCTAGCATCTCCAGCTGTAGCTGGAGGGTAATTTCCAGTTTCCTGCCATGTTTTCTTACCAGTTTCCTGCCATGTTTTCTTCTGGGCAATGCAACCAGACCTTGCTCCTAGAGATATTTTTTTTATGGTGAATACAGTGCCCCTTTTGGACTCTGTGCCCATGTTTTTCTATGTAAAGAGTCACCAATCTGCCTTCTCTTTTATGTAGGGGCAGGGCTCAATACATAGTAGTTGAATGGTTGCCCAAAGAGTGTATTGTTTTACCTTTTTGGCCAGGTGCTGTGTCAATGTGTTTGCATTTCATGAATATAAAATACAATTGACTAGCTATCAGCCCTCCATTCTGCCGGGGGGAGGTTGTTGCTGGCTGAAGGATGGGCAGAAATGGCTGAGTTCTGTCTTGGGGGAGCAGCAGGATGCTGGGTTCAGGCAGAAGCATTCTATCCATGGCTCCAAAAGAGTGAAACTCCATTTTTATAGGCTTGAATTGCACTTGCCTCCTCTTGCCAGGTTTTCCCCTGGCTCTGTTAAGACCCCCTTCAGCCACTATCTTGCCCCTTACACCCATAGTTTAGGAGCTAAACAGGTGATAGAATAATGTCAATTCTTAAGAGTGCTGCAGAATTCCTCAATATTCATCCTATGTCTAGTTGGCAGCCGGTATCAAGTGGAGTGCCCCAAGGGTCGGTGCTGGGGCCGGTTTTGTTCAATATCTTCATCAACGACCTGGAGGATGGTGTGGACTGCACCCTTAGCAAGTTTGCAGATGACACTAAACTGGGAGGAGTGGTTGATACACTGGAGGGTAGGGATAGGATACAGAGGGACCTAGACAAATTAGAGGATTGGGCCAAAAGAAATCTGATGAGGTTCAACAAGGACAAGTGCAGAGTCCTGCACTTAGGACGGAAGAATCCCATGCACTGCTACAGACTAGGGACCGAATGGCTGGGCAGCAGTTCTGCAGAAAAGGACCTAGGGGTTACAGTGGACGAAAAGCTGAATATGAGTCAACAGTGTGCCCTTGTTGCCAAGAAGGCTAACGGCATTTTGGGCTGTATAAGTAGGGGCATTTCCAGCAGATCGAGGGATGTGATTATTCCCCTCTATTCGGCACTGGTGAGGCCTCATTTGGAGTACTGTGTCCAGTTTTGGGCCCCACACTACAAGAAGGATGTGGATAAATTGGAAAGAGTCCAACGGAGGGCAACAAAAATGATTAGGGGGCTGGAGCACATGACTTATGAGGAGAGGCTGAGGGAACTGAGATTGTTTAGCCTGCAGAAGAGAAGAGTGAGGGGGGATTTGATAGCTGCTTTCAACTACCTGAAAGGGGGTTCCAAAGAGGATGGATCTAGACTGTTCTCAGTGGTAGAAGATGCCAGAACAAGGAGTAATGGTCTCAAGTTGCAGAGGGGGAGGTTTAGGTTGGATATTAGGAAAAACTTTTTCACTAGTAGGGTGGTGAAGCACTGGAATGGGTTACCTAGGGAGGTGGTGGAATCTCCTTCCTTAGAGGTTTTTAAGGTCAGGCTTGACAAAGCCCTGGCTGGGATGATCTAGTTGGGGTTGGTCCTGCTTTGAGCAGGGGGTTGGACTAGATGACCTCCTGAGGTCCCTTCCAACCCTGAGATTCTATGATTCTATGATTCTATGATTCTATGATCCTAACTTAGTGAAGCAATTTATTGTAATAATCTTTTAAAAGCATTGCTAGCTTGCTTTGCCTGCCAATGTGGTGAGAGGCAAACAAATCATTCGCCCTGTCCATCGGTACATGGAAGGCTGGTTTTGATATTTCTTCTTCAGTGTCATCACATTCTAATCCACGTCAGCATATGCTTTAGATACTTCTCTGTTTTTCATTCTCAGGCACGCTCATTACCATATGAGTGGATTATTTTACTTCCACACCTTCATTAAGTCTTAATACTTTTCTTTTGCCAAGAGATTTAATTGCTGGGACTGTCTCAATAATATTTTACAAATGTTTGCAGTCACTGTGACAAATTTAATTGGTTCATTTAAGGGTTGCCAGGGAAATATTACAAGAATGCTCGCTAGCAATTGAAAATGACTAGAAAAAAAAGGAACATTTACTCGCTGTTCTTATTGAAGGGTTTCTGAAATATGAACTTACTTATTGCAGAGAAGTATATTAAATAAGTGAGCAGAAGCCACAGGTTAGGAATACTTTAAAATCTAGATCAGTTCATTAACATGGTACCTATTCCCCTATGAGGTGAATTGCTTTGTCTTCACTAGAGAATTAAATTATAAAGCTGCTTACAGCAGCTCATTTAAACCATTGTGACTGCAGTGTATCATACAAACCACCCTGACAGTGAAAACCAGGTCAGTATTTCTATACCCAGCACTCCCTCTAATCATTATTGCATTGGAGTAACTAGTGGGAGTGGTAATCTACGCTGCTAGAGATGTATTGTACTGCATTGTTTTTTCATGTGAATCATATCATTTAGCATTTCTCAATTTGTAATGTAACATGCAATTTGTTGAATTAAATGCTATGTATGCTCCATAAAATAGGCTTTATTGAGAAAAGGCCTTTCACTTTACAAGCATATCTAAAACAAAATATTGTTTACAAAAAGCTGCAATATCTCAGAGCAAGAAAGTGATTATAGGAGCCAAGTGTCTGTTAAAAAGATTTACTGAAGCATTGTGGCACTCTGCTGGAGGACCAGTTGAAATGGTGCAAGTGTTTTCTCTATAATAAATATTTTACCTAAATTTTTCTACCACTGCATTACCACGGATTCAGCTTGACTTGTAGGAGCACTAGTGTAGACTGGCTACTGGTATCTTCACCACCATGTGCACTAACCCATCATATAGTGGTTAAAATGCCATGCCTGAGGCCCACTAGATCTCCTATCACTGATGGTTGTGAAACAGTAGGAGGTTTCAGGAAGAATAGTAATGTAGTGAAGGCCCCAATTTGGCTTGATCCTTCAAGCCCTCCACATATGATTCCTATTGGCTATAAGGGGAGTTTTGTGCAGGACTGAGCTTCTAGCTCTTAGAACAAACAATAAACACATCACACACATTGGCACCTGTGATGGGGTGAACTAGGCCCAAAGCCCCCTGTTGGAGGCTGTTAGGATATAAATATTCAGGCCTGTCTGTAAAGGCCTATATTTTAAGAATTTAGGTGTATTCTTATCGCTTAGCTAGTTATAAAGGTAAAAAAGAAAGAATCAAAATCACTGTCTGCCTGTGTAAGGACCTTCTCTTCCTGTGACAGTCTGAGGCCCTGTTCTTAAGCTAAGGCCTTTGGTTAAGCAGTGGGAACAGCCATAAACTGGGAAGCGAACGGTCACATCCTCACCAGTTACACTGAAATAAGGTAGTCTGGGGCTGTTAAAAAGGTGATCCAATCTATCACCTCCAGAGAAAGAGAAAAGCCTAGAAGATTTAAAGAAAACTTAGTCTGATAGCATCCTGTCTGGCAAGAACTCACCTATCAATAGCTGGAGTGTGAAATCCTAATTTCTTTGCTGTTCTATCACTGTAGTCCCCACTTCCCTATTGTTTGTCTTTATAATCTCTGTGTGGTTCTATGATTGTTTCTGTCTGCTGTATAATTAATTTTGTTGGGTGTAAACCAAATAAGGTGGTGGGATATAACTGGTTAGATAATCATGTTACAATATGTTAGGATTGGTTAGTTAAATTTCAGTAAAACGATTGGATAAGGTATAGCTAAGCAGAACTCAAGTTTTACTATATAAGTCTGCAGTCAATCAGGAAGTAGGGAGGAGGAATTGGAATAATTGCTTCCTGGAAGTTCACCCCAATAAACATTACATTGTTTACACCTTCGGACTTTGGGTATTGCTGCTCTCTGTTCACGCAAGAAGGACCAGGGAATAGGAGGGTGAAGGGATAAGACCTCAAACAGAGGCCTCAGGGTTCTGCCACACCCATCCCAGGAAAGGAGCAGTGGAGAGGTCTTCCAAGTGTCCAAGAGTGGTTGCAAGGAAGCAACCAATCAGAGGGGCTGCTGGAAGAGCCAATCAAGGGACAGGAGGGCTATATAAAAGGAGCTGCAGAACAGAGCAATAGTTAGTTGCTGCTTGGAGCTGGAGAAGAAAGGATTGTGTGCTTGAGTAGAAGAGCAGGAGAACTATGGCCAGCTAAGTGGGGGCAGGGACTGGGGGAGCAAGAGGCTCCTGGCTGGTTGCTAGGATTGAGCCAAAGATAGTTTGCTCCCCTGGTCCCTGTTAGCAATGAAGGAACTCCTGGTTGGCTGCTGGGACTGAGTAGAGACTGAACTTGGCCAGATGGCTGCAGGAAGATAGTGTCTCCAGGAAGCCCTGGGGATATAGCCCCATACAAGGGCTAGGACTACTTAAAAAATGAGCCCAGAGGGCTAGAGAGACCACCAGAAGGGGACTGAGATAGGCCCTGGTGGATTGAATACCCTGGAAGGGGTGTGTTCTGGTACACATGCAGACAGTGTGTGTGTGACTGGGCCGGAGGGCTGAGTTGCTGAAAAATCCGCCTGAGAACCACTGAAAGGGGTCACCAGACCTGAAAGAACTCAGACACATGCAACCAGAGGGGGAGCTTGTGAGAGGTGGGTGCCAACCTGATTACAGCACCATTGCCATTTTGTGTTACAAGAAACCCAGTGTTAAAATAAGAGGGGTGTTGCAGTTTATACCCGAGGTGCAGAAGCAGAGCTACTATAAGACGGGGAAGCTTACATAGCCACTACCTACCCATAGGCTAAACTGTAGGCAAAAATCTCTGCCTACAAACACCACAATATAATTAAAATAATAAGTAAAATTATAGAAGATATTGTGCCTCCTCAGAAGCTAGTTGGCATGTATTGTGCTTCTAATATAGCACACCACCTTCTATTTTCTTTTAAAGAGTTGCTGAGTCTTTTAATTTTATTTATCATATGTTGGGCTCAGCTCACCCACTCTGGTACTGAAGGATGCAGATTGCAACCCCTGCACAGGAAGAGTAACTGTGCTCTCACAGGAGATGTTCATATCATCAATCTCCCTCATGGATTTTTAAACTGCAGTTGGGATTCCGCGGTAGTGGGCAACCGGTGGCCCATCAGGGTAATCTGATTGCGGGCCACAAGACACTTTGCTGACATTGTCCGTCCACAGGCATGGCCCCGCGTAGCTCTCAGTGGCTGCGGTTCACCGTTCCCGGCCAATGGGAGTTGTGAGAAGCAGTCGGCCTGGATGCTGCTTCCCACAGCTCCCATTGGCCGGGAACGGTGAACCGCAACCACTGGGAGCTGCGGGGGGCTGTGCCTGCGGGCGGTCAACATCAGCAAAATGTCTCGTGGCCCGCAATCAGATTACCCTGATAGGCCGCATGAGGCCCACGGGCCGCAGGTAGCCCACCACTGTCATAGGGCCTTTTACTGCCCAGGATTCGCCCTCTGGTAAAACTATGTCAGATAAACATGTGATTTTTATATTGATACACTGCTATATCAGTATCTATACTAGAAGTTGTATCTTATTTCCCTTCCCACGCAGGATTATCTGTACCAGTATAAGCACCTTGATACTAGTACAACTGCACCCTACAAGCACTTAGGCCCCACTTGCGCAAGTACTTATGCATATGCTTAACTTTAAGAATGTGAGTCGATGGACCTAGTGCAGCACATCCCTGGCTGCTCAGGTCAGTGGCCCACTTTTGAGACAGCACTGGGCAGTTGCAGGCTTCCTGAGAGGAAATATAAATTGTGGTTTCCAGGTAGACTTTCTGTTACCCTGATCCCACTGCCAGTGTAACCCAAGGCTGTATGGAACCCATCTATAAACTATAGTTTTAAGATACAATTTTCAAACTGATATTGTGTAAAAGTTTGTGTGTGTGTGTCTATATATATATGTGTGAATATATATATATATAGAGAGAGAGAGAGACATAGTTGGTTCTAATATTACTAGTATTTAACTTAAAACATTTGTTTAAAAAGGATACAAGGTAAAAATATATTTTGCAGTTACCTTTTTTTCAAAAGCTGGAGTAATTAAATATTGTGATGAAGCTGACCGCTGAAATGTATAGCATGTATAATAGAATTTGGCATTAAAAAACATTCTAGTTCAAATTATATTTCCTGTGGTTTAAAGTACCATCTTGTTTTAATCACTTGCCAATCTTCAGATTTCTATAACTACAGATAGTATAGATACAGGAAAATACACTGCTCTTGTATTTTTGGGCATCTTTTTACCACTTCCTTGTCCTTGCAACAGAGTGTTGACCTCGTTCGGAAGAATCACAGTGATCAAACAGGAAGCATTCTCCATTTTGGAAGGGATGCATATTTTGCAAAATGCATAATTGTGTGGGCTGAATGCGTTGAAGCAAAGGCTAAGGAAAAGGAGAGGGGGGAAATAAGGATTTAAACACTGTAAAATTTAGCTAAGCAAACAGAGGATCAACTCTTGCCTTCAGGCCTTCCTGAAGTAACATAGCACTTTCTCCACTTTAGAGGGTGAGAATTGATCATGCAAATTAGCATACATTTTTTCATTTTATATTTCAGCCTAATTGAACTGTAGGCAATCTGCATGTGGCAAAATAATTTTTCCCTAAAGCCCAAGAGGTGGCAAATAATTGCATTAAATATAATTGAATTATCCCACATTATCAGCCTTAAATAAGAATATATTTGGCAAAGAAAAGAATCAGTGCTGCTATGTAATGTTTTGCTAGTAATTAAAGTGCTACATTTTTCCAATTAGTTGTCCATTGAAACAGTGCAAAACCTTGCTGAAATTATACATGTCTCCAATTCTGTTCTCATTGAAGCCAATGTGTGTTTTGTCACTGATTTAAGTGGCAGCAGGATCAAGCTACAAATTATCAGAATTAAAATAGTAGGATTATTTATGAATAATGTAAATATATTGGGCTATAGAAATATATCTGTTATTTTCAGTGTTAAGCAACATTACTATAAGTAACATGAAGATTTGGATATACATTTAGAAAATTAAGGACATGCATAGTTAAATCTAAGGCTCAAGTCTAACCTTTTTGGATTTGTGTAAACTAACGATTTTTAACCTGAGAACCCTAATGTAGACACATCCTTTGTGTTTCACCTTGATAAATGCAAAATTATGGTAAATAATGTCTCCAAGGGTAATATAACTTTTACCAAATTGTGCTTATTAGTTTTAATGGATTTGGCAGTGGGCTGGGATATCAAATTTGGATTTCTGTTGGTAAACTCTTACTCATGTTTCAAGTTAAGTGTTTTTGGATTTCCCAAGGGATTCCTTGTACTTGACTAATCTAGAATGTTCTGCTTTAGTGCTCTTACTGCAGACTATCATATTAATTGTGAACTGAGATTACACTTATGTAAGAAATACAAAATCTTTTGTTGAAACTGGTTGGCACAAATTGCTTAAATCTCTGTAAATCTAAAAATCTCGTACAATGCAAAGCTCCAGTATGATAGCATTTGGCTTTAAATCTCTTGGACCACATTCTACCTTTGTTCCACACACACAACTGCTACTGGTGCAATGTCAAAGGGGATTGCGTGCAAAGATAAAGGGTAGATTGTTGACCAAAATAAAATTGTATACACAGGTTAAGTGCAGCATATGGTCCTATCTCCATAATTCACATTCTGGTATCTAGGACAATGCTTAATTGGTGGCGAGAGATATTTTGTGTATTTCAGTACCTAAATATGAGTTAAATTCATCCTTGGTATAAATCTGTACAAATCAGTTGAATTATATTGGGGATGATTTAAGAATGGAGTGCAAGCAGCAAGTTTCCATTACCATTTTTTTTAATAGTATTTTGATAAAGAAGGACTGAAGTTAGGCATTAGCATGTACTGTGTAGGAGTCATTATATAACTGGCTCTAAAAGGTGATTGTTTATGTATCAAGAAATGTATAAGAGGAATAGGGAGTTAAATCATTCAGAGAATTATATTACAGTTGACATAGTAGAACATAATGAGCCAAATTAAGAAAGGAGTAATTGACCCAATGTATTCTGTAAATATAGAAGAAAATAATGTTTGTGCTTTACACAAGCAAAGTGTTAAATAAGCATTTTTATCTAGACAGACACAATTGTATATAGTGCAGAAAACTCTAATTGCTTCCTCGGCATACTCTCTTGCAGGGGTGGGAACACTACAGCCCGTGGGCCACATCCGGCCCACCAGTCAATTTAATCTGGCCCTTGAGCTCACACTGGGAGCTTGCCCCATTCCCGTGCTCCAGCCAAGGAGCGGGGTCAGGGGCAGCAACGTGCACCCCATGCAATTTCCATACCCATATGTGTCCCTTGGGACAAAGTTTGCCCACCCCGCTCCTTTAGTTCATATTTACTACACAATTTTAAACATTCAAATGGGATGAACATAGTGGCTCCTTCTGTTTATATCAAGGCTTGAATGTGACCCTCAATATATGTTTGTACATTATAGCACAACTTGACAATCCAACACTGCATATGCATGGACTAGAAGATTTGTCAGTACACACAGTAATGTTTCCATATTTCTGAGATCACAATGTAAATTTTACAGTGCATAGTGGCTACTGTTTAATAAGTTTCTTGGCTAAACATTAAAATAGCTATATAGATTCCAATCAAAGTTAATGGGCTCGATCCTGTTTCCACTGAAGTCTATCGGACTTATGACATTAACCTCAATGAAAACAATATTGCACCCAGCATGTTTTGTCCAGTTATTTCTTTCATATGTAAGTTTCGAGGAAACAAAATGCCAGAACGTCTCTTCGGGAATTACAGTGCCGTACACTTGTTTCTTTTCTGAGCAAAAGACTAATTTACTGCCTCTTCTTTATATTCTGATTCTTGTAAACTAATAAACATGACCTTACTGTAATTTTCACCTAATTATCAAGAAAGATTGATGGCTTTTTATTCTCACCTTGGCCTTATTTTGTTTTTTCTTAGTATTTATAAAGGATAAACGATATTACAAAGTTAGGTATGTCAAGAGAATAAAAAGGTGGCTCCCTCTCAGGGGAGGCTATAATGCAGCTGAGCTGCTGTGCTCCAGGAGCAGATATATGAATAGCCAGAAGGGCAAAACAATAAAAGAGAGAATCTAAAAGGCTACTGGTTTTAAGACCCACATTTGTTATTACTAATTGAGAAGTGAGGGTAAGTGCCTGCCTTGGTTAGGTAATAGGAATAGTTTAATGATAATCCATCCACACTCAACCCTCCTGTGAGCTGATGACTTACTTCTATGCCAAGCACAAAACAGACCATTGCCTGCTCTCAAAATGCATTGAAAGGCTCATATCATCCTTTTTAAATGCTGAGATTTCCTAGAAATGTAAGGACAATGTTTGAAAACATTTGGTAGAGAAGGAAAAACTTCTAAAATTTGTCTTAGGGTTGGTTGGTTTATACTTAAAAGTTTTGCCAACATAGCTGTGTTGGTTAGAAGTATGAAAACTTCCTCTCCTAACTGACATAGCTGTGCTGGCCAAAGCCCTAGAGTGGAGGCAGTTATACCAGCACAAAAGTCTTTTTGCAGGTATAGATTAGGACTTTCAGGGAACTGGTTTAAGTACACTTTATATTTCATCTCCGTGGGGGTTTGAAGGTGGGGGGTTGATTGAACAACTACACTGGAAAACTATTGTAAGTGTAGACTAGGCATTAGACGAGGGGCATGTCTACACTTGAAATGCTACAGCAGCACAGCTGCAGCACTGTAGCCATGATGCCATAGTGCTTCAATGAAGATGCTACCTATGCTAATTGGGAGGCTTCTCCTGTCGGCTTACGTGCTCCACCTCCCCGCGAGGCAGTAGCTAGGTCAATGGGTGAATCTCAGGGTTTGGTCGATCAAATGGCATTGTTGTTTTTCACAATTCTGAGCAACGTAATTATGCCAATCTAATTTCCTAGCGTAGACCAGACCCAGGAAAAGAAAGTGCTTTGTTGAACCCTCAGTGAAGTTCACTTTGACCAGGAAACATGTTAAAATACAACTTGCTCTGTCTTCTAGAGGGTTTTAAAAATGTTAGCTAACACAATTTTTAAAAAAATGCCTTTTATCAAACATTTGTAACCTGGAACAAACATTTGAGGAATGACCAGACCAACCTTTAAAAAAGTGTTAACTACCTTAAGTTTATCGGCAGTCATTTAAGTTGTTTTAAAAGAAAAACCTCTAGTGAAGACATGTCCCTAGAATAGACACTCCCAAGATGACCATTGGTGCTGTAGAATCATCAGAATTCATTAAAGTTTGTTTTTCTTTTAAAATATTTCTTTACCATTGTATATTAAAATTGTCTGTCTGCAGACGGTCAAGAGCAGTGGTGGGCAAAATGCTATGCACGGGCTGCATGCGGCCCGTCAGGGTAATCTGCTGGTGGGCTGCCAGACAATTTGTTTACATTTGCACAGCCACCTTCAGCTCCCAGTGACTACAGTTCGCCATTCCCGGACAATGGGAGCTGCAGGAAGTGGTGCGGGCCGCAGGGAAGTGCTGGCCACCACCTCCTTCTGCTCCCATTGGCTGGGAATGGTGAACTGTGGTCACTGGGAGCTGCGGGCATCCATGCAAATGTAAACAAACTGTCTGGCAGCCTGCCAGCAGATTACCCTGGTGGGCCATGTGCGGCCCGTGGGCCGCAGGTTGCCCACCACTGGTCTAGAGGATTTGGCCTTTACTTAAACACAAACTGGAACATGCAAAATATCCTCAGATATAAAAAGGTCAGGGAAAACTTTCTGTGTTTGTAGTTACAACACTGACCAAAGCTCCCTTACTTATTACCAGTCATACTGCTCTCTATCCGTCCCCTCATTTGGGTGTTATAAACAGCTTCTAACAACTCTCATCTCCTTCATTCAATGGTCTATAACTAAAAGTAACAGGAATAATAACATCCGACGAAGTGGGTATTCACCCACGAAAGCTTATGCTCCAATACGTCTGTTAGTCTATAAGGTGCCACAGGACTCTTTGTAGCTTCTTCAGATCCAGACTAACACAGCTACCCCTCTGATATTTGAGGAATAATAGAGAAAATTAGAACCAATTTTACTAATGCTGAAACCACACTTTAATTACTCCAAAAATTAGCAATTTTTTTTCTCCAGAACTCCTTTTAACTGCTGACACATGTTCATGGAACTTTGTTGCATTTCTAATATTTTCTCCTTAAAAAATATTTAAAATGATCTCTGCCAATTTGCCTTGTTAACATCATAGAGAAAACCCTTCTCTCTTCTATAACTTTTTGTTTGGTGGTTGTGATTTATCATAATATATAGACAGGTTTGGCAGCCTTTTAATATTTCCTGAAGTTAATATATAATTTGAATTTAAGGCTCTCTCTGAGAGAAAAAAACGATGCCATTTGATTTAGAATAAGTATTTGCTAGTGCATCCAAAACGGATAAGGTCTACTTGTCAGAACTAAGTGTGATTCACATTGCTCTAGAACATCTTCTGCTGTTTTTCCATTTTTAGACTTACTTTTGATATTAAGGATTTTGTCAGTGTTGCTTTGTTTCAAAATTTCTCTAAAAATTTAATACAATGAAAAGCTAAAACTATAAGGGAGAGATTTCTACATGATAGCTAAACAAAATTAAATATTTTATTTATGGCACCTGTACTTCAGTAGGACTTAAGCACATTCTTAAGTACTTTGTTGAACTGGTATGGAATTAATTATGTGCTTAAATGCTTTGCCAAATAGGAACCCATATTATGTTTTTATGCTTAACCAGATGCCTGCATGCTTTGAAAACATGCAGCATGGAAAGTGCTGTGTAAAAGCAAGATGGAATTATTATTGTTACAGAGGTTTTCAATGATTTTAGTGTTTTTAATTTCTAGATGTATTAAATCCTAGTGTGAGTTTGCCCAGTTAGTTGTGCAATTTCCTATTTCATATATGCAATAAAGGCCCATCCTTAAAAAATCTTGTCTTAGTATGAAATAAAAATCATTAAGTAATACCTAAATAAACCACACAGTAAATCTGTTCATAAACAAAATACAATACTACTCTGAGCTTTACAACTGCAACAGAAATTAGGTTTTACATCAGTTCATGCAATCAGGCTTCGCATTGTGAGATTCAAGAGGAAATCAACAATAAAAACCCATTCAACATATATTAGAAGAGGTAACTCTTATTTTTATATTGTCCATTTTTTCAGGAAAGTTCCAGTAGGTGTTCATTTCCAGCATGCCTGCAGGGCGGATGAGAAACTCTTCACATTAATTACTGCACAATTGTGACAGGCTCAGTAGATGGTTTCTATTTCACAGCATAGCTTTTAAAAAAAAAATATGGTGGTTTTTCCCTCATTTCTTTCTGATCTCTGGTTTCCCCAAGGTGGAATGAAAAGAAAAGCTTTCTGTGTACTGTCTAAGCTGCCACATTTGTTATCACAAGCGGTGGCACACGATTAAATATAGATTTTTTTTTAAAGCGATGGTTTATTTTCTGTTTATAGCACAGCTCTCCACTCTATGGAGAAAGCCTGAGACCCTTTCCCAAAGCACCTTGACGTGCAGTGAGATATTGGTATTTGAATTAGAGCCTAATCAGGAGCAGCAGAGAAAGTGACGTATTTCAGCCATGTATTTTTTGTAGCCAATTACCCCAGGCTCCTAGTGTTCATGTCTTCCATGTACTTTCTTTAATTAGCACTTTATTAGCTTGGCTTCAGAGACTTGGTTCTGGAGAAAACTTTTCCTGAAGCTGCCAAATGGTCACAAGCAGAAGGTGATTAAATTTAGTCTTAAGCAATAGGCATCTGTATTCATTCTTTGAATCTCATGCTTTAAAAGCTGTGTTTTCAATAATTTGTGCCCAGAGGGATGTTATGCTGTCAGTAACTGTATATGAAAAGTAGTCTCACATCATTAACTGCTGCCTATGCGCTATTGATTTAGATCTATTTTCATTATAAGATTCTTGACCCCTCCCCATCAAACACATGTTGATTTATGTTGATAGTAAAGGGAAATACAAAATGTAGGGGGCTACTTGTTTTAGCAGATTGAATCTGTCTTTTTTTCCTAGTTTAGTCTAGTACAATAAATTATATTGCTTCAATTACGTATGGGTCTGTCACCTTTGTTGCACAACTCTTTAACCCTTTGTATTATCAAAGTTGGTTCACCTTCTGTTAGGATTAATGAAGATGATCTTTCTGTCCAAGGTAGTAAAATATTCATTTATATGCTGTATTTTTCAATACCAGGCGTTGTCGTAAATTCTGTGGTCCTTAACTCAACAAAACTCCTATTGAACTCAATGGGTGGTCTGCTCAATTAAAGGATAGAGAAAGTGGTCCTAAATAGACCTGTGTGAATAATTGATTTTTCAGTTTGCTGGCCATTCCAAAAAATTGGGGGGGAAAAATCAGTTTGATCCAAAAATAAATGTTTTGAGAATCTTTGACAAATCAAAAAGATCAGAAAAAAACCTGCTAAAATGTTTCATTTGGGACATTTTTAACCTAATTTTTAAAAAAAGGTTAAAAATGTCCCAAAATGAAACATTTTGTTTGACCTGAAGCAGGTTTTTTTCTGATCTTTTTGATTTGGTAATGATTCTCAAAAAATTCAAGGGCTATATTAATAAAACTAAGGAGGAGCTATTGGTGGTCAACCAACCTAGTCATGAATTTGACATAAATTCATTGAATATGTTTGGGCAATTTTTTTTTGGCTTGATTTGCATGGGGAGTTTGCTTCATTCAGAATGGGTGGTGGTGTCCTTATGCCCAATAATCCAACGGTCAGGAATTAACCCCAGATACCTGGGTTCAAATCCCTGCTGCAATTACTATTTGTACAAAGTAGCACAGTTTAAACAGGAAACATTGAGAGTGAGCTTCCCCACAAGCTGCCCCCTCCCCCCAAAATACACTATGCCAAGTAGTTAGGGCATTCACCTGAGATATGGGAGACCTGGGGTCAAGTTTCTGAACAGGGATTCAAACTCAAGTCTCCCATGTGAGTGCCATAACTACTTGTCTTTTGGGTTGAGAGGGAGAAAAGGGTAAGTCCCTTCATGGAGCAGTAACTGATTAAAAGACAGGAAACAAAGGGGAAATATAAATGATCAGTTTTCAGAATGTAGTAAATAGCAGTGTCCCCCAGGAATCTGTACTGGGACCAGTGCTGTTCAACATACTCATGAATGATCTGGAAAAAGGAGTAAACAGTGACGTGCAAAATTTGCACATGATACAAAATTATTCAAGACAGTTAAGTCCAAAGCAGACTGCAAAGAGCTACAAAGGGATCTCACAAAACTGAGTAACTGGGCAACAAACTGGCAGATGAACTTCAATGTTGATAAATGCAAAGTAATGCACATTGGAAAACATAATCCCAACTATACATATAAAATGATGGGGCCTAAATGAGCTATCGCTCAAGAAAGATATCTTGGAATCATTGTGGATAGTTCTCTGAAAACATCCACTCTATGTGCAGCAGCAGTCAAAAAAGCTAATAATGTTAGGAACCATTATGAAAGGGATCCACGGTATGCCCACATCTTCAATACTGCATGCAGTTCTGGTTTCCCCATATCAAAAAAGATACCTTAGAATTGGAAGGCAACAAAAATTATTAAGGGTATAACAGCTTCCATCTGCAGAAAGATTAAAAAGACTGGGACTTTTCAGCTTGGAAAAGAGACAGCTAAGGGGGCATACGATAGAGGTCTATAAAAGCATGACTGATCTGGAGAAAGTGCATAGGGAAGTGTTATTTACTCCTTCCCATAACACAAGAACCAGGGGTCGACCAATGAACTTAATAGGAAGCAGATTAAAACAAACACAAGGAAGTACTTCTTCATACAAGGCACAGGCAACCTATGGAACCCAGGCCAGGGGATGTTGTGAAGGCCAAAACTACAGTGGGGTTCCTCAAAGAATTAGATAAGTTCATGGAGGATAGGTCCACCTCTGGCTGTTAGCCAGGATGGGTAGGGTTTCAACCCTATGCTCTGGGTGTTCATAGCTTCTGACTGCCAGAAGCTAGGAGTTGATGACAAGGGATTCATCACCCAATGATTGCCTGTTCTGTTCATGTCAGAAGACAGGATACTGGGCTACCTGGACCATTGGTCTAAGCCAGCACAGCCATTCTTATGTTCTTAATGACAGCATTCATGGTCCTATTTATTCAACATCTTGATACTTGGTGGAATTGCTTGAAAAATTATTATTTACAGGGCTTTTCTGTGAACTGGCTCATTATTACACTATGCCTCAATAGCTCTAAATAATTGTAGCCATACAAAAGCAACTTAATACAAAGTGCTAACAGCTACATTTATATTTAGAATCACATTTTACTTATTTCATAGCTGAAAGAAATCATTATTTGTAATTATTACAAGCAATAAACAGATGAAGAACTTGACTACGTAGCCCATATGTGAATAGTAATATTGACATCTTAGGACTTGCATGTATAAAGGCAAAAGGGGTATATCTGAATTGGGCAACACCCTGATTCTCTACTGGTTTACCCCTTTAATAGTAATTTACACCTGTACAATGCTGGTGGAAAATGCTACCAACAGTGTGAGTGCAGAATTCTTTGATAGCTTTTACACCCATGTTGAATTCACATCACACACTTGTAGAAAATTACACAAGGGGTTAGGCAGTGGGGAATCAGCTCCCTAATCTTTCCAGTAGGACTCTATGCCTGAATAGGGTAAGAATTTGGCCTTTTATATGGCAATTTGTTTATGGGCTAAGGAAGAATACAGTATTGAAAATGGCTAATTGTATTGTGTGATCAACAGGCAGGTTAAGTGTTGATCTGTCATTTTTAATTTTGTTCACATAAGTGTATATTTACAATATTTTATGAAGACAGAGCAATAAAAATCTTTAATATCCTTGAAGGAAGTTTAATTACATGAAATTAAATTGAGAGGAATCTTCCATAGCGTAAACCCTATTTGTTAATATTGCAGTTAATCTTGCATTTGGGACCAGCTCAGTCACGTAGGGTTGGCCCTGTGTGCTATGACAAGAGACCCAATCCTGGGCACAGTCTCTAGCTTCTTGAGCCATCAGGGGCTAGGTGTGCTTTGGAAATGAACACCAGCAAGGAGCAGAGCTGGCTCGGTGTCACCCATAAGCAACATTTGAGCATCAGTAGCAGAAAGATCATCTGGAGTTTGACACGAGATCAGCACCGCTGCATGCCTGAATGCCAGTGCTGAGGATACACACCCAAGTGCACATGGGAGATGACCTTGTGCAAAGAAGGAATGACAACCTTTGAGTCCAGTTTGGCTCCTATTAATGTCAATGGGAATTTTTCCATTATTTTCAATGGCAGCAGGATCAGGCCATTTATTAATTGCAATGATTTGCCCCAGAATCTATGTATTGGTCTCATATATCATAATCCAATCAAATTGAAGGCACCTGGAAAGACCCCAGACTTTGTACGTTGCGTGATAGTGTTACCTGTAGTATGTGAATTTTGTGCAAAATTACACCTAGATATAGTGACAAAGAACAACAGCTCTAGATAGCCCAAAGTCCAGAAGGGTGGAGGAGCAGCTAGAACCATTGGTGATACCATATACTAAAGGGGCATGACAGATAGGCCAAGAGCATTTTCATGCACTTCCACATCCAACTACAAACCAGTGCTGGGTGAAGCACATGCTATTTTCTCCTCAAGTAAATGTATTTTCTCCCCTCCATCCTGGAGGCATTCTTACTGCATGTACCCTGACCAAACCAAAACATAAACAGCTTGAGCAAACCAACAAATATACATTGCCAGTGCATGAATGGATGAACTATATAAAAAAGTGTAATGCTGAATATATAGATCTCTTAAACACTTTTTTTCTGTTCTAGCCCAACCACAATATATTCTTTTTCAGTTCAACTTTTCAAGATTTTCATTTTTATACAAATTCAGAATGAAAACACTTTTTTTTTTTCATTTCCATAGTGCCTTGTCTAAAGGACCCCAAAGTGATTTATTACCGTAGAAAGACGAAATGCTGTAAAACCAGGAAATAAACACCAGTTAAATCATCAGCCTCTGGGGTGGAATATGGCAGCTGTTCAGCAGCACACAGCAACACTAGACAGTTCCGTAGGACAAGGAGTGAAGAATACTGTGTCCAGTTTACAATGATGGGGAAATTTATATCACGCAGGATGTAATTAAACACCCTGGAGTTTGGCCAGGATAAAAAGCTACTTGGCATATAGAACAGCAGATAGGTAAGAGATGCTCAGATACTATGGCGAAGAGATCAGTATAAGTAACTATATAGAGAAGAATATAGTAGAACATCTAAGTATATTGGTATGGGCCACAAAACATTCTGAATTGCTCATGCTTCTAAATATATTACAAATAAATATGTTTAAGGTATGGTTATATCATAGGGCAACTTCTTGAAAAGAATGTATTATTTCATGTATAGAGTAGCCTGATTCCATAATTTAAGAAATGCTGGACAATTTTTACAGTTTCTAGCAGATAGATTTTCATATTTATGAGTAGAAGAGTGAAAAATATCATTAATGGTCAATAGATACTATTACAAGTTAGAAAACACTTCCTGCAGAATGATTAGAGATAAGCCATAACAGGAACCTTTAATCCAATCGCCTTCACTTTTTGGGTGATTCTGGATCTGATTCCTTGTGTTTGAACTTGTCCCAAACTGGGTCTAAAACCAGAAGTGGCATATTTCTCAATTCTGATTCAATAGTTCACATCATATTTCATTGTCATATGGAGATCTTGCCGGTTTTCCACCAAAATCTCATGAGAACAGCTCTTGCGATTTCAAAGCTGTTTGAACCACAGTTGCTCCATGGGCTCACTTCATACCCATGCCCTGATCTAAACTTAACCATGATCAAGTTCATAACATTCCCTCCATAGTTTATAAATAATAATCTTGAGCTCTATTTAACAGTCCTCAACCAAAGAGCTCAACATACTTCACAAACGGTAAGATTCAAAACACCCTGCTAAGAAAGGTAGATCTTATTACACCCATTTGATTCAGGGGTAAACTAAAGCACCATATTTGCCAAAATGTATTCTGCTCCTCATGTTACAGATAGTGCAAATTATTTAATGAATTTATTTATGGATTATTTACATATGACCACAATTCAGTTTATGGTAAACACAGCCTACCACAAATAGAGATATGGGCAGGGGTAGGGCATGTTGCTGAACAAAACTTTTCAGCTGTGACAGGTGCTTGAGGGTGTCATGAGTAAGAGGGGGTCTGAGTGGCAAATTGTGGTGTAGCTGGATGGGTGGCTACAGGGGGTTATGAAACTTCTGAGGAAGAAGAGGGGTTGCTTGGCTCTTGAGGAAGCCAGTGGTCCATGGGCTGATGGGGGCTCCTGAGGGAGGATGGAGGGTTGTGGTGGTGGAGAGCCTGATGCAGCTGGCTATAGTTGGGAGGGGAAGCTTGGGTTTGATATTGGGCCCTCAGTTGGTGCTGTTATGCCCCTTATTAACCTCCAACCACTGGCTCCAAGTTACTCACTCTGGTCCCTGACTGAGCAGTCTGAGTAGGGAAGGGAAGCACATGCGTTTTGGTTAATGAAAAATTCCAAGAACGGTTTTAATTAAATGTTGTGATTTAAAACAAATAAGGGAAACGGGTATGTTTTATAACTTGTGGAATAAAAAGAACTTCATTGTTTCCGCCACTTATTGAACCATCTTTTCTCCTTTCACGGAAAACATGTTTTAGCCCAAAAGCAACAGTTTCTCTTAGTTTATTTGTATGTGGAGCTGGGTTAGATAGGAAGAATTGGGATTTCAAAATAACTGTAGAAATGATGGCTGCAAGGAAGTATCAGTTATGCTATTTAATTTTTGCAGCACTTTCCCCAAAAAGATATTTACAAAGTCGCAGTGCAGTAGGATATCTGAATGTCCGCCTGAAGCCACAATCCGTTCCAGAAAGTAATAGAGCTTTTCAAAACAACCCTCTCTAAAAAGAAAAGATTTGTTAAATGAATATTTTCAGTGTGCAAAAAACCCTCTATGTGTGTTTTATAGGTTTGTCGTATGCCATCGAATAACAAGCCAGTAAAGTAATGGATAGTGATACATAGGTTTTATTTTGATAAGGTCCCAGAGCCAAACAAAAGCCAAACCTTTTGAGGTCTTCCTTCCCCCTGCCCTCCTCAGAGCCAACCTAAAATTCACCCTTTTCCCTTTAACAACATTTTCCATTTACCTGAGCCCCCAGAACTCACCATGTAACTCACTTAATTAAATCTCTTTTCCTAACAGTCCATAGATTTGTTTTCTCTTTTCCCAACCATCCCCTAACTTTGGTGCTGTTCTTTTGGAGATTTCAGGTCTAGGAGTCACCACTGGGCTCCACTGCTGAGCTTCAGTCCAAGCTCATGTATTGTTGCTCACTGCATCAAGGAGACAGAAAATAAATTTAAAGAGCAGGGTGAAACCAGCAGGAGGAAAACAGAGAGAATCAACAGTATCTGAAGGTGAGTCATATTAGGGAGGCCAAAAGAAGCCACATCCTCACCTTCAAGTTACACTATTACATACATGAAAATTGGGGTGGGGTGGAGGGGGAAGAGAAAGAAAACACGTGAATCTGATAATGGAGTGAAGTGGTACTAGCTAAATTGAGAATCATAGGTGGCAGAGACCCAGACATCAGCAAACTTGAAAAGACACAGTCAGAGGGACACAGACTAAAAATGAGATGTCCATCAACTATATACAGTGCGAGCGATGCTGATAGGAAGAAGGAGAAAAGAAAAAACTGTAGGCAGGTATGCACAAACACGACTGCCAAAAAGCCTAGAAAGAAACTCCATCTGGTTCATATGATATTTTATCCCCTGATCAAATGGACAACGATGCCATCTGTATGATATGGGTGTATGGCCACGTTTGCTGAGAATCCCTTTGAAAAACAGCAATGCAGGAACAGAATCACTAGGTGCATCAGGTTAATGGAAGGACAGAGAAGATAATGAAGGACAAAAAAAATCATACAAATGTATAGGTTAATAGCAGGCATAAAGCATCACCTTTGCATTGTATGACTGCACATAGCAATTTAGTGTGCAGAAGGTGGGATAACTATCTTTCAATGAGCATCATTTAACTTTGAAAAATGTTTAACTTTGAAAAATCTTACATGGTTGGTTGAAGTGTGTGTGTGTGTGTGTGTGTGTGTGTGTGTGTAGTGAATTTTGTGTCCCGCCCAGTTATGTCAAACTCATTTTATAATATCAGAACCTTAAATTTTCAAAACAGACTGGGGATTTTCTGGTGCATCAGTTTTTGGGTGCCTGATTTCACATATCTCAAAGTGTGTTCCAGTGGATGGTGCACTGAACTGGAACTCAGGAAACCTGTGTTCTAGTCCTGGCCTTCAGCATGTCATTTCACTGTTCTGTGCCTCAGTTTCCCCATATTTAAAAATGGGATAATGATGCTGACCTCCTTTGTAAAGCACTTTGAGACCTACGGATGAAAAGTGCTATATAAGAGATAGTTGTTATTTATTAATGGGGCCTGATTGCCAGTGAGTGTATTTCCAGCACCTATTGAAAAGCGAACACCTGAAAGACATCTGAAGTTGGGAACCCAAAAATTGAGACATGCAAAATCACCACTGACTTTTGAAAACTTGGCCTTGCAAGTTGCATTATTTGTTCGTCTTAGCAGTTTGAGCAGAGATGCTAACTGACTGAGCATGGAGCAAAAATGACTGCACCGCAACGAAAGCAGGGGGTAGGGGGCATTGTCCAGGCTTGCTGGAGGAAGGCAGTAGAACTCTGTGGCTGGAGGTGGAGGGAACAAGGTCAGAAACTGCTGCAAAAAAGGTGTGTGTTGGTCAGCTTTGCAGCACTGACACCCCCTTGGAATGTAAGGGTGGATGGCTTTAAAGGTGCAAGGGTAAATGGTGGCCATGGGGTGGGTGCTCCCCACCAGGAGCAAGGGGTTGTTACCAGGACAGGGGTTGGCGAAGCCCATAGCGGTGTGTTAAATCACCCAGGGCAGCCTCATGCACTGCGGGAGGAGGATGCTCCAGGGGAAGCAACCACACATGCAGGTGAGCAGGCTGTGTTTGCTGGTGGGTTAGTTAGCAACCATTTGCAGCATGTGGTCAGTTAGGTTGTTTCTACAGCACTGTTGGGCTTCCAAAGTGTACTGGTCCACCCGAAACAAGGATGTTCTTCTACACTGAACCCAGGAGACTGGGGTGAGGCTGATTCCAGGGTGAGTGTGCTTTGCAACAGACAGAGGTTGGTGGGGGGACAGCTGGCACAGATGATATCCTGCCAAATTGTCCATTTCAGAGGGTACTTGAGGGAGATGGGAGTGAGCCTTGTGGGGAACAAATAGGCCAGGGCCAGGAATGGGATTTCCAGGATCCATATCAGGTCTATCTGGAGGGTGCGCCCCTGCTGGGGACACTAATGGTGTTGCGCAGCTGCTGCAAGATAATCTGCAGTTGTTGCAACAACTTTAGCCCTCTGTGGGCAATGGGTCTGGCCAGGGTTCCAGGCGAGGCCCAGCATGGGCACAAATTTGGGAGTCAGGAGACAGACAGGTGGGGTGGGGAGGGGCTGGGAGCAGTGGTGTGGTTGAAACCCCTGAGCACATTTCAACTCGTTAAGACAGATAACCTTCTGGAATAGAGTTGAGCTTCCTGGGGGGGGGGGGGGGGAAGGGAGGGGAACAGGGCACCAAGAAGGCCCCATCAGTCAGTCCCGAGTATGGTTATACTGGGGTGGGTGACCCGATGGGAGTTCACCTGCTCAGTAAAACTAAGGATAAAATCCCGAGAGGGGAGTACGTGGACATATTATCCCTTTGGCACAGGGAGGTGTTGACAGAAAGTAACCATGGGCAGAGCACACATAATAAGGAGTTGCCTAAGCAGACACGGGTGCCTAGAATGTGGAAAAATTGAGAGGCTGCCTTCCTTATCTATGCAGGTGATATAGTACAGGCTTACCCGGAGAGGCGCTTAGCCTTGTTTAATTATATGGATATAATCAGGCAGGCATACAATATGTTTGGGGGCATGTCTTGGTTTAATTATGATGAGCAGTTTTGATTAAGGGCAGCAACACAAACTTGGATCCGGTGGGTCATATCGCATCACATGCTGTGATTAGAGTGGATGGCTCCACGGGGACCAGGAGTTCACACGAATAGCGGCCTGTTCCTTTCACTGCAAGCTCAGGAGGGGCACGAGTCACATAATAATATTTGCTGGGCATTTAATAACAATGGTTGTTTTCGCAGGCCCTGTAGATTCAAGTATGCGTGTGAGATATGCTTTGGGATGCATTCGGCCCATTCTTGCCGGAGCGGTAGGGGATGATCGCAAGGGGAAAACAGGATTGGGGGTGGGTGGAGTTCCAACTGCAGGTTTGGCTCAGCTGAAGCAGGCCATGAGGTGCAGAACACAGGCAGGGTAGGGGGGCAAGCTGGGGGTGGTCCAATGGGCACAGACACCATTGTCAGTTAGGCTTAAGGTGTTCAGGGTTTCCTATGGCATTACCCTAATAAAGCACATGTGGAATATTTGTTTTGGGGGGCTAACTGTGGGATTTTGGATCCCTTTTTTGGGGAGTAGCACCCATGTAAGGTCCAAAAAAGATAATGAATCAATTACCTATAGGGAACTTAAGGGTCCCCAGACATCTAATAATAAAGTTGTGGCCTGATTAAATCCATATCAAGTGTCTCCTGTCCTTCATTTAGTATAGCTGGAAAATTGTTCTTTCACCCTAAAGAAGAGTTCCTCCAGGCTAGGTTTTTGGTACATTGGCGAGGCAGTTTGGAGAAGCATGCACTGCCCTTGCCTATGTAATTCTGTGGGCAAAGAACTCTGGTCTTCATGGCTGTCAAACTGGCACCTTCCATAAACTCTAAAAATCCATATAAATTGTACCTGAACCTTTAAGAGAACAGAGGGAGTAGAGGACATGCTATAGCTATTGTATTACTCACCATCCTTCCAGTCACTTCTTTCATCTTTCTGAAATATGCAGATGTAAAATGGACATGCAAAATTATTTCCACAGCAGCCTAAAGGACTTGAAAGCCAAATATAATTCTGCCTTCCATGAGCCAGACTGTGCATTTTTTAGACACTTTCCTGTGTTGATGGCAGTGCAAATCCATGTCACCCTGTTGGGAGCACAAGGAAGTACAGTGCTTCATTGATGTATGGGAAGCTCATGAGCACGTGTGCAGAAGCTTATGGGCATGGCTTTCAACCCAGAGGGCATTGTGGGAAGATGCATTAGTGTTCTTTCAGGGAGTAATCCTCATTCTGCAATTGTGGATGGCCACAAAAATTCAGCAAAACCACAAAAATTCAGTAAGAAAATTATGTTTTGTTTTCCGTTCATCTCTATTTTCCACAGGAAAAGAAAACCTTTTCCCACACAGCTTGACTAGCAATACTTGGTCATGTACTCTATAGGGACAATACTAATATTTGTAAACAGCTTTGAATCTGTGAATGTGCAGATACATATATATTAAAAAGTTGAATATCTTGTTTCTAACCTAGATAAGATAATTCTTTTTTTCTTCCCTATTGAGCTACTTAATATCCCCCGCAAAATAAGAATCCTGGGGCTACTTTTTCAGTTGCTCATGTCTAAATTGCAGTTGCCAAGCATTCAGTGGTGTATTGAAACTTGGTAACGGTGCTGCAATTTAATCAATGGAAAACAAAAATTCTCCATTGTGCACACGCGGCTGTATGTTTTGTGGAAACAAATTTGACCTTAAGCTAGCCACCTTTACAATACAGTTAAAATTCCCTTCTATCTAGCTTTTCCAAGGCATTGACAAACAAATGTCACAAATTACATTCACAATGAAATCTGAGAAATGAGATGATTTAAGAAATATTTTGTACAATGTTTTCATTGAGAAAAAGTCCAGAAATTGTAGTCAGCTCAAGTAAGATATGTATGAAGGTGCTGCAGCCTGCTCCACTGAACCTTCCACCTTCCTGGCTCACCATGACACTCATCTTTTGATTTTGCTGAGGTAGTTTTTTTTTTCTGACAGAATTGGCAAAACAGCTCCAGGGAAAGGTTATTCAGTTTTTTTGCCCTTTCAACAAAGTGGAGAAAATGCTACTTTTGCTGACTTCATGCACTGTTTGCATACCATTCATAGTTTTCAATGATTTTTCTGATACTTGTTAAACTACATAACCAAAAGGTGGCAGCAGTCCATCCACTATTTAATGCATGTGTTTTCATGACATATTTTTGACATTTAAAAAAAAATATCCACAGCAGTTTTCCCATATAGCACAGAGGGTATATATTTATTCAAGCAGGTACATTAATATCACATATGTTTTTAATTGAATAACCCTCAGAATGATTCAAATCCATCCAGACTGAGAATTTGCTGGTCTGGGTTTGGAGTTCATAATTTGAGGCAATGTGAAGTTTGTACCTGATAATCATGGTTTTTTTTTTTAAAGTAGCAGAATCTTTACCTGAGATGATAATAAATGAGTATAAGAACACTTTCTTTCTCCCACCATTTGCTGGGCTTGTCTATTTAGATTATTGGCACCTCAAGGAAGAGCCTCTTGCCATGTGTTGTGTACCGCTTGGCTGGAGCCTTTATGAGAAATAATATCTGTTTATGATCACTGCGGACTGTGCAAATATAATATTTTTTTAATAAACCAAACAAACTCAATTTAAAAGCATTTTAATTATGTCTAAAAAGTGACTACACCAATGTTGTCCCCCCCTATTTATGAGATGAAGTTACTTTATTCCAAGGGTCTGCTATTATGGACTTCACGCAAGCAAAACTGCCATTTGAGCTCATAGTTTGGAACTGAAAAGGGGATTAGTTGCCATTCTGGAAAATATCAATGTTTTAAACTGGAGACCAAGGGAAGAGAGCAAATGCTTTAAAAGAAGTTGACATAAACTTCTAAAAATCAATATGAGGTGAGGAGGAGTGTGGCAGAGGACGAGGAGCAAACTAAACAGAACAATTACAAAGGATAGGGGTGGAGGAGTAAACAGCAAGTGAAGTTGTACCCAGAGGTGCAATTCCTAAATTAGTCTTTAAACTGGGATATAATTATAATTAGGGTGGGGTTATTGTTTGGTCTGGGATAGTTTGCTACAGGATTTACCAAACAGTATGACACCTGCTTCCAATGCCACAAAAAGAGGAACAATTGTCCAGAGAAGTGTAAGAACAGTGGCTCTGAGGAAGCACTGCTGTGGGGAAAAAGTCCTTATAACGGTAGTAGCCATCATGAAGAGGGCTATGTGTTTGCAGGCTGTTATGCAGTGACAGGGGCATATGGGACAAGAGGAGGTTTAGGCCCAAGTGGTGCAGAACATGATGGCACTGGCTGAGCCAGAGTCTGGATTAATGACACTTTTTCTTGAAGATGTTTAACAGTAATGCTCTATTGTATAATGAGGCTAAATAGTAACATGGTTGGTCTCTACTAACTGGTAGAATTAAGAATAATAGCATACTAGTTTAGGCAATTGCATTCCATGAATAGCTAGGAGACTGAAATTTAAAAAATGCTGATTATTTCTCTAGATCATAGATCTCTACTAAAATACAGCCTCTCTTCTGAAGAGAACCAGTGAAATGTCTACAGCTTCTCTTGTCCTGATTGCACAGGGTAGACTCAGCCCAGGGCTACACTAGGGGAGGGGGGTCGATCTACGATACGCAGCTTCAGCTACGTGAATAATGTAGCTGAAGTCGGTGTATCGTAATCGACTTACCTGACCATGAGGACGGCGGCGAGTCGATCGCTGCTGCTCCCCCGTCGACTCCGCTTCCGCTGCTCGATGACATGGATTTCCGGAGCCGACGGGGAGCGCGATCAGGGATCGATTAATCGCGTCTTAACGAGACGCGAAAAATCGATCCCCAATAGATCGATTGCTACCCGCCGATCCGGCGGGTAGTGAAGACAAGCCCTCAGTCAGCTCAGAGGCATGGGTGATATACTATGTGACCCGCCCCATGTGACCTTTCCCATTAAATGGTTCAGACTCTAAGTGCACCAGCAGGTGGCAGCTTCACAATATACATAGATATCCATGTGGAGCACAGAAGTGTGCATGTACGTATGGTCTTGTGATGAAGGCACTGGGTTATAATTCAGGGGATTCAAGTTAAATTCCTGCTTCACCACAGCCTTCCGGTGTGACCTTGGCTTAGGTCACTTGGGGCCTGATTATGATAGGTGCACCTCTTACTAATTTCTACTGGAAGTTGGGTGATCAGTACTTCTAAAAATCAGGCCCTTAAATCCCTTTACACCTCAGTTCCCCACTTGTAAAATGGGGATACTGATTCATTGCTTCCCAGGGGTATGGAGAGGATCAAACCATTCGTAGCAAACTGCTCAGCTAATACAGTGGTGGGGTCTGTAGATGTTACTTGACAGATCTTTCCTTGAAAAAAAAATCACAAACATGAGCAAAGCTCAAATAAAATGTTGCTGGTTCATAGCTGTAGGTCAAACTGTAGGTCAAGACTGATTTAGAGGGTGTCTAGAGTTTTATTGAATGCTTCCTATACCTAAAAAAAAAAAGTAGATACAGGATGGGATTCCAAAATGCTCCTAAACCACTTAGGAGCACAGTGAAAATTGAAAATCTTAAGTCACATAGGTGTTTTGAAAATCCCACCCACAAAGCTGTATTATTAAAAGCCACAGATATAGCTCACATTTTTCAAACATGTAACAACTATTATCTATGTGATTAAAAAAACCTCCACAAAAATCATATTGTGTTCCACATACTGTCAGACAAACAGTATTCATGTGATACTTAATAATAACAATCCTATACACATGTCCTGGTGTGTTGTCTGTAGCATATTTATGATCTTGTTGTGTCTGGTCCAAGTTTCTGACTTGACATTCTAAGTACCCCTTTGGGAAAATATGCCATCTTGCAGTAATGTATGCAGTGCATGTCAAAAAACCAGCAACAATCTGCTGCTGCTATTCTGAGTTTTTGAAAGTGGAAAGAGCAGGCTGCTGCCTCCCCCCGCCCCCTTCTCTTACATATTCAGGAATGTGGTGTTTACAATCCAGCTGGAGAAAACAATGCAGATATAAAGCTGTACATGGAGAAAGTAGAATAAAATCAAGCAAAATAAAACTACCCAATACTTATATAGTAGGCCATTATTGAAAGAAGGAATATGAAAATGCAGAACTGTAGCTGCTGTTATTCCTTGACTCCCCAGAATTTTGTGGGTAGAAATGACACTTGTGGTGTCACATGATTATTCTACCACTAGTTTATTATCTTGTCAGTGTATACTCTCTTTCCACAAGTGAGCTCTTCTTACAGCTGCCCTTGTGGGCTTTACTTGTGGATGAATGGCAGAGTTATATTGCCTCTGAGTGACCAGTATGTGTGTTCCCTTTAAAAATGATTGACAATTTTTGTAAATCTAATTTATTTTGATAGTCCAGTTTTTTGATAACTGTCTTACATGTATGCTCATATGCAAATAAAGAAGAAGTGGCCTTAATTTCTGATACTATTAATCATCCCCATATCATTTGTTCAGTTCACAAGAACCTCAAGATGAAAGGATAGGATTAATTTATGTACATACTGTACATAATGAAAACAACCCACTTGTTTTTTGGTCTGTGCTCCCCTCTGTCTTCTGTCCTATTCTCATTCTCCTTCATCCACACTCTACTACTTGCTGTACAGAACCAAGTTGTTCTTCACAGCATTGTTTTTAAAATATAAACTAGCAAATCTGTAAAGCTTGATTTCTGAGCTCACATTAGTGATAGGATAAAATCTAAATTCATTAAAAAAATAAACAAAATGTTTTCTGCATTTAACGATGGTGGTACAAAGAATTGGAGTCACTCTTCAGCCTTTCTTATTCCTTTGACTTCAATAGAAGTTGTGAGGTGATCAGCACCTTTGAAAACCAGGCCACTTATTAGGTACTTAAATAAAGATTTAGGAATCTTGCTTTAGTAGGGTGACCAGACAGCAAGTGTGAAAAATCGGGACAGAGGGTAGGGGTGGGGGGCAATAGGAGCCTATATAAGAAAAAGACCCCAACATCGGGACTGTCCCTATAAAATCGGAACATCTGGTCACCCTAAGCTTTAGGCATCCATTAAAAAATATCATGGCATAGGGCTAGAAGGTATGTCAGACAGGATGACTTAGTGGTTCAAGCATAAGGTGCAAAATACCTAGCATCTTCTGTACCATGGGGTCACATCCCAGCAGGGTTAATTCAGGCTTCTCTCTTTTTTGAGGTTTATAAACTGAATACCATTCAGTTTGCTCTGTGCAGAACCTTTTAGTTGAGACTTTTAAAAATGGAGGTGGTCTTCACTCTGAATTTGTGTTAAAAATGTCAAGACACTTTTAATAAGAATAGGCATTTGCAGTTGTCCTTAGTCAACATTATACTGAATAAGAAGTGACACATCTTTCTTTTTAATCTTACATAGAAATGAATGATTATATAAATAAGCTAGAAAAATGTTATTCAGAAAATTTGTGCCTATCTGTGATGAGTAGTGCATTGGATACAGGCTTGTCATTGTAAAGAAAGAAAGGGGAACATGCTGCAAAGCCTAAACAGAAGTGAAAAATTCAACCACGTGGCTTTTATCTTCATTTTGTTTTATTTCAATATTAAAACTACCATGGTCCAGATAGATTTATTGCAGTCACGTGGAGCATGTAGACTGATATTAATTCAGATAAAGTTCATACCCTTACACACTACAAACGGAATATTTAGTCTTTACAACCCACTGATCAAAATGAAAGCTTTGCCAGTGCTGTTTGAGTTTTTTAGCATCTTCATAGATTAACATCCCTGAAACAGAAAAAATACGGTACAAATCCTGATCAAAAACACCTGGAGAGTTTTTATTTCCCTTGGCCTTTTCTAATCTTCCTCTTCAATTAAGAACCTGGAAAATTCTGGGAGAAAGTGCAGTTGAACAAGAAATTTTAAAGAAGAGAGAGAATATGTAAAAATTATCATGGAAAAAACTCTAGTTTATGGGAAAAAAAATAGGTTAAACATAGTAGCTAACACAGAAGTTGAAATACTAAAACCAGGGATATCAATGAACAAGGAATCAAAAACAGATTGATTGTATTAATCACTAGATGAACAAAACCAAAGTTTTGATTGTAAAACAATATGAACTACTGGGGGCATTGTAAAAAGTTAAAGCTCAAGAGCCACATTTTCAAGGGTCTTTTTAGACTTCATCATCAGTTAATCTCTTTGGATGCACAAAAACTTGCCTTTTTGCTCCTGAAAACAGCTATTTATATGTATATTTGCCTTTTAGGATTCACGTGTGGGTATATTCAGAACCCAATAACCAGGGTGGGCAGATGCCTGGGGTAGAGAAAATTTTCTTCCGTAATCCAAGACCCTAGCATAATGCCTTAACTACTTCCAAGAGGTTACTATAATACAATGGCTGGATTGGCCTTTGTGGATTCTGTCCCCTTCAATGGGAATGATAGTGGTGAATCCAGGTGGCAATGTATCTTCCAACCTATTCAATATTGTGCAGCACATTTCAACATCATCTACAGACTTCAAACCCAACCCACTTCAGCAAAATCACATTAAGGCCCTGATCCTGCAAACACTTATGGATGAAAAACATTGTTAAATATTTTTGCAAAATTAATTAAATAACTTGTTCACCATATATGTTAATAAGTTATTCACCCAGCTCTGCCTACCGTACTGGTAATGTGTTGGTGCAAATGTATAGTTCCAAACCCCTAAAAATAATTAATCTAGACATTCCAGTTGATGTGATGACCTCTTTTAATCCCCTCCTCTCTCACACACACACACAAACACTTCTTTTTCGGTAAGGTAATCTATTGTAAGGTATACGTAGCATAAAGGAAAATAATGGACGTCTGTCTCCATTTACAGTATTTGTCAGTTCCAGCACTAACTCCCATATAATTTTTACAGAAGCTAAAGAAAGATGCAGACTAGCTTTGTATCTGGAGTCAAGTATCAGAGGGATAGCTGTGTCAGTATGAATCTGCAAGAGCAACAAAGAGTCCTGTAGCACCTTATAGACTAACAGATATATTGGAGCATAAGCTTTCGTGGGCGAAGACCCACTCACCACGAAAGCTTATGCTCCAACATATCTGTTAGTCTATAAGGTGCTACAGGACTCTTTGTCGCTTTTGTATCGAGTCTCCTCAGATGAAGGTTAACATTCATTAGGGCTGCATTCCTGCAAACACTTACACGTGTCCTTAACTTCCCTCCTGCGATTAATGTTAAGGACCTTTGTGTAACTGTTTGAAGGATCAGACCTTAGAATTGTAACTTCCCTACTGTACTCTAGACTGTACGCGGTATTTTGCTGAGAGATTGAAGAAATTATTGTGAGAGGGAATTGTGTAGATCTTTATAATGCTTTAATATATGTCTTTGAGTATCTCCTAGGAAAGGAATTATAATCCAGTAAGTGACTGATGTTTTTTTATGGCTTGCTTATAAAATATAAAGTAAAATAAGGCTCAGTCCTCTGTATAAGTAACTGTTTATAGTAAGCTGTTAAATATAATCAAGAATAAAAGTGAATCAACCTCTCCTATCCTTATTTAAAATACTATAAGAAATAAACTGTGAATTATACAGTGAAATTCAGACATATAAAAGCCTTTTAAATATTAAGTTAAGTATTAAGTTATGACTTCTTGAAAATTAATATTATTAAATAATGAAGTGTTAGCTTCAGGTTTCTTGCCAAACATGCAGAGAAAAGCTTATGTTCATGGTTCTCCAGTCCTTTACGTGGGAGCAATTCTGTTGACTTCAATGGACCTAGCCACTTATAAAACAGGAGTGAGAGTATCCAAGTAAGGACTTATTTAATGCCAGTGGCTTAACTTATTATAATTTATTATTCATATGGCAACAGAAACAACAACAAAAATGATAGGCATTAAAAAATAAATAAAGAAAAGGTCCCTGCCTCAAAGAGTTTACAATCTAACATCCCCACCTAAAACAAACAAAAACCAAATGGTGACAGGCAAGAGATACAAAAATACTGGCAAGGTGGCTATGGCTCGTAAGATAAATTAAAAAAATATATAATCATTTATAAATTTGTTGCATTTGTATTGCAAATAATGTTCATGGTGGGGGAAGTAACTCATTGGGGGCTTAGGTCTGGAAAAAGACTGTTAGGAAGGGATTGTGAGAGTAAGAATGATGAGAAAAGGAGAAAGTAAACAGAGGGTGAGGGAGATATAGAGGTAAAGGGAAGAGAGAGGAAAAGGGAGGTCAAAAAGCACAATGGTCAGGGATAGTGAAGTTTCATAGCTTGAAGTCTGAAGAGGTAGGAAAAGGGTGGGGTAAGGGATACAACAACCAATGGCCAAAGAGCAACATAAGGGGGGAAATGGCTACAGAGTATAAATAGCAATGGCAAAGAGTATAAATAGCTAATTGAGGATTCCCCCACCCCATGGACTGCAGACCATTTATTTCCTTCTTCTGGATATATTGATGTTCATTGAGGTTGCAATGGTCATACAGAAGAACAAACTATGACCCATTAAAGCCACAGATTTGAATCACTATTTTTTCTTTTTAATGTAACTTGTGTGAGCGTATGAAAGACTGTATGATTATATGAAAGTCACAGGCATATTGTAAAAAAAATTTAACAGCTCTATTCTAAGGACATAACATTGCAGGGGATACAGATAAAAATTTGAAAAGTATAAGAAAAGGAGTTACTGGAGAATTAGGTTAAGTCTAGATTTTGTCTCATAAGTGCAGTGAATGTACATGAAGTACCTGTTTCACAAAGGAGTCTCTGTGTATTTTCAAAATTATGCTCTACAGGCAAAGGCGTAATAAAATACTTTGTTTCATGAACTAAACTCTTCTTTTAATTCAAAGGAAGAGAAGATGCTGATTATTGACTTCTGAGATGGTTGGCTAATAAGGTATGGTTTCAATAAAGGATACTTTGGATCATCATTTATAATGTCATTGTTTAGTAATGGTGTAGGATGGTTGGATATCAAAGTACTAGGTACCTTTGAAACAATATAGATATAGAAAGAGATACAGGTATGGACTGAAGTTTCAGTTAACTAATTCAAGTATCACAAGTTAATTTAGTAGGTTTAAACACACGCATCCTTTCATTTTCAAGGTAGGTCATCTTAACATCATCTAAGTACCATGGTTATGAATGTTAAAAATGTCTGCATTAAGCTCCGCCCTGCATTTCAGCTTTGAGTCTGAATAGCATATGAATTGCAAGAATGTCATGTGTAGAAGTTAACAATAAAGAAATTAAATGTCATTACAAGATAAATTACATTTAGTATAGCTGGCCAAAAATGTTCCAATGGCATGTAGGTCTGCTGGAAAATGTCATTTCAACAAAACTGAAACTTTTTGAGGGAATATGTTGACTTCAACAAATTTTCAACATTTCAATTTATTATTTTGAAACAACCTTTCTTTTCAAAATCTTTTTAATTAATATTATATTTATAATATAAAAATTGAAACCAGAACAAAATGTTTCAATTTTATCAAAACAGAACTTTTCAATTGACATAAAAATAATTTTTTTTTTTTTTAAAGTTGTTTTGCAGGACATTTCATTTTTTTTCCATTCAGATTTGGAATAAAAGCAAATTTCAAAATGTAAAAATTTCCCATGAAAGAGAAATTGTGAGTTACAACATGATCTAATGTTTAGTACTCCTCCCATTACAATTTTGAAGACCCACACAAGTCATATGGGAATGACAAAAATTCTCTTTTGTGAATATTCTGGCCTTTTTCAAAGGTTGCTATGTAAAGTGTTCTCACTGACAGAGTAAGAATGAGATAAAAAAGGAGAGGTTGCCATGCTGCAGATGATAAGCCCACTGAAGAAGAAAAACACTAAAACAATTCAGGATGGAAAGACTGATTTAAATGGTTAAAAGATCAAATTCTGAGTCCAGAGGTGAAGTGCAAAGATTCCTAGACTGTCTCTTTTTCAGCTGCTTTTTTTTTTTCCTTTTTAGGTCTCCATGCAGTAGCAGGGAGGATAGAGAATTGTAGAAAGAGGAGAAAATATGTTCTAATCAGATGAATTGGGTCTTACAGCAATTATGACTTCAATAGTGGAAATCTGGCTTGACATCCACATCCTAATGATGATTTCCTAACATAAACAAGCAGTCCATATGACAAAGAAGACATTTTCTAAATAGTAGAAAAGAGGTCAAGGCACATGATATCCAAAGTAATTCCAAATATTTAGCACTTCCCTACCTGATTCACTGATAAACTCTAGAGAAGTTTGAAAAATGGCAAGTGTTTAAAAAAAATAAACCATTTTAATGGTCAAAAAACTGCCATAAACACATACAAACAATTTAAATGGAATCAGTATCCTCATAGGACGCTTCTACACTATCAACAATAAAATTTTGCCTCATCGTTCAACCTGTTCAGTTGATCCAGTGGGGAACACCATGGATCAGAGTGGAGAGGCTGCACACATGATATAATGGGGGAATAGGACCTTTGCACTATGAGAAGGTCCAACCACTGTCTTCTCGAAAGGAGGTGAATTACTAGAGCCAACAAGGTGGCAGCAGTACAGTTACTGAAAAGGAAAAGTGAAACAGATAAATACCACCAGAGGGGGTGGTATTTATTTTTGTAAACAATTTCCTGTTTGAATTACTAATTTGCAAAGTATCAGTTCAGTACCATTAGCCCCAGTTATAGCCTGTGAAGCTCATTGTGGCAGTAGGTGTAAAGAGCTGTTGAAAAATGACTCATCAGCTCTGATTATGGCTCTCCAACAAGGGACTTGTGATATTTAACATTCTTTGAGAGCTCTTTTCACTTGCTAATGGTGGTTTTCCCTAAAATATAGAAAAAAATACAAACACAGATTCTGATTAAATATGTTGAAATAAAAATATTGGAACAGTGAATTTAGCTAACTATGAACAGTGGGCTGAACAGTTGTGTTGTGAGATAGCTTAAAAACTTGCATAGGAATAAAGTGCAAAAATACCGTCATTTTAATAACATAAAAGCCAGAAAATGCAAAAACTTTGGGATGATATCTAAATCTGATCCTGCAGACAGTGAGGCATGTGAATAACTGCATGAATGTGAGTTCAATGGGACTACTTATGTGTGTAAAGTTACTCATATGTCTCAGTGTTTGCAGGATTTGGGGCCTAAGCTTGGCAAAAGCATGATTTTGCCTTTCCTTGTTGCCTGACTTCTTCCAGGATACCAAGGATGACTGTAACATGACAATCTCTAGATTATTGGAAATGAAAACATAGGAGAGGCCTACCTGATTAGAAAATGCAATTCTCTATTTTCTATATAGAGAATTATTTTGAGAGTTTAAATGGGATTGAAGTGATGCAGAAGCCTTGTGATGGGCTTCTGCACTAGGGCAAATTTCACTGTGTATTCCCACTGTTTAAGCTTTAAAATGTTGAAACTGTTTAAGCTTATTTAAGATATCAAAATAAAAAAAGATATCAAAATCAAATTGACAGTTTTAAAATATTGATAGACATTAGTATTTTTAAGAGTTTAAATTGTAAATTGAGCTAGAAGTCAACAAAAAGGTGCCAAATGTAAAAAAAAAAAAAAAATCCAGATAAACCAACGTTAAATAAACCATTCTACGTTAATTGACTTCCCAGCTTAGTATGTGTATGCCAAATTTCATGCTGAGCTTAATTTTTTTTTTTTTTTTTAGTGAAGTTACAGTCTCCTTGGGACTTGTTTGCAATTAAATGTCTGCATGTCCCTTAATTATAGCCTATGTGAGGCTGTAATTAAAGATGTACTATTTTGTATCTTAGGCACAATATATGGGCTGCTCTAAATCTGGGGAGCTGTCCTCCTGATTCTAAATATCAGCTTTTGTAACCCACTTTCTGAAAAGGAAATGGTAGTCAATGAAGGGAGCAATATCTGACTTACTTGCAAACCTTATTCTCAAACCATATACATCACGGATGCTGCTATCAATTGCAATGCCAAAAAAGGAATTAAACAAGTCTGAGCCATGTTTGCAGGTGCTCCATGAGAAACAGGGTATGTGAAAGGGGATAATCTATCCTGAGGCTGTGCCCTCCCAGGAGCATACATGGGATTGAATGCTCACAGACCACAATTCCTTCCTGGCTTGCACATTTGCTCTAGAGGCAGGGAGGGCAAGAAGTTACCTTACTCCTTTCCATGGAGCAGTTTACCACCTCCTGGGCACCCAGTCAGCTACTCTGGTCAGTGAGTGATGTTTGCAGGCAGGTATCCTTTCATTCACCACTATTCTGCACCTACTTGATCTCTGTGAGGAGTATCACACCAACAGCCCCTGGTCTCCCCCAGAAATCAGAGTCACAGTCTTAGCAATATGTACTTCACCAAGATGCCATGCCAGTGAACTATCTAGCCCTAAGTGGTGGTGTTAGTAACCAAATTAGTTTTATATGGCTTCAAAAAGGAAATAATTTGAATTAATTGAAGGTGCAAAGCATCTTTATTCCAAGATCAGTGGAAGCTGTCTCTTTGCAGAGGGGGTCTCGTATCATTTACATGAACATTCAAAAAAATGTAAAACACCTTATCACCTCTTATACAACAAATACAATGCCAGAATCAAATTAATGAAAATATTTTTTATTACGTGTGTGTGTGTGTGTGTGTGTGTGTGTGTGTTCCTCAATGCCAAAACGGTGACTTAATGTTGCATCACAAAGTAGAATTCTTTTAACTCAGACTAAATCCAAAACAGAGTAAATAAGCTAAAGTAGAAATTCAGCAAATGGAAAAGGAGTTATGAGCTTCGCTTTCCAGTGAAAAATGTGTTGTGCCAGATGTCCCAGCCACTAACAGGAGTATTAAACTATCCGTTCTCACTGTGATTGTCTACAGTTCTGTACAACATCAATCAAAAAAGACTCCTGCTTGAACAGTTAAAGAGAGTGTGTGGAACTACAAAAGGACTGTGTAGAATGATGAGATGCCAATGATTTAGTATAAATCACAAAGAGATTTAAGTAGTCAATTTTAGGGAGCTCTGGCAACCATCTTACAGCCAGAAATATGCCTTGTTTGTTACTCTTGTTTTAATTATATTAAATTCAACTAAAAAATCTGCTGCGGTGTCTCCTATCTCGTTGTCACTTCTCTATTTCCCTCCATTGGAATCTTTTCCCTTCGGTAGCATTCTCTCTTTTCCTTTCCTTCCTCTGTTTTGCTAGGATCTCTCCCCTCTCTTTCCCCCTTGAAATCTCTCCATTTTGCCAACCAAAGATCCTTTGTGTGTTGCAGCCCACTTCCAAACTTTAAAGCCCAGAGGGAGGGTTTGATGTTGTTATGTGAGCTCTGCAGCTGGCTACTTCATCTCTGCTCTGTCTATGCTGCGGTGAGACATACAGAAGGGAGAGCCAAAAAATATATGGCGTAAGTCAGTGAGGAAGCAGTTGCCAGGTGTAAGCAGAAGAGCAGCAGTAACAGCACACCTTGGTAGATGGAAGCTAACAAAGCTGTGATTGAATAGTCATCAATCTGTTGACAGCCCCATTTTCATTTTGACATTATTTGATTAATTAATGTAGCTAGATTTAACTTTAAAATAAATAAAAGAGGAGGGAGGGGAGGCATTAAAAACACCTGAAAACTAAATAAAACATTTCATTTCAGGTTGAACATAACATTTAGTTCAACCCATTTTTTCTCAGTTTTTCAGTTTTAGTTGTGAAGAGGGAAACTGAAAAATTGTTGGTTTGGATCAACCCAAACTGAAGATTTTTTTTCAGATTTTTCAATTATTCACTCGGCTCTATTTATAAGACATTTCTGGAGGACGTATAAAACACATTAGAAGACATTTCTGGAGGACATTTAAAACACACTAACACATGCATGCGATCTGTATTTTTGTAAATTATGCCCCCCCCCCCCCAAAAAAAAAAGGTGTTTCAAGAAGCTTGGCATCATGTTAACAGAACCAGTTTTTCTGTTGCATCAGTCTGTTAAATACTGCTGGTATACTGTATCATTTACTTATTCTCACTGCACCAGATGGCTACTTCATGGAGAATGACAACAGGTTTTCTGCAGACACTTTCCTATTACTGTGAACAGCAGGCAAAAAAGAGCCCAGCATCCTATTGTCAGACATTGTGAAGTACCTGACAGTAAAAAACAAAAAAAGTATTTTCAAAAGCAAGCAAAAATTAATCAAACTATAGCAAGATAATGGGCGTGTGTTTAAAGCAAGACAAAATATTTCACAAAGGTAGAAGTTACACAGAGAGCCAAAAATAAAATGTTTTGATTCCAACAGTTCTAGAGACTTACGAAGCAATGACAATTAGTCATCCAAATACAAAACTTTTTTTTTTACTGCACATATTTATTTTTTGTTTAACACCTTGATCAGTAGTGGAGATGACACTAATTCTAAAAAGGAAAGTTCATTCTCCTCCATGAGCCATGAAACAGTGGCTGACGCTGAAAGGAAGTTTAAAGAACACATTTTTAAATCCATGGGGGGAGGAGGGGAACAGAAGAGGAATGAAGAGCTTAAAACAAGAAAAGTCAGACATTGCAACTACTGTATAAAGCAGGGGTGGCCAACCTGTGGCTCCGGAGCCACATGCGGCTCTTCGGAGGTTAATATGCAGCTCCTCGTATAGGCACCAACTCCGGGGCTGGAGCTCCAGGCACAAACTTTCCAATGTGCCAGGGGGTGCTCACTGTTCAACTCCTGGCTCTTCCACAGGCCCTGCCTCCACTCCACCCCTTTCCATCCCCTCCCCTGAGCCTGCTGTGACCTCACTCCTCCCGCTCCCTGCCAGAGCCTCTTGCTCGCCACAAAACAACTGATTGGGAGGTGCGGGAAGGGAGCGGGAGGTGCTGATCGGCAGGGCTACCGGTGGGTGAGAGGGGCTGGGAGCAGTGGGGGTGGGGAACTGATGGGGGGAATGCTAACATATTTCTGTGGCTCTTTGGCAATGTACATTGGTAAATTCTGGCTCCTTCTCAGGTTCAGGTTAGCCACCCTGGTATAAAGTGTAGAAACTTGACGGCAATTGTGGGTCAGAATCAGGGCCGGCTCCAGGCACCAGACCGCAAAGCATGTGCCTGGGGCAGCACCCTGTAAGGGGCGGCAGTCCGGGGATTCTGGGGCGGCCATTTTTGTCTTTGTTTGTTTGCTTCGGCACTTCGGCTGCGGCCATTTTTTTTTTTTTTTGCTTGGGGCGGCCGAAAAGCTGGAGCCGGCCCTGGTCAGAATGCAGTAAGTAGTCTGGATAGAATCCCTGTTTTGATTAATGTGATCAGATTTGGGGGGAGAGGGTGCACCTGAAAACACAAGAATGAGGTCTGTTTTCTATACACAAGATTTGGCAGCTGACTATTTGTATTTTTGTGGTGTGTTTCCATTGGTCTTGGGAGCTCTTTGGAAATTAAGTTTGTTTTTCCTTCCTGCCCTGAATTCTTCAAAATAACAGAGAGAATTTTTTGAGGCATGCAAAACATCCCTGAATGCTTTGACTTTCCCAATGACTTGTAGTGCTTATGAAACTGACACTGTACCCCTGGGTTAGAGCCAGGTCAAGAACAGGAGGGTTTTTGTACAAACTTCTAGACATGGTTCTGCCAGTGCACCTGAGTCCTGACCTGCAAAACTGTGCTTCTGTTCAGCAAAATCAATTACAATAAACTTCTGTGGTGCTTCTGTGATCTGGACAAATGCCAGTTGTGAGCTATATTCAGCTTGCCAAGCTCCTTTCAATTGCTACCTAAGGCAGAGATTTCTTTTCAGGAACACAGAACTATAACTACACCGCTTAGAATTCTGCTGTTAGCAGCTGGCTCAGTGAGTTGCTTTTCTTTTTCCAGAGACAGATGAGAATGTGAGTCTCAGGAGTGAGGTGTGGGGAGAGGGAGTGTTGTGGTGTGAAGGAATGGAGCAGAGAGAAAGGGTAGGTTGCTAGCAGACTGGAAAAGGGCTAAAGCCACCATGAAGACAGGACTGAAACAAGGAACTGAATGAATGGACAAAGGGTGGAGGGAAAAGATTGGAGAATCTGCAGAAGGATAAAATAAATACATCTTTAAAATAAACTCCCAGGTCAATGGATTTCAAGGGTAGGCAGGGCGTACATAAGGCCCTTGCTGCTGCATCTTCCCTGATTACATTTGGAGACTTCAAAATTGGGGTTCCAGGACAAGGAGATATATGTGCCTGGTGGGGAAATGGCAAAATTGTGGCCTCACATCATCTCAGTCACTTTCGTTTTGGGGGATTCCATTCCCCTCCCTCATCTGCACTGAGGTGGAAGGGAGAGCTGGCTGAAAATTGAAATTTCTGTCCTGTGGAAAATTCTGATAGTTACATATTTGTTTTCATCCCAAATTAGGATGAAAAGTCAAAATATTTAATTTTTTAGCAGATGAAGCGTTCCAAAAAAGAGTTCAACAGTCTACTGGTGCTGACTTTTTCTAGCTCATGACACATTTTGAACTCCTGTGTAATTATAAGGTTTTTTTAAATGTAAAATATTATTTTTGTTTTAGATGTTAGCATGTGAATGGAAAGTTAAAGGACTTTGAGGGTCCAGCAGGTATTCAAGACCCTGACCCACTTAGTAGAAATATAACAAATGAGTAACGATTGTAAAACATTGAGTGTTTCTTATTTGGGGTGAGATTTCATGATAGGGGCCATACATGGTAAGCCAGGTGCTCTGGTGTACCCACCTGAATGCAGCAGAGAAAGGAGCTGGCAGGGACTGATAAACACTCGCTGATCCTGAGAGCAGTGCCACACCAACATGACCAGTGGAATTTAAAAGGATCTGGAGTCTTTATTTTTACATGTCTGCTCCTGTTGGTGATGTTCTGACTGTTTCCATCCTTTTTTTTTTTTTTTACACAAACCTTTGGGGAACACATGCTTTTCTCCATTACAGCCATAGCTTTCACAATGTTGAGTTTAGAAAGGGCATTTGTATAAGCATTTCATGTATGCACCACTCAAGATGCATTTCAGATGTGGGCCCCTTGTAGAGTATGAATGGGCCTGATTCTAGTTCACAAAATTAGTACTGAGTACAGAGCTCAGAGCTGCCGGCTCCACCAATCTCAGATGTCTCATAACAAAAAGTCTGTTTTCTGGCTGTATGCAGTGATCTGTTTGAGTAAACAGCAGTGAGAGTTTACAAAGAATCCAAATGAAAAATAGCCAGAAATTGACAGCTTGAGCACTAGTAAGCATTAACACCCTCTTTGCTAATTGCTGCCATCACAAATTAATGGAAGCTTTTAAAATCTCTTGACAGTGGTTTTGTAACGTTCCATGGTTAAAGGAACTCTAGGCAGTACATAACAGATGTCATCATTAATATGCAACTGCATATGTTTCAAGTCTGCAAGATCTCCCCATTCCCTATTTCTTTTCTTTTCTGTTTTGAATTCTTCTAAATTATGCTCTGTGTCTGGTAAAAGCAACAGTTTTGCCCCTTTCCCTCCTGCTAATGCCTATATTATACACTGACACTGAGTTTGGACAGTATTGTAGGGATATAATTTAAGACACTCCATCTACGTGTCACTCTGAAGCCTAGAACTTTTATTGAGACACTATGAAACAAAAGAAACAGCTACAAGCACAGTTGAGAGCTCTCTTTGTTTGGAATAGTGCAAGGTTCAATAATCACTGGCATTTCAGGTCTGTTACCATCCAATTTTTAAGTTTTCAGCCATTTTCTACTTGTTTATGCTTTATGAATTATACCGGTACGACAGAACTGGCTTTCACCGATTACCTTAGATATTTATCTATGTTTACAGTGCTACCCATCAGATTTCCAGTCAAACATTTTCAAATGCTATTTTCATCAGGAATGAAATCCACTTTTACCGCCTTTTTGTTTTTCCTGAACAACTTAGAAAATAAAATAAATCTTTAAGAGTTCGTGTATTCTGCAGCTCCTGCTATGTTTCAGCATCTAACTTTCCTAAGGCTTAAAACTTCTCCTGAACTTCTGAGTTCTTTTTCTTCAGGGAATTCATTTTTTAATCTTTGAAATTTTTGTCGGTTTTTTTAAAAAAGAAAAGCAGCTGATTCTATTATTATGTGAATCCACTGCAGGCAACATGGCAAACCAAAATGATACATCTTCCTCCTTCCCTCTGCGACCCTAATGGAGGGGGTGGTGATGACAGAGAGTCCCACTGGAAACAGCATAATATTGTAAGTCATCAAGAAATTACTTTTATATTCCTTGTCCAGTCCCCATCCTCCCTTTCTCTGTCCCCCTTGTCCTCCCTCCAGTCCCCATCTCTTTTTGTATGTGTCAGAATGTCACCTTCTGGCCTCTTCAGTTTTCCATGGCCTCCTTTCTTCCTTTAATCCTTATCATCTCTTTTTCCCTGCACCAGCCAAGACTGTAGTCAGGCTTAACAAACCCTTTTTTTTTTAGCCCTAAACAGATCTTCTTTCACACACTCAGAACAGAGCTTGGACTCCCCCCGACCCCATTTAGTGCCTCTCAGCAGTTCTCAACTGGAAATTGATGTTACTTCTTTTGGCAGAGAACAGCTGATGTGCATATGCCTTAGGGATCAGAGCTCATGCCTGAGTCACTGGTGAAAGTGCGACTTAGCAACAGTGAACTGGAGAGATGCTGTGTGAATGAACTGCATGGCAAAGCTCAGGTTGGAGTTCCATCCTCACACAGCTATTGCAGTTCTGCCAGGTCACCTGAACAATTTTATCCAATTTTATATTTTATTCCATTTATCCTATTTTATATTTTTTGTCTGGAGTGGAGACAACTACCAAGAACAGAGCCACTCTTGAGTTTTGTGCAGTGGAAGATATAGTAGCGACAGCAGGATAGAGAAATTTTCTGGAATGTGTCTGCTAGTGGAAAGTCCATCCAAAAGTAATTGTGGATGCTTAAATATGTCTAATGCTGCTGGAATCTCTCCTCCACTAAAGAGCCCATAGTTAGCCACCACCAAATCAGTTGATGCTGATGATTGGGCTCCCTCAGCACAGATAAACTCAGATATTTATCTATGCTTAGATTATTTTATCTATGCTTCCCTCCAGTGACATTTATGGGACAGTGGCTATGGAACATGTAAGGGTGTAATTTTATTTAATTGAAAACTATTTAACCAATTGTGCTGCTGATGTATTAATGGCTACCTTTCAAGAATGAGCTAGAAGTAAAGAATCTTGCAAGTAGAGGACACTTATCCTGTTGAGCATCTAGACAATAGAGGGCTCCATGTTTCTTAGTGAATAGAAAAGGAAATTACAGCCAGGGGCAGAGGATATCAGAATCAGGTACTGAGCAAGATTGATTGCATGAGAAGGTGAAGCAGGAAGCTAGATACACCAGCATGGGAGATGGCTGCAGAGAGAAGTCTCGGAAGCAAGGTAGCCTGAGAGTTGGGACAAAGAGCTTTATGAAAATCTTGGGGCCCAGCCAGGAAACAGACTGCTTTGAGAGGGCCAACAGTAGCAGCAGGATATTGGGGAGTGGCCTTCAAACAGGAGGCATGAGGCTTCTGCAGGTCCTAGCAATGGGAGGATGGTGCAGACCAACACCGGTGCACATGGGACTGGGTTCTGGATGCAGGAACCTACGGAACAGCACTAAATTGCCCCTTTCAGAGAAAGGACAGCCTGAGCACTGAGCCCGAGGAGCCTCATTGGGCCCTGTTGCCCCTTTTTAGATGGGCATCTAGGGGTTGAGACACTCTCACAGTGACACCCTGTTGTGGGTCACAACAATATACTAGCTCCTCTCATCCACAGTATCAAATGCCTCCTTTTTAAAGTAACAGGATTAAATTTATAACACCTTTTTTTGTATCAAACTGCAAGTTTCAAAAGCACAGAGGGCAAAAGGGGTCTGTGATGCGGGATACAAACTCCACACTGGGCCCGAAGGCGTTAAAGGGCAATACTGGGCCTAGGAAGTCCTGCCCCTCTGGGTTTACTGAGCATGCTCCAGCGGGAGGAGAAGGTTAACAGGAGCTCAGAAGCCCAGCTAAAGGCTGGTGAACGGGCTGCAGGAGAGAGGAATCCTCCAGAAAGAAGGGTGAGCCTGAGTGTGGCCCACAGAGTGGGTATGGCCCACAGAGAGTGCCTTCTCCAACCACAATCCTCTTTGAGAATGTGAAGGTGTCGGAGACCCCTGCTCCTTTGGGCTCTCTTTTTGTTGAGCCTGGACTATTGGGCCATGCCCCAAACTGAAGGGACCTATTGGTAGGAAGTAGCTGAGGGAAGTGAATTTAGACTTCCTGCAAAGAGAGCCTTGCTGATGTTGCTTCCCACAGTCACCCTTTAAGGTGGATTCTTCCAAGGACTACCCTCAAAGCTAAGTTGATTCAAACAGTAAAGAAGGTGACATGAAGTCTGGTGGTGAAGGTGGCTCCATGCTCTTTCTTCTCCCCAGTATATGCTGAAATGAAGATTTGCTTGTCTCCTGCAATTTCCATCTCTTGCTGTCTCAAGGACCCTCTTTATTACTTATATTCAAACTAAAATAAACACACATTCCTTTGTTTAGGATAGACCTCTTTAACAGCTCTTGCCTAGTCAGGAATGTGTGCATTTGAACATGTTCTAACATCATACAGGGGGAATTCATATCTTTACATATAATGTCGCTACATACATTTCACCATGATATTATTGACCAGGAAGTGATATGTCTGTGACAGTCTGTATCCCCATGTTGACTCTTTTTATAAGACTACGATAATTTTTGTACAATGTATGCCTTGTGAGGTATCATTTGAAAATTTATAATCTGATGAACATTATTGTCCTGGTAAAATATGTGTAGCAGCATTCTATATAAAGTTACAAAATTTTACTGTATGACTTTACTGAGACGTTCCAAGTTTAGAAAAGCAGGCTCAAACCAGTTCCTCAGAGACAAAAGGCAAACTCACACCTCAGCCAGGTGCCATCAAAATCAAATGGACTGTCACCTGGTTAAGTGGCCATTCTTTAGCAGGAAAAAAGTGTGAGTGAGATATTTACATGTTGGCGGTGGAACAGTGCAAACAGGTTTTCTGTCTCCTGAACCTTGCCTGGAGATGTTTTCAAAGAGAAAAATAACTATAAGGAGTGAGAATAGAAGACACAAATCATCTCTCCTTTCATCGCTACTCATGATATCAAGAACACTTGAACAACAAAAGAAACAACTTTGGACTGAGGAGCGAACCTGGCTGAGAGATTAAGCCAATAAAGAGTGCAAAAGCATATGATGAGAGAGACAGTTTGCTTTGAATTCACTTAGCCTGTTAAATTAGATATTAGTTACATTTTTACTTTTTATTTTTTTGTAACCAGTTCTGACTTTTATGCCGTATTACTTGTAATTACTTAAAATCATTCTTTCTGTAGTTAATAAACTTGTTTTTATTGTTTTATCTAAACCAGTGTGTTTGTTTGGGAACCTTCATTTGAGCTAACAGGGTTTGTGCATATAATTTTCTATTAATAAAATGATGGACTTCCTATAAGCTTGCATTGTACAGAGGGAAAGAGCTGGGCAGTACAAGACACACATTTCTGGGGACAAGTCTAGGATTGGGAATTTGCTAGTGACACTCTGCAATATAATTCAGGAGTGATGGACGAGAGCACTCATATAACTCAGCTGGGAGTAATCTACATGCTAGAGGCTGTGTGTGAACAGGCCAGGAGTGGTTGCTCTCACAGGAAAGCAGTGTAAGAGGTACCCCAGGTTGGAGAACTGAGGGGACACAGCTGTTCAACTGTCCAGATTCTACCCTGCGTAATGTCCCTCACAAGGCATATTTTGTACAGCGATTATTACGGTAGTGTGTGGGGTGTGAATACGGGGTGCTTTTGGTCACAAGGATTTAAAAACAAAGTCTAGTGTGTGCCACACTAACACAAACAGGAAACTGCAAGGTAAGCATATAATGTAAGAGAATACTGCATGAAAAAATGGTACTAAAAATTTTAATCCAAGGGCAAGTTTTCTAAATTACTAAATGATGGTTCCGTAAGGCTTATAAAGGTGCATTTTGAGAATTAATCATGTTTCATATTTAATCTGCACAACTCAGTGTGACTCTAGATGCTATTCAGAGTTTCCAGGATAACTGGAATAGCATGAAAGATAAACAGAAGTATGTTACAAAGATGGGTTGCCTTTGAATATGAAGTAACCAGATGTATAGGCTGTGTATTGAGTTGTTTCAAATGAAAGTTTAAAAGCCTCTAATCTCTTTTTCTATGGTGAATTAAAGGACAGTGATGGTATAAAATGTTTTATTCTTACAAAATAGAGTACAGTACTATACATACTAATTGGGAAATCTTGGCCAATGTACCCTTACAAAACACATCCATATAATACTGTATAAAACAGCTTCTTTCAAACCAGCGGTATGTTGGTGCAGCCACAGTATACTTTATTTTGGGTTCTGCTGTTGAAGGATTGGATCTTCTTCAAAGGAGCACGTTGCTGGTAGTATTTAAGTATCCTGGAACTAAATGGTTTAGAAAAAAATGGACTTGCTTTTTCAAAACTCCTTGTTTCTGTAGCTGAATATCATGCTGGGCTGAAATGAAATCATAACTTATGTTCAACTCTACAAATGATACATCAAAGTGTTCCTTAAGGGATGAGGAGATAGCAAAGATGAAAGTCCAGCATGTGGGCAACAGGAGGCATACTACATTCTTGATTGCTATTAGTCTTCCATTTTCTTATCTTTCCCCATCCCCTTCAAGACACAGGGATGTCACCAGGTAGCCCTCTAGACAATAGCAACAACCACTGATTGGACCGTGAGCTCTACATCCATGGCTTTCCAACAACAGCTTTGTTTGTTCTAACCTTGAAGCAAAGAATGCCTTCCTAGTAATGCAAAGCGATCCTTCCGTCTGCCCCCAGAACAGTCCCCCAGAGAGAAACAACTGAGGTTTCTCATTCACATCTTGGTCTGCAAATGTTATTCTGTATATTTGTTTTATTTCCTTAAAGGATTAACTCATTGATTTGATCAATGAACCTGACCAAAACAATTACGAGATATGGAATGTTCATCTACCTTGGATCACTACAGGTAAATTTGTGCTACTACGCACTGTGTTTATTTTAAAGATAAAGTATTGGATTCCTCAGATGTTTCCCTGTTGGTTTTTAAAGTAGTTTTATATGCATTTCCTTCTTATCTTTTAAAGACGATGTGGAGAGCAATAGTACTGGTCAGAGCTAGTCGTAGCGTAGGCAGTACCTCTAAGTTTGCCCACACAGCATCTTAATCCTGACCTGCAATACCCAGCTATGACAATTTTCAGTTTCACCTGAGCACTGAGTGCCAATCATACGGAGGCTTTTTACTGGTGATAACTTACCAATAGGAACTCAGATGATACATTTGATGATATCTCACTTGTGATCCAACTTAACTTGAATCCAGCATGAAAAGCCACCCTCCCACCCCAAGCAAGGTAATGAATGATTCAGTGTTTTTCCATGGCTCCAGATCATCACACTCTTTCTGCAGCATGGGATGCAGTTTCAAAATGTTGCATTTCCAATGGGGTCAGAAAAGCTGTTGCTCATTAATGTGCTTTGTTTGCTCTGTTCCCCTCACAATGTTTTCAAAATCCAGCCATTTTCAATTTCCTATTGTTCTGCTATTGCAGCCATCAAAAATGTGCTAGAGAAGCTAAGAGGTCTAAAGTGGATTCATGTTTTCTTAGCACAACCTTAACCTCCATTGAAGAAATATATATAGGCTCTTTAAGTACTAACCACCTATGAATAAATCATTTCCTTAACAAAATTTAAAGAAAAAATTACTTTTGATATACATTGTCACCTGTTCCAAGATAACCCTGATTTAATCTTTTATATAGATACCGCTATGGTAATAGTCTACACACAGTACTGTATTAGATATGCAGACAGAGAAAATAATTTAGGCAGTGCTATTTCCATTTTCTCCATCCAACCACATAGAACACACACAAGGAGAAACTTTTCTGTTACTTCATGTCAAATATGTGGGATGCAAAGAAAAACTGGTACTGATGACAAAGCATGTTTCAAATATATTTAATTGAAAATATTACAAAGATCAGTTCATTTCGAGTTGATAAGAACTGTTGAACGATGACAGAGGCCAATTTCGGTTTGTCTATACTGCTATTAAACACCTGCGGCTGGCCCGTGTCAGCTGACTTGAGCTTGCGGGGCTTGGGCTACAGGACTGTAAAACTGTGGTGTAGATGTTTGGCTCAGGCTGGAGCCTGGGCTCTGGGATGCTTTTCTCCCAACCATTTCACCCATCAGTACCGTACAACCCATGCATTACCAAAGAATGCAGGGTTCCAATGTAACTCCACCTTGTCCAACTCCTCCCACGGCACTTTCTTTTTTAATTCCTTCTGGTAGAGCTTGGGAATCCGATGACTGCTGTCCACACTATTGCATGTGCATCTCTGGTTTTGTAATATAAAATGTAATAATAAATGGAGATATGCCAATCTCCTAGAACTGGAAGGACCTTGAAAGGTCATCGAGTCCAGTCCCCTTCCTTCACTAGCAGGACCAAGTACTGTCCCCTGACAGATTTTTGCCCCAGATCCCTAAGTGGCCCCCTCAAGGATTGAACTCACAACCCTGGGTTTAGCAGGCCAATGCTCAAACTACTGAGCTATCCCTCCCCAAGTTTTCCTTGCTGTATACTTTGAAAAAGGCAAGAGAGAGGGGCTTCTTTAATCTTTATACAGTAGCCACAAAGAAAATGAAGAGAAATGTTTAATTCTTTCAAACATATTGTTTGTCCAATTGACCTTAAAAATTGAACTATTTTCTTCCTATAAAAAAAATCTGTATTTCTGCATTGTTGTAATACACTGGCTATTTCCTGCAGTTCTCCAATGAGTAAACTGCTACAAATGCTGTTGTCAGGCCATTCACATTTTCTCAGTATGCAGCAGGTTTTACATACACAGAATGTTTAATTAATTTACTGATTAATGTTTTTTATTATTATTATGCTACTGCCATTTGGCAGCTGTTTTGACAAAACTGCCTTCCTCATTACAGACTTTCTACTTGTGAAAGGAAGTCAACCATAGCAAATGGACTTATTGAATTATCCAGCTCACCAATTATATAGTATAAAATTATTCATCCTGATATAATTTGATCAGAAAAAATCATTTATCTTTAGTAACTCTGTTAAATTAGATATTATTCTGCTGCATAGGTATAATTTTGCAAGTGTCTGTAGTTAGAGAAGTTTTTTTAATTTACTTGAACACTGAGTTATCGCCCATTTTGTGATTTCATTTTGTTATCAAAAAGGTTAGTTTCTGACTAATCACTCCACTGAGCCCAATTCATTCAAAGCTTGAAAAGCAACACTTAGACGTTTCAGAGCAAAATGCCAGATTGGTACGTTTTATTGGTAAGACCAGTTTTGAAAAGAGCTAAATCCAAATATATTTCAATCTGTTTATAAATTAATTAATTCAATATCAATCTTACTATATCTTAATAGAATGAATATAATGTAGTTGTGTGCTTTGCAAGTATTTTGGCATTGTTGCAGCAATGCTTTCATTTACATTAAGATGGCACTTTAGAATGAAAAGTCCTATTTTGTTCAAACTGACAAATACACAATTTATCTTAATTCTCAGTGTATTTATATTTAATCATTTACCATGTATAACCTTTCTTTTACAACAACAATAAAAAAGACAATGTTTGATGTGTTTTAAGACAAATGTTACAAGGTCCCTGAAAACCAAGTGAACCTAAAACTGTGTATGAGCTACAATGAAGATTCTAATGGCACAAAAATGAATACTTTAAATATCACAATGATACTGAAAACGTTATTAATATATATTTTATGATTCAGGTCTTTTTTCAATCTACAGCATGCTGAAAATAATGTGGACTAATAAAGTTTGAGCTATTGGGGAAAATTACCCTATTTCAGGTCGACCTACTTTAGAAGGATATGCAGGGTTCAGGTAAACGGGCAATAACATCTCTGGTACGTGAACCTCAGTCCTGTTCAACATTCCACCTGGGCAAGACAACTATTGCCTAGGAAGAATACACTTGTGCCACAGCTAGGGGGTCTCACAGTGCTTTCCAAATACTTAATTAAGCCTCACAACATACCAGGAAGGTATGACCCCCTCACCCACCATTCTACAACCGGATAAGTGAAAGCAGAGGTTAAGTGACAATTCCCGACTAAGCACACCCTTCACTTTTTTAAGCACTAGTCTGTCTTTATTAGATCCTGTTCTTGAATTCTTAGTTTTGCAGACCTTGACTATCTTTTCAGTCAGTGCAGTGTAGGGATACCTGTGGATTCTCCATCTTCTTTACATGCTCCCTTCCCCACCCCACTTCTAACAAAAACACTATAAAATACATTGCAGCAATTGTTTCCCAGACTGAAAAGGAAGGAGTATCCCCAGAAAAAAGTAAACATATTAGCCAATGCCGAAACATTCAAAAAATTGGTGCATATTACTAGGCTACTGAGTCTACCATTAATCATTGAAATGAGTGATCTAAATTCCAAAAGTGCTAAGATCTCAGCAGCTACCATTGATATCAGTATTGCTGGGCACTCAGCACTTTTGAAAATCAGGCCACTTATTTAGGTACTTAACTCTGGGATGAGGAATCTATCATTAGGGCCCCATCTTTTAAACTCATGGCATTAGTTTGTAGAGCATCACCATGAGCCAAATCCTCAGGTCCTTATTCAGTTTTTTACCTTGAGTTAGCCTTAGTAGAGGGCCTCAGTATTTTCCCCAGTCAGTACTATTTCTGCAAAAATTATCTTTTTCTCCTGTTTGTTTGAATTTCTACCGTGTCTTCCCCTTTCTTCCACACTAAGCTCAAGATCTGCTTTGACTTTTTAATCTCTTTTACACTGGCCCCCGACTGGACATAACATAACTGTTCCATCCCTTGCCATACCTTTTCCTCCTTCTTGTGTTGCCAGAGCCAGGGAGGCCATCCAGAGTACAGCTGGCATTCCAGGGCTTTACTATCTGCCAGGATCTGGATAGTAGTGAAATGGGTTTGTTGCCTAGTAGCTGCCAGATGTCTAAGGTGCAGTCTAGCGGCCAAAAGTATTTATCAACCACTGTAATGTTGTTGATGTTCTGAGTTGTTAATCTTAGACATTAAGAAATCATGAAACCAGCACCTCCCTCCCCCCATCACTAGATTGCCTAGAAATTATGAGAATTTTTTAAAATGATAAATCTGGGTTCTTTTTCATGTCTTCTGGCTTTTTAGCTTTTAGGGTGCCCTTGCTTCATATTGTTAACCATTTATTTGCAACTATTACTTAAAGAAAGGGAAAGAAGAGCTGATATTTCTCATGCGGTAACATGATTCCAGCAGCTGGAGCTTTAAGAAAAACACTAGAACTCATGAGATGTGATTAAAATTTTGAGCGTTAGCAGTGCTGTGGTGAGCTCAGCAATGTCTCCTAAAGGTTGGATGGGGGAAGAGTGTGTGGATATGGGGCATGGGGATGCTCTGCTGAATAATGTTTATTCTGAGCTTTGTGGGAACACCTTTACTGTATCATCACTTAAGATGGCTAGTCACTTGAAAAAGGATAACTACCAAAAGTTTCCCCCTCTTGTCCTTACCCTGCTTGAGAATCACACTTATAATAAAAAAGAACAGGAGTACTCGTGGCACCTTAGAGACTAACAAATTTATTTCAGCATAAGCTTTCATAGGCTACAGTCCACTTCATTGGATGCATAGAATGGAACATACAGTAAGAAGATATTTATACATTCAGAGAAACATGAAAAGGTGGAAGTACCTATACCAACTGTAAGAGGCTAATTAATTAAGAGGAACTATTATCAGCAGGGGAAAAAATCTTTTGAAGTGATAATCAAGATGGCCCCTTTCGGACAGTTGACACAAAGGTGTGAGGATACTTAACTAGGGGAAATAGATTCAATTAAAGTAATGACCGAGCCACTCCCAGTCTCTGTTCAAACCTAAGTTAATGGTATCTATAATCACGGGTCTTGGTCTTCCTCCCTCTCTCTCACATGCTTTACCTCATTGTAACTCTGTTTGACTTCAGTAGTTAGTCCAAATTAGTACGGATGGATATGCGAAGAGAATCAGGGCCACTGTTTTTAAATTATACAACCATGTATAATTGTTTGAAAAGTCTTTGATCACTTCTCAGAGCGTGGCTGTTTATGACATCCAATAAAGTATATGCCTTTAAGTGGTGATTTTGTCTTTAACCTCCAAAAAGAACAGATCTAGGTCAGTTTTTCCAGTACCCACCACATAGTACCCAGCCCCACAACAAGTTTATGTGGTAAATGAAACAGCATCTCAACTCATTTCTATTTACCAGGTTAAAAGTGTGCTTGCTGTTTTTGTGTTTGTTTATGAATGGACTACACATAGGGGCAGCCAGGGGGCATGCTGCCCCCACCCAAAGTGCTGCCCCCGCAGCTCCCATTGACCAGGAACCGCAGCTAGAAATACATTTCTTTTAAAAGTAATTCAGAGAAGAGTCTGAGGACTGCTAGCATGAGTCAGTGTAATTTTTTTCCCCTAAAATACTGTGGAATTGAAAAGTTTTTCTCAGAAATAATTCGGCATCTCTAGCTGGACATGGATTGTGCAGACCTACTTAAAATAGTGAGCTTTAAAGGTGTACTTCCCCCCCACCCCCCGATGCTTCAAGTTGGGTTTCAGTCAAAAACTATTTGAAAGGCAATTGAGAATCTAAAGTAGCTTAAAAATGACCATTCTTGCTCTAACCTACCAGTTACAGAAGGGGATTAAATGTCTTTCATAGTCTAAAATTGTGCATTTTAATAAGTCACTTAAAATTTCAAATCCCAGATGAAAGGGATCAATCTGTACAACCTGTGAATTTGCTCAACATTATGGATATTAATGTAGGATGAGGTTCTGACTATCCCTTATACGGGTGCAAAGTAAGAAGCGAGGGGATTGAGAAACTTTCCCTTCTCCTCCCCAAACCCTAGCATAGCATACACAATGTCTTGGCAGAATTGCAGTCCTTGTACATAGGGAAGTTCAGGAATTGTTCCCTAATTACTCACCTCAGGGGTGCCTGATGCCCCCAAATAGGATGTGGAGTGTAGGTGGAACTGTGTCTTTGCCCTTCACCCCTGGTGGCCAGTAGAATTCTGTGCCACTGAGCGACATAGAAGTTTGCTTGCTTAACTGTGCAATGAAGTATGAATGGATCTACACATGTGCTTAACATTACTCACATGAATAGTACCATGGATATTAATAGGATTCATGGGCTTAAAGCTAAGTATTGAGGAAGCATTTGCATGATTGGGGTATAATTTTATATAGTGTCTTTTTTATACAAACTGTATCCCAAATACTTTCTAGAATTGATGATGTACTTACTATAGAATATCAGAAGAGAAGAAAGAGGAATTAAAAGGCACTAAAAAGGGTCAAAATAAAAGCTTGCCAATGAGATTTGACAACAGACTTACCCCTGGATGTCTCTGTTGTTCCACATAAATGCACCTTATATCTTTCTTAAAAATTTGGAAATGGTACTATGATTTTCTGTAATTTGATATATTGCAAGTAAAATGGCAGTCTTTCTGCCTGCCTAGAAGCTTTCTCCCTTCCAGTGCTACTCTAAGTTAGTCTAACAGCCTGCCATTATTGCTGTGTGAAAAGCCTTTGATCTGTAAGATAACTTACACAATCTATAATTTTGGGGAGGAAATATTCACTTTTCTCCAGGCCAGGTTTCTGTCTACTGTGACGTATAGACAAAAGAGAATTTTCACCAGAGTAAATGGAAGCCTTCAGACTGACAGCAAAATTTCCTAAATGTAGGGCTAATCCAAAGCAGCCCAGTATACACTTACATCCTTCTTCTCTGAGGTGTTACACAACTCAATTGTGACAGTAAAAGTGACAGCCAGGAAAACATACATAGCCAGACACACATATAGAGCTATATTACAGTACTGTATATGTATTGGGGTGTACAATATATGTGTATATTAGCACTAACACATTTTTTCACCAATTCATTTTTCATGTTTTTAGCAACATGTTGAGGGTCCAAACACTTTCTCTCAAACTAGTTTGTGGTCTCGTTTTAAATCTTACACAGAAGGATGAGGGCAGCCATCTATCCAATTTTGGATTGCAGTGGGAAGACAGTAGCACAGAAAAAATCACAAACATTTCTTGTGCAGAGACAGATACGTAGACTAGATGAATAGGGGATGGAACCAGTCCAGGATATTTACATTCTGGTTCCATCTCTGTAAAAGACAGGTCTCTAGTAGACCCTGGACCATCAAGATCTTTTATCCTGTGAGCCAGCCAGGGCCTAAGGCTCAGCAAAGGTATTTTGATGCAGGCAAGAACCACCATATTTCCCAATTAGTAGGCGCAGGTGGTGGTTCAGATGATTTGATCTTTTAAATTTTTAGAGATGCTCTTATTCACCCTGGAGTAGTGGTATATATGGTTCCTCAGCAGGGGATGTGCAGCAAGAAACCAATTTCAAGCAACTGATATTACAAGTAGTTCATGTGCCCACAGTAGGGTGACCAGACGTCCCGATAAAATCGGGATCGTCCCAATTTTTCATCTTTTGTCCCGATTTCTGGTCTTCTTCCATTTTTGTTTTTTTTGCTCAACAGCTTCGGGCGGGAGAGGGTTTTGGGGTTTTTTTGCTCAACAACTTTGGGCGGGAAATCCCGATTTTTGGGTCTTCTCATCTGGTCACCCTAGCCCACAGGGATGGAGGCAATTGACTTGAGCCTGTTGTCGGCTCAGTGCTTAATTTGTGCCAGGGCCCAGCCCTGGCACCTCTAGGCTTGGCAGTTCATAGCCCCGGCACCTCTGGACTTGCTGCTTCAGTTATGAATGTAAAAAAAGTATTTGAGCCCTGGCATCTCTCTACAAATTAAGCACTGTGTCTGCTGTACTGTCAGTAGTGAGCCTTTTCTCGGAATGTTCTGTTGCTATTGCCGCTTCTCTCACCCCTTGTACCACAGAGAGAGCACAGTGTGAGAGGTATGTCAACTTAAATCAGGATTTGGGGCAGCAGGATCAAGGGAAGCAATTCTGAGGCTGACGGCACAATGTCTCTAGATGTAGTTATTCTAGTGTGGCAGCAGCTAAGCCACCTTGTTTCTCACCAGGGTATCACAGCATAGCCCAAGAATTACTGATTCTTATTATTTGTACACTATCACTACCAGGGAAAGAAACATTTTATAAACCATGTAAATCTTAGCATTGACATAACTGAACTACAGTACACTAGCCATAACATAGCCAAATGACATAGAAATCAATTGATGGGGAATCTTAAAATTCCAAAATTGGAATGCTTATCTCAACCATATGAACCTATCAAAGATGCCCTCTTGGGCACTCAGCCTTTGGTCTGCTACTTCCCCCTCCCATCTTCCTTGAATAGGGATGGAGAGCCAAGCAGGGACATTGCTTAGCACTGGATTGTTGTCTGTGGCAGGCGGGTAAGTGGCCCTGCTCCTGCTGTTGCAGCGGAGAAGCAGAGCTGCTCACCATTGCTGCCTGCAACAGTTGCTTCCTGACTGGTTCTGAGTGAGGAAAAAATGATTTATCATTTTCATTCTGAGTATTCTTTCTTGCCATTAACATTGTAGATGGATGTGCCTAGCATAGACCTGGATTTCCATCAAGCTGAAGAAAACACTACAATATTTTCCAGTTAAAATGCCTAACAACTCATGCAATTTGATGTCACTATTGAACATAAAAAGAAGAGGCTGGGAAAGCTGGCAGCGTCACTTGTGACAATCAGTTGCTTAATATTTCCATGCAGTTTCCCCCACAATTTCCTTTTGCACGCATGTCGCTTAGTTCATTCTGTGGGAACTGCCCGGTAGTGCTTTGAGCCAATAGTGGCCCTGAAAAATGAACTATGGAGCACCAAGAAAGAGGTACACTTTACGTTTGTGACCCTGACAAGACTCCAAAAGGAAGAGGCTTGCAGAAGGGGAGACATAAGAGTGTGCTCTGTGGTACTAACAGGAGGACAGCTGGCTGTTGTGACTTCCCATATATAAGGATGGATTCAATTCTCAGGGTCTTCTAAATAATAATATTTGAGTCCTTGGTGAAGATGCCTTCCTAGAATGAAGCAATTGTTTAAACAAAGTAAATAGCCTGGTGTGATGGGGTGTGCTTCCCCACACTGACCCTTCAACAGCTGAAGTAGGCCCAATCAGCTAATTAGGCTGCAAACAAGGGAGTTTTAGGCTTGAGGTAGCTAATTAGAGAGAAGCTCACCTGTGAGGGACAGGCAGGGCTTCTACAAAAGACAGGACATTGGAAGGGGGATTGCAAAGAAGGAGTTTGTAGTCATTGTCTGAGAAAAGGGAGACGTGTTTGGGGACTGCAGAGATGTGTAGGCTGTAGTTGCTCCCTAAGAGGAGGGAGTGGTGAAACTGGCAGACCCAGAGAAGGAAGGGAGAGCCAGAAGATTAGGAAAGGGCTCAGAGAAATGTAGCAAAGTACAGGGTAGAACAGACTATGACCGCTAACTAGCCGGAACCCGGAGCAGAGGGTGGGCCTGGGTTCTCCACCCAGCCACAGGGGAAGTGGTGCTGGTGGGGAATTGCATAGAAAGACTGTCTGAGCCTTCTTGGGGAAAGAAACTTTCACCTCTGCCTAGGAGGGAAACCACAATAGTGACCTGGCTGGAGGGCTGTGTTATGAAAAGGACCCTGTAGCTCCTGGAAGCAACAGAGGGGCTGCAGAATTAAAACTGATGGGGTGTAACTGCTGGAAGGGGCATTGGCCTGACTGAGCTAATCCCCAGAATTGACAGGAAGCCGTGCCATCCAGCAGTGAGTAGAGCACCCTGTCACAGCTGGGTGTAGGAATAATGTACTGAAAATATTATAGTGCTCTTTTATTAGATGATATCAAGAACCCTTCATTTGGAGTACTCTGCACAGTTTAGGATGCCACACATTTAAGAAAGAGATTGGAAAAAAATCCAGAGTAGGGCATTGAGGCTGAAAAGAGCTGTGGTAGATTTACATGAGAAATTGCAAGCACCAGAACGATTTATCTTGGAAATAAGTTAGAGAGTATTTGAATGAGGACTCCACTTCCTAAGTAAAAGGGAATAGAGAGGAGACGTTGGCCTAAGGATTCTTACCCCAGGCAGAGAGATGAAGAAGGACTCTGCCACAGAGATCCTGAGGGCGGGGGAAACAAGTTAGGTGAGCCCTATTCCCTGATGGAATAAGAACTGTGGGATGATGAGCAAGATCTCATTCTGCAAGCAAGATGAGAGGTGTTTGGGGAGAAGGGATGGGAAATCCTGTTCCCCCAAATAGGGGGAAATGAATGTGTATGGTGGGAAAGGGAGAGCCCCTTTCTATCAAGGATGAGGAACAAGGAGGATGGAACAGAGAAATAAGGAACCCCTGGCAAAGGACCTCGAACACTAACAAAAGGAGAAGATTGTGGGAGTGTGCAAGGGAACAGCTGTGGTTGTGATGCTTCTAACCCCATCTGAAACAATTAGAAATTATGTCTCTTGTGATATATACACACACACACACACTAGAACCAAAGACAACAAGACTAGTTCAGTTACAGGGCCTCCAGTCTGAATTCCCTCAAAATATAGATAGGGCTCAGAGGGTGTGTCTTGTCCAAAATATTTATTTGTAGGTAAGTTTGGGGGTGTGTGTGTGGAGAAATAAAACACAGCACTCCATAGAGTGGGTAGCCAGCCTGAGGAATTCACTGCTACAGGCGGACAGTGTCAAATATTGTAAATGGAGTTTAGAAACAGCTTGTTATGCATGCTAACCTAAAGCAAGTCTTTTTTTTCTCCTGAAGCCGGAGGATTTTCTCCTATATACAATATTGCATAACATGCCTTTCCAGGATGGAGCAGAGGAAATGCCTCCCCTAAGCCATATAATATTGGCTGATGCTAGAGGCAAGTTACTGGACTCGATGGACCAGTTGTCTGATCCAGTATGGCAATCCTGTGTTCAGAAAAGCTTTTACCAGGAGGGACATTTGTAATTTTATTTCATACACTGCTTCAGGAGATTAAAAGCTTGGAGGTAAAATTAGAGGTTAAGACTGATGCTATTGCTCTTTGCATAAGTATGTTGGAAAGAAAAACTGAAGCTCTTGAAGGCAAGATGAAAACAGCAACTTCAAATTTTCAGGATATTCAGAATGACACAGATCTAAGGCTCTTTTAAAAGTTTTGACAAAAGGTATTGCTTTCATTACAGGAAAAATATTGAAGCAGTTGAAGTGCATTTTGAGAGAGTTGGGTTTTGTGGAAAGGGCTGAAAGGGAATATCGCTTTGGAAATTATTCCCCTCTTTGAAAAACCATGTTGGAGAATACTTGGTTTCCAAACAAAAATCTTTCTAATTCCTATCAAATTAGGGATTCTACAAACCTTTTAGGTACAAGTTTGGCTATACTAATGCTACCTTCATGGATTAATGTTGTCTCTTAAGGCCTGACCCAAAGCCCATTGAAATAATCATGATGAATTATATGGGCCTTGGGACTGTCCCTAAGGTACATGGGAAGAAAGACCCTGATTTAAAAAAGGGGGGAGGGAATCTCAAAGGTCTCTTAAAATTGTTGTGTGGTTCATGTATTTTTAGACACTCACCAGACCTGAAAATGCAAAAGTAGTTTCTCTTGACACATTCTTATGGCTTCTTTCCCATCTGTGGATCTGAACTCTTTCCCTTCCCTCCCCCCGCCCATGTCATGGGACCTGCATTTGAGACAGGGGAAGGATGGAAGGTAATACATGTCCTAATTCTTTCTGCAAAGGGGTCCAGTCAAATGTTGTTGTACAGGCCCCTATTTAGTTGAACCTGAACTTCATTTCTTCTCCTTGTTAAATTTGCTGATTAATATGTTTTGATACCTCTGCTTTCCAAATTTATATAATTCCTCACTCCTCCCCTTTCCCATCTTTATGTATGACCTGCCTTCCTGTAGGAAAACTGAAATAATTCTGTTCTGGAGGAAGTGTATCCCAGGGATGTTTTCCAAGTGAATTGAAAAAAAAAATGTAGAAAAAATAAACTTTTCTCAGAGAAAGCAGTTTTCACTTGAGGACAATTTTTCTTTCATTGTTGCCCTGGGAGACAGTCTCTACTTGTTCTTAGTGATCTGTTTGGATCTTTATGCATGAGTCCTATTGATTAAAGATTTTGTTAACAAAAATCTCTGGAGTACAGCACATTAAAAAGGCTCAAAATGGTAACCTTTAACGGTAACCAGTGTCAGATTTGCTGGTTAGCCACTGTTGGAAAGGAAAGAGTATAGGAAAAGTTGCTATGCTGGTCAACCTTTTCAAGTGAATCTACTATTTATAACAAGACAATACCTCATGAAGCAGCACAATTGCATATGATTGACATTATTGCTGAGGTTCGGTTGAGGTAATGTGACCAACTTTTAACACTTATTTGAAAAGGCCTATGACAATTTCTATAGGCATTTTTGGACTATACTATAAAATGTAATAGTATGTGTTTATATTTTGATATAACTTTATAGGATGGTGTAAAGCATTGGTTTAAACCAGGGGTCTGGGGCCCACTGGGGGGCTGCGAGCAGGTTTCAGGGGGTCTGCCAAGCAGGGCTGGTATTAGACTTGCTGGATCCCAGGGCAGAAAGCTGAAGCCCCAGCCCGAGGCTCCAAGTCCCGCCACCTGGGGCTGAAGCCAAAGCCTGAACAACTTACCTTTGCAGGGCCCCCGGTAGCATGGAGTGCCAGGCAATTGCCCTGCTTGCTGTCCCCTAATGCTGTCCCTGGATTTTATAGTCAGAAAAACAGTTGTTGTGGCACAGGTGGGCTGTGGCGTTTTTATAGCATGTTGGGGCTGGGGTTCAGGAAGAAAGGTTGAGAACCCCTGGTTTAAAGAATCTGAGAAGGGATTCATACTCAATTACATTTTGTAGGTTTTTAGAGTAATTTCTATAAAACCCTATTGGCTTTATCCTTATTAAATTCTATGTGCTTAAAGTTGGGCACATGCTCTAGTACCTTGCTGAATCAGAGCTGTAGACATGTTTATATGTCTGGGGAAAAAGCCAGTAGAAAAGGAAAAAACCTCCCCTTTTACATCTTAATCTTAATTTCCTCGCTGTTGCTTTTCTAAATTAACTTTAACAGGTCTCAAAACCCCTGACTTCTTCAGTAGGAATATAATCCAATTCTCTTAATGGGTGTTTTTTTGGTTCTTTTTTAATAACTACTTCATTCCGAATTTTGTGTATTTATGACATCCTGAAACATTAGTGAGCAAAATCCAAATGTTTGTATATGGATGTTACTTCTCCACAGTCATAAGTGAAAAGTGAATACAGCCGCTAAAAATTGCCCAGAATATTGAGCCAAGTTCTATGGTTTTGGAAAGGAAATATACAACTTGCCCCTCTGAATTGCACTTTCATAGCATGCAGTGTGCAGAGGGAGATGAGAGGAAAGGCTGCTGAACCAGATTAGGGGAGGAGAAAGCAAAGATATTCCTACTGTAAGGCATAGGCTTGTGCATGAGCGATGTCACCCATTAGTGGGTGGCTCATAGAGACGAGAAGAGTCTTTCATGAGCTTGAGTGTTAGCAGCCTGTGCTTTCGCAGCTGAAGATTTCAGGGTTCAAGTCCCAGCTCCCCAGGTGTATGTTTTATATAGTAATTGTATCTACTGCATTCATTATACTGCCAGGACAATGTAGTAGCCTTTATAGAGTTGTTTTATTTTTATAAATAAATACAGGTTGTATTGAATCCAGAGAATCTAGCATACAATAACCACAGTAATACCATGGGACTTATGTGATTAGAACTTGCAGGAAACAAATATTTCCCCGAGCAGCCTGGTAACAGAAATGCTCATTTGTTAATTAACTCTTGCTCAGACATGTATCTTGTGACAGTAAATGTTTCATTGTGCATAATTATAATGCAATATAGTGTATACTGGTAAATAGATGGTATTGTCATGTAAGATTTGCTTATTTGTAGAGCTGTTAGTAAATGTATTTACAACAGCAGAGTAAGTAATAAGAAACATGCTAAAACCAAGCACCACAGTATTTCACCTTTTATCATAGACGTCACCTTTAGGTGATTGATAAACTACAAGAGAACTTCAGATGGCCTGAAACAATTGCATTTCTTCTCCAGACACATGTAGTGTTAATGTTGAGAGTTATCATTCACCTTGATTATGCTGACATTACATGGATCACTTGTTCTAAATCTTCAGGGGGAAAACAAATTAAAAGAATATGACCAGAGGGAAAAGATTGGTATAAAAACACACAATGTTCCCCTTTCTTAACAATGTCCTACTAAACAGACAGTATTTTACTCTTTATTTGTATTAAAGACCATTCATTCTCCTGGATTTTATACCTTGGAGAAGGTGTCTGTTTGAACTTTGGAGCTGTAAAATAAATGTCTGGTAGCCTTGAGCAAGTCATAAATGCTGGTGTGCAGGGAGCAAATACTACTCATGTCTTCCCATAGGAAGCAGTAACAATTACTTACTAACCAGAGGTAATACTTTTATTTATGACAGACCATATTTTCTAACCTGACTAGTCATTTTGGGTGCCCAACTTGACACGTGGTAAAGGAACCTGTTTTGAGTGGATGCTCAGTTATTTCTGAAAATCAGGCTTCTTCAAAATGTCTCAAGGCAGGCACCCAACATCACTAACCACTTTTAAAATAAGTGTGTGTTTGGAAGTGGTATTTACACAGTAAGCTGTATCAATCATGAACTTCTGATAACTTGATGCATCTAGCATCCTGCAGCTCCTCTGGTGCTGTGACTGCACCCTTTCCCCCTACACTGGGGCAGAGCCTCACTGGCACAATCTGGTCCTGAGTCCACCATTTCCATCTAGAAATGTATTCCTTTTTGCATCTCTGTAATAATTAGCACGAAATTGAGAGAGAGGATCAGCCCCCTGGAATTAGCAACTAAGAACTTTGGTGATGCTAATTTAGAATTTAATGACTGTACAAAATTTTGTTTTGATTTAGACTATAGCTAGAAATACAAGGTATTTAACATGTATGTATCTTACCACCTTTTACCCATGTTCTGTGGCACATCAATGGCACAATCTTGGACACCTTCCTCAGATAGGTGGCTAGGAGGAAACTTTCCCTGAGAGCAAGTAATCTTATAACTGCCCTGTGCAGTGTTTCTTACATTTCCTATGAAAAACATAGGACAGGCCGTTGTTGGTGACAAGCTACTGGAGTATATAGACCACTGGTCCTATCTAGTACGAGTCCTGTGTCATAACACTTTTAATGAGTTTTGCCTGTGTAAAAAGTGTATGGTCAGACCATAAATCTGGAAGTCTTTATTCAAAAGAGGAGTTTGTTTGTTTAAACAAATAGGATGCAGTAAAAGATCAGCATTAAATACACAATTGGATTTCAGAACTGATCACAGCAGAGTAGTCTCCTGAAGCAAAAATAAAGTTGACAAAGTTAGAGATGGAGAGGTGGAAGCAAGAACTGCATGAAGGCTATCAACATCTGCTGTGCATCAAAACTCAGACTAGGCTATATAATGCTGTCTGTCGCAGATTATTATGGAAATCTATTTTAATGTGCTTATTGATTTGCAAAATGGCTCATTTAATTTTTATCTGTACTACACTAAGTACATTCAGAATAATATTTCCGAGTCTACTAATTGCTAGGGGCCTGATTCTGTATAGTGCTCCCGAGGTGCTGAGTGCCCTCAACTCTCATTGAATTCCATGGGAACTGAAGGCACTTGGCACTCCTCCAGTAGGTGCTCAGCATCTCAAAGGATCACACCCTAAAACTGTGACAAACAGGTAAAAATCTTTATGGATTGTGTTTTTATATATAAATACATGCATAGTTTCCTAGGACCAAATCCTCCTTGCCTTTTTCCTGCAAGCAGACTACTCAAAATAGTGGGTCAGTGTATAAGGTGAGCAGGATTGGGGTGGAGGGATGTGAATGTGCTGCACAGCATTACAGAAAAAATTGATTAAAACAATACATATTTTTTCATGAAAGATGGTTTTGTTCAAGTTTTCAAAATGGACCAGTTTTTCTTAAAGATTCCCCCCCTCCCTCTCTCTCTCTCTTCCCCCGCCCTCAACAAAAATCTATAGGGACACATTTTTCACTTAGTATTTTTTTCCAACTTGGTGATAAATATTTATCGTCAAGCTTTCAGTTTTGGAAAAAAATCTCACCATGCACCCAAGATGCACAATCAAATGTGTCAGTGGAGAAAGGGGGTGGCATAAAGAAACTCCCAAACCAAAGATAGTAAACTGAATATGAACCTTTTCATTGAAAACAGAATATTGAAAAAATCAAAACTTCCCAAAAATGTTCCTGAAAAGTGATCCAATTTCATCTCTCGTGCTCTGCCATGGTGCATTTTTCCAATCCTGGAGAGCTCTAGGCACACAGTGTTTACAGTGGGGGACTGATGCCAACTTGTACAAAAGGAGAGACTGCTGTGTAGTTGTGGCTAAACCTCTTGCACCACGTTTTGGCCTACCACACTTATTTTCCTACTCTCTGCTCTCCTTTGCCATTGGCTAAGTATAGCGCAAATAGGTAGCAAAAACATTTTTTTTTTTTTGGTGGGGGAGTTATGGGGGTCAGGGAGAGAAGTAATTGGAGATGGTGTCTGATGCTATTAGCTACTCACATTCCCAATCAGAGTCAGTTATAGAAAATGGAGGCACTTTAGAAATCTCCATGACATCTTAGTGCTACATAGTCCCTTTATGTCCTTTGCACAGATCTAGTAGGTCTCCTTTGTTGGCATCAAGACTAACTTTATACATGCTTATCTCATTTCCTTTCTCTAAGTAAAAGTGGAAGGATGGCCTAGTGGATTGTAAACCCTTTGGAGCAGGCACTGTAGTCGTCTTCTGTTTGTACAGTGCCTAGGCCAATGAGCTCCTGGTGCATGGCTGGGGCTCGTAGTTGCTATATGATATAAGTAAATAATAAGGGATGGAGAAGAAAAAAGCAAACACTACACTAGTGGATAGCTGGTTTTGGTAATTCATAGTATTGCCTAGCTAGCATGGATACCAGGGCAGGATACTACAGCAATCTACTGCCAGTAGACTTATATACAGCATATCTCCAGTCTACAGCTTTACTAATTACTTTTACAGCAATCTCTTCCCGAATATTCAGATACCCTGGGCCAGATTTTCTGGTGCTCAGCACCCACAATTGGGATCAGATTTTCCAAACTACCGAGCCCCCAGCCATTCCCAGTGTGGCTCAGATACAGGAGTGGAGATCTTTTGAAGATCTGGTTCCATTTGCAGTATTCCCAAACATAGTAGAGAATCACTTCTCCTGGCCCCTTTTTTTGCACACAGACCGATTTCTGGGCTGCTTACCATGATAACTATGCATAGGTGGCCCATCCCATTTTGTGCATCTTTCCTCCCCTGTAATGTTGTGTATGAAATGAGACAATCAGGCCCTCTGAGGGGCATATTTATTTTGCCATTCTCTATATAACACTTTTTAGTTATTGTAAAATGCTCCTCATGTTCATATCCCATCATTGTGGTTCATTTTAGCCCATAGGATTCCCCCCCCTCCCATATAAATGCTGAATCAAAATAATTCATGTGTGGTTTAAATTCTCAAGGATTCGCTCCTTGGATAAAAAGAAGCCGGCACAAGGAATCAAAGGAATCTGATCCTGCAAGGTGCTGAATGCTTACTCCAGGGTGCTCAGCACCAGGAAGCTAAGGGTGCTGAGGACTTTTCAGGAAGCACTCAATCAAGTCCAGAGGGAGAGGTTTTAATGAGGGACTTTTATTCCGTATTTCCATTTAGGCACCAGTTATATCTGAATATGAAATAATTCACAATTTGATTTGGCCAATACAACCTTTTTCCCTTTCAAGTCTGCAGCATGCACAAAATGCCAGAATGAGGTGAAATATTAATTCTGAAAGACACGTTATCATTTGACAACAAACCCTGAGAAAACATCTGACTAATGGCTAAATGAGTTGTCTAGTTAAGTGAGTTGTCATTTGACAGCATACAGTTTAATAAGCATTTCTATCATGTCCAAAGTTCATGATGAAAGGTAGAATATTGATCATCCATACTACACTGTAATCCCTTCTTCCAAGATATTGACTGATTTAGCTCTGCCATAGAGAATATACATTTCTGGTGGCAAATATAGTAATTCTATTCTAGCCTTGGTTCTTGCTCCTGAATAAGTATATCTCTGATACCTGCTAGGAATGAAGCTTTGGGACTGACAGACTTCCCTATAAAGGAACTGTTCCATGAAGAGCTTCTTCAGTAATAAGTGTCAGTTTTGCAAGGAGAGCTGTCTTCTCGGTTCAAAGCCAATACAAATATAATACCATTCTGTCTAGGTTTTGAGCTTCTATCTGTTCCCATTATGTCTCTCTTCAACAATGTCTTCTTTAAGAATATGACTGGATTTTGTTCAAATTAAGTCAGATGGAAAATTGCCAGCTAACTTCAAGAGGACCAGGATTGGTCCCTTCTCCATTGCTCAAGATAAGAAACTGCAATTTCTTGTTTAGGAACATTCTGCAATTATAAATCATTCTTTTACTGCTGTAAATTGATTGCCCATCTCCTCCCATATGAAGACACTTTAGTCCCATCACTGTGATCTGCAATCACAGCAACAGCAGAAAATGCAGACGTATTCCCTTTTCAATTTTATTAAAGGGAATTAAATGTATTTGAAAAAGCACTGGATTTGACAGCTGTGAGCACTGAATCTCTCCTTCCCCCAAACATGTAAAGCAGCATCACTTCAGGTTTTACCCATGCTGCTCTACATATATACCTCTGACTAGAAGTGGAGGGAGTACTGCTAGGGATGAGAGGTTAGCCCAGTATCTTTTTCCATCCACTCCGAGGCTTCTCTTCTGTGTCTGCTAACAAGAGTTCCATTTGGTGCCATTTTCATTGTGTTGTGACGTGAACCCTTGTCCACTAAAAATAGGACTGAGACCAATCAATTCATTGCACATTGCTCAGAGAGCATGCTGGAGCCTGAAGCCCTGAGTTAGGAAGGGTTTGAGCCTGGAAGTGTTTAGTTTGTGAGGACATAAATTAGAGCTCAAGAGGAGAATGTTATGTTAAAATTCCTGTCTGTGGGTGAGTTGACCTGAGAACCAAGAGGGGAACTGAGGCAGGGGGAGTGCAGTACCACACAATGCAGTGGCATGCTGCCGCCCTGCCGCCCATAATACTGTATCTAAATACTGAATAAAATTGCACGTATTATTGCTCATTTAACTACTTATAGTGGTCTCTTGCTGCCCTTGTGGCATCTAAAGGGGATGCTAATGCTCCTGTATGTGAAGGCTATGAAACCTCTTAAAAGTCACAATCAATGGCCGCATGTTCTAAGCTTAGGTGCAAGAAGCTCCATAATGGACAATTATGGAATAAACCACAGTGAAAGGTGTTTTTTTCTCAAACCCAGGCAGCTATTTGTGAACCATTGCCATGTTATTATTCCTGAAATTAATAATTCTGTTTTCAGAGCATGGTTTGGGCAGTGTCATAAATGCTGGGACCACATATTGAACAATGAGGATAAAAAGAAAAATTCAATAACTGCCCATTCAGTGAGCACCATCCATCCTGTGCACTGAATGAGGCAGAGGTCACAGGGGGAGAAAAAAAGTATGTATTCAAGTAATTAAAGGCTGTATCAACATATACACACCAAGGACTGAATTAAGGTTGCATAGATTACCTTAATTCTGGCATTTTCTAATTTTTGAGTAATTTGACTTTGTAATCTTAATCTTTTAATACGGGTTTTGTTGGGAGGGTTGCATGTAATATAGTAAACTGTTAAATCATGCTACTAAAACAATATGTCATATCTTTGGTAAACATTATGAAATAATATGTAATTAATTCAAGTGGTTAATGAAAGATAATTAAAATAGGCAGCATATCAGATCCCATACTCCTGTTGGTCTGTCTGTCTTTATTTCATACACCTTTCTGGAATCTCAATTAAGTGGAATCATTGAGGGAGGGGAAGAGTCCAGATGCTTCAAAGGAAGGTATAATAATCTCATAATGGAATAACTCGGGACTTGTATTGATAGCAACCCTTGTTTATGCATGATACTGTTTTCTGATCTTCTGCACATTTCTATATAGATGTGTAATTAAGTGAATGTTCACTTGTGCTAATTTGAGCTCAGTTTTTTTTATAAAAAGAAGCAAAGCTGAAAGTTTTCTTCAGTGCAACCATGTTTTTCTCTGGTAAAAAAGATGGATGTTCCTCTTTGATTTTTGTCAGTTCAGATTCCTGCTGTTGTGACCTGTCTGCTTATGAACAAATGGAAGGTGTTATCTAATTCCCATATTTGATTTGTGCATGTTAAATCTACATCCCTCAGCACTCTAACCACATGTCAGGATGTGTTTATTAATATTGTCCTAATAACAGTCAATGATGTACATGTGAGGCATTTAATTGTCCTGAGCCAGATTCTGCTAGTAATTTTGCATTCCCAGTACACTGAATTTACTAGGGTTGCTCTGGATTTGCACCAGTATAACGAAGATCAGTCTATCCCACTTTGTATTACAAATGCTTGCCAAATGATGGCATTTAACAAGATGTTTATAGCATGTTAAAAATACGATTGTGACACTAATTATAACCGTAAGCCACTAAAACAAGAATGTAACAAAAGCCATTAGCTATCATTTAAGATTTTTTTTTTCCAAAGTGGTATGTAGCATGTAAAGAGTCACACTAGAAAACTGATTGCAATAGATTGAACTGCCCAAGAGCATTTCATCATGGCTGTTTTACCAAAGAGCTGACTTTTGAAGCTTTAACTATACTGGCCAAGAAAGTGAGTTTGTTGAAATGCTTAAATAATTACAATGTAGCTTCAGCTACTCTGTTTTTAATGCAGCTTGGCAAGGTTGGGGACAAACTCTTTCAAGCTTAGCCTACAGAAAAAAGATTTGACACCTACAGCACTGCTGCAAGCATCTGGAATGATGGAAAACATTTTGGGCCAGATCCTCATGTGGTATACATTGACAGTTCCTTGTAATTAGAGGAAGTTGTGCTAATTTAGAGCAGCTGAGGCTGGCCCATTGTGTCCATACTCAACTGCTCACAATGTTTTCAGAAGCAGTGCTACTGTTGCAAGTGCGCTAGCGCTGAGATCTTAAATCTTTTAGTCCTCACCAGTTCTCTTTGAAGTGTGTAGGTACTTGTGCAGACTGGCAGCAACGATGGTGTAGCTGGACAAGTTCCCAGCACAAAGCTCCTGCCTAATTTTCAGTGACAGCTCAGAACACGGGCTCTGTTACCTGTCAGCCCTCCACCCACTGAGTTTAGAAACTGTGTTCTTTTTAGCTTAGGGAGGGGTCAATTTATCTGAAAATATCTTGTTACCAAGTTTATACCAAGTTCAGCAAACTTCTTTGTGACAGATACAACTTCCTGCAATATCCTTGAAAAACACTTAAACTCAATTCCATAAAGATTTTTGGGGTGATTGTACTAAATTTAAAATTAATGAATTATTGTGGGCTGGGATTGTGTAACCTGTAATGCCTGGATGATTGAAGGACTATACTGAACAGTGTGCTGGGAAAGAATGGACATTTGTGAAATGGATTTCCTGGAGAATACCCAAGGGTTGGTGAATGCAAACTTCTCACCTGATGATTATGCAAAAAAACTAGCTTTTGAAGCTACACTGAGGAGTAGGCTTTTGTCTGCTGATCACCTGTTACATCAGGCCAAGATCAAAGGCCCAAGATGTATAAAGGAAATGGCTGACTCATGTTTGTTCAGGATCTGAGACAGTTATGAACTTTTGAGCATGGAGAAAACCCAGTTGTGTGTTTTTGAAGGACTGACACCTACCAGAGCTCAAGGTTTGAGTTGGAGTGACCTATTATACGCTTTTTAGCATGTGTGTAGATCCTTTTATGGGTTTTAATGTTTTTCTCTGTAATGATGCAAGTCTTTAACCAAGAGAGGTGATGGCTGAGGAGCCGGGAGCCTAGCATGGGTGCCCTTGAGGGACTGTAGTAACCCTGGTCCTGGTCCTAGTACTAGCACATGCAGGACAACAAGGATGAAGCTGGACTTTGCAGCCAGGGAGAGGAAGAGTTGATTTCCTTTGGGGTGACATAACATGAGGTTGATAAATTTCCTTTATTGTGGTTGTAATTTATGGTTTAATATTTTCCTAAGCAAGGATTTGATGTTACTTCATATTTATGTTCCTGCCAAATTTCTGGGTTTTCTACATTTAAAAATGCAAGGTTATCGCCTTTGGATTGGTTTGCTTCTGCTTCTCCTCACAGTAGGCACAATCTAGCCAAGGCCTGGGTTACTGCAGGACCACAGGGGGGATACATGTGCAATTATTGTGAACTGATATATCCTTTTCTAGGGCTTTAATAGATAGAATTTTCCAAACCCCCTTCTGGTAGCTTCCAAGGACTGAAAGTCTGCAGGGAAATAGGAGATTCATGTGCATCTTCCAGGGAAAACACCACAGGAACAAACCAACTATTACATGTGTTTTGATGCACAGAAATCTACAGAGTACATAAGTCTACTATCTACCATAGAGAACAAGCTCAGCTTTAAGGAAAGTTCAGAGCATGGTGAATAAAAATGCAGGGTTTTTAAGTTACTGGAACAGGTTAAAAGAAATTTTGGAAGTTTACATTTTTTCCAGGATCCTGTGTCATAAATTACTATACATTTTTGCAAATTACCAGCATTGACGTAAAGGTAAAGGATCTGTGCTCTAAAAGAGTAGAGAAGGAAGGATGCTTAGCTTGACAGCTAACTCTGTCAGATGGATTTTTATCAAGAACGATTGTTGGTAGGGTACTGTTAGAGTGCACTCACCACAAGCACATGCTTTGTGGCTAGGCTTGGAAGCTCATTTGTCATCGAGCACCCTCTGACAACAAATACTCTGGCCCTATGGTGATCTCTCTTCTTGCAGCTTGGCCCTCCAACCAGGTACCTTTAATGACTTTCCTCTTCCAGGGTACCAAAGCACCATGCGGACAGTGTCCCACATGACACTGCCCATCATCTTCCACCCCTCCTAAGCTCCCCTTTCATTCCACTCTTCTATCAGAGTAGCTTGTCTCTGGAGTCTCAACCAAACTCAAAAGCAACACACTAATAACAAAGAAAGAAGCTTTAGCCAAATACCTGAGCTTGAACTTTTAAATCACCCTTCTTCCCCAGCTCTCTGTTCTACAGGACACTCACTCTTGGGGGTTACCTCCTATGAGTCTTGCCCTTGTCTGAATACTCAACTCCCCAGTCCACCCCAAGCCTTTCTGCCTAGGGGTTGGCCTTCTCTGAGACCCCTTCATCCCTGCTACCTTCTCACATCCCTCCTGAGGCTTCTCTGCTCTCTACCACTCAGAGAGAGAGAGAGAGTACAGCTGTCTTCCTTAAGCCCTCTTATACTCGGGACTTCCTCTCTTTATAGAAATCGCCCAGTTCCTCTTCTAGCTGAGATTTATCTTCGATTGTACCTGGCCTACAAGTACAAATGGCTGTGTTAATTGGTCTCTCAGGCCTACATTAACCATTCTGCCACCTGTGTGGGATAAACACCCCACCACAGGTATATTTTCAACACAATTCCCAAATATTCCACTCGAATACCATTGTGATCTGTGCACTAAACAAAAAAACTTTAATAGATTCCCTTCCCTGTTGTTCATTTGTATTCTTTTTTTACTCCTGTGGTGGTTAAAAAAAAATTCCCTTGCTACACTTTAATAATTTGAGAAAACAGCACACATCACTGGAAATATACAAGAGCTCCCGTATTGTATGTTCGTGCATTCTCAGGCATTTTACTTCTGCCTATACTGTGTTTTTACTATACACAGAGTTTGGGAACTGTCAAGACGAAAAAAGAGAGTCTTGAAAATTAAAAAGTGTGTGTGGGGGTGGGAAATACTTAAATAGGAAGAAAGGAGTTAGGACTCTGAATGTAGCTTCTGTCAGTTGCATCTTAGATAATAAAGTTTCAGTACAGATAGTGTTTATTCCATTAAGCTTCATCTGAGAGTTATAGTGATATCTCGTTAATTTCCTTTTAAATGAAATTTTCTTTACTTTTCAAAAGAACTTAGTTTATTATGCAGGGATAAATTAGACATCTGTTAATTGCTGCTCTACCTGACTTTATTAAATGTCATAAAGGCATTTTATTCAGCTAAAGCAGGCAGTCAAGGTAATAACTGTAAAGGCCAGATCTGGCTTCCTGTTCTAGTCTGTCTCAATAGCAAAATTCTCTTCTATTCAGGGTCTTATACCACACCCATCATAGAATCAGAATCTCAGGGTTGGAAGGGACCTCAGGAGGTCATCTAGTCCAACCCCCTGCTCAAAGCAGGACCAACCCCAACTAGATCATCCCAGCCAAGGCTTTGTCAAGCCTGACCTTAAAAACCTCTAAGGAAGGAGATTCCACCACCTCCCAGTAACCCATTCCAGTGCTTCACCACCCTACTAGTGAAAACGTTTTTCCTAATATCCAACCTAAACCTCCCCCTCTGCAACTTGAGACCATTACTCCTTGTTCTGTCATCTTCTACCACTGAGAACAGTCTAGATCCATCCTCTTTGGAACCCCCTTTCAGATAGTTAAAAGCAGCTATCAAATCCCCCCTCATTCTTCTCTTCTGCAGGCTAAACAATCCCAGTTCCCTCAGCCTCTCCTCATAAGTCATGTGCTCCAGCCCCCTAATCATGTTTGTTGACCTCCGCTGGACTCTTTCCAATTTATCCACATCCTTCTTGTAGTGTGGGACCCAAAACTGGACACAGTACTCCACATGAGGCCTCACCAGTGCCGAATAGAGGGGAATGATCACATCCCTCGATCTGCTGGAAATGCCCCTACTTATACAGCCCAAAATGCCATTAGCCTTGGTATCTTAAGGCTTGTCAATATGGAGACTGAGTTAGCAGTAAGCTGGGGTGTAAGTCTACAGTGCTCCCACATGCTATTCATTAACTGCTCCTGTGAACTCTGCTTCTATGCACTAAATCAGGGATCTCAAACTCAAATCACCATGAGGGCCACATGAAGACTAGTACATTGGCTTGAGGGCTGCATAACTGACACCTTTTCATATAAAGGTACAAAAGCCCCCCATCCACTGCCCCCGGCCCTACCCCCACTCCACCTCTTCCATGAGGCCCTGCCCCTGCCCTGCCCCTTCCCACCCCTTCCCCAAAGTCCCCACCCCAACTCCCCCTCTCTGCCCCTATTCCAACCCCTTACCCAAATCCTCACCCCTGCTCTGCCTCTTCTTCGCCTCTCCCCCTCTCCTCCCCCCACTCTCCTGAAAAGTGCTAAGCCCCGCCAAACAGCTGTTTGGCAGTGGGAAGTGCCTGGAGGTAGGCAGAGGAGTGGGGACACGGTGCACTGGGGGGGCAGGGGGCCAGTAGGTGAGGGGAGCTTGGCGGTCGCAGCAAATAACTCCGCGGGCCACATGTTTGAGACCCCTGTACTAAATGTTCCACTTTGATCTACTGGGGCTTCAAAACAGTAGTAACTCAAAGTGCACTCTAGAACTTTCAGTGCATGGTAGCAGGGTCCACATGGCTAGTCAGTGTGGGGCACGCTGCAGCACTGCAGACTTACACCCCAGGTAGCTGAACACTGATTCTCCATATTGACAAGTCCTTCAGCCTAGATTTTTAGAGGTATTTGTGTTTCTACACTCACCATCACAAACCTAACTGATTTAGGAGCCCCTGCAACTTTGTAGAAGGGGATAGCATTCACACATCCCTGGGCTGCCCCATCTCTCCCCTGAGGAAACCATGAACAAGGACTTTGGGATTGGACCCACTGATCAGACATATTTCATGCTCAGAAGAGGTTGATTTTTCTGTGACTTTATCCAGTGGCAGAGTGCCTCTTAGGCTGACAAAGGTTAGGTATCTCAGCTGTTTCTCAGTCTCAAAAAATACTATAGATAAATAGCTCTATAACAAAGACAGTGAGTAAAATCCTGGCTCCGTTGACATCAGTGTCTTCAGTGAGGCCAGGATTTCACCCTTCAGCATTTTGGGTTGCAAGTTGTCATGATTCCAAAGGGCATATGATGCCTCTGACCTCGACAGTCTTTCTGTGTGTGTACCCTTCGTGCTAGGCCCTGGACCTCCACTTTTTACAAGGGGGAGTCCTAGAGCTCTGCTACTCCAAGAGTGGGTCCCTGGCTTCAGCACCACGGTTTCTCATCATGGGTTCTTCAGCAGATTCAAAAGAGCTTGAACCTGTCAGACATCCCTACTTGGGAGCCATACAACCAGCAGATATTTGCAGGGATACAGGACAGCCTTTTCACAGCAAGAAATTTTTAATCAACTGGATAACAGGTTGTACTTTTCCATTCAAAACTAAGACCCTAAACTACTAACTTGCCTCTTGCCCAGGCATACAGGGTGCAACTCCTGTCTGCCCAGAGCAGCAGTGTTCTTACTACAATCTGTTCACACCCTTAGTTGTTTCAAGCTCCATGCTGTTTGCACGTGTTCTGCTCCCATTGACAGTCAAAAGTTAATCTGGTTGGTTGGTCTTCCATTGTATTTCAAAGGTAACACCATTCATATGTTGACAGTGCTTGGTAGGCTATTCATACCCTCACCAGCCTGAGTTAGGCTGAGTCTATACTGGCAATTGTGTTCTGAGCTGTGCAGAAGGCATCAAGGAGAGCACACAACAGCGGCTGCTGTATATCCTTTACAGAGGTCCCTTTGCTGGCCCACATCTGCTACACTCATTCTAGGTATGCAGTGTAGTCCTAGCCATGTCTGTCCCAGGATATTACAGAGACAAGTTGGGTGACGTAATATCTCCCCCAACTTCATCCTCATTCTATAGCATTTGTCTCCTGTCTGCCTATGCTAGACTCCTCCCAAGTCTTGTGCAATAGGAGCACAGGAATTGAGAGCATTACTGGACCCTGCACAAACCGACAAAGATGGGGAAGAAAGCTCCTTGTGACCTGGCCCCCCTCCCCCGCCAAAATCTAGCCCATAGTGTGTATTAAACCAAATAATATAATTTAACATAGGGAAATGCATATTCCCCAGTTCTCCTTCAATCTGAGTCCTGGCAACCACCCTGTCAAACTGAATACTAGATGACCATTACCACTTAGTGCCTAAATGTGAAGGGGAGGGATATTACTTTGTATGCTCATAATTCTAATATAGCTTTATAGAGCAATGGCTTTCAGGAAAGTATTTTTCTAACTCCACTGACTCATTATTGCTCCCACCCCCCCAAAAAAACCCTTTACACATGACATCCCTTCCTAAAACAGTAACATTGACAAAAGTTTCAAATGTCAACCTGATAACAGTTCACTAGATGCTGCCTTTACTTCTTCATTGACCATTTATTGCACATTCCCAAGAGCCTAGTGCTGTTATCTCTCCATAGTCCTCTGTCAGAGATAGTCCTGTGCTCTGTGAGTCCCATTGATCTCAATGCGTGTTCAATAGGATTATTCCATTTCAGGAAGGATGGAAGAATTGGGGGCCCAAAATGATCAGAAGTGCTGGTTTTCAAATCATGCATCTTGCATTGCTGCTGCAGCCAGAACTCCCATTGGAGTCTAGATTGGGCCCTGAGCATGTCATTTCAGAGCAGCAAGAAAATATTAGCTAAATGATGCTATGTGCTCTGAGTGGGATCCCCATACACATGTGGAGCTCATTGGAACATTTTTGACCAAATGAAATTCCATCAAAGCTAAAATGTTTTATAAAGACATTTTGGTATCAACAAAGACTTAGTCAAAATGTTGTGGGTTTATTTGGGGGGGGGGAAGGGGGGACTAGGGAGGGCCTCATATTCTCTCACCCAGTAGTTAGGATATTGACCAGGGATGTGTGAGACTCACTCATGTTCAAGTTCCTGATTTGCCTGATGCAGGGCAGAGTTTTTCATCCCACATCACTTTGAATCAGGAAAAAGGGAGATTTGAACCTGGACTATCTACATCCTATTCAGTGCTTTAACCACCACCACCCCATCCCCCTCTGTGTAAGTGTGCGCACACGCATGTTCTCTTGAAACCTCTTCCCAAATTGAAAATGGATGTTTTGACCCAATTCCATTTTGCAAAAAATGTTTGAAAGGTGTTGGTTTTCTTCCTGTGCTGAATGGAAACGTGTTGAAACCTCAATAGTTGCTTCAATCAACTCTAAACACAACCCTGGCCAAGTCGGATGGAGCAGGTTTGGGAATTTAGTTTGCTTTGCATTTCTTTGCCACCCATAAGGTGGTTCTCATACACTGTTTGAGAGGTGCTTTTTTTTATTTTCCAGCATGCAGATTTGTTTCTTATGGGGAAAAGCTTTTTTATTTTAAAACATCTGTGGCAGAGCAGTGTTTAAGGATATGCTCCAGTCCCTGATATTAACATTTTAAAATATTATTTGAGCACAGGGCTATTATAGGTCCTATAATCCTTAATAAACCAATTAGAATTCATCATTCTGCCTCTGGTCTTTTCCTCTATATTTTAAATGACTTTGAATCAGGTATAGGGCCAAGTGGTGAGAGAGTTTCAAGCTAAATTAAGACAAATAGGATTTTCCTTTTCCTTCTGGATATGTGCCTACACTAATCCAGTGACTTCCCCCCAGCATTAATACCAAGCTGATTTATACTGTACTTTGCATCATGGCTGCATGCTCCTAAGTCAGGGACTGTATATATTGAGCCTCCCCAGTACCTCCACACAATATGAGAAACACTAGCATCATCCAGTTACCATGTTGTGTGAAATGGAAAAGAAAAAGAGCTACATCTGGAAAACATATAACAGCCTAGCTGTGCTGTGGAAACACTTGTAACTTCAGGCAGGTATGGATAAAGGCATTGATAATGCTAAGGAAAATGGACTCTGGACTCAGTATGCAGGTTGTTATGGAAACTGTAGACTTCTGAGATAGACAAGTATCTTCAGAACTCCAGTGTTTTATACCGTAATGGCTTCATTTAGGGCACTAAATGGATTCTTCAGACTTACCAATGGAGTTTTTCAACAAAGCTCCCTTTGGATTCATTCCCCTAATTAGCATGCTACTGAAACCTAATACTCATATTTCCAATAAAGATTCACAGTTTAATGAAAGGACATTTTTAAAGCCATTGACATTCACTGGGCTGTATTCTCTACTATCTAAATCAGAAGCAATTCCATAGACACTGGACTTACACTGGTGTGTAAGCAGTGTCTGAAGAAAATCAGGGCCCTTTATGTTTCATTGTTTAACACCTACACTTTTTTGTTGTTGGGTGTTAAATAATTTATCAGACCTTTAACTTAATGGGATACAAGGAACAAATTTGGAAAGTAATAAGATTGAAGATTTTATTTTAAATCAAATGCGTTTATTCAAGCTGTGCTTTAAAACAAAATCCACAAAACTGACCTAAAGAGCAGATCTGTTTCATAGCTAGCATTGCAGAAATCCTCTCAGAAATACGCAGCATGCTAAAATGAAGTAAATTCTATCATTAATGTTTAATATGAGTTCAAGGTGCAGAAGATAGATGCTAATGTAATATTAATAAAACAAATCAAAACTTAAAATAAATTAGTGATTAAAAATAGGTACTCAGACCATAAAGCTGACAATTGAAAATGCCATCTAATGCCCTCTATGGAATTGCACTTAATATTAAAACATGAGTAAGGGCAAATTTGGAAGCAGTAGCTATTCTGCTTTGTCTAGGACTAATGTCCTTCTGTAACCAGGACAGAGCTTCAAAGTAGCTGAAAAGTCTCTAAGTGGGCACACAGCTGGACAAAGTGCCAGGAAAAAAAAATGTGTCAGCAATCAGGTTTCCATTCTAATTTTACTAGTCTATGAAGTCAAGAGTGAATGGGGCAGTGATTTCCATACAATGATTCCCTCTCCACAGAGCTTGAGTTTGTGTTAAATTCTTTTCCGTATTTCTTTTGCTCTTGATGCATTGTTTTTTCTTTCCTCCACTTTTATGTTTCTATACATGTTTCCTACTTTAATTTGCTTATTTTCCTTAACCAGTTTCTGGGCAGCTTTTGGATCTGTTACAAAAGCAAAGGTAACTATATTGGAACAGAACTGGAAAAGGTGAATCTCTTATAGGGTTTCAGTAGAGATGATCAAAAAAACAGAATTTCCAGCCCCTAGGAAAGTCTAACATTTTGACATTCATTTTTAACCCTGAGTTAGGACAAAATGTCAAAATATTGAATTTTTTTTCTGAATTAAAAGTCCAAAAAAATCTTGATTCAGAACCTTCTGTTTTGACATTAGACTCAAGTTTTGACTTTTCTGAAACATTTCATTTCAGAATCTTCTCCTTTGCCTGAGTTGCTGTAGTGCATCATGGATGTTATAGTTCTGTTTTCTTCCTTTCCCCATGAGCCCTATTTAAAAGCCAGACTCCATTTCCCATAATGCACTATGATCTTTCCCTGTGGCTGAGCCACTGCAGTGACTCATGGGAGTTTCCTGTCCCGTCTCAATTTACAAATCCCATGAGGTGCCCTGACTGCTCAGGCAAACGGAGAGATTCTGAAGTGAAATGCTCAAATTCAGGTCCCCATTTCTCAGAGAAGCAAAGTGGTTCATTCTGATTTCCCAACAAAAATCTCAATTTACTTACAGACACACACACACACACAATGGAACATGTTGATGAAACCCCATTTTCTGAAGGAAAAATATTTTGCCCTTTTTTTTTTTTTACCAGCCCTAAGTTTCAGCATACAGGATAGTTTTTTTAGTTTTTACATCAAGTCTGAAATAGTTCTTAAAATGAAACTACAGAGCTTGATCCTGCAACTTCTTACTCATGTCCATGGGACTATTCACATTTAGGCTTTCCCAATGACGATGTGTATCAGTGGAAAAAATCATCTAAAAGGTTGGGGGGGAGGTTCTTAATTTGATATGAGAGTTAATCCCAAAACGCTATTTGTAGTGTACTGTCAGCAATTGTAAGACATCCTAAAACATCACAAGCAGTGAACTACTGCAGCTGTGCCATGCGATCAAGTTAGCACAGAAGGAGGGATGTCTCACTAAGTTAAGGTGGCCTTGTGTTGGTTCTGATTGTGGGGGTGTGGATATTGTCACAATGGCAAATAATTAACTTCAAAGCAATTTCACACAATGTAAAATTGTAAAACTTATTGCCACAAGAGACTGAAGACAGGAACTCAGCAAGAATCAATTTTTTTTGGACATTTCTATGGATAAGAAGAATAACTAGACCTATCATAATAAACTATAACCATTTTGGAACTGTGTTAAAAATCCTGAAACATGAGGTTCAATATAAATCTCTAACTAATAGAGGTCAAAACGAGACATCTGTCTACTGTGGGGTTCTTACACTTTCCTCTGAAACATCTGGTACTTGCTACTGTCCAAGACAGATTTCTGCACTACATGAATCACAGGTGTCATCCACTATGACAAATCCTATATTCCAGACAACAGAACAATTACTTAGCATCACCATTGTGTAGCTTTCAAAGAGATAAGAATTAACATGTTGTTTATAATGCCTTGTACTTATCTACTGTGGTCTTTGTTTATTGTAGGGGAATTAAATGATTCATGAACATTATCGGATCATTTTAACTAAGGAAATGGGCTTGATTCTCAAAATTCACTGCTAAGACCAGATCTGAACTTCTCCATGGGTGTGGCATTTGGGGATTACTGGTATTTTTCTGCCCACTATAGAGAAAACAGTCAGCGACCTGGATCCGAATCAGACCTACATCTGAATAAATTAAAATTGAGAAGTCTGGATCTATCTGTAATATATCATTAGCAACTGGTGAAACACTCTTGTTTCTGTTCCACTCAGCTATGCACATAAATGTTTGGGTGCATCTCTCAACCTTACTCTAATTGTCCAAATGTCTTGAGTCTTCAAAATTAAATGTGAAATCTATTGAAAACAATTTTTCTTAAGGATTTCCAATTTGTGTACGCTTTCAATCAGGATGGATATATGCCTAAAGCTGCCTCTTTTTATTATTTGTCATTTCTTTCTCTTGTGGCCACAACCAGAATGAAGAAATGCAGGGAATACTGAAAAATAATGAAAGAATCAGGTATTAGAACTACTTTAAACTGGAAGGTTTTTATTACAGTTGAATATTTGGGTGAAGGCTTGAGTTTGTATTTTATTAATTCATCCCAATATCAGTCTGGCTTTTTCTTTTTCACATTCCATACAATGCTGTATCCCTGTCACACTGGGTCCAACTTAATTAAACAGACTTTGAGACAGTGATTATGATTATGAACATATTCACATAATAGATATTTGGACAACTGTAGAAACATTTGACTACATAAGTGCCACTGGCTGTCATTCTGAAGAGCACTGCTATGTGTCATGACTTTTTTTTTAAAAAATGTACTTTGTTTATTTGGCTTTCACAAAGTTGACATTGTAGCTAATATTCTGTCAAGAACAAATCAATGTGAGCCTTACCTCCCAAGGACTTTCCTTTGGTTTTATCACAGCAGTGGAGTCAATGTTTGAAGATCACTGCAGGCTTTTAAACAATACATGTGACAAATTTTGTACACAAAAGCAATATTAACCTTTTTAGTTCTTGACTAATGATCATTGTTAGCACCTCGAGGCCTGGGCTTCTGGAAAGATACTAATAATAGAGAACTGTGTATTCTCACAGTTTGTCTCCTTGCCTTATGCCTTTTTCTTATTTTAGGAGCAACACCATTCTAGATCCCCTTATTACTCCCATGGGCATCCATTCTTGTCCTGTCTTCCCTGAGTTCCAGTTTGACAGTCAACCTTCCCTTTGCTCCTTTTTGCCTGTTCCCCTTATCTCCAGTGTATCCTTTCCTAGTGCTGGCCTTCCCATCTGATCACCAGTACCATCTGAGGGTTTCCTCAGTTTCCCTTCTCTATTCATAGGTTGCTGATCTATGCTTTTCAATTTCTGTTGCTAGTCTTCCCTCTCCAAATGCCTGGTTGGGTCTAATTAGTAAGAATAACCTAACACTCTTTCCCAACCAACAAAGATCCCTCAGTCCTTCCAAAAAGACATTCAACTTCCTCTCCCACCCAGCTCTGGAACCCTTCCCTCCCCCCAACCACCTATATTTGATAATCTCTTTGCTGATGTTGTGAAGGATCTCATATACTGAAGAGCTGTATTTTTAAGGCTCTGTTTCATAACACTTGTTACAGGTGCACTCTGCATGGCTTTGTTAACGGAGCCATTGATTCCCAAGATGAGACAGTAAGATTGAAGGTCTTACTGAGATTCTGGGGTAGCAATAAATGGTACCTTAATCTCAATTAACTGGAGAGTTCAGAAGACCCAATGGTGACCTTCTCAAATTTTGTTGCAGATGGCAACAGAGTATCGCTGTCTACAAGCAGCTTCCCTCTGGTCTCCTGCAGTTTTGGTTAGAGGATTTGGACTCCCTTCCAAGTTTCCTGTAGAGCTTCTGCAGCCTTCTTGGGTAGATGGTAGATCCTGGTACTAGTGACCTCCTTCTGAAGAGCAGTTATGTTGGAAGGAAGGGGGCATGTCATTCTATGAAGAAATGGGGTAAAAAAATCTATCTAAATTTCCAATTGGACAGTGGAGCATCTATAACAACGAAGACCAAGAGTGTGAAATTTGAATTGGAAACTAGCCCTGTAGCCCTGGGTAAATGTGCCCCCCGCACCAAAAACTATCAGAACTGTCTGAGATGAGCCCATCAGGAATCTGCATCCAGATAGCCCATCCAATAACCAGTACACTGTGATATAGTGAGATCATGAAACAGATATGAAATTGACCATTAGTAGATCCTGACATTGTGCATTGATACCCCAGCAAATATCATCATACGATCTTTAAAAAAAGAAAATGAGTGAAAGTGAATCAGGACCACATTCCCATACCCCTTTGCCCAGCCCAGTATAGTAGGTCTACCAAGGAGGAGAGCTCATGGTACAGGGTCTTAAGGACTAGGTTAGTGGCTATAAATGCACTTATAGGGTGATGTGACATGACATCACGTCCAATACAGGCCTGTGTTTGACTAGATGTAATCGGGCGTATAGTGTGTGATGGTCTTAGTAAGTGTTATGAAATATTAGTTGCAAATAGGTGCCAACAAAGGCAAAGCAAATCCTCTGCACTTAAATCTTCATGTACTGCAATACGGTGTAAAAGTGAAGCAATGCACAATGAGGTTTTATGTACGATGATAGAATCTTGAAGGAGATTAAATTTGCCAGTTTTCCCAAATGGAACAGCTTTTTGCAGCAAAGTTTTTAAAAAGGGTCCAAACATTTTCAAAACTCACTAGTGATTGAGTATCTCAATTTTTGAGTGCCCAACTTTATATATACACACACATATACCTTTTGGCAGATCTGATTTTCAGTGGGTGGGTGCTCAGTGCTGTTGGAAAATCAAGCTCCTCTGAGGTATTTCAAGATGGTACGGAAGGGAACTAGTCAATTTTGAAAATTTAGACCAGGAATTTTCTTTCTTTTTCACAGTAATTCTATTAACTCTAAATTGGCAGGGATATTTCTGATGAACAAGACGAGTATTCCTTAAATGATCTTTACCTCTGTTAGACAGACAACATGGGTGAGGTGGTAATTCTGATTGGACCAGCTTTTGTTGGTGAAAGAGACAAGCTTTCACCCTACACAAAGCTCTTCTTTAGGTCTGGGATAGGTACTCAGAATGTCACAGCTAAATACAGGGCAGAACAGATTATTTAGCATAAGCAGTAAACACATACAGCCTGTTAACACCTCTGCAGTCAGGACAAAAAAAGGGGAGCTACTGGGTTACAGATAGTTGCAATAAACCACAAATCCAGTGTCTTTATTAAGACCATGATTTTTAGCGTCTAGCAAAGTTATGAATTTAGGCTTCCAGGTTTGTATTTTGAAGAGTTGTGCAGGTGTCTTTTTGAGTATGAGGACCGAGAGGCCAGATACGGAGTCATCAATTTGTGGAAAGTGTTCACCTGCAGGTGGTGATGGCGTTTTTGTCTTATCATTTTTTCTGTGTGTTTATCCGAGAGTGCACATCTGTTGTTTCCTCCCAAAGTCATATAGTAGTGTGGTGTGTTTCTCCCCTCCATTAGGATAAATTTATTTCAGTAGATGGAATGATGATGAAATCTGGAGCGAAGCCAAGAGGAAATACATTAGGCCAAAATGAATAACGAGTAATATTTTTAACATTCTTGCCAACAATATGAGACTGCAAATGACCAAGCACAAAGCAGGCAATGCATTTATTTGTTGTATTGCTAGAAGGTGAGTGAGTTAACATTTCCATGTTTGCTGGTAATTTGAAGCTGAATTAATCTAGTACATCATCAAGGCATGATAATCAAATATGTTAAAATCATTTAGAAAGTTTTATTTTGAAACCACAAATATTGTTGATTTAATATTTTGATGGTACATTATGATGCACCATTACATTTAGAATTTAAGATATTGGGGCAAATGCATAATGATGGGCAACTTGGAAGAAGTGCAGAGAAGAGAGTCAGGGAAGGATCCAAATGGAGCACTCTGACTGTGTCAAATCCTGGCACCATTGATGGGAGTTTTGCCATTGACGTCAATGGGGTCAGGATTTCACCCATTGTGTTTTTTTGTAGACTCACAAAATCTCTCAATTTTCCTGGACTGATTACTTATCAGATTTTCTAAACATTAGCTACATTTCTGGATCTTGGTTTTCCATGTGTTTGTTCCTTTAGCACTTCAAAGGGGTTTAACAATCTTTTTACTTTAAAATTAAGAACTGTTTCCCATTCTTTCAACGAATGATTTATGCTCTAACCTGTCTGAGCTGTACTGTTCTATAAGGAATGGGAATCTACTATAGCCAACCTATCATTACCTTTCAATTGGGCTGTGTATTCAGCTGTTAGAAAAAATAACACATACAGCTGTCACGGTTCAAAGCTGAAGATAACTTTTATCCTAGATTGTAGCTGGTAAACAGCTTTTATTATGGACTATTAAATGGCCAGTAGAATACACTATATTTACTGGGGAGGAGGGAATGCTTTTATTGCAAAGTATACTACTAAATGTTATAGCAAATCAGTGGTCTTGTAAAACAATGGATTCTAAATAATTCATTCCAGCTCGGTGGGAACATCTCAGACCTCTCACATGCTGTGGTTTTATTCTTTCTCGAGTTCTTTAATTCCCAGAGGGATTTTTGTCCCGGAGCTTGTTGGCGTCCGTTAGTCTCAAGAGACGATGGATATGTGCCCATGGGGAATGTTTAGTTGATGGTTGTGCAGCGTCTGTTGTGGCTGTGGAGCCCCACACGAGAGGGGCAGTCTCAATTGCATTTACTGCATTTGAAGGCGGTGTCAGCTGTGGGTTGGAGCCGCTGCTTCCTTTTTTGTTGAACCCGCTTTTCCGCCAGTTTTCAATCCAGTGTTCAGAGCGTGTCTCCATCTGCATCTGTCCTGGGCGAGCTCTTCCCAGCTGTTGATGTCGATTTGAACAGTCTTCAGGTCCCTCTTACAAACATCCTTGAAGCGAAGGTGGGGCCGTCCTGTAGCTCTGTTTCCGGAGGCAAGTTCGGCATACAACAGGTCTTTGGGGATCCGTCTATCTTCCATGTGACTTAGATGGCCAAGCCATCTGAGGCGGCGTTGACGGAGGAGAGTGAACATGCTGGAGATCTTGGCACGTTCCAGCACCTCGTTGTTCGTTATTCGATCACTCCAAGTGATCCCGAGTATGTGACGGAGGCAGAGCATGTGGAAGGTGTTCAGTCTCTTTTCTTGCGAAGCGTAGAGGGTCCAAGTTTCGCTGGCGTAGAGAAGAGTGTTTTACACACATGCACAGTACACAGCGACCTTTGTGTTGATGGTCAGCATGTTGTTGTTCCATACTCTCTGTGACAATCTGGCCAAAATTGTGAAGGCCTTGCCGATTCTACGGTTGATCTCAGGGTCCAGTGAGAGGTTGTCCGTGATGGTAGATCCAAGGTAGGTGAACTGACTGACCACCTCTAGCACATAGTCATTGATGGCAATGCTTGGATGTTCTGCATCCTGGGCCATAACTTTGGTCTTCTGAAGACTGATTGTCAACCCGAACTCTTCGCAAGCTCTGGAAAAGCGGTCAATCAGATGCTGGAGATCGGTTTCTGTGTGGGTGGCCAGGGCAGTGTCGTCTGCAAACAGCATGTCTCTGATTGTTGCCTCCCGTACCTTGCTTTTGGCCTTTAGTCGAGCCAGATTGAAAAGTCTCCCGTCAGACCGGGTGTGGAGATAGACTCCCTCTGTGGAATTTCCAAAGGCACGTTTCAGCAATACTGCAAAGACGATGCCGAAGAGTGTGGGAGCGAGAACGCAGCCTTGTTTTACTCCACTGTGGATGTCGAAGGCATCGGAGGACGAGCCATCATACAGTAGTGTGCCTTTCATGTTGTCGTGAAAAGACTGGATCACGCTCAGCAGCTTCGGTGGGCAGCCAACCTTTACCAGGATCTTGAACAGCCCATCTCTGTTCACAAGGTCGAAAGCTTTGGTCAGGTCTATGAAGGCAAGGAATAGCGGCTTGTGCTATACTCTGCATTTCTCTTGCAGCTGCCTTAAGGAGAAAACCATGTCGGTTGTGGATCTCCCTGCTCGAAACCCGCAATGTGACTCTGGGTAAACTCTGTCAGCAAGTTTCTGCAGTCTATTCAGGATCACGCGTGTGAAGACTTTACCCACAACACTCAGGAGCGATATGCCTCTGTAGTTGTTGCAGTCGCTTCTATCACCCTTGTTCTTGTGGAGGGTCACGATGTTGGTGTCTCTCATATCCTGAGGTACTGCATCTTCGTCCCAGCACTGACAGAGGAGGTCGTGGAGGTGTTCTAGGAGGACGTTGATGCCACGCTTGATAACTTCTGATGGGATGCCATCCTTTCCTGAACCCTTTCCTGTGGACAAGCTCTCAATGACTTTCTTCAGTTCTTCCATGGTGGGCTTCTCGTCCAGCTCAGTTTCAACAGGAAAACCATCCACAGTATTGAGGGCAGCTTCGGTGACGGTGTTTTGCCTGGAGTACACTTCAGAGTAGTGCTCCACCCATCTATCCTTCTGCTTGCCCTTGTCCTGGATGCTTTCGCCTGTTGCAGACTTTAGTGACACTCTCCACTTCTTTGTGGGTCCCATGGCCTTCTTGATGCCATCATACATTCCCCTGATGTTTCCAGTGTCAGCAGATAGTTGAATGCTCCGGCAGAGCTGGAGCCAGTAATCATTTGCACACTGTCGAGCTACTCTCTGTACTTTGCTCCTGGCAAATCGATACTCCTTGTAGAGTCCTCTGACTGGGGGAATGCTTGTACTCCAGGTGAACAGCGCGGCGTTCTTCAATGGCTGGAGTGAGTGTGGTGGAGTTGGCCTCAAACCAGTCATTATTCATGTTTCGTTTCTTTCCAAAAACTTTCATGGCTGTGCTGTGTACTGTGTCTCTGATGTGGTCCCATCTCTCTTTGGCGCAGCCACCGGGAGGCATACAGTTCAGCACCTCGGAGAGCTCATGGGTAAATTTCTCTGCCTTGTCTGGGTGTGCGGTGTTGCTCACATCGATGCGGGGTTTGCCCTCTGGCCTAGAGGGGTGGATCTTCTTTGGCTGTAGCCTCATCTTGCTGCACACCAGCGAGTGATCACTGTTGCAGTCAGCACTGTGGAAGGTGCGAGTAAGCAGGACGCACTTCAAGGAAGACCGCCTGATGATGATCAGGTCGAGTTGGTGGCAGTGCATGGAGTGAGGGTGTCTCCAGGACACTTTGTGTTGAGGCTTTGTCTGGAAGAATGAGTTGGTGATGCTGAGGTCATGGTACGAGCACAGTTCCAGAAGTCGTTGTCCATTCTCATTCATTTCTCCAACGCCAAACTTTACAAGACAGGTTGGCCAAAAGTCGTGGTCAGCGCCCACTCTGGCGTTGAAGTCACCCAGTAGTATCAAGTGCTCTTCTTTAGGGATACTCCTGATGATCGTGTCTAACTGATCATAGAACTCATCCTTGGTATCCCTGTTGGCGCCGAGTGTTGGTGCATACACGCTGATCAGGTTGACGGGTCCAGTGGATGTGTGGAGTCGGAGTGATAACAGTATTTCAGTTCCTTGTTGACCAGGTTCCACCATCCCCAGTAAAGAATTTCTCACAGCAAATCCAACACCACACTCTCTGATTTCTTCAGCACTCTTCCCTTGCCAGAAGAACGTATAGTTCTTTTCCCTGAGAGTCCCAGCGTCTGGCAGCCGTGTCTCCTGCAAAGCGACTATGTCGATTTTGAAGTCGTGCTAGCTCATCGTTGATGACTGCAGTCTTCCGAACATCGCTGATTGCCTGAAGGTCTTGTGATAGGCCAGTTGTCATTGTCCGTACATTCCAGCATCCTAACTTGAGGTCTGGTTTCTTAAATGTTGGTTTTCTTTTGTTGTTGCCTGGTGCATGGTTCGCAGTCCACTTGTCGGGTACTCATGTACACTAAGCCCCACGCACCCAGTGAAGCAGGTGAACTGTGGCGGGACAACACCTTATTGGCTGGGAGCTGCCCAGCTTGAGGCAGGCGATAGTTGTCCAGTGAGACATGGTGATCCCTCCCTCAGTCGGAAGCAACCCCTGGTGCCAGCTCTACGCCAATCGAGCAGGGGGCTTATAACCGGTAAACTGTTGCTTCCCGTGTTGCGTCGACGCTGTGAAGCGAAGCTGGAGTATCCTCTCCAGGGCGCAAGCCGGGGCAGGGTGATATGGAGGAACAGCTGTTGCCCATGCAGCAGAACTCCCCTCTCCACGCAACCGATGGATCCAAGGGAAAGACAATGTCGATACAACTTGGCACCAGTGGCATCGCAGGAGTTGCCAGAATGACGTTGAGGACAATGTCAGACCGCCATCGGGACTCCGACACCTGATTTGGTTTCAGGGTTGACTCCCTTAGCCTTTCTCATGAGTGGGTATTGCCACAAGGCAGCGGAGGTTTTAAATCAGAGTTTTCCTTCTCCCAGGTGGGCTGCCTTCCAAGGATGACGAGCCCCACCTACACGACTGTCCCGGAGTAAGTTGTTTTCTGTGTGTATGCTTTTTATTCAAGTCTTGCTCTGTCCCGGAGCAAGACTTGAATAAAAAGCATACACACTGAAAACAACTTACTTGGAGTCAATTATATGGTCCATATAATTGTTTTGTGTGATGTGCAGATTTACTAGAGGAAAGAAGGAACCCTAAATCAAGAGTCAGAGGAGCGACTATGGCAGCCTCAGCGCTTCATTGTCTGTCTGCAGCATGCACTCCCTTATAGGAAAAACCACTGGAGGAATTGCATAATGGTGGATCCATCTGTTGTCCACAAAGACAGCCAGCAGAGGGGGGTCCAGGAGACCCCCCTGTGTTGCTCTGTTCAGCTGCCATCAGAGTCCTTTGCTCAGAGAGTGTGTGTGGGGGTAACATTTGCACATTGGATCTGCAAGACATTGGAAAGTAAAGGGTAGGAGCCTCGTCTTGTGGACTAAGATTCAGAAAATCTGCACTCAGAGCCAGGAACTGTCACAAACTTGGGCTTGTCTGTACCTCAGTCCCCATCTCTGACATGGGAATTGTATTTCCCTCTCCAGGTGTTCTGAGGATAATTCATTGGCAAGTGAGGTGCTAAGCTGCTGCAGGGATGAGGACCATATAAGAACCTGCAAAGAATAAACTAGGAACTCAACAATGCCATTTGTACATTTATTTTTCAGAGTTCTCGGTCTCTTTAATGTTTAAAAGGGGCTAATGCTTAAGCCCCCGAATACACGGCAGGAATGGGAAGACCCACAATCATATGGATCTGTCACTCAAAACCTCTGATATCCTTAAATGCACTACATTTAAAAAAACAACAACACAGGAGCTATAAAGGTGAGGCCATAACTCTTCTTCCACACTAGCAAATATTTACCCTGTTGTCAGCTTTAACAGTCTGTTTTTTAGACTTTCTTTAACATCAATAGGAGCTGTGGGTGCCCATAAGTAGTCCCACTCTGCTGCACTGTCTTTGCATGACCTGTTCTTCTGTACCTTCTTCCTCCTTAATTCCACCCCATGTCCTGACAACCTCTCATTCCAAGGCAGGACAGCTCCATTCTATCTAGCTTGATTTTCTAACTATATGGTCCTCCCAGTTTACTGTCCTATCTATTTTCCTACTTCTCTGCAACAGAAGCCAAACAAATTTGGAGTGTCTAGACAATTTGGAAATAATATGGGAGATCACCTGAAGTTCACTCAGGTGAAATTTTTGAACACCATGGGCCCAGATCCTCACCTGGTGTATATTGGCATAGTTTCATTGACGTTAAGCTGAAGATCTGACCTCATAATTTTAAAACCCCATTTTCTATTTTTTCCAGACTTCTCAGGAAAAACCTTTACACTGGGATGATATGCAACATGGAATTTCAAACAGCCTTTTTCTTCTATGGCAGTGTTTCCCAAACTTGGGATGCCGCTTGTCCAGGGAAAGCACCTGGCGCACCTGGCTGGTTTATTTACCTGCTGCATCCGCAGGTTCGGCAGATCGCGGCTCCCACTGGCCGCAGTTCGCTGGGCCCAGCCAATAAGGGCTGCGGGAAGGGTGGCCGGTACGTTCCTCAGCCCGCGCCGCTTCCCGTAGCCCCCATTGTCTGGGCCCAGTGAACCGCGGCCAGTGGGAGCCACGATCCGCCAAACCTGTGGACGTGGCAGGTAAACAAACTGGCCGGGCACACCAGGGGCTTTCCCTGGACAAGCAGCATCCCAAGTTTGGGAAACACTGGACTAGGGAATGGGGTATGAACATTGGTGCATAATGGAAAACTAGTGTTTCATCTTTAAATAAACTTCCCTATGGAAGGGATGACACTACTCTACAATATATCCTCTGATAAATGGTAGAGTATAAAACAAACATGTTCACCAAATCTGCAGAGTAGCTTTTTTCCCCCCTGACACCTGAGCAGGGGCTGCTTTTCTCATCTGTAACTTTTCACAAAACTTCATAATATTTCTTTATAAAAAGGCATCTCTTGATAGTGTGGAAAATTTGTTAGGAACTATGTAAGGCTTAGAGTGCTGAAGGATGGTGAATCATGTGTCAGTTTTAGAAAGTGTCCTTCAGGGAAGAGCAGCAAGTGGTGTCTTCACGTTTTAATTAGTTAACACCTTCTGCAGAGAAAGGGTAATGCCAGGACAACAGAGAGGAACACAGAGCTGAGAACAGTGAGTCTCCAGAGGACTTACTTTGCAAGTGGCTTTTTGAAAATTGTTTAGGAACATGTTCCAGCAAAGGGGTTCAGCAAACTAGAGACTGGACCTTTATCAAAACCCTGAATCTAAATAACTTTGACCTTCGTGAAATCCACACTCAGTTCTGAATCTGAATTTCACTACCATGGGCCAAACCATATGTGTATATTTTATACTAACACACACTCTGTCAGAAACATTATTAAGGTTGCAAAGTAAAAACACACAAAAGTTAGGAAAAGCCAGAATTTAGACTGCCTGTGTAAGCTTAATTCTGCCCCCTTTTGCCTAGGCATAGTGATAGTCTTTAACTGTATGATCCACATACTTCCCCCTCCACCGCCAAAACTGCCTTTCACATTCATCCCCAAAGCACACTCCATTCTGTGCACTGAATCAGGATTGTGTAGTGAAGAAAACTCTTGTCTGTAGAACGCTGGCCTCATTTGTCACAGAAGTTGCATAATGCACATGCACACGGGGGACAAAAGCACTCTAGGATGCTAGCACTTTTCAAAGAAAAAGCTGCCAGAATTTTTTAACATGGGCAAAATAGTGTTTACCTCTAGACATCTTCTCAGAAATGGCTGAATCATTTGGGGTAAAAAATTTCCAAAAATATTCAGTCTGTGCAGACACCTGATATGGAAAATTCAGCATCAACTGTTGAAGCTTGTTAATGTTTATAAGCAACTGAAAATGGGCTTATAATGGGAAGTGTCGGGCAGTCTTAATCACTGCTACCTGTCCTGCCTATAATAAAATAAAAACTCTCATGACTGTAGGAACTTCTCTGAAGAAATAAACACAGATTTAGAACTCTATCCTTTGTTTCATTATCCCAGTGATAAAAACTGGGAGTAATGATCCAAATTATTATCCCATTGGGTCAGTTTAGAATTGGTTTTCAGTATTGCTTTCAGTCTTGCTGATACAGTAACATGTATATTAAGGTGTATCCAGAAGATGCTAAACCTACACTACAGCTTGGTAGGATTTATCTTAAAGCCCATTTCTATAACTAGGTAATTTATCTTTGGTGATCTCTTGTGTGGCTGCTTAAAAATATTTCACTAGAATGACTTCAGATGAAGAACCAATTCTAACTAAGCAACCCAGTTTGAGTTTGGAAAATTAATGGTGAATACTCTCAGCAAACTGACCATTCTGTAGGGTTAAAAAAGAGAAGTTTGATACATTCAGAAAAATAATGGTCTGTTCATAGATATTCCATTTGTTTGTCACTGTCACTGATGGATATGTAAAACACAGCCATAATTAAAAAACAACCCTCCTGAATTTTGTTGTAACCCTCATTTGTAGTTTGACAGTTCCTGAAGTTCTGGACTGAGCCTCTAGGGAACTGATTCCCGAACTTTTTCATGCCATGACTCCCTTTGGGCTCACATCTGTTAACCTGACCCCAAGGCACAGCCCGGAGGTTGAGAGTGAGGCCTCCCCACTATGGGCCCCCCAGAGATTTCTGTCATGGGATGCTGCAAGGGGAGGGTGCTGGCACTGGAGTGGGGAGAACCTGGGGGAGGGCAGTGCTGTAGTGACCCACTGGGCTGAAAGCAGTGTTAGGTGTGTTTGGGAGAGTGGGGAAAGCAACTTGGTGGGGTGCGTGGGAGAAGGGATGGGGATGAAGGGAGCTGATTGGTGATGGGATTGGAGATTAAGGGATGGAGATGGGTCTGGTGTGGGGGGGGGAGGGGAAGGGAAGTAGCTGGCTTCGGGGAGAGGCACCAATTACAGGTGCAGATAGTACTGAGGTGGACAGAGTGAGATTGGTTGATTTGTTGATGTGTTTAAGTATTTATTAGTTAACCCTAACTTTCTTTCCCTAGATCCTACTTTCCTGCTTACAGTAAAATCGCCCATTGTTATATTGTAGCTTTGGGGATGTGTCATTTATTTGCTGGGATCTGGGTTCATATACCTTTTTATGTATTGTGTACTGCTTGCCAGAAGTGGTACAATTATTCATTTTCCCAAGCGACAGCACCTCTTGTGTCTTGGACATAGTGAGGAGACACCATGGGTGGAGGCACCAGGTGTCACACACAACTCCGGATTCAACCAATGCTGGGGGAAGGGAGAAGCCACTCCCACCAGCCAGCACCAAGGAGCCACACCTCAGGGGAGAGGCTACATTTTATGGTCACTTATGAAACAGATAAACTTGTTCTGCTTGTAGGAATTGCACTAACTTGTGTGAAAGAGTAAACCACTATGTGCACTGAAATGCATAACAGATATAGAAATAAGCAGCCATTCTTCAGACAATATAGACTGCACATCAAAGTAAGCAGTAAATAGAACTGAAGAGTCTGTAAAAGAAGTCATGACAGTGTTATTTCCTTGTGAGAAATCTGTTTGAGACAGGTGTGAGATTTTATACTTCTGAACCCAAATTTTCATTAGCCTAATTTAAGAAATGAGGTTTAGAGCCTGATTTTACACATATGAATAATCTTTATGCACATAGGATCTGATCCCGCATATCTTCACATGAGTAATTTTACTTTTTTGAACTGTTTTATTGGATTTGGTGGGATTATTCTTGAGAGTAAATTTATTTGCATGCATAAGTGTTTGAGGGATCAAACCCATAAGTAGTACAGTTGAAGTCATGTGTATAAGGAGTTGCAGGATTGGAATTTTAAATTGGAATTCACATCCAATTCACACCCAATACTATCAACTAATCTTAAAATTTGTCCCTAGAAAGTTTGATTCAACCAGCCCCCAAACTGACTTTTATTTATTATACATTTAAAACATGAAAGTTTATGTAATGACTAACTTTTATCATTTAAATACTGTAGCAATGGCAACTGGCGGTCACATCTAGAAAGAAAGTGGTTAGAGAATGATCAATGACCTTGAACAGAAGAAGTGGCAATTTTTAGAAAATCATTTTAGGATTAGTATCCTGCACCAAGGCATCTCTTCTTGTGACTTTCAGTCCAATAAATCACGTGCTACTTTTATGTGAGATGCACTTATCTGAAAAATTTACTTGAAATGTAAAATGCTTTTTTCCCTATTTTAAGTATCTTTTCATGCCTCTTTCTCTTCTTTAGTTGAACTTTCACTGTCAACTTGTCTTTCCCTTCAGTTTCTGATTTACAGTCCCTCTGTTCTTTTTTTATCCATTTCTCTTTGCCATTATCCTTTTCCTTCCCATTCTTTGAATAGAATTCATTTTATTAACATTCGGCTTTTCTGAATGTTCTTGTCTCCGGTCCCTTTTTGCTATTTTCTCTGCCCATCACACAGCTCTAAAGGAATGTTCAACGGAGAAGGGAAACCATCACTGCCATAGTTATAACAGCTATGTAGAGCACAATTGGGGAGGGGGGGTGGGAGGGTGTAAGCTTTTCTTTTTCTCTCTCAGAGTTATTCTTGCCTTACTAATACAATTAGTCCCATTGACTGCCCATACTGTATATGCACATATTGTTCCTTTTACTGAACTCCAAGTCCTAGCTGAAGCAGCAGCAGGAAGTATGGTTATAAACACAATCTAGTGCAGGGGTAGGCAACCTACGGCACGCATGCCAAAGGCGGCATGCAAGCTGATTTTCAGTGGCATTCACACTGCCCGGGTCCTGGCCACTGGTACCGGCCGCAAGCCCCCTGCCAGCTGGGGTTCCATCTGCCAGCCCCGCTCAGCCCACTGCCGGCCCCGGGTCCTGGCCACCGGTCCTGGGGGCTCCGCTGCTGCCATGGGGTACTGTCTGCCGGTCCTGGGTACCAGCTGCCGGCCCCCTGCCAGCCGGGGTTCCGTCTGCCGGCCCCGCTCAGCCCACTGCCAGCCCCGTGTCCCAGCCACCAGTCTGAGGGGCTCTGCTGCTGGCATGGGGTCCCGGCTGCCGGCCCTGGGCTCTGGAGCCACCCCCAGCTGTGGCCCACTGGCCCCAGCCTGGGGCAGTGAGGGGTGCAGACAGGGACAAGAGGGGGCGCAGCTCAGAACTCCCACCTTAAAAATTGTTCCAGCACCACTGTACTGGGATATTTCAAAGTCCTGATTTGCTGCTTACATCACTATCATGCCACGTGGAACAGGGCACTGCGTTTGACGTTGAGATTAGAATGTACATGCAAGAATTGGAATCAGAATTTTCTGCCAGATTTCAAGATTTCCAGTGATTTGGCCCGATGCTTTCTTTTCTAATTAAACCTGAAAAGTTCAACGAAAGCAACTGTATTTCAACGGATGTTGAAGATTTCGAAATGCAGCTCATTCAGTTAATTGTGGGCATCAAAGTTTGGAGATCTGCGGAGTGAACTTCAAGCTACCAAGAGAGATCATGGGGCCTCCATTCTGACCTGCTGGATGTTCCTTCCAGTGAAATTTAACTGTTTGAAGAAAACTGTGTTTGCAATGCTTTCAGCATTTTGATCCACATACCTGTGTGAACAGGTATTTTCACACATGAGATCTGTCCTCTGTCCCTCTCGAAGCCGGTTAACAACTGATCACTCAGAAGCCTGCGTGCAACTTAAAGTATCCAAATACGTGCTAGACATTGGAAAACTCAGCAAGGAAAAGCAAGGGCTAGGATCACACTAAACTGATAAGATCTGCATTTTAATTTAATTTTAAATGAAGCTTTTTAACATTTTAAAAACCTTATTTACTTTACATACAACAATAGTTTAGTTATATATTATAGACTTATAAAAAGAGACCTTAAAAATGTTAAAATGTATTACTGGCACGCAAAACCTTAAATTAGAGTGAATAAATGAAGACTCGGCACACCACTTCTGAAAGGTTGCTGACCCCTGGTCTATGGGGAGCTCTGGAATGGATCATGCCTCAAGAAGACAGTCCCTGCACCAAGTGGCCTGATGCACAGTGGAACTATATAGGCTCCATTTTCTTTAGTTCCAGATGGTAATAGAGGGATGGATGGGTGGGACTAATATGTGATGCTTTGTGTGTTTGTTCTATTTATATAATGCTATCAACATATTGCACACCTCAAAACAAACCAATAGCATGAACATACAGTAAAAATATGATAAAATGACCAAATTATCACAAGGAGTAAATAATTCTATAAAATGTAGGACATAACTTCTGCCTCTGCTCTTGTGGAGCCAAAAGATTGTCATAAATGAACTAAACTTTGCTCTTAGACATACTTGAATGTCTCATTGATTTTTAACTGGCCCATTTTTGTTGAGGCAAAGCGAAAAAGCAGCACTGGTGGCAAAAGCTGTGTGTTTGTTTGTGTGTGTGGTGTTTTTTTTGTTTGTTTGTTTTTGCTTGAACTTGTATTAACTTGAATTCAGCAAAGAGGTTTGCAGGATGACATGGAGAGTTGTCCTATTTTTTCCAGCTCTACTTCACATTATCTGTTCCAGTCAACAATCTGAATGGAATCCTTACCCTATTTTTTGTCTATTACATGATTCATCCAGACATATTTCATTAACCAGGATTCAGTTGTGTAGACATGTTGTGTTTTTTCTCAAGTAGTATAATAGTAAATATATATTCTCCCTATCTCAAGTCTCACTGAATCCTCCAGCCTGATCTTGGCCATACACTGTGTTGTCAGGACTTCTCCAACAAAAGTAATAGGAAAAAAATTAAGTGTTGAGACTTGGTGGAAGAGACACATGGGAGCATTGGAGAAAACAATAAATTAATGGCAATGGTACAGATGAGATGGGATTACTGTTGGCAGCTATAATTTTATTTGTGGCCCCCACAGACTATAGGTAGTACGGAATGGAAAGAAAAGAAACTACTGGTATGTACATACTACATTTCAAACCCTGGCATAGTGTATTTGTGCTTGGAGCTATAGATCCTGGATATATATAGATCTTGTTTCAGCCCTTAGATGTGTACAACTCCCTCTGAAATCAATTAGAAGTTTGAATGCACAAGGACTGCAGGATTGTGCCATTAGGTAATTGCTATTAGGGGTTAAAAGCTGAGTTGGCTGAACCAAATCATAGCTCACACCTGAACTTTGGGAGGATTTGAAATTAGCATGCAGATCTAGTTCTGAATTTTGAAGTTGTCTGCATTTTATCTTTGTAATGGGACAACAGCACCCCTAGATCTGAATACCACCAGACTTAGGGGTGTGTGCAATTCAGATCCCTTTCCAGATTCTATGCCACAAACACCACTCTGTATGGAAATATTTCTTTAGTCAGGCTGAGACTTAGAGCCAAACATGGACATGGTGTTGTCTACTTCCAAATTCCAGGTTCAGCAGTATGGGCACTTTATTTATCATCATTTGCTGGTTTGATAAACCTTCAGCTCTAGCAGCATTTTAATCTTGCATTGACCTTTTGAGCATGTGGGTTTACCCCTTTGGTTGTTTCTGACATCCACATAAGAAATAGTTTATAATTTGAGTCACATTTTGTTACCGAACAAAACTTTGAGAAACAAAACAAAGATAAGCCTTTATGTTCCTCCCTCCTACATAGGCCTACAGTACAAGCTGAGTCCAACAATTGGAAACAGGAGTTGAATTCCTATTTTGATAGGTCAAAGCTGTCAGGTGATGAATGTTTGACTTTTACATGCCAGGATAATTATGTTGTGGTTCTTAAAGGAGTTGTGTTAAGTGTAAATATTCAGAAGATGCTTGTTAAGCTCTTGGTTTTCAAATTGCTCATGAAAAGATTTAACAAAACTTCCTATAATAATAGAGTAGTTTCCTGAAATCTGTACAGGGTTCATATTATTTCTTGAATATTTTTATTAAGGATAAATAATCTGGCTCAGGCAAGAATTCTTCAGTCTTCTCATTCTGCAGGCAACTTTGTAGAGGAGAGATGCTTTTACATAGACTGTCAGCTGTGGGGGATAGGGACTGTCTTTTGTATTGTGTTTGTATAGTACCTAGTATAATGGGGCTGTAATCTGTGACTGGGATCCTTAGGTGCTATGAGAATAGAATTAATAATTCATGGATTCACCTCCACATTCTTCATTTGCTTGGTTCTCAAAATGTTTCATTCTGTGGCCACCGAGAATGTACCACCTGTGTGTAAATTAAACCACCACATTTCAAGAACCAAACAAGTGAAATAACTGATCTGCACATTGATCTCAAGATTAAACTTTTCCTGGTGTTTAAAGGTCTCATTTCTTGCCTGTGCATCTTCACCCCTTGGGTCTTGAATTCAACGGAGAGTAGAAGTAGAAGTTCCAAAACACCATGAAAAAGTCAATTCTTATCTCATTTCAGTGCATTTAAGCAGACAAAAGAGATTTGAATAATTTTGGATACATGGGCCCAAATCAGAAAGTTGAGATGCAGATCCATATTTAAAATCCCTCATATATGAATGTTTGCTCTGAAGTTTTGGTTTGCTAAGATGTAGGTAGGGGCCAGCTATAAAATTCAGAGTGGGTTTGGTTTCCAAATCATTGATGCTTCAAAACTTAGAAATATACATATCCAGGCTCTTTGTTCCACCTAGAGATGAGCCTGAGCAATCTTCTCTCAGTCTAAGATTCCAAATTTATGATTACGAATCTGTCCCAAACCACCAAACCTTCTGAGTCTGGGTACAACATCGAGAATGATGTCAATAGGGGATGGATAGCTCAGTGGTTTGAGCATTGGCCTGCTAAACCCAGGGTTGTGAGTTCAATCCTTGAGGGGGCCATTTGGGGATCTGGGGCAAAAATTGGGGATTGGTCCTGCTTTGAGCAGGGGGTTGGACTAGATGACCTACTAAGGTCCCTTCCAACCCTGATATTCTATGATTCTATACATAATTTTATCACTTATTTTATTTGTTCCTTTATGGATAGCCAATGTTTTTTACCTTTATATGGTCTTTAAAACTGATTTATGCCCAACATTTTCAATCTGTTATGGAATGAAATTAAAACAGTGTCAGGACCCTGCATACAGAGACCTTGCTGGCTCATTCTGATTTCAGTCAGGCAAGTCCTATTGGCTCCAATCTAGATATATGAATGGTCATCTCTGTCTGACCTTGAGGTCAGAGGGATTCTGCAGGGAACTTGAGGAACCACCATCCTAAGGAAAAGCTTATGCTGTGGTTTAAGTTTCACTCATTTACTTTTGCCAATAACCTTCTTTCTATAGGTTGACTTTAGTTTGGACAATATCTCGTGTTCTTATATTCTCTCTGGAGCAGGGTGAGAATTCCAGCTAATTGCACAGGTAACTGAGTCAGTGACAAATAATTTTCCCAAAAAATTAAATGCCTCCCCTCAAAGCTAGTTGCATTCAGAGTATTAAAGTGTACTTGAATATGTTCAAGGAGTTTGAAATCAACAAATATAATGAAATTCAAATCTCATTGGAAGGCTGTCTGCTATACCTATCTTCTGAGGTACCTTAGCATTTAGCTCCATTACACCTTCTCCTTTTATTTGCAACCAATAAACAAAATATTACGTTATTACAAAATGTTGGGTAAAATGGAAAGCACAAAATTCTACTTCTCCCTCATCTGGGGGTGAGAATTTTTTAATTATTAATATTGGGGAGTGTACTTAATAGTAGATTTTATCATAAGGGTGAATACATATTTTGTCAGGATTGGTAAATTTTTCATGCCAGGCTGTTGTATATTTATCCAGAAGGGAATAAAGTGTAGTGTAGAAATATTTACCACTACATTGCCTTAATTTGTACTAGTTCTGTCTTGCAATAGCACAATGCTTTTGCATTATGATGGTAGATATCACTTAGCATTTAATTACATTTTTGGAGAAAACAAATGTGACCATTAATAACTTAATGAAGCTTCAGGATTCACCACGAAGTGCACAACAGCAATGCTCTGATAACAAATGCATTTGCGGTGGGATGTTCCAGATTGTGGTTGTTGTACTAAAAGGTTTGTATATTCGTAATGGCAGTTACTTCCTTCAGCTACAAAGCACAGGGAATGAGGTAGCATGTAAGGGAGACCATGTTACATGCTGTCTCTGCTATCATCTAATAGCAGCCCCTCCATGCAGACAGCCTGCAGGGGGCTCTAGTGGAAATCAGTAGGTGTTAGCTGGAGCAGGGAGGCGGGAACTATGCGGCAGATTCCACTGAGAAAGGCAGCGTGCACTTGCACGTGCACACGCACCCCCACCCCTACAGGTGCAACAGTTGAGAGTGAGGGACTGTTACTACAATGATCAAAGTCACCATCCACCAGGGGAGAAAGTGGGTCGGTACTGTGTACTGGTAAAAAGTAGTCGCCGGTACCGGCCCGTACACAGCCAGGTTAAAGCGTTGTTGCAGCAGCACTTTAACGTCATTGCCCCCTTTGTCCCCCTTCTCCCTCCAGACTGCCGACGGGGTCAAAAGGGGCAGCTTCCCTGGGGGCGGTGATTTAAAAGGGCCCAGGGCTCCCAGCCGCCGCTGCAGCAGCCAGAGCCCTGGGCCCTTTAAATCACCACTGGAGCCCTGGGCAGTGCGGGCCAGGCAGTGTGGATGACGGCTTGGGAAGGCTGACCCCTATCTCTTCCCCTTCTGCCCGGGGCCCCGACCCTGTATTCGTAAGTAATTAATGTTACTTTCATCCGTGCCATCAACAGATGCTCTGATGTGTTCCTGTGGCTAATCTCCACATCCTGTGTAGGCTTTGTACCCTTCCACAGTGCACAGGGGTGCAGAGGAAACCCTATACTGTTGCTCCGCTGGTAGCTACCCTACCTCCCACAGTCAACCCCATTCTAATGTGGTTTAAATGGTGTGGAGGGCATTGTGCTGGCTCTCTGCACTGGGATTTCACCTATTTAGGTTTTGTAAAACTGTTTAATTAAAAATAAGACATCAAGTAGAACTTTCGTTAGGAGTCTAAATTAACAAGGCCCCATTAAGAATTAAACTAGTCAGAAATGAGTTATGACTAGAGCTGTGCAACAGTTTTCATCCAAAACTCCATTCAGCAAAAAATGCAGATTCAGTGACATCAAAACATTTCACAAATTCTTGTTTCATTTAATTTTGTCAGGAAATTTTTTTTTACACTTCAATATGTTTCATTTCAACACTTCTAAAACGGGTTTGATTTTTTTCAGTTCAGAATGACTTTTTGTTGTGAAACTTTACATTTATTTATTTTTAATTAAAATATTAAAAGAATGCTCCATGTCTAAACAAATTGTTTCTGGGTTGAACAGAACACTTCATTTCACCCCAAATAGCGCTTTTTCTACTTTTGATTCCCTGAAAATTGTGAGGAAAAATTGTCATTTGTTTGACGCAAAGTGATTTTTTTTCGGAATTGCCAGCAAACAAAAATAGGTTTTTTTCCTCACAACTCTACATGTGACAGCTATTCACTTAGTCTGTGTGTGCCTTGGAGAGATAAATCCTCACACAGTCAAAGTCAATAGCTAAAATTCCATGGTCTTCAGTGGAGTTTGGATTTCTTCCTGAAAGAATAGAGTACCTGCATCACTATCAGTACATTCAAAATGCATGACTAACACTATTTGATAAAGTAGCACACACAACACAGACACAGACTGACTCAGACTCCCTTTCATGCCTGTCAGTTCTTCTCCTTTATATACAGGGTTTGGCCTATTCTGATTGTTTGTTCAATCCCTATCCCAATCACCTCCAAACACTGTCAATCAAAGCTGGGCCTGATTGAAAACCTGTGCCTATAGAGCTGGACCTGTTTGAAGATGTGTGTTCTACCTAACTGACCCCTCCCTTCATGTATTGGGGTGACCTTTATTTCAGCCGAGTCTACCTGCTTACCATTGGTCAAATCATTCTAAGGGTGTCATTTTCTTTTCCTTAACTTTGATTTCTTGTGGCTGCCATCTTGTTTTCCCTAAGTGTGACCTCTTAAAACTAATTAATTATTCAAATCCTTATAATTGCCAAACAAACATGTTTATATGCACCTTATTATATTTCACACTAATTTACATAAGCCCAAATCTTGTTCTTTCTCTGCTTCAGCTAATGATCACAGATCAGCACTACTGATGCTGGACAGCACCTCTGTGCTGAGCAGCATTTTCAGCAGGCAGAGCAGATGGAAAATCCTTTGTATCACCATGTCTCTGAGGCATTGTGAGAATTAATTATTTGTCAATGCTTAAAGAAACTTGGATGACAGTTACTGTCCACATGAATTCTTTTTTTATTACTTGTGTATATTAAATTTAAATTTTAAATAAGATCAGAGCTGTCAAAGTTTATCAGGAATTCATGTGTGAGGTTCAACTAATGGGGGACAAAAACTGTATGTATTGACTTTCTGATTTAAAAAAAATCAAAATCCAAAGGCTTTGGACCAAATTCTCCATAGACAAAACCCCCTCAGCTGCAGTTTTGTTCAGTTTTTTAGACAACTGTAGTATCTGCTTAATGCGCTTCTGGAAAGTGCTCAAGGTGATGATAATATCTGTCATGTGTAGTTTCTTGTCCAAGGTGGGAAATTGTGTGACCAGTGGTTTGGATTGGGTTTGGTTTTTTTAAAAACTAAATTATATGTATTCTGTGCTGATATTAGCAAAGGCAAGGCCAATGAAATACACCTCGCACTTGGACTGGAAGATAAAGTTTATGTTGGTTCTTAGATCCTGTGGGAGTTTGTTCCATAATCTTGGACCAGTCCCTAACCAAACACTGTCTTCTACATTGGCAATCTTTTTATCCTTCCAACTCCACTGAATTCAATGAGATTGGATGAGGTGTAAGACTGAACAAAATTTGGATCTTTAGAGATGTTGTAATCCTAATGTTTTCCATGTAATCAAACTATATTGAAGTCCGTGTACATATTCAATTTGGGTGAGGTCCATCCCTGGTATTAATCAATGGTGATTAATTAGTCCCACTAACTATAGTTTTAGTTCCATATTTGTGGACTGATATAATCTGAGTGGTTATTATATTTATCAGCCAGATCGCATCATTGCTATTTGCAAGTGGAGTGACCATAATGAATATATGTAGCTATATCTAAAGGGGCTGCACAGCATGTAAGTCAAGCCAAGACTTGACCATTCATTGTTAAAAATCACGATATACAATATTTGAGCATATTATATACAATATTTTACAAAAAATGAAGTGGTGACTCACTATTGTGCCTTTACCATGGTAACTACATTGGCTATTGAAAAATCTCACTCTTTGATCATAATTTGCAATTGTCAACACTGATGCATAAACTGTGTCCAAACTTAAAATGTGCCATTTGACTTAGCTATCTAAAGATGTCATGTTACCTACCGTCACAGCTCCAGTAGAACAGTCCATCTTGACCACTCATCAGATTGCTGTCCGGCGATCCAGCTGCTGAATCCCCATATGTTTTAAGCCTCCAGAGTCTGAATGGAGTCTAGGAATGGTCTCTGTTTTAGGGCTTCTGGGCACACTTTCAGGTGCAGGTCTTCTATCTGGGACCCGCTCCAGAGAGTTGTGATCATCTGGCCCCCTGCCCACCTCCTAGAACAAATACTGCCTCCTCAGACTCCCACTCCTATAGCTTAAGCATGCCCTCTCCCGGTACACAGGCCATAGAGAGTTATGGGCCCACAGAACTCTAAAACCACTGCTCTTTACTTAATCACACACAAGAAATACACAGCTCTATACAAAAATAATAAATCCTACATTTATTTCCTGGCCTCCATTTCCTCAGCATATTACAGGGAATTCTTTGGGCTGAGGTCAGATTTGACTGGGGAATCTTGAGCCATTTTCCAGCCGTCCTTGGCTTGTATTCTGAAACATGGAATCTTCTCCCGAGCTTGCCTTCTTCCTTCCTTTCTCCTATCCACAACTTCCTTAATGGCTCTGTCTTCCCCCCAGGTGGTATTAGTTACTGTAAACTACAGACAATCAAATGGCAACTTCAGTGTTATTAATAATGCATTACAGACACCGTCAGATATTTGCACTGAAGTTCAAGATATATAGAGGATTCTACCTTTCTTTCATATTTTGCAATTTCTTGATAGACAGAGGAGACTGCAATGACCGCACACACTGTGTTTTGCAAAAATCTTGTGTGCTTGTTAGTTGGTGCCATTAGAAAATACTACACTTGATAACTTTATCAACACAACTTGTCCCTATATTGCCTGATCTGTTTAGTTCTTTGAGTAGCTTGCTTTAATTGCTGTCAACAGGGAGGGTACTGAAACAAATCCAGCATTTTAAAAATGCAAATGATGTAGTCTTCTGCCACTGAAGTAAATTAAAAGAAGCATTAAAATAATGTCCTTTTCTTCATATTAAATGTCTCATACTGTCCTTGATCTACACACACAACACTCACTGTCATTGAATAGAGGAAAGTACTATATCTAGTCCTGAGACACTGAACTAAACTTTAATGCAAGCTCTATTTTCAACTCACACTATGTATATCATGCAACTTTTATATGATTTTCATATCTGAATTAGATGTTGCACAAGATGATCCTTTCATTTATCATGTGTCAATTTGGCTTTTACCCACCCAGATATTATAGCTCTTGGCATTGCTTTTCTGTTTATTAGCCTCATCCTGCATCACTGACATCAATAGAAGTTTTTATGTAGACTCCAGTGAGGAAAAGAATTGTAACTTGTGTTAGGGACAATGATGTGTTAGGGACAATAACCGCAAAGGACTGGGGATCAATCCAAAAGATAACAATGACCTAAAAATTCATTTGACACATTCCCTTTAAGAAAATCTTGGCAAATGCCACAAATATTTGTCATGAAAGCCATTCAAGTTGATCCTGTTCCTATCTTCTTTACTTCTGACCAGATTCTCAGCTTTTGTAGACCAGCATAACTCTGTTGATTTCAAAAAAATGATGCTGATCTACATCTATTGTGGATCTGGCTCTTTATTCTCAAAATGCCCAAGACTTTGTTCACATTACAAACAGTAAACAATATGAATAGACAAAATAGAAAGACAGCCTCATTCACACATTCATACAAATATAGTCATTCATACAATTATAAAGGTGAGCCATTAGAATAAGGGATTCAGGCATGCACAATTAAATTTTATGATAAAATATTTAGTAAGAAATGGTTATCTTTGTATATCAGACTATTGGTTAACATTTTTATTTTCCTTTTATGCATACACAATGCAATACAAAAATCTGTGAAATACCCAATAAAAAGTAACAATAGTACATGGGCCGTCACCTGTGTCTTGGTCGGGTTGGTGTGAAGCTGATTCTTAAGAATCTGCAAATCCTGCTGCACACCTTGTTACTAAGAAACTAACTTTTGCTGAATCAGCTTGATCATTCTCCTTTTCTAATCAGTGTTGCCCACTTTTGGGGTTACACAGCTGGCTCTGGGCTGCCTTGGGAAATAAGGATAGTAAATGCCTTGTGCCTAAACACCAGGGGCCTGCAGTCTATATTTCTGCTACCTGAAATGAATCAATCCCATTTACCTAGGATTAGGTGTAAAGGATTCACAACCTATCCATTTCTCTTTGAGCTACTTCATTGGAAAACCAAAATGAAACCCAGTCAGAATTGTGCAGTTTCATTTTATTCTGACTAGAAATCATGCAAAAATTCAAATTGCACTTGATCCTGATTCTAAAAATCACACATTGGATTCTGCAAGTGTTACTAGATTGATTGATTGAAAGGGTTTAGGAAACAATGGGAACCCTCTGACCAACAGGATCTGGGTTTTGATTGTGACCAATCCAAGAGCGGTGATCCCCCTGTGATTCTGCTTTCATTGCAAGTCCTGCACACAGCTTTAATATAGGTTACAGTTAGGGCAAGCACCTAGTTTAGAAATTGGTCTGGTTAACAAGGTAAAAACGCCTTTTCACATCCTGGGATATTTTTAGGTCAGGCTTTAGGCCTAAAATTTGGAACCTACAAAGATGTCAAAGAGAAAGACAAGGTCATTTTGCTAACTGCCAGTTTCTGGCCGGCATACATACTATGGACATTAAATAAGAATGGTCATACTGAATAAGACCAAAGGTCCATCTAGCCCAGTATCCTGTCTTCTGACAGTAGCCAATGGCAGGTGCTCCAGAAGGAATGAACACAACAGGCAATCATCAAGTGAACCATCCCCTGTCATCCATTCCCAGCTTCTGGCAAACAGAGGGTAGGGACACCATCCCTGTCCATCCTGGCTAAAAGCCACTGATGGAACTATCCTCCATGAAATTACCTAGTTCTTTTTTGAACCCTGTTATAGTCTTGGCCATCACAACATCCACTGGAAAGGAGTTCCACAGGCTGACTGTGCGTTGTGTGAAAAAATACTTTTTGTTTTTAATCTGCTGCCTGTTAATTTCATTTGGTGATCCCTAGTTCCTGTGTTATGAGAAAGAGTAAATAACACTTCCTTAGTTACTTTCTCCACACAGTCATAATTTTATAGACCTCTATCATATCCACCCTTAGTTGTCTCTTTTCCATGCTGAAAAGTCAGTCTTATTAATCTCTCCTCATATGGCAGCTGTTCCATGCCCCTAATCATTTTTGTTGTGCAGTCATCTTACTTACACAAAATGGTTGAAATCTTTCCACAAGAAATGCTAACATTTCAAATAACCCCCCCCCCACTATTTTTGCACACTAGCAAGGCTATCATATTTACATTTCCTTACTCAAGTTGCAGCCTCTGTCAGGTGAAACAAATACTGTTCTACTGTAATCTAATGTACACACTGCCAAGGAAAGCAAGAAGCTTTGAAAACTGTTTTCCTTTTCTCTCAGTGGCCAGATTCATTCTGTCAAAATATTTAGCTTCATCAGAACCTTTTGCTGATTTTTGTATTAATAAGCAATGGGAGTTCTCTAAGAGTTATGGCCTGTCACACTTTTAACAATAACTTCTATAATGACCACAATATGCTTTGTCATACACCTACCTTGTCTTTGGCAATGTCTACAATAATGCTGAACTCAACCCTTAAAAAAAAAAAAGATACATGCATGTTTTTGACAGGAGCTGCTTGTTCTAACTTCCAGCAGTAACAGCTGTAGCAGATGCCCTATAATGACTGCATTCTGCACACAGATTCATTTCCTCCTGCCCCCATGTCTGTATTCAGAGTGTGATAATTTTGGTCATAGATAAGATGTTACCCTATATTAGATTTTGTTTGGCACCTTGCATGATTAAATTTAAGTCCCTATCCTATTCCCACTGCAAACAATGACACAACTCCCATCAATCTCAACAGGTGCAAGAACAGGCCAATAGTGTAACATGCTAATGTCTCTTACTATGCAATTATAGTAGACAGTTAGGTATGGTAAAGAAACTGACTGTATTGCTCACAGGACAGATTCCTGTTGCTGTCATGTCAAAAATGTGACTAGTGACAATTTTCCAAATGAGCTGGGGACATGGAGGCCATCAAAGGGTTATTCAACTACCTGATTTGGGTGAATGCATATAGAAATTGTACTGGTGGTTAAATGCATACTTAGGTGAGTCTTCAGTTTATAAAAAGTTGGGTCCATAAAGTGCAAATGAAACCTCACGTTCTTGATCATGGTGAATATCATGCAGACTATGGGAGTCTTTTCAGTGTACTTACCCTGGAAGAATTAAAAGGTCCTGTTGAGATTTGAATCTGTTGTTCTAGGGAGTCTAGGCATCTTAAAATCAAATCTGACATCCCCTTCCCATCCCAACCAAGCTATAGGCCTAAACTTGTGTCTGCTGTTCATTAGTTCCCTTTAAAGGTTTAAAGAGACTAAACCTGGTCCTACTGATATATATTTTTCCCCTTTTCTCAATAAAGATGTTAGAATAGCAATTTAAAAACTTTTTAACTGTTTAGTATTATGAGAATTTGAAACTTACTTGTTGATTGGTTGACAAAACTCTTACACAATTTGCTATGTTTCGTAAATTCAGCTTTTTAAACATATTTGCTCTTTTAACTAGTATGTTCTTTGTGAAATTCAGGGCTTCTAGAGTTTAAGAAAACCCACAACAAAACATTTTCCTACCTTTCATATTAGTGATCTGAAATATTGCCTGGTTTTGATGAGGCACTGCACAAATTCAATCTCAGAACCATAGGTAAGGCTGAGAGTGAGCTGGAGATAAAAGATACTATGCACAGAAAGAAAAAAAAGAATAGTGCAGGATGTTTGCCTCTCCAGTGGGGCAGAGGAAAGAGAGTAGATTAAGGATGGGGTGTTTTGGTAAGGGGCTTTTTAAATTTAATAACTATCTGTGTAAGTCCCAGAAAGTTTGTGGAGCTGTTGAAACTACAGGGAAACTGTTTCTCTGATGCTTTATCCATCTGAAACTCAAGGTGGAGAAGGAGCCTGTGAATGTAGAGCCCACAATTGGCCCCAGGATGTGTGTAGCAAAGCGGCGTGGCTTCCCTCAGAGACTGACAGGGAGAGCTAGACGGCCCCTGGTGGGCAGAACCCAGAAGGCCTAGGCTGCCACACTGAAAGTGGAAGGGCGGGACAGGAACAGGAAGTATCAGAGGCAGGCCTGGCAGCTTAGTTGAGCAAGAGCCACTGAAGGAGGCAGATGCTTCCAGCCTGCTGCTGGAGCTGGAACCTGTGGAAGACTTCAGCTGTCTCAAGGAGACTGCCCAGATACCAGGACTGCCTGACACGCCCAATGCTGAGGAGTTGCTGGGATTGCTGCTCACAGTGTACCCCGGGGAGAGGGAGGATGACCCTTGAAAGCAGGTACACCCGAGGGAGAGTATAGGAAGCAGCCCAGGGGAACCAGGCTATTATCTGGTTGTGGTGCTGCTGGAGATGCAGTCAGCATGGATTCCCCGCTGACTCAGTGGTGGACCACTCTGCCACTGTTAGGGCCCTGGGCTGGGACATGGTGGAGTTGGGAAGGCCCATGTCCCCTCTGCCACCCCACCCCTGGGGTGGCTGTACTCCTCCTTAGGTCAGGAGTCAGTGCTCCACAGGGATCCCTTGCCTGAGTGCTCTAGACTGTTTGCTTGGGGGGCCTGCCCTAGCTGAGGGCCTGGGCCCCCTGAACCACTCACAGCTACCCTGCCTAAGGGTTAAAGCCTTCAACTGTGTTGTGCCCCACCCTGGCTGAGGGCCTAGGCCCCTGAACTTTTCATGGCCCTACCCTGCCTTTGGGTTGGGACAGAAGACTACTCATTTCCCAATTTACTTAGCCTGTTTCAGGATCATGTGTAGCAAGGGGGTATGGTCCCCCTCAGAGATGACACTGCGGGAGAGCCACATCCACCTACATGCTTACAAGGTGTGACTGGTGAAGGTCCTAACCTCCCACTGGCCTCAAACAGATTTAGAGGCATGCATCACCTGCTATGGGGTTAACCTAGATGAAAATGGTAGCAAAGAATGAGGAATCTATCCCAGACCCCAGGCCATGGGACATTGGTAGGGACTCCAGTTCCCAATCACTAGGAATATTCTTAGCCAAACCAAGTCTGTTGGCAGCTATGGGAGTGGGGAGAAGAGGGTGCTCATCATATGGCTCGTGACATCTTCCTCCATCAGAGAAGCGGTGGTTATTTGTGTGCTCTGGATTCTGAAGGGTACTTTAGAGCTATTCCAAAAAAGAGCAGCCTATGTGTCTCCAATACAAGCTGCCAATGGCAGCTTATATGCAGCTTGGTTAGGGCCTGAACATGATTCCAGGTCCACAAAACACACCGCTTTGACTAACTTATCTATAATGATATTTTTAGGCACCTTTCTCCCTGAAATACATGACAATGTATTTAGCATATACTCATTTAATCTCATTTCTGATGTCATGACAACATCCAGACTTTTTTTCTCGACCTTTCCTTATTCTCACCATTCTTACTGAATGTCGATTATCATAGTGTTACTGAGGGAAGACTGAGTTGCTGGAGCCCTATTTCACCTTCCTTCGTCAGTGCACAGCACAGGGCAGGAGTTTGTTAGAAGTATGTACCTAAAGAGGTAGATTTTGAATAAAAGTTTTGCCACATCTTATCACGAATCCTACCAATTCAGGTGGCAAACTCAGGCTTTGTCGTGAATGTAAGATGATCGTCAGCCACCAGTGATGTTCATATATGTTCTACAATTTCTTTGAAGTGGTTTACTTAGTCTTGACTCCTGTGATGAGAAAACGGGGAGATATAAATTGCAGGGTTACTAATTTCTCCAGTTTCCACCTTGCAAATTAATATCACTGTAAAAACATGAGAATCTCATTTAAGGAAGTACAGTATACTAATGAATCATAGCCACCCTAGAACATTTTCTGCATAGCACTCACAGTGAAGAGGAAATATTCGGATTTTCTTTATTTCCCAAATCTTTGCTTGCAACCCTGTGGTGGTATTGTTTTCTGATCAAGTGATGGAGATTAGGATAGGATCCTGGTATCCAAACTTGAGACATTAATACAAATAGCCCTTGGAAGCACATTTTGTATGGAAATCTGCAGATTGGATGTTGAGCTGTGTGAGAAATTTCAAAACTCCACATTTTGATTTAAAAAGTTAAATGTAATTTTCTGGAAAATTTTATTTTGTCTTGTCCGGATCACCTTGGAGGTGGGCAGCCAGAGGATTTTCAAAACTGGTGTTTGGATGCCCCCAGGCTGTGTGTGCTCACCTTGGGGTTTGAACTCTTGAAGGAGATGGTTTGGGGTTATGATCTCCAGAGTCAGCAATATGTCTGAATCAGGAGATATAAGTTAAGGTGCTCAAGTAGCAGGCCCTCATTGCCTTCCCTGCAATCTGTGCACCTTTAAACCAGGCAGCACACAGAGTAATATCATGTGCGCTCACATGTTTGGAGAGAGAGAAAGCAGGGGAGACACAGGATTCATGGTAGGTTTTGAGCAATAACAAGAGGAAGTGGAAGACCAGGAGCTAAGGTAAGCAGGGTGGGGGAGAAAGTAAAAAAGGTTGGGACACATACCCTTGTAAAGAGAAGGACTAAAGGTCATAGGGACAGCACCTGGGAGAGGTTTCAATTCAGCATCTCTTAATGTTGGGGCTTGTATATTATGAGACAATTCATGGAAAGCGGGGGAGAGACTTAATGGAGGAGACAGCCTTACCCTCCTTTCAAGTTCTATGAGCCTTCAAGGATCTTCCTCGATATTACTGAGGACACAGGTTATGCACTAGTATGTCTCAGGGCTGAGCCTAATCATGTATGTTTGTGCTGAGCAGAGGTATATGGAGAACTGATATGGGGAAGCCATGGCCTTTTTCCTACCCAGGTTTCAGCATAGCTCTCAATTTCTTTCCTTGGTTCCTTCAAAGGTCTGAATGGGACATAAGTGGCATGAGCTCAGTCCTCGGTGTGCCAAGATGGCTTGCTCAGTGTTCTGATCCACACAATTACAGACCTCATGAACTTCCCTATAGATAGGCAGACCCAACATAGATTCCATTCTATGGAGACCTTCCCATCCGTACAGTGGAATTTCAATGACAAACCATCTCTCTGAGAGGGCCTATGTGGTCAATAAAGCATACAGAAATAGAAAGTGAATATATTCCATGAATATGCTGGCTGTATGTGATATAAAGCTGGGTGGTTAGATGGCTAGGATCCTGTCCCATGCTTTATATCCTTTCATTGCCTTCCTAGGCAGTTACCTGATCCACAACTTGAGCCAAATACCTCCTTCTTCTTCTTGTTGTCGTCACGGAATCCTTGAATGCTTTGTCATGATTCATCATCATGGGGAGAGGGGTGAGTCATTCTTGTTACTGTCAGTGTAGCTGGACTTTGGGCTTGTCTACTTTGCCTGCAGTTGTGACTACACGGGTATGAGTAGCAGTGTTCACCGAAGTGCTGCACTGTAACTCAGCTCTGTGGATGCTGCAGGTGTGAATTTAAAGGTTCCTAGTTGGCATTAATGTAGTTCTCGTCAAACAGGATTGCATTAATGCAAAATAAGGACCTTTTAGTGGGGCAGGTATTGTCATGAACAGGGTATGTATGGGCAGTCAGACCTAGTGGTCAGAGCAGTAGTGGTCAAACACCACTAAGAGTGTCACAGGCCTCTCCCCACAACCACTGTACCTTTCCCAGAAACTGCTGCTGTCACCACCATCCTGTCTTTAGGACTCTTCACTGATGTCTGAAAAGATCCTGCTTGTACATTGCTCCCTTTGGAATTCCCAGCCTTGTTAGCACAGTTAAACAGCTAATTAATATATTGTACCTCTTGTGGGTGGTTGGGCCCATCTCTGAACCCACAGGAAATTTTAATGGATATTTAAAAAAATATCTACTAGCACTGGGGGTTCAGGACTTCAGTGCCACCGTGTGTGTGTCCAAAATACCCCGTGTTCAGAGCGTTCATTAGCCAGTATTGTGCTTAGCAACAGTTGGAGAAGGCAAGATGCTTTTCCTAGATATTCAATGTGACTTTTATTTAGGGCTGTCGATTAATCACAGTTAACACGTGTGATTAATCGCAGTTATGTAACCAAAAAATACATCTATAAGTTGCACTTTCATGATCAAGAGATTGCACTACAGTACTTGTATTAGGTGAATTGAAAAATACTATTTTGCTTTTTACAGTGCAAATATTTGTAATCAAAAATAAAGTGAGCACTGTACACTTTAGATTCTGTTGTAATTGAAATCGATATATCTGAAAATGTAGTAAACATCCAAAAATATTTAAATAAATGGTATTCTGTTGTTTAACAGTGCGATTAATTGCACAATTAATTGAGATTCATTTTGTAATCGATTTGACAGCCCTACTTTTATTTTTTAGCGCTGTGTTTTTAAAGCCAGTCTTCAGGAAATTAAGGAAAAATCTATTCTTTGTGTGAACGTTTTTTTGTTTTTTTTAATTCAAATTACAGATTTTTTAAACCTCACGGAATGATTTGCCTCTCCATTTAAATATTTATCTGAAGTAGTTTTGGGCGTCTTTGGCTTGAAATGCAAAATCAATAGCTGTCTTGTGTTATAAAACTGATATCTGAAGAAATACTTGAAGTCTACTCTAAACTACTCTGATTTTTTTATTTAACTTTTTGCAGTGCTAATTACCGTATCAATCTTGCATGTGCTATGCACTGTGGTTAAACTATTTTTTTTCCTGGATATTTTTTTTGATAGAATTGCAATAAGCTCTATGGCAATCTCATTAAAGAAAATGCATTGAAGTCCTTCAGGATACTGACTAACTTGGGACTAGATCATGCCACCTGTACTTGCATTCGTGTACAAGCAGTTACATGGACTTCAGTGGAACTACTCATGTAAGGAGTCTGGGCAATAAAATGGGCTGTCTAGAACTACTGGTGCAAGAGATAGTATAGGGACTACAGAAACATGGTGGTGGTATGACCAGGGCATGAACAGTCAGAGCAGTGTGGTTAGAAGCCAAAAACACTGTCAAAGGTCAAAGTCAGAAACCAGGAGTTGGAGCCAAGGGTCAGAGCAGGGAGCGAGCTGACAGGCAAGTCCATTGCTACAGCTAGCAGGAGAGTCCACCTTGTTGCACAGACATTTCCTGGAATTCCTCCTAGACTTAAATAGGGTGCCTGGTCTAATCTGGGGCCTCAAGAGAAGCTGTCAGTCCAGCCCTCCAAAGCAGTACTTGCAATGCATTAAGCCCTCTCACAGCTGCCAAGTAACAGCATGGAGATGTCAACCATCCCATGCCCTGCAGATCTGACTTTCAGTCTCATCCATGCATATCTTCACAGGTGGAATGGCACTCATGACTGGATTACAGCTATTGAAGAGTATGTGCTCTTTAGGAGAGATAGGAATTAAGGCATAGGTGTTGAGATAACATTGTACATCAACAAAGTGGTAAACTGTAAAGAAATAGGTGATAGTATGGACAAAACAGAATCTGTTTGGGGAAGGATTGTAAACAGGGCCAGCTCTAGGCACCAGCTTTCCAAGATGGTGCTTGGAGCGGCAGGCGCGAATGGGGCAGCAGTCCGAGTCCCGCGGTGGCAATTCAGCGGCAGGTCCGCTCTTCCCGCTGCCGAATTGCCGCCGCGGGACTCAGACTGCTGCCCCATTCTCGCCTGCCGCGGCGGCAATCGGGCGGCAGGTCTGCCGCCCTTCCCTTGCTGCCGTGGACTGAGACTGCCTGCATCGGGGGCGGGGCCCCGCCCCCGACGCAGACAGACGTAGTGGGGCCCCGCCCCCGACACAAGCAGATGTAGCGGGGCCCCGCTATGTCTGCCTGCGTCGGAGGTGGGGCCCCGCTACATCTGCCTGCATTGGGGGTGGGGCCGCCGCCCCTGCTTGGGGCGGCAAAATTGTAAGAGCCGCCCCTGATTGTAAAAGAGGTTCTGTTAGGATAGTGTTACTCCCAGGATTAGACTCCGATGTGGGCAGAGCTCTCTCTAATATTGTTGGAGAGAGAAATACTATTGGGGGGGGGTTATAACATGAGACTTTAACTTCCTGGATATAGATTGGAGAAAAATGCTACTATTATTGATAGGGCCCAGTTATTTGTGGATGTAATAGATGAGCATTTTCTTCATCAAATTGTCACCGAACCAACAAGAGGTGATGCAATTTTAGACTTGGTTTTGGTAAATAGTGAAGACATCGTAGAAGAGCTGGTCACGGGAAATAACCTTGGATTGAGTGATCATAAATTAATTCTGTTAGAATTAAATGGAAATAGTTCACTACCAGGCTTTGTTTGTTTGTTTGTTTTTTATTATTTCAAAAGGCCTGACTTTGGGGAATTAAGAATCAAATGAACTGATGAACTTAGGGACTTAAATGGGGAGGAATTTCTCCTAATGAACTATACAAAAACTATGTGAAATATACATCCCGATGGAAAGGCCCAGACCCAGCTGGATGAATAGGCAATTTAACAAGGACATTAGGCATAAGCAGAGAGCCTACAGAGAATGGGAAAAGGGATTGATCAGAAAAGAAAGCTACATCTTGGAGATTAGATGTAGGAATAAAATAAGAATTGCTAAAAATCAAGCTAAATTAGCTCTTGCTAAGGATGTTAAAGTAAATATTAAGGTTTTTTTTAAAGTTGTATAAAGAGAGAGAATAAGGAAGCATGAGGTTGGCCGCTATGCAGTCTGGATGGGAAGGTAATTAAAGATAATCTAACTGTGGCCCAAAAACTAAATGAATATTTTGCCTTGGTTTTCAATGAGAATAGTAATATGGAATATGGGCATGAAGGCAGGATGGCTGATAGAAATGAGTATGGAAGATGGAAGAAAATGTAAGGATCATAATGCACTCAAATGAAAGGGGAATGGATAACTTCCATTTTAGGATACTGAAAGAATTGGCACATGAGACTGTGTTAGTCCAGAAGCAAGGGCTTTTAATAAATCTATCTGTGGGGGGTAGTACCACATGTCTGGAGAATAGCAAAAGTCACAGCTATATTTCAGACTGGGGCGGGAGGCGTGGGGGAGAGTGATCCAGGGAATTACAGATGTGTTCATCTGACCCCAGTAGTATGCAAGACATTAGAACAAATTGTGAAAGATAGAATAATTAAATTCATGGATGTAAAAGGTAAAGAAGATGCAATGCAACATGCGTTTGGCAAAGATAGTTCAAATTAGACTAACCTGATTTCCTCCTTTGAAGGAAGAACTGAATTTTTAGATAAGGGATATGCAATAGATCTAATAGACTTGGGCTTCAGTAAAGCATTTGACAGGGTACCACAAGGAAAATTTCTTAGTTAAATTAGAGAAGATGGAAATTTGTATAAGAATTGTAAGATGGATAAAGAATTGGCTAAAGGAGAAGACAACGGGTTGTACTGAAAGGAAAACTATCGGACTGGAGGGACTGAAGGGAGGTTTCTAGAGGATTTCAGCAAAAATCAATCTTAGAACCAATCTTATTCAATATTTTTATTAATGACGTCACAAAAAGAATTTCTTGAATTTTAGCTACAAGCTGGAGGCTTATCTGTTGGAAGTGACAGAATGGGAGAGAGATCTCGGTGTGTGTGTGTGTCAATCATGAGATGACTATGAGCCATCAAGATGAGGTGGCTGTGAAAAAGAATGTAGGAAGTGTCAGGCAGCATTTCCAGAAGATACAGAAATGTATTGATACTAAGGCATAATACAAGACCATGGGATCATACAGGGCACTTGTAAGACTTCATTTGGAATACTCTGTACAATTCTGGTCACCCATGTTCAAGACCAATGAATTCAACTGGAGCAAGTGCAGAGATGAGTTACAGGCTGATCAGGGAAATGACGAGTCTATCTTATGAGAGGAAATGTAAGAGCTTCACTTGTTTATCCTAGCACAAAGAAGGCTGAGCAGGGATATGATTGCTCTCTGTAAATACACTAGAGGGGTAAACACAGGTGTGGAAGGAGCTATTTAAACTAAAGGACAATGTTGGCACAAGAATAAATGGGTATAAACTGTCAGAGGAGTGAGGTTCTAGAACAACCTCCCAATAAGACTCATGGGGACAAACAACTTAATTTAAGAGAACTGGACAAATGTATGAATGTGATTTGTACAATGGGGTTACTTGCGACTGTAGAGGGCAGGGCTCAACAGCCATGGGTCTCATTTCCAGCTTGTCTTAAGTTCCTAAAAGCTTGTGCTTCACTGGTCAGAAAGGGATCACCTCTTCTCCCCTCCCCAACGTGTTCACATGGCGGGAGGGGTATGGTTTCCTTCCTATAAAGCATCAGAGATGATGACAGCTGGAGATAGCATTGTCTCACATTGTCCAGCATCCTCTGAAGAGGCACCAGGTATTCTCACTCTCAGGTGCTTGACTGGCTGGTTATGTTCAGAGTCTAACTGATCACCACAGGCAGGGTTGGGAAGGAATTTTCCTCTGGGTCAGATTAGTAGTGATCTTGGCATTTCTTCATCTTCATCTGTAGTGTGGATTGGTGCACCTCAGTCCCTCCCATTCTCTTCCTATGGAAGTCTAATCTTTTGTGTGATGTGATACTTTGGTCTAATTTTGGTTGTTGGGTTTAGTCTGTGAGCACCAGGTAGTGTCTGTGGCCAGCGATATACAGGAGGTCAGACTAGATGGTCTGGTGGTCATGTCTGGCCTTAAACTCTGACTCTCTGAATTGAGTAAAAGTTGCAGAATTCAGCCCTTTACTGGTTCTCTGAATTGTGAAACAGCAAATTACATTGTCGAGTTTGTAAAAGTAACATACAAAAATAAAACCAGTTTTAGTGAGGCAGTGCTGTGGTTGACTAAATATCCCAAAAGCCTTTAGTCTGGCATCTCATCCAAAGTGCTCTAGTGTTTAATATTATTGACTGTAAGGGCAAGTGCTGGTACAGCAATTTCTCATAAACAAGTGTAGACAATTTTGAAAACATTAATCAAATTACAACATATCCTATGCTCGCCTATCGAAGAAAAATAAATGAATTGAACAAAAAAGACCCCCCCCCAAAAATCTCCATGTTTCCTGTGTTAACAATTTAAATTTTCATGTTGAGAGCTGGCATGCAATTGTAGACTGACTGTCAATTACACTAAAGGCAGAAAATGGATTTTGCTTCAGAAAGGATGTTAGAAAACTTAGAACACAAAGAAACAATATGTAAAACAGGAAGGACTGAATGTCAAAACAAAAACATAGTAATTGTTATTCTGGAAAATATGCCTCTTACAGCTTCTAAACTTTGAGTGTTAGCTGCAGAGCTATGCAAACATGTACTGGAAGAAAACTCGTTCCAAAAATGTTTGTCATTCAGAAGATAACACATATTGTTATAAAAAAGTTTAACATGTGAAATTAAATAATTAGGGTTTTGATAATCCTTATAGGAAAATTAAGGCTTCAGTCCAACAACTGACTGAATGTGGGTTCACACCTGTACCCATGCATAGCCAGTTACATGATAGGGCCCTAAAAAACCCTCTGCTGTTCCTCAGATCTTATGTCTGTTCTTAGAGCAGAATTTGCAAATTATTATTTTTGTGTGTGTGTATGAAAATGCTTAGTTAAGGACAACTCTTATTGCTCTTTATGTAAATGTAATTCTATTGCCTCCTTGTTCAATTTACATTGGAGACACGTTCTTCAAGCCAGTGAACCACCTTCCTTTGTCTAGAGTGGGGTGTATTAAGCCCTATCTGCCAACACATTTTAAGAATGTATTTCTAGCACATTTATAAATCTTCATATGTTAACTGAACATTAGACAGGAATATTAATGAAAAATGAGTTACTAGTTTTCCAATGATATATTATAAGATAGCTTTTAAATAAATAAAATGACGATGGTGTGTGGGTGCACTGAGTTGCTAAGGGAGCTGAGACTTATTGTTACATACCAGAGAGCCCCTTGCCCTCTGGCATTGGGGTGATCTTAGAGTCATAGTGAGTATGGACCCACTCCTGCAAGGTGTAATCGTGTGCTGAGCAAAACGCTATTGAATGTCAATAGGGTTCCATGTGAATACAGGGGTATGTCCACTTGGAGTATCTTGTAGTATCTTACCTGTCACCTCGAGGATGATAATGCTGTAATTATCTTTGATACTGTGCAAACTGAAAATTCTTAGCAAATTGTATTGGCAGATCTTTGTTGTACATAGTTACTCAAGAGGAACCAGCCTTAAATCTTAAAGCAATTAATCATAATATATTTCCTCTTAATGGTGTGGGGCTGTAATATGCTCACAATTAACCATTCACATGTTTGGTTCAGTGAACAGGACATTGGACTGGGGGATAGGAGACCTGGGGTGAAATCCTGTCTCCATTGAGATCACTGCTTGTTTTGCAATTGATTTAAATGGACTGAGATGTCATTCCTGGGTTCTAGTCCAAATTAGCTATATAGATATTTAATATCACACTCATCATCATGACACCTGAGTACTGTGATCGTACTGTCTAATCTTGGACTAGTCATTTATAATTTGTCTGTCTTGCCATCTATAAATTATTCTTCTTACCCAACTTTATAAGATGCTTTGAGACCTACCTATGCAAAGTAATATTTTTATATATTATTCATATTTTTTTAAATAGTCATAGAAAACATCTATCGCTTTCTGGGAAGCCTATAACTCCACCCAGTCTTCCTTACTTTTTTGCATCCACAAGTTGCTATGCTGCCTCTTTACATTTCTAGCTCCCCCAAATCAGGAGTAGCCCACTGTCTAGGCCCCAAAGACAGCTCTACAGATCAGGAATCCAAGTCAAAGGTTTTAATCTTTAGGCTATGCATGACTTTTTTTTTCTTCTTCTGTGCCATGGCTAATAGATCTGTTCCTGTCATTAGCCTTGAGATAGGCAAATAATTTGCAACAAATATTTTATTTACAGAAGTCTACTTTTTCTGCTTATGAATGTTCTACAAACATAATTTTCTGTAAATGATACTGGAAATCTAGTTTGTTTGTAAGCAGTTCACTTTGAATATTCAAGGTCTGAGTGATGGAGTACCTACCCCACACAGGCATAGAAGGGGTTAATCATGCTCTGCCCCAGAAGAGCAATGGCGGTGAGTCCTCCGACCATCCCAGACAGGCTTCAGGAAGCATAGCCAATCAGGGAGGAGTTGCAGGGAGCAACCAATCAGGCCCCTGCTGTCGCAGATAAAAGGGAGCTGCAGAACAGAGGAGGGGCTGTTGCTACTGGAAGCCTAGGGAGTAAGGGCTGTGTCATTGAATGGCTGAGAGAACACTAAGCACCTTGGACAGAGCAATGGCTGGCTGCTGGGATTGAGCAGCTGAGTGGCCTGAGGTGAGGGCCAAGAAGGTGTTGGGGCAATGGGGAAGTGTCCTAGTGAAATATAGCAGCATTGAGAGATTACACAAGGGCAGCAGGAGGCTGCTATTTACAGGGTCCCTGGGTTGGGGCCTGGAGTAGCGGGCGGGCCCTGTTTCTGCCCTCCCCACTCTTCACTGAGGAAGTGACTGGACTGTTGGACAGAGATACCACTCCTAGAAGGGGGAAACACAGATGGTGACTTAGCCAGATGTCTGGATTGCAAGGAGTTCTGGGAGCTGGGAGAGGAGCCATAGACAGAAGCAGAGACAGAGTGCCGGTGTGCAGACTGTGGCTGAGGGTGTCTGTCTTGACCTAATCCCCAGCACGACCAGGAGGAGGTGCTAGTCTGGTGCTACACCCCATGACAGTCTGAAATTCAAAATGTGAGCTGTCTCTCTTTGGACCACTTGGCCACATGGTATTTTTGTGTTCCTGGGTTAGATGAATGAAGTATTCAGAATCTGCAATTAATCACCTGGATCACCTGGATCGATTGGACTTCAGCTGTCGTTAAGACTACGCCGATCACAACACGTCTGCCATTCTTCTCGCACTCTTGCCTTTCTTCTCCATGTTCGTCCGAAACGTTTAACGATGTCATCTTCCCATCTTCTTGGAGGCCGACCGGGGGGGTCTTTTCTGTTCTCGCGGGTACCACTCAGCAATGATTGCGGTCCACCTGTTATCCGTGAGCCGTGCTGCGTGGCCCGCCCATCGCATCTTGTTATGTCTGCTTTCCACGACAATATCTTTCACACCGCTGCGTTCTCTGATTATTTCATTTGGTATACGATCCAGAAGGGAGATTCACAACATAGCTCGTTCGATTGCCCTTTCAGCTACCAACAGCTGTTGCTCTTCTCTCTTCGTCAGTGCCCACGTTGCACTGCCATACAGCATGGCTGGCAGCACTGCTGAATTGAAAATATTTTTACGTGTGGTCTTGTCAATTTTTCCTTTGAGGACGTCCTTGATGGAATTAAACGCACACCATCCTGCCCGAATCCTTTGCGAGAGTTCTCTGTGCAGGTCTTGGTGCATATTAATTTCTTGGCCCAAATATATGTACTATTCCACTTCTTCAATGTCTTCTCCTGTTACCGTTATTCGGGCATTTCATAAGACGTCTGATCGCATATATTTCATTTTGCAGCGGTTCATTTTCAGGCCGACCTGACTACTTTTCTTGTCGAGTCTTCGTAGCATGCTCTGCAGTTGGTTGGTGCTTTCGGCAATTAGTACAATGTCGTCTGCAAATCTGAGATAAGATAATCTCTCTCCATTTATGTTGACACCACTCCTCCAATTGATCTTGTTCATAACCATTTCGAAGCAGGCGGTGAATAGTTTCGGTGAAATTGTATCTCCTTGCTTTACGCCTTTCTCGATTGGGATGCAGAGGGGAGTTTCAAGGAGAGTAATGTCTGTTGTACATCCAGTATTCGCTTCCTTCAGCAAAGTAATGTACTGCGTGTTAATGCCCTGCTCTGCAAGCGCCTTTAATATTGCGTTAAACTCAACGCTATCGAAGGCCTTTTCATAGTCGACAAAAGCAATGCACAGCGGGAGTTTGTATTCCCTCGCTCTTTCTAGGAGCTGGCTAAGGGTAAATATATGGTCAATTGTACTGAAATTTCTTCGAAACCCTGCCTGCTCTCTCGGCTGTTGTTCATCCAGACTCTGTGAAAGTCGATTCGTTATCACCTTTGTGAAGAGCTTGTAGATGTGAGAGAGCAGGCATATAGGGCGGTAGTTCTTAAGATTTTCTCGATCACCCTTCTTGTGCAGCAAGATGGTATTCGACTCCTTCCAGCTTGATGGTATTTTTCCTTCTTCAAGATATCGACTGAATCTTAAAGCGAGGGCCTTCCAAAGTTTTTCGCCTCCTGCATAAATAATTTCTGACGTTATTCCATCTTTGCCTGGAGCTTTCCCCTTCTTCATCTGGTGTAGTGAGCTTCGGACTTCGCTGACGATTATTGGGGGGACGCGTTCTTCTGACTGTTCGAGGGTTGGGAGGGGGACGTTGATTCTTGATTTGAACAGTTCTGTATAGAAGTCCTTGCAGACCTCCTCCATCCCTGCTCTGTCAATTACTGTCTCTCCATCCTTGTTCTTCAGTGCTGTTATGCTCAATCTATACTGCGTCAATTCCCGCTTGCATGTCCTGAGGCTCTTGCGTGATTCAGCTGTTTTAAGGAGCTTTTCTTTCCGGAAGTTCTCGAAGTCATTCTTCAGTTTTCGCCGTATAAGCTTTTTTATTTCAGCTGCTTTTATGCAACATCTCAACTTGTCAGCAAAGATACTATAGTCCTCATCACACTTTTCCATCTGGCTCCAGTCAAACCCAGAAATCGCTTTTTTCAGCTTTGCTTCATCGAATGTCTTCGGCTGCTGTTTGCCTGTTTGCCATCTGTAACGCCTTCTTTTCCACCGCTTCGTCAAAAATCAACTTCGCTCTAAGCAGGCGATGGTCACTGCCGGTGTTGAATGGCTGCACCACAGAGACGTCTTGAACGATGCACCTTTTATTGACTAATATATAGTCGATTTCATTCTTACTCTTCGCGTTTGGTGCTATCCATGTCCACCTTCTTGAGATCTTCTTTTTGTACCAGGTGTTTGCCACGTACAGTTCTTTCATTTCTGCCATCGCTACCAGCCTCTCTCCTCTTTCATTCCTTTTGCCGCTGCCGTATCTCCCTATGAACGTTTCGCCAGCTTTCCCTCGCCCAACCTTGGCGTTGAAATCTCCCATCGTGACAGTGTAAGTGGACTTTTGCGCGAGAGCTCTTTCAAGCTCTCGGTAGAATTCTTCCACTTCTTCGTCCTCACTTGCACTTGTGGGAGCGTAGGCCTGGATGACCTTGAGGATAGCTTTTGACTCCATCTGAAGATGCAGCATACCGATACGTGATGATGTTAGCTGGCATGATATGACTTTCGAAGACCAATCTTTATTGACGATAAATCCAACTCATCCAACATTTCTAGCGCCATCTCCCTTTCTGAGCCTCACAGCACTTCCATCCTTCCAGTTGACTTCCAACTCCTTCTTTCGTCGGGTTTCGCAGACACCGAGAATATCGCATTTTATCCTTTTCTTCTCCTCCATCAGATTGTTTAAAGTTTCCTCCTTTGCCAGTGACCTACAATTGTAAGTACACACAGTGAGGATTGTCCTTTTCCATGTTGGCCTAGCACCTGACATTTTTAGCAACCTCTTGTCGCTCAATTTCCGCTCCGCCACCATAGAATGTGCATTTACTCATGTTGTTTTAGCCGTTAACTTCAAGGCATCCCACTGGCTAGGTGGGCAGGCATGCATACCTCCTCAAGCTTAGCTAGCCTTCAACCTCTAAGGAGAAGGAAAAGCGCTCTTTCCTCTGAGAGAGCAACCCTCCTCCCTGGATTGGACACCTTTGTAGCATCGTAAAACCTACCAGGGCATACGCCCTGCTACCATAGCTGTCAGACGGCCAGAGTCACCGCTGCACCACATTGAGGCGCTGAGGTAGGATTTTGCAGCAGCTGCAATTAATATATATATTAATTGATATTTTCTTCTTGTTTTTTGTAATTAAGAGACTATTAAACTAGGCTTAAAATCACCTCTTATCAATGGGTCTGCATTTTATACTACTGCTGCTGTCAGGGAGTGGGAGCCTCTGTGCCTTCAGGGGATCTTCAGCAGAGAGACTTCCTGCTGTGGGGAGCATTCAGTTGAATGTTCTTGCTGGAGTAAAGCACCAGTAGCTCTAGCAGAGAGGGAAAGGGGATGGAAGGAAAGATGAGTGCACCTGATCTTCACAGTGGCACTATGTTTTTAACCAAGTGCTAAGCCTACATGTAGCAAAGGTGCAGCTGAGGAAATGAAGACTTTTAAAAATAAAGTTAAAAAGAAAAGTAGGTTTTTGTGGTTTTTGTGTCTCAATGTTACTGTGGAAATTCCACAGCCATAATGTGTCATTTGTTTTCAAGTGTGAGAAAATGAATGTAGTTTCTCTGGCCTCGTTCCGAGATATTTAGAAACCAAGCACCCAGAATTCATAAACAAGAGTGGTAATCTTTTTCCTTCAGAAACAAGAAGAATTAAAGCAGCAAAAGAGTCTTGTCTAAAGGAGTGAATTTCGCAAAAAGCCTCAGAAGTATCTAATGTTGTGGCCATGTGAATTGCAAAATGCAACCAAGCACACACCATTGTCGAGACCTATTTCCAGCAGCAATAGATGTGTAGAATTAGGATTATTGGGCAAGCAGCCATGGCACTGAAAACCATTCCTATGTCAAATACAATCCATTGAAGCACTAATTATCTTGCAGAACATATCTGGAACCAGCTGATAGGACAAGATACATCTTGAAGAATCCACAGACATTGTCAACATGGCTCAGGTTCTGTTATGTGAGATTTGTCAAAGCAGGGACAATAGTTGAACTTTTATTTTGGCATGAAATCCCAACCCACACAATTGGTAAGAATTATGCGAGATCCTTTATAAATTCATACTAAATTAAGGTCTTAAATTGGGCTATGCAGTGATGAAGCATAAGCCATGACTGGAAAAAACATTGGGGTTGTAGCACATGTAAAGAATGTGGCAGCTCCAGCAGTTTGGACATGCTGTATGATTCATCACCAGGATTTGTTGTTGAGGAAGTTACAATCTGAAATACATGAGGCCCTCAGCATTGTTAACCTTTTAATTTTATAAAATCCCAGGCAGCAAACACACATTGTTTTAGTTTACCATGTGAAGAAAAGGGCTCTGATCACACTCAGCTTCTGTTTCACATTGAAGTCAAGTGGTTGTTACATGATAAAGTGTTACAATGAGTCTTTGATTAGCAAAATCAAAATTTTTCTCTTTGGGAAAACAGACATTGCCGATTAAATGTGTAATAAGGACTCCTTGATATCTTACTGGGTGGACATATTTAGCAAATTGAATGCATTTTATCTAACACTTTAAGGTAGGAATACAAATATACTGGATATTAAAGAGATAATTGAGGGATTAATGAAGAAGCTTTGTCTCTGAGGATGCCACATTGGAAACAGCTCAGTAACTCCCTTTTCAATGTTATCAGACTTTTCAAAAGAACAAGGGAAAGTGATCAAAATGTTACTAAAGGCCAAATATTAACTTATTTATCTGGATTGTATTCCCATTTTGATGAATATTTTCCTGGAGTTGAACATGGATCTCCAGATATAGATTGGATTTAAAACCCATTCTCGTTAACAGTTGACTCCATTCCAACCTTAAATGTCTCAGCTCAAAAAAAATAAATCTCATTATCAATAACCACTGTGACGGTGCACCCCATAAGATTTTATGTATATATGATATAACTGGAATGCGTTTTATGCTACATAGGCCACGTAACATACCTCTGTGAAGGTTATGATCTGCTGAATCTATTCATCCTATTTGTATTCATGTGTCATTATTATATTCGAAGTTATGAATATTGGTGGTGTTCTTGTTTGATTTTTAAATAACCTTAGTAAGCATTTGGTCAGCTTCTTGAGAAAGGAATATGCAAGTTAAATGCCCGAACAAGAAGCATTTAATGGACAATGGATCTTGAAGATGCCAGTCCACCTCTGAGCTTTCCCAGGAATGTGGCTTGGCTGGTAAAAACTCAGTCATACATGTGACATGTGTCTCCAAACTCCATTTTGTAGCTGGTTTCTACACAGGGGGAGGGAGGGGTGTCCACCCACACGAGAGAGTCTATTTAAACCCCTGGGATACCCCTCCATTTTGTCTTCAGCTGGCTTAAGGGATAGCCTCTCCACCCCCAAGGATACCTGAAAGAAACTGGAACAGAGGACAGTGACTACAGGGGTGTGTGAATGATTGCTGGACCCAGACTAGAGGGAGTCTAGTCTGTAAAAGGAAACATCTCTGCTAGTCAGGTTTTTATCGGTATTCAGTTTTTATCACTGTATTAGAGATTTGCATATTTAATTTTATTTGGTAATTCACTTTGTTCTGTCTGTTACTACTTGGAACCACTTAAAATCTGTACTTAAAATCACTTTTTACTTACTCATTAACCTGGAGCACATGTTAGTACACGGGGGGGGGGGGCATATCTCTCTGTTCGCCCTCTATAATACTGATAATCTATGAGTTTCCCCTGTATAAGCTTTATACAGGATAAAACGGATTTATTTAGGGTTTGGATCCCATTGGGAATTGAGCATCTGAGTGCTAAAGGCAGGAACACTTCTTAACCTGTTTCCAGGTAAGCCTACAGCTGTTGAGGGGACGTGTGTCAGACCTGGGTCTGGGTTTGGAGCAGGCTAGCGGGTCTGGCTCAAACCAGGCAAGTCTCTGGAGTCTCAAGCTGGTTGGGCAAAGAAGCAGGGGCAGAAGTAGTCTTGGCACATCAGTTGGCATCCCCAATGGGGTTTCTGTGATAGCAACCCGTCACAACCACACACTGAAAACCAAGTGTTCAAATCTAACAAACCAGGAATTCTGGATTCCTGGTAAAGGAGAGTACAAAGAACTCAGTGAAGAAGTTATGAAAGTGCTGCTTCCATTCATTTCCAGTTATCTCTGTGAGTCTGGGTTTTTATCAATGATTTCTGTGAATTACACATAGAACTAGTTTAAATAAAATTCAATTTGTAAAAAGATTTACATCTGGCCCTATCAGAGATTCAACCAAACATTACATAACTATACAGTTTGAAACAGGCCTGTTCTTCTGATTAAAGTCTTTAGGCTGTGTACAAACATACCAACATTCCTTATTTTAAAAGTATAGCTTCAAAAACCAAGATTAGATTGGATTATATAATATTATAAACTGCATATAGTTTTGTGACTTTATTCAGCTATCTGAAATCTAGTATTTCTCTTGATTCTAGCATCCTGAACTCTTGACTCAACTGAGTAAGTTTTAAAAAATGGTATTTGGTTGCAGGGTGCCACTAAGTTTTAAAAAATATTTGTAAGGCACCTGTAGTAATAAAAAGCTTGGGAAGCATACCAACCAGGTCAGAGCTCATTGTGCGAGGCACAGTACAAACATATAGTTAATGATATTCCCAGCCCCAAAGGGCTTTCTGTGAATATTCAATATTCACTTAAAACTGGGTGTTTGTGATCCTCCCTACGGGTAAACTGGTTTACTAGTCTATTTGCAGAAAGGGAACACCAAAGGAGTGGGAACACTGCCAAAGCTTCAGGCACAATGGTCTTGAAAGATGCCACCAGCACAGAGTCCCTCCTCAGCCTCATGGATGTAGTCTGTAATAAGGCCATAATGTATCTATAGAATCAAATAAGAGAGATGGAAAAGACTACTAAGTGATCTAATCTAGTGGTTTCCAAACTGTTGGCCTAAGAAGTAAGCAGTGGAGGATTTGTCTTGTTCCCACTGTCTCCTACAGCTCCGCATAGGGCTAGCTACAATCTAGTCCTACATGTTTAAAATCATATAACTACTTCTGGAAACATTTTAGAGTACTGCTCAGGTCCTATACAGTTTTGGAGTATAGTCTGCTCTCATAACATGTGTGGAGCTCACAGTGATGTTACATGCACACGTTAAGAGGAAAATATTGTTATATACTCAAGCCTTATACAATAGCAGTTTCCATTTCCAAATTACCAATAAGAGTTAGTTGGATTATTTAATTATACTGTTTTCTACTTCATGCTTGTTAATTTGCCTTGCTATGCTCTGTAAAAGTATTTAATAACATCCAGTTTGTCATTTTGTTTACTACAAGATTTTTCTCTTAAACTAGCTGAGTAACCATGAACTGTCTCCAGATAATTAAAGTGTGAGTTGGTATCTTAAAGAAATTATTAAAAAGTGAGTGCCTGCATGCTGCATTGACTTTGTCCTCAGATTTCAAGGCCACAGCTATGTCCTTAAAATAAGACTGAAATATCAAACCATAACAAGGAGGGCAGATAAGAGGTGAACAATGGAAATACATAAAGGTCTATTAATGGAGCAGTACACTGTTTCCTGATCCTTTGCTAGTCCAGCTGAGAAACACACACACGAGTTTCATCCTACATAGGCAGATTGATACTGCTGGAAGGAGCCAGATGTAAGAGATACTCCAGCTGGTAGGAACAGCTATAGAACCAATCCAAAGCAGATATTGCTGCACTAAGAGAAGGAGGTAAAATGGACCTAGCGGGGCTACCCTCCACCCCTGAACTGAACAAGGAAGACACTTTCCCCTTCCCCCCACACCCACACATACTCAGGGCATTAGAACCAGGTGGTGACTCCCATGTCTCCAGCCCATCCCCTTGCTATGTTGCCTTGGGGAAAAATTGCAGACAGGAATCAGCCAGAGACTTCAGCTAGTAGGAGGAGTTACAGAAGCAGTCAAAGTAGGGACCTTCAGACAATCAGGGGGAGTTCTCTACAGTTTTGTCTGGATTTTCTCTGACCTGTGATGATTGGCTATTTGCTCCAGGCCTCTCTCTCCCTTAAAGTCTTTTCATCTTAGATTTACTGCACATGTGCCTCTTACCTCTGCTTCTCCCTTTTCCATTTTAGCTAATCTCCTAACTAAAGCCAACCTGCCCACAAACAGAAAAAGTATGGAACTAACATCCTGTTCTCTGCCATCATATTGTTCACTCTGTTTGTGTGTTCTACCCCTTTCCCCACCCTGGGTCTGTCTTGATTATTTAGACGGTAAACTCTTTGGGACTGGGGCCATCTACTACTTCATTTGTACAGTGCATAGCACAATGGGGCCTAACTCTTGGTATTATTGTAATAAACATGATTAATAGTAACAGTGCATACAAAGTGGTCAAGCAGATGTCAGTGGGCATTTAATTTTAGTATACCTGGCCATCCGCTAGGCATGAGCGTTCACCTGCAGATTTAAAAAAAAAAGTGGGAAGAGGAGAGAGAGGGGAAGGGCCTTATTATATTTGTTGCTTTGCCTGATCTCATCCACTCAGATGGAAATTGTAGGATCAGATCTTTAGGACCAGATTCTCAGGTGATGAAAATTGACATAGTTCCACTGTAGTAAATGTGGGAGATTTCCCTGAAAGCTTTTTGGGCCAAATTCCTCACTAGTTGAACTCCACTGAATCTATACCAGCTTGTTTTTTTTCAGAGAGAGGCGATCCAAGTAGCTTCAATATGCATAGTCTTACAATATTATTTATCCAGCACCTCAAACTGTGATTGTAGCCCTTCCCCCAAAGAGATCATGATCTAACACTGTGCATAACTCAGCTGTAAGACAAGTAAAGAGGAAGGATGATTTTGTGGTTAAGGCCCTAGCCTGGGCCTCAAGACCTAGGATTGATGCCTGTCTCTGTCACAAACTTTGAGTGACCTTAAACCACTCAGCAGTACAGAGCTGCCCCACCTCCCATAGGCTTTCTTTTAAGCAGCAACATCATTATTAACGTGTACAATATATTGGTGAGCATCAGTATCATTCGGTGGAGTTACTCCATATTCCACTGATTAGCTTTGGGGAGTTTGCTTTATGTAACATAAGTATAACTTCTTTTAACCACTTGCTCCAGAGCATCTCTCTCTGTAGCTCCTGTCAGGGAAATTGAGGACTGCATCTGAATCTGGGCCCATCCCAAATTAGAAATGTTATTGCCTTGGTTGCATAATACTATACCATAGGGAGAAATTTCTTCCTGGCCCCAGGTGATGATCAGCATGACTTGCAGCACAAGAGTTGAGAACTCCTATGGTAAGCCAGCTGGTATAATTACAGGCTCTATTCTTATTCATACAAAATTGCAATCCTTTTTTGTGTAGGAATCAGACCATTCCAATGTTTGCATTTACAAGAAATGAAGTGGTGTGAAGGAAGGTAAAATCTTCGGCTGGCCAGGTGCCTTAGCAGCCGTTATGAATATTGTGGCATAGGAACAATGAGAAACCTAGGTTTGAAAATAACTTCATCTCTCTCTCATTAGCTCACTTGGCTAGTAAAGTTCAAACATGCTATTATTACAAGGGGGATGAAGTTAAGTTGCCTTGGCTCCTTTTTTGAGCCTGATGGCTGATGTCGGTATGGGAGTACGAGAAGTGATAGCTGCTTATTGCATGAGCACCTCCTGCTGGCCAACTGATGGAGTAGAACCAGCATTCTCCTAAAGGAAGCCACTTGCCTGCTGTTTTTCACCTTGTTATTAAAAATATTGTACAGGACATGCACAGTAAATTACTGTTTGTGCTCTTACTAATTTTCCATGGAAAAAAAGTCAGCCAAAATAGTTTGTGGTTTGACGCTATTGACTTTAGTGAAGTCATACTATAGATACATTTGTTCTCAGTATACATTTTTAAAATGTCAATATGTTTAATGATGCACCTAGGATATTTTTCATTTAGTGCAGATGTCACTTTTCCGATTTTGTGGTTTTCTATAACTGTAATCCCTGGGGTCAGTTGGGCTTTCAAGCTACAGAACATTGGAGTCCGGGTAAAGCCAATTTGTCCATTACATTTGGGATGTATGCATGGAGGGAGCAGGCTCTAGGCTTCCCATTGAGTTGCAAAGAAGGGGGAGCTTTTTTGCACTCTGCATCCACTTTTGTGCACCTATAGAGCACCGGGGCACAATCTTGCCCTCAGTGATTCCCACATAAACTGTGCTCAATTTTCAGATTAAAAGTCTATCTTTCCAACTTGACTCAAGCACACTTGATTGAGGCTTAGAAAATCAAGCTGTGCTTTCTGCTTTTTTGGATCATCTCCAATTAAAAAAAAGATCCTGCAATCAAAATCTAGCTGATAATTTTGTTGATGAATGTAGCTTCCTCTATGCATTTTCACTGCTGGCTGGAAAAAAATCTTCTGAATAGTAAAACGAGACGAAGCTGTATATTGAGTAACAAAATGCCAATGATATATAGTCACATTTTGGCTCATAATGGCATTTCAAAAAGTTTTCTAGCCTGAACCATGATGACATTGATGAAGTAGCTGGTCAGCAAAGTGCTTATTCGTATTCCAGTTCTGTGAAACCAAAACCTGACAACTATAAAACTGGTGAGATCTGCCACTTTTCCCCTGGTAAACAGCCAGCCAGGCGTAACATACAGTAGGGGAGAACAGCCTGGGATTTCACGGTGATCTTTTTAGTGGCAATAGCAAAAAAATATCTTGACTGATTGGTTTTACTGAGCTAGGTTGAATCCTGCTGTTATGAGTGTAACTCTCTTTTTGGCCAGAATATAATTAAAACTAAAACTACTTTTTGTACACATCAGCCCTTGAGTTTTTCTTTCAAAAATCTGGACAGCGCTTCTGATCAACTTGCACATGACACAAAATGTTCAGATCCCATTTCATGAAGGGATCAGGCAGAGGAGAAGGATGGTTTTGTGTCTGAAGAATGAGAATAGGAGCCAGTAAATATGAGCATTGGTCCCGCTTTGCCATTGACTTACTGTGCAACCATAGGTAAATCACTTAATATCCAGGCCTTATCCACACTTGCAGCAGCATGTAGGGCACATGAAGCTACACTCAGCAGTGAAAGGCAGCTGTGTCCGTACCGTGGTGTGTTAACTACATGTGGCAGCAAAAGGCTTGGGGGAGTGGGGGGAGACAGCCTTTTCTCACCTCCTCCCCTGCTACCAGAACCTTTTCCTGCTGCTGGAGCCTTCAAAGAAGGATTGCAGCATCAGGGAGGAAGCAGGGCACTAAACTGCTAAAAATAGCGGTGTACACATGGAAGGCACTCCTTGGGCATGTAGAGAGCCATGTAGGTGTATAGTCTAGGGTTCTACTTGCCTGAGCAGTGCCTCACTGTCTACACTGTGATTTATACCCTTGCTATCTGAGCATGCAGTATCTGTACTCTATAAGCCACCATAAGTGTAGACCCACCTTTAGTGACTTAGTTTCCCCACCTGTTGATAATGCTGATAATGATACTTACCTGGTAGACATGGGTGACTGAAACTGAATTTATTAATGTTTGTACATCAAAGCTCCCCACCTCTTGTGTCTTTGCATAGGCCTTGGCTTAATGCCACCAAGGAACTCAGTCTCTGCCCCTTAAGAGCACCCCAGAACTGTGTGAAAAGGGCAGGCTGAGGGTGGAGCAGGGGGTGTGTTGCCCCTTTTCCTAGGGAGGGCATGCTACCAGTCCAGTGTGCACACTCTGAAGCAAGTATCTGTAAGAGGGAAAGGTCTCTGTCCTCCCTGGACTGACTGGGACTCGGAAATCCTGGGTTCTGTTCTCAGCTCTGCCACTGGCCTTCTGGGTGACCTTGGGCACTTCATCAATGCTTGAATTACAGGGGGTAGACACCCTACCTACTTTTAGTTGCTAGCTCACTTCTGTTTTATTGCCCCTCACTTTTCATTACTATTTAAATTAAAGCAAAGGCCACTTAACATTGAAGGCTCCCCTTTTTTTCTCTCCCATAATTTGAGCACTGAACTTCATCTCTCTGTGCCTCAGTTTCTGCATCTGTAAAATAGGGGGTAATGATAGTGATTCCCTTGTAAACCTCTTTGAAACCTATTGATGAAAAATACTATATAAGAGCTGGGTATTTATAAATTATCACTTATTACAATCATTAAAAAACCCATATAGTTTGATAAAGGAATCGGAAGGAGGACGGAGCAGCAGGCTAAATTAATAAGACTGGGTAAACTGCAGAGCCCTTAAGCAGTGCTAAAATAAAGTTATGCAAACTGAGTATTATTATTTTAGACAATGTATTCCTGTACAGGTGTATCTTTAATTCGAGACTTCATAACTTCCTCAGGACACCTCAGACACACAAGCAGTAATTACAAGCATGCGATAACTGATCAGGGCTGGCACTACCATTAGGTGACCCTAGGCAGTCGCCTAGGGCACCAGGATTTGGGGGGCGGCATTTCAAGTCCCTCAGCGGCTGCGGCAGGAGAGGCTGCCACCGAAGTGCCGCCGAGAACCCCGCCGCAGCCTAGGGCGGCAAAAAGCATGTAACTGAGGCAGTTAGGTCAAGTGCGCAGGGTAGATCTGTTTTCTGACCGGAATCTTTCTTCTTTAAGAAAACTAGCATAGTGAGCTCTTCGTTAACAAATGGCTCGTCAGTGGGTGCCATTATTAAGTCACTCAATCCTCTATTTTTCATCAGCAGTTCAATTAATTCAAAGCTGACAAGTGGGAGTGCAGACCTATGGAGAAATCTATCAAAGATTATTTATAAAATTCCCTTCCCCCACAAAAAAAGAAAAAAAATTGAAAAATGGAGAAGAGGAAGATGATGACCGAGAGACAGAACTGCATTTCTGTTGATCTACTATGTCCCTTCTCTCTCCACCACCCTCTGTCCTTCAGTGCTGAACAGCCTTTAGGAATATTTTATTTTATTTTGACTTTTCCATGGTGCTTATAACAGTAGTATCGGAGCATCTCATAGATGTCAATGAATTTAGCGTCTCTACGGGGGAGGAGAATATTATCGGCAGTTTATAGGAAGCGGAAGAGTAAAGAGCACAATCAAGATATCACGAGCCGTTGTCCAGAGTCAAGAACATCCTTCCTCTTTTAGTATGAAGTTCAGTTGGCCTGAATTTACTAGTAGAATTTGGCAGCCACACACACATGAGCGTGTGAATTTAATAAAGATCTAAAAGCATAATGAATCAAAAGAATGAAGATGCAAATGAGCAGCCATAGTCATTTTATTTTACATTCCCCTATTTGAAACAACTTTTTTTATAGTCCTTTCAGTTACACTTGACATGAAATTCTCTCTTAATTTGGCCAGTTCTTGAAGTTTTTTCTGCTGATTTAGCTGCACTGGCTAGTGGATGTGGCCCATTAATCTTTTGACTCAACCATTTCTCAAGGACAGTTTTCCTGCCAGTGTTTGACAATGGGTAGTATCACATGGGGTATGTCTACATTGTAGGGTTACTCAGGCGCTTACCCAAGTTTTAGCCTAAATCCCTCGACCATCCTCACACACAACCTCTTTGGTCATGCTTATATGTGCTTTGAACCCATGCATGCTTGCCGGTTGGGGGTATAGTGTGGAGCATGGGTTTCTCTTAAAGGCAGGATCTGATGTACCCACTTTGCATTGAGTTTGTAACTATTGTAGAATACAGTCTGATAAAGTCGTGTCATTTAGAACAACTGCATTTAAAAGCATTTGTGGGTCACATTACAGAACAAGGGATTGTTAAACGATTGGAAAAAATTTGCCATAATATAGCTAACAATAGTATGCAACCATAAATTCCCCATGTTAGAAAAAATGATCCTCCCAAACTACAAGAAACTGCCCAATTAGAGCAACATTGCTGCCCTTTTGTGCTGCCATGGCATGGCCCTGTATCTGGCAGCTAATATTTAATTAGTGACCTTGAAGCCTTTGTACCAAAAAATTCTGATACTAAAAAAGAACCAGAATGTCCAGTATGAATTAAAAATAAAAATAAAAAAGGAAGTTAAGCAGAGTGCAGCTTTTTTAGTATAGCAGCATTTGATTCCTCCTGAGAAATCTTACTGCAGCCAGAGGAGAAGCTTTCAATTAAGGATATAAATAATAACCTCTCTCAGGAGGGCTATTGAAATTATCACCATTGTCAGAATATTAACATGTTTCTTTTATAAACTCGAACTTACTTCTGAGTTGCTGCGTTGTATGCTCCATTACTAATGAACCTGTTCTTCCTTTTTTCTTTTGGTTCAGAATGGACATTATGCAGCAATATTACTAAAACTTTTCCAGGATTTATCATCATCTTTGGATACGTTAAATCAGGGATGTCAGAAACCTGTCCCACTTAATGTGTTTTAGATGGCTGGTGTGATATATTCACATTGTGCAGAACCTAAGATTTCCATTTTTAAAAGTATGTCTCTAGACTTCCTGTTTGCAAAAAAAACAACCCTTCCAAGTGTGAGCTGAGTATAACCAATGTAGTGCTGATTCCCTGAGTCTGCAGGCAGCCTGAAATAAAGATTCAGAGGTGTGAACTCCCTTGTCCTATATCAGTCTCCTGAGAGGTGCAGCACAGAATCTGATCCCTGATTAAATTAACACTAAAGGAGCAGTATGAAGAGCCTTATTAAATGGTTCCTCTTACACTAAAGCTTCTTCAGATGTCACATGATTTTTCTGCATATTTCTGACCCTAACCTGCTAAGCCTTGTTCATGTGCTTTTTGCAGAATATTGAAGAAGCGTGATTCCTTTGTATTGCATATAGATTTAACCCTCCATAGTCTTTAGCATAATACATTTGAGACTGACTAATATAGCCTATGGAATTTAGAGAGACCATAAGGGGTCAAATCTTGCTCTCTCAATGGCAAAGGTTTATCTGAGTTCATTGGGTCCTGGATTCACTGCTGACTTACACCTTGTGAAGTCATTTGTACCAGTGCAAAGTGGTTGTCAAAGCTACTATTCTGATCTGGTAGTATTTTGTACCACTTTGCACTGCTGTAAATGACTAGGTAAGGTAGGGTGACCAGATAGCAAATGTGAAAAATCGGGACAGGGAGTGGGGGGGTAATAGGAGCCTGTATAAGAAAAAGACCCAAAAATCGGAACTGTCCCTATAAAATCGGGACATCTGGTCACCCTAAGGTAAGGAGTAGGGCAAGGACAAACCAGCTCTCTAGAGTTCTGACATGTAATGGGCTCATCATTTCGGAATGAGAAATCTATGCTGTCCAACAGAAAAAGAAGAATCAAACCGGTTCATTTCAGGAAAAAAAGTTTCCAGATATTTAGTTTTACAATGGTTTGTTGTTTTCATAATAATTTGTCTCTTGTGTGTGTGTGAGATTCTGTCTGTCTTAGCCTCCTCCTTGTTTGTTGTAGCACCCAAGGAAAAGAAAAATAAATCATTACTAAATACTTTAGTGTTCTGTGCTTGCTTGTTTGTTTTAGTCTGAAATTTCTGAACTTGAAGCTGTTTTCTGACTTCAAGCAAGATACTCTAACAGAGCAGTGCTGCTTATCAGATCATTGTCACTGTCCAATGGGCCCACGCTTTCATTTTGTAAATCAAGTCCAACTTACTGTAGCAATTCTCAGAAAGAAACTTAGAATTTATCCTTAATTCAAGGAAAAGGAAACATATAATCTTTTTTGTTATTGTGAAAATTAGGCATAACATGGTAAGTGTTTTCATTCAGTGCAGCACTGCAATCAGCTATGGTAAAATGGATGGGTCTCTTTAAGTCAAGAAAAGGAGTAATGTGTGTGGTGTTGCTGCTTTTGAAAGTTGGATAAAGACCGAGATTTCATTGCAATATCGCATCATTAGCTGTGCTGTTGCCTAAAGTGTTACATATTTTATAAGATGTCAACAATGACTATCCTAAAAGGAACTATATAATGGATACACATCTGCATCCGTCCCAATTCTCCGCTGTGGGTTGATAGGGTTAATAAAACAAAATGTCTTCAGTTGCTTGGCCCTGGCTTCTCAGAAGTGAAATTAATAATCCCTCATTTTGATGAAGCTATCTAGATTGACCCAGTCTGTTTTAGGAAGCGGCACAAAGTCAGGGAGGCAATTGAGATTAAAAAAAGAAGTGAATTGGACATAAATGCTAATGACAGCAATACTATTAGTGGCACTTGGCTGTCCTCCCTGGTGGTTATTGATTAGTAGTGATGAGTGAATAGCTTGTTAAAATCAGTTATCTTTGTGAACTAGACTTGAGACACCTCTTTTAGCACCTGGGGGAAGTAGTGTTGGTGTTCTGAGGAAGCTGTAAAAATGGCGGCAGTTTATCTTTGGCTTCTTTCATCTAATAAACTACAATATCCTAATATAGGCCTAGTTTTAAAAACTTTGATCTGCTAGATGTGAAATCCAGTAGTATATTGTACAAAATGATCTTTGGCAATAGATGGTTCAGTGGGTTCATAATACATTAAATTTTCATCTTTTGAAGGCTCATTCACTTGTGAAATAATTAACATACTTTTAAAATGGATTTGTAGTTCTGGACTTCCCGGTGATGATTGTCTTCTGTACCAAATCATCCCCTTTCCCTTCATTCAAATCCCTCCTTCTCAAATCTTCTGCAAAGTCTTTCAATGATAGCCCAACATATACACATGTCCACTGCCACATAGTACCCCATTGACTTCAATAAGTCTTTGAATGGATGCAGAGATCCACTCAGACACTTCTTAGGCAGTGTCAGGACCTTTGACTATAAGTTCTGTGGGGTACTCTGTCTCGTAGGATGCTGCTATGCACATTACCAATAATAATAAGGGATGTCTGCAACATGAAAGCCTGGCATGTTTGACATGATTAGCGGTTTCTGTTCGGGAAGCTCTATAGACTCAAATGACAGCAGCTATTGCAGGCACTCTCCAGAAATAAAATGGATTAGAGGGTTAGAAGGGACTGGAAGGATCAGTGCAGGGATTATATAATATATTCTAGCGCATTATAGCTGCTTCATGGAGATTATCGTGACTGTTTCATTTTGAGGTGCATCTGAATTTTTGCTGTTCACGTTCTTAATATGTTTTAAGGTAAAAGGAAGAAATTTACCTGCTTCATATACTAAGTTCAGATTGGCTCAGTGTGGGGCATTTTTTTAAAGCAATGTTACAAAAAAGTATTTTTTTCTAACTTAACTGATGCAGATATTTTAATTTTTCCATAAGAAGTAGATGTTTTATCATTTTAAGAGGTTTAGTGTCAATAAGCAACTTTGTGTGATATAAAGATAAGCTGCACCTAACTTAGAAAAAGATCTACAAAATACTTAAAGTTGTATTATTGCAGTGGGGGGGGGGGATAGCTCAGTGGTTTGAGCATTGGCCTGCTAAACCCAGGGTTGTAAATTCAATCCTTGAGGGGGCCATTTAGGGATCTGGGGCAAAAATCTGTCAGGGGACAGTACTTGGTCCTGCTAGTGAAGGCAGCGGACTGCACTTGATAACCTTCCAGTTCTAGGAGATAGGCATATCTCCATTTAATTTATTTATTTATTTTATTTATGCTCTGATTCAGTTGACTTCTCTGGCAGAAATAAAATAACCTATAGAAGTAAAAGCAGAGGCATCAGGAACTTTAAAACTGTGGACAAGTTAACAGCAAACCAGCCCTTTGATCAAATAGCATTGGAGTGTGTGATGTGGGGAGAAAAGCAGAGAGAATAACAGTGGGAGTCCTTAGGTTAAGGGGATAAGCCAAATATCCCTCAGGAGGTGGGGGAGCAGCCTTGAAGATTAGACTGAGGTAAAAGTGAATGTGGCTGGAAGGGATTGGGAGGAAAAAGCAAGACATTTAGGATGTATATAAGTGGATGGATGGAAGGAAAGATACCCAATCTAAATTGTTTTAGTAAGTGTCAGTGTTTTTATGGGCTATTTTGAAGTGAGCTTCTGGCCCTTCTGAGGCTTGTTGCTCACTAGTTAGGAGGGAGATTTATTAAAGAAAGAGTTCACAGTACATCTGGAAAATATTGTGTCACTCAAGATCCATACTGGATTATGGCATCAGGAAGGAGTTTGTATGATCCTATGCTATAGGTATGAAAGACAAGACCACCCATGTGGCTTGGGACAAGCAAAAGCAGGGTTCTCCTGAAAAAGTCCTGCCTCCTAAGAGGCAGAAGCCTTGCGTTATCCCCTGCAGCCCTGCTCCTGTTCCCAACTCTTTCCCAGTGAGAGTTTGCTCCCTTACTTTCCACCGCCCAATGTCTTACTTTTCTTCCTTGTCTGTATCCCCACCTGCTCCTTGAGATTTTGATTTCCCCATATGCTTGTCTCTTTACTCTTTATTTTTTCATCCCTTTCTCTCCTCCCTTCCCCCATGTATGTTAGCCCTGTTTGTTTCTTTCCTCCACCATTTTCACCCCTCATTTTTGTTGTCCCCCTTGTCTGTTCCCTCCTGTCGCATTTTTCCTCTTCCTTCATCTCTCTCCCAAATTCTTTCTCCTCTTTACTTTTCCTCTCCCCTCCTATTTCTTCTGTCTGCTCCCTCTCCATCTCTTTCCTTGTCCCATTTTATTCCTCCCATTCTCTCTGCCTCATTTCCCCCCATTTCCTTCCATATGGCAATGGAGGATGGCTCTGGATGCACACTGAGTGGGTTTCCTCATGGCTAAGAAGAAAGGTCAGATTTACATAGTAAATCTTTCAGGGTTTTTTATACATTTAATTCACAATGTGCCTCTATCACCATCTTGATTTTTCTCCTTCCTTCCAATCAGATGCTTCCTCCCACTGCTGTGTTGGTGGTGGTCTAAGAACCTGATTGGAATAGAACAAACTTTGCTTGCCTAAGCTCGCCTAGTATTCTCAAGAATGTATTACATTTTTTACCCTTGCTGTTCTATATCTGCCCCCTACAAAGGAATAATTGAAGTGAAACCCAAATAAAATATGATCTGTGAAGCTGGTACATATTTATGCACTTAATTTAAATTTATAGGGTGAAATTCTGGCCCTACTGAAGTGAATGGGAGTTTTGCCATCAACATCAATGGGGCCAGGATTTCACTGATAATGACAATTTTGTAATCTGAACAAATGTAAATTCTTATACAGTATATAGTATGAAATTTGCCAGTACTCTGAGTAACATTTGGTCAGAGTCTGTCACCCTAATTCATACTCAGTAGTACCTTACTCCATGGAAACACCCACTAAAATCAATCAGACCAATTTTAGAGTAAGGTACAACTGAAGGTGACTAAAGGAAGCGGAGTCATTTAATCTTTTGAGCTAGCGAATCTGACATGTACTCTTTTTGTTGCTCTCAATGTTTTCATTCTACTCTTCAGTACTACTCTCAAGAATAACTATAAAGAAAATAGGTTTTATATCAATAATTAAATCCTATTCAACAAACTGATCATTATTCTCATATATTGGTAGCTTAGATTTTACTGGTTCAGAGGTGTTCCATTTTCTTCCATCTTCAAGTGTAGCACAGTTCCCTTGATGTAGTTTTTAAATGACATTGTTTTCAATTTTCATATTTTGCAGGGCATTCTAGAAAGTCAGCCATATGACTGACGTCTCCACATCTAAAGTAATGTTGTTTGTAGCATGGCTTGTATTTTTCTCCACTTGCAAATGTGGGCTTGTATTTACCTTCACATCATTTCTGTTTACCGTGCTGACTTTAACGCTCTGTGAATTGTCACTGGATTATGCAGGAGATAATGATTTTGTGACTTTTTTTTTTGACTAACTCAGCAATCTTACCAAGGGTTAAATCATCCCCCACTGGTAAATCATCTTTAATTCTGGGATTATTTTTCTTTTCAATTATTTGATCATGAATCATTTTGTCAGCTCGACTACCCAAACTGCTTATACCGTAGAGACGAATTCATGTAAAGTAGTTACACACTCATCAGTCAATCCTCTGGGGTTTTGTGCTATCCTACAGAAATATTGTAACCCTAACCCCCACCGTATTTATTATGGGCCAAAATGCTTATCACCTACAAGAATTGATTTACCATAGCTTTTAGAATTAGGAAGAGCATCTGGTATGGAAGGTAAGTTGTAAAATGTCCTTTCTTAGGTCCCCAGTAATGCAGCAAAAGAGATTAACTTTCATCTGGCAGAAAAGTTATCATTGCTGATATCTTGCAAGTAATGCATGTTAGGTAGCTGTCCCTGTTGCAATGGAATTTCTGGCACTCCAGGGGATGGCATAAAAATGGAAGGAGCTAATATAAGTCTTATTTTGCCTTAAAGAAAAGTGCATGGCCAAAAACATTGTAGTTTGACTGAAGTAAGTAAGTGGACTGTAAAATTAAACTATTCTTTATTTAAACTTACTCCAGTGTAACAGCTCTTTTTTTTCCCTACTGCTGGTCAAGATTTTTTCAACAAAACGTTACTTTTTTTTGTTGGAAAATGCCCATTTGTCAAAACCAAAACCTTTTGCGGAAAGGTATCAGTTTAAGAAACATTTGTCAGGAACGTTTACCAGGTCCACTGTGGAACTTTTGAACAAAACTAGGGGAGAGGGAGAGAGACTCTATATCTCAGGGTTTAGGGCTCTGCCTGAATCTGAGCAGGGATGTGAAAAGTATAGGAGGAAACCTGGGAAAAGGGGAAACTGAATCCTGGGGTTCCCACCTTGCAGGTGAGTGCCCTACCCACTAGCCTATAGAGTCATTCTCACTCTATAGCACAATGACTATTTAATTATTTAGCCAAGTGGAACAGCTTCAACAGGAAACCTACATCAAAATATTCATAGCTGAATGGTTTGGGTACTCACCTGAGGTGGCAGATTCCTGTTCAAATCCTCTTCAGGCAAAGTGTGGGGACTTGAATCAGGGGTCCCAGGGGAGTACCCTACCCACTGGTCTAAAAGTTATGAGGGAGCTCCACTGAGCACTGGAAGCAAGTGGAGGTGGCTAGGATGTTATCCCTGTATCCCTCAAGTGATGGAAGGAGACGGGATTACGGGGAGCTAGAGTTAGCCAGGGACTGAAGTGAATTTGCTGGGGAGGGTCTTGCTATATGGTTCTTTCCCCCATTCAATTCCTTTATTCCTACTCTTCGCTTAGCTCCTGTCCCTCTGTAGTCCCTATTCCCCAGTACTTCCTGTCTCCTTTACAGCCCAGTAGCCCCCACTAACACCACCTTCTTCCCTTTCTGCTGCTCAGTGAGGCTGGGAACTTCAGGGGGAATAGAGAAGAGATTGAGGATGCTAGAGTGACTAGCAGATGCTAGAGTGACTCGGGTGCTAGTGAGCCTAAATTGCAGACCACATGCCTCCTGTATACCTAATGCCCTACGGAATGCATAACATTCAGTCCAGGCTGCTGACGTGCATGAGTTTCATGCAAGATGCATGACACTTTGCAGGTTTGTTGTCATATTTGTTGAGTGCTTAGCACAGCAGGGCTCTGACTGCTAGGTGCTAGCACAGTACAACTAGTAGACAATAGTAATAATGATGTAGATTTTCACCTGGTACCTAACTTCCAGTTGTGCTGTTGAAAATCTACCCCAGCATCTACCATAGTTAAATATATTATGTTAATTATATATATAAAAGTTGTTGGATCCTTAGGTTTAAAAAAACAGCCATGGCAGTTAAATAGCTATTACTGTATCTTCCATACTTTTAAATATTATATTTACTTTTAAGACATAACGCTCATTAGGCAACTCTTAACCACAATACATATGATTTACATATGGTCCAAAGTACTACAGTTTATATTAATGTCACTGTTTAGCTTCAGATTTTTAATGCAGAATATGGGAGTCAGAGCTAGCTCTCTCTCACTTGAGAAGAAAGTATCCATCTGACCTCTGTGCCTGGAAATGTCACTGTTTTTCAGAGTCTCTTTTGCTGTCTCTCTTAGCAAAGTGTTTTGACCTAGTTTTGGTGACTTTTTTTAAAGAAAGTCACCTGAATGAGGTGTTGGAGAACTGAGCCAACATTGAATGAAATGACAACATTCTAGGAGAGCACAAATGTACTCTCCTACCACCCAGTCACACTGGAATATTTAATAAGTACTAAGGAAGCAGGCAGATTAGAGAGAAGGCACAGTGCTTCATCTGAAAAAGCATCCAACTCAGCCTTTTGGAACTATTTAGTTCACAATGGGAATGCTCAGAGATGGTGGGTCTGGAACCCTGCAGTTGACGGAAGCCCAGAGAATCTTATTGGGGCTTTCCTAGCACATACGTTCTCTGTCCCAAGTTCCCTGTCTGAAATATAGAGGTATTAGTAATTTTCTAAAGATTAATTAGGGTTTGCTGTGAGAATTAATTAGTTCATATATTTTTAAATGTTTCACATGTATAAAGTGCTTTGGCACTATGGGTAAAATCACAGCTGTGCAGTGAGAGTGTGAGAGAGAGTAAGAGCCAGCTGGAACGGCATCTCCTGACTTACAGGACAGGAACCATGACTCCTTTGCTACCAGAGGAAGCAACTTATCAGGAAGGGGTTGGGGAGTAATTAGATCCATAGCACATATAGAGCTGACTGGTTACATAGGGGAGGGAAAGTGTGGCATCACTTAGGGCTGGTTTTCACTACGGGGGAGATTGACGCTGCTGCATTGATGGGTCTAGTGAAAACCCGCTAAATAGATGCCAGAGCACACTCCAGTTGACCCCGGTACTTCACCTCTACAAGAGGAGTAAGGGAAGTCGGCCTGAGAGCGTCTCCTGTCAACTCAGCACAGTGAAGACACCAGGGTAAGTCGACCTAAGCTACATCGACTCCAGCTACGTTATTCATGTAGCTAGAGTAGCATAATAAAGCTTTGTATACATTAAGAATGTGAGAATTTTAGCAGAGTTATTTTAGCTTTTAATATGTTTAAAACTAAGAAAAATGTATCGCTGTGATATACAGTACTCATCAAACTGGATAGGAGGAGGAAATCTCTTAAATATAAAATGAGAAAAATATTATGCATTTAAATTAGCGACCAACATCATAACTCCTGTTGTGAAACCTTGATAAAGAGTAAAGGTAGAATGCTTCCATTTAAAAGCTTTATCAAAAGTCCTAGGGCCTGTTGTGGAAAATCAAAACAAAATAAAAAACCCATTTGCATTAGACTTTAGTTAAAGAATAAAATACAGTACAAATGCATAAATCACCTTATTAGTCCACAGCTGAAGTTTTAACTACTAGAAGAGAATGCCTTTAGGTCTGAATAAATAATACATTTTCTGAAAGACAGTTTACATTTTTGACATTACAAAGCTACAATACAAAAGTTACTTCCAACAAACTTCCAAACTTTATATAAAAATATGAACATACCTGCATTTAATTAATAGGTGCAAAAGTGTCTTATGTGATATGTCTTTTGTGTATATGTATGAATATAAAAAGATACACACATGTATATTTTATATAAACATATGTTACAAAAGTAAATGCTAACAAATTGAAATTAGAATATTAATAGTATTAATAATTTGGATGAGTCAGTGAATTTCATTGTCTAACCTACTTATGGTGGGCTAATGATATAATTTTCAAAATTAGAAATGTTCCTGAATCCAAATGCTGGTGAATTTAGAGATCAAATGCATCTTGAAATCCCGACCCAAACTCCAATCTGAATTTAATTATAAAGATCTATCTCTCTAAGGCTTGGTCCACACTAAGACCCCAGTTCGAACTAAGATACGCAACTTCAGCTACGTTAATAACGTAGCTGAAGTCGAAGTATCTTAGTTCGAACTAAAAGGTACTTACCGCGGGTCCAGACATGGCAGGCAGGCTCCCCCGTCGACTCCGCCTACTCCTTTCGTGGAGCAGGATTACCGGCGTCGACGGCAAGCACTTCCGGGATCGATTTATCGCGTCTAGACAAGATGCGATAAATCGATCCCAGAAGATCGATTGCTTGCTGCCGAACCAGCCGGTAAGTATGGACGTACCCATAGAAATGATTGCCAAGTCTTTAGATCAGGTTTGTAGCAGTGATAGAGTAGTCTGCTAGCTTGCAAAAAGTTTTTCTGGTGATTTCCAAAAGATTAGAAGGTCTTTAGTCCATATTTCAAAATGCTCCTTTTAGTTGTAAGTCCACAATCCAGAGATTTGGAGCAGGAATGAGGCAGAATGGAGATGCCTCAGGTGTCTTTTAAATCCTCTGCCATGTGCATGGAAATGTATTGTCCCTAACAAAGCTCACAGCCCCTGTGTATGGAAAGTTACTGACACAGGTGGAGTCTGAGGTCACATGTCCACATCACATGGCCTTACATGTTTTGCTGAATCTCACGGGTGGCCGTTGATTCCTTGCTATCTAATGCATCCTCCGAAGAACTGTCTGGAAAGTTGATTCTTCTTAATGGCCCACCAAGCTTGAATAGTCCATTCACAATGAGCTGGTGGGACCTAATGTAAACTACCTTGTGGGTGTCAGCCCTAGAATGAACACACACTGAAATACAATTACATAGCCAATATTCAAATATAGTGATGATACATACATTTAACCAGGATAATCATACTTGACAGATTACAACTTTTCCATTGTCACCTTACATCATACACTTTGTGTAAGATTTCTTGCAATTGTATAGCAGTGGTAGCAACAATAATACAAATGGTCATCTTCAGTCATACAGCATCACACTCCCCCCCAAAAATTGATGCAGAAAGGGATGTTTCAGACACTGCTGAATGCATCCTGGGAATTTCCATTCTTGATCTTGCATTAGTACAGCTTTCAACCCAATATTAGAAGTATCCATGGGTAACGGAAATAGTTTATCAAAATCATGCTTCACTAAAACAGACTTTTTCTTTGTTAATTCCATTTTAAACCTTACAATGTCGCTAAATCCCTTTCCCAGCTTCCTGTAATAGTTGACTATTCCATTAAAGGATTGGACCTGCTCCTTTATTCTATGGGTAGGCTAGGTTGTAATGGCTTCTACTTTCCAGAGTTCAGGGTGAATTGTCCCTCTGGTTTGTAAGAAAACATTAAATCAATGAGGTGGGTGTCTCAGTTTCCCTTTCCATACAGCAGACCAGGCTCATAATATTTTTTCTGCTCTGATAACTTCTAAGTTTGCTTATGGGTAATAACTGTGAAACATCAGTACCATAAGGCTTTCTACCATTAAGAGTGTTTTCATTCAATGAGACAACAGAACCATAAAGGGTTTTTAGCACAGTGTGTTCTCATTTACCCTTTTTAGCATGTTCAAGGGCTTTCCCCAAAGGTCATACAGATTGTACATTTTTACAGTTCTTGACATTAGTAACATATTTATCCCAAGAGAGCGTTTACAAATATTTCTGTCATGCCACGCCTTCCGTTCAGACAGTCTGTCTCGAAGGCCAGTTTGCTCAATGCCCTTCTTGAATTTTTGCACATAGTTATTAGCTTCTTTTTCACTGTGGAGTGTTTCCCTTAGCATAAGCTTTCATTTCATTTAAATCTGTGGCATCTTGACATTTTAAGGTTGGGTGAGGTTGTGCACATTGGGAGACCCCTTATAGAGCGTCTCCGAATCCCAGTATTGTGTGCACACAAAAGATACATTTCCCTGCTTAGGGTTAACTTGTCTCTCTCATCTTCAGGTTCGACTTCTTTCCCACCTCCCTTTCCTGGAGTGTTGAAATCTGAGCCTTCTTGCTTAAAAGAATCCAATTGTGGATTGGGTGTGTCCTTTCCTAGCAGTTTGTGTTACTAGCTAGGGGCAAAAACTCCTCCCCGCCCCCTCCACCCTTAACAAGGTAACTTGCATATGTAAGCGGGGGAATAGTCCCGCTATTGTGGGGAACTTTCCTCGTCTCTGCACTACCCTGGTGAAATGGGCTAGCGGAAGGATCTCAGTCCTCGCTCCCACCTCCTTTACCCAGAGGCCTCCCTGCCCTCGAGGACTCCCCTTGCACTCTCCTGTCTGGCAGAGTCCTCGTAACCCCAACAAGGCTGGGCCCAGGATTCCTAGGGGCTCGACCCCCAACCTTGCTGTGGTCACCTAGGTCAGGGGTTAGGGTGTCCCCACTCCAGGGTACTCTCTCTGAACAGGATGCTTACCTGACCCACTGATCACTGCATACAATTCAAAGCAAATGCAAATTATTTAATTAACAATTAATTTTTAACAGGAATAAGGAAAAATGGGAAAGGCTAATGAAAACACATCACCCCGCTCTGTGGCAGGGAACATCACAACAGTGTCTCTGAAATGTCAGGGCAGTTCAGTCTGTTCCTGTGTAAGTCCCAGGCTCCTTCTCAGGCCCTGGCTGTGCTGCAGGGACGCTGTGGCTTGGACACTTGCTCTGGCGGTGGCCACTCGTTCGCAGGCTCTGGGTGGCAGGACCCTTCTTCCCAGCATCGCCCCTGCCCTGTCAGGGTTACGATCCCCCTGCAAGTCTGGCCTGCAGGGCCTCTTGGCTGAGGCCTCTCCCTGCGCTGGGCCCACTGCCCAGGGTCCCCCTCGCTCTCCCCAGCTGCTCACCACACCTGGCTCCGGACTGCTCCAGCCCCAGCTCCACCACTCTGCCTCAGCTCCAGCTCCTCTGCCTCAGCATGGCTGCTGCTGCTGCTCTGCCTCCAGCTCCCTGGGCTGCTGCCCTGGCCCCTCTGGCTCTGGCTGCTGCAGCTTCTCCCCCCAGGGCAGGTCTGTCTCCCTGGGCTGCACCTCTGCTCCCAGGGCAGGTCTGTCTCCCTGGGCTGCACCTCTGCTCCCAGGGCAGGTCTGTCTCACTGGGCTGCTTTTCTGGCCCCTCTGGATATGGCCCAGCTCAGCTCTAGCCTCTGCCCTCTCCTCAGCTCAGCCCCACTCACTCTGACTCAGGCAACTTCAGCTCACACAGAGGACGGGATTCACCCTGACCTCCTGACTCCCTGATTCGCCTGCCCGCCCTGTCAATCAGAGCTGACCTGGAGCATTGGCCTCTCCCCATTGCCCCTGAGAGCTCTGAATGTTAGTAAGGGGATAACAGTCCCCTTACACATAGATGCAGACACTAGACTGTTTGTTACTTTTCAAATTCTCAGACCTTACCAATTCAAAGACTGGATTTTGTCTTAAAGGGACACAATCAATTTTCACTCCAAACCAGTGTTTGGATGCCTTTCCACTACCAACCTCTGCTTCCACATGGAATCAGATGTGCCTGAGCCCACCAGGGAAGTACAGGGCATATTCAAAGGATCCTGGGGGTCTAATTACATGGCTGCTCTGCTGTGAAAAGTCAGTATACCAGCCTCCCCTCTGAACCTGAAATACAGGTTGCATGCCTGAATGGACAGATGGTGAGATAGTCACTCTGTCCACAACCTTTTCCCACAGGGGACCAACATAAGGATATTCATGTTCCAACAACATTATTTTCCCAAACTGTTGGTTAGGCATAGCCAACAGTTCACAAGACTTCCTTTACTTTTCAAAATTCCCTGCTCCATCATCTCTCACTGACTTTGGAAGGTTCTGGAGGTCCTCATGAATTGGTATGATCAGCTTGGTCATGGTTTAATTGTACTCATGAGCTTTGTGTGTCTCTCCAGATTTTGGGTGGGGGTATATGTGCCAGAGTGGGCAACCAGTGAACAGGTATTGATTTTAATGTTCCATTTTTTATTGTCATTGTAGCTTTAAGCTGCATGTCTGGAGAGGTGGTATGTGAGTTGCCTTCCCAGACTGGTGTGCAATATTCTATGGTCAGGTGTACCAGTGCTAAAGTCACTATTCAAAATGTGTGCACATTGGCACCCCATGTTATGCCCACTAGTTTTTGGATAAGGCTTGTCCTTGCTTTTACATTTTTGCATATATTTTTTTCCAGATGGGCTTTAAAAGTCAAGCTCCTCTCCAAGTTTACCCCATGTACTTTGCAGAGACTCATTTCAGAGCCATTGGCCACAAAAGGTGTCATTAAGTGGTTCCTGTGACGGGTTGGGGCCACAGAGACCTGCTTGGTGCTGCCACCTGGTGTGCCAAGGCTACTTCTGCCCCTGCTTCCAGGCCTTTTCCAGCTTGGGACTCCCGAATCCTGTCTGTTTTGAGCCAGATTCCACTGATCTGCTGCAAACACAGACCCAGGTCCGAACCAAGTCCACTCACCACTGTAAGGCCCCTGGAAGCGCTCTTGCCTTTGACACCCAGCTGCTCAACTCCAAGGAGGTTCAAACCCTTAATAAATCCGTTTTACCCTGTATAAAGCTTATACAGGGTAAACTCATAAATAGTTCGCCTTCTATTTCAAAGATAGAAAGATATGCACAGCTGTTTGCCTTACCACAGGTAACAACTCGTACTCCAGGAAACTTAATAAGTAAAAAGTGATTTTAATAAGTACAGCAAGTAGGATTTAAGTGATGTCAAGTAATGACAGACAGAACAAAGTGAATTACTAAATAAAATAAAATAGAACACGCAGTTCTATGTCTAATCACCCTGTGTTCAGATAAAAACCTCACTAGGTCCAGTAAACAGGCTATCTTCCTTCTAGCCTGGGTCCAGCAATCACTCACCCCCCTAATGTCTTTGTCCTTTGTTCAGTCTCTTTCAGGTCTCCTTGCGGGGTGGAGAGCTTCTTTCTTTAGCCAGCTGAAGACAAAATGGAAGGGTCTCCCCCGGGCTTTTATAGTCTTTTCCCCCTCCCTGTGTAACATCCTGTTACCATGGAGTTTTGGGATCACCTGGGCCAGTCACCTGTCCATGCACCCTTCCGCAACCAGCCTAACCAGTTGCATTCCAGACCCGGCCCCAATGTGGATTGGGGTCTGCAACGTCTTTTGTCTGTTAAGTGCTCGCACTTAATGGCACATTCTTTGCTCCAAAGATGGTCCCATGCACTTACAAAGGCTATGTACAAAACCAGCAAATATAAAACCAATCTTCATAACTCCAACTACAACAATGATACATGCATACAAACAGGAGGAATAAATTCAGTAGGTCATAACTTTCACAGAGATATGTTACATGGCACATGTAGCATAAAACATATTCTAGTTACATATATACATTTATAAGCATCTCCCCATAAAGTTTTATGGGGAACACCGTCACAGTTCCTTAGCCTATCACCTAAACAACAAAGCTGCCATTACCAAGGTTTTGGAGGCAATGGGGTGGAGTTTTCAGTATTGAAACTATTCCGTTACTGAAGTCAGTGGAGAGGGATTTGCTTGTGCTGCAAGAGCGATGTCATCAGCATAAATAAACGTATGCAAAATTGTGTCAGATAAATCTCAAAGTAGATGTTGAACAATAAAGGACTTGCATAGATCCTTAAGGTACACAATCATTGAAGATGTGTAATCTGCTGATTTGCCCATTCAGAAGGACATGGTATCTTCAGTTGCTCAGGAGTCAGACAGTGCTATAGCAATTGATGATCCTTGAGCAACAGCCTGTATCTCCATATTGTATTGTAGGTAGTGGATAAATCTATCAGTGCTTTTCTGGTTAATAATACATAATCATATAGTGTTTTTTATCCATAGACTGCAAGTGCAAGTGGAATTTTGGGGCTCAGATCCATCGTTGTCCCATTGACTGGAAGAAGATTTTGTCTTTTTAATACATACAAGGTTGTAAATGGAACTATATATTTACATTTTGGATACAATGTTTATGCTCATGTACAGGAAGAATGGACTTGATAACAATCAGTCTTTTCCTACTGTGATTTCTAAGAGCTAAATGATCCCCTTCTACAGAATTAAAACAGAAGAGGGGAAAACTACTTGCAAAACTCCTTGGAAAGAATCTTGTGGAGTTGCTGCTACTTTCTTTAGAGCATGGATTTCACACCTCAACTTGAGGATCATCAGAGAAATCATGCTCTAAGTACATAGAACTCAGGACAGCTGCCCTTCTGGACTGCTCTCCTACTTAATAATATGAGTTAAGGACAAGATAACAGCCCTAATATTCAATTGTGTGAATTTGTATAAGTAAATCCTGAACACTGCGATTTAAATCACCTAAACACAACTGCTAATGGACCTACTCCCCATATCTCCTTTATTTCCCACCCACTCAAAAAAGCCACGTCTGCACTAGGCAGATGTATCTTTTTTTTTTTAAATGGTAAATTACAATAAACAAAAACCATTGAGGCAGCCACCAGTTCACCTAAACTGGTGGGAATCTTACTTAGAAAAGGCAGTGGTGGCTTCGTTATTTTTTTTAAAATCACCAGGTTAGATAAAACTGCTAAAAAGTAGTGGGTTTAACTAAACACAGAAATTTTTTAAAAAGTTTGTCCACAAAGAGCCGTGTCTACAGTAGGGCTATCACTGGTTCAGCTGAAACTGTGGTAGGATCAAGTGAGCATTTTTGGTAATCATTCTGAGTACAGGCTTGGCTAAAATGTCCATCTTAAAACACGCCACTCCCTGCTCCTGAGCCTTGGCCTTCTGGCTTCTTGGATGGCATGCAGATTTCCCCTCCCCCTCTTCTCTGGTACATTGTTTCAGCCAGTCTCTTCCTTCTTTCATTCTTTTACCTGATTTTTCTCTCTCACGCACACACATGCCATACTACTGCGCTTCACGCTCTGAGATATTGGTCAATTTAGGGGTGCTCACTATGTTTGCACCAGTCAGCTTTCAGTGAAGAATGGATATTGCTCACCTAATCATTGGTCAGTAGGGCGGAGAGGGAGATAGAAACTGTCAAGTGCTTCATGGAAACACTTCAGCACCAGAAAATTCCTGTTTGTGATTGTAGGTAACCTTAGTATCAAGCCTGCAGAGAAGCTTTAATAGGCCCTCTATAGTCTCAGGCTGCTGAGGGCTGTGGGGTTATGCCACTGCCCTACTATTAAACTAGCATTTCCCCCAGACAACCCTGGTGTTTTGTCTTTTTAAAAGCAAAACAATTGCTACAGTTGTTTCAAGTTGCAAAGAAAGTATCATTCTGTGGAAAAACATCGTTCACTAGATAATGCATATTGATCAAGGTGAGCCAAAAATAGCACTTCTCTCCCCTCCTCACCATTACACAAATGGAATTCTACACATCCATAAAATCCAAAAGCGGAGCATAAACACACTAGCTTGAGAGCTTGCAGTGTTTTGTGTAAGAGATAAAACTGGTGTTCTGGAGCATCAGCATGCTGAGGCAGTGATTCAAGCATATGACGCCACAACATCACCTTTTTATAATTTTGCTGCATATCACAAGATCAGACAATCCTGAGGCAAATAATCTATCTCCAATCCCATAGAACTTCAGGGTAGCTAGAGACATACACACAAGCCAACATGTTAATTATGGATTTTTTAATTGTCATTAATCTTTTCCCTTCCTGTATATACACTTTTTCTATTGCCACAAGTTGCAGTTAATTGCTCATTAAACTTCAAGCAATGCAATGTAATGCTTGCTACCATTTATAGCCAATGCTCTCCAACGTACAATTAGAGGGAGTATTATGACACAGAACAATGGAGACAATTATTTCTGAAGTTTATTAATGCTAATTAGCATATGGCATCTAAGGCAGCTGCTGATACTTCATTGCTAAATACTGAGGGACTAATTAGTGTTTGATGTTAATTAGTTCCTTCTGAGTGTGCATTCTCCTTAAATGCATATGTACTATAACCACTGAGCTATTAAAAATGTGGTCCATGCCTTCTTGCAGTGGTATGATATGGTATTTAGGAGCTCTTGCATACTATACAGAATAATTCTCTAATGCACAATTAATAGCTGGTATAAGAAATTGAACAAGCCAAGTATTCACTTCTTATTTCAAAGAACATTCCAAAATTGCATTTAAAAATAATTGAATAATGTAGGAATTGTTTAAAAAGTATGACATCAGTTTTCATTTTTATTGATAAGAACGATAACCTGAGAAAAGGATTGCAAAAATTATCTGACTGAGAAGCAAAGACAATAGAACTTCATAGGTCTGGTGAAAAATCCTATATCCTAATGAATATTGATCTCTTCACTAAATATAGTTAGTTTAGTCTTTTTAGGGTGTTTTTCCACTTGGAGCTGGGGATGTGATTCCCTGCTCAAAGAGACATACTCACATTAACACTCAATGAGCTAGCCCTCTAAAAATAGAGTGCAGGCCTGGTATCACCAGGAGGGAATCGTGTCCCATTGTCTTGTGTTTTATTAAACACGTCTGCCTCCCGTGTTTTTATCTGGGGCCTAGGAAGTTTCTTTTTCAAAAAATAAAGCTCTATTGGGGCTTTTTATCATCAGCTGTTTTTAGCTGCAAATGAATGTATCTTCTTCCTTTGTTACTGGATAACAATTGTTTTGCACTAGAATTTGCTATTGTAAAAATATTCTGTGAAGTATTGCAACAAATTTCAGATTATGCTGGAAATTCATGTCAGTTTTCAACAGCTCATCAACACCTTGTAAGGATTGGCTTTCGTTTGGAAATCACTTTAAGTGATTTAGCTGCAAATCCCTACCTAGTTAAGAAATTCTGATTTCATAATACAGTATAAAAGAGACTCATATGGCTAGATCAGAGAGGACAAATGCAGCCTACAAAACAGAGGTGGGTTATTGAGTAGCTCAGGGTTGCCCTTTTCTTTAATGTGACTGCAAGTTCTTTTATGCAATGCTCCACCATAATACAAGCTGCCAGGTTGAAGTCTGTAGATCTGAGAAGAGCTCAAAGATACAGACCAGGGGAGATGAGTGAAGGAGTGGTCACCAAAAGAAATGTTGAAAAAAAGGTCAAAGAAGTAGGAGGAAAGCAGAATAGATTGATTTTAATCATTATTGAAATTAACAAGCAAGAAAGCTTGATTTAAATCTTTGATTTTAATCTGGTTTTGCATTTGTATTTTTTAGCTATTTTCCTAAAGAAAGATTGGTTCTCATTGATTAACCATTGAAACGTGGTTGATTTAAACTAAATATTGCCCTTTACACTAAATTTGGTGCTTCTTTTTGCTAACCAGGAAGATACACTAGATATATACACATGAATGTAAGAAATTGTATATTAGGATTGGATTATGTTTGTACTGTTAAATGTCGATTTTACCATATACACACAAACTGATGACAAAATATTTAAATTGATACCAGAAATTTACAGATAGGCAAAGTATGAAAAATTCTTCAAGAACTTAGAGTTTGATTTAAGGATACTTGCTTTGTCTATTTTGATATGTGGTGTTGACAATTTGTGTTTTAATTGTTATAGAGCTTTCACATTTTGAATCTCACCATCTACTCTCATTAATAATTGTCTGCCCCAGCCATAATGTCCCCCAACTATGATAAGTTATGTAATCAAAATAGGAAAAAATGCTTTGAAATAAACATTAAAAAAAATAAATTCTGCCAAGCATTTGTATAGTTTAATTTATATTTGATTCTTTGATTCGGATTAATTTATATAAGATTCTTAATCTGTTAATTTTTTATTATATTAGTGAATGATGCAGTTCCTATTTACTAGGTTAGGATTAATTTTTTACTTGTGATTTGTATTAAGCTCTATTTGGATGGAAATTCAAATTCAGTTAAAATGCACAAAACCAGCATTTTTTAAAAAATAGTTACATAAAACTACTTTAAATGTCCTGGATACATAAGAAAAGAGTCTCAAAACGTTAATCAAAATATGTTTTGAATTAAAAACTAGTTGATTTATTAAACAAAGTATTATCTGTAGTTAGTGACTTAAACAGGTTATATTTGGCTACCCTTTTTCCTTCAAGATCTAGGAACTAGAAGATCTTATCCTGTCACATTTATTTCTTTTTCATAGACTGAAACAGGAAATTAAGCTTTCCTCCATTTCAACTCCAAGTAGGTTTCTTAACTTTGAATGAACTAGTCACTGAATTGAACTAGTTTAATATACTGAAATTGAGAGAATAGTCTCTATGCCCCTACAGAAGAGGCTACTACTATCAAAAGCTGGTTTAGCACTGCAACAAATTCTGGTTGCATGTGCCTAGTCAGTGACTTCCATCAGTTCAGTGGTTTGATTTTCTGTAGAATTTGAGCAGCAAACATGAAGTGCTTAATATTTTAATGTAATTTTAATTATTTTAATAGATTATAATAAATGTATCATAACATAGGTTTTCATAATTTCAAATAAACTTATTTTTAAAATTAAACCTGTATTTAATTTAAATTAAAATACAAATATTTTTATCATTGTTTTTTATCCACCCTGGCCTGAACAAATTCATCAACCCCAAACAGAACCCTTGCCCCGGGCTGTTCTCAGACCAAAAATATAACCCTATCCAAAATCTATGAACAGGATGAAACATAAGCCTACATCAGGTGCAATTAATTACCTTAAATATAACCCAAATACTAACCCCCGAAATGAACCTAGTTGTAAAAACAAAACAAAAATTGTAAACCCCATCCCTAACCCTCATCTATATCAAGGCCCGACTGTGATGTTCCCCTCTGGTGTTATCTGGACCGGTGATCTGCTAGGTCACTTCAATCCTTGACTCTGGGAGCCAGCCTTACCCTGCTCTGCTGTGAGAACCCCCACTCCTGGGATGTTCACGCACAGCCTCTGGCATGTAAGCTGCTCCCAGCTACTTGCAAGTGAATGACACTAGCCAATATCTCTGATCCCAGACACAAACCTAGGAACCGCCATCATTCAGTGTCCAGTGATGCCCGCTTGACGCTGCAAGCTTATATGAGTTCGTCAATTTAACAAAAAAGTTGATATGTACCAGCCTTGTTATCCCAAGGGGAGTCTCTGACATGCTTCAAACTAAACGCACTGCTTCAGGTAGAATAAACAAACAGATTTATTAACTACAGAGATAAATTTTAAGTGATTATAAGTCAAAGCATAACAAGTCAGAGTGGTTACCAAAATAAAATAAAATATAAGCACGCAGTCTAAACTCTCAACCCTATTAGACTGGGCAGCAACTAGATTAAGCAGTTTTTCTCACCCCACTGGATATTGCAGTCCTTAATATACAGGTTTGATCCTTAAACCTGGGCCAATCTCCTGTGTTGGAGTCCTGTCTTCTTCTCAGTGTCTTGGTTGCTTGCAGCAGAGGTGGGAGCAGGAGAGGGGCCCAGTATGTGTCGACGCTGTCTGTTTTATACCCTTAGTCCATGTGCTTGTAGAACAGAAGTCGAGGCATGTCTGTGATGCATTGCTAAGTCTCTCCAAGCAAGGCTGAGCAATTCCCCTGGTGTGACCTTATGCAGGTGAGTCATTGCATTGTAGCTCCCTTGCTGGACAATGGCCGCTGATGGGTGGTTTGACACCCTGCCCCCGGGTGTTGGTTACTTTCCTTGCTGTTGCCGCTGGCTGATTCCCCAACTTACAGCATGCTTTAGTGACCACCATAAAACACAATTCTCATAACTTTATATGCATTAATGATACACATATATTGATAGAGAAATGACTTTCAGCAGATCATAACCTTTCCACTGATACCTTACAAGGCATGCTTTATATGTGAGATCACGATTATATGAAAATGAGGAATATGGGGGTAACAGTATTCTCCCCCCAGGTATAGAATGTCATACCGACCATCACCCTAGCCCAAGGACCCCTGCTGGTTCCAGACCTAAACCCAGCCCATCTGTAGACCAGGTAATCCTTCTGGTGCCAACCCTAAACCCTAGTCGAGAGACTGCTGCTGGTCCTAGACCTAGACCTAGCCTGCTTAGCCCAGGCAGCCCCAGTTCTATCCCTGATGCAGGTAGTTCTGCCAGCTCCAGCCCTAACAATAGCCTGTGGAGTGCTTCTGGCCCCAGCCATAATCCTACACCAGAGACACCTGTGAGAGCCAGAACTAACCTGCGTCCCTTTAGTCCTACCCTGGGCAGCCCTATCCTTAGCCTGGGGAGCCCTGCAAACACTGTCTAAGCCTAGCTCTAGGTGCCCTTGCCAACCCTAATCCAGGGACGAAAAGCCCTATGGCTCTAACCCTAAACCCAGTTTAGGAATCCCTGCTGGGCCCGCCCTAACCATAAGGTGTGTTGCTGTGGGCCGTAACCCTGCCTCAATCGCTCCTGTGAACCCAAAAATCTAACCCTTGCTCTAGGTGCCCACCATTCACAAATCCTAACCATGGCACTGGGAGCCCTGCCAGCCTCAGCCCTATTCCTGGCCCTAGGGAGGCCTTCCATCCCCGACCATAAACATAGTCTAGTGGCACCTGCTTGTACCCACACAGACTCAATGCATAGCTGCAGCCAGGGTTGCCTGGGGAGGAGGGCAAAAAGGGTAGTTTGTCCCGGGTCTTCGATGTGAGAGGGGCCCTCAAACCAAGTGCCATTGTGATCTGTTCCATGGGGTCGCAGCACTACTCCAGTTTGACCTGGCCACCCCTGCTTCATGATGGAGGGATGGCCGGACCAAACATAAGTGATGCTGTGACTCCATTCACCAGGTTCAATGCCAAGATCAGGGATGCTGGCCCAGCTCTTCAGGATAGGACCTGCTGCTACAGGGTGAGCAAAGATAGGGTCACTCTAGAACACTACCCCATGCCTGCGCCTCCCTTCACTGTTTTTGCACCTTTGGTTTAATGATTTCTGTGGGTATTCTTCTTCAACTTCTTTATCTCCAACGTAATTTTTTTTTAAGAGTGGGGAGCTTCAGTTTCAGATTTTGCCTCAGGCTCCCAAAAACCTCTGTGCAGCCCTGGTTGGAGCTAATAGCCACGAAAGACTCTATTATGTAGCTCAGAGGTAGCATACATACCTGTGGCACCCTAATTTTGTAGGTGAATAATCAAATCTTAATAATGCATAGCACTGGCTAGAAAGCAATATAATATAAATTTCAAATACCACTAGTTGTACTTACAGGAAAAAATGTCTGCAAACTCAAACTAGTTTTTGATCTCATTAAAAAAAATGAACTTTAAAAAATATAGTTTGTGAGTCTCTCAGAACCTAAAACTCTACCAAGTTCACCCATCTTGCCTTAGGTGCAACAAGAACACTCTATTGGGTTAATTTTAAGGAATTTACAAGCTGTCAGTGATGAAGGTGCATAGTATTACAAAAACTATAGTTACTCAGCAGGAGATGGCAGAAGGGGCTGCTTTCTTTGATAGATTTATGGCTGAATCTGTAAACATCTGGAGGTAGTTCTCAGGAGCTATTCAAAACTGCTTCTACTTGCATTACATAAATGAGGGGAAATATAGAAGGGGTAGTTGGTACTTATAGAATACTTGAAATTATTTCTTTTTAAAAGAAAGATCCCATCCTTTACGCAAAATATTTGACATTAGCAAACCTAAGTGCTTCTCTACATGGGGACACTCAGGAAAGTTATTCCAAATTAACTAAAGTTGTGAATTGAAAGTGGATTAGTTAAAGTATATATTAAACCCCTGTGTGATCCCTGTCATTCAGAATTGAAGTGGCCTTAATTCAGTTTAGCTTAATTCACTTAGGCCTGGTCTACACTAAAAAGTTAGATAGACCTAGTTACATTACTCAGGGGTGTGAAAAATCCACCCCTCTGAGCAACATAGTCAACCTGTCCTAACCCTCAGTGTAGAACCCCTCACATCAGTGTAGGCAATGTCTACACTGAAGCACTACTGCAGGACTGCTGCAGTGTTGTAGCTGTGCCGGTGTATTGCTTCAAGTATGGACAAACTCCAAGTCTATGGACTTGTCTACACTACCGCATGTGTTCGATCTAAGATACACAACTTCAGCTACATGAATAGCGTAGTAGAAGTTGACGTACTTAGATCTACTTACCACGGTGTCCTCACTGCAGTAAGTCGACAGCTGACGCTCTCCTGTCAACTCCGCTTATACTTCTCGTTCTGGTGGAGTACCGGAGTCGACGGGAGAGCACTCAGTGGTCGATTTATCACCTCTATACTAGACGCGATAACATCGACCTCCAATGGATCGATCGCTGCCCGCCGATCCAGCAGGTAGTGTAGACAAACCCCATGTCTTCCCTTGCTGCAGTGCAGACTATGGAGGTCTGAAATGAAGAGCACATTAAAGTGTTATACTCTAACTGCCTCATGTGGATTCTGCTGGAGTGAACTACAAGGTACCTAGTTTCTATTAACATAGTCCTGTTTGAAAAAGGACTATGTAAACATGAAGTAGGTACCTTTAGTTTGTGCCATTAGAGTGTAATTCTTTGGTGTGCTCTACAATTCATACTCCTGTAGCTAAGCCCTTTGGAGGTGAATTAACATAAACCAAATTAAAGTCAATTTAATTCTGAATAAGACTGTCCACACAAGGGTTTAATGCAGTTTAACTAGTCCACTTTAAATTCATAGATTTAGTTAATTTGGAATAACTTTTCTGAATGTCCCTGTGTAGACAAGCCCTAAAAGAATCTTTCTTCTGACTTGGCTGGGTTGAGATTTCATTTTTATTTTTCACAGAAGTCCTGTTTAAATGAAAACTGTTTCTATGATGCTTATATAACCCAATTTCCAAAGTGTCTGAACACTCTACCCATTTTAAAGATGGAGAACAGAAGCATAGATATAGTAAATGATTTAGCAAAGATTCAACAGGAATATATATGGCTGTATTTTAAAATGTATAAGTATGCAGGACTTGTACAGTATGCTGTTTTTACTGTCAAATGCATGTTAGTTAGCTAGATTACCTGCAAAGTAATAGACATCCTCTTGTTCTTTGGATATATTTGAAAAGTGAATCCATGACAATGACATCATAAGGTTCCATACTTATTCTTTCAAGATCTGCTCTGTTTGTAAGTCAACGAATGATTTCTATAATTGCCAGCCCTACAATCTCAATCTAAGTTCTGAAAAGCAAACTGCACTCTTACTGGCTCATCCATCAATACCAGTAATAAAGATCCTGCAACTAGAGCCTAGTGGACAATTTTTGTTGCTGTTACATGAAGCAGATAATACAGATTCATTCTGCATAGCTGTTTTGGCTTTGCAATGCTATCCGTAATAAAATGTCAGTAAAATAACCAGATCTCTCAAGAATAAAGAGGGAACCAATATGTTGAATGAGAAAGTGGCATTTGTGAATAATTACAATTTTGACCATAACCATTATTCAGTCTGCTCTAATACAAAAAGTGATTTATTTTGCAAATAAAAATGGTATGTTTTGTTCCACTGTTATACATTTTACTATTGTTTACAGATATTTGGATGACTCTTGGTTTATGCTTGGAATTGTTCTTAAACTCTGTATCACAAATTTTAGTAAATAATTAGTCATCCAAAATATATTGCCAAAATGTGGTGTTCATTATTTGCTATACATCATTTATGATGCTCCTCTTTTAGAAGATTTCAGTCAACAGACCAGGAAGTCGAAACAAGATGATTTAACTCGGGCCTTGTCTACACTACTCAGTTTTGTCAGCAAAAGGCAGCTTTAGTTGACAAAACAGTGGAGGTGTGTACACTACAATGCTCCTTCTACCAGCAAAACTTTCCTGCTTTTCTGACAAAGTGAAACCACCTCGAAGAGGTGTAGAGGTTTTTACAGCAAAGTTAGATGGAGAAAGCGTCAGTGTAGACACTGCATTCATCACTTTGCCATAATTGGCCACCTGGAGACAGTGTTCCCTCTAATTTTTTCCACCCATGTGCGGAATGAATTTTATTATGTGCACCAATATGGAGAGTTTGAAGGGTGGGAGGGGGGTCAGGTCTGGGGCAGAGGGTTGGGGTCAGTGGGTGAGGGCTGAGTCTGGGAGTGCAGGTTTTTGGGTGGGGGTGAATGCTTTGGGATGCAGGAGGGTGATCTGGGGCTATGGCAGGTAGAAAGGACTCCCCCCAGCTCTCTGTCCCTGCAGCAGCACCTGGGGGGGGGGGGGGAGAGATGCTTCTCCCCACCCTGGCAGCTCTGGGGCTGGGGCCATAGGATAGGTGCCCCTCCCCCGGCCCCTACATGTCTGGGACGGGGCTGGGTTTGGGGAAGGGTGTCCGGGTTTGGGCTGCACTTCCCCGGCCACGGCCATGCTGCCCTGGCTGCATCTGAGTTTGGGCCTGGCTGCCACAGGTGGGCCCAGGCCGCACCATGCTGGCCAGGTTCAGGCTGGGGTAGGGGACACCCCCCCATATGGCAGATTGAGGGGCCGGCCGGGCTAGTGGGGCTGGGGTGGGGCACTCCTCTCCCATCTGCAGCAGGTCCCTGGGTGGATAAGCAGTTTTCTGTTCCCTGACTGATCAGAGTCAGGGCTGCTCCAGGCTATTGTGGACACATGACTCCAATTAACCTGCAAAGAGTCAGGTCTGGCCGTTAAGCTAATGTGAACACCTGACTCTAATTAAGGCCCCTCTGATACTATAAAAAGGCTCACTCCGGTCAGGCCGAGAAGAGCCAGGGAGCCAGAGGAGAGGAAATGTGGCTGAAGGGCTGGGTAATGAAGACGCCCTCAAGCCACTGGAAAGTGAGCCTTAAGGTAAGGGTGAAGAAGACATTAAGAGAGAGAAGCAGGAGAGCAGTTGGAAAGTGGCCCAGGGAAATGTAGCAACTCTGGCGGTGAAAGGTCGGCTGCCAACAACTGCTGTCATTAGGGTCCCTGGGCTGGAACCCAGAGTAGAGGGCAGGCCCGTGTTCCCCCCAACCTGCCACTACAGAAACACCTCCTGGGAGGTGAAGACAAGCCCCTGTCAGGACAGGAGGCTAAACTGTTCTGGAATAAACCTATAGGGACAACAGAGACTGTGGGAGTTCTCTCACCAGCCTCCTTGCTGGCTTATGATGAAAAGGGCTCTGTAGACTGTATACCTGGCCGTAGAGAGAGAAGAGCTATGTGGAGGGTTGCAGTGAGCCTCTGAGACTAGCATAAACCACCTGGAAGCGTGGGACCCACAGGGACATGGTCGGAGCTCTGCCACAATACATATTTGAAAATAAAATAAATTTAAGTGTTATCTTTGGTCACTGTTCTAGTCAAAGTTCTGGCCAGCCTGGCAAGGAGTCCTCCCACCATATTATGCTGTGTGAAACTTGTATTTGAATACTTGGAAAGATCCAAGTAGTCTCATCTAACATGGAATCCAGAATTCCAGAAGCAAGTTCCATGATTAAATATACCCTTATCTCCACTAATCTGTAAGAACTGAAGTATTTATATGACCCTGTCATGGAACTAATGGCCCTTCAGGACAATTAGGACCTAACAGACCCAGATGACTTTATGTGCTACTCCTGGGAGCAATTCTGTACTCCAAGTGGTGCTCCTTTAGCAAATTAGTAAGGGAGCAGCTGAGATACAAGGAGGCTGATAGAATAGACTAAAGGAAAAATTCCTTAGAAAGAAAGAGGAGGGGGATTGGGTCAAGTAGCATCACATGCAAATGCAGCTGGGAATTTGATCACTTACCTGTGCTTATAATATACTAAGGAAAAGGCAATGTTGAGGATGGCGAAAGGCTCCCTATGTGGAATATTTAAAAAAAGCAAACTGGGAACCATTTAGAAGCAAATATAGTGAAAGTACTAATGAACAATGATGATGACATTCAGGAATTTAGTAGCATTATAACTAAGAGAATCAATGGCAGCAAAGTTAACTATACCTAAGATATCAAGTGATCCAAAAGAAGAGGCGTGTAAAAAAAAAAAGCAATTAAGAAAAGGAACAAGGCATATAAAGTGAAAAATACAATGAATAGTGAGGACTTAATGAAATATAAAAGAAAAAAGGCAATTGCACAGAGGACTGTTAAAAAGGAAAAAAAAAGGTGGAGAAAGTACTGTGGGAAAATAAAGATACTAAAACATCAGAGTACATAGGCAGATTAGCACAATGAATGGAATACAGAGTAAAAGCAAATTTATATATCAAGTCTCATTGTAGAAGGCCAAGGGATAAAAAGCTCTAATGAAGAAAAAGCAGAAGCAAAACCAGAAATATTCTACAACACTAGTAATGGTGAAATCGGTTTATAGAAACCTTGTGTGAGGAAAAAAATCTTAAAGACAATAATGAGAACTGGAAAAGGTGGGAGAAAGATGAGAATATGACATTAAATGAAATCTTCTGTATGAGAGAACTTTAAAAAGCTATAGCTCAAAGCAAAAACTTAACACGAGGCAAGGATTGTGCATGTAATGAGGTACTAAAATATCTGGATGAAGGGAGTCTGAAAACACTACTAAAACTGTACAAAAGTATATGGTGAAAAGGTGAGCTACCAATGGATTAGCAACATATCTGGAGAGAAATAGACAACATGCAAATTGGGTACAGTCTGGGAAGAAGTACAGCTGATTATATAGTAAGAGTAGAGACAGAAGCACAAAAAAGTATGAGAAATTAAGAATATATGATATTAGCTTTCTTGGATATTGAAAAAGCATATGATGCATTAAGGAGAGAAGGCTTATTGCATACAAGGAAGAGTATATAGGTGGATAAAGGAGTTCTTATATAAAATAACTATGCAGGTCAGAGTAGGGAAAGCCTGCACTAGTGTATATATACAATCATAAATGGCACTCCACAGGGTAATGTCATTAGTCCTACCTTATTCAGTGTAATGATAAATGATCTCCCAAAAAGAATGAGTGCAGGAATAGGCATTTTCTTGTTTGCAGATGACTACCATATGGGCTTAAAATAAAACAAAGTAGCTGAGAAGCGAATAAATGAAGCACTTAGGAAAAAGTGCAGAAGGGGGAAACATGGGAGGCTTTACATTTAAATTCTCAAAACTAAAGGAATGATATTCACTAAAAAGGAAAATTAAAACCGATCCTAAACTGCCTCTCTATGGACAGCAAATAGTTATAGTTAAAAGTCACACCCAGGAATCTGTAGCTTTTGATAGCAAGCTAACATGGAAGGATCACATTGAAAATACTGAAGATAAATGTAAAGGTAAAATCAATCTATTTAAAAGTGTTGCTGGAACCACCACAGTTGCAGATAAAAAAGCTATCATAATGCCGTACAGAGCATTAATAAAACCAATAATTGAATACAGATGCCAAGCATTTAGTTCAGCATCAAAAATGAATTTAAGGAAGCTAGACTCAATGCAAGCTCAGGCATTATGCATTGCATGTGGTGCCCCTTTGTGTGTACTGCAGATAGCTTCTGGTGAAATGCCTGTAGCATTGAGAATGAAATTATTGGATTTAACCTTTTGGGCAAAAGTTATAGGAAACAGGGAAGATGGAAACCCTAAACAAATATATGACAAATTCTGGGCATTCAGTGGACAACATGGGGGAACTAAAACAAAAAATGCCCCATGTTAATATGATTAAAGTATGGACTGAAGAACTAAAAGGAAAAAAAATAGTTCTAAAAGAAATTAGCATATATAGCCATGTGGAAATGCATTGTTAGTGGAAAATCACTCTCCACTCCTAATTTAAATGTGGAACTATATAATTACATTAAAAGAGGGGGAAAAAGAGAGCTAAATGTATTAATTATAGCAAATCAATATATATGTGATAAATGGGGCAAATATAAAAATGGGATAAGTCTAAAAATGAGAAAACTAGGAGAGTGGGGACAGCATTCTGCATCCCAACACCTGGAATAAAGAAATCTATTAAACTATCAAATTTTGTAGCTGTTATGATGGCCAAACTAGCAGGGACAATGTTGGTATGATACTGGATGTGTGACCTACCTCTGTTGTCATCTTGTCAGATTCACTATCAGAACTGCTGGCAATCAAAAAATGGTAATTCAGATAGCAGAAGTGATATAATTAATGAAATATTGTTACCAACAACAGAATTAGCACAGACGTGAGTAAACACTGAAATATCATGGATCCCAGAACATGCTGGGATAGCAGGAAACAAGGTAGCAGACAAAAACAGTAAGAAAAGCTGTAAAAAATGGAGGGGAAATGACAGAGATCCCTCGAAGTCAGTAGTTTTCAACCTGTGATCTGCGATCCCTTGGGGGTTGTTAATCTGTCAATGAACTGTATTAATGCAATTTTGAATGATGTTTATAGTGAAATATGGAAATATGGTGAAATAGTATGGGGATTACAATCTTTTGTTAGAATGCTCACAGTTTGATAGAACTTTGATCCAGGACTAAAAGAAAATATCCTGGAAATGAATACTAAACCACATCATATAAATCCAGGAAACATGGACAAAGAAGTAAGTCTCAAATATAATGCTGTTGAGATCCCAATGCAGAAGAGAAAACTCTCTGTAAGGATTTATGTTTATAACATGTGTAGGAAATTAGAATGCTCGGAGTTAAAAGAAGTAGTGAAGAATGCTATAAAATCATGTGTTATATGTGGTGACCTAAATAGTCATAAAAATTGTGGGTCAGTGAGCAACAATAGCACATGTTTAGAAAAGTTCATTGAGGAAAATAATCTAGTTAGTTTAAATGATGGCAGCTAGATGTAATGTTTTTCTTGCTTAAACCTGGGAATTGTAACAGCAGATATTGGAAGTAAATGCAAATGGGAAATATGTAAGAAAGAAAGAAGGAATGGAGAGTGATCATTTCCCTATATTTATTACTTTTCAAGGCAAGGTAACATTGAAGGTAATGCAAAATTACCCACCAGGTATTTTAAGAAAGCTAACTGGGAGCTGTTTACAAGTAAGTGTACTGAATATGAGAATGTTCACCGTGTGCATGATGACATAGAAAATTTAAATGACAATATAATAAAGGTTTTAATAGCCATTACAATAGCAAAACCTAAGGTACTGAAGTTCGCCAAAACTAAAATCCCACTTCCATGATGGAATAAGGACTGTAAAATGGTAATTAAAGAAAGCAACAAAGCCTATGAAAAAGCTAAATATACCATGAATAGTAAGATTTAATGAAGTATAAAAGAAGTAAGGCAATAGCACAAAGAATTATTTTTAAAAAAATCAAAGAAAGAAAGTTGGAGGAAGTCTGTGGGTGGAAAAATAAAGATACCAAGACATTAGATATATACAAGAAAATTAAAAGAATTAATGGAATTCAGACTAATAGCCACAATGGGTCTTTTGGGGACTGACAAAATAGTTAGAAGTTTTGATAATGAGAAAGTAGAAGGTTTGGCAGAAACTTTGCAAGGAGTGAGTAATGATGAAATCAAAGTGCAGTTTTCCACCAGACTAAAAGTGAATTCTTTGAAGAAAATGAGGAATGGTCATGTAGGTGGATTAAACATGAATATACTATACTGAATGTATGGTTTTGCATGCAGGAACTTGAGAAAGCTATTGAGATCAGCAAGAATATATCCCCAGGTAAAGATAATACATGTAACAATGTTTAAATATTTCTCTGAAAGCATTTTGAGGGTTCTCTTGGAATAATATAACACTATATGGGAAAAAAGGAGTGATACCAGTAGGGTGGAAAACAATGTTCCCTCTAATTTTTGACAGGCTGTGTGTGCAAAAAAATTTCTTCTGCGCAAATGGTTGTGCTTCTGTACAAATTTTTGTGCACGTGGTGTTTCGCTGTGTGTGCAAGGTTTAGGCTATGTGTGCGTGCGCGCGCACGCGCGCACAGCTTAGAGGGAACAGTGGTGGAAACATACAATAGTAATTCCAATACGATAACCAAGCAAACCATCCACACAATTGGATGCTTATAGACCTATTGCCCTGACATCCTGTCTGGGCAAAATTATGGAGAGACTGGTGAATGATTGGTTACCCATTTGGAAAACAATGGCATTATAGATAAGGTGAAGAGTGGTTTTAGGAGAGGAAGATGCACCATTGATCACATTGTTAAATTAGAAACTGAAATAAAAAAAGTATGAGGCGCAAGGATTTCATGATAGCTGTCTTTCTAGATATTGAAAAGGCATATGACGTGCAATGGAGGGTAAATTAATTGTACAAACTAGATAGGAATAAGGGGAAGAATGTTGGGATGTATTAGAGACTCTGAGTAACAGGACCATGCAGGTCAGAATTGAGACAGTTATGTCAGCTATGAATAATATTAAAAATAGTACACAACAGGGAAGTGTTATCAGCATGGCCTTATTTAATATTATAATAATTTATCTCCAAGAACAAATAAGTGCCAGGATAGGTGTCACTCTTATTCACAGATGATTGCGCTGTGTGGGTTAGGAGCAGGACTACTAAGGCGATAGAAAAAAGAATCAATAAAGCATTACGAGAGACCTCTGATTGGGGGAAAGTATGGGCTTTCAAGTTCTCCATTGCCAAAACCAAAGCACTGATCTTTACAAAAGGGAAAGTTACAAAGGAATATGCACTATATCAGTCTGGAGAACAAATAGATATTGTTAAAAGGTTTAAATTCCTAGAGTAATACTTGATACTAAATTTCTTTGGAAAGATCATATAGATTATATTAAAGATAAATATACAGGAAGGATTCACCTGCTGAAAAGTCTTCCTGGGACTATGTAGGGGAAGATAAGAAAATACTGCTGATTATATACAGAGCCTTAATCAGATTGGCTATTGACTATGGCAGCCAAACTTTTGGATTGGCATCCAAATCAGAACCTACAAAATTAGTTTTAGTACAAACCAAGGCACTATGGTTTGTGTAAGATGCATTTATTACAACTCCTATATGTGCACTACAGATAGCTTCTAGTGAAATGCCAATTACACTATGAATGAAACTACTGGGCCTAATTTTCTGGGACAAAGTTAATGGGAATTGTAATGATGAAAGGATCAAACAAATATACGAAGATTGTTTCAAATTCAATAGGTGTACTATAACACACCATGTTAGAACTCTACATGCCATGCAAGTTAGAGTGTGGATGCAGAAGTAGAAAGACAAAGAAAAGCTAAATAATGTCACAACTTTCAGTCATGGAAAAATTAGTAATGGATGGAAAGTCACAAGTTGAAATGCAGATTTAAATTTATTTTGTAAACCTGAGGGGGTGGGAAGAGACACTGGATATTAAAACAAATTTATTAGTATTTAGATGAAAAAGTAAGTTGGTTTTGTCAAATATATATAGATGGGTCCAAAAAGAAAAAAATAGGAAGAGTAGGGACAGCATATTGTATACCAAAAATTGGAATTAGTCCATCTAAAAGAATATATGATTTTGTAGCTATCATGACACCCAAACTAGTAGCAATTATACTAGCACTAAATTGGATCTGGGATGTATGTCCTGCAGCAACGGTCATTTTTTCAGATTTAGTCCCAGGCCTTATGGTGATTAAAAAGTGTCTTGGTATGAAGAAGTGAGCTATCAATGAAATTATATTACTAATAATAGTTAGTACAGATGGGCATTAGCATGTAGCATTAGCTTGAATCCATGCACATACTGGGATAACAGGAAACAAAATGGTGGACAAAGAAGTTAAAAATGCTGTAAGAAATGGAAACATTAACATAGATATACCTTTAAGTAAACAGGAATTCAGAAGCCAAGTACGCAAAAATTTAAAAGAGAGTGGCAAAAGATTTTGACTACTAAAAGAGAAGCAGATTTTTTCGAATTCTGCCAAAGTGTTGAGGATAATGATGTACTTCCAGGTCTGGATAGGAAAAATGAAGTGATTTTATTTACAGTACTACTTGTTCATTGTGGCTTAAACAAAAATCTTTTTTGAATAAATAGACACATGTGCGCACTGTAAAGTGGAAGAAACAATTGATCACCTTGTATGGGTATGAAAGGGCTATTGTACAGAAAAGGAAAATCTTTCTGGGGAATTCAAACGTCTTGAACAAAATTACTTTGTTGTTTAGTAAAAATATCAGCAAACTGGGGTAGTATTATAAAGGTGTTTGTTACATTACCTGAGGGACACATGGCAGAGTAAGAGAATATAAACCACAAAGTATTTAGGAATTATAGTTGGTGGCAGGCTGGCACCTGTAGACCGTTCAGTTGTCTGCCTCTCCATTAAGAAAAAAAGAGACGCAAAAAGGAGCACTCTCTCTATAGAAGTCCTGCAGCTGCTGCAGGCTTGGAAGGAGCCCACAGGAGGAAGAGCACTCATCTATGGAGGCAAGCCCTGAATGAGGGTTCAAAGTGGCCATGAGAGCCCCGAAAGAACTGTCACAGTCCCTGAGGAGGGAGACACTCATTAGGCTCTAGGAAGAAAGCTTGCATTGGCCTCCAGATCAGAGAGTCCTATAGGTGGAAGCTGGCTCCTGGGAAGGAGTAACAAAGGCAGAAATCTGATAGAAGAAACTCACAGGGAACAGGTCAGGCTCTTGTGGGAGAAGTCCTGGGATAGGACTTGTAAGTGGGAGAAGGGAGGCCACAGAGGTAACTGACAGGATCCCTGGGGGAAGGAGATAGCATGGGGAATCCTGCTGGAGAAGATATAGTTATTAGTTGGCCTAAGAGGGGCTAAAGAAGAATTATTACCTTGGATCTGTTAGGATTTTTGTTTGAATCTTTCAGTTACCCCTGAAGGGGTTTGGTCTTGGCCAGAGGGCTGATCTACAGAAGACTGAGTGAGAGGCAATTGGCCAGCAGGAGGCACCAGGGATGAGGGTCCCTTGTAGCATCGCACCCTGACACAAGGGGGTGCTATGGGTGGTGCGTACACTACCTTACAGACCCCCTCACTGTAGTCACTTAAGGGTTAGCTTGTATCATTTCACTTTCTCTAGTTTTGAAAGCTTTGATTTTAACTTCTACATTTGACTGAAGAGTTTCTCTGAGGTAGACTTATGCTGTTTCCCCCCAAAATAATTGGATTACTTTCCTTAATCGGATTAGTATCTTTGTTGCTCTAGATATGCTTTAAACACAGGGTCAGAAAATGAACTACAATTGGCTTTTAGGATTTTATCACATCATTCTGAGGGAGCTTTTCCACAGTGAGAGAAATAGCATGGTTTGAAATTACAATACTGGCTGCAAGTAGACGTTCCACTAGTAATCCAGACATGAAAAAAATGAATCATTTCTAAAATGGGAGCCATAGGTTATGGAGGACATAGTGCAGTCTATTTTCCTAAGGTAAATTAATCTCAATATACTATATAAGTTAAAGAGAGTTCTGGTTTCAGGCTCATAATGCACTGTCAGATATCCTCTTAGGAGCAGAGAGTCACTTTAAAGGGACTTGTATCCCTAGATAAAGACCAAGAAAGAAAATGCTTTGCTTTAAGAAAAACAAAAAAAACCAAACACAACCAGAAAAGCCACGGCTAGAATCAGGGTAATTGTATGCATAGATATTATACACGATAGACATTTTTAATGCCTCTTTATTAGAATTATATTTGCCTCCCTTTTACTATAAAATGATTTAATTATTAAGAATACATGCCCTTGTATTTTTTTTATTAATTGAGGATGCAGAAATCCCACCCATACATTTTAGCATGTTCCAGAGAATTCAGATGTGTTTTTCCCAAAGGAAGGCTGTATGTGCTTACGGTCTTTTAGCATGGCTAGAATTTTCTTCGTTTTAATAGGTGTTTAAATGCCATGTATATTCCATAAGAGTTACTTTAGCTCCAAGCTAACTGTTTGATTATGGGAACATCTGTTAATTTTATGATCCAGAGTATTTCACAATGAAGTCCCTCCCAGGCCAGAATAGTAGAATGTGAGGAAAGGAAAATTCCTAAGTGAGCAAGGTGATTGCAAATGCTTTACAGTGTAAGAAGTCCTTACACAAAACATAACCACAGAAGTATTAAAACAGTTTCATGTAAGTCATTGAATATAACAGATACTTTCTTATTGGTAAAAATCTCATATTGAAAATTGACTGAGACCTTGAGCGTACTATCAAAAATAAAAACTAAGCTGTGAGACGCACCAATAAATCACTGACTCCCAAAGGTATTGGTGGACCCTTTAAGAAAACCAACTAAAGAAGCCAATCTAAAAAGAATGGCAAACAACTGCCCACATGTGTCACATTCCCCCACACCCTGCCATCAGAGCCAACAATTAAGCAAATAAGCATCTCCTCCTACATTTATTATTTACTTAATAAGAGACAGAATAGAGAATGCTAAAGCACACACCTCGGCATGCCTGCCTGGTATTTAGCCTCTTTCAGTGAGACATTTGTCTTAAATTCCTAAAAAATGGCATCTTCCAACCTCATTCATGGTCAGTCTCCTGCTTTACATCCTTAAGCTAGAGCTCTATAAACCTTCTGGAGAAGCGTACCTTTCTCTGTACATTGGACATGAACCCACAATTGCAATTGTCTTGTTCTCAACTGGTGCATGACTGCAACTTGCTAACATCATCTAAGTATCTCCTACTGTGTGACAAAATCAAACTAACGGATGTTAACTTTTCACATTGAAAACTCTCTTTAGTTTCCTCTCCTCAGCTGTTTTTAAAAGTCATGGTTTTGCTCCATATAACAGGGTTATCACTACCACATTGAACATTCATTTCTTAGGTCTCAGACATCCTACTGCCCAAATGGACCCTTTAAAGATGCTGAAATACCATTGATGCAAGACCAAGCCAACATGTGATTTCAGTTATAAAACCTCCTGCTGTCAACAGACTAAACTATTCACCCATTCAATGTCATTGCCACCTACATGCAGTATTACCAGGTCATTTGTTTCTATTTTATAGGAGGCATGCGTAGCTTTGGTTTTATCACAATTGATCTTATATCTCATAGATTTTCCAGTTTTTACAGCTCTTCCAGAATTCACTGCAGTTAGTCAGTAGTCTCTCCAAGTAAGGCAATATCCTATTCAAGATCCTTTGAAGATTAATTTTTAAGTTTCACACTTCCTACTTTGACATCTATCAGCTTTGTCATCAGGTCATCTATTAGAACATTAAATAACGTAGAACATATCCCTGATGCTAAAACCAGTCTGTAATATAACCATTGGCCCTCACGCAGCTAAACATACTACAGTACAGGTTCTACACTAGACACACTAAATCCTCAAGCACCTTATACTGGCATCACAGTATTCACAATTCTGATCAATGCACTGAGCCAAAAGGAGCAAAAGTCTATTAAAGGGATATTAACTCCCTTTTGATGCTCTAAGTTATTTTACAATAACATTGCAAAGAGCATATATAGCATGGATTGTAGATTGACCTGCACAGAAACCACATTGGTTGTCTCTCATTTTGGGGTGAGACATTCAGTTGTATGATTGTAAACACCTTCCCTGGGAATGACAGCAGCATTATTCCCCTATAACTTAAAAAAAAAAAAAAAGGATGATAGGGCCCCTTTTCCAATTTTCTGGAATGTAATCAGTATCCCAAACATTTAGGACACCTATATGAAGCCAGTGCATTAAATGTGGCCCTCCATTCTTTAGCATTTCTGATGAAATATTGTCAGTACTAGGTCATTTATCATTTTATAACTGTATAGCCACAAGCAACACTTCCTCTAATGTCATCAGCCTGTCGTTTTCTTTGTTCATTTTTGGTTTAAATTGTCATTTATATCTTTGTGGGAATCCATTAATTAATTCACAGAAATGCTAAAGACAATGCTTAAGTTGTACATCAGTATCCTGGTTTGGAAAGTTTCCATTTTTGTCCTTAACTGGCAGAGGCCATGAGAATGGATGTCCAGTTAGGACCTTCAAAGTACCAAATACAACTTTCTGGTCATGTCTTTCAGAGACTTCCTCAATACCCTGTGCCATACTATTCCACCATTGATTATGATCATTGCAACAGGTCCTCTTGACTTCTCATTCAATACATTTATTTTCCTCTATTGCCCATTTCTTAATCTCTTCACTGACTCAAATCTGACCTTCCAGTGCATCTGTTCTGCACTGTGACTCTTTTTTCTCTCCTATAATTTGATTATATCATCTGTAATCCAAGGTTGTTTTTTCATTCTCCTTAGTCCAAGTTGTTCTCCAGCAATCTCTGAGATAGAATCCCAAAATAAAGTCCACTCTTCCTCCAGGGTAGAAAGTTGGTCATCCAATATAGAATATTAGATGGAAATCTACCATATAACTATTAGCCATTGCTTCATTATGAAGGTTATCAGCATTGGAGAGTTTGATGTAATAGATACCCATATCTGGAACCTTATTAAATGGAATATTTTGTTGCTATTAGGAGTCAATTATCAGAATCCAGAGCAAGATCAGCACTCCTAAATACATGTATATTCTGGATAAGTTTAGTCAAGGGTTTCCAAACTAGAATGTGATCCAAGGTGGCATTGTCACCAAATGGACAGTGAAATGTATACTGATGGCAATTCTTGTGCTGAAATGAATCAACATTACAAATAATCCATGTGTGGAAGCAAATTCTAGATGCATACCATTATCTGTTCTTTCTTCCGGTAAGTTGTGTGATCCCTGTACCAGTTCAAAACCAGTTCTATCATGGACAGTTCTCATGTTCATATCTTATGAGAGAACAATATGAAGTTGGGATGATATCCTAGATACAATGTAATTGAAAATGTCATAAAATCCCCCCCCCTCAGTATTAGGCCTTGAAACATGTGGAGCAAATGCACTAATAATTACCACACATCCAACCTTCAAACTGAAGTTGAAGGCTATCAGGCATGGAGAATAACTGTGCCAAGTCAATTGTGCAGATTGTACCCTCAAGGACAAAACCAGAGCACCACCAGTGTACCTCTCAGGGCTAGTCTACACTTACCAGCTCTGTCGGACGCGTTGGATCGATCTTCTGGCTTCCATTTATCGCGTCTTGTCTAGACGCGATAAATCGAACCAGGAAGTGCTCCCCCATTGACGCTGGTAATCCTGCTCCACGAACGGAGCAGGCAGAGTCGACGGGGGAGCCTGCACGCCATGGTGTGGACCAGGGGAGAGTACTTTGAATTTCGAAATAAGATACTTCGACTTCAGCTACGTTATTTACGTAGCTGAAGTCGCGTATCTTACTTCGAACTTCGGGGCTAGTGTAGACCAGCCCTCAGATGCATCACAAGTCTGACCACACAATTGAAAGGTATTACCACTCCAAGTCAGAGCTGTGTTCTCAGTGTTCTCATTCCACCATGTCTCCTGCACATTGCAAATATCAAAATTCAATCCCATCCTCAGATACCGACATTGCTGCAAAAGCAGACATACCATCTTTATATTATTTCCCCCCATCTCTGGTTTATGGAAAAAATGTCATCATATGGTCTGACTCTTCTGCATGAATTAGACAATTTCGATTAGTCTTGAAGCTTGATTCTACTGTGAGTAGCAGATGAAACTGCCTATGTTTTATGCCCTTTTCTTCTACATGTCAAAGCTAGAGATGTTTTATGGGGCTAGTTTTCCAGGCCATCGCCCAACCCTCCTACTTTATCCAGGCTTGCGACTGACATTAGGAACAAGGAACCCAGTCTCTGCACTAAACAGCATATAACCTAAATTCAGCTCTGACACTATTAAAGATGGAACACGCACAAAAGGCTGGAAAGGGGACAAGTCGGACAATGGTTACAGTAACAGAAATATGTGACTATTCAGTTAAGGTATATTAACATCTTCCTGTTGCCACTGAATTTTTTGGATTGTATATTCACTTTGGTCGCAACTAATCTAGTTCTCTGTTCTATTATTGGACTGGAAAATTGGGTCATTGAAGTTTGCTGGTGAACCCAGCCTGGACTTGGCTGCAGCCTTCTCCCTTTTCTCCTCAGGGTTATGGGTCCTGGGTGTGACAGGTTGCTATCAGAGCAACCCCCTGGGAGCTGCCACCTGATGTGCCAAGACTATTTCTGCCCCTGCTTTCCTGCCCTCTCCATCTTAGGACTCCAGAGCCCTGCCTGGTTTGAGCCAGACCCGCTAGCCTGCTCCAAACCCAGACCCAGGTCTGAACCATGTCCCCTAACAGCTGTAGGCTTTCCTGGAAGCAGCTTAGGAAGTGTTCCTGTCTTTAACACTCAGATGCTCAACTCCCAATGGGGTCCAAACCCTAAATAAATCTGTTTTGCCATGTATAAGGCTTATACAGGGTAAACTCATAGATTGTTCGCCCCCTATAACACTGATAGAGAGATATGCACAGCTGTTTATCCCCCCTCCAGGTATTAACACGTACTCCAGGTTAATTAATAAGTAAAAAGTGATTTGATTAAATACAGAAAGTAGGATTTAAGTGGTTCCAAGTAGTAACAGACAGAACAAAGTGTATTACCAAGTAAAGTAAAATAAAACATGCAGATCTATCTCTAATACAGTAATAAGACTGAATACAGATAAAAGTTTCACCCTCAGATATTTCAATGAGCTTCCTTTTACAGACTAGTCTCCCCCCTAGTCTGGGTCTAGTAATCACTCACACCCCCTTTAGTCACTGTCCCTTGTTCTGGTTTCTTTCAGGTATCCTTGGGGGTGGAGAGGTTATCTCTTGAGCCAGCTGAAGACCAAATGGAGGGGTCTCCCAAGGGTTTAAATAGACTTTCTCCTGTGGGTGGACACCCCTCCTTCCCCCATGTAGAATCCAGCTCCAAGATGGAGTTTTGGAGTCACATGGGCAAGTCACATGTCCATGCATCACTGAGTTCCTTACCAGCCAAACCACATTCCTGGGAAAGCTCAGATGTGGATTGGCATCTTTATGTTCATTGTTGGCTTAATTGGTTCTTGATTGGACACTTACTGGGAATAGTTTTTTCTCAGGCAGCTGACCAACTGCTTCACTGAGGCTATTTAAAATTAACCAAGTACATAGCCAGTATTCATAACTTTGAGTACAAAAATGACACATGCATACAAATAGGATGAATATATCCAGTAGATCATAACCTTTACAGAGATATGTTACATGGCATATGTAGCATAAAACATATTCCAGATATGTCATATATACATTTTTAAGCATCTCCCCATAAAGCCTTATGGGGTGCCCTGTCACACTGGGTTCACCTATAAAGGCATCTGATGCTTACACCCAAGGAAACCCTTCCTAGTGCAGAGAACGTAGGAAGCTTGTCCCTTGGAAAATATTTAACACATAATCTGTTATAGAGGAGTATTAGTCAGAGCACAAAAAATAAAATGGCTATCACAATTCCCAGACTAATGAAAAAATAATGGGGGCTTTATTAGATAGAGGGAACTCAGGATAAGTGAGCGTGAAATAGGATATTAGGATAATAAAAGACAAAAATAACATTACAAACTCTATCCTTCCCAATATTTACAGCCAGTACAAACCACCCTGTGCTCTCTCCCAGCACCTGCCTAGGCAAATACTGAATTTAGGCTCAGTCTTTGATGGGTGGTGCAGCACTGAAGTCAGTGGCCATCTTAAAATAGCAAAATAAATAAACAAGGATGTTCTTACACACTATCCACACCATGGATGGTAAGATCATCCTTGTGACTCTCTGGTCTGAATTCCAGTGTACAATTAGGCTGGCTCTTGGTAGCCTGACAGTGACTGTCCTCAACCTCCTGAACTTCTGTTCTCTGCTGAGATGACACTGTTCAATGTCCCAGAAATCCCAAAAGGATTCAATCTTCCCTGGGGGTAGGAATGTAGAGAGTAGAAGGGTCCTCCCTGGCTGTGATCTTTCGCTCCCTGCTACACTCCAAACATGGCTAAAACCAAAAGTAAAACGAAACCCTTTGTCTCTGGGTTTTGACTCTTGACTGGTTCTGGTAGTGTTGTTAACCAGTTTTATCACCACACTGGACCTATGCAATCTGGGAAATAGAGTCCTGTGCCTTTGTAGCCATTGCTGCTGTAATCCAGGGGAGTTTTCCTCTAGAGAGACAGTGTAATATTTCAGGATCCCCCCTTCTAAAGGGGTTACACAGGCAACCCATCAAGAATAAAAATGACATTTTTGGTCATTTCACTTAACTCCCTTGCTCTCTAAAGGGAAGGGGTTGAGCTGAGTTCTCCACGCCCGTACAGCATTTATCACAGTCTTTCTCTTTCCTATTTGAAATCCTAGTGGAATAAGAATCACAGTAGGACATTTGGAGGAATTTATCTATAGGTCAGCAGGTTCAGGAACACAGCAAAAACTGAAGAAATGCAATGAGTACTTAGGAGCAGCCAATTATCACATGCATCACTTAACAGAGTTCATAGTAAGACTATTTATTTAAATATATTACTGTGCGTCTGTGACCACTTTTATTGTCCTATTATAGATAGTGTTCTCTGAACAGGAATGTTCACTGTGCCTCTAAGACGGAAGGGAACAACATCTTTCAACTCGCCTAAATTATCTTCCCTCACCTCTTTCTAGGTGAGAGGAAAGGGGTGGGGATCCTGCTGAGAATCTCATTCAGCCAACTGTTCTCACAAAGGCCTTCAGTCCAGGTTTAATCCTCAGCCCTTTCACTTTTCAGTTGCAAGTTTTAACTTTCCTTTTGAGTTGCCCTGTATCCCCCTTTCTTGTAAAACCTCTGCAGTTTGTTCTGATTTCTCTTCTACCACATCCTGTCCTCCTTTGGGGGAGGTGGAAAATGGGGAGGGGAGGATGAAGTACTGCGGTGTATTTTACGCTCTCTGTGAAGCATAAGTCACACACAGACTCTGCCAAAACATCCTCCCTTTATTCTCCGAAGCCCATTTTCCCAGTTTGGATCTCTTTCCAAGCCTTTAGGTAACATTTGTTGCTCTCTTTTTTTTTTCTTTCTTCAGGAGTGGTTTATGTTTTTATTTGGTGATGAAAGTCAGATCAGGCTGGAGTTCCTCTAGATACCAACTATCTACTGCTTTGCATAATGAAGTCTTCAGGGGAAGATTTTTTTGCATCCTCAGATTGCAGGCACAAGTAATTGTGGGCACAGTGTTACTCCCTCAGTTACCCGCTGATGTAATTGGATATGTGTGTCCCTGATTTGCAGGTCAGTTGGGCATGCAAGAGTGAAAAAGGGGTCAATTTTTATGAATTTGCCAATGTATCGGTTAGATTTTAAAGCTGAAATCTAACCAACTAGGTTTCCCAATTGGATAAGTGTAATAGCCAATATAAAATGGAATCTAATAGGATAACCCCTTTTCACTGAGTCCAAGGAGCATTAACTTCCAATTTTTAATGCTGGGTTCTTTTCCAGTCAACTTTAAACTTGTATGGTATTATTCAAATCAGGATGCTTGCTTATTCTTAACCAGGCAACAATTTATTCACTTAGGACCATATTAGTTAGTATACAATTAACAGTTCACCACTCAAGTATGTTCTAGGTGTATACTACGCACACAATAGAGTCTTGCAAGCAATTATCACAGTCTAGAATTAAGTCTGAGCAGTTAAACCAAGAAACAATGCAAATTACCAAGATTTCTTATTACATTTACTTATGATCATCAGTTCACAATTCTTTTGTACCTAACACATTTATCACACTTCCAAGGATACACTTTTAAGAGTGTGGTTACTAATGGCTTAATAGATTGGCTCCAAAGGGATTCATTTAGATATATATCAAAAGCAATTACTCAAAGTTACTCTTTTCAATCTCTCTTAGGCCAATTTCTTGAATGTATAGAGTTAAAATCAAAAATATGATTACCTGACGTCTCACAACAGAGTGTAGACTCAGGTAGATAATTTGAAAGGGAAATACATTTGAAATGAAATCTCTCTTCTTATCCTCTTAACCTTGGGGTTTAGGAGAGTCCTGTCCACTGTCCACACAGTTGGTCAGAATGTTGCTTACACTTAGAATGCTGCAGCTTCTTGGTGGTTTCAGTCAGCCCTCCAGTTGCATGTGGTGATCAGTTTATATACCCTAATTTCAGGGCTTGTTTGAGGGGGTCACCCTCTGATTCTATTGGGCACATGCTAAGGGAGTGCTCAGACTTCAGCTCTCTGTTTCTCTGCTGCTCACAATTGTCACAATTGTCAATTGTCTCACATGATGTGAACTGTTTTCTTATGGTCTTTACTTCCTAGGTGGATCCTATTATGGGATAAACAGAGGTAAATAGCTTTTCTAATTTTAGTTGGGGCAAGAAGGAAACTGTAGTTATTAATCTTTCAACGCATATTTGTCCTATACATCCCTTACAAGAACTTAGAGGTCTAGTGTAAGTGACATTAATTGCAGCCAAAGATTATCATGGGTACAAACCAGAGCACACAAAAAATAAACCATGTTGAGGGTAGCCTCAAAATGAGGGACTACAACTGCACAGCTGGCAGAAATTAAAGCTAGCAAGGAGGCAATGAAAACTGGCCCAAATAAATTTAAAAGACAGCATGAAAGCATCCCAAAAAGCATGTAAAAGCTGATTTTTAAGGCAGAGATCAAATCCAGCCAGTTGGAAATAAAACACTGTTTAAAACAGTAGATATCAACTTTAGAGACTTATACAATCCCTGTTACAAAATGCCCAGAGCAGTCTGGTGAAACATCTGAAAGAAGAGCAAAGGTTTGACTACCAGAGACAGTGAAAGTTTTCCAAGAAATGCAAGAGTCAGAAAACCATATCCAACTTACACTCAGAAAAGGAACCAGAAATCTCTTTATGTAAAATGAAAATGTTGTGAACTTGTTGCACTCTGTTGTCTAATTCCAGGTTAGAGGTTCAGAGTGGAGAGATAAGGCTGCTCTTGATCGAATAATATTAAGTATTTCAGTGTTGGAACATACAAGTTATACCACCATTGGCACTTGGGAAGATGATAGTTTGTTCTAGTATTGTTCATAGATTTAAGGCCAGAGGGGACCAGTATGACCATCTAGTCTGAACTCCTGGATAACACAAGCTATAGAATTTTATAAAGTGATTCCTGCATCTAGCCTATAACTTCTGGTTGAGCTAGAGCAATACTTTTAAAAAGACATCCAATCGTAATTTATAGACTTTGAGTGAGTGAGAATCCATCACTCCCTAGTTTAGTTGTTCTAATGGTTAATTTCCCGCATTGATAAAAAAGTGTACCTTACTACTAGTCTGAATTTTTTAGCTTCAATTTCTAGCCACTGGATCTCATTATGCCATTTTCTACTAGACTGAAGAGCCTTCTATTGTAAGAAAACATTTCCCTATGTATGCACTTATAGTGACTTCTTAATCTTTTTTTGTTAAGCTAAATAGGTTGAGCCTCTTTAGTCTCTTAGGGCTGGTCTACACTAGCCCACAAGTTCGAAGTAAGATACGCAACTTCAGCTACGTGAATAACGTAGCTGAAGTCGAAGTATCTTATTTCGAACTTTAAAGTACTTACCCCTGGTCCACATGGCGGCGCGCAGCTCCCCCGTCGACTCCGCCTGCTCCGTTCGCAGAGCAGGATTACCGGCGTCGATGGGGGAGCACTTCCTGGTTCGATTTATCGCGTCTAGACAAGACGCGATAAATCGAACCCAGAAGATCGATCCGATGCCTCCGACGCTGCGGGTAAGTGTAGACTAGCCCTCAATGTAAGGCAGATTTTCCATACTTCAACTCATTCTTGTAGCTCTTTTCTAAATCATTTCTCATTTGTCAACATCAATTAGATTGATCTAGTATTAGTTCAAGCAGATGATGGATTTGCAGGAAAAGTTAGCAAGATGATATATAAAGAAAAGAGTATTATAAGTCCAAATGGTGCAATTAATGTGTGTGTATATTGAATTTAATATAGGCTAAACTAGGTCACATCCAGATTGCTATGCTGTCTTCTTTGTTCTCCATATAGTTAAAAAAAAAGGTGATAACAGCAATGCAACTAACAAGAAAAAAGTAAATCATTTCCCCCCCTTCTTATAAAAACACAATGTAAGAGAGAATGATAAGTTTCTTGATTGTCAGAGGTTACCCCCCTTAGGCTGGGCACCCAAAAATTAAAGTAAGCAAACTCGTTAGTCACTTTTGAAAATCTTGTCCTATATGAGGTGGATTACCTGCTAAAAGTCAGTGCTCATTACCTCTTATCATCAAGCCATTTATGTGATGGAGTATACAAATTTACACTGGGCAACATGGGGTTAACGAGCTAATGTGGACTCAGGTGGCCCCACCCCATCTCACCTGTGAAAGATGTCAAAATTGGAGGGAGAAGCTTAAATAGGAGAAATCCAGGGAGGAGAGCAGACCTTCAGTCCCGGAGAGAGGGCCAGCTGAAGGCAAGCGCTCCTCAAAAGACTGCTGCCTGACAGCCCTTACTTGAAGGGCAGGCCCAGTGCTGACTTACCTTGAGAGGGGACTATTCCTCTCTATTTAGTTGTCAGCAACAGCCCGACCAGGCTCACCGAAGCAAGAGAGCCTTAACCCAACTTTGGGATGATTCCTTTTTCTTAATTCCCCTTGTGACTACCACAGAAATGGCAGACTCTCCAGAGGGCTAAGCATTTTAGGACTGGAACTGGAGTGGGAAAATGACCCAGCTGTCACAGAGCTTCAGCCCAAGTGAGTGCTATGGCCCTGCCCAGAAATTAGGGGGTGTCTTGGGGTAGAAATTTTGGCAACTGTATAGTGTACTACATTTTGAAGAAGACATTTACATGTTAGTTTAAAAGCTGATTGTTCTTTTGGTAGATAAGATTTCAGAAGTAACATATGTTTTGTTAAGATTTGATGTTATGATAAGTAAGCAAAATGTTCCATAGTGCTCAGAGCTAAACAAACAGATCTTCCTTCTGGATGTGGAAATCTCTGTATATTTCCAAATTCACCATGTTCTATCTTTATTCACTGTGTCCCACTAATAGGGATCTCCCCTAAGGGCCAACCCTAGGTGTTTGACAACCCAGGGAAGAAAAAGTTTGACACTCACCTCCTGCTGAGTGGACTGGCCAAGTGCCCACACAGGACCTCCCCTACTGCAAAAGAGGGACCAGGTCGTGATGTGGCTCCCCCCTCCCCCAGATTCTGATTTGGCTTCCAGGGTGACTTCCCTGATCACCCACTTCTAAGGCTAGCCTTGTCATCTGCAGCATATTGATGGAGAAAATGATGCTTAGATTTGATGGCAATTCCTTTTCTGTAACATCTGACTTATTTTGTGAAGTCACTGGGGAGTTGCCAGTATGTTACATCACTCAGGATCAGGCCAATGTTATTAACTAAAAAAACTGTGCGTTTGGTATGGGCCCAATACTGAAGTCTTTACGCAAAGAAAAGTGCCATTAATGTCAACTGGACCACCCCATGCCGTAGGGAAGTTTGTGTTAAATAGTACAGATCATTGCACATATAAGGAAGTGTATAAAAATGAATATGGAAGTAACAGGGGTTTACACTAACATGCATTTCATTACATCTCACCTAGTGATTGACTGAGCTGCCTCAGAACAATATACCATATTCACTATTTTTGTCCATCAGTATAACAGGCATGCATGTCTTGGCTCCCCAAGTTAGATACAGCTTTTCTACAAATGATGGGGGAAGTGTCAAGTAGAACAATAGTACAGGTAATATATATGCAAATACCACGTAATCATTTTTATTTCATTGGATCAGCATTTTCCAATGAGAAAATGTTCTGTCAAAAATTTTTCAAGTTGCTCTTGTGAACAATAGTCCCAGTTTAAAATTGCATTAACTATTTAAGGACCCTATATTGCTGCCCTTGATATCAAAGACAAAATTTTATTGACTTCAAAGAGATCAAAATGTGGGGCCCCAATCTGAAATGAAGGCACATAGCCTTACTCTTTAGAAAAATTGTTGTACTAGCTGTTTATCCTTATCTTCCAAGGATAAGGTCTATCAACTCAGGTATATCCCTTAGGCTTTTACTAATTTTCTGGTTTAAACTGTTTTCCCCCTTAGGGGCCCCACATTGTTGGTGTTTGTTTGTTTTGTTTTGTTTTTTGTTATCCCATGCTGTGTTATGGCTAATTTAGATTTTAAGTTCCCTGTGGCAGGAACACTTTTTCTTTATTTATTGATCTGTAAAGTACCACAGATGCTGATGACCTGTATAAATAATTATCTGATTATTCAAATTCTGTGTTATCTGAAATTCTTTTATTCCTTTAACCCTAGAATTCATAAAGAATCTGAAATAGATTTTGTCCAAAGATTTTGGATATTTCAGAGATATTTGAATAATTAGAATTTACTTGTAGATGTAGTTCAGCTAAGATTCTCTTTTTCCTCGTGGTTTATTTATAAATGTCAATTGTTGAAAAACATGGTGATGGATATTTTTGGTGTGGACACTTTTCAATAAAGTGCATCTGAAGAAGTGAGTATTCACCCACGAAAGCTTATGCTACAATACGTCTGTTAGTCTATAAGGTGCCACAGGACTCTTAGTCTGGATCTGTAGAAGCGACAAACACGGCTACCCCTCTGATACTTTTCAGTAAGCAATTCAACTGGGAATATCAAATCACTTCAAACTAGCCATCAAAGAAAACCATCACATAGCTGTCAGTTAGCAACCTGAGGTGGAGTCAATACATAGTTAATGTAAAATGGGAAAAGATGGGGATGTGGGTCTTGGTAGGATGCATAAATGTTAAATTCTTCTGCTAACGAATATAACTATTACTCCCCTGCGCTTGTGATCAGTGTCAAATTAACCTTCCCCTCAAGGTCTCCCACCATGTAATTAACCGATTTCTGTGCATTTGCCAGTGCAGCAGAACAAAGCAAATTTCTGTGGTGACTGTATCCCCTCTGTTTTACTACTTTCCAGGTGATTATTCCAAAATAAGGTAAAAACACAAGCCATTTATGATGAAGCTTAATAGATAAAAGTATGAAAAATGCCTTGAAGTAGTGTAGCATAGAGTAATATGCACTACTATTCAGACCACCTGCTTTATTTTAAATAAGAGTATAGGAAAGTCTCAAGTTGTTAGATTCACTATCTACTTTACATTATGATTTATTCCATCTATTGTCTCTTTAAAATTATTGTCTTTTATTAAGGCCAAAAAGCCATTCATTTTTAAAGATAGATTGCAAGCATTTTTTTTGATTTACCTCTGCCGGCAAAATTAGATATTTTTTGTAGGAAAAAATAATTAGATCTGTTATTCATTATGTTTGATTTGCAACTCACTATTTGGAACTGCAGGGCATAATCCAAATAGGGATACCAGAAAAATAGTGTGATTATAACAGGAGGTTTTGCTCCATTGTAAAATATAATTTAAAAATTGGCCTTTTGAATTTGAGTGACAAAATTATTCCCCCTCTGTACCCTTTGGGAAGAGAAAGATAAATGTGACTGTACACAAGGGAATAAAGATTGGAGGGTAGCACCACTGAGTGGTTTCTCATTGAATATAACTAGAAACTGAGACTCAGACTGGAATTTGCTTTTCAAAGTATTTCATACACTAACACAGAACCCATTCTCCTTTGAGTAGTATCATTATGGATGCTCCACATCAGCATGTGCCTGTGCACTCTTGATTGGAGATTGGGTCTATGCTTGTGCCCTAGATATCCTTGAGCTCCTGGCTAAATGTATATGGGGGTAATGTGGTACCCGCCGCCACTTCAATTCCTTCTCAACTGCCTGTGGCTCGAGACAGCATGTCGCAGTGTCTGTCATCTAGCCATGAGGCTTGTTACCTCTTTCTCAATTTTTTTTTCTTTTATTTTTTCTATTAGCACAGTTTGTGCTGGCGGCGTGATGGGGTTTCCTCTTCCCTTCTTTGTTTGCCCAATGTGGGCCTTCTTATTTCCTTGAGACTTGATCTGCAGCCTCAAGTGCGAGTTCTGCCCAACCCCCAGGCTTCAACCCCTTCCAAACTTGCCATAGGTATTTTCCCCACAGCGACAGAGATTCAAGCTGCCGTTACTGCCTGGGAGGAGATTCACATCCCCTCCAAATATAAGATCTGCTCAGGACTTAAAAACAGATATAAGAAATTGGGGGAGGACAGACTAAGGCTTCTATTGATGGGGACCTTGTGGGGTCTGAGTCACCCCACTGTTCCTTGGATTTGGTTGCTCAGAGAGCCCTGGCAACCATCTCTCATGCAGCAGTAAGCATAGACCCTGGGGGCCCTTTAGAACCATGCAGACCCTCAAAGAAGAGAGAGACCTGCTTATCCAAAATGGGACAAAAGAAGGGGAAAGTCACCCGCTCATTCTAGGTCTCAGGAAATCTCAAGTCCCTATATGGCTACCGCCCATTATGGTACAGAAGATCACGCTGTGTACTGAGAAGCCAACTGCTAGAGCCTTTCCCCGCTGGAGGGTAGGACTCCAGGGCCACCCTGCTGCTGGAGCCTTTCCCCGTGGCATGTGTGGACTCCAGCAGCTCCCTGCTGGTGGAGGCTTTCCCAGCCCCAGAGAGATTCCAACAGTGGGGAAAGGGTTTGGCAGAGCCTGCCAGAGCCATTCACTGACGTGTATCTGCATAGCTTGCTTTTCACTGTCATGCATAGCTATGCAAACCTTACATGCTGCCAAAAGTGGTGTGTTGTGTCCTTGGGGAGGACCTTGGGTTGGACTTTTTGGAGTGGGGCTGTGTACCTGTCTGTGGGCTGGGGTTGGGTTGCTGTGTGTGCGAGTGGATTCTGGAGAGTCTGTGCATGTTTGTGTATCTGCAGGATTTTGGGAGCAGTATGCAAGAGAGAGCTTTTGGGAGTGGGAGGCAGGAGTGTGTATCTGGGGACAATTGTGGCCTCATTGTGCTAGACACTTATAGATGGTAAGAAGAAACAATCCCTGCCCTGATGTGCTTATTAACTACTTTAAGAAAAGACCCAAGAGTGGGGAAAAAAAGCTGTAGGAAATTACATATCAAAGAAAACAAAAATACCTCAAGACTATGTTAAAACATTGTTATAATTGCAGTCAAGCCCCCAAAAGTTAGAAAATGTCAGATTTACAATTGCCTATTCAATTAATTCTGCCCCTTCATGCATATGCATGATGACAAAGTCTTTTGTGACAAGATAACATACTGTTTTTTCCAAGTCTGGACATGTTGGGGGGTCTTTGGTTTTTTTTTTTAAAGGAACTACTAATTTGAAAAAAGAAAACAAGAAAAATACCTGTGGCACCTTAGTGACTAACAAATTTATTCCAGCATAAGCTTTCGTGGGTTAAGAACCAATAAATTTGTTAGTCTCTAAGGTGCCACAGGTATTTTTCTTGTTTTCTTTTTGCTGACACAGACTAACACGGCTACTACACTGAAACCTACTAATTTGAAGCTGCTCAGCAGTTTGGAATGTTAGAATAAATCCTGGGGAAGATGGATTAGTGGGCAGAAGACAAGTGAATCAGTCAAAGGTGCTTGATGAATTAATTTACTAACACAGTGTCAATTATTACATGGATATTACCTCCACGTATGTGATCCTATATATTTAATCAAGTCAGAGAACTAAACCAAACTTTAGTTACCAAAAACTAAAATGATCTACTATAAACTATGGGCATCTTTTTCTCAAGCATTCAAAGATGTGTACAGTATTTGTCAATATCATAATGTTAATCTATTTTCACATTTGGATAGTTCACCAAAAAAAAGTATGATTAGTTTAAGACACCAACAACTAATGTCAACAATACATTTTAGATCTTGTCTTTGACATTATAAATGTGTTATTTTGCATGCCTTTTAACTAATTTTTCTCTGGCATTTTTACATCCCTAAAGTCTCCTAATTATTTCCCCCTCTCTCCTGCCATTATGTAGTTATATCCAGCTGCAAAGACAGGTGAGAAACTGCCTCTGTAGCAGACTGTATTGCTTGTCTCAGCTAGTAATACCGTTTTTCCCCTTCCCCTAGACACTGAAAACATCCCTCTCTTTGCAGCTAGAACCTACTCAGTCTGAGTAGCTCTAATCCTCTCTTCTGCTCAGGCTATGCATATCTACAGTTCTGCCAGTTCTTTGCTGGTATCACAAGAGTAACCACCACAAAAGGGCAATTGTTATGCTTCAGCACCTTTTTGCATAAATATGTATCACAAAATCTAATTTTGTGATATCTATTGTTTTAAGATGTCAGTTACTATACATAACAATGGGTTTAGATTTGGTCTAATGCATGCATGCTGTATACACAGACCCAGATGACAGAGTTTATATAAACAAGCTAAAATGGAATATTTTGAATATTCCGTGTGGAATATTTTCCTACCTTTACATTTCAGTTTCACCTAAGACATTCTAGGGCAAGTCTTCACACTGCTGCGAAAGGTCTTGTCTCTGTTTGTTTCAGCATTTACACACTGAATAAATGGCTTTGGACTCCAGTTCCGTGTCCCTACACTCCTTCAGGGCAAACCTATCTGATCTGCAAAAATATACCAAGCTTTAGATGTGTTGGTAGATCAGGTGACATAACCATATATTTTCCTTTTAAAGCCTCTAAAGAGATTTATGTAAGATACATGGTGTAACTGACCAGAAGAAATGAGGATAATTTTGTCAAATCTAAAGGATGAGAATATCATGTAGATCAGTTGTTCTACATGACAGTTGCCAGGGCTCTCTGAAGTCATTTGTGATCATCTTTAGATTTTCAAAATCTAATCACTAGAATGGGGTATGAAGATGTGCAAAGAATATTTATGTAACTTCACTAATGTAGATTCCAAACACTTGTAGGGTGACCCTAATTCTTGGCAGAAGGTTGAAACCTGAAAAGAAAGCTCTTTTGGTAGAGCATCACTTAAGTGAACAATAAGCTAAAGCTTTAAAAGCTTCCTAATGCAGTTTGGTGTGTTTTGTGGTGGGTTGTCTCTGTGTGATTACTGGCTTTAATATCAGATGAGAAGGGTCTGATCAAAGCTCCCATTGAAGTCAATGGAACCGTTCCCATACACTTCAGTAAAAGCTGATTTCTCTCTCTGTATGTTTCCCATTAAAGGGACAAGCAGATGGTACACCTCAGTACTGACACTTCTGTGAGGCCGTATCAGTTTCGACAAAGTTTAAAAATGTTTATTTGTGTCAAGTTTCTGGATTTCCAATGAAGTTTGAATATAGTACAGTCATGTTCCCCTCCCACAGTTTGACCCCGCTGTCCAACAACCCTGTGCTATTAGGCAGTATAGAGACATAGATCCGGTATTGCCAACCCCAAACTATTACAAATCATGAGTCAGGATCCCCAAAATCATGAGATTAAATAAATATTGGGTTCTTTCTATTTGTCTACTGCTTTCTCACTCTTTAGGCTGCACTGGGGTTACATTTTCAGGCTTTTCTCCGCAAATATGATAGCGAGAAATTTACTTAAAAAAAAAAAAACAAAGCTGAGATTTGTATGCAATAGTTTGTCTCCAAAAAATAGCACTTTTAAGTAAAACTAGTTAAATAGTGGGAGGCACAAGTTGGCAACACTGTCAATCATGTATCAATACACTGTATCACGGAGGAGGAGAAAAGGAGAACAGGGAAAACACTGTCTCCAAATCAAGAGTCTTACTAATTTATAACAAATGCTCCCGGTGCCAATAGACACCATATTGACTATGTGGAGAAAAGGGAACAAGTTATTTCCATAAATTATAAGAAAAGAGAAAATGCTAAAATGCTGTATTGACATGCAGTTTTATACAACATGTCGAAAAAATGTTTAAACCACAGTATTTCTTTCCTATGCCCCCAAAAGGGAGGATTGTGAATGACTGGATCCTCCTTATCCATCCTCCAACTTTCTGTGGAGGTCCCATAGGACTCTGTCCTGGATCCCGTCTGTTCCCTGTGTCTGGACAGTCTCATTCACAAACATAACTTCAGCTATCATCTCCATACTGATAATTCATAGATCTACCTCTGCACACCAGACCAGCCTCTTCCTGTGCAAACTAGAATCATAGGCTGTCTTTCTGACATCTCTTCATAGATGTCCAGCCACCGGCTTCAGACCATTGTGTCCAAAACAGAACTTTTAATCTTTCCCCCTCCTTTCTTTTATCAGTCACTGTAGACAAAACCACAAACCTCCCTGTCACTCAGTCCTGTAACCTGTGCATTATCTTTGACTTGGTCCTCTTTCTAGATCTGCACATCCAGGAAATGCCTAAATCTTACTATTTTTTTTTCTTGCACAACATCTCTAAAATCCAGCCTTTCCTTTATGTCCACACAGCTAAAACTCTCATCTAGGTCCCAATTATTTCATGCCTTGACAGCCAACCTCCTCCTCTCTGGCCAGAACAAATACCATCTTGCCCCACTTATATCCATTCAAAATGGTACAGCAAAGTTAATTTTCCTGGCTTGCCATCCCTGTCTTTGTATCCCTCTATTGGCTCCTCCTTCACCACCACATCAGAAAGCTACTTGTCTTCACTTTTAAGGCCTTTGACACCCTATTAACTCTGATGGTATTGAAAGATAAATTCCTGTCCTCCATTCTGCAAATGATGCCAATCTTGATTTCCCCTTTATACATTTTGACAACAAGCACCTTCATTCTTTCTCCATACTGTTCCTTGTGTATAGGAGGAACTCCCCATAAAAATCTGCAAAGCCATCATATTCTTCTCCTTCAAATCCCTCCTTAAAATTCTCCTGTGCCATGATGCCTACAAAAAATCTTGACAATGGTTAGGCAACTGGTGTGCTGAGACCTCTGTCATATTCTCATTGTAATTTTTTACTCCTCTGGCTCTTCGTTGTTTCTGTCTCTAGTCTCATATTTAGATTGTAAGCACTTTAGAACAGGAACTACCTCTTTGTTATGCATTTGTACAGTGCCTAGCACAATGGTATTGGGGCCTCTAGGTGCTATCACAACACAAATAATGATTAATAGGCAAATACAGACATGTTTTGTTTAATTTTGGGTGTAATGGTAGTGTTTGTTTAGCTTATATGCTAGGAAGGGGTTTGGCATTGGAAGGGGAAATTACCTAACCAATGATTGATATGGCTTGTGACAGGTGCGTGATCCCTGCTTCCAGCTACTAAGACACTTCACAGAGACATCCTGTGGCCCTTATTGGCCACTTCTGCTTTTTGGCAAGTACTTCATAGTTTCAACTGTAGAACTACCGGCAGTCTATGTACAGGCAGGTCTCAAATCTACATTGAGTGGGGCTTCAGCATATATACTAGTGTTTCTCACATCATCTGGGTATGAACGGCAGGATTCTAACTAGTTTTAGATTGAGTAATAACACCAGATTGAGTCTCCATGATCCACTATGTAATAGTGTCATTCTAAGGTCACCATATGGCAATGTGAGAACCTCTACCTGTTGGGAGTTAGTCTAGTTCATGAGTGTTAAGAATCCCAAACTGTGTCACAAACTGCTGAAGCTCTACTAATAAAAACATTAACCCCAGGCCTTTACATGTCCCTCGATTAACTACCACAGAATACTATACTACGTGGCGCTGGATGCCTCATCTGCATAATTTCTACCTCATTTTTGATTTGCATATTGGATGATAGCATTTAACAATACAGTTTAGATATTAGAATCCGAATACTTGGGTACACCTCGCATGAAAAGTTGTACAGAGATTTGGTTGTGGAAAGCAAAATATATCAATGAGTGGAGATTGTCCCTCAGTAATTGAGAATTAGGTAGGTTGTCCATTTAGAAAATACAATCCACAAGAAAAGTATTTAAGTTACTTTCCTGACTGTGCTTCTCATCGGCACTCCAGCTCATCCCTCCCGGTATTACCAATGTCTGGTGCTGTGTTCTATGTAGATGTCCCTCGACTTCCTGATGGCATCGGACACCGTGAGTTGCCACATCAGCTGAGCATAGCTTTGACCAATTCTGCATTTTCTCAGCACTCACTCATTACTGGGGTCCCATGCGCCTAAGGCGCCAATGATCAGTGCATGTGTCGGGACTTGGTAACCCTTAGCTCTCAAGGTTTCAGCCAGAGGGGCATATTTCTCTGCCTTTCAAGCTGGGGCATCGTGGAAGTCTGGGGTCCTGTTCTTGAACGGCACTGTGATGTCCATCATGATGATCTTCTTCTAGTCCTCATTGGTGATGACGATGTCCGGTCACAGTGGCTGTCAATTTCGGGGATGGCAGAGTTTATGGCAACCTTCCTCACGGGTGGCGGAATGGCTCTCGCCAGGCATTCTTGAATGGTGTTCTGTTGCAGCTGCCAAGCTCTCGATTGGGGCTTGCAGCTACACAGGACGTGGGATAGCATCTCGTTGGCATAGCTACACTTCCTGCATCACCGGTCACAATTCCCATGGCTGACAGCTCTGTTCAGTGGAACACAGTTGAGCCGGGCCCTGTGAATGAACCTCCATTTGGCAAATTGTGTGAAGCTGCCCATGGGGAGGAAGTGGTTGCTGGCGTCCAACTTGCACGTCACCTCGAATGCCTTGCCCTGGGCCAGCTTCCATTTCAGGTTTTTCACGTATTGGCAGCAGATGGCATCCTTCAGGGTCCTCTCCAGCATGGTTCTAGCTCTCGGAGTGATGATAGTGTTGGCACCAGGACACCCAGCTCGTGATGTTCCTCACATCACGACCATTGGCAGCCGATACACTTCTCCAGTTGTCATGTAGCATTGCAGGCACGAGTCCATAGTGAAGCAAAGTCTCCCATGTCTCTTCTAAATTCATCTTCCAACGAGCTTCTCAGGTAGGTGGCGACATCTTGGTTGGAGGGGGTCCTGGTGATTTGCATCTCGAAAGTATCCTGCAGAGCACTCTCCGCTATGTTCAGCACCATGACGTCCAGGCACATCAGAAGACGGAAGGCGTGAGTGATCATGGCAACATCGCACAGATCACCCAGTCAAGGGACGTTGGTGCCGCCCTGCGTGTGCGAGATGTACACCAGTTCACTGCTGGCCCTTCACCAGCTGCCTTATTCAGAGGTACCTTCGCCACAGTAGATCCCCTCAGGATGAATGAGATATGGGGGATAAGGAAGGTGTTCAAAGCGTTGATCTTCTGCCATGGTGACAGTAGGGAGGAGTCAATCCTGGCCACATCTCATAGAATCTCTGCGATGGTATCCTCAGGTGTCCACTGGACGCGGAAACCCATCGGTGTGCCAAGATGTTGGTACGCCTGCCCACCCTCGAAGATCATGGGTTCATCCTGGATCTGAAAAGGTGTCGCCTGGACCGAATCCCTTCTAGTGCCATCAATATGCAGGGATGCACACTGCCTGGCATTGAAGCGGAGCCCCATCCAGTTGGCAGCCTGGCTGGTGATGTCAAGCATTTGTTGGAGACTCTCAGGGTTGTCTGTGATCAGGACTAGATCGTCTGTGTAGGCCAGGTTATTCACTCTGTTGTTGTATAGATTGAAACCGCCTAGAACACTGGAGATCACTCGAATGAGCGGCTCCATGGCTAAGTTGAAAACAATGGGGCTCAGGGGGCAGCCTTGCTTCACGCTGCTATGCATAAGAATTTCATGCATCTCTCCTTCCATGGAGCAGATGGTGGTGGTGCAGCCTTCATACAGTTTCTGGACCAGTTGGAGAAAGTTTTCAGACATCCTGAACTCTCGCAGTGTGGCAATAATGTGCTGGTGGAGCATTTGATCCAAAAGCATTAGCCAGTTTGAGCCATGCTATGGCACATTGCCTCCGTGCGCTCCTGCCTATGTGGTTGGCAGTCTGAAGGACAAAGTTGTGTTCATAGTGGCCTTTGCATGACATGAAGCCTTTCTGGATGGAGCTGATGGCTCCTCTGTTCACTGTCCAGTCTGTGATCCTAGTTGTGAGGCAGCTGGCATACAGTTTGTACGTACATGGTGGAACAGAGAGATATGGGTCTCCAGTTGTTGGGGTCGTCTCACTCACCTTTCTTATAGACAAGCACCATCATAGACTTCTGGATCTGGGAGTATGGCAGAACTGTTTGCATTTGTTGAAAATGACAGTTAGAACCACGCAATCGGGGTCTCGTTTTTTCAGGAAGTTGTAGCAAATGCCATCTTTCCCCAGGGCTGTGTTTTTGGTCTTTGTAAGTCTGGTCTCTACTTTCTGTGATGTAAAGTCTTGTTCCAGGTCCTCTGCATAGTCAACCCTAGGTAAAGGATGAAGGGACTCTGGACGTCATTCTGAGCTACATGGTCAAACACCCCCTTGAAGTACGAGATAGTCTCTCGGACGGGATTGTGCAGTAGGATGAGGGCCTGTCCTTGATTGAGGAGATGCTCACATTTGTCCCACAGGTGTCAAGAAACATATTTTATGTATCATACTCTAAGATCAGGACTTAAGAATTTCAATAATCCTAAATTTTATCAAACCTCATATGACTGGACGTCCATGTAAGTTGTCCGGCCTATATCTCTTCCCCTATAACTTCAGGTGCTCCTGACAGATAAAGGTTTGTCTATATCTTAGTCACTGCCTTTTTTTCCTCCTCATTTTCACACATGGAGGTGCAGTTGTTCCTTGTTCAAGTGATGCTGCCATTTGCAGCTCACATTACTTGCATCTACTTGTGAGCCAGTGGCCTGAGATACCCTGCTTTCCTGGTCTGGGAGAGGCTTCCCACTGAGTTGTATAGCAGCACTTCAAGTTGACATGCATTTTTTGGCAATAATCTTCTTCAATCCCTTCACCTTTCTGAGGTCTTCAGTTGACCAGTTAGATCTGGGAATGGAGTTTTATTTTTCATTCACAATCATCTAACACATTTGTTTTCTTTTTTTATAGGGATCAATTCACTGAATCTTTGTTCCCCAAAAAGGAACCTTTTATATTTGAGAAGCTGTATTATAAGTATTTTTGCCTTAGTGTTCTCCATTTTCCTATGATGCCTCCCTTTGGTCTTCTTGATTGTAGTGAAATTACATTTACAAACCACATTTTTGCATCTGTGTGCTCACTTTTCAAATATTTTAGAATTTACAGCTACAGATCCTATTCTCTTATGCAAGTAGAACATATGCAAATGAATTTAGCATGTGTGGTTCTGTTTGTGCACAAGAAGTGATGGATAAGCAAGGGATGTGAGGAGAAGTTCAGGTGAATACTAGGGTGACGGGATTTGTGGCACAAATCCAAATTACTTGGGGTGGCAGCAGAAAAGGTAAAGTCTGAAGCTGATGAAGATTGAATATATAAGGAGGAGAAATATAAAAATGAATAGTAATCTGGAATGAAAATATGCAGTATTCAATTATACTGCATATGCAATTACTGGATAATCTTATAGCAGACGCTTATCTGTCACAAATAAAAAAAACCTTTATCAGGTTCTGTGCAAGACAGATATGCCGGCTTAAGAGAGTCTGTTTCCATGATGTGTATCATTTAGTATGAAATGCAGTAGTAAATATGTGTTTGTCACTATTGTGTGTGACATGACACCCAAGAGAATTGTCTGTATCTGTTAAACTTGTCATTGAACATAATAGTTTGGAGCAGTAGCTGTGGAAAATGGACAGTAGTACTATGAATATTTCCCCAGTTGGCCCAATGCATGTTAACACCTTTTCTATGTAATTCCCTGTGTCATTACACTTTTGGCTAGACCATATCCAAGCTAACACATGGCAGAGTGCAGTAACAGAATGAATTGTTATTGTTTAGACCAATATTGTTGATTTTTTTTCCCTTCATGTCCATAATTTAAAATATCTTGATATGGGAAAACCACTATGAGCAGTCTAGGTACAATTAAGTGCATGTTTCTCGATGAAATTGTATCTACTTACATCAGGTTTCAATATGACTCTTCATGTACAAATTATGAAGTGTAGTAGGTTTGGATTGTCTTCAACAGCATGACAATGTATGTAGATATTGTGTATCATTCTGTTTGTAACTTAAACTACTCTATTACACAGAAGACTTACATTAAAAGAACATTATTAAGGTGACAAAGTCAAGCACTCAGAAGTTAGGTAATGCCAGATTTAAGATTGCACATGCAACATTAATTTGGTCCTCTTTGTGCATGTACGTTGCGATACAATCCATAATTACATGATCAAATTATATTTCCCTCGCCTATACAACTTAGATGTTGGAAATATCTACTCCATCACATAGTAAAGTCAATATCTGATGTGGAAAACCAAACACATTACACCGAAGACCAAAATCTTAAACTTCATGAAATTAGTTCACAATTAAATTCAGTGAGTTCACCCAACCCCCACAAGCCCTGGTGTTCCTGGGGAGGGTTTTATAAAAATGGAAGTGTCTAAGCAAGAAGATGAGGAATATGGAGTGTTCTGAATGGTTTGTATAGAAGGGGGTGGGATTATTTTATCCTGTTTACCAGAGTAGGGTAACCATTTTTTTCCTATGGCATCTATGCCCAGTGCAAGATGTCTAGGTTTCTTTCAGGAGAACTATAAAACCTTTAATTGTGCTTGACAAAGGATGAGTAATCATCCTGTGATGTGAAATCATTTGATGATACAGTCCCAGGAGAATGAAGTGTTATTCATAAGTTTTCTCTTATAACAGCTGGGCATGTAATTAATGCTTTAAGGCTAAGTTTCCTTTCTTTTGTGAGTTTTATTCAGGGCCGCAAGGCTACTTCAATACATGTTTCTGTGCTACATCTATATATTGATAAGTAAGGGGTCGCTGGGAGTTAGCTCAGGCTCTGTTCATCACCTCTAGACCTCCTGTTAGATCAACCATTGTGTATTTACACCAATGATGCTACTGTTAGAGACCCATGACAAGGAATATGTTTGCTGAAGACTGAATAATACCAATATTATTTGTAAAGTGGTGACTTCAGTGAAGCTAAGATTTTCCCCCATTATCATCGACTCACAGAATTTTCATTTTTGAATATGGAAATTAAATGGGAAAAGAAATTACAACTCCCTTTCTGGGCTATAGGAAAATATATCTGTGATCAAGTTCTCCAGCAAGACTATGTTCCTGTGGACACTGCTTCTACCCAGACACTACTGCTGCTGTGTGCACCTGCAGGTTGTGAGGCTCCCACTGCCCCCCCCTAAAAATATATAGTAAATCCTCTGCCAAGGTGGTTAGCCACACTCATTGTTGGGTCATGGCTGTATTTGCAAAAGAAAAGGAAGCCTACCTGAAATCAGATATTCATGAACTTTCCTCCTAAAAACAATAGGCCAAATTCAGAGAGCATATGTGAGTATTTCTATACAGAAGCTGGGGGAGATTCTCCTAGCCCAGGTAGACAGATACACATTCACAGGGGCTCAAGCTAACAGGCTAAAATAGCATTGTGGCTGCTGCTGCACTGACAGAGGTTCAGGCTAGCCACCAAGTTCGGACCCTGGGGATCAAGTGGTGAAGCTCAAGTGGCCAGTCTGAGCCTCCATCAGTGCAGCAATGTCTATTGGTATTTATTGGTGTCTAATGATATTTTTAGAGTGTTAGTTTGAACCCTGGGCTGGGAAGCTTGCTCCCAGGTGCAATGTACAAATATCCTGTACAGTGGTGCAACCTAGACTTAATTGCACTCATTTGGATTTTCTGATCTACTTAAACCCCTTTTACAATGCATAAGGGAGTCTAAATTGGTGTAATTTATATTCCAAAGAACTGAAAGAAGGCAAGGGCTGATTTTGAAGGGCTCAGATGCCTGCTGCTAATTGTCCCTCATGTTCAACAGGTATCAGTTCTCTTTATTTTGTGTTGATCTACATTTAGCTGAAATGAGTGCTTTCCCATCCTGGATCAGTCTTCCTCTTCTTTTAATGGGGCTTGTGTGGCAGAGTCCTGTGCCTCAGTTCTGAATATTTTGCCTGACCAATATCATCATCTTTCATAGAGCAATTCCGTGGCCTATTTTCAGTTTACTTACTATATGGAAGTGATTTGCTGTTAAGTTTGGAAGCACTTTGGTTAATTTAGTAATATTGTGTGGTGTGAGCAAGTGCTGTAACTCTGTACAGCTCAGTTGAGAACTAACTGGTGATATCAATGTATATTTGCATATCTATTTTTTTAAAGTGTATTAAGCCAACCACATTTCTCAGCATTGGAAACTTGCCCTGAGGAATGTCTAATGGCTGAATATGTAGACTCTTTCCCTGCCAATGAAAGAAGAAAACAGATCTTCATTCCATGTGAGCCAAGTCTGTATATTTTCCTGACAGACTCAGTTTGTATAATACAACACATTTGATTAAACACTTCACTACTAATCCTGAAGCACAAACACAAAAGATCCTTCCAGTTACAAGTTCTAGAGAATTCCTTTTTGGTGGATTTCTTAGTCCAATAGCCAAGAATCCGCATATGACTAATTACACGAGGGCATGCCAAAATGCATAAATTATTTCATTTATTTCATAGGTCTGATGTACTGTAATCACAATTGTCTCCCTGTGTTATAAATTTGGCTGTAGCTGTGGTCATTGTTTCTTCCTACCCTTCATGGTTCCATGCTGTTAAGTCACTTTTCTACCTTTACATAATCTGTCTAGAGGAGTCTTCATTAAAGAACCTTGATGCCGCTGTCCCCAAAAGGGGGTCCATTTCATTCAGATAAGTGTCTTTTCTCCCATTCCTGGTATCAGGGGTGCCATTTAGGGAGAGCAGGGGAGGCACCTGCTCCCCCCATGTTTTGTACCACATTTGGGTGAAGTTTGCAGCAGGAGGGAAGATGCCGCCCCTCCTCCCCCTGCTGTCCTGCTCCACTGCCAACTGCAGCTGCCCTGCTGTCCTTGTCTCACCCACCATGGGGTCACTGTTGGTCACACTGCTCGGGACCACAACTGGGCAGGGACTAATCTCGGGGTGTTCCTCTGACCCCCCCCCCCGCCCATCGTGTCCCCAGGCGGACAGAACACGACCCTCTCCCTTGCCCCTGCCCTGCGGAGCTGCCCTTATTGCACCAACTAGAGACTGAGCATACAGTTGGCTCCCGAGCAGCAGCCTGAATTAAGATATTTTTATCAGTTTAAGTATATTCCAGAGATGTCCAAATTGTTTCTATCAGGTACCTGTGGAGAATTACTGAAAACCCAAAAGCACTAATGGTTCAGAAACGGTAAGCCATCGTGAATGATAATGCTTGGTAAGCCTGAAAGATAGAGATGTTAAGAATGCATGTGATATATTTTTAAACGAGGTGTGCTAATTATTCCACTCAGATGGGCTTTTGTCTGCTTTGCAAGTTGTAACAAATACATAGCCACATTAATACAGGCATCAAGAGCGCTGGCTCAATCCATTCAATCATACCATGTAGTAGCAGGGAAAGGGCTCAGCACCTCTTTCAGGAACACAAACTGCTATCACTTGAACTAAAGTAGAATCCCCATTAGCTATAGTTGTATTAGTGCTTATATTTTCTTTGTAGTCCAACATTTATAGAGTAATATAATCAGACACTTGAGAAGGGCTAATATTCTGCTTATCAAAGACAGTACAATACACTAGCATTATAAAGATACAGAGATAATGATGAAAGGAAATCAACCCTAAAATCTCAAATGGGCAATCCTGTCACACACAAGCATTGGCAATGTCTTTGTGTTTTTTCCACTTTCCTGGAACTAAAGTTATCGTATGGAAGTTGCTAAGCACCAAAAAGAACTATTGCCAGTTGTTTCAATTCCCTCAGTAGGAGATTGGCCTATATTGCTCAGCCAAACTAAAGCATGGAATCACAACCTGAAGGGAAGTAAAACGTTGGGATTATCCACAAAACAAAAAGAGAAAATGAATCAGTAACTGTAGATGACAGTCTCAAATCTGATCTCTGTAAAGTAAAGTTTGTCTACTTGATTCCTTCATTTTCTGATGAAACACAGATTTCTTCTATCATGCACTCATTAGGCAAAGTGAGAATGCAATTTATTTATGTAGATAAATATCTAATGCACAGTACTGTATAACATATTTTACCTTGCATACCTAAATATAAATATGTTCCACACGTGAACTCCCTCCTAACCCTGGCACGACAGGCAGACAGCTTCTCAAATCGTTTACATACTCTTTGCTAAATAGCCAGCATTATTAATTAATCTAAATTAAATTTGCTGTTACATGCCTGTTTAATAAAAATGCAGCAGTGTATGATCTTCCCCTGGTCATCCAGGGAAATGTATGCCTCTGCTGTACTCGAACGCAGTGTAAAATGTAGGTTCCATGAGGCAAGGACCATGTCTTCTTCTTTTTTTGTACAGTCTTGAGCACATTCTTAGTGCTTAACAAATAGTAGTACAGTAGTAGTTTGTTTTTATCCACCCAAATTTTCTCCTTGGCTATCAGAATTAGGGTGACCAGATGTCCCGATTTTATAGGGACAGTCCTGATTTTTGGGCCTTTTTCTTCTATGGGTTTCTATTACCCCCCACCCCCTTTCCCGATATTTCACATTTTCTGTCTGGTCACCCTAGTCAGAATAGAGATTATTTTTTAAGTGTAGTGTGTATGACTCCTAGATCTGATTATATAATTAGATTAGTCGTCATACCATTTCTGGAGAGATGCTCTAAAGGTGTGTACAAACCCACACTGGGCCAAAGGGGTTTAAAGGACAATACTGGGCTCAGGTAGCACTGTCCCTCCAGTCATGATCCACCTCAACATGATCCACCTCAAGAGGAAGTTTTAAAAGGGAGCAACTCAACTTAGAAGGCAGGCTGGAGAGGAAGTCAGACCTAACCTGAGGGCTCCTAGAGAAGAGAGCCAAAGGAACCTCCCTCTGAGGAGTAGGACTGAACACTGAGCCCAGTTGGAGCTGAGGGTTTGGTTGACTTTTCTTTTCCTTTTGTTAGGGACTTGGAGCCTGGGGGCAATATAGGTGGTAACTCTGTGGGCACTCCAGAGTGCCAGACACTGCTGACTCTCTCATAGGGCCCTGGATCAGAGCCCAGTGGAGTGGGAGGGCCTGGTCTTCTCTACCAGCTGCCTCTGCTGCAGGAGGGGCATAAGCCACTTTCTAATCACACTCACCCACTGATAAGAAGAGGGCAAGGATATTACAAACCTGAGGTGAAGCTAAACCCATCCTTTGGTGAGGAACTGGAATGAAAGGCCATCCCACTGAGGGGTGATACTTGCACTACCCACAGGCCCACCTGGCCCTGAAAGGGTTCTATTACAAATACTATTATCTTCCTTTCTTCAGGGAGATGCTGAAGGAAATGTAAGTTGCACCTTGATTGCTGGCCTAACGTAAGGCAGTTCATATACTGCTGGGTCAATTTCAAGAAATGTCCATGCAAAGTTGGTGGGTACAGACTGGAAAGGACCATAGGATCTTCTCTCACTGCATGGTGACCTAGTGAGATATCATGGACTACAGTACCGCAAATGTACCGACGATAGATATATACAGCCATCTTCTCAAGTGTGAATAGTCCGGCCACTCGGCATTCCCTATGTCTAAATGAAAAGCACTCTAGATGAGACATCGTTGGTTCAAACTTGGTCTGGATATAAGAGGCGTGATGCTGATGAGAAGAGAGAAGCACCTTGAAGAAGAAGCAGAAAATTTGACTTCTCTCCATTGGTTTTTACTGGTCTCTAAGGGCTGGTCTACACTAACCCCCCAATTCGAACTAAGATACGCAACTTCAGCTACGTGAATAACGTAGCTGAAGTCGAACTATCTTAGTTCGAATGAAAAGGTACTTACCCGGGGTCCACACGCGGCGCGCAGGCTCCCCCATCAATTCCGCCTACTCCGTTCGTCGAGCAGGATTACAAGCGTCGACGGGGGAGCATTTCCTGATTCGATTTATCGCGTCTAGACAAGACGCGATAAATCGAACCCAGAAGATCGATTGGACTTCTCTGACAGGATGCGTGAGTATAGACGTACCCTAAGTTTTTGATGTGGCCTGAAACGTCACTGTCTGAACAGACTGTTTCTTTAAAACTGTGTTATCCCAAAGTGGTATCTGAGATGCTGCAGTATTCCCTTATGATGAAAGTAGGAATATTGTAACTATTGTATCTCATAGTACTCTGTTGGTACATAGTGCAACTGTTGGAAAGGTTGACATAGCAACCACAATAGTGAAAATAATGAGAAATGTCACTTTCACCTTTGACTGACCAGGATACTATGTTCATTCCACAGACATGGAGTTATCTACAGTAATATATGTTTTAATCACTTTCATATTGAATTACTGCAGTGGCTGTCTTCCTGTCCCCCATTCCCAGAATGTCCCCTACAAACTACATATTATTTGACATGCAACAGACTGTTTATTATGTGGATTAAACCATCACACAACATCAGTGCTCCATGAAGTATGCTGGCTACTGATCACAACATTTCCAAGCTCCTGGATTACTTGTATTCTCTTCCATCGGGCTGAGCTGTATAGAACTGCCATGAGATCTGTACTGTAGCAGCCAGGGAATACCACAGAGTCTTATTTCTCGTGTGTCCACATAGGGATAGTATTTTTTCCTACATTCTCCTATATGGAAACCTTTAATTAGTATAACGTGGCAGAAGACTTATTCTAAGATGGAGATATTCTGCTAAAGGGAGATGAGTTTCTGGATGTAAACCACCTATAAGGAACTAAGAGTTAGTAGAGGGCGATGTTCCTTTACTGACTGCATTGTATTAGATGCTTTGAAAAACCTTCCATTCTTGATAATCAAGGATAACGGACATTCGGTGAGCAAGATCAGAACTGCCCAAAAATTGGTCCTGCAAAAATTAATAATTTATGCCAAAGAAGGCCTGAGGCCACGGAGACCTCCAAAACCTACTCTGTTAGAAATTCTGCCTCATTGCTGTCATATGTCCAAGTGATATTTTTTGAGATCCTCCCTGTTCTACAAGTGAAGGAAGGCAGAAGACAGAAGTTTCTGGAAGTGAACTGCTGGTTAGGTAAGTGGTGTAGGGTGGTGGTTTTTGGTTTTATGGAACATTGATTCACCTTCTATAGGGAAAAGGGAGATGTATTGTTTAGTTCCCCTTTTACTAAGGTGGATGCCATCCAATCTCCTCAGGGACAGGCTGGCTACAGTAGAGAGGGAGCATTAAACTAAAAACAAAAGGGGAGGGTAAAAAGAGGGAAGATATGAGCACTCATTTAGCACAAAATTGAGATATTGAGAAGAAAATTAATTAAGGAACCAAAGGACACGAAGAGAAAAAAAAATCCTTCATTGACTACACATGAAAGCTAGGAGCCTGGGAAACAAAAGGAATAGAAATTGCTCATTTATTAACATAAATTCAATGTAATTGGTATTACTGAAACCTGGTGGGATGATTTGCTTGATTGGAATCTTAAAAATCAATGTCTATTACCTATTTAGGAAGGATCAAAAGGAGAAAGGGTGTGGCACTCTGTCAAAAATGGCATTACATGTTTCTGAGCCCCTGATAATTCAGAAGAAAAGGTTCTTGAGCGCTTATGGATCAATGTCGCAACAGATAAAGCACAAGATGGAGTATTAGTTGGTATCTGCTACAAACCACCAATTTACTAGGTAACAAAGTGACCATGTCCTTATACCTATCTATAATGAGTAGGGAAATAAGCTGTGTAATCATGAGGGACTTCAGTTTGAGTGAAATATGACAGATGTCTCATGCTGCCAGTACTAAAACATTCCTTGGAATTTCCAAATATTCTAGATGACAATTTCCCAACTCAAAAAGTGTTGCATCCAATGTGAGGATGCTATAATAGACCTCATTTTGACAGACACAGAGGAACTGATCAGAGAACTAAAAAATAGTACTAGCTTAGGTACAGGTGATCATGACTTTTTCATATCTATAATGTGCAAACAGAATAAAGTTCAGACCAGTTATATATATATATATATATATATATATATATATATATATATATATATATATATATAATTGAAAATTGTTTAAGAACACTTTACTAGATGCTCAAAAAGCCACAATCAAGGAAGAAAGCTGTAGTGTTTAAAGAGGAAGTGAAAGCAGCAATATATAAACAAATGGGGAAAAAGGAGAAGTGGATAGTAATGAATATAAATCAGAAGCTAGGAATTGTAGAAAATTAACAAGGAAAGGAAAGGGACACAAGGAGAAAACTATGACCAGCAGAGTTAAGGACAATAAGGAGTTTTTAAAGTATATTAGGAACAAAAAGAATCCTAACACTATTAATCCATTACTATCTGGAAATGGTAGCATTACCAACAAAAAATCATTAAAGGCAGAAGTGTTCAATTAATATTTCTATTCTGTATTTGGGGGGAAAGAGATAATGTAGTCATATCATATGATTGCACTTTCAATTCCAAAAGTATCTCAGGAGGATGTTAAACAGCAGCTACTAAAGTTAGACATTTGTAAATCAGCAGGTCCAGATAACTTGCATCCAAGAGTTTTAAAAGAGCTAGCTGAGCAGCTCCCTTGACTGTTAATGTTTATTTTCAATAAGTCTTCGAACAGTGAAGAAGTTCCAGAAGAATGAAAGAAAACTAATGTTGTGCCAATATGTGGGTAACTATAGGCCTGTCAATCTAACATCAATCCTGGGCAAGATAATGAAGAGGCTAATATGGGACTTGATCAATAAAGAATTAAAGGAGGGTAATATAATTAGTGCCAATCAGCATGGGTCTATGGATAATAGATCTTCCCAAACTAACTTCATATATATTTTTGAAATTACAAGTTTGTCTGATAAAGGCAATGGTGTTAATGTAATATATTTAGATTTTTTGACTTGGTACTTGATAACATTTTGGTTTAATTTTATATCATGCTAGTTTTTAATCTGTCGCACATTAAATGTTCTAAAAGTTGGCTAACTGATAGGTCTCAAAATATAACTAAATGGGGAACAAAATAGGTGTGTTTCAAGGAGGGCCTGAAGGAATTGGATCCTGGCCTTACACTATTTAACTTTTTTATCAATGACCTAGAAGAAAACATAAAAATCATCAGTGATAAAGTTTGCAGATGACACAACAACTGGGGGAGTGGTAAATAATGACAAGGACAGGTCTCTGATTCAGAGCGATCTGAATAGCTTGGCAAGCAAATGATGTATGCTTAAATATTATTAGAAAATGTTTAAAAATAGATGATACAAACAGTTTGAAGTGTCAGTTATTGGTCATTGGGGGTAGCATGCAGAGTATAGGGGGATGTTAGTATTTTGGGGTTGGGTAGCACACATAGTACATACAGACTTAATTAAATGCAAATCTATATATATAGGATCAAAGAATGTAGATCATGACATACACAATGGGCACTCTATCCTGAGAAACGGTGACTGAAAAATTGAGGGTTATGGTGGATAATCAGCAGAACATGCACTCCCAGTGTGACACTGATCAAAAGAGCTAATGTGATCCATGGATGCATGTGACAGGGTGCTGGGCAAAGAGTCAGCCCTCTGTCACGCCCGCTCCTCATTAGGGGAACAAATTAGAGTGGGCTGGAGTTAACCTGGCCCTAACTGGGGAGGTGGAGACAGCTGCTATCTAATTAGCCTGGGGCTGCATAAAAGCCTCAAGGGGGCGGGCAGGAGGAAAGGTAAAAGGCAGGGAATGAAAGTAGGGAGGTAGCTCTCTCCTCCTTCCTGCCTGCAAACGGTGAAGGGTTACTTGTACGTGGTGAAACAGTGGTGGGAACAAGCCTGAGAATAAAGTGCACCAGTGGTTACAAAACCTAGGGTCTCAGAGTGACTTTGTGAGCCTAGCAGAGGCAGAAGCCAAGGGGCCCCTGCCACGCTCTGCTACAATGCATAAACAAGGGAATTTCAAGTAGGAGTTGAGAGGCTATTTACCTCCATATTGGCACTGGTGCAACTGCTGTTGGAATACTGTGTCCAGTTCCAGTGACCACAATTCAAGAAGGATATTGAAAAATTGGAGTGGAGGAGAGCTATGGGAGTGATTAAAGCTGTGGTGGGCAACCTGTGGCTCGCAGACCGCACATAGCCTGTCAGGGTAATCTGGTGGTGGGCCGCGAGACAGTTTGTTTACACTCACCGCCCGCAAGCATGGCTGCCTGCAGCTCCCAATGGCCACGGTTCACCATTACTGGCCAATGGGAGCTACGGGAAGCAGCATGAGCCGCAGGGACGTGCTGGCCGCCACTTCCCTCAGCTCCCATTGGCCGGGAACAGCGAACTATGGCTGCCTGCAGATCCCAGTGGCCGATGTAAACAAACTGTCTTTCGACCCACCACTGGATTATCCTGATGGGCTGCAGGTTGCCCACCACTGGATTAAAGAATTAGAAAATGTGTCTTATAGTGACTAGATTCAAGGATCTCCATCTATTTAGCTTAACAAATAGAAGGCTAAGGGGTTGCTTGATTAGAGTATAAAAATACGTATATGGGAACAAATATTTAATAATGGGTTCTTCAGTCTGGCAGAGAAAGCTATAACATGTTCCAAGGGCTGGAAGTTGAAGCTAGATAAATTTAGACTGGAAATAAGGCATACTTTTTTTTTAACAGTGAGGATAATTGAATATTGGAACAATTTACCAAAGGTTGTGGTGGATTCTCCATCACTGATGGTCCTTAAATGAAGATTGGATGTTTTTTTTATAAAATATATGCTCTAGGAATTTTTTGGGGGGGAAGTTTTATAGCCTGTGTCATACAGGAGGTCAAACTAGATAATCACAATGATCACTTCTGGCCCTGGTGACCTTTAATAAGTCTCTAAGGTGAAAACATTCAAACTTGGGTGCCTAAAGTCTGTCATCTAAATCCATGTCTAATTACCTATTTAAATGGCCTTACCCCCCAACAAGTCCTCTGAAGGTGGATAAGAACATAAGAGTGGGTCAATCTAGCCCAATATCCTGTCTTCCGACAGTGGCCAATGCCAGGTGCCCCAGAGGGAAAGAACAGAACAGGTAATCATCAAGTGATCCATCCCCTGTTGCCCATTCCCAGCTTCTGACAAACAGAGGCTAGGGACACCATCCCTGCCCGTCCTGGCTGATAGCCATTGATGGACCTATCCTCCATGAATTTATCTAGGTTTTTTTTTAACCCTGTTATAGTCTTGGCTTCACAATGTGCTCTGGCAAAGAGTTCCACAGGTTGACTGTGCATTGCATGAAGAAATACATCCTTTTATTTGTTTTAAACATACTGCCTATTAATTTCATTTGGTGACCCCTATTTCTTGTGGTATGAGAAGGAGTAAATAACACTTCCTTATTTACTTTCTCCACACCAGTCATGGTTTTATAGACCTCAATCATATCCTCCCTTAGTCATCTCTTTTCCAAGCTCAAAAGTCCCGGTCTTACTCTATCTATGGTTCTTCCAATTTTCTTAGGGAGGACAAATGGTTACTCGCCTCATATGACAGCTGTTCCATATCCCTAATCATTTTTGTTGCCCTTTTCTGAATCTTTTCCAATTTCAATATATATTTTTTGAGATGGGGCAACCACATCTGCACACAGTATTCAAGATGTGGGCATAGCATGAATTTACATAGAGGCAACATGATATTTTCTGTTTTATTATCTATCCCTTTCTTAATGATGCCCAACATTCTGTTCACGTTTTTGACTGACGCTGCACATTGAGTGGATGTTTTCAGATACGCACAGCCAGCTGCTAGATATTTGCATTTCCATAATTCTCAAGGATATTATTAAGAGAGTTGGAAGAAGGTCTCTTTAGCCATGTCTATGCTACAAACTTCTGCTATGGCTATGTTGATCAGGAGTGTGAAGACATATGATCCCTGCCTGACATAACTGTGCCAGCAAAAGTTCCTAGTGCTTTTACCGGGATAGTTTGTTCTGCTGATGGGGGTGGTTTTACTAGATTTATGCAAAGCACAGCTGCATTAGCCCTAGGGACACTTTGTTGGTATCCTATACTAGTATAGCTATTTGGTAAAGTGTTCCTAGTGTAGACATAGCCTTAGTCTTGCTTTTAAAAAAAAGCATCCTTTTAAATGCTTTACTCTGGACAATCAGATATGTCCTGGTCTGCTACTGACAACACTTCTACTTCTCTTCATCTGCCTCTAGATATGTGGTTTTTGGGCTTTCATAACTCAGTCTTAATATAAAACTGTTGCATATTAATTATTGACAGATTTCAGACACTTTGTCACAGATGTCCAAGTATAGTTATTCACAATTGAAGATTTTGATCTTAATTATTTCTTCATTGAGGTTTTTACATTATTCTCTTTATCTTATCTTATTCAGGTTCTTATAATAGTATCTGAGACTGTGTTCTGTGCCTCTGCTTCCCAAGCTGTAAAATGAAGATAACAGTAAAATTCACGGATGTTTGTGGGTATTACTTTGAGATCCTCAGAAGTACGGTCAAGTCAATGTATAACATTATTTATTCATTTTGTTTGTAATTACGTTGAGAAACATTATCTGCAAAAATAGGCCCCAATCCTGCAAACACTTATGCTTGTATTTAAATTTAAGCATATGAGTTGACATGAATGAAATTACTCATGTGCTTAAAGTTAAGAATATGTATAAGTGTTTGCAGGATGGTGAAAGGAGATAGAGGCAGGTGGGAAGGGTATTGTACAGATCTTCTTTTCTGTAACATTCTTTCATACAGTGTTCTAGCGGTTCCCCTTTTGGTCCTGTCCAGAACCTGGAAGTTCAAAGGCTCTCAGAATTGAAAAAATAGGGGAGAATAACATACAGAACTCAGGTTGAAAGAAAATGTTCAAGTTTGGGTGAAGGGTTGAGTGGAAGAGGACTTTTGTTCCCTGTGAAGTGGACCTTTCATTAAAAATAGGCAAAGATTCAGGCAGATTGTCAGCACTCCTCCATAAGCAAATTAATATGCTCATATTGCATTAAACAGAGGGGAGGATATGAAGTTAATTACTGATCAGCAGGAGACCAGTAAAACATTTAAGTTCTTCTTTGCCAAATTATGCACCACAGTGTCCCACAGAGCAAAAAACCAACACATCCAGCCTTTCTTAAAAGACTGCAAGATCTTCCACTGGAATAACTGATGTGGATTTGCTGACTGCCCCTATTTCAAAATAAAAGGTCATTCAAGCAATAAAACCAATAAACAAGAGAGAAATTATTAGGCAGGGAGAGCTAGCCTGCTAAATTTCAAAATGGGTCTGCCTCCCCGTTAAATCCTTTTCTGATTCCAAGTCAATTAGAGACTTTGGTTATGAGGGTGCCGCTCTTTCAATTAACTCTTCCCAGGAAGTCCCTAAGCTCAACTGGAGCCCCACTGATCCTGATAAACACACAAGGGGCTATAGGGGCATCTACCTGCACAGTATCACTTGCAGGTTTGGAATTTACGACTAGAGATGGGTGAAAGGTTTCAGTTTGTACTTTCCAATCTGTAAAATGTTCCAATCTGTAAAAAAAAACTTTCCAATGATCATAGTTAAAGCAGAAAAAAAGGTAAATTGCAGAATTAGCAGAAGTTGATGAGGGGGAGGGGAGAAATAGTGCACATTCCACATAATATATCTGAAATCAAATTGCTACTGTTAAACAATTATATAAATACTACTTTCCATATTGGAAAGGAAGGGGAACATGGGAGCTCAGAGCATACATTACTGCCCACGGTCGGAGAAATTAAAGAACCAGACAGGTGAGTAAGGGTGGCAGTGTCAAAAGCAATGACCTTTATTGAGTCATATCACCTAAACAATAAACAGTGTGTCCATTTTCTTTCTCTCTATCTCTCCCCTTTCCCTTTCTCTCCCTCCATGTGTGGTTGGGTTTTTTTATTATATATATTTTTTTTCACATGAGTGGTAGTAAAAGAAATGGTCTTGAGAGCCCAGGGTGAAGTCTTGTAGATGCCCCTGAAGTGGTACAACACAAACAGAAATGATACTACCCCACTGATCAGCCTCAATTCTAACGTAGAGAGACTATCATTGGGGCAGGGAAACAGTTCTGTCTCCATATCTATTGAATCTTGGACCTCTTCATGTAAAGTGCCAGCAAATTACATAATAGCACCACCTGTGTTTGGTGGCTTTTATGATATAGACACTTGATGACAAGGAACCATGATAAAACCATAAACTCGTTGAAGTAGGCCACCAAATATTTTATCCCAGAATAAGGCATTTGAGAAGGACTTGGAGGAATATTTTCAACATGAGAAATTAGAAGGATGGTCTCAGGGTTAAATTGTTGGACTGGGACTTAAGAGATGTAGGTTTAGTTCCCAGCTCTGTCTCAGATTTCCTGTGTGACTGTAGTCAAATCATTTATTCCCTGATCCTACACCTTTGAAGTCAATGGGTGTTTAATCTGTCTACATGCCTTAATTCTCCATCTGTAAAATGGGGGTTGTGATGGGAGTGTGCCCCCACACAGGCTCTTATGGGGTTAATGTAAGCCTGAGAGGCCAATTATGGTAGCTGGCTGCACCTGAAGGGAGAGCCAGGCTTAACTGAACATGAAGCCCAGCTGGGCAGGAGCAGTCTGGTTTATATAAAGCCAGGAAGTTGAGAGCAGAAGGAGACTGAAGGGAGATAATCTGCACTCACCCTCTGGGAATAAAGAGATGGGGAGGAGAAAACCTAGGAGGGAGAATACGCCCTGGGATCCTAACTTTGGATGAAAGGTCACTCTGTGTCTGCCTTATCTTTTCAGATTGTAAACTCTTTAGGGCAAGGACCATCTGCTACTCTGTTTGTACAGTACCTAACACAATGGGACACTGATGTTGGTAGGAGCCTGGAGGCATTACCATAAAACAAATAATACAAGGGGCACCATCCTGTAAAACTTCAATAAGCAAATGGAGGTTAAAATGGAAACTTGAATATTATTCACTCATGAAACGCCATATATAAAACATTTAAACAACTATGTAGACAAATACATATATGATGGAGTTAAATCAAATCAATAGTACTCATTCACTAGCTATATACAGTCTTCCTCTTCAGGTCAAAAGGTCAGGAACTGACTGTATATTGATTTTAATGCAATTTAGATGCAGTCTTCTTAGTGGTATGATTTACCATAAGTTTGGGAAGCTCTGCTGTGATGACATTTAACAGCAGTCTATAAATAGTATGTCATACTGATAGGAAACTCTGGAAAAAGTGGGATATTATAAATGTCTTAAAGGTAAACTATTGCCATATTCTTTTCTAGATCCAGAGTTCTGCAAAATCAGCTTAATCTACCACACAGTGCAGTCTATGGAAAAATCATGCAGGCTCTAATAGGGATTAAACTAAGAGAGTTTAACAGAAGTTACCTCCAATAACCCATACCCTAGGTGCTGACTCTGTAGGTACTTTGGGGCTCAAGCACCCATGGAAAGAAATAGAGGATGCTCGGCACTCACCAGCCACAACTGTTTGGTGACACTGCCGATCAGCTGTTTGGCAGCTGATGGCAGGTGCTGGGGGGAGGGCAGAGAGCAGAAGGGGGTGGAGTGGGGCCGGGAAGAGGCAGAGTGAGGGTGGGGCCTCAGGGGGGGTGGAGCACCCACTGGTAAAAATAAAAGACAGCGCCTGTGACCCATACCATTCTTAATGGAGAATTTTATCCCTGTTTAGAATTCCATAGGTTAGCCTGATAATTTAATAGAAATGTTATCACTATCTATTTAATTCAATAAGATTTTTTTCAATAAAGAGTAGTTGTTTCTTCTAATTGTTGCTCAGTTTGTTGAAGGGCCTATTTTTTCACAGCTCCCATTGACACAACAAAAGCCATGGGATCTTAGCACCGCTGGATAATTTGGCCTTATGGGAAAAAAGGGTGGACTTGTAGCACATGGTGATGTTAGGGTTTTAGGCAATGCCACAACCCAGGATGTGCTTCCATACTGTAGAGTAGCCAGAGGCTGTTGAGTGGACACTGAGGCCATTTGGGGCGCACAGCAGTCCAGTATGCATAGATGACAACGGTAGTGCTTCCTTCCCTCCCTTCCACACCCACTGGCTGCCAAATCCATGCCGCATCTCCAGAGTTGGACTCAGTGTTTTCTCTGAAGCTTTACAACACTCTACTTGGATTATAATATCTTTGGGGCACAGACCCCTTATTGTTCTCTTTGTACTGCATCTAGCACAATGGAGTTCTGGTCCATGACTACAGCTTATAGGCTCTATGGTAACACAAATAATAATAATAATTAATATAATATGTGCCATTATTTGATCATTCTAATACACATCTATAGTTACTCTGGGACTGTGGGCAAAACTTGAACTGAACACCATGACCCTCTCCCTCCTTCATTCTGACCCAGGATGTTCCATTCTATATTACAGTAACTTCATAGTTTAATTTACACTTGTGTGGATCAGCTTAAATGGCAGAACACTGGAAATCCACAAGAGTTAGAAAAACATACTGAGAGTTGTTGTAATTTACAGCTCTAATGAGGGAAGGTGGCAGCATTGCCTAGCAGCTCAGCATTGCTTTGGACATGTTAAAAAGTAATTAAAACAAAGAATGGCAGGATAATGCAGAAAGATGAGCTGCAGTTTTCACACATTATTGTCTCCATTTGTTCAGATTGTCTTACCATTCTTCAGTTTTCAAATGGCTTTGTGTATGAGTAAAAGTAGGAAGGAAAAACTCTGCAAGATGAAAATTCTCTTTTGTTGATGTTACTGTGGGTCTAATTCCAGGGTACGGTATGACCCCCTTTATAATGGAGAACACCCAGTACAGGATGTCGTAGGGCTGGTGTAAGTATGGCCAGCATTGGAGGAAGAGTTGCAGAGAAAGGGCCTGACTCAAAGTCCATTGAAGTCAATGGAAAGACTCATATTGACTTCAGTGGGCGCTGGATCAGGTCCTACATGGTCAGTTACTGTAAATTAGAGCCACCACTAGGCCTAATTTAGCTTATGGCAAGGGTTGACCTGACCCTTGCATCAGCCAGAATTCTTGACGTAGAAAGGTGTGAAAAACCTACTATTGCTCTCTGCCCCTCCTGGGTAGTTCTTCACAGAACCTGGCCCTTTGTAATTTGTAAAACAACTGCTTTATAACTACAAGTAATTTATTACAGCTGATTTTATGAGGTGGTTCCATATTATCTATCCTTCTCTAAAGACAAAAATCAGTCCCAAAATGCCAACCAAAATTAAGTTTAATCATTCATATTAGTAAATACTGCCTCTCTATAGTCATAAAGATAAAGAAAGTTACAGCACATCTTGCAGAGAAAGATATGGAAAAGAGCTAGTTTTCTTCTCAGTTGAAATGACTTCAAATCTGCAAGATTCAGTTTGGTACCTCTGCAATAAAACAACTGGGGAAGGCAACGGCTTTTAACAAAGTGGAAAAGCATTTGCTTGACAGATTATGAATTACAGTGCAGGCAGCCTAAGAAAAATATATGGCCTCTTTTAAAAACTGTGACTAATCAGGACAAATGGGGCTCTCAGGTAAAACGTGGATTTGTGTGATAAGAAAAATGACATGTAAGTTATCACTCTAAACTTGCAGATTACAATTAATGCAACATTTACCAGTTGTGAATTGAACAACACTGCAAAGCTGATGGATAACAGCCAGAGTGGGTGATTTTTTTTTGGGTGGGGGGGGTTGGGGACATATTTTATGGATGACTTTGTAAAGACTCCGATTTCGAAAAAACAAAAAAAAAACAAAAAAACAAGGGGGTTTTGTGAGGGAGAGTTATCAATTTCAGCTGGCCATTAATTGCAGTAATTTCTGAGTCGGTGCACACATTGCTTGTCAAGCATGCTTAAAAGTGCCTTGGAAGTAAGCTGCTGATGCAGTCTACAAGGAAGTCTAAATATAAAATTGTCATGCTATCGTTTTGCTAATGGGCACCACTGAATAATTCAACTCCAATAATAATAAGGCAAAAAATCTGTCTCGTATCTCTACATTATGAGTCAGGCTGGTAATTTACTTCTAGCATCCAAGATACGCTTTTTTTCCCTCATGAAGATAAAGAACAATTCCTGTGCATTTGCTTCATTCATCATGTCAGAAGAAAAGAAAGGGCTACTGGAGTAGCAACGGGGGAATTAGGCTAGGAGGTTTAAGATTTGTAGACTACTCAATGTTTTCTGTCATCTGGTCTCTGGAGAGATTTCCCAGGTTGAGGATGAGGGAGGCTTATGGTGGACTGGGACTGCTGAAATAGGTGTCGAGAAGGTGAAAGAGAGGAGCAAATGATGACAGTGAGTGTTCTTCACAAAGAAAAAAAAACATTTTTTTAACTCCTCCTTCTTTTTTGTTCACAATAAACATCTGCTAGCCCATCACTTTTTCTGTGTAACTTGAAAATGCCTTCTGGCACTTGACAGAGATATTTTCCAACAGTCAGTGTCCCCAGAGTAGCCTGTCAGTTAAACTTTATTATGGAGAAAAGAGTTTTCACTGAATATACAAGGTGCCTTAGTATCTGTGTATAATACCGATGTGTTTTATAGACTGCATCCCATACTCTGACATTTTACATCCATTGTTAAGCATAAAAGACAACACTAAACAGTGTCTTAATGGAATATTTTTAGTTTTTCTACTGTAATGTTCGTTCTCTTATATTTGAAGTAACATGACAGGGTCCACAATGATTTAATTATTTTCCAAACCGTAAAGCAGGGGAATGCTAAAGTGTAATAGAGTCATACTTATTCCAAATGACAGCTGTATTTAAGGGGTTATTTAATAATGGACAAACTTGATGCGAATTTTTTGCTTTGCAGTGTAAATGAGGAGGTCATCATTAGCATCATTTAAAAGCACTAAAATAAAACATACTTACCTAGACAATTTTCTCCCTATGGAAGCAGGTAGGGGCAAAAACTCTACATGACAGATGTTAGTCTCCTTATTTCATTTTAACCCTGGAAGGTGTTAAAACCTTATTAATTGGTGTGGTATAGGAAACTAAATAGAATAGGCCAGAGTCCCTTTTTTTGCCTCCACAGAAACAAACCTAAATATGTTTCATGTCAAACTTAATTAGGAAGAGCAATGAGCTGTGTACACAGGAAAATGATTTTGTCCTGCAAAAAAACAGCACTAGCAGGAGGCTGTAGGCACAACTGGCAAAGTCTGATGGGATCAGGGACACTTCAGGAGAAAAGCAGAATACAGCGTGCTCTTTGTTGAGGTAATGTTTTAACTCTATATCACAAGAGGCACAGGAATGTGGGAGGCTAGGGCATTTCAGTTCAAAATCAGGATGGGGAAAGGATGAGAGAGCAAGCTCATTCTTTCAAACTCTGGACTTCAATTTTCAATTGTTCCCTGCACTGAAACATACAGAGGTGCCATCTTCCTTTCTAAGCAAATGTCTGTCCCTGGAAACACAACACAGCTAAAGTTCACAAGCTGGAGACAGGAGTTTAAAAAGGGGAGCAGAGCAGAGCAGCTCAGAAGGGAGGCAGGCAGGGGAAGGGGGCAGATGGCTGTCCTGCATTCTGAAGGTAAATGCACTGCCTGAGGTCTCACAATAGATACCAGTGAAGAGCCTACGAAAGAGAGGTAAGTGACTGAGCCTGCAGGTCAGAGACTTGAGTTGCTGCATGCATTAAACTCACTTATGATATCTGTATCCCATGTTATAAGGTAATATTTAAGTGCTTGCTATGACATTGAAAACCCCCACAGTCAGGAGAGAATCATTACCAAGTGTAAAATATTAGTTTATCACGAGAAGTGTCATCTTCTGCCCAACAAAAGGAGGGCTATAGACACCAGAGAAATCATTATGGAATATTAGTAGACAACAGACTTTGTTTTCTCCAGACCCATGAAGAGGTGAAATACACAAACTCTTGTCCCATCACATCTTGAACGCTGGGGATAGGGAATAAAAATCCCCGTCAAGAAAAAATGATCATCTCTGTACTGCTTGGACTTCAGAGAGAGGGCAAGACATCCAAGCATAAGCAAAGGATCCCTGGCTGTTTAGGTTGGATTAGCCCTAATGGGCACATAGATCTTGCTTATTATAGAAGCTTCTATTGCTTTTTGAAATGTAAGACTTTAACTCATTTATGTGTGTATGTTTACCTGCTTTAACCTTGTAAATAACTCTCATTTATTTTGCCTAGTTAATAAACCTTTAGTTAGTTTATTATAGGATTGGCTACAAGCATTCTCTTTAGTGAGAGATCTAGGATCTTTGATAAGTGACTGGTCTTTAGGGCCTGGGAGTAACCTGAATATTATTGTGATTTCTGGTGTAAGGGACTATCTACCATAAAGGCAGGCTTTCTTGATTGGCAAGATATACCAGAATGCCCAACGGGCCTTTCTGTAACTCCATGTTAAGGCTGTTATAGTGCTTGAGGCGTTCACAGTTGTTACTAGGTTGGCAAAATCTAGTTATAGTACACACAGCCAGTTTGGTGTTTTTGCCCAGGTTTGTAACAGTCTGCCCTGAAGTTGGCACCCACATTGGCAAGCCACTCCAGACAGCCTGACAGTTTGCACAAAAGCTGAGAGAGCTCAGTTGGGATAGGGGAGCTTCTGGAGGGAATTTACACCTTGGAACTTGCCTGGGAGAAGTCACCAGGAGTGGAGGCTCCTGAAGCGGGCCTGAGGGAAGGCCACAAAGATGGTCTTCGGGGAAGACTGGAGTTGAGGATCCAGACTAGGAGAAGAGATTCCAAGAAAGGAGCCCTGCGGGTCAGGGCTCAGTAGTAGCTATGCCTCCAGGGAGAAAGCCTGGGAGGCATCACTTTGAGGAAGAGTGGGAAAGAACTCTGCAGAGCCTAGGAGGTGATGAACAGTCCATGGAGGAGTGAGCACAGGAAGGGCTTGTGGGAAAGGCTTAGAAACAAGCTCAGGTAGGAAGTGATACAGGAAGGCAGCAAGGTTTCTGGATAGATGGCTTTGGATGATTTCTACAGATTCCATAGACTGAAACCCAGAAGAAAGGAAGGTGTTCCTCTACTGGCTACTGAAACCCCCAGATAAAGGGATATGGACTTCTGAAAGCCTGAAGACAAGAGGATGTAAAGATCACTTGGCCCTGATGTAAGGACATCACACTATAGTTTGTGAGATTTCCTGAAAGGGATGGAACTAAATGTGACCTGCTTGGAAGGCCGAGTTATGAGACGAGGCAGACTTCTGCAAAGCTGAAGGAGAAGAGCCTGCTAGGCCACACCTTGCCAAGAGTGGGCACCAGCCGATGAGTCATTCTTTTACAGCTCCCCATATAGGTACTTATTGACTATGATCAAGTCATCCCTTAACCTTCTCTTTGTTAAGCTAAATAGATTGAGCTCCTTGCATCTGTCATGATAAGGCATCTTTTCTAATCCTTTAATCATTCTCATTTCTGTTCTCTGAATCCTCTCTTATTTTCCAACATCCTTCTTGATTGTGGACACTAGAACTGGACACTATTCCAGAATCAATCAAATCAGTGCCAAAGAGAGGTAATGAGGTACCTCTCTATTCTTACTCAATTTTACCCTCATACGTCCAAGGATCACATTAGCCCTTCTGGCTGAAGCATCACTGGGAGCTCATATTGAGCTGATTTTCCCACACAGCCCCCAGGTCTGTTTTAAGAATCACTGGTTCCTGGGATAGGGTCCCTCATGCTGTAAGTATGGTCTGCATTTTTGTTGTATATATTTACATTTAGTCACGTTAAAACAGACATTGTTTGCCTGCATCCAGTTTACCTAGCAATTCAGATTGCTCTGTATCAATGACCTATCCTTTTATTATTTATTACTCCCTCAATCTTTGTGTCATCTGCAAACTTCATCAATAATGATTTTGTTTTTTTGTTCCATGTCATTGATAAAAATGCTAAATAGCACAGAATCAAGAATTGATATCTGTGTTACCCCACTAGAAGCACATTTGTTTGATGATTCCCTGTTTACGTACATGTTGCGACTGGTCAGCTAACCAGCTTTTATTTCATTTAAAGTGTGCTATGTTGATTTTCTTTGTTTCTTTATCAAAATGTTGTGCATTAACAAGTCAAATTCCTGAAGAAATCTATACATCAATAGTATTACCTTTATAAATCAATCATGTAACCGCCAAAAAAACAAGTTCATTTGACAAGATCTTTTTTCTATAAACCCATGTTTATTAGAATTAATTATATTATCCTACTTCAATCATTATATTAATTGAGTCTTTTTCTATTATTTTGCCTGGGATTTATGACACCTGGTGTCCCTTGCACTTTCTTTAAATAATGCCACAATATTAGTATTCCTTCAGTTCTCTGGAACTTCACCAGGGCCCAAGACTTGTTGAAAATCAACATTAATCATACTTCACAGTGTTGTTGAGGGTAAACTCATTAATATTTTGATTAGTGTAGATACCATGGTGTTGAGTACTGTAGAAATCCCAGATTAAGGGCACACATAATTCTAGAACTTGTTTACTTGTTCTAAATCTATTACCCATTTTCAGTTTAGAGAAAATAGCAGGAGCTGGTAATATATCTGAAAATGGAAAGAATTTTCATTTATTGTAGCAGACACACTTAAATTGGTAAAACTAATTCCTATCCTAAATAACTTTTATAATGGATTTACAATTTGTCAGTTAATTTTTAAAAGATGCGTGTCTAGATTCTTATCTCAGATAAAATGGCGTAACTCCAATGACTTCAAGAGAGCTAAATTGATTTACACACGTTGAGGCTCTGGCTACTACCAGTCTGCTGATTAAACCCCATAGTCAGTATTTTTGAGGAAATACAATTTAAGAAGATCAAATATGTGTTAACCAACCTGTTCTCCAAAGTACATCATCAGCATGCACCAATACATGAGTAAACCTGCACACATTTTGCCATAATGATTTATTATGGAGGTTCCTTTGTCATTGCTAGAACCTGCTGTGCTAAAGATTTAAAATGTTTGTAATATATTCATAAAAATGTGTGGCAGTTCATTATTTCTGGACACAAATGGCCTATTTGTGTCAATTGTACTTGATCATTTGGCCAATTAAAATCTGCTAAAATAATTCACCAGTTTTGCGCACGGGACATATAGTGTAATACATACATTGCTGGAGTATTAACTAAAAAAATCACGGACACATTTCTGCATTATTATCCTCCAATTCCCCAAACTGTTAAGCAGCAACACTTTTAAAATGTAAGGAAAGGCAATTTGTAATAAATTAGAAGGATACTTCAATTATCAGCGCCCAGAAGCCCTCTCCTTCTACTTGACCGAAGGAGAATAGCATTAGGTCGAAGCCTCAACATCTTTACTCAGGCAGCCTGTAAAAATAGAGGTTGAGGTGATTTTGAGTGTTTCCAAAAATACTGAGGTAGGATCTACTGGTCAAAGTAGAATCCTTGCTAATGGATACACTGGCTCTAACCCACTGCTTGGAAACAGAGGAAAGCTTTCCTCTATATGAGTCATGTTACTACTCACCCTAAGTTTTCTGTGTGTGTGTGTGTGTGTGTGTATTTAACTATGAGTATACTTAATGTAGTTCCATATAGATGAAGCAGTTGTTGGAAGCCAAACCCATGCTTAACCAGCTGCTAACCTATCACTTACAGGTTCAGTGGAAAAATACTCACACCTGTGATTTCCGCCTTAGCTGTTTACAAAGTGCTGTAACCTATGTAGAGCTGCTTGAGCAGACCAAAAATTCATGCCGTTTTTCTGAAAAAATGCTGCTACTTTTTAATTTCCACTGCATTTTTCAAATATTGAAAAACTTTGACCATTTCTAATACTGTACCGCTCATGGTTATGGAAGTGAAGGCAACACCATTAGACTCTCCAGTATTGCTACTAGTCCCTGGCTTGAGGTGCTTACAATCTAACCAGATAATGCACAAAACAAAGGTGGAGGAAAAAAGGGGAATTGCAAAATAAATGTCACTGAAGTGTGAGGTCAAACATTAATTTTGTTACGTCCATGGTAAAAGAATGGGGATGAGTGGTCTAGATTTCAAAGGACTCTTTGAAAGTTCAAGAGATCTTGTCTTGACTGTCCTCAACACGTGTGTGTGTGTGTGTGTGTGTGTGTGTGTGTGTGTGTGTGTGTGTGTGTGTGTGTGTGTGTGTGTGTGTGTGTGATAGCACGAGCATGTAATATATAGATAATAATGGTTATGCTCTGGCCTGAACATATGCTAAATGTTATGGATTAAACAGTTCGCCCTACTATATCAATATTACTTTTCTATGTCACATCTGAAACTTTTATAGTAATACAGATCCAGTCTTGTCAACCAGAGATAAAAACATTACCAAGATTTGCATGTTCAGTTTTTCAGTCTGTACATTTTGTTGTGGTTATGGATATAGGTTGCTAGTGATAAACAATTGATTTGAATGTTTCTGACTTAATCATAGTAGTTGTGCATGTAAACACTGCCCTATGAAATCTGACAGGCAGCTTTTATGCATTAAATTCTGAAAAGAATGACATGACTGGAAAAAATCTAGTTTTTTGTAAGAAGCAGATTAACAGCTGTAAATGTTCAAAGAAGCCAAAAGAGGGGAGAAGGGGGGGAAATCAAAGCTAAATTAAAATGTTTACTTAAATATTTAATTCAGACAGTAAGTAAATCGTGCAAAAATTAGCAAGCCTTAAAGCTTTAGAGTAACATACATAGTATGGATTTAGTGGTTTAAACTTTAATATAGGTTTTATTCAGTCAGGCGTAATGAGGTACTTTTTATAAATCAGAAAATGCATTATGTAGTAGTTTTATATTTTTGAGATTTGCCTCTTACATGATGTTCAGTCATATTCAGTTCTGCAGCGGGAAAAACAAACCTGTCATTTGGACACCAATAAGGGAGAATCTATAGATTGCAGGCGTGTTCTTTCTGTAATTGTCATGATGTATTTTTAGTGCATTTGATTCAGCCTCTCATTTTGATGTCTTCAATTTTTTTTATCAGCTCTGAATTTTGTGTACATACTGTGCAATCATGGCTTAGTGCCTCAGTCATTTTTTCCTTAATAAAAACAATTGATTTAGTGCTGGAGCAGGTCATACATAGTTCACTAGCGTAAAGTGAAAACTGTTAGACATTATTATAGGTGGGGTTGATAGCTCTGCCTATCGTTAAGGTTGCCTGACACTTCCCGTAACAAAATCCTGTTTTTAGTTGCTGATAACCTTTAATTGGTTGGACTAAAATTTTCCATGACAGGTGTTTGCCTCAGGCTTTTTGTTTTAATTTCAGCCAAAATGGTTCACCCATTTCTGAGAATGAGGCTAGGGAAACATATACTGTTTTGGTCCTGTTAAAAAAAATCTGACAACATTTTAGATGCTTTAGTGCCCCATGTTTTGGAGCAGAGACTTGAAATTTGATGGCGGAGGGATGTCTTCCCTATGCTTTTTACCATTCACATGAAGATCTGCCATAATATGGCCAAGTATAGGACTTTGAAAAGTAAGCACATGCTCAGTAAATAAATCTTAGATTTTAGCAGTTACATTTCCTGAAGATTTCATCTACAGTGGGGATGCTCCAGCTGAGGGCTGAACAGGACGTTCCCTGCAATTGCAGCTCTGGGATACTGCAAACTGGGCTTGGTCTGGGTACCAGAACTAAGAACAGTGAGCTTGTCTCTCCTGTGATTTTAAAGGCCCTCTGTAGGCACCCAGGCAACATGAAGGAGGAAGATGCCTGAACTGAATACAGAGGGGATAAGAACATATATGTGGGAACTAGAATGGGACAAGGAGCGTGGAGCAGAGACTCAACTGGAGGGGGAGACTTGGACTGGTAGGTAGGGCAAGGAAATGAGCTGGAATGAGGAGCCCAGGGTGAGGAATATTTGGGACTGGACCAAGGACAGGTTGGTAGGGAAGGAGCAGAAGGGATCAAGCTTGGGTGGAAGTGGGGGTGGGGGTGGGAGGCTTTGGGAGCTGGTAATGGGGCCATTGTTGGGGCTCGGCCCAGGAGCCAAGGCTGGAGTTGGAGCTGCCAGGGGCTGATTGTGGGGCTGTGGCTGAGGCCCAAGCCAAGAGCAGAGCTGCGGTCTTGACTGGGGCTGGGAATGGGGCCCTGGCGGGGGCCTGACCTGTGTTTGGAGCTGGGGGCAAAGCGATAGTGGTTGGCACTCCCTCCTCGCTCCCTGTGGGGGCTGTCCCAGGCCCACCGCACCTCCCCCCAAATGTTCCTCTGCACCCCCCTAGGGAGTGCACCCCACAGTTTGGGGACCACTGACATAGAAGATTATAACCTACTACTGCAACAATTTTAATAGGGAAACACCATGTCCAATTTCAGCTGGCTAGCAGGGTCTCCTGCAATGCGATTCCTCAGGGGAAATTGGATTTGAACACATCCATTACAAAGAGCAGTTACAATCTAACACAATCTAATACAATGAGAGCATAATGAAACCCATATGAAAATGTAACCCCATAGTAACTAACCTGAAAAAGAACAGAGGACTAACTGAAGTGTGTGGTGGTGGATGGTAAGCACCATAGACTCCTCTTGGGGGAATCCAGCCAAACAAGCCTTGATTCTGATCATGGTGCAGTGTCCGAATTTTATAGCTGCAGTGCAAGAAGCAAAAGGGGGAGACCCATGGACAATGGAGGCAATTTTAAAATCATATGGGGATGCCTTCAGAGATGACAGGTGCTTCAAAGGAAAGCTGTGACTGTAAATAGATTCCCCAGTAGAACCTGTGTGCTTACCACAAAGGAAAACTCCAGTGGCATGATGTAATCCAGTACACAAGGGGCTCAAAAACTTCATATCCAACATGTGGATAAATTGGAAAGAGTCCAACGGAGGGCAACAAAAATGATTAGGGGGCTGGAGCACATGACTTATGAGGAGAGGCTGAGGGAACTGGGATTGTTTAGCCTGCAGAAGAGAAGAGTGAGGGGAAACATATAGCTTTGATAGCTGCATTCAACTTTGATAGCTGCATTCAACTACCTAAAAGGGGGTTCCAAAGAGGATGGATCTAGACTGTTCTCAGTGGTAGAAGATGACAGAACAAGGAGTAATGGTCTCAAGTTGCAGAGGGGGAGGTTTAGGTTGGATATTAGGAAAAACTTTTTCACTAGTAGGGTGGTGAAGCACTGGAATGGGTTACCTAGGGAGGTGGTGGAATCTCCTTCCTTAGAGGTTTTTAAGGTCAGGCTTGACAAAGCCCTGGCTCGGATGATCTAGTTGGGGTTGGTCCTGCTTTGAGCAGGGGGTTGGACTAGATGACCTCCTGAGGTCCCTTCCAACCCTGAGATTGTATGATTCTATGATTCTATGATTCAGAGAAGGGATACCATGGCACCTGTAGAGGCCAATATAGCCTGAGTAAGCAGCATTGTGATGGTAAAGAAGCCTGCAGGCTAATTACGCATCTGCATAGACCCAAAGCCACTGAACTGGGCATTGAAAAGATAATTGATGCCATCTCGCCAGAACTATCACCAGAACATCTCCAAAACCAGAATCATTATGATTTGTGATGTGAGGAATGGGTTTGGCACAAAAGCCTGTATAAAAGTCCACAACACTGACACCATTTGAAACACCATTGGGTCACTACAGGTCATGCATACCAATGGGCATAAGTCGAATGCTAGAGGTGTTCCAGGGAAGACTCACCCATGTGCTGTAAGGAATGCCTGGGGTGAAAATAACAGCAGATGATACCCTCATTGTAGGTGAAGGGAGCAATGATACAGAAGCTGAATGAGACCACAACAAAAAATGACAAGCTTTTCTGCAGCAGTGCAGGGACAAGAACATAAAACTCAACCCAGAAAAAATGTGACTCAGTGTGAGATGTCATACACGAGTCACTCTGCTGTGAGCAGATGTCCAAAAGCAGATCCCAACAGGATCAAGAGAGTCCGAGACATGCCAGCTCCAGTGGATGTGACAGAGGTAACAGCACTTCATAGGAATTATAATTTTTCTGTCCAAGTACTGTCCATACCTCGTTGCACTAGCAGGACCCATACATCAGCTCAAAAGGCAGGTTGTTGAGTCGAACTGGGCAGGTCCAAAACAGCAAGCATTTGACACACTGAAACAAATGATAATGGATGCCCTGTCCTGAAGTACTACTAGCCAGGAGTGTCAGTGACAGTCCAGTGTAATGCACTGGAGAAAGAATTGGGTGTAGTTCTTCTGCAGGAGCAGCTGATCTCTTACACCAGCACAGCCCTACCAGGGCTACACCCAAATAGAAAACAGCGTCTGGCTGTGGTATTTGGAGTTGAGTGATTTCATCAGTACACCTATGGCCACCCAGTAACAGTGAGATCTGACCACAAACCTCTAGAAAAAATTGTGGCAAAGCCCCTCCTCTGTGCTCCAAAGGGTTGCAATGCACATTGATGCACCTCTCTTCCCCAGCACTACTTGGTAGAGATCAGATATTGTCCAGGACAATTACTAGTATTAGATGACACCCCGAGCAGGGCATATATACCCAGGATCAATGAGTTGGGGAAAGGGATCAGGACACCGAATTCATAAACATGCTGCACTAACTCCCTGTTTCAACAGTGAAGCTGATGGAAATCCAAGAAACTACAGAAAGGGATACACACCTATAGGTAGTCAAGAGAGCAATACTATCAGGGTGGCCAGAACACAAAATGCAAGAAGCGACGTACCAGCAGAAGCTGGTACTTTCAAATTAAAGATGGAATTTATATTTGAAGGACAGAGACCTGTTGTCCCCACCTCACTATGTTGTGCAAAAAACACATGCCTCACACTTGGACATTGACCGCTGCCTTAGATGGGCTTGAGAGTGGGTTTACTGGCTAGGAATGAATACACAACTACACTTCTTGATAGAAGAGTGTGACATCTACTTGTCATGTGATAACTGGCAACAGAATGAGACCCTGTTATCACATGAGCTGACCACACAAGTGTGCGAAAAGATGGGAGCGAACTTATTTACCTTTAGTGAAAAGCAGTAATTTATTACAGTAAACTACATTCACATTTTTGGGACGTTAATGCCCTGCTTGATATAAGAAGCAAGTCAATGATTTGCACAACTGAAGGTCCACTTTGTGAGATATAGCATTTTGGACACTCTATTCACCAACAATGGACCCCTATTTGGGTATCCAAATTCCAATGGCACCTTTTAAAATCTGTCTTAGTCTTAAATAATGTCATATTTATATAAATGTATGTATACATATCACACAGAGAAACTATGTTAAGAGAATATTAAAGTTATAAAGTCAAATACTTAAATTTAGGAAATACCAAAATTAAGGTTGCCTATGCCTTAACTTGGCCCCCTCTTGCATATACATACAATCTTTAATTACATGATCGCATACTACTTTTTCTATAGGACCACTGCCTCATTCAGTGCACAGGGACAGTGCTCTGGGGATGAATCGGGATTGGGTAATGAAAGAGACTTGTCTGTAAGAACCCTGCCTCATTTGTTGCAGAAGTTGGAAAGAGAGTACTGAATGAGGCAGGGGATTACATAAGGAAAAGGACTGTTTCATGGTTCTGGTAGTTGAATTCTGCCTTGGAAAATGGATTCTATCCCTGCCTCTGCCACAGAGTTCATGTGTAATGCTAGGTAAGTCACTTAAACCAAACTTTTCATATGTGGGCACAAACTGGGTATTCCTCATTTTCTGAGGGCCTGACATGAGGGCCTGGGGTCTAATTTGCAGAAGTGCTGAGCACTCAGCTGCAACTGAAGTCAATGGGGGCTGTGCTTTAAATATCTAATGTGCTGTATAATGGTAAGTACTCTGAACAAATCAGGTCTTAGGTGTCTCAAATAGGGCACCCAAAATTAGTGGGTTCTTTTAAACTTTTTGCTCCCGGGTTTAAAATGAGGATAATAAAACCATTTAATCTCCCATGGGTGTTGTGAAGATAAGTGTATTAATGTTTGTGCAACATTCAGATACTAGCATGATGCATGCCAGAGAAAAACCCATGAGAATATTCACAATACTGTCTTCAGAGCAAGGTTTGAATAGTCTGCAATAAGTAAGTCCTGGGGTGACTCATTAAATGAGAAGACAAAATATTGAATAGCTGCACACTGAGAGAGTACCATCCATTCTGTGCACTGAATGAGGTTCTGTGGAAAATATAGCATGTGATCACATTATTAAAGACTGTACCTTAATACATACACACAAGGGGGCTGAATTAAATGTGCACAAGCTACCTTCAAATCTGGCATTTCCTAACTTTTGAGTGCTTGATTTTGTAACCTTAATGTTCTTAACATAGTTTGTATATGTAACATGCATACACACACACACACACACACTATACTTAAGGCTGAGAGGTTAAAAGTTGCCTTGGGGATTTGGACACCTAATACTGTTCTTTTGACATAGTTTTTGTGTGTAATTTCCTAGTTTTTTTGAAAAAGCAAACTGGAAAGAGAAATTCCATCATCATCATCATATTGACAACACCACAGGTCATGAGCATGGTTGGAACCTTCAGATCCACCACACAGACCTCTGCCACTTTGCAGCTAATGGGGTAACTGAGGAATCAGATTGGAGGAGACCCTGCTAGCCAGCTGAAATTGCAAATGACGTTTCCCTATTAACATTGTTGCATGCATGAAAGTTGTTAGTGCCCCTTGTTGCTTTCCTGTCCCAACAGACTGAACCTGATATGATCTCGGATACAAGGAGAGAGTCATGATTTCATCACTGCTATCTGATGTGCTATCCCGCTTCTGTAGAAGTCTGACTGAATCATTCTCAGAGTTTATTCTGCTGCACACACTGCTAAAATGGTGCAACGTGCTATATTTCTTGTGATGATGTCCTACTACATGTCATTTCTCCTTTACTTTTTCAGGTGGTCTCCCACCATCAATACATCTCCCAATGGGTGTCGAACTCTGGCCATGTGCTCTCCTTTGGTGTTGTCTTACTGCAGGTACTTCTTGGGGGGTGTTGTGCCGACTGGGGTTTACATCCTTTCTCTTGAGGCTTCAGCTGTACACCCAGTGTCTAAGCATCCATCTAATGTGAGTTTGTCTTCCTGGATCCGACATTCTCACTGGGATTGATCCCAAGTGCACAGACTGTCCTGTCTCAAATTAAATCCTCAAAATTGCATATAGCAGCCAGTATGTGTAAGGCTGTAACATATGGGCCTATCCCTTACCCTGCATACTGGTCTCTAGAAACCTGTGTCACTCCACAGTTTTGTTCTGCTTTGGGAAGTTCCCTATGGCATGTGGAAGTGTTGAGGATGAAGGCAGTGGCAAGTTTCAGAGTGCTGCAGATCTCTCTGCCTTGTTCCCTAATACGGTAAAGTAACAGTTTTATTTTCATGCTGTCATCATCCTTCTGCAAAGTCAGGTCTGTTTACAGTTCAATCTCCTTCTTCCACCAGGTCCATCATGGAGCTAGGTTTGTGTCTGCAAAATTCAGGGCTCTGGGGGTCTTCAGATCAAGTTCTATGCCTCACTCAGCCAGGTGATGCACTTTAGAGAAGTCACTGCTCAGATGCGGCGACATTGTTTCATTACTCCATTTCATTAGCAAACAGGGTGACAAGATCACAACAGTAAAATATTGGGATACATTCGGGTGCCATCAGTCCTGCCCACAGTCCACCCCCGCAGGCTCTGACCCCGGATTCAGGCTCTGACCCCACTCCTCCCCAAATTCAGCCCCCCTGCCACCACGCCCTTCCTCATCCCCAGGCCTGCTGCTGACTTACTGCATCCCTCCTCAGTCCCCCACCCACCGCTCGCCTCTTCACCCTCCCTGCCCGCCGTTGGCTCGCCACTCACCTTTTCATCCCCCTGCCCACCACTTACCTACTTACAGTGCCGACTTCCCCTCTGCCCGGTGGGTGATCTCCCGCCCTCACCCCACCCCCATTCCACCCCCTTCCCCGAAGTCCCCGCCCCTGCCCTGCCTCTTCTCTGCCTCCTCCTCAGAGCGTGCCGCATCCCCGCTCCTCCCTCTCCCTCCCTGAAAGTCCTAAGCGCTGCCAAACAGCGGTTGGGGGCCGGGGGCGCGGAAGTACTGGGAGGGAGGGGTGGAGCGGGGATGCAGTGCGCTGGGGGAGGAGAAGGAGGTGAGGAGGGGGGAGCTTGGATGCCAGTGGGTGCGGAGCACCTGTTAATTTTTCCCCCGTGGGTGCTCCAGCCCTGGAGCACCTATGCAGTCGCCACCTCCCTCCAGCTCACCTCCTTACCTGAATATCAGGACAAATGGGGTCCTTATCATACATGGATTAGGACGCGGGGCAAAGGGTTAAATATTCGGACAGTCCTGATTTTATCAGGACATCTGGTCACCCTATTAGCAATCATGAAGCTGAATGCAGGTTAAGTTGAGCCACACAGGAGTGAATTTCAGTGTCTGAGAGAAGTGTTGAACACCCAGGAAATTCAAGTTAGTCAGATCTCAGCAGGTGCACTGCATTATGCAGGATTAGGCCCATAACAAGCATGATGTGCTTGCAAAAGAGCCTGTAGCTAGATAGGCCCTCACCTTGTAGTTCATAGCCATGCTAAGTCTATGTCAATATAAAAGCTAATACCTGTCTAAACTTTGACAGAAAAATGGCTTTTTGGCAATTGCATGCAACTCTCATTGAATTGAAGCGAACCAGAACAAAGCAATGTGCCAAAATGACAAAAAATCCTGATCAATGGGGGGAAAAATGTCTCTGCACTTACAGCCAAGTGTCTCACTGTGCTTTCTCTACATTAAGTAAGGCTCAGAACACTCTGAATCAGTTTTAGAATTGAAATCCAGGAATCTTGGCCACCACACAAATTCTCTCCCCCCAGAATACATATTTTAAATTTGTATTTTCCCATTTTTGAGTGGGAAATATACCATTAGCTTATTCAGTGACTTCACAGTTTAAATCATGCTGTTGACTAGTATATTCGGTGAAGACTCATCCGCAAATTTCAGACTACAAAACAAATCCTGTTTACCAGTAAAGTTATTACATTTTGATAAATGCTAAAGAGTAAATGGAACATGGTTTAAGGCTGGAGACCTAGCCAAACAAGTAATGATTTCTTTTGCCAACTAGGAATAGTAGAAGAGCACTAAATTATTTGCATGTGATGATAGAAAGTTCTTAAACCATTCTCTTTGTTTTTTTCCAAATAGTTAAACATTTTATAAAGCCCCAGCAAGGCATATAGACTCTCCATGTGAAGTTAGTGTTGCAGGAACATAGCAATGTATTGAGTGTGTATTGCCATTCAGGAACACTACAGTTAAAGAAAGCAAAATATTACAAACCCATTGAGTAGGGAGGTGAGGACACTGGATGTGCATCCTAGTTTTGCAGTCTGGCCAATGATACTTATTTATCTTCCAATTAAATTTTAACAATTAAGACCATCATTACTTCACATTCATGGTTCAGTTTATGAAAATGTGACATCAATTCAAGGCTGGCAAATGATCTAGGGAAAACAAATACAAAATTTCCTGAGTGAGGCAGTTTGCCCAGCTCTAACACTTGACTTGATATTCATGGTAATAAAGCCCTGGTCCATATTTCTAGACATCCATATTAGTGGAGCTAGGCAGTCCTTCTATAGTCTTTGCCTATATGTGGAATATGAACTGAGTCATGAAGTCAGAGGATTCCATTAAACGTGCCTGGGGAATTCTGTTTACTTACTCAGCAGGGGGAAATCACAATAACTGATTGCCTGCCAGCTTAGTTAAAAACTTCAGTCAAAGAAGAAACTGGGAATTCTGACTTAATAATAAAATCTTAGTCTGATGTGGCCAATCGGAATGACTCCAGATTTTTAAACAAATATTAACATTTGACTATAACAAAGGGAAAAAGTTAATAGGTGTAATATAGACTTATATTACACCCTATTTTTATAAATGGTGTACAAACTCCTTACAAATTCTAAAAACCTTTTACGCCAAGAAGACTCTTGCTCCTGGACCCGACTCCAGCTCATGAGCTATTTTGCATTTCATTAAAGTAGTAAAAGCACATGAGCTGCACCGTTTAGATACTCTTATTTTACCCTTCATAAACTACATTTTTTGCCTCCTAGGAAACAGTAGTATTTGCAATGGGCTTCCTTTAGTGCTTGATCTAAAATTTCTTACAATTTGGAACTAAGTAGGTTATCCATAAATTTATTTTCTAGTTCATTTATTACATCTGCAGTAAAAAAGTCTCATTGAGAATAATTCTAGGTAATATTTGTAATGTAAATGCATTATAGACATTTCATTTTGTAAATGGATTCATAGTATATATTGCATAGTCACAGCTTGTGATCTAGTGTTAATATGCCTTGCAAGAAACAATAAATAGATTTAATTATCTGGAGGATGAGGTTCAATCACTTTGACTTGGTATTCACTAAAATGAGCAGGTGTCTAAGCACTCCATCCATGACAGTTTTTAGGCAAATATATGTCTTTGAATTATTCTACTTCCTGTTGTTTGTCTGCCACATCATATTATCCATGAGGAGAAGCCATTTTACTTAGAACAGAAAGAAAGATGACCACAATTAGAGATGACCTTTCTATCATTTGTTTATTAATGGCAGCTTTACGGGACATAAAGATATAAGACAATTTCTGCCACAAAAAACGTATACTTGGAAAGACAAACCAGATATATCTGACCACGCAAACTAATATCTATGCAATTTCACCTTCCTATTTTAATGGAAAGTTAAAGTTGCACAGTTAAAAATCACCAAAAAATGTCAAGAAATAGAAAATTCAAGGTTCCAACAGCAAATTTAATGTAGTCTCATTGCATACCCTGACTATTTTGTGAGGCATCTTACAAAGCAAGGTCTTGATCCTGCAATGCGCTTCACAGGCAGACCCTCACTGAAGTTATGGGGCTCCACGTGCGCAGGGGTCTGCTCACTGCAGGATCGAGGCCGAGAGCAGGAAGAGCAAAGACATAGAAACGACAACAAATGTGTAATGTGGCCAAGTTAATGTTCCTGTTAAAAACTTAACACTTGCATTTTCTGACATTTTGTGGTTTTTAACTGTGCTGATGTATAAAGTGTGATGAGCCCAAATCAAAATATAGGATCTGGTTTCTACTGAGCTAGAGGGAAGTTAGTTCAAAACTGTCTATCTTTATAATAGGCTAAATCACAACACTGAATACCCCACCTTGTCGATAATGGGGACATTTGGATTGGATCCTAATCTAAACCCTAACACCCTAGTACATGCCCATCTCTAATATAAATGTGACTATATAGATACAAATATGTAAGTTGTATTTCTGCTTATTCTTTCATATTAATAAATCACTATTTTTGGATTATAGTAACCTGTGTCAGATATGTAACTACATATCTAGGGACTATGAAAATGGATGTTAATAATTAAAATCTCAGTTCATTATCATAAGATTAACATTATTCAGTTGAAATTGATAAATAATTCTGACAAGATCAATAATGAAAAATGGCAAGTAGGAACATTACAATGATAATGAGAACCTAAGCGATTCTGTTGTATTAGACTAATTTATCACAAATGATTACATTTCAAAATAGTTTATTTCCTCTCCATTGTTCTCAGCCATCTTTTGCTATTTCTCATTTATTTCCAGTTTAGAAGCACACATCAGGTGAGTTAATTATGACAAACGTAATTAACACTAGTTCACAAATGCTTCTGATTAGACTTAGTCAGAGCTATTTTTACAAACAAATCTAGGCCAGAAGGTTAACTGCAGAACATACTGAGTCTGTCATTGTGCTGCTGAATACTGATTATATTTTAGCTTGAATGAAAGGTGACCAGCCCTCAGGAAGAGGCTATTAATGTTTCTATGATGGTAGGGTTTCTATAAATAGTTTTTGAAGACAACAATAGAAGTAGATATAAACTTGTTGGGCCCAATTCATAACTCTTACTCTATTTTTACTCCATGGAATAAAACTGGAGTAGTGTAGTTGTGAATCAGGCCTATCCAGAGGAATTGGATGTGATCTGCCTTGAGAAGATTGCTCCTTGTGTCTCAGGACTAAATCCTATCAATTACTGACCATCTGCAACTCCTGTTGACATCAATGCTTGTTGCAGATACCTTGAAGGATTGGCTTTTATAGCAATGTAAAGTAGATGAGTTTCTAATGTCTTGTAATCGGACTCACCTATGCCTTTCTCACTGTAGTTCCTGGGCATGTATTTCTAAGGACAGTATTGGGGGCCTAGCCTTTTAAAGAAAGTTACCTAAACTGGATATTTTTGAATGGTGGGTAAATGATGGTCATTGACTTTGGTCAACAAAGGTTTGACCGTGAGCCTATTAAATGGGAGCTTTGCCACTAGCTTCAGTGGGAACAGGATCAGATCCCTATGACAGATTGCCCCACTTCCGGGGTGCCACTTGATGTATCAGGGTACCATTGAGCTCGCTGGTTCCACCAGTCTGGGTTCACTTACACTGGCCTGCTGAGCCTCCTCCAGCACACAGACAGGTAGGGACACACCCATCTGCAGAAAGACACAGACACTGAGATCAGCTCTGTGTGGGAAGACTCAGTTCAGGAATTGCCCAGCACTCAAGTGCACACCCCCTCTTGGTGAAAACCCACAATTATATTGTCTGCGCTGAACAGAAAACTGAACAGCATAAGTTCATGAAAATTGCAGCCTCCCTCATTGTGGAGGAGATATGCACAGCTTTTTGTCCCCCAGTTATGAATTGCACAAACTGGTTTAGAGAAAACAAAACAAGTTTATTAACTACAAAGGATTGATTTTAAGTGATTATAAGGGATAGCAAACAGATCAAAGTAGATTACTGAGCAAACATGCAAACTAAGCTTAATACACTAAAGAAACTGGCTACAAGTAGTAATTTCTCACCCTAAATGTTGTTTTAAGCAGGTTGCATAGTTTCTTGAAGACAAACTGCTCTTCCTTGCAGCTTAGAACTCTTTTCACAGGCCATGCACCATTTCCAGCCTGGGTCCAGTTCTTTCTTCCCCAGATCAGTCTTAGGTGTTTTCAGCAGTCATCTTGGGTGGGGATTCAATGAAGAACTGACCCTGATTAACTCACTTCCCTGCCTTAAATTGGATGTACATATGGCAGGAATCCTTTGTTTCCCAGTTTGATCTCCAACTCCTACTAGTGGAAAAATACTAGCAGTCCAAGATGGAGCCCAGTACCAGGTGACATGATCACATGACCCTCCAATGTCAAAGCAGCAACCCAGGAAACTTCTCAGAAAGGGAGATTAGCATTTGCAAAGTCCTATTGTTCTCCCTAATGGTTCATTGACTAACCAGCCAGAATGATTGCATTTAGTCTGGTGGGTGTTCCCCAGGTGCAAACACTGTTGTAATTGTACATAGTGTGACAGATCTATGTTACCAATCTGCCTCGGGCTTCAAGTGATCAGGTTGAGGCCGCAGCATCTTTAGGGGAGGAGATGAAGGAGCACACCAAGTGACTAAGTTTAAAGCTTTATTAACCAAACAACAGTGGTGAGTGTGGGGTGCGCCCCATGTCACTCAGAGGAAGGAAGGAAGCGTTAGTGCCCAAGTCCTAACCCACTTTCATACTCCCACATGCACAACCCAAGGCTGGCCAAGCCAGGGTGTAATGTAAGAAGAAGACGGGGAAGGGTAGATGAGAGTTCTGCCCTGTGCACAGGTCGTCTGGGGTCCGCTGTAGATCTCTGACTTGCTTCAGCTCTAAGAAGGGTTTTAAGTCCTGGGTTCTTCTGGGGGCATTTTGTCTAGGGCTCCCCTTGTCACCCGTGCTCTCTGCACCAGTCCGAACCACCTTTCTGCAGCTCCCTCAACTTCCCCAAAACACACCGGCTTCAGGGTTGTGAGACAGACTGTTGATTCCCAATTTGCTGACCTTCGCAATCTTGCTAGTTTTGCAACCCCTTCAGTTCTGTTAGGCTCAGTTCTTATTTCTCATGGCTGGCCGGGGTTGAGATACAGGTGTCCAGCTGATTGGCATGTAGCGAGCGTGATTGTGTGAGCTGGCCTTGGGCGACGGTTAGTTCCTTATCTTCGGGCTTGGCTGGACCATCAAGTTAACCCGTTCCTTTCTCCCTTCCTCCCCCTTTGGCTTCTTGCAACCTGCAAAGGAATCTTCCACTCCACACTCACACCTTTAACCCTTCCCAACCTCCATTCCAATGCATAGAAAAGCATTAGCAATGTACAACACTGGTGCTTACTCAGGGGCCCCTTAGGGGGGTGGTGCAATTTTTACTGTGACAGTAGTTCATATTCCTAACTTCAGATACAGAAATGATACATGCATACAAATAGGATAATCATAGTCAGTACATCATAACCTTTCCAATGATACCTCAGATAATCCATCTTGGATAAAATACATCTTAGATATACCATATTCCTATCATAACAATATCTCTATGAAGAATATGGGGTGTAGTGTTAAAAATCCCATTTTAGGGGCTCTTTTTTTGTAACTGCTTTGCATGCACTGCTCCAATATATTTAATTGGGATTTTTCATTAACAAGGATGACATGAATAGACTCTCAGTGTGTTAAGTTCATTACTTAGGATGATGTGAAGGATATCTTAGAAAATTAAAGATAACTAAAACATCACTCTTTAGAATGAACCCTTAGGAGGCAGTTGAGATTTGGCAAGTGTACTGTTGTAGTTGCAATGTATTTGTGCACTTTCAGAAATGGAATTAATGGAATCTTTCACTGTTCTAGCTTTCTGTTGGGAACATATTGCAATGCAAGATTGGTTCTCGTTATCATATTCAATATGACCAAAACTTCATAGTGTATATTACAGGGGGATTTGCTTTCCCTCTGCATCTCCCCTTGGGGGATTTTTTTAAAGAGAATATTCTGATTCTTGAAAAGTTGTTGAAGCAGTCTGAGAATGCATATGATGCACAGTGATTAACAGTGTGACTCTGAACCAAGCAGAGGTGTGGAAGATAATTGGACAGTTCAGAGAAACATGGGAGACCACAAAAGCTCATATGCGTAGTAGCTACATATAAATGCCTCATCCATTAAGCTTCCTCTTTTTAGGCTGATGATGGCTGTACTCAATGACAGTCAACACTTTCACAAAAAACCCTCTCTGACTGCCTTTCCAGAAATGTGCTGTTTTTTCCTAGACTCTTTTTTAAAACATGTTATGCAGCAATGACAAATGCAGTGAGCATAACAAAATGCAGACTGCAGAATGCTGGGCTGGGTTCTCCTTGTTTTTCATCTCAAGCAATTGTTCATAAATCAAGGAATTACATGTTTAAATCTGCACTCGTAGTGTTGTCTTCATAGAGAGCTATAAAAGCTGTAATTATTTAAGCTACTTTATTAGGTAGGAAATATCATCTTAATGAGACTTATTCATCAAAGTCTACCTCCTGCAGCGATAGGTAGGATTCAGTGGATGATTTTCAGTAACTTTTTCATGCATGAACTGTACACACTATTATTGAAGAAATGTCTATACTATGCTTGGTATAACAATCTGTTTATATTCTCTGTAATAAGCACCTGACTACTGTTTCATATAAAAGATGAATGGGGCAAGATATTCAGCTGTGCCCATTATCCATTGTGCTCAAGTGGAGGGTGGAAAAACAAAGGAGTTGGTTGCAATTTCCTGATTCTGGCTCTGGCTCTGTGTCTTAGTGCTGCTTTAAAGTACATTGTCTGGCTACAACCTCAAGTATGCCAGCTGTGAATAATCAGAATGCAACAGCACTCAAGCCACATCCGCTCCTCCAGACCTGCCCTGCTCCCTTAATCCTGCAACATGCCCCCAACACCAAGAGGTGAAGTGGGACAGGGTGGTGAAGAAGCTGGCTAAATTGCAGCTGAGGATTTGCAGCTATTTGTATTTCCAGACTGGCAAAAGGAGGCTGGATTGCAGAAGAGAATCTGGCCCCATGTGTTCAGAACTCACTGTTTGGCTAGACCGTTTGTGAGTAAGAGTCATCATCTAGGGCCAGAGTTTCTGCTGCAGCTGAGATCTGTTTGACACAACTCTGGGGGAGAGTTGCAGAGCACAGTAGGGAGCAAGTTATGCCTCCATGATCCTTTGCTTGGCTCAGTCCCAGCTCTGACTAAACCAGGTAGTGGGTGCTCTAACCTAGGCTGACTTGCTACTGTCTCAGTTTTCTGCCTGTGCCACCTTTGGCATGCCCTCTGCTGGGACCAAAAGGGCACAGTGTAGGAGCCAGTTACAACAATTTTACACCTGATGAGAAGTTCCACACATGGAGGGAAGGATTTTCAGCTGGCCAGGTACCGCCATGTTCTGGCCCTTTTGCACCTCTAGAGTGGATGAGAGAATCTGGCCTCTACACTTGAGGAAAGATGACACAAAAAACTGTCATGTCACTCTTGAACACAGGTTATTTGTAACAGGCTTGTGGGCCCTGTAAGGGAGACTACAGCCCAGGCATAGCCCAGTTCCATTTCAGGCTGAGCAAGAGTATTCAGTGGAATGTTGTCTGGAGGGATTGATAAGACATGTACCCAGGTGTCGGGACCATGGGTTGGGAAAGACAGGACTACATAACACAAGCTTCTTGGTCAGTTTAATAAAACCAGGGATGAGGCAATACTTGCTGTGGAAAAAGGGCCTGCAAAGAAGACAAGAGATAATCAGGATAGATGAGAACAGTGGGGAGGGGTGAAGGAAGGAGTATAGAGGACTTAGGATGTGAATTGAGTACTAGTTTTCTGTTTTGGGGGCCACATTCAGAGATTTCAGGTGCTTGGCTGGATGATTCTTGCTCACATGCTCAGGGTCTAACTGATCACGATACACAAGGTCAGCAAGGAATTTCCCCCCAGGTCATATTGGCAATGACCTTGCGGGGAGTTGTCTTCCTCTGCAGTATGTGGGAGTGGGTCACTTGCCAAGATTATCTGGGTATATCTCATTTAATCGTTTCCCTACTATTTTCTGCTGCTGACACATACCAGTTTAGTCTCCAGTGGGCTGTTTTACTTTGGTCTAATTTTGGTTGTTGGGTTTGGTGTTCAGGTGCTGGGTGGTGGTTGTAGCCTGTGATATACGGGAGATCAGACCAGATGATATGCTGGTTCCTTCTTGCTTTTAACCAGATGTTTTTTAATTCTAGTTTACAGTACAATAGCCTAGTTTACAGTACAATAGCATAATGGGCAACTCTGTCTTCCCATGGGTAGTGTTGCTATTGTGTTGCACCACAACCTGATGTTCTATCCCACTTTTTCTACCTTCTCCCTTGATTCCTGAAGATTTCCGCTCTTCTTGTAACCAGTGAAAACTACTGTTGGGTGCATTTGGGTGGTAAACACACATAAGTTAGGAAACTTATCTAAATTGTGTCCAGACTATCTCAACTTGAAACAGCAAAATTGGGCTGGGGAACCTGGCATGCACAAAGTCCCTAATAATATTGCCAGCAAAGGCTGGGATTGGACCTGTACCATAAAAATTTTGCAGCTAGATATCTCCAGGGGATAAGCAGCAGGCTTTTAACCTGAAATCAGATGGTGTATCTTAATATGTTTATAATGTCAATAGTGTGATTGCTGTGTAATAATTATGTTAATCTATTTCACCATTTAGCAATCAGTTTGTTTGAGCACACAGTGCAATCTCATAACTTGTAATAGCACTGCTAGGGATGCAAACGTGAAATTTATTGTACATGTTATCTCTACTCTGGAGGAAACAGTTATGTCAAACACAAGGTGAGGACAAAAGGGTTATAAAGGAAAATCAGGGCTGAGACATGGTAGGGGTTTAAGTGTTGTGAAATGGCCTTTAGTTTGATTGCCTCCTCTGTGCTACTACAGCAATATTAAATAAAGATTTAACTGATAAACTATGATCATTTCACTTCTGGGGTTCTCTTCTCACACAACTCTCATTGGCCTTTTATGGAGAGGTGAACAGACTCGCTAGCTTGGAAAGCCCTTTGCAGATTATATTTAAATTGTATTGCTACTTTTTTTTCCCCCAAACATGGCACATTGCTATGATTGAAAGTGCTATGAAGCCCCAGACTGTTCTAGGTAGTGTCTCAGGAGTCATTTAGTGACATAAAAAGAAATTTTCACAAGAAGACATCCCTGTATTAAAGAGTTCTGTAAAATATCTCTTTACACTCCCCTTTATATATTCACAGTGCTGCCATTGAACTTCTTTTCATTGACATTACTTGCCTGATTCAGTGATACTGCATAGATAGCACTTATGTTTTATGTCTGTTATAAAACTTTAAACTCACAAATGGATCCAATAAGCTCTACTGGACACCTTCAGTATATGTCCAATATATTTTAATGTTGTAGTAAGAATACTCAGATGAGAAAGTTTTCATGTCATTTTTTCCTTATGAGCTTTTTTCTTTTGAACTGTATTGAAAGAATACATTTTAAATACCAGAAACGAAACATTTCAAAGATCAAACCTGCATCTTCTCCTGTTTTCTGCTTCCTAAAGATCCTTAGTAAATACTGACTCCTACTATCTTGAAACGCACATGTATCCCTTTCTTCAGGAATGCTCCCTTGTCCTAAATTTTCCTCTTCCTCAACTCCCCTCGTCCACAACTCATCACTGCTACTTTCCCTGAGTCTAGACACTTCTATTTTCTGCCACCTATGCCCATACACCTTTTTATTTCACAGTGCTTCCCTGCAGCAAGGCAGGCCTCTCAAGGGAGTTTGGGAAGGACCAATAAGCAAAGAATGAAATTTGCCCCTGTGAAGCCTAGCACAAGGTCTGTGCAACACTCTAATCCTATTTTGAGGGGTTACTGATTTATAGACCTTGGACTGACCCCTGCACTGGGGTGAATCTCACTTTTAGTACACGAGCAGATGGAGAAAGTTCCAACGGACATAAAAATATAGGGTCAGATTCTCAGCAGGTGTAAATCAATGTAACTCCATTTAAGTTAATCGAGCCATATTGGTTTGCACCAAGAATTTGGGCCATGAATGTTTAGGTGGTTGTAGTGTCTAAGAATAGGGAAGCAACTCTTTAAATACTTTGTGAGACCTCTAGTGTCACTCACTGTGACACTAGATATCTTTTACAGCCTCCAGAAACCAATCGGAACGTATTTATTGATCAGGCGGAATGTATTTACCTTGGAGGTGTAATGTCGCAATTTGGGACCCAAATATGCCGGCATGGTTTCTTATTGTTTTTGTTGTATAAAGAGCAAAAGCCACAAAAATAGTTCATTAGAGTAAACTAAACTACAACACCTTTTGAAGGTGAGCCATCAGTAATAGGCACAGGCGGCATTGCAAGTGGAGTTGTTGGAATAAGGAGAAAATACCAGGATAAACTGAGCCAGTTGTATTAATGCTAGTATGGAGTGCAGCTGCTAAAGTAAATGGCATTATTCTGAATCTTCATTGGTGAAACTGAGATCTGGCCCTATAATATTTTCCCCTCCAATTCAGATAGCTTTAAGAGCAGAGTTTTGGTTTTGAAAGTAATTAACATTGCACATTTTATGTAGTAGAAACAAGCTTTTGTTTTCAGTGACACAATGGGAAGGTGATGAAAACACTTATATGTTTGGGGGGCGAAGAGGCGTTGTTTTGGTATTTGTGTTCTTGCTTTTCCCCCATCGCTCTCGACTGTATCTGAATCTATTCCATTGGGGTGGATGAGTGAAGATTGTTCAGGCTGACTGTGGTACAGCGACAGAACAGGATGGGCTGCTGTTGAATATGGAGAAATGGGGAGAATGTTTGTGGTCAAGAGGAGTGAAGTCACTTCAATAAGCTTTGGATCAGGCTGCATTTGTAAAACTCCTACAAACGATTACCTATAGATTGGTTATGTTGTTGCTCTCAGTGCAAGTAATACCTTTTTATATTATCATTTATTCTTTTAGATGCTAAAAAAAAGTTCTGAAATTCCAAAAGATATTTACAAACACTTTTAAATGAAACTTAGCTTTGATTACATCTGATTCTTTTCCAAGTGAAATGCATGTTTGTTTATTTACTTGTGAAGGCTGTTTACATTTTCTTCAACAAAGACAAAAGTTTTGTAGAGATTTTCAACCCAAACTGCATAATGAGGAAAATATTTAAATTCTCTGCAGTGCTTTTCCAGCATGTTACCCTATGTTTCTAATGAACCCCAAAGGGATGCTTCAGTTTGTGTGTACTTCCAGAGAGGCATTGTGGATCTTCTAGAATTGGTCATGGGACAATACTCTGTGGGAGGATCTTCTTTAGTTTATACTTGTAAAATTACCAAGACTGGAAAAAATGAACATCAGTTAGTAATATGAGCAGCTAGCTGGCTGAGTTTAGTGATGGGTAACCTGCTATATCACAAGTAGGTGTCTTTGCAATTAAGGGCTGGTCCACACTAGGAGAGGTGGTCGAACTAAGATACGCTACTTCAGCTACGTGAATAACGTAGCTGAAGTCGAAGTATCTTAATTCGAACTAAAAAGCACTTACCGTGGGTCCACACGCAGCAGGCAGTCTCCCCCGTCGACTTCGCTTGCTCCTTGCGTGGAGCAGGAGTACCGGTGTTGACGGCGAGCACTTCCGGGATCGATTTATTGCGTCTAGACGAGATGCGATAAATCGATCCCAGAAGATCGATTGCTACCCGCCGAATCAGGAGGGTAGTATAGACGTACCCTAACATGATCTATGGTTTAGTGTTCTTGTGGGACATGAGAATAATATTATTAGCATTAAACCAAAAATAAGGATGGCCTTTTTGAACATTGCAAACATTACATTGTCTGGCTATACCGAAAGAAGGACAGGAGATATTTCACATGGGTTTAATCAGGCTGCAACTTTATTATTAGATGTCTGGGTCTACTTGGCAGATAAACGTATACAATGCAGGTAACCCCATGTTTTTTTTCCATAATTACCCAGGGGTTCCTGCCAGCTCCCCCTTTTTTCCATCCAGGTCCCTCTAGCAAATACATTGCCAGGACCTTACCATCCACCCTCCTCGTGGGAGGGTTATGGTGGGCTATAAGAATGCGGGATTGGCTCCCAGCCGTACCAGTCATCGGAGTCCCCAGCCACCACCTGTTCGTGCCTTTAATGAACATCTATTTTTAAGTCATTTACCAGGCCATTTATCTGCTCACTGGATGCCTTCCTTATGGAGTACCTGCACTGGACATCTGCCATAAAGAGGCAGCAGCGATTAGTTTGGCTGCCTCCCCCCACAAACCCAGTTGGGTTCCCAGACATCTTTTACTTCCCCACCCTCTTTTATATTGGCCAAAACAAATGGTATGTAAGGCTTTACAGGGGAACCCCATACTCCCTGAATAATTGGGTGCCCTGGAATGCCCAAATTGCTGAGCCTTTACTGACCCCAAGGAATTTGGCCACCCTCCTTTTAGAATCTGTTGAGCCTTATCTATCCGGGTGTCGCTTCACAGCTCTCAGCCAGACCCTGCATGAATGTATGTCTGACAACACGCATCTGCATCAAGTCCCTTCTTGATCTGGGCAGTAATTGAACTCCTTTGCACATTCCCAAATAGTGTTCTCCAATGTGTGCCACATCATGTCCATGACTGCTGATGGGCTCCTTGGCGCACAGCAATGGCATGAGCTGGTTCAATAACATGCTTCTCCTTCATACCAATGCAGCCTTGCCCTGTCACTGCACCCCGATTGCCCACCCTTAAGGCCACTAGTATGTCCACCTATGTGCACAATAAAAACAATCCTGTTCCCACAGATCCACACCACTGCCTCCATGCCCAGTTTGCCAACATCTGGAATGGAATCACAACACATTAATGGCAACTGACTGCCCGAGGTTGCACACCATATTGTATGCTTCTGAATGCCAATGCCCAACTGTCAGAATTGCCTGTGTCCCTGTACCCCATTGCACCACTGCTGTCGTGGCCCCTGATTATGAATGACTGAGAACCAAATTCCATAGGGCAGAACCAAGTTCCCAGCCTTTCCGGAAGATAACAAATGCTGCACAGTCTGCTTGATCAGTTGTTGACCATTGCAAGTTTAATATCTCTGCTTGCCTGCCCCCCTCCCCCCAGTGTACATCACCTATTTCCAAGCCTCTCACTCCTTCAACAGTGTCCCTACATAACCCAGGCATCAGTTTGCTGATTCCAAAGATACCAAAACTGTTTTAAGAATGCTGCTTTGAGCAAGGCCGTTTAGATTCCTGAGAATGTTACCTGTGATGTGCCCATATGACTACTGCATAGGGATCTTGGAAAACAACCACCCTGACAGCAACCTTTGAGTTAAGAGTGCTGTGTGGATTTGGATAACCATTTAGCCCACTGACAAATGTAACAGCTGGGAGGCGATTCCAAGATTGTTGAGGACACCAGTCGACAGGCTGCCCACAACCCCGTGTTCCACAGCACCAGCTGCTCGCGGTGACCAGGTTTTCTGCTCCTGTAATGGCATGAGTTTGTTAAGACTTGTCCCATAGCTCTGCCTACTCCCAGGTTCCATGTAGCTAGCAGAATTCTCTCAGGTTCTTGGCTGGCTCCTGGTGACAGCTTCCGAAACCTGTTATGTAAAAGTGAGGCAAGGCATCTGCTATGCCAGTATAAATCCAGGAAAGGTAATAAAGTAATGGATATTATCCTGGAGCCTATATGCCTGCTGTAATGGCAAGCACAATTGTCTACATGTGAAAAACCTACATGCAGAATATGAAAGCTCAGCCTAAAGAAGCATCAATGTATGTTTTATTAAATATATTTAGACATCTTCAATCTACAGCGATCTAGCATTCTGCACATTAACGGGCTGGGTGGACCCTGCTACACCCACTTCCCACCCCTTTGATCAGAGCAAGGAATGGAAACCGATTAATGAGGCTAAACCACTTTTTAAAATGGATTAAAATCAACTAGACTCTGCAAAAATAGTTTATCTTGAGAAGACTTAAGTTTTGATTCTTTAACAAGAGATACTAAAACACAAACACTAGAATGTATAACTAGGAAAGACTATACCTGTAGCATCTTATCTTATACTTAGCCCAGGTCTACACTAACCCCCCCTGTCGAACTAAGATACGCAACTTCAGCTACGTTAATAACGTAGCTGAAGTCGAAGTACCTTAGTTCGAACTTACCTGTGGTCCAGACGCGGCGCGCAGGCTCCCCCGTCGACTCTGCCTACTCCACTCGTCGAGCTGGATTACCAGCGTCGACGAGGGAGCACTTCCTGGTTCGATTTATCGCGTCTTGACAAGACGCGATAAATCGAACCCAGAACATCGATCCTGCGCCTCCGACGCGACGGGTAAGTATAGACATACCCTTAGATTTTAAGATATTTATCATATTTTTGTGCAGGGCCTACCTCAATGGGACTGGGCCTCTGTACTGCTCCAATACAAATAATAATGCATGGTGCCATTATGGTACCAAGGTATGATAATTGTTTATTAAGAGCCTAGTGCCCCAAAGTCAGTATTGTTTTGTGTCATCTTGTCTTCATGGAAATCTAAAATTCTCTAGTGTAGAGTTGGTTATGTAAGATAAATAGATCCATATAAGACACAGCAGTAAGATCAAAGCTGAGACCCAGGGGTAGAAACTGTCACCATACTTCAACTCCTTTATTCCCTAGGCACAGGAAATCCCCAATAGGTGTAAAGTTGGTTCCCATGTCATCCTCCCTGCAGCCCCCAGTGCAGGGTGCATGTGGCTGGTGGTGGTGAGGAGGAGTGACTGGTGTATGTTGCATTCTGGCAGTCCCCAGCTGGCAGATGATTCCTTGGAAACCATTGCCAGTTAGTACAGTATAGAAATGAGATAGGACCAAGGCTGGGCAGTGAATTGGAGTATCACACTCAGCTGCCAAATTGGACTTCCCAAATTGCTCTTTTGTGGCCTCTAGAAATTGAATGTCCCAGAGAATCTGGCCCCTAATATCTTGTACTGGCTTCCTGAGAATATAGGAGAAGAATCTTTAAACACTAAAGGGCTTGTCAAGGACATTCGACTGTATGCTGCAAAACATGGGAGACCCAATTCACCATCCCAGAGATGAATAATTTGGGCTATGGAGAATATTACTTTCAGGAAAAGAAAGTGACAGGCTCCTAACACTTGAGAAGTTTCACTGTCATCTGTGTGCGACAAGTAATGACTAATAGTGTGTATTTGTTAAATTCCAGTTTAACACCTAGAATTGTGTGTTTCTCGGGCTGTTTTTAATTTCCAATAGTTGGATAGGTAGGATAAAAAGCAAACTGCTGAGCTTTCCTAAGTGAAGCTGTCATATGACTTTTCCTTTCATGACAGATGGATATATATAACAGTTAACTGAGCACTGTCTAGTACTGTTGGCACTGAAACTCTTACAGCTGGGGCTTGGGGTAACTGAGATGGGAGCTGTAAAGGATGTAATTGTAAGCAAAAAGTATTCATCACAATCGTCTGCTCATTATAGTGCCAACTTTCGTGCCACTCAATTCATTTTTACTTGTATACTCTTCCTATATCAAGTACCATCTCTTGCATAACACTGTATAAAGTCTATATTTCTGTTCTTGTAACTTTGTCCTTTGAAACTCCCTGTAAATACTTAGATCCCTTCATTCTTAAAATCTAATGGAGATATGAGACTGTGCTTCACCATGTAAATTGGAAATTTATCTCCTCTCAAGCACACAGCAGGAAAATAATGTTCAATTTCATGTTGGATATGTATAGTGTAGAAGGTTATGTGCTGAGTGTAGCATGGAAAGATAAGCACCCCACCATTCAATGCTCCTGGACAACCCGAAAAGCAGTGGCACCTCTTGAAATATTGAGAAGGTAATACTAAAGTAAAACAATAAAAATGTTCAGTGCAACAAAGATAACTTGTTCCACTGCTGCTTAAAAAACGTGTTCCAGTTCCACAGAAAAATGGATATGATCCTTCTGTGGAAAAAGAAATCAGCCACATCCCGTTTTGGCTGCCCTGGCAGTTGAATTTCAGAGCATTGTTAGCGACTCTGGCTTCCTTTCCAATCACAAAAGGGGCTGCAAATACAGCTGTCCACAAGTGAAGGTGACAACAATCAGAAGGGGGAGGTAAGCAGAAAGAATCACATTTAGAAAACAAGACTAAAAAAGATAACAGTCTGGAATTTGCAGAGCATACTGCAATGTGTGGATCGGCTGTTCTGTGTTACTAAAATTCAGCCAACCTACATAGTTTTGTCTCTGATTCATGAATCTCAAGGTGATGGCCTGCCTTACGGAATGCAGAGTAGGTTCTGAAATTTCACTTTGCCAAACATCAGGTTGATAAAATGTTTGGAAAGGCTATGCAGAAGCTATCATTGAGCTTACATTATCAAACACTCCCTTTATATCATGTAACAGATTTTCAATACTGAACTGACCTGTAACTTTAGTGAGTACAAGTGCTTTATACTGATATATAATCCTAACATTTTATTTCCTGAAAGAAGAGAACAGCTTTTTGTAGATCATGTGAAGAGGGTTACTTATGGAAATAGGTTTGACCCAAAATCCAGATACAAACACCACTGAACTCTTGAGGAAATCAGGCCATGAATGTTGTCATTTCTCATTATGTAACATCAGTGAAACTCTTCACCCTATATAGTCACCTAATACTGGAATATTTGGTTTCAAATGGTAGATATGAAGCCAACATTTCATCTAAATCCACTATTTTGAGGTGGATAAAATCATGAATTTATCATGCCTACTAGTTAGCCAATAAGGCTCCTTCTACAGCACACTCTGCCACAGGCACGGTCACCTTGAGGGGTGAGCAGCACAGAACATATTACAAGATTAGCTGTACAGCTACCTGGTCATCAGTGTGCTCTTTTAGTAAATACTGACATGCTGTCCTGTGTGTGTAACTTTTGGATGACGCATGGCAGGTGGTAAGCTTAGAGTGTCTACTATCAAAACATGCTCATCTTGCTGTTACCTTCTCCTTGTCAAGAATTAGAGAATGTTAATGTTATTAACTGAGTAACTCATGTAACTAATACGACCAGTACCAGTGGGCGGGCTCGGGTCTCTTTGGTGCTGGCGGCTGGAGGAAGATGACTAAGGGAACATCATCATTCGGTAAGCGCCGCAATAAGACCCACACTTTGTGCCGTCGCTGCGGATCCAAGGCATACCATCTCCAGAAGTCCAGCTGTGGGAAATGTGGGTACCCTGCTAAACGCAAAAGAAAGTATAACTGGAGTGCCAAGGCTAAAAGACGCAACGCCACTGGTACTGGTCGTATGAGGCACCTGAAAAATGTCTACCGTCGATTCAGGAATGGATTCCGTGAAGGAACAACACCTAAGCCCAAGAGAGCTGCTGTTGCAGCATCCAGCTCATCTTAAGGACTCATGTAACTAAGTATCTCATAATACTCTTAAACCATGTTGGGAACACTGGCTCACTATTGATTCAGAGGCCAATTTCTGTTCCACCTATGTTTTTCATAGGCCTCATGTCCAAGCACTAACCTGGTACAACCTTGCTTAATTTATGGTAAACCACAAGATCAGCAGCCAAGTTGTTATGGCTGCTGACATAGGATTTTGCTGTACTATTTCTCCCCACCCCACCTCGAGGGATCAACAAGGCTATAAACTCTCTCTGACGTTCTTGTGTCCTCTATTAAAGGAGAAAATCCTCAACCCTAGAGATCTATATGTTGACAGAGGAAAACAAACTTTTAAAACATAAGTTTATTTTCACTGTATGTGCTTCGAAGCCTTGTTTGTGCTGTTCATGTGGTATTCTGAGATACTTATTTGCTTTTTGACTTGAAGCGGAGTTTGTCATTTGCAGCTGTTTTTCATAGGAACTAACTCTGCATAATTAACAGCTTCACATGCCTTTAATGATTAAGGTGCTAACTTATTGGGAATTGTGTGCTTCAGCTTTGGCATGTGTTTATTGGCACTGGCTAATCTCAACATATTGTTTATATTTTACCCACAAGAAAGTTTGAACATAAACTGATCTACTATTAGTGACCAAGAAAAAGAGAATATTTTTTCAAACTGTTATTCTTCTAATTATCTGTTGTAAAACTCAGGAGAGAGGGAAGTATCTTAGGTTCAAAATACTTAACTATTGTTTACTAAGTAAAACTGTATATTGTATCATGCAGAAGGAAACTGGTCCCCATAAAGGAGGCTACATAAATAGATTCAGACCAAAATATGCATGTCAGATGGTAGGGCCCTAAGGCTGTCTAGCAACCTGTATGTTTCTGTGGAAGAATTAACATCTGTTTCAAGTACCTTTGGTAAGACTGAAGAAAGTCAATTAAATCCCAGGGGTTGTCAACAGGAGCCAGTTAGGAAAGAACTGCATCACTTTCAACTGAGAAAGCAACTTGGCATCACTGTAAAAAGTTCATCATAATGCAGAAGTATCATAACTGAGCTTGATAATTTCTGGGGATTTCCTATTAGTTTGATTAGTTTCCTATTAGTTGCAGACCTCATTCATGTAAAACTTCTATTGAAATCCCGAATAAGGACAAAAGAACCAATAAATAAGTTAAAATCATGTTACTGTTGTGGCAAACTTGAAGCAAAAGATACTTGTGGTCTCTCAAAGGAATCGGGCTATTTATTATGTCAATGCATCATAAAACGGACATAGCTTAAGCACACAACAGGATCTATTTCTAGAAATTTTGGGCTATATTCCATCCAGATCTTTGTCATTCAAACATGAGGATTCAGTTCCCTATTTTCCTCAGAGTTTCCTGCTCCACTTTTAGTATACTTGAAGCTTTTATCAGGACACTTTAATAGATGCCAGGGCCAGAAGGGATCATCTAGTCTGACTTATTGTATAACACAGGCCATACAACTTCTCCAAAACAATTCCTAGACCATAGCATTTGGTAAAAAAACAATCAATCTTGATTTCAAAGTTGTCAGTGATGGAAAATCACCGTGACCCTAAGTATATTGTTCCAATGGTTAATTACTCTGACTGTTTAAAAACATATGCCTTATCTCCTTTGATGGTAGGTTGACCCATAGGCGCTGACTCCGTGGGTGCTCCGGGGCTGGAGCACCCCCGGAGAAAAATTGGTGGGTGCTCCGCACCCACCGGCAACTCCCCGCCCACCCCGGACCCGCGGCAAACTTACCGGAACACCGGGAGACGTTGCGGGGCCCCACCCCCGACACTGGGCAACTTTGCATCGGCGTCGGGGGCGGGGCCACGCAACGTCACCCGGCGTCAGAGGCGGGGCCACGCAACGTCACCCGGCGTCGTGGGCGGGGTCACGCAACGTCACCCGGCTTCGTGGGCGGGGCCACGCAACGTCACCCGGCGTCGGGGGCGGGGCCCGGCGTCGGGCGGAGCCCCGCCCCCGACGCCAGGTGACGGCACCCACGGGCGTCGCCGGAAGTCAGCTCCTGTGGGTTGACCTGTAAACCAAGGAGGAATAACCTTCCAATGTTCTAACATGGTCACATGGCTTCTGAGAGGAGTGGATTAAAACTGTCTTTCAAGTAGTAAATATGCAGCTCCTTTTAAGCTTTATTTTCCATTGCCTTGCATCTTATGTGTTTACTTACACCTGTGTACGGTAGTGTCAAAAAAAAATTCTTACTCACTGACCCCCATTGTTTTACAGAATTGCAAGGTAATGGAGAATCACTCCCTTTGTTGTCTTCTGATTTTCTCATCCTGAAAAAAGGGACAATCCCATACAGTAAAGAATTCAGTACAAAATGGATATTGTCCAATGGCAAGAAGTATCAAAGCAGATCCAACTATTAAACTGCAGGTGACAATTGTGCCTTGCAAAAGTGTAAATCACTTTCAGAAAGAGAGTGAATGAGCACAAAAAACCAAAACAACCTCCTGTAATAACCTAAATAAAACTGAATGTGAAACTCAACAGATAATTGCTTTGGCTCAATGCCTTGTTCCACGATTATGCTTAGAATTGTGTGAAATTCTGTTTTCCCCTCACAGGCTTTCACAATAAATACAGATCTTTCACAAAAATGTTCAAATTTGGCAAAAGGCAAAAATGGTGACAACTAGCAATAAAGGCACCAAAGCCTAACAACTGGTTAATTTAAGCTTTGGTAAATCTGAAGACAGCCATGGTAACTGTTGGACATTATGTATGGTGGTCCAACAGGTAATATATGATATGTCAGAGTATCAGTGTCTTCTTCACCACCACTACTTTGCCTCATCTTCGGGTTTTGTAGGTATTTCCCCCTCCTCTTTTGGTCAGATCCCATGTATGTTACTATGTATCAGATACATTCAGCTGTGCCTCTACTTCTGTCACTATTACAACATAATCAGTTTGAACTAAAATACATTCACCAGAACTGTGTTTGGGACTCTTCACCTAATAGAATTTGAGAAGAGTTCTTTCTGTAAGGTTCCAAAATAGGCTTACTCTCACACGGTTATAATTTTAATAGAAGTGCAGCTGCTAACAGCTTCTATGCTCGTGCACTAAATTCTGTCGTATGGAGAATGCAACTAGTAAAAGAGGGTCAGGTTAGAAGGACTTAGTTTGGTGGGTCACCAAAGGCCTGGGCTTTAGAAATGCAAACTGAGTATAGGCTGTTAGCTCACAAACTCAAGAGCTCCCGGCTACCGTGCGACACTGGTCACTAAACATGCTTAATAAAGATCTCTTTCCTACAACTCTGCCTGCCTGCTGCATCACTCCCTGCTAATGAAACAAACTCCATTCATATTAATTTTGGGATTCTTATCCCTGTGCCCTGAAACTGTATCTTGTGAGTTCAGTAGAGCCCCACGCAGAAGCAGAGTTCTGTCTATGTGGAGTTCATTGCAGGAGCAAGGGTCTACGTTGCATTTTTTTCCTAGTAGTGTACCATATGAGATATGACATCGAAGTCACTATCATAAGGTTAAGTCAATGTTTCTCAAAATGGGTCTCCTGAAGGAAGCTGTGGGGAGGAGGGGGCCCAAGACTATCGTAGAGGGTTGCGAGAGCAGCAGCTACTGGCCGGATGCCCAGCTTAAAGGCAGCGCCACCACCACCAGCAGTGGAGAAGTAAGAGTGGCATTGTATGGGGGGGGGGGTGTCATCACAGCCTAAAATATTTTCAAAGGGGGTCACAACAACAAAAAGTTTGAGAACCCTTGAGTTAAGTCAGTACACTGAGGGATTCCCCCCCCACACTCCATTTTTTTAAGGAGTTGTACTAATTTTAACATATTCTGAGCCATATTTGGCCTCTCTCTCTCTCTCTCTTTTTAATACAATGGATTGGTTTGTGGTGGGTTTTTTGTTTGTTTTGGGGGGTTTTGTTTTTTTGTTTTTGTGGTGGTAATATTCTGAAAGGTTCAAGGCGTGCACTTGTCCTTAGTCTCTACTCAATTTCTTAGAGACTTGGGGTTTCTTCTTCAGCACAGGCGAGTTAAACTGGAAAACACAATTTTTGTATCTGTTTCAGTATCAAATACAATCGTTTAAATCTATTTGGCTACCAAGAAAGGCTGCAAAATATTTAATCAATATATCTCACCCACTATCAGAAATTCTTCTTTTCCACAACTATTTTCCTCTCTCTCTCTCTCTCTCTCTCTCTCTCTCTCTCTCTTCTTTGAGGTTAATCAGGTTTGCTATGCCTATGCTGTAATACAGTGGTTTTCAACCTGTGGTCTGTGGACCCCTGAGGGTCTGCAGACTATGTCTAAGACTTCCAGGGGGTCTGCACCTCCATTTGAAACTGTTTAGGGGTCCACAAATGGAAAAATGGTTAAAAAGCACTGCTGTAGTATAACTTGCTCTTGTAGTAATAACTGAAATAACATTGAAAATCAATGAAAACTGGGCAGAGCCTTATGAATGTATGGGATCTGTATTGCCTCAAGCAAGCCTCTGTGGAGATCTGGGTTTCAGTGATTTTTGAAATTTCTGCTCCTCATATTGATAGAGATTTAAATGCCCAGAGGTCTTTATATTACCAGTTGGTGTACAGAAGCACCTTTATGATGCCCTCAGAGCATGCTATGCAGTATGTTCCACCATCTCACCTGTAGAAGTGTCATAGTGATGGCTGCATTTGCAGTTAGAGAATATACATCGGCACTAACAAGGACATAGGAAATGTTATTTTATTCTTTGATGCCTGTGAGGGGCCCTCTGAAGCAAAACTCTCTAGTATCTCCACAGCTGTGTTTGTGTCACTACCTGATTTACTATATCTAGACAAAGTAATACTAAAACATGCTTTATATTCTACAGTCAGATACAGTGAGTTCTTCCATTATCACCGATTCCAAATATTAGAAATCTTAACCAAATATGGGTTAAAAGGTCTATCTGTTCCATAAAATGAAAGTAGATTAATGGATTTATTTGCATTAATTTTGAGATATATCAAAATGAGATAATACAATTTAAGAACCCAAGAGCTTCCCAAATATAATATAACTAAACATACCAGAAAACCTCACATCTGAATTCACACCTGTTATCCAGAATTGGCTTATGTCCCCCAGTGGGTCTCATTTGCGTTGAAAAGTTCTTCTCCATTTGTCCACAACTCTATTTATCTGAATAAATTCGGTGTGCCCTGTTGCTTTGGGATATAGTAGATGGGGTTAGTGAAATGTGTTAAAATAACTTTGAGAAGTTTTGGATGTACTACAGAACCTCTGGAAGCAATACGTTACAATTAAAGGTTTTATTTGTAGGGAAGAAGAGCTAGAGTGGATCACTCATAAAAATGTGTCATAAAAAGGTGTAATATGCTTATTCAACATGCCAAATCTAACTAAAGGTTTGACAATTACTGCACTTTTCTTCAAATACAACCTTGATAATTGTGTTGGGGGTTTTTTTGGGGGGGGGAGGCAGTGTTTTCCCCCCTATGTTGGTCTATGTGAATTTACACATTATTTGTCTGCACCTCAATTCTATTGATTTCTCACTTTGGGCCTGAGCAAGATTTTGCCATATGTTGGCAGTTGGAAACATTTCCCCAAAATTAAAATTTCCTCAGATTAAAAAAAATGCTGTTACATTGCCTTTTTTTTTTCTTTTCTTTAGCATTTATTTATTTATTTATTTACTTATTTTCTTTCCAACCTGTGCACTTGGAGATACTGGAAATCTCACTGAACCATGTTCTTGATATTTTCAGACTAATTTTGCAGACTCAAGAGGTTTGGATTAGTTCAGATAAACTTTAGGTGCATATCCAAACCTACCCTTTGGAAGCTCATCAGTTGCTAGACAGAAGGCAGATGAGATCAATTAAGTATCATTTTAGTTTGAGATTACAGTGTGTGAGGAATGATTGTTTTGTTTCCATTTTATTAAAGGAAAATGCATGCATAGAAATGTTGTAGTGACATCTCAGATATGCCCTCAGCTTGTGAGGAATCTTTCTTATTAGGTGTGCCAGTAAGTGAGTAATAGAATAGCTTTATATAACGTAGAGAACTCTAGGCACTTCATGTATTTTAAATTCTCTGGCACAGATCATTCCATCCCACAGATAAATTCAAATTATCCATCTCTAGAAAATACACCCCAGTGGCTTGTTTTTTGTTACTTGTTGTTAGAGGGCTTGTTCCTTCACCTGCTTACTTCCCTGATCCTTCTCGCATTAACATGTTCCCATTCCCTGTTCCCATTCCCCCCCTTAGCAAAACATGATTCCAATTCCCCCACCCTTAGCAAAACATAATTTCAGTTTCCCCACCCCCATTCCCTGTTCCCATTTCCATTCCCCCTTACTTCCTGATTGACTGCAGACTATATAGTAAAACTTGAGTTCTGCTTAGCTATACCTTAACCAATCATTTTACTGAAATTTAACTAATCAATCCTAATATATTGTAACATGATTATCTAACCAAATATATCCCACCACCTTAATTAGTTTACACCCAGCAAAATTAATTATACAGCAGACAGAAACAATCACAGAACCAGACAGAGATCATACAGGCAAACAATAGGGAAATGGGGACAGTGAATCCCGGCTATTGATAAGTGAGTTCTTGACAGACACGATGCTATCAGACTAAGTTTTCTTTTACATATTCTAGACTCTTCCCTTTCTCTGAAGGTGATAGGTATTATCAGGACAGGATTGTATTCCTAACAGCCCAATAGCACCTTATTTCAATGTGACTAGTTTGGAATGTAAGGATGTGACCATACACTTTTCAGTTTATGGCTGCCTCTGTTGTTTAGCCAAAGATCTTAGCCTAAGAACTGGGTCACAGACTTTCACAGTAAGAGAAGGCCCATAAACAGGCAGACTGTGATTTTGATTTTTTTATACCTCTATAACTAGCTAAGTGATAAGAATACACCTAAATTCTTAAAGTATAGGCCTTTACAGACAGGCCTAAATATCTATATCCTAACTTAACTTAAACCTATCATTATGCAAAGCACTGCATTCAGCCGTATGGAGTGGAAATCCATCAACTTCATGAAAAAACTCGCACAGATACAGACAGACATCATCTTCCTTTCCAACTGCAAACAAATGGACATCATACCTAAAGGACTAAAGGTAAAAAATCCATTACAATCTACTTACCACACAGACTATGCTGAGAGATTGTGCCTCACACTCTCAAAGAAACTGCGAAACCACCTGATCAACATCCTATACAGCAAACAGGGAAAGATTAAGACTGAGCTCTCAAAACTGGATACTCTTATGGAAAACCAACCTTCCACACAAACTTCTTCATGGACTGACTTTACAAAAACTAGACAAGCCATTTACAACACAAGCTTTGCTTCTTTACAAAAGAAAAAGGACACTAAGCTATCTAAACTGTTGCATGCTACAAGGAACCACAACAGCAGTTCCCTTACCCCACCCAACAATATTGTTAATCTTTCCAGCTATACTCTCAGCCCAGCAGAAGAATCTGTCCTTTCTCGGGGCCTCTCCTTTTGTCCCTCCAGACCCACGAACATGATACAGTTCTGCGGTGACCTAGAATCCTACTTTCGACGTCTCCGACTCAAATAATTTTTCCAACAGACCTCTATACAACATACTAAGCCACAGAATCCTTCCTACCAAAACTACAAAAAGAAGGATTCTGCGTGGACTCCTCCTGAAGGTCGAAACAACAAATTGGACTTCTACATAGACTGCTTCCGTCGCCGTGCTCGAGCTGAAATTGTAGAAAAGCAAAATCACTTGCCCCATAACCTCAGCCGTGCAGAACACAATGCCATCAACAGCCTCAGGGACAACCCTAACATCATAATCAAAAAGGCTGACAAAGGAGGAGCTGTCGTCATCATGAATAAGTTGGAATATGAACAAGAAGCTGTCAGGCAGCTCTGTTACTCCACATTCTACAGGCCTTTATCCTCTGACCCTACTGAGGAGTACCAAAAGAAACTGCACCATCTGCTCCAGAAACTCCCTGGAAAAGCACAAGAACAAATTTGTACAGACACGTGCCTAGAGCCCCGACCAGGCACATTCTATCTGCTACCCAAGATCCATAAACCTGGTAATCCTGGACACCCCATCATCTCAGGCATTGGCACCCTAACAGCAGGATTGTCTGGCTATTGTCTCTCTCCTCAGGCCCTATGCTACCTCCCTGATCACTCAGTGACAGATTTGAGGACAGCAGTGTTGCGACAGATTAACTCCAAAAGCAGACTTCAAAGAGAAACTATTGAACTCGAATTGATATGCAAACTAGATTGCGTTGCCTCCGGATTAAATCGAGATTTGGAATGGATTGGCCATTATGTTAATTGAATCTATTTCCCTTAAGTTAACTATCCTCATTCACACCTGTGTGACCATCTTGTTTATCACTTCAAAAGCTTTTTCTTCCCCTGCTGTCATGTTTCCTCTCAACTAATTAGCCTCTTAAGATTGGTCTATACACCTGGACCTTATCATGTTTCTCTGACTGTATAAATGTCTGTCTGCAGTGTGTTTCATTCCATGCATCCGATGAAGTGGGTATTAACCCACGAAAGCTTATGCTGAAATAAATTTGTTAGTCTCTAAGGTGCTACAAGTTTTTCTTTCTTATTTTCATTTTATATCCTAACACTTGCTACTGTCTTCACCCTACCTTCCACCTCAGCATAGTTTTGGAGAAGGTGACCTTTCACCTTTGTGATCAACTCCTCCAATCCCTATGTCTTTACTGTTTTCAGTCTGGCTTTCAACCCTGTCATGGTAGTGCACACATCTGGGGAAATGATTCAGTATGTATAATTTATCTGTCAAAATGCATACTTTTTTTCTTATTTGTGGAACGTCCTTGAGCAAAGTGTGACATTTTTTCCATATTTGTTTGTTATTTGCATGTATTCAATGAGTGCTTTATATGAACACATTCGTGGAGTCCATGAAAGTTGTGAATACTTTTGTTTGGTATGCAATTTCTAACTAACTAAAATAAATATATCTAGAGTTCTGGGTGCCCTTGACATATCTTTAGAAGCAAAATAAAGCTATATGACCAGTCAAAGCAGCAGCAGCATTTCTCTTCCCTTCATAATAATCAGCAGAAACATATAAATTAAAACTGTTACCCACACCACACTTCCTCTAACTGTTTTAGTCCTCCTCCAGTGCCTATTCAAAAAGGTTGCTTTGCAGCACCCTGAGAAAGGCAACTGGTTTGGGCTATTTTTGGTCCTGGGATGAAGTTCGTTCCAAGGGAAAAGCACCATCACAGAGAACACTCCACCGGCAAGCACCCCCCTCTCCCCTTTATTCACACACACGCACACACACACGCAAGCATCCCCTCTCCCCTTTATTCACACACACACACACACACACACACACACACACACACACACACACACAAATCTTGGGTGCCCTGCTGCTCTCAATAGTGGCAGAATGTCATCAGCAGAGAGGTGGCCTCTCATATAGGAAGGTGCCTGGCCATTTAGGTCAGAACTAATAACATTAACTCCACCTGAAAGTCAATAGATAGCCAATGCAGAGCACAGAGCATTGTCATATGATTGTGCTAAGACACTCTCCTACTCAAGCAGGCTGCCATATTCTGCACTTGGTTCAGATTCTGAATGGATTTAGGGTGTGTCATCACCTAAATCACATAATATGGCCCCTGTGTCCTGAATGCATAATTGTAATCTCTTATATATGAGAGAGGGGCTTCAGTAAATCAGTAGGATTTTGATAGGTTACAGTGTAGTAGCCGTGTTAGTTTGTGTCAGCAAAAAGAAAATAAGAAAGAAAGAAATACTTGTGGCACCTTAGAGACTAACAAATTTATTTCAGCATAAGCTTTCGTGGGTTAGAACCCACTTCATCGGATGCATGGAATGAAACATACAGTAGACAGATATTTATACAGTCAGAGAAACATGATAAGGTGGAAGTGTGTGAACCAACCTTAAGAGGCTAATTAATTGAGAGGAACCATAACAGCAGGGGAAGAAAAACCTTTGAAGTGATAGACAAGATGGCCAATCTGGACAGTTGACACACAGGTGTGAATGAGGATCGTTAACTTAAGGGAAATAGATTCAATTAACATAATGGCCAAGCCATTCCAAATCTCTATTTAATCCTAAATTGATGGAATCTAGTTTGCATATCAATTCGAGTTCAACAGCTTCTCGTTGTAGTCTGTTTTTGGACTTAATTTGTTGCAAAATTACTATTCAAGTCTGTCACTGAGTGATTAGGGAGGTTGAAATGTTCTCCTACTGGTTTTTGAATGTTATGATTCCTGATGTCAGATTTATGTCCGTTTATTCTTTTGCGTAGAGACTGTCCGGTTTGGCCAATGTACATGGCAGAGGGGCATTGCTGGTACATGATGGCATATATCACATTGGTAGATGTGCAGGTGAATGATCCCCTGATGGCGTGGTTGATGTTATTAGGTCCTATGATGGTATCACTTGAATCGATATGTGGACAGAGTTGGCATCGGGCTTTGTTGCAAGGATAGGTTCCTGGGTTAGTGTTTTTGTTGTATGGTGTGTGGTTGTTGGTGAGTATTTGCTTCAGGTTGGGGGGCTGTCTGTAAGCGAGGATTGGTCTGTCCCCCAAGATCTGTGAGAGTGAGGGACCATCTTTTAGGATAGGTTGTAGATCTTTGATGATGCGCTGGAGAGGTTTTAGTTGGGGGCTAAAGGTGACGGCTAGTGGCGTTCTGTTATTTTCTTTGTTGGGCCTGTCCTGTAGTAGGTGACTCCTGGGTACTCTTTTGGCTCTGTCAATCTGTTTTTTTACTTCAGCAGGTGGGTATTGTAGTTTTAAGAATGCTTGATAGAGATCTTGAAGGTGTCTGTCTCTGTCTGAGGGATTGGAGCAAATGCGGTTGTATCTTAGAGCTTGGCTGTAAACAATGGATCGTGTGGTGTGTCCTGGATGGAAGCTGGAAGCATGTAGGTAAGTATAGCGGTCAGTAGGTTTCCAGTATAGGGTGGTGTTTATGTGACCATCGCTTATTAGCACAGTAATGTCTAGGAAATGGACCGCTTGTGTGGACTGGTCTAGGCTGAGATTGATGGTGGGATGGAAATTGTTGAAATCATGGTGGAATTCCTCAAGGGCTTCTTTTCCATGGGTCCAAATGATGAAGATATCATCAATGTAGTGCAAGTAGAGTAGGGGTGTTAGGCGACGAGAGCTGAGGAAGCGTTGTTCTAAGTCAGCCATAAAAATGTTGGCATATTGTGGGGCCATGCGGGTACCCATAGCAGTAGGATTTTGATTTATCTCACACAGAAGGTGGGTGAACTTCAGGGATTAAATAGCAGCAGAAAGTAAAATAAGGTAGGAGGCTTGTGCATAAGCTTTGGAATGGAGTAACAGGTAGTGAATTTTAGGAGTCCCAAATTTTGCGACATGCAGGCTTTGTCTGAGGCATCATTAAAAGAAAAAAAAATGACTTTCCAATAACACTTTCTCATCACTCTCCCCCCTAATAACCCTCTTTACTTGAAGAGATGAATTTGTCGAGATTTAGTAACCTATGCCTCTTCTTTAAAAGTTCCTTTGGCCTATTGGAGGGAAAAATACTTGATACCTGCAACCGTGAAGCTGCAGCAGCAAACATTAGCTGCTAGAAGCCTCCTTCCCTCCCCATGGGAATATTAGAATATTGAATAGTTTCTCTTTAGTTTTTACAATAGAAAAACGAGTTTAAAGTAGCTGAAAGCACCACAGGCTGATGCTGAAAAGATGGCCTGGCTCTTTTGGGTAGTGTCAGCCGCTCTTCTCTTCCCAGGTGCCCATCAATTTAACACCAAGTCCCCATTGGGTGCCTTTATTATGTCTTCCTCAGCTTGTCCCCTCACACATGCATACTTAACACAATGAGCATAGGAATCTTGTGTTTCAGTGATGAGGACCCAGCTCTGTATTGCTGAGAATTGTGGCACAGCTGAGACATCATCTAAAAGGACAGTTGGCTAATAAGACTGTTGCCTAGGACAGTCCATAGAGTTAATACCAAACTCTGTACACTTCAGTTATCTCACTTTCTGTATCTTCTATTTTCTATTTATCTGTCTGTCTTAACTCCTGGGTATATTATTCTTTAATAGGTAAGGTATACTTAGTTATTAATAGGTTTAAGTGTAGTAGCCGTGTTAGTCTGTGTCAGCAAAACGAAAATAAGAAAGAAAAACTTGTAGCACCTTAGAGACTAACAAATTTATTTCAGCATAAGCTTTCGTGGGTTAATACCCACTTCATCGGATGCATGGAATGAAATACAAAGTAGACAGATATATATACAGTCAGAGAAACATGATAAGGTCGAGGTGCATAGACCAATCTTAAGAGGCTAATTAGTTGAGAGGAACCAACTTGTTATGGTTCCTCTCAACTAATTAGCCTCTTAAGATTGGTCTATGCACCTCGACCTTATCATGTTTCTCTGACTGTATATATATCTGTCTACTTTGTATTTCATTCCATGCATCCGATGAAGTGGGTATTAACCCACGAAAGCTTATGCTGAAATAAATTTGTTAGTCTCTAAGGTGCTACAAGTTTTTCTTTCTTATTTTCATTTTAGTTATTAATATTTCTTTTCATAAACACCTAATCCAAAACTCCTTATTCTGTATAACTCCCCCCATTGTTCTGCTTAACTACAACCTCAACTTCACCTCTGGACTCAAAATGCTAGAGTCACTGGAACTTACCTTCCTCTCTACATTCCCCTGTCTTTAAGTCTGCCTATTACCACCACTGGAGCACAGATTTCATCCTTGCTTGACTTGCCCTCTGATGAAACACTTTCTTCTTCTATACTTTTCATTTTAACTACTGCAGGTCCCTCAATTATAACTTACTAAGGTACAGATTGTGGCTGGCCTGTGTGTGGATGCACAAAGAGAGGAGGCCATGAGGAGTCTTCACATAACTAGTCCCTGTACTTTCTAGAGGGCAGGGACTGGTCCTTGCTAGCACCTTTCTGAGATACAAGCCACAAACTCATAGCTTCCATGCCACCCTGCAAAGTCCACAGTGGTGCAGCCAGGCCACTCTCTCGCTAGACGAAGTAGAATTCTATCACTCTCACTCATCTTTCCCAAGTAGTATAGTAAATTGCCACTCTAGTTTAAAAAAAAAAAAAACCCACAACATTGCTTTACCTTTCCCCTATGACCTAATCCATCTACTTCCTTACCTGCTCTCTCCACTTCTTTTATATTGATCTCCACTAAATCTCCTTCTCACATGTCTGAAGTTGGGTCTCACTGTTTTAGTGATGCTTTCTTCTCCATGACGAACTCTCCCCATTTCCTTTTAGACATGCGGCTAAATTACATAACATAAGACCATAAGAATGGCCATACTGGGTCAGACCAAAGGTCCATCTAGCCCAGTATCCTGTCTTCTGACAGTGGTCAATAGTCAGGTGCCCAGAGGGAATGAACAGAACAGGTAATCACCAAGTGATCCATCCCATCGCCCATTCTCAGCTTCTGGCAAACAGAGGCTAGGGATGCCATCCCTGCCCATCGTGGCTAATAGCCTTTGATGGACCTATCCTCCATGAATGTATCTAATTCTTTTTTGAACCCTGTTATAGTCTTGCCTTCACAACAGCCTCTGGCAAAGAGTTCCACAGGTTGACGGTGTGTTGTGTGAAGAAATACTTCCCTTTGTTTGTTTTAAATCTACTGCCTAGTAATTTCATTTGGTGACTCCTAGTTCTTGGGTTATGAGCTTTGATGTAAGCAGGGACAATTCAGTTGAAATCAGTGCTTACTGCAGGGCTGAATTTAGCCAATAGTCTCCTTTCTACTTTTAAAACCTCTCCTTGAAACATTCTTTCTTTTTTTTTTTTGGCTTTAGAAAGATTTTGTTCTTTCTTTTTTGATGCTACATGTGAGGGATACTATAGAAAACTGAATTATTGTATTGAGGTGAAGTACACACACAAGAGTTGAATTTAATATTTTATTTTCATTTCTATTCCTTTTTCTATTCAAAAGTTCATTTGTAGAGGTATAAAGTCAGGGGTAGGATTTTTTGTTGTTGTTAGAGCTTTGCTGAATTGTAGAATAGGAATTTGAATACCAAAATTGCATATTGGAGATCTTTGTCAAGCTACCAAAAGAGAAACTGATTTTCAGCATTTAACTTTCTTTCAAGAAGGCAGTAGAATGTTTGTATTATGTCCTGAGTCACTTTTTCTCACCTCAGCAAATGAATCTCATTCTTACAGAAGCCATTAGGAGCAGAACAAATATGAGAACTAAATAACAGATTCTGCCTATACCTTGTCACCTTATATACCCAGTCATTCAAACCCAGAGCCATGTATCACAATGCTAATAATGTTGACTATGCTTTTGTGATATTTAGATTCATTAACATTTTTATTAACTTTAATATTTTAAATCTAAATAATAAAGCTGTCTAATGTCTAGTTTGTGCTTCAGATGAAAGCACAATCATTTATGGTCCGAATGAGCAAGCTAATTGTTGCTGATTCTTCTGCTAAATTCCTTGGATGCAGAGTTTTGGAATATGTAAATTTTTCTCTGAGTTCTTTAGTGGCATCTGTTTTCTCAGAATATTCCTGAGGCAAATGTAATGGTGCCTGTGGGTTTATTTTAACGTTAGGCTGTTGACAAAGTATCTGGTCTTTCCAGATGTCATTTTCCTTAGATTCACCTTTGAGTTTGAATCTTTTGCACATACTGTTTTGTTGTAAAAATAGATCTTATGGGGCTCTCAGAGACAGTTCTATGCAGAGAAAGAGGGAATATTTTTCTATGATTTTATACATTTTTCAGATTTTATATTCATTTAATGTAAAGTATCCACCTATTATGGATATGTGAGTTATTCATGCATCTACAATGATCATATTTGTGACTGAATTCTAAAAAAATTTAATGTAAGCTCATCTTTTCCTATAGTATTCACTGTATTTTCCATATAACCCTCCTGTACCATTTTGAAAATTGAAGGCTGGGGACAGCAGACTAGTTTTAAATATGTAATTACTCTCCCCCCCCCCCATCCCCAAGTAAAAAATAATGTACAGTACTGTCATGAGTTGTCTGGCCCTCTACAGGGAGTTGGACCAAGTCTTTCCTGTGATCTAGTAGCTAAACCCCAGCTGATTCTGATCTGGACTCAATTATAATCCCAGCTCTGGAGGGGTTATGGAGAACTACACGGACAGAAAAGAATTACACAGGGGATAAGACACAGGAGAGAGGAAGTAGGGAATTCCCTCTATCTGGGAAGGGCCAGCAGCTAAAGGCAGACTGGAGTGGGTCCAAGTGCATCACCATTCCAAGGGATAAACAAGGAGCTGTGAGGACCTAGGGAGAAGCCTGTGAGGCCTGGGAACCATAAGAGGGCCTATATTAATGGTAAGCTACTGGGAAACAACACAAGGAGCCTGGAGGTAGGAAGTGGCCCAGGGAAACAACAGCACATCTAAAGGAGCTGACTTTACTGCTTAACACAAGGTCCCTGGGCTGGAACTCAGAGAAGAGGGTGATCCTGGGGGTACCCTACCAGCCACAACGAAGGGGCATAAAATTCCCAACGGCAGGACTATTGAGCCCAGGGTAGGGCTGAGGACTGAGGCCAGGAGATGAGTTGAGAAGTAGCGAATTGGGGTAAACGGAGCTCTGGCTAGGATGTTTGGACTTTTGTTACCCCAGAAAGGGACCGGACTAGTTGTGACATAACTGGAGGGCTAAGTCCTGAACAGAAACAGGCCATCACAGGGCCAAACAAGTTGATCACCATGGAGGCAAAGACCCCTGCAATTTCCTGCTCCAACACCAGAGGGTGCTATGACAATAAGTGTAATTGCTTACAAATACAAAGCTTGTTAGTTTAATTTGCAAAACTATGCAATGCACTGAATTTAAAATACTTCCATTTAAGATCTAGTGGAGGAACATCTGGCTTGTAACTCATTTTTCAATAATATACTTCAGGATCTCTTCCTACATTTTTTAGCACACAGGAGCTAAAGCAGGTGGAATAGGGAAAGGAGACTTCCCAGTTCTGTGGTACCCCAACCCCTATGGAAATTGATGGCAGTTCCTACACACAAGCTCCATGGGGATTCAGCTTTCTGGAAATGTGGGTTCTAGGAAATGGAGACAAAGAGCAGCTGCTTTCTAACCCCGTAGAATTAAGAGTACTTCAAGGAGCATTAATGCAAGCTGGGTCCCTCCATGGATGTTGGAGAATCCCTTCACGGGTATATACTATGTAGCCAGGGAGGGTGGGAGACCAGCAGGACAGTACACTGGTGCTGGGGAGCAATGTGAAGGCTTCCAAGAAATGAGGACACTCATTTGACATCAATGAGAGTTCCATGTGTGGTATGGATGCAGAATGTCCCCACAGAGTGAAACACCAATCATATGATCAGAATTTTACTACAGAACGTAGAGCCCATTCTTGTTCCTTTTATTTATTTTTAAGACATTTTAAAAACAAAAGATGTGCCATTGAAATCACATCCACACTCTCTTGGATATATTAAATGTGCTATTTTAACAGTTTTTGCAGAAAACCCCTTCTTCATTTCAGATCCTGGCAAATAGAGCCTATGACTTTCCTTAGGTATTAAAATATCTTTAGGAAAACAAGTTCTCAGTGGTGCCATATCCCACCCTGATCAAAATTAAATGTAAATGAATTCATTAAGCAACTGCTGTTTAAAAATAGGAACTGCCACATTTGGCTATGGCTTTTAATAGCACCTCAACATCTGCAGCTGGGCCTCTCCACTTTCTATTTAAAAATCAACATTAAAGCAGTGAAATGCACCCAAGTTAGATTTTTAAATTAAAATTAAAATTCAGAATCCGCTGGAGCACAGTTGGCACCATAGTATAGTAAAAGCTTCACTTGGGCTGATGCTGGGAAATGGTCCTAAAGCAGAAGGGTCCTAGGCCAGAATAGAATGTAAAAAACAACACTTCACACTTAGCTGCTCTGTGCCCTGAAGCCATCTGTGTGTTTGCATTAAGCTGAAATGTATAGAAATTCATCATACTGGTGATAGCTAAAGAGAAGGGAGTATGGCTACATTAAGCCTAAGTGGTGTATTGGTGTGAACTAATGCCCATCAAAGGGGCTATTGTGTGTTCATGAGCATTATGTAGCAGTGAGACTGAGCAAAAGAGCCATGAAGCTGTTTCCTTACAGGTATACCACTATATCAGTGTTTTTACTTCAGATCTTTAAGAGGTGACTTAATCAAAGTGTGGTGTTTTGGTGGTTGTTTGTTTTGGTTTTTTTGTCTGTTTTTTGTTCTGAATAGCATTCACAGACGGCTTGAGCCTCACATCTCAGAACTGAACGTCAGCCAGGATGTTCAGATCCATGCCTAAATTTTATATTTGTCTAAAGTTGTAACTACTTCATCACAGTAAGTTATACAAAGAATAATTCTGAGGAACCCAGACCTGGGGGGAACCCCAAATCGATCCCTAGGTAGTTTTGTTAGTTCTTTTAGCCAAATCCATTGGATACAGGGGTGCTGCTGGAACAATTTTCTTAGGGTACGTCTATACTCACGCGTCCTGTCGGAGGAGTCCAATCGATCTTCTGGGTTCAATTTATCGCGTCTTGTCTAGACGCGATAAATCGAACCAGGAAGTGCTCCCCCGTCGATGCTTGTAATCCTGCTCGACGAACGGAGTAGGCGGAGTCGACGGGGGAGCCTGCGCGCCGCGTGTGGACCCCGGGTAAGTACCTTTTCATTCGAACTAAGATAGTTCAACTTCAGCTACGTTATTCACATAGCTGAAGTTGCGTATCTTAGTTCGAATTGGGGGGTTAGTGTAGATCAGCCCTTAGTGTGGGTGCTGCGAGCCATTGTACCAAACTGTAAACCCTGTATATGATGGAAACAACTTCAAGCCAGGGAGTGAGGCAGCACCCCCAGAAGCCCTAGTTCCATCACCTATGATTGGATGGGATGATTAGCTAATGTAATATACCACATTAATTGATCTTATGCAAGTAACCCTTCATAATTAAATGAGTTAAGAAAAATGATCTCTTGCACAACATACAAGACATGAAACATACATAAAATAGTTTTTTTAACAAGCCGCTAAACATTTATTGTGACATTTGTGTAGGCTTCTATTTCAGTGCTAGTATTAGGAGCGAAAACTACATAGACACACTTACCTGATTTGCATGCAAGTCCCCATTACTGCATGCAAATGTCAGTTCTGCACATATATTTCTGCACGTGGCAAGCTGAGAGGCTATTTTTCAAAATGTGGCTTTACATGACTGAAAGTCAAAACTGTGATCTTTGTTGTCTGTATCAAATTGAAAATATATACAGCATTGTAATATACTGTATATGTCCAGCACATATATGGAGGTGATATCCATGTGATGTGTTACAGAGCTAAGTAATAACTTGCATTTATCATTTACTTTTGACCACCTGACTGAATTCTGCCCACTGAACCTCGTCTGGAGCTTATTCCAACATTCCAAACCTCTGAGCATCTTCAAACAGCTGCCAGTCTTCTTTGTTTGTTTGTTTGTTTGTTTGTTTTAATTAGCCCTCCACATATCCAGCATATTTTATTCTTTCCCCTTGAAATGTGCAATTTTCCTTAAAAACAAATAGCCCGAGACCTTAGCTGCAAGCTTACACCATTGGAGAAATGGAGAAACAGGCCCTGCATGTTATGAAATATTGGAATTTTAAATAATTTAAATTTTATGTAAAAAGGCTATTTTAGGTGACTCTTGGAGGTTGTTTGTTTTATATTTTCCCCTCTCTTTCATACTCGTGAACAGCTGGACTCAATGGAATTAAGCAAGGATCAAGGCTTTACAGGGAGAGGGATAAAAAAAAGTAGTCCCAATAAAAAGTTTTAAAGCTCTTAGAACAACTAAAATATTTCCCTGCCCCACCCCATAAATTGTGATAGAAACAGAATGCATGATGGTGTGGTGTGATATAAGGGCTTCAGCTGGGATTCTCAAAAGAGCCTAAAAGAGTTAGCTGCCCATTCCCTTTGAATATCCGTTGTAAATCCCAGCTTTTATCAGCACTAATATTTTCAACCCTAACCCTAACCCTAACCTTTTCATAGATTCATAAATCTGAGTGAATCATTATGATCATCTAGTGGCTTCCTGCATAAGACAAGCATAGAATTTCACCCAATAATTTTATAGCACACAATGTATTCTAACGATAGATCATTTCAAACAACATACACCATAGGTAAATTAATGGTCATAGGGAACATTCTTTCTTTCTCCTTCTTTAAGACCCAAAGCAATAAAAGGAACATAAACTCCAGCAAGTCAAGTGTAAAAGTATAATTAGGCAAGCCAAAGAAGAATTTGAAGAGCAACTAGCAGAATACAAAATAATTAACAGCATTTTTTAAAGTACATCAGAAGCAGGAAGCCTGCCGTGAAGTCACTGGACGATTGTCTTGCTAAAGGAGTATTCAAGGAAAACAAGGTCATTGCCGAGAAGCTAAATGAATTATTTGCATCAGTCTTCACTGCAGAGGATGTGAGGGAAATTCCCACACCTGAACCATCCTTCTTAGGTGAGAAATCTGAGGAAGTGTCCGAGATTGAAGTGTCAGTAGAGAACGTTTTGGAACAAATTGATAAACTAAACAGTAATATGTCACCAGGGCTGGATGGTATTCACCCAAGAGTTCTGAAGGAACTCAGATATGAACTTACAGAACTACTAACTGTGGTATGTAATCTATCACTTATCAGCCTCTGTACCAGATGACTGGAGGATAACTAATGTAATGCTGATTTTTTTTAAAAAAAGGATCCAGAGGCTATCCTGGCAATTACAGGCCAGAAAGCCTAACTTCATTACCAAGGAAATTAGTTGAAACTATAGTAAAGAACAGAATTATCAGACACATAGATGAACACAAAATGTTGGGGAAGAGTCAACATGATTTTTGTAAAGGGGAAAGCATGCCTCACCAATCTATCAGAATTCTTTAATGGAATCAACAAGCATATGGACAAGGGTGATCCAGTGGATATAGTGTGCGTGCACTTTCAGAAAGATTTCAATATTCCCACACCAAAGGCTCTTAAGCAAAATAAGCAGTCATGGTATAAGAGGGAAGGTCCAATCAAGGATCAGTGACTTGTTAAAAGACAGGAAATAAAGGAATAAATGATCAGTTTTCATAGTGGTGAGAGGTTAATAGCAAGGTCCCCCAAGGATCTGTACTGGGACCAGTGCTGTTGAAAGTAAGGTAGTAATGTGCCCAAGAATTAATGTGCCTTATGTTTAAAACATAAGTCAACCTGTGGAATTTGTTGCTAGGGGATGTTGTGAAGGCCAAAAATGTAACTGGTTTCAAAAAAGAACTAGATAAGTTCATGGATGACAGGTTCATTAATGGCTATTAGTCAAAATGGTCAGGGACAAAACCTCATGCTCTGGGTGTCACTAAACCTCTGATAGCCAGAAGCTTGGACTTGATGACAGAGGATGCATCACTCAATAATTGTCCTGTTCTATTAATTCCCTCTGAAGCATCTGGTACCAGCCACTGTCAAAAGAGAGGATACTGGACTGGATGGACCATAGTCTTATGTTCTTCGTATTTCTTATAAATATAGCAGCTATTGTTGTTTACAGTGTAGTTGTAGCTGTGTTGGTCCCAGGATATGAGAGACATAAGGTAGGTGAGGTAATTTTTTTATTGAACCAACTTCTGTTGGTGAAAAGAGACAAGCTGCAGACCAGAAGAAGACTGTGTAGTGCAAAAATATGTCTCTGTCATCAACAGAAGTTGTTACAATAAAAGATATTACATCACCATGTTATTCCTCTAAATATATCAGCATCAATTACTGATTAATAGTATTTGTTAAGTTGCTTGTAAACTTGACTATCTATTATAGCTACTAGTTTTCTTGTTCCTAGGACCAGAGTTGTATACACCAGTAGCTCTGTCTCTGACCGTACTAATGTTAGTGACAATTTAGTCTGAGATCAGAGTATGTTGTTTTCTCTACATAATGGATAAAAACATTTTAGTCTGGGACAATACAAATATCATTTTTCCACTGCACAGAATAATAAAAAGCGTAACAAGCTATTTTGATTTGTACTTCACAATGGAATTCCCAGAACACCAGTATATTAGCCATTTTCCCCAGAGTTAAGTAACTACCACTTTGTAAACTTTCAAAAAATCCTCAAATAAAATGCCAGACCTCAAAGAACACAACAGGACTCAAGAAGAAATAGAACAGGAAGAAGTAGAGTCCTAACTTTAAAGTTGGATGAAACTTGGGGAGGTTTTACAGCTGAGACATGGAGTTGGGGTAAGGTGATCATAAGGCTTGAAAAGTAGTAGGAAGGAGTCCGGCCTTAATCTGTAATGAAAGAGGTGCTGGAATTGTTTTCATAACTGATGCGGCAAGCCCAGAGGTGCTGGAGCTATGGACTACCAAACCTAGAGGTGCCAGGGCTGAGCCCTGGCACAAATTAAGTACTGGAAGGAGTCAGTTGTTTTGTCCTGCAGTGGGAGGGTTTGGCTGAGGTAAGGTGAGTTAAGGTCTTGCTTGTTGTGGGAGGAGGGGTAATAAGGTAATTTTTATAGTTCCTTTGCAGAGTGTGCCTACATTTAAGTAAATGCAAACAAAAAATACATTAGATCTAAAACAGTGAGTTTTACATGAGCGGACCTTTTAAAATGACTGAATTACATGACTCCCTTCATCAAGAAACTAGCAACTGGCTCCTGACTGTGCAATGCTAGCACTGAGGTCTCCTGTGTCCTCATTAATGTTTTACATAAAACTCCTCCCCTTGGCAGATGGGGATCTTTCTTCCTGACTTCCTTTCCTGGTAATAGGGTAGAAAAGACATTCTCCATTGGGCTACATATGCTGACAATGAGATTAGTCACCTAAAAAAGCCTTCAGCTCCAGAGCTTTTTGCAAATCAGATTTTGTCTGTTTTTTATCATTAATTATGTCTATTTATTGTAACTGTTCAATCCAGCTTTGGTGTTAGTTCATTGAATACTAACCTATATTAATTCATATTCTTCTCTTCATTTCCTTCTCTCTTATCATTTCACAAGACAAACAATCTTACTAAACTAGGACATGAGTTATGCTGCTGGGGTTTGTCTGATATAGGAGTAGTTCTTTGATAAATTTGTCTGGTTGTTACAGCAAAAAGTGTAGTTTCGCTGAGGGGAAAAATCATATCCAAACCATTCTGGGATTAAACCAACAGGAAGCTAAGTAGTTTTTGAAAAACCCAAGTTAAAAAAATTATGGCTCACAGATGTGTTATACGACTTGCAGATAAAATTGACTTTTGTATTGAGAAAAATAGAAGATGCAGTCAGAGCTTGAGTGCTTTCAAAGAGGTGGTCAGTAAAATGCTTAAAACACTAATCATACAGGCAGATTAAAGAGTATGTAAAACATTCTAAAATAGAGTGCTGAAACATTTTAAAATGCCTATAAATTAAGCTAAAGACACAGTTCTCACATTAATATTTTTTAGAAAACATCCAATAAAAAATGACTCCCTCAATTTCAGTAACTATGGAGAGCTGGGCTGTCATATAAAGCTGGACAAAAAGTATGGCTTTTCACTTTGGAGGCATCTTTATCATTATATATATTGGGGAGGCATCTTCTCCCTCTCTTCTCCTTGTCTCCAAGCTCTCCGGAAGCTTAGTAGCTTAGTAGCTTAGTAGCTTCCGGAGAGCTACCAAGAGGAACAGTGCATCTAGGGTGAGAGGTAAAAGGAGGTTAGAGCCGCAAATCGCCCACAATGGCTAGCTGGGCCTGGGAAATAATCTTCTCCCACTGCAACTGGTTATGTAAATCAATAAAGCTAATCCACTAAGGAATTGCCAGGATTTCCTTTGCAATAGAAGAAATGCTGCATATTCCAGAAACATTTCTAAAGCACTTCTCCCATTAGCATTTACTGAAGGCTTTCTACCTTTCAACGTGTGGCTGAGTTCTCTTTTGTTCTGTTTTTTCAATAGGTTCTAAGGTCAGAAGGAACCATTGTGATCATCTAGCCTGATCTCCTGCATAACACAGGCCATAGAACTTCCCTGAAATAATTCCTGTTAAACTAGAGAATTAAAAAAAAAAATTTCAATCTAGATTTAAAAATTGCCAGTGATGGAGAATTTACCACAACCATTGGTACTTTGTTCCAATGATTAATTATCTTCACTGTTAAAAATGTACACTTTATTTACAGTCTGAATTTGTCTAGCTTCAGCTATCAGCCACTAGATCTTGTTATAGCTTCGTCTGCTAGACTGAAGAGCCTGTTATCAATTATTTGTTCCCCATGTAAGGATTTATAACCTGTGATCAGGTCACACTTAATTCTCCCTTTGATAAGTTAAATTGATTGAGCTGCTTGTGCATATTTTCCAATCCTTTAATCATTCTCGTGGCTCTTCTCTGAACCCTCTCCAGTTTATCAACATCCTTGTTCTTTGTGGAAAGCTTGGGGGGGGAAGAGGTGAGCCTTGTTGAATGACCTGAAAATAAGTTGGACTCTTCTTGGTTTCCATCGGCAGAGTATTCCAGACTCTTGAATCTGGTTCTCTGAATCCTCTATTATGTCTTTGACTCTTTTAAGTTTATACTTGGGCTATATTAGTTACCATACCAGGTAACTGTATTTGTCCTGGCAGGTCTGGAGATGAGAGGCAGACCCGAGATACCCTAGCCTATCCCACTAAGGGCTTTCTAGATCTGAAACAGAAATGTGAAGTGGTCCTGACAGTGCAGATTGTAGAGGCTTTAAAAATAATCATTTCACGTGGCTCAATTTCAGTGTTCTTGTCCATGCCCAGTCGTAAATCCCAAAGAAGGAGTGGAAAAGTTATACTTCAAGGGAGTCTAACTACTAGTAATAGATAGAAATTATTAAGGAAAAAAATAGGCAAAAAAACCAAACAGATCTATTCGACTAAGGAATAATCTCCCTAGGGATTTGGCAGAAGCTCCATTAAAATATAGACAAAATGCTAAAGAACAGGGGAAAATTCTGTGCTGGAAAGGAAGGGTATTGGTCAAAACGATCTACCAGTAGTACACCTTTTACAACTCCAATTTCTATGACTATAAAAGTAAAAATGATGCCGTAAAAAACAGTCCCAGTTAGTGACAGTGCATACTTCTTAAATATTGTTTTTCCCCTTTATAAACTATATAAGTGCTATATAGTAAATACATTTTTTATTCTCAAGAAATCTCATTGGTATTTTTATATCCCAAATGCCTCTGATTTATTTTTTAATTAAAACCATGGCTTGTGCCTGAGTGTGGGTATATTGATTTTGAATATAGCAATTGTATTGGCAGATGGCTATTTAAACAAGAAATCAATAAAAGTCTTTGCCTCAGGTACAGACCCACCAATTTGATTGGCTTTTGTTTATGCAGTAGAATATTTAAAGTAATCTGTGTTCTTTAATTAATAATAAATTGGACCATTTGCAAGATTATTTTCTTATTTTATTGTTGCTGGGTTTTTTTTGGAAGAGATATCTGTTTAATCTTATCTACAATCTCTTTTTTTTAAAACAATAATTGTTTCCATCTATTTTAAATTAAAGTGAAAGCTTATCTGATGTGCAACAGTCAGGAGACTTCACCGTGGATCTGGAAATGGAGAGTTTTGATTTAAATAGTTGCATTAAGAGAAGATTAACAGTTTGGCTGATCTTGTCTTAGGCAATATGACCATGGTTTGGATTAAAGAAAAAAGTACGAAACTCCTTTATCCATACATTTATACAAATAAGTTTAAAGAGACTGTATTTACTATTTTACAAGTCATAATGTTTTTAGCTGTCTTGTGAAATAAAGATTGATAAAATCTAACTTTGTACATGATACAGCTGATGGAGAGGGAATCTTTGTGGTGCTTCTTAGTAATAAGGAAGTAGACTCTTTGCTACCTAGTTCTCTACTGATGGCCTGACATTTGTCTTCTCACTATAATGGTAGCTTTAGGAATGCTATTTCTAGATGGCAGCTAATAAAATAATGGCAACCATTAAAAGACAGCATTTGCCAATCATCGACAGTCATTTTATGCCCTATATATTAAATAGTGTGGTATCACAGATACTGTTGCGTAGTAACACTGACAAATGCTGACCTTCTAATGTTCACCACTATAATATAAAAAATCTGAATTTTTAAACTTAGACTTCTTTTTTATCCAAAACACTTTACAAGCCAGTGCATATCTTGTTCTGCCCAGTGATATTTTCCATAAGCGCTGGCATTATTTCATATGTTGAGGTCCCCTTTCAATAACAGGATCATTCCAATATCTGGTCTTACATATTTCCCTTTAACAGTCCTAGTAACCACCCTCATAGTCACAGAAGCATTTAGAGGTACAGGGATATGAAAAACACCTGTAATAACTCTGGAAATATATAACTCCTATTTGAGGTTGTCCAGTTTTCTTTTGCAACATAGTTAATACTCATCCATCTGAGATAATATTTGTATTTGTAAGTTAAGTCATAATGGGCATGGAAGTCTCCTTTATCTGATTTTATCCATAAGTAAGGTATGGTGTAGGTGATTGCTAGGGATGTTACAAGTCCCACAATGGGCGGAGGGAGGTAAGAGGGCACTCTACAGTACTTGGAGCAAGAATAAAATATCATGCTTGAATGTTTCTCTGTCATCACTGTAAAGTGTAGATGGCTGATTTCTTTAAATGCGAGACTTCCTATAGATAGAGTTCTTAGTAAAGGACAAACCTAATTATGAGAGACTGCCCCCAAATGTTTGCATTTTACCCTAGATGATAGTAGTGGTGGCTTAAGCATGGTGTCAAAAAAGGGTATTATATCCATTCTTACTGATCACCATGTTGCCTGGGATTTGATATTGTGGGGTACATTAATCAAAAATAAAAATATATAAATAACTCCTCCCCCCAATTTGACTAACTTGGCAACCCTAATTTATCTGATCTGTTTCCTAGAAATGAACACATTTCTTTGCTCTCTCTTTTCCAGAACTTTGAGAAAGTTCAAGTTGGATTAAGATCTAGATCTAAACTTCTTATTACACCACCCACACATGCAACCCCCCGTAGTTGTTTAAGAATTTATGAAGTGTAATATTATCATAGCATATATTATTGATAACAGTAGGCGGTGTCAAGATGGGACACTTAATTCTCCATCCTACATTTAGGTTTAATTGTACGTTTTCACCTTGTAACATTTTTGTGTGTGCTCCTGGTCTTTAGAAAAGAGATGAACTCTGAGACTTGAGTATGCTTTTGTCAAAACACTGAAAATTGAAATGAAACACATTGTGTCTGACTTGAAATGTTTTTGACTTTTTGAGTCACCAAAAAAAAAAAAGAAGAAGAAGGAGGAGGTTTTGGTTCAACCCCAAGTGAAACTTTTTCCCCTCAGAATTGCCAGAGAACTGAAAAATACATTATTCACCCACCCAGCTCTAGATGGAATTGGCTTAACAACTGGAGACAGAAGAAGGTGCTTTTTTTTTTTTACTCCTGCCAGTTGAGTATCCATGATGAGCAAGGAATGCAATATAACCCCAAGCTGGGCATTATGTTAACTGTTGAATGATGGATACACTCAGTAGAGGGTGAGGTAGTGGTGGTCACCATTTCACTAAGTGTTTTCCTCTTCTGTCTTGCATCATTTCTATTTTCCTTGATTCTGTTTCTTCATTCACTGAAGTATCTGAGAAATGGTTGTCTACATTACATGAGGATACATAGAGCTTTGTCAAGCCACTGCTACCCAAGTGTACCAGACTGAAAATATGGTCAGGGTAACCTCTCAACCTCAGACACAGCTGATGCAAATTATCAGCCCTCTAGTGTTTCTACAATGACATCCCACCATGTCATTTCAAGATATCCCTCAGGGGTTACAGATAGGTGTTTAAATAAGAACAGTGAAAAGACTGAGCCCTGTGTTACTCCACAGGTTACAACTCTAGTGAAAGTCTACAATAAACACAATAGGAACACTCACACTTGGAGGTGACTAGATTGGTTCTGGTTCTGAACCTTGCATCAGTCTTATGTCTGTTTTTTAGTTTTTAACAAATAGTGTAAATGATTGTCACAAGGAACTTGATTTTCATATAGGATAAGTGTGCACAGTGGAATATAAAAGCACACTTAATCTGCATACATTTATTACAGATGTGAATGAAAAACTAATAATTGTACATGAAAATGACCAAGGGAATTTGCATGTACAAATATCCAATTTGAATGTTTAATTATAGTAACTCAGTGTGCAAATTAGGTTTTCAGTTTTGCCCTGAATTGCACATCTGAACTATGAAAATCAGATCTTAAATGTCTTAGCATAGATAAAATATCTAGTATTAGAGTATTCATAATTATTTTCTTAAAACTTTATTTTCACAAAACTTTATTTGTTAGCCAGATAATTCATAATCCGTGAAAGTGAACAAAAAAATGAACACAAACTAAACCATTCCATGTCAAAATATTGACTTTTTTTTTCAGAAAATTGCTTCTTGCAATATTCAACCAGCTGTACTACTTAGACAACTAGCACATACTGTTAAGCTAGTAATATAAAAATCTAGGGTGAAATCAGGGCTCCATTAAATTCAATAGCAAAACTCCCACTGATGTCACAATGGTTAGAATTTATCCATAATACACAGATCTTCCTGTTACTGATGTATTGCTGTATTTCTAAGACATTTTGCAGCTTGGTAATTATCAATAGATGTATGTATGAATATATAATTAATTTTCCAGTATACACAAATGCCACTTTCTGGGAACCAAATATTTACTCACATGATTTTTCAATATCTATCCTTTTATATAATATATTTCTCATCAATCCAATAGAGATAGCAACTTGAACTGGGCAAAATATTTTTAATTGGCCTCGTTAGCACTGACCCCGCCCCCCACTTGGTAAGGCAACTCCCATCTTTTCATATGCTGTAATATATATACTGCGTACTGTATTTTTCACTCCATGTATCTGATAAAGTGGGTTTTAGCCCCCAAAAGCTTATGCCCAAATAAATTTGTTAGTCTCTAAGGTGCCACAAGGACTCCTTGTTGTTTTTGCTGATACAGACTAATATGGCTACCACTCTGAGATCTTTTTCAGAATGCCATCAAACCAAACATCAGTTTTGTCCAGCTCTCATAGCTACCAGAGATTCCCTTCGGTGTTCCTACCTACAAGGAACAGAATGCTACTCAGAGTGAAATAAGTTTTTCTTTTCCTCAACAATACTCTGTGACAATGTAGGAAAACTTATCAAATACGCATAACATGGAACCCCTGCTGACATGGTTTACAAGCATTCAGTAAGACTTGGTCTATAGCACTCAGTTTAGGGTGACTAGATGTCCCGATTTTATAGGGACAGTCCCGATTTTTGGGTCTTTTTCTTATATAGGCTCCTATTACCCCCCACCTCCCATCCCAATTTTTCACACTTGCTGTCTGGTCACCCTAACTCAATTGTATATCCTTGTTGGGGAAAGAAATGAGTGGACATAGATACAAGTTACTCAATCCTAGTCTATATTTATAATATGTACATAATTCCTGTTGTTGCTTTAATCAGTAATGAATTTTAAACAGCAGTAAAGACTATAATTCATACAATCAGCCTTCTGGGACTCTAGAAAGCAGTTCTGAATAAAGTTGTAGCATTCTGTTTCCCTGCCAGAAATTCTGGGCCAGATCCTCAGATGCTGTCAGTTGGTGTACATCCAGTGACTTCATTGCAGCTATGTCATTTCACAGCATCTGAATATCTGCCCCTTTGTGGTGACATGGTACAATCCTGCCATAAAAGACCCATCTGCCATCTCAAGGTATGGAGATCAGTCAAAAACGCCTTTCAATGTATGCTGATATCCCTGGAGTTGTCCTCTTACCCAAAAGGGTACTTAGTATTGTTCATTATATTTCAAAGGGAGTACTACATTTGAGTCAGTGGGTTCTATAAACACCCTATCAGAGGAATCAGTGTGGTAACTGTGGTTTACATTCCATACTTAAATATTTTAGTATGTTATATTAACACAGAGCTGGTTCTGTTCTAGTAGTTAGACCCCTTCTGTGGGTAAATGACTTCCTCTGTCAAATATTACTTAGTAATATATCCATGATTTTCATATCTGTTACAGTTGCCTTAACAATACTAAGTAAAACTTGAGAAAAAGATTTTTTCTGGAAAAAATCTAAACTAGTTAAGACCAGGCCTAAAGTCCTACTGTGTCTTCAATCATGATAGACCCTTGTTACCTGGAAGAATTTAAAATATAACATATGTACAACAGCTAATTCTTATAGTCAAAAAGAACTCATGCTGTTTCCATTTTAAGACATTTCTGTAGGGCATTTGTAGTAATTCAACCTGAAATAGAAATATTTTATTTTTTACTCACAACAATGTATATTTACTCTGCCAAAATGAATTTAGGTTCAATCCACTTTTATTTTACAGACAATTTTGAGTGAATGTTGACCTGTATCATGCCACAAGAATATCCTCAACCTTTTTTGACCGTGACTCATGTCATGGATAACTTCAACCAGGAGATAAAGTATTTCTTTTGATGGACACTTTTCTGTCATGTTAGGACTGAATCCAAATTTGTTTGCAAAAAAGTGTGATCTCTGCAGTTTGTTTAGCCTTTTATTCTGTCTTTATGCATTTTTAAATAGGTGCACTTCAGTTTTTTCACTTCTTGTTAACACTTTCATTTGGGAAGTACAGTTGTCAATAGCTCTGCAAATATCTACTATTCTTTGCAAAGTGAAGTTAATTTCCCATAGTAACCTTGCTTTGACTTGCTTATTAATTATACCACAGATAATTTGGTCTCTGATTAGTCCATCTGTTAAATGTTCAAATTCACATGACTTCACTTTATTATATAGGTCTAAGATATAATAGTCTAGCCAGCCAGCCACTGTAAAGACAATGTGTTATTACTAAGTGACATTCTTGTGTAGATCAAAGTATTCTTGACATTTCTGAATGACTTTGTTTAGCAATTTGCAGTCCACTTCATATACCCTCTGGAATATATTGCAGATCTCCTGTGCCTGTGGGCCTGCCATGTTGAACAGTGTACATGATCTCACCCTCTCTGATCTCTTGTAATGCCTCAGGCTTCCAGGAACATTTGGAGGCACTCACTACCTCCAGTTTTCTGCCCATTTCCTTTCCAAACTGAAGGATTTTTGTGGCTTAATTTTTTTTTTATTTAGGTGAAGATTTTCAAACACAGAAGGCTAATGCAATTCATATTGCCAATTCCTTGTGACTTCTATATTGAATCTCTGTCTGGGTGGCTAGCCACAGTATGTCTTCTATGAAATCTATAATTCAAAAGATTTTGAATTATTTGTTACGCATAAGAGACAAGTTTGATGGTCAGCTCTCTGAAAGTGCACATGGTGGCAATTTCTGCATTTCATCCTCATGAAATACAGGTAGGACTGTATTCTTTAATCCTTTGACCACTAGGTTCCTTGAAGACCTAGAAGGATTGTTCCCATCTATCAGGGGCCGTACTCCACAGCAGGACTTAGTGTTATCGAAAGTGGGTTCCCCTTTCGAACTGTTAGCCACCTGTTTGTTGTGATATCTTTCAGCAATGGTGGCATTTCGACTAGCCATCACCTCAATGAGAACAGTGACAGATCCCTCATACACTGTTTTTTATAAGGAAAGGCACAGCTTAGGCCACACCCTAAGTTTTTCTCCAAAGTAGTATCTGATTTCCACTTCAACTAATTTATATATTTACCAGTCTTCTTTCCAAAGCCACATGCTCACAAAGATGGACAAAACTCCATACTCTGGATGTCTGCTGAGCATTTTCTTTGGAAAGAACAAAGTCTTTTCTGGTGTCTTCCCAGCTGTTTGTCTCCTACCTGGAGCAAATGAGAGGGCTGTTATAGCCCAACAGTCCAAATGGATCACTAGCTTTATTGTCTTGTGCTACAAGATCAAGGGTGCTGTGCCTCTGGAAAAGGTCTCTGAGAATTCAGCCAGAGCACTCAGCCTCTACAGCATTTGTGGGAAATGTCCCTGTTGTAGACATCTGCAGAGAAGCGACAGTGTCGTTAGTCCACATTTGCTAGCCATTATGTGATTATTACCACATCAAGGGAAGACGCCAATGTGGGGACAGTAGTTCTGCATTCCCTCTTCCAATGAGACTCCTAGCCCCACCTCCACTGGAAATTGCTTGGGGGTCACCTAGTAATGGACATTTGCAATCACTTGAATTAAAAACAGTTACTCACCTGGTACCTGTTCTTCACGATGTATTGGATATGTCAATCACAAAGCCAATTCTCCTTCCCCAGTGCATCATCGTCTGTCATCTAAGAGTGACTACCCCTGTAGATATCATTAGGAAAAACTCTTCTGCATCAGTGCAAGAGATGTGCACATACCTAGCGTAATGGATATATGCAACACATCTTTAATAACAACAGTTACGAGAAAGTACTGTTTTTTCTATGGCATTGTTCATTTGGCACCTTTCACAAATATTACACTCTCGTATTAAAACAAAGATGAAATAGTTCTTGAACTGCTGTGTTTTCATACCTTTGAGAACTGGCCTATGTTACTATTTGGCAGGCTTTATTGTGTAAACAGAGGTGTGCTCTTAGATTGCATAGTACTGAAATAGCCTTGAAATATCAAAATGTAAACATAACCCACAGCATTGTCTATCAATATACTTCTTCCTATATATCAACTTCTGGATTCTGGATTCTGTAAAATGAAACAAAGTTTTTTATTACTGGTAGTAGCCCTCAAGAGTTCTCAGTTAGCAACTGACAAGACAAAAACACAATTCCATTCAAGGCAGAAAAAATAATGCATTAAATTATGTTGTCAGAGCCCCAAGGTATATACATACTGCCCATTAGTCCTTACATGACTTGACCTTTAGGCTGATTATGGGTATGGTTATCTCCTCCACAAGCTCAAAGCGAGGATGAAATCTTGTGACCGTTTTAATGCTGATGAGTCCTGATAGCATGACATTTGGCTATTCCTGAGGAATATAGCATTAAGACTTTTGTCATCATCTGAGCAATTTAAAAAGTTTTCTTTGATGTGATCTAGTTGGTTGTTGTGGTTTCTGGCAGTTCACAATGTGGTGGATGCCAATTTTAGTTGGTGTATAAAATGTGTTCTTTTGCATGCTTATGAGTTGCCCATGCAATGCATGTTTTCACTGAAATCTTCAAAACATTAAATAAAACTGTGAATACACTCTCATTAAAATAAAAATGGATTCTGACTGCCAGCCTTACGCATCTTTAATCAAAGTTCCTCTTTTAATTAAAAAGCACTTGAAAGATGATCGTCAGTTTTATAAAATACAGTAAAACTGATTACGTGCCAAGCAATCCTGAACAGTGCAATAAATTAGCCCACAGCCCTCACCTCTCCTGTGCCTTTGACTGAATGATGAAAGTGCTGAGGTTAGATGATTGAGGGAGAGACATTTCATCTCCTAACAGATGTAAATAAACAATTTGGGAGCAAACCAATTGAAAGACTAAATCAATTTCATGAGGAATCCAATACAATGGTCCATTGAGGGGCAGAAGAGCATGAATGAAGTATTTCTAAGTGGAAGAAGCAGCTGGAGGAAGAGCCCAGAGTGTGAGGAAGGCTGCCCACAGAGACTACCAGAAGATTTGGTCAAATTTTGCTCTTAGTTACAACCATGCAGCTTCATTGGTAGGTGTCACTGAAATTGCATTCTCTCTGAAATAATGATGTGACTTACTATGGATTCCTTACTGTTTTCTCCTGTTCTTTTCCCCAATTCATTTATTCTACTTCCTTGCTTTCTTCTATGCATCGTGGTCTCTTCCTCCCTGTAGCGATGCGAAGACTTACCCCTGTGGCGCCTCCTGCTGGTCATCCAGGGAATTAGCGTTCCAGCCTCCGGAGCGCCCTCTGCAGGCCGGGGTCTCGCTGTCGCTGGCCCTCGTGTCTCTCCCGGACCCTGGTGCCCCTTTCTACCGGGTGCTGCCCCGTGGTAGTACCCCCACAGATCTGGGTCTCCGCTCCCCGGGGAACCCCCACCCACTATCCCCACCTCACCTCAGTCTTTGGCTACTGCCCAGTCACCGTCTAGTCCCCATTCACTGGGGCAGACTGCAATATAAGCCACTCATCACAGGCAAGGGGGGTTTGGAACTGCTGCCTCTGCCTACCCGTGGGCTTCCCCCTGTAACTCCAGTACCCATCCGGCCTTACACTAGGCCTGCAGCCTGGGGGATTTCCAGGCCGGAGCTCCCCAGCTCCCTTGGCCTTCCCCCAGCCCTGCTCCACCTCAGGTACTGTGGTACGCTCCCCAGCAGCCAAGCCCTTCTCCCTCGAAAGGCAGAGAGAGAGTCTCCCTAGCGCCTGGCTTCTTTGACCTTTATAGGGTCAGCTGGGTCTGTTTGGGGCATGGCCAATCAGCCAATCAGACCAGCTTTTCCCCTGCCTCAGCCCTCTCCCAGGGCTGTTTTAAGCCCTTCAGGGCAGGAGTGGGTGACCATCCTGCTACACTCCTGTTTTTTTTAAAATTGGTTTTCCCTCATATTTTTGTGTCATATTGAATGATGGTTCCCTTGATTCTCCTCTCTTATTGCTACGCCTCCTTCCATGATCTGTGTTTGTTTCCTGGTGTATTCTCTCACAGTTTCTACTCCTTCTCCATGTCAGATTTACTCTTACATATGCTCTTACTCAATTGCCTCCTGTTTCTCTTGCACCTCTAATCTCTCCATTTGCCATGCAACTGCAGCTAGTCATCCTCGCCTCAGCCATCTCCATTTCAAAGCCACTTGTTGTCTCACTGTCCATGCCCATGGGGTACGGGTAGGGGAAGGTCAATGATAGTTAATTCTCCATGTACCCAAACTCTTCAGCCTAATATTTTGCAGTGCAGCTCCCGCTGCAAAGGAGCACTCTCAGTTACCCCACCAGACACAATGTCACACAACCTTTCCCTCCCAAACTCACACATGCACCTGTCAGAGAAGGAGGCCACTGAAACTGCTGTTGCTATGATCTGTCCTCCATTTGTTTGCCTGTGAAAGTCACAAATTGTGGGATCTTTCCATCCCTGGACTGATTGAATCTTCATTTTTCTCCTCATAACCAGTAGAACAGAAGTTCAGGCCCTCACTTGAGATGTGGGACACCTGGCTTCAATTCCTCCTTCTGCCTAATGTGGATATCCTACTTTTTAGGTGTCCCATTCCCAAGTGGGTACCTTGACCACCAGGTTATAAAGTCATTCTTTTCCTATCTCTTGTCCAATGACTATTCAACTATTTTAAATAAATGCAAAGCTTTGACAGAAGAGATTGAGAGTTGCCTACACCAACATACCTCAGTAGCCTTGTGATTAGGGTACTTTAATAGGAGGTAGGAGACCTAAGTTCAAATCCTTTCTCTTCATCAGGCAGAGGGGGTGGAATTGACTCACCTCAGGTGAGTGCCTTAAAAGTTATAATGATGGTGGCAACGGCGCAGCCTCCTCCTCCAATGTTTTGTATATCTAGCCTGAAAGAATCAAAACGAACAGTTTCAGAAATGTTGAAACAGTTCATTTTGATATTCCCTATTTTTTTCAGGTTTGAACAAAACAATTCACCAAAACCAATATGAATTCATGCTCATGCCGCCTCCACAGCACCAGGGGCTTGTGGGCCCAGGCCGGGCCAGTTTTGGTCAATGTGAAACTGTACATAAACTTTTCATCTGAAAAGCTTTGCCCAGCTCTACTCAGGAACATCAGCCAATCCTGGGGGAGACAGCAGAAGTTGTCTCCATGAGCTGCTTGATTCTTTTGCATAGTGCCTATGGGAAAGAACACAATCCACAGCCAGGAAGACAGAAACACCCTATTTCCACAACAGGCAGCCCACCAAAGAAACACCCAATTGCTCAGTGGTCCAATATAGGCTTGCAAATGAGAATTCTGGCAGAATAATACAGAATATTCAAAGGAATTTTTTTTTAATTTGTAATGTTAAGTATTTGCACTGAAAACCTGAGTCTCCAATATTCATTCGGGATACACAAACATGCCATAGGTGACCAGTCAAAGCAAACTGTGTTTAAAATATTGAATACTTGCACAAACTCCTCGTGAATGAGCTACAGACCAAAAACCATTGGCAGACATTGTTTGCTGAATAACAAATTCAAGGAAGTTGTGGTCTGTTGGTGAACCATTTGAGAGATTCAAAAAACTTGTCAAATTATATTGTGAATTATTTGCCCATATCTAATTAGGGATAGTCATGCTAGCTGACTATTTAAGAGGCCAGTTAGTGCTGCACTAGCGGTTAGGCTTCTTCATAACTACAGAGTTGCATACTTCCCTCGGGCTTTGAAACAACTCCTCGTTGCTCTGTGTATATTCATTTGAGCTTATAGTTTCAATTGTGACCTCTGACACTGCCAAGCTCTGTTCAAAAGGCAGAGCTAGAGATTCCATCACTGACAACAAAGTGAATAATATCGGAAAGAATGATTACTTTCCGACGTCTTGTGTACTGCTTGTTGCACGTAGTTAGTATGCCACTAGTGGATTCCAGTGCAGATGATTAGGTGAGTGTTAATATCAGCAAGAGCTATGGTATCTATTGTTATGAACTATAACTATAACCTTCTCTGACAGGAAACAGACAAAAGTAGGATTAGGTTCACTTTGTATTGCATCAGTGAGCTCCGATGAAAAGGCAATAGATGTTGAAACATTGACAGATCTGGACAGCAAGGAGGGGCTTGTACAAGCATGCTCTCTCTCATCCCTTTTCCTCCTTTTACATGGTAGCTAGCTTTGCAGTTAATAATATTCACTAGCAATCTAGAACAAAACTTCTTGTTTTGTCCTTGGATCTGATATGAAGGGTTTATGATTAAATCATTGCTGCCTTCTCTTTCCTATTGTTGCTCTCTTGGTTTAATAAATATTTGAGAATAAATATATAGATTTTAAACTAACCCAAGTTGCTGGTGTGTTACTTTTAACATGCATTTCACCATGGTGTTCACAGCTGACCCATTCTTGGGCATTCATCTGAGCATTTCAGCTACACACAGATGACTCCTCCTCCCCCCTCGTTGCATTCTTGTCATTCTCAGCCCTGAAGAAAATAAAAAGAATAGGAAAAACACCAACATACAACTTCAACTTCAGCAAATAAGCAAAAGAATGACAGATGCTTTATGACAACAAAGTTTTCTTTTTTTCAAGAACACAGTGGCTACATTTCAGGCATGAAGACTTGGCATGAAATTCAACATTTGGAGACCCATTGCAGACAGGATAGTTATTTGTAGACAATAAAAACATGCCACCATACCCGATGTTTTCACTAGCTGAATCTTTTTCTTCCTCTCTGATGTCATACATATCTTATTATGTGACATACGTTGTACTTTCAATGCATGACTTAGGCTATGATCCTGCAAATATGTATTGAGGTGCTTAACTGTAATTATGTGCTTAAATGTGTCCCTTTTGATATCAGTGAGATGACTCATTTGAGTAAATTTATGCATGTGCCTCAGGATGGGGGGATGGACAAGATAACCTCTTAATGTGCCTTCCAGCCCTACACTTAGATGACTCTTTGTGCAGATTTGCAGGATAGGGACCGTGCTGATAACGCAAAATGTCATGGTGTAACAGCAAGGTATGTGCTATCAGCTGTGAAGTAAGCAAAGCAAAAGAATACGACATGGAGTTTGCATAAAATTAATGAGCTTCCAAATGTAAATCCCTGTTTGCCTTTTAGAGTTCCTTATGTAATTTGGCTAGCAGAAATATCTTGAAGGGATGAATAGGATGTGAAAAACACAGGCACATATTCATAAGCAATCTGGCTTATAAATCTTTTTATATGAAAAAGGATGAAACTGATGCTAGGATTGGTGTGTGGAGCTTAAGCTTCATTCTATTGGGTGAATGACAATACATTTGGGCATATTCCTCCACAATATTGCTTATAAATGAGCAAAAATCAGTTTTTTTCTCTCAGTTGCATTTTAATTGAATAAATGTGGAATATGGGGAAAAAGAGAGACTTCCATGCCAAAAAATCAGTATGTTGCACACTTACTCAGTATGCATGTGTTACGCAGATGAAAAGCATCTATTTGCATATTTATTGCAGATTAATTTTGAAAAGAATAAAAGGCCAGTGTCATATGTGTGCTGTACATGTAGTTAAAAAATGTGAAGAGAAAAAAACAACAAATGCAGGCTCTGCTGGGCTGTGTATAGGTTTCACAAACAGAAGGAAGATTGTATAAGCACAGTTCTTTCCCATCACATAAGGTTTGTGCAAAATGGAGCAAATGGCCTCCTTTGAGCATGCTGGTTTTCTTAGAATTGGAACAGAAAATGAGCAAGATTTCTAAATCCCAAAATCTTACTTTATACACCTCTCCCTATGACAAATGTTGTATGGACTGTCCTGGAGATGGAAGTTGACAATAGATACACTGGGTAAAATGCTCAAATCAATCCTAAAGTGACTTAGGACTCTAAATCTTTCAGTGGGGCTTGGACTTCTAAATTACTTGGGCACTTTTGAAAATTTTACCCAATATGTATCAATATGTTAGGTACAGTATAAGCAGCAGCAGTTTTTCCACATTGTCTTGCTATGCTTCTTGCTGTGCTTTGTCCCCTGACAAGGAGGGATCAACTTTTAGGTGAGAAGAAAGTTTACTTTCAATGTCTAAGCAATTACTCGCTTTATTGAAACTGTCAAAATGTGTCCAATAATGATTTTGTTTCATGTACATTAGGAAACGGACAATATCAATTTCAAATAGACATCTATTAAACATCTATTGGATGGTAACACTTTTGAACTAACTTTGTTCAAATCTTACTTATACCTGTGTGAATCACTGAAGCTAAAGGATTTACACTGGTATGCAACTGTGATTAGAATCAGGCTGTAATTTTAATAATGAGGTCAAATTTATGCCTGCTGTATAAGAATTCCATGCCGTTTTAGCCATGTGACAATGAAATTAGGTACACATTTACATGAAGTACAGATTTTTTTTCAGTATTTTGGAAATTCACCTTAGTGTTCTAGTGTCAAAAAGTCAAAGATAAGCCTTCCAGTTGGAAGGAGTGACAGCTTGTCTGTGTATATATCATGTGACTGGCACTTTCACTCATAGAGTTGGTTTATATTGTCAGTAGATATATATGTTGCAAAATGTATCTTATTATTGCTAAGCATGTATTGCAGCATGTTATATTTTCAGTGTTTGTTAAACATCCCCAGTGAGCTCAGAGCTGAGTAAGACAAAGACACTGTCCATGTCCCAGACAGCCTCCTTTCTAACACACATATATGACACAAAAATGAAAGCAGGAAGTGAAGATCAAACAGGTTATATCATCTGTAATTTCAGGATCAGCTGTATATTTTAATGGTCCTCAGTAACTGGATGTTGTCATTACATTACAGATTATCACTGCAAAGTCCATTAAAAGATTATTTTACCAGGGCTAATTATTTCCACCTTAAAAGATATAAAGGCGATTTGTTGTAACAAAAGGCTGGTAATCATTATTGGAAAAGTGTTAAATTTGTTGTCAATTAGCTTAATAAATGTGAAAATCTGATTGGGTTCCAGGGTCTGTGAATATCCCCTACTGAGCTTAATGAAAGAAATATTAAGTTTAAAGAATTAGTTTTATAAAGCAGTTAGGGAAGAGTCTGTAACAAGCATTTTAAACAGTCAGGAACTAAAGATTAAAAGAGAAGGCTCAGAGGAGAGTTAAAATAAGTATGCAGGCTAATGCTGGTGTCTTAACCATAGTCATGGATTTGCAAATCCTTAATACAGAGCAATTGAGAGGGTTTAAAAATAAAAGACTTGTGACTGGAGGAGTCCTTAGGGATGCTGCTATAATGACTGCCATTTCAGAATAATTAGGTAATTCTGGGCCCTAAATAAGGGTTTGGAGGTCTGATTCAAAGCTCCCTGAACTCGACAGAAAGTTGCCAATTGACGGAAATGGACTTTGGATCAGGCCCTTAGGCCCTTTAGGAGGAACTTTGGTTGCCGCTTCCTTAACAGAAGGCTTAGCTTTGAAGGAGAATGGGGCAAATACCAGTATAGCCAGTACTTGCCAGTCACATGATTTTGGCTGGGCCTGGAACCAATCTCGTGATGACGTGAGAAGCTCCAGCTCCTCGTGCACGTAGCACTGTCGGGGTGTGGGGGGAGGGAGCCTTCCCTACTTGCCTGTCTCCTTGGAAAGAGCAGCCAGTCAGTGCTACTGAAGGAGGTGCCCCCCCACAGGAGTTGAGAGGAGTTGGGGAGAAGGAGAGGGAGCTGACACCATTCTCACAGGGCGAGGGAGGAGAGGAGGGTTATGAAGAGACAAGTATATCAGGGTAGCCCTGATCCCTTCTCCCCCGACCTCTCTCCTGTGAAAAAAGGAGCTGTTGACTCTGCTCCTCCCCCTTTCCCCCCCCCTCCCTGCAACCCCAGGCTTGGGGAGGAGCAGAACAAGGTGAAGAGCCCCTGGAGCTGGCCCAGGAAGGGGGAGAAGATGACCCTGCTGTATCTGCACCACTCTCCCCTCCAGGCCTGGAATGGGGGAGAGTGAAGAATCCCAGGATCTGTAGGAAAAGATGATGCAGGAGCTGGGTGACAGGCAGATGTGGGGCTGGGGGACACCTAATTAATTCATTAGAATGTTTGGTTCTGGGGAGCTGCTGGAAGCTCTGCACCATCAGGCAGCAGCAAGAGTTTCTGCAGTGGGGCCAGAGTCACCATAATCTATGAATTTGGGAGAGGTGGCCACACTAAGTGTCTCTCACACACAAAAACAATTTGTTTTTTAAAATCCTTATTTTTGGGAGAAGGTCATAATTTTTGAAGTCTTGAGGTTGACAGTGAAATAGAACACAGAGGGTGACTGAGTAAGCGGTGAGGGAAGGTCATACAGGGACAATGTGTTGTAATTTAAGTCTGAATGTATTGGCCCATGAAGCCAGTGCAAAGAGTTAAAGCAAACTAATTCTGATTAGCCTGGGGAATTTGAGGAGTCATAGGATGGGGGAATCACTGACAGAAGTAATCTGGTATTTTGGGGACAGAAGTAAAACATTTGTGAAAACCCTCAACTTTATGTCTTCTGTTACGATGCTCACCACTCCTGGGATGGGATTTACTGTTTAGATTTATCTGTCAGGCATTCTCCTTCGCCTCCCCCGCACTTAAAAACCACTTCCTCAAGCAACTCCAGACAGTCCTCTCTTCTGAAGTGTTCTCTTTGGGAGATGTTGGTGGCAGAGAACATCCCTTCCTCTTTCTGTAAAGTGGCTTGTAAATTTGCATTTCTTTATAAATGTTTTATAATAACTGAATAATAATTGTATATGTATGTGCTGACTGTCTGGATCACCCTCTAATGGACTACTATGGGAAATTCAAAGTATACAAGTTTAAGTGATTCATTATCATGATTAATTTTTATACAGTGCCCAGGCACCATCCTCAGTTATTCACTGTATCCTCAGCAGCATTCAGCCTGACAAGAAGATCTTAGAATAAGTGAAAAGGAGGGATCTTGTGTACAATAAGTGTCTCAACACCTTGGAAAGAGAAAAATGCAGAGAGAAGATACTGAGAAATCACATTTAAAGGAATAAATTGGCATCTACTGCTGCAGTGCTGTACACGGCTGGCTGGGTGGTTTTTGTTGTTGTTGTGTTTTATTTTTTCCTGGCACTTGACTGAGTTTGAAAGAAAAAAATAATGAGCACTTTTTTTCAGTTTAATGTTTGAAGGAAATCTAAAGAGGATGATGGGGCTGGGAATTGTGAGTGTGAGCCAGTGATGCCAACCAAATTGAAAGGAAAAAAAAATCAGAGAAAGGAACGAGTTAGAGGAGTGAGTATAGCCTTCCGACATAAACATGCACATGCACATGCAAACCTTCTCTACACTGCCTTAAAATGAAAGCATCAAATGATTTTTCTTAGCAATGGAGCAAAAGGCAGGTGCTGGCAAGGGCAGGATAAGAAGCAGTCACAACAGGAGACATGTCACCTAGTCCTTGTCTGGCACCAAGCACTTGAATTATGCTAGGACGTAGCCACAGTGGTTCAAGAAGCCAAAGTGCCCTTTACAGTGGGAATTTAGTATAATCAGTCCCAGGGTGACCAGACACCAAATGTGAAACATCAGGATGGGGGTGGAAGGTAATAGGAGCCTATATAAGAAAAAGACCCAAATATCGGGACTGTCCCTATAAAATCGGGACATCTGGTCACCCTAATTAGTCCCCTCTTCTAGTTCTGGGAACTGAATTCTGTTCCTGCCCATTAAGCAGAGCCAGCAGCTCTGAGATCCTCTTACTGTAATTAGATGGCTTTCACTTATTGGTAAAGCTGGATACATTGTCACCATGACCCAGAACACCCTTTCTGAGAGCAGTGAGAGAGGCCCACAATACCTCTGTGCACAGCCCAAGCCTCTGTTACTGAGTACTACCTGTGCAGAGCTGTTTGTGCTTCACATATTCCCCTTTTCACATGCATGGAAAGAGCTTCTGGGACCTGATAGCTGCTGCTGCTCCATGAGGATGGGTGCTACCCCACTCTTTCCCCCCAGAAAATGGTGTGCCAGAGATTTGCTGAGCAGTGAAGGCTGCAATAATGACATGACCTTGAGAGGTGAAGTGGTGCGAAGTTACATCTGATCAAAGATCAAACATTAAATACACACCCATTAGTCCATACTAGAACATTTTTAGCAGAAGCAGCATTGTTCACCAAGCTGATCACGTGTAGACTTTGAGAAGCAGCAAGTCACCATCACTATATTGGCTAAGCTGTGCGCTGTCAAAGATTCTATGTCTAAATATTAATATCATGTTCATCTCTGTTGCCTGCAAGCTATAACTGGGAAGGAGTGGCCTCTTTTGTTCCCAGTTTCATGGTCTCAGTTTAGGAAGTGAACCTGCCTTTAATGTACTAAATGTAGAGGGGCATGTCATAGGATTTCTAAATATTTATTTTTTTAAATGTTTGTTGACTTTGCTCATTGTGCCCCTTTGCAAAAGCTGTTAACCATTCACGGAGCTGTGCTGACATTGTCAATGATGCTAGTACAGGAAATACCAACAAGGAAATAATAATGTGATTCTTATGCTTAAGTTCTGTTGGAAACACAAGGGGATAGTAGAAGGGCAGGGGGATGCCAAATGGAAGAAGACAAAGATCCTTTGTACTGTTTTATCTATAGATGCAATTTAAATGGAAGACTATGGCTTTGTAGAGTTTTTTTTAATACTTCATTAAAAAATACCATCTTTAATCTGTTCTTTCAGAGGAATTGTTTGGATTGTTTTCAGTACACAATTGGCATTTCCCCAGCTCCTCTCCACTAAGCGGCCAGGAGTATTTTTGTAAAAACACATTATTCTAAAGATTTTACTAAAAAAGAAAGTAAATATAAATAATAGATGGTGAGCTCATTCCGATGAGTTTTGCAGGAATGACTATGGTTACCCCTTCTGCTTTCTGCCAAGTGATGCCTCAGGCAGAACTCCTGTCCACTGTTCCAAGTCCTCCCAGAAATGCCAGCCATGTTTTTTTTTTCTGTTTGCTGAGGAAGGGTTTAAAAAAATGAATAGTCTGAAACAAAATGATGAAACAAACATCAAACTCGTGTGAAATATTCTACACAGTGGGCTGGCAGTGAGTGATTGGAGTATGTAAGGGAAGGAACAAAAGAAACTAAAACAAACAAACAAAAATCTTTTATAGGAGCTTACATTTACCCACACAGAATATTTCACAAAGGAAGAACAGGCCTTCTGTGCACCACAAAGAGAGACTTTTTTTTAAAGTAGAACCAAGTTTCTTGTAATGATAGCAGATGCAATTTCCCATTGTAAATATTCTTGTTGTTGGCAGCATAGCTGGGTCTAGTGTTAGCGTTAGTGTGATACAGCCAGTGGTTCATATCTTAAATGCTTGTATAGGATATAAATAGATGGATAGTTTTGTGGTTAAAGCACCTCATTATGACACAGAAGAAGTTGGCTCATGTCTTAGCTCTGCCCCAGATTTCCAGTTTGATCTTGGACAAGTCATAGAGAGCCAGGTTTTTCAACCAGCGGCTGAATGCTTAACCCTTTGGAAAAATTAGTTCCATCATTTAGATGATAAATGGGACATGAGCCCTTTTGAAAATCTGGTCCCACCTGAGAAGCTGAGCACATTCTGAAAATGTATCCTTTCTGTGTTTTGGTTTCCAACCTTCAAAATGTGTATGCTCATTACTTCATTTCTTACACTCTTTGTCTGTCTAACCAGGTTAGATTGCATTCTCTTTAGGTCAAAGATTGTCTCTTAATATGTTTATGTATAGTATTAGAGATAGGCACATTTTTTGGACCAAAACTTTATTAACTGAAAAAGGCAGATTTGAGCTGACTGAGACATTTAATGAATTTGGGCCAATTTGCTTGGGGTCGGGGGGGACATGATTTTTTTCCTCCCCAGAAATTTCAGGATAAAATGTTTCAATTCATTGGTCTGGATTTACAATTGTAGTTAGGCACCACTAACAAAGCTGAGATAGTGCAAGCCTTTATATCCAATAGCCTAGGGGCTAACACACTCACAGGAACTGTAGGAGACCCAGGATAAAATAGTCAGTCAAAAACAGGGAGTTGAACCTAGATTTCCTATAGCCCAACTGAGCAGTCTAGCCATCAAGTTACTAGGTATTCTGAAGTGGGTGTTTCTAATCACTCCTGTTGAAGCTGTTCTACTTTATATAACTAATTAAATAATCATAGGTCCAGGGAGGGGACTCCAGCTCTCCCTCTACCCTGCAGAGAGCACTACACAGTTAGCTCTACACTTCTTTTCTCTGATTCTCTCTCTGGCCCAGTTAATCTAACTGTTCATTTGCTTTTATTTTTAAAAAAATGGTTAAAATGCCCCAAACCTAAATGAAACATTTAATTTTCCCAACTTTTTGATTTCTCCAAAATCCCCCCTCCCCCTCCCAAAAAGGTTTTGCATTGACCCAAAACAATTATTTGATCTTTTTCAGAACTGCCAGAGAACTGAAAAATCAGTTATTCACATGGCTCTGTATAGTGTTACGCACAACAGGATGTCCCAATCAACATCAGGGTCCCAGGTGTTATAATAATACAAGTACTAAATAAGGCACTGATTTTTTTGGTTTGGTATTCTGTTTGTTGTTGTTGGTTGTTGTTTTGGGTTTTTCATTTTTAATTCTCGATGCTGCAGTATTTTAAGAAATCTATATAAAAATAAAATAATAAAATCTTCAAACTTGAGTCAGGGTCCATTTTCAGATATGGGAGACCCCTGAAGCCTTCTCCTCCTGCTGTTTTTAAAAAAATATTTCCAAACATGTAATGGGATTTACAATTATTATAACATAAAATATTAAAAGATAATAATACAGTTATACGAGGAAGGTGTTAATTTTCAAAGAAATAGGATGCCTCAGAATTAATACTGTATGGCAAAAGTTCTTTCATGTTGATTCCATTCCATTCTATTTTTCACAAGGCAAGTACTTGCTTATGGGTATCTTTTGTATTCTTTCTGAAAACACAATACACGTTGCCTTGAGGCTACACTACATTATAGTCAATGGAGGCCTCAACCCACGGACAGAAAATGGATTAACCATATCAGCTGTACAGGATTATTGAAAAACCAGGAGGTAGTGTGATCAAGACAAATGTGCACTGGCTTAGGATTTAGGAATAACTGAGTTCTAATTGTGACTCTATCAGTCCACAAATCTGCTTTGTGGCCTTGTTCACACAGCTGCCTCCGTCAGTTTCCCCAAGTTGATTCTTCACTGCTGTAGCTAATGCACAGAATGTTGTGAAACTTAATTAGATAATGTCATCTGTACAGCATTTTGAAGATGTGAAAAGTGCTAAGACGTAGTATGTCTCACCGAAGAACCAGTGATGGAATATATAAAAACTTCTCTGTATTTACAAATTTTTTAAAAAAATACTTCCGTTTAAGGAAGTTTTTGCTAATTTATAGAATGAATTATCTGGTATAGAATATACCTCTAATAATTGCCTTTCTAACTGCTTGTACATTGAGCTAATCAGCCAGAGAAGCAATATTTTCCATATGATACTCTTAAATCTTCACCCAAAAGAACTGCTCATCTGGAAAGGACATCTGTGTTTTGCATGAGAGAGAAAATGTCATGCATTTTACATATACATATTTGCACTGCAATATATGCAGGGTTAGAATTAGACTTGTTCATGGTGACTTGCTGGACTGGTAGCTGATATGTGCTACAAAATCTAAACTTTCAGTTTAGAAAATTTAGTTTCTAGCTCAGCCCTTTTGACTGCAAAGATAACCTTCAAACTGTTGAAAACAATCCAGTGGTTTGTTTTTTTTAAGGCTGCAGCCAGCATGAAAAAATAGCTCTGAGAGTTGAGAATTACCCTTTTCATTAATTAATATTGAATTGAATTCTGGAGTGCTTGTAATTTAAAATGTCAGGATTAACTATTTCTTTGCTGATCTGAGGATTCACAAAAGCAAAGGACTATACCATCTACTGCAGTGGTTCTCAATTGTGGTCCACCACTTGTTCAGGAAAGACCCTGACGCGCCGGGCCGTTTTGTTTACTTGCCGTGTCCGCCGCGTCCCGCAGCCCCCATTGGCCTGGAGCGGCGAACCCCGGCCAGTGGGAGCTGCGACAGGCCGAACCTGTGGACACAGCAGGTAAACAAACTGGACTGGTGCGCCAGGGGCTTTCCTTGAACAAGCGGTGGACCACCGTTGAGAACCACTGATCTACTGCAATTGGCATTTTATGTTTCATCAGAAGCAGGTGGAACATGGGTGCGACAAGATCCCCAGAGAGTAGCACCAGTTACACTTTTCTTTCCCTGAATATATGAAGGGATCACTTTCATTATATCTTACATATAAATATATGTGCCTTATGCAAAGCTTATGTTACTTATGCCATTTATACAGTTTTATATATTTTTGATCCACAAGGGTAAAATATTTTTCTCCACTAAAACTAACCCAGCAAACCCCCCCCCCCAAGGCCATCCAGTTACTAAACTACATTACCCAGAAGTCCATATGGCTATTGTCACATGATCCTCCAAGTATAAGAATCATCAGCACTGGCCCTATCTTTACTATCTGAAACTCTGAACAGACAACAGGGAAAATGGTAGGGTATGTAGCAATTTCCTGAATTACTATCTATATCAGTGGTTCACAACCAGGGGTCTGGGATCCCCTGGGAGGCCATGAGCAGGTTTCAGGGGGGCCACCAAGTAGGGCCATTGTTAGACTTGCTGGAGTTTGGGGAAGAAAGCTGAAGCCCCACCACCTGGGACTGAAGCTCAGGTTCCTGAGTCCCACCACCTGAGGCTTAAGCTTAAGCAGCGTAGCTTCATAGGGGACCCTGTGGCATGGGACCCCTGGCAATTGCCCTGCTTGCTACCTGCTAACATGAGCCCTGGCTTTTATATGCAGAAAACCAGTTATTGTGGCCTAGGTGGGCGGTGTAGTTTTTATAGCATGTTGGAGGGCCTCAGAAAGAAAAAGGTTGATAGTCTCTAGTTTATATTGTTGCATAAGCAAACATGCGATTTCCAAATATTAAGATAGGGAACCTTTTAACAGTACATAAAATGCTTTGAGTGCTTTTGAGGCTACATAAGATAGCATTACTTCTACAATCTTTTTCCAGGCCTTCCCAGAAAGAACAAAGCACTCCCAAAAGTCCTCTTAATGGTACCCAGGCTTTTGTACCCAGTATGCTGTACTCTGGCAAAATGTAAGACTTGCATTTCAGAGTTACTCCTGGACATCATAAAAACACAGACAATGTTTGCTGGCTTTAATAACAAGCAAAGGCCAATCACATGCACTCTCTTCCTCCCTGCTGTGTTTGGAAGTTGGGGCAAGAAACAGTACTTAATGTAAAATGGGGTTTGTTGCTCTCTAAGCACATTGATTCATGTTCTACTACATTTAGATGGGGGCACTAAAAGAGGATGGGATATATGTGTGAAATGAAAACTTCAGTAATGTGATGACCCCCCTCACCCCAAACATTTCTTAAAACTGTCACTGTGATGTGACTAGAAGTCAATAGGAATCCCCTGTGTTCTATTTCTGGCTTTGCTTTTCAGTGTGATCTTATCCTCTCTAAGCCTTAGTTTACCCACTTGTAAATAGATTACACTAATATGTATCTTCCGTGCTGCTATGTTATGAAGATCAATTTGTTACTGTTTATAAGGTGCTTTACAAGTGCAAAGCATGACTAATTATTGACAGTAAGTTATAATGCACATTAATATTGGCTTTTCTTTGAAAAAGGCTGTCTAAGTGTTTTGTGACTTTCTAAAAAAAACAGACTTATCCATGACCTTCAACATGTAGTTATAGAAGCAAAACTGACTATTTTTGTTTTTTGCAAATCTTAAATGTAACATTGATTTTTTTTTTTAATATTCAGAATGTTTTACGGTCCAAACTACAGTATAATTCTGTACTTGAGATATAAAAGCAGTGTTTACTGGCACCAGAAACTTAAAATTGCATTTGAAAATTACAGTTTCATAAGTGATTACACTCTTTTTTGTGCCATTGTAGTCATGTGTGTGTTTGTGTATCAAATTAATAACATAGATTTATTTTAAAGGGAATTCAAAGAAAGGGGAAGCAGTGTATACTGTGTGCAACCTAGCACGAAACTCAAATTAAATGTACTTGCTGCAGGAGTTTTTTGTATAGTGTGAGGTGACCACGAACAACTTGTATGACCGTTGCTAGGAGCGATCAAAAGAAATGTCACTCTTCGCAGCAAGTCATGAGGCTTGACATATTGCATCAAAGCATCATTAAAACTACACCTGCTGCAGAGGAGGTGGTGTCTTTCAGGGGACTTTCAAGCAGAAAAGGTTATTCTGAGAATGCAAAAGGGCATTCTTTTTTCTTAGCAAACAATTAAGATGATGTAAAGGTGTGGAAATGGTGGGGGGAAGTTGTAGGAAAAACAGTCTTATTGCCTTGTGGAATCTTAGTCAAGAAAAGACTCAACAACAAATTTAAGCGCTTCTCTATATAACATCTGTAGTGACAAAAAGCTTATTATGTTAAATTAGCTTAATCAATGTAGCTGGAATGGCGTATTGTCCTAAAGTTGTGCTCTAATCATTCTTTTTTGTTGTTGTTGTTTTGTGGGGTGTGTGTGTGTGGGGGGGGGGCGGTTTGTACATCTGAAACTTCCTTTAGCTTGGATAGAATTTTCAGATGTGCAAGTAATGCAAGATTGTGTCACTAGTGTGAAATAGCTAGATTCCCTGGAAACACAAGTTAGAATCCAGCAGCAATTGACTCAGCCACTCATTGGAAGATACGTTGAATGAAATTCTGGATCAGGATAGAATCAGGATTTTTCCCACTGAGTGGTGACTGTCTGTTATTTCTAAGGCACTTGGCACTGTATTATTAATGGGCCATATCAAAGTTTCTTTTGGACCATACCTTAAAAACAGAGGTCCTGCATGGTGGTTAAAACTCACAGGGCACTTTTTTTGACCTAATGTCCTTGGACAAAATTTTCCCTCCTCTCACTGATGGGCATTGTGCTGTGATTTGGTAGCTATCATTTTTCCAACTGAGGTTTGGTTGTGTTGTGGTAGTGAAAATGATTCCTTTCTAAATATATAATATATGTAACTCCTGCCTGCCTAGAGTGGCACTCTCTCTCTATGGTGGTGGCTAGGCCAGGTAAATTTTGATGAGTCTGCTACAGCCTCAGCTAAGAGAGATGTTTAATTTAGGCAGTAGAGGTTCATACATTAAACTCAATATCCCCACTTTGGATGATATATATGTGTAACCCTTCTGCCAGGTGGAGCCGATAGCAACCAGGGCTGGGTTCAATATCTAAGGGTTAGTTTTCAATAAAACAACACAACTGGCTTGAGCCCACCCAGTAACCTGGGGAAAATTACACACCAGCCCTGGGCACCTCTGAGAGGCAATACTTCCCCACTTACAAGCACAGAGTCTGAGTGTAGAAAAGAAACTTTTAATAAAAGGAGGGAAGTCACCCGACATTAATTAGGGAAAATGCCAGAAGCAGGATTCATAATCCTAAAACTGTGAGCAGGACACCCACCTCGGAGTGTGTGGGGCAGTGCCTTCCACCTCATGTTCTTGAGTTCTACAACAAAAAGTTCCTTTTCTGACCCCTCTCTGTTCCCTCACAGTACCCCACTCACAGTGGTTGTCCTTGGTGAGTGAGGACCCAGAGGTAAATCTGTGTAAGTTCACCTCCCCCCCCCCCCCCCCCCCCGGGAAGAAGGCACCTTGCTCGCCCCACCGGTTACCTTCTGCCACCTGCCTCTCTGCTGTGACCTCTGCAGATCATTTTCTTGAGGTTTCACCCAGCTCTTAGTGATTTTTCAGCTCTTAGGCTGGCAGAAATGCTGTCCCATCACAAGTGATTGTCGGCCCCTTTGAGCACTTAAAATAACAAAAGGCTTGTATTGGAGCTTAGTTAGCTCTATCTTTGAACTGTGGTGAGGAACAGGTTAAACCAGATCGGGGACCCTTAGGGAGAATCCACTACTCCTGGCTGAGACACCTGTCTCCATCCCTCTTACTTTCACAGGGGCCTGGCATAGGAGCCTCTGGCTTAACGAGGTCTTTTCAGCTAAGGATGACCCCATCATTTGGGACAGGTTAAGCACAGTTCTTCTCCCTTTTATTCATGCAATAAAGACAACACTGATAAAATTTCACTACCCCTGCATTCAGTGCTAAAGTGGCTTGTAACCCAACACCAGCCAAAGTTGATCACTTTGCAAAATATCTGATTTGTGATTTTTCAACATAGAGCACACTATTTAAATGTAAGGTTAGTGCTTGTTGGGACCAGAATTTTTGTTCTGCAGGAACTTCCAATATTTTTTTGGCGGGGGTGGGGGGTGGGAAATCTGGTTTGGAACAAAGTTCAAATGTGGATGTTTTCTGGAAAATGAATTTTTTGAAAGTGTTTCATTTTGGGTCATTTATTTTTGTTTTGATTCAATCCAAGTTAAATTAAAAAGTTAAAATCAAAATTAATCAAAATGCTTCATTTAAATTTTTCAAAATTTAATTTTGTTGAAATCAATGCATTCTTGCGGAACATAATTAATTGGAATTTTCTGATAGAAAAAGTTCCATCAGAAAATATTTAACTACATCTAATTGCTATTAACATTTTCAGCACTAGCGACAAAGAGTTCTGTGGCACCTTATAGACTAACAGACGTATTGGAACATAAGCTTTCGTGGGTGAGTACCAACTTCTTCAGAGGCATGCAGTGGAAATGTCCAGGGGCAGGTATAAATAAGCAGGGAAGAGTCAGGCTAGAGATAACGAGGTTAGTTCAATCAGGGAGGATGAGACCCTCTTTTAGCAGTTGAGGTATGAACACCAAGGGAGGAGAAACTGCTTTTGTAGTTTGCTAGCCATTCATAGTCTTTGTTTAATCCTGAGCTGATGGTGTCAAATTTGCAAATGAACTGAAGCTTGGCAGTTTCTCTTTGAAGTCTGGTCCTGAAGCTTTTTTGCTGCAGGATGGCTACCTTCAAATCTGCTATTGTGTGTCTAGGGAGATTGAAGTGTTCTCCTACAGGTTTTTGTATATTGCCATTCCTAATATCTGATTTGTGTCCATTTATCCTTTTGCGTAAGGACTGTCCAGTTTGGCCGATGTACATAGCAGAGGGGCATTGCTGGCACATGATGGAGTATATTACATTGGTGGATGTGCAGGTGAATGAATCGGTGATGGTGTGGCTGATCTGGTTAGGTCCTGTGATGGTGTCCCTGGTGTAGATATGTGGGCAGAGTTGGCATCGAGGTTTGTTGCATGGATTGGTTCCTGAGTTAGAGTTATTATGGAGCGGTGTGTAATTGCTGGTCAGAATATGCTTCAGATTGGTGGGTTGTCTGTGGGCGAGGACTGGCCTGCCTCCCAAGGCCTATGAAAGCGAGGGATCGTTGTTCAGGATGGGTTGTAGATCACTGATGATCCGTTGGAGAGGTTTTAGCTGAGGACTGTAAGTGATGGCCAGTGGAGTTCTGTTGGTTTCTTTCTTCGGTTTGTCTTGCAGCAGGAGGCTTCTGGGTACATGTCTGGCTCTGTTGATCTGTTTTCTTATTTCCTCATGTGGGTATCATAGTTTTGAGAATGCTTGGTGAAGATCTTGTAGGTGTTGGTCTCTGTCAGAGGGGTTGGAGCAAATACGGTTGTACCTCAGGGCTTGGCTGTAGACAATGGATCGTGTGGTGTGTCTGGGATGGAAGCTGGAGGCATGTAGGTAGGCATAGCGGTCGGTGGGTTTTCGGTATAGGGTGGTGTTAATGTGACCATCACTTATTTGCACCGTAGTGTCTAGGAAGTGGACCTCCCGTGTAAACTGGTCCAGGCTGAGGTTGATGGTGGGGTGGAAGCTGTTGAAATCGTTGTGCAGTAGCAGAGTGACCCTGGGTCGTCTACTCCTCATGTGCTTCTGGAGATGTAAGTGTAGGGTCTATATGCTTTGTCCTCCATGTGCTCTTAGAGAAGACGGTGGGGGCGGCAGGAGGGGAATTTGCCTTGCAGCAACGGTGGGCATAGCAGCTGCCCATGTAAGCATCACACAGCTCAGTCCCAGCCTCAGAGAGAACTGAAAACTGATGAATTGAACTGTCTGTAGTGTTTTGGAGCAGGCCTGCCAAACATTTCTTTACCACCCCTCTCTCCTGCCCCCCAGGATAACTAGTGCCTGCCCACCATTGAACCAAGGATTTGAACAAAGACTGTTGATGCAAGTTATTGACAATTCAACCTAACATTCCTCATAGGCTCTATATAAAAGTCACTATGGCTTTTGATGCAACCGGATTTTGTGATATTCATTCCAAAATAAGATGGACTCCAAACCCCAAATATCAGTTTCTGTCACTCCTAATCTTGAAGAAAATAATGTGTTCTGTTTGCTTGTTTGCATCACTTGAGATTAGGAATTACTAGTTGGAATAATGCAAATAATACTGCTTCCAGGATTCAGATGGAAATTTTAATGCACACTTGCAGGAACAAAATCATCCAAATTGTTAATGTGCTTTTACCAGTAAATTGAAGTGTGATCCACATTTTAAAAAAATGAAATCATGACTGAGTGAGCACATTAAGAAGATGGTATAACAGAGAGGCATGAGTCATTATCTTGCTTCAATAACATGAATCCACTAGCCATGCCTCCAACCCATCCACTTCCTCCCCTTCCACAATTCTGTTAAGGAGAGGTACGGAAAGGTGTCAGTCCTTCATAAAGATCCTTCGCAGGTTGGTTTAGCTGTGCGATAGAGGTAACTCACTGGTAGAATTATCCATCTTTAGTGCTATGAGGGCAACGGGGAAAGGACTCACTGCTACAATGCTGCTTTTTTTCACTGACGGTTTTTTTTGTTTTTGTTTTTTTTGCTGCTCCATCTGCGACTCCAAATGTTAAGTGTAAGATATGGTACTGAAATAATGTCCAAAGCCCAAATTCTATAGCTCATTCAGTCTTAGTGCCTGGGATTCAGACTTCTGCTGGGTTAGACATGGATTTCCCCACCAACATATGTGCCATGGATCAGCCACTACTGCAGATAGAATGCAGCTCTGCAAACCTTGAAAGATGTGCATATCCTCCTCATGCAGGTCAACCCTCTGCCTACAACCTTTCCCCAAACTCACTTTCATTATAATGCACAGGGAGCTGATCAATTTTGGTATGCAGGTGGTACAGATCCTCTGTGTGAGCGTCTAGAATCTTCACCCCTCACCCTACATCCTTTGGTTCAGCTGGCCCGTGCTTGCTATGATAGAGAATTCTACCTTCAGAAATAAGTATGATACGTTTTGGGGTAACTTGCTGCTTTCTCAGGATATAAACTATGCACCCAGGTGTGATTCCATTGAAGTGTGTGCTGTTTAGTAGCTGAACATTTAAGATAATGTCTTAAGATCTTCAAAGGAAAAGTGCTTTGTTTTGTTCTTCTGGAGACCAGAGAATAGGAAATGAGGTTTCTACAATCTGAGCAAGCTCATCAAAAAGCCAAGATGATAGATATAAATCCAAAGGGGAAACAAATGATTCTGTGACAGTAGTAATAAAAGGGAGTTCCAACTTGATCTTTCTCTTTTGTTAACAGGTAAGGATGTAGTTAGAGTAAAGTGACTTGTTAATCATGCTCTTGTGCTAATTTAAAATGAAGCGGTGAACTTAAAACAACATTCATTGCAGTGACGTGGCTAGACTATGTATTATATGGCTAGTGGAAGACCAAAAAAACTTTTTCAAATGGTTTGAGAGAATGTGCTGTCTAGGATTAAATCCAGACATTTGGAGACTAGTATGTTAAGAGACTACATGAAACATTACATGCTACATATACTTCATAGTGTTTGTTCAGACATTATTCAGTGGTCCGAATCTGCGAAAATCCAATATATAAATAATCCTAGGAAATGTTTAAGATTAATACAGGTTTGGGGAATATGTATTACTTTCAATTTTGACTAAATCAAGATTGAGAAATGAGAGATTAGAATCATTAGAGTTTTGGAAGCTCCCAACTATAGATATAGATGCTGCATGCTATAGAAAATTGGGGGTGCCACAGGCTGCAAGAGACTGACAGGCAGCAACTTAGGCTTCTCTGGCTGAGTGGGTGGCTGAGCTGGGCCAAGAAGAAGCAGGGAGATCCCCGAGGAAGGCAATGGGGAAAAACCTGCTGGGAGGAAGCAGCATGGGAGAAGATCTGCAGGGCCCAGGAGTAGGGGCTAAGAAACAGAGAACCTTAGAGCAGCTCATGAGGGGCAGACGAATTATTAGTTTAGATATTTTTTTGGACTTAGGTGCACTTTTGTTATCCCAGGACTGAACTTTTAAGTGACCTGGCCAGAGGGCCAAGCCACAGAACACTTAGACAGAGACAGACTATTGTGGGGCCAAGAAAGAGGCCATCAGCAGGGCATAAGAGGCAAAGTCCCCTGTAACATAGCACCCTAAAACCAAGGCACTATGGTGGTAAGATCAACCGCTTACATGGGGAAAGGCCTCTTAACTCCCTAACACCCAGTAGAAAACTGTTCAGAGATGGCTTTTTCACAGTTTAAAACAGATTCACAATGGGAGCGTAGGTGTTTTTGCAATTCTACTGGCAATGTTTGGCCAGAAGATTTTCCTTTCATGCTTTTCCTTTGCTTTTTCTCATTTCCATGACTTCATCTCTCTCCCTCTTTCTTACTTTACTGTCTACTGAGTATAATAACTATTAATGTTCTAAAACATGTCTTCCGTGTGACTGGAAGAAGAGGAGTAGGAGCATTGGGACCCAGTGAGCCTTTAGGTGTAATTCTGGCTCTGCCACTGGCTTGCTTTGGAACCCGGAACAAGTCACTTGACTTTTCTACCTCAGTTTCCCTATCCGTGAAATAGACAATATCTGTCTCACATGGATGTTGTGGGGATTAATGAATGAATGTTTGTTCATCACTTTGATTGCTATCTGATTTTGTTAAATTAGCCTATTTTGCATTAAGATCTCCTATGAATAGCTTTTGAGATTTTTTACTTGCTACTGGATCCAAACCGAAACTCTGGTCCTCATTTGATCTTAACCTGTCACTTAAATGGATCTAAAGTGACACCTTTAGGTGGGCTGTTGGCAGTAAGGGGTCAAGCCACATACCACTGGATTTAAAATCATGACCTTCTAGTGCCTGAAGATCTGTTGCCTCAAAACCAGCAACAGACTCCTAAACCTCTATATGGTCTGTCCACACTAGGACAGACGTCCACACTAGGACAGACAACCACAGGGGATAAACCTCGTTAAAGCATCATGTGGTTATGATGCTCTCTGTAAATGGTCTATACCATGCACAGTAGATTATTTTTTTTGTCTCCATTTCAACGTCAGTCTGTTGAATTGTGATTCTGTGTCTCAGTCCGGACTGTAGTGGTATCGTTAGTGATAGTAAGGTATTATGATTTATCAAATGCTTTCTTTTGAGGCGCTTCTTTGGGTGAATAACTTTTGATTGCTACCAACTTGGCTCATGCTTGAAATCACACTGGTCTAGAGGTGAAAATATCGAACCCCATCCACAATCTCCTGAGCCATCCAGTCCCACCTGACTTCTTTCAATGCCCCTTCACACTTTTAGCAGCCTACTTGGCTTGCTGACTAGGTATTGATCCCTGATCTGTTGTCATTGAGGTAAGCTAATTCATCTACATTGTCACCAATATAACTTTTTAAAGAACATGAGCCAACCTTTCCCCAGAATCTGTGTGTCTTACCACTGTTCTTTTTTCTGCTTTCTCCAGAATGGGATGTTAAAGTACTAAGGCCAACTATTAATGGGTCCCACATAGCTGAATTTCATACAAGTATTTGCCTTAGCATGACTAAAATGTGTAAAAACTGAATTTCTAGGAACATAGACTTCAATTTGTATGAGTTTATAACTAGAATTTAAATAATGGCTACCGCCTACAAATTTAAGCTTAGAAAAATTGCTGTGCACTGTTAAATTCAATCTTAAATTCAATTCAGTTTTATTGTAAACAAGTCCAAGTGGAAAAGGTGATTTTAAAACACCTTAAGTGCTGGTCTGATTTTTATACCAGTGGGAATTCAAATACTCATGTGCTTTTAAAGAAGGGTATTTTAGATCTGTTTTAAATTGACACAGTTGTTTTCAAGCTGCTAGTTTCGATGGCATCTAAATGTCCTATGCTAATGTCCAGGAGAGATAAATGCAGCAAATGATGTGTAAAACTCTAAATAGGTAGTAGCTTTTTATTCCACAGACATAAGTATTAATTTCACTGCACTGAAGTTCTTTGATAATTTACTACTGCAAACAAGTTGTCTGTACTTCGCTGACACACTATAAATGGCATTTCTCACAGTATAGCATTATAGTCAAGACATTATAGATGAAGGTCAGCTGTTTTTGCCATTGTAAACCTTGTTTCTCAGTGGTTTATGACCTGAGCACTCGTACAAAGCAGAAAGTTAAACTATATATCGTCGTCCATATTACAGTTTCTTTTCCTCTTTTTAAAGAGAGAAAAAAAGAAATTGTAAAACAGCTAAGGCATTCAAGGTATTGGGGGGATGAAAGCATAGTGTCTGGTCTGTTTTTGTCTTATGTTATAGAATCGTTAGTCATGAGTAGTAAAGCCTCCTGCCACTTAAAGAAGACAAATAAAAAACTACCGACAATCTAACTAGTTGTGAAAAACATACTGCAGTACGGGCAGGATCAAGTAGTTTGTCAATTATAGTGGTATTGTTAAAATTAAACAGAAGCAGTTCCTTTATTATTTATTTGCTGACAATGAATTCATTGTCCCTGAATGGCAAAGACTGTCCCTGCTCTGAGGAGCTTAAATGTTAATATTGGTTTTTCCAAGAAGCAATGGAAATATCTAACTTTTATGCATAAACAAGTTTTACAGTACATAATTTTTCTGTCATACAGTTTTCCTAGCCCAGATGTAGGAGACAGCCAAGAACAAATGTCATCACGCTAATTGCATATGGAATATCTTCAATATTGAAACATTATTCAATTTATTTACTAATGAACTTCAAGGATGAACAGATTTCCCATGGAATTTATAGACAAATTCACTAGCGTAACATAGCTTAATTGGATGCTTGTAACTTTGGTCTCTTATAAGGGTCTAACTCCCCATAGAGTTTGCCATCTTTTAGGAAATCTCATGCATTACAGGAGGAAACAGCCACAGTATGCCGATCATGCCTTCTAAATATGGACATAGTTCATAGTTAACTTCAAACCCTGTTTTAGATTAAATGCATTTTCCTTTGCAAGTTGTTTGTACCATTTGGTTAGAGGACCATAATAAGAATTATTACTGTTTTGACTACAGTATCACCATCAAGGCTATTCATATCTGCATAGTCAGAGCTTCATTAATGTGTCCCATTATTTTCTCATTACATTGGTAAATACCTGACAGATACTGTAAACTTTATTAATCACAATAATAAGCAATACTGCCGTAATCAGGCTTTGGAAAAGATACAAAGGAAGTACAGGTGGCTAATTGTAGGTTTTTATGTGATTTATGCAAAAAATAGAAACATTCAGAGTCTGCATTTACAATATATGATATAACTTGTTAATAGTGCATGCAAGGATGCGTTGTGCATAGTGATTTAGCTATGGAAAAATAATTTTAACTTCAGAAAACTTTCAGCTAATGAGTTGTTTAACTTTTTAAACATGCATGCTATGTGTACAACTTTTTTATTCTCTTTGGATTATTTCATAACCTGTACTTCCATTTATGAGCATATCTCTCTCTCACCAATATAAGCATTGAAGGGGGTCAATTTTATTGCATCTTCTTAAACAGAATCCCAAAACAATGATGTTTCATTAACAAACTACAGTGCTATGTAGACCCAAATCTTAACTATAATTCTCATTTTATACAATTTATAAAATAATGTAATATTGCATTATTCCCGGTTGAAAAATATTGTTATCAAGACCCAAAATCTCAAAACAAACTCCAACACAATTGCAACATAAAATGTTGGATGATTTTGTTTGTACTTCTTTCACTTTTGTTAATTTACTGCATCCCAATTAACTTCTATTATTGGTGAGTTAATTATTCAGTTCTCTTGGAATCAATGAAGTAAACTTTCTGGAGTGAACCAATTAAATGAAAATATGACTCACTAAGAAAACATCTCAATTGAGAGAATGATTATGTTGAATTTACCAAGCTTAATGTGTGTGCAAATGCAAATAACAGTGGTCCTTATATGGCCTCTCTTTGGGCATGATCTGAAAGGCATGATGGTAGTCTTCAACAAATGAAAGTGGCCAAGGAGGAAGGGTGGTCAAGTCATTTGGGCACTAACCCAAAACTTGAGAAACCCAAGTTCAGTTCCCTATTTTGCCACAGACTTCCTGTGTAGTGCTGGTTGCAAATTTTCTGATGAAACAAGGTTAGTGGGAAACATACTGGGTTTGACGAACTTTCAATTCCTGCAGCTTGGTGAGCCAACTCCTCTGAAAGTTGGCTAGGCCAGGGAGCTAGCTGGCCTGGGAATCTGGAAGCCCTGGGGTCTCCAGCCTCACATAGCCCTCGTGACGGGTGTTACCCAGGGTTATCTGAACCCAAAGCTGTGGTACCTAATCTCTGTTTTCCAGTGATGTCAGGAAATAAATCAGTGGGGGACACAACATCTTTGTTTGATAAATGATTGGTAAACACAAGTGCTTCCACCCAAAAATCCTTGTTTTTATTGAGTACAAAGCACACATCAAAATTAAGTCTTTGAACACCCCAAAAATAGTTACCTGAAATTTGAGGTGGTGGTGAGTGATTCAGCAGCAGGGTTCTGGTGGCCAGCCTTTCTCCTAATTGTTGAGGAGTTTTATGTCAGTTACTCCTTGCTGGTAGAAAATCCAAATTTCTTCAAAGTGAGCTCTCTAACTAAACTCTTTAGAGATTTTCTCTGGACAAAGCACATAATCCATAATGGCCCCTAGCAATCTCCCTATCAACTGCAAATAATTCATTTTCTGCTTATCAGCAAATCAACTTCAGCAAGACACTTACACAGGCACCCAGACCAACGTCAAATTTCCACACTCCTTCTTGTCCCCCCTTCTCATAAATCTCTTTGTTAGTAACACACTGCAGCTGTGCAGTAGTTTTGTTATGTCTGCCTAAGCCAAGGCCAGATTTTTCCTGACTCTGTGGTTTTCTTATTCCCAATTTATGGTGGCTAAGTGCACAACATGGCTACGGGTTATGTCAAGTCTGTGGTGTTATATTAAGTCCAGTTGTCTCATAACACTGGGGCTGGTCCAGAGCCACAGATCCTAGCCACAACCAGGGCTTCTAAGTAAAATGTACATGATTTTTGTCAGTTTTTATCTCTGCTATTCAGTGGTGCCTTATCTTTGCTGTTCAGCGGTATGCAGAAATAAAGCCAACAATAATTATGTCAATTTCACATAGCTGCTGATGTGTCCAGGGAGCATGTTTTGTTTAGGACATGCAATGTGTCAGTATTTCTGAATATTTTCTTTTTTAGAATTTCCAGTTTGCTGGGAGTTTTGTTTCACTCAAAATGAGAAATAGTGTCCATTGGTCCACACCTGCACCGTTGTTCCCCTTGTGCTTGGAATAAAAAATATAAGAGGCAGTGCAGACCAATGCCTCTGTTGTTCTTTCTTACTGCCACAAGACCTGAGTTGGAATCCTGTGTTCCAAAATTCTTCTTTGTCTTCATATCTGTAACTTTTTGTACATGGTTTTAGTATTTTACCATTTGTAATGCCTTCATAATTTTACAGTTAGTGTAGAGTAGTTTTCCCCTACCTTGGGGGACCCTTCCCATTTTTCCTCCAAGGGAGAAGGACTATGCCAAGAGTCCTGGGGTTTAAGAACTGTGCATCCTGACAATTCAGTGCTGCGACAAAGGTGGGTTCAGGTTGCTTAAGCTCTGAAGTGGCCATGAGGAATCCCAATCATCATCCCCTAAACCCCACTATCCAAACCCCAAAAATATTGCACCTGACTACTGAAACCCCCAAAATGCCCAATAGCTCTGCATCTTCCTTTCTGAATCTGAAAGCACCAAAAGAAAAAAGGAGATCTGCCTCCACATCTTTCTACAACCAAGCCTGAGCATGGTGGAACACAGCTGATGGCTGTGCTACAACAGGTGGCCACAGATACTGTTGAAATTAAATCTACTGTGTTTCCACCCTACATACCACCATGACTGAAATTCAGAGTGCATGACAAACTCTCTGTCCAGAAGGATGAGTGGAGCAGAACACAGAATTTCTGAAGTGGAAGATGATTTCAAAGAGAACAAATGACAGGTTATGAAGAACTGTAATTATAGAATATCAGGGTTGGAAGGGACCTCAGGAGGTCCAACCCCCTGCTCAAAGCAAGATCAATTCCCAAATAAATAATCCCAGCCAGGGCATTGTCAAGCCTGACCTTAAAAACTCATAAGGAAGGAGATTTCACCACCTCCCTAGGTAACCCATTCCAGTGATTCACCCCCCTCCTAGTGAAAACGTTTTTTTTTCCTAATATCCAATCGCAACTTCCCCAACTGCAACTTGAGACCATTACTCCTTGTCTTGTCATCTGCTACCACTAAGAACAGCCTAGATCCATCCTCTTTGGAACCCCCTTTCAGGTAGTTGAAAGCAGCTATCAAATCCCCCCTCATTCTTCTCTTCTGTAGACTAAATAATTCCAGTTCCCTCAGCCTCTCCTCATAAGTCATGTGATCCAGCCCCAATCATTTTTGCTGGCCTCTGCTGGACTCTTTCTAATTTTTCCACTCCTTCTTGTTGTGTGGGGCCCAAAACTGGACACAGTACTCCAGATGAGGCCTCACCAATGCTGAATAGAGGGGAATGATCATGTCCCTTGATCTGCTGGCAATGCTCCTATACAGCCTAAAATGCTGTTTGCCTTTTTGGCAACAAGGGCACACTGTTGACTCATCCAGTTTCTCATTCACTGTAATCCCTAGGTCCTTTTCTGCAGAACTGCTGCCTAGCCGCTCGGTCCCTAGTCTGTAGCAGTGCATGGGATTCTTCCATCCTAAGTGCAGGACTCTACACTTGTCCTTGTTGAACCTCATCAGATTTCTTTTTCCCCAATCCTCTAATTTGTCTAGGTCCCTCTGTATCTGATCCCTACCCTCCAGCATATCTACCACTCCTCCCAGTTTAGTGTCATCGGCAAATGTGCTGAGGGTGCAATCCACACCATCCTCCAGATCATTAATGAAGATATTGAACAAAACCAGCCCCAGGACTGACCCCTGGGGCACACTGCTTGATACCGGCTGCCAATTAGACATGGAGCTATTGATCACTACCTGTTGAGCCCAATGATCTAGCCAGCTTTCTATCCACCTTATAGCCCATTCATCCAGCCCGTACTTCTTTAATTTGCTCCCAGAGTACTGTGGGAGACCGTATCAAAAGCTTTGCTAAAGTCAAGGAATAACACGTCCACTGCTTTCCCCTCATCCACAGAGCCAGTTATCTCATCATAGAAGGCAATTAGGTTAGTCAGGCATGACTGTTCCTGATCACCATGCTGACGGTTCCTGATCACTTTCCTCTCCTCTAAGTGCTTCAGAATTGATTCCTCGAGGACCCGTTCCATGATTTTTCCAGGGATTGAGGTGAGGCTGACTGGCCTATAGTTCCGTGGATCCTCCTCCTTCCCTTTTTTAAAAGATGGGCACTACATTATCCTTTCTCTAGTCATCAGGGACCTCCCCTGATCACCATGAGTTTTCAAAGACCATGACCAATGGCTCTGCAATCACATCCGCCAACTCCTTTAGCACCCTTGGATGTAGTTGCTACAGGCTACTGAGACCAAGCTAATTGATCTAGAAAGCTGTTCAGTGATGTTGCATCAGGATTGTCCTGCCTCCTGAATTTGTCCCTAAACTGCTAACTAAGGGCTGGTCTACACTAGCCCCGAAATTCGAACTAAGATACGCGACTTCAGCTACGTGAATAACGTAGCTGAAGTCGAACTATCTTAGTTCGAATGAAAAAGCACTTACCTGGGGTCCACACGCGGCGCGCAGGCTCCCCCATCGACTCCGCCTACTCCGTTCGTCGAGCTGGATTACCAGCGTCGACGGCGGAGCACTTCCTGGTTCGATTTATCGCGTCTAGACAAGACGCGATAAATCGAACCCAGAACATCGATCCCGCGCCTCCGACCGGACGTGTAAGTATAGACGTACCCTAAGTTGCTGGATCTGCCACTGGACTTTTGTTTTGATATAGAATGGGCACATTGGACCCTTGCCCCCAAGCCAGCTCCAGGAAGTTGGCCTAGAGCATTGATTGTGAAGTTCCTGAAGTTTACCACCAAGGAGCTTATATTGGAGAAATCCAGATTTTTAAAAAAGGAGCTGTTGTAGGGAGAACAAGTGATTAAAATACTGTTCTTTCCAGATTATGCTCATAATGCAGTTGCTTTTAACCAAGCAAAACAAATGGCCAGGAAGATGTACTTGAAGAAATGTGTTAAATACCTGGAAACGCTCCATGGAAATACATTTATTTAATACATGGAAACGTTTAAGAATGGCAAGAAGATAGTATAATTCAGTTCCCCTCAGGAGACAGAAAAATACCTCAAATCTGCAAACTCCTCCCTTGTAAGAAGAGACATCTATGGAGTGATCCAACTGTACGGATTTAATGTATTGCTGTGTGAGTTCTGATGTGGCTGCTTTTAAACAAGTTGATGGATGCCAGTTGATATTGACACTTTAGGTTTTTTTTCATTTTTTCCCCGTCCCTCGTTGATGTTGAAGGGTTAATGGGTTATTATCAATTTAACTTCCCATTGCATTACATTTAACTCATAAGAAAGGAGCATCATTTATCAATATTCTATTGGCAATATTGGTAAGGTGATTACTATAGTTGTAATGTTTGGGGCCACAGGGGCTTTGAGGATCTTCAATTTTAACCTGATATGGTTGACCCTTTTGGGTGTCAAGTGTGTATTTTTTGACTGTTTAAACAGATTCTTCTTTTTGATTGTATGGTACTAATGGGTATTTCTCTCGCCATGATCTTTTCAGGGGTTTTTTCTACTTATTTAATTCCATTTTCTGACCCCTTCCTGTTACCGTTCCATGCTGAGAATTTCCTTCCTACTCCTGTAGAATATGTACTCGGAAGTGATACACTACCCCTGGATTATATAATTTTGCTGCTTAGATAAGCATGAACTGTATGCTGCTTAGGAAAATTTGCAATTCATTTATTCACTAAATGACTTTATATTTTATCTGGTGTATTTTAACAATGATGGCTCCGATAATTGTCTCCTAGACTATAAAGGGTTTTAATAACCCTATTAAAAGAAAAAATATTCAATGCTTAAAAATAAAAAAAGGGAATGTTGACATTTCCATGCTCCAGGAGACGCATCTGATAGAACTTGAAGCTTGTGAACTGCCTAAAGATTGGGGAGGCCTCTTAATTTCTAATTTTAATTCTAAACCAAGTGGCATTGCTATACTAATACATAAAAAAGTTGTGTTAATATTCAGAGCACAAGGTCTGACAGGCCAGATTTACTGTCCTCAAGGCTCAAACTGGAAATTATATAATCATCTTTGCCAAACTATGCAGGCCAAACTAGGATGATCCCAATTTTTTTTTTAACTATTGTTGACATGTCCATCATCATGTTATAGCTGGAGAATTTAACAACTGTAGACCCAGTCCTTGATAAAGCTTCTCCATATTAAAACACCAATATTCATCAGGTATGTCATATGTACATAGCTGATTTAGGTTTAGAAGATATGTTATGATTGCATAATCCTATGGCCAGGTAATATAACTTTTTTTTTTTTTTCCTTTTCCCCTGTAGTTCATTCATGACTGGACTATTTCTTAATGTCACAAGACTTAATCAATTCTGTCACTGATTGCGGCACTGGTACTATTGTTAATCTGACTAGGCTCCTATACAGATGTCTTTTAGGCCCCGAGGGTATGTATCCCCAACTAAAAAAAATGGAGATTAAATACCTCTTTGCTGCTTGATATATCATTTGTTAACTCTGTCCAGCATAGTTAGAACTTAAAGTGGTGGGGTCTTTATTTTATTTTTTTTTTTTTTTAAATCATCTGCCACTATTTGGGAAGACTTTAAAGCCTTCAGCAGAGCAAGCATCTCTTATGTCACCTTAAAATGAAGCGAAGGGAACATAGAACTGAAACCCTTGCAAAGGAAATTAAAGCCTTGGATGTAGACTATTAGAGCCCTAAAAATAGAAATTTTATATCCGTGCAAGGCTCTGTAGACTATGCTTCTGCCTCCTCCCCAGAGAAACTCAGAATCCTCATCAATCTAAAGGAAATCAACAAACTTGTGTCCCAAAAGACTGAGTTTGATTTATTCTGTTAGAAGCAAAACTACTGGGAATCTGCTGAGAGAGATGGCAAGCTGTTGGCATACAGACTTAAGCAAAAGGCTAACTGAAATAAGATTACTGCTATTCATGATAGTAGCAATCCATTATATACAACAGTCAAATGTTAATAAACAGTTTCAGCAGTTTTATTCAAAATGTATATTTAGCTGAAGAGGGAGTCAGTAAAGATGCCCTAGGTAACCTTTTTAGTGGATTGTCTCTGCCACAGATCTGACTCTCAGAAGGAACTTTTAGATGCCACTCTAGAAATCATGGAACTGACTCAGGCTATAAAAGATGTGAAGGTCGAAAAGACTCCTAGAGCTGACTAGTTCCCAACTGAATTTACAAAAAGTTCTCTGAATCTTTAACAGCTGGATTATTGAATATGTTCAACGAGGCCAAGAATGAGCAAACTCTTGCACCTGTTGAGAGAAGTTGTAATTTCAGTTATTCCTAAACCTGGGAAAAACCTCGGCCTATGTGGTAATTATAAGCCAATTTCTTTAATCAATTGTGACACTAAGTTTTTATCCAAAGCTCTTGCTATGTAACTGGACTAAGGTCTCTCACACATTATATGCATAAATCAAGTAACATTCCTTCATAATAAATGTGTCTTAGATCATTTGCATCAACTGATTAATATTATTTCTGCCTTGAGAGATTCTAAAGGACACTTAGCTGTCAGTTTTTTAGATGCTGAAATAGCCTTAGTCCCAGGCCCTGCAGTCAATCTTTTTCATATATTAGCAACGTTTGGACTTGGTAAACAATGTATTGCTTGGGTTAAGCTTTTTACACTCTAACCCAACTTTCAGGGTTGTTACCAATGATATTATTTCTGCCCCATTTAAATTACAGAAAGGTACAAGGTAGGGCTGCCCCCTTTTCTCCTCTTCTGTTTGATTTAGGTCTAGAACATTTAGCCATTGCCATCCAACCAAATCAACATATTTGTGGTATCAGAGGGGGCCAAACAGAGCACGAAATTATGATCTGTACAGATGATGCTCTTGTATTAATATCTAAACCTGAGGTTACCATTCCTAACCTTCTAACCATGATTAAGTTTGAACTAATTAAAATTAATTGAAGTAAATCAGAAAGCTTAGGCATATTTGGTATTGCCTATAATGAACTTTCCTGAAATTGGGACTTTCAATGGTAATCCTCTTGTATGAAATATTTGGAGTACTGATTCCCCAAAATATTCAGGACTTCCCTAAGATAAATGTAGAACCAATTATTGCCCAAGTGGTTAAAGATGTGAGGAGACTGAATTAGTTAACCCTCAGTTTGTGGGGTAAAATAATATACTGAAAATATCCTTCCCATAATTTTGTATCTTGAAAGGTCTCTTCCTATTTCAGTTTCTCAAACTTATTTTAACAAATTCAATAATATTTTCAGTATGTTCTTTGGGGCACTGGTAAGAAACCTAGACTGTTTCTGAACAAATTACAACTCCCCAGTAGCGCAGCCAGGTCTGGAGCGCAGGGGGAGCGGCGCTATAAAAAGGCGCCTCCCCCTGTACTCACCCGGGTCTTCGGCGGCTCACTCCGGGTCTTCGGTGGTACTCGCCGCTGAAATGCCGCCGAAGACCCGGAGCGCCACCGGGTGAGTGCAAGAAGCAGCGCTTAAAAAGAAGTGGCGCCTTTTTTTAGTGCTGCTAAAAAAAGGCGTCGCTTCCGCCGCTTCTGCTCAAGGGGGAGCGGCCGCTCCCCCTGCTCACACCCTGGCTACGCTACTGCAACTCCCCCTATGCTTGAGAAGATTTTGTTTCCCCAACTTGGAAAATTATCATACCTCTTGTTTGTTAAGCCAGGCATCTTTGCGGCCCTTAGATATGAATCCAAGGTGAGGTCTGTGGGATCATATTGATCAGTCACTTCTGACTATGGAGACACTTTGCTCTCTGGGATGGATTGAAACGTATACCTTTTTATGGAAGAGATTTTCTCTAAATTTTACACTCAATCTCTTCTTTTTGGGTCCACTTCTCCTGAGGGACATCTCAATACCGGAAGATGAATCTGTCTCAAGGAGAAGGTATTTGCCATGAGTTGGAGCCTTCATCTACTGGAACCAATCACACTACTGGTGGAGCCAGAACCTACCTTCTCATTGGATGAATCCAACAAACTGTCACCTCCACATGGGAAGGTTAGCCTGGACATAAGCTCTAGGATGTCTTGTACCCATCTTCCAACCGCTCCCCCCCACTGGTTGATCCATCATACTTGCCTTATTGGGGTCCATGGAATCCCTTTGCTAGACACTCCGATTCCATGCATGAGTTAGTCTCTTGCCTCCTAGGCATCAACAATCAGCTCCAGCAGAGGATGTGGAAAAGGGTGTCAAGTCCGATCTACCAGTAGTGATTGGCACTTTCTCCTCCTCACCTGATGAGGCAATTGCCCCATCCTCACAATGACTATTTGATGATCACAAGCAATATGAAGGTCCTACTCAAAGAGGTCCATGATATGCAGCATGAGCCTATGGAAATCTTAGTCTACGAGTCCTAGTTGAGTGGCTCTCTCAGTGAATGAGTCCATCATAGAACCAGCCGGAGTAGTATGGCATATTCTTGCATCTTGCACTCCCACCCCAAAAAAGGACTGAGAGGTCATGCTTTGTACTGGCTAAAGGGGCAGAATTTCTGTTTACCCATCCTGCTCCCAACTCCCTAGTAGCACAAGCAGTCCTAGAAGGTTCTAGGCTACAACACTCTAAGGCTATGCCTGAAGACAAGAATACTAAATGCCTTGACCTTCTACTGAGGAAATTATTTTCATTCACCAGCCTCCAATTTAGAATTCTTAACAAAGCTTTATGCCTTAGTCCAAGTCTTCTGCAGATGCAGCTGTTGACAGCAGGATTGCAGATGTTTATACCGACTGCATCTTTACACCACTCCTCTTATTTGAATACTGCTTACCAGTCACCGACATGTAGAATATGCATAAGGATCAGTACTCGGAGATGAAATTGAGGTTACTTACATGTAACTGAAGGTTCTTTGAGATGTGTGGTCCACTATCTGTCCTCCTTCCCCGCTGCTTCAGGTCCTCTCTGATTTGCAGTGAGAAGAGGAATGGAAAGGCAGCAATCCATACCATCCCTTATACTTTTGGTTAGAAACATGAGGAGAACAACTGTGCAGGAATGGACTAATACTTGCAACTTGCTAGAAATCTCTGGTCTCAAGAGCCTATGTGTGGAATTCAGATAAGGACCGCAGATCTCAAAGAACCTACAATTACAGGTAAGTAACCTCTATTTTTATCCAGAGATTGCCTGATGGCTAGAACAAATGACAGTCTTCAGACAAGAATGTCATCCAACAGGGTACCATATCTTGTTCTATAAAATCACTTCTTCAATATTTGAATCAAACCACCTTTACTGAGGTAGAAAACTCAGTGAAAAATGTGATAGCCCTTCATTTTAAATGAGGACTTTTCATGCATTCTTGGCCACATTTTTGCGATACATAACAATAACAACTAATTTGGGGAAAGTAGCTTTCAAAATAGTGTAGATGGATTCATGCTTTCTGATGCACTGTCAACAGTATATACAGTTGTCTGTCCCTCTTCAATCAAAATTCAAGAAAAACGTGATCTCTGCAGACATTTCATCTACATTTTCATCTTCATAGAAGTGAAAGAACTATTCTACATGCTGTCTTCTGTAAAGTACCTTGCCACAAAAGAACATTTTTTTTAGTTGACACACCAGTAGCACTGAAAGTGGCTTGTTGTTGTTTAGTTTTTCTAGGTATGAATCAGAGAAATTTTGCACAACACTGTCATGTTTTATGCTCCTATAGTAAATATTCTAACGGATTTTGGAGTCATCATACACTTTAAAATAAAACTTCACACCACAGTGCATTGACAAATAACAGTGATGCTTAGAGGTGGCATCATAGAGCATTGTCAGCTGCTGTCACTGTCAGAGTGTTTAATAGAGAAGAACTGAATAATATTTGTGTTCTTGGGTTTAATTGCAGCTTTCTGCTGATTATCAGATTCCATGTGTTTTCTGAAGGAGCCATAAGCTTCACAAAACACTACCAAATGTACTGCACACTTTGGAATCCCACTGAGCTATTAATGGTTTGAAAAGTTCATTGAACAGCCATGATCTGATTATTAAAAGGAAAAGGTGGGTGAGGTAATATCTTTTATTTGACCAACTTCTGTTGGTGATAAAGACAAGCTTACATGGAGCTCTTATTCAGGTCTGGGAAGAAGAGCTCCGTGAAAGCTCAAAAGCTTGTCTCGCTCACCAATAGAAGTTGGTTAAATAAAATGTATTACCTCACCCACCTTATTGGGGGGCCAACAATGTTACAGGAACATTACACATTCTCTGAGTAGGTAAGTCAAGTTCATTTTACTTTCTTGAGGGTGAAATGTCTAAGTTTCAAACTCTCTGTAAAAGACTAATATCCTTGAGGACCCTCCTGCTCTCTAACAGGGGACCCTTAACCTATGAGACTGCATAAAGCATAACCTTGCTCCATGCACACCCTTTCTCTGCTACTGTGTCTGTTCAGTATAGCTGGGGAGTCTGTAAACGTGGCCACTATCTACCTGTGCTGAGTGAGGAGAGGCTGGTCCCTTGGGTACTTCCCTTTCCTTCTGCCTGTGAGGAGTCAGAGTTGAGGATGACTAGAAAACCATTAGATATGTTTATAGGCTTCCCTGGAGCTGAAATGTGCCTGCAGATGCATCTTGTGCTATGCAAGAGGGGGATTAGTTTAGATCTGGGCAAGCTTTTTCATCCCAATGAAAATAATTTTGCCCCTGGCATTCCCTAAAGTTCTGTGTGTGCAAAGATGGAACATAACCTGATATTAATTGTGTCACCATTTCTTGTGGGGAAACGTAAACTCTCTCAAACTTGGGGACACGTGTGTGTGTCTTGAAAAGATCAAGTTGAGATAGGGGATTGGACCGAGTATAGAATAATGAATAGAACTTCAGGACAGTTGATACCCTGCTCCACTTCTGCCCTCCTCCCCCCCCCTCCGCCCCCGGGACCAACTAGAGCAGTGATTTGGATTAGGGTATCTTGGTGTTTTGAGAAGGCTGGTGAGGATTCTGAAAGTAATAGGTAGCCTTGTACAGTGCATAGATTCTGTCCTTTTAAATGTATTTCAGTTACTTTTGCTGCTCTGAATATTGTTTGTGGTAACCCATTCTGTAAGAGAATGACTCAGAGACTCCGCATGAAGCTTTGAAGCAGATTTGATCTTTAGGTGACAAAAGCTTGACGACTCCTGACCCATGAACATCAGAATGAAGCGAAAGAAAACATTTGGCTGCTCTCTCATTAGTAGAGAAGTGCAAGTATTTCTATGGGGCGTAATATAGTGTGACTATTCAGCTTCACGTTTGTTTGCTTTTCTCGGAGACACCACAATGTGGCTTACTGCCCAGTATTTTTCTGTCAAATGCTGCTATGCTTGAATGGACGCTAACTTAAATTAATTACTGTAAAAGTTAATTTGCCACCCTAATTTTACTAAAAAGATGAGAGAGTTCACCTTTGCCTTTGGAGACTTTTTTTCTTTCTTTTTAAATACTGACTCTCAATAGGGCTGAAAGTAGTTGCTTTTCCATACCTGATCATAGTTCTACGGAGGGAACTATACTGATGTGACAATACGTATAGCATGTCTTATAAAACCACAGATACGGCTTGGTTTTAGATCCAGGGCCAAACTGTACTCTGCAGAGGACCCTGAATTGGGAAAGGGATCTAAACAGAGTGAAAGAGAGAGAATGCTGTTATGAGCATACTCCATCAGCTCTTCCTTCAACACACCAGGAGGGGGCAGTAAGCGGAATAGTCTTTTTGTGCTAGAAGCCTTACTGAGCAGGTTACACGTTTCTCCTCAGTAGAAGGGAATTAGCATTTGACCGCAACACACCAAAGAGAGGGGAGGGGAGATGGGATTTGGAAGAATTGTGGAACTTGTTGGGGATCTTTCCCTTTTCATCCATGTGTGATAGTGACCCAGCACTGGGGTATTCTCTTGGTTTCTCTTCTCTGGAGCTTATGGTGCTCAGGGGTTAAGGCTTTCTCCTTTTTCACTTCCCCCTCCATCTCCTGGGTAAAAGATGGTGCTCCAGAAGGTTCTTCCCCACTCCTCCCAGCTCATTTGGAGCCTTCAAAGCAGGCAGGCAGAGAACTGTCATTTCAATTTTCCCCACAGGAAGTCTAAATTTGCTGTCAAAATTGAAATTTTCTGTGGGAAAATGTCAATTTTTCAAAAAGGGCATTTTCCATCCATTCTATCTGAAACACTTCTAGTCATGACTTCTTTCTGCTTCAGTTCATCCATCTGCAAAGTAAGTATAATACACTTATGTATCATAGGGGCATTGTGAAGTTTAAATAATGTGCCAGACCTATACTACGTATTCAGGGAAAATTCCTATTGTAGATTTCTGTTGGACTTGGTGGATATTTTGTCTGAGTAGGAGTGCAGCACTTGGAAAGTGCTTTGAGTGTCTCAACTAAAAGGTGCCATATAATTTCAAAGTATTATTAAAAAGTCACAGAAGTTGTTTAGTACCCTTGTTGGTGGATCTGATTGGAATCCGGTCTTTCAGGGGGAGCTAAAGCTGCTATGTTGAACTGTAGCTGAATTAATTGACTTCTATTCAACAAGTTTTCACATATACAACAGTCAGAACTATGCCTGAGTTAGAAACAGCTGTTGTTTGTTAGCAAGCTATCAATCATTTTTATAAAACTAAAAGCTAAAGCCACAGAATAATTATGCAGTGCTTCTATCTAGAGGCAGGATTTTTTTTTTCTATATTTTCCTTCAAACTGTTAATTAAAATTCAGTCAAGAACAGCTCTAAGAAATCTCTAAGCAAAGGTCAGGGATGGCCTAAACAAAGAATGAAGATGTCCATATTAGAATTCTCCTAGCAATAGAAATTAGTTATATACAAAGAGATGCATTAAAATAACACTAATAATCTGTTTAAAATGTGCAAGAACAAATACATTCTGAGTTGAAAAGACACTATGAAGGTATTTTTATTTATATACAATATATTATCATTAAAAAAAACCCACATGAAAAGCCTCATGGAAAGATGGAACAGAAACTAGAACTTTAGTGAACTTTCTTCTATGTGCCTATACAAGGCTTTTAGGATCTCTCAAATTCTGATCTTTGAGAATTCTGTTTCTCTCTAAAAAGAAAAATAGTGGGTTATTTTGTTTTGAGTACACAGACAAAGTAAAGAAGGGGAGGCCAAATGTTGATTGTATCATCCTTGATAATTTTTGTTTAAGGTTGCTAGTCTATTTGTTGTCGTTCCATGAATATTGGAGCGCATAAAGTCAGATGAGAATAGGAAATCTTAAGACCAAGGATAAGATCACGTACTATGAGCCATATTTTCCAAGGAGTTTTAACCTGGCCTCTGATTTTGTGTCTTGAAATGATGTTGGCTCCAAATGGTAGAACTTTGACATTAAACTTCCTGTTTTGTGAACTTCAAATGACATTAGTTAAGGTACATCAGGATTTTTAAGTGTAAATTCTTAATGCTTGCATCCACAATTGATTGTGGCTACAGAGTTTGTTCAGTCTGTGTACTTCATGTACAAAACTGTAGGCACAATATAGGCTGTTCTTGAAAATGTGTCCCTCCTCTTAATTTCCTGGATTTTGTGCAGTTGATCAGACTTCTCATGTGTGTTGTAAACCAGTAGGTATGCAGTGTTAGCTATTTTTAACAAGGCACATTGTACAGCAGGTATCCAGCCACATCAGCCTTCTCTCTCTGGAGTGGGAGAAGGTAGGCAAGGCTCAATACTACTTCACTGCATCTCTTGCCGATACTCCTTTATCCATCTAGTAGAATCCAAAAGGATCATGCTGTCTTCTCATTTATGGGGTGGGGGGTGGGAATCTCAACTTCACAACCTTTTAATGTTAGAGAATCCTCAAAATGAACCCCTTGAGGCTTGCCTGGTATGTAGCCAAATTCACTAAGAGTTTGTGAAATTTTTGGTCCGCTAGTGGGTGAGTTTTGAGAAAACTCTGCAGGTATTTATGGCTTCAGACAGAAAATCAAGCTAACCTCAGTGGCCTCAACTGAAGCAAAACTCAGAAGTTTCAGCTGAGTGTTGTTTTGAGATCTTAGAGTTCAATTTAATCAGAACCTCAAAGAATATGTGGAGAGTAATAAGAGCTTGTATGAACTGAAATAATATAGCAGTTTGCACAAAAACTGTAGTGAACTTAAATCACCAAGTTCTATATGCATTGTTCTATTTCACATATGTACTGCCTTTTTAGGGAGAGATTTTCAAATGCACAAATGGAAATTAGGTGCCCAACTCTCAAATACATTAAATAACTTTTAACCCGTTTGAAAAAGCACTGTATGTGTGTGTTCAGAGCCAAAAAGGGAATCTATATCTTGCAGCTTGTCTGTTTCCTATGAGAAACATTTTCACAACATGGTGTTGGTTTTGTTAAGCAATTTCTGCTGACCTATAATGGGAACTGTTCAGCAAATATATTGTGTAGTGCCAAAAATTTAGAGAGGCATCTTACAAAAGAATCATCTCTACTCAACGTAGCTGACTACACAATGCCTTTACTAACATTATCAATAGAGAACCAATACAGATGCAAAAGATAAGTGTCTATTCTGCTTTACCTCAAATGCCAACAAAGCTAGCCACTAAACTGAGTCTAAACTCTTTACTTTTACTCATATATGAAGCTTTAAAGGAGAATAACATTTGATTTTTTCAAATTGTGATGGTTCCTATTACCTTCCAGACATTTTGACCATTGTATCTAAAGAATCTCAGTGGCACCTTTTTAAGAACAGAGCCTGCAATCTCTCTCCCCTTATTCATGAGCAGATACAAAGTGCTGTGGATGATATCTTGGCTATCTTTGGCAAAAAGCCTGGGCTATCATTCTCAAAGACTGAGAGAAGAGCCTCTTGAATAAATTGACTACTGTTGTCAATTAACCAAATAGACTTTAATGTTAGATAAGGTGCTGCAACAACAACAGGAAATAAAAGGTGCTGAATAGTAAACTAACTAATTTGAATAAACAGATGCATATCTATGTAAATAAGAGTTTTGATAGTAAAGATGAACTTAAAAAAAAAAACTAGACTACATTGACTGAGCTTTTTATCCACTTGTAGACCAGTACTCCTCTGAAGATTTGTGAATGCAAAGGGTCTGCTTATTCTGGAGATGATTTCATTGATAGGCTGTATTTTAATGACTGTTCTTGATATGGTTATATCCCCTTTCCCTCCTTCATTCCCCTCACAACTGCTCCCCTAGGTACCTCAAGATTTCTTCCTTCCTCTACCAGCTGACTTGGTTGATATTGCCTAAGAAATTCTGAAATCTTGAAATTGTTTTCTTTGTTCCATTTCTCACAGTCTCATTTTTACTTAGTCATTGAGGCTAACTATCTACAACTCCTCTGGTTGTGAATTAGGGAACAGAATAATAACAAAGAACTGATGTCCCTCCACAGAAGGTTAGATAGCTCCTTTAGGCTCAGTCTGGAGCAAGGGGTTGCAGTCTTTTTAAGCTAGGAAGAGTTGTATTTATATATAATAATATACCTATGTTACAGAGCTGGAAGGACCTTGAAAGGTCATCAAGTCCAGTCCCCTGCCTTCACTAGCAGGACCAAGTACTGTCCCCTGACAGATTTTTGCCCCAGATCCCTAAATGGCCCCCTCAAGGATTGAACTCACAACCCTGGGTTTAGCAGGCCAATGCTCAAACCACTATCCCTCTGCCCTTGACAACTGCATTCTTTCCAGTTAAGTACTCTCTCTAGCACAGCAACAAGCGCCTGCAGTAAGCTTCCACTCACCACAGTCTCTTCTGCCTAGGGTGACGATATTTTCCAAAGGGAAATATCCCTTTGGAAAAGCCCCTCACCCGAGAGCTTCCCCCTCCCGCCCCCATTGGCCTGGCCCCAGCTGCATCCCAAGCACCCCACTGCCCAAGAGACTGTTGCTGGTCACTGGAACCCTGCCTGCCTCCACCTCTGCGTGGGGCTGACATCTCCACCATCCCACCCCCTGCATGTTCCTCCGCACTACACCCCACTTTTTTGACAAAAGTGGAAATTTGTCCCATTTGCTCTTGCCAACTGATCAAGTTGGCAAGAGCAAATGGGACAAATGCCCACTTTTGCAATAACAACAACAACAACAAAAACCAACTCAGGACAGCCAGGATAGGGTTTAAAAAAGGGACTATCTCGGCCAACATGGGACGTATGGTTATTCTACTTCTGCCTTCCGCAGTCTACATCACTGCCTTCCACAATGGAGGGTTAGGGTGTCCTTTGGTCTCTGCAGATGCACCAACTTCCTTACACAAGAACAACTACCCACACAGCATGTAACTGCTCTTTCAGGAATAGCTCAGGGAAGAAATTGAGATTCAGCAGCATTGTGAGCTCTCGGGGCTTGTCTACACTTGAAATGCTACAGCTGCAACTGGGCCGCTGTAATGCTTCAGTGTAGACATTACCTACGCCAATGGGAGAACTCCTCCTGTTGGCATAGTTAATCCACCTCCCCAGAAGGTTGTAGCAGGGTCAACAGAAAAATTCTTCCACTGGGGGTTAGTTTGGCTTAACTACACTGCTCAGAGGGGTGGATTTTTCACACCCCTGAGCGATGTACTTAAACCGACTTAATTTTCTAATGTAGACCGGCCTTGTGAATTTATGGTGAGACTTATGGATCTGAGGACACAGATAGCCCCTTGCCATGGAGCTCTACTTTCATTCATGGATTGACTCCATCTCCGTAGTAAGAGTGTGTCCTGGGGCAGTGGGAGGCATGGGAAGGGTGGAGTTGGGGGAAGGGGGAGGAACAATCTGCTGCAGTTGGGTCCAGAGCCCAATATTTCTCTGCTCCAGTCCCAACAGCAGCTTTTCACCAAGCCTCCCCGACCTCTTTTTCCCTGCCTTCCACCGACCTGGGAATTCTCCTCTTCACAGGTCAGAGGAAGGAACGTATAATTAAAAAAAAATAGCTTTTAGCCATTTGGGCAATTGAGATTTAAAACAAAAACAACTGAATTTATGGTAATTGGATAATTTACATATTGATGAACAAAATTATAGAAAAGTGGAAGCATTTAAAATGATTTTGGAAATGTTTTGAATGTGAGGTTTTTATGAACAAATTATAAATAGAATTACTGTAGTGAGCTAGATCTCTGCTTGGGTTAGGGTTTTTTTCTAGCAGTTACTAAAGTGCTTGATATTGTGAAGACATTTTTACAGCTCACATGAATCTTTATTAAAATTAATAGGAAATCTTAATACACAGGTAGAGTGTTTTGTGTTTTTTTTGGATGCTTGCTCATTTTCCAGCTCCATTTTATAGTTCTCACCCTAGAGGGGAATAGAGGAGGCAGGTGAGAGAGTCAAGATAGTAATGGGACATGGAGGGCCAGTTCCCTTATCTTAGGGGTGAGGAGAGGGTAAGTGGAGTCTTCATCTGAGCAGCCGGGGAGAAGCATGCATTTTTGTGTGTCGTAAAGGCTGACTTTTCAATCTGAAATTTTCTCTCACATGTGGGCAGAGGAATAGACTGTAGTTAAAAAGTCAAGACTGACTAAAAAGATGATTTGATGTTTCCTTAAAATCCCATGAGTTTTTGGGGCCAGTCTCATAACTGAGGTCTGACTGAAGATTTTCAATGTTTAGAGGCTTGGCTGTACTGATTCAGTGTTGCAATTACTTCCATGTTTCCTTCGGGCTGGTCCACACTAACCCCCCCGGTTCGAACTAAGATACGCAACTTCAGCTACGTGAATAACGTAGCTGAAGTCGAAGTATCTTAGTTTGAACTACAAGGTACTTACTGCGGGTCCACACGCGGCAGGCAGGCTCCCCCATCGACTCCGCGTACTCCTCTCGCGGCGCAGGAGTACCGGTGTCAACGGTGAACACTTCCGGGATCGATTTATCGCGTCTAGACAAGACACGATAAATCGATCCCAGAAGATTGATTGCTTACCGCCGAACCCGGAGGTAAGTATAGACGTACCCTTCGTGTTGTAGAGAGGGGAATTCGGTTACTGAAGCCTTTGAAAGGGTGTAGTGTACTCTTTCTCTCCTTTGTGCCTTGCCAGCTTCTCAGGCCAGTGAGTAGTGGTAGGTCGAGTAAAGGTTTGGCCCACAATTCATTCCTTCCCACCCATTTTCTCACAGGAAGAGTATCTGGGGAACCAAGGCCTGCCTTCTGCATCAAGATCTGGGTAGGCTGAACAAGGGTTGATGGATCAGTTTACCCTCGCTTACTCCCCTGCTCAGCCTACTAAGATGGGCACTGTCTAGCTCAAAGTACTTACCCATTCCTTTGTTTATGCTGTTGTATCTTTGGTTGAACAAGACTCACAAAGGTAACTAGCATTCCAACAGGACAGTGTCTGTTGCCTTTCAAAGTGGGACAGGATCATCCTATGCTTTAGGAAATGATAATGTGACTATTGCTAAGAAAGACATTAATCACAAAATGATAAATGATTTAATACCTTTCTCCTGATGCAAATGCCAAGTTGCTGCTCTGTCACTTTACAAATCAAAACAAGTTTTTGTTTTCTTTCCTTTACATTTCAGAAATTTGATGACTGAGGTCATGAAGGGAGATTTGAATATAGAATACGAAGATCCATTTTTTTAATTGAGTTTTTGGACTGTAGCAATACTGCACTAAGAAATCAGCTTTTATATTAGTTCTATTTTAAGGGCTGATTGTTCTCTGTAATGTTCCTACCATAAAAGTAGCATCAATAAATAGTTATAAACTTATGGAAACTGTTGCCCCATTCATCTGCAACTATTTGTGTTCTTTACTAATGTGGAAAAGCCTTTCATGTATGTCTCCATGTTATGCTGGTATGAAACAAATCCAGCAAATCTTTGAATTTCCACAAATGTCATGGACTGCAAAAGAAGTATGCCAAACAAGAGAGAGAGGAGATTTTGGTTTTTGTTTGGTGGGGGCGGGGCGGAGATGTGTGCCCCATATCATTCTGCGAGTTTATTGTGAAAATTTGTTTGTTTTTTTTAAAAGAACTTGTTAGAAAATATTCTGCAAAACAATGTTTGCAGTTTTCCAATCTGATGATCAGTCTTAGGGCTCTGTTCACCCTCCAGAACTTGCATTATAAAACCTAATAATCAGTTTCAATTAATTAAACACATTTTGGGGTATGATCCTTGTCTGTTTGGAAGTCAATTGATTTAATAAAGAACAGGATCAGACCCGATCCTGCAATTGCATGGAGCCAGTTGGAGACAATGGCTCTTTCAGGAATGGAACCATGCTGCAAGGAGGCCAGAGTGTATTGGGGAGGTGGTTGATAGCATTAAGCACAATATAGATGTCTAATGTGTATGTATTCAGCTGAATTTAACTATAATCCAACCAGTTGCTCAATAAATTATTCTTAGGTTCTTTGCATAACAGAGCTATTCTTCCAGGATGATACCACGAGTGAATGAGTGCGGTGCTGCTTTTTTTTTTTTTTTTTTTTTAAGAGGGAGGGGAGCTGAATAATGACTCCCCTTGAAAGAGCAGAGTTTCTGTATGAAGCGAGAATGGATAGCATCTTTAATCAAGGGCTCTTCAGCAAAAATATTGAGAGCATCAGTCTGGGATGAAATCCTGTCCAATTGAAGTCAATGGAAGATTTGTTGTTGGAACTGAACCACTGGTAATTAGATATCTATTTACCTGATTTGTACACAGAGAGGCAATATAGGCACATACATCAAAAACTTGAAATAGTAGCAGAGCTTCAGACAGCTACAAGGCAGAACCACATGTTTCACTTTAGAGCTGGTCTGTGAAAGGGAAAAAAAGGGGGTTGCCCTTTTCTTAGCTTCTTTGATATATAAAGAAGACCTGGAAAACATTTCTGTAACATTATGTGTGCAGTTGTTTTTTTTTTTTTTTTTTTTAAAGAGGAGTCATGTATGCCAAATTTGATCTTTTCTGATTTTCTTGGAATAATTATAGGTCTCAGATGTATTTAGGCAGTTGAATTATCTAGGTGTTAACCAAGAATTGTAACTTACTACAAATATCCCATCTAACTATATCAGGTTTCACTTCCTTGTCACTGGTGATGTCATAATCTCATGACTTTACCAGTTGTTCAGAGACATCAGACACATGCCTCTCATGTAGAAAAAAACAGGAAAAAAATGGAAAAAAAAGGGGGTGGGGAGGGGTCAAGAGAAGGGGAGTTTCAGGCTCCTTGGTTTTATTAATCATAAAGAAGAAAACCATTTTTTAAATTTTCCTTTTAGGCGGTGGGAGGGGGGAGGGAGGGTGTCAAAGAAAATCTTTGAAAATCTTCTATTTTTAGAAACAAATAAGGTGTGTGCCCAGATATATGTTGTCTGTGTTTCACTTCCATTATTCTGTATTCCAAAGGATATTTGTATGAAAGCCCATTTTTTATTTCAGAAATTAATCTGTTCTTGCTGCTATCTCTCACCTAAATCATAATCTTTGTGACATCACAGTCAATTATTGTGCTGTGATTGATGCCACAAACAGATTTATGATTTCAGTGGGAATAAACAAATAAGATTATAAGAAACAAAGATTTTGTTTTTAGTATCTCTCTAAAATCAAGTGCAGACAAATGCAGAAATAATATCTGATTAAGTTAAAGATCTTGAGAATGTATGTGCAAATCTACCACTCATCCCTAAGTATACAATAATTCAGCCACTATTTAAGAAACCTTCACTTGATGCTACCGACTTCACAAACTAATGCTCAATATCGACCATACCATAGTCTACTTCAGTTATCCAGTCAGTCTCTTAGACCTCTCCCAATTAAATTTACTTGCAAAAGGACCATTCATTCATTGATTGATTCATTCACATACTGCTGAATTTCTCTTTGGGCCCAGGTGCCTGCAATATACAGATCACAGGATACTAAGCACTGCACTTTAACATCAGCTGTTGACAGCACCATCTCTAACTGTTCTTGTGCTTGGGAGCTACTACCACAATGATGCTGGACAGATATATGGCCAAACTAGTGTTTGTTCTATCATTGATGTCTATAGCAAACTATTAGCAAATAAACCAACCCCCTAGTTGTGTAAATGGTCAAATACAATAAGATATAATTGAGGCTAAATTGATCCCTTGGGGATCCCATGTTTGGGTTTATGAACCTGGAGAAATATGGACAGGGAGTTAGCTTTAAGTGTGGCTTATTTAACTTGGTCATTTAAAAGAGCTAATACTTTTCCAACTTGTGTGTTTTCATAGCACTGACATCCTCAGGCAATATGTCTGACCAGCTGCTTTAAAAAAAACCCAAACCAACAGGCATCTTTCCATTGACTTTCAGTGGTCTCTGGATCAGGACCATGAAGATGCATGATTTGAGAGATTTCCCTGCGTTTCTACTAACTTTTATAAAAGCCCTAGAAACCTAACAACAAAGAAAAAAGTTGAAAAAATAAAACGAGAATCATTAGATTAGAATAATTGTGGATGATTTGAAACCTTGAGAGAAATATTTTACAAGTTTTTCCGTCTAGCAACCCCTGCTCTGCCTTTACAAGGTAATTGATTAATTTTGTTTAAAAAAATGCTCAAGTTGCATAAATATTAGCAGACCTATTAACCCACAACAAACAGGCACTCTTTAGTTCCCCTGGGTGGAAGCAGGTGGCAAATAACAAAGTCTAGTTTCTAATTAATATGTCCCAAAACCCATGACTGATCACTGAAAGCTATATAAGTAAGGAAATACAATATTACTTGATAAATATGTGTGATATTTGCATTGAGGATCTAATTATAAAGGAACTGGCTACTTATATAAGCAATAAGGGTCAGATTCCCTTAAAATAAACAAAAAATAACGTGAGCCTCAAAATAAACTTTTACACACACACACACACACACACACACACACACACACACACACACACTAGCAGGAATCTTTTATTAAACAGAATCAAATTGTGTGGATGGGTATTCTTCAGTTTTTCTCTTTGGTCTTTGTTTCTAACTCTCCCCCTCACCCTTCCCTTTTAAGAAAATAAATCTAAGTAGATAGGAAACGAACACTAAAATATGTGCATTCCAGATTTTCACAGCTGAATGAGATTCTGAATTACTTATACCAGCAGTGAATACTGCAGATCAGTTATTTTACTTATGGTAAAGGTTGAGAAAGAGATGCAGTAAAGAAAAAGTCCACAGCATTATTTAAAGTAACAACACTATAAAAATCCAGCATGAGAATCATTTTCTCAAAATATTTGTTACACTTTAAAAATAAATCTTCTATGTCTCTATTTTTTTTTTAATTCCAGTGTATTCATTTTTAAATAGGAGATCAGTCAGGAACAAATGTAAGCAGTATGCAAAGCCTGGTTTGTGTTTACAGCCACCATCTGTTCCAGAAGGCACCATTGTTTCACACAGTTGTTCTGAGGATGTAGGGACATAGTGATACAACAATCTAGTCTTTTGATTCAATTGTGTCTATGTGGACACTTGTGTGGCTTTTTTTTCCCTTTGCCTTTAAAATATTGTTGACATTTTACTCCGTGGACTTCATATATCTGTGGAGGAGATACTGTCACTTGAATAGCAAATTCTTCATTATTCTGATAATGCTCTGACAATTTGTCAAAAACTGGGGAGAAAACAAATTCATCAACTCTCAGAATTAAACTCCTGCATAATATATCTGGAAAGGCTTCTCATTCTATTTGTACTTGAGGATTGTTTAAGAAGAATCATGTTAGTGCAGTTATTCTCTTTGTTGCTCTTTATAGCTACACACATCATTCACCCCTTCCCCTAGTCTATTTCAGGGCAGTAGCAAAAGCCAGGAGGGTGGTTGCACTAGCAGTGACTGTGAAATGAGGCAGATTGCACTGGGATGTTTTTTTGTCAGCACAGGTAGAATTAGGAGGATTTAAGGAAATAAGGGGCAGAAGAGTAGAGAAGTGAAAGTTGAATTTGGGGGGTAGGGAGTTTGCTTGACCTAAACTGTTCACTATCATAAAGTCTACACTTACCGCTGTGTGTTAGTTGTTTGTATGAGATATAGTCAAGTGTTTCCCTGTGCTTAGAATATAATATAATTTACATGTTTGAGATTGTGGTATGTAGACTCTGTTTATGATGATTTCTAGGCTGACTTTTTAATGATGACAGTTGTTCTCCCTCCTTCTCTGCCCAGGGGAAAATGCCATTGTGGAAGCCCATGGCTGTCTGCACTCTCACCCCTTTTTGGAAAGGCTACGAAGCCACTTAATTGGAGTTAATGTTGGAACATTAATTTCTGATGGACTTACATTTACTGGACTTTTCTCTGTCATGCAACTATTTGAATAAAGAGCCCCATTAACTCAGTGGGACAAATCACACATGCATATGGTAACATAAATATAGATTTGCAAGATTGAAGCCATCATGTGAATTTCTTAGGGGTTAACACTGAGCACTGCCTGCTCCCACAGATCCTCAAACACAGTGTTTGCAAAGAAAGGCTCTTGGGAGGCAGGAGGGGGTCGGATGATTATTGGCTCGGTTCAGTTCCTTTCCACTTGCTAATTGTTGGGGCTATCCAGCAGAAATTTTGTTTCTTTTAACACCTTACTGTGGTGTAGCAAAAGGGATTAGGCCCTTTGCTATTATGGTAGCAAAGCATGGATGTGGAGTACCCATAAAAAAGTGCTTTTAGCATTACGTATTGTTCTAAGTTATTGTTTTCTGTACACAATTTAGCCAGCCTCTTCCATGCACTGCCTTCTTAAATGAACTACAGCCTGGAATCAGTTTTTTCTATTTATCTCTGCAGTGTTGAAAACAACAAAACATGTTAGTTAAATAATATTTTCACAAAAGTAATCTTAAATGGACACAGACTATTTCAAATCTTCTTTGAAATGTTGGCTCCATTCTAAGAGGGGATTTATTCTTCTTTCCAATGGATCCTTTGATTTTTTGAACTCGCGTTACATGAGATCAACCCTACAGGAACATTCAACAAAAGTTTTTGCAAATTCCAGGATTCCTTATTAATCACTTCCTATTCACATTGTATTCTCCCCTAATGGTATCCATTTAATAATGGACTAATATAGCGCAAAGATGAAACACATTTAAAACTACTTCTACCATGTGTGTCTAAGCAGTGCAGTGTGCAAAGAATGCTAGGTCAGGGTTGTGCTGCCAATATTTTATCCTATGATAAAGGCCACGTAATAGAGAAGCAGGTGCTTTCAGAGTGTGTTTGGGTGACCGTGAATGAGAGAGACAGAGAATGTATTAATTTATTTTTCTATTTATATCAGACTAGGAAACTCAGATGAAGAATAAATTAAGTTTTAAAATGCACTCTATTTATGCCAGAGACTAGAAAAGTTACCTCCTGGGTAAAACTGTAATTAGTCAATTTTTGCAATTCATATTCAATAATGTACCAAAGAGACCACTGTGGCCTACTGGAGAGGTATGTGTAGTAAAGAGGCAATTTTTTGTTTAAATGAGTATGGTTGCTGATGCATTAGAACTTCTCTGAAGGAGTCATTCCTATATATCAGTTAAATTAATATTTATAAACTGTGTTTGTATAAATTCTTTTATTTAAAATGCAAATGAATATACCCTTTTGAGATGTTCTCTTTCTGGTCCATTTGCAAGCAGCATTTACTGACAGTTACCATATGATGGTATTGGACATATCACAGTATTAGCCTGTCCTTAGAACAGGAAATAATCATAGTGCATCATGCACAATACCATGTTGACTTTTGAATGGCAACTGTACACTGGAATTTCTAACCTACATACAGAATATAATGTTGCATATTACACATATTGAACTCTACTTTAATTTGCGACTGAAGGGTTTGTAGGAATGGTAATGTCTGGAACTAGGAATCTTTACATTCCTGATTTGAAGGAAACCCCACCCAGTAGCTTCCCAAATTGTTTTTCACTGTTGCTTGTTTGGTGACCTATGTGAAATGATTGTTGATCTCTATTCAATTCCCGCTGAACAAATGTCCACACCCCAAAAGCCACCTTCATGATTTACTTTCTTGTTGGCACGCTCATTAGATTGACTCAGGACTGTATGGGCATGGAGCATGAACTGCCCTTTGTCTCCTAAAGTGCTCCTTTTAAGACAGGGTTAACTTATTGATTACTGTAAATAATGTTTTCTCCTTTTTATGAACGTCTATCTGAGAAGCACAAAGTGCTTTATAGGCATTAATGAGCTGACCCTCCTCACCTTCTGTGATGTTGATTGCCAGCATAATTATCCTATTAGTTAGAACAGCATGGGAAAGTTTGACTGTAGTTACCCACGCTGTATCTTCCCAAGTTCTGCTCTCTGATATATGAGCAACTCCGCCAAGTCAGTGGTTTTAAACAAGAGTTGCATTTGGCACCAGGGCTGTTGCTATTCACCTCACTCTACAAATACCGGCAATAATAGCAGAGTAAAAACAGTTTTTTATGCCCATGAAGAGATTCACCTGACATCAGTACAGACCCCCGCAGAGGTGCTCAGGATGTCACAAAAAAGTGTTTCAGATAGTTGAGCCCATATCCACTATAGATGCACTTGACTGAAGTGAAAGGAAGAGTTCCCAAGGACTTCAGGAGGGAAGTAAATGCTAGTGTATAGCTACTTCCATTCTGAGTTTACTAGAGGTACTAAACGAGGGGTGGGCAAACTTTTTTGCCCGAGGGCCACATATGGGTATGGAACTTGTATGGCGGGCCATGAATGCTCATGAAATTGGGGGTTGGGTTGCGGGAGGGCTCCAGCTGGGGGTGTGACTCTGGGTGGGGCTGGGGATGAGGAGTTGAGGGTTCAGGAGGGAGCTCTGGCCTGGGACTGAGGGGTTCAGAGAGTGGGAGGGGGATCAGGGCTGGGGCAGGGGGCTGGGTTGCAGGAAGGGGTCAGGCTCTGGGCGGTGCTTACCTCAAGCAGTTTCCAGAAACAGCGGCATGTCTCCTCTCCTGCTCCTACCCAGAGGTGTGGCCAGGCAGCTCTGCATGCTGCCCTGTCGACGGGCGCCACCTCTGTAGCTCCCATTGGCTGTTGTTCCTGGCCAATGGGAGCTGCGGGGGCGTCACTTGGGGTGGGGGCAGCGTGCAGAACTCCCTGGCTGCCCCTATGCGTAGGAGCTGTAGTGGGGACATGCCTCTGCTTGTGGGAGCTGTGTGGAGTGGGGCAAGACCCCGACCCTGCTCCCTAGCTGGTGCACCAGAGCAGGGCAAGCCCCGGACCCCACTTCCAAGCAGGAGCTCGAGGACTGGATTAAAACGTCTGGAGGGCCACTTGTGGCGCCCTGGCTGTAGTTTGCGCGCCCCTGTACTAAACCCTGCCCACTGCCCCAGTGGCAGCTGGGACAACAGGAAACAGACCTATAACTCTCCTACAGAATTAAATAAAAGTTACAGATAAAGGAAGAAAAGTAAATATTTCAAATTTAAGCAATTTTAATCAAGGTTGTTTTGATTCATGAAAGGGTAAATAATGTGCATGTTTCACTAAACAAAAATCTCACCTAGGTAGAAGAAAAACATGGTCTTGAGGAGGTTTCTACTAGTTAATGATTATTTTCTAAGACAGAAAAGGAAATTATATAAAAACAGAAAACTAATTTGTTCCATTGATTGTTTCTGTTTTACAGCCTTAAGGTCAATGAAGGCCATTGGTCGTTTACATTTTTGCAGATGGTTCTTGAAAAAGGAAATGCAGCACTTAAACCTAAACATTTGTTTTGATATATGTGACACTTGGGGACCTAAAGCAAGGCACTTAGGTAATATAAATTGCAGTGTAAATCAGGCTTGCAAACCACAAATTGGAACCTTTGGTACCTTTTAGTTTTGATAAAGCTTTTTCAGGTTGGTTTGCAGAATGATTTGTTGCCTTTTGTTGTGATTCACTGGACTGTATTCCTTTGTGCATTATGTATAAAACCTTTTGATTGCCAGTCTACATTTTGTTTGTTTATAAGGCAAAACTGTAATTTCTTCACCTACCTATGTTAATGTTGAATCCACATAAAATTAATGTAATGTCCAGGGGCACCTGCCACAATCCGGAAATTTGCTAGTTGATTGTGACTGGATTATAACAGGTATATCCTGATAGCCACCAGTGCTAGGGCAGAGATGGAACCACAGTGCATATTCTGTTTAAACAATTTGTCACCATCAGTGGAAAGCAGTTTCGGAGCAGGAAGGGGGTATTATGAATGGTTTTTGTTTTGTTTTGTGTCATGGGTTAGGCTGTGCACTTTTACCATCAGAATGACCAGACAAATCACAAATGACCACTATAAACCCATGTGGCACATTACTGTGTTCAGTAAGGGAGTTCAACTACTTTGTCAAAAAAATAGCACCATACTCCTTCAATGCTATCACATTTCCAGACAATCTCAAGGTTTGTTGTATATGGTGCACATGACCTCTGTGAGAGCCATTCTTTTGTCTTACCTTCTTTCCTTTTCTCCTTCTTGTTTGCTTTCCTAATGTGCTCTTCTTGCCCTCTTTAATGTCCTTCCTCCCCTTCTCTTAACCCTTCCCACTCTTATGCTACTGTCGACTTATCCTCTCTTGCTTTCCACCCCAACCCTGGCTTCCATAGTACATTTAAAAAAAAAGGCACAAAAACAATATTTTATTTTTTAAAAATTGGAAATGGCATCATGTATGCTCTCCATCATGGTTCTTGCTCTGTTTGTATGCTGTATCCTGTCCCCTTACTCTTTCTCTGTACTGTCTATTGAGATTGTGAAGTCTTTGGAACAGTGCCCAGATTAATGGGGCCTGGATCCCAGGTGGGACTTCTAGGTGCTAATGAAGTATAAATAATAAATATCACTTAACAAAAAACCCTGCCCTATCCCTGATCTCCAGCAGCATGTAATGAAGTGTGGATTTGGAAGCATTTCCACATCTGCTTATTCTCTCTCTCTCTGCTTCTGCTTCCCTCTGCTGCTTGTCACTGCCTTCCTACTACAGTGAGACAGGCAGAGCTGCTTTTGAACTCCACTCTTCCTACTGTCAGTAGTAGCTGTTTTAGGGCTCCACAGTGCCAGGGACCCCAAAGCATTCTCACAGAAGGATATAAATCCTGGGGAATGGGTCATCAATTTCCCTAAACTCTTAAATACCAATAGGGGAAACAATTCACATTTCCCAGTATTCAGTCCATGCAACAAAGACTGAAGATGCAACCCTATGTGATTTAATAATGAAATACAAGGCTGAGCTTAAACCTTTGCTCCTTTAATTGTAGCTGTAGCACATCTAATTACTAGCGAGAGATGTAGAACAGATAACCCTGCTTCCTTCGTGAAAGGGTTAAAGAGAGTTTGGAAGACTTACTTCAGAATTTCATAGCTTTGTGAGTTTGTCTCAACCTTAATGGCATTTTAACACAGTGTTTGTGGTTAATTATTTAAGGGCTGTGATTTTTAAACCCTTCATATGAATGACCAAAGCTAAAGGTGCACGTGTGCTCTCTCTGCCTGCCTGCATCAAACCAAGAGAACTATTAGAATATGATTGGCTCTGAATAGCTAAATAGCAATTCTCCTCTAATATTGGCAATAGAAGTCATTTGAAGCATTATCTGAAGCATTCATGGAGTGGAGCTTCTATCTGGAGATTTAAAAGTGCAGAAATGGATAGCATTGTTATGATTTAAAAACCATTTATTTAAAGATAAGCTCCTTCACAATGCGTGCTTATTTTTCCATGATATAAGCATGGGTTTTTTAAATCTCTCTCTCTCTCTCTCTCTCTCTCTCTCTCTCTCTCTCTCTCTCTCTCTCTCTCTCTCTCTCTCTCTCTCTCTCTCACACATATATATGTCCCTAAGTATGAAAGAAAGAAATGCATGAGAAAAAAAACAATGACATCAAAATCTGTGGTTTGTGGGAGTGGGGTGAGGAGCAGGCAAAGTGTTGCTAATAAAATTGCTATTTAAATTGTCTCTAATTTTATCTATGGTTACAATAAAACCAGATTGTTATCTATCAACATAATTGTAGTCCACGATGATGAACAAATAGATATATCACATATTTATGAGGCATAGCTTAACCTGATTAATATTAATTTGACATGCATGGCTTTTGAAAAATGTCTTAGACTTAGATTTTAACTATTGAGCCCCAGAAATAAAGGCCAAATCTAGATTTCAGTGTTTGCTACAATGAATTTTATTTGCAGTTATTTATATATGCAATTTGCACACCAATTGTTTGATGTGCACAAAATGAATAGCTAACTGGATTATCTGGCAAAGCTCTTCCAGCTAACTTTTTTCACTAAAGCAATGAACTGAATCTACAGAACTGGGCCTTCTATTCATTCTGAATAATGAACACCATCAGCTTGATTGTTTTGGGGTTTTTTCCCTCCAACTGTGGACTGATGGTTTTCACTGGCATCAATGGGAGCAGCGGCTGTTCAACACATTTGAATAATCAGACCCTAAGTGTCTGAACTTGGTTCCTCAAAATAGCAGATGCATCTGAAAAGTTTGGCTGAGGTCATACCCCCCCAAATAAAGTCTGTGGCAGATGGGGGGGGGGGGGGGGGGAAGAAAATTTTGTTTCAGATCTTTTTACTTTCAGTCCGGTGCTTCATCTACTTAATCTACTAGCTCATACTTTTCTAGATTGTCGTCATATGTTTGTCACGCTTCTGAGTTTCATTCATTATTTATCATGACATAGATGATCCATTTACATACGAATTTTAAAAGACAATATGTCGCCTTGAGGAGCTGATGTTCTACAATACTTCAAATAAACTGTTACATAGGGGGGAAAATCCCTGAATCAAATCTTTCCTCTGCGATAATATCACTAAATTTAATCAGTGGCCTAATGCGTATCGTGAAGTCTCTATTATGAAATATTCTGAGTTCCTAAAAAAGGGATCTTTTTACACGTCTGTTTTGTTCATTGGGAGCACTGAAGGATTTAGTAATTTTAGATTGTAGTTACTTTTTGTACTTAATGTCGGTTGAAATGTGAGATCCCAAAGGTACAATGCAGAATCTATTGTAATACATGCCCTTTTTATAGTAAGTCTAGCTTGCTTTGTTATCCTCGGATGAAAGAAGACAATCTTTTTAGTTGCTTTGGACTCTCTTAAATGATATTGTGATTAATATTGGCACTGCTCTGCAATAATTTAGGAATAGTATATATTGGCCTGTTTACACAAATGTTTAACGGGCCTGTCAGTAAAAACAAGCAGGAAGGAGAAAGAATGGTTCAAGATAAGCCACTTCTCAGCAAATACTTGAGTTGTTAAAGTATAAAGTCAGGTCAGGAAAGGCCTGTGAACACAGGAGATCAAAAGTATGTGGACAGATTTTAGAGGGGGGTGTCTTTGAATTAGACTGAAATGGGGCAGTCACTCAGTGTCTGAAGGAGCTAGACATGCCTTGGTTACCATCAGGGCATAGGTGGAAAGTATAATAGGCCAGGGGAGGCTAAGCCTCCCCTGTGACGCAGCCACTGACCCGCTACCTTTTTGAGAGCATGGACACCTGAGCCATGGTGGCCCCACCTGCACATTGCCCCTGAGGCCCCCTCCTGCTTTTTCCTCCGTGGTCCCACCTGTGCTCCACCTCTTCCTGTTCCTGATCCACCCCCCACCAAGGCCCCTGCTGCTTTTCACTGAGTTCTCTCCTCCCCTGAAAGGCCCCTGCCTCCCACCGCTCACTCAGTCCCTCCCCTTCTGCACCCCTCTCCCCCATGGCTCCCCTGCTTGCTGACTCCTGACTATTTCCTCTCCTCCCGCCCCTCCCCCCAAGGTCCTGATCGCCTGCAGCTATGAATCCCTCATCCCCCATGGCCTCCCACAGGTCGGGGGAGAGGGGATGGAGGGACTGAGTGGGTGGCAGGGGCTGTGTGAAGGAGAGGAGGGATTCGGCTAGTGGTGGGCAGCAGGGTCTCAGGGGAGGGGAGGTGGAGGGACTCAGCATCTCCCATAGCCCCCCACCACTCGGGAGTGGGGGTGGAGCATGGGCATGACCTCAGGGGGAGGAGGCCATGTGGGGGAGGGGCCTCAGTTTGAAGCACTGGTAGGGCCACAGTCTGGGGGCTGGGGGAGCTTCTGGCGCTCAGGCCAGCCTCCCCAAATGCAGGAGCCACACACCGCCCACGCATCGGGATGGTAAACCTTTGCATAAAATAGATGTGTATATGTATCCTGAACAGTGGAACTGGAGTCAGAAGGCCGGTGTTTTCTGGAGAGACTGTTATTGATGGAACGCCAGGAAAACAGGGAAGTGGAGTTAGGCTGGAACTCAACCATATGGACAGAGCAGCGCACAGGGCTTAATGAAGTTTCACTTGTTCAACTTAACCTGCAATCTGCTTCACACTTTGTGAATGAAACATGGTGGTAGTTCCTGAGTAGTGAGTTCTCTAAAGTGCAGTTGCTTGCAGTGCAAGTCACAGAATTCAATCTGAAGCTCTGTCAGAGGCCTAGATTTCTGCGGACACAAACCTAGCCCAGCAATGGACCTGGTGGAAGGAGGAGTTTGAACTGTACACAGACCTGGTCATTCTGGAGGACAACAGCTGGAAAGTAAAGCTATTATTTTTACCTTATTGGAGAAGAAGGCTCAGAGGTCTGTAGTACTCTGAAACTCCCCCCTCCTCAGTCCACAGCAGTCCTAGGAGCCCTGGGGAATCATTACTCCCCAAAGTGAAATGAAGTTGTGGAGACACATTTTTTCTATAGAGACCAATCCGAAGGGGGTGGAATAGGCCCCTATGTTAGAGCCTTACACAGACTGACTGCTATATGCAATTTGGGGGACTTGACAGACTCCGTAATTTGGGACAGAATAGTTTTCAGCACTTGGGGTCACCACTTGTGAGAGCAGCTGCTCTTGGAGGGCAGTTTCACATTAGACAGATGCTTAGACATGGGGCATGCTGTGGTAGCCTCACAGAAAGGCTGAAAGCCCTAGGAGACACAATTCCCCACGAAGTACATGTTGCAAAACAACAGCAAAGGAGAGCAGGTGACCAGAGTGAGATGCATTTACTGTAGCAGAAAACACGAAAAGTGCCCTGAACAGTGTGCACAAAAGCAGAGGAATGTCCCAGGAAGACTCAGTCAGAATTGGACAAGAGGGGGTTAGCACATCAGACGGGGTGATGACATCTTGATTCTGTTCTTGAGTCTGAGAGAATATCAATTTCAGGCTGCTGGGACAAGAAAGCAACAAGAGACGATACCAACCTCTCTGCATGCAACAATATTAATAGAGATATGCCCGTGCGATTTCAGCTGGATAACAGGACCTTCCACAATGTAATTCCTCAGGGAATTGAACACACCCATGGCAAAGAGAAGTTGCAATCTAATAATGCATAATGAGAGCATAACGCAGCCTGCAGGAAAATATGATCTCATAGTACCTTGTCTGAAAAATAACAGAGGACCAACTGAAGTTTGTGGTAGTGAATGGTAAACCCCACAAACCCCTCTTGGGGAATGCAGTCATATAATCCATTAATCTGATCAGAGTGCAGCATAAGAATTTTATAGCTGCAATGTAAGAAGCAAAAGAGGGAAGCCCATGGACAATGGAGACCATTTTAAAATCCTATTGGGATGTTTTCAAAGGCAATAGGTGCCTCAAAGAAAAGTTGTGACTGGAAGTAGATCCCACAGAGGAACCTGGGTACTGTTTACCATGAAGGAAAATTCCAGAGGCACTACATAATCCAGTACAGAAGGAGCTCCAAAGTGTTCCGAGAAGGGGTATCCTAGTGCCTGTAGGAGCCAGTACAGTCTGAGTAAGCAGCATTGTGGTGCTAAAGAAGCCATCTGGCTCACTTCACATCTGTGTAGACCCAAAGCCACTGAACAAGGCATCCAAAAGATGCTACTATCCACAATTGATGACATCTTGCCTAAACTCTCCAACCCCAGAATCTTTACAGTCTGTGATACGAATGTTTTGACACACAGGTCTGTATAAAGAGTCCAACATTATGACAACCTTTGAAACACCATTTGGTCACTACAGATGGCTGTCCACATAGATGAGCATAAGTCAAGCACCAGAGGTGTTCCAGAGAAAACTCATCAAAGTGCTGGAAGGAATGCCTGAGGTGAAAATAATTGAAGATGATATCCTAATTGCAGGTGAAGGGAGCAAGCATACAAAAGCTTAATGAGACCATGATAGAAAATTACAAACTTTTTCACAGCAGTACAGGGACAAGAATATTAAACTCAACCCAGAAAAAATATGACTCAGACAGCATGAGGTGACATACATTGGATATATGCTCACAGCAGAAGGACTGAAAGCAGATCCAAACAAGATCAAGGCAGTCGGAGACATGCCAGCTCCAGTGGATGTGAAAGAGGTACAGCAGTCAATAGGAATGAGAAATTTTCTGTCCAAGTTCTGTCCACAACTGTTTGCAATAGCAGAACCCATATGTCAGCTCACAAGGCAGGATGTTGCATGGGACTGGGCAGGTCCCAAAAAGCAAGGATTTGATATGCTGAAAGAAAGGATAACAGACACTCTTGTCCTCAAGTACTACCAGCCAGGAGAGCCACTGATTCTCCAGCATGGTGCACTGAAGAAAGGATTCAATGTAGCTCTCTTTCAGGAACAGCTGGTCACTAATGCCAGCAGAGACTTATCAGAGATTGAATAGGGGCTCACCCAATTTTTTTTAAAGAGAGCTTCTGGCTGTGGTATATGGAGTGGAGCGATTGCATTAGTATATCTATGACCACTCAGTAGTAATGCAATCAAACCACAAAACTTCAGCCCAAACTGACAAAGCCCCTTCTTGGTGCACTGGAAAGGCTGCAGCACATGATGCACCTCCAGTGCTACCAAGTAGAGATCAGATATGTTTTCCAGGATGATTACTGGTGTTAACACCCTGAGCAGGGCATATTTACCCAGGATCAGCAAGTTGGGGGAAAGAGATCAGAATGTAATGCAGCATGCAAATGGATTGAATCTCCAGGTTTCAGTGACAGAAGCTGATGAACATCAAGAAGGCTGTAGAAAAGGACATCCAACTGCAGGCAGTCAATAGCTCAATACAAGCAGAGTGGCCAGAAGAAAAAAAGCCAAATACCAGGAAAAGCAAAACCATATTTCCAAATTCAAAGAGGAGCTGAGTGTGCAGGATGGAACCATATTTAGAGGACAGAATGTCATCCCCACCTCATTATGCAAGGAAGTCATGCATTAAATGCAAGCCTCACACCTGGGCATTGACAGCTGTCTTTAAATGGGCTTGACAAAGCTTACTAGTGGGGAATGAATCCTCATATCCGCACCTTGATAGAAGGGTGTCACACTTGCCGGTTGTGTGGCAACCACTAGCAGAAAAGCTGTTACCACATGAGCTGCCCACCTGACCACCAACAATTGGAGAAAGCACTAGTGCACACTAGTGCGACAGGTCAGCCAAGGACCTACTGGCTCTGGAGAGAGGCACTCCTGTGACGACCCATCCATTAGAGAGACATAGAGTGGATTAAAGGAGTCATGATGGGCAGTGGCCCTCAGGTCATATGAGGTGACTAGCAAGAGGGACAAGTGATCTGAAGGAACAGGATGCACTTATGAACTGGCAGACAGAACCCGCAGAGAGAGCCTATAGAGATTGTATGGCTAGCTGTCCGAAGCAACAATCATGTCATGGTATCTCATTTATTCTCTTGTGGCTATATAGTCCAATCTGTGGGAAGGGGAATTGCACAGGAATATATAGGTTCCCACTGAACACATGGTATGATGTGTAGCCCTTTATCTGTCTGTCTCAGAATGTTTACAACCTGTATTGATTGCTCTTCATTCAGGTCTGCCCTTGGCTGTGTCTTTGAAGTTGTCACTATTATGCTGCATAAGTTGAAATTCTGCTTAAGGAGGTTTCTGAAGTCTTAGCAATGAATGCCCTTCCTGCGCTGTCCAAGTTTCAGCTCACCACGGAGGACCCTTCCCCCCCCCCCCCGCCCTCCAAGAGTCTATCATTACCCATTCGCATAACATGACCTGTCCACCTAAGCTGAGCTTTGATCACCATTGTCTCAATGCTGGTTGGTTTTGCTCTTTCAAGAATGTTAATGTTTGTTTTTCCAGCAGACCTTCAGAACAGAGAAGACAGCCCATGTGAAATTTTTCAAATTCCTTTATATGTCTGAGGTAAACTGTCCATATTTCCCACCCATAGAAGAGGGATGCTCTCATGGCTGCATTGTGTATAATCCTTTTTTTTTGACTGCTTGATGCTATGCTGGGTGAGTATCGAATGTCAGTCTTCCAAAAGCCTGGGTTGACTTTTTATATATATAATATATTTTTGATCCAGGGAGCTGTCACCTGAGATCATACTGACAATATATGTAAAATGACTGATATTCTTTAGTTTATAACAATTAGAGGTGATATTTGGCTCAGTGGTTGCAGTTGATGAGGCTGGTTGGACTCCCAATTAGCCTGGAAAAAACAAGTCCTATTCCAAACTGTTTAGTTGTCTCTGAGAACCAAGGATGAA